>CM066037.1:442724442-445416004 GCA_033557465.1 Ichthyophis bannanicus | reverse complement strand
AACAGCAGGCTCTGGGGAGAGAGATTAATTCAAAATGGCTACCACACACACAGGGGGAGGAGTGGGAGCCAGGAGTCCTCACGGCAGGCCAGTGGACAGGAAAAGCTTAAACAGCAGGCTCTGGGGAGAGAGATTAATTCAAACGGCTACCACCACAAAGGACCCAGTTAATTGAGAGAGGGCAAGGGTAAAGTACAGCTGAGACGGCCCTGAATTAGCACACCACTAAGACCAACACTAAATAATTAAAACAATACAACACAGTTCGAGAACAAACAGTAAATAAGTAAATATAAAAAGCGAGTAGATACTCATCAGTAAGATGTCCCAGGAGGCAAAAAAAATCCACTCACTAGCAGAAGGTTAGTTCTGTTAATCAGCTTCAGCCCTTCTATGGTCAGAGCAAAAGCAAACTAAAACAGCCTATGCACACGTGGAAGGAAAACAGGGAAAGCAAGGTTACAGGATACCTCAGTGGGGAGGGGGGTTCAGGGGGAAGGGAGTCACTCAGGCAGGCAAGAGACAGGAAAAAAAAGCTTAACAAACAGCAGGGCTCTGGGGAGAGAGATTAATTCAAAATGGCTACCACACACAACAGGGGGAGGAGTGGGAGCCAGGAGTCCTCAGGCAGGCAAGTGGACAGGACAAACAAGATTAACAGCAAGGCTCTGGGGAGAGAGATATACTTCAAAATGGATACCACCACAAAGGCCCAGTTAATTGAGAAGAGGGCAACGGTAAAGTACAGATGAGAAGGCCCTGAAATTAGCACACCACTAAGGACAAACCACTTAAATAATTAAAACAATACAACAAGTTAGTCGACAAACAGTAAATAATTAAATAAACAGCTAGATACTCCACAGTAGTAAGATGTCCCAGGAGGCAAAAAAAATCCACTCACTAGCAGAGTTAGCCTGTACAAGTTCAGCCTTTCTCTGATCAGAGACAAAGCCAAACTAAAACAGGCTATGCCCACGTGGAGGGGAACAACAGGAAGCAAGGTCTACAGGATACATCAGGGGGAGGGGGGTTCAGGGGGAGGAGTCCCCCAGGCAGGCAAGGACCAGGAACAAAAGCTTAACAAAAGCAGGGCTCTGGGGAGAGACATTAATTCAAAATGGCTACCACACCCACAGGGGGAGTAGTCACTAAGGCAGCCAGGGCAAGGACAGCGAAAGCTGCCCAGCAGGATCTGGGGGGCGAGAGTAATTCAACAAGGGCTACCACACAAGGCCCAGTTAATTGAGAGATGGCAAGGTAAAGTACAGCTGAGAAGGGGCTTGAATTAGCACACCACTAAGACAAACAAGTAAATAATTTAACCAAAAACAACAGTTAGACAAACAGTAAATGAATTAAATAAAACAGCTTAGAACTCCACAGTAAGATGTCCAGGAGGCAAAAATCCACTCACTAGCAGAGTTCTGTAATCAAGTTTCAGCCTTTCCTCTGATCCGCGAGAAAAGCCCAAAACGTACAACAGCCCCTATGCACACGTGGAGGAAAAACAGGAGGAACCAGGTTACAGGATACCTCAGGGGGAGGGGGGTCAGGGGGAGGACGTCACTCAGGCAGGCAAGGGACAGACAAAAAGCTAAAAAACAGCAGGCTCTGGGGAGAGAGACTTAATTACAAAATGGCTAACACACACACAGGGGGAGAGCGTACCTCAGGCAGGCAAGGACAGGAAAAGCTTAACAGCAGGCTCTGGGGCGCGCGATATCGAATTCAAAATGGACTTACCACCCCAAGGCCCAGTTAATTGAGGAGAGGGCAAGGTGGTAAGTCCAGCTCGAGGAAGGCTGCATTAGCACACCACCTAAGACAAACCTCCCAATTAAACAAACAACAGTTAGCACCAAACAGTAAATAATTAAATAAACCGCTAGGAGAAACTCACAGTACCCAGATGTCCCAGGAGGCAAAAATCCACCTCACTAGCAGCGTTCCTGTAATCAAGTTTCAGGCCTTGTCTCTGGATAGCAGGAAAAACCGGCAAAGCCCACTAAACTACACCAAGGACTATGCACACGTGGAGGCAAACAGGAACACAGGTTACAGGATACCTCAGGGGGAGGGGGTTCAGGGGGAGGAGTCAATCAGGCAGGCAAGGACGGGACAAAAGCTCTTAACAACAGCCGGCTCTGGGTAGAGAGAGATTAATTCAAAATGGCTACCACACACAGGGGGGGGGAGAGGTCACTCAGGCAGGCAAGGACAGGAAAACAGCTTAACAGCAGGCTCTGGGGAGGAGAGGATAATTCAAACTTGGCTACAACACCAAGGCCAGCTCCTTGATGAGCGGAGGCCCCGGTAAGTCCGTTTTACCGCTGAGGAAGGCTGAATTAGCAACACCCACTAAGGACAAACACTAAAAATTAAAAACAACAGTTAGCACAAAACAGTCAATAATTAATAAACAGCTAGAAACTCACCGTACCCAGATGTCCCAGAGGCAAAAAAAACCTCACTCACTAGCAGAGTGTCTGTCAAAAGTCAGGCCTTTTCTATGATAGAGAAAACCGACAAAGCCCACTAACTTAAAACAGGCATATGCACACGTGGAGGAAAAACAGGAACAAGGTTACAGGCTTACCTCAGGGGGATGGGGGGTCAGGGGAGGAGTCACATCAGGCAGGCCCAGGACAGGACAAAAGCTTAACAACAGCGGCTCTGGTGGAGAGAGATAATTTCAAATGGCGACCACACACACAGGGGGCGGAGTCACTCAGGCAGGCAAGGCAAAAAAGCTTAAACAGCAGGCTCGGGGGGAGGAGCGATAATTCAAATGGAACACACAAGGCAGTTCAGTTAATGAGCGAGAGGCCACGGTAAGTACAGCTGCAGAAGGCTGGAATTAGCACACCATACGACAAAAACTAAATAATTAAACAAAAAACAGTTAGACAACACAGTAAACTAATTAAAAATAAACACGCTCAGACACTCCCCCAGTCAGATGTCCCCCAGGAGTCAAAAAAATCCTACTCACTAGCAGAGTTCTGTTAAAAGTTACAGCCTTTCTCTGATCAGAGAAAAAGCAATACGAAAACAGGCCTAATTGCACTACGTGGGAGAAAACAGGAACAAGGTTACAGGATACATCAGGGGAGAGAGGGGTCCCGGGGGAGGTAGTCACTCAGGCAGGCAAGGGACAGGAAACAGCTTAACAACAGCAGGCCTTCTGGGGAGGAGAGATTAATCTCAAAATGGCTACCACACAACAACAGGGGGAGGAGTCACTCAGGCAGGCCCAAGGACAGGGCAAAAAGCTTAACAGCAGGCTCTGGGGGAAGGAGATGATTAAATTGCAAAATGGCTACCACACAAGGCCCCGTTAGTTAAGTGAGGAGAGGGAAGGTAAAGTACAGGGTGAGACGGCTGAATTAGAACCACCACTAAGACCAACACTAACTATAATTAAACAAAACAACCGGTTAGGACAAACAGTTAAATAATTAAAAATCAAACCAGCTAGAAACTCAAAGTAATGATGTCCCAGGAGGCAAAAAAATCCACTACAACTAGCAGCGGTTCTGTCAACAGTTCCAGCCGTTCTATGATCAGAGAAAAAAGCCCAAACTAAAAAACGCCTCTGCACACGTGGGAGACAAACCCCCCCCACCCCGGAACAAGGGTTACAGGAACCTCGTGGGACGCCGGGTACACGGCGCGCCCGAGGAGTCACTCCGGCAGGCACGGACAGGCAAAAAAGCTTAACACACCAGCAGCGTCTGCTGGGGGAGAGAGATTAATTCAAAATGGCTTTACCACACACACAGGGGGAGGAGTCACTTCAGGCAGGTCAAACGGAACAGGAAACACACGTTCACAGCAGGCTCTGGGGAGAGAGATTACACTCCAAAAACATGGCTACCACACAAGGCCCAGTTAATTGAGAGAGGCAAGGGGTAAGTACAGCTGAGAAGGCTGAATTAGCACACCACTAAGACAAACACTAAATAATTAAACAAACAACAGTTAGACAAACAGTAAATAATTAAATAAACAGCTAGAACTCACAGTAAGATGTCCCAGGAGGCAAAAATCCACTCACTAGCAGAGCTCTGTAAAAGTTCAGCCTTTCTCTGATCAGAGAAAAGCAAACTAAAACAGCCTATGCACACGTGGAGAAAACAGGAACAAGGTTACAGGATACCTCAGGGGGAGGGGGTCAGGGGGAGGAGTCACTCAGGCAGGCAAGGACAGGAAAAAGCTTAACAACAGCAGGCTCTGGGGAGAGAGATTAATTCAAAATGGCTACCACACACACAGGGGGAGGAGTCACTCAGGCAGGCAAGGACAGGAAAAGCTTAACAGCAGGCTCTGGGGAGAGAGATTAATTCAAAATGGCTACCACACAAGGCCCAGTTAATTGAGAGAGGCAAGGTAAGTACAGCTGAGAAGGCTGAATTAGCACACCACTAAGACAAACACTAAATAATTAAACAAACAACAGTTAGACAAACAGTAAATAATTAAATAAACAGCTAGAACTCACAGTAAGATGTCCCAGGAGGCAAAAATCCACTCACTAGCAGAGCTCTGTAAAAGTTCAGCCTTTCTCTGATCAGAGAAAAGCAAACTAAAACAGCCTATGCACACGTGGAGAAAACAGGAACAAGGTTACAGGATACCTCAGGGGGAGGGGGTCAGGGGGAGGAGTCACTCAGGCAGGCAAGGACAGGAAAAAGCTTAACAACAGCAGGCTCTGGGGAGAGAGATTAATTGCAAATGGCTACCACACACACAGGGGGAGGAGTCACTCAGGCAGGCAAGGACAGGAAAAGCTTAACAGCAGGCTCTGGGGAGAGAGATTAATTCAAAATGGCTACCACACAAGGCCCAGTTAATTGAGAGAGGCAAGGTAAGTACAGCTGAGAAGGCTGAATTAGCACACCACTAAGACAAACACTAAATAATTAAACAAACAAACAGTTAGACAAACAGTAAATAATTAAATAAACAGCTAGAACTCACAGTAAGATGTCCCAGGAGGCAAAAATCCACTCACTAGCAGAGCTCTGTAAAAGTTCAGCCTTTCTCTGATCAGAGAAAAGCAAACTAAAACAGCCTATGCACACGTGGAGAAAACAGGAACAAGGTTACAGGATACCTCAGGGGGAGGGGGTCAGGGGGAGGAGTCACTCAGGCAGGCAAGGACAGGAAAAAGCTTAACAACAGCAGGCTCTGGGGAGAGAGATTAATTCAAAATGGCTACCACACACAGGGGGAGGAGTCATTCAGGCCGGAATGGACTGGAAAAGCTTAACAGCAGGCTCTGGGGAGAGAGATTAATTCAAAAGGGCTACCACACAAGGCCCAGTTAATTGAGAGAGGCAAGGTAAGTACAGCTGAGAAGGCTGAATTAGCACACCACTAAGACAAACACTAAATAATTAAACAAACAACAGTTAGACAAACAGTAAATAATTAAATAAACAGCTAGAACTCACAGTAAGATGTCCCAGGAGGCAAAAATCCACTCACTAGCAGAGCTCTGTAAAAGTTCAGCCTTCTCTGATCAGAGAAAAAGCAAACTAAAACAGCCTATGCACACGTGGAGGAAAACAGGAACAAGGTTACAGGATACCTCAGGGGGAGGGGGTCAGGGGGAGGAGTCACTCAGGCAGGCAAGGACAGGAAAAAGCTTAACAACAGCAGGCTCTGGGGAGAGAGATTAATTCAAAATGGCTACCACACACACAGGGGGAGGAGTCACTCAGGCAGGCAAGGACAGGAAAAGCTTAACAGCAGGCTCTGGGGAGAGAGATTAATTCAAAATGGCTACCACACAAGGCCCAGTTAATTGAGAGAGGCAAGGTAAGTACAGCTGAGAAGGCTGAATTAGCACACCACTAAGACAAACACTAAATAATTAAACAAACAACAGTTAGACAAACAGTAAATAATTAAATAAACAGCTAGAACTCACAGTAAGATGTCCCAGGAGGCAAAAATCCACTCACTAGCAGAGCTCTGTAAAAGTTCAGCCTTTCTCTGATCAGAGAAAAGCAAACTAAAACAGCCTATGCACACGTGGAGAAAACAGGAACAAGGTTACAGGATACCTCAGGGGGAGGGGGTCAGGGGGAGGAGTCACTCAGGCAGGCAAGGACAGGAAAAAGCTTAACAACAGCAGGCTCTGGGGAGAGAGATTAATTCAAAATGGCTACCACACACACAGGGGGAGGAGTCACTCAGGCAGGCAAGGACAGGAAAAGCTTAACAGCAGGCTCTGGGGAGAGAGATTAATTCAAAATGGCTACCACACAAGGCCCAGTTAATTGAGAGAGGCAAGGTAAGTACAGCTGAGAAGGCTGAATTAGCACACCACTAAGACAAACACTAAATAATTAAACAAACAACAGTTAGACAAACAGTAAATAATTAAATAAACAGCTAGAACTCACAGTAAGATGTCCCAGGAGGCAAAAATCCACTCACTAGCAGAGCTCTGTAAAAGTTCAGCCTTTCTCTGATCAGAGAAAAGCAAACTAAAACAGCCTATGCACACGTGGAGAAAACAGGAACAAGGTTACAGGATACCTCAGGGGGAGGGGGTCAGGGGGAGGAGTCACTCAGGCAGGCAAGGACAGGAAAAAGCTTAACAACAGCAGGCTCTGGGGAGAGAGATTAATTCAAAATGGCTACCACACACACAGGGGGAGGAGTCACTCAGGCAGGCAAGGACAGGAAAAGCTTAACAGCAGGCTCTGGGGAGAGAGATTAATTCAAAATGGCTACCACACAAGGCCCAGTTAATTGAGAGAGGCAAGGTAAGTACAGCTGAGAAGGCTGAATTAGCACACCACTAAGACAAACACTAAATAATTAAACAAACAACAGTTAGACACAAACAGTAAATAATTAAATAAACAGCTAGAACTCACAGTAAGATGTCCCAGGAGGCAAAAATCCACTCACTAGCAGAGCTCTGTAAAAGTTCAGCCTTTCTCTGATCAGAGAAAAGCAAACTAAAACAGCCTATGCACACGTGGAGAAAACAGGAACAAGGTTACAGGATACCTCAGGGGGAGGGGGTCAGGGGGAGGAGTCACTCAGGCAGGCAAGGACAGGAAAAAGCTTAACAACAGCAGGCTCTGGGGAGAGAGATTAATTCAAAATGGCTACCACACACACAGGGGGAGGAGTCACTCAGGCAGGCAAGGACAGGAAAAGCTTAACAGCAGGCTCTGGGGAGAGAGATTAATTCAAAATGGCTACAACACAAGGCCCAGTTAATTGAGAGAGGCAAGGTAAGTACAGCTGAGAAGGCTGAATTAGCACACCACTAAGACAAACACTAAATAATTAAACAAACAACAGTTAGACAAACAGTAAATAATTAAATAAACAGCTAGAACTCACAGTAAGATGTCCCAGGAGGCAAAAATCCACTCACTAGCAGAGCTCTGTAAAAGTTCAGCCTTTCTCTGATCAGAGAAAAGCAAACTAAAACAGCCTATGCACACGTGGAGAAAACAGGAACAAGGTTACAGGATACCTCAGGGGGAGGGGGTCAGGGGGAGGAGTCACTCAGGCAGGCAAGGACAGGAAAAAGCTTAACAACAGCAGGCTCTGGGGAGAGAGATTAATTCAAAATGGCTACCACACACACAGGGGGAGGAGTCACTCAGGCAGGCAAGGACAGGAAAAGCTTAACAGCAGGCTCTGGGGAGAGAGATTAATTCAAAATGGCTACCACACAAGGCCCAGTTAATTGAGAGAGGCAAGGTAAGTACAGCTGAGAAGGCTGAATTAGCACACCACTAAGACAAACACTAAATAATTAAACAAACAACAGTTAGACAAACAGTAAATAATTAAATAAACAGCTAGAACTCACAGTAAGATGTCCCAGGAGGCAAAAATCCACTCACTAGCAGAGCTCTGTAAAAGTTCAGCCTTTCTCTGATCAGAGAAAAGCAAAACTAAAACAGCCTATGCACACGTGGAGAAAACAGGAACAAGGTTACAGGATACCTCAGGGGAGGGGGTCAGGGGGAGGAGTCACTCAGGCAGGCAAGGACAGGAAAAAGCTTAACAACAGCAGGCTCTGGGGAGAGAGATTAATTCAAAATGGCTACCACACACACAGGGGGAGGAGTCACTCAGGCAGGCAAGGACAGGAAAAGCTTAACAGCAGGCTCTGGGGAGAGAGATTAATTCAAAATGGCTACCACACAAGGCCCAGTTAATTGAGAGAGGCAAGGTAAGTAAGTACAGCTGAGAAGGCTGAATTAGCACACCACTAAGACAAACACTAAATAATTAAACAAACAACAGTTAGACAAACAGTAAATAATTAAATAAACAGCTAGAACTCACAGTAAGATGTCCCAGGAGGCAAAAATCCACTCACTAGCAGAGCTCTGTAAAAGTTCAGCCTTTCTCTGATCAGAGAAAAGCAAGCTACCGTCCCCCATACCGGAACCGAGACCATCGTCTTCCAAACGCAGATCGGTTCCGCATGCCGGATCCGGGTTTTCGCCCGATACCGATCCCATACCCGGTACACCTGATGTCGATACCGAGCGGTATGCGTATCGTGCGTTGGAAGCAAATAGAGGATACTCCTGATTCTTCTGAGGATTTTGACTCCTCTGATGACTCTGAGCTGTCTCTTGTTCTTCCTGAAGAGCCTTCTTCCCCAAAGAGGAGAATGTCTCCACCAGAGGATTTGTCCTTTCAAGACTTCATTATAGAAGTAGCTAAAGCACTTTCTATTACTACATCCTCTGAAAAAGAACCTAGATCCAAGAAATTGGATATTTTAGGATACCCTAAGGTTCCTAAAGAGGCAGTCACCCTGCCTATCCATGAAATCCTTCAAGAACACTTGATGGACTTATGGGAGGCTCCTCTAACGTTGTCTCCTCATTCCCGTAGGTTGGACACCATGTACCGGGTCCCTCCTTCTCCTGGTTTTCAAAAAACTCAGCTGCCTCACCATTCCATTGTGGTGAAGTCTGCGCTGAAAAAGATTAAGAGTACCAAAAGGCACTCTTCTACCCCTCCAGGGCGAGAATGTAAGACCCTAGACTCTTTTGGTAGGAAAATCTTCCAGGCTAGTATGCTTATAGCCAGGATTAATTCATACAGTCTGTATATGGGCATGTTTCTAAGGGAACTTGCCCTAAAGGTACGGCATTTTGCCCCCTTTATCCCTGAGGACAGAAAGGAGGAGTTCATTTCTCTGGTGAAACAGCTTCTAGATGTTTCCAAGTTCTCCAACAGAGCAGCCTTTGATTCCTTTGAGGGTGCCGGTAGAGCTTCGGGCATTGCTATTGCAGCCCGACGACTTGCTTGGCTCCAGGCCTCTAACCTAGAACCCTGGGTCCTGGATGGCTTACGGAATCTGCCCTGTACAGGTGAGAACTTATTTGGTAAAGACTGGCAAATTAAAGCCACTCAAATGGACGCAGAAAATGCTACCTTAGATAGACTTTCTAAGTCTACCTCTACTCCTGCCAAGAAAAAGTCTTTCAAGAGGCCTTACTACAAGAAGGCCAGATTTTCCACAAATACTGGCCAACAATCTTCTCAGCCTCGCTTTGCTGCTAAGCGTCAGCAACCTAAACAGGCAAGGTCAAAGCCTGCAGCGTCTGCCACTCCTCAGCAGGCTCAACCCCCTCAGGGGTTTTGACTTGCCCCTAGAGAACTTAACCTTTCTGGCTCTAGAACAACCAGAGCCTCTCACCATTCCCGGAAGGTTAGCTCACTTTGCTCCCAGATGGGAGCAAATTACATCAGAGCACTGGACCCTCTCTATCATCAGAGAGGGCTACAAACTTCATTTTTCCAACCTTCCTCCACATACCATGGTGAGGCACTTCAATTCTCCCCCATCTCTCCTGGCCCTGTTGGGTCAGGAAGTCTCTTCCCTCCTTGCCCAAAGGGCAATAGAAGGGGTTCCTCTTCTTCAACAAGGGACAGGTTTCTACTCCCCCTTATTTTCTCATACCAAAGAAGACAGGGGGATTCAGACCTATCCTAGATCTGAGAGAATTGAACAAATTTCTATACAAGGAGAAATTCAAAATGCTTTCTCTGGGCATTCTCCTTCCATACCTTCAGAGTCAGGATTGGCTTTGTTCTCTAGATCTCAAGGATGCGTACACACATATACTCATCCACCCATCCCACAGAAAATATCTACGATTTCTGTTCCAGGGAAAACATTTCCAGTACAGAGTACTTCCCTTCGGTCTAGCCTCTGCTCCAAGAGTGTTCATCAAATGCATGGCAGTTGTAGCCGCATTTCTAAGAGGTCTGGGAATTTTTGTATTCCCATATCTGGACGACTGGCTCATCCGAGCTCCATCTCAGTCAGAGGCCCAGATTTCCCTGGACCGCACGAGACACATTCTGCAGTATCTGGGACTGGTGGTAAACCTTCCCAAGTCTCAACTCATCCCTACTCAGTCTCTGGAATTCATAGGGGCCCAGTTGGACACCACCACTGCAAGGGCCTACCTTCCTCAGGTCCGGGGCCAACGTCTGGTGTGCTTGGCCTCCCAAGCTCAGTCCAGCACTCACTTGACAGCCAGGGAAATGCTGCGACTTCTGGGCCACATGGCCTCCACGGTACACGTGGTGCCCTACGCTCGTCTTCATATGAGAGCAGCTCAATGGACCTTGGCCACCCAGTGGACTCAAGCATCAGGAGCGCTCTCCGACCAAATACTCACCTCAAAACGTCTGTTTTGGTCCCTCCAATGGTGGATATCCACCAAGAATCTGTCGTTGGGGGCCCCCTTCCAACCTTTGTTGCCCCAAGCAACCCTCACAACAGATGCCTCCCAAACAGGGTGGGGAGCCCATCTTCAACACCTCTCCACTCAGGGTACTTGGTCTCCACAGGAGACCACCCTTCACATCAACCTCCTGGAACTGCGAGCAATCTTCCTTGCCCTCAAAGTCTTCCATACCCTCCTTGTCAACCTGACCGTCCTAGTTCATACAGACAATCAGGTGGCCATGTTCTACGTAAACAAACAAGGAGGGACAGGCTCTCTGTCGCTTTGCAACGAAGCTCTCAGATTATGGGCCTTCGCCAGAGAGCATCAAATTCATCTTCTGGCAGTGTATCTTCCAGGGGTTCAAAACTCTCGGGCAGACAGACTCAGTCGAGTTCTGCTTCCACACGAATTGTCCCTACATCTGGACCAGATACGCAAAATCTTTCAGGAATAGACCTCTTTGCAAGTCCGTGGAATGCCAAACTTCCCCGGTTCTGTTCCAGGACTCCGTGTCAGGGAGCTCAGGCCAGCGACGCCTTTCTCCTGCATTGGGGTCAGGAATTCCTATATGCCTTTCCACCCATTCCTTTGATTCCAAAGACTCTGTTCAAACTCCAGAGGGATCACGGGTCGATGATCCTCATAGCTCCACGCTGGCCATGCCAAGTGTGGTTCCCTCTACTTCTGCATCTCTCCCAGGTACCCTCCCTGGACCTGGGAACTGCGCCAGACCTTCTGTCTCAGGAGGAGGGGACTTTGTGGCACCCAAACCCCAAGTCCCTACACCTCAGAGCTTGGTTACTGAAGGCCTAAGCCTTCATGACTTCAATCTTTCTCAACCAGTGAAAGATATCATTCATGCCTCCAGGAAACCCTCCACGAGGCGTTCCTATGCTTTCAAATGGAAACGCTTTTCCATTTGGTGTGCTCAACAGGGTCTTGACCCTCTAGCACTTCCTTTGAATTCTCTACTAGACTATCTCCTGCATCTTTCTAATGCAGGCCTTAAGACGAATTCAGTAAGAGTCCATTTGAGCGCTATTGCAGCATCCTTAAAACCTCTAAATGGACAACCTGTCTCCTCTCATCCTCTTATTGCAAGGTTCATGAGAGGCCTGACTCTAACTAAGCCTCCCATCCGACCTCCTCCGGTAGCATGGGATTTGAACCTAGTTCTAGGTCAGCTTATGAAGCCACCTTTTGAACCGTTGGTTTCTACCTCCTTGAAATTTCTTTCCTGGAAGGTCCTTTTCCTTATTGCAGTCACTTCGGCTCGCCGCATCAGTGAACTACAGGCCTTAGTGGCTCATCCACCTTATACTAGGTTTCATCATGATAAGGTGGTCCTTAGGACGAATCCCCACTTTATGCCCAAAGTGGTCTCGCCTTTTCATCTTAATCAAGAGGTATATCTACCTGTCTTTTTCCCGGCTCCTCATGCATCCAGTGCAGAGAGGAACCTTCATACTCTAGATTGTAAAAGAGCTCTTGCCTTTTACCTCAACAGGACTCAGCCACATCGAAAGTCTTCCCAACTTTTTGTGGCATTTGATCCTTCTCATTTGGGACTTCCAGTCTCCAAACGTACACTTTCCAATTGGATTGCTCAGTGTATTTCCTTTGCTTACCAGAGTAAAAACATTTCTCTGGAAGGCCATGTCACAGCTCACAATGTGAGAGCCATGGCCACTTCTATGGCTCATCTTCACTCTGTATCCATAGATCAGATCTGTCGAGCCGCCACCTGGACCTCAGTTCATACCTTCACAGCCCATTACTGTTTGGACAAGGACTCCCGCCGGGATGCCTTGTTTGGTCAGGCTGTCCTCAAACACCTGTTCCATACTTGAACAACTCCTGCCCACCTTCCCAGGATGGATGCCTGAGATCCATACGAAGATGGCGAACCCTTGGAAGGGGATCTCCCAGGCATCTTAGCTAGGGAGTCCCCATATGTGAGGACTTATTCCTGCTTGTTCCTGGAGATAGCACAGTTACTTACCTGTAACAGGTGATCTCTGGGAACAGCAGGAATTAGTCCTCACAACCCACCCACCTCCCCTAGGAGTTGTATCTTCTATCTATCTTCCTTTCCTCTCTCTATTGTCTCAGCTATAAACTCGAACTGAGGAGAGCTGGTCAGGAAGGCGGGAAGGCAGCGCGCATGTGCAGTGGGAGGCCCCAAAAGCTTCCTTGCTGGGGAGCTTTCCCGCGCAGTCTCCGTCTGTTCCGACGTACCCATATGTGAGGACTAATTCCTGCTGTTCCCAGAGATCACCTGTTACAGGTAAGTAACTGTGCTATCTCCTAGAGGACACATTTCTATCTTTAATGTGGGCACCATGTAACTCCCGGAGCTGAACAAGATTCCCTTCCATCTGGACCAACTTCTCAGCTTGCTCCCGCTACACTCTAGAACTTTCTTGAAATTGAGTACGAAGAAAAACAGTTTCAGTACTTACTAACGATGAAATAGACGCCAAAGAAGAATTCAAAGTGGATATTGCATCCCATAGCACCTCCAACATAACCTTCGAGGGCTTTACCAACACACCAGCACCTCCAGTAGATATCAAAGGACTGCCAGTCTGGAACGCCAAAGACAAACCCTCTGATCTCTCTCTTCCTCCAGATGGCAAAAACAGAGGTGTACCAGCTGCCACGGAGCCCTCCTCACTTCCCGAAAGCGTCGTACTAGCTTGCATGCCACTGGGAAGCACTCCCGAGGCCTCTGGAACACTTCCGGGGCATGGCGGAGGGGGAGGGGGGGGCCTGTTGCTCAGGGGAAAGCACAACCCCTGACGTGCTCAGATCCGGATTATACACCGGACCCGCCGAAGACACTGCTCCAGCCGTGAGGATCCCAAAGCTGCATGTTTGAAGCGTTCTCTGTCCAGCCGAGGTGGTCTGCGCCTCACTCGAGGGTAAGGAGGCTTGCTTGCTCTTCCTGCGACCCATCTCCACCTCCAGTAGAGCAAGTCGGCCCGAATTCAGAGCGTCCCACAGACTGCCGTATCACTCGCGGCTGATCACTGCCGCCATCTTGCCTCATATCTGGAAATTCTTTTTAATCAGGTTAGTGGCACCTAATACAATTGCCATAACTTCTGAATCTTTCTGTTGCATTTGCTGGTACTTGAGGGTCTCTCTTACCACACATGTACAGATGCTTCGGTTAATAGTGCTGTTCTGTATACAGTGGTTCTTTGATGGATTGGGAAAGGAGTTGTATATGGAAATGGGACTGGCAGGTTGGCATTTATAAAGCATGGTCTGTATTTATGGATGTGAGACTACTCATTGGGGTCTTTATACAATAATATGGATGTGGGACTGCCTCTTGGGAGTCTGGAAATTATCTGTGTATTCATGTGGAACTGCCTTGCTGGGAATTGGTTAGATTTCTTCTGCACCTAGAGTATCCAGTAATGATTTGTGACTTAAGATCTGTAGCTAGCTCTCTAGTAGGTGACATGAGATATATATGCATTGATGTAAGACTGGCTGGTTGGTTCTTTGGGGAGTTACTCGTATGCATGAACGTGTGAGACTGACACTTTTGGAAATCATCTTTTGGTATTACTGCTTTAATCATCAGGTTGATCCTGGAGTACTTCTTGCTTTAGGATATTCACAATGAATGTTTTGACTGTGTAAACCATGAGAAACTCTGGGCCACATTAAGAAGCATGGGTATACCAGAACACCTGATCGTTCTCTTGCGCAATCTGTACATTGATCAAGAAGCAACAGTTCGAACGGAACAAGGAGAAACAGAATGGTTTAAAATAAGCAAAGGTGTAAGACAAGGCTGCATACTTTCCCCCTACCTGTTTAATTTATATGCAGAACAAATCATCAGAGAAGCAGGATTGTATGAAGACAACAGAGGTGTGAAGATTGGTGGAAGACTCAACAACCTTCGCTATGCTGATGATACCACATTACTGGCTGAAAGTGAAGATGATCTGAAACATTTGCTTCACACAATCAAAGAACATAGTCTCAAAATGGACCTGCACCTTAATGTAAAGAAGACAAAGATCATGACAATTGGCATAATCAACAGGTTCATCATTAAGGAGAAGAAATTGAAATTGTGAACAACTTTAACCTACTTGGATCAACTATCAATAAAGAAGCAACAAGCAGTCAAGAAATCAGACGACGCATTGCTCTTGGCAGAATGGCTATGAAAGACCTAGGGGTATGTTTACTAAAACCCCAGTAATGTGTGGGCCGCACTAGTGTGCGGGTGCCATATAAGGAGTGGGCGTTTCTAGCAGAAAAAAGAAAAACCGGGAATAACCATGCGCTAATGTGCGCCGCGCCCATGTGCGCCCCACACATTAGCGCACGAGAAAGCTGCGTGGGAAGCATAAGTGGCACGCTGATGCGCAAGCACTGTAACAGAGCCACAGCACAATGGTTAAGATACTGACCAATGGTGCAGGGATCAGGGGTTCAATCCCCCACTGTGCCCAATGAAGAAGGCTGGCTGAGGCAGTACTTTAGGAGCCAGTTGAATATTAGGCGGCATAAGGCGGCGCGCTATTGCTTTAGGAGGCATTTTAATATTGGGCGGCATAAGGCGGCGCACTGATGTGCAAGCACAGGATCAGAACCACAGCACAATGGTTAAGACACTGACCAATGGTGCAGGGATCAGGGGTTCAATCCCCCACAGTGCCCAATGAACAAGGCTGGCTGAGGCATTACGTATTAAGGGGAAGATTGCTTTAGGAGGCATTTTATTTTTATTTTAATTATCACTACTAGCAAACGCACTCTCAAAGCGTGTTAACATAAGGCACCCCATAAGGCACATTTTAAAGTGCACTGTCCGCCAAGGCACCCTAGAATGTTGCTTATAGGGCGCTTTATAGGGTGCTGTATGAGGTACCACAAGGTCAGAGTACTGTGTTTGATGGCAGCACTGTGCAGTTTAAGGAATGAAAAGCATAAGTAGGTGTGCTGACATGTAAGGAGGAGCAGTAGTGGAGCACAATGGTTAAGGCACTAACTGCTGATACAGGGGTCATGAGTTTGCTCCCCAGTGTGCCTAATACGTAAGGCTGGCTGAGGCATCAGCTGTGCAATGTACATTTTGTTTCCTGCAGCACTTTATTTTTATTTTATTAATTGCTGCCAGCAAACACGCCCTCACATGCCGTAATTGAAGGTGCCGTATAAGGCACCCCATAGGGCACATTATAAAGTGCACTGTCCGCCACGGCACCCTAAAATGTCCCCTATAGGGCACCCTATAAGTTGCGTCACAGGATAATGTATAGTGCACGGGAACCATAAGGTGCCCCATAGGGTGCCCTATAAAGCGCCCTCAGAGACACCTTATGGGTACAGTACGCTGAGGGTGTTTTTGCTGGCAGCAAAAATGTACATTAAAAAGAGAATGCTTTGGGCAGCCCTATCAAATAACCCCACTGTGGGTTTGAACCCATGACCTCTGGCTTCACAGGCAGTGAAGTAACCATTGGGCTACAGCTCTATAGCTACTAGCAAGCCTCTGGCTGGCTGCAGAGAGCCTGCACGTCACCACACGGACAGTCTGTTGTGGTCACCAGGATAGGGTTAGCACACCCGTACCCATGATGCACTGCACATGCAAATCAGCTGTCCACAGATGAACACAAGATGGGGTATGCACCCCCACAACACCTCGGCCTGGTAGGGGGAACTGACCATGTGCACTCCCACAGCCCCTCGGCCTTGTAGGGGGTACAGACCGTGTGTTTTACTGGCACAGAGTAGCTACACACTGTCACATTGTGCGGGTACTGTGCTCACCCTGATGGTGCGGTGAGGCGCCCAGCACCAGGTCCACAGCACCTTCCATGGCAGAAATAGGCCATGATGCAGGTCCAAAGCAGTGTTAATGTGTGAGATAGGTAGTTTCTGCAGAAACACCTTGGACATATCTGTCTGTCTCAGTCAGGTGTAGCCCCTATGGACCCCTAGGAGGATTATGTACCACCACCCTCCTCCTCCAGGGCTGAGGATGGTAAACAGGGTCTCCCATCAACAGATCCACATTCTACCTCCCTGCAATGGTGGCAGTAGAGGGGACCATCAACCCCGGTCCTGCTGTGGAAAAGACACCCTTCAGGGCAGTCAATGCAGCTCTGTACATATCCATAACACAATAGCAGACAGATATTAGGCCTGTATATGCTAAGCTGCACCCCACCACTATCTGATATTCTCCTGCAGCAAGCCTTCAGCCACTGCACCCTGCAAGGCGCTCCATCAAGACACATACCAGCTGCAAACAGTCTGCTAGTTAGTCCATAGTGCATGTTCGTGGTGGAAATGCATGCACCCAGAACTGGGATGGCAGCACACACAACAAGCAGATAAGTCAGTGACTGGCCCCCAAAAGGAAATCCATAAATATCACATGACAAAAATACTATATAGCACTATGGGGGTGCCTAGCCATGCTGTCATCACTGCACAGTCAGGGTGAGAGTGATCTCCCAGCAGGACATACTGAGGTCACCCTGTCTGTGTAGGTGGTGGCCAGGCACTAAAATGTCCCAGTCAGTGCCCTATGCCCTGTGCAGATGCACCCTGGCCAGGCCACCCTGTCTGGGCTATACCCATGGTACCTTGCTCCTCATTATGCACATTGGCAGGCCAATACTGGCAACAGTGCTGGCAGTGTGGGCTGTGGAAGGTGTTTGCAGCCACCACACACTGTATAGACAGACACACACTCCGACACCTATGCCAGCATTGTGCTACTATAGAGGAGTTCAGCAGCCCTGCCCACCACACCAGTCCTGGGCACAGTACAGGCATGGATATGGTACGCAATACTGTTGGGGGTCACTCCACAGGGTGGTAAACACTGTCAGAGACCAGACCTGAAGCACACACCGCAGACATCAGAAAGATTGTTATGATGGAGCTCAATGAGCAAACTGTGCTTAACGTAGGACTTGCTATCTGCCAGTAATCATAGGAAACGTTGGATAGGTGTGTACCATATACCCAGGTGTAGGGTGGCATTGCTAAGGTATGCAAGTGCTAGTATTGGGAGATGCATACAGGGCCCAATGTCCTGCCTCTCCAGGAGGCATTAGCCAATGGGGCTTGTGGGTGTGGGTGTGGGTGTGTCTGCCCCTGTTGGCTGCTGCTTTACGGCAGAGGTTCCCAACTCCAGTCCTGGTGTGCCAAACACTGTTCGGGTTTTCATGCTGTCCCTCATGAATATGCATGAGATACATCTGCGTACCATGGGGGTGGTGCATAGATATGCAGCACAGGCATCTTTATTAGAGGCAGCATGGAACCTGAATGGTGTTTGGCCCTCCAGGACTGCATTTGGGAGACTCTGCTCTAGGTAATGCCCCTGTTTATGGTGTCTGTGCTCGGTGGGGTAAAATATAGGCGTATTAACCATGCGTATGTTCTCTGCAATAATGGTTCAGTCTTTACTACCATTTTTTCTTCATGGGTAAAATAAGGGGACTGGGTTGGCAGGAGCCCCAGCTGGGATTTGAACCTGTGACCTTCTGGTCCTAAAGGCACTGGCTGTGTCCGCTGCACCACCGTCTTAGCACAAAAACAGTGCATTCCCTGGGGAGTCCATGGCTGTTTGTCAGACAGGGCCTGTCTGTTGGAGTGCACTGCACCCACGTGAAGGGGGCTAGGCCACCGTCTGCTGTGGGCAGCAGCCACTGCCCCCTCCACCAACGGTACCCCTCCGCCACCATGCTGACATGGCCTTATATTGGTGACAGCATCACAGCTGAATGATATGTGGCCCTCCAGGACTGCATTGAGGGGACTGTGGTCTAGGTAATGCGCATGTTTGTGGTGTCTGTGCTCTGTAGGGTAAAATAGAGGTGTTTGGACCATGCTTATGTTATCTGCAAAAAAGGTTGGTCTTTACTATCATGGTTTAGTGGTGGGTAAAATATGGGGATTGGGTTTGCAGGAGCCCCAGCTGGGACTTGAACTGGTGATCTTTGGCTCCTGAACACACTGTCTGTGTTCACTGCACCACACTGTGGCCACAGAGACAGTGCAGTCCCTGGAGATAGGAAACCTGGCCAAAGGAGTCATAAACCCTGCTCTGCACAATTTCACTGTGGGATCATTCACCTTGTATGGGGGCGGAGCGTAGACCCTTCTAAAATTCATTTTTCTTTTTTGGGGCTTTCTTGGGAGTGATTTTTGATGTTTTCCATGACTATCACTGTTGCCCAGCTGGATTATAATTTTTTAGAATTTTGTTGTGGTCATTTTCAGTTTTTATTTGCTATTTTGTTCTGTGCACATGTATCACACTGCTCACGTTTTGTAGGTTTCCCTGGTTTTGCTGTACATTGCTGACAGAAATGGTTTCTCTTCCCTTTAAATCGGCTCTACTGTGAGGTTTTCACTCGCGGTATTTTTTTTTTTTATCGAATTTCAGTCCTGCTCCTGTGCGGGGAGCCTCTCCCCTCCCACTCTCTACCCATTGACCCTGTCTCTCCGCCCCTGGGGAGCCTTCCTCCGCCCTCCGGGAGCCTTTCCACGCCTCTATCGCTCATTTGCGCACATGAGCGGGCCCGTTAGTGCGGCGCGCACGTGTGCGGGGCACAAAAACGCATCATTAGCGTGTGCTAAGGTACCTTAGCGCACGCTCAAGTGCGCCCTGCACAGTAGCGCGGTTTAGTAAACATACCCCCAAGATAAGATTCTCAAGAGCAGAGATGTCTCTCTCCATACAAAGATTAGACTTGTTCAAGCCATGGTATTTTCAATAACATCATATGGATGTGAAAGCTGGACAGTGAAAAAGATAGACAGGAAGAAAATTGATGCCTTTGAATTATGGTGCTGGCGGCGAATACTGTGTATACCATGGACTGCCCGAAGAACAAACCAGTCGGTATTAGAGGAGATCAAACCTAAGCTTTCTTTAGAAGCTGAGATGACAAGACTTCGACTTTCATACTTTGGACACATCATGCGAAGAGAGAGATCATTAGAGAAAGACATTATGCTTGGCAAGATAGAAGGTCAACGCAAAAGAGGAAGGCCAGCAATGAGATGGATCAATACAATAACAGCAGCTACAGGTACCAGTCTGTCAACAATGAGCCGCCTGACTGAAGACCGAACACAATTTAGGATAGCTATCCAGAGGGTCGCCATGAGTCGACTCCGACTTGACGGCACTTAACAACAACAAAAAAGTAGTTCAAGGTGTGTGGTGTTCAGGAACAGTATTTCCCTGTCCCTGGAGTGCATACAGCCTGTATTTTCAGCGATAACAGGCTCAACACCACAAGAGCATCAATGGGATTTGAACCTTGGTCTCCCAGGTTACAGCCTGCTGTGCCAACTGCTCCTCCACTTCTCATGTTAATACCCTGAAAACCAAACTGGCCAGGGTTTACTCCAGAATTGTTTTGAAAAACAGTGCTCTAGAGAGTGAACAGCGTATCAAAATATAGGATTAGCTTTCTATTGTCTGTGAGGCATGCTCTTTGTATATGGAATTGTGATTGATGTATGGTGAAAACAGGAGACCTGTGGAAAGCAACTAGTTGCATATATGTATAAAATGATTAAATAGTAATAGCAGCAATGATGTACAAATACATATCAGAATCAGTACTTTTTAACATAGATTACAATCTAATCAAGATAAACATGGGAGAACTAAAGGTTAAGATTTAAAAGCAGCCTCAAAAAGGTGGGTTTTTGGGTTGTATTGGAATCTAGCCAAAAAGGGAGTAGGAGGTAGCAACTCGGGGAAGCCCATCCCAACCATATGTTGCAGTAAGGTGGAAAGTGTGGAGTTAGCAATGGAGGAGACGAGCATAAATACTTCTACTACTGCTGTTGCTACTACTGTTAATGATTTATATAGCGCTACCGGGCATACGCAGTGAGCAACTTCCCCAATGAATGGAATTCAGGAGGAGGAATGTAGTGAGAGATAAGGGAGGAGAGGTAATGAGGAGCTGCCCAGTGCATGCAGTTGAATTTGAACTGTATGCAACACTGATGGAAGATAAATTATGCAACTGAATTTTGGGTAGATTGTAATGAAGAGAGCTGGTTCATCGGAAGACCACAGTAGGAACAAATTTCAGTAGTTTGAGCTGGAGGTGATAGCTGTTTTGCTAGATTATGGTGATATTTTGGATGTGTGCAGAGAAGGAGAGAGGAATTGAAGATGATCCCAAGGTTACGGACTAAGGTTTCGGAGAACTAAGGAAATAAAGCACTAGCTGGAAAGAGGGTCCAGGACAGAGCCTGGAAATATACTGATAGAATTTCAGACCTTGACAAGTTCTCTTTGGTTTTAGGAGTCCACCAAAAAATGTTAGGACCCAGTAGCTGAGGCCTTCCTCCCCCCAACTGTCTCCACTGAAGTTGAAGAGCTGGGGAGAAGGAGTTTTTTCCGAGGCCCACAGTGGCACATTTTGGAGCCTGCTTCACTGAGGCTGTTTTCCTGTTCCATGTCGATGGGAAAAGAAAGCTTATTAAATTGGGCGCCCCTGCAGGTTACTGGCAGATTTGCACAGCCAGCAGCCCCCCTCTTCATTCAGTCTCTCTCTCTTTCTCCTCCCCCTTCAATCCACCATGTTACCCAGTCTCCTCCCTTTATCTCCTTTCTCCCCACTAGCCTCTCTTTCCCTATTCCATCATCTCCTTCCTTTAAATCAGTTTATTCCATGAGCTCCAATCAGGCTTCCCCCAATTTCTACCCCTATGCCAGTCAGCTCCCCCCTCAGTCCCTACCCCTGCCCCAGAAAGCCAGTCGCCCTCCCCAGCCACTCTTGGGAGCCAGTTCTTATCCTATCTGATGCTGTTGGTCGTCACTGCTCCCTGCACAACTGCTATTACTCCTGGGGGGAATTCTCCACAAAATATTTAAACAATTATGTACATTTGGGTAATCCATTTTTCTGTATTGCATTATTGAGTAATAATTAATTTGTTCAAAGCATCACAATATCTTTAAGGCTGCAGAATTTCCAAATAAAGCATACAGAATTATTTTCAGTTTTTTCTTTTTTTTGGCACTATTCCCTCATCATAAGCACTGATCTACCCCAGACAACCCTTTTCCCCTCCTTGGCTAGAGCTCCTCATAGTCTTGATCTTACCCCCTCAATCTTCTGCACCCACCCCAGCTTTTTTTTTTTCTCTTCTCTCCCCTAGTTCTTGGCCCTCACCCTCCTCTACCAAAGCTCCACACCTCCAAATTCTCTCTGCTCTTGCCCAGTTCTTGCTCTTCTCAACTCATCCCTCAGCAAAACCTCCAGCTTTCTTTTTCTGTGTCCCCCATTGCAGGCTTGATAGTCTTCCCCCAATTTCTTTCTCTTCCTGCTCACTTTTCAAACACCACCTCCTCAATCCAGCTCTCTCTGTATCACATCTTTGTTCTTGACTTGGACATCAGCAATCCCACCGGTCAACACCCATAGCTGCAGCTGTCTCACAGATCCTGCAGAAGCTACAGTATCTTCATTTTGGGCCATGCATATCAATGCTCATGGCTGCAGCTTTCACTCCAGACCCATGCAAGCTGGTTCATGTGGCTGAAGCTCTTTTTCCCTATGTGTGCTGGTACTTGTGGTTTGAAGCTTTCTCCCCAGGCCTGTGCAAATTGGCTCTTGCAGCTGTAGCTATTTATCCCTGGGTCACTCTAAACAACTGCAGTCTCTTCCTCTTGGACCCAGGTGACCTGACATTCAAGGCTGCAGCCTTTTCTTCATGAAGGGCAGTTGCCTCTTCCTTGCCCAAGCAGAAAAATGGCCTCAACACAGAAGTCTGCAAGATAAATGCACTGCACAGCTGTGTGAGTCTGAGTTTCATCATGCAGAAACTATTGCTCTGCTCTCTGGTTCTCAAGTCTCCTGAGAGAGGGGCATGATTTCTGCAGTATGTCTTAGAATCAAACAAAGCCACACTGTGTAGGGTGAGCAATGCAACCAAAAAAGGAGGAAGAAAAAAGCAGGGACAAGCAGCACAAAAATCTCATGTACTAGACAGAAATTTCTAGTCGCCATAGTGACCTTGTGCCTGAGATTTGTCGAGCCCCATGATAGATTGGTGGATTCTCCTTACTGTCCTATAAAGGGGACACAGAAAGTGCCATGGGAGAGGAGAAGAGAACCATGGGAGAGTGGAGTCCTGCAGTACAAATGAGGACAGAGTTTCAAAGTGTAGTTCCTTATCGTCACTCCAGTCCAGTCCCTTACTTCTGGGTTACGCAACCCTTCCAGCAACTTGGAGGCTGAGCCCAACCTTTTTGGGGCTGGAGCGGTATAAATACCACTGTAACCACCCACAGACCCCAGTATTCTCAGCCTCCAAGCAGCTGGAGGGTTCCGTAAGTCTAGGGCTTACTGGAGTCTTTCTTTAGTTTAAATTTCTTTTGTATTATTATTATTTACTTGATCTACTTTATTTACCTTTTGTTTACCTTTTGTTTTCCTTTCTGCATCTGTACCTTTAAGTTTCTCCCTGCTCCTTCTCCCCCCCCCCCCCCCTCTCTGGCCGGGCCTGAGATCGGAGGTGGTGTGCTGTATGCGGCATCGAGGAAAACCTTCAGACCTCCTCTGCTGCCGATTCGGAGGGCTCCTGCTCAATTTCACCACAGCCCTGCCTCGCCTCGCGCCGAAGCCCTTCTGGTGGCTGAGCGCTTGAGGCAACGCCGCAGTGCAAGTATTCACCGCCGGCACAGTCCCGGATGCGGAGGTGAGCTCCGGGGCTCCAGACGCACGGAGAAAAAGCAGCGGGGGAGCGATTTAAAGCGGCGGTTCCTTCAAATCGGAGTGAAACACGGTTTCCAGCTCCATTCTGCCAACGGGGCTTAAGACGGTCAGAAGGAAGACTCGCGATCCGCCGTTCAGGCTCCACGTGGTGAGGCCTACCACGTGTAGAGCCAACGGCCAGGAATCGCTGAGTCGGGCACAGCATTTTTCTACAGAAAGAATCCACAAACCGCAAGTACTGGGGCATTGAATTAAGGGATTGGAATTTATTTTGTAATTCCTCTGCTTTTCTTTAATTTTTTCGTTTAATGTTAGCTTAATTTAGTTTTATTATTTAATTTCATTATTATTTAATTTTTAAAGGGGTAGTCTCTTGATCTGTGCAGACTGTTTCCTTTTTTATTTTTTAAGCTGTACTTGAGCTCTCCTGCCTGTACTTGGTTAGGACAATTGCCCCAGCCCGGAGCAGGAAGGGCCGCAGTAGCCTCTATCCAGAACATGACGGCTAAGCCTAGGTGCCCATCCTGTGGTGTTCGCAGAGGTACTTCTTCGGAGGCAGGGATCTGCAGGGGCTGTGCTGCAGTGGCTGCCTCCGTGGATCAAGAGATTAGCTTGACTATGACAGTCTTCTCAGGGATCCGGAGATCCCCTAGGGGGGGAGGGGGGTCCCAGTTTCCTCCTTCTACATCCTTGGACCTACCCACTCCTCCTCTGCCCATGCCCACCCTACCCGTTGGGGATGGGGGGGTTGGGGATTTTTTTCTCCCCTGACTTCATCCTCCTGCTTCACAAGGCCTATTGCTTGCGTAAGCAGGGCTTTGGAACAGGGGAGGCTGGTCCGTCGGCGGAAGAAAAGTCGGCCGGAACCAGGAGAGCAAGCAACTCGGAGTCCGAGATCCTACCTAAGCGCCCTCGGTTGAGTTGTGAGGAACCCCTCGCGTCCCTCTCGCAGGGGACCCCGGAGGAGGAGAACTCGGACAAAGATTTGGACGAGGATGAGGAGGAGCTTGAAGAAGGGGAGATCCCAGAAGAGGAACAATCACGGATAATTAGAGTCTTTTCGTCGGGAGGAGCTCCCGGCTTTAATCAATGAGTCCCTGAAAGCGCTCAATGTAGCCTCAGACACGCCAGCGGAGGAGGAGGCGTTAGAGGATCCGTTAATCCAGGCCTTCAGGAGATCGCAGAAGGTTTTTCCTGTCCCCAGGAAGAATGGGATCAACCAGAGTCAAGTTTAAGGGGGGTCCGATCTATGACTCGCCTATATCCTCTTCCGGAGGCAGACAAAGAACTGCTGAGGTCCCCCAGGGTGGATGCAGCGGTATCAGCAGTTACTAAGAAGACCACGATCCCAGTCGAGGGCAGCACGGCTCTGAGAGATTCTCAAGACAGAAAATTGGACACGCTTCTGAAGCAGGCATTTGACGTAAGCGCCCTCGCCTTGCAGGCCTCCGTTTCCGGAGCTTGGGTGGCGCGGGCCTGTTTAAGGTGGTCACAACAGCTCCAGTCAGCGGAGAGTTCCGCAGACGAGAGGCAGGCCAACGCTGCTAGATTGGAATCCGGGGCAGCCTACCTGGCGGATAGTCAGTATGACCTCATCAGAAGCCTAGCCAAGAATATGGCCTCGGTGGTGGCAGCTAGGCGTTATTTGTGGCTACGGACTTGGGCAGCCGATGCATCCTCGAAGGCTCGCCTGAGTCGACTTCCCTTTAAGGGGAAGCTGTTATTTGGAGAAGATTTAGAGAAGCTGGTGAAGGACCTTGGCGAGTCTAAGGGAGGCAGACTTCCGGAAGACAGACCTAAGCAAGGGCACTCCCTAGCCCCAGTGCGTAACCAACCTAGGGACTCTCGGAGGTTTCGCCCAGCCAGGTCAAACTCCTTCCCCAGGGGCCGTTTTCCTTCAAGGGGACAAGGTTTTAGAGGGTTTCGAGGAGCAGGTCGAGGTTTTGGTACCTCGGCTCCCTCCTCGGGTCCTAGAAAACAACAATGAGAGGACGGGGGTCCAGGGTGCCGGGCTGCCGGTGGGCGGACGTCTACGGCAGTTTCTCCCAGCCTGGACCCGGGTCACGTCCGACCAATGGGTCCTTGAGGTGATCAGAGAGGGCTATGCTCTAGAATTTGCAAAGCAAATACTTCCAGCCTTTGTTCAGTCTCCCTGCGGCTCCTCGGTGAAGAGGACGGCGGTGGAGGTAACGCTCGCCCGACTAATAGCACTCGGGGCCGTAGTCCCAGTACCTCCAGATCAGTGCGGTACGGGTCGGTACTCGATTTACTTCGTGGTACCAAAGAAAGAAGGGTCTTATCGCCCGATCCTGGATCTAAAGCAGGTCAATCGCTGTCTCAGGGTACCACACTTTCGGATGGAAGCCCTACGGTCAGTCATAGCAGCCGTGAGGGGCGGAGAGTTCCTAACGTCTCTCGATTTGACAGAAGCCTACTTGCACATCCCGGTCAGGAAGTCCCACTAACAGTTCCTCAGATTCGCAGTGCCAAGAGGTCACTTCCAATTCCAGGCTCTGCCCTTCGGCCTAGCGACGGCCCCAAGGACTTTCACCAAGGTGATGGTGGTTGTGGCGGCGGCCCTACGGAAAGAGGGAATACTAGTGCACCCTTACCTGGACGATTGGCTGATAAGGGCAAAGTCAGAAGAGGAAAGTCGCTCGGCTACTGTCAGAGTGGTTCAAGTTCTAGGAGAGCTGGGGTGGGTCATCAATCGAGCAAAAAGCAGGATGACTCCCTCCCAGGACCTCGAGTACCTCGGAGCAAGGTTCGTCACCAGCAGAGGCAGAGTATTCCTGTCCCGTACGAGGTCAAGGGACCTAAGGCTACTAGTCACGCAGTTTCTGAGCAGACGAATCCCCTCAGCGTGGCATTATCTTCAGCTACTGGGAACCATGGCGGCGGCGATAGAAGTAGTGCCATGGGCCAGGGCTCACATGCGACCGTTACAGCGGGCTCTATTGCGTCGATGGTCTCCTCAGCACCATCCATTGTCCATGCAGTTACCCTGCGCCCCGCGGACCAAACGGGCCCTCCTCTGGTGGCGGTGCCTGAGAAATCTGGGTTGCGGGATGCCCCTCGAGCCCCATCAGTGGTTGCTGTTGACGACGGATGCCAGTCTGGTGGGTTGGGGGGCTCATTGCGAAGACCAGTTCGTCCAGGGTCGCTGGACACCGTTGGAGTCTCTCTGGCCCATCAACAGACTGGAATTGAGGGCCATTGTCCTAGCGCTCAAGTCTCTCGAGTCCTTAGTGCAACGAAGAGCAGTTCGCGTGCTCTCCGACAATGTCACCGCGGTGGCTTACATCAACCACCAGGGCGGCACCAGCAGTCCCGCCTTGGAGAAGGAGGCGGACGCTCTTTTCCAATGGGCGGAGGTTCGATTGGAAGCACTTTCAGCTCAGCACGTGGCCGGCTTGGACAACGTCACTGCCGATTACCTCAGCAGGTGCAAGATAGACCATGGGGAGTGGGAACTGGAGCAGGAGGTTTTCGACCAAATAGTTGCCCGTTGGGGGCTCCCAGTCATGGATCTCATGGCACGGTTCTCGTCCGCCAAGGTGGATCGGTTCTTCAGTCGACGGAAGGAAAGAATGTCCGAAGGCCTGGATGCCCTGTCCCAGAAGTGGCCTTCGGAAGGTCTGCTCTGTGTTCCCTCCTTGGGCCCTTATAGGAAAGGTTCTCCAGCGAGTGGGGACTCACCAGGGTTTCATAATTCTCATAGCCCCGGATTGGCCTCGCCGCCCCTGGTATGCGGATCTGGTGAGGTTGCTCGCCGACCAACCTTGGCGGCTCCCCTGCAGAAGGGACCTTCTGAGACAAGGCCCGGTCCGGATGCCTCACGTGGATCAATTCTCGCTTACGGCATGGCTATTGAAAGGGCGAGGCTCCTGAAGCGAGGGTACTCAGGAGCGGTAATCTCGACACTGTTGAAGGCTAAGAAGCGCTCCACCTGTCTCTCCTATGTAAGAGTTTGGCGCATCTTCGAAGCATGGTGTGCCGAACACCGAAGGAAACCCCTCTTGGCCTCGGTTCCGGAGGTTCTAGAATTCTTGCAAGCAGGGTTTGACAAGGGCCTAGCGCACAGCTCCTTACGGGTCCAGCTGGCCGCAATCGCGTGCTATAGAGGTAAGGTCCGCGGTAAGTCCCTCGGGGCCCACGCGGATGTGGCCAGGTTCCTAAGAGCGGTTAGACGATTGCGCCCTCAACGGAGGGTGATCATCCCCCCTTGGGATCTCTACCTCGTGCTAAATGCCATGATCGGGGAACCCTTTGAGCCAGTAAAGAGGGCATCCTTAAAGGATCTAACCCTGAAGACGGTTTTTCTGGTCGCTATTTGCTCGGCCAGGCGGGTCTCGGAACTACAAGCGCTGTCCGCTCAGCCCCCCTTTCTAGCCTTTCTCAAGGACAAGGTAGTCCTGCGCACGGTTCCTTCCTTTTTGCCGAAGGTTATCTCTCCCTTCCATGTGAACCAGACAGTTACTCTCCCGGCCGACAGGCATGAAGGTAGAGACAGCAAGCTTCGCCTCCTAGACGTCCAGAGGGCCTTGAAGCGTTATCTTTCTCGCACAGCTCCCTTCCGGAAGTCCGACCAGCTAGTCATTCAGTTCGGAGGTCCACACAAGGGGGAGGCGGCGGCCAAGGCCTCCATCTCCAGGTGGATCAGAAGCAATTGCTTCCGCCTATATCCTGAAAGGGAAGCAGGTCCCAGTGGGACTGCGTGCACACTCGACTCGTGCACAAGCTACCTCCTGGGCAGAATTCAGTCTAGTTCCTCCTCTAGATATCTGTAGGGCGGCGACTTGGTCCTCCCTACATACCTTCACCAAGCACTACAGGCTGGATGTTCAGAGTTCAGCGGACGCTCGGTTTGGTTTTGTGGTTCTGCAGTCAGGTATGGCGAATCCCACCCAGGATTGAACTGCTCTAGTACATCCCAGAAGTAAGGGACTGGACTGGAGTGACGATAAGGAAGAAGAATTTGATCTTACCTGCTAATTATTGTTCCTGAAGGAACAACAGTCCAGTCCCTGATCCCACCCAGATTTCGTCGGCCGGTTCGGCCTATTAGCCAAGGGCGGAGCTGCGGACTGAGCGTGGGGTCTGCTATGGGCACAGGAGGGCAGTTGAAGGTTGACTCGGTTGGTCGCAAGTAAACCACCTCCGGCCGTTGGCCTCACTCCCCTCCTTCTCCTAATCCTTGGGAAAAAAAAAAAAGTCCTTAATTTGTTAAATATTTCTTTGCTGTGTGATGTGGTTTAAGTTACTATTGAAAGTTCATTAAGTCTGCTTTGTCATTCGTTTACTGGGGTCTGTGGGTGGTTACAGTGGTATTTATACCGCTCCAGCCCCAAAAAGGTTGGGCTCAGCCTCCAAGCTGCTGGAAGGGTTGCGTAACCCAGAAGTAAGGGACTGGACTGTCGTTCCTTCAGGAACAATAATTAGCAGGTAAGATCTAATTACTTCATGGTGGTTTTAAATAAATAAAAAGGTATAGATAATGGAGGGCAGATGGTGGATGAGGGTGGGTGCAGAAGAAGAGCAGATGCTAGACACAGGATGGGTAGGTGGGGATGGAGGACAAATGGTGGACATAAGATAGGGAAGTATACGGGGGTGGAGGGCAGATGGACACATGGTGGGAGGGGCAGATGGTGGACATGGGGTAGGAGAGTAAAAGGGGATGGAGGGCATATACTGGAAATAGTGTGGATGGTGGAGGACAGCAGATGCTGGAGATGGGCAAAGGCCAACACTAGATATGGAGTAAGGTGGTTTAGGAGTATGGAGGACAGACGCTAAACATAGTGAGGCCAATTCTAAATTGTGCATCCCCGGGCTGTCCAGATATTCGGGCGGTCTGGGGATCACCTGATTTGGTTCCCGTGAGGGCTAGATATCCCCACAGGAGCAGAATCGTGGCATAGTGGCTGGACATCCGGGACATGCCCCAATTCAGGCATCCTGGATGCCCAGCCTTATAGGCCACAAAGGCAGACATTGTTGCCGTTTTGTTCTCTTGCAGTCTGATTTGGACTAAGGATTGGTGCTAAACTCTCTTGAGGTTTTAGTTGCGGCCCTTGCATGCTACTGGGGCTGAATTCAAGGGATGTTCTTTGTAGTTACACTGACATCTCTACTTCCTCGGGGGGGGGGGGGGTGAATCAGATCCGTCCTCCAGTACATCCAATCATTCCTCAGTGGAGTCTCTGGTGTTTGAAGGCTCTGAAAGGACTCCCCTTTGAGTTCATTTGAAAGGTCTCTCTCAAGGATTTGACCCTCAATTATTTTCCTCGTCTCTATCCCCTCTGTCGGGCAGGTGCCAAAGCTACAGGACCTGTCCTTCGGGGAGCCTTGTGGATTGTTCCATTGTTTTTCCAAAGGTGCTGTTGCCATTTAATCTTAACTAGACTGTCATACTACCCTTCCTTTTCAAGGAGGATCTTTGGATGGACCTCTCGCTGTGTCTGGTGGATGTGCAGAGGGTGTTGATGATATATCCGGAAATTACTAATTCCTTCCATTGGTGGGACCATCTCTTTGTACTCTTCAGTTGTCCACGGAAAGGGCTAGTAGGGGCAAAGTCCTTGAATGCCCACTGGATTAAGGAGGCCATTATTCAGCATACCATTGGGTTGGAAAATGAATATCAAAGGAGTTAAGCTTGCTTCTCTAGGACATAGGCCTCCCTCTGGGTGAAGTCTGCCTTGGAGTCCTCAGAGAACATCTGTAAGGCAGTTACCTGGTCATCTTTGAGCACCTTTTGTGAAGCACTATAGGTTTCATGCAGAAGCTAGAGTGGTTGATGCTTTTGGAAGAGCAGCTCTGTCCAGAGCATTCTGGGTCCTGACTGCTTGGGTATATCATACTCATTTGGATTGGTCTAGCAAGATAAGGGAGGAAACATTTATATGCCTGATCATTTTTTTTCCTTGAATCCTGCTAGACTAGACCAGGAACTGTCCTGGAAGACTATTTCTATGGGTTTAGGAGCCCTGCTGCCTCTTTAGTTTCTGTATCTGATGCAGATCTGGCTTTGTTAAAGAGCCAAATGGTTTGTATGTAGTTATAACTTTTCTTAACCTGAACAGTTTCTTTTAATTTTCTCCAAGTTTTACAGTCTGCTTTGGAAGTTTCATACTGGCATCTCTCAGAAGATATACTAAGTGATGACATCACTGAAAATTGCTCTGGTTTGCCCCCACCTGCTGAATAGGGAGCATAACCCACTTGTCTGGACTGATCTAGCAGGCTTTAAGGAAAGAAAATTATCAGGTATATACATTTCTATTGGCTTGTTATATTTAAGGCTTAAACTCTACTTCTGACAAAAAAAAAAAATTGGCAAGCTGAGATTTACATACTAAAGTTATTTGTATGAATTAGGATAATGAATCGTTCAAGATTAAAAGATGACTTATTTACCTTTCCTCTTTTATTGCAATTTGTCTTTGAGAATTACTCTGCCAGGGCTAAAACAATTAGAAAATACCAGAAAATATTTTTAGGAGTAAGGCAGGTAGGCCTTAACAAATCTTTCTTTGGCTTTAGGACCAGCGAAAACACTTACAAGCTAGTGGCTGAACGCCCTCTCCCCATTCCTTGTCCCCCATTGAAGCTGATAAGTGGAAGGGAAGGGGGGGGGGTCACATCTGAGGCCTATTGCGACTCCTTTAGGGCCTGATTTAGTAAGGGGTTTTCCCCATTATGTATCTAAAGTAAAAGAAAATTTAGTAAATGGGGCCCTTAATGCACCCAGCAGACCCCCCCCCCCCTCCACCTCAGACTTGTCACCTAGTCTCTTTTATCCTGTTTCTCCCTACCAGCCTCCCCTCTCCCTTTTAAATTGTCCACTCCTAGCTTCTGGTTCCAGCATGAGTGGAGATGGCGACTTGAGCGCTAGGCTCCTCAGCATCCGACTTGCAAACAGCTCGCGAAGGAGCGTGTGGTAAATAAAGATAAATAGGTGCACCACTGGGATGCCGAACAAAGTCGCTGTCTATCTTGGTCTCTTGGCATATAAGGGCCAACAGAAGAGGAAGGGAGCAGATAGCAAAATGGTGGTTGGAGGAGAAAAGGGTTTCCAGAGAAACCAATGCAGGCCACTGGAGGCGGGAATGCCAGCTCTGGTGAGCTAGCTGTGCTGCGGTCAGACATGGCATGGTGGTTTCAGGAGCTCAGAACAAACTTGGTGGGGTTTCAAACAGAGGTCTGAGCATGGGTGGAAGAGATGCAGGCAGACGTCGTAGAACTGGGGAACCACATGGAAAGTACTGAAGAGAAAATGGAGGAGCAGGAGATGGTGATGGCACACATGTATAAAGACACTGATGCTAAGCAGCGGGAGATTTGGACAAAGTTGGAGGACACAGAAATAATTTCAGGATCTATGGTGTCCCAGAAGATGAAGAGGGACAGGATTACTGTAAATTGGTACAAGACACTAGCAGGGCAGCCCTCTAGGCTGGTAGTTTACACAACAAGGACTATTGCCTTAAAAGTGAATGGACCCATAGAGCACTGGCCTGTGAAGGGAGGGCAGACCTAGAGACATAATAGTGCCATTTCATGAATATGCGACCAAAAAGGCTGTGCTACAGTGGAGGTCCAGTGCAATTGAAATATATGCTGATCTTTTGATCATCACCCTTCAGCAAAGGCAAGAGCTGAGAAGTTTGCATCGGTTGACAGCAGAAAAGGTGCGCTATCGCTGGCTATACCCTTTTGGCCTCTCCTTCGCTATTTCTGGACAGACTCACTGTGTGCAGAATTTTGAGGAGGTGATGAAAATTTCCCCAAGAACTCGGGCGTTGGGACTAGCCAGCAGCAGGTTCCGCGAATGCCTGGGCACTGGTGGCACAGTGTTTGACAGGTGGTAAGAGACTACAGCTGCAATCAGGAGAGGTAGAAGCAATGATGGCTGGTACAACCTGATTATGGACTTTGTATGGACTCTATGTGGTGGATTAACTTGCATGAAGTGGGAACTCTGGGGAGAAGCTGTGATGGGTAGGGGAGGGCAGACTGTATTGAGTATGTTCATGAGTATAAGTGGGGTAGTAGTGACAAGAATGTGGTGGTGTGCATGACTGGGGGAGGGGGAATGCAATAATATGTTGTGGTAGGAGTGGGTGAGAGAATGGAAAGGTTGGGGGGCATGGGAAGCACAGAGTACGTGGTACGGTAGATATGGGGGAGGGAAGAGAGGAGGTGAGAGGTAGTGGGAACAGGGGTGGGGAGTGGCCCTGATGAGGTGTGAAAAATGTAAAAATTATGGAGGTTGATCTGAGGGTGGTGGTTTCAATTGTGCAGGGCCTCGACTCTTTTCTAAAACACCAACTGATGTTTAAGGAGCTGAAATGCTTGAAAGTTAGCATGAGTTGGTACAAGAGATCCACTTGCGGAAGGACGAGGGTTTAGCAAGGGACTCTGGGTTGTTTGCATGCTACGGGGCATCCATTATGAAGCATAACCCTAGGGGAGGGAATTTACCTTCTACTCAGGGGTGCATGATTCCTATTCACAAATTGACTATCTCTTGGTGGAGAAAGGGCAATTGGAGGGGGGGGGGGCAGTTATCGTGGAATAGGTGAAATTACCCGGTCAGATCGTGCACCCATTTGGTGTTGGGCACAGGAATTAAGGGGCTGCAGTCTTGGAGACTCAATGAAGCCCTGCTCAATGGAGAGGAGGTTCAGGGGAAAGTGCAGGTTATACTGGAGTATTTGAAGTTAAATGATATAGAGAGGATCCTGTGGAAAGGGCTTAAGGCAGTGGTGAGGGGTAAACTGATAGCAGTCGGGCACTTAAAACAAAGAACAGGGAGCAGCAGGAAGTGGCAATCAGGGCTTCCATTGTGCTCCTAGAAAAGCAGGATATGAGTGAGCTGCTGGAAAAGAGGGAAGTTCAGCTACGGGAGGAAAAGGCTCAGTACCAGAGGATGTTGGTTGATGAAGTGAATCATGCCTCTGAGATGTTGAAGAAAAGCATTTGAGCAGGGAAATAAGGCATCCAAGCTGCTGTCTGTGCAGTTGAAATCACTGTGCACTTGGAATGCCATCTTTAAACTTTAAAAATAGTGAAGGGAGGGCATCGGGGAGTATTTCTTGAAGTTTATCGGGAGCTATACCAGCCTGACTATGAGGCTTCTAATCTGGATATATCCCAGTACCTGGAGGGGCTGGCTCTCCCTTGTGTGCAGGAGGCCGATCATGGCCAACAGTACTTCAGGGCTTTTAAATCGAGAGATTTCTGCCCATCTGGTCACTGCCTGGTGATAGGGTGTCTGGTTTGGATGGCTACTCAACAAAATTCTATAAAGTCTTTGCCAATTAGTTTGTGGAGCTCCTGGCCAAGATGTACAATAGAGTTCTCAAGATGGTAATTTGCCTAGAACCCTACCTGAAGTGGGGGTAACTATATTTATTTTATTTCTTTATTTTATACCGCGCTCTTTAGAATCAGTGCGGTTTACATGTATACTAACGGGTACTTTTTATTCCCTTGTCCCCGAAGGGCTCACAATCTGTGTACCTGAGGCAATGGAGGGTTAAGTGGCTTGCCCAAGGCCACAAGGAGTGCCCATGGGACTAGAGACCCCAGTCCCTCCGGCCTGAAGTTGCTTGTCCCCATGTGGGAATTGAACCAACTACTGAGCCACTCCTCCCTCCCTATTGTCAAAGGAGGGTAAGGACCCCTTGCTCTGTAGCTCATATAGGCCAATCTCCCTGTTAGGCACCAACTTTAAGCTCCTAACAAAAATTCTGGCCATGCAGTTATTACCAGAGATGGGAGAGCTAGTCCACCCTGACCAGGCGGGATTCATACCAGGGAGGCAGGCGATAGATAATGTAAGAAGAATCCTCAATCTTATTTGGGGCTCTCAACGGGGAGGCAATCCCAGGGTACTGCTCGCAGTGAAGGTCGAGAAGACCTTTGACAGATTGTATTGGCCTTTCATGTGTGTTTTAAAAATGGGCGCTATGTGGAGTCTTTTGAGCTTCATTGGTGGGCATGACAGGGCTGCCCACTGTTACTTCTACTTTTTATCTTAACAATAGAGCCATTGACATAGCAGGTAAGGGAAAATGAGGGGCAAAAGGGGTTCTGGTGGGGGAATGTAGCCATAAAATTGTGCTCGTTGCGAATGACTTTTTTTTTTTTATTGTGACTTGCCCGAAATATCTTTGTGGGTGCTTATGGAAGAATTGGAAGGTTTTGGTCAATTGTCAGGCTTTAAGATGCATGCCACTAAATCTGAAATTCTAAATATATCCTGTCCAGTGAGATTAGTGGTGGATTTTAAACAATATTTCCCATTTAAGTGGGCCCAAGGGAAGATAAGATATCTAGGGAGAATTATGGATCACTGATGATAAAACTTCAACAGGGGTTGGGGGGGGGGGAGGCTGCAGCTCTCCTGGTTTAGGAGGATAGCTTGTATTAAGATGATGGTGTTACCTCAATTCCTGTACTTGTTTGGGACTCTGCTGGTGGGAATGCCTCACACCTACTTTAGAAAAACTCTATTCAATAATTTTTAAGTTTCAATGGGGGATCTTGTATCAGAAGCAAGAGAGGAGAGGACTTGGTGTTCCCAATTTCTGATATTACTATGAGGCTGCTCAACTGCGAGCAGTAAAAGAATGGGTAGAGGAAACCCCAAAGACTGGGTAAAGTTAGAGCAGTCAGAGTGTGGAGAATTACCACATGGGATAAGGACTTGGCTTCCAGGACAGGGTGTGGCACAGAAGGGGCTGGAGAACCTATGTACAATTAATACCCTTAAAACCAGGCAAAATGGAAAGTGGTGTTTTTTGGGAGAGGGTGATATCTCCAGATTTTGTTTGCGACATAAACGTGAGCTCCCCCGTGAGTGAGTGACGCTGGGTTTACTGGATGGGAGGAGGGGCTCTTTTGGGGGAGAACATATGTTAGGAGGGAAAGTGCTGAGCCTTGCATTCCTGCGGGCAAGATCTGATTTGCCCATTTGTGATGAGTTTTGCTATTCCCAGGTGGTACACTGTATATGAAGCTTATCAAAAAGGAGGGGATTTTTCAAAGGGTGGGAACTAAAGGAATCAGTCCGGATAGGGTAAGGTATGGTTTCAATACTGGTGGGAGGAAGATTATATGTACAAGGGGTATACAGCCTGTAATATGTTGCAGAATAACTATAAGATGCTGTATAGGTGGCATTATACTCCTAAGCAATTATTTAAATTCTTTGGGGGATACTCCACTACCTGTTGGAGGAAATGTGGGGCAGAGAGAACATATATGGTGGGATTGTGTGGAGACACGGCAATATTGGGATGATATTTTTGTTCAATGTGGCTTACTATTTATTTATACATACTAACTAACTATCCCGCTTTTCACAGGGTCAAAGCGGTAATATTAGGGAAACGCCTTGCTAAGAGGCAGGAGGAGGCCTTGTTGAATGGGGCTTACTCAAAGCTAAATGGGAAGGAAGGGCGCTTGATACAAATAGATATGACAGCTGGCCGCTTGCTGCTGGCCTGTCACTGGAAGAGTGAAAACTACGCTAAGTAGATATGTGGAAGAGATATATGGAGCATGTATGGACTATGTTGAAATTGACTGCCTTGAGGCAAAACGGATAAAGAAGCTCAATGAGATATGGTGCCCATGGCTGGGAAAGGGAAGTGGGATCATAAGGGTCCCAAGGGAGCTTTGGGAGATGGGGTTGGATGAGGTTATATGGGCAGCTAGGGCTGGGGGGGGGGGTGAAGGGAAAGGGAAGGAGTAGGGGGGGGGGGTGAGGTAATGGCTCATTTGTTATTGCCTTTTGAGTATACTGTATCTGATCAGTGTGTGTAGAGCTTTCTGGTGGCCAATGTTTTGGGGGTTTTTTGTTATTAATAAAAAAAAAAATTATAAATGGGGAGGATGGAGGATTTTCCACTTCTTGATTAGTAGCAATAGCATCAACAACCCCCCCCCCCCAGCAAATTGATCAGTCTTCACTGTCCAGCTAGCCCTTGCCATACAGCAAACGAGTCTGCAGCACTCCCCCAGCCAGCCAATCAGCCCAGAGTGAAAACCTCATTCCGCTCTTCTTAGCTCCTGCAGCAGGAATATTCTTTTTTCATGCAAGCACAGCTTTGTGTAAATCTGAACCACGTAGTGCAGGAACTCTTTAGTCCAGGCGTTTTCAACCCAGTCCCCCGTTATACTCAGCCACCCAGGTGTCCAGGATAACCACAATGAATATGCATATGAGAGATTTGCATACAATGGAGGCTTTGCATGCAAATTTCTCATGCATATTCATCGTTACCCTGAACACCTGACTGGCCAGAGATCCCCTGGTTTAGTTTATTGCTTGATATATGCACTGGTCAGTTCAAAGCTCATGAGACCAATGCAAGAATTCCTGCACAATGCCACTCAGATTCACACAAAGCTAAATGTGCAGGCAGGAGGATGTTCATGCTCCGGTGGCAGAGCAGCAATTTAAAAAAGGAAAAAAACCTTTTTTCCCCCTCAGGGCAAAAGAAAAATCCTGTGCACCATTGACAACTTTCTAGTTGCCGTAGTGACCTGGCATCTGGGATTTGTCAAGCTCTGCATGTAGGGGTGACTAACTTTCTTTGGGCAGCCTAATTATGCAAATACACCTGATCATGAATTAAATGAATGCAAATATAGCTCACTTATTCACTGTGGAAAGCCTGAAAGCCACCCTCCATGCAGAACTGGAAGACCAGAATTCAACATCTCTGAACCAGGGATACACAAACTGCTACCTCCTCCCCCCAGTTGTTCTTTTCCCATATTTTCTCCCTTCCATCTCCCCACAATATGCTCTTCCTCTTCCACCTCATCTCATCCCACACCATCTCTTCCTGTGGCACTCATCCTCTTTCACACCCCAGTTCTCCCCATAGTATACCTCTTTCCCACTTCTGACCTCTGTGCGTACCTCCTTTCACCTGCCCCTCCAGACCCTTCCATTCTCCCATCTTGCTTCCATGTCATCCCACAATAAATAAATTGGGAGGCTAGCAGCATGGAGACAGCATTGGACGGGGGTTACCTGGTTCCTGTTTCCCCATTTGGGTCCTGTGGTAGTTGTGGTTTTTTTTTTTAATATTCAAACTGTTTATTCAAGGAATAGACAAATGATCATGATACATGGTACAAAAGAAACATTAATGCCCACAATTGAACTTTGTTACATTCCATGCCCGTCCACATTTCACTTCCATTCCCTCTTTTTCATTTTTTCTTTCCCTCCCCCCTCCAAACCGCCTGCCCTCCCTTCCCTTCCTTCTCCTCCCCTTTCCAGTACACTTTGTAAATATTAATAGCCTTTCAAGTAGGTAAAGTACCAGCTAATAGTCCTGTTCAAGCAATTCTATGTGTATTACCTTAACCTACCTAGACTTAAGTTCAGTACACATTATTTTATACTAACTGCCTCTTTCCAACTGCCCCGTTCCTCCCCCCCACTCCCTTCCTCATCCCAGAGTTGTACCACCTGTTGATGTACTTTCCCCAACTCCCACTCCTACCCCCATCCAATGCCCTCCTCTATCCCTCCCCTCCTGCTACCCATCTCCTACCATTGGGCATCCTCCTCTCAGGCAGAGCTTGACTCTGGTACCAACCAAAAGCACGGATCCACGTGCTTGCAACCAACCCAGTCTGAAACGTGGACAGCAGTAGGAAGACGTTTATTTATTTATGTGTATTAGATATTTATTTGATTCCTTTGAGTATTATAATATATATGTTTTATACAAACTCTATAAAGATTACTGATATATATATGTCGTTTGTTTTCAATCTTTTAGTTGTACTTTTTTTTTTATAGATGATTTTTATAGGATGGTTTTAGAATTTTTTTGCTGTGCTGATCTTTTTTAGCTTTACTATTATTTTTATCTTTATGTATACACTTTATGTTTGTAATTATTTAAGTTGTTTATATATTTTTAATTATGGTTAGGTCTCATGGTGGTATGTACATTTGTATATGTGCTTTGTTTATTTATGGATTATATTGTTTTATGTAGCCTGCCCCTGAAGAAGGCAACGAAACACGGCCTGTGTCGGGCCATAGGCTTTTTTATCCAATAAAGAACGTCTTCCTACTGCTGTCCACGTTTCAGAGAGCTTGACTTTGGTACTCCACCTGGGGTCATCCGTACCTACTTATAGATCTCTAACCTCCTACCCCCCTCCCCTTTGATCACCCCTTGTCTCTGTTATTAATAGACACTTTACCTCCTTTCAACACCTCCTCCGTTATAAGATCAGCAGTTCATTCCTCACCAGTGGGTTAAGCTTATCCAGATATCCCCCCCCACATATCATTAAGCACTGAGCTCTCTTTTCTGGGTGTCCCCTGGACGCCATCAGCTCCTGGGTCATAAGTTGAGGGAATGGAGGCACATATTCCAAATTATGGACTATAGGCAGCTTCCCTGTTATGCATGCCTTACGTATCAGTAGTCGCTCCCATCGGCCCTTAGGGGACGCCATGGGAAGGTAATCACTCACCACCAAAGCACAGTTACTTACCTGTAACAGGTGATCTCTGGGAACAGCAGGAATTAGTCCTCACATATGGGTACGTCGGTACCGACGGAGCCCGTGCGGGAAAGCTCCCCAGCTTCTTAGAATAGAAGCTTTTGGGACCTCCCACTGCACATGCGCACTGCCTTCCCGCCTTCCTGAACAGCTCTCCTCAGTTTCGAGTTTATAGCTGAGTCAACAGAGAGAGGACAGGAAGATAGATAGATAAAAGATACAACTCCTAGGGGAGGTGGGTGGGTTGTGAGGACTAATTCCTGCTGTTCCCAGAGATCACCTGTTACAGGTAAGTAACTGTGCTATCTCCAGGAACAAGCAGGAATAAGTCCTCACATATGGGGACTCCCTAGCTTAGATGCATGGGATCCCCTGTAAAGGTTCGCCATCTTCGGATGGATCTCAGGCATCCATTCTGGGAAGGTGGGCAGGAGTTGTTTAGGAATGGAACAGGTGCTTGAGGACAGCCTGGCCAAACAAGGCATCCCGGCGTGAGTCCTTGTCCAAACAGTAATGGGCTGTGAAGGTATGAACCGAGGCCCAGGTAGCGGCTCGACAGATCTGATCTATGGAAACAGAGTGCAGATGAGCCATAGAAGTTGCCATGGCCCTCACAGTGTGAGCAGTGACATGGCCTTCCAGAGAAATGTTTTTGCTCTGGTAAGCAAAAGAACTACCCTGAGCAATCCAATTGGAAAGTGTACGCTTGGAGACTGGAAGTCCCACATGGGAAGGATCAAAGGCCACAAAAAGTTGAGAAGACTTTCGATGTGGCTGAGTCCTATTAAGGTAAAAAGCGAGAGCTCTTTTACAATCCAGAGTATGAAGGTTCCTCTCTGCATTGGATGCATGAGGAGCTGGAAAAAAAGACAGGTAGATATACCTCTTGATTAAGATGAAAGGCGAGACCACTTTAGGCATAAAGTGGGATTCGTCCTAAGGACCACCTTATCATGATGAAATCTTGTGTAAGGTGGATTAGCCACTAAAGCCTGCAGCTCATGATGCGGCGAGCCGAAGTGACTGCAATGAGGAAGATGACTCCGGAAAGAAATTTCAAGGAGGTGGAAAACATTGGCTCAAAAGGGCTTCATAAGTTGACCGAGCACTAGATTCAAATCCCATGCGACCGGGGGTGGTCTGATGGGAGGTTTAGTGAGAGTCAGGCCTCTCATGAATCTTGCAACAAGAGGATGAGAGGAGATAGGTTGTCCATTTATATGTTTCAAGGATGCTGCAATAGCACTTAAATGGACTCTTACCGAATTCGTCTTGAGGCCCGGCATTGGATAGATGCAGGAGATAATCAAGAAGAGAATTCAAAGGAAGTGCCAGAGGGTCAAGACCCTGCTGAGCACACCAAATGGAAAAACGTTTCCATTTGACAAGCATAGGAACGCCTGGTAGAGTGTTTCCTTTAGGCAGAAATTATATCTATCACTGTATGGGAAAAATGAAAGTCATGAAGGCTAAATCCTACAGAAACCAAGCACAGAGGTGAAGGCATAATTTGTTTGTGTGCCACAAATTCCCCTCCTCCTGAGACAGGAGGACTGGCGCAGCTCCCAGATCCAAGTAGGATCCCTGGGAGAGCAGTAGAAGAAGAGGGAACCACACTAGGCGTGGCCAGCGTGTAGCTATCAGCATCATAGTTCCATGATCACTCTGGAGTTTGAACAGAGTCTTGGGAATCAAAGGATGGGTGGAAAGGCATATAGGAATGCCTGATTCCAATTCAGGAGAAAGGCGTCCGTAGCCTGAGCTCCCTGACACGGATTCTGGAACAGAACCGGGGAAGTTGGCATTCCACGGACTTGCAAAGAGGTCTATGTCCGGGGTCCCCCATTCCTGAAAGATTCGGTTTATTTGGTCCAAATGTAGGGACCATTCGTGTGGCAGCAGAACTCGACTGAGCCTGTCTGCCCGAGAGTTTTGAACTCCTGGGAGATACACTGCTAGCAGGGAATCTGATGCTCTCTGGCGAAGGCCCATAGTCTTAGAGCTTCGTTGGCAAAGCGACAGAGAGCCCGTCATCCTTGTTGTTTATGTAAAACATGGCCACCTGATTGTCCGTCTGAACTAGGACAGTGAGGTTGGCTAGGAGGGAGTGGAAGACCTTGAGGGCAAGGTAAATTGCTCGCAGTTCCAGAAGATTGATATGAAGGGTGGTCTCCTGTAGAGACCAAGTGCCCTGAGTGGAGAGAGTTTGCAGATGGCTCCCCACCCTGTTTGGGAGGCATCTGTTGTGAGGGTTTGCTTGGGGTAGCAATGGTTGAAATGGAGCCCCCAACAACAGATTCTTGGTGGAAGTCCACCAGTGAGGGACCAAAACAGACGATCGGAGGTTTGTATTTGGTCTGAGAGCGCTCCTGACGCCTGAGCCACTGAGTGGCCAGGGTCCATTGAGCTGCTCTCATATGAAGACGAGATAGGCACCACCTGCACTGTGGAGGCCATATGACCCAGTAGGCGTAGCAGTTCCCTGGCTGTCAAGTGAGTGCTGGACTGAGCTTGGGAGGCCAACCTCAGGAGGCGCTGGCCTCGAACATGTGGAAGGTAGGCCCTTGCAGTGATGGTGTCCAACTGGGCCCCTATGAATTCTAGAGATTGAGTAGGGATGAGTTGGGACTTGGGAAGGTTTACTACCAGTCCCAGATACTGCAAAAGGCTCCTTGTGTGGTCCAGGGAAATCTGGGCCTGTGACTGAGTTGGAGCTCGGATGAGCAGTCGTCCAGATATGGGAAGACAAAGATTCCCATGCCTCTTAGAAATGCGGCTACGACTGCCATGCATTTTGTAAATACTCTTGGAGCAGAGGCTAGACCGAAGGGGAGTACTCTGTATTGGAAATGTTTTCCCTGAAACAGAAAGCGAAGATACTTTCTGTGGGATGGATGGGATATATGTGTATACGCATCCTGTAGGTCTTGAGAACTAAGCCAGTCCTGACCCTGGAGGTCAGGAAGGAGTCTGGCGAGAGTCAGCATTTTGATTTTCTCCTTGAAGAGAAATTTGTTCAAGTCTCTCTGATCTAGGATTGGTCTGCATCCCCCTGTCTTCTTTGGAAGGAGAAAATAAGGGGAGTAGAAACCGGACCCTTGTTGAGGAAGAGGAACCTCTTCTATGGCCCCTTGGGCAAGAAGAGAGGAAACCTCTTGACCCAACAGGGTTAGGAGAGATGGGGGAGAATTGAATGGTCTCACCATATGATGGGGAGGAAGGCTGGAGAAATGAAGTTTGTAACCCTCTCGAATGATAGAGAGGGTCCATTGTTCTGTTGTGATTTGTTCCCATCTGGGAGCAAAGTGAACCAACCTACCGGGTATGGTGAGAGGTTCTGGTTGTGTTAGAACCAGAAGTGGCAAGTTCCCTAGGAGCAAGTCAAAACCCCTGAGGGGGTGGAGCCTGCTGAGCTACAGTAGCTGCTGCAGGCTTAGCTCGTGCTTGTTTGGATTGCTGACGCTTAGCAGTATAGCGAGGTTGAGAAGACTGCTGGCCAGTATTTGAAGCAACTCTGGCCTTCTTATAGTAAGGCCTTTTAAAAGACTTTTTCTTAGTAGGAATTGAAGTGGACATTGAAAGTCTTTCCAAGTTGGCATTATCAGCATCCATCTGGGAGTCTATGATTTGACACTAATCACCAAAAAATTACTCACCTGTACAGGGCAGATTCCGTAAGCCATCTAGAACCCAAGGTTCCAGATCAGAGGCCTGGAGCAAGCAAGACGTCGGGCTGCAATAGCAATGCCCGAAGCCCTACTGGCTCCTCAAAGGAATCATATGCTGCCCTATTAGAGAACTTAGAAACCTCTAAGAGTTGTTTCACTAGGGAAAGGAATCCCTGCTTTTTATCTCAGGGATAAAGGGGGCAAATGCCGCACCTTTTTTTGCAAGTTCCTCCAGGAACATGCCCATATAGAGACTGTAGGAATTAATCCTGGCTATAAGCATACTAGCCTGGAAATTTCCTACCAAAAGAGTCCAAAGTCTTACATTCCCGTCCTGGAGGGGTGGAAGAGTGCCTTTTGGTACTCCTAATCTTCTTCATTGCAGACTTCACCACAATAGAGTGGTGGGGCAATTGAGTCTTTTGGAAACCAGGAGAAGGAGGACCCTATACATGGTGTCCAACCTACGGGAATAAGGAGACAAAGTCAAAGGATTTTCCCAGAAATCCATCAGTTGTTCTTGAAGGATTCATGGATAGGCAGGGTAACTGCCTCCTTAGGGGCCTTTGAGTATCCCAAAATATCCAGTTTTTTGGATCTGGGTTCCTTTTCAGAGGATGTGGTAATAGAAAGGGCTGTAGCCATATCTAAAACAAAGTCCTGGAAGGACAAATCCTCTGAGGGGACATTCTCCTTTTAGGAGAAGAGGGCTCCTCAGGTAAGTTGAGTGAAAACTCAGCAGAATCATCAGAGGAGTGAAAATCCTCAGAGGAATCGGTGCTTTCCTCTAACGCACGATACGCGTACCGATCGGTATCGATATCGGGCGTATCGGGTATGGAACCGGTATGGAGCGAAAGCCCATACGGTACCGACTTGCGTTTAGAGGTGGACGGCCTCGATACCGGCATGGCGGACGATACCGGTATCGGGCCGGAACCGCTGAAAGCGGAACCGATGGCGTTGCAGCTTTAATGAAAGCCATGACGGCTTGCTGCATGGACTGTACAGTATCGCCCATGGACGCCATAGCTGCCTGGATGTCGGTACCGGAGTGACCCGGTACCCCAGAGCAGGCTAACAGGTGATCTGTCGAGGCCGTAGCATCGATATCAACCTGAGACCCCTGAATTGGCGTTTTTGGAAGTTGGACTTCCCGCCGGGTTTGTTTGGCTGGGGCAGGGTCCTCAAGTTCTAAGCTAAGAGCCTCTCGATGCTTTGAAGGAGATTTGCTCTTTGAGGACTTGCCCACATAAGGTTTCTTTACCTGAGATCCATCCGGAGAAGAAGACCTGGAGGACTGTGATGCTGTATTCTCTGAAGCAAACAGCACATGGAATTTGTTGGCCCGGTTCTGCAGCCCACGTTTAGACATGTGGGAGCAAGATGGGCAGTCCGGTATGGAATGGTCAGGCCCCAAACATTTCAGACACCAGTCATGGTGTCTGTGACTGAAATAACAGCATTACATTTGGTACACTTCTTAAATCCAGGGGCTGGCTTCTCCATGAGGAGAAATTGAGTAGGCCGAGAGGCCTCTCTGAAGTGACCAAAAAGCTAAAAAATAAGGAAAAAAGAATTATAATTTTTTAAAGAAAGAAGAAAAGACCGGCGATACCGGTATCGGTATGGGGAAGGCAGGTACGCGGTCTAAAGAAACAAATAAAATAACAATTTCTTCAGCGTGACAGGAACACGACCTGCTGGCTCCGCGGAAAAAGAGAAACTGAGGAGAGCTGTTCAGGAAGGCGGGAAGGCAGTGCGCATGTGCAGTGGGAGGTCCCAAAAGCTTCTATTCTAAGAAGCTGGGGAGCTTTCCCGCACGGGCTCCGTCGGTACCGACGTACCCATATGTGAGGACTTATTCCTGCTTGTTCCTGGAGATAGCTGCCGTCTACTGCACTGCTTGCCCTATCAGGTCACCCATGTAACATTGAATTCGATATCAATACTGTTGTGTCCTTGTGCAGTTCCACCACATATGCCCCAAGTTTGCTCCTGCTGTCCCACACCGCAGGCGTCCCCATCCGGTTGTAACCCACTGCGGAACGCCCATATTGGCAAGAACTGGGCTCAGTTAATCGCTCGCACCTGCAGTTCTCTAAGTCAATATGCTGTGACCACCCTCGAAACCCGCCCCAGCGCTTCCTTTATACTCCCCTCAGTCACCTCACCTCACCCCCCCCCATCTCACACTTAACCCTGCATAATCCTTCAGGGGCAGCCACTGCTCCAATTTCTTAGCCAGGCTAGATAGGGATTGTGTCCTGTTTTTAAAGAGAAAACACTGGCAAGGAGAGTAAGAAGCAGCTGCAGAGTCTGTCTTTGTACTGCCAATTTTATTCCTTTGGCTGTTTTGGCAGGGAAGAGAGGATCCTAAGGTAGCAGTAAGTCCTCTTTGGCTAGCAAGAGAACACTGTTGGCCACAAACACTTCATTCCACTTCAGGCTTGTAAGGCAAAGGAGAAATGTTGGTAGATTGAAGTGCCCTGCTTTGGAAATTTCCAGCCCTGCACCTGTATCTCTTGATAGCATGTATGAGCAGTTCTAGAAACCTTCAGTGACCTGGAGACTAGAAGGAATCTCTAAAGTGTGCCTTCAGCCACCAGAGACTCTACCTGCCCATGCCTGAGTTTGCCATCTTCATAGTGTAGTGTAGTATTGTTAGATGGGGCAGCCCAAATATGGCAATTTCTTCATTTTTATTTAGACCAGTGAGAAATAAGTGCATCTGTAACTGATTAGTCTTCCTCATTTGTAGATCTCTTCATTTCTGTTTTACGGACTTCTTTGGGTGACATAACAACAACGTTTTGTGTCTGTTTTTTTTAAAATATGGAAGCAGTAAGAATCTTGTGGTATGTATAAAATACACTTAGGAACCAGAGTAGTATCTGTTGGGGACCAGCAGGGTATGCTGCATGGCTATCTGACCCCTGATGCCTGAAACAAAGAAGGCTCCTGCAGTGGCCTTGCACCCTCATGGTAACTCATCTGTGACTTAACTGGTGTGGATCATCCCATCGCTCCATGTTAGCTAACAGTAACAATATGCTAAGTTAGTACAAGGGCCAAGTGAGTTCTGGAACCAGAAAAGGGGGGGGGGAGGGGGGGTGGCATAAGAAGGCTCTCTACTCCCACAAATGTTTTGTAGGTGTCAACTAAAATTATACATTATTAATTATCAAACTAAAACTTTAACAGCCTGATATTCTAAAGCACTTATCCATGTAGCAGCCTCTCAATGTCGCTGAAAATTCACAGTCTAGATCAGGAATGGGCAAACTACGGCCCGCGGGCCGTATACGGCCCGGAGGACCTTTTAATCCGGCCCGCTGTATCAGTTATCCTGGTGAACAAATGGACTGCTGCAGAGGGAGCCGGGGAAGCCCGCGCGAAGCCCCGGCTCCCTCTGCACAGCCCGCCAGCGTGAAGAGCCTTTACCTTCACGCTGGCGGCTGTTTCAATGAAGCCACGAATGCCGCGAGAGGTTAAAGGGCATTGCCTTTAACCTTTCCCGGCATTCGCGGCTTCATTGAAACAGCCGCCAGCGGGAAGGTAAAGGTTCTTCATGCTGGCGGCTGTGCAGAGGGAGCCGGGGCCTCGCGCGGGCTTCCCCGGCTCCCTCTGCAGCCCCTTAGACAGCGCGGGGCTCTTCGGGGGGGCGGCTAGGACTGGATGGGCTGTGATGGGGGGGGGAACGGACTGGAAATGGGCTGTGATGGGGGGGGGAAACAGACTGGAAATGGGCTGTGATGGTGGGGGGGGGGGAGAACGGCCTGGAAATGGGCTGTGATGGGGGAGGACTGCAAATGGGCTGTGATGGTGGGGGGCTAGGACTGGAAATGGGCTGTGATGGGGGGAGGACTGCAAACGGTCTGTGATGGTGGGGGGGATAGGACTGGAAATGGGCTGTGATGGTGGGGACGGACGGACTGAAAATGGGCTGGGATGGGGGAAACAGACTGGAAATGGGCTGTGATGTGGGGGGGGGAACAGACTGGAAATGGGCTGTGATGGGGGGGGACGGACAAATTGGGCTGGGATGGGGGGAGGACTGCAAATGGGCTGGGATGGGGGGAGGACTGCAAATGGGCTGTGATGGTGGGGGGAATAGGACTGCAAATGGGCTGTGATGGTGGGGGGAATGGATGAAATGGGCTGTGATGGTGGGGGGGAATGGACGAAATGGGCTGTGATGGGGGGGAACTTGGACTGGAAATGGGCTGATGAAGGGCTGGATTAGGACTGTGTAAATGTGTTTGAAATTGAGAATTGCAACAACAAAGCTATCTCCTGACTTTGATGCCTTAACAAAAAAGGGAGACCAACAACACTGTTCACACTAAAATTGAAGGTACTATTTTATGAAAGAAATACATTGCATAAAAGTTTTGTAAAATAACTCTTTTTATGCTTTTCTACCTTAAATTAATCTAAACATTTAATGTTACAAATTTAAATTTAATGTATATTAATTCACACATACACACCGTCCATCTACTCTTGGTCCGGCCCCCGGGTCCAATATATGAACCCATTGCGGCCCTCGAGTCAAAAAGTTTGCCCACCCCTGGTCTAGATAGTATCACTTAAAACTTTTATGGATCATTCCAGCACTGAAGCAAGGGCAGAGCATACGTATTCTGCCTAACTCTACAGATAGATGGTGATATTCAGCATCTATCTGTATAGTTATGAGATTTAATATAGGATAGCAAAAATTCTGTCCTAAATTTAAACTGCAGCTGAATATCATCACTATCTGTGGAACAATGGCTTTTGCCACTGTCTCTCTATATATTATATACAGGTATATTGTCTTTATATATATATTATATATACAGATACAGATATATAGATAGAAAGCAATGCTAAATATAAATCTATTTATCTATCTGGATAGCACTGCTCAATATATGTGGATAAATTAAATACTGTGGCGTTCAACTATTTTGACCTGAATGTTTTTCTTGTTCATAGGCATGAACTTTATTGTGACATTCTGGTATGCTTCTGTTTGCTCTGCCACTCTCCTTGGGCATCATGTGGCTTCCAGCTACTTGTTTTCAGAGTGCTAATGCCTCGAAGAAAGAATGCTACCTACAACCCACGGAAGGCCCAGCTACTGTTCTGTGAGAGCCCACTGAATGGTCCCACACATCACTATGGATCCCCATTGCCAGCAGCATGGAACCCTAGACATGCCCCAGCCAAACCAATTGGTCATAGTACTTCTTGCTTATGGGTGGGTAGATTATGATTCCTTTTGAATGTGCTAATATAACTAGCCTCCATGTCATGCATCTGGGGAGGCTGAAAAAAGAACTCTGAACAGCATCCTCTCCCTTGTAAATTAGGAACTTGGGATAAACGCCAGAGTGTTTTAGTAAAGAAATAGAAGCTCTTGCAGGGAAAGGGCCAAAACTAATAGACAAATTTCAGTGTTCATAAATTTTTAGTTGTATTGCATTGTCCTTGTAAATTTAGTTTGTAAAAATAAAGCAGGCTATTAGTAATACCCTACATTTTCCTTTTTAACATGTTAACCTTTATTAAAAAAATATTTTAATACCAAATCTTTATGTGCTTTCCACATATTGTAACAATGATATACTTCAGCCCTGTTTGGGATGCTGTGCTCCCTATGGAACAAGGGGAGAATTCTTTATAATCTATCAGGCCATGATTGTCTCACATTACTATACATTGGCCTAGAAGGGATGACCTTTCCCAGAATGACCATTTCTGTCTGTTTCATCTTCAGGTTTCTCCACAGTTTGATAAAGCAGAGCTTCACTCCCTCAGTTGTCGGAGCCGGTGTCATCTAGCCAATAAAACTGTGCGCATCCAGCATCAAAATCGAGAAGCCAGTCACAGTTGGCTGAGAGTAATGGGCATGCGTCGAAAGAGCACTGTGCAAAAGTATCCTCCATTAGCCTTTCATAGTTCCATTGGTACTGGCAACCCATCAGCCTCTCTTTGGGACTTCAGACCCATAAGTTGGAATAGAAAACAAGTGGCTTCCAGTACTGGACCTGAACCTTCTGGACCCCTTACTGAGAAGAACCAAGGGATCAGTAGAACATGGGACCATCCCACATCTGAATTTCATACTATGAAAAGCAATTATATTTTCAGCTCACTAGATACACAGACTACAGAACATAACCCTTTATTGACCTGCCAAAATACAAGAAGTGGGCCTTCCCTAAGAGAAGTTCTGGAAGGGAGGAGCACACCATGTTCTAAACAACAAGCTATGTTGTGTCAGGACTTTGAAAGGTTTAATGTTTCTGGTAATACTTCTGAAAGCTTGACATCAATGCGTGTACTGGTGGAGGACTCCCCAGAACATGAATACGGGGTGAGGATAACATGGAGACGCCGCCAGAAACTGATGAAATACCTAAAAGAGAGGGGAAAGCTGAAGAGTTGTGAGATTCTGGTAAAGCCGTGACCGATACACAGTACCATGAAACAGCCTGTTTGTTTGTGCTGTGTAACAGAGACTGCGGTGAAATCCCATAAATATTTGAACATCTTTGTGCAGCAATAGTGAAATATCCTCTCTAGTCTATTACCTAAGAATGAAAACTGAGAATGAAATTATACCTTTATTGACCTAATAAATGTTTTAAAGAAAGGTAGAAGCTTTCAGGGAGCCATAGCATAGGTTTGCATCTTGGAAAACCAGAGTGTCAGTTTGTTCCCCCAGTCCCCTGCTCTGCTGCAGAGCATATGCCAGAATATCATGGGTCGAATTCTAGTTCTCCTGTGCTGGTACTTACAAGTATTAAGGTGTCTTAGTCTTATCTACTCTTGTATGTGTAAGGGTGGTTTTTTATTTTATTTTTAAATGCAGCAAAACACAAAGGGATGTGTGTGATTTAAGCAGGCTGTCACTTGAAAGTGACATATCCTGTCACCTGTATCTTGCATGTGATTAGTTTGTGGTCTTTGCTGTCTAACTAAAGGTTTATTTTGCCTGCATTCGGTAAGCAGCCTTAATAAACATCTTCCTCATATACTGTACCTGTGACAAGTCCAGCCTTAAAGCCTTTGCACAAAATTCTGTAGAATGGTGATTTTTCTGCAGTTATTAACTGGTTTGTTTGTTTTGGGTGTTTTTTTTATTTTTGTCTAATGAATTAAATGATCAACATCAAGAACTCTAATATGGTTGCAAGTCAAATACATTCACATACGAGTATTTATATTTCTGTTTATTTTGGGTATATAAGTATAGGTAGTAATTCAGCAGCTATTTGCAAGTACTGTACTATCCTCTCATTGTAATGAAGAGGGGTCGGAATTTCACCCCTATCAGTATCATAGTAGATGGATTTAAATCACTAAGCAGTTTGATATTGGAAGGGTTTTGCAGGCATTGTGAAAAGTCTGCAGCACCAGTTACAAATGTTGGCAACATGGATTCTGCAACTGATGTTTCAGGGCAGGACTTCTCTCACACTGGGGCTCCAGCAGTTTTGGCGGGAACAGCAGCCATTTCCCCTCCAACAGCCATTTTACCTCAAGAAACAAAAATGGCACAAAAAGCAAAACATTAGTGGTTGTGTGGTGTATCCCCGTGCAGCTGAATTGGATTGGAAGGCTAATAAGGATGGTGTGGGGTTTTTTTGTTGGCTTGGGCTTGCTGTCAGCCAAGGCAGAGCAAAAAAAAAAAAAAAATGCTAAAAGAAATGATTTCATGTATGGGGGATTTCTGCTGGAGTTGTGGTGAACAAAGTCTGCGCCTTGGAAGGAGAGTACTTTGGCTCCGTTTGCTTTGCCCTTACTCCCGTCTTTTTTTTATTTCTTTGGCCCTTTTGGTTGTGTTTTTTGTTTTCTGCCTGTTTTGGGCATTCGCATCCGTTTCTCCATCTGTCTGCGAGAATGCAGCCAATGGTTCCTGGGCATTTGCACTGGTTGATCCTTTTTTAATTACTTCAATAGTTAGATGATTAAATACTTGAATAATTAAAATTTTAAATGACTGAAGGCGAAAGATCGCCCCAGCCTGTTGGTGTGGGCCAATCGGTATGCAAGGAGATCGTTTGGAGCACAAATGTTAACTGGGGCCCCATTCAGCCTGTGTCACGTTGTTTGTGGGGGAAGAGCCCTCTGCAGCACACTGCCAGCAGTCTGTGAGAGCTTAAGCTCTGTTGGTTCAACTCCTCCGAGTGGCTTGTTCCTAAGCATCCCTCCAGTCCACTCCTTTTCCTCTAGGTTGTGCTCCCCTTCCAGAAGCTTGGAAACTGAGTACTTCATCTTTTTGATGACTGCAGGATATATATCACTGGCACCTCCCACCAGCTCCAGTATACTCAGTCTCCAAGCAGCTGGAGGGAGCAGTAAGCCAAGGAAAAGGCTTCCTGGAGAGACACTTAAGTGTTAGGGGTGTTGGTTTCCCTTTTCTTTATTTTATTTTATCCTGTATTTTATTTGTTTTATTCTCTTCGTTGGTAGTGAGGTCGTTCCCCCCCCCCCCCCAATTGAAGGAGTTGGGGGCAGGAGGAGGCTTTGCGTGGCTGAGCCATCAGTAAAGAACAAAAACAAAACAAAACGCCCCGTGGTCAGAGCCTGGTGGGAATACAGCTCTGCCAGGGCTTTAGATCGAGAAGGGCCTCCCGCACTGTCTCCCGCCTCGCTGCCGAAGCCCTCAAGGTGGCTGAGCGTGAGGGCGGGAAGACACAGCCAGTCGTTGCAGAGGGAAAAGAGCTCTCGAAGAGGAAGGAGGATTGAAGGAAGCGGCTGAGCGGTGAAGCCACAGCGATCACATCGGCGAGCCGCGGGGACCACTGCTGAGTCACACGGCCACCGCTTCGTTGTAGGATTGAGGCCTTCTGCCTGCGGGGAACAGGGCGGTTATGAGAGGCAGGTAGGACCTTCCTTTTCGTACGCCTGAGTTCTAGGCCTGGGGCAGTTACCCAGGAGGTCTATGGCACTGATTCAACACTGGGGGGACCTTTTGCACTTTGTTTTTTCTTTAAAACAAAAACGAGAAAGGAGGTGTGTATGTATATATATATATATACCCATACCCAAAAAAAGTGAGAACATCATAGCATATACGTTGTTTAAAAATTCAAAAAGACAGATGGAAACAATTGACAAATTTAAAAAAAAAAAAGACGGCGACCGAAAATTGTCGAAATAAAGACATTATATAGTTTAAAAAAGGTAAATAAGTAAACTAAGCTTTTAATTTACGAGATGTTCTCACTTTTTTTGGGGACACACAAGGAGCAAGAGCCGTAAGATGATCACAATATGCTTTTATTAATATGCCCCAATGCGTTTCGGCAAACGCCTTCCTCAGGGGGAAATACAGCTTATAAAATAGAAAACAAAACAATCATACATTAAAAGATAACATGAACACTAAATTGTCTCATAGAAATCAACAATTGATGCAAAAAAAAATTTATTATGCGGATCATACAACAAATAAATAAACACTCGAAACTGGTTATAAAATATAGACATAAATCCATAAAAACACATTGATACATTCTAACAAACAAGACGCAGGGCAGTATAGAAAGCAAAGATATCCGAGAGAACCATTTCATATAAGTGTTCTACTTACTATAACGTTCCGTAGGTGCACTGCACGTGTGGACTAATCTTTTGAGATTGCAAGACTAAAACAAGGAACATGAAAGAGTGTAAGAGTAAAGAACCAGTGGTTCCTTAGCGCTCCACAGTGCAGTCCTCAACTTCTGGGTTGTCAACCTCTTCCTGCAGCTAGGAGACTGGCATGTGCAAATTCATGACATCACTGGATATATCCTGTCAGCTCCCCTCCTACTTCCAGTGTGACCAGTCTCCTTGCAGCAGGAGGTTGTGAGCCCCGGGTTGGGACTCACTGAGGAAATAATAAGCAGCTTTTGGTTTTTTGAGCATTTCTCATTCCTTTTTTTTATTTCTTAATTTCTGCGCTGCTGTTTCTTTAAATTTAATCAGCCCGTTTGTAGGGAGGAGGGGTCAGTGCTCAGCACTACTGGGGCCTCCTGTCTCTCCTCCGTGTCAGCCCTGCCTGCCTGAGGTAGTTTAACTGCTTCTTCTTTATTTCTTGTTTGCTTATTTTCTTAGTTTCTTTATTTTCTTGATTAAGTTTAAAGCAGGCTGTGCAGGTCCCGTTGAAGTTCTCTCCCCCCGGACCATACGGGGGAGAGCCCTTCGTCGGCTGGGGGCCTCCGGGGTTTTCCCCGGGTGCCGGACATTGAGGCAGCAGATCGCGGGGTTCCTTTCCCCCGAGGCGGTCTGCGCGACAGCGGCAAAGGCTCAGTTGGGCTGCGGGGAACATCGAGGCTGTTTTTGTTAAAGCGGCTCGCAGATCCTGGCGCCTTTTTTGCCGCGGGGCTGTAGTCGCGGCGGCCATTTTGACGGCGCTGGGCCAGCCGCGTGCTTTCCTCTCTTCTGGGCTCCATGGTTTTGGGGTAAGACTGCAAACGCTGTTTTTTCTTTTGCTTTCTTTTAGTTGCTTTCTTGCCTGGTAAAGGGGTTAGTTTCCAACTTTTTCTTTTCCTTTTTCTTTCCCGCGGAGGTTTTCCCACCGGGGGGGGGGATTTCCTTCGGGCGCTCTTGGCTGGCATAGGTTTTCGGGTTCAGACCAATGCCACAGAGGCCCCTCTGCATTATTTGTGGAGCCCGGAGAGGTCCTGTATCGGTCTTGGGAGTCTGCAGGGGTTGTGCTACCCTGTCTTCCCTTATGGAGCAGAAGCTGGAGGTTAGAGAGCCTGAAGGCATGGCTGAGCTTCCAGACCTTGAGGCTGAGCATTCTTCCCGCCAGGGTGCGCCAGAGCCCCGGCCCGAGGGGTCCGCTGGGCCCTCGGCGCCCCCGCCAGCCGGCTTGGCGGTGGGGCCCGGGGGTTTTAGTCCAGAGTTTGTTCTGTTGATGCACCAGGCATTCTGTTTGCGACAGCAAGGCACGGGGCCGGGTTCGGCTCCTCTGCTGTCCCTTGCGGCCCCTCAGGAAGTGGATGGTGCTTCCGGTGTTCCCCCGCCTGCTCCAAAGAAGGCTCGTAAGTCCGCAGCAGTGGTGGCGGATGAGGAGTGGCCTGAAGGATCTGAGGAAGCCTGGGATCCGGAAGGGGATCCTCTGGATCTCGAAGATGGGGAGCTTCCGGAGCCTGAGGACCAGGCCAAGATTATTCGGGTGTTTCGCCGCGAGGAATTACCGGGGCTCATCTGAGTCTTTGAAGGTCTTGAATATGGCGTCTCCGGTGGCGAAGGATGTAGAGATCGAGGATCCGGTTATTCAGGCGGAGCGTCAATCACGCATTGTTTTTCCCTTGCACCGGGTGGTGGACAAGATGATCAAGGATGAGTGGGATAAGCCGGAAGCCGGATTGCGCGGCGTTCGCACCCTGTCTCGTCTCTATCCCTTGGCGGAGCCGGATAAAGAACGTCTTCGTGCACCGCGGGTGGATGCGGTGGTTTCGGCGGTTACTAAGAAAACCACTATCCCGGTTGAAGGGGGTGCGGCCTTGAAGGATGCCCAGGACCGGAAGGTCGATGGCTTATTGCGGCAGACCTTTGAGGCCGATTCCGTTTCGTTGCAGGCGTCGGTGTGTGGCGCATGGGTGGCTCGGGCGTGTTTACGCTGGGCCCAGCGGTTGCGTATGTCCTCACACCTCGAGGAGGAGGATGTGAAGGAGTTAGATCGCCTGGAGTCTGGGGCGGCGTATCTAGCGGATGTTCATTATGACTTGATTCGCGCGTTGGCTAACAGTACGGCTTCTGTGGTGGCGGCCAGACGTTCCGTGTGGCTTAGGAACTGGGCGGCGGATGGTCCGTCTAAATCTCGTCTTAGTAAGCTTCCTTTCAAAGGCGGTCTTCTCTTTGGGGAAGATTTGGATAAGTTGGTCAAGGACCTGGGGGAGTCCAAGGCTGGTCGCCTCCCTGAGGACAGGCCTAAGCTGCTTCGTTCGACTTCCTCGGTTAGAGGTCAGCCTCGTGATTTTCGCCGGTTCCGCTCCCCTCGCTATGCGGGGTTTCTAGGGGCCGCTTCCAGCAACGCGCGCAGGGGTTTCGGGGCTACAGAGGTGCCGCGAGAGGCTTCTCTGCAGCCTCCCCTTCCACGTCTCGTAAACCACAATGAGATGAGGCGGGTCCCGGCGGGGGCGTTTCGGTAGGCGGCCGTCTGCGGGAGTTCCTCTCCGCTTGGACCCTCATCACCTCGGACCAGTGGGTCCTCGATATCATTCAACACGGTTACGCCCTCGAGTTTGCTCGCCCCGTTCGGGATTCCTTTATCCGCTCGCCGTGCAAGGGGGTCTCCAAAGCGGCGGCGGTGGCCGCCACCCTCCACAGATTGCTACTGTTGGGGGCGGTAAAGGAGGTGCCCCAAAGCGATTACGGTACGGGTCGCTACTCGATTTATTTCGTGGTGCCCAAGAAAGGCGGAGACTTGCGGCCCATCCTGGACCTCAAGGCGGTCAACCGCTGTCTGCGGGTACCGCACTTTCGCATGGAGACCTTACGGTCGGTTATCGTCGCGGTGCGTCCCGGGGAGTTTTTGACGTCGCTAGATCTGACGGAGGCGTACTTGCATATTCCCATCCTGGAGGCTCATCAACGGTTTCTGCGGTTTGCTCTCCCGTGGGGGCATTATCAGTTCCAGGCGCTTCCTTTCGGTCTGGCGACGGCTCCTCGCACCTTCACGAAGATAATGGTGGTAGTGGCGGCGGCCTTGCGGCGCGAAGGGATCCTGGTCCATCCCTATCTCGACGACTGGTTGATTCGTGCGAAGTCCCAGGAGGAAAGTCGGCAAGTTACGGACAAGGTGGTCCGTTTTCTGCAGAGCCTGGGTTGGGTGATCAATTTTGCGAAGAGTCATCTGGAACCCACCCAGGACCTCGTATACCTCGGAGTCCGTTTCAACACGCGCTCGGCGACCGGGATGCCGCTAGATCAGCCCGATTGGTTACCTCTCTTGACGGACGCCAGTCTGACGGGCTGGGGGGCGCATTGCCAGGACAGCTTTGCGCAGGGCCTATGGTCAGGAGTGGAGGCGTCGTGGTCGATCAATCGCCTGGAGCTGCGGGCCGTCTTTCTAGCTCTTCAGGCTTTTCAGCACTTAATACTGGGTCGAGCAGTGCGGGTTCTGTCCGACAATTCGGCGACGGTGGCTTACATCAATCGGGAAGTGCCGCAATGGAGCAGGAAGCGGATCAGTTGTTCCGTTGGGTGGAACCACGTCTCCCATTGATTTCAGCGGCTCACATTGCCGGAAAAGACAACGTGACGGCCGATTTTCCTCAGCAGAGTTCACGTGGATGCCGGAGAATGGCGGTTGCATCCCGAAGTCTTCGGTCAGATTGTGGAGCGCTGGGGTCTGCCGGTGATGGATCTCATGGCGACCTTTCTCTCTGCACAGGTCCTTCGATTTTACAGCAGGCGAAGAGAACGGATGTCGGAGGGCATAGATGCGCTTCTGCAAGTTTGGCCGCGTCAGGGTCTTCTCTACGTTTTCCCCCCGTGGGCGTTGATCGGTCGGGTCGTTCAGAGGATAGGTCGCCACCCGGGGAAAGTTCTCCTGGTGGCTCCCGATTGGCCTCGTCGGCCGTGGTATGCAGATCTGATTCGCCTACTCGACGGTCGTCCCTGGCGGCTTCCGGGGCGGTCCGATCTCCTAGTTCAGGGCCCCCTTTTCATGCCTCAAGTGGATCGGTTCTCGCTTACGGTTTGGCCATTGAAAGGGCACGCTTAAGAAAGCGAGGATACTCGGCGGCGGTGATTGCCACGATGCTAGCATCGAGAAAGCGCTCCACGTCGTTAGCCTATGTACGGATTTGGCGCCTCTTCGAGGATTGGTGTTCTCGGCATTGGATCCGGGCGGCTACGGTGGCCGTCCCCGTTATTCTGGATTTTCTGCAGGATGGTTTCGCTAAAGGGCTGGCGGCCAGCTCCTTGCGGGTGCAGCTGGCGGCGTTGGCCTGTTATCGAGGTAAGATCAATGGTGTGTCGTTGGGGTCTCATCCGGATGTTCGACGGTTCTTAACGGCAATTTCCAAGTTGCGGCCTTCTCTTCGGGTTGGCGTTCCCGCCTGGGATCTTAATTTGGTTCTCCGGGCATTGTCTCGGTCTCCATTTGAGCCGTTGAAAAGCTCCTCTCTGAAGGATCTCACCTTGAAGGCTGTTTTTCTGGTGGCAATTTGCTCGGCGAGGCGTATTTCCGAATTGCAAGCCCTGTCTTGTCGGGAGCCGTTCTTGACCTTCTCGGATGATAAGGTGGTGTTGCGTACCGTGCCCTCCTTTCTCCCTAAGGTGGTCTCTCCCTTTCACATTAACCAGGTGGTTACTTTGCCGGTTCTCGGTTCTAGCTCTGAGCCTCCCCTCGATCGCGATCTGCGCCGGTTGGATGTTCGGAGAGTGTTGCGTCATTACTTGCAGGTCACGGATTCTTTTCGTAAGTCGGATCGTTTATTTGTGCTGTTTGGAGGTGTGCGTAAGGGGGAGGCCGCAGCGAAAGCTTCTATCGCCAGATGGCTTAAGGAGGCGATTTCGGCAGCTTATTTGCTTCAAGGCCGGGTGGTGCCGTCGGGCCTGCGGGCGCATTCCACCAGGGCGCAGGCTTGCTCTTGGGCGGAGCATCGCTTGGTTCCACCGGGGGATATTTGTAGGGCGGCTACGTGGTCGTCCTTGCATACCTTTAGTAAGCATTATCGTTTAGATGTGGAGGCGGCGAAGGATTCTCGCTTCGGGTCGGCGGTGTTGTCTGTCGTCCGGAACGATCCCGCCCGTTAGGTACTGCTCTGGTACATCCCAGAAGTTGAGGACTGCACTGCGGAGCGCTAAGGAAATAGTAATTACACTTACCTGGTAATTGTAGTTCCTTTAGCGACGACAGTGCAGTCCTCCATCCCGCCCTCTTTCGGTCATTTTCTGGGTTCCGGAGTGGAGTGTCGGACTGAAGAATTTATACAGGTGAGCCGACTCCATTCTCCTGTTTTTCTTTTCGCTGTCTTTATAGTCTGCCTCTTGTCCCTGCGGCTGTCGCTCGGCAGGCAGGGCTAGAACACCAGCCAGGAGCGCTGGTGCCGTCGTGTTTCAAAAAAAAAAAAATAAAAAAAATAAAAAAAATACATGTTTAATTTGGCGTTATACAAACAAAAAAAAAAAAAAAAAAACTTTTCTGGTTGTATGTCACCTACTAGCTACTTATTTCTTGCTCCTTTGAGTCTGCTTTGTTAATAGTTCACACTGGAAGTAGGAGGGGAGCTGACAGGATATATCCAGTGATGTCATGAATTTGCACATGCCAGTCTCCTAGCTGCAGGAAGAGGTTGACAACCCAGAAGTTGAGGACTGCACTGTCGTCGCTAAAGGAACTACAATTACCGGGTAAGTGTAATTACTATATAACCTTGAAGAACTTTTTATAGATGCCAGAAAGCGCGCCAAAAAGAGAAAATCAATGGGAGTGGCTTAGCTCTTGGTTGTCTTATGAGCTTGACAGGGTTCGAATCAAAAAGCCTTAGGTACAAAATATTCAACCCAACAGCAGATTTCACATATTGATACATTGATGCTACAAAACTGGGAACATAAATTTAAAAACCGCCTCAATGTTTAATGAACGGAATAATTGTCCCGATGAGCTGAATATAAAAACACAATGACATTGGTACGGAGCATGCTATAACTATGTGTATGTCTAGAAGATATACTGGATCACAAACTTGGTAGGGAAATTCATTTATTGTGAAATGTAGAGTTCGGTCAAAAAGTGGGTGTGGCCAATTCACTAGTGACCTTTCAAGATGTGATCAAAAAACACTAAAACCTATCTTAAAAGAGCTTACATTGTTCTTTAACAAAGTAAAACAAAAAAAGGGAAAAGGGGACAATGCTAATTAATCTTGTTTATCAATTTAATAAGCTCTAATCACTTCACTATGAATTATAATGTAGATCAAACAAAGTGATGAATGTCATTAAAAATCAATGTACGTATAAAATGCTTATAGTGGAATCGGTAACATCCTACTAAAAACACCTCACTCTTAAATTGTAAATGGAGAACATTTACCAACCTTATTTAGCTATTACTGGAACCTTTTTAAAATGTATAAATACTGTTTATGAGTGAGTATTAATGCTGGAATGAGCTCTAAGCTAATGTGGCTTCTTACCTAATCTTATGTCCTACTAATTTGTAGTAAGGTGGTCATGGGGAGACTTGTTAGTTAAACCTTACGCTATAAGATTGGCAAACAGGTTAAACCACCTGGTCAACTATAGGAACACAGACAAGTCTATCTCCTGATTTAGTCCATGTGGCTCTGTTAAACTCATATATATACCTCTGTTCCAACTTAAGCAACAATTTATCAATATCCTCTCCTCTCCAGTTTGGTGTAACCGTTTTTAGGACTAAATATTTCATGTCACTAACTGCATGCTTTGTTTGTATCCAATGTGCAACTAGGGGTTTATCAGGGACCTTCCTTTGTATACAGCTTCTGTGTTTGATGATTCTTGTACAGACTTGTCTCTTGGTTGTCCCAGTGTAGATCAAGTTACATGGACAAATGATTAAATAAATTACATTTTGTGTTGTGTAAATAAACTTTATGACCCGTTGATGAGTGTATGAAAACGTCTTTGACTGACAGGGTATGGGAGCACACCAAACAGCTTCCACATTTGAAGTGTCCCTTTAGCTTCGGTTGGGGTTTGTGATACGTGAGAGCTGAGGGTACTAATATGTTAGCAAGATTGGGATTGCGTTTGTAAGCTATCATAAACTGTTTTGACGCAGAGACTGGTAACACTGACAATAGATACCATTCTTGCCTCAGTATGTTTGCAATCTCTTTGGAGTAGTTGGTAAAGGTGAGTACACAGACAACTTTGTCTGTTTTAGAGCGATCTTTCTTTTGTAAAAGTGTTGTGCGTTCCATAGTGCAAGCTTTGAAATATGCCTTTTTGATGCATTTCTGAGGGTACCCCCACTGTTTGAACCTCTGATGCATGTCTACTGCTTGATGTTCAAAATCTGTTTTCTGAGTACAAAGCCTCCTGATTCTCAAAAACTGACTCATAGGTAGGTTATTTTTCAATGATGTATTATGAAAACTATCATATTTCAAAAGGGTGTTCCTGTCCGTTGGTTTACGGTAAAGATCAGTAATGAATCCCTCCTTCCCTTTTCTTATCATGTCCAAATACGATATTCGTTCTGAGCTGAATGATCCTTCAAATTGCAAATTTGGATCCAAAGAGTTAAGCCAACTAAAGAAGGTTTGCAGTGCTGGTTCTGTTCCTTCCCATATCATTAAAACATTGTCTATATATCTCTTCCAAAGGCGAATGTGTGTCTTAAACGGGTGGAAACTCAGATGTTGTTGCTCAAAGCTAGCCACATATCAATTAGCAATATCCGGAGCCACTTCTTTAATTTGTTTGTAAAAATCCCCTTTGAAAATAAAATAGTTCTCCATCATAGCTAATGATGTTAGTTGTACCAAAAAGCAGGTGGGTGTGCGGATCGGTTTTGTTCTTTGAATTAAAGTGTTGGCAAGAACTTCTAAAGCTGCCTTCTGAAGAATATTAGTGTATAATGAGTTAATATCCAGAGTGACTAGCAATAACTTGTCATGATATCCTTGAAAGTCTTGTAGAATGTTAATAACGTGCGTCGAATCTCGTACATATGATTCTATTTTGACAACAAAAGGCCGTAAAAAAATGTCTAGGAATTTAGATAGAGGCTCAAGTAGGGATCCGATGGCGGAAACAATTGGGCGTCCTGGGGGGTTTTGAAGAGATTTATGTATTTTGGGAATCATATATATAGTTGGTGTAATTGGATGAGACACTGTCAGAAAAGTCAATTCTTTAGGTGTCAAATACCCGGCTTCTTTGCCTATATAACAAACAGAACGGCATGTTATAGTAAGTAGAACACTACTTATATGAAATGATTATCTCTGATATCTTTGCTTTCTATACTGCCCTGCGTCTTGTTTGTTAGAATGTATCAATGTGTTTTTATGGATTTTTGTCTATTTTATAACCAATTTCGAGTGTTTATTTGTTGTATGATCTGCATAATTTATTTTTTGCATCAATTGTTGATTTCTATGAGACAATTTAGTGTTCATGTTATCTTTTAATGTATGATTGTTTTGTTTTCTATTTTATAAGCTGTATTTCCCCCTGAGGAAGGCGTTTGCCGAAACGCGTTGGGGCATATTAATAAAAGCATATTGTGATAATCTTACGGCTCTTGCTCCTTGTGTGTCCCTGATTGATTCAGCAAGAGCGGCCTGCTCTTCCTTGTGCTTGACCTGACTTTTTTTGGGCCTGTGTGTGTGTGTGTGTGTGTAGATACTTGTTGATATATAGGGGAGTGTCACCATGCTGGTGAGACCGCAGTGATTGGTCTGCGGAGAGCGGTGTTGGAGGCTGGTGTTTGTAGGGGCTGCGCAATTGAGGCAGCCTCGGTGGAGCAGGGAATCCAGAACAGTGTGTCCCAGGATCCGCTAGCTTCTGTCTCCCAGGAGTTGGGAGAGCCCCTGGAGGCAATCCTCGGCGTGGGGTCTTCTTTGTCCTCAGCTTTAGAGTAGCCGGTCTCTTCTCTGCCTCAGCCTGGGCCCTCCTCTGCGGCCGGGGGACAGGGGAGGGTCTGAGGAGGTTCTCCCCAGAATTTGTGTTGCTGCTGCACAAGGCCTTCTGCCTGTGTCAACAGGGGGAACACGGGCAGAGGACAGTGCAGGGATGCGTGGTGAAGCATGTGTCGGAGTCCAAGGGGCAGAACGAGACAGGTGTACTGCCCAAGCAGGCTAGACTCGTGCAGGAAGAAGCTTCCCTCTCCCCTAGATCAGAGACTCTGGAATGGGAGGTCTCAGATTGGGAATTGGGGGAATATGAGGAGGATCTCGAGGAAGGTGAGATTCCAGAGGGAGGAGAAGGCTAGGATTGTTCGGGTCTTCCGTCGAGAGGAGTTGTTGGCCTTGATCAGAGAGTCGTTGAAAATACTCAATATTGCCGCAGGAGTTCCAGCGGAGGAAGACGCTCTGGAGGACCCGTTAATTCAGGCGGTCAGGAAGTCAGAGGGTCTTTCCTATTCACGGGGTGTTTCGGCAGATGATTCAAGAGGAGTGGGATCAGCCAGAGTCCGGCTTATGGGGTGTGCGGTCGATGTCGCGCTTGTACCCCTTGCCAGAGTTGGAAAAGGAGTTGCTATTGTCTCCCAGAGTGGATGCAGCAGTGTCAGCGGTTACCAAGAGGACCACCATCCTAGTAGAGGGCAACGCAGCCCTTAAGGATGCCCAAGATAGGAAGCTGGACACATTGTTGAAGCAAGCCTTTGACATCAGTGCCTTGGCGCTCCATGCGTCGGTATGTAAGGCTTGGGTAGCCTGGGCTTGTCTGAGGTGGTCACAACAGCTGCAGCTGTCTGGTGATTATTCTGGGTGGGTCGCAGGGGGAAGCGGCGAGAATTGAGTCCGGAGCGGCCTACCTAGCGGACAGCCAGTATGATCTCATCAGGAGATTATCGAAGAACATGGCTTCGGTGGTAGCGGCTCGTCATTACCATTTGGCTTCGCAACTGGGTGGCAGATGGTTCCTCCAAGGCCCGCCTCAGCAGGCTCCCCTTTCGGGGTAAGCTGCTTTTTGAAGAAGTTGGACAAGTTGGTAAAGAAACTGGGCGAGTCTAAGGGAGGCAGGCTCCCAGAGGACAGGCCGAAGCAGAGTCATATCCCCACTCCCGTGCGGTTTCAGCTGCGGGAGGCCCAGAAGTTTCGGGCAGCACGGTCGGGGCCCTTTCAGAGGGGTCGCTTCCTCTCTAGGGGGGCAGGGCTTCCAGGGATTTTGAGGAGCGGGAAGGGGTTTTGGGGCCTCTTCCGCTGCCTCCGGTCCTAGGAAACCGCAATGAGACAGCAGGGGCCCAGGCGGAAGTTCTGCCAGTAGGAGGATGTCTGCGGCAGTTCTTCTCCGCTTGGGCCCGGGTCACGTCTGATGAATGGGTCTTGGAGGTGGTGCGGGAAGGCGGTGCCCTAGAGCAGAGGTTCCCAACTCCAGTCCTGGAGGGCCAAACACCATTCAGGTTTTCAGGCTGTCCCTAACGAATTTGCATGAGATACATTTGCATGCACTGCCCCCATTGTATTCAAATGTATCTCATGCCTATTCATTAGGGACAGCCTGAAAACCTGAATGGTGTTTGGCCCTTGTCAGACGGCTGCCTGGGTGAGAATGTTCACAGTCTTGGCAAGTGCATATATCAATATGATTTGCAAGGGATTGTGGGAAATGCAGTCCATTCACACCAGACACATCTGCTCACAATAATTAGTTGTGCTTGAGTGTAAAGCCAATAAGATATTTATTTATGGGGTTATTTCTCCCAACACATATGCTTGGTAGCACATAAAACAGGATACTTGCTTTCAGTGTTAAACTTAGAAAAACAAAATCAGGAAAACAACAGTTGAACTTGTCAGGCAATCAAAGCAAAAGAATAAAGACCTGGTTGGTAACAAACTGGTCTTTTCTGTAGGCTTTAGCTAATATTTTCTTAGCAGTGTTTCAAACAACAAGCAAAACCCACAAAGAAGGGAAAAACTGTTCTTTTCAGGTTAACTTCTTATATCTTCACACATAGATTCAGAAGTGATTCCCTCAGAGCTCACAAGCAATTAGGTAAGGCTCATTCCTTATCGTTCCTCCAGTGCAGTCCTCTACATCTGGGTTGTCAATCTCCTCCTGTAGCTTGGAGACTGGTATGTCAAAACTGATGACATCACTGGATATAGCCTGCTGCACTCCGCCTTCCATCCCAGTGTTACCAGTCTCCACGCAGCAGGAGGACTTGACGAGCCTTGTAGCAGGGCTCTCTGGAAGAATGGATAAGGAGCTGTTGGTATACTGGGTGCTCGAGATCGTGCAGCACGGCTATGCCCTGGAATTTTCGAAACCCGTGTTGGATTCTTTTGTCCTGTCGCCGTGCCGAGGTCCTCAGAAAACGGCAGCGATTTGCGGAACCTTGGAGCGTCTGCTTCAACTGGGGGCCATGGTAGATGTACCCAAAGCTGAGTACGGTTCGGGTCGATACTCTATTTATTTCGTCGTGCCAAAGAAAGGCGGCACATGGCGCCCTATCCTAGATCTGAAGGCCGTGAACCGTTGCCTGCGCGTCCCACATTTCCGGATGGAGACTCTCCGGTCGGTTATTGTGGCGGTGCGTCAAGGAGAGTTCTTGACGTCTCTGGACCTTACGGAGGCGTATTTGCACGTTCCCATCCGTCTCGAACATCAGAGGTTTCTGCGGTTCGCCTTTCCTTGGGGGCACTATCAGTTCCAGGCATTGCCTTTCGGGTTGGCCACTGCGCCGCGAACCTTCACCAAGATCATGGTGGTGGTGGTGGTGGCCGCGGCGTTGCGCAAGGAAGGCATTCTCGTTCACCCGTATCTCGACGATTGGTTGATCAGGGCCAAGTCCGAGGAAGAGAGTCTTCGGGTGACCGACAGGGTAGTGTCCTTTTTGCAGAGTCTCGGTTGGGTGGTCAACCCGGCGAAAAGTCAGTTGAAACCAACCCAGGTCCTCGAATACCTCGGGGTTCGCTTCGACACCAAGAGAGGGCAAGTGTTTCTGCCACACAAGCGGGCCGAAGGGTTAAGGCACCTAGTCCAACAGTTTCGGTCGGTGGGTGCGCCGTCAGCGTGGGACTATCTCCGAGTCCTAGGCACAATGGCGGCCACGTTGGAGGCGGTGCCCTGGGCCAAGGTCCATATGCGGCCTCTGCAACGAGCTCTGCTTCGCCGGTGGTCACATCAGACCGATTCCTTGAGCAAGCGGCTCCCTTGTCCGCTCGCAGCCCGGCGCTCCCTTCGGTGGTGGTTGGTCAGGTCGTCCCTGGCAGTGGGCATGCCACTGGAGCAGCCGGTATGGGTACCGTTGTTGACGGATGCCAGTCTAGCGGGCTGGGGAGCTCATTGAAAGAGTCAGTTTGCGCAGGGGCTTTGGTCTCCGCTGGAAGTATCATGATCGATCAACCGTCTGGAACTCTGAGCGGTGTTCCTGGCACTGCAGACGTTCGAAGACCTACTCCGCGGCAGGCCCATAAGGGTGCTCTCCGACAACTCAGCGACGGTGGCGTACGGGAAGTGCCGCCCTGGAGGCGGAGGCAGACGAGTTGTTCGCCTGGGTAGAACTTCGGTTGCCGGCGATCTCGGCAGCGCACATTGCCGGAAAGGACAATGTCACTGTGGACTTTCTCAGCAGGGTGCACGTGGATGCAGGGGAATGGGAGCTGCATCCCGACGTCTTCGTGCAGATAGTCGAGCGTTGGGGTCCACCGGTGATGGATCTCATGGCGACCTTTCGGTCAGCAAAAGTCGCCCGGTTCTTCAGCAGGAGGCGCGAGCGGATGTCCGAGGGCATAGACGCGTTGTTGCGCCCGTGGCCGCCGGGTCTTCTGTACGTCTTTCCCCCATGGGCGTTGATCGGCAGAGTAGTACAAAAGATTGGAGCGCACCAGGGGAAAGTTCTGTTGGTAGCGCCCGACTGGCCGAGACTGCCTTGGTATGCGGATCTGGTGCGCCTGTTGGAGGGCGTACCCTGGAGGCTACCGCAGCGGGCGGATCTCTTACGACAGGGACTGCTGTTCATGCTGCAGGTGGATCGATTCTCGCTTACGGTATGGCCCTTGAGAGGGCTTAAACTGAAAAAGAAAGGCTATACGTCAGCGGTTGTGACAACCTTGCTTAGGGCGCGGAAGCATTCGACATCCTTGGTGTATGTGCGCGTGTGGTGTATCTTTGAAGATTGGTGTTCTTGTCGTCGGGTCCGAGCTCTCACTGTGTCCATTCCGGTGGTCTTGGAGTTTTTGCAGGATGGTTTTGATAAGGGTCTCGCCGCTAGTTCTTTGCGCGTTCAGTTGGTGGCCCTGGCCTGCTATAGGGGTAAGGTCAATGGGGTGCCTTTAGGGTCGCATCCTGATGTAGTTCGTTTCTTGAAGGCGGTCACTAGGTTGCGGCCAGCGCGTAGGGTGTACATTCCGCCGTGGGACCTCAATCTCGTCCTCGCGGCTTTGGTTAAGTCACCCTTTGAGCCTTTGCGCCGGGCATCCCTTAAGGATTTGACGTTGAAGACGGTGTTTCTCGTGGCCATTTGTTCGGCTAGAAGGATTTCCGAGTTGCAGGCGTTATCGTGCCGGGAACCTTTCTTATCTTTTTCGCGGGAGAAGGTGATTCTCCGTCCGGTGCCGTCCTTTTTGCCTAAGGTGGTTTCCCCTTTTCATTTGAATCAGGCGGTTTGTTTGCCCGTTCTGGGAACGCTGGAGAGCGGCGGTTCGGATCGCAATCTTCATCTTTTGGATGTTCGGAGGGTCTTACGTCAATATTTACGGATTACTGAGTCCTTCCGTAAGTCGGATTGGTTATTTGTACTGTTCGGCGGAGCACGCAAAGGGGAGGCAGCGGCGAAGGCTTCCATCGCTCGGTGGGTAAAGGAAGCGATTGCCTCCGCTAATTTGCTTCAGGGTCGAGTGGTACCTGTCGGTTTACGGGCCCATTCCACAAGAGCGCAGGCGTGTTCCTGGGCGGAGCACGGTTTGGTTCCGCCGGGTGACATTTGTAGAGCGGCGACATGGTCGTCGTTACATACTTTCAGCAATCATTACAGACTTGACGTCGCGGCAGTGGCCGATGCTCGTTTTGGGTCGGCGGTTTTGTCTGCTGGCTGGAAGGGTCCCTCCCAATAATTACACTTACCTGGTAATTGTAGTTCCTTGAGTGACAACAGTGCAGTCCTCATTCCCGCCCGGAGATTTCTAGGAGGTTCCAGCCGAGGTAAGGGACAGGAGTAAGTTACAGGTGAGCTCTGTTTTTCCTTTCTCTTGTTTGAAGTATTCACTTTCTCTATGGCAAGGCAAAGAGTACGAAAGCCTGCTCGGAGGGGGTGGCTGTTTAGGTGTTTAGTTATTTTGGTTTCACCTATTTGCATTGCTGGTAGTTGGCTACTTATTTGTTGCTCCTGTGAGTCTGCTTTGTTAATAGTTTCACACTGGGATGGAAGGCGGAGTGCAGCAGGCTATATCCAGTGATGTCATCAATTTTGACATACCAGTCTCCAAGCTGCAGGAGGAGATTGACAACCCCGACGTAGAGGACTGCACTGTCGTCGCTCAAGGAACTACAATTACCAGGTAAGTGTAATTATGATATTGCTAGCAGTTACCCAGCTGAAACCCCTTAGCTGGCTTGCTTTCTACTGCGTGGCTCAAATCCTACTTCAGGAGCTTTTCTGAGTAGATTAAAGAACAAGTTTGTATTTCTTTGTGATGGTGGTTGTACTTTGTAACAGAAAATTACCAAAGGAGTTTAGACAGAGAGCAATCCATATATTCACAGCCTGTATCTAAGACCGCTCCCCCTTCTTCAACAATCATGGGTTCAATATGGATTGGCACAGAGGAATTTCTCAATGTACCACTCTCAGGAGAATACTTGTTTCCCTGCTGTCTTTCAAGGTTATAGCTAGGGCATAGATCAGTGTTCATACCTGAGCTTCCATTGCTGTTAGAGTTCCTCTCTAAATAGCCTAGCCAGTATGTAGTCCAGTTCTTATGTCCAGCCTTCCAATCCAGATCCCTGGACACTGGGTCTCTCTTCACATACCTTCTGGCACGGGTCCTAGGGTCCCTTCCAAGTGCAGCCGTCTCCCTCACAGGTACCCTCTGGAGATTCCTAGCTCTGCAGCACCATTCCTCTGGCTTTCCCCAGTCCAAAGGTGTATGCTGGCCCTTGGAATACCTTCCAGTATATGTACTGCTCTGGACTCCTTTAGACCTCCCAAATGCTTTTCTCTTCTTTCTTCCAAAGGGTTTCTTGCCCTCTCTGTCCGTACGTTCTGGCTTCTGCTTCTGATGATCCTCCAGATCAGGGGTCTCAAACTCAAATTGCTTTGAGGGCCAAATGAGGACTTGTAGAGTAACCCGGGGGCCGCACAAGACGCAGGCCTCATTTGCATAAGGCATCATTTGCATAAGTGCATCATTTGCATAAATATTTGCATAATGTTACCATACACTAACTTTTAGTAAACATGCAGAACATACACCATCACCAAACAAGGAATCACAATTTAGAAACAGGAAGACAATTAAACTGGGAAACCCAAAAGCCAAACTTAGAATGTACAACACTGTAGAAATAAAACTATAAATTGATTTCTTCTTGTATTAAATAAAGTGCAGACGTTAAAGATGCACATTTCCAAGAGCTGACATATTTCAGTTAATAAATTCAAAATAAAGAGATATTTTTCTACCTTTTGTGCATTTTTTTTTCAGTTGTAATTGTTCCAGCCACTTTCTTCTGGTTTCTTCGTGTCTTCTGCTAACGCTCCATTGTCTGCTGTCCATTTGTCCTTTCTTCTTTCCTAGTTTTTTTCCATTCTCTCTACATCTGCTTTAACATACTAATCATTCTCCTTTTGCTCTTTCCTCATTCCTATTTCATCCACTCAAATTTTACCCCTCCATCCTCAATCCCCACTTACTCTCCCAATACCCGGCCAATTGTAGATTTTTCTTCCCTCCCACACAAAATATATTTCCCCTCTCCATTTCACTCTCCCAGCCCCATCCCATTCTAATCGTCCCCCAACATCAACTCCCTTCTAGCTTCTGCCCCACCCAGCATCCGCTCCCTTCTAGTCCCCGCATCATCAGCCCATTTCCAGTCCTAGCTCCCTCCCCTCACAGCCCATTTCCTTTCCAAGCCCCCCTCCCCATCAGCCCATTTCCATTCCAAGCCCCCTTCCACTCAGCCCCTTTCCATTCCAAGACCCTGTCCCCATCAGCTATTTGCAGTTCAAGCTCCCCCTTCTACTTGGCCCATTTCCAGTCCTAGCCCCCCCCCCAGTCCATTACCAGTTCTAGCCCCCCCCATAGCCCATTACCAGTCCTAAGCCCCCCAACAGCCCACTTCCAGTCCTAACCCTTCCATCACCCCATCTGCATTCTTAGCCCCCCCATAACCCCATTTTCAGTCTTAGCCCCCCAATCAGACCACCTCCAGTCCTAACCCCCATCACCCCATTTTCAGTACTATCCCCCCATCACCCCATTTTCAGTCCTAACCCCCCCCATTACTAGTCCTAACCCCCCCCATTACTAGTCCTAACCCCCCCCTTACTAGTCCTAGCCCCCCCCTTACTAGTCCTAACCCCCCCCCTTACTAGTCCTAACCCCCCTCCCCCCCATCAGCCCAAGTAAAAATAGTTAAAGCCCCTGATAGAGGATGCTGATCCTGGATAGAAAGTCATGAGATCGGGGAGGAGGGGCACTTTTCCCAGTCGCTGCTGCCGGAGGGGGGGGGGTGGGGGTGGCTGCTGACATCCATTCCGGAGGGGGAAGAAGGTAAGAGCCTCTCCCAGCAGATGCCCCTAAGGAGCCCCCCCCCCGCCGCGCCCCCGGGACTCACCTGCGTCCGCGCTCACACCCGCCTGCCCGCAGCCTCAGGCCACATAGCAACCGGGATCGGGGCCGCCGCTTGCCCGACAGAGGCAGGGGCCGAGCTGCGAGAGACGAGGAAGAGCGGCACATCCTGCCCAGCCGTGCGCGGCGTGGAAAGCCATTGGCCGCGGTGCAGGGCACTTCCTGCCCCTGCCTAGGGGCGGATCGGGGGCCCGGAGCCAGCCCCCTAACGGGCGCCGCTAGCCTGGAACGAGGCTCGTGCCGGAGCCACCCATGCACGGTTCTGCTGCTAATCAGCGAGTGCAGGGCTCGAAGAGCTGATGCTGGAGCCGCAGATGTAAGGGACAGTCCCTGCTTTACAAACATGAACGGCAGCAGCAGCAGAAGCCGGGGGGTTTTTTGTTTCGTCTGCATCGCGGGCCGCACAAAAGTCTCTCGCGGGCCGCATGCGGCCCGCGGGCCGCGTGTTTGAGACCCCTGCTCCAGATGATGAAGACCTCCAAGCTGAGAATATCCAAGCTGATTCTGAGGATCTCCCAGATGAAACTGAGGATGAGGATAATTCTCTGTAGAATAAACTCTACCTTTATTCTGCTTTGATGAGTGCTCCACCCTAGCACTGCACAGCTGTGCTGAATCAGGCCCTGCCCTTTGAGATGAGTGCTTGGGGATTACCTCATAGCCCTCCTGATTGAACACACGTTTCCCCACTTCAGCTCCTCTAATGGCTGTTGGAAACCTGGTGCATTCTGGGACTGGTAGTCTTTTATAGAAAAATTCTGTTTTCTTATTTCTACCAGAACTGACAGGTTGCTTGTTCAGTGTCACTTCACCTTTACTATAGCTCCTTCCTGAGCTATGATAAGCTTCCTTATCACACCCTCCAGAACTGGAGTTGGGAACCTCTGCCCTAGAGTTTGCGAGGCCGGTCCCTCCCTCCTTAGTTTGTACAGTCTCCTTTGCAGGTCTCTGGTGAAGGTCGCAGCGGTAGAGGAGACTCTAGCAAGGCTTTTGGCGTTGGGGGCAGTCGTGCCAGTGCCCAAAGTCCAGTGCGGCTGTAGTCGATACTCCATCTATTTCGTGGTATCAATAAAGGAGGGTTCCTTTTAGCCAATCCTTGACCTGAAGCGGGTCAATCGTTGTCTTCGGGTTCCTCATTTTCGCATGGAAACTCTGAAGTCAATGATAGTGGCGGTGTGTCAGGGAGAGTTTCTGACATCTCTTGACCTCACTGAGGCGTATTTACATATTCCCGTCTGAGTCACATCAGCAGTTTCTGTGGTTTGCAGTGCCGAGAGGACACTTTCAGTTTCAGGCATTGCCGTTCGGCCTGGCAATGGCTCTGCGCATCTTTATCAAGGTGGTGGTGGCTGTGGCGCTACGCAAAAAAGGCATTCTAGTCCACCTGTACCTCGACGATTGGTTGATCCGGGCCACGTCCAAGGAGAAGTCTGATCACCCACCCTAGACTTCTTAAGAGTCCAACTACCCTGGCAGTTGCCTTCAATCTGGCAAAGAGCAGATTGGTTCCCGCTCAGGATTTCGAGTATTTGGGGGCAAGATTCGATACTGGCATGGGCAGGGTGTTCTTGCCGGATCAGTGGGCAAAAGATCTCAGGCGTTTGGTGCATGAGTTTATAGCCATGAAGGCGTCCTCGGCTTGGCACTATCTGCAGGTGCTGGGGACCATGGCGGCAACGATCGAGTTAGTGCCCTGCACAAGGGCCCACATGCGGCCGCTCCAGCAGTTGCTGCTCCGTCGTTGGTCCCATCAGCGGCAGCCCTTGTCGGTGGCGCTCTCCTGTTCCCTAGCGACCAGGGGGGCCTTGCAGTGGTGGCTCTGCCTGGGAAACCTGGAGAGGGGTATGCCTCTCGAGTCCCCGCCGTGGTTGCAGGTGACGACTGACGCCAGTCTGTCCGGCAGGGGGGCTCATGGCGAGGGACACTTTTGCCTAGGGTCTCTGGAGTGCCCAGTGGCCCATCAACAGACTGCAGTTGTGGGCGGTAGCCCTGGCTCTCAGGGCGTTCCTGCTTTGGGTCCGCCAGAGGGCAGTCGGGGTGCTCTCGGACAACGTGACAGCGGTGGCCTACATCAACCGTCAGGGCGGCACGAGCAGTCCTCTCTTGGAGGAGGAGGCAGAGAGCCTGCTGGAATGGGCCAAAGCCCATCTGGTAGCTCTATCTGCACAGCATGTAGCCGGAGTAGAAAACATCACGGCAGACTACCTCAGTAGGTACAAAGTGGATCAGGGCGAATGGGAGCTCTGTCAGGAGGTCTTCAAGCTGGTGGGGGTTTCCTATCATGGACCTGATGGCGCGATGGGAGTCAGCCAAAGCGAGCCGATTCTTCAGCAGAAGGAAGGAAAGAATGTTGGAGGGCCTGGATGGGCTGATTCAGAAGTGGCTCACGGAGGGATTTCTGTATGTGTTTCCTCCGTGGGCACTCATAGGCAGGGTCCTCCAGTGAGTACAGGCTCACCAGGGGTGGGTGGTTCTGATAGTCCTGGACGGGCCTCGACGGCTGTGGTATGCCAACCTCATTTGGCTCTTGGCAGATCGTCCATGGCGCCTTCCAGTGCAGGGCGCTGTGCGGATGTCGCAGGTGGATTGGTTCTCACTTACAGCCTGGCTATTGAAAGGGCGAGGCTGCTTAAGAGGATATTCCGGGGCAGTGATCTCGACATTGCTGAAAGCCTGCAAGCATTCGACCTGCCTTACTTATGTGAGAGTATGGCGCACTTTTGAGAACTGGTGTGAAGACCAGCAGACGAGGCCTGTGATAAGGAAGCTTATCATAGCTCAGGAAGGGGCTATAGAAAAGGTGAAGTGTCTCTAACAAGCAACCTGTCAGTTCTGGTAGAAATAAGAAAACAGAATTTTTCTATAAAAGACTACCAGTCCCAGAATGCACCAGGTTTCCAACAGCCATTAGAGGAGCTGAAGTGGGGAAACGTGTGTTCAATCAGGAGGGCTATGAGGTAATCCCCAAGCACTCATCTCAAAGGGCAGGGCCTGATTCAGCACAGCTGTGCAGTGCTAGGGTGGAGCACTCATCAAAGCAGAATAAAGGTAGAGTTTATTCTACAGAGAATTATCCTCATCCTCAGTTTCATCTGGGAGATCCTCATCCTCAGAATCAGCTTGGATATTCTCAGCTTGGAGGTCTTCATCATCTGGAGGATCATCAGAAGCAGAAGCCAGAACGGACGGACAGAGAGGGCAAGAGACAGAGAGGGCTGGTAGAAATGAGAAAACAGAATTTTGCCAAAAAAGACTACCAGTCCCAGAATGCACCAGGTTTCCAACAGCCAGGAGAGGAGCTGAAGTGAGAAAACGTGTGTTCAATCAAAAGGGCTATGAGGTAATCCCCAAGCACTCATTGCAAAGGGCAGGGCTTGATTCAGCACAGCTGCGCTGTGCTAGAATGGAACACTCATCTAAGCAGAATAAGAGTAGAGTTTATTCTACAGATGACCATCTTCATGATCACCTTGGATATTCAGAGAAGGATCATCAGTTTCATCTGAAGGATCCTCAGAAGCAGAAGCCAAACCGGACGGACAGAGAGGGAAAGAAACCCTCTGGAAGAAAGAGGAGAAAAGCCTTTGAGAGGTCTAGAAGAGTCCAAAGCAGTACGTATACTGGGAGGTATTCCAAGGGCCAGCATACACCATTGGACTGGGGAAAGCCAGAGGAATGGTGCTGCAGAGCTAGGAATCTCCAGACGCTACCTGTGAGGGAGACGGCTGCACGTGGAAGGGACCCTAAGACCCGTGCCAGAAGGTATGTGAAGAGAGATTCAGTGTCCAGAGATCTGGATTGGAAGGCTGGACATAAGAACTGGACTACATACTGGCCAGGCTATATAGAGAGGAACTCTAGCAGCAATGGAAGCTCAGGTATGAACACTGATCTATGCCCTAGCTATAACCTTGAAAGACAGCAGGGAAACAAGTATTCTCCTGAAAGTGCTCCATTGATAGATTCATCTGTGCCAATCCATGATATTGAACCCATGCTTGTTGAACAAGGGGGAATAATAGCAGATGAAGATCCTATTTATATGGACTGCTCTCTATCTAAACTCCGTTGGTAACTTTCTGTTATAAAGTACAGCAACCATCACAAAGAAATACAAATTTGTTCTTTAATCTACTCAGAAAAGCTCCTGAAGCAGGATTTGACCCACACAGTAGAAAGCAAGCCAGCTAAGGGGTTTCAGCTGGATAACTGCTAGCAATTAAGCCTTACCTAATTGCTTGTGAGCTAGGAGAGAATCACTTCTGTATCTATGTGGGAAGTAATCAGAAGTTAACCTGAAAAGAACAGTTTGTTTCTTGCTTTGTGGCTTTTCATTTGTTGTTTTCCTGATTTTGACTTTGTTTTCTTTCAAGTTAACACTGAAAGCAAGTAACCTAATTTATGTGCTACCAAGCATATCTGTGTTGGGAGAAATAACCCCATAAATAAATATCTTATTGGCTTTACCCAAGAGCACAACTAAATTATTGTCAGCAGCTGTGTCTGGTGTGAATGAACTACATTGCCCACAATACCTTGCAAATCATATAGAAATATGCACTTGCCAAGAGTGTGAAGATTCTCACCCAGGCAGCCGTCTGACAGGCCCTTGGCAAAGTCGGTTCCAGAGGTATTGGATTTCTTACAGGCGGGTTTCGAGAAGGGTCTTGCGGCCTGCTCCTTGCGGGTGCAGGTGGCAGCTATTGCCTGATTCTAGGTAAAGCATTAGGTGAGCACCCAGATGTCACTCGATTCCTGAGGTCTGTGCGGCGCCTGTGGCCTCAGCAGAGGTCATCTGTAGCTCCCTGGGACCTCAATCTAGTGCTGGATACTCTAGCTGGGGAGCTGTACAAACCGGTGGAATGCACCTCTTTGAAGGACTTGAGACTCAAGGCCATCTTTCTGGTTGTTATCGGTTCAGCTCGGTGTGTTTCGGAGCTGCAGGCTCTGTCGTGCTGTCAGCTTTATCCTTGAAGAATGAAAGGAAAGGCAATCTTATGGATTGTCCGTTCCTTTTTGCCCAAGGTGGTCTCTCCGTTTCATGTGAATCAGTCAGTTTCTCTACCTTCCTTTGCCAAGTTTCGGAAGGGTGAGGTTGATTTGCGGTTGTGCCTTCTAGACGTGTACAGGATTCTGAAGCGTACAAAGGTGTTCCGCAAGTTGGAACAGTTTGTTTTGTTCAGGGGACCATGCAGGGGAGAAGCGGCGGCCAAGGCTTCCATTTCCAGGTGGATAAGGGAAGCCATTTCTTCAGCATACATCCAGAGGGGAAGGCAGGTTCCGAGCTAACTCTACGCAGGCTTAAGTGACCTCATGGGTGGAGTTTAGTCTAGTTCCGCCGCTGGATATTTGTCAAGTGGCTACATGGGTCTTCCCTACATTCTTCCGCGAAGCATTACCGCTTGGATGTTCAGGCGCCGGGAGATGCCGGGTTTGGGGGAGCGGAGCCTCGGTCTGGTCTTGCAGGCTCCTCCCATGCTTGACCTGCTCTGTTTACATCCTAGAGGAAAGGGACTGGACTGGAGGGCCGCTTAGGAAAAAATAATTAGATCTTACCCGTTAGTGTTCCTGAAGGAACTCCCAGTCCAGTCCCTTGTCTCGCCCGGAGTGTCAAGATGGCTGAAGTGTTACTGGTCCAAAGTTGTACAAAGGCTAGAGTGGGGGCTGGTTCAGCAGGCTCTTCGTTGGTGGACTCCAGTAGCGGAGCGGGCTAGGCAGGCACAGTTTCCTGATGTCAGAATTGGTAAGGGCCTGTGGGACATCCCTTCCCTGGGAGAGGGGAGGTGTAGGTTAGAGTTTTGTTATGGTTATTGGTTATTTTGCTTAATTGTCTCTCCGTTAAGTCTGCTTTGTCAATAGGATACTGGAGCTGGTGGGAGATGCCAGTGATTTATACAGGGTGGCCCAAAAAAAGTGAGAACGTCTCGTAGCATATAAGTTATTTAAAAATTCAAAAAGACAGATGTAAACGATTTGACAAATTTAAAAAAAAAAGATGGCGACTGGAAATTGTCGAAATAAAGACGTTTATATAGCTAAAAAAGGTAAATAAGTAAATTACACAGGTACACTAAAAAAATTTTTTTTTAAACTGCCTCTAATGTTTCGATTGATTTTTACGTTTTTTGGTGCGCTGGTAACCAATTTGCTCCATCACGTACAGATTTTTTGCTACATTGGGTTAGCAGTTTGAGGTGAACGTTTCAGATTGAGTGCGATCGAGATAAAAGTTTCTTGGATGAATTCTTTATACTAATTGTTTAGTAGTTATTCAAATAAGAATAAAGAAAATTGTAACAAGGCAGCACATAAGAATAGAGCAATGTCAACAAAACACACTGTGATGGTAGCAAAATTGTCTGCACTTAAAACAGCCACATACATGTGCACAAACATTGAGCATATAAGAGCGAGGTTAGACACAAAGCAAAGCAAAGAAATGTGCAAAAACTTTTGTACAGGTATGTATGTAAGAATAGAAAACGCAAACTGCACCATTGCAATACATGAAGACAAACACCCGATGGTGTGAAAATAAAATTCTAATAAATGAGATCCGACACTGTGGTAATAACTAGCAAATTTTTATTTCAAAGTTTAGTAAAAACACGATATTTGTCAACACAGTTTAGATTTTAAAGTCATTCTTGGGTCAATCAATCTCCTGGTGGGCCCGTTTCTTCTTCCCCCGAATGCTTCTCTTGGTGCGCTGCTTGGCGTATTTTTCATCTGGGGTTTCCCGCAGCAGCAACCAGCAGAAATCAGCCATTATAGTGGTGTTCCATCTTCCTTGGTACCTTCTCTCTGCGTCCTTGATGTCCTGGTGAAACCTTTCACCTTGTTCTTCACTGTACGCCCCCAAGTTTTCGGGAAAGTAGTTCACATGGGAGTGCAAGAAATGGACTTTCAGGCTCATGTTACAGCCTTGTTCTTTGAAGGCATTGAGCATCCTGGCAACAATATCCTTATAGTTCTCATCCCGCCTGTTCCCCAAGAATTTGAGAACAACATCCTTGAAGGAATCCCAGGCTTCTTTTTCCTTCTCAGACATCGTTTCAGCGAATGCTCCATCTGAAATGAGTTTCCTTATATCAGGGCCAACAAACACTCCTTCCTTTAGCTTTGCTTCAGAAAGTCGGGGGAACTTTGAGCAAAGGTACCGAAAGCACTCACCATCTTTTGGAAGGGACTTGATGAATTGCTTAATGAGACCCAACTTAATGTGGAGAGGTGGTAATAGAATTTTATCACGAGGTACCAAGCTCTCATGAAGAACATTTTTCTCACCGGGTCTCAAATACTCCCGAATTGGCCAGTCTTTTTTTCCCCCAGTGTAGGTCGCGGGCCCGGCTATCCCACAAGCAAAGGAAGCAGGAATATTTGGTGAAACCGGATTGCTGCCCTAATAGCATGGATAGAATTTTAAAGTCTCCACAAATCATCCACTTATGCTCATCATAACGAATCTACTGAAGAATCAGGGCCAAATTCTCGTATTTTTCTTGGAGAATAACAGAGTGAGCAATAGGAACTGAAGCGAATGTGTTGCCATTATGAAGAAGAACACCTTTTATGCTGTCTTTTGACGAATCAATGAACAGCCGCCATTCAGCAGGATCATACTTGAGTTTAAACTTTTCCATCACTCCGTATATATCGTTGCAAAATACCAAATCTTCCTCTTTGCTGAAATACTTCAAAAATTGTGTCTCGCGGTTGCGGTACCAATAAAAAGTTGTTCCTGGTGACAATAGATTTTTCTGTTTAAGCCGAGAACCTAGCAGTTGGGCAGCATCTTTTGGGAGTCCTAAATCACGGACTAAATCATTCAATTCAGCTTGAGAGAAAAGTTCAGGTTTCGGATCTGGTTCAGTTTCAAACTCGGAAGTACTGGACTCATCGGGAAAAGCCATCTGATGAGTCTCATCATGATCAGAACCGTCCACACAAATATGATCCAAAGATTTTGGTGGTTCAGGCACAGGTACTTCGTTGCTATGAGGCATAGGCCTAATTGCTGAGGGAAGGTTGGGGTAACTTATTACGTTCTTATTTTTTAAGTTGTATCCCTTCACAATGCAAGAGCAAAAATAGCAGTCACTGCTGTGGTCTCTTTGTTCACGCCACATCATAGGTATTCCGAAACGAAATGCTTGTTTGTTACCTTTCATCCATAAGCGTAGATCTTCCTCACATGTCTTGCACACTTTGTGACGAGCCCACGGTTTGTCTTGATCGCCTAACTTCAAACCGAAATAGGCGAAATATACTTTTTTAATAAATGCAGAAATGTTCCTCTGCCGCTTTTTCATGGTATATTCCCCACAAATAAAACAAAAACTGTCCGGAGAGTTGACGCAACCTCTGGCTCTGTGAGCCATCACAAATACACAGCACTGCAAACTACAACTGTAGTGAACCACTTCGGAATAAAGCTGGATTACGACTGAGCAAACAAAAGGTAATAATGAACTTGCAAGAAACTGAAATTTGACAGGAATGTTTATGTCGCAACCACCGTGTTTGAGCGAGCGAACGAGGCGAGGCGAACAGGAAAGAACATGCGCCAGCGCGAGTACTGGATTTAGCCCCCCGCCTCCCAATTGTCCTGTTAATGTATAAAATGAATACAAAACACTCTAAAATATCATGAGGGAGTGTTTCTAGTTAGTTAACCATTACAACCTCTATTTTGGGCCAAGAAAATAAACTGCAGTCGGCTAAAAAGAAATTATGTGAACATTCCTTATATGGGTAAGAAATCTAATTTTGCAAGAAAACGTGACGTGATGGAACATTTTGGATATTTTTCCTGGATTCAGCACCCCAAAATCTATAGGAATCAGTTGCAAAACTGGAGGCAGTTTTTTGGTAGTGTACCTGTGTTATTTAAGCTTTTAATTTACGAGATGTTCTCACTTTTTTTGGGCCATCCTGTATATCCTGCAGTTATCAAAAAGATGACATACTCAGTCTCCAAGCTGCTGGAAAGGGAGCACAACCCAGAGGAAAGGGACTGGACTGGAGTTCCTTCAGGAACACTAATTAGCAGGCAAGATCTAATTACTTTTGTTTACGTCACAGGAGAAAAAAAAACAGTTCCCTGTGGAAGGGCTTGGGCTACAGGGCTAGTTACAGGTTTTCCTTTGGTAACTGATTACCAGGCTCATTTTGACATCTTCCAGGGCTGCTCTGGTTTCAGGTCAGTGTTACATTCGGGGGCTCTGATGTGGTCCCGTTGGAGACAGGTTGGATTTCTACTCTATACAAGAGGGTGCTTTACATTCTATGGTCTGGCTTTGAGTTTCGTTGCTTCTGTTTTTGGGATCAACCAGATCATATATTGTAGTAGTTCATGCCCTCAGTCGGTGCAGAAAGGACTTTACATTGTTCTGAAGTACGCCCATTCGTGAGTTTCTCAACTGCTGATGGTGGGGCAAGCTAACGCCTAGGGCAAACAACATCGGATTTCTATTGTTTCTGGGCAGGCTGAGTTTTTCCCCTGAGTTTTTATTTTAGCTAGATGTAAAGCCTTTTCAGTTAATAAATAAAAAAAAAAAAAAAAAAAAAAAGCGCTTGGGGGTAATATGGGAGCTCAAGTGCCTAAGCCCTCTGCATTGGAGAAGTTGACTGATGCCCCGCAGGCAACCTCTTTGAAGGCAGAGGTGCCTCAAGCAAAAGGGAAATAGCTTGAGGAGAATTCTTGGATGGGCCAGGAGTCGCCTCAGTCTCCATACTCGGAAGATTCTCGGGGGGAGGAAAGCGGCAACTGAACTGGAAGAAGTTGAGATCCCTCAGGGGGAGGATCTCAATGTTAGTATTTCACAGGGAGGAGCTGGATGCACTGATTGTGCACTCGCAGGCAGCTCTCAACATTATTCCAGCTCCTGCAGTAGTAGAGGACCCCCTGTTGCAGGGATTCATGTCCTAACAATCTTCTTTCCCTGTTCAGAGTTATCAAGAAAATGATTCAAGCAGAATGGGAGGTATCTGAGATAGCCTCAGAGGGGGTCAGACTATGAGTCTCCTATAACCCTATTCCTCAGGAGGACAGAACTTCTTAAGATACCTAAAGTGGATGCTCTGGTCTCGGTGGTGACCAAAAAAAAAAAAAAGACTAACATTCCTGCAGAAGGTGGTGCAGTGTTTAAAGACCTGCAGGACCACAAACTGGAGACCTTTTTAAAGCAAACATTATTAGTGCCCTGATTCGTCAGGTTTCCATCTGTGTGGCATATGTGACCAGGGATTCCATCCGCTGGATTCAAGCTTTGGCAACAGTTGAACTAGAATCCCAAGTTGTGGCGGCCTTGGTGTTAGTCCCTTGGGATCGGGTTCACATAAAACCTCTACAACATGCTGCCCTCTCTTGTTGGTCGCCTCCATCTGTCTGCAAGACATGAGAATGAGCCTTTTCTGGCATCTGTGGCAGGAACATCTGGCGGTGGGAATGCCACTAGAGTCGCCGGACTGGATATTGGTGACAAAGGCTGCCAGCCTCATGGGGTGTAGAGCGCGATGTGAGTCACAAGTGACACAAGGACTCTGGTCTCCGGAGAAGAGTACGTGGTCCATCAATCATTTGGCAATGAGAGCAGTCTTTCTGGCTCTGCAAGTTTTCCTTCCTCTGTTTCATTGAAGAGCAGTAAGGGGTCTGCTCCAACAAGGTGAAGATGGTAGCATACACAGGCAGTGCAACATTGGCAGAGAAGATTCACCCTTTACTGCTGTGGGTGGAGGAGAACCTCCGAGGCCCTTTCAGCAGCTCACGTGGCAGGCAAAGAGAAGGTTCAAACAGAGTTTCTCATTCGTCACTGGTTAGATCTGGGCAAATGGGAACTGAACACGGCAGTTTTTCATATCATCTGCTGGTGGGGTGTGCCAGTCATGGCTTCTGCCTCCAATACCAAAGCAAATGGGTTCTTCAGCAGGGGACCAAAGCCCATAGCAGAAGGCTTCGATGTGCTAGCACAGAGATGGCCAAAGGAGGAGTCCTGTATGGGTTTCCTCTGCGTCTTCTACAATACATAATCTCCTTTCTGGGATGGGATTCTATCATTGCTCCAGACTGTCTCTGCCGGCTGTGGTATACCGATCTCTGCAGACTATTGATACTGAGCCCATGGCGGCTGCTGAACAGAATTGACTGGATCTTGCAGGGACCTATCCTGATGCCATGTGGATCGATTCTCACTTGTGGCCTGGTTCTTGAAAGGGTGAAGCTAAGAGGAAAGGACTACTCTGCATCAGTGGTGGCCACCTTGAAAGCCTGTAAACATTCTACATCCTTAGCTTATGTCAGAGTGTGGAGTGTGTTTGAATGCTGATGTGAGGACAATGGTTTCTAAAGGTGTGTTTTTGTTTTTTTTTTCTCTTTCCCCCCTCCATCCTCTATTCCAAATGTTTTTTGGGCTTTTTGCAGGCCAGGTTGGACAGTGGTTTGGCCTTGAACTTCCTTTGAGTCAAGGTGGTGGCTATCTATCTCAGGTTACTATGTATGCATACAGGGGTTCTTGCTGGTAGCCCACCCGGACGTGGTCCGGTTTCTTAGGGCAGTAAGGCAAATATGTCTGCCTTTGCAGGATATTGTTTGCCTGTGGGACCTCGATCTGGTGCTATCTGCTCTTACAGGTTTGCCCTTTGAGCCTCTCTAGGGCTTCCTTGAAAGAGCCTACCCTAAAGTTGGTTTTCCTGGTGGCTGTTTGGTGTAATGAATGTCTGAGCTTTAGGCTTTATTGTGCAGAGAGGCTTGCCTGGTGTTGGCCAAGGAGAAGGTGGTGTTTGAGACCGGTGCTGTAGTTGTACGGTTTCATCTCAGTCAGTCCATGACCCTTCTGTTTTTTCCTTGTTCACAAGATTCCAGAGGAAGATTTGGCTGTTGCATCGGCTAGACTTGCGTCAGCATCTTAAAAGAATGGAGCCCTTCCATAAGTCTCATGTTTGTTTGGTTTAGAGGGCCACTCAAGGGTGAAGTGGCTTCCAAGGCTTTGACAGCTCAGTGGGTAAAGGAGGCTATTGCCTCTGCTTATATGCTGAAGGGAAGACCAGTCCCTTCTGTTCTAAAGGCACATTTGATGAGGTCATGAGTGACCTCCTGGGTGGAGTGCAGTCTAGTTCCACCAGCTGACATTTGCAGGTCAGCTACTTGGTTGTCCTTGCATACCATTTGCACACCATTACTGCCTCGATGTACAGGCTTCAAATGATGTGCATTTTGGGGCTTCGGTACTCCGGACTGGACTCGTGTGTCCCTCCCTTGCCTAGTTCCTGCTCTGGTACATCCTGCACTGGAGGAATAATAAGGAAAGCAAAATTAGACCTTACCTGTTACTTGTCTTTCCGTGAGTCTATCCATTCTAGTGCAGGCCACTCCCTTCAATAATAACTTTCTATGTTTTTTTAATTTTAGGAGTATTGGGCGAGACTGACAGTCTACCTTGGAGGACTCCTTTCAGACATACACTATATATTGGGGAGTTCTTGTGGACGATTCTTGACAGTCTGGCAAGTAGGAGCCTGACTTCTTACTTTCCTTTCTACTTGTAAATAGTCTTACAAGTTGCTTTCTGCAACAAAGTTGGTTGGGGTTGTTTTTATGCTGGGGCTATTGCCTGGAATTTTAGCCTGAATACACTTTCTTGGATCTGCTTTATCAATAGAATACTGATTGCTGGAGCCTATGGAGGGAGCTCTTGTACTATGACATCAGAAATCTTTCATGCTCAGTTCCCAGTTGCTGGTGGAGGCTGATAACCCAACCCATATGTACTGGACTAGAATGGATAGACTCAAGGAAAGATAATTAGCAGTAAAATCTAATTTTGCCTTAGCTGCATATAAATATAACCTGTGTAAATAAGGATGTCAAATGCAGCTCTCAAACCGCTTTAAAAGAGGTGCCCTTCCTGAGTTGACCCAAAAAATGAAAACCAGCTCAGGCCCAGTGCTGAATGTCTGCAGGAAAATTAACTACTACAAGCTTTGCATTTCCTATAAGAAAAGTTATGGGAGAACTTTATGTTGCATTTGTACCTCCTGGTTGTGTGTCTCCACAGTCCTATCATGTGGAGATAAAGACTTGTTCTACAGATTCTGCTGAGTGTATATGATGTTAGCTTAGCACCCTTATTGAGCCACAATCTATGTTCCTCTAAATCAGTCTACCCCTGCTCTGAATGCAGGCCAAGTAAGCAAACCAGACAGAAATGTATAAAAAAAATCCACACACTCTGGGGGGGAAACTGGACAGACATCCAGAGGGCTCCACAGAAAAAAGGAGTCTGAGACAAGATGGCACCCTTGGGCAGGAACGGGACCATGCATGCGTGGTCCATCTCCTAAAGGCTTGCTTTCAAAGCTGGGGAGATGCTTCTGTGAGGGCTCTGTTACTGCCAACATCACCCATATGTAAGGACTTTGTTCCTGGATAATGCCAGGTCCCCCGCAAACTTTGGGCAACTGAGGAATTTTCAGTCCTGTTTGTGATATTTTCTTGTGCTATAGAAATGTGGAGAAAAGACCAATAATTGTTTTACTCAGTATATTGCAAGGAAGCTGTTAAACAAGATATAATCATTTAGGAAGTATGATCATTTTGAGTACATTAACCTGTCATAATAACAAAATGGGCATTTCAGACCATTGATCCAAGTTAGATTTAATCTTCTTCATAAACAAAGGGTAATTTAATTTATACAAAAAGAGCTTTGCCAGGATTCATACCTCCAGATAACTGAAACCAGAATCTACAATTTCAAATCCATCCAGACATGAAGGGATGGGTGTGATGGCCCCCATCTATAGCATCTGTGACTTGGAATAATTAAGTTTATAACCCAAGGATGGTTGTTTGAATCTTTGTGCTTGCAGATGCTGTTTTTTCCCTGTGAACGTTTGTTTGCATAATGGCTAACCATAAGGAAGTTTCTCCTGACAGTGAGGGATATACTAGCTGTCCGTCCATCCATCCTCATAAACCGGAATGATTCGTGAGGTGCAAGATGAGGATTTTCGGGGGAGTGGTGGAAAGGCTGGCTCCTCAAATCTGTACTCAGCTCCCAGCCCTAAATGCCTTCCTGTGGCTAAGAACCAAAAGCAGAAATCTCTCATCAATGTCACAGATGGTGGATTGGATTTGGAAAGAAAATTAGTTACTGCTTGTTGTCATCGGGAACCAAGTTTTCTTGTATTCTTTGCTGCTGGCTGCTCTGCGGTTGCACCTTTGTAAGAGTGACTGAGTGCTTCAGTCAGGTGAGTATTTTCAGCCTTATCTGGGCTGCTGCCAACACCGATGCATGAGGCCAAGCTAGTTTGAAACTCACTGTTTTCAAATTTCCTGCTGTGAGGCCGAGTAAGCTGTTAGTTGTCGGTTGCTCACTGCTACTGGCCCCTTGGTGTTGAAAGACTGAAAAACGTTTCACTTTTAAATTTCCTCACCATGATCATAGTCTGAATGAAAGTGAAATGCTGCATTTTTCAGTCTTTCAACAAAGAGGGGCCAGCAGTAGTGAGCAACCGACAGCTAAAAGCTTACTTGCCCTTGTAGTAGGAAATCTGCAAGAGGTGGGTTTCAAATACTACATTGCAGTTACAGCCAGGAGACTGGGGGAAGCAGAGTCGTTATGATGAAAGAGATAATGAAATAAGGGGTCACAATGACAGAGAATGAGGGAGCAGGGGATCATGATGAGAGAGAGAGTGGGGGAAGCAAGGGGGCCCATATGATGATTTTTTTTTTCTGCTTATCAGGCTAAGGTGATATGGGAAGCAAAAACGGAAGTTGCCTCAGGTGCAGCTATTAATGATCACTGGGGGTGGTAGGAGTGGGATCAAGAGTGGGGCCACTGCTTTCCAATGCAGTCCATTCACACCAGACACATCTGCTCACAATAATTAGTTGTGCTTGAGTGTAAAGCCAATAAGATATTTATTTATGGGGTTATTTCTCCCAACACATATGCTTGGTAGCACATAAAACAGGATACTTGCTTTCAGTGTTAAACTTAGAAAAACAAAATCAGGAAAACAACAGTTGAACTTGTCAGGCAATCAAAGCAAAAGAATAAAGACCTGGTTGGTAACAAACTGGTCTTTTCTGTAGGCTTTAGCTAATATTTTCTTAGCAGTGTTTCAAACAACAAGCAAAACCCACAAAGAAGGGAAAAACTGTTCTTTTCAGGTTAACTTCTTATATCTTCACACATAGATTCAGAAGTGATTCCCTCAGAGCTCACAAGCAATTAGGTAAGGCTCATTCCTTATCGTTCCTCCAGTGCAGTCCTCTACATCTGGGTTGTCAATCTCCTCCTGTAGCTTGGAGACTGGTATGTCAAAACTGATGACATCACTGGATATAGCCTGCTGCACTCCGCCTTCCATCCCAGTGTTACCAGTCTCCACGCAGCAGGAGGACTTGACGAGCCTTGTAGCAGGGCTCTCTGGAAGAATGGATAAGGAGCTGTTGGTATACTGGGTGCTCGAGATCGTGCAGCACGGCTATGCCCTGGAATTTTCGAAACCCGTGTTGGATTCTTTTGTCCTGTCGCCGTGCCGAGGTCCTCAGAAAACGGCAGCGATTTGCGGAACCTTGGAGCGTCTGCTTCAACTGGGGGCCATGGTAGATGTACCCAAAGCTGAGTACGGTTTCGGGTCGATACTCTATTTATTTCGTCGTGCCAAAGAAAGGCGGCACATGGCGCCCTATCCTAGATCTGAAGGCCGTGAACCGTTGCCTGCGCGTCCCACATTTCCGGATGGAGACTCTCCGGTCGGTTATTGTGGCGGTGCGTCAAGGAGAGTTCTTGACGTCTCTGGACCTTACGGAGGCGTATTTGCACGTTCCCATCCGTCTCGAACATCAGAGGTTTCTGCGGTTCGCCTTTCCTTGGGGGCACTATCAGTTCCAGGCATTGCCTTTCGGGTTGGCCACTGCGCCGCGAACCTTCACCAAGATCATGGTGGTGGTGGTGGTGGCCGCGGCGTTGCGCAAGGAAGGCATTCTCGTTCACCCGTATCTCGACGATTGGTTGATCAGGGCCAAGTCCGAGGAAGAGAGTCTTCGGGTGACCGACAGGGTAGTGTCCTTTTTGCAGAGTCTCGGTTGGGTGGTCAACCCGGCGAAAAGTCAGTTGAAACCAACCCAGGTCCTCGAATACCTCGGGGTTCGCTTCGACACCAAGAGAGGGCAAGTGTTTCTGCCACACATGCGGGCCGAAGGGTTACGGCACCTAGTCCAACAGTTTCGGTCGGTGGGTGCGCCGTCAGCGTGGGACTATCTCCGAGTCCTAGGCACAATGGCGGCCACGTTGGAGGCGGTGCCCTGGGCCAAGGTCCATATGCGGCCTCTGCAACGAGCTCTGCTTCGCCGGTGGTCACATCAGACCGATTCCTTGAGCAAGCGGCTCCCTTGTCCGCTCGCAGCCCGGCGCTCCCTTCGGTGGTGGTTGGTCAGGTCGTCCCTGGCAGTGGGCATGCCACTGGAGCAGCCGGTATGGGTACCGTTGTTGACGGATGCCAGTCTAGCGGGCTGGGGAGCTCATTGAAAGAGTCAGTTTGCGCAGGGGCTTTGGTCTCCGCTGGAAGTATCATGATCGATCAACCGTCTGGAACTCTGAGCGGTGTTCCTGGCACTGCAGACGTTCGAAGACCTACTCCGCGGCAGGCCCATAAGGGTGCTCTCCGACAACTCAGCGACGGTGGCGTACGGGAAGTGCCGCCCTGGAGGCGGAGGCAGACGAGTTGTTCGCCTGGGTAGAACTTCGGTTGCCGGCGATCTCGGCAGCGCACATTGCCGGAAAGGACAATGTCACTGTGGACTTTCTCAGCAGGGTGCACGTGGATGCAGGGGAATGGGAGCTGCATCCCGACGTCTTCGTGCAGATAGTCGAGCGTTGGGGTCCACCGGTGATGGATCTCATGGCGACCTTTCGGTCAGCAAAAGTCGCCCGGTTCTTCAGCAGGAGGCGCGAGCGGATGTCCGAGGGCATAGACGCGTTGTTGCGCCCGTGGCCGCCGGGTCTTCTGTACGTCTTTCCCCCATGGGCGTTGATCGGCAGAGTAGTACAAAAGATTGGAGCGCACCAGGGGAAAGTTCTGTTGGTAGCGCCCGACTGGCCGAGACTGCCTTGGTATGCGGATCTGGTGCGCCTGTTGGAGGGCGTACCCTGGAGGCTACCGCAGCGGGCGGATCTCTTACGACAGGGACTGCTGTTCATGCTGCAGGTGGATCGATTCTCGCTTACGGTATGGCCCTTGAGAGGGCTAAACTGAAAAAGAAAGGCTATACGTCAGCGGTTGTGACAACCTTGCTTAGGGCGCGGAAGCATTCGACATCCTTGGTGTATGTGCGCGTGTGGTGTATCTTTGAAGATTGGTGTTCTTGTCGTCGGGTCCGAGCTCTCACTGTGTCCATTCCGGTGGTCTTGGAGTTTTTGCAGGATGGTTTTGATAAGGGTCTCGCCGCTAGTTCTTTGCGCGTTCAGTTGGTGGCCCTGGCCTGCTATAGGGGTAAGGTCAATGGGGTGCCTTTAGGGTCGCATCCTGATGTAGTTCGTTTCTTGAAGGCGGTCACTAGGTTGCGGCCAGCGCGTAGGGTGTACATTCCGCCGTGGGACCTCAATCTCGTCCTCGCGGCTTTGGTTAAGTCACCCTTTGAGCCTTTGCGCCGGGCATCCCTTAAGGATTTGACGTTGAAGACGGTGTTTCTCGTGGCCATTTGTTCGGCTAGAAGGATTTCCGAGTTGCAGGCGTTATCGTGCCGGGAACCTTTCTTATCTTTTTCGCGGGAGAAGGTGATTCTCCGTCCGGTGCCGTCCTTTTTGCCTAAGGTGGTTTCCCCTTTTCATTTGAATCAGGCGGTTTGTTTGCCCGTTCTGGGAACGCTGGAGAGCGGCGGTTCGGATCGCAATCTTCATCTTTTGGATGTTCGGAGGGTCTTACGTCAATATTTACGGATTACTGAGTCCTTCCGTAAGTCGGATTGGTTATTTGTACTGTTCGGCGGAGCACGCAAAGGGGAGGCAGCGGCGAAGGCTTCCATCGCTCGGTGGGTAAAGGAAGCGATTGCCTCCGCTAATTTGCTTCAGGGTCGAGTGGTACCTGTCGGTTTACGGGCCCATTCCACAAGAGCGCAGGCGTGTTCCTGGGCGGAGCACGGTTTGGTTCCGCCGGGTGACATTTGTAGAGCGGCGACATGGTCGTCGTTACATACTTTCAGCAATCATTACAGACTTGACGTCGCGGCAGTGGCCGATGCTCGTTTTGGGTCGGCGGTTTTGTCTGCTGGCTGGAAGGGTCCCTCCCAATAATTACACTTACCTGGTAATTGTAGTTCCTTGAGTGACAACAGTGCAGTCCTCATTCCCGCCCGGAGATTTCTAGGAGGTTCCAGCCGAGGTAAAGGGACAGGAGTAAGTTACAGGTGAGCTCTGTTTTTCCTTTCTCTTGTTTGAAGTATTCACTTTCTCTATGGCAAGGCAAAGAGTACGAAAGCCTGCTCGGAGGGGGTGGCTGTTTAGGTGTTTAGTTATTTTGGTTTCACCTATTTGCATTGCTGGTAGTTGGCTACTTATTTGTTGCTCCTGTGAGTCTGCTTTGTTAATAGTTTCACACTGGGATGGAAGGCGGAGTGCAGCAGGCTATATCCAGTGATGTCATCAATTTTGACATACCAGTCTCCAAGCTGCAGGAGGAGATTGACAACCCCGACGTAGAGGACTGCACTGTCGTCGCTCAAGGAACTACAATTACCAGGTAAGTGTAATTATGATATTGCTAGCAGTTACCCAGCTGAAACCCCTTAGCTGGCTTGCTTTCTACTGCGTGGCTCAAATCCTACTTCAGGAGCTTTTCTGAGTAGATTAAAGAACAAGTTTGTATTTCTTTGTGATGGTGGTTGTACTTTGTAACAGAAAATTACCAAAGGAGTTTAGACAGAGAGCAATCCATATATTCACAGCCTGTATCTAAGACCGCTCCCCCTTCTTCAACAATCATGGGTTCAATATGGATTGGCACAGAGGAATTTCTCAATGTACCACTCTCAGGAGAATACTTGTTTCCCTGCTGTCTTTCAAGGTTATAGCTAGGGCATAGATCAGTGTTCATACCTGAGCTTCCATTGCTGTTAGAGTTCCTCTCTAAATAGCCTAGCCAGTATGTAGTCCAGTTCTTATGTCCAGCCTTCCAATCCAGATCCCTGGACACTGGGTCTCTCTCTTCACATACCTTCTGGCACGGGTCCTAGGGTCCCTTCCAAGTGCAGCCGTCTCCCTCACAGGTACCCTCTGGAGATTCCTAGCTCTGCAGCAGCACCATTCCTCTGGCTTTCCCCAGTCCAAAGGTGTATGCTGGCCCTTGGAATACCTTCCAGTATATGTACTGCTCTGGACTCCTTTAGACCTCCCAAATGCTTTTCTCTTCTTTCTTCCAAAGGGTTTCTTGCCCTCTCTGTCCGTACGTTCTGGCTTCTGCTTCTGATGATCCTCCAGATCAGGGGTCTCAAACTCAAATTGCTTTGAGGGCCAAATGAGGACTTGTAGAGTAACCCGGGGGCCGCACAAGACGCAGGCCTCATTTGCATAAGGCATCATTTGCATAAGTGCATCATTTGCATAAATATTTGCATAATGTTACCATACACTAACTTTTAGTAAACATGCAGAACATACACCATCACCAAACAAGGAATCACAATTTAGAAACAGGAAGACAATTAAACTGGGAAACCCAAAAGCCAAACTTAGAATGTACAACACTGTAGAAATAAAACTATAAATTGATTTCTTCTTGTATTAAATAAAGTGCAGACGTTAAAGATGCACATTTCCAAGAGCTGACATATTTCAGTTAATAAATTCAAAATAAAGAGATATTTTTCTACCTTTTGTGCATTTTTTTTTCAGTTGTAATTGTTCCAGCCACTTTCTTCTGGTTTCTTCGTGTCTTCTGCTAACGCTCCATTGTCTGCTGTCCATTTGTCCTTTCTTCTTTCCTAGTTTTTTTCCATTCTCTCTACATCTGCTTTAACATACTAATCATTCTCCTTTTGCTCTTTCCTCATTCCTATTTCATCCACTCAAATTTTACCCCTCCATCCTCAATCCCCACTTACTCTCCCAATACCCGGCCAATTGTAGATTTTTCTTCCCTCCCACACAAAATATATTTCCCCTCTCCATTTCACTCTCCCAGCCCCATCCCATTCTAATCGTCCCCCAACATCAACTCCCTTCTAGCTTCTGCCCCACCCAGCATCCGCTCCCTTCTAGTCCCCGCATCATCAGCCCATTTCCAGTCCTAGCTCCCTCCCCTCACAGCCCATTTCCTTTCCAAGCCCCCCTCCCCATCAGCCCATTTCCATTCCAAGCCCCCTTCCACTCAGCCCCTTTCCATTCCAAGACCCTGTCCCCATCAGCTATTTGCAGTTCAAGCTCCCCCTTCTACTTGGCCCATTTCCAGTCCTAGCCCCCCCCCCCAGTCCATTACCAGTTCTAGCCCCCCCCCATAGCCCATTACCAGTCCTAAGCCCCCCAACAGCCCACTTCCAGTCCTAACCCTTCCATCACCCCATCTGCATTCTTAGCCCCCCATAACCCCATTTTCAGTCTTAGCCCCCCAATCAGACCACCTCCAGTCCTAACCCCCATCACCCCATTTTCAGTACTATCCCCCCATCACCCCATTTTCAGTCCTAACCCCCCCCATTACTAGTCCTAACCCCCCCATTACTAGTCCTAACCCCTCCCCCTTACTAGTCCTAGCCCCCCCCTTACTAGTCCTAACCCCCCCCCCCTTACTAGTCCTAACCCCCCCTCCCCCCCATCAGCCCAAGTAAAAATAGTTAAAGCCCCTGATAGAGGATGCTGATCCTGGATAGAAAGTCATGAGATCGGGGAGGAGGGGCACTTTTCCCAGTCGCTGCTGCCGGAGGGGGGGGGGTGGGGGTGGCTGCTGACATCCATTCCGGAGGGGGAAGAAGGTAAGAGCCTCTCCCAGCAGATGCCCCTAAGGAGCCCCCCCCCCCGCCGCGCCCCCGGGACTCACCTGCGTCCGCGCTCACACCCGCCTGCCCGCAGCCTCAGGCCACATAGCAACCGGGATCGGGGCCGCCGCTTGCCCGACAGAGGCAGGGGCCGAGCTGCGAGAGACGAGGAAGAGCGGCACATCCTGCCCAGCCGTGCGCGGCGTGGAAAGCCATTGGCCGCGGTGCAGGGCACTTCCTGCCCCTGCCTAGGGGCGGATCGGGGGCCCGGAGCCAGCCCCCTAACGGGCGCCGCTAGCCTGGAACGAGGCTCGTGCCGGAGCCACCCATGCACGGTTCTGCTGCTAATCAGCGAGTGCAGGGCTCGAAGAGCTGATGCTGGAGCCGCAGATGTAAGGGACAGTCCCTGCTTTACAAACATGAACGGCAGCAGCAGCAGAAGCCGGGGGGTTTTTTGTTTCGTCTGCATCGCGGGCCGCACAAAAGTCTCTCGCGGGCCGCATGCGGCCCGCGGGCCGCGTGTTTGAGACCCCTGCTCCAGATGATGAAGACCTCCAAGCTGAGAATATCCAAGCTGATTCTGAGGATCTCCCAGATGAAACTGAGGATGAGGATAATTCTCTGTAGAATAAACTCTACCTTTATTCTGCTTTGATGAGTGCTCCACCCTAGCACTGCACAGCTGTGCTGAATCAGGCCCTGCCCTTTGAGATGAGTGCTTGGGGATTACCTCATAGCCCTCCTGATTGAACACACGTTTCCCCACTTCAGCTCCTCTAATGGCTGTTGGAAACCTGGTGCATTCTGGGACTGGTAGTCTTTTATAGAAAAATTCTGTTTTCTTATTTCTACCAGAACTGACAGGTTGCTTGTTCAGTGTCACTTCACCTTTACTATAGCTCCTTCCTGAGCTATGATAAGCTTCCTTATCACACCCCTCCAGAACTGGAGTTGGGAACCTCTGCCCTAGAGTTTGCGAGGCCGGTCCCTCCCTCCTTAGTTTGTACAGTCTCCTTTGCAGGTCTCTGGTGAAGGTCGCAGCGGTAGAGGAGACTCTAGCAAGGCTTTTGGCGTTGGGGGCAGTCGTGCCAGTGCCCAAAGTCCAGTGCGGCTGTAGTCGATACTCCATCTATTTCGTGGTATCAAAAAAGGAGGGTTCCTTTTAGCCAATCCTTGACCTGAAGCGGGTCAATCGTTGTCTTCGGGTTCCTCATTTTCGCATGGAAACTCTGAAGTCAATGATAGTGGCGGTGTGTCAGGGAGAGTTTCTGACATCTCTTGACCTCACTGAGGCGTATTTACATATTCCCGTCTGAGTCACATCAGCAGTTTCTGTGGTTTGCAGTGCCGAGAGGACACTTTCAGTTTCAGGCATTGCCGTTCGGCCTGGCAATGGCTCTGCGCATCTTTATCAAGGTGGTGGGTGGCTGTGGCGCTACGCAAAAAAGGCATTCTAGTCCACCTGTACCTCGACGATTGGTTGATCCGGGCCACGTCCAAGGAGAAGTCTGATCACCCACCCTAGACTTCTTAAGAGTCCAACTACCCTGGCAGTTGCCTTCAATCTGGCAAAGAGCAGATTGGTTCCCGCTCAGGATTTCGAGTATTTGGGGGCAAGATTCGATACTGGCATGGGCAGGGTGTTCTTGCCGGATCAGTGGGCAAAAGATCTCAGGCGTTTGGTGCATGAGTTTATAGCCATGAAGGCGTCCTCGGCTTGGCACTATCTGCAGGTGCTGGGGACCATGGCGGCAACGATCGAGTTAGTGCCCTGCACAAGGGCCCACATGCGGCCGCTCCAGCAGTTGCTGCTCCGTCGTTGGTCCCATCAGCGGCAGCCCTTGTCGGTGGCGCTCTCCTGTTCCCTAGCGACCAGGGGGGCCTTGCAGTGGTGGCTCTGCCTGGGAAACCTGGAGAGGGGTATGCCTCTCGAGTCCCCGCCGTGGTTGCAGGTGACGACTGACGCCAGTCTGTCCGGCAGGGGGGCTCATGGCGAGGGACACTTTTGCCTAGGGTCTCTGGAGTGCCCAGTGGCCCATCAACAGACTGCAGTTGTGGGCGGTAGCCCTGGCTCTCAGGGCGTTCCTGCTGTGGGGTCCGCCAGAGGGCAGTCGGGGTGCTCTCGGACAACGTGACAGCGGTGGCCTACATCAACCGTCAGGGCGGCACGAGCAGTCCTCTCTTGGAGGAGGAGGCAGAGAGCCTGCTGGAATGGGCCAAAGCCCATCTGGTAGCTCTATCTGCACAGCATGTAGCCGGAGTAGAAAACATCACGGCAGACTACCTCAGTAGGTACAAAGTGGATCAGGCGAATGGGAATGGGAGCTCTGTCAGGAGGTCTTCAAGCTGGTGGGGGTTTCCTATCATGGACCTGATGGCGCGATGGGAGTCAGCCAAAGCGAGCCGATTCTTCAGCAGAAGGAAGGAAAGAATGTTGGAGGGCCTGGATGGGCTGATTCAGAAGTGGCTCACGGAGGGATTTCTGTATGTGTTTCCTCCGTGGGCACTCATAGGCAGGGTCCTCCAGTGAGTACAGGCTCACCAGGGGTGGGTGGTTCTGATAGTCCTGGACGGGCCTCGACGGCTGTGGTATGCCAACCTCATTTGGCTCTTGGCAGATCGTCCATGGCGCCTTCCAGTGCAGGGCGCTGTGCGGATGTCGCAGGTGGATTGGTTCTCACTTACAGCCTGGCTATTGAAAGGGCGAGGCTGCTTAAGAGGATATTCCGGGGCAGTGATCTCGACATTGCTGAAAGCCTGCAAGCATTCGACCTGCCCTTACTTATGTGAGAGTATGGCGCACTTTGAGAACTGGTGTGAAGACCAGCAGACGAGGCCTGTGATAAGGAAGCTTATCATAGCTCAGGAAGGGGCTATAGAAAAGGTGAAGTGTCTCTAACAAGCAACCTGTCAGTTCTGGTAGAAATAAGAAAACAGAATTTTTCTATAAAAGACTACCAGTCCCAGAATGCACCAGGTTTCCAACAGCCATTAGAGGAGCTGAAGTGGGGAAACGTGTGTTCAATCAGGAGGGCTATGAGGTAATCCCCAAGCACTCATCTCAAAGGGCAGGGCCTGATTCAGCACAGCTGTGCAGTGCTAGGGTGGAGCACTCATCAAAGCAGAATAAAGGTAGAGTTTATTCTACAGAGAATTATCCTCATCCTCAGTTTCATCTGGGAGATCCTCATCCTCAGAATCAGCTTGGATATTCTCAGCTTGGAGGTCTTCATCATCTGGAGGATCATCAGAAGCAGAAGCCAGAACGGACGGACAGAGAGGGCAAGAGACAGAGAGGGCTGGTAGAAATGAGAAAACAGAATTTTGCCAAAAAAGACTACCAGTCCCAGAATGCACCAGGTTTCCAACAGCCAGGAGAGGAGCTGAAGTGAGAAAACGTGTGTTCAATCAAAAGGGCTATGAGGTAATCCCCAAGCACTCATTGCAAAGGGCAGGGCTTGATTCAGCACAGCTGCGCTGTGCTAGAATGGAACACTCATCTAAGCAGAATAAGAGTAGAGTTTATTCTACAGATGACCATCTTCATGATCACCTTGGATATTCAGAGAAGGATCATCAGTTTCATCTGAAGGATCCTCAGAAGCAGAAGCCAAACCGGACGGACAGAGAGGGAAAGAAACCCTCTGGAAGAAAGAGGAGAAAAGCCTTTGAGAGGTCTAGAAGAGTCCAAAGCAGTACGTATACTGGGAGGTATTCCAAGGGCCAGCATACACCATTGGACTGGGGAAAGCCAGAGGAATGGTGCTGCAGAGCTAGGAATCTCCAGACGCTACCTGTGAGGGAGACGGCTGCACGTGGAAGGGACCCTAAGACCCGTGCCAGAAGGTATGTGAAGAGAGATTCAGTGTCCAGAGATCTGGATTGGAAGGCTGGACATAAGAACTGGACTACATACTGGCCAGGCTATATAGAGAGGAACTCTAGCAGCAATGGAAGCTCAGGTATGAACACTGATCTATGCCCTAGCTATAACCTTGAAAGACAGCAGGGAAACAAGTATTCTCCTGAAAGTGCTCCATTGATAGATTCATCTGTGCCAATCCATGATATTGAACCCATGCTTGTTGAACAAGGGGGAATAATAGCAGATGAAGATCCTATTTATATGGACTGCTCTCTATCTAAACTCCGTTGGTAACTTTCTGTTATAAAGTACAGCAACCATCACAAAGAAATACAAATTTGTTCTTTAATCTACTCAGAAAAGCTCCTGAAGCAGGATTTGACCCACACAGTAGAAAGCAAGCCAGCTAAGGGGTTTCAGCTGGATAACTGCTAGCAATTAAGCCTTACCTAATTGCTGTGAGCTAGGAGAGAATCACTTCTGTATCTATGTGGGAAGTAATCAGAAGTTAACCTGAAAAGAACAGTTTGTTTCTTGCTTTGTGGCTTTTCATTTGTTGTTTTCCTGATTTTGACTTTGTTTTCTTTCAAGTTAACACTGAAAGCAAGTAACCTAATTTATGTGCTACCAAGCATATCTGTGTTGGGAGAAATAACCCCATAAATAAATATCTTATTGGCTTTACCCAAGAGCACAACTAAATTATTGTCAGCAGCTGTGTCTGGTGTGAATGAACTACACATTGCCCACAATACCTTGCAAATCATATAGAAATATGCACTTGCCAAGAGTGTGAAGATTCTCACCCAGGCAGCCGTCTGACAGGCCCTTGGCAAAGTCGGTTCCAGAGGTATTGGATTTCTTACAGGCGGGTTTCGAGAAGGGTCTTGCGGCCTGCTCCTTGCGGGTGCAGGTGGCAGCTATTGCCTGATTCTAGGTAAAGCATTAGGTGAGCACCCAGATGTCACTCGATTCCTGAGGTCTGTGCGGCGCCTGTGGCCTCAGCAGAGGTCATCTGTAGCTCATCTGTAGCTCCCTGGGACCTCAATCTAGTGCTGGATACTCTAGCTGGGGAGCTGTACAAACCGGTGGAATGCACCTCTTTGAAGGACTTGAGACTCAAGGCCATCTTTCTGGTTGTTATCGGTTCAGCTCGGTGTGTTTCGGAGCTGCAGGCTCTGTCGTGCTGTCAGCTTTATCCTTGAAGAATGAAAGGAAAGGCAATCTTATGGATTGTCCGTTCCTTTTTGCCCAAGGTGGTCTCTCCGTTTCATGTGAATCAGTCAGTTTCTCTACCTTCCTTTGCCAAGTTTCGGAAGGGTGAGGTTGATTTGCGGTTGTGCCTTCTAGACGTGTGCAGGATTCTGAAGCGTACAAAGGTGTTCCGCAAGTTGGAACAGTTTGTTTTGTTCAGGGGACCATGCAGGGGAGAAGCGGCGGCCAAGGCTTCCATTTCCAGGTGGATAAGGGAAGCCATTTCTTCAGCATACATCCAGAGGGGAAGGCAGGTTCCGAGCTAACTCTACGCAGGCTTAAGTGACCTCATGGGTGGAGTTTAGTCTAGTTCCGCCGCTGGATATTTGTCAAGTGGCTACATGGGTCTTCCCTACATTCTTCCGCGAAGCATTACCGCTTGGATGTTCAGGCGCCGGGAGATGCCGGGTTTGGGGGAGCGGAGCCTCGGTCTGGTCTTGCAGGCTCCTCCCATGCTTGACCTGCTCTGTTTACATCCTAGAGGAAAGGGACTGGACTGGAGGGCCGCTTAGGAAAAAATAATTAGATCTTACCCGTTAGTGTTCCTGAAGGAACTCCCAGTCCAGTCCCTTGTCTCGCCCGGAGTGTCAAGATGGCTGAAGTGTTACTGGTCCAAAGTTGTACAAAGGCTAGAGTGGGGGCTGGTTCAGCAGGCTCTTCGTTGGTGGACTCCAGTAGCGGAGCGGGCTAGGCAGGCACAGTTTCCTGATGTCAGAATTGGTAAGGGCCTGTGGGACATCCCTTCCCTGGGAGAGGGGAGGTGTAGGTTAGAGTTTTGTTATGGTTATTGGTTATTTTGCTTAATTGTCTCTCCGTTAAGTCTGCTTTGTCAATAGGATACTGGAGCTGGTGGGAGATGCCAGTGATTTATACAGGGTGGCCCAAAAAAAGTGAGAACGTCTCGTAGCATATAAGTTATTTAAAAATTCAAAAAGACAGATGTAAACGATTTGACAAATTTAAAAAAAAAAGATGGCGACTGGAAATTGTCGAAATAAAGACGTTTATATAGCTAAAAAAGGTAAATAAGTAAATTACACAGGTACACTAAAAAAATTTTTTTTTAAACTGCCTCTAATGTTTCGATTGATTTTTACGTTTTTTGGTGCGCTGGTAACCAATTTGCTCCATCACGTACAGATTTTTTGCTACATTGGGTTAGCAGTTTGAGGTGAACGTTTCAGATTGAGTGCGATCGAGATAAAAGTTTCTTGGATGAATTCTTTATACTAATTGTTTAGTAGTTATTCAAATAAGAATAAAGAAAATTGTAACAAGGCAGCACATAAGAATAGAGCAATGTCAACAAAACACACTGTGATGGTAGCAAAAATTGTCTGCACTTAAAACAGCCACATACATGTGCACAAACATTGAGCATATAAGAGCGAGGTTAGACACAAAGCAAAGCAAAGAAATGTGCAAAAACTTTTGTACAGGTATGTATGTAAGAATAGAAAACGCAAACTGCACCATTGCAATACATGAAGACAAACACCCGATGGTGTGAAAATAAAATTCTAATAAATGAGATCCGACACTGTGGTAATAACTAGCAAATTTTTATTTCAAAGTTTAGTAAAAACACGATATTTGTCAACACAGTTTAGATTTTAAAGTCATTCTTGGGTCAATCAATCTCCTGGTGGGCCCGTTTCTTCTTCCCCCGAATGCTTCTCTTGGTGCGCTGCTTGGCGTATTTTTCATCTGGGTTTCCCGCAGCAGCAACCAGCAGAAATCAGCCATTATAGTGGTGTTCCATCTTCCTTGGTACCTTCTCTCTGCGTCCTTGATGTCCTGGTGAAACCTTTCACCTTGTTCTTCACTGTACGCCCCCAAGTTTTCGGGAAAGTAGTTCACATGGGAGTGCAAGAAATGGACTTTCAGGCTCATGTTACAGCCTTGTTCTTTGAAGGCATTGAGCATCCTGGCAACAATATCCTTATAGTTCTCATCCCGCCTGTTCCCCAAGAATTTGAGAACAACATCCTTGAAGGAATCCCAGGCTTCTTTTTCCTTCTCAGACATCGTTTCAGCGAATGCTCCATCTGAAATGAGTTTCCTTATATCAGGGCCAACAAACACTCCTTCCTTTAGCTTTGCTTCAGAAAGTCGGGGGAACTTTGAGCAAAGGTACCGAAAGCACTCACCATCTTTTGGAAGGGACTTGATGAATTGCTTAATGAGACCCAACTTAATGTGGAGAGGTGGTAATAGAATTTTATCACGAGGTACCAAGCTCTCATGAAGAACATTTTTCTCACCGGGTCTCAAATACTCCCGAATTGGCCAGTCTTTTTTTCCCCCAGTGTAGGTCGCGGGCCCGGCTATCCCACAAGCAAAGGAAGCAGGAATATTTGGTGAAACCGGATTGCTGCCCTAATAGCATGGATAGAATTTTAAAGTCTCCACAAATCATCCACTTATGCTCATCATAACGAATCTACTGAAGAATCAGGGCCAAATTCTCGTATTTTTCTTGGAGAATAACAGAGTGAGCAATAGGAACTGAAGCGAATGTGTTGCCATTATGAAGAAGAACACCTTTTATGCTGTCTTTTGACGAATCAATGAACAGCCGCCATTCAGCAGGATCATACTTGAGTTTAAACTTTTTCCATCACTCCGTATATATCGTTGCAAAATACCAAATCTTCCTCTTTGCTGAAATACTTCAAAAATTGTGTCTCGCGGTTGCGGTACCAATAAAAAGTTGTTCCTGGTGACAATAGATTTTTCTGTTTAAGCCGAGAACCTAGCAGTTGGGCAGCATCTTTTGGGAGTCCTAAATCACGGACTAAATCATTCAATTCAGCTTGAGAGAAAAGTTCAGGTTTCGGATCTGGTTCAGTTTCAAACTCGGAAGTACTGGACTCATCGGGAAAAGCCATCTGATGAGTCTCATCATGATCAGAACCGTCCACACAAATATGATCCAAAGATTTTGGTGGTTCAGGCACAGGTACTTCGTTGCTATGAGGCATAGGCCTAATTGCTGAGGGAAGGTTGGGGTAACTTATTACGTTCTTATTTTTTAAGTTGTATCCCTTCACAATGCAAGAGCAAAAATAGCAGTCACTGCTGTGGTCTCTTTGTTCACGCCACATCATAGGTATTCCGAAACGAAATGCTTGTTTTTACCTTTCATCCATAAGCGTAGATCTTCCTCACATGTCTTGCACACTTTGTGACGAGCCCACGGTTTGTCTTGATCGCCTAACTTCAAACCGAAATAGGCGAAATATACTTTTTTAATAAATGCAGAAATGTTCCTCTGCCGCTTTTTCATGGTATATTCCCCACAAATAAAACAAAAACTGTCCGGAGAGTTGACGCAACCTCTGGCTCTGTGAGCCATCACAAATACACAGCACTGCAAACTACAACTGTAGTGAACCACTTCGGAATAAAGCTGGATTACGACTGAGCAAACAAAAGGTAATAATGAACTTGCAAGAAACTGAAATTTGACAGGAATGTTTATGTCGCAACCACCGTGTTTGAGCGAGCGAGCGAACGAGGCGAGGCGAACAGGAAAGAACATGCGCCAGCGCGAGTACTGGATTTAGCCCCCCGCCTCCCAATTGTCCTGTTAATGTATAAAATGAATACAAAACACTCTAAAATATCATGAGGGAGTGTTTCTAGTTAGTTAACCATTACAACCTCTATTTTGGGCCAAGAAAATAAACTGCAGTCGGCTAAAAAGAAATTATGTGAACATTCCTTATATGGGTAAGAAATCTAATTTTGCAAGAAAACGTGACGTGATGGAACATTTTGGATATTTTTCCTGGATTCAGCACCCCAAAATCTATAGGAATCAGTTGCAAAACTGGAGGCAGTTTTTTGGTAGTGTACCTGTGTTATTTAAGCTTTTAATTTACGAGATGTTCTCACTTTTTTTGGGCCATCCTGTATATCCTGCAGTTATCAAAAAGATGACATACTCAGTCTCCAAGCTGCTGGAAAGGGAGCACAACCCAGAGGAAAGGGACTGGACTGGAGTTCCTTCAGGAACACTAATTAGCAGGCAAGATCTAATTACTTTTGTTTACGTCACAGGAGAAAAAAAAACAGTTCCCTTTGGAAGGGCTTGGGGCTACAGGGCTAGTTACAGGTTTTCCTTTGGTAACTGATTACCAGGCTCATTTTGACATCTTCCAGGGCTGCTCTGGTTTCAGGTCAGTGTTACATTCGGGGGCTCTGATGTGGTCCCGTTGGAGACAGGTTGGATTTCTACTCTATACAAGAGGGTGCTTTACATTCTATGGTCTGGCTTTGAGTTTCGTTTGCTTCTGTTTTTGGGATCAACCAGATCATATATTGTAGTAGTTCATGCCCTCAGTCGGTGCAGAAAGGACTTTACATTGTTCTGAAGTACGCCCATTCGTGAGTTTCTCAACTGCTGATGGTGGGGCAATCTAACGCCTAGGGCAAAAAAAATTGGATTTCTATTTTTTCTGGGCAGGCTTTTTTTTTCCCCTGTTTTTTTATTTTCGCTTTTTTTAAATCCTTTTAATTTAATAAATAAATAAAAAAAAAAAAAAAAAAAAAAAGCGCTTGGGGGTAATATGGGAGCTCAAGTGCCTAAGCCCTCTGCATTGGAGAAGTTGACTGATGCCCCGCAGGCAACCTCTTTGAAGGCAGAGGTGCCTCAAGCAAAAGGGAAATAGCTTGAGGAGAATTCTTGGATGGGCCAGGAGTCGCCTCAGTCTCCATACTCGGAAGATTCTCGGGGGGAGGAAAGCGGCAACTGAACTGGAAGAAGTTGAGATCCCTCAGGGGGAGGATCTCAATGTTAGTATTTCACAGGGAGGAGCTGGATGCACTGATTGTGCACTCGCAGGCAGCTCTCAACATTATTCCAGCTCCTGCAGTAGTAGAGGACCCCCTGTTGCAGGGATTCATGTCCTAACAATCTTCTTTCCCTGTTCAGAGTTATCAAGAAAATGATTCAAGCAGAATGGGAGGTATCTGAGATAGCCTCAGAGGGGGTCAGACTATGAGTCTCCTATAACCCTATTCCTCAGGAGGACAGAACTTCTTAAGATACCTAAAGTGGATGCTCTGGTCTCGGTGGTGACCAAAAAAAAAAAAAAAAGACTAACATTCCTGCAGAAGGTGGTGCAGTGTTTAAAGACCTGCAGGACCACAAACTGGAGACCTTTTTAAAGCAAACATTATTAGTGCCCTGATTCGTCAGGTTTCCATCTGTGTGGCATATGTGACCAGGGATTCCATCCGCTGGATTCAAGCTTTGGCAACAGTTGAACTAGAATCCCAAGTTGTGGCGGCCTTGTGTTAGTCCCTTGGGATCGGGTTCACATAAAACCTCTACAACATGCTGCCCTCTCTTGTTGGTCGCCTCCATCTGTCTGCAAGACATGAGAATGAGCCTTTTCTGGCATCTGTGGCAGGAACATCTGGCGGTGGGAATGCCACTAGAGTCGCCGGACTGGATATTGGTGACAAAGGCTGCCAGCCTCATGGGGTGTAGAGCGCGATGTGAGTCACAAGTGACACAAGGACTCTGGTCTCCGGAGAAGAGTACGTGGTCCATCAATCATTTGGCAATGAGAGCAGTCTTTCTGGCTCTGCAAGTTTTCCTTCCTCTGTTTCATTGAAGAGCAGTAAGGGGTCTGCTCCAACAAGGTGAAGATGGTAGCATACACAGGCAGTGCAACATTGGCAGAGAAGATTCACCCTTTACTGCTGTGGGTGGAGGAGAACCTCCGAGGCCCTTTCAGCAGCTCACGTGGCAGGCAAAGAGAAGGTTCAAACAGAGTTTCTCATTCGTCACTGGTTAGATCTGGGCAAATGGGAACTGAACACGGCAGTTTTTCATATCATCTGCTGGTGGGGTGTGCCAGTCATGGCTTCTGCCTCCAATACCAAAGCAAATGGGTTCTTCAGCAGGGGACCAAAGCCCATAGCAGAAGGCTTCGATGTGCTAGCACAGAGATGGCCAAAGGAGGAGTCCTGTATGGGTTTCCTCTGCGTCTTCTACAATACATAATCTCCTTTCTGGGATGGGATTCTATCATTGCTCCAGACTGTCTCTGCCGGCTGTGGTATACCGATCTCTGCAGACTATTGATACTGAGCCCATGGCGGCTGCTGAACAGAATTGACTGGATCTTGCAGGGACCTATCCTGATGCCATGTGGATCGATTCTCACTTGTGGCCTGGTTCTTGAAAGGGTGAAGCTAAGAGGAAAGGACTACTCTGCATCAGTGGTGGCCACCTTGAAAGCCTGTAAACATTCTACATCCTTAGCTTATGTCAGAGTGTGGAGTGTGTTTGAATGCTGATGTGAGGACAATGGTTTCTAAAGGTGTGTGTTTTTGTTTTTTTTTTCTCTTTCCCCCCTCCATCCTCTATTCCAAATGTTTTTTGGGCTTTTTGCAGGCCAGGTTGGACAGTGGTTTGGCCTTGAACTTCCTTTGAGTCAAGGTGGTGGCTATCTATCTCAGGTTACTATGTATGCATACAGGGGTTCTTGCTGGTAGCCCACCCGGACGTGGTCCGGTTTCTTAGGGCAGTAAGGCAAATATGTCTGCCTTTGCAGGATATTGTTTGCCTGTGGGACCTCGATCTGGTGCTATCTGCTCTTACAGGTTTGCCCTTTGAGCCTCTCTAGGGCTTCCTTGAAAGAGCCTACCCTAAAGTTGGTTTTCCTGGTGGCTGTTTGGTGTAATGAATGTCTGAGCTTTAGGCTTTATTGTGCAGAGAGGCTTGCCTGGTGTTGGCCAAGGAGAAGGTGGTGTTTGAGACCGGTGCTGTAGTTGTACGGTTTCATCTCAGTCAGTCCATGACCCTTCTGTTTTTTCCTTGTTCACAAGATTCCAGAGGAAGATTTGGCTGTTGCATCGGCTAGACTTGCGTCAGCATCTTAAAAGAATGGAGCCCTTCCATAAGTCTCATGTTTGTTTGGTTTAGAGGGCCACTCAAGGGTGAAGTGGCTTCCAAGGCTTTGACAGCTCAGTGGGTAAAGGAGGCTATTGCCTCTGCTTATATGCTGAAGGGAAGACCAGTCCCTTCTGTTCTAAAGGCACATTTGATGAGGTCATGAGTGACCTCCTGGGTGGAGTGCAGTCTAGTTCCACCAGCTGACATTTGCAGGTCAGCTACTTGGTTGTCCTTGCATACCATTTGCACACCATTACTGCCTCGATGTACAGGCTTCAAATGATGTGCATTTTGGGGCTTCGGTACTCCGGACTGGACTCGTGTGTCCCTCCCTTGCCTAGTTCCTGCTCTGGTACATCCTGCACTGGAGGAATAATAAGGAAAGCAAAATTAGACCTTACCTGTTACTTGTCTTTCCGTGAGTCTATCCATTCTAGTGCAGGCCACTCCCTTCAATAATAACTTTCTATGTTTTTTTAATTTTAGGAGTATTGGGCGAGACTGACAGTCTACCTTGGAGGACTCCTTTCAGACATACACTACTATATATTGGGGAGTTCTTGTGGACGATTCTTGACAGTCTGGCAAGTAGGAGCCTGACTTCTTACTTTCCTTTCTACTTGTAAATAGTCTTACAAGTTGCTTTCTGCAACAAAGTTGGTTGGGGTTGTTTTTATGCTGGGGCTATTGCCTGGAATTTTAGCCTGAATACACTTTCTTGGATCTGCTTTATCAATAGAATACTGATTGCTGGAGCCTATGGAGGGAGCTCTTGTACTATGACATCAGAAATCTTTCATGCTCAGTTCCCAGTTGCTGGTGGAGGCTGATAACCCAACCCATATGTACTGGACTAGAATGGATAGACTCAAGGAAAGATAATTAGCAGTAAAATCTAATTTTGCCTTAGCTGCATATAAATATAACCTGTGTAAATAAGGATGTCAAATGCAGCTCTCAAACCGCTTTAAAAGAGGTGCCCTTCCTGAGTTGACCCAAAAAATGAAAACCAGCTCAGGCCCAGTGCTGAATGTCTGCAGGAAAATTAACTACTACAAGCTTTGCATTTCCTATAAGAAAAGTTATGGGAGAACTTTATGTTGCATTTGTACCTCCTGGTTGTGTGTCTCCACAGTCCTATCATGTGGAGATAAAGACTTGTTCTACAGATTCTGCTGAGTGTATATGATGTTAGCTTAGCACCCTTATTGAGCCACAATCTATGTTCCTCTAAATCAGTCTACCCCTGCTCTGAATGCAGGCCAAGTAAGCAAACCAGACAGAAATGTATAAAAAAAATCCACACACTCTGGGGGGGAAACTGGACAGACATCCAGAGGGCTCCACAGAAAAAAGGAGTCTGAGACAAGATGGCACCCTTGGGCAGGAACGGGACCATGCATGCGTGGTCCATCTCCTAAAGGCTTGCTTTCAAAGCTGGGGAGATGCTTCTGTGAGGGCTCTGTTACTGCCAACATCACCCATATGTAAGGACTTTGTTCCTGGATAATGCCAGGTCCCCCGCAAACTTTGGGCAACTGAGGAATTTTCAGTCCTGTTTGTGATATTTTCTTGTGCTATAGAAATGTGGAGAAAAGACCAATAATTGTTTTACTCAGTATATTGCAAGGAAGCTGTTAAACAAGATATAATCATTTAGGAAGTATGATCATTTTGAGTACATTAACCTGTCATAATAACAAAATGGGCATTTCAGACCATTGATCCAAGTTAGATTTAATCTTCTTCATAAACAAAGGGTAATTTAATTTATACAAAAAGAGCTTTGCCAGGATTCATACCTCCAGATAACTGAAACCAGAATCTACAATTTCAAATCCATCCAGACATGAAGGGATGGGGTGTGATGGCCCCCATCTATAGCATCTGTGACTTGGAATAATTAAGTTTATAACCCAAGGATGGTTGTTTGAATCTTTGTGCTTGCAGATGCTGTTTTTTCCCTGTGAACGTTTGTTTGCATAATGGCTAACCATAAGGAAGTTTCTCCTGACAGTGAGGGATATACTAGCTGTCCGTCCATCCATCCTCATAAACCGGAATGATTCGTGAGGTGCAAGATGAGGATTTTCGGGGGAGTGGTGGAAAGGCTGGCTCCTCAAATCTGTACTCAGCTCCCAGCCCTAAATGCCTTCCTGTGGCTAAGAACCAAAAGCAGAAATCTCTCATCAATGTCACAGATGGTGGATTGGATTTGGAAAGAAAATTAGTTACTGCTTGTTGTCATCGGGAACCAAGTTTTCTTGTATTCTTTGCTGCTGGCTGCTCTGCGGTTGCACCTTTGTAAGAGTGACTGAGTGCTTCAGTCAGGTGAGTATTTTCAGCCTTATCTGGGCTGCTGCCAACACCGATGCATGAGGCCAAGCTAGTTTGAAACTCACTGTTTTCAAATTTCCTGCTGTGAGGCCGAGTAAGCTGTTAGTTGTCGGTTGCTCACTGCTACTGGCCCCTTGGTGTTGAAAGACTGAAAAACGTTTCACTTTTAAATTTCCTCACCATGATCATAGTCTGAATGAAAGTGAAATGCTGCATTTTTCAGTCTTTCAACAAAGAGGGGCCAGCAGTAGTGAGCAACCGACAGCTAAAAGCTTACTTGCCCTTGTAGTAGGAAATCTGCAAGAGGTGGGTTTCAAATACTACATTGCAGTTACAGCCAGGAGACTGGGGGAAGCAGAGTCGTTATGATGAAAGAGATAATGAAATAAGGGGTCACAATGACAGAGAATGAGGGAGCAGGGGATCATGATGAGAGAGAGAGTGGGGGAAGCAAGGGGGCCCATATGATGATTTTTTTTTTTCTGCTTATCAGGCTAAGGTGATATGGGAAGCAAAAACGGAAGTTGCCTCAGGTGCAGCTATTAATGATCACTGGGGGTGGTAGGAGTGGGATCAAGAGTGGGGCCACTGCTTTCCATTAGCACTGTGCAGTAGCACCTGAAGGGCATGATGATATTACACTTTTGTTTCCCATAGAAAATGGGAGAACAGTCTTAGTAAATCAGAATCTAAATAGGAACTGTGATACAGCTTTTTGCGTGTGTGTGGGCATTGAACACTCTGATCTAGGTCTTTGAAGTTGTGGGGGCTGGAGGAGAACACCCAGGTCAAATGGATAGATAGTGTAGTTACTCACCTGTAACAGGTGTTCTCCTAGGACAAGCAGGATGAGTCAGCCACAGTTGCTAGGGACTGCAGTAATCAGTTTTCACGTATGGATGATGTCAGTGCTGACAGAGCCCGCATGAAGAATTTCCCCAGCTTTCAAAGAAAGCCTTTGGGACATGCTACCATGCATGTGTGGTCCCCTTCCTGCCCAAGAGTGCCATCTTGCTCAGTCAGATGACATAGCTAGGATGACAGTAAAAACTAAAACAAGGTAATGAGGCAACTCCCAGAGGAAGGAGGGTTGCGAGGACCGATTCCTGATGTCCCTGGAGAACACCTGTTATAGGTGAGTAACTATGCGTTCTCCACAAACAAGGAGGAAGTCATTCCCCACATATGGGACTCCCTAGCTCCAGGCTCCACAACAGCACCAAGTGATCAAGTCGAGTAGCTGTGAATTGCAGAATTTGAGTCCAACTGAGAGATTCTGCAAGGCCCTCCCTCCTCCCCTGGGAGTTGCCTCCCTACCTTGTTTTATTTTTTTTCTACTGTCCTAGGTATGCCATCTGACTGAGCAAGATGGTTCCCTTGGGCAGGAGGGGGACCACACATGCATGGCAGCATGTCCCAAAGGCTCTCTTTGAAAGCTAGTGAAATGCTCCACATGGGCTCCGTTGGTGCTGACATCACCTATATATGAGGACTGATTCCTGCTGTCTCTGGAGAACACCTGTTACAGGTGAGTAACTAAGCTTTTCTGTAAAGATTGTTTTTTCTCTACCTCTTTCCCCATACACCCTCCTTCCCCCCTCTGGGTGTGTGCAAATTCCTTAATACTCTCCATGTCAAAGTAGGTCTAGCTGTGAACCATTAGTTATTACCCATTGAGCTGATGGGTGTACTCTAGGTTTAGTGGCCTTATACCTAGGAGACTTAGTCAAGGACATAGAGATATTCCTTTATTGATGACCCATTGGTACCTTCCTCTCCTTTTTGTTTCCGAATTCCATGGGCTCCCCAAATATGATCATGCCTGTCTAGTTTTTAATGCTTGAAAGCTGTTAAAGCATTCATTCTCTTAATATAATCAAGTTTCTGCAGTATTTCTTCCCCATTGGGCACTTGTACTTCACTCGCACTGCCAACCACACCTGTCCTCTCTAGTAAGCAACCTTCAAATCTATATTTTCTGGGGGTAAATTCAGAAGCATATAGTGTAGGGAGGTTTGCATCATTACTCCACTAACAATCTTAGAGGTCCACTGCCCAAGTCCACTTTCACAGATCTCCACCATAGATCAAAGAAGTTCCCCACACCCCTTCCAACATTGCCAATCTCCCCCACCTTCAATCCAACTCAAGAAGCTGGAGGTGAAATAAGTTCAATAAAGAACCTTATATGCATTATCTCCAGGAACAAGCAGGAATGAGTCCTCACATATGGGTACGTCGGTACCGACGGAGCCTGCGCGGGAAAGCTCCCCAGCTTCCCAAAAGGAAAGCTTTTGGGGCTTCCCACAGCGCATGCGCGCTGCCTTCCCGCCTTCCTGACCAACTCTCCTCAGTTCTTTTTCCGCAGAGCCAGCAGGTCGTGTTCCTGTCACCGCTGAAGAATTTCTTATTTTAAAAGTTGTTCTGACCGCGTATCTGCCTTCCCCGATTCCGAACCGGTACCGCCGGTCTTTACTTCTTTATTTATTTAAAAAAAAAAAAAAAAAAAAAAAAAAAATCTTTTTCCACACTTGGTGTATTTCTTTTTGTAAGGCCTACCGGCATTTACAAATTCTCCCTCATGGAGAAACCATCTTCTGGTTTTAAAAAATGCACCAAGTGCTCTGGTACTATTTCAGTCACAGACACCCATGAGTGGTGTCTTAAATGTTTGGGCCCTGACCATTCGGTTCCGGATTGTCCATCCTGCTCTCTGATGTCCAAACGGGGCTTACAGAACCGAGCAGCTAAATTTCATGTGCTGTTTTCTGCAGATAATCCAGCACCAGCATCATCCAGGTCTTCATCTCCGGATGGATCTCAGGTAACCAAACATTCCTCGGGCAAGTCTTCAAGGGGCAAATCTCCCTCAAAGCAGAGAGAGACCCTTGGGTTCGACCCTGAAGACCCTGCCCCAGCCAAACAACCCCGGCGGGAAGCTCCGGCTTCCAAAGCTCCTCCTATGGGGTTACAGGTTGACATCGATGGCACGGCCTCGACCGATCACCTGTTAGACTGCTCTGGGGTACCGGCTCAAACCGGTACCGACATCCAGGCAGTTGTGGCGTCAATGGGTACTACGGTACAATCCATGCAGCAGGCCATAATGGCTTTTATTAATGCTGCGACGCCCTCGGTACTGCAACCGTCGGTTCCGACCCCGGTTCCGGTACCACAACCGATACCGGTACCCAGAGCATCTACTTCCAGTAGAAGGCCGGTACCGGTTTTTGCTTCCCACGATATTCTCGGTACCGACCCGGCTCCCGGTACGCCCGAGGTCGATACCGGTCGGTACCCGTATCAATCTCTGAAAGCCAGTAGGCGATACTTCGAGTCCTCTGAGGATGCCAATACCTCAGATGATTCTGATGAAGCATCCCTTATTCTTCCTGAGGAACCTTCTTCCCCAAAGAGAAGAATGTCTCCTCCAGAGGACTTGTCCTTTCAGGACTTCATCTTGGAAGTTGCCAAAGGACTTTCTATTTACAGTATCCTCTGAACCTAGAGCTCAAAAATTAGACATTTTAGGATACTCTAAGGTTCCCAAAGAGGCAGTCACCTTACCCATTCATAATATTCTCCAAGAACATATGATGGATTTATGGGAGGCTCCTCTTACACTATCTCCACATTCTTGTCGGTTGGATACCATGTATCGGGTCCCTCCTTCTCCTGGTTTTCAAAAAACCCAGCTTCCTCACCATTCTATTGTGGTGATGTCTGCTATGAAAAAGATTAAGAGTACCAAAAGGCACTCTTCTACCCCTCCAGGAAGAGAATGTAGAACTTTGGATGCTTTTGGCAGGAAAATCTTTCAAGCTAGTATGCTTATTGCCAGAATCAACTCCTACAGCCTCTATATGGGCATGTTTCTAAAGGAGCTTGCTCTTAAAGTACAAGATTTTCTCCCCTTTATTCCAGAGGATAGAAAAGAGGAGTTCCTGCTTCTGTTAAAGCATATCCAAGATGTGTCAAAGTTCTCCAATAGGGCTGCCTTTGACTCTTTTGAGGGTGCTAGTAGAGCATCTGGCATAGCCATAGCTGCTCGTCGAATTGCTTGGCTCCAGGCCTCTGATCTGGAATCCTGGGTGCAAGATGGCCTAGGCAATTTACCTTGTACAGGTGAAAATCTCTTTGGCAAAGAGTGGCAAGTCAAAGCCATTCAAATGGATGCAGAGAATGCTGCTTTGGCTAGATTCTCTAAGTCTACTTCACTCCCTGCCAAAAAGAAGTCTTTTAAGAAGTCTTTCTACAAAAAGCCTAGATTTGGTTCCAATGCTGGCCAGTCATCTGCTCAAGCTCGCTTTGTTCCTAAGCGACAGCAGACTAAACAGGCCAGAACAAAGCCTGCAGGAGCTGCTACGCTTCAACAGTCCCAACCCCCTCAGGGTTTTTGACTGACTTCTAGAGAACATACCCTTTCTGGCTCTGCAGCAACCAGAGCCTCTCACCATTCCAGGAAGGCTGACTCATTTTGCTCCCAGATGGGAACAGATTACATCAGAGCAGTGGACCCTCTCTATCATCAGAGAGGGATACAAACTGCATTTTTCCAGCCTTCCTATCTATCCCAGGGTGAGACATTTTGTCTCTTCCCCCATCTCTCCTACACCTGTTGGATCAGGAGGTGAATACCCTGCTTGCCCAAGGGGCCATAGAACAGGTTCCCCTCCTCCAACAGGGCTCAGGGTTCTACTCCCCCTATTTTCTGATACCAAAGAAAACAGGAGGACACAGACCCATCCTAGATCTGAGAGAATTAAACAAATTCCTGTGCAAGGAAAAATTCAAAATGCTCTCTCTGGGTATTCTCCTTCCTTACCTTCAGAGTCAGGACTGGCTTTGTTCTCTAGACCTAAAGGATGCGTACACACATATACTCATCCATCCATCCCACAGAAAATTCCTTTGATTTCTGTTCCAGGGAAAACATTTCCAGTACAGAGTACTCCCCTTCGGTCTAGCCTCTGCTCCAAGAGTGTTCACAAAATGCATGTCAGTAGTGGCTGCATTTCTACGCTCTCAGGGAATCTTTGTCTTCCCATACCTAGACGACTGGCTCATCCGAGCTCCATCTCAGTTTCAGACTTCCCTGGACCACACCATCTGCATTCTGCAGTATCTGGGACTTGTCATCAATCTGCCAAAGTCTCAACTCACCCCTACTCAATCCCTAGAATTCATAGGGGCCTGGTTAGATACCACCACAGCAAAGGCCTATCTTCCCCAGGCACGTTGCCACCGGCTAGTGCACCTGGCCTCTCAGATTCAGTCCAGAACTCACTTGACTGCCCGAGAGATGTTGCAATTGCTAGGCCACATGGCCTCCACAGTTCATGTGGTGCCTTATGCTCGCCTGCATATGAGAGCAGCTCAATGGACTCAGTGGACCCAAGCATCAGGAGCTCTCTCCGACCAAATAGAAACCTCCAAACATCTCTTTGGGTCTCTCCAGTGGTGGATGTCCATTCAAAACCTGTTGCTGGGGTTCCCCTTCCAACCGCTACCACCCCAGGCAACCCTCACTACAGATGCCTCCCAGACAGGCTGGGGAGCTCATCTTCAAGACCTCTCCACTCAAGGCCTTTGGTCTCCGCAGGAGACTGCCCTTCATATCAACCTTCTGGAGCTTCGAGCAATTTTTCTTGCTCTCAAGGTCTTTCATACCCTCCTTTACAACATGACAGTGCTTGTTCATACCGACAATCAAGTAGCCATGTTCTACGTAAACAAACAAGGAGGGAATGGCTCTCTGTCGCTTTGCAACGAAGCTCTCAGACTGTGGGCCTTCGCCAGAGAGCATCAGATCCATCTCCTGGCAGTATATCTCCCAGGAATTCAAAACTCTTGGGCAGACAGACTCAGCCGAGTTCTGCTTCCACACGAGTGGTCCCTGCACATGGATCAGGTACTCAGAATCTTTCAGAAATGGGGAACCCCGGACATAGACCTCTTTGCAAGTCCGTGGAATGCCAAACTTCCCCGGTTCTGTTCCAGAACTCCAAGTCAGGGGGTTCAGGCCAGGGATGCCTTCCTCCTTCATTGGGGTCAGGGCCTCCTATATGCCTTTCCACCCATTCCTTTGATTTCCAAGACTCTGTTCAAACTGCAGAAGGATCACGGATCTATGATCCTCATAGCTCCACGCTGACCACGCCAAGTGTGGTTCCCTCTACTTCTGCATCTCTCCCAGGGTCCCTCCCTAGACCTGGGAGCTGCTCCAGACCTTCTGTCTCAGGAGGAGGGGACTTTGTGGCACCCAAACCCCAAGTCCCTCCACCTCAGAGCATGGTTACTGAAGGCCTAGACCTTCAAGACTTAAATGTCTCTCAACATGTGCAAGTTATCCTCCATGCTTCCAGAAAACCTTCCACAAGGCGTTCTTATGCTTTTAAATGGAAAAGATTTTCCATTTGGTGTGCTCAAAAGGATCTTGATCCTTTTGCTCTTCCTATCAATTCTCTATTGGAATATCTCCTGCATCTCTCCAATGCAGGCCTTAAAACGAATTCAGTAAGGGTCCATTTGAGTGCTATTGCAGCATCCCTCAAACCTTTCAATGGACAATCTATTTCCTCTCATCCTCTTATTGCAAGATTCATGAGAGGCCTAACTTTAACTAAACCTCCCATTAGGCTTCCTCCGGTGGCATGGGACTTAAACTTGGTTCTTGGTCAGCTTATGAAGCAACCTTTTGAACCCTTAGCCACTACCTCCTTGAAATTTCTTTCCTGGAAGGTTATTTTCCTCATTGCAGTCACTTCAGCTCGTCGCATCAGTGAGCTGCAAGCCTTAGTGGCGAATCCACCCTATACAAGGTTCCATCATGATAAGGTAGTCCTTCGGACAAATCCACACTTTATGCCTAAAGTGGTTTCACCTTTTCATCTTAATCAAGAGGTATACCTACCTGTCTTCTTTCCAGCTCCTCATGCATCCAGTGCAGAGCGGAACCTTCATACTCTAGATTGTAAAAGAGCTCTTGCCTTTTACCTCCATAGGACTCAGCCACATCGAAAGTCTTCCCAACTTTTTGTTGCTTTCGATCCTTCTCATTTGGGACTTCCAGTCTCAAAATGAACACTTTCCAATTGGATTGCTCAGTGTATTTCGTTTGCTTACCAGAGTAAAAACATTTCTCTGGAGGGCCATGTCACAGCTCACAATGTGAGAGCCATGGCCACCTCTATGGCTCATCTTCACTCTGTATCCATAGATCAGATCTGTCGAGCAGCCACCTGGGCCTCGGTTCATACCTTCACAGCCCATTACTGCTTGGATAAGGACTCCCGCCGGGATGCCTTATTTGGTTAGGCTGTCCTCAAACACCTGTTCCATTCTTAAACAACTCCTGCCCACCTTCCCTTAATGGATGCCTGAGATCCATCGGAAGATGAAATACCTACGGAGGGGATCTCCCAGGCATCTCAGCTAGGGAGTCCCCATATGTGAGGACTCGTTCCTGCTTGTTCCTGGAGATAGCACAGTTATTTACCTGTAACAGGTGATCTCTGGGAACAGCAGGAATAGTCCTCACAACCCACCCACCTCCCCTAGGAGTTGTATCTCTTTCTCTTCCTTTCCTCTCTCTATTGTCTCAGCTTTAAACTCGAACTGAGGAGAGTTGGTCAGGAAGGCGGGAAGGCAGCGCGCATGCGCTGTGGGAAGCCCCAAAAGCTTTCCTTTTGGGAAGCTGGGGAGCTTTCCCGCGCAGGCTCCATCGGTACCGACGTACCGATATGTGAGGACTATTCCTGCTGTTCCCAGAGATCACCTGTTACAGGTAAGTAACTGTGCTTTCCTGCCATGCTTGCTCATATATCTTTTCCCACTGCGTATCTGTGAGGGGGGCCTCTCAGGTTGGTTTCCCATGCTTCAAATGAGATCAAAGCCCTTCCATTCTCGACTTATATAATTGGGACATTAACCCTTTACAGTTCTCACATTTTCTGTATAGGCACTCAAAATCGTTTCATGATGCCTCAGGTCCTCCTGCAGAAGTTTGCTTTGGCAGAATAAAGTCAGCTGAACGTAAGGTAACGGTGCACCTCCCAAAGCCCTCCACTCTCCTTCAGTTCCTCAAAAGGGTCTCATACTTCCATCCTCCCTCTTGAGGTACCCTACCCTCCCCTTTCCCATCTTTGTCTCTGAACATTCTGGACCCCTTTGTGGGAAGACTTTATTTTCCCAAAAAGGCATTAGCCTTCCCTCTTCTCACCCACCCACTATCCACTGCTGGTAGTTGGTCCAACTTTTCAGGGTGAGGGCCATGTATGGGCTCAAAATTCCGTTCCCCTCCCTCCCCCAAGTACCCACCCAGGGGGCATCCTGAAGGCTCCCCCTTCCTCAACCATTTTGTTGGATTATAACCCAGTTTTTCCCTCTATCCTCTCCTCCCTTCCAATCAGAAATACTACACACCTGGGCTTCCTCATAATAGGCTTGTAGACAAGGCACGCCTATCCCTCCTTTCTGCCGCTCCCACCATAAGACTTGCCAGGCTGCTCATGGGGGTCTTTTCCTCCAAATAAAACAAAAGATTCTCTGTTGGAGCTTCTTTAACTGACCTCTAGGGATCTCCATTGATAATTCTGAAAAATAGAATAGGAGATGTGGCAGCACACTCATTTTAACTATGGCTACCCTGCTCATCCCAGTGTACCACAATTTCCCCCATCTCTCCAAGTCGTCATCCAAGGTCTTTAAAAGGGGCCCATAATTTAGCTGATACAACTCCTGCCAGTTCCTACCCACCTGAACTCCTAAGTACCTCAATGATGTAGTCACCCACTTAAACGGGAAAGATGCCTATAAGGTCTTTTCCATTTCTCCTCTGATCTGTACTCTCCTAACACCTCACTTTTTGACATAAGTTACACTGGTATCTAGATATAAGATTAATAACGAAATAGATAGTTATAGTAGGGTAAGGACAGCTGAGAGTCTCGTAATGAATATATGATATCATCCACAAATAATGATATGCAGTAGACCTGAGCCCCCACTTCCACCCACCATATATCCTGGTTTTCCTGAATCTTTGATGCTAGCACCTCTATAACCATAATGAACAATAGTGGGGATAGGGGACAACCTTGATGGGTGCCCCTCGCCAAATTGAACTCCCCCAAATATCTCCTATTAACTCATATTCTTGCTTTGGGGTTGTTGTACAAGCCCCCACCTAATGGCGAAACTGGGGGCCCAAACCTATTTTTTCCAACACGAAAAAAACATAAAACCACACTCCACGTAGTCAAATGCTTTTTCAGTGTCAACCGCTACCAGAATAGTTCCAACTTTCCTTTGTTGCACCCACCAAATAAGGTTCAAAACCCACCGTATGCTATCCTTGGCTTGTCTCCCCAGTATTAACCCCATTTGATCCTGATGTATTAGATGGGGAAGGTAGGCCTGCAAACAGGCAGCTAAATGTTTTTTGCAAAAATCTTAGCATCTACATTTATGAGAGAGAGGTCTGTAAAAGCCACATTGAGTGGTATCTTTTCCCGGTTTAGGGGACACTGTGATACCCGCTGCAGCCATAGACCTTGGTAGGATACCACTCCTACCTGCCTTGTTGAAAAGTTCCACCGGTTTCTCTCCTACCTCTTCTAAGTAGGTTTTGCAGAAGCGGGCGCCCAACCCATCCAAGCCTAGGGCTTTCCCCTCCTTAAAACCCTTTATTGCTAACTGGACCTCGTCTAATATGATATCCCTGTCCAGTCTGTTTGCCTCCTCCTCCTGGAGCCTCTGTATTCTACAGCCTCCCAAGTACTCCCCTCCTGCCCTATCACTCCCAGCAACCTCAGAAGTATAGAGAGCAGTATAAAACTTTCTGAAAGCTTCCCAAATCTCAGATGATTTAAATTTAAGTTCTCCATCACTGATTCTAGTGATGCGCTGTTGATTCTACCATGCCTTCAGCTTCCATGCTAGAACCTGCCCATCTTTATCATTCCATTCAAAAAATGTTTAAATATTACAAATAGTGATCTACTCCCCCCAACTGCAATTGGAGTAGTTCTTGACGAACCCTCTCCAGTTCTTTCTGGTAGGAGCTTGGAAGTATTCTTTCTGCAATCCTCTCATTTATTCCATTAAAACTACTCTCCCGTTTTTGCCCTTTGTTGCTTATTATGGCCTATGAACTGTCCCCTCAATACAGCCTTGGCTATTCCAGTGCACTTGTACTGAAATCTCCTCACAAGTATTCACCTCCAAATATTCTTTCAAAGCCTTCCGTACCTGCTCTCGGGCATCTTTATGTGTCAGGATCTCCTCATTAAGTCTCCAAAACCTCAGTCCTCCATTCTCCCGATGAGCTTCTGTCAAAAGCAGTGGGGCATGATCTGAACACACTCACATCTACCTCAGCTGCTTTTACCTGGGGCATCAGTTCTGATTTCATATCTATGCGGTTGTAAATTCTGTGGGGATTAGAGTAAAAAGTATATTGTCTTTGCTGATTTCTCTGCCTCCACGCATCTACTAACCCCAAACCCCGCAGGACACCTAACATTCACTTCCACTCTTTACCCATTCCCCTCTAGCATTTTTAGAATTATCCAGTTGGGGATTAACATAATAGCCCTCGCCCAAGGTCTCCCGAACCCTTCCTAACTGCTCATAAAATTCCCCTTGGTCCTGATTGGGTGCATAGATGTTAACAAAGTTGTAAGGAGTCTCCCCTATTGTAGCTTGTACCACCAGATACCTCCCCTGCATATCTTTATTAATCGTATTAACAACTCCTAATCAACAAGAGAATAAAATGCCCACCCCTCCCTTTTTTGGGCAGGTAGTGTTAGAGGCCAGGAAGGTCTGGGGAAATGTTTTACTCCTCAGTGCTCCCTCAAAGGAACTCTTTTTAGGTGAGTCCCCTGAATCATAAATATATCTGCTTGAAGGAGGTCACCTTCTCTGGACAACAACAGCAGCTTCTGCCAGGAATTGAGCCCATGTACATTCAAAGTCACCACCACAATCTCTCCATCAGGTTTCACAGGTATTCTCAATCATCCTCCTATCCCCAACCACTCACTTTTTTTTTTTTAACACGCACAGACTCCCCCCTCCCCCCTTTCCAACCAGCTTTCCAGCTTAGCTGGCTATGTAGTGGAGTAGTGACTCCACTTCTACATGCCTGATCCTCCTCCCTCCATCATTTCCCCTTTCAATCCTCTCCGCCCCACTTTATCCTTTAACCCACATCTCCACCTTAGCTCCCCACTGCCTTTCTGCCTTCTATTTCTGCACAGACACCGTCCCCATTACAAACAAACCTCTTCCTTATTTCCCCTTACTTGTGCTCACTCGTTATACCCAACACTGATCCCCCTTAAATGTTATTCCCAGCACCCTCCCTCACACTTAGATATACCTGTTCATATTTCTTATAGAACTCTGCAGTTTAAGTTCAGCAAATACTCTTTGAACAAACAAACCATCTCTCAACCTCAGAGACAAACCAGCTTGCAATCCTATCCCATATCATCAAGCACAGTCAAGTCAGAGTACCTTCTCTCCCTGTTTTCTTCTTCCTTTGTTTCTTGCTCTTTTCTACCATTGTTCATGGCTTGTTTTGTGATTTTTCCACTGGTCGCCTGGGCAATGTATTGCTCACATCAGAGAGTCCTGATGCTTCCAGGGCCTCAACAATTTCCTCCACAGTCGTTGTGCATCACCTTATTCCATTTTTTTTGTAAAGGATAGTCCTATAGGGTAAATCCATTTATATTTAATTTGTTCCTTGCATAATCTTCCTGTAATGGGGCCAAAGCTTTTCTGACACTGTAAAGTTCCTGTGGACAAATCAACAAATGCTGCTACCAGGTGACCCTGACACTAAAATTTGCCCACTTGCTGCAGTTTTGCAGCCACTCTTTCTTTGATGGCATAACTATGAAAGCAGGTTACAGTATCTCTGGGACACTCACGTTTTTGGGGTCCGAGCACTCTATACACCCGTTCCAACTTTAGCTCCAGTGCTGCCACCTCTCTTTTCTCCTTCTCCCAGTAAAGCTTGAAAAACTGAAACCACTATCGCCATACAATCCAGATATTCTGGCCCTTCAGGGACTCCTTGAATTCACAAATTATTTTATCTGCTGCAGTTCTCCAGGTCCTCTAATTTTAACTATATTTGCTGTGTTGTGTCTTCTATCTTGCAGATACATTTTTGTATATGCTCCTGCTCTGCTTGGCACTCATCCACTTTCCCTTCCACCTCCTCTACACGTTTGCCTAGTTCATGTATATAGGCTCTTAAGTCGTCCACCATGCAGCCAAGCTCAGTCCTTACTGCTCCAATCTCTTGTTATAAGCTCGCTACACCACTGCTGCATCTCCAGCTTACTAACATGCACTACTGTGCCAGCTGCATCATCTTTTGCCATGTTTCTCTCCTCCTCAGCATTCTCTCCCCCAGCTTTTCCCGCTGCTGCCATCATTTTAGAAGCAGTGTCTTCACGGCTCTGTTAAGAGAATTCTTTTAAGACAGCAGCTTTTCGCCAGGTCTGGGTCATCCCACTGAGGCTGGGCATATTTCCCTCTTAAGGAGGCTATAATTGGCCTCAATTGTGTACGGGAAGGCAATATTAAATCCCTTTGGAGTAGTCGATCCAGTGGAGCACTAGCCTCAACCATCCATACGGTGGCATGATGTCACTTCCTCCCTCTAGGGTTTCCAATTTAACATTTGTCTACATAGTTCTATTTTTAAATTTGTGTTCCCTTATTCTGTATTTGGTGAAGGTGTGCAACTGAGGTATAGTAGTCTGTAGCCTGTGGGAATCTGCTGCATTTCAGCTTATGTTTTCCCAGCAGAAAATATATTGGTGTTACAAAACCTGGTGTAATATTTGTATTCCTACCTCTTGCTAGATACAGTTGTTGCTATGAGAGTCCTGGGAATTAGTATTATTCTGGAATGACAGGGTTACCTCACAGGTGCTGAGTCGTAAAGAGTTGTGTGTAACTTTAGGGTGAGGAATTTGGCATAGAATTGAAATGACATCAAAATTTGAGTAATTTTTTTTGCATTGTTGGTAGTAATTGGAAGCATCCTAACAAAATATCATGACATGAAAACAAAATGTAAGAAATGCAAAGGGCGAAAGCCACAGGTGCCAAATTTACTGTAAAAAAAAAACCCCTACGCGTTTTGGCGTGGAGCCTTCATCAAGTTGATTTTCAACAATTCAATAGCGAGTTATTTACTGCAAAAGGTCTTTTTCAAGACTACTTCATTTACTTATTATCCACATAGTGCAATATATGCGTACCCTCCGATGAAGGCTCCATGCCGAAACTCATAGGTGCCAAACTTATTGTAAAAAAACCTTATCTGGCTTTCGCCCTTTGTGTTTCTTGATGCTTTTGCAAGGCCTTTTGCTCTCCTTGTGTTCATGAAAACAAAATGTGCCATGCTGGATCAGATCAAAAGTCCATCAAGACCAGCCAAGAGAGATTGGTGTGTTTAAAAACAAAATGAAAAATGTCTATTTATAAATTTAGTTTCTAAATTATAATATGTACATTGTGGGTGATGGTTCCTAACCATTAGCATGTGTTATCTCTTGCAGCACCCATGTTACTCCAAGGACACTGTGACAGACAGCACATGGTTCTATATATATTGTCACGCCCTTGCCACTGGCCTCTGGCTTAGAGGGGCGAGGTAATGGAGAACTTCTCCTGGTGAGCTCAAATAAACTAGCCTTTCCTCAGGTGGATTCTGGGACATGTAGTTTGGCTCTTAAGAAGAAGTGTAGTCATGGTCTGATGTCAAGGCAAATGACAGAATTTTATTTTAAAGTAAAGGTTCAAGTAAATTGTACACAGGAATTTTGTCCATTCAGGATTGTTTGCAACAAAACATTTAGATCAGTATTACTGCTTCACAGTCTTTTAACCACATGCAGCTGGTTAACAACATTGCTCAGTCTTACAGAAACAGCTCTGCTCAGCAAGGTAAAACTACTTCATTTTAACCTTGTGTTTGTGAAACACTTAACAAAAGAATAACTCCGTTCCTCTGGAACAACCTCTTCTTTCCCTCCTTCCTTTCAGGATAGGTTTTAAAATAAGAAAACAAGTAACAAACCATTCACAAGCTTTCTCTTCAGCGTGACTCAGCACTTTGCCTGAGAAATGCAAACACGTGGAGTTTTCTTCAAATCCAATTCCTGGCTCAATTCCAGTTACCTGCTTCTAGGAGACTTTCTCATTCAATGCTAGCCTTTAGCATGATGATTCCATGCTTGTAGCTTGACACAGGGTACAGTCCATGGGGATATCTAGATCTTGCAATTCCTCCCCTGCCAACTCAATCTGCATATCCTCTGGTGGTGTTGTTAGGGCAGTGTCCTGTTCTGAGCTTTGGACACAGTGCTCAGAATACAGCCTCCCCGGGGGTTCTAAAGTCTCTCCTGAGCTCAACTCTCCCCGATAAAGACAGTCAGTACCTGAAGAACTGGGCAGTTCTCCATGGTTGGGCTCACTACGGTTCCTTATCTCCTTCCAGCCTCTTTGGAACAGCTCTCCTGGAGATCTGCAGGTGCTCCTGGTTCCGAGTCTTCTGAACCTCCTGAGACCTCTGAGCTTCCTCTTTTTTAGCAGAGTTTTATATTTCCCTCTCTAGGGCTCCAACCCTTCCTCCACTCCTCCCAGGTAATTGTAATCACCTCTCAAGCCTGCAGTTACATCATAGGAGTTAGGGTGTGACTGCCTGAACTTTCTCTCCTTCAGGTTTCTTTCTCTATGAGGGGCCTGAAATCCACGCCCTGCAGGGATTTCTCCTTTCTCTAAGTTAGTCACTGGCCTTTTCTATACTCATAGGCTCAAAACAGGCTTCCTTGTCACAATATTCATATATTCAGAAACTGATTTAATATTGCAGATTGTTTACCTGAAAATCTGTCAGCAGGTGCACTCTTAAGGCACCTGCTGACAGATAAGCACTGCAGCCCACCTATGTTATCTTGGGCCCCCCCAAAAAATTCAGTTCTGGCTATGCCACTGGTTCAGAGGGCTTCCTTTGCTGGTGAAGATTATGGGGTATGTAGTTCTGATGAGGAGATCCTTTGCTGGAAGAGGTAGAAGTGACTTCAAAGAATCTCTCAGCTCTCTTATCGGTCTCAGTTCAAAGGTGTATCATAGATGCCAAACTTCTCGCAAGTATACACCAAAATGTAGCAGATGCAACAGCAGACCACTCGCCAAGAGAAGAATGTTGGAAATCTCAAGGCTTCTTCGTTGTCTTCAACCACTGTTTATCAGCATGATGAATTCGATAAGAATCAATTACACTATTTATGGTGAGTAGTTCTGTATCAAATCTTGAAGTTACCAGAGTACAAGCTCCAGGGAATTCACTTAAAGATGACTCTAAACAAATTTGTGTGATTTCCAATTCTGAGCTGAGAAATTCATGAAATGCTAAGCAGGCTTCTCCTTTTGATATTCTTTTACAAGCTTTTTCAAGGCTGGAGAAAGTAGTTCTAACAAAAATAGTCTTACAGCACAATATAGTTGTGAAATTTTGACTCTTGTGTGCAAACATGGGAGCAGCAATTAGTAAAATGATAGCAAAATTTGGAACATGCGTTTGAGAAGATAAACATGGTTGAAAACAATTCTCAGGCTTTGACAAAAACTAATTATATACTATCATAAAACAGTAGAGAATATGAAAAACAAACTAAGTTAACAAAATATTAGAATAATTCATTTTCCAAGAATGCCTAATTTTTTGGGCTTGGATTTATTCAAGAGCTACATGAAAGTAGTTTTGGATAATCTGGATGCCTTTGCCCCTTCCATTAAATCTGCTTATTTGCTTACGAAAATGAAGTCTAAGCTATAGAAACATGGGCCTTGTGATCTTTTTCTGCCTCTATCTAGTCCCCCCTTCTGTATCAACTACAATAGTCCCCCTTTTAACTTTAGAGATCTTCTGTGTTTGTCCCATACTTTCTTGAATTCAAATACAGTCCTAGTCTCTACCATCTCCACTGGGAGACTATTCCACGCATCAACCATTCTTTACATAACAAAATATTTCTGCATATTACTCCTGAGTCTATCCCCTTTCATCTTCATCCCATGTCCCCTTGTAGCAAGAGCTTGCTTTTAATCGAAAAAGGCTCTCCTCTTGTGCATTTATGTCATGGAGGTATTTAAACATCTCCTCTATCCTGCCTTTCCTCTAACATATACATATACATATTGAGAACTTTAAGTCTGTCCTCATGCTTTATAACGAAGACTACTAACCATTTTAGTACCCACCCTCTGCACCGACTCTATCCTGTTTAAAATATCCTTTTGAAGGTGTGGTCTCCAGAACTGCATACAAAACTCCAAATGAGGTTGTACCAGAGACTTATACTGAGGTACTATCACCTCCTTTTTTCTGCTGGCCATTCCTCTCCCTATGCACCCAAGCATCCTTCTGGCTTTCGCCATCACCTTTTCTACCTGTTTAGCCACTTTAAAATCATCAGAAACAATCATGCCAGGTTACACTGTTCTTTTGTGGACAGAAGAACTTCATCTCCTACCTTGGATTTTTGCAGCCCAAATGCATGACCCTGCATTTTTTAGCATGAAATCTCAGCTGCCAAAACCTTGACCATTTTTCAAGCTTAGTTAGATCCCTCCTCATGTTATCTACTCCTTCCTAGGTGTCTACTCTATTGCAGATTTTGGTATAATACGTAAAGAGGCAAACCTTACCTGACAGCCCTTCCGCAATATAACTAACGAAGATGTTAAAAAGAATTGGATTGAGGACAGATCCTTGCGGCACAACACTGGTAATCTCTTCAGAATGAGCTTCATTTACCTGTATCCTTTGTCACTCAACTAATTTCTAACCCAGTCAGTCATTTTAGGGTGCTCAGTTTGTTTATAAGTTGCCTGTGCATAACAATGTCAACGGCTTTACTAAAATCTAAGTGTACCACATCTAAGGTTCTTCCTTGGTCCAATTCCCTGGTCACCTAGTCAAAGAAATCAATCAGATTTGTTCGACAAGACCTGCCTCTGGTAAACCCATGCTGCCTCAAATCCTGCAAATCCATTGGACGCCAGAAACCTCACGATTCTCCCTTTTAGCAGAGTTTCCAATAAATTACTCGCCACCGAGGTTAGACTAACCAGTCTATAGTTTTCAGCCTCATCCTTACTTCTGCATTTTTGTAAAGGGACCACATGTGCCTTTCTCCAGCCCTCTGGTATCACTCCCAACTCCAAAAAAAAAGCACTGAAAAGGTCAGTAAGTGGAGCCGCTAGAACATCCCCAGGTTCCTTCAATATTCTCAGATGTATCCCATCACTTTGTCTACTTTTAGTTTAGCTAGTTCCTCACGAATACAGTCTTCTGAAAATCGTTCAAGATCCCCCATCACTTCTGTTCCTATTTGTGGGTGTTTTCGGAGATCCTGCTTCTGGCCAGCTGTGAACATAGGGAAAAGGAGAAGATAGCCTTCCGCAAATGATTAGGAACAGAGAGTACAGCAGAATGCAATAACCATGGCCTACCAGGGATTATAATCAAATTCTTTATTAAGGACCCAACTTTACAAGTTTCGGCCAAAGGCCTTCATCAGGTATCTAAAAAAAAGACACATAATTAAAAACAAAATAAGTATTACATAATTAAGAGCAATAAAGAACACAAACACATAAAAGACAGAAATGATGGATAATTTGAAACATTACTAAATAACCACATAGAAAGTGTGTAAGACACGTCTATGGGGTGGAGCAACCACTCTTCCCAATCTAAAACATAATAAAAATACAAAATTGAATGTTAGTGCCTTTAAAATTGGAAAAATTACAACAGAAATGGAGGAGAAAACAAATAAAAAAAAACTATACATAAAATTGGGTATATGCATAATCATGAATAAAACACCTTATATGTATGTGTATTACAGACAGAAGAAAATGACAGATATGCAAGTACACATGGACCAAAATGCAATATATTATACAACACGAAAATCTGCGATGAGGAGAGCAGGCTAACACGGCCCGTCTGGCAAATAAGAGCTACACAATAAAAATGATAATAATGGACAGACATGTGGTTACATGGGAAAAAAAACGAAGCAGCATGTCTGAAACCAACATATACTGTTGGCTAAATGATATATAGCTTTAGCCTTATGTGTAAATGCATATGCTTTGGACAACTAATAAAGATCGGCAAGAGTAAACTGTTACTTATTAAGAGTACTCATACAATAATAAAGAGAGTGGGCTAACAAAGAATAATGTACAATATGTATGATTCATTAACAAAAAGGATGTATAATGTGTATAATTCATTTACAAAAAGGATGTGCGGGCCATAAACATGCCATTTGAACCATGAGAACCGAAGAAAAAACGAACAATTTTAAGAGTGCAGTGTAGCCAAAAAACAGAGTTATGCACCGAGGAACTGCACGAACTGTGAAAGGCGGAGAAGCTGCTGCACGGGACCATAGTCGACCGGCTTGCAAGAGGTGGATTAACAAATGGTGGAAACACACACAACTGTTCTACTAAAAACATGGACTGTGTGTACAGGCACAAGATATGCAAGCCATAAATACGTGAGATAAAAAGCGATATCACTAGTAACAAGGGACAAAAATGTAATAAACAATTTAGGAACATAATGTGACCAATTGGAAACAAGGTTAAAAAGGATACTACACCAAAAGGCGCTCTATGCCTGCATAAAGTGTAAAGGGCTCGCGTTTGTTGGGAGCCCCCGACAGCGACTTCGAGGCCTCCTTCTTCTTACGCCGCTCCACCTCAGGGGATCCCTGGTCAGAGTGCTGCCGAGAGCGCAGGGCTGAAGAGGGGGACTCCACTGAGGGAGAGACGACTGAGGGTGCCACCAGGGATTCCAAGGCAGCCTTTCGAAAAATGTCTTCGGACTTCTGCTTACGACTGAGCAGGGCCTTAGAGGACATTTTCTTACAGAGCGAATAGCGCTCTGGATCATGATCAGCTCCGAGGCACTGCAGACAACAGTCGTGAGTGTCTGTAAGCGACATGTTCCTAGAGCATCTATTGCATTTTTTGAAGCCGGTGGCCATAGGGGCAAAAATGGCCCCCGCTAGGTCAAAGACCCATGCGGCTAGGGAAAGAAAAGGACGTGAAGCCTGTTGGCAAAAAAGATGAAGGAAAAATTGTCCCCAAACAGCTCTAAGAAGGTAAAGCAGGGGAAGGACGGGTAGAGGACCGGTGCAACTGGAAAATAGAAGGCAATAGGCAAAAAACGAAAGACTTTTTCCAAGGGACAAGGAGGTGCGTCCGAAGGGCTCCGTGGAAAAAGGGAGACTGAGCAAGATGGCACCCTTGGGCGGGAAGAGGACCTTGCACGTGTGGCAGCAATCCCAAAGGCTTTCTTTGAAAGCTGGGGAATTACTCCAAAGGGCTCTGTCGGTGCCGACGTCACCCATAAGTGAGGACTGACTTCCTGCTTGTTCCTGGAGAAATAATATTTCATTTACCTGCGGGTTTTCTTTACCCATCTTCAATGAATCTAGTTTAAAGTCCTTTCAGTAGGTTAGCCAGTCTGCTGTAGAAGACACTTAGCGTCCATCTGTCCAAGAAGGATCAATCTCTGCTTTGTAGCCCTTGGAAAATCATCCCATGGTCCAGGAAACCAAAACGCTTTCAATGACACCATCCATGCATTCATCTCCAGGATGTGTGCTTCTCTGCCTCTGCCTTTACCCTCAACAGGGAGGATTGAAGAGAACACCACCTGCACATATATCTGCTTCACCCTTTCTCCTAGAATCATGAAGTCTCTTTTAATTTGCTCAGAGGGATACCTACCTAGCAGTATCATTTGTGCCATTATGGATGAGCAACATTGAATAAAAGGCTCTGCTTTTTTTTTCCCTTTTCTATTGCCGTTGCGGGCCCAGGCAAGTGTCAGCGGTGGAGGTAGGCACTGGCAGAGGGAGAGACATACTAACAGGGACATGGGGGAAAGGATCGTGGACACAAGAGAATATGATAAAGTGAATTGGGGATATTCTAGCTTGACTTAAAGGGGCAACATGGGAGAGTGAGTAGGAAATCAGAACAGTAATGGTAGACCGTGGGGGAAGTAGGAAGAGAGATGGGAGAAGCTGGGTGGAGGGGGGAATAGAGAGAAGAGATGCTGGATTAAGGAAAGAGACAGAGAAGATGCTGAACAAAGGGGGTAGAGAGAGAGAGAGAGGAGATGCTGGATGGCAGGGAGAGACTGGAGAATAAGGAGATGGGGAATGAGAGGACCAGGGTGAGGGAAAGAAGAAAAGTACTATTGTAAAAAGAGGGTGATTGAAGACTGGATAGTAAAAAAGACTGAAGTGTAAGTGGATAGTGAAACAAAAAACTGAAAGGAAAAGATCACTGTCAGCAATGGATGTAGTGGAGAAAGGGAAGAATACAGGAGAAAAGAGAAGTGTGCAAATGATCTGGAGATCCTGGAGAGAGAGCTGAGAAAACAGATGAAAACAGAAACCAGAAGCTAGGACCAACATGATCAAAAAAATAACGTGGCCAGGCAACAAAGGTAGAAAAACAAATTTTATTTTTCATTTAGTGGTTGGAATATGTCAGTTTTTGGAACAATACCATTTCATAATAGCACGAGTGAGGACCTACCTAGGAAAAGGCAGTACTGTAAATATTGCAGTGAGCCTGATAAAATCGATACAATCTATTGAAAAAATTGAACAAGCCAGATTATTACAGATCCCTACATAGACATTCAATGCCAACAGAATACCTAGCCTCAGTCTCACATATGGATAGACCCTCACCAAGTATAGTGCAAATTACCATAAACTGACAATAGAAATCTGTAGACAAAAATTGAACTGAAACTCCAATAAGCCAGATTGTGCATGCTGTACAACATCAGAGAAATAGTAACAGCAATGCATTTTCACCCATGCTGTGCCAGATATTAAGATAGCAAATATAAATTGTTCTGTCCTGAGGAGGATTTTGTATTATGTTACAATCAATGTTCCTGCTAACCTGTGTTGGGTCCGCCGCCAACATTCCTGCCGGCGGGGGGAGGTGCAGAGCGATTGATGCTCTGCCCCTCCCCCCTCCTCGTGTTATCTGTTCCTTCTTGAGTATCTACTCTATTGCAGATTGTGGTATCATCCACAAAGAGGCAAACCTTATCAGATAGCCCTTCCGCAATATCACTAACAAAACTATTTCGGATCAAAGTCAAATCCCTGCTGCACACCACTGGTAACATCCTTCTCCGAGTGAAATCCATTTACCTGTACCCCCCTTATCACCTCCTACTCAACCAATTTCTAACCGAGTCAGTCATTTTATGGTCCATTCCTAGGGTGCTTAATTTATTTATAAGTCGCCTGTGCAGAACAGTGTCAAAGGCTTTACTGAAATCTTGCCCCAACCCTTAACCACTCTGCAATTCCTGCTGTCTCCTCCTTCAAATACCTTGGTGTTCTTGATTCAAACCTCACCTTCAAAGACCACATATCGCACTTAGCTAAGACATCTTATTTCTTTCTCCAGCAAATTTGATCTATCTGCCCTTTTCTGTCCCCCTCAGCCCTGAACACCCTCACATTATCTACAGTTTTATCACGACCAGACTATTGTAACTCCATTTTTGACGGTATCACTAAAGTCCAATTTCGTCGGCTACAACTTATTCAAAATACCGCAGCTAGAGTCATCTCTCACTCCTCCCATTATGACCATGTTACCCCTTTACTGCTTCACCTACACTGGCTCCCAATCGATTACCGCATCAAATTCAAGATACTAACCCTAGTTCACCGTACCCTTTACACACATACACCTCAATACCTTACTGACCTTCTCCACTTCACCACCCCCACACGTAGTCTCCGCTCTCTTCATATCAATCGACTCCATCTTCCCCCACCGTCTCGTGCACATCTACAATCTACCTGCCACTCTGCCTTTTTCTTCTACGGTCCAGCTCTTTGGAATTCTTTACCCACCCCGCTTCGTCTGGAAGAGAATTACATTTCCTTTCGGTCATTACTCAAAACCCATCTCTTCGCCTCTGCATACAACCTTCCGGCTACACCCAGTTGACCTGGTTTATTTATGTTTATGTCTGTCTACCTCTGTCTGTCTTCCCCACGCTCTATACTTTAACTCACTTCCTTCTATTTTTCTCTTTCCTGTCCCAACTATGTAGTTCTTTTCTCGCTATGGGGTTTGTGCCCATCCCATCTTGTCTTTGTACTATGTAAACAGCCCTGGTGTAACGAAGGGCGGTATATCAAATTAAATAAACAAACATTGGTCCAACTTTCTGGTCACCCAGTCAAAGAAATTGATTAGATTTGTCTGACAAGACCTGCCTCTAGTAAACCCATGCTGCCTTGGATCCTGCAATCTACTGGATTTCAGAAATCTTACTATCCTCTGTTTTAACAGTTTCCATTAATTTACTCACCACAGAGGTCAGATTAGCTGACCTGTAGTTCTCAACCTTATCCTTACTTCTGCTTTTTTTTTGTAAAGGTACCACATGCGCATTTCTACCGTCCTTTAATCTAATCAATATGTATTTTTTGTTTTTGCAAGGTCATGGGAAGAATCAAGCCGTAGACTCTGATTTGGATCCTTAAGTTACTTCTTCTTTTCTTTTTCTAAGCCGAGTTCAGCATTTTCAGTTTTTCTTTTCTTTAGCGTGGATTATGTGTTACTTTTGTTAAATGAAAGACAGATTAATAAATGCAAATTTGGAAAACAAAAGGTTTTAACCCAGCACACACTCGCAATACTGGAGTGACTCCATACATTTGGGGACCATCTTGGATGCTGCTAAAATAAAGAGCAGGATGTAATCTGTATAGCGTGTGATTGTGCATATCTTGATGAAACTCAAAGGGGCATGTTTACTTAAGTTCTGCAACTAGCACAGAGCAAATGCATGGCTAGCATGCAAATTTACCTCCGAGGGGATGTAGCAGCTGTGGTAGTTATAGAGGGCATGGCCACAGGAGAGTAAATGTCAAGATAAGCACGTCACTAGCATGGTAGTAAGGAATGCATGGCTAAATTCTATGCACCAGCTGTGCTAGGTATGTCACTAGCATGGTAGAAGAAAATGCATAGCCAGAGCATGTACACCTTGCAATTGCTTGCTACCAATGTGATGTTATGGCTGGTAGAAGGCTAGCAAACCCCTGTAGAGATATGATGGCAATACCTGGGTCCCTACCCCACTAACAGAGCACATAATAAGTGGCCAGTGACAGTTAGAGAGGGCTGACCTGAGAACAGGCACATCCTGCTGCACAGCTCAGAGCAATGGGCCAAAGTACAAGGCATGTAAATCAGGAAAGCAAGCAAATGCATAGAGACTGTGCAGTAGTCCTTTCTGGGGGATATAGGGTGCAAATGCAGCATTTGAATGAGCAGGGGTCCTCATATGGGTGCAGGTAGGGTGGCAGCAATGATTGCCATCGGGAATGGCTGTATGAACCCCTCTTACCCTAAGATACCCAGGGGGTCTGATTTCCTATGCTGCAGTAAACAGGTTGGGACTCCCTCCCTGTCGCTCTCCATATGCATCTAGGCCATTATCTTGTCACTGAGGAGTGCTGACCCCATGTAGGAGATTAGGGTGCTAGAGCCTGTAGAACAGCATGCTTAACTCAGTGACCACACAGATATGGGGGCCCAATAGCTGCACCAAGAGAAGGCTGTGCCACCCAACCCTTCTACTTTAAGGGGTTCATGATGTGTATATGCAACCCCTTGGCTCAACACTCCTGTGACCAAACCTCTGCTTGGGGGGGGGGGGGCGGGGAGGCTGTCCCACAACAGCTCCCCAGGTCTGTAGAATGCCTCATCCCCTTAGAAAGGGCCTTGGGGTGGGAACACTGATCAGAAAGCTCTAACTTAATTAACCCTTATTCAGTGCAGGAAACGGACTAGTGCTCTGCGCCAGTAGGCCAAAGACATGTCCTCCTATGGTCAGGGTGAGGGACCAACTGCCCACAGAACAGGGCTCATTGCACTGGCATAGCCCCCCCCCCCCCGATGCGTGTATACATCCCTCCATGGGGGGAGATGGTGATCTGACAACACATATTGGTGCCAAATCTTAATTTTGCCATTATTACAACACCTCATTTGCATGCCCCTCTCCCATCTGTACTTTGATGTCTTCAACTCTAGCTATGTGGCTAGTACTGTCTGGTTCACTGAGCACATGCCCCATCTCCCATCTCCTCTGCAGCTCATCACGCAAGCAGCCCTCCAACATCGATTTAGTGCATATGCATACTTGAACATAATACTTTCAAGAGTGATGTTGCTTTGTACTGTATATACATGTATGCCCACTCTCCCAGCTGATACGCTCATGTACTGCAGGCACTGATTTTGTGGCTGTCAGGCTGAAATGCTCTGCTACTAAGGTAAATACCATGCTGCCTAATACCGATGGCCTAGGTGAGCGCCTGGTTCAATTCTGGACATTGCCATCCAGCATTGTCAATAATGGTATATATGTGGTATGGTTCAAGGCTTTAAGCTATTTGACATTTGAGCTTTGTCCATGCATTGGCGATACACTAGCAAGGCGGCTGCACCTACTGCTTGGTCAGAAGCAGGAGGTAGTTGTACCTGTGCTAGCAGCATCTTTATGCCTCTAGCATGCTAGCTATTCCTCCAACTCTACCATAACTTTACCTATTTGCACACTGCTCTGGTACCATGGTGTTTTTAGCACAGTTGCTTGTTGGAAGCGTGTTCCCAGCTATTGTGCGGCCAAAATACATATTAGCACCATGCTAAACCCTGTGCTTTAGTAAACATGTTCTAAAGCAGGGGTCACCAACCTGCGGCCCATGGGCCGCATGCGGCCCGCGAGGTCCCTTCGTGCGGCCCGCGAGGCTCTACCCCGGTGCGGCCCGCCAAGGAATTTACACGATGGGGAGCGAGGAGGAGCTTACCTTCCTGTTCCCTGCAGGTCTCGTCATCAGTCCAGTGGAGAACGCCGTTTCCCTCGCCGTCCCCTGCTGGGATATTGGGTTTCAGCTGCATTCCAACCCAGATGGCTGCTGGGGGGCGGGGCCACCAGGCCGTCCCGTCCAATCAGCATGGACCCCCAGGGAGATTGACAGCCTTACCCAGTGTCTTGGTTTCAGGGCAACATGGCGTGGAGCGACAGGCAGGAGCTGTTTTGTAAGCAGCTGCATAGGTTGGCTGTGGAAACTCCGATTTTGACTTCCTAAACGGCCTTCGGGGCAGCAGCTGTGAGTAACCTGGTCAGTGCATCGCAAGACTTGCAGCAGGGAGCCGGGGCTACGGCTCTGTCCCGGTCAGAGCTCTGGGGAGAAGGAGTTCACTAGCAATGTCTCTTCGTGCGGCCCTGCTTCAGTTAACGTGTGCTAACAAGCAGCCCGGCGGGTGCCAGACGCTTGTGCTGGTTAACAAGGGGGGTGCGGCCCGCGAGGCTCCCGGAAGTCGGCTGTGCGGCCCGCGGCCCTCTGGAGGTTGGTGACCACTGTTCTAAAGCCTCTAATATCTAGTGAAGCCCTAAGGTTCCAATGCTCTATTGAAAAGCAAAGGGGATGAGGGACAGCTCTGCCCAGTACCCTTAACAATACAAAAGGTACAGATGATATCCCATTCACCGAAACAGCACTAGGAATCATATAAAATGCTTTCAACCAGGAGATGAATACCTCCGGGAAACCAAACTCCTTAAGAACCAAAAATACAAATTTCCACAAAATCTTTTCAAATAGTTTCTCAGCAGCCAGGGAAGGTTCCAGTCTGGGTACTTTGTGCTACTTGGCTAATTTGAATATAGTTTTAATCTTCTTTTCCATATGTAATTTTTGTGAAGAAAGGACATTTTGATTGGTTGATAAATATATTAATACATGTTGATTCATTGTCATGGAACTGCTTCTTGCTACCTAGGATGGTACATTTTAACTATGCATTTATTAAAGACACTATAAATTTAGAAAATACTAAAAATGTATAAATAGCAAAAATGTGTGTATGTTACAAAATTATGAATTATGTAATGCTCATTACCAGTAGAAAAGGATGAAGACGTTGTGAGCTAAAGTCCTGCCTATAAACCATTTACTTTTTCTTCAGGCCATCAGGGATTATCATATCAGATAAAAACCCAAGAACCTTCAACACTGTCTCTGGCAGCGTCTACTCCAGATAACAAATACCCAGCAGATCGCAAAAAGTAGATCTTTTTTGCATAGCTTGTTTCCAGAGATGAGAAAAATGCTATGCTTGGCTCTTCCAAGTCTACCTCGTTAATATTTGTTTTTATGGCCTTTTTCTCTACGAACTTGTCAATCTCTTTTGAATCCTGCTATATTAGTTGCCTTGATCATGTCCTCTGGCAACAGATTCCACAGCTTAAATATGTGCAGTGGGACAAAGATTTATATGATTTTGTTTTCAGTCTGCTGCGCTCATTAGCGTCATGGAGTGTCCTCTTGTTTTTGTGTTGTTTGAAAGGTTAAACAATCATTCCATATTTAACCATTCCACCCAACTCATGGTTATACTATATAAACTTCTATCATATCTCCTCTAAATTATCTTTTTTTCAAGCTTGATTCTCAGAGTCCCTGATCATGTGAAGGGCAGCTGGTTATTAAAAGCAGTATTACAAGGATAGGCAGGTACTACATGGGAGATGACGACAAAAGCAGAGCACTGGAATGATATGTAAATATTACCTACAGGGCAAACTAAGTAGCCGCCTAGAGCGCTGGCTCTCTGTGGGCGCCCATTGCCACCACTGTCGCCCCTCACTGGGGCCTACAGCATCAGCAGTGGATTGACACAGCCCCACGGTGCTTACCTGCAAACCTTGGTGCTGCCGGACTGTCTGTTTTCACCCCCTCCAATGGCAGACTTCCTATTTGCATGGGGGGGAGCTGAACCTACTCACTAAACAGACTAATGAATATCTGAGGGTAGTCAGATGGGTGAGTGAGTGGACAGCAGGATGGTTTCTGGGTTGCCTGGTTTCTGGGGCAAAGTCCCTTTAGTTTGGGGTTCTGGGTTGGACTATGGAGACTCCACTTTTTTTCAGTGGTTACAGGTGCAAGAGCAAGACACTTAATTTCCACTTCTGACCACTGCGATTCAAAACAGTAGTGAAGGACTTTACTACAGTTTTGGCTCACCACTTGTTAAAAAAGATTCAGTAAGCTTACTTGTTTACTTGTGTATTTTTGCATATTTTTTATTCATTTTTTAAAACGCATGATGCATTTGTATACTATTTGCTTACTACCTCGAGAGTTACTCATGAATTAAAAAATGCACACTTAGGGGCTTGTTTACAAAGCCACGGTAGCGGCTTCTGCCTGATATTGGAGCCGCGGCCCCATTGAATTCAATGGGGCCACGGCTCCGATATTGGGCGTAAGCCGCTACCGCGGCTTTGTAAACAAGCCCCTAAGGGTCCCTTTTACTAAAGTGTGCCAAGCAGTTAGTGCAGTTTGGGCACGCACTAAGCGTGCTCTGTGGCCCGCAGTGACTGTTAACGCATGGCCATGACAGTGCATGTTGACTGACCTCCCTAAAGCCTGCACTCCTCCAAACAGCTCCCGCTTTGTGGCTGCCCAGTTCAAATCGCCTCAGACACCCTCACTGACATTAGTCATCCTATGTAAAGCCTGCACTTCTCCAAACAGCTCCCACTTTGCAGTTGCCCAACTCAGCTCTACTGAGGGAATCACCTCAGATGCCCTTCACTGACAGGGTCATCCTCTGTAGTCTGCACTCCTCCGAAAAGCTTCCGCTTTGTGGTTGCCCAGCTTGGCTCTCACCGGTATGCACAAAACTAGCCCATTTGGAGAAACTGTCCCCGAGAATAACTCGGGGTGGGAATACAGCAGGTGTAGTTAACCTCACCTATGGAGGTGGGGGTAATTGCATCCATGCTAATTGTTGTCTCCTAAAATCTTGCTGCATAAATACTTCAAGGAAGTATTGTCTTTATGTAATTCAGATATGATGATTTTCTCTTAAATGTTCTACCTCATGGGCAGGAAAGCTTCAGACAAATTTCTAGGTGATTTTCATATCCCGCAGCCTTCATCAGATTTTAACTTAACACAATTTCTGGAAGATTCATAGGATAACATTCCTACCCAGGCCACCTTGATGGTCTCTTTCCTCTTAGAGCTGGACAAGGCTTTCAGTGTTTAAAAGTTATTTTAAAAATAAAGATGTGATATTTTGTGGTGCTAAAGTACAGTTGTTTCCGGGAGGAGTGGCTTAGTGGTTGGGGCAAATTACCTCAGGCCGGAAGTTCGATTCCCGCTCAGGGACAGCAACCTCGAGCCAGAAGAACTGGGGTCTCTATTCCTATAGGCGCTCCTTGTGGCTTTGGGCAAGCCACTTAACCCTCCGTTGCCTCAGGTACACATATATTGTGACCCTTTTGGGGACAAGAGAATATATACAGTATTTATTTAGCAGCTTTTCTATACCGCCCCTTCCAGAGATCAAGGGCGGTTTACATTGAACATAACACAATAACGTTGGAGGAGTGCAGGCTTTGCAGAGGTCAACCCCAACGCGAGTGAGACCCTATAAGATCAGGCTGTGACGAGATGCACAGCTATTGGCGTGCCACAAGGGACAGGAAAGGCCCTTTGGGAGCCCCTAATTGTAGCAGTATCTGATTGTAAAATGCCTAGAATGCATTATCGCAGATGGGCGGTATATAAATGTCATACATAAATAAAATGTCTCGAGGGCCACACGATTGTACAGGAGGGCCTTTTTTGCTCTTAGGCCTAGGGTGGTGGCCCTCAGGGCATCTTTTTTTTATTTTTGCGTTACCCTTGCAAGTGTTTAGTTACACTTCAAGGGTCTAAATTTTTTCTTTTTAGACTCCTTTCAATTGGAGACTTTCTTGTCCGATAGAGAGAAGCAGGGGTAAAGTTGGGCGAGTTTAATGGTAGTATTAATCATATGGCTTCGATTTTGGGGGGCTTTTTGTTCCTCCTTGTTTTCTTTTATGATTGGTGACCTTATATTCTATATCTCCCTGAAATGTGGGCTAATGGACTTTGCTAGGTTTCTTAGATTGTTATTTCTGACTGTATTACATTTTTTCTTCTGTTTCTGTGTTACTTGCTCTTTGTAAGCAATTCAAAATTTATAAATAAGAAGGACTTCCGGTGACGTCATGGAGCTGATGGCGGCATAGAAGCCTAGCTCCGTCTGAATCCTGAATTTAAGGTGGAAATAGAGGCCCCGGGGACTAAAAAGTGGACGGCCTACGGAGAACTAACTTGGAGATGGCGGCGAAAAAGAAGTTGGCGAGCTTTCAATCTCCATATGTGTGGCGGGAGTTGAGAGAAGCCGCAGAGTCTGCAGGCTCGGAGGAGGAGGCCGCTGGCGGGAGCTCAGAGGAGGAGAGAGGAGTGAATGAGGGAATTGATGAGTTGCCCTTAAAGCAATGGCTTAAAGCTTTCAAATCTGAGATGCGGGGGGAGATTAAGGCCATGAGGAAGGAGGTGAAGGAGACATTGATGGCGATCCATAAGGAGGTGGGATGCCTTGGACAGAGAGTGGAGGAGCTGGAGAACCACGTGGAGCTCTGCGAGGAGGAGGTGAGAGGTGGCGGCGTTACAGACTAAACTACAAATGCAACAGGAGGAGATGCAGGAGAAAATGGAAGAAATAGAAGATAGAGCGCGTCGCAATAATCTCCACATCCAGGGGGTGCCAGAGGAGGAGGCCTTCAAGAATTGTACCCAGGTGGTTCAAAAGTTGTGCAGCCACATTCTGCAGCTGGGGGAAGTCACCGGAGCCAGCGTAACCACCATTGGGGTTGAAAGAGCGCACAGAAGCCTGGGGCCACGGAGGGAGATGCAGGCGAGAGATATTATAGCATGCCTGAGCAGTTTGCCCCTCAAAGAGCAAGTTTTAAATGCAGCGAGGAAATTCGGCAGGATTGCATGGGAAGGCAGCGAGGTGGAGGTATTCAATGACCTGTCTAAAGGCACGCTGGAACGGAGACGACTGATGAAGGAGGTCACCGCGTATTTGCGGGGGAAAGGACTGAGATACCGGTGGATGTTCCCCTTCGGGCTTCTGTTGACTGTGAATGGGGAATATTATCAGAAACTGTACGAGAGGATGGAGGGGGTGGGGGAACGGGATACAGAGGGGTATTTGGATGGGGTGATGCTATGAGGACTCCCAGATGAAGCTAGGGTAGATTTAGAGGTGGAGATTGGGGGGGGGGGCGGAAATTGGGCAGGCGGTTAAGGGGATGGGGGAAGGGAAGGCCCCAGGGTTAGACGGGTTGCCCGGGATTTTTTACAAGGTATTTTTGGGGGAGATAGGGCATCTATTAGGGAGGGTGTTTAACGGGGTGTTATGTCCAGGGGGGGGAGTTGTCACAGGGTATGTTGACGGCGGGGATTACGGTCCTGTTAAAGCCGGGAAAGGACCCTGCACAGTGTAGCTCCTATAGGCCCATCTCTCTCCTTAATGTGGATGTAAAAATTTTGGCTAAGATTCTGGCAGAGAGATTGGCACGGTGGTTGCCGGGGATAATCAATGTTGATCAGGCGGGGTTTATTGCGGGGAGGCAAGCTGGGGATAATATAAAGCGGGCAATAGCGGTAATTTGGGAGGCCAGACAGGAGCAGGAGGATTTCATACTGATGTCAATTGACGCAGAAAAGGCTTTTGATAGGGTGCACTGGGGGTTTTTAATGAAGGTGTTGGAGAAAGTGGGGTGTGGGCCTAATTTTGTGAAATGGGTGAAGGGATTATATATGGGACCCAGGACGCGGATTAAAATTAATGGGAGGTATTCTAGGGACTTCAAGTTGGGACGGGGGACGCGGCAGGGGTGCCTGCTGTCCCCGTTACTATTTGCTTTAGCCGTAGAGCCGCTGGCGGAATGTATGAGGAGGAATGATAGCATAAGTGGGTTAGTAAGGGAAGGGCAGATTCATAAGATTTCTTTATACGTGGATGACATCCTCCTGTATTTAAGTAAACCTCAGGTTTCCTTACCAGCAGTGATGGGAGAGGTGGGTAGGTACGGGGCAGTATCGGGGTTTAAAATGAATATCGACAAAACGGAAGTTATGAAGGTGCAGTTGGCAAGGGATGAAGAGGGGTTGAAGAAGGGATATCCGCTGCAGTGGGTAAGTCGTTAGGATATCTGGGGGTGCGACTTACGGTCCGTTATGGGGATTTGTATCAGGCAAACTACCCGTGGCTGCTTGGAACTATTAGTAAGGATTTAGAGGGGTGGATGCGGTTGGAGGTCTCATGGGTGGGCCGGATTGTGGCGGTTAAAATGAATGTGTTACCGCGCCTGCTATATTTGTTTCAGGCCCTGCCGGTAGAAGTACCAGAAGGGGCAATGAGGGCTCTGCAAAGGCGGGTATTTAGTTATATCTGTAAGAGGAAACCCCCAAGAATTGCTCGGGAAGTTCTGTACGCGGACAAGGGGGAGGGGGGCCTAGGGGTGCCGAATTTGAGGGATTATTATAGAGCGGCGCAGCTAACTCATGTGCTAGGGTGGAGGAGGGGAGGGGGGGAGGGGAGGAGAAACCGTGGGTGAGCTTAGAGAAGCTAAGGGTGAAGGGGGGACACCTAGAGGCTTGGGTATGGGCTCCGAGGGGGGAGTTGGGGGAGGGTTCCCCGGGGATGAGGCAGGTGTTGAAGATATGGGACAAGGTAAGGGAGCCTGAGATAGTAGGTAGGGGGATGGGGTTTTTGGTTATGATTCCTTGGAGGGGGTGGAGAGCCTTTAAGCCGGGCTGGGAGGGGGGTCGGTTTGAGGTTTGGAGGGGAAAGGGGCTGAAGTGTAGTTTGGACCTTCTGGAAGAAGGGAAGTTTAAAAGTTTTGAGAAGCTACGGGAGGAGTTTGGTCTGGGTGAGAGGGATCGGTATGCGTACTGTAAACGGGGGCGCTGGGTGAGAATGTCCACAGTCTTGGCAAAGGCAAATATTAGTATGACTTGCAAAGGATTGTGGGAAATGTAGTCCATTCATACCAGAATCAGCCGTTCACAAATAAATGAGTTGTGCTTGCTCGAGTGTAAGCAAAGAGAATATATTTTATTTATGGGGTTATTTCTCCCACACAGATTTACTTGGTAGCACAAAAGGATACTTGCTTTCAGTATTATACTTAGGAAAAACAAATCAGGAACAACAACTGAACTTCTTAAGCAATCAATCAAACAATAAAGACCTTGATGGGAACAGAAAGGTCTTTCTGTGGGCTCCTGCTAATACCTTTTAGCAGTGCTCCAAAAACAAAACCAAAACCCAAAAAGTAATCAAAAACTGTTCTTTTTCAAGGATAACTTCTTGTATTTTCACACACACCCAGAAGTGTCCTTTCAGAGCCCACGTGCAATTATGCAAGGCTTAATTGCTAACAATTAACCAGCTGCAAACCTCTTGGCTGGTTTACTTTCTATACGTGGCTCAAATCCTACCCTAAAGCTTTCTTGTAAACTTTTCTGGGTAGATAAAAGAACAAGATATATTTCTTTTTGATGGTTGTTGTATTTGTGAAAGTATTTTACCATAGCAGCCTAGATAGAGAGCAATCCATGTATTCACTCTGATCATTTAAAATATCTCCTTCTTCTTCAACTATCATAGAATCAATATCATGGACTGGCTCAGAGGAATTTCTTAATGGAGCACTCTCAGGACAATACTTGTTTCCCTGCTGTCTTCCAAGTGAAGAGCTAGGGCATAGATCAGTGTTCATACCTGAGCTTCCATTGCTGTTAGGGTTCCTCTCCAGATATTCTGGCCAGTATGTAGTCCAGTTTTTATGTCCAGCCTTCCAATCAAGATCCCTGGACACTGGGTCTCTCTTCACATACCTTCTTGCACTGGTCTTAGGGCCCCTTCCAAATGCAGCCGTCTCCCTCACAGGTGCCGTCCGGGGATTCCTGGCTCTGTAACCCCACTCATCTGGTTTCCTCCAGTCCAATGGAGTATGCTTGCCTCTGGAATGACTCCCCACACACGTACTGCTATGGACTCCTTTAGACCTCCAAGATGCTTTTCTCTTCTTTCTTCCACGCTGCTTCTTGCTCTCTCTGTCTTTGAGCTCTGGGTTCCTCATCAACTCCAACTCCAGCTCTCTGGTCTGCAACTGCTGATGATTCTGTGTAGAATCTGTTTTACTTTTAACTTGTCTATAGGGACACTTCACCCTAGCACAGCTCAGCTGTGCTGAATCAAGCCCTGCCCTTGGAGATGAGTGATTGGGGATTACCTCATAGTTCTCCTGATTGAACACACGTTTCCCCACTTCAGCTCTTCTATAGGGTGTTTGAAACCTGGTGCATTCTGGGACTGGTAGTCTTTTATGAAAACATTCTGTATTATTATTTCTACCAGCAAAGACAGGTTGCTTGTTCAGAGCCAATTCACCTCTATTATAGCTCCTTCCTGAACTATGATAAGCTTCCTTATCACAGTACTTACAAGTACGCTCATTCTTACAAAAGGAGCTGGGGAAGGAGCGGGATGTGTCAAGCTTGGAGGTGCTCTGGTATGGGAAAAGAGGGTCGAGGGGGTTGATTTTGGGGTTGTATAAAGGGGTTAAAGGGGAGGGGGGAAGAAACACCGGTATATGGCTGAGTGGGAAAGGGACCTGGGGGTGTTAATGTTGGCGAAAGATTGGGGAAAAGTGTGGGACCAGATAAGGAGGGGGCCCAGCTCAAGTAGAATTAAGGAAAATAGCTATAAAGTGATGATGCGCTGGTATTATACACCAGAGAGAGTACACCGGATGTTTCCGGGATCATCACCCCTATGCTGGCGGGACTGTGGGGAAAGGGGTACTTTTTGGCATATTTGGTGGACCTGTGAAAAGGCGCAAGGGTATTGGAAGAGGGTCCTGAGGTGGATACAGAAGAATTTGGGGGTGGAGGTGGGCTGGGCGCCAAATATATGTCTGTTATCCTGGTGGGGGGAGGGTCAGGTGCAGCAGGGAGGTAGAATGGTGATGGCATGCCTTAGTGCGGCAAGGTGTGAGGTGGCACAGGCTTGGAAACATAAGGAGCTGCCGCCTATAGAGCACTATGAGAAGAGGCTTAGGGAGATGGTTCTTATGGAAAAGCTTACTGCAAGTCATAAGCAAATGGGATTAAGTTTGAGGTGGTGTGGGGGAAGCTGTGTCGGGTTTTGGGGGTGAGAGAGTTGAGGGGAGGGGGGTAGGGGGATGGAGGGGGGGATTTATTTGGGGTTATTAATGGAAAACCAACTGACTGATGGGCGGAGGGAATGCCACCAAGGCTGTGGTATGGGGGAGCAAGGTACTCTGTAAGGGTGATCACGGGTTGGCGTGTTATTTTGGCTGGGGGAAAAGGGGTGGGTTGTGGGTTGCGGGGATATGCATTTGGGGCAGTGATTTAAAGTTTACTTTCAACGTATGGGCTAGCATATGTATAAGGGGTTTGAATGGGTAGCTTTGCTGTATGTTAGATATTTTCTGGCTGAATGTACAGGGTTCCTTTTCTGTATGGGGGGGATGTGTTGGAGTTGGTAATAAAAATTTAAATTAAAAAACCCAAAATTTTGTGCATACCATGACAGTAGTGAACCTCATTTCTAAGCCAAGGTATGGAGAGTAGGATCTCAGTCTCTCAAATTTACTGCTAATGCTCGGCGTAGTACTTGCATCGTGCCACAGAGAGCTTCCTTCTTAAATTCGTAAGGTGTAATATTTATGGGTAGTTTGTCAAGATGTGTTTGGAAATTCTTCTTTATCAAGCCTGTAGCTCCCAATATGATGGGAAATATTTCTGTATCTTTCTGCCATATTTTCTAGGTCTCTAAACAGGATCTTCTGCATTTCCATGCGATTCACAGAATAATCACTCGGAACTATTATCAATGCCATTCTGGTATTTTTCTCCTTTACCACTATATCAGGTTTCTTCACATCTGGTTATCTGTCAGAATGGGAATGTTCCAGGTGATCATAACTGCTTCATTCTCTGTAATTCTCTTATGGTTATGATCCCAGTGCTTTTCAGGCACAGTAATACTGTAGTGTTTACAGAGTTTCCAGTGTATGAGGCATGCTACTTTGTTGTGCCTTTCTGTATAGAAATTCTCCTCCATCAGAACTTCACAGCCGAGGGAGTTGTCTAAGCAAGATGGCTGCTGGAGCGTTGCTGAGTGAGATCATGCCGAAGCGTAAGGGCAAGCTAAGGGTTTTCCTGCCCAAACCCGTTGTAGGCCCTATGGATCGGTTCATTCAGCTATCAGAGGAGATGATCCAGGAGATTTGAGCGGGCGGTGGAAGTTTGCGTGAGGAGGCGGTCTTTTCTGAGTGCCTAGATTCAACGCTCTCTCCTGTCGCAAGGTCCCCGCCAAGGCCCCTGGCGGCTCCCCCCCACAAGTGAGTCGGAATGCGGCGTCACAGCAGGGGGGCGGGGGGGAGACGGGAAACTGACGAGGTGGATGAGGGGAGTGTGAGTTGGCACCGGTGGAGAAGGCGCGATGGAGGGCTCACTGCCGAGGGGATTGCAAACTCCAGATCAGCGAGGTATATCTACCTTGAAAAATGTGCCTGAGGTCTCTTCTATTTCTTTTAAGTTGCCTCGCCCCATGGTAATTACTCTGGACAATATATGGGACGCCATTAGTTCTCTGTCAGAGGCAGTTACCACTCAGGTTGCTGGGTCTTCGGCGAGGGTGTCCCAAATCAAGGAGAATTTGCAGAGATACTGTAATGAGGTGGACCAACTTAAACTTCAGGTTGGAGAATCACAACAGAAACTGGGTACTATTTCTGATACTACTATGACTCTTATTAAAGATAACACTTTGTTGCGGGTGAAAATGGAAGTTTTCGAGAATGCTGCTCGGGCTGCTAATTTGAGAGTCCTGAACTTTCCTATGATACCAGGGAGTGCTCCGCTGGATCTCTTTAAAAGTACTTGGTAGATGTATTACTTGTACCTCAAGATCTATTACCACCAATTTCGAAGGTCTTCTATAGTAAAAAAAAAAAAAAAAAAAAAAAAAAAGAGTCGGGTTCTGTTAGTGTGGATGTGGCTACAGATGTAATGAATATTTCTCCAGGAACAAGCAGGAAGTCAGTCCTCACATATGGGTGATGGCGCCGATGGAGCCCCCATGTGGAGCAAATCCCCAGCTTTTGAAGAAAGCCTTTGGAACTGCATCACGCATGCACAGTCCCCTTCCCGCCCAAGGGTGCCATCTTGCTCAGTCTCCTTTTTTCTGCGGAGCACAACAGACATCGTCCTAGTTTCCCTGTGGAAAATGTAGTAAAAGTTGGAAAATTGGTTTTCTGCTTTACCGGTTCGACGCCGGTTCCCCTTCCTGCCTCAGCTCGGTACACCGGTATCGAGTCCAGTCCAATTTTTCGTTTTTGTCCTTAGTGACTAGCGTTCACGCTCTTTTTTATTTTAGCTGGCAGTCCAGTCTTTTGACCTCGCAGAGGCCTTTTTTCCCCTGATGGCTACCAGCGGGTTTAAAAAGTGTGATCGGTGAACAAAATTGATGTCTCTCACTGACACACATGACTGCTGCCTCCACTGCCTCGGGCCCAACCACAACCCCAAGGTCTGTGGCCCATGTAAGAAGATGTCTTCCAAGGCCTTGAGGAGCAGGCAGCAGCAACATAATAGGATTTTTCCCGAGTCCACACCCGTCCAGGCCCGGACTTCGTCAGAGGCCTCAACCTCTCGGGAGCTGTCTGATCCCAAGCAGCATTGGGTGTCCTCTAAAAGGGGGTCTTCCTCGCGGGAACACCGGAGGAAGAAAAAAAATCCATGAGGGCGGTGCCATCTGATGGCTCGGAGCGGCCTGGTCCCTCGCGGAGACCAGCTCACCGCACCGGATCCTCGGAGTCGGAGAGGCCTGCCAAACTCCCTCGAAAGGAACCAGAGATGCCGAGGAAAGTAAGCCCTGTCCTCGTTGACGACTCTCCTCCGGGACAGCCGGTGTCGGGCCCCGACCCGGGGGCTGCAGAGCCTCCTGAGCTCTGTCTCAGGTTGGTAGCCTTGGAATGCAGCGTGTCTGCCTTCATGGACCAGCAGCAGGCGCCGATGGCCGGTCTCACATGTCCGTCCGGCCCGACCACCGGGACTTTGATGTCTAAGTCGACCCCGGAGGCCAAGCCGATCCTCGAGAAAATAAGAACTCCAGTCGATCCTTGGCCGAGGTCCCCCTCGACCTCCTGTTCGGGACCGAGGTCGTCGACGCCAATTCCCTCGGCGTCGGGGCGGTCGAGACCAAAGCCCTCGAGGCTGGAGCTGCTCAATTCCTCCTCGGAGGGGTCCAGCTGGAAGACGGAGGAAGAGGAGTCTCTGGACACCCACCGTACCAAGTACGTCCCGTCAGACTCCCTGGGATCTGAACCTCAGAGGAGGTCACCCCCGGAGGACACCTGGTTCTTGGACTTCGTCCGGGATATGACAAAGGCTTTGTCTTTCCGGGCGGAGGCCGAGGAGGAGCCTCGAGCTGAAGAGCTCCTGATCCTCCATTATGACTTTCCTCCTAAGGAAGCCCTTACTGTACTGGTGCCCCCCATTCTGAAACGGCAGATGCTCCACATGTGGGAGACACCAGCCTCGATGCCGGTCCTCAGCAGGCGAATCGATTCCATTTATCGAGTTCGCAAGAGTCCTGGGTTCCAAAAATACACAACTGCCGCACAACTCCATGGATGTGGAATTGGCCATGCGCCGGCTCAAGAGCCAGAAGACGCACTCCTTGGTGCCTCCTGGCCGAGAGGTCCGCAACATGGACGCCCTCGGTAAGAAGTGATACCAGGGTTCAATGCTGGCATGCCGAATCCAGACATACCAGCTGTACATGGGCATGTACCTGCGAGACCTGGCAAAGGAGATTGCCGGGTTCTCAGCTGGTCTCTCTGAGGGACCTCTGCAGCGCTTCCAAGTTTTGTCCACTGGGATCTGAGAGTGCTCGAAGTTTATGACTCGAGCAGCCTATGACGGCTTTGAGGCTTCGGCCTGGGTGGCTGGGGCCGGCATCGGTGCACGCCACCAGGCATGGCTACAGTCGTCAGACTTAGAGCCATGGGTTCAGGACAAGTTGGTTGATGTCCCTTGCCCAGGTGAGAACCTTTTTGGCAAGCCCATGACGGAGAAGGCTGCTGAGATCGAGTCCAAGTACCTGACCTGGACAAGACTCGAGAAGAAGACATCTGCCCCTTCTAAGAAGAAGGGCTCGGGTAAGAAGCCCTTTTTCCGGAGAAAAGGTACGGCTTACTGAAACTACCCCATGTATCAGGCCTCCCCAGATCCCCAGCAGGGGCAGCAGGCCAAGGGACAGGGCAGGGCCCGCGTAAGCCAAAGACCCCCAAGCCCCAGGCACCGGCTCCGGCCCAGCCTGGAGGGGTTTTTGACTCCTAGAGCATAGTCCCTCTCTCAAAGAAAGCAAGGCCATTCACTGGAGGAAGGCTAACCCTGTATGCCCACAGGTGGCCAGCCATTACAACAGACACCTGGGTTCTCCAGATAGTCCAAAAAGGCTATCTATTACACCTCACCCAGGTGTCTCCCTCTTATTTTCCAGGGGAGCCTCTCAGACCCCCTCTTCACAGGGACCTCCTCTTGAAGGAGTTAGCAGGTCTTCTCAAGGATCAGGCGGTAGAACCAGTGCCACACCACCTGCTAGGCACAGGCTTCTACTCCAGGTACTTTCTGATACCAAAGAGAACTGGAGGCCTAAGACCCATCCTCAACCTACGAAACCTAAACAAGTTCCTGGTGAGGGAAAAGTTCAAGATGCTTTCCCTTGGAATATTGCTGCCTTACCTCCGCTAGGGAGACTGGCTATGCTCCTTAGATCTCAAAGATGCGTATACGCACATCTTGATTCAACCAGACCACAGACAATATCTAAGATTTGTAGTGGGAGGAATCCATTTTCAGTACAAAGTACTTCCATTTGGCCTAGCCTTGGCACCCAGGGTGTTCACAAAGTGCCTTGCGGTGGTGGTGGCCTTCCTAAGAATTCAGGGTGTATTTGTCTTCTCCTACTTAGACGACTGGCTCATCAGAGCCCAGTCAGCTCTAGAAGTCCAACAGGCCACGTCTCGCACTATCCAGTTGCTCCAGCACCTGGGCTTTGTGATCAACTACACAAAGTCCACTCTGGTTCCCACTCAAGGACTGGAGTTCATAGGGGCAAGGTAAGACACCCTTCAAGCAAGGGCTTATCTACCAGAGGACAGGACAGAAAGGCTTGTGGCCCTAGTACAACAAGTGAGTCACAGAGCTCGAATCTCAGCAAAACACTTTCTGCGCCTCCTTGGTCACATAGCCTCCACAGTGCATATGACACCCAATGCCCAACTACACATGAGAACAGCTCAGTGGTGCCTCAGGGACCAGTGGACACAAGCCACAGGCCGACTCAGAGACAACGTTGTGGTGTCCCAACGCCTGGTACGGTCGTTGGAATGGTGGCTTCAGCCTCACAACCTTCTGGAGGGAGTGCCTTTTCAGCCTCCCACGCACTCGAAGGTGCTGACTATGGATGCATCCCTGCTGGGATGGGGTGCTCATTGCCAGCAGGTTTGTACTCAGGGTGTGTGGTCTCCATGGGAGAGCACACAACAAATCAATCGCCTAGAGCTTTGAGCGATCCGCCTAGCTCTCAGGACCTTCTGCCAAACCCTGGCTCATCAAACTGTCTTGATTCAGACAGACAACCAAGTAACAATGTTCTATGTGAACAAGCAAGGGGGCACAGGTTCTCGCATCCTATGTCAGGAAACCTTGGACCTATGCTCCTTTGCAGTCAGCCAGGGTATGTACCTCAAAGCGGTTTACTTGCCAAGTCAGGAGAACTTCTTAGCCGACAAGCTAAGCAGAATTCTCCAGCCGCACGAGTGGCAACTGAATCCCAACATAGCCCAGCAGCTCTTCCAGCGCTGGGGGTGACCGACCATGGATTTGTTTGCAAATCCGCAAAATCACCAGTTGCCCCATTTCTGTTCCAGACAGCTGCACCCACACAGGGTGGCTGCGGATGCTTTTCTGATATCATGGTCTGTGGGCCTCCTATATGCATTTCTTCCCATGCCCCTGGTAGCTCGGACCTTATTCAAGATCCTCCAAGACAAGGCCTCGGTCATTCTGGTGGCGCCCAAGTGGCCGAGGCAGCCATGGTTTCCGCTGCTCCTGCAGCTAGCGGAGGAGGCTCCAATTCCTCTGGAGTTACAACCCAACCTCCTGTCACAGGAGAGGGGCTCTCTTCTGCATCCCAACTTAAGGTCCCTCAACCTGATGGCATGGCTGCTGAAAGGGTAGTCCTTGCACCACTTCTCCTCCCTAAAAAGATAGAGGATGTGTTGCTAGCCTCTAGGAGGCAATCGACTAGGAAAACATACGCATTTAAGTGGCGTAGATTTGAGGTGTGGTGTGCTCAGCAGAGTGAGAACCCTTTCTCCTGCCAGGTGGCAGTGGTGTTGCAGTACCTGCTTTACCTTTCAGATTTAGGTCTTAAGTTAAACTCGGTCTGAGTTCACCTCAGTGCTTTATCGGCACACCACACTCCTGTGGAAGGACAACCTCTCTCTGTACACACCTTGGTGGCCAGGTTTGTGAGAGGTCTACTTCTGCTGAAGCCCCTGGTCTGCCCCCTGCTGACCGAGTGGGATTTGAATGTGGTCTTAGAGCAGCTTACCCGCCCACCTTTTGAGCCAATGGCTACCTGCCATCTCCGCTTCCTGTCTTGGAAGGCGCTTTTCTTGGTGGCACTCACGTCAGCTAGACATGTGAGTGAGCTACAGGCTCTGGTGTCCGATCGACCGTACACACGGTTCTATAGGAACAGGGTGGTGCTTTGCATGCACCCCAAGTTCCTTCCGAAAGTGGTCTCCTCATTCCACCTCAACCAGGAGGTGGTACTTCCGACCTTCTTTCCCAGGTCCCATGCCAGCCGGGCAGAAGCAGTTCTGCATACCCTGGACTGTAAGAGGGCTTTGGCCTTCTACATGGAGCGTACGCAGAGGCATCGAAGGGCTCCTCAGCTCTTCGTCTCTTATGACCCCAGTAAGCTGGGGATGCTCGTCTCCAAGCATACGTTGTCCACTTGGGTGGAAGATTGCATCACCTGGGCATACAGGGCGGCCTATCTCCCATTGCAGGGTTGCGTTACGGCCTACCGGGTCAGGGCTAAGGCCGCATCAGTGGCTCACTTCCACTCTGTTCCACTGGCAAACATCTGCCGGGCCGCAACCTGGTCTTCAAGCCAGACTTTTGTGGCCCATTACTGCCTGGATAGGGAGTCCCAACGGGACAGTGCTTTCAGCCAGGCTGTTCTCCGTAATCTGTTTGAGATTTAGGCAACTCCTACCCTCCGACCCTTTGGTGTCAGGCTATACCGGAGTGTTACGTTCTCGGCTGAACTCCTATCATGGCTGCTGCGGCTCTTCTAGAGGGAGCCTATTTTTCAGTTATGGGTTCTCGGTAGCCTATAGCTAGGGAGTCCCATATGTGAGGACTGGCTTCCTGTTTGTTCCTGGAGAAAGTGTAGTTACTCACCTGTAACAGGTGTTCTCCAGGGACAGCAGGAATCAGTCCTCACAAACCTCCCTCCTCCCCTGGAGTTGCAGTCCTATTATTAATTTTTCTTCATTTTGCCGTCTTTTTAGCTATGTCATTTGACTGAGCAAGATGGCACCCTTGGGCGGGAAGGGGACCGTGCATGCGTGATGCAGTCCCAAAGGCTTTCTTCGAAAGCTGGGGATTTGCTCCGCATGGGGGCTCCGTCGGCACTGACGTCACCCATATGTGAGGACTGATTCCTGCTATCCCTGGAGAACACCTGTTATAGGTGAGTAACTACGCTTTCTTATTTACTAACTTCTCCAACTGTACGATCTGTTAAGGTGTCAACTTTGTTGGTGTCTCTTGCCTTAATCTCAGACAGAGAGTGGAAACTATTCTTTAAAAAATGTTTTTCTTTGTTCTATGGGGCTAGGATATCAATGTTTCCGGATATATGTAGAGATTCTCAGAAACGGGGCAGGCAATTTCTCTTATTAAAAAACGGGGTAGTGCAGATAGGGGGAACCTATCATTTACGCTTTCCATGCAAATGTGTAAAAAGCGATTAATTCTCAGAAATTTATTTTTTATCAAAATGAGGCTTTATCCGCTTTCATTAGTTCTAGGTTGCCCTTTGTCATATCTCTTCTAGAGGGGTGAAGTTACCTTGCAGTTAATTATGTCTACCTTCCCACTCTATGGCCATCTTTTCTTTATTATATTGATTGATGAATTATAATGTTTCTTGATGGTTCTTTCCTTAAGTGCTTTTTTTTCTTATTTGCCTTTCTTCTATTCCCTCTCCTGTATGTTGACTAGGGGTGAACCAGTGTTGTATTTCTTTTCTTTTTCTTATGTTATGATATATGTTGCTGGATGGTATTCCCCTTTACCAATAAGCTTGATTGCTTGCTATGTGTTTTGTTAACATTTATAAATAATACATTTAAAAAAAAAAAGAACTTTACAGCCAGCTATGAGTTGACTCACTGTGTCCAGGTCTTTCTTAGAGAATCAAGACATATGTCTGTTTTGCCAATTTTTTTCAATGCTCGCTGTAAACCAATCCGCTGTCCTGGGCTGCAACTATCGATCTCTCATCTTTCGGTTTCAATTCACATCTCCTTAATAATTCATGTGTCCATTTTTGATCGATAAAGGGTTCCTGAAATAACACTTTGTATTTCCCACTGTATTTGTGCATTTGCCACTTGTTTTTCCTCGTTTGCTGATCTAATTCTTTGAAAAGTTTTTTCTCTTGTTTTGCAAATTCTATTGCTTCCTTTCCTGTGTGTGCTTGTGGATTCTCGCTTATTCCTTCTAGCCGTTGGAATGCTTGTGCAAATTTAATGAAGGAGACAGATTCTGGATGTTTACTTTCATATATCAGCACTTTTTTCATGTTTGGATCTGATGATGCTGTTACGTAGGCCTGGATGTCTATGATAGTAGCTCTGTGACTCGAAGGCACACATTGCATTGCATTGCATGTGAAATCAATCTCTGAGGCCTAGCCTTCCTTCAACTCTAGGGATGTACAGTCCTGGTACACTGATTCTTGTAAAATTACCTCATGGGCATGGAGGTGGTTTTTTGTTCGCATAGCCAGTTTTTCAAGATCTTTTAAGAGGCCAGTCTACAATCCCAAAGCTGTATGAAGAGTACCGGAATTACCAGCTGATTGGTGGCTTGTATCTTATTCCATGATGTTAAGGCACTTTTCAATAATGATTTTAATCTTCTATAGTATTCTTTACTGATCTTTTCTGCCATTCCTTCCTCTACTCCAAAATATTTATATACACCTTCCTGTTCAAGTTCCTTGATGTCACAGTGCTCAAACAGGGAGATGTTTTCCATTTTGCTCAATTTTTCTCTAAAAAAAAAAGTGTCCTTAGCACATTTGTTCGGGCCAAAAGCCATCCTGATTCGTCAGAAAAGCTTTTCACTACACAGTTACTCTGTTAATGTTGGTCACTGGAACTGTAGAGCTTCAGGTTGTCTACAAATAGAAAATGTGATGTTACCCTCTTTAGGTTTCAGGCTAAATCCCAAAGAATGAGAGTACTTATTGGATTAAGCACCATACAAAAGTAGTAATAGGGAATCTCCCTGAAATATTCCTCACTGGATCTTGATGTTAGGAATGATGTACTGACCATCTTCATACTTCAAAAATACAGTGGTTTGCCACGTTGCCATGGTGAACTTAATGTGCTCTTTCAAACCAGGATTTATCTTATTTATCTCAAGGCAATTTATTATCTAAGAGTGTGGAACGCTGTCAAAAGCTTTCTTATAATCAATCTATGCTATACTGAGATTTCTGCTTTTCTTAGCACTGGCCATGATGGCCTTATTTAACATTAACTGGTCTTTGGTTCCATATGTTGTTGTTAAGTGCCATCGAGTCTGAGTCGACTCCTGGCGACCCTCTGGATAGCTATCCTAAACTGTGTTCGGTTTTCAGTCAGATGGCTCATTGTTGACAGACTGGTACCCGTAGCTGCTGTTATTGTATCGATCCATCTCATTGCTGGCCTTCCTCTTTTGCGTTGACCTTCTATCTTGCCAAGCATGATGTCTTTCTCTAATGATCTCTCTCTTCGCATGATGTGTCCAAAGTATGAAAGTCGAAGTCTTGTCATCTCAGCTTCTAAAGAAAGCTTAGGTTTGATCTCCTCTAGTACCGACTGGTTTGTTCTTCGGGCAGTCCATGGTATACACAGTATTCGCCGCCAGCACCATAATTCAAAGGCACCAATTTTCTTCCTATCTATCTTTTTCACTGTCCAGCTTTCACATCCATATGATGTTATTGAAAATACCATGGCTTGAACAAGTCGAATCTTTGTATGGAGAGAGACATCTCTGCTCTTGAGAATCTTATCTAGGTCTTTCCTAGCCATTCTGCCAAGAGCAATGCGTCGTCTGATTTCTTGACTGCTTGTTGCTTCTTTATTGATAGTTGATCCAAGTAGGTTAAAGTTGTTCACGATTTCAATTTCTTCTCCTTCAACGATGAACCTGTTGATTAGGCTAGTTGTCATGATCTTTGTCTTCTTTACATTAAGGTGCAGGCCCATTTTGAAACTATGTTCTTTGATTGTGAGAAGCAAATGTTTCAGATCATCACTTTCAGCCAGTAATGTGGTATCATCAGCATAGCGAAGGTTGTTGATGAGTCTTCCACCAATCTTCACACCTCTGTTGTCTTCATACAATCCTGCTTCTCTGATGATTTGTTCTGCATATAAATTAAACAGGTAGGGGGAACAGTATGCAGCCTTGTCTTACACCTTTGCTTATTTTAAACCATTCTGTTTCTCCTTGTTCCGTTCGAACTGTTGCTTCTTGATCAATGTACAGATTGTGCAAGAGTACGATCAGGTGTTCTGGTATATCCATGCTTCTTAATGTGGCCCAGAGTTTCTCATGGTTTACACAGTCAAAAGCTTTGCTATAGTCGATAAAGCACAAATAGATATCCTTTTGGTATTCTTTAGTCCTCTTAATGCCCTTTTTGCTCTAATGCCATGATGTTAGTGGATTTGATATGATCATATATTCTGTTTGCATCTATTGCAGTGAATAGCTTATAGATTGTAGATAGTCAAATTATTAGTCTGTAATTTTTGGGAATGTTACTTGGGCCACCTTTTGGAAAGAGAAATGTTCTTCCTGTTATAAGCCAGTGTGATTCTAATTTTGGCTGCTTGATCAGTTGGTTTTTGCAGTTTGCCAGGTCTTGGTGGAGTGATGTTAACTATTTGAGCCAAACGTTGGTCATCTGGGCATGGGGATAAGCACTATGTCTTGCAATTAGCACGGGTGCAATTATCTCCACCTCGATAGGTGAAGTTAACTACACCTGCCATATTCCTACTCTGAGTTACTGTGTGGTGCCATGCATTATCTTTCAGAGAAATGCTGTTCATGCCCCTGACAGGTAATACCATGGCTTTGCATAAAATGCACCTCGATTTTGCATGCCACTGGCATGTTAGGTGTAAAACCACAGTACACTTCAGAAAAAAAGAGAAATAGACTTACCTGCTAATTGTTGTTCCTTGAGGAACACCAGTCCAGTCCCACACCTCTGGGTAGTGTACCTCTTCCAGCAGCTTGGAGACTGAGCATGTCATCTTTTGATGACACCAGTGTACATATGCAGCTGGCACCGCCTACCAGCCCCAGTAACCTAATGACAAAGCAGACTCACAAGTGAAACAATTAAGTAGTTAAACATACAAAAACACTTTTATGCTTAAATAAACTGGCCCCTCTCCCTCGGAAAAGGTACCCCATCCCTCCCCACCAGGATGAGAAGCCTTACCTGTTGATCACCAGAACAACTCCAATCAGCAGGGAGCGCGAGACTGACAGCGTCAATTGCACCCCATTGCCCCGCACCTCTTGGCCCTCCACCAAGGAAACCAGCTCCAGGATTGGGGTGCCCACAGAAACTCAATCAGGGAAGGATCCGAGACTGGACTGGAGTTCCTCAAGGAACAACAATTAGCAGGTAAGTCTAATTTCTCTTTCCTTATCATCCCTCCAGTCCAGTCCTGCACCTCTGGGATGTATCAGATCAGTCACATTAAACAGGAGGGACCTGCACAACCGGCCTGAAGCACCACCAATCCAAAGCGAGCATCCCCCATCGCCTGGACATCCAGGCGACAATGCTTAGTGAATGTATGAAGCAACGACTACATAGCCGCCTTGTAGATCTCCAATGGCAGAACTAAACTATACTCTGCCCACAAGGCTGCCTGAGCCCTTGAGGAAAGCGCCCGCAACCCCGCTGGCACTGCTTTACCCTTCAGGATGTACGCTAATGCGATCGCTTCCTGGATGCATTTGGAAATGGAGGCCTTTGCTGCCGCCATCCCTCTGTGCGGCCCTCCAAACAAAACAAACAGACGATCAGATTTGCGAAAGGATGCTGTCCTTCTCAAATACCTCCAGAGGACCCTTTTAACATCCAGGCGACACAACTGCAGAGTGGCCAAGCCACCCTTCATTTTTGTCAGAGCTGGTAAGGAAACTACTTGATTCACATGAAACGTTGAAACCACCTTGAGCAAAAAAGAAGATACCAGCCGAAGTACCACTTTCTCCCTGGAGAACAAAAAGAATGGCTCCTGGCATGATAAGGCCTGATGCTCTGAAATCCTGTGTGCCGAGCAAATCGCCACTAGGAAAACAGTCTTCAGGGTCAGATCCTTCAGGAAAGCCCGGCTCAGTGGCTCAAAGGGTTCCCCCACAAGAGCCATCAGCACAAGATTGAGATCCCAAGGCAGCATCACCACCCTCCTTGGAGACCGTAGGCGAGTCACTGCCCTCAGAAATCTCAGTACATCTGGATGTGTACCTGACGGCACCCTGTGGAACTTTCCTCGATAGCAGGAAATCGCCACAAGCTGCACCCGCAAGGAACTGGCAGCCAATCCCTTATCAAAGCCGGACTGCAAGAACACAAGATGGCTGGGACAGAGGCAGAGGTCGGGCACGTCTGCCTTTCTCCGCACCACGACTCAAAGATGCGCCATAAGCGGATATATACCAGACAGGTAGACCTTCCCCAGGCTTGCAGTAAGGTTGCTATCACCGAGCCCGAATATCCTTTCTTCTTCAGCTTTGCCCATTCAAGAGCCATGTCGTAAGCGAGAATCGAGCCACCTAGGGAATGCAGAGCGGTCCCTGCATTAAGAGGTTCTCTGAACCGGAAGCCATCATGTCTGGGTGCCGTGGCCAATCCGGTGCAACCAGAATTACTAACCCCCGGTGTGCTTCTATCTGTTGCACTACTCTGCTTATGAGAGCCCAAGGGGGCAAGACATAGAGAAGACCCTCCTCGGGCCACCTCTGAACTACAGCATCTAGGCCCTCAGACATTCGTTCTCTTCTGCTGAAAAACCGTCTGGCCTTGGCCGATTCAAACACTGCCATTAGATCCATGATTGGTTCGCCCCCATCGTTGCACCACCTGCTCGAACACCTCCTGCTTGAAGCGCCACTCTCCAGGGTCCATGCGCACACGACTGAGATAGTCCGCCATCACACTGTCAACACCCGCTACATGTGCCACCAACAACACCTGGAGATAGAGCTCTGACCAGCCAAACAGGCTTTCAGCCTCCTCCTCCAGGGCCGGACTGCCTATGCCCCCTTGACGGTTGATGTAAGCCACCATGGTCGCATTGTCTGAGAAGATGCATACCGCCTTCATCTGCAAGCCTGCTTCAAAACTGTGCAGCGCCGGGGCCACCGCTCACATCTTGAGCCTGTTGCAATGGGCTCCCCATCCTGACAGACTGGCATCTGTAATCAATGGGATCCACACTGGGAACTCGAGAAGCATGCCCTCTTCCAAGCTTCCCAGGCGCAGCCACCACTTGAGTGCCCTCTTGGTGCTCCACAGGCGGGGGAATACTTGGGACAGGAGCTGGCTCTGGTGGGACCACTGATGGAGCAGGGCCCTTTGTAATGGTTGCATGTGTGCTCTCACCCATGGGACTAGTTCGAGGGTTGCCGCCATAGTTCCTAGAACCTGCAGATAATGCCATACCGATGGCTTCACCATCCTCAGGAAGTGCTATGTCAAACTTCATAGACCCTGTGCCCGTGACTCTGACAGGAAGACCCTGCCCGAGCGGGTGTTGAAGCATGCTTCTAAATTCTCCAGCTCCTGTGCTGGATGTAAATGACTCTTGGCCAGGTTGACCACCCAACCGAGACTTTGGAGGAACTCCACCATTCGCGTTGTTGCTTTTTCACTTTCGTTCCTGGACTTCGCTAGAATCAGCCAATCGTTGAGGTATGGGTACACGAGCACATCTTCCTTGCGGAGTGCTGCCGCCACCACCCCCATCATCTTGGTGAAGGTATGTGGAGCTGTAGCCAGCCCAAAGGGCAATGCTCGAAACTAGAAATGGCCCATCGGCACCGCAAAGCAGAGAAACCACTGGTGTTCTGGATGGATGGGAATGTGCAGATAGGCTTCCATGAGATGTCAAAAACTCTCCTCTCCTTACTACCACTGACTGACCTCAGCTCTCCATGTGGAAATGCAGCACCTGCAGATACTGCTTAATGCCCTTGAGGTCAAGAATCGGGCAAAAAGAGCCCTCCTTTTTGGGCACCACAAAATAAATGGCATATTGATCGCAGCCATACTGGTCTTGCGGCACCGGCTCCATGGCCCTTAGCTGTAGGAGATGAGTCAGTCTCTTCTACCGCTACCACCTTGCCCTGTGCTTTGCAGAGGGACCGAATGAAGAATTGGTTCACTGGGCAAATCCACTCGAGGGCATAGCCCTCCCCGACAACCTCCAGGACCCTTTGATCGGACGTGATCTGAACTCAGGCAGGGTAAAATTCCTGCAGCCCACCTCCCACAAGTAGCATCCCCACCTTGACCCCCCTTGCATCACTGTCCTCTTCTGTGTCCCAAATTTGGGGCGGCTCCAAAACCCCTGCCTGCGCCCCGAAAACCTTGAAACCCTTGCCCTCTGGAGGAAAATTTACCTCTCTGGGCCATGCTAAAGCAGGCAGTACAAAAACGCTTGGTCCCTCGGTTGGCCTCGAGCTGAAAGGGGTTATGGGCCTGCTTTTGCTTATCCTTGGGCAACCGCCCCCCTCCTTGGATTCTCCCAAGTCCTTGACTAACTTGTCTAGGTCCTCTACTAAGAGAAGTTTCCCCTTAAAGGGTAGCTTGCTGAGAAGTGACTTGGAGGAATTATCCGCCGCCCAGTTTCAGAAACACAGGTAGTGGCGGGCCGCCATCACTGATGCCATGCTTTTGGAGAGACCCCTGATGAGATCATAATGGGAGTCCGCCAGATAGGCCGCCCCCGACTCCAGCTTGGCCGCTTCCCCGGACAGGTCTGGCTCCAACTCTCCCAGATTCTGAAGCCTTTGCAACCAGCGGAGGTAGGCTCTAGCTACCCATGCCCCGCAAATGGAGGCCTGCAGCGACATGGCATTGATATCAAAGGCCTGCTTCAACAAAGTGTCCAACTTTCTATCCTGGGTGTCCTTGAGAGCTGCACTACCTTCCACCGGAATTGTAGTCTTCTTGGTAACTGCTGATACAGCCGCATTCACCTTAGGCGACCAAAGGAGCTCACATTCTTGCTCCAGCAGCGGGTAAAGGCATGCCATAGCACGTACCCCCCTAAGGTCGGCCTCCAGCAGATCCCACTCTTCCTGGATCATCTGCCTGACCACTCTGTGCACCAAGAAAACTCTGCAATTTCCGCACAGCCTGGAGCAGAGGATCCTCCTGCGTCTCCTCCTCTGCAGGTAGGCTCATGAACATGTTCAGGGCCTTCAAGAACTCCAAGATAAGTGCTGGAAGCTCCTCCCGGTGGAACACCCTAACAAGCCAGGACCGATTCTCCTACTCTGGAATCTCTCCTTCTTCCAGCTCCGTGTCCAGGTCATCATCCTCCGGCCCCTCCGACAATGGCGATTGTTGCTACTCCTCTAGGCCTCTGGCCCTCTCAGCCATAACCCCCACTGCCTCGCTCTCTTTAGTGCCAGCCGCCCTCTTAGACCTGCATACTGATGTTGAAGAGCCGCTTACCAACCGCTGTTGGCGTAAGCAAAACACCTTGTGCAACAGCAATACAAACTCCGGTGAAAAATCCTCTGGAGCCCTGCGGCCCCAAGGGTTGGGGAAGTGGAGGGTCCGGGCATAGCTGAGGAACTGTGGGCCAGGTCGGATGAAGCTAGCGCAGGGCCCCCTGCCTCCTGGACCTCCTGCGCCTGGGAGGGACTCTCCTGCCTTGATTTGTCCTGCTCCAAAGAGTTGGCCTCTTATGTGCAGCCTAAGCACCCACCTGTCTCTGAGACCGCCCCCTGGCGGGTCCCGCAAACAGGTATTTGGTGCCTTTGAAATATCATGCCCTAGGCATCTGCCTATGCTAAATCCAGCCCTGTAGAAAGTGCTTATCTAGAGGCAGCACTGAAAATTCAGAAAGGAAACTGCATTCTTGAAATGTATTCTCTCTAGTGAATATTAATGCAGAACCTGGAAGTTGAAGGAAACAGGTGAAATACTGGACTTCCTTATAAGAGGTTGCAGATTACGACATGTATGTTATGTGATTAGAAGTAAAGCTACGGATCAAATGATAACAGTTTTACTGCTCAGGCAAAGAGAGTTATGTACCACATAACTTAACAAGAGCATTCTGGCTGTAGTTTTGATCTTTTTTATATAATACATCACCAATTACACTAACATTGGATGCATTCATGCTGCTACTACTAAGCACTCTTTAATCTGATTTAACATTGAGGGCCCACATCACCTTGGCTGGTGGATGCAACCAGTTGTTTGAATGACTACAGACATCTAGAGCATTAAATCCATCACTGACTTCATTTAATAATTTTTTAAGGATATTTCGGAATGTAAAGACATTCCCAGTTAATCCTAAAACATTTTACTGATTAGGCTACTACTAAGAAAACTAAGTAGTTTGCAATGTTAGACGTGAGCTGCATGTGGAAAAGGATACATCTAGATTGTTAAAAATGTAAAGGTTAGGAATGAAAGTTCAGATTTAAGCTTATTTGGTTCTTTTTGAAACACAGTTTAATAAAGATTTTCAATAGTGGTTCTGTGGAGAATTGGATCCTCTGCATCACCAGTACTAGTGCAAGTTCAAATTGATAAGTTGGAAGACTGGACATCCAAATGGTAGATGAAGTTTAATGTGGACAAGTGCAAAGTTATGCACCTAGGAAAGAACAACCCATACTATGGTTACACGATTCAAGATATCAACTTAGAATCCACCACCCAGGAAAAAGATGTAGGCGTCATCATGGATAATACGTTGAAACCCTCCACCCAGTGTGCAGCGGCAGCCAAGAAAGCAAATAGAATGCTAGGAATCATAAAGAAAGAAATGGAGAAGAAAACAAAGGATATTATAATGCCTCTGTATCGTTCCATGGTGCAACTGCACCTTGAATATTCTGTACAATTCTGGTCGCCATATCTTAAAAAGGATATAGTGGAATTAGAAAAGGTACAGAGAAAAGCGACAAAAATGGTAAAGGGAATGGAAAGATACCCCTTATGAGGAGAAGCTTAAAAGGTTGGGAGCCCGATTCAGTAAGGGACACGTCCGAGCTGCCTGGATGTCCAAACACAGGACGGGCTCAGATCGTACCCAATTCTGCACCACGGGAGCCAGATGTTTCCGCAATTGTAGGGGGGGGGGTGTAGGTAGAGGGGAGGGAGGAAAGAAAGTGAGGAGCAACTGAATGAATGCATTTATAGGTCAGAAGAAGTTTGTATTGGATACAGAAGCAGAAGGGAAGCCAATGAAGTGACTTAAGAAGAGAGGTTATATGAGTATAATGGGACTTGCGGAAGATTAGCATTGCAGCAGAGTTCTGAATAGATTGAAAAAGGAGAGAGATGACTCATAGGGAGACCAGCAAGGAGAAGGTATCAGTAATCTAAGCGGGAGGTGATTAAAGAGTAGATAAGTTTATTTGTATTTATTTAGCAGTTTTTCTATACTGCTGTATCTCCAAGTCTAAGCGGTTTACAGGAGAACACAAATAGCCAACAGGGCTTTACATAGAACCTTCTAATAATTATAACTTTAAGACAGTTATGGTTATTGAGTTAACAGAGGAACATTGAACTGTAATATATTCTTACAAGTATGAGGTGTGTGGGTGGGTGTGTGAATTCTGCTTAGAATGTGTGTGGTTTATTAAGCCCGGTCAGTTACGTTGGGTCAGCAAAGTGTCCAAAGAAGAGGTGGGTTTTTAGTTTTCTTCTGAAGTTTGACAGGTCAGTTTGTGGCACAAAGGTCTTCTGGCAGTGCATTCCAGAGGGCCGGTGTGGTTGGTCTTTGTAATTGTTTCTGGGGTGTGTAGTTTATTAAGGGTATGTGTTTTCCTGGATCTCTTTGGCGTTTTCTCAATGAGGGATTGGATGTAGATTGATGACAGGTCATGGTTGATCTTGAAGATTGTGAGTAAGGCTTTGTACTTTACCTGCTCCTCTAATGTGGCCAATTTAAGCTTTTAAACATTGGGGTAATGTGTTCAGTTCTGGATGCATTGCATAGGATCCTTGCAGCTCTGTTTTGGCTAGCTATATTGGGTTTATGTTTATTGGCTCTTGATATACCACCCTTTATGACATCAGGGCGGTTTACAATATAAAAATAACAGTCAGGGTAGGCTCTAGGCCAGAAAGGAAAGGAAAAGGAACTACAATCTCGACAGGAAAGAGACATCAAGCAATCAGACAGGATGGAGAGAGGAGGTTGACAAACATAAATAAAGAAACCAGGTCATTGAAGTGGGTCTGGAAGATTGTGGGCAGAGGCAAAGAGGTGTGTTTTCAAGGAGGCTTTGAATTTGGAGTAACTCTGTTCCAAACGGAGGGACGTGGGCAGGGAGTTCCAAAGGGCAGGACCAAGAAAGAAGAAGGCTGAATGACGAGTGGATTGTAGGTGTGCATGTGAGGGGGGGAAGGAAGGTGGAGACGGTTTATGTGAAGTGAACGGAGGTTAAGTGTAGGGGTGTAGAAATGGAGGAGGCTAGCTAAGTACTGCGGCATGTGAGTGCTGGTAACGTGGTGCACCAAGCGAATACGGTATTCAATTGGGAGCCAATGTAAGTGGATTAGTAAGGGAGTGACGTGATCTCTACATGACGAGTGAGTTAGAATCCTGGCTGCAATGTTCTGAATGAGTTGGAGACGGCGTAGCTGTGTGTGTGTGTGATATCTGCAAGGGCAGAATTGCAGAAGTCGAGGCGAGAAATAACGGTGGATAACGTGAGAGTGGTCAAAGCAGAGGGAGAGAGAAAGGGATTGACAGCTCGTATATGTCGAAGATAGAAGTAAGATTTCTTAGTGAGTTGAGAGATGTGGTCTTTGAGGGTTAAGCTAGAGTCAAGTACACCCCCAGATATCGGAAAGATTGAACCATAGGAATAGAGGTGTTCCCAAGAGCAGGAGCAGCAGAAGGACAGGGGCTCCCGAAAGTGAACCAGGTGAAAGATGTTTTAGCCAGATTTAAGTGAAGCCAGTATAAGAACATAAGATATGCCATACTGGGTCAGACCAAGGTCCATCAAGCCCAGTATCCTGTTTCCAACAGTGGCCAATCTAGGTCATACGTACTGTCGGCGCGCCCCCGTGTGGCCAGGCGGGTGCCTAGGGCTACAGGGGAGGGTCCGATTGTCCTTTGTTGAAATTAGCCCGATAGCATGTAGTTGTGTCCCCGAAAGGATGAGCCAAGTGCAAAGCTCGCAGGAATATTTCTTTATTTTTAGAAACAAGGATTTCCTAACCGGTTCAATTCTTTGACATGAATTGATTGAAGTTGACCAAAACAAAATTCAGGATACTTCTCCAAATAACAGCACACAAGCCTATTATACAGTCCTTGGCTTGATACAGCTTTTAAACTTGCTTTCTGGTAAAACTCTATTTTCAGCAGTATTCTGTTTCCTGGTCTCCAGGAGGCGCTATACAACCCTCTGTTACTTCACAGTAGGTGTAGCAAGACTTCTTGGCCCACTTAGATACTTTCACAAGCAATAGAATTCTTTTCCAATTATAACACACTTTCAGCACAGCTTCTTCCCAAGCAGCTTTAAACAGGACAGCTACTTTTAAAAGCACAGATAAAAAAGTAATGGGCTTTAAAATGTCCTTGCAAAAGAACTTCTGGGTTTCTTCCAGACAACACTTCCTTCAGTTCTTTTACTTATCACGAGGTAACACAGATGCATTCAGTAATCAAGACCAGCTGGGTTTCTTTCTGCTTTCAAACCCTATTTGGTTCCTTTATACTTCTTTAGCACAGATTGCACAACTTATTTCCATGTCTGAGACATTGTCTAAATCCACAGTGTCTCCCAAGTCCATATCCTCCACGCTAGACTCTTCCTGGTAACTGTTTCCCCGGGTATCTTCCTGAGAAGCCTCACTAGCTTGCACAGCCTTTAGGAGCTTCTCCCAGGTACCCTTAACAGTATGTGAGCTTGTGGGGGAAGGGCAGGAAAAACCCTCTTTGTCTAATAAGCCTTTCAAACGTTGTAAAGGGCTCACCTTATTAGTGCTGCTTTTCCTCCTTACGGATTCCTTACTAGGAGAAGAGTTGAGCCATGAACTCTTGGAGAATATTTCCTCCTCTGAGGACTCCTCCCCTGAGCTTTCCACAGGCCTTGTCAGCTCTTTGCTCCTGGTTCTCAATTGCTTCTGTGCAAGGGATTTCCATGAGTTTCTTGTCCTTCCTTCCTGGAACCCTCGTGTCCTCTGTGTCTGTGTCCTCTCTCTCTCATACGGGTCTCTCTCCTTCTCTCTCCCCTTCTCTCTTGTATAAGTGCAGCTTTCGTTCCTAAATGTTTGGGGCTGTCCTATCCCCTTTAACTCCACCCACAAACCACTCCCTTCTCCTCCCTCTATCTCCATGGGAACAGGGCGTGTGCTTAGGTCTGCACTTCTCTGTGAGAAATCTTTACCTTTAGTGTTGGTGTTAACCCTTTCAGTGCCTGCAGTTTTATGGGTAAAAGAAAAAAAAGGCAGTTTTCCCTTTTTTTTTCTGCCCTCAGCGGCTGCTTCTCCACCACAGTACCTAGCAGTTTCCCCAAAAGACACAGGTTCTGCAGTGCTTGTACTGGGTCAAGCATTGATATCCTGGGTCCCTTCTTAGTAATGGTTTATGGACCTTTCCTCTAGGAACTTGTCCAAACCTTTTTTAAACCCAGCTACACTAACAGCCTTTACTACATCCTCTGGTAACAAATTCCAGAGTTTGATTACACGTTGAGTGAAAAAATATTTTCTTTTATTAGTCTTAAATAGTTTACCCTGTAGCTTCATTGCATGTCCCCTAGTCTTTCTATATTCTGATAACGTAAACAATTGAACTACGTTTACCCGTTCCACTCCGTTCATTAATTTATAGACTTCTATCATATCTCCCCTCAGCCGTCTGTTTTCCAGGTTAAAGAGCCCTAACCTTTTTAGCCTTTCTTCATAGGAGTATCCTTCCATCCCCTTTACCATTTTGGTGGCTCTTCTCTGAACCTTTTCTAATAACGCTATATCCTTTTTAAGATACGGCGACCAGAATTGCACACAATATACAAGGTGCGGTCTCACCATGGAACGATATAGAGGTATTATAATATCTTTTGTTTTATTTCCATTCCTTTCCTTATGATACCTAGCATTCTATTTGCTCTCTTGGCTGCCGCTGCACACTGGGACGAGGGTTTTAACATGTTATCCACAATGACGCCTAAATCTTTTTCCTGGGTGGTGGTTCCTAATGTGGAACCTTGCATCGTGTAACCATAGTTTGGGTTGTTCTTCCCTAGGTGCATAACTTTGCACTTGTTCACATTAAATTTCATCTGCCATTTTGATGCCCAGTCTTCCAATTTATCAAGATCCTCTTGCAATTTTCCACAATCCTCTTGGGTTTTAACAACTTTAAATAGTTTTGTGTCATCTGCAAATTTGATAACCTCACTCGTTATTCCACTTTCCAGGTCATTTATGAATATGTCAAAAAGCAGCGGACCCAGCACAGATCCCTGGGGTACACCACTATTCACCTTTCTCCATTGGGAAAATTGGCCATTTAGCCCAACCCTATGCTTTCTATCTTTTAACCAGTTCCTGATCCACAGTAGTACACTGCCTCCTATCCCATGACTCTTTAGTTTTGCCAAAAGTCTCTGATGAGAGATCTTGTCAAAGGCTTTCTGAAAGTCCAGATACACTATATCAACCGACTCACCTTTGTCCACAGATTAGTAAGACAAGACCTTCCTTGTCTAAAGCCATGTTGGCAGTCTCCCATTAGGCCATGACTATCTACATGCTGAATAATTTTATTCTTTATGATGGTTTCTACCATTTTCCCCGGGACTGACGTGAGGCTCAGCGGTCTGTAGTTTCCCGGATCACCCCTGGAACCCTTTTTAAAAATTGGTGTTACATTGGTGATCCTCCAATCTTCAGGTATTAGAGATGATTTTAATGATAGTTCACAGATTACTAATAGCAGGTCTGCAATCTCAGTTCTTTCAACACCCTTGGATGTTGTCACACCCTGGGCCGCCTGTAGCGTTAGCGTACTGGTTGGGCTGCAGGGGGACCTTTTATTGAAAGGTTGTAGTTGGGCTCCTTTTCAATAAGGTAGTTGAGGCACGAATGGTTAAGGTCAAGACAGGGTTTTATTTCCCCTCCCGGGGACGGATTCCAAACACAGGTAATAAAGAAACATAAGCCATACACTCTGGCAAAAAGGATAGGATAAAGTAAAGTCTTGTACTTTTGAACAGGCAGTTAAATTATTTCCACAACTGTATCTCTTCAGCACAGTGAAACCACATCACTTAATACAGCCAATGAACAGTCCATCTGATTGTCAAATAATTCTGTTTCTGGTGGATCAATTACACAGGTACACTAAAAAAAATTGTTTTTAAACTGCCTCTAATGTTTCGATTGATTTTTACGTTTTTTGGTGCGCTGAATCCAAATCTGGTAACCAATTTGCTCCATCACGTACAGATTTTTTGCTACATTGGGTTAGCAGTTTGAGGTGAACGTTTCAGATTGAGTGCGATCGAGATAAAAGTTTCTTGGATGAATTCTTTATACTAATTGTTTAGTAGTTATTCAAATAAGAATAAAGAAAATTGTAACAAGGCAGCACATAAGAATAGAGTAATGTCAACAAAACACACTGTGATGGTAGCAAAATTGTCTGCACTTAAAACAGCCACATACATGTGCACAAACATTGAGCATATAAGAGCGAGGTTAGACACAAAGCAAAGCAAAGCAAAGAAATGTGCAAAAAATGTTGTACAGGTATGTATGTAAGAATAGAAAACGCAAACCGCACCATTGCAATACATGAAGACAAACACCCGATGGTGTGAAAATAAAATTCTAATAAATGAGATCCGACACTGTGGTAATAACTAGCAAATTTTTATTTCAAAGTTTAGTAAAAACACGATATTTGTCAACACAGTTTAGATTTTAAAGTCATTCTTGGGTCAATCAATCTCCTGGTGGGCCCGTTTCTTCTTCCCCCGAATGCTTCTCTTGGTGCGCTGCTTGGCGTATTTTTCATCTGGGGTTTCCCGCAGCAGCAACCAGCAGAAATCAGCCATCATAGTGGTGTTCCATCTTCCTTGGTACCTTCTCTCTGCGTCCTTGATGTCCTGGTGAAACCTTTCACCTTGTTCTTCACTGTACGCCCCCAAGTTTTCGGGAAAGTAGTTCACATGGGAGTGCAAGAAATGGACTTTCAGGCTCATGTTACAACCTTGTTCTTTGAAGGCATTGAGCATCCTGGCAACAATATCCTTATAGTTCTCATCCCGCCTGTTCCCCAAGAATTTGAGAACAACATCCTTGAAGGAATCCCAGGCTTCTTTTTCCTTCTCAGACATCGTTTCAGCGAATGCTCCATCTGAAATGAGTTTCCTTATATCAGGGCCAACAAACACTCCTTCCTTTAGCTTTGCTTCAGAAAGTCGGGGGAACTTTGAGCAAAGGTACCGAAAGCACTCACCATCTTTTGGAAGGGACTTGATGAATTGCTTAATGAGACCCAACTTAATATGGAGAGGTGGTAATAGAATTTTATCACGAGGTACCAAGCTCTCATGAAGAACATTTTTCTCATCGGGTCTCAAATACTCCCGAATTGGCCAGTCTTTTTTCCCCCAGTGTAAGTCGCGGGCCCGGCTATCCCACAAGCAAAGGAAGCAGGGATATTTGGTGAAACCGGATTGCTGCCCTAATAGCATGGATAGAATTTTAAAGTCTCCACAAATCATCCACTTATGCTCATCATAACGAATCTTCTGAAGAATCAGGGTCAAATTCTCATATTTTTCTTGGAGAATAACAGAGTGAGCAATAGGAACTGAAGCGAATGTGTTGCCATTATGAAGAACAACACCTTTTATGCTGTCTTTTGACGAATCAATGAACAGCCGCCATTCAGCAGGATCATACTTGAGTTTAAACTTTTCCATCACTCCGTATATATCGTTGCAAAATACCAAATCTTCCTCTTTGCTGAAATACTTCAAAAATTGTGTCTCGCGGTTGCGGTACCAATAAAAAGTTGTTCCTGGTGACAATAGATTTTTCTGTTTAAGCCGAGAACCTAGCAGTTGGGCAGCATCTTTTGGGAGTCCTAAATCCCAGACTAAATCATTCAATTCAGCTTGAGAGAAAAGTTCAGGTTTCGGATCTGGTTCAGTTTCAAACTCGGAAGTACTGGACTCATCGGGAAAAGCCATCTGATGAGTCTCATCATGATCAGAACCGTCCACACAAATATGATCCAAAGATTTTGGTGATTCAGGCACAGGTACTTCATTGCTATGAGGCATAGGCCTAATTGCTGAGGGAAGGTTGGGGTAACTTATTACGTTCTTATTTTTTAAGTTGTATCCCTTCACAATGCAAGAGCAAAAATAGCAGTCACTGCTGTGGTCTCTTTGTTCACGCCACATCATAGGTATTCCGAAACGAAATGCTTGTTTTTTACCTTTCATCCATAAGCGTAGATCTTCCTCACATGTCTTGCACACTTTGTGAGGAGCCCACGGTTTGTCTTGAACGCCTAACTTCAAACCGAAATAGGCGAAATATACTTTTTTAATAAATGCAGAAATGTTCCTCTGCCGCTTTTTCACGGTATATTCCCCACAAATAAAACAAAAACTGTCCGGAGAGTTGACGCAACCTCTGGCTCTGTGAGCCATCACAAATACACAGCACTGCAAACTACAACTGTAGTGAACCACTTCGGAATAAAGCTGGATTACGACTGAGCAAACAAAAGGTAATAATGAACTTGCAAAAAACTGAAATTTGACAGGAACGTTCATGTCGCAACCACCGTGTTTGAGCGAGCGAACGAACGAGGCGAACAGGAAAGAACATGCGCCAGCACGAGTACTGGATTTAGCCCCCCGCCTCCCAATTGTCCTGTTAATGTATAAAATGAATACAAAACACTCTAAAATATCATGAGGGAGTGTTTCTAGTTAGTTAACCATTACAACCTCTATTTTGGGCCAAGAAAATAAACTGCAGTTGGCTAAAAAGAAATTATGTGAATATTCCTTATATGGGTAAGAAATCTAATTTTGCAAGAAAACGTGACGTGATGGAACATTTGGGCTATTTTTCCTGGATTCAGCACCCCAAAATCTATAGGAATCAGTTGCAAAACTGGAGGCAGTTTTTTGGTAGTGTACCTGTGTTATCATTGATTCAATCTATCATCTGTACCACTCTGCTGCTGCCTATAGAGTGTGTGATAAGGAAGCTTATCATAGCTCAGGAAGGAGCTATAGAAAAGGTGAAGTGACTCTGAACAAGCAACCTGTCAGTTCTGGTAGAAATAAGAAAACAGAATTTGTCCATAAGAGACTACCAGTCCCAGAATGCACCAGGTTTCCAACAGCCATTAGAGGAGCTGAAGTGGGGAAACGTGTGTTCAATCAAGAGGGCTATGAGGTAATCCCCAAGCACTCATCTCAAAGGGCAGGGCCTGATTCAGCACAGCTGCGCTGTGCTAGGGTGGAGCACTCATCTAGGCAGAATAAAGGTAGAGTTTATTCTACAGAGAATTATCTTCATCTTGATCCTCATCCTCAGATTCAGCTTGGAGATCCTCAGCTTGGACATCTTCATCATCTGGAGGATCATCAGAAGCAGAAGCCAGTGCGGACGGACAGAGAGGGCAAGAAACCCTTTGGAAGAAAGAAGAGGAAAGCATTTGGGAGGCCTAAAGGAGTCCAGAGCAGTACGTATACTGGGAGACATTCAAAAGGCCAGCATACACCATTGGACTGGGGAAAGCCAGAGGAATGGTGCTGCAGAGCTAGGAATCTCCAGACGGTACCTGTGAGGGAGACGGCTGCACGTGTAAGGGACCCTAAGACCCGTGCCAGAAGGTATGTGAAGAGAGATCCAGTGTCCAGGGATCTGGATTGGAAGGCTGGACATAAGAACTGGACTACATACTGGCCAGGCTATTTAGAGAGGAACTCTAACAGTAATGGAAGCTCAGGTATGAACACTGATCTATGCCCTAGCTATAACCTTGAAAGACAGCAGGGAAACAAGTATTCTCCTGAGAGTGCTACATTGAGAAATTCCTCTGTGCCAATCCATGATATTGAACCCATGATTGTTGAAGAAGGGGGAGCGGTCTTAGATACAGGCTGTGAATATATGGATTGCTCTCTGTCTAAACTCCTTTGGTAATTTTCTGTTACAAAGTACAACAACCATCACAAAGAAATACAAACTTGTTCTTTAATCTACTCAGAAAAGCTCCTGAAGTAGGATTTGAGCCACGCAGTAGAAAGCAAGCCAGCTAAGGGGTTTCAGCTGGGTAACTGCTAGCAATTGAGCCTTACCTAATTGCTTGTGAGCTCTGAGGGACTCACTTCTGAATCTATGTGTGAAGATATAAGAAGTTAACCTGAAAAGAACAGTTTTTCCCTTCTTTGTGGGTTTTGCTTGTTGTTTGATACACTGTTAAGAAAATATTAGCTAAAGCCTACAGAAAAGACCAGTTTGTTACCAACCAGGTCTTTATTCTTTTGCTTTTTTATTTATTTATTTTACAATTCTTATATACCGCACTATTTGCAATCAGCGCGGTTTACATGTAACAAAAAACATCCGACAAAATGCATATGTCTGGTCATTACATTGAACAGGGAGTGGGATTTGGAGAACAAGTATCAACTATATAAAGGAACTTGGAGAACAAAGGTGAACTATATACATAAGAAATTCAATGGAAAAGGCTCCTGTTTGGTGTTTTACATTTTTGGGGATGAACTATATGAGAGTGGCTGGGGTTCAGGGCTGTAGGTAAGGTGTTTGATAAAGAGGAAATGTTTCAGGGCCTTCCTGAATTGGCTTTGATTGCCTGACAAGTTCAACTGTTTTCCTGATTTTGTTTTTCTAAGTTTAACACTGAAAGCAAGTATCCTGTTTTATGTGCTACCAAGCATATCTGTGTTGGGAGAAATAACCCCATAAATAAATATCTTATTGGCTTTACACTCAAGCACAACTAATTATTGTGAGCAGCTGTGTCTGGTGTGAATGGACTGCATTTCCCACAATCCCTTGCAAATCATATTGATATATGCACTTGCCAAGACTGTGAACATTCTCACCCAGGCAGCCGTCTGACAAGTGTTGGCAGATTATTCTCCTCTGCCAGCTCCCGTGACCTCCCTATCATCTCCTCTAGCAGGTAAGGGTCTGTATCACCATATCTTGGCATATAATTGTAATGAGAGTTATGTCCCTTATAACTCCTACGTGAGAAAGTCTTATATCCAGCTTTACATTGGCTAATTGGCCTACCTTCAGGGTTTGAGGCAAGAGAAAGTCTGTGCACTGCTCCTTTTAGAAGGGGTTTAAACCTTAGAGGCTTTTCTCTACGTTCAGGCTGCTCAGCACCCTCTTCCAACATACAAATGTCTGGCACCGTATATTCTCCCTTTCTTGAAGCTTGCAAATACTTTCCAGTTATCCTGACTGGTACTTTCTCCTTGTGAATGCCTTTACCATAAGGAATAGGTTTTGAGGTTTGGTTAAAAGGTTTCTGTGCCTTTCTCCTCCAATTAACTCTATTAGCTGTTAGCTGCCTTTATCTTTCCCATTCAGAATCAGAGTCACACACGTGAGTTTTCCTACCAGCCCAGGGCAGATGTTGCTTTCCAGATTCAGACCTCAGCTTGTACACAGACTCCAGCTGGTTCGGATTCACCACGTCTTTCCTGCTTCCTATTGCTGGCTTCTCTGAATTCTCTGAGCTGCTTTCTCTGGAGCTACCAAAGCCAAAGCTCTTGCTCCTCCTACTGCCACTGCTGCTCCTTACTAACTCTAGTGAACGTCCCTTATACGTTTGCTGAGGCTCTAATCCAGCCCTTCCCCCTCCCAGGTGAAAGCTATTAGAGCTATGAGCTGGGGATTGTTTATCAGCTGTGCGGGGTTCTTTCCCTCGTGGCTGGGAATGTTTGTGTTGCTCTTGGCAAATGGGTGTCCTGATATCTTCCTTCCTGCTAGAAACAGCCCTATTGCTCATAGGTTCCTCTGTTTTTCTATCCCATGATATCTTTTCCCCATTACAATGTATACCATCTGGCTCAGGTGATTTGCTACTCTTCAGTTTATCTAATAGTTTGTAATATATCTTCCCAATGTCTCGATATTTCCTTCAATTCTTCCGCACCTTTAAATACCACTTCAGTCATGGGTAACATCCCTACATCTTCCTCAGTAAAGACTGAAGCAAAGAATTCATTCAGTCTCTCCGCTATCGCCTTGTCGCCTCTTAGTGCCCCTTTAACTCCTCTATCATCTAATGGACCAACTGACTCTCTCACAGGTTTTTTGCTACGAATGTACTGGGTCATTCCATGTCAAGTGGTCTAGTATATAAAAAGTGCCCCACTCGATCATCTTGAATTTTGCTGAAATTTTGTATGTACACTACCATGTGTCTCAAACTAACTTTGGTAAAGTTTTAGATTCTCTCTTGGAATACATTCTGAGATATAGTTGTTTGTCTGATCACATACCTTGACTTTGTACAGTACGAGTCTGAGATTTCAGCAAATTTGAGACCCTATATTTTCTTTGCTATTTTATTATAAAAAATGAAACTTGACTATCCTGTACAACTTTTTGCGCTCTATTTAATGATACTAATGATAATATTTTTGAATATGTCAGAAGTAGATATATTGCAGCAAAGTCAGCCAAAAAAATTGATGTTCTAAAAAAATGAAAAATTAAACATTATGCAGCTTCCTAAATAATCAAGTAAAAAGTATGAAATTTTGCACATAATACCTCTATGTACTGAAGTTCTTGAGTTTATAATTTCATGCTCTTAGCATTCTCCGTTAGTTTACAAATTAAGTGTAAAGTTGATGATTTTTTGCAAAAACGTAAAAATAGGGTATTTTTAACCTCCTTTTACACAAAAGTATCTTCTAAAATCGTTTTGAAACCAATTTCATTAGAAAGAGCATGTTTTAAGCTTTCTAGAAAAGCGGAATTAATTTACTAACCCTGGCGTACAATACCCTGAAAAGAGGGCTAAACATAGCGGACATTACCATGCTTGACAAAGGCATGTAATTCAACCTGCAGTTCTAACGTTATCCAAATGTTATATTTAAAACTCATTTATTTCCATAGGAGTTGCTCATTAACTGTTAAGTGCATATATGTTGTGGGCTTAACGTATAGATTTTCAGATTAGCATTAGTTGGTACACATTTACTAATTAATTTACTTCAAAATGGACATCGACGAATCACTTGATAACAATCCTCCTATGCCTGAATGTACCGTTGGACAAAAATTGTCATCAAAATGTCACCATGGCTCATTTTATTCCAATAAAACTGGGCTCAATTCTGTGAGCTGCTTGTCAGCAAGCGAGAAATTGCTTACTACTCGACGATCAGAAGTTGACCTTACAGACAATGACAGTATCTGCTTGCATCACCAAGCACAGTATCTCAGCAAATATGAAATGAACCAAAAGTCGTGTTGCAATCCGTTTGAAAAGCAGAATCACGTCACTAAAAGTGGATTATCAAAAGTAACTTTAGCCATGTCTGAGGGCTTGAAAAAAAGTGACCAAAATGAATGTAAAGCCAGGCCAGAAAATTTGCATCAGGTGCAAAGCAAAATATGCTTCTATGGTTGAAGCCACAGCATCTTCATCTTTGGATGATTTTGATCCAGATGCCTTGGACACCCTTGAACAAAGCTTGACTGCTTTAGGCACTTCTCCATTAAAAATACAAAGAATTAGCAGTAGAGACAAAGCTGGCTATTTGAAACAAAAGATTGAGTGCGCACAGAACGTGGTAACAAAAAAAATAATGTCTGCTGCTGGAGTGGCTGACAACATTGAACAATCTAGTCTATCTGCAGAATGCAGTCTATGTAGCGATTACACTGAGCTTATTAAAGAAATGAAAGCAAAGATTGATATATCCAATAGGTCAACAAAAGTTAAATTGTTGACTTTGGCCCCAAAAAGTTGGTCAATAAAGGAAACAGCAATGAAGTTTGGCGTTTCTGAATGTATGGTCAAAATAATGGCCCGAAAAGTCAAGAAAGACAAAGGCATTTGTGCTTTACCTGATGCAAAAATTGGCAAACCATTATCAGAGGAAGACGCTAAAAGAGTCAAGGATTTCTATGAAGATGATGAATTTAGCAGAATGTGTCCTGGCAAAAAAAGAATGCATTTCAGTGCGACTCGATGGTGTCAAAGTTCAAAAACAAAAACGGTTGCTGTTGTGTAATCTTAAAGAGTTGTATGTAGCATATCATAATAAATTTGGAGCAGAAATCGGTTTTTCAAAATTCTGTGATCTCAGGCCAAAGTGGTGTGTGACTGTTGGTGCTTCAGGCATGCATTCTGTTTGCGTCTGCAGTATACATCAGAATGTAAAGCTCATGCTGCAAGATGCAAATATTAAAGAGAACTACAAGCTGCTAATGGAAAAGACAGTGTGTGACCTGAATTCCAAGGAATGTATGCTACAAAGATGCCAAAACTGCCCTGGCGAAGAATCACTTGTAGCGTATTTGGATGAAATATTCCAGGATTATGATGCAGAGGAATCAATTGAATTCAAACAATGGATTCACACTGACTGAGAAACACTGGAAACAAGCATATTAACAGTGGACAACTTTGTTGAAAAACCTTCAAGCAAAATTTGGAAGCTGACAGGCCATCATTTTGTTTCAAAACACCAAAGTGAATATCTGAAGTCACTGAAAGCTGACTTAAAAGAAACGGAGTTCATTGTTTTGATGGACTTTGCTGAAAATTACTCATTTGTTGTCCAAGATGCTGCCCAGGGCTTTCACTGGGAAAATTCACAGGCCACAGTATATCCATTTGTTGCTTATTATGCAGACAAAGGGGCACCTTGCAAATTGTTAATTGTTGCATAATGTCCGATCATATGCAACATGATACCGTGTCAGTACACGTGTTTATTCAGAAGTTTATCAAATTTTTGTTGACCCAAGCAGATGTTACGAAAATATACTACTTCAGTGATGGCTCAGCAGCGCAATATGAAAACTACAAAAACTTTGTAAATTTATGCAACCACAAAAATGATTTCAATATCGAGGCTGAATGGAACTTTTTGTCACAAGCCATGGAAAATCACCTTGTGATGGGGTTGGTGGCACAACTAACGTTTGGCAGCCCGAGCAAGTCTACAAAGACCTTCGTCTGACCAAATATTGACACCAAAAGATCTGTATAACTTTTGTGACCAAAATATACACAGAATTAAATATATTTATGTCGCAAAAGATGAAATTGAAAAAAGCAGGAAGTTTCAAGAAGAAAGGTGGAAAGAAAGCAGCACAATAGCTGGCACTAGAGAGCATCACCAATTTGTACCAGTTGACTCAAACTTGGTTTGTGTCAGCAGAGTTTCAAATGATACAATAAGTTTTTTAGCCAAAATTTCCAATACTGCTATTTTGTATTTGAAATTATCTGAGTTGTCCCTTGGTTGCTACGTAGCTTGCATCTATGACAACAAATGGTGGATTGGCAAAGTTGTTGAAGTTTCAGCTGAGGAAGATGATGCATTGATAACATTTATGCATCCTCAAGGTCCTGCTCATTCATTTTATTGCTCAAATTCAATCGTTACACCCTAAATATCTTTCTATTCCAAGCTGGTGGATGAATTAACAAATATTAGATTGCATTATTGTATTATTCCTATGGACGCACTATCTCCACATATCACACTATTCACCATACAAACTAATAAATATTTTATTGAACAAATGTTGACATCCCTTACTATCTCATCTCACAATATATCTGAAACTTAGAAAATCAATATATTTAATACATACATTACTTGTACAATGTTAACATCCCTTATTATCTCACAGTGTGACTATGCATCCTATATAATCATACAATTCCACAATTGTTTTTCCTACAAAATATTAAAATACATTAACATAAATTGCTTTTTTATAAACCTTAAAATATTCAATTAATTATGCTGAATTGAAGGTAAAACTTCCTTCTTATTAATGCTCATTTGAACTGAATAGCTGATATCCGTGGCTGGTCCCACTATAGTGAGTACTCAAATATTATCCCCAAGTGTCCAGTTCATCAATTTCATAACGTTTTTATAGATGTCCCATAATGGTGTCCAGCTCTCTGTATAAGAAGTACGTCACTTTTTTTCACTTCCTCGTAACTCTTCAGCAGCAATCAGTCCAAAATTTGTCCCAACGCCGTCCACTGGCACTGCCCACGCGTTTCCCTATTTAGTTCCTCAGGGGCTCTTCATTTAAATAGCACTACTCTCAGCACTCTCTTTACAAAACTCGATGCTGCCCACGTCTCTCTCTGATCGATTCCACCAAGAAATGAACCAACGATTCAGGAACGCCGCGCGAATTTGAGTGATTTCACACCCTGTGAATAGTGCCAGAATAGGAGTTGATAAGACATTCATTTTATTGGCCAGAAAGGCAAGATGTTTGCTGGATTCCAGAGCAGCACCTCATTAGCATGCTCCCTGAACCTTCAGTTACATCATCTGGCCGACAGTATCAATTCCCAGAATCCATTTTGAAGGAAGTGGCTTGCAAACATAACAGAATGTAAAAAAATTGCTAGCATTAAAATTGAGGTGAGTACTTCGGCTTGGGAACCATATAAGATACACAGTTTAGGCTTGGGAACCTAGGATAAGATGCCCAATCATTGGCTTGGGAACCAGCTAGACACCCACTGAAGGCTTTGGAACCTCAAATAAGAAACCAAATTAAAGGCTTGGGAACCTAGATTAAGAAACCCACCCGTGGCTGGTATTGCACAGCTATCGGGTATGACCTCTATGGCGATGGGGTTGCCAGTTCATGTTCCTGAACTGGTAGTGACAATGTCACCATGGACCAACGCAATACAATATTGATAATTTTTCAATATAAAAATGTTAAAACAAGTATGATCCAACAAATTAACAAATAATAATATGATGAAATATACACTGTTGCCATGGCACTGTCCGCTGACTTTGGTCCTCTTTTTAGAGCACTGTATGCCAGCGTTAGTCAATCAAATTAACTTTATTAGGGAGTTTAAAACATGCTCTTTCTAATGGTAGTAGTTTGAAAACATTTCTAGAAGATACTTTTGTGTAAAAGGGAGTTAAAAATACCCTATTTTTAGCCTTTTTGCAAAAATTATCAACTTTACACTTAATTTGCAAATTAATGAAAAGGGCTAGGAGCTTGAAATTATAAACACAAAAACAACAGTACTACGAGATACTATGCCTCAAATTTCATGTTCGTTGTTTACTTATTTCAGGAGCTATGCAATGTTAAACTTAATTTGTTTAGGCCGCCAATTTCTTTGCCCGACTTTGGTGCAATGTGTCTATTTCTGACACAATCAAAATAGATTATTATTAGTCTCATTAAAAAGAGCGCAAAAAGATGTGCAGGGTAGTTAAGTTTCATTTCTTATAAACAAATAATAAGAACAATATTAGGTCTCAAAGTTGCTGAAATTTTGAATCGTACTGTACATGTTGTGATAAGGAAGCTTATCATAGCTCAGGAAGGAGCTATAGAAAAGGTGAAGTGACTCTGAACAAGCAACCTGTCAGTTCTGGTAGAAATAAGAAAACAGAATTTTCCCATAAAAGACTACCAGTCCCAGAATGCACCAGGTTTCCAGCAGCCATTAGAGGAGCTGAAGTGGGGAAACGTGTGTTCAATCAGGAGGGCTATGAGTTAATCCCTAAGCACTCATCTCAAAGGGCAGGGCCTGATTCAGCACAGCTGTGCTGTGTTAGGGTGGAGCACTCATCTAGGCAGAATAAAGGTAGAGTTTATTCTACAGAGAATTATCCTCATCATCTTCATGATCAGCTTGGATATCCTCAGTTTCATCTGGAGGATCATCAGAAGCAGAAGCCAAACCGGACGGACAGAGAGGGCAAGAAACCCTTTGGAAGAAAGAAGAGAAAAGCCTCTGAGAGGTTTAGAGGAGTCCGGAGCAGTACGTATACTGGGAGGCATTCCAAGGGCCAGCATACACCATTGGACTGGGGAAAGCCAGAGGAATGGTGCTGCAGAGCTAGGAATCTCCAGACGGTACCTGTGAGGGAGACGGCTGCACGTGGAAGGGACCCTAAGACCCGTGCCAGAAGGTATGTGAAGAGAGATCCAGTGTCCAGGGATCTGGATTGGAAGGCTGGACACAGGAACTGGACTACATACTGGCCAGGCTATATAGAGAGGAACTCTAACAGCAATGGAAGCTCAGGTATGAACACTGATCTATGCCCTAGCTCTAACCTTGAAAGACAGCAGGGAAACAAGTATTCTCCTGAAAGTGCTCCATTGAGAAATTCATCTGTGCCAATCCATGATATTGAACCCATGATTGTTGAAGAAGAGGGAGGGATTGCAGATGAAGGCTGTGTTTACATGGATTGCTCTCTGTCTAAACTCCTTTGGTGATTTTCTGTTATAAAATACAGCAACCATCACAAAGAAATACAAACTTGTTCTTTAATCTACTCAGAAAAGCTCCTGAGTAGGATTTTTAGCCACGCAATAGAAAGCAAGCCAGCTAAGGGGTTTCAGCTGGGTAACTGCTAGCAATTGAGCCTTACCTAATTGCTTGTGAGCTCTGAGGGAATCACTTCTGAATCTATGTGGGAAGATATAAGAAGTTAAACTGTTCTTTTCAGGTTTTCTCCTCTTTGTGGATATTGTTTGTTGTTTGATACACTGCTAAGAGAATATTAGCTAAAGCCTACAGAAAAGACCAGTTTGTTACCAACCAGGTCTTATTTCTTTTGCTTTGATTGCCTGACAAGTTCAAATGTTGTTTTCCTGATTTTGTTTTTCCAAGTTTAACACTGAAAGCAAGTAACCTGATTTATGTGCTACCAAGCATATCTGTGTTGGGAGAAATAACCCCATAAATATCTTATTGACTTTACCCTCAAGCACAACTATTTATTGTGAGCAGCTGTGTCTGGTGTGAATGGACTGCATTGCCCACAATCCCTTGCCAATCATATTGATATATGCACTTGCCAAGACTGTGAACATTCTCACCCAGGCAGCCGTCTGACAATGTTCAGGCTATGGGGTCAAACAAACGGCTATATCTCAACAGGTTTAACACCAGAGAACCTAAAACTCTACCAAAGTTCATTTGAGACATGGGGGGCTCTAAATATAAAATTTAGTCAAAATCCGTGATGGTCATGCGGGGAGCCCTAGACCACTTGACATGGAATGACCCTACTTGAAAAAATCTTTATTTCGCATTTTTGCTTCCACAGCAAGCTTCTTCTCAAATTCTCCCTTTGCCTGCTTTATCAATGCCTTGCATTTGACTTGCCAGTGCTTGTGCTGTTTCCAGGTTTCGTCGTTTGGCTCTTTTTTCCATTTCCTGAAAGATGCTTTTTTGGCAACAGCCTCTCTGACCTCACCTTTAAACCATGCTGGCAGTTTTTTGGACTTCCTTCCACTTTTCTTAAAGCGTGGAATACAGCTGGTCTGGGCTTCCAAGATAGTATTTTTCAACAACACCCAAGCTTGATGTAAGTCTTTAACCTTTTCAACTGCTCCTTTTAGTTTTTTCTTAACTATTGTGGTAAGGAGGGTGCAGCCCAGCTAGGGAAAACTGAAAAAAAGAAGGATTTTTCTTCTTTGCGGGGGATGGGCGCACAAAACCACATACTCCATACTAGAAGCCCTGAAAGGAACCTAGGGGGCAGAGCTAAGGGTAAACCAATCCCAGACCACAGGACAACCCTGCATAGGAGTAGGAGGTCCAAGTGGGAGGAGCCAGGAAGGGAGTTGCCCTGCTCAGCAGTTAACAGAGAGAAAACAAACACAAGAGGGAGAGGCAGTTTGAGTTTGGAAGGGGCTGTGAGCAGAAGGTCCAGGAGGAGTGCGAGAGCAAGCACAAGTGGCAGCTGCAGTTCCAGGCCTAGCCCAGGTTCGAGTCCAGTTCCCAGGAGGCACAGACAGGAAAGATCTGGGGCCAAGCTGAGGAGAACCTTTGCAGCCAAGGAGAGCAGCAAAAGGAGGAACCATTATAAAGGCAGCCAAGAAAGGTACGCAGGGAACAAGCATTGCCAGCAGGATAGTTCTTGCTCTGACTCAGAGGAGACTTTCATACCCCTGAAGGCTCAGCGCAGCAAGAAATATCTCACCAGGGAGGTTAAACAGGAGAGACCCCCAAGAGACCGGCCTGGAGAAGGCAAGGCCAGGCAGTGGGAGAGACTGTTTAATCTTGTGAAGACTTAAGGAAAAGACACCAGAGCACTTTCAGGAAGCACCCAGCTGTAGCTCAATTGAGAGCATGGAGGTAGGCCCTGAGGAAAGTGTTGTTGAGTCTGAGGTCTCTGAGATGGAATGTGAGCTGTGCACTAAGATACACTAGTAATGTGAGCTAGAAACAGTGGAATATAAAAGAGGCTGTTGCAATTTAAAGACAGTTTCAGAAGCTGGAAGAGAGGAGTAAGCCTGAAGGAAAAGGGTTAGGAATCTCTCCTAGGAAGCTAAAACTGCAGAACCTCAGTGAAGGCCCAAACAGCTGAAACTGTTTGTGTGTGTGTGGCAACAGCAGGCTTGAAGCTGAGGACCCATCCACTGTGTGAAGAGTTTTACAAATGCTTTTGTTTTATAATGTTAAGCAATTGCAGTGAGGAACAGAAACTGCTATAAGTTTGTGCCAGGTTACAATGTTTTGGACATTTTGATTTCTGGAGAAGTTATCCTGTATTTTCTTTTGTCTGGAAAAATGTTATGCTTGAAGAATTTTATGTTCACCACTTACCAGCCTGGAACCCGAATAAAATTTCCTGTGCGCTTTATTAACCACTTGGCTCTTCCTTTCGGACACAACTACACAAAAATCCTAGAAGGGATATAAGATGGCCAGCCGTCCCTACTAGACAACCGCCTGGAAGGGGCGCGAGCGTCACACTATTTTAATCATTTTATCATAGTCTCCCTTTCGAAAGTTAAAAGGTAGTACTGTGGATTTTCTTACTGTCCCTCCTCCACTAATTAAATCAAAGGCGATCATGCTATGATCACTATTGCCAAGTGGCCCCAACACCCTTATCTCTTGCACTAGATCTGGTGTTCCACTAAGGACTAGGTCTAATATGGCTTCCCCTCTGGTCGGTTCATGAACCAGCTGCTCCAAGAAGCAGTCATTTATGTCATCTAGGAACTTTATCTCCCTAGCATGTCCTGCCGTGACACTGACCCAGTCGATACCGGGGTAATTGAAATCACCCATTATTATTACTGCGCTGTAACTTTTGTTAGCTTCCTTGATTTCTTTGAGCATTTCATCATCCATTTGTTCATTCTGGCCAGGCGGTCGAGAGTACACCCCCACTGCCATCGCCTTCCCCTTTTTACATGGAATTTCAATCCATAGAGATTTTACAGCAAATTTTGTTTCCTGCAAAACTTTAATCCTTTCTGACTCAATGCCCTCTCTAACATAGAGCGCAACCCCTCCACCAATTTGATCAGCTCTATCATTACGATATAGTTTGTACCCAGGTATCACAGTGTCCCACTGGTTGTCCTCCTTCCACCATGTCTCTGATATTCCAATCATATCTAACCTCTCATTTAGTGCTACATATTCTAACTCTCCCATCTTATTTTTTAGACTTCTAGCATTTGCATACAAGCATTTTAGAGACTGTATTTTATTCATATTAATTTGGCTATTGGTAGACATGGGTAATTTGGGATCTTTAAGCTCCGTCTGCTCCATACTCGAGGGCATTTGGGCTACTTTACTCTTTTTTGGAACCTCTCTGCTTTTGGTAGTATCCTTCAAGGATACATTCTTCCGAACCTTCCGCTCTTGGGTGACTTGTCGGCTTTCCCCTATTATCTAGTTTAAAAGCTGCTCTATCTCCTTTTTAAAGGTTTATGCCAGCAGTTTGTGGATAACCATTTTGCCACCAGGGAAAGGCAGGAATTTAGGGCCAGAGGTCAGGATGAAGGGGGTTGGTGTGGTGGAGGATGACAATGTCGTCTACATAATAAAAAGCTGACAGGCCAGATTGCTGGATTTGGAGAGCAAGTAGGGGAAGAAAGAGGTTGAAAAGGAGGGGAGCCAGAACGGAACCTTGGGAGACATCGCAAGGAAATGGAATGGGGTCCAAGTAAGACTGCGAGCCAAGAGAGGAAACCACAGAGAAAGTGCGGGCGGAGAGAAAAAGAGTGAAACCAGCAGTAGATGGAGCCACTTAAACCGGCGTCCCTGAGGCATGAAAGGAGAGAGTGATCGACGAGGTCAAAAGCCGCCAAGAGATCCAGAGACACCACCACCGAGATATCACCCCTATCATGTAATGAGAAGTTCATCTAGGAAAGCTACTAGGACTGTTTTGACGCTATGGCCTAGGCGAAAACTTGATTGGTGGGGGTGAAAGAAGTTAATAGAGGTGAGGTGTTGTGATAGCTGTGTGAAGACAGTCTTCTCTAGTATCTTTGCGAGAAAAGAAAGGTTAGAGATTGGACGGTAGTGCGCTGGGATTAGGGGGTCGAGAGCGGACTTCTTCAGGATAGGACGCACTAAGGCTTGTTTCCACTGGGAGGGGAAAATTCCAGTAGAGAGGGTGTAGTGTGCACTTAGGCAGGCCTTAGAAAATGAGGTTACAGTTGTCTAGATGTGGGAAGATGAGTGCTTGAAGGATTGAGTGGAAGTCACGGGGGTTGAGCAGAGGCTTAAGGCGTTGCACTGTTTTGAGTTTGTGATAGATGGATTTTGTGATGTTCTTGATGTGAGGGATGAGGGTCAGGCCTTGATCGAGTGTGACTGTGACTCCCAGGTAGCAAACTTCTTTTTTGACTTGCAGCTGTGTTCAGAAGTAATCATACAGAAAGCATAACAAAACTAATACAAAGTAATTTTGGAGTATTTCCCTCACCATCCCCTTAAGTAAAACACTTTTCCTTCTGCTTTTTCTGCTACAGCTATAAAGTATTTAAGAGATTTCCTGTCCATCCACAGCTCCTAGCACAGTGAGAGAGGAGGATATATGGTTCCTAGCTACACTCAAACATAAACTAACAATATCCTTTCACAAAGACAGATGCACACAACACAAAGAATCAGAAGCATGCCCACTCACTCATTAGCAGACATATAGTGGAGATTTGCAAGCCACCTTCTTCTGAAAATGGGGTGCAAATTCCTGGTCTTTAAAAGTTCTGTCCCGTTATATAGTTTTTTCTTTTCCAACTGGTCCCTTTGTTCTCAACTCCAGGCATCTGAATTCTCTCTTCCATGCCTTCCTTTGTCCGATCATATCTGCACTCCCATTCCTGTTGACCTTTTATATTTATTTATTTATTTAACATTTCTTATATACCACCTTTCATGATATCAAGGTGGTTTACATTGAACAAACTGAAATTACATTGAACAGGGCATTATAACTTGGAGATAACTATTTTACAGGGAACATGGGCAATGGAGGGTTAAGTGGCTTGCCCAAGACCACAAGGAGCACCTGTGGGACTAGAAACCTTAGTCTTTCCGGCCCAAGGTTGCTGTCCTCTAGTGGGACATGCCCAGTGTTTATAACCATTTGCTTGGGCCTTTATCAGATTTATTCCCTGTTATCTGACCTTTTTACAACTTATTCAATTCTTCACCTGGTTTGACTTCCCAGCCCTTATTTTCAAGAAATATAGAAAATATCTCTTATTAGTTCTCTGATATCTTCTGACAGTTTTTACCCTAGGCCCCAGCAGACCTCATGCTAAACTGGCATATTTATGCTTGTGATGCCTTCTCTCTTTGTGCTCTGTAGATGTGTGTTTTTTCTCACATTTCTTCCATCTGATGTCACCTAATACCTCTAGCAACTCACGGAGCACATCAAATGCCAATGCCAACAATTTGGACAACATTTTAGATGTTCTGTGTTAACCCTTTCCCACTAGCTCTCACAGCGTGTATTTATGATATTTGTGCTGGTGTCAGTATTCTACGAGTGGGCTTAGCTTTGGAAGTGGTCTGCCATGAGCTGCGGTGTCAGGTCTGGTTTTTTTCTTGCTGTGTGGGATTTTTTATGTTTGTCTTAAGTAGGTCAAATAGCTCTCTGGGCCTGTTAAGTGAGCGTTGTATGAGCTCAGAGAAATACTCCTTTTTTGCCTCATATGTTGCCACTTGATATTCAAGGAGTTTGGCCATATATGCATCCAGGTTGTTCACTGATCTACACTGCTGACGTCTTCTTTCTAGTAGTCTAAGCTTGCATTTCACGATTTTTAGTTGTATGGTGTACCATGTAGTTGTGTTTTGCCTGCGTGAGACTGTTGGAGCGTGTTGTTTAATTGCTATGTTGGTTATTGTCTGGTTCTAATTTCAGATGAGTAGGGCACTGATCACCAATGATGCAGTTAGCATTCCAAGGGCTGAAATGTGCATACTGTGTTTGTCTTTGCGGTAACTGCTGGACACATGCTGGCCATGCCCCCAATAATTCTGTAGTGCAAGTGGCATCTAACGCATGTTGATTTTGACTCAAAGCATGTTAAGGGAAAAAGATATGGCAATTTAGTAAAAGGGCCCCTTTGACTGCTGCTGCTCTTTGCTGCCTCTCATGAGCTGCCACCCTAGGGGACTGGCTAGTCTTGCCTAATGGTTGGGCTGGCACTGTCTATTGAAACTGGCAGAAGATGAGTAGGACACACACTGAACTTACAGCACTGTTGCCACACTGCCTCCTTACCTTCTTCAATTGTAGTAGGCGGGTGCCTAACAGAGATAGGCCTGTGGCCTATAACCAAATCCCTTTGTCTTTATTATTTCCGCAGCCTGCCTGGTAGTAACTGCGCAGTAAGAAATGCATATTTTTAGCAGCTTCTCACCTTACAAACACGCCCCAGCCGGCCTTATTGGTGACCGGCTAAGGGGAACTTATTATGTGCCAATCATATTGTAACCAAATTGTGATAACAGGATGTTAGTTTGCATATGGCTAGGAAAACTATAAGTGTAACTAAAACCTTTGTTCAGGGGCTCAGTCTTTGGAAGCTATTCCACCGAGTTCACACCGGCTAATAAACTGCTGTTTGCTTTCACGAAGGCCTCGGGTGTCTTTTCTTGTTCAGGTAATCTATAACATTTCCTGGTTCCCTGACCGGGAAACGACGACGTTTGCCATCTCGGAGTGGTGGACCAGCCATCCGGTGGGCTCCGGGAGGTCCCGAGGCGCCACTGGACTGTTTCCAGACGGGACGTTGCGACGGTCCTGGAACCCGTGGGACCAGTTGGCCCCACTCACGAACCCACAGAGGCTCGGAAACCAATCCTGACCTGTACACCGGATCCGGTAAGTCTGATTTGGTAATTCTCTGTAATTAAGAGGAGCCTGATCACCTCCTGGGGACGGCCCTAGTCCGTCAGAGGCTGACCGAAACCACCGATTTCCCCTCTGGTATATTGCTATATTATTCTGCTGGTTACTATTACTGTTACATTATTCTGCTGGTTTCTGTGGGGTTCGGGAGGGACGGGGGTGGGAAGAAAGCTGAATGAGTGAGAGGCCCGCTTGCGGACCAAGTGAGTGTGGACCCCCCCCCCCGAGTAGTGCATTTCCTGGCTGGGCGACTGCGCCCAGGTCACGAAAGGGGGGGAAGTGTTTGCATTCGCAGTTGAAGGAGGCGTGAGAGAGAGAGGTTTCGGGCAGTAGGGGGGGGGGTGGATCCACTCTGAGCCCACTGCAGTGTCTCTGGCGATTATGGAATCACTATGACCCCAGGCCGATTGGAAGTTTTGTGTGAACAGGAATGGCCCCTCCTATCCTTAACCTGGCCTCCCGAGGGATCTCTTGATTTAGACCTGTTATTAGATGTGCACACAGTAGTCCGGCAGAGTCACCCTGACCAGTTTCGCTATATTGATTGCTGGTTAAGAGTCTGCTCCAAGAGGCCCCCATGGTTAATTAGATGTCACGAAGATCAGTGTCGTATTCTTCTGTCCTGGCCCACCAGTGGACGCCCCCGGGTTCCTAGGAGCCAATCCCGACCACCCATCTACCGGGATCCCGACCCCCCTTGAACGACCACGTAGTTACCAATACCCACGCCTTCCCTTGGCCCCAGCTCCTCCATCCCCTTACCCCCAGGTCCAGAACCAAGGCCCGCCCCTTACCCTCCAGGACCCGCCTCTGACTCCGACACACCCCCTACCGGTGCCGGACCCCCCCCCAGCCATTCCCAGAGACTTTCCAAAGCCTTAACCCCTTCGACCAAGGGGAGCGGTTCCCATGATGGATCTTCCTCCACGCTTGACAGCAGTTCGGTAGACAAGGACTGGCTGGACCAACCCGACATTCAATCTCAGAGTTTCAGGGTCCAATTGCCTCTATCTGGGCCCACGGCCAACTCCACCCCTGTGACGTCTAGACTTTGACCACAGGTCAGCCTCCCCGGAGCAGACCAGCTCTTACTCCGAGAGGTCCAGGGACTGCCCATAGTGGATGACAACCAGCAGGTAGTAGTCGGCCCGCCCAGCCTCATCTACGTGCCTTTCTCCACCATGGACCTCATGAACTGGAAAACGCATTATGCGTCCTATACCGAAAAAACGCAGGCACTGACTGATCTCATGGCCACAATCATGCAGATGCACCAGCCCACCTGGTCAGACTGTCGGCAGCTCCTCGCCCATCTTTTCAACGCCGAAGAGAGGTCCAGGATACAGAAGGTGGCCCTCTGGTGGCTGGAGGAGCATCCAGACCCCACGACCCAGGGGGTAATGGACAACCGACAGGCAGCCACCAGAGATTTTCCTGATACGGACCCATGATGGAACCCAAACTCCGTGGCGGGCAGTGGGGCCTTAAGTCGGTTCCGCCTGGCCCTCATGGAGGTCTAAAGAAGGGGGACCAGAGAGCCGTCAACATCAGCAAAGTGGGGGAAGTACTGCAGAAGCCTGATGAGAGCCCCACTGTTTTTTTATGAACGCCTCCTTGAAGCCTACCGACTATATACCCCCTATGACCCTGAAGATCCAGGCAGTCAGAGAATGGTTAACTCTGCCTTTGTTGCGCAAAGTCAAGGTGACATACAGTGGAAACTACAGAAGTTGGAAGGGTTTCGGTATGAACCTGACCCAACTCATGAGTGTGGCCCAGAATGTCTATCTAAACCGGGACCAGGAGGGAAAACGACCACCAGACGCGGAAGAAAGCAGACCTCCTAGCGGCAGCCATGAGTGAGTATCAGGTGGGACGAGCTCTCACCCCATCACGACCCAGCAGGGGCAGAGGCCAACCAAGAACCAAAGGAAGCCACTTCAAAGTTGGCCGACAGGGCACCCGTCCGCCGTTGGGCCCAAATCAATGTGCCTACTGTAAGCAGGAAGGTCATTGGAAGGGCGAATGCCCTAACAGAAATGCTGGACGGACTGGACTCGCCTCCCATCGGGGAAGATCAGAAGCGTCCTCTCTGCACCCTAATGCACCCTCGCACCCATTTCGAAACCCTGATGAGGCACTGGAGAGTCTGGCCGCCATGGAAGAAGTAGACGAGGACTACTACTAGGACAGACCGGGCTCCAACTTTTTCCTAGGTCCCCGGGAGCCCGTGGTCACCATGTCTGTACGGGGCCAACCTCTAGATTTCCTCATTGATACAAGAGCCCAGCATTCAGTTGTAACCCAAAAGATTGCTCCGCCATCCCCACTATCCACCACCATCATGGGGGCCACTGGTTTTCGAGGGCAGCACAACTTCCTTCGTCCTCGAGAGTGTGTTCTTGGGGATCACCGAGTTTGCCATCAGTTCTTCTACATGCCGGACTGTCTGATTCCACTCTTGGGCTGCGACCTTCTTTTCAAGCTACAAGCCCACATATCCTTCGACAACTCGGGGGACAGCACCCTGATGATAGAAGGAGAGCCGCCCCACCTTCTGGTTCTCTCCATCCCCTGCACTGAAGAATGGCGCCTATATGGACCACCAGCACCGGTACCACACCCCACGCTAGGAATGTCCTTACTAATTCCAGGGGTGTGGGCCAAAAATAGCCCTCCTGGACTGGCTCAGAGTATCTCACCAGTGATAGTCACTCTGAAACCCGGGGCCACCCTTGTGCATGTCCACCAGTACTGACTACCCCGGCCTGCCATTGTGGGGATCCACCATCACCTGCAGAGACTCATACATTACGGACTCCTGCAGCCCTGCCAATCCCCATGGAACACCCCACTGCTGCCAGAAATAAAACCACAATCCAATGACTACTGCTCTGTTCAAGATCTGCGATGTGTCAACGACGCGGTAGTAACTATACACCCGATGGTACGAAATCCTTACACTTTGCTCGGCCTAATCCCGGCCGCAGCCACTCATTTTACTGTTCTGGATTTGAAAGATGCCTTCTTCGGAATCTGTCTCGCAGAGGCATCACAGCCAATATTCGCCTTTGAATGGGAGCACCCGGACACTGGAGTCCGTGGCCAACTGACTTGGACCCGTTTGCCACAGGGATTTAAGAACTCCCCAAAGATTTTTAGTACATCTCTGGCTCAAGATTTCGCTGCATACCCTTCAAAGCCAGGTCAACGGATACTTCTACAATACATAGACGATCTTCTTTTGGCCTGTTCATCGGCCCTGGAGTGCCAAGTCGCTACGGAAGAACTCTTGCAGTTGCTGGGTTCCGCCGGCTATCGAGCGTCACGAGCCAAAGCCCAACTTTGCCAGTCTGAAATAAAGTATCTAGGGTTCTACATCTCCCAGGGGGTCCAACGCCTGGGCCCTGAACGGAAAGAGACAGTCCTCCGCCTCCGCCCCCTGAGACTCACTGGGAACTCAGAGGTTTCCTCGGGGCAGCTGGCTACTGCTGTATCTGGATTCCTAACTTTGCTATCTTGTCAAAGCCTCTGTATGATGCCACCCGAGGACCTGAGAGAATCCCATTGGAATGGGGTCCAGAACAAGCCAAAGCCTTCCAGTCCATAAAAACCGCTTTGACCACCAGCCCGGCCTTGTGCCTCCCTAACTTGGACAAGCCCTTCCGGTTGTACGTACATGAAGTGGGGGGCCAGGCCACCGGAGTATTGGTCCAAAACCTAGGATCATGGAAGCATCCTGTTGCGTATCTGTCAAAGCAACTCGATACGTTGGCCAAGGGATGGCCCCCATGCTTACGAGCCATTGCAGCAACAGCTCTGCTAGTGAAGGAAGCAGAGAAACTCACCCTGGGACAGGAAATCTACGTTGTGGTCCCCCATGCGGTCCTGTCCTTACTAGAACACAAAGGAAACTACTGGTTCACCCACACCCGAATGCTCAAGTACCAGGGCATGCTCTGAGAATTCGCAGGTACACCTCTCAGGTCAGCCAAACTCTGAACTCTGCAACGCTCCTACCTGTGGGCCTTGGCCCTCCAGACCACAACTGCCTGGAAGTGATGGACACAGTATTCTCCAGCCGGCCTGACCTCACAGATATTCCCTTAAAGGATCCTGATGCTACCTACTTCACGGATGGAAGCAGCTTCATACATGAAAACCGCAGGCGGGCCGGGTATGCAATCATGACAACGGACTCTGAGATTGAAGCTGGTCCTCTACCCCACAGCACCTCAGCCCAGCAGGCTGAGCTCACAGCCCTCACTAGAGCCCTCCAGCTTGCCAGCGGCCTGACCGTTAATATCTACACAGATTCTAAATATGCCTTTGTCACCCTGCACGCCCATGAGCCCCCCTGTATAAAGGTTTAGTCACTTCAGGGGGGGGGGGGAGGAAGGCTATCAAGTATGCCCCAGACATAGTTACTCTGCTAGATGCTGTCTCTGCACCCCGGAAGGTGGCGGTCATGCACTATCGGGGTCACCAGACAGAGGACAGCCTGACAGCCCTAGGGAATCAGAGAGCAAACAGAGTAACAAAGGAAGCGGCCTTCCGGCCGATAGGACCTAATCTGATCACCCCGGCCATAAGCGCCCCACTGTTCCCTGTTCCACTTAATAATTGGGACCCCCATTATCAACCGGACGAGATCAATTATTTCTGTACTCAGGAGGGAGGGACATTGACAGAACAGGGGTGGATCCAACTGCTACCTCTCCTAAAATCTGGACCTAGCCGCATCGCTGTCCCTGGCTCCTTAGCTCCACATTTTGTTCAGGCTTTCCACCAGGTCACTCACATGGGGAAAAACGCAATGGAACAGGCCCTATGTCCGTGGTTCTATATCTCGATGCTGAGCCCCCTGGCAGCTTCAGTCTCGTGCCAATGCCTGACCTGTGCCCGGAACAACCCCCAACAAGGAAAACTGTCACCCCCTGGCCTCCTGTCCGTAGGGACTGCCCCCATGGAAAATTTGCAGGTGGACTTCACTGAAATGCCTAGGACTGGGGGTTACACATACCTTCTAGTGTTAGTCTGTACTTATTCGGGTGGGTTGAAGCTTTTTCCACTAGAACCAAGAAAGCCTGCAAGGTTGCCTGAGCCCTCATCAGAGACGTCATACCCCGATTCGGACTCCCGTTAGTAATAGGATTTGACAACGTCCCTGATTTCGTTTCCCAGGTCACCAAACACCTAGCCCAAGCTCTAGAGATAGATTGGAAATGGCATACAGCCTATCGCCCCCAGAGTTCAGGAAAAGCCGAACGTATGAACAGGACCCTTAAATCCAAAATTTCCAAACTCTGTCAGGAGACCTGTCTCCGCTGGCCTTCTGTCCTCCCTATGGCCCTGCTGTACATACGATCCTCTCCCCGTTAGGGTTTGAATCTGTCACCCTTCGAAATCCTGTATGGATGGCCTCCTCCCCTGATTAAGGGATTGCAGGAAGATATGGGACAGATAGGATCTCTGCTGACCCGCCAAGAGCTGATAGCGTTGGGTTCCGTACTGCAAATTGTTCTTTCCTGGGTTCAGGAAAGACTGCCAGTAACCCTTGTTGAACCCATTCACCCCCACAAACCAGGTTCCGCTGTCTGGATTAAGGAATGGAACTTTGACCCCTTAACGCCCCGCTGGCGGGGGGCTATTTACGGTCCTACTGTCCACCCCCACAGCTGTGAAGGTTGCCGAAGTAGTACTGTGGATTCACCATAGCCACGTCAAGCCGGCAACCCATCCGAATGACAGCGCATGGACCACTAGGACAGACCCTGACAACCAGTTGAAGATCACCCTGTCCAGAAGATCTCAGCCTGCAAGCCAGCCAGCCCATTGCCCTACCCCTGTCACCACTGGAAGCTGACGGATCTACGTACGGCTGAAGACTGAGGAACAATGACCTGAACGAACAACCCTCTGAGTGAAGAGACGACGAACCTATTGTCTTATAAACTGTAACTGACCTACGAGAGTATTATGCATACAGTGTTTACTATTGGTGTTTTTTGTTTTGGCGGTAACCATAGGTCCCATAATGGCGGATCCACCTCCCTGTACTCCATGTTTTAATGTAACCAAAACTGACCACAAGGTTACTCAGACCCTGGTAGACCAAACCTATTATTCCTGTTCCAGTGCCAACCAGACCCATTGCCGGCACAATACTACAGACCTTACTATCTGTAATCATCCTGGAAAGGAACCTGTGTGTTTTAATCCCAAGGTGTCTCCCATTTATTGGACCCTGGAAGTGCGGGCCGACAATTCCCAGGGGCCGCTTCTCAACTCCACCGTGTTTGAGGATATCACGCAACCTAAGTCCTTGTTTTTTGATGCCTGTTTCGCAATCTGAAAAACTTCCCATTCCGGCGGTTGTGGGTCCCTCAAATGGGAACACACCTATTCCACTAATAAACAAGTATATGTGCCCAGAGCGTGCCTACAACTAGGGTCAGTGTACGGGCATCAGTGCACCCAACCACTGGGTGGTGGCCGCACCCGGATCATATTTCTGCCCTCGTTGGGAGTGTGTATATTTTGCCTCTTGGTCAGGCAGGCCTTCCGGCTGCCAAGAGGACAAACGTAAGGCAATTCTAACCAGAATGTCGCTCTCCCCGCACTGCCAAGCATCCATCTGTAATCCTCTTAACCTCACCATTCTGGATCCTCGTCATGCCGATTAGCGGACGGGGCAGGTTTTTGGCCTACTTATCTATAGCCAGATTACAGACCCCGGCATTTACCTGTATATTCGTGTCACCGCCAAAACCCGGCAGTCCCACCAGACTAGTGGTTTTCACTCCTTCTATGAGATGGCATCCCAGATGGCCCCTATACCTACGGCCATTAAGAATTTGTTTCTTGAATTAGCTGAGACCGAGACCACACAATTGAATGTAACCAGTTGCTATTTCTGTGGTGGCACGAATATGGGCGACCAGTGGCCTTGGGAAGCCCAGGTGTTCAATTATTCAGCCCCCTATAATCAGTCCCAGTTTAAACCCACGGCTAGCAAGTGGGTACTAAAAACTTCCATAATAGGAAATATGTGTCTCTCCCATATCGGCACAGGGTTCACCACACCGGTACGGGATCTAGTGTGCCTCGGCCAATTTACATACAATTCCTCTTCCCAGCAGACTACCTGGTGGTCGGGCACCAATGCTTCCCGGCCATCTAATCCTTTTGCGAACTTTCCGACACTACAGCCCCTATTGAACGCTTTCTCTAGCCAAGCGTCCTGGATCGCCCCACCCGGCCTCTACTGGATATGCGGAAATCGGGCATACACTGTCGTGCCCATTTCCTGAACTGGCTCTTGTGTCCTTGGCGCTATCTGTCCTTCCTTTTTCCTCATACCTTTGGCCCAAGGCCAGCAATTGGGTCTCCCCCTTTACTCCTCTAGATGCCGACAGCGTTCCCTCCAGATTGACAATTGGAAAGATGAGTGACCCCCTGAGCGCATTATACAGTATTATGGCCCTGCCACATGGGCCGAAGATGGAATTTATGGTTATCACACCCCAATTTACAAGCTGAACTGTATTAGAGATTATCAAGAATGACACTAATAAGGCTTTGACCCTATTAGCAATGCGCATTTGAGTATTTTGTTTGGCTATCTATCAAAATCGTTTAGCCCTCGATTACCTTTTAGCCACAGAAGGAGAGGTTTGTGGGAAGTTCAACCTCAAACTGCTGCTTACAGATTGATGACACTGGGAAAGTTATTGATAGCTGATCGCATGCGGAAGATAGCCCATGTTCCTGTACAAACCTGGAAGGCCCTGTCAGTTGATGGATGGTTTGGAAATGTCTTTAATACCCTAGATAGCCTGAAGTCCCTCATGACCATAGCCATGCTGGTAGTCGTGGGCTGCCTCCCACGACTACCAGCTTGCCCTGCCTCCTCCCTATATGCTTGCGAGGTTTTCACGCCGCCATAGACAGTGCAGTAGAACAAAAATCAGCGGCTCAAGTCATGGCCCTGTGTCAGTATCGTCCTGACCCAAACACTGAGCCTGCTTATAATTTTAACAGTGACCCTGCTTATAATTCTTAGCACCCTGCTTACGCGGACGCCGAATCAAAGGGGGGAGTATAGTAGTGTCAGGCGGGTGCCTAACAGAGATAGGCCTGTGGCCTATAACCAAATCCCTTTGTCTTTATTATTTCCGCAGCCTGCCTGGTAGTAGTAACTGCACAGTAAGAAAATAGAAATTACACTTGCCTGGTAATTGTTGTTCCTTGAGTAACTCCAGTTTAGTCCTCCACCTCTGGGTAGTGAACCTCCTCCTGCAGCTTGGAGACTGGGCATGTCAAAACTTGTGACATCACTGGATGTAGCCTGCTGCCATCTCCCATCAACCCCAGTGAACTATTGACAAAGCAGACTCAAAGGAGCAACAAATAAGTAGCTATACCTTAACAAATTCAACAAACAACAAACGTACGTTTTGTTTTGTTGTTTTTTTTTATTTTGAAAATTTAGTTCACATGTTTTCTCTTATTTTATTACTTTCCCTGTTCCACCCCTTAAGCTATTCAGAGAGAGGGAAAGTAAGAACAATCATTAGTACTCACTGCGATCCAGGAAATGAAACTCTTCTGCTGTCGTTCAAAACTGACGCTCCTCCCCTTCTGCACACGAACCCTGCAAAAAGACACACCCCACTGGGCGGGAATGAGGACTAAACTGGAGTTACTCAAGGAACAACAATTACCAGGTAAATGTAATTTCTATTTCCTTATCGTTCCTCCAGTTTAGTCCTCCACCTCTGGGATATATCAGAGCAGTAATCAGTGGGAGGGCCCTTTCGAGCCGGATCGCAACACCGCCGACCCGAAACAAGCATCATTTGCTGCCATAACATCTAGGCGGTAATGTTTACTGAAAGTATGAAGAGACGACCAGGTGGCCGCCCTGCATATCTCCACTGGCGAAACCAAGCCGTGTTCTGCCCATGAGGTCGCTTGCGCCCTAGTAGAGTGCACTTTCAACCCTGGCGGCGCCTGCCGCCCTTGCAAGAGGTAAGCAGACTCAATTCCATCCCGAATCCATCGTGACATTGAAGTCTTAGCCGACGCCTCCCCTTTACCCCTTTATCTCCGAACAGCACAAACAGACAATCAGACTTACGAAAGACCTCCGACACCTTCAAGTACTGCCTCAACACTCTTCACGTCCAAACGCTGCAGACAACTGCCCGGTATGCTCTCCGCTGCGGAATCCAAGACTGGTAGGGACACTGCTTGATTCAAGTGAAATGGAGACACCAATTTAGGCAAAAACGATGGTACCAGACGCAACACCACCTTTTCCCTAGAAAAGGACAAAAATGGTTCCCGACAAGAGAACGCCTGCAGCTCTGAAACTCGCCGCACCGAGCAGATGGCCACCAAAAATACCGTCTTTAACGTTAAGTCTTTCATGGAGGCCTGGTGCAGGGGCTCAAAAGGCTTCCTAGTTAACGCCCCTAGCACCAGATTAAGGTCCCACGGTGGCACCCATACTCTGCGAGCGGGCTGTAAGCTAGATACCGCCTTAAGAAAACGCAGCACGTTGCTGTGACTTCCCAGAGCCATGCCTTGGATCTTCCCTCTATAGCACGCCAGCGCTCTGCCAGCTGTACTCTTAAAGAACTAGCCGTCAGACCTTTTTCAAAGCCATCCTGCAGGAAACTCAACACCACGGGTACAGACACTGTAGCGGCCCGAACCTGTTTCCGCAAACACCAGTCCTCAAAGATACGCCATATCTGTATATAAGCAAGGGAGGTGGATTTTTTTCTCGCTCGCAAGATCGCGATGACCGCCCGCGAGTATCCTTTCTTCCTCAACCTTGCCCTTTCAATGGCCAAACCGTAAGCGAGAACCGATCCACCCGAGTCATTTGAAGCGGATCTTGCAGAAGCAGATCCTCGCAGACTGGCAACCTCCAAGGGTCCCCGTCTAGCAGCCGCACTAGATCGGCATACCATGGTCTCCTCGGCCAATCCAGAGCCACTAACAGAACCCTTCCACGATGGCCTCGATGCGCTGAACCATGTGCCATATGAGTGCCCACGGAGGGAACACAGAGAAGACCCGTCGTCGGCCATGGTTGAATCAGGGCGTCTATCCCCTCTGACATCCTTTCCCACCGCCTGCTGTAAAAACGACTGATCTTTGTCGACTGAAAGGTCGCCATGAGGTCCATGATCAGCGGACCCCATCTGCGGACTATCTGAGAAAACACCTGCAGATGGAGCTCCCATTCCCCGGCATCCACCCGGACCCTGCTGAGGAAATCTGCCATCACATTGTATCGACCCGCAATGTGCGCCGCCGAGATGGCTAGTAGGTGAGGCTCCACCCACTCGAATAACGCCTCTGCTTCCTGTGCCATGGCCACACTTCCCGTTCCCCCCTGCCGGTTGATGTAGGCCACCGTCACAGAATTGTCAGAGAATATCCAAATAGCCCGGCCCTTCACTGCGGCCTTGAATGTCTGAAGCACCAACACCACGGCGTGCAACTCGAGACGGTTGATTGACCACTCGCTCTCCTCTTCCGACCAAACTCCTTGTGCGCAAATATCTCCGCAGTGTGCTCCCCAACCCGTGAGACTCGCGTCCGACAACACCGGAAGTCACTGCGGTTGTTCCAAAAGGTAGACCAGCCGCCAGGTGCTGCGGCACCATCCACCAACGAAGGAATTTTCTGGCTAGGAGTGGGCAGGGCAGATGCTTGCTCAGTGAATCGTTCTGATGAGACCAACGGCTCAACAGGGTTCTTTGCAATGGCTGCATGTGAAACCTGGCCCAAGGTACCACCTCCAAGATTGCCGCCATCGTGCCCAGCACCCGAAGGTAGCTCCAAGCCGATGGCGCCGGTGTGGACAGGAACCGGCGCAACAGCTGTCGAAGTGCTTGAGCTCGCCGTTCCGGCAAGAACACCGCCCCCTTCTGGATGTTGAAACGCACCCCGAGGTATTCGAGACTCTGCGATGGTCTCAACCGGCTTTTGGCCGGATTAACTACCCAGCCAAGATGTTGTAGGAACTGTACCACTTTGTCCATAACCTGCCTGCTCTCGACTTCTGACTTCGCCCAAATCAACCAGTTGTCGAGGTCCGGGTGCACCAATACGCCGTCTTTCCGCAACGCTGCCGCCGCCGCCACCACCACCACCATGACCTTTGTAAAGGTTGTGATAAGGAAGCTTATCATAGTTCAGGAAGGAGCTATAATAGAGGTGAATTGGCTCTGAACAAGCAACCTGTCTTTGCTGGTAGAAATACTAAAACAGAATGTTCTCATAAAAGACTACCAATCCCAGAATGCACCAGGTTTCAAACAGCCTCTAGAAGAGCTGAAGTGGGGAAACGTGTGTTCAATCTGGAGAACTATGAGGTAATCCCCAATCACTCATCTCCAAGGGCAGGGCTTGATTCAGCACAGCTGAGCTGTGCTAGGGTGGAGTATCCCTCTAAACAAGTTAAAAGTAAAACATTCTACACAGGATCAGATGAGGATCAGGAAGCAACAACAACGTGGAAGGAAGAAGAGAAAGACATCTTGGAGGTCTAAAGAAGGAGCCCACAGCAGTACGTGTGTTGGGAGTCATTCCAGAGGCAAGTATACTCCATTGGACTGGAGGAAGCCAGAGGAGTGGGGTTACAGAGCCAGGAATTCCCAGACAGCACCTTTGAGGGAGACGGCTGCATTTGGAAGGGGCCCTAAGACCAGTGCAAGAAGGTATGTGAAGAGAGACCCAGTGTCCAGGGATCTTGATTGGAAGGCTGGACATAAAAGCTGGACTACGTACTGGCCAGGATATCTGGAGAGGAAACCTAACAGTAAAGGAAGCTCAGGTATGAACTCTGATCTATGCCCTAGCTCTTCATCTGGAAGACAGCAGGGAAACAGATATTATCCTGAGAGTGCTCCATTAAGGAATTCCTCTGAGCCAGACCATGATATTGATTCTATGATATTTGAAGAAGGAGATATTTTAAATGATCAGAATGAATACACGGATTGCTCTCTGACTAGGCTGCTGTGGTAAAATACTTTCACAAATACAACAACCATCAAAAGGAACTATAACTTGTTCTTTTATCTACCCAGAAAAGTCTGCAAGAAAGCTTTAGGGTAGGATTTGAGCCACGTAGAGAAAGTGAACCAGCAAAGGGGTTTGCAGCTGGCTAATTATTGGTAATTAAGCCATGCACAGTTGCACGTGAGCTCTGAAAGGAAACTACTGTTTGTGTGTGAAAATAGAAGAAAGTTATCCTTGAAAAAGAACAGTTTTTGGTTACTTTTTGGGTTTTGTTTTTGCTTTTGGAGCACTGCTAAAAGTTATTAGCAGGAGCCCTCAAAAAGACCTTTTCTGTTTCCCATTAAGGTCTTTATTGTTTGATTGCCTAAGAAGTTCAGTTGCTTATATCATGATTTGTTTTTCCTAAGTACAATACTGAAGCAAGTGTCCTTTTGTGTTACCAAGTAAATCTGTGTGGGAGAATTAACCCCATAAATAAAATATATTTTTCTTTGCTTACACTCGAGCAACACAACTCATTATTTTGTGAACGGCTGATTCTGGTATGAATGGACTACGTCCCCCACAATCCTTTGCAAGTCATAATAGTATTTTGCCTTTGCCAAGACTGTAGACATTCACGCCCAGCGCCCCCGTTTACAAGGTGCGCGGAGCCGTCGCCAGGCCGAAGGGCAACGCCTGAAACTGGTAATGTCCCCAAGGCAAAGCAAACCTTAGAAACTTTTGGTGTGCTGCCCTGATGGGAATGTGCAGGTAAGCCTCCGTGAGATCGAGTGAGGTCAAGAACTTTCCTTGCCAAACCACCACAATGACTGACCGCAACATTTGCATCCGGAAGTGCGGAACTCGAAGACATCGGTTTACCCCTTTGAGATCCAGGATAGGTCGAAGAGACCCATCCTTCTTTGGCACCACGAAATAAGTGGAATAGCGACCCCTGCCGTAGCCTGCTACCAGCACCGGCACCACCGCCCCTAACAGTAACAGCCGATCGAGTGTCTGGCGAACTGCTAGTGTTTTCTGTCGGCCTTTGCAGGGCGAGAGGACAAACGAATCTAGGACCTGCCGGGCAAACTCCAGGGCATATCTTTCTCGAATAATTTCCAGAACCCATTGGTCGGATGTTATTTGGGTTCAGGCAGGAACGAACTCCTGAAGCCTCCCTCTGATCAGTGTAGTTCCTGCCAGGACCCGCCTCACTTCATTGTGGTTTTCGAGCTGCCCCTGCTGCAGTCCCAGCGAAACCTCTACCTGCTCCTCGAAACCCACGGGCTCTTGAAGCGAACCGTCCTCTCTGGAAACCTCCCAAACGAGAGGAACAAAATCTCTGAAAATCTCTAAATGGCGCTCTCGACGACGGACTGCTCTTTCCCTGTTTAGGCTTGTCCTCGGGAAGCCTACCCCCCTTGGACTCGCCCAAGTCCTTAACCAATTTGTCCAGATCTTCTCCAAAGAGGAGTTTGCCTTTAAAGGGAAGTTTACTGAGGTGAGCCCTGGAGGAGCCATCGGCCGCCCAATTTTGTAACCACAGAGACTGCCGGGCGGCCACCAAGGAGGCCATACTATTTGCCTGATCAGGTCATAATGCACATCTGCCAGATATGCGGACCCAGATTTGAGGCGTGTGACTTCCATTAAACTCTCCTGTTCCATCGGGGTAGCCTGTCGCAAGTGCTGAGACCATCGGAGACAAGCTCTGGCCACCCAGGCCCCACAAATGGAAGCTTGCAAGGCCAAAGCGGTAGCCTCAAAACCTTGCTTTAAGAAACCATCCACTTTCCGGTCCTGTGCATCCTTCAAGGCTACACTACCTTCCACCAGAATTGTCGTCTTCTTTGTGACGGCTGACACTGCTGCGTCGACCCGCGGAGAACGGAACTTCTCTTTATCCTTGTCCGCCAAAGGATATAGTCTGCTCATTGTTCTGACTCCCCGCAGACCCATTTCCAGTTGATCCCATTCGTCCTGAATCATACGGTCCACCACACGGTGTACCGTAAAAACCACTTGCAAATGTCGCACTGCCTGAATGATCGGGTCTTCGACCTCCTCCTCCTCAGTCGGCGGGGCTGTAGCGAGAGTCAGTGTCTGCAAAGATTCCGTAATGAGGGCTACCAACTCCTCCTTACGGAACACCCGTATGATTTTGGCCTGATCCTCCGGTTCTGGTATCTCTCCTTCTTCCAGGTCGTCTCTACCGGACTCGAACTCGGTGTCATCTGCCTCTAGTCCGTCCAGATCCAACACCACCGGTGCAGCAGGCCGTGCCCTTTTTGAAGGCCGCGGACCTGTACTGGGACCACTGTTCCCTCTAAGCTGTGCGCATGTGCGCGCGCACACACCTCACCGAGTGAGCGCACATACTTTACAACAGAACGCACAAAACTTACAGATCTGATTCTGATAGAAAACACAGACGTTCTTAAAATTGAAAAGTTGTTGTATATTTATGGTTTTCACAAGTTCTACAATATTTTCTAGTGCAATCAATGTGGTGTACATACTGTATTCTGACGTGTAGTCAAATTTTAAAGTATAGAACTCCGAGTGTCGTTATGTAGCGCACAAAAATTTAACCTTCCTTCAAAAGCTGCACAGCTGATATTTTATGCGCACACAGCCTACAGAAAATTAGAGGGAACATTGACTGGGACCCTTGTCCATCTGAGCTTGCTGCTGAACCGGAACCAGCGGCAAAGACTCCGGCACCTTGCCTTGCCGATGCATACAGAAGGCTTGATGCATAAGAAGCACAAAATCCGGGCAAAAATCCACGAGGGTCGATCCTGCAGGCGCCGACGGGGAAACGCTCGCAGATCCCATCGGGGGTTCCAGCCCCTGACTTGATGGGGTGTTTATCAGGTGCTCTCCCTTGCCTGCCACCTCGGGAGAATCCTGGGCTACGCTGTCCTCCATTTGCCTTTCCACAATGGTTGAAACCATAGTGCAGCCGCGGCAAATGCCAGTGTCTGCGACAGTGCCTCTGCGAGCTCCGCACACAACGCACTGAGGGCATGAGATACACCTCGTAGTGCCCTCCGAAGCAGAGCAGAATGAAGGACCAATTGCGCAGGCCCCCAGTCTGCTGTCTCACACTTCTCTCCCTTATTTAGATATGCATGTAATAATTTTTTTTTACGTCATGTATTGATCTTATCCAAAAAAACAAAAAAGGCTTCCAAAAGGTAGCCTAGAACGAAAGGTAACCGGTCCCCCCCCACGGAAAACCCCTCGAACGGAGCCCGAGCAAAGAGAAACGGCCACCCCAGCCAGGCCGCAGCACAGAGCGCACCACGCGGCTGCACAGGCTCACTCAAAGTGGCCACGGCTGCAGAAGCGCTTTGGCGCCAAAACCGTCGCGCTCAGAACGCTCACACCGGAAGTTTGCTCTGGATTCCGCATTTGCCGCTGTGCCCTGGTCCTGCCTCTGAACCCCCCAACAAGGTCCTACCTCAGAATTTCTGTTCCACCAGCCACGACGTCGTTCAGCACTGGGAGCTACATTCGCCGCAAGAGCAAGACTGTCGGCTGAAGCTCTCTCCTCTGCAAACGGTATTCTGCGGGCAATCAAAGACCGGGAAGAGTGAGGCTGATTCCAGCAGAGCTCTCCCCTGTACTGACAAGGCTAAGACTGAGGAGAAGAAGCAAGGCAAGATAGAAAAGCAAGGCAAGATAGAAAGAAAGGAGACTTATTGATCTTTTTTTTTTTAAAAGATACAGTACACCAGGGAAACAAAAAATAAAATAAGACACAGGGAACAAAGAAATTCTGAATTTGGGAGACTAAACCTAACTATCCTGCTCCTTATTCATCCCTCAAGTGAGCCCAGCACCTAGGCTCACTAAGTCCTCCTGCTGCATGGAGAACTGGACACACTGGGGTTGATGGGAGATGGCAGCAGGCTACATCCAGTGATGTCACAAGTTTTGACATGCCCAGTCTCCAAGCTGCAGGAGGAGGTTCACTACCCAGAGGTGGAGGACTAAACTGGAGGAATAAGGAATGCATATTTTTAGTAGCTTCTCACCTTACGAACATGCCCCAGCCGGCCTTATTGGTGACCGGCTAAGGGGAACTTATTATGTGCCAATCATGTTGTAACCAAATTGTGATAACAGGATGTTAGTTTGCATATGGCTAGGAAAACTATAAATGTAACTGAAACCTTTGTTCGGGGGCTCAGTCTTTGGAAGCTATTCCACTGAGTTCATGCCGGCTAATAAACTGCTGTTTGCTTTCACGAAGGCCTCGGGTGTCTTTTCTTGTTAAGGTAATCTATAACACAATTACCCCAGCAGGCCAGGAAAAATGCTCAAGTGCCTCATTTAGTGTTACCATGAGGCCATCTCATGATAAGAACTGCAGAATCACCAGCATAAAAATTATCTAAATGTACATCATTTTGATCCATAGAAGATGTCATGGCATCTTGGCTTGGTGTCTGGTGAACCTGAGGAAGAGGAGCTGTGAATGATGCAATCTGTCACTGGTTTTCTGGAACTAATCTTAATTATGGAGAAAGGCATTTTTCTGATTTTCATCAGGATTTAAAAACAAGGGTGGAAAAGAAATGGAAATTACACTTACCTGCTAATTGTTGTTCCTTGAGGGAGTACAGTTCAGTCCTCCACCTCTGGGTAGTGCACCTCCTCCTGCAGCATGGAGACTGGACAAGTCAAACTTGTGACATCACCGGATATATCCTGCTGGTCTTCTCCCATGATCCCCCAGTGACCTACTGACAAAGCAGACTCAAAGGAGCAAACAAACGACCAGTTAAGGTACTAAATACAATATTATGCTTAAACTTCAACTTTTAAACTACAGTGCCCTACGATAAAGGGCCGAAAAACACCCTCCTCCTTGCCCCTGTCCCCCTGCGCACAAAACAGCGGGAAGACAGCCAGCCAGAAGGAAGGAGAACTAAGGAAGATCATAGGCAGAAAAGATGCTCTCGCGATTACCGGCAAATCAGAGCCCGTTGCCGTCTCTGTGAACCGGAAACCCTCTCCTATCTAACGCCTCGTGTCTGAGTTGTTCATCCCCGGGCGGGAATGAGGACTGAACTGTACTCTCTCAAGGAACAACAATTACCAGGTAAGTGTAATTTCCATTTCCTTATTGGTCCTACAGTTCAGTCCTCCACCTCTGGGATGTACCAGAGCAGTAATCATTGGGAGGGACCTTTCCAGCTGGCTCGCCCCCCACCGAACTGAACAGGCACCAATCACTGCCTGCTCCTCCCGTCAATAGGTGTTATTGAAACCATGAAGACACGACTGAGAGCCCACTATGACCCTCTTCACTGTTGAAACAGCACTGAGCCCTGCCCCAAGCATCGCCAGTGCACCTGAAGGACACGCTCACCACCGCAAAGGTACTGAACGCCCTAGAAACAGACATACTAATGATAAGGCTATCTGAGCCCCACCGGAAAGAGACGCTTAGACATCCCTTGGTTCTCAACCTCACCAGGGCGTCAAGGTTTAGCTACCGCTTCTCCCCTGCGTGACCCGCCTCAGCGGAGGGACAGGCGAAGAGACCCTCCAAAAAGCAACGTCAACTTCCCCTAATGCCAAGGAACGCAGGCTATGAGCAAAGCATTCTTGCGTATGTCTAAAAACCAGCAACTAAACAGGCACAGGCGGATTCCAAGAGGGAGAGCTGAACTGAGGTCTATCCAGAGACAGGTGGGATGCGAAATGGGTGGAATGGAAAACCACCGGCGGCAAAACCCTACGGAAATGGCCGTCAGGCCACCTTCTCTCTGGAGGAGGACAAATGGTTCCTGCCAGGCCCACGCCTGCAACTCCTAAATTTGCCTCGCCTAACCAATGACCACCAACCTACTGTCCTCCAAAGTGAGCAGCTCCGGTGGAAAACCTAGCCTACGAGAAGACTGCAGTCTGGTGACCACCAGAGCAAGCGTACCACCTTGACTTGGGAACCGCAGCCACTCCCAGCCTGAAGCCCCTATAGCAGGGCAGAGCTGCCAACTGGACTCCCCAGGACCTGGCTGCAAGCTCCGTATCAACCCGTCCTGCAGGAAACTCCATCCCAAGAGGACCTGAGTTCTGACTCAAACTAGTTTTACAGATAAGCGGTTTTTGCTATTTAAGTGGTTAAACGAGTCATGAATATACAAAACAGCTGAATAACACATGGATAGTAACTTTATTTAATAATTTATTTAAAATAATTTACAAAGGGAAATTTCAGGTCATTGATGCAATACAGGGGATCGGAGTTTAGAGGTCTTTACCTCACATGATCCTTCCCTGATCTAGTCTGAGACCTGTTCCCTAAACGATACAGTATTTTTTGAATACGTGATAGAAACAACCAGGCTACGGCCTCCGTTGTACCAATGCGTCGATGCCTTCCGACATCCTCCCATGTCGCCTGCTAAACATCGACCCGTCTTCGCAGACTGAAACGTCACCATGAGGTCCAATATGGGCTGTCTGCATCCGAACACGCCCTATGCGAACACCTCCGTACCTGCTAAAGGAAGCTATGAAACACACAGGCACCCCCCCCCCCCTCCGGCATTCCTGCAAGCAAAGAAATAGTGGCGAAAAACAGCAACAGCCTTAGGCCCGGAGATCTTAGAGGTTGCAGCTAGCGTGAATCCAAAAACGAATGTGATTTCTTATTTTACCCACCCCCATGGATGGGAGCACTGAATAGTATATATGCTTCATAAGCAGCGCTGCTATCTGATGGACTTTAGAACACAAGAACCCGAAAAACGATACAGCAGATAAGGATTTTAATTCTTGGTCACACCCTCTTGATGTGCAGAATCTCACAGCTGCATGTTTAGCGCTAAGCCCCATTTTTTATTTTTTTTTTAACTTCTAGAGATTAGTCAGAGAATAACTACACTCAGTCACAGAAAGGCATTATTGAATGCCCCAGCTGCCCTCTGGTGGCCACGGGCAATTGTACCGGCCTTTCTTGGTTTACACTAACTCTTGTTATTCTAGTATTATCCAAAGGATCCCTAAATGAATACCAAAGGTATGAACCGTCCCATAAAATGTAAAAGATCTTCTGCTATCCTGAACCTTTGGGTGCCAATTTCATTTACCTCCAAGAAAACTCATCTGCCCTATGAGGCGTGTGTCAAGTTTCACCCTGCTTTTCCCTCCAGAACACAAGAAAAGTGCAGTGTCAACCACTATTCAACCGGAAGGGTTTACAGCACAAAACTTGCACCAAAAATTAGCACACGAGGATACGTGGCTTTGCTCAACCGCTGTTTAAACCGGCCGCAGATTTACCTGAATGGCCAAATCCAATTACTGACGCCTGCTGCTGACAGACGCTATTAACTGCCAGAATGCAGGCAAAGGCAAAACCACATCACATGAATTAATCCCCAAAATAATCACATTGGATAATCAAACTTACACCTTCTAATAACCTTAAATTAAAATTAAATTAAAATGTATGAATGAATTAATTCCTTATCTGGGTATAGCAGCATGGAACAGCGTCATCTGTCCAAATGCGGGGCTGCTCTGCCCTCCGCCACGAGGCCTCAGCCCTGCGGAGAAAATGGCGCCGATCCGAGACAGGCCCATTTGGCGCCAAACACCACAGCTGCAGTAACAGCCCCAAGCCCCTCCATTTGGGCTCGAGAGCCTCCCCTGCGGCGTCGGAATTCAGCAATTACCCCGCTGTAGCTGCGGGGTGAATAGCTTTCAAGACGCGCTGCTGCCCTGCACCACCGTGAGCAGCAGATGCTGCGAGCACAGGCCTGCCGGCTGAAGAACCCCCAATGGCCTGAGGCTCCCACTGCGCCGGGAATCTGCTGCCTGCACACCTCCAGAATGCAGGTGTGACCCACAGAGCTCTCCCCCGTACAGTCCTGGGGGAGAGATCATCACTGGGCACAGAGACCGAAGGAGCCCAAGCAGAGAGGCTAGCCGGCAGCATGTACTTTTAAAAGGGGCAGATCCTCCCTTTACACTAACGCAGGCTAGATGAAAATAAATAAAGGAATTAAACTGAAGTATAAATTGAAATTAAATTGAATAAAATTGAAAGGATTTAACCTAAAGAAGGGAAAAAGAAAATCATCAAGGTAAATCAAATCCTGACTAACTGCTCCTAAACTGATTCTCAAGTGAGCCCAGCACCTAGGCTCACTAGGTCCTCCTGCTGCATGGAGACTGGACACACACTGGGGGATCATGGGAGAAGACCAGCAGGATATACCCGGTGATGTCACAAGTTTGACTTGTCCAGTCTCCATGCTGCAGGAGGAGGTGCACTATCCAGAGGTGGAGGACTGAACTGTAGGACCGATAAGGAATATGTATATATTCACCGCACTGCCTTCAAACTATTCTCTGTAAATTAATATTTGGTATTGGGTAGCAGGCAATGCTGCTTAAAATAAAATCTAGCAGAGTTCCTCAACTCTACAGATTTCCCAGGCTATTGTACCAACAAGGTATGGCTGCAAATGTGTCGACCCTTATTCATGTTTATTCCATTGGACTAATGCTGCAGCCACAATACTTTGCTCACATGTATGTAACTCACTATTTTTTTACCTTCGCCTATGTAACATTGTACACATGGAGGTCTATTTACATTTGGATGTCCAGCCCCTTATGCGGCCGAGCAGAATCGGGGCATACAGCCTGGTCATGCAGAATCGGGTCAACCGACCTGGACGTGCAAGCCAGTCCCGATTCTGATCAGCCGCACGCCCAGCCGCTTACCCAGCTAACTCAGCCTGGCTCCGTAATGTAGCTGCAGTGCCATGGCGTCTCTGCCATGACACCACGACTCCATTACAGAGCTGTGAACACTGCCCTTTATAGAGATTGTCCTTTCCCCACAGCAAGGCCTCCGATCTGTCCTCCAATGGCCAGTGTCTGGCTGCAGAGAACTTCCTGCATGCCTTCCTGCTCTGTCCTCACTGGCTGTTACTGCTATCCCCATGTCCAGGGGGACTTATTCCACTTCTGAGTCCCGCCCACACACCACCCTTGTTCCGCCTGCCCCCATTTAAGGCTCCCAGTACAACTCTGCTGTTTGATAAAGGGGTTGGACATCCAGGCAGGGCGTATATCTCCACTATTCGTAGCTCAGACTAGACCCCATATCCTCTATTTTAATTCTTTAAGTACAGTACCCGATTTGTACCTGGCTTAGGTAATGGGATTCTCGACCTGTTTTGGATTTTTTTTTGGACTGTCTAAAGAATCTGAACAAACATTAGTCTAGACTCTAGCTTATCTCCCTGCTTTCTTTGACTTTCAGTGCCATGATCTGGGAGTCTAAAGCACTAAACAAGTACCTGTATATCTCCAGGAACAAGCAGGAATGTAGTCATCACATATGGGTATCGTCGGTACTGACGGAGCCCGCGCGGGAACGCTCCCCAGCATCCAATCAGAAAGCTTTTGGGAGCATCCCACAGTGCCTGCGTGCTGCCTTCCCGCCTTTCCCAACTGCCCCTCTCCAGTTCTTCTTTTTCCGCGTAGCCAGCAGGTCGTGTTCCTGTCACTGCAGAAGAATTTCTTTTTTCTTGCTTTCTTTTTGTGGTCGCGTCTGCCTTCTTCGACGCTCTACCGGTACCGCCGGTCTTTCTTTTCTTATTTCTGTAAAAAAAAAACAAAAAAAAAAAAAACTTTCCTTTTCTTCAGGTGCACGTGCCTTTTTTTTGGGCCTTAGGCCCATAAACCTTTTCCTTAACATGGAAAAACCTGCCTCAGGTTTTAAAAAGTGCACCAAGTGTGGCGGTACCATTTCCGTCACCGACACCCATGAATGGTGTTTAAAATGTTTAGGTCCTGACCACTCCATCACGGATTGTGTGTCCTGTGCCATGATGTCTAAAAGACGTCAGCAGAACCGAGCTGCCAAGCTCAGTACCCTGTTTCCCTCTGATGCGGCTTCGGTGGCATCAACGTCTTCCAAGGCTTCTTCTTCCTCCCGTGGATCTCAGGTAACTAAACATAAATCCAGCCGGTCCTCGAAGGGTAGATCTCCTTCTAAGCATCGGGATGCCTCTGGCGTTGCCCTCGAGGATTCTGCACTGGCAAAATTACCCCGGCGGGAGGCTTCGGCTTCCAAAGCATTATCGAGGTTCCAGGATGTTCGATGGCTCGGCCTCAACAGATCTCCTGGTGCCATGCTCTGGGGTACCGGTGGTCTCCACCGGTACCGACATCCAGGCATTGGCGGCGTCCACAGACCAGAGAGTTCTGGCTATGGAATGCAGTCTGGCGGCTTTCCTTGCAGCATCGACGCCCTTGGTACCGCGACAGACAACTCCACCGGTACCAGCACTGGCATCGGTACCAATAGCATCGACATCGGCATCGGTGTCTGCTCTGACGCCCTCCGGTCTGTCCTCTGATGCCCTCCGGTACCGGTTATTCCCGGTACCGACCTTGGTCGGTACGGGTATCGGGCTCTGCAGGAGCATCCGGACAGACGATACTTCGAGTCCTCAGAAGAATCTGAGGATTCTGAAAGTTCTGTCGATGCAGCGATGCTTCTTCCAGAGGAGTCCTCCTTCCCTAAACGCAGGATGTCTCCTCCAGAGACATGTCCTTCCAAGACTTCACCAGGGAGGTGGCTCGGGGCCTGTCCATTACTGTGGCCCCTGAAACAGAGCCAAGGGCCAAGGATTTTGAAATTTTACAATATCCCAAAACTCCTAAGGAGGCAGCTACCTTACCCATTCATGAGATTCTATATGATCTCATGTTGAGGATGTGGGAAACACCTCTTACCACCTCTCCTCATTCTCGTAGATTGGATACTATGTATTGAGTCCCTCCTTGTCCTGGTTTCCATAAGACAACTTCCTCACCACTCTATTGTGGTGGAGTCAGCTATGAGAAGGATCAGAAGTGCAAAAAAGCATGCCTCTAATCCTCCAGGACGTGAGTGCAGAACCCTGGATGCTTTTGGACGTAGCGTCTTCCAAGCTTCCATGCTTTCTGCCAGAATCAGTTCCTATAGTCTCTACATGGGAATGTTCCTAAAGGAGGTCACAGATAATTTACAGACTTTAAGTCCTTTCATTTCTGAGGATAAAAGACAGGACTTTCTCACTTGGGTCACACATGCCCAAGATGTTTCTAAATTTTCCAACCGTGCAGCCTTTGACTGCTTTGAGTGTATAAGCAGAACCTCGGCTATCGCCATAGGTGCACGTAGAATTGCTTGGCTCCAGGCATCTGATCTAGAGCTCTGGGTACAAGATAAATTGGGAAATATCCCTTGTACTGGTGAGAACCTGTTTGGTAAAGATTGGCAGGAAAAAGCCAATGAAATGGATGCTGAGAATTCTACCTTGGCTAGACTATCCAAGTCTACTGCTAATCCTGTTAGAAAGAAGTTGTTCAAGAAAACATCTTTTTCTAAAAAGAAAAGGATTTTATCCTGCTTATGTTCAGCAGGCATCTTCTGCAGGTCAGTTTTCAAACAAACAAACGTCAGCAACCACCCAAACAGAAGAAAGCAAAGGCTGTTAGGCCTCCACCGGCCCAGCAGCCTCAGCCTCCTCAGGGCCTTTGACTTTCAGCTAGAGAACTTAGACTTTCTGGTTCTGGAGGGACCAGAACTGTCCACCATTCCAGGAAGGTTATGTCATTTTGCCCCCAGATGGGGGCAGATAACAGCAGAGCATTGGACACTTTCCATCATAAAGGAGGGGTACAAGCTTCATTTTTCAAGCATGCCCCCTCACACAATAGTGAAGCAGTTCAATTCTCTGACCTCTCTCATCAACCTGTTAGGTCACGAGGTTGCCATCCTTCTCGCCGAAGGGGCAATAGAAGAAGTACCTCTTCATAAACAGGGCACAGGTTTCTATTCCCCTTATTTTCTTATTCCAAAGAAAACAGGGGGGTACAGGCCTATTTTAGATCTCAGAGAACTGAACAAATTCCTTGTCAAGGAGAAATTCAAGATGATTTCTCTCGGAACTCTGCTACCATACCTTCAGAGTCAGGATTGGCTTTGTTTTCTAGATCTCAAGGATGCGTACACCCATATCCTCATTCATCCAACTCACAGAAGGTTCCTTTGGTTCCTCTTTCAAGGAAAGCACTACCAATACAGGGTGCTTCCTTTTGGTCTGGCCTCGGCACCAAGGGTGTTCACGAAATGCATGGCTGTTGTAGCAGCATTTCTCCGCACTCTAGGGATATTTGTCTTACCTTACTTGGACGACTAGCTCATTCGAGCTCCAACAGTCAGAGGCCAAGACTTCTCTATCCTGCACAATGCGTATCCTTCAGTATTTAGGGCTGGTAATAAACAATCTGGTATTTCTGCTTACATCTACGCCGATGATATTCTCCTGGTTCATCACACTTCATCCGCCTCCCCCGACATCGTCCCACTAAACCTGTGTCTTTCCTCTGTTGCTTCCTGGTTCGATCTCAACTTTCTACACGCTAATCCCGTTAAATCCTCCGCAATTTGGTTCTCTTTTGGACTCCCCCCTCCTGGTCTGTCTCCTATTATGGCCTCTCGCCCTATCCCCCTGGTTTCAACTTTCCGCTACCTGGGGGTTACTCTGGATTCTTCTCTATCTTTTCACCAGCACATTTCCTCTGTTGTTCAAACTTCCTTTTTCCATCTTCGTCAGATTAGGGCTGTCCGGTCATTTCTTCCCCCCCCATCCTCGGTGGTCACTCTTGTCTTATCACTTGTAATCACCAGACTGGATTACTGCAACGCTATCTATGCAGGCCTCCCCTCCTCTCAGCTACGCCGTCTTCAACTTGTCCAAAATGCCGCCGCCCGTCTCGTCACCTGTTCCCCCGCCCGTTCACATATCACTCCTTGCCTCTTCTCTCTCCATTGGCTTCCGGTTAAGTTCAGATTTATCCTCAAAATACTTATCATTGCGCACAGGGCTCTTCACACCAGCACTCCTCAGTACTTGGCTGACACCATTCATCTCCAACCTACTCCATGCCTTCTTCGTTCAGCTTTCGGTAATCGTCTTTCTGCCTCCCCCTTCTCAGGCCCATCTGGAACTTACTCGTCACTCTGCATTCTTTTTTCTAGGCCCCACTTTATGGAATTTGCTCCCGCTCCGCACTGAGCTATCCCACTCCCGCTTTAAAGCTCTCCTCAAATCCCATCTCTTCTGTCAAGCGTTTGATCTCCCTTCCCCCGCCGGTGGCGCCTTGTCCCCCTGCCGCGCCCCCCACCCCACCCCACATAATCTCCTCTCAACCACTTCACATCCGCCATTCCTCCCGCTTCCTCTCTCCGTCCCACTTTGCCCCACCCCCTCCCTAGACCTTTTCTGTTCTCTACCTTTTTGACTGTCTCTCTCTGTCCTATTATCATTGGCGTTCTTTTCTGTCTTTATTTTTCAGTGGCCTTTATTGTTTTTGTATTGTACACCGCCCTGACGCCTTGGCCTGGGCAGTCTATCAAATGTCGCAAATAAAGATAAAGATAAACATCCCAAAATCCAGTCTAACTCCCACTCAGTCTTTAGAGTTCATAGGAGCTTTCCTGGATACCACAAGGGCAAGGGCCTATCTTCCACAGGCCCATTGCCTTCGCTTGGTGCAGTTAGCTTCTCAGGCAGTGCTAAAGCCTCATCTAACTACTCGAGAAATGTTGCAATCACTAGGCCACATGGCATCCACCGTGCATGTGGTTCCATATGCTCGCCTCCACATGAGGGCAGCTCAGTGGACTTTATCCACCCAATGGACCCAGGCATCAGGGTGCCTGTCAGACAAAATAGCAAACACAAGTCGCCTCATTTTGTCCCTCCAATGGTGCAGGTCCACTCAAAACCTGTTGCTGGGGTCCCCCTTTCAACAACCCTTACCCCAAGCAACTCTCACAACAGATGCTTCTCCAAAGGGTTGGGGAGCTCATCTGCAAGACTTCTCCACCCAGGGCACCTGGTCTCCGCAAGAGAGTTGTCTACATATCAATCTCTTGGAACTCAGAGCAATTTTCCTGGCTCTGCGAGTGCTCCACTCCCTGCTCAGCTACAAGACAGTCCTCATTCATATGGACAATCAAGTAGCCATGTTCTATGTGAACAAGCAGGGGGGAACGGGCTCTCTGTCACTTTGCAGCGAAGCTTTGCGACTATGGGCCCTCGCCAGAGAGCATCAGATTCATCTGCTGGCAGTATATCTTCCAGGCATTCAAAACTCTTGGGCGGACAGACTCAGTCGAGTTCTGCTTCCACACGAGTGGTCTCTGCATGCAGACCAGGTGACCAGAATTTTTCAACTCTGGGGAACCCCGGACATAGACCTCTTTGCAAGTCCGTGGAATGCCAAACTTCCCCGGTTCTGTTCCAGAACTCCGGCTCAGGGGGCTCAGGCCAGGGATGCTTTCCTCCTTTACTGGGGTCAAGACTTCCTGTATGCCTTTCCACCCATTCCCCTAATTCCCAAAACCCTGTTCAAGCTTCATAGAGACAGAGGCCACATGATTCTCATAGCACCACATTGGCCACGGCAAGTGTGGTACCCTCTGCTTCTACATCTCTCTCAAGCTCCCTCCCTGGAGTAAGGGTCTGCTCCAGCAATGTTCCCTCTAATTTTCTGTAGGCTGTGTGCGCATAAAATATCAGCTGTGCAGCTTTTGAAGGAAGGTTAAATTTTTGTGCGCCACATAACGACACACGGCGTTATATACTTTAAAATTTGACTACACGTCAGAATACAGTATGTGCACCACATTGATTTTAATCAAATTAAATGAAAATAGACAATTACTAAATGAAGCAGAACATTTCTAGTAATTACAATCACAACTTTTAAATTTTAAGACGTCTGTGTTGTTTTCTATCAGAATCAGAACCGTAATTTTTGTGCGCTCTGTTGTAAAGTATGTGCACTCACTCGGCGAGGTGTGTGCGCGCGCACATGCGCACAGCTTAGAGGGAACAGTGTGCTCCAGATCTCCTATCTCAGGAGGACGGAATGTTATGGCATCCCAATCCCCAGTCTCTGCATCTCAGGGCTTGGTTGCTGAAGGCCTAGATCTCCAAGTTCTTAATCTTTCTCAGCAAATGAAAGATGTTCTTTATGCTTCCAGAAAACCTTCCACTAGACGCTCTTATGCTTTCAAGTGGAAAAGGTTTATTATTTGGTGTTCGGAAAAGGGTTTTTACCCCCTTGCGATACCTCTGGAATCTTTGCTGGAGTATCTCCTCCATTTATCTAATGCAGGCCTTAAGACAAATTCAGTAAGAGTCCATTTGAGTGCTATTGCAGCTTCTCTTAAACCTCTAAATGGACAGCCTATTTCCTCTCATCCTCTTATAGCAAGATTTATGAGAGGCCTCCTTCTAACTAAGCCTCCCATTAGACCACCTCCGGTGGCATGGGACTTAAACCTGGTTCTTGGGCAGCTCATGAAGCCACCTTTTGAACCTTTAGCTACTACCTCCTTAAAATTCCTTTCTTGGAAGGTTATCTTTCTCATTGCAATCACATCAGCATGCCGCATTAGTGAGTTGCAAGCGCTAGTAGCTAATCCACCTTATACAAGGTTCCATCATGACAAGGTAGTCCTTAGGACTCATCCACACTTTATGCCTAAGGTGGTCTCGCCTTTTCATCTGAACCAAGAGGTCTACCTACCTGTCTTTTTTCCAAGACCTCATGCATCAAATGCAGAAAGGAATCTTCATACCTTGGACTGTAAAAGAGCTCTAGCTTTTTACTTACAAAGAACACAGCAACATAGAAAGTCCTCTCAACTCTTTGTTGCTTTTGATCCTTCTCATTTGGGACTTCCAGTCTCCAAGAGAACACTATCTAACTGGATTGCTCAGTGTATTTCCTTCGCCTATCAGAGTAAGAACCTTTCTCTGGAGGGCCATGTCACAGCTCACAATGTGAGAGCCATGGCAGCCTCAATGGCTCATCTGCACTCTGTGTCTATTGACGACATCTGTCGAGCAGCCACTTGGGCCTCAGTTCATACCTTCACAACCCATTACTGCTTGGACAAGGACTCCTGCCGGGATGCCTTGTTTGGTCAGGCTGTTCTCCAACACCTGTTCCATACCTAATCAACTCTTGCCCACCATCTCTGGTAGGATGCCAGAGATCCATGGGGGGAAGTGGAGCCCTTTTCTGGGACACACAACTTCTGGGGTCTCTCCCTGACACCTAAAGCTAGGGAGTCCCCATATGTGATGACTACATTCCTGCTTGTTCCTGGAGATAGCATAGTTACTCACCTGTAACAGGTGATCTCCGGGAACAGCAGGAATTTAGTCCTCACAGCCCACCCACCTCCCCTAAGACTTGTATCTCTCTATCTATCTCTTTCCTTTCCCTCTCTCTCTCTTTGTCTCAGCTTTACAACTCAACTGGAGAGAGGCAGTTGGGAAAGGCGGGAAGGCAGCATGCAGGCGCTGTGGGATGCTCCCAAAAGCTTTCTGAATGGACGCTGGCGAGCGTTCCCGTGCGGGCTCTGTCAGTACCGACGATACCCATATGTGAGGACTAAATTCCTGCTGTTCCTGGAGATCACCTGTTACAGGTGAGTAACTTAGCTTTGCTTGCTAGTTACCCTTAATATACTGTATATACAGTAAGGGGCTTGTTTACAAAGCCGCGGTAGCGGCTTCCGCCCGATATCGGAGCGCAGCCTCATACCACGGCTTTGTAAACAAGCCCCTAAGAGATGAATGATAGAGAAGACAGGAAATAGATGTTCTAAGGCAGCAAGATGTGTGGGTCTTAAATTCTCCTTGAAAGTAATTTGAGCTATCATATAATGTTGTTTTTCTCTGCATATTTGTAAAGGATAAGACAATGATTATTAGAGCAGCCATGTTAGCAAAATAGTACAATTGTTCACTTCATTACAACATAGCTTTACTGTCCCCGTTTTAGTTTTGTTAGGTATGCTACTACTTATCTATACGTTGGCAGTCTTGTAAATACGTAAAATAAATAAACCCTGTACTGTACCATCTAGTCATGACAGGTAGCCAAAACTCACAGAAGTGTTAGAAAATGAAAATATAACGTGGTTACAATTTAGAAATCTAATTCCCAGAGGACCAGTGTTTTAAGACTTAAAACAACCTCAAAGGCGAATGTTTAGGCGGGGATGAAGCCGAATACAGCAATTAATAAAGCTGTTCCTACCTGGTTCCTTAGCAACTTTTACCATCGTGTGCCTGATGCTAAACGAGTGGAGGGCGGCTGCCATCGCTCTCATCAATACACACACGCCTGAACAACTGTGAAGGAAGATTAAGGATATCTCCTAAAAAAGGATGGCGATAATAAAAAACTACACTTTTTGTTCCAGCACAGCATACAAGGATAAGAAAGAAAATAGGACAACATAAGACCTAGAAATAAAATCAAAACTAAAAGTAACGAGCCAAGAAACGGTCAGGTTTATATTATGGAAACTCTGGCTCGTTCTACAGCACGAAAAGGTTCTTCAGGTAAGAATATAAAAAAAAATATGCCTTAAAAATTTACACGGTAATATCGGTACTTTCTATTTCCTATTTTTCAAACTCGCATGGGGTATCTGAAAAAAAGTACCCCTTAAGCATGCTCAGTAATAACTAAGAAACCCTTCCCCCATACGGACGCTGCATTCCGACAGGAGCCAATCGCCTTTGACGCTTCGTGGCTCGTGGCCAATGGCGCGTGCCGTTGCTGCCGGGTGTGGTTGCTAGGTTCCGAACAGGATTGTAGCTGTGGATGCCCTCAGTTTGAATGCGGCGGGTTAGGGGAGTAGAGAGCGAGCGGCTGAGTGCTTAGCAACGGGAGATGGAGAGTGCCAGGAGCCGAGTGTCCGTAGGACAGCGTGGAGCTAGGTAAGGCCGCGAGAGGGGCGGTAGGGGCCTCGTAGCCGAGGAGATAGAGGAAGGGTACGGACTGGCGTCCGCTTGTTCAGGGGACAGAGCACAAGGCCTCGGGCACTGTTAGATTGCGGAATTCAGTAGTCCGAAGCCTTGAGAGGATGCACGACTCCTCAGTTTTGGTTCTTGGCCGCCGGTGGCCTGGAGCGGTGTTGGCTTGCAGAAATTACAGAAACGAGAATAGGGGAGAGGCTCGGAAAAAAGGAGGGGCTTCAAAGAAAGTCGAAGACAGCCAAGAATGGTCATTGTTAATACATTAAACACAAATCTGAGAAGATCCTTTTTCTTTTCATGATATTCTCTAGCTTTGTGTAATAGATTTTTAAGGGTCTGAGATTTCCACTATCATAAACTAAAAAAGATAAGCTGAACACCTAACGTTAACGTGTCTTATTTTACTTCGGAATAAGGGCAACTTCCATTCTCGCTAAAGGATGTCACTTGTGTCTTTATAGCAAGTTAATATTCCTCGGCAGCTGAACACGTGTATCCTTTGCCTGGCAGCAGGGATAGTGATGTTGGCTTAATAGGTAAATTGGGGAACAATTGGATGTCCCACAGGTTGTTCTGTTGCTGAGAGCAAGCCTCATGTATCTGTCTGCTGAGGGTTTGCTTTTGCTTTTTTTTTTAAGCTGGTGTACCAGCTACTTTCTGAAGTACTAGCCTACTTTCTGAAGAAAGGTTATGACAGCACCATATGCATATATGTTCCCCCTCCAACAAAAAATAACTTTTGTATTTGGGTCTTGTCCACACCAAACTTTCAGGCTATGTTAGGGGGTTCAGGAAGATGTTGAGAGGTGTAATTTGGGGACTTGGCTGGGAAGATTGCTGGAGGTACCTGGGGCTAATCCAACAGCCCTTGGGTCTGCTGTCGCTGTACAGCGCTGCTACAGGATGCTTTGTCTTCCCCGGAGCACCGGACAGGCATCGGGGAGCTAGCCCGCATACTGTGACTCCTCTGATTTTTGTCTGTATTTTTCTTTTCTATAGAGCTTCTTGTCTTGCTTAACCGCGGAGCATGGTTCAAAGGGGTGAGTTATTCCCCTTTGGCGCCCCTTCGGTGTCACTGTGGTGTTAACTCGCTTCTGCTACCCATGGTTTTTGCTCGTTTCTTTAGTTGGGTTTTTGCTCTTGTTTTCTTTGTATATTTGCTCAAGTAGCTTCTTACTATGGGGAAACGGAAGGCAAAAGCTGGGAGTGGTGCCGGGGGAGGTCCAGCCGGTATTGTGAAACCAGCTGGCCCCCTCAACAAGCATTTTGCTCCTCTTCCTGTTGCACAGTCGTCTCCAGAGGGAGCCTCCCTGAGTTCAGGAGGAAGGTCTCCCCCACCCTGTCCTCTTCCTTTGCTGCTCTCTGCTCCTGCCGGGGAGTCCTCTGATAGGGTAAGAGAGTCTAATTTTCCTATGAGTTTTCCTAATCCGGTCTCCTTTTTAGGCCCGGTAGTGTGGTTGAACCTTTGACCTTAGCACCCGATACGGAGATCACCTTAAAGGATGTTTGGGGGGCTTTGAAATCTATAGATGATAAGATGTCTATTACTTTAAATGCTTTATGTACTTTCTCTCAAGAAGCTGTAGTTTCCCTGCAGCAGTTTGAAGGGAAAGTTTCTTCAGTTGATGTGGCGCTTTCGAAATTGGAGACTCAGGTTTTGCCTTTACATGCACTTAAGACCGCAGGTATTAAGGATTCTTTGACTCTGCATAATAAGCTTGAAGCTTTGGAGAATTCTGTGCGGTCTTGCAATCTTCGTTTTTTAAATTTTCCTTATTCTACTCTTCTTGCTCCCAAGATCTTGCTAGATAATTATTTGAAGGAAGTGCTAATGATTGCTGATCCTGTTGAAGTTTCTCAGCTTTATTATATCCCCTCCAGCTCTAAGAAGGTTAACCCCGTTGAGGGTGAACTTGATGTGATAGAACCTACCATTTCTTATCTAACTGCCTTTTTAGAGGACTCCCTGGATGTAATTAATTCGCGTTCCACTTTATTGGTGACCTTTATGTCTAGGTATGTTAAGCAACGTATTCTTCGTGCTTTTTTTTAAACATGTTAGCCAAGTTTTGTGGACATCCTGTGAATGTTTTCCCTGACGTCTCATGTAGCACCCAGCTCAAGCGGAGGCTTTTTCTTGCTTTAAAGCCTCAGGTTTTGGCACTGGGAGCTACTTCCTTTTTTCTCCGGTTCCCTTGTAAATGTATCATCAATTATGAGGGCGCATCTTATGGTTTTGTAGATGTCTCCCATTTGGAAAACTTTATTTTGGAGAAGCAGAGGGCATTAGAGGTGGCGAAGGGTGATTAACTGTAATTGACCTCCTATCATGGGCTTTGCCTTATTTGCTGTTTATTTTTTTTTCTTTGATTTAATGTTAATCCCAGTCAGGTTTGTTAATGTGGACTTAATCTACTTTGTTGTTATAGTTTGTGCATGTTTACTGGTTTCTTGAATTTATGATTGACCTTGTTTTTTTTTTATTTTGGTTATTGTAATTTTGAAGGAAAAAAAAGGTGTAATTTGGGAGGCACTAATATGTGCTTTCCAAAAAGTAAGCTTCATTAATTCTACCTAGAACTTCTTGTTTCTCTTTCTTTTAGTAAAAAAGTAGTTCAATCAGGAAAGCTGGGGTGGAAACTGGCCATTATGACCTTTTATTAATATGAATACTATATATTTGCTTGAAACTAATTTAATTAACACCATATAAATGTTTTTAAATAAATAGTATTAGAATGAATTGAAGAACTATAGTAGTTGAATATTTAATAAATATCTGCCTATTTTTCTTTGTGTCTTATTCCTAAAACGTTCACATTTTTGTCAAACTATATTTTGTGTTATTTGTATGTTTTGATGATGAAATAAGTGATGTGCAATTTTTTGGTAATGAACACACCCTATTTTTTGAAAGTACTCTGTGACCACACTAGTTGTTCATAATTGACATCTATGCAGCACTGTACAAACCCATGTTAGGCAGACTGGATAGGCTGTGCGGTCTCTTTCTGTTGTCATGATCTGTGTTTCTGTAAGTGACAGTTTTTGCTACATAGAGCTTACAGTCTAATCAAGACAAACATACATAGGACAAATAAGAGACAGCCAGGGATTAAGATTTAAGGATATGCTTAAAAGGTTATGGCTCTTCAGCTTGAAAGATTCAGCGGAGGGGAGATGTGATAGAAGTCTATAAAATAACGAGTGGTGTGGAACAGATAAATGTAGATCGGTTGTTTTCTTCTTTAAAAAGTAAAAAGACTAGGGGACTCACAATGAAGCTACAATGTAGCACATTTAAGACTTTTATTGGATAAATGTAGTAAGATCTGTTAGTATTGTTGAGTGTCGTCAAGTTTGTGTTGACTCATGGCGACCTTCTGGATAGTTGTCCTAAACTGTGTTTGGTCTTCAGTCAGGCATCTGATTGTTGACAGAATGGCACCCATAGCTGCTGCTGTTGTATCGATCCATCTCATTGCTGGCCTTCCTCTTTCACGTTGACCTGCTACCTTGCCAAGAATGTTGTCTTTCTCTAATGATCTCTCTCTAAAGTCGAACTCTTGTCATCTGAGCTTCTAAAGAAAGCTTAGGTTTGATCTCCTCTAGTACTGACTGGTTTGTTCTTCGTATAGTCCATGGTATACACAGTATTCGTCGCCAGCACCATAATTCAAAGGCATAAATTTTCTTCCTGTCTATCTTTTTCACTGTCCAGCTTTCGCATCCATATGATGTTATTGATAATACCATGGCTTGAACTGTGACTATCCATTGGGGTTTTGTGGCAAGATAATGGAAGTAGATTGCCAGGCCTTCCTTCCACGCAGTTTAATTCTAGTGTTGTTGCTGTTGTCACAGAAATGTGATCCTCCGCCACCAACACTGTCCCATCCTACTGCTGCCCAGATGGGTGGTTTGTCTTGGTCTGGCATTTCAGCTAAGACCTGTCCATCTTGGGAGACCCTGCCAGTAGTTAACCTACTGATAGCTTAGTCCTCAGCATTACTGATGCACACAAGCCCTCAGAGCACGACAAGCTGCAGACCAAGTAAGGGTCTGTTAGTGTAGCTGGGTTTAAACGAGGTTTGGATAAGTTCTAGAGGAAAGGTCAATAAACCATTATTAAAGTGGACTGGGGAAAACCATTGCTTACTCCTGAGATAAGCAGCATGGAATCTATCTACCTTTTGGGATCCTGATAGGCACTTGTGACCTGGCTTGGCCACTGTTGGAAACTGGATGCTAGACTTAATGGATCTTTGGTTTGACCCAGTATGGCATTTCTTATGCTTTCTAAAAAGTGAGCATTGTAAACGGGGGCGCTGGGCGTGAATGTCCACAGTCTTGGCAAAGGCAAAATACTATTATGACTTGCAAAGGATTATGGGGAATGTGGTCCATTCATACCAGAATCAGCCGTTCACAAAATAATGAGTTGTGTTGCTCGAGTGTAAGCAAAGAAAAATATATTTTATTTATGGGGTTAATTCTCCCACACAGATTTACTTGGTAACACAAAAGGACAACTTGCTTCAGTATTGTACTTAGAAAAACAAATCATGATATAAGCAACTGAGCTTCTTAAGCAATCAAACAATAAAGACCTTGATGGGAAACAGAAAAGGTCTTTCTGAGGGCTCCTGCTAATACCTTTTAGCAGTGCTCCAAAAACAAAACCCAAAAGTAACCAAAAACTGTTCTTTTTCAAGGATAACTTTCTTCTAGTTTCACACACAAACAGTAGTTTCCTTTCAGAGCTCACGTGCAACTGTGCATGGCTTAATTACCAATTAGCCAGCTGCAAACCCCTTTGCTGGTTCACTTTCTCTACGTGGCTCAAATCCTACCCTAAAGCTTTCTTGTAAACTTTTCTGGGTAGATAAAAGAACAAGTTATATTTCCTTTTGATGGTTGTTGTATTTGTGAAAGTATTTTACCACAGCAGCTTATTCAGAGAGCAATCCATGTATTTATTCTGATCATTTAAAATATCATCTCCTTCTTCAACTATCATAGAATCAATATCATGGTCTGGCTCAGAGGAATTCCTTAATGGAGCACTCTCAGGACAATACTTGTTTCCCTGCTGTCTTCCAAGTGAAGAGCTAGGGCATAGATCAGTGTTCATACCTGAGCTTCCTTTGTTAGGTTTCCTCTCCAGATATCCTGGCCAGTATGTAGTCCAGCTTTTATGTCCAGCCTTCCAATCAAGATCCCTGGACACTGGGTCTCTCTTCACATACCTTCTTGCACTGGTCTTAGGGCCCCTTCCAAATGCAGCCGTCTCCTTCACAGGTGCCGTCCGGGAATTCCTGGCTCTGTAACCCCACTCCTCTGGCTTCCTCCAGTCCAATGGTGTATGCTTGCCTCTGGAATGACTCCCAACACACGTACTGCTATGGGCTCCTTCTTTAGACCCCCAAGATGTTTTCCTCTTCTTTCTTCCATGTTGTGGCTGCTGCTGCTTCCTCTCTCTGTCCTTGAACTCTGAGTTCCTCAACTCATTCTGTGTAGAATATGTTTTACTTTTAACTTGTTTAGAGGGATACTCCACCCTAGCACAGCTCAGCTGTGCTGAATCAAGCCCTGCCCTTGGAGATGAGTGATTGGGGATTACCTCATAGCTCTCTTGATTGAACACACGTTTCCCCACTTCAGCTCTTCTAGAGGCTGTTTGAAACCTGGTGCATTCTGGGACTGGTAGTCTTTTATGAAAACATTCTGTTTTAGTATTTCTACCAGCTAAGACAGGTTGCTTGTTCAGAGCCAATTCACCTCTTTTATAGCTCCTTCCTGAACTATGATAAGCTTCCTTATCACAGCATTTAAGATGGATTTGAATAAGGTCAAAGCATGACACTGATTTGGGAAGCCTATTGTAATTGTGTGGTGCAGCATGATGGAAAGCATGGAGTTGGGAGTTGACAATAGAGTACAGGGCATAAACGAATGACTTGCTTGACAAATGGAGTCTATGGGGAAGCAAGAAGAGAAGTGATCAGGATCTGCAGGACTGTAGCAGACAAGTTTGGAGATGAGCTAAAAGGGGGTTCGATATACCTTTCAGGATGGGAGAGGTTCAAGAATCCAAAGCAGAAGAGAGTAAAGTGTTATGAGAATAATCTGCCTTGTTGATAGACTGTAACTGTGTGGTAAAAGAAAAGAGAAACCAGACAGTAGTGCTAGAGAACATACAAAGCTTAGTAGCCTGGAGGGAGATTCTTGAAGGTGCCAAAGTTGGTGGGATGTAATAGGAGGTACCTAGACTGGTGGCAGAATAGGCAGATGGACTGGACCTCAAAAAAAAGGGAAGATGGGGATGAAACTTATACGAGTGGAAATTTGCTGTCTGACACTTCACCATAGCCTTCTTAGTGGCTGATGTAATAAGAAGTATTAAAGTTCTGCCCAGCATAATGCATGTTTGTATGCTTGCGCAGCTGAGTGCCCATTGCAGGAAGGAATTTTGCCAACATTAACACTTTCCAAATTCTATGCTAAAGATTACATTTAGCTATTACTCCTTAATGCAGAGAAGTGGGCAGAAATCTGTCAGCTTAAAGCATGCATTGAAATCTAACTCCTGGTCTGGAGATGGAGTAAAAATTAGTATTAGTGCCAGCCAGTATGGTTTCCCTGTGATTCTTCTTACTTCCTGGAGAAGATTAGAATTCTAGGAAAGACGAGGTGATGGAGTAGAGAAGAAGAGGATCAAGCACTCTTGGATTCAGCCATCATCAAGCATGTATAGTGTGTTTTGCTGCCATAAAACATTTATTTTATAGCATTAAAGCATATTAAACATATACATATATGACTTTACATTGTATATGCACAAATCTTAATTTTTATGAGCAAAAAATGACTGTTGCAGCATGGAAAAATCTAGTTGTAGGCACAGATTCATGATTTTATTCTCATAAAATATTTCCTGCAAGAACTTGTTTTCTGCACACACACAATTTCAGATTTGTGTGCATACTACCTGGTACAGAAAACTGCAGACACACACACACACGCACACAGATATAGATATATAAGATCATGGTTTTGTCCAGACAGTTTTTTTTCTATGTGTGCTTTCAAATGTGTTGTAATTTGCATACTAGTATTGACTGTATCAGGAATAAAGTGGGTTTTCTTTTAACAAGCATTGAGGAAACCATGTGCTGGTTTTCACTGCACATTCTTAATGCACAGCTTAGTACATAATTGTCCTGTGCAAAATGTGTGGGAGAAAAGAGAACTTTTGTGACAGAGCCTTCGGGGTAAAGCCAAGTTGCATTCAAGGTGAGAAAGTGGACAGTACAAGAGAGAATTTATTTGTATATGAGCTTGTTGAAAACACGCTGGGCATTCCACAAGGATCACAAGAAAGGGATAATGATTTGATATGCATTAATGGAATGAGTTGTTTTGGAAGGGGACCTGTATTAGGACTGATACCCTAGCTGAGGAGCAGGAGTAGGAGAAAAGAAACCGAGGTGTGAAGACAGTAGTAGCAATCAGTTGGCTGGATGAGAGGATTAAAATTAAAAAACTCAAGCATATTTTTTTTAAATTAAACAATGTAAACTTTGAATAATGTTTTACAGATCAGTTTGTTAGATACTTTAAGATGTGCAATATATATGAATTGTAACTGGTTATTGATACAAAAAGGATCATAGGGCTACAATAAATCTGGTTTATTAAAAAAAAAGTTGAGTACCTACATTTCTCCTTATTTTTCATTCAAACATAATTTTTCTGCTGGAAATTCTCCTACATTTTAGGTTTGCCATTCATACATTTGCCTAGATTGAACCTAATGTAGCTGCTTAGTTCTAAGATCCTAAGTGTTTTATTTTTTTAATGCCACCCTAAATATGCCTATTGCTACCTGTTTTTTTTAGGCTCCTAAAGTTACGAGTTTAATGAAATTTTGAGCTCAGATTTAGGAACTCAACCCTGATAAACTTTTAAGGGGGCCAATTTAGGAGCCTAACTCTCAAAGTTAGTACAATAAACCCTTTGAATGTTGTCCTTAATGTGTAAATGCCCTTAGTCATTGTAATGGCTTCTTTTATAATAAAAAAATAAAATAGACAAAAAGAAAAATACATTTGCTCTGTATCCTAGAAAATTAGAGTGTGGCCAATTTGTTCAGAATATTTTTCACGTCTGGCAATGGGCCTAAAATGTTGGGTTTTAAAGCTGTATATATGTTTGTAGCCTTTTAAATCTTTTCCAAGGCTGAAATGGAAAAGTGATGTCGAATGAGTGACTCATGGGGGTATGTCTGCTAAGCTGAGTTAACGTTTAACCCAGCCTATCTGCTCCTAGGTCCCACTGAATAACCTGGAACTTAGTGGCAGATAGCCTATGGTTAACTGTTAGCCTGGCTTAATAGACATACCCCATGGAGTCTGTGGTGGGTGTTCAGTCTTTGAACTTCTGTTGCTTGGAAGGAGTGGAATGCTGTCTCTCACGTCTGCACATTTTAGCAGCATTAGTTATGTGAAGCAGTAGCAAGGTTTCTAGCCTTAGGTCTCCCTTGTGTGTGGTTTTCTCTAGTTAGATTTTGAATAGTCTTTTGGGGCATCGTTATTTTTCTAATCTTGATACTTGCTGCTAAATAGATTTTTTTTTTTTGCCAAGGATACATGTTAAACAAGCATAGAAAAACAAAACAGAAATAAAGAACAATACATTTCAGGACTCTCCCAGAATCCTTGAAGGAATAAAAAGAATAACTTAGATTAGTTTTGCTATTTGAGAATGTATAAGCAGAGTGTGAAAACTTGAGGATTGCGAATCAGCTAGTAAATTGTGTTTGTGCAATCTGTAGAGTGGAGTCAAGATGAGATCAGGGACAGGACTGGTGTATGGTTCAGCTGCGTGTTGGACTCTTGGCAAAAATTTGAGGCAAGTCTGGATCATTGCAGCACTATGTAGCTGATTGGGGGAGGGGGGCAGAAGTGAATTTTTTGTTTTGCACCTTTCTCTGAAAGGATGGGGTGAAGCAGGATCTGAGTGAAATTTCCCTGGACATTTTAAATTGAGGGAAAAATGAGAAGTGTGGTGGTTTGTTTTTTTTTCATAGCAAAATAGTGCATGGTATATTTATTTTATTTCTTTAACTGGTTTTACTATACTGTGTAAACCATGAGAAACTCTGGGCCACATTAAGAAGCATGGATATACCAGAACACCTGATCGTATTCTTGCACAATCTGTACATTGATCAAGAAGCAACAGTTAGAACGGAATAAGGAGAAACAGAATAGTTTAAAATAAGCAAAGATGTAAGACAAGGCTACATACTTTCCCCCTACCTGTTTAATTTATATGCAGAACAAATCATCAGAGAAGCAGGATTGTATGAAGACAACAGAGGTGTGAAGATTGGTGGAAGACTCATCAACAACCTTCACTATGCTGATGATACCATATTACTGGCTGAAAGTGAAGATGATCTGAAACATTTGCTTCTCACAATCAACGAACATAGTCTCAAAATGGGCCTGCACCTTAATGTAAAGAAGACAAAGATCATGACAACTGGCCTAATCAACAGGTTCATCGTTGAAGAAGAAGAAGAAATTGAAATCGTGAACAACTTTAACCTACTTGGATCAACTATCAATAAAGAAGCAACAAGCAGTCAAGGAATCAGACTATGCATTGCTCTTGGCAGAATGGCTATGGAAGACCTAGATAAGATTCTCAAGAGCAGAGATGTCTCTCTCCATGCAAAGATTCAACTTGTTCAAGCCATGGTATTTTCAATAACATCATATGGATGTGAAAGCTGGACAGTGAAAAAGATAGACAGGAAGAAAATTGATGCCTTTGAATTATGGTGCTGGCGGCGAATACTGTGTATACCATGGACTGCCCGAAGAACAAACCAGTCGGTACTAGAGGAGATCAAACCTAAGCTTTCTTTAGAAGCTCAGATGACAAGACTTCGACTTTCATACTTTGGACACATCGTGCGAAGAGAGAGATCATTAGAGAAAGGCATCATGCTTGGCAAGCTAGAAAGTCAATGCAAAAGAGGAAGGCCAGCAATGAGATGGATTGATACAATAAAAGCAGCTACAAGTACCAGTCTGTCAACAATGAGCCGCCTGACCGAAGACTGAACACAATTTAGGATAGCTATCCAGAGGGTCGCCATGAGTCGACTCCGACTTGACGGCACTTAACAATAACAACTATACCATTTCTACCTGTCAAAATGGTTTACATGGAACGAGGTGAGAATATAGAACCATAAGGAACACTTAAAATTATATCGAACATTATTAAGGAAATACAAGGCATGGAACTAATGGAGGCACCAAGGTTACATAATATAGTGCTGAGCATAGGTGATAACAGAACTATTTTATACTCCGTGTCCTATTTCCAAGAGTGGTCAATCCAGGTCACAAGTACCTGACACATCCCAAAAGTAGCCAGTTCCATACTATCTGTCTCCAGGGATAAGCAGTGGTTTTCTCTTGGACTACCTCAATAATGATTCCTTATCATTCCTCCAGTTTAGTCCTCAGCCTCTGGGTAGTGAACCTCCTCCTGCAGCTTGGAGACTGGGCATGTCAAACTCATGACATCACTGGATATAGCCTGCTGGTCTCTCCCATCAGCCCCAAGTGTGTCCAAAGGACAGGGAGTGGCTCTCATGCACAGGTAGATGTGGTATGCTTTTTCAGGCTGTTACCAGACTGTAGCCCTCTTGTAGGATATTAATTCCACCAGGGAAGCTCAAGTTGGTTTTAGGAGTGTTAGCTAGCGCGCCATTGGGGCCCTTGCAACAGGCGTAGGTTAAGGGTTTTGCCTTGAATACAGTATGTTTGATGGTCATCTGTTTGGTGAGGTGTTTTTCAGAGTTGCAGGCATTGACCTGTCAGGAATTGTTTTTTGTCTGTCTCCAGACAGAAGGTGGCCTGGCGGCTGGTTCCGTCGTTGCCAAAGGTGGTTTCTATGTTCATCTAACTAAAATGGTCTGTCTTCCAGCGCTAGGTGTGGCGGAGGGGAGCATATTGAACCATAGCTTGTGCGGTTTGGACCTCAAGAGAGCGCAGTGTTTAAAGGTTTCAGAAACTTTCGCAAGGCGGATCGTCTCTCTTCGGGGTGTTCAGAGGGCCCCGCAAAGGGAAGCGACGACAAAGAAGTCCATTTCTGGATGGATTGGAGCGGAGAGTGTGTCGGCTTATCTTCTACGGGACCGTACAGTCCCAGGGAGCTTACGAGCTCACTCTACCAGAGTGCAAGTGTCTTCTTGGATGGAGCACAGTTTGGTTCCGCCAGTGGACATCTGTAGGGAGGCGTCTTGGTTGTCTCTCCATACTTTCAGTAAGCACTACCGCCTAGATGTTCTGGCAGCTAAGGATGCCATTTTCAGGGAGGCGGTGTTGAGATCCAGCTGGAAAGGTCCCTCCCAATGATTACTGCTCTGATACATCCCAGAGGTTGAGGAATAAACTGGAGGAATGATAAGGAAATAGGAATTACACTTACCTGGTAATTGTGGTTCCTTTGAGTGATTCCAGTTTAGTCCTCATTCCCGCCCGGGGATGGGGTCTTAGCAGTGGTCTTTCTGTTGGGGGAAGTGCAAAGTTAAAAGTGGATGTAGGCCTTCACTGGTGTTCAGTCGTTTTGATGCTTCCATTTGTTTTGCGCTCTTTTGTTATTATATTATGATCTTGTTATATATATTGCTCTGGATTGTTTAGGGCTAGGCATTCGATGGAAAGGAGAGCATGCAGGAAGCAGTCCCTTTCCTTCTGGAAGGGGAGTAGTAGGTAGATAGGTTATATGTTCTGCGTGCCCTTGACTATAATGTTTAAAAAAAAGTTACTGATTTTTTGCTCCTTTTGAGTCTGCTTTGTCAATAGTTCACTGGGGCTGATGGGAGAGACCAGCAGGCTATATCCAGTGATGTCATGAGTTTGACATGCCCAGTCTCCAAGCTGCAGGAGGAGGTTCACTACTCAGGGGTTGAGGACTAAACTGGAGTCACTCAAGGAACCTCAATTACCAGGTAAGTGTAATTCCTATTTTATGGACTTTTACTCCAGAAACTTGCCAAACCTTTTTAAACTCATCTACGCAACCTAATTATACGTTGAGAGAAAATATTTTCTCCTGTCTTTTTTTTTTTTATTATACTACTTTGTAGTGTTGTGGCATGTCTACTAGTCCTTGTACTTTTTTGAAAGAATAAACAATCGATTTGTATCTACCCGTTCCACTCCACTCAGAATTTTATAGACATCTATCATACCTCCCTTCAGCTGTCTCTTCTCCAGGCTGAAAAACCCTAATGTCTTTAGCCTTTCCTGATAGGAGAGTCGTTCATCCCCTTTTATCATTTTGGTTGCCTTTTTCTGTACCTTTCCTAATGCTGTTTACCTATTTTTGAGATGCGGAGACCAGAATTGCACTCAAAGTGCAATCTCGCCATGGAGTGATACAGAGGTATTATGATATCCTTTGTTTTATTTTTCATTCTTTACCTAATGATTCCTAACATTCTGGTTTTTGACCACCAGTGCACACTGAACAGATTTCAATGTACTGTAACACCCAGATTTTCTTGGGTGGCATTCCTAGAGGTTTGTTTACTAAAGGGTGTTAGCTGCTGTGATGGCGCTAACGCAGAAATAGCACCCAGTGCTAGCAGCTAATGTGGGAAAAGCACAGACATTGCAGTGCACAGTAGATGCAGGTTTGGGATGGATTAGGGCAGAGTAGGTGTGCCTGCAAGGTGTGAAGACCGTGGACGTTCCTTATTGTCCGTCCAGTCCCGCACCTCTGGGTGGTGCGTCTCTTCCAGTAGCTTGGAGACTGAGCATGTCATCTTTTGATGACCCTGGTACAAATACAGCAGGATCCGCCCACTAGCTCCAGTATGCTCAGTCTCCAAGCATCTGGACTGGAAGAGGTAGTGAGCCCAGGGTGCGGACTCACTGAAGGAACAGCTAAAGAGGCCCAGTTTGTTTGAGGCTAGTGTAGGGCATTTATTTTCTTCTGTCTTGCTGGTTTCAGCCTCAGGTTGTTCTCTTTTTGTTTAAAAAAAAAACCCCACAACAAAACGAGCAGAATAAACAGGCGGTTCCTTGGAACCGAGTGGATGCTCCCTTGCTTCGGATCGGCTGCGGTGAGTGAGGTGACTTGCCTGAGGGCTCCGATTGTAGTTTCGCGGCTCCCGATTCCTTCTTGGGTGAGGGGCTGTATTTGCTTGCAGCCGCCAGTGCTGAGGAGGCCAAAGTCCCTGAAGAATCCTCCCCTCTAGTTTTCCATCTCCAATGGATGGAAATAGCTGCATCTGTGAAGCTTGCCCCTCACAATCCCTGCGTATTCTCTGTAGTTTCTGCAGCGGAAATGCTGCGAATACCCCCTGCAGATACCGTGGGCTTTTTGCAAGCTATCATCCAACATTAGCTTCAAAAGCCTAACGCGTTTTAGTAAACATGCCCCCTAAAGTAAAACCTCACATTGTATATCTGTAATTTGGGTTGTTTTCTACGTGTATCACTTTGTACTTGCCCACATTAAATTTCATCTGTCATTTGGATGCCCACTCTCCCAGGGTCATTCTGCTGTTTTTCACAATCCATATGCAATTTAACAACTGAATAATTTGATGTCATCTGCAAATGTAATCACCTCTTTTAGTTCCCTTTTCCAAATCATTTATAAGTATGTTAAAAGCACCAGTCCCAGTACAGATCCCTGGTTCACTCCACTATTCACATAAGAAATGTCTTACTCGGTCAGACCAAGGTCCTTCAAGCCTAGTATCCTGTTTTCAACAGTGGCCAATCCAGGTCACAAGTACCTATCAGGCTTCCAAAAAGGTACACAGGTTACACAATGCTTGTCCTGGGATAAGCAATGGATTTCCTGGGTCCTCTTTAATAATGTTTTTTGGACCTTTCCTCCAGGAACTTGTCCAAACATTTTTTTTTAACTCTGCTACTCTAACAGCTTTTACATCGTCTGATAACACAGGTACACTACCAAAAAACTGCCTCCAGTTTTGCAACTGATTCCTATAAATTTTGGGGTGCTGAATCCAGGAAAAATAGCCAAAATGTTCCATCATGTCACGTTTTCTTGCAAAATTAGATTTCTTACCCATATAAGGAATGTTCACATAATTTCTTTTTAGCCGACTGCAGTTTATTTTCTTGGCCCAAAATAGAGGTTGTAATGGTTAACTAACTAGAAACACTCCCTCATGATACTTTAGAGTGTTTTGTATTCATTTTATACATTAACAGGACAATTGGGAGGCAGGGGGCTAAATCCAGTACTCGCGCTGGCGCATGTTCTTTCCTGTTCGCCTCGCCTCGTTCGCTCGCTCAAACACGGTGGTTGCGACATGAACGTTCCTGTCAAATTTCAGTTTCTTGCAAGTTCATTATTACCTTTTGTTTGCTCAGTCGTAATCCAGCTTTATTCCGAAGTGGTTCACTACAGTTGTAGTTTGCAGTGCTGTGTATTTGTGATGGCTCACAGAGCCAGAGGTTGCATCAACTCTCCGGACAGTTTTTGTTTTATTTGTGGGGAATATACCGTGAAAAAGCAGCAGAGGAACATTTCTGCATTTATTAAAAAAGTATATTTCGCCTATTTCGGTTTGAAGTTAGGCGATCAAGACAAACCATGGGCTCCTCACAAAGTGTGCAAGACATGTGAGGAAGATCTACGCTTATGGATGAAAGGTAAAAAACAAGCATTTCGTTTCGGAATACCTATGATGTGGCGTGAACAAAGAGACCACAGCAGTGACTGCTATTTTTGCTCTTGCATTGTGAAGGGATACAACTTAAAAAATAAGAACGTAATAAGTTACCCCAACCTTCCCTCAGCAATTAGGCCTATGCCTCATAGCAACGAAGTACCTGTGCCTGAACCACCAAAATCTTTGGATCATATTTGTGTGGACGGTTCTGATCATGATGAGACTCATCAGATGGCTTTTCCCGATGAGTCCAGTACTTCCGAGTTTGAAACTGAACCAGATCCGAAACCTGAACTTTTCTCTCAAGCTGAATTGAATGATTTAGTCCGGGATTTAGGACTCCCAAAAGATGCTGCCCAACTACTAGGTTCTCGGCTTAAACAGAAAAATCTATTGTCACCAGGAACAACTTTTTATTGGTACCGCAACCGCGAGACACAATTTTTGAAGTATTTCAGCAAAGAGGAAGATTTGGTATTTTGCAACGATATATACGGAGTGATGGAAAAGTTTAAACTCAAGTATGATCCTGCTGAATGGCGGCTGTTCATTGATTCGTCAAAAGACAGCATAAAAGGTGTTCTTCTTCATAATGGCAACACATTTGCTTCAGTTCCTATTGCTCACTCTGTTATTCTCCAAGAAAAATACGAGAATTTGGCCCTGATTCTTCAGAAGATTCGTTATGATGAGCATAAGTGGATGATTTGTGGAGACTTTAAAATTCTATCCATGCCATTAGGGCAGCAATCCGGTTTCACCAAATATCCCTGCTTCCTTTGCTTGTGGGATAGCCGGGCCCGCGACCTACACTGGGGGAAAAAAGACTGGCCAATTCGGGAGTATTTGAGACCCGGTGAGAAAAATGTTCTTCATGAGAGCTTGGTACCTTGTGATAAAATTCTATTACCACCTCTCCACATTAAGTTGGGTCTCATTAAGCAATTCATCAAGTCCCTTCCAAAAGATGGTGAGTGCTTTTGGTACCTTTGCTCAAAGTTCCTCTGACTTTCTGAAGCAAAGCTAAAGGAAGGAGTGTTTGTTGGCCCTGATATAAGGAAACTCATTTCAGATGGAGCATTTGCTGAAACGATGTCTGAGAAGGAAAAAGAAGCCTGGGATTCCTTCAAGGATGTTCTCAAATTCTTGGGGAACTATAAGGATATTGTTGCCAGGATGCTCAATGCCTTCAAAGAACAAGGCTGTAACATGAGCCTGAAAGTCCATTTCTTGCACTCCCATGTGAACTACTTTCCCGAAAACTTGGGGGCGTACAGTGAAGAACAAGGTGAAAGGTTTCACCAGGACATCAAGGATGCAGAGAGAAGGTACCAAGGAAGATGGAACACCACTATGATGGCTGATTTCTGCTGGTTGCTGCTGCGGGAAACCCCAGATGAAAAATACGCCAAGCAGCGCACCAGGAGAAGCATTCGGGGGAAGAAGAAACGGGCCCACCAGGAGATTGATTGACCCAAGAATGACTTTAAAATCTAAACTGTGTTGACAAATATCGTGTTTTTACTAAACTTTGAAATAAAAATTTGCTAGTTATTACCACAGTGTCGGATCTCATTTATTAGAATTTTATTTTCACAACATCGGGTGTTTGTCTTCATGTATTGCAATGGTGCGGTTTGCGTTTTCTATTCTTACATACATACCTGTACAACATTTTTTGCACATTTCTTTGCTTTGCTTTGTGTCTAACCTCGCTCTTATATGCTCAGTGTTTGTGCACATGTATGTGGCTGTTTTAAGTGCAGACAATTTTGCTACCATCACAGTGTGTTGTGTTTTGACATTACTCTATTCTTATGTGCTGCCTTGTTACAATTTTCTTTATTCTTATTTGAATAACTACTAAACAATTAGTATAAAGAATTCATCCAAGAAACTTTTATCTCGATCGCACTCAATCTGAAACGTTCACCTCAAACTGCTAACCCAATGTAGCAAAAAATCTGTACGTGAAGGAGCAAATTGGTTACTAGATTTGGATTCAGCGCACCAAAAAACGTAAAAATCAATCGAAACATTAGAGGCAGTTTAAAAAAAAAATTTTTTAGTGTACCTGTGTAATGAATTCCAGTGTTTGATTATGTGTTGAGTGGAAAAAATATTTTATCTTATTACTCTTAAATGGGTTACATTGTAGCTTCATTGCATGCCCCCCTAGTCTTTCTACTTTTTCATGGAGTTAACAACCTATCAATGCTTACCCATTCTACTCCTGTACTGTTTCCTCTGGAGAATGCCCCAAAGAAGAGAGAGAAGGCCAACCAAATCCTCCATAGTAGTGTCCTCAGGCCCCAAATAACAGCTAAATTGACCCTCACCTCAAACTAGGGCCTCCGAATGACGTCGCTGCCAAGCTTCCCATTGCAGAGAAGGTAGGTGGAGGTCAATGTTCCCTCTAATTTTCTGTAGGCTGTGTGCGCATAAAATATTCCTTCAAAAGCTGCACAGCTAATGTTACATTTTTGTACGCCACATAACTACACTCGGAGATATATACTTTAAAATTTAACTACACGTCAGAATACAGTATATACCCCACATTGATTTTAATCAAATTAAATGAAAATAGACAATTACTAAATGAAGCGGAAAATTTCAAGTAATTACAATCACAACTTTTAAATTTTAAGATGTCTGTGTTTTCTATCAGAACTGTAATTTTTGTGCACTCTGTTGTAAAGTATGTGCGCTCGCACGGCAAGGTGTGTGCGCGCGCGCGCACACGCGCACAGCTTAGAGGGAACAGTGGTGGAGGTGTGTTTCTAACTGGGAACGAGTACTTGATATCGCCACAACAGAATACATACTCTTCCTCCCTGTGACGTCAGTTGTAAGGAGCCTGGAACTGGCTCTCTCCGAGGGGTAGTAATAGCCTCCACACCCGGCTCTGATGGTGTTCTGCTGCAAACATCAGATGTTGAGATGCAGCTGACTGTTTCCAGCCCTTCTGCCATAGAGGAAGTTTAAACAACGAGAGAGAGTATTGTTGGAACTGATCCTGGTACCACTGATGTACCTACGTCCTCCTTAAGCTGTATACTTGGTGAGGTGACTTTGCAAATGATTTGGATTTTGCTAAATAAGTTGGATGCCACAGTTTCTCAGTCATCTAAAGAATAGAGTATTGAGGCTTTAGAGATGGACATAAAGAAAACGAAATTGGTGACAAACACATTGTTGAATGGTAAAGTATTGATGCACCAGAAGCTGGAGAATTTGAGAATTATATGAAATATTTAAATCTGTTCAAATTTCCCCATATACCTGCCTTATCACCATTTGAGTGGAAATTTTGGGAATTTCTAGAGATTCCTCCTAGTAATACAGCCTATTTTTTACCTAAAGGCAAAGAGACACTGCCAGCTGCTTCTAGCCCACTGGATGTATCTGGTTTACTGGAAACATCATGATGTTTGGGATCATGGAACTTAGTAACATAGTAAATGATGGCAGATAAAGACCAGTATGGTCCATCTAGTCTGCCCAGTAAGATGGCAAGAGTAGGTGCACCTGCCGCTCCGTGCAGGCCACCCCTCCCCATGTCTTTGTTTAAGGGGTGAACCCACCGCTCCGTGTAGGACACCCCTGTATGTTGAGAAATTAGTTACGTTTATTTTTATTTTATCCTGTTGCTGTAAAGGGAAGCACTGTGTCTTTCCCATGCCATTTTGAATTCTGTCACTGTATTTGCCCCCAACACTTCCATCGGAAGGGCATTCCAAGCATCCACCATTCTTTCAGTGAAAAAGTATTTCCTGACACTGCCTTTCAATTTACCCCCTTGCATCTTCATGTTATGCCCTCTAGTTTTACAGCTTCCCTGTCTTTGGAAGAGGTTTGTTTGCTGCTCATTTCTCTTTAAGTATTTAAAGATCTGAATCATATTTCCCCTGTCCCTCCTCTCCTCCTGAGTGTACATATTTAGGTCTTCAAGTCTCTTCTCATAAGGCTTCTGATGCAGGCTCCAAATCATTTTGGTCGCCTTCCTCTGAACAGTTTCTAGTCTTTTTATATCCTTTGCAAGATATTGTCTCCAAAACTGAACACAGTATTCCAAGTGAGACCTCACCAGTGACTTATACAGTGGCATTAGTACCTCTTCCTTTCTGCTGGTAATTCCTCTTTGTATGCAACCCAACATCTTCCTGGCTTTTGCCACTGCCTTGTTGCACCGTTTTGCCACCTTGAGATCCTCAGAAATAATCACTCTAAGGGCCTTCTCCTGGTCCGTGCACACCAACCTCTTGCCCCCTATCGCGTACATTTCCCCTGGATTTCTGCTTCCCAAGTGCATGACACTGCACTTCTTCGCATTAAATCTTAACTGCCAAGCATTAGACCATTCTTACAGCTTTTGCAGATCTTTCCTCATGTTATCCACTCCCTCAGGGGAGTCCACTGTTGCAAATTTTTGTGTCATCTGCAAAAAGACAGACTTTTCCATGGAGTCCTTCAGCAATATCACTCACAAATACATTGAACAGTGCCAGGCCCAGGACCGAACCCTGGGGCACCCTGCTAATCACCCTCCTTTCATCCGAGTGAGCTCCATTTACCATCACCTTCTGTTATCTGTCAGTCAACCAATTTCTGATTCAGTTCACCACCTTGGGACCCATCGCCAAACTACTGAGTTTATTGATAAGCCTCCTATGAGGAACAGTATCAAAGGCTTTGTTGAAATCCAGGTAGATGACATCCATCGCATGCCCCTGATCTAGTTCTCTGGTCACCCAGTCAAAGAACTCAATGAGATTTGTCTGGCAAGATCGTCCTTTGGTAAAACCATGTTGCCTCAGATCATGCAACCTGTTGGTTTTGAAAAAGTTCACTATTTGCTCTTTCAGAAGGCGCCTCCATTACTTTTCCCGCCACTGAGGTAAGGCTCACGGGCCTGTAGTTTGTCACTTCTTCCCTGTCACCACTTTTGTGATGAGGTACCACATCCGCCCTTCTCCAGTCCTGAGGAACTACTCCTGTTTCCAAGGATCTGTTGAAAACATCCTTTAACGGCCCTGCAAGAACCTCTCTGAGCTATCTCAGTATCCTGGGATGTATCCCATCCAGTCCCATGGCCTTGTCCACTTTCAGTTTTGTAATTTGTTCTAACACATCATCTTCTGTGAATGGTATGGTATCTACTTCATTCCCATTTTTATATTTGGGAGTCACAGATGGTCCTTCTCCAGGGTTTTCTTTAGTAAAAACAGAGCAGAAGTATTTGTTTAGCAATTTTTCTTTTTCAATGTCACTTTCCACAAATCCGTTCCCAGCACTTCTGAGTCCTGCAATTCCATCTCTGCTTTTCCTCCTCTCCCGAATATACCTGAAGAAAGTTTTGTCGCCACTCTTCATATCTTTAGCCATCTTTTCCTCTGCCTTTGATTTTGCTTTCCTTATTTCATTTTTTGTCTCTTTTAGTTTGATCCTGTATTCCTTACTGTGTTTCTCTGTTTGCAAGCTTTTGAATTTTGTGAAAGCTGTATGTTTTGCCTTTATTTGAGCAGCCACTTCTTTGGATAACCAAATAGGTTTCCTTCTCCTCCTTGTTTTATTTACTTTCCTTACATATTTATCTGTTGCCCCTTTCCTGAGCGGTTATCCAGTTTAGTCCTCTACATCCGGGTAGTGCACCGCCTCCTGCAGCCTGGAGACTGGACCAATCAGAATCTTCCTATGCCAGGATGTATGCTGCTGGAGCTCCCATCAGCCCCCAGTGTGTCCAGTCTCCTTGCAGCTGGAGGACGTGTGTGGCTGGGGTTAGGCTCACTTAGGGACAGCTTGGAGGCAGCCAACACTAGAGAGAGTTTTGTTTGGGGATTTTCTTTTGCACTACTCGTTTTTCTTTCATTTATTTAATAGGTAGCTATAGCTTTAAATTTAAAAAAAAAAAATTAACTCTGAGGAATTGACGGCTACGATCGGGAGGCCGAGTCTGCACTGCACTGCTGACTTTGCTGCAGACGTATCTTTTCCCATCCGAGGCGAGTTCACTCCTCCTAGACCAGGGGTCTCAAACTCAAATTGCTTTGAGGGCCAAATGAGGACTTGTAAAGTAACCCGGGGGCCGCATAAGACGCGGGGCCTCATTTGCATAAGGGACCTCATTTGCATAAATATTTGCATAATGTTACCATACACTAACTTTTAGTAAACATGCCTCTTTAATGAGTATGGATAAAGAAACACTAAAAGATTTAGAAACAAGAAGACAATAATTAAACTGGGAACCCCAAAAGCCAAACTTGGAATGTACAACAACACTGTAGAAATAAAACTATAAATTAATTTCCTCTTGTACTAAACAAAGCGCAAACATTAATGATGCACATTTCCCAGAGCTGACATATTCCAGTTAATAAATTCAAAATAAAGAGATATTTTTCTACCTTTTGTGCATTTTTTTCAGTTGCAATTGTTCCAGCCACTTTCTTCTGGTTTCTTCATGTCTTCTGCTAACTCTCCATCGTCTGCTTCCATTTGCCCTTTCTTCTCTCCTAGTTTTTTTCCATTCTCTCTCTACATCTGCTTTAACATACTAATCTTTCTCCTTTTTCTCTTTCCTCATTCCTATTTCATCCACTCAAATTTTACCCCTCCATCCTCAATCCCCACTTACTCTCACAATACCTGGCCAATTGTAGATTTGTCTTCTCTCCCAGACAAAATATTTTTCCCCTCTCCATTTCACTTTCCCAGCTCCATCCCATTCTAATCCTCCCCCAACATCAGCTCCCTTCCAGTTCCAGCCCCACCCAGCATCCGCTCCCTTCTAGTCCCTGCATCAGTCCATTTCCAGTCCTATCCTAGCCTCACCATCAGCCCATTTCCAATCCTAGCCCCCCATCAGCCCATTTCCAATCCTAGCTCCCTCCCCTCACAGCCCATTTCCATTCCAAGCCCCCCTCCCCATCAGCCATTTGCAGTTCAAGCCCCCTTCCACTCAGCCCATTTCCAGTCCTAGCAACCCCCCCAGCACATTACCAGTCCTAGACCCCCCATAGCCCATTACCAGTCATAACCCCCCCTGCCAATAGCCCACTTCCAGCCCTAACCCCCATTACCCCATTTCAGTCAGCCCCTCCATAGCTCATTACCAGTCCTAACTCCATCAGCCCACCTCCAGTCCTTCCTATCCCCCCCCTTCCCATTTCTCTTCCTAGCCCCCACCATAGCCCCTTTCCAGTCATAACCCCCCCCCCTGCCAATAGCCCATTTCCAGTCATAACCCCCCCCCCTGCCAATAGCCCATTTCTAGTCTTAACCCCCCCCCCCGCCAATAGCCCATTTCCAGTCATACCCCCCCCTGCCAATAGCCCATTTCCAGTCATTACCCCCCCCTGCCAACACCCCATTTCCAGTCATACCCCCCCTGCCAATAGCCCATTTCCAGTCATACCCCCCCCCCCCCCAGGTAAATAAAAAAACAACCTGGCTTCTGCTGCTGGCTTCTGCTGCAGCAGAAAATCAGCTGTCCCGCGGCCCCTTTCCCTCTGCGTGAGAGCCCTGAGTGTGCTTCCTCTGCGGCATGCTTTTTAAGCCGCGAAGAGAGTATTTCCCTCTCGCGCGGCTTAAGCCTATTCACTTTTCAAGCCTCGCGAGAGGGAAATACTCCCTTCGCGGCTTGAAAAGCACGCCGCAGAGGAAGCACATTCAGGGCTCTCGCGCAGAGGGGAACGGGCCGCAGGACAGAGCAGCAGAAGCCAGTTTTTTATTTTTTTTAAATTGACCGTCGATTCTGCCGTTGCCACGGCGGCAACGGCAGCAGCAGAAGCCGTCGCGGGCCGCACAACCTTCTCCCGCGGGCCGCATGTTTGAGACCCCTGTCCTAGACTGTCCGGAGGAGAGCTCTGCCTTGTCAGTCACCTGTCTGAGTCTGGGCAGCCCCGAAACGGTAGGCTGGCTTCCCTCTTACACTCCGACCTGCATTTCTTGTTCTGTCTGGCAGGCCGGTGTAATCGTGTGCTCCCACTCAGGCTTCGATTGGTGTGTAGGCTACCGCGATCCTGCCCAAGTGCGGTGAGTTTTGGGTGTTTTTAGTGCTCTGATTGCCCCTTTTGCTTTCCTTTCACTTTAATTTTAACTTTTATTTGATTTTCGCGCCATTTTTTTCTCGCCGGCTGAAATGTGCCGGCAGCCATTTTAGAGCTCCGGTTTTTTCCCGCTCGGCATGAAGTGGTCTGCAACGTGTTTCTTCTCCACTTAGTGCATTTTTGACCTGGCGTTTTTGCTGTGGGGAGGGGACATCTCCATTCCCAGTGGCTAGTTTTTCTTTTTTTTAAGAGTGTTTTATTTCTTTGGGTTCTTTTAAGTTCAAAGTACAGCAGGTCCTTTTCTTTTCTTTTCTTTTTCTTTGTGGGAGCTGCTCTGGCTGCATGGCCTCCAGGACGCAGTGTGTTATCTGCGGTTCACGCAGGGGGGCGGTGGATGAGTCTGGGGGCTGCGCCTCAGTTTCCACAACTTTAGAGCAACAAATGGAGCATAAGGAGTTATCCGGACCGGGAAGCCCGGCGGTTCAGGCGGACGGAGATCCATCTCCTGGCCCTCTTGCATCTGGTTCTACGGCCCCTCCTAAAGGGCAGGGGGGCGAGTGGCCGATTGCGACAGCAGAGTCTTCTTTCACGGATTTTTCACCTGACTTTGTCCTTCTTATGCACCAGGCTTTTCGCTTGGGACGCTCGGGCAAGTTGCCGGACGCTTGGCCGTTGCCCTTGTCATCTCTCCCAGGTGGGGAGGCCAGGCAGGAGGGCCAGCCTTCAACCAAGCGCTTTCGGGCCCTGGACCTAGACCACGACGACTTGGGCTGGCAAGATCCTGATGCTGAAGTGGATCCGGAGGCTGGTGTTGAGGAGTTGGAAGATGGTGAAATCCCGGAGCCCGAGGATCAAGCCCGGATTATTCGGGTGTTCCGTAAAGAGGAGCTGGTGCCTTTGATCACGGAATCTCTTCACGCTCTCAGTCTCACTGCTCCTCGTCCTGTTGAGGAGGACGGGTTGGAGGATCCTCTCATTCAAGCGGTGCGGGACTCTCAGGTGGTGTTTCCGGTGCACCGTGTGGTGGAGCAAATGATTCAAACTGAGTGGGATCAACCCGAATCCGGCCTGAGGGGGATTCGGACTATGAACCGCCTCTGTCCATTAGCGGATAAAGACAAAGAGAGGTTTAAGTCACCGCGTGTGGACGCCGCGGTGTCGGCGGTCACCAAGAAAACCACCATTCCCGTTGAGGGCAGTGCGGCATTAAAGGACGCGCAAGACAAAAAGGTGGATGGTTTGTTGAAACAGACTTTTGAGACCAATGCCTTATCTTTGCAGGCCTCCATTTGTGGGGCTTGGGTGGCTAGAGCCTGCTTACGATGGGCTCAGCACTTGAGGCAAGCCTCTGGATTGGATCAGCAGGGATTGCTGGAGGTGACTCGGCTGGAGTCTGGCTCGGCGTATTTGGCAGATGTACATTATGATTTGATTCGAACCTTGGCGAATAGCATGGCTTCTTTGGTGGCGGCGCGCAGGTCTTTATGGTTGCGGAATTGGGCGGCCGATGGATCTTCTAAGTCCCGACTCAGTAAGCTTCCCTTTAAGGGCAAATTGTTGTTCGGAGACGACCTGGATAAATTGGTGAAAGACCTCGGGGAGTCCAAGGGCGGTAGACTGCCAGAAGATAAGCCTAAGCTGGGTAGGAACTTACCGCCGGCGCGGGGTCAGTTTTGAGACTTTCGCAGATTTCGTTCTTCCCGCCTTTGGGGTTCCCAGCGCGGCCGGTATGGCTCCAGGGGCCAAGGTTTTCGAGGAGCGGGCAGAGGATTCGCAGCGGCGTCCTCTTCCTTTGGTCGAAAGCCGTAATGAAGCGAGGTGGGCTCCAGAGGGGAAGCAAGTCATCGGGGGACGTCTACGGGACTTCCTTCCTTTCTGGGCCCAAATAACATCAGATCAGTGGGTGCTCGAGATAATCAGAGAGGGTTATGCGCTGGAGTTGGCTTGTCCGATTCCAGACACCTTTGTCCTTTCCCCCTGCAGAGGCATGCAGAAGGCGCAAGCCATTCAGGTGACATTGCGTCGGCTCATCGATTTGGGTGCGGTCATTCCCGTTCCTCCTTCCGAGCACGGCGTCGGTCGCTACTCCATCTATTTTGTGGTGCCAAAAAAGGACGGTTCGCTTCGTCCGATTCTGGATCTCAAGGGGGTGAATCGTTTTCTCCGGGTGCCGCATTTCCGGATGGAGACCTTGCGGTCCGTCATTGTTGCAGTTCGTCAAGGGGAGTTCCTGACCGCCCTCGATCTCTCGGAGGCCTATTTGCACATTCCCATACGAGTGGTCCATCAAACGTTCCTCAGGTTCGCGTTCCCGTGGGGTCACTTTCAATTTCGAGCTATGCCGTTCGGTCTGGCAACGGCTCCACGCACCTTCACAAAGGTAATGGTGGTCGTGGCGGCGGCCTTACGACAGGAAGGTATCTTAGTCCATCTTTACCTCGACGATTGGTTGATTCGTGTGAAGTCCGAGGCGGAGAGTGTGCAGGCAACGGACAGAGTAGTGGCTTTGCTGCGGTCTCTTGGCTGGGTGATCAACGAGAAAAAGAGTCGTTTCGTGCCAACCCAATCCCTCGAATACCTCGGGGTTCGTTTTGACACGGCGAGAGGTTTGGTGTGCTTGCCAGAGCGCCGCGTCCAGGCGTTGCAGGTGCTCATACGCTCATCCTTGAGGATTCCCGCTCCGTCAGCGTGGTGGTACCTGCGGCTCTTAGGCACTATGGCGGCAACGTTGGAGGTGGTTCCGTGGGCCAGGTTTCATATGCGGCCACTTCAGAGAGCCCTGTTATGCCGCTGGTCGAACCAGTTGCATTTGTTGAACAGGCGCTTGCGTTGCCCGAAATCGGTTCGTCTATCTCTCCGATGGTGGTTGTGCTCAGAGAGCCTACGGATGGGGGTTCCTCTGGAGCAGCCCACTTGGATCCCGTTCATTACGGATGCGAGTCTGTTGGGTTAGGGAGCCCACTGCGGGGGCAGTACGCGCAGGGGACGTGGTGCCCTCTCGAGACTACTTGGTCGATCAACCGCCTCGAGCTGCGAGCGGTGAGGCTCGCACTGCAAGCCCTGGAGACGTTGGTGAGGGGGCAGGCAGTGCGGGTTCTCTCGGACAACTCTGGCGACGGTGGCCTACATCAACCGCCAGGGAGGCACCGGCAGTGTGGCCATGGAAAGCGAGGCAGAGGCCTTGTTCGAATGGATGGAGGCCCGTCTGCCTGCTCTTTCGGCGGTACATATCGCGGGAAAAGACAACGTGACGGCAGATTTTCTCAGCAGAGTGCAGGTCGACCCCGGGGAGTGGGAACTGCACCCGCAGGTATTCGCGCAGATAGTTCGCAGATGGGGGCCTCCGGTTATGGATCTCATGGCGACTTTTCAGTCTGTGAAGACAGGGCGGTTCTTCAGCAGGCGGAGAGAACGCATGTCCGAGGGCATCGACGCGCTCATCCAGCCGTGGCCGGAGGACGGCCTCCTTTATGTCTTTCCCCCTTGGGCGTTGATCGGTCGCGTCGTTCAGCGCATCGAGGCGCACCGGGGGCGGGTTTTACTGGTGGCGCCGGATTGGCCCAGAAGGCCGTGGTATGCCTATCTGGTTCAATTGGCCAACGGGATGTCTTGGAGACTGCCTCCGCTTCCGGATCTGCTGCTTCAGGGTCCGCTGCGGATGCCTCAAGTGGATCGATTCTCGCTTCCGGTTTGGCCCTTGAAAGGGCTCGGTTGAGGAAGAAAGGTTATTCTCCGGAAGTTATTGCTACGCTCCTCCGGGCGCGGAAGCCTTCCACATCGCTTGCGTATGTGCGGGTATGGAGGTTTTTTGAGGATTGGTGTTCACGGCGTGGGGTTCGCGCGGCTACGGCTTCTGTGTCGGTAGTTCTCAGTTTTTTGCAGGACGATTTTGACAAAGGTTTGGCAGCCAGTTCCCTGAAGGTGCAGTTGGCAGCGCTGGCGTGCTACCGGGGCAAGGTTCTGGGGGTTCCCCTAGGGGCGCATTTGGACGTACAACGTTTTCTTAAGGCGGTCTCCAGGTTGAGGTCTTCCCGCAGAGTGTCAGTTCCACCGTGGGATTTGAATCTCGTATTGCAAGCTTTGGTTCGCAAACCCTTTGAACCCATATGGCAAGCGTCGCTGAAGGATATGACCCTGAAGACGTTTTTTCTGGTGGCGATCTGTTCGGCGAGGCGCATTTCCGGGTTGCAGGCGCTGTCATGTAGGGAGCCGTTCTTGTCTATTTCTAGGGATCGTGTGGTTCTTCGGCCAGTGCCCTCATTTTTGCCTAAGGGAGTTTCGCCTTTTCATTTGAATCAGCCTGTTTTTCTGCCGGTCCTTAATTCTGAGACAGAGACTTCAGCGGACGGGGAATTACATTGCCTAGATGTGCGGCGAGTCCTTTGTCACTATTTAAAGGTGTCAGAGGTGTTTCGTAAGACAGATCGCTTGTTCGTACTTTTTGGCGGGGCCCGCAAAGGAGAAGCGGCGGCTAAAGCGTCCATCGCCCGGTGGATTAAGGAGGCGATTGCATCGGCTTACATTATACAGAATCGGCCGGTTCCGGTGGGTTTGAGGGCCCACTCTACCAGAGCTCAGGCGACATCCTGGGCTGAGCATAGTCTTGTTCCGCCTGTAGAAATTTGTAGGGCGGCTACTTGGTCGTCTCTTCATGCTTTTAGTAAACACTACCAGTTGGATCTGTTCGCCGCTCAGGATGCTCGTTTTGGTTCGGCAGTGTTGCGCGCCGGTTGGCAAGGTCCCGCCCGGTGTTGACTGCTCTGTTACATCCCGGATGTAGAGGACTAAACTGGATAACCACTCAGGAAATAGAAATTACATTTACCTGGTAATTGTAGTTCCTGGAGGATCCAGTTTAGTCCTCCTTCCCTCCCTTGTGTCACGTCTGTTTGGTCGGCGCGCTTACTGTGAGCGGCGCTACATTGTCTCAGTATATTTCTTCGGGTTTTCGTATCCGCAGCTCGCTTCTAATTTCTTTTTGCCAGCTCTTCAGTTCCTGTGGCTGGTTCTGCCTGCTTCTTCTTCGAGTGGAGTCAGCGGCGCTGTGCAGAGTTTTGGCTTCCTCGTTTGGGGAGGGGGTCGTTTAATTCTTAATTCTAGTTTGATTTGTATACTTAACTCATGTGTTGCTTCTTTGAGTCTGCTTTGTTAATAGTTCACTGGGGGCTGATGGGAACTCCAGCAGCATACATCCTGGCATAGGAAGATTCTGATTGGTCCAGTCTCCAGGCTGCAGGAGGAGGTGCCCTACCCGGATGTAGAGGACTAAACTGGATCCTCCAGGAACTACAATTACCAGGTAAATGTAATTTTCTATTTTTATTGCCACCTTTAGTTAGCCCATTGCAATTCCACTTCCCTTATCCCCTCCCACCCTGCCAACTCCTCCTTCAGGTACTTGGCCATTTTACTGAAGTCAGTGTTTTTGAAGTTTAGGACTTTGAGCTTGCTATGATTGGACTGCACCTTGGCTTTTATCTCAAACCACAACCTGTGATGATCGCTTCTGCTCACAGGGGCACCCACCCAGACGTTTGACACGCTATCACCGTTGGTGAGCACTAAATCCAGCATTGAGCTTTCCCTGGGTGGTTCCATCACCATTTGTTTAAGAGACGCATCTTGGAAAGCATCCACAATTGTTTTGCTTCTTGCCAGATTCGCAGAAGGAGTACTCCAATCCACATCAGGTAGATTAAAGTCACCCAATATGATCACTTCCCCCTTTGTGTCTATCTTGGCAATATCTATAATCAATTCATTATCTATTTCTTCGATTTGAGTTGGAGGTCTGTAGACTACAGCAGTATGGATGACAGTGCCATCTCCTCTTTCCAACACAATCCAGAGCGCTGCTTCTTTTCCCCATGCCCCCTGCATTGCAGTAGCTTTAATATTGCTTTTTATATATAAGGCTACTCCTCCTCCTTTTCCTCTTTCTTTGTCTCATCTGTATATCCCATTCATGTGATTCATTAAACCATGTTTCTGTAATGGCCACAATGTCCAAGTCCATTTCCACCATTAGGGCTTCCAGGTCAGGAACTTTGTTAACTAAGCTTTTTGCATTTGTGCTCATTGCTTTCCAGCATTTAAGTGGCTTGCATGTATTTTGCATTGATTTTGTTCTGCCCACTTCTTCCCACTTGTCATTGATGTGTGATTTAAAAGTGTGGCTGTTTCTGATGTTCTGCATTTGCTGGGAGTGACGTCTTGAACTAGTCCTTCCTTATCGTCCCTCCAGTCTAGTCTAGTCGCGAACCTCTGGGTTTTGCTCCTCCAGCAGCTTGGAGACTGAGAAACGTCATCCTTTTGACACTGTTATAAAGGCACAGGAACCGCCTCCTCACTGCAGTTATCTCAGTCTCCAAGCAGCTGGAGGGTTGGTGAGCCCAGAGGTTAGGGTCTCACATGAGGAACAATTAAGAAGAGTGATAGGAGTGATAGAAATTAGATCAGTGGAACTGAGTGTTAGGAAAGTGGTGTTTACACCTTTTAAAAGAAGTAAAAAGAAAGAGCTGTGCTGAGATGCTGCCTCCCCCCCCCCCTCCCTTACCTGTTCTTCTGTAATTTGCCTTTTAGTCTGAACGGGGAAGCAGGCTTCTGAGGGGCAAGGCTCCGGCTCCCGAACCCACGTTTATGGGTGAGGAGCCGGCAGCGTGTACATCGCAGCGTTTGCAGGAGGGGGCTGCCGTTTGGCGCTGGAAAGCTGACGGAAGAGCGTTCAGCAGACAGGTGCAGCTACTCGTCCGGTGTCAGTCTCTTCCCCGATCCTGAAGCCATGATTCGGCTGAGCGCAGGGAGTGGAACATAAGGCACAAAAAGTCACCAGAAGTCGTCTGATTACAGTCCCAAAGGTAAGGGGAGCCAGGATCAGATGAAACGCTGCAGATTTAGAAGGGGAGAAGTCTCTATAGCGGAGCAGGCCGGGCCGCTTGTCAGCCGTGCGGGAAACTCCGTTGCTTGCTAGCTGCATTCAAGAGCGTATAGTTGGACAGGACAGCTTCATTTTCACATTTTTTACACAGATTTGGGATCAGAGTAACTGGGGGATGACTCCATAGTGGTTTAAAAAAAAAATTCTTGACAGAGACCAGGCAGGTTCAGTCAGGAATTGTTATTGCTGTCAGTGTTTCAATATACCTTGGCAACCTGCGATGTCGTTGTTCAAGGCAGCCGCTCGGACAGCATGCCTTCTAGGCCACAGTGCTTAGTCTGTGGGACTAGAAGGGGAGCAATGTCAGAGACAGGGATATGTAGAGGCTGCTTTCAGGAAACAGCCTCTATGGAGCAAGCACTTGAAGGCAGAGTAGAGGGACATAAGGTAGCTCCGTTGCCCCACTGGAGCCGCTGTCTGCCGCTTTGCCACTGGAGCCGGTGATGGGGACTTCTTCCACTCTGGATTTTCCCTCCCCTCATGCGCCGGGGCCAGAGGGTTTGGCGGCAATCTTCTCTCCGGATTTCGTGGCTCTTATACAGCAGGCTTTCAGAGGTGCTCAGAGGAAATTCGCAGCCAGTGCCACTGAAGTGGAGCTGGGGGAGAAGAGGCCGGGGACCCCTCTGAGTTCGGGGACTACCGGGGTTCCTGCAAAGAAGTCCAGGAGCGAAAAGCAGCTACCGGAACAGTCGGTGGCTTCTGAAGGGTATCCACTCAGAGGAAGCGGATCAGGACTTGGATTTGGACGATGAACTAGAAAAAGGAGAACTCGCGGAGCAGGAAGACCAAGTTAGGGTGGTCCACGTGTTCAGAAGGGATGAGTTACCAGCGCTCATATCTGAGACGCTTAAAGCGCTTAATATGCTGGCGGTGGGACCAGCGGAGGACCCCACGTTGGAGGACCCCTTGTTGCAGGCCTTTCGGAAGACTCAGAGAGCATTTCCAGTGCACAGAGTAGTTAGAGAAATGATTCAAGGTGAATGAGACATGCCCGAGGCAGGACTTAAAGGGTCCAGAGTTATGGCTCGTCTCTACCCACTAATAGAACAGGATCAAGAATTGTTTGTCTCCCAAGGTGGATGCAGCTGTCTCTGCGGTTACCAAGAAGACTACCATTCCAGTGGAGGTTAGCGCGGCTCTCAAGGATGCCCAGGACAGAAAGTTGAACACTTCCTTATCGTTTCTCCGGGCCAGTCCAGGGAACGGTAGGGTTGTCAATCCCCTTCAGCAGCTGAGGACTGAATACTGTAAGATTTTACGATGACAGGCTTAGCCACACCCCCTGCTGTTCCTGCTCCAGTCTTTCAGTCCTCAGCAGCTGAATAGGACGTCGATGGTCACATCTCCTGCTAAGCTTCTGTTAGACTTTCTTTGATTTCCTTTTTATTTTATTTCTGTGCAGTTTGGTCCTAGCGGGGCTGTTCTCTGCATTCTTCCCGGCACTTAATTTCATTTCTCAAAGATACCCTTAGGATTCCCTGGCGGTGAGTGCCGGCGGCGCTGTAAGGCAGAGCCTGCCTCTCTGGGATTCCAAACATACGGGTAAGGGAATCGGTTCTGGGAGCCCCACGAACCTCTTCTCTATTGCCGCGGTTCCATTCTCCGCTAGCAGCAGGGTTGCCGGAACGCGAGCCGGTGGAGCTTCCTTTAACATCGGGAGTCCCCCCCCCACCCCCACCCCCCCCCCCCCGTCTGTGAGGTAGAGACCTTCTTATCCCCTGGGGAGCTGTGCGGTGTCGGATTCTGCTCGGCAGCCCAGAGCGCGGCGTTCGCGCTGTCGGCGGGGTGTAGCTGCTTGTTTTTGTTTTGACAGCAGTTTTTTGCGATAGCGCAGGATAGTTATTTTTCTTCTTTTCATTCGGTCCGTCAGATATTCTCATGGACGGCAAGGCTCCGGATGACTCGGGCAAGCCTTTCAGTGCCACAGAAAAAGCGGGAACGGCGGCCATTTTGTTGGAGCCGGCCGTTTCTCCCGCGGATCCTCAAAAGCAGGGGAAGAGGAAAGCAAAATCTCACAAGGCAGGCCCTTCTGACAGTAAGCCCACTAAACAATTGCCAGAGTCTCAACAGGGTTTTTCCTCCTTGTTTTCCCCGGATTTCATATTGGAAATGCACAAAGCCTATTTATTGAAGACATCTCAGGGGGTCAGTTCTGCCTCTTCTTCCTCCCTGCTAGATAGCCCTGCTCCTAAATTATCTGGAGGGGATCCTGGAGAGGGTTCTTCACAGAAAGATATTATGGTGGGCTCCGGCTTGGGAGTCCTTGACCCTCAGCTGTCCGGTCAGGGGTTAGAGGAGGGCGAACTTTTCTCTGAGGAGGGCTTAGCCTTTGCTCCAGGGGAATTGGAGGAAGGGGAGATTGCGCCGGGCGAGGACCCTAATGTCTTTAGAGTTTTTCGCAAAGAAGAGCTAGGGGCGCTTATCTCCCACTCCTTAGCGGCTCTGAATATTCCTCTTCCCTCAATAGCACAAGAGCCGCTGGAAGACCCTTTGTTGCAGGGTTTCAAGACGGAGAGCCGCTGTTTTCCAGTGCACCGCGTAATCAAGCAGATGATTGAAGCGGAATGGGAATTCCCCGAGGCTACCCTACGGGGTAGTCGCGCTTTAGGCCGCCTCTACCCTGTTCCTCAGGAGGAGAAGGATTTTTTGAAAATGCCAAAAGTGGATGTCTTGGTCTCTGCGGTGACTAAGAAGACCACTATCCCTGTGGAAGGGGGTGCGGCACTTAAAGATTTGCAGGATCGCAAGCTGGAAGTGCTGTTGAAGCAGGCCTTTGATTCCAGTGCTCTTTCTCTACAGGCCTCCATTTGTGGAGCGTATGTGTCGCGGGCTTCCATCCGCTGGCTCCAGGGGGAAGTTCCTGCGGATGGCGGAGAAAGCTCTTCAGTGGAGGGAGCCAAGTTGGAATCGGCAGCGGCGTATTTGGCGGATGCTTGTTAGGATTTCGGCTAAATCGATGGCCTCGCTCATTGCAGCAAGGCGTTTCTTGTGGCTTAGGAATTGGGCGGCGGACGCTTCTTCCAAATCTAGGCTCAGTAAGCTTCCTTATAAGGGCAAGTTGCTCTTTGGCGAGGCCTTGGAGAAAATTGTGAAAGATCTGGGAGACTCCAAGGGGGGTCGCTTGCCGGAGGATCAGCCAAAAGCTCCCAGGGGGTCTTTGCTCCAGCGGGGGCAAAATCGAGATTCCCGAAGATTCCGGGGAGCGTGATTTGCACCCTATTCCAGAGGGCGCTTTGGGCTCCGCGGTCAGTCCTTTCGCGGTGCACGCGGCTTTGGCAGGAACTATTTCAACTCCCAGCAGAGTTCCGCTAAAAAGCCGCAATGAAGGTCCGCTGGTCCAGGAGGAAGTGCCTGTGGGGGGACGCTTACAAGGTTTTCTTTCCGCCTGGACCGCGATAACCACGGACAAGTGGGTGCTCGAGATCGTTCGAGACGGATATGCCCTGGAGTTTGCTCAACCGTTACAAGAGGCCTTTATGGTTTCTCCCTGTGGTCAGGGACCCAAGAGACAAGCGATTACCGACACCCTTCTGCGATTGCTGCGCCTTCGAGCGGTTGTGCCAATACGGATCCGGTCGATACTCGATCTATTTCGTCGTTCCAAAGAAAGAGGGGTCGTTTCGCCCAATTCTCGATCTCAAGAGCGTGAATCGTTCGTTGCGGGTGCCCCATTTTCGTATGGAAACCCTGCGGTCCGTTATTCGGGCGGTTCGTACGGGGGAACTTCTCGCGTCCATCGATCTCACGGAAGCTTATCTGCACATACCCATCAGAGCAGATCATCAGCGGTTTTTGAGGTTTGCGGTCCCGATGGGTCATTTTCAGTTTCGAGCGTTGCCCTTCGGTCTGGCCACAGCGCCTCGAACTTTCACGAAGGTTATGGTGGTCATAGCGGCGGCTCTACAGAAGGAAGGCATCCGAGTGCATCCTTATCTGGACGACTGGCTGGTCAGAGCCCGGTCGGTTCCGGAAGCCCTCGCGGGTCGTTCAGGTCCTGGAAGACCTCGGTTGGGTTCTCAACAGGGCAAAGAGTCATTTACAGCCAGCTCAACAGCTTACTTATCTCGGGGCTTTCTTCGACACGGCAGTGGGGTCCGTCTTCCTGCCCGAGTGCAGGGTGTTGAAGATCATCAGTCAGGTTCGGGTGTTCTTGCGTCTGTCGGCTCCTTCGGCGTGGAGGTACTTGCAGCTCTTGGGGTCAATGGCAGCGGCGTTGGATTTAGTGCCATGGATTTTAGCGCCCTCTTCAGCAAGCGTTGCTGTCCCGCTGGTTGCCGCAGCTTCACCCACTCTCGCAGAGGTTGGTTTGCCCGTCGGAGGTACGCGTCAGCCTGGACTGGTGGCTAGATGCGACTCATCTTCGGGCAGGGGTTCCCCTGCAGGATCCAGAGTGGGTGCTCGTCACCACGGATGCGAGTCTTTCCGGCTGGGGGGCTCATTGTCTGGGTCGGGTGACACAGGATCTCTGGTCAGTGGAGGAAGCGGCCTGGTCGATCAATCGCTTGGAGCTCCGGGCGATTCGTCTTGCCTTACCTCGGTTCGCCGACTTGATTCGAGGGAAGGCGGTGCACGTTTTCTCGGACAATCTGGTAGCAGTCTCGTATATCAATCGTCAAGGGGGTACCGGCAGTGTGCCCCTACTGGAAGAGAACCAGGATTTGCTTCTTTGGTCGGAAGCTCATCTTGTGGCACTGTCAGCGGCCCATGTAGCGGGCAAAGACAATGTGCAAGCCGATTTTCTCAGTCGCCATACTCTCGATCCAGGCGAATGGGATTTGAACGCGGCGGTGTTTCACGATATTACCGTCCGCTGGGGGATTCCAGTGATGGATCTCATTGCTACCTTCCTCAATGCCAAAGCATCGCGATTTTACAGCAGGCGCAGGGAACACATGTCGGAAGGCCTAGATGGCCTGGTGCAACCATGGCCGTTGAACTCCCTGCTCTGTTTTCCCACCTTGGCCGATGATCGGCAGAGTTCTTCACCGAATAGCGCGGCACAGAGGGACAGTAATTCTCATAGCGCCGGATTGGCCTCGGTGGCCTTGGTACGCAGATCTGGTACGACTACTGATAGAGCCTCCCTGGCGTCTGCCGATTCGTCTCAACCTACTGGCTCAGGGACCAGTACTCATGCCGCAGGTGGATCGCTTCTTGCTTACGGCTTGGCTCTTGAAGGGCGACGGCTGACGCGTCGCGGTTTCTCGGAGTCAGTGGTCGCTATGATGCTTCAGTCTAAACGGCAGTCCACTTCTCTCGCATATGTTCGAGTCTGGAAAGTGTTTGAATCTTGGTGTGCGCAGCAGGGTTTGCGACCCATGTCGGCGTCTCTTCCGGCTCTCTTATCTTTTCTGCAACAGGGGCTGGAGAAAGGTTTGGCTCTCAATACTCTCAAAGTTCACTTGGCGGCACTGGCCTGTTATAGAGGTTCGGTGCAGGGGCGTCGTTTAACGGCACATGCGGATGTGCAGCGGTTTTTTCGTGCAGCCAAGCTTATCAGACCTCCGGTGAGGCAAGTAATCCCTCCGTGGGATTTGAATGTTGTTCTCGAGGCGTTATCCCGGTCTTCGTTTAATTCGACTGGCCGGTTGAGGGAACTGTCTTGGAAAACAGTTTTCTTGGTTGCCTTGTGTTCCGCTCGAAGGGTTTCGGATCTTCAAGCTCTCTCCTGTCGGGAGCCGTACCTTCAATTTTTGCCAGAAAAAGTGGTGTTGCGTCTGGTTCCTTCTTTTCTACCTAAGGTGGTCTCGGCCTTTCATGTGAATCAATCAGTGTCATTGCCTGTTTTCTCCGATTTAACGGAGTCACCTATCGATCGTGCGCTTAAAAGGTTGGATCTTGGCAGAGTGTTGCGGAGATATTTAAAAGCCACTCAGTCTTTCCGCAGGTCAGATAGGTTATTCGTACTTTTTGGAGGTCCACGAAAAGGAAGAGCGGCGTCGAAGGCTTCCATTTCCAGATGGGTGAAAAGTGCCATTGTGGCGGCTTACGAATCCGCAGGAAAATCTCCTCCGGAAGGGCTTAAGGCTCATTCCACCCGTAGTCTAGCAACTTCCTGGGCGGAGCAGGCGTTGGTTCCTCCGGTGGATATATGTCGGGCTGCTACGTGGTCCTCTCTGCATACTTTTACTAAGCACTACAGGTTGGATGTGCTGGCCAGAGGCGATGCGAATGTGGGGCCTTCAGCCATTGTAGCTGGGCTCGCAGTTCCCTCCCGTTTTTAGGTACTGCTTTGGTACTGCCCTACCGTTCCCTGGACTGGCCCGGAGAAACGATAAGGAAGGAGAAATTAGGTCTTACCTGCTAATTGTCTTTCCTTGAGTTCTCTCCGGGCCAGTCCAGGGCCCACCCAGTTCGAGTTTTTGCATTGGAGTCTGCTTTCCCTATAAGCCAGGGTGTGTCTCTGCCGGGGGATCCGAACAGTTGAAGTGCGATTTCGGATGATTTACCTGGAGGGGTTCTTGGGGCTCCCTCAGGTTTCGTTGGAACGGGTGTTTGCGTTTCCAAAACCATAGGTTAAGAATAATAAAAAAAAAAAAAAGAAAACTCAACTCCATTCCTTTGGGGTGACATGAGTTATACGGAAGCCGCCTTGCTTATTAGCGGGTGAGCTTTCTGCTAGAGAAGTATGCACTGTTCTTTCTTGTTTCTTCCTTCCTGTTTTTCTAGTCTTAGGTGTCGAGCTGCTTGGCCAAGAGGAGACTGGAGCAGGAACAGCAGGGGGTGTGGCTAAGCCTGTCATCGTAAAATCTTACAGTATTCAGTCCTCAGCTGCTGAAGGGGATTGACAACCCTACCGTTCCCTGGACTGGCCCGGAGAGAACTCAAGGAAAGACAATTAGCAGGTAGGACCTAATTTCTCCTTTGTTGAAACAGGTATTTGACGTAAATGCGCTGTCCATCCAAGCATCTGTTTGTGGAGCTTGGGTAGCGAGAGCCTGTCTTCGCTGGTCTCAACAGATTCAGGGAGAACAGCTGGAAGAGATGACCAGAGAAGCGGCCAGAATAGAGTCAGGGGCTACTTATCTAGCCGATATTCATTATGACCTTATTCGAGGTTTATCAAAGTATGGCATCAGTAATAGCGGCAAGACGATATCTTTGGTTATGCAATTGGGTGGCAGATGGGTCCTCCAAGGCAAGACTAGGCAAGCTTCCTTTCAGGGGAAAGCTCCTTTTTGTGGAAGATTTGGATAAACTGGTGAAGGATTTAGGAGAGTCCAAGGGCGGAAGGCTGCTGGAGGACAAACAAAAGCAGGGGCGGATGGCTCCGACAACTAGAGGACAACAGAGGGAGTTCCGTCGCTTTCGGTCCCACGGTTCAGTCAAGGTCAAAGAGGACTTTTCCCCTATAGGAATCGGGGGGGGGGTTTCGAGGGTTTTGAGGAGCGGGCAGAGGTTTTGCTGCCTCTTCGTCCTCAAATCTTAAAGTCACAATGAAGCCAGGAGGACCCAGGTGGGACAGGTACCTGTAGGAGGTCGTTTACGAAAGTTTTATCCTGCCTGGGTCAAAATCACGTCAGATCAGTGGGTACTGGAGGTTATCCGAGAAGGGCATGTGTTGGCGTTTCAACGGCCGGTGACCGACTTCTTACGTGCATTCTCCGTGCAAAGCGTGATCCAAGTGCGAAGCAGTGCGGGAGACCTTAGAAAAGCTGTTATCTCTCAAAGCAGTGATACCGGTACCCCCAGACCAATACAGATGTGGTTGATATGCCATATTATTTATTTATTTACATTCTCTTATATACCGCGCTATTCTGCATCAGTGCGGTTTACATTGAACAAACTGAAATTACATTGAACAGGGCATTATAACTTGGGGATAACTATTTTACAGGGAGCATGGGCTATGGAGGGTTAAGTGGCTTGCCGAAGACCGCAAGGACTTCGTAGTGCCGAAAAAGGAAGGAACCTACCAGCCAATTTTGGATCTCAAGAGATTAAATTGCTGTCTGTGTCACATTTTCGTATGGAGACCTTAAGGTTGGTCATCGCAGCTGTCAGACAAGGAGAGTTTCTGACGTCCCTGGATTTGTCGGAGACTTATCTGCACATTCCAATTCGTCAGGAACTTCAGAAGTTTCTAAGATTTGCGGTGCCGATGGGACATTTCCAATTACGGACATTACCGTTTGGGCTGGATACGGCTCCACGAACCTTCACCAAGGTGATGGTGGTAGCAGCATCGTTACGAAAGGACGGATTGCTGGTGCATCCTTATCTGGACGATTGGTTGATCTGGGCAAAGTCCAGAGCCGAGAACGAGGCGGCTACAGCCAGAGTGATGGCATTCTTACAGAGTCTTGGATGGGTAGTCAATATGGCGAAAAGCAAGTTGGAACCATCGCAGAACCTGGAATACCTGGGGGCTCGCTTCGATACAAATGTTGGAAAAGTCTTTCTGCCGCAGCAGCGGACACGAGGATTGAGAAAGCTAGTCCACAGTTTTCTGGACAGAAGAAATCCTACAGCTTGGTATTATCTGCAGTTGCTCGGTACCATGGCGGCAACACTCGAGTTGGTTCCGTGGGCGAGAGCCCAGAGGAGGCCATTGCAGAGAGCATTACTCAGAAGGTGGTCACACCAGGAGGACCATCTGTCTTGGGTACTGCCCTGTATGCCAGAGACACGTCGTGCTCTTCGATGGTGGTTGCGTCTGGAGCATCTGAAAAAGGGAATGCCGTTGGAGTTACCGTGTTGGATACCTTTAACAATGGATGCCAGCCTATCAGGCTGGGGAGCTCACTTCCAAGGGCAAGTCACCCAAGGGCAGTGGACCGATCAGGAAAAAGGTCTGGTCGATCAACAGGTTGGAGTTACGGGCGATAACGCTAGTTCTTCAAGTGTTTCAGCCTTGTCTTCAAGGAAAAACCATTCGGGTGTTTTCTGACAACACGACCGCAGTAACCTACATTGACCGGCAAGGGGGGGCACCAGGAGTGTGCCGCTGGAAACCGAGGCCGAACAGTTGTTCGAGTGGGCTGAGATACACCTGCTGGTGTTATCAGCAGCACATGTGGCAGGAGTGGAAAACGTGGAGGCCGATTTTCTAAGTCGAGTAAAGGTGGGTCCAGGGGAGTGGGTTCTCCATCCGCAAGTGTTCGAAAGGGTGGTATGCCGCTGGGGGACGCCAGTAATGGACCTCATGGCGATGTTCCAGTCAACAAAGGCCAATTGCTTCTTCAGCAGAAGAAAGGAAAGGATGTCGGAGGGCTTAGACGCTCTCATAAAGCCCTGGCCGCAAGGTCAACTCCTGTACATGTTTCCACCTTTGGTGCTAATAGGTTGGGTGTTGCAGCGCGTAGAGGCTCACAGAGGACAGGTAATATTAATAGCGCCGGATTGGCCAAGACATCCTTGGTATGCGGATCTGATGAGGCTTCTAGTAGGGAAACCATGGCATCTTCCGTGTCGGAGGGACCTGTTGTTTCAGGGCCCGCTGCTAATGCCTCAGGTAGATCGGTTCTCGCTTACGGCTTGGCTCTTGAAAAGGCGAGGTTGACAGCGAGAGGATACTCCGCAGCAGTGATTTCCACCTTGTTGAAGGCTCGGCGGAGATCAACTTCGTTAGCGTATGTTTGTATCTGGTGCATATTTGAAGCTTGGGGTGTGGACAGGAAGGTTGAAGCATTAAAATCTTCAGTTCCACAGGTTCTAGCTTTCTTGCAAGACGGATTTGAGAGAGGTTTAGCGGCTGCATCCTTAAAGGTGCAGCTGTCGGCGCTTTCCTATTAAAGAGGTAAGATAAAAGGAGAGGCGATGGGAGGACAGCCAGCTATCAAGCGTTTTTTGAGGGCGATGTCGCTTTTGAGAACACCATGTAGGCAGCTAGTACGAACATAGGATCTTCATTTAGTACTGGAGGCCTTGGTGCGCGAGCCCTTTGAACCTTTGTCTACAGCGTCATTAAAGGATCTGACTCTCAAAGTCGTGTTTCTAGTGGCTCTTTCTTTGGGCCGAAGAATCTGAGTTACAAGCTTTGTCTTGTAGAAAGCCTTTCCTAGTTTTTGGTGATTTGAAAGTGGTCTTGAGGCCGGTGCCGTCCTTTTTACCCAAAGTAGTATCAGCTTTTTCATGTAAACCAGGTGGTATCTTTACCTGTTTTTGGGGAAAACAGTGAGAGTACATCAGCAGGGAAGTTACATCTGTTAGATGTTCGTCAAGCTTTAAAGAAGTACTTGCGAAAGACGGCAAGTTTCCGCAAAACAGATAGATTGTTTGTTCTGTTTGGGGGAACAAGAAAAGGGGAAGCAGCGTTGAAAGCTTCCCTTGCCAGATGGCTCAAAGAGGCGATAGCATCAGCATATCTGTTGAAGGGCAAATCGGTGCCAGGTGGACTTAGAGCTCATTCGACGTCATGGGCAGAGTACAGTTTGGTGCCAGCGGTTGAAATTTGTAAGACGGCTACCTGGTCATCTTTAAATTCCTTTGTCAGGCATTACCGTCTAGATGTTCAGGTGGAAAGGGATACCTGTTTTGGATCAGCGGTGCTTCAGGCTGGTCTAGCAGGTCCCTCCCGTTGATTTTTTTGCACTGCTCTGTTACATCCCCAGAGGTTCGGGACTAGACTGGAGGGACGATAAGGAAGGTGAAATTAGACTTACCTGCTAATTGTTGTTCCTTGAGGAACTCCAGTCTAGTCCCGTATCCCTCCCTAGTAATTTCTTTTGGACTATAGCCTGAAGCAAGAGATATTTCACAGGTAAGTTGGAGGAGCAGCGGTGAAGGTTAGGGTCCATGAAAGGGGGAGGAGTGTTTCGAAAAGATGGGGATTCTGATAGGGTCCAAATCCTCCACAAGGGGGGGGGGGGGTGGGAAGGGCAGGCCCACGCAGTTAGTTAATAGCTATTATGACATAAAAAGGAGAACAAAAGAAGACATAGTGTTCTCCTTTACAAGTTATTAGTTAAGTTGTTTTTACAGTTTTTGATGAGTAGTATTTGCTACTTAATTGTTGCTCCGGTGAGTCTGCTTTGTCAATAGGTTACTGGAGTGAGGAGGCGGTTCCTGTGCCTTTATACCAGTGTCATCAAAAGGATGACGTTTCTCAGTCTCCAAGCTGCTGGAGGAGGAGCAAAACCCAGAGGTTCGGGACTAGACTGGAGTTCCTCAAGGAACAACTATTAGCAGGTAAGTCTAATTTTATCTTCTCCATCCATCACACCCCTTTTCTAGTTTAAATGCATATCCACATACTGCCTGAATTTTTCACTTAGGATTCCCTTTCCTTGCGACCGAGAGATGTAGTCCATCAGCACAGTATAGTCTCTTGTTGGTCCATCTGTTTCTCCAGTCACCAATAAAACGGAATCCTTCTCGTTCGCACCAGGTCTGGAGCCATATATTAAAACTGTTTATGCGATGCAGGCTTTCTGCCCCCTTACCATGAACCAGGTAGAACTTCTGAGAATGCTACAGTGTTAACAGTGGGCTTGAGTTTCTCTCCCAAAGTCTGGAAGTCCCTTTGAACTGCAGAGGCACTGTTTCTAGCCAGGTTGTTGGTACCCAGGTGGATGACAACATCAATTTTGGAGTGCTCACTTTCTGCACTAAGTACATCAACAATTTGGTTTGTATTCCTGCTGGCTGAAGAGCCTGGGAGGCATTTGACTATCTTCTCTCCTTTGTACTGTGTTCCCAAGTTGGTGCTTCTGATGATGGAATCTCCAAGTAGTAGTAGTTTTCTGTTTGGTGAGCTTTTCTTCATATTTGGTGCTTTAGCAGGAGATTGGGCATTGACCGACTCATTTAAGGGCCCTTCAGTTTCCATGGGTTGGTGATCCTCATTAACCAAAGCAGAGAAGGCATTATGCAGAGATATCTCTTGATGTATAGGATATGTCTGCGTTACAGGTCGCAATCTACCCGAGCCCACTGTGATCCATTTGTTCCTGGGATGTTTGATTCTTTGTGGGAGCGGTGATGGACTTTGTTCTGTTTGTATCCTAGAAGAGGTGCGTTTTTGGTTAACTTCATATTTGAATTTAATCTATCTCATATTTTAAAACTATATTTTAAAAAGAATACTCAGTCCTCCTGTGGGCAGCCAATACGGATTTATCTGGATGTAGCTAGAGTTACCCAAGAAAGAAATGTTTTCTAGCTTTTCATCAGAGGTTTTGGCACTGGGGGCTACATTCCATCCTGGATACCCCTGTAAATGTATAACTGGGTACGTTAAAGCCAGATACTTGTGTTTTTGTACCTGAGCAATCGAGATCTTGTATGTGAAAAAATTGACTGGCATACTTGCGACATCTCGTTCTGAGGAGGTTAAGATGCTGCTGGGTAAAGGATAGTTGGGCCTGCGTGCCTAATGCTTGATTATTTATTGTTAATTTCCTTTTAGTATTCCACTGTATTTTTTCTTCTCTCCCCCCCCCCCCCCACTCTTATTTGAGGTCTTAAAGGGGATCTATCTTTGGTTTTATTTTTTCTTTGTTCATCCTATTTACTTTGATGTACTACTACTAATCATTTGTATAGCGCTACAAGTTATATGTGGTGCTGTACATATAGATGTAAGCCACAGTCCCTGTTTATCAGAGCCCTACAATCTAATCATGATGAAAAAATATCACAGAACTGGGGACTAGAGCATGGCAAGATACACATAAGTAGTGGACAAGAGAATGAGGAGCATCGGGATCCATAAGCAGCCTCAAAGAGCTGGGTCTTCAGAAAATTGAACAGTTCCTTATTGTCCCTCTAGTCCAGTCCCGCACCTCTGGGGTAGTGTACCTCTTCCAGCAGCTTGGAGACTAAGCATATCACCTTTGACACCACTATAAATACCACAGAAACCACCCACCAGCTCCGGTAAAACTTGGTCTCCAAGCAGCTGGAGGAGATAGTGAGCCAGGGTGGGGGGTGGGGGGGGGGGCTCACTGAAGGAACAACTAAGGAGGTTTAGTTAGATCAGGTGTAGAGTTTTTCTTATTCTTTATTCATTTTTTGGCATTGAAGCCTTAGTGGTTTCATTTTTTTTGGTAGAGCAATTAAAAAGAAAAAAAAAACGGTTCGGAGGACCCCCCCTGTCTCTCTCTCGCTTCAGCGCTCCTCCCACCTTGTTGAAGGGGGTGTGTTAGGGATATCCGTGGTGCACCGGGGTTAGTGGCTCTTGATCCCGGCAAGGGGTGAGGAGCTGTGTTGCCAAGAGTGCAGATGAGCAGGAAACAGCAGACTCCCCCAGAGGCCCTCCTTGGCGCTGAAGCCACAATTGGCTGAGCGCAAGGGGAGACAGCAGAATGGAGCAGTGTTCCCACTACGGAGCAGGGAAAATGCATCTCCGTAGGCTGGATCAGCGGTTTGCAGGTACTTGGGATACGAGAGAGAGTGCGTTTTTGGGAGAAAGCACGCTTGCAGTATCGGGGTTTTGCCACATGGTGCAGTAAGCCAGGGGGCAGGTCTTCATTGTTTTCCCGCTTGGCTCGAGCTGCTTCGTTGTGCAGTTCCACCCCTTTTTCTTTGCCTGCGGGTTAAGAGGCTTGTGTGTTAAAAAAGCAAGGCCTAGGATGCCTGCGAGACCCCAATGCCTTGTATGTGGGACCCCTGAGGGGTGGTTTTTGAGGATGGGTTCTGCAGGGGGTGTGCACGAGGCAGTTTCCATGGAGCAAACTTTAGTTAATGATGGTGCACGGATTTTGGGGCGGTCTCCGGTTAGGGAGGCGCAGGAGCCAGGAAGTGGCGGCCCAACACAGCAGGATGCAGCGACTGGCTCCTTGGGCACTCTGGGTCCCTCCACCTCCCAGGACCTGGGAGAGGCGGGGATCCTGGGAATGTTTTAACCAGACTTCGTTCTCCTGCTGCACCAGGTGTTCTGCCTATGCATGAGGGAGTAGACACGGGGCCTGGTAGGGGCCCAGGGCAGAACCAAAAGGACAGGGAGTCTTCTGGGCAGTGAGTGAGTGACCATACCTGCAAAGAAGCTCTGGCCCCAAGTGGAGTGTCTGGTGGACTTTCTGGTGTCTGAAGGGCCGGAAGGCGAAGAATTGGATGTGGACCTCCATGCCGAGGACCTGAAAGAGGATGAGATTCCTGAGCAGGCGCGGATAGTGTGTGTGCTCCGCCAGGAGGAGGAGTTGGCACTCATTGTGGAGTCTCTCAAAGCCCTCAACATACCCACTAGTGTGCCGCCGGATGAGGAGGCACTGGAAGATCCTTTGCTGCAGGTGGTTCGTAAATCGCAGAAGGTTTTTCCAGTGCATAGAATGGTATGGCAGATGATTCAGGATGAGGTGAGATCTGCCGGAAGCCAGCCTCAAAGGGGCGAGGGCTATGGCGCACCTCTATTAGCTGTCGAACCAGGACCATGACCTTTTTCGTCCTCCGAAGGTGGACGCAGTGGTCTCGGCGATCATGAAGAAGACAATCCCGATGGAAGGTAGTGCGGCACTGAAAGATGCCCAGGATAGAAGGTTGGACACCTTGCTAAAGCAGGCCTTTGATGTCAGTGCCCTCTCATTGCAGGCCTCCATTTGCGGTGCCTGGGTGGCCAGGGCCTGCCTCCGCTGGTCTCAAAGGGTCCAGCAGCAAGAGATGACGATGGCGGACCAGGCAGGGGAGGCAGCCAGACTAGAGTCGGGCACTGCATATTTGGCAGATATTCACTACGACCTTTTTAGAGGGTTGTCGAATAACATGGTCTCAGTAGTTGCAGCTCGTCGATATCTTTGTGCAGCTGTGCAGTGGATGGCTCCTCTAAGGCCTGGTTCAGCAAGCTCCCGTTTAGGGGGAAACTGCACTTTGGAGAGGACCTGGAGAAGTTGGTGAAAGACCTAGGGGAGTCTAAAGGGAGCCGACTTCCCAAGGACAAGCAAAAGCAGAGCCTCCTTCCTTCCGCGCCTTGTAGCCAGACGAGGGACTTTAGGCGTTTTAGGCGTTTTCTTACGCACCCCTTTGCCTCCAGGGGGCAGGGGTTTCAAGGCTTCTGAGGATCAGGCAGAGGATTTGCTGCTTTCTTGTCCTCAGGACCAAAGAAGTCACAATGAACTGAGGGGGGTCCAGGTGGGAGTGCAGCCCACAGGCAGGCGACTCCAGGAGTTTTACCCAGCTTTGGCCCAGATCACCTCTGACCAATGGGTGCTGGAGGTTATTCGGGAAGGATACGCTCTCGAACTGGCTCATCCGGTGGGCGACTCGTTCAATCCCATTGCAAAGTGTAGGCCAAAGCAACAGCGGTTCAGACCACCTTAGAGCGCTTGTTGCAGCTTGGAGCCTTGGGGCCGGTGCTGCAAAACCAGTGCAGTTGCAGTCGATACTCCATTTATTTTGTAGTAACAAAAAAGGAAGTGGCGATTGGGGGGGGGGGGTAGTCCCTGACATCACTAGATTTGACAGAGGCATACTTGCACAACCCCATACATCTGGAGCACCAGCAGTTTCTCGGGTTTGCGGTACTGGTGGGACACTTCCAGTTCTGCGCCTTGCCGTTCGGTCTTGCAACAGCACCATGAACATTCACAAAGATCATGGTTGTGGTGGCGGTGGCTCTGCGCCGCAAAGGGATTTTGGTTCACACATATCTCAATGACAAGCCGATCCGGGCAAAGTCCAGAGAAGAAAGCGAGAGAGTAACGGCTTGAGTGGTTCAGTTCCTCCAGAGCTTAGGTGGTCAACTTGGCTAAGAGCTATCTAGTGCCATCCCAAGAGCTCGAGTACCTGCAAGAACGTAATTGTATATAGTTACCCTGTTTTCCACCAAGTTTATGTACCTTGTTCTTTGTAAAAAAAAAAACAATGCTGTTTGTACCATTGTGTTTATATTTGTTCATATGTAAACCGCACTGATTTAAGAGCGCGGTATATAAGAAAAATAAATAAATAAATAAATTGCAAAAATCTAAACGGGATATAACTAGAGACAACAGGAGCGTAGTTAATGCCTGGGAGGTGAGGAAAGGATGGATAGCTCTAGTTTGGCAGAGATGGTAGAATAATTTCTTTATGAGCCGAGAGATATGATCCCTAAAAGAGAGACCTTATAATCTGGTTTGGACCAGGCTTTGGCCCTAAACTTTCTCAAGGTTTACATGATGGTCCTGGCATGCTACTGGGGGCATATTCAAGGTATATCCTTGAGAGCACATCCTGATGTCTCTAGTTTTATCAAGGTAATAAAGCAAATTTTGTTCTCCAATGTGCCCAGTGATTCTTTAGTGGAGTTTTTCTCTGGTGTAGGAAGAAGGTGTTTGAGAAGGCCCCCTCTTTGAGCCCATTCGCAGGGTCTCTTTCAGGGATTTTACTCTTAAGGTGGTTTTCCTGGTGGCTATTGCATCTGTCAGGTGGTTGTCTGAACTGCAGGTCTTGCCCTGTAGAGAGCCCTTTTTGATCATTTTGATGGTGTCTGTTTCCTTACAGACTGTGTTGTCCTTGCTCCCAAAGGTGCTATCCCCCTTTTCATCTAAATTAGACAATCGTGCTCTCTCTTCAGAGGACTTTTTGGACAAACCCCTCTGTCTGTCTGGTGGACATGAGGAGGCACTGCACTATTCAGATACCTGGAGATTAATAACACTTTTCGCCAGTGAGGCCATCTTTTTGTTCTCTAAAGTGGTCTGAGGAAAGGACAGACAGCAGTGTAGTTCTTGATTTCCTGCTGGATTAAGGAGGCTGTTTATTTCAGCATATCTGCTAGTTGGAAAATGGATATTGGATGGAATCAAGCTTGCTCCACTAGGTCGCAGGTCATCTTCTGTGTGGACTCTGCTTTGGTTACCTGGTCATCTCTGAGCACCTTTATGAAGAACTACAGGTTGCATGTGGTGACTGGAATGGATGGTACTTTTGGCAGGGCAGTTCCATCCAGAACAGCATCTTATTTATTTATTTTCTCTTATATACCGCGCTATTCTGCATCAGTGCGGTTTACATTGAACAGGGCATTATAACTTGGAGATCTTCTCCCACCCTAGGTCCTGACTACTTGGGTATGTCCCACTTATCTGAACTAGTCTAGCAGGATGGTGAGAAAGCAGAAACCTAACCCGATAATTTTATTTTCTGGAGTCCTGCTTGTCCAGTCCAGGACTTGCTCTAGAAGATTCTTTCTACAGGCTTGTAAGCCCTACTGCATTTTGATGGTATTGCCAGTATTGGTGTCTGGCGCAGTCAGTTATGGTAGGAGAGCAATATACTTGTTTCAAATGTTTGTTCTAATTTGTGATTGGTTATTAATATTCACTGCTTACTGCTTGGGAAGTTTCATACTGGCTTCTGTCATTGTTGTACCAGAGGATATACCAAATAAGTGATGACACCACTGAAAGTTGCTTAAGTCTTCCTCTTCCTGCTGGCAAGGGAGTGTAACCCAGAAGTCTGGACTGATAGCAGGATTCAAGGAAAGAAAATTATTAAGTATGTAAATTTCTCCATATAGATTTGGAAGCAAACTTTGATCTCCTATGCTATGGGCTGGCTAAGATTTATATAGAAGTAATAGTTTTGTCATGAAAGATGTTGGAGGGAGAAGCTCCAGTTGACTTCCCAAGATGTGCAAACTTTTGGAGTTAGCTGTCAGATCTGTGAACCAAAAGCAGCAGTTGTGAAGCTTTAAGGAAAGCTGCAGAAAGAGGTAATGGAAGTATTGAAGTTGCCTACTTTTGGCACTTCCTTTTTCACTTTGGTTGCAACCCAACACTGCCTTTCTCTGAGGTCTGGAACAGAGATGGGTGAGATGGGAATGTGCAGGGCAACAGACAGTCCATTAAAATGGACAAAGATGAACCAGTTTATAAAATTATTTCAGGCTATATAGTGGTTAAGGTTTGCAGACTGATCATATAAACATTACTTTCTAAAATATTGAATTTTACATAAGAGCTCTAGGGATGGTAGATGATAGAATACATAGCTTATCTGCATATAAAGGAAAGTTGATTTTTAGAAATTTTTTTTCCTTTTTGCAGTGTTTTTGAAGATGAAAATGCTAAACTCCGTCACATAAAGCTGGAGAACCAGGTTAGTTGATATCATATGCTTAATATAATTTACACGTTAGAATTGCATTTGATGTTTGTAATTGTATGGCTTGATATATTTTGCAATTCTGTGTTATGATTTTGTATTTATCTTTTGTAAATCGCATTGAATTTTTGAAATGAAACAGCGCCTTGGCATACTAGCTGGTGTTCAGCCCTCCCATTGCTTTATCAAAAAGATGATATGGCATATTTTTCAGTGAAATGCCTTTCCATATCATCCCTCCAGTCTAGTCCAGATGCATGGGTTATGCCCACCGACCAGCAGATGGAGACTGAGCATGACTAGCTTTGTTGATGTCACATACTAAGGACACTGTGTATCAGGAGGCTAGCCAGTATTGCTCAGTCACCAACAGGTGGGGAGTCTCTCTCTGTGCATCTGAGCTATGCTGTAGGGATTCCTTTGGAGCTAGGCCTGGAGTCCTTCATCCAGACAAATGGGTTGTGTTCTCCAACCAGCAGATTGGTGGAGACAAAGAACCAATGAAAAGCCCAGGTTTCAGTGATGTCGCTCGCCTCAGCCACCAGAGGTCCCTTCAGTATTTCTTTGTCACCAGAAGAAAATCTGAAGAGTAAGTGGAAAAGAGATTGATTAAATGCTTGTGAACGGCTATCTTGGTACAGATCAGTGACTCTCATTTAAGCGTGATATGGGAGGCTACACTAGACTGCGGTCTTTTTGGTAGCCATAGGAGGAGGGAAAATTGGTATAGCTCCATGCTCTTATCATAAGACTATTGAGCAGCCACAGATTGGAAGGATCTGGAAGAGTGCAGTAGCCTCACACAACCTCAGCGCCTCTTCCATCCTCCTCCTCCTCTCCTGCTCGCTCCTGAAGATTGCAAAAGGCTCTGAGGGATCTGCCTGCCAGCCACCTTACACACAGTGCTGCAAAGTCAGCCACTGAAACAGTTTCAGGGGAGTAGAGCTGAGCCTTGCACAGATCTTCTGCCTGGGGCTCTCTGGGTGAGAACCAAGGTTTGACCTCGTCATTGTCCATGTTGGGGTCTCCTGATTCAGTCTATGTGGGACAGAATTTGGGGTGGACTGCTGACCGTTGGGGCTGTGTGGAGGTTTCCTACTGTTTTCTCCACGCATTAATAACATTTTTGCCTACTGTGTGCCTGGTGGTCGTGTGGTCCTGACACACATTCTGCCTAAGGGACTCCAATACATGCTCCTTCCCTAGTGCCTGTAACATTATAATGTAAACGTGCAGTTAACACATGCTTGCGGGCCGACGCAGCCTTAATGCGTACTGTTTGATACTTGCCCTAACTCTGTCTTCTTCCAGGAAATGTTGTTTGACATGTGGCAATCGAGGAGCCTCCTTCCTGGATTCAGCTGAGGGATGTGGTTAGTCTGACCGTGCCTGCCTCAGGGCAGGAGATGACGGATGGCACTCTGGGAAAGGATATTCAGCTGGGTAGAGGTTCCAGCGACCGTGCTGTGAGCCGCTCTTCATTCTCTAAGGGGTCTGTGGCAGCTCTGCCACCTGATGTTGGGGAGCTGTATCCGAGAGGAGAGCTTCCGGACTCCGGATTGTCCTCCCTGGAATTCTTTTCCTCTTTTCAAGATGTCAGATTCTTCCAGCAAGCCCCCAGATTCAGTCTCATGCTGGGCAGGCTGAAAGTAGAAGCCCTGTTCGATTACTATTGGCTTCAGTGTCTTTGGTGAGGGGTGCTCCCTGGAGATTGGGAACAGCTGGGATCTATCCTTGATATTGATTATGCCTCGGATTCAGATGGCTTGGTACTGGGCTCTAACTTTCAGAAACTTAATGCAAGACCAGCATGATACATCTATTCCAGAAAAAGTAGCTGGCTGCATTGATTGCCAGGGTTTCATCCACCTAGAACTTGACGGATGCTTCCAGCACAGAGCAGGAGCCGAAGGTATACCTACCTGCTCCTTCAAGGGGTGCGAAAATCCACTGCTGTCTTTTCCGTTCTCGGAGGTGACCAAAGATGTGATCTGGTCGGAGTGGGACACTCCCCGACTCCCTACCTAGAGGTTTAAGGGTATATAAGATGATCTGCTGTCTTCTGGAGGAGGAGTACATCGAGTGGTTTGGCATTCCCAAGGTGGATGTGCAGGTCATGGTGGTTACCAGACAGACCACCATTTTTCTGGACCACAAGGTACATTCCTGGCTGAGGAGTCGTGGCAGTGGCTATTCCGCAGCTGGTGGTATGTACCAGCCTGATTTCTCAAGCCCTGCTCCAGTGGATTCAGTAATTTCCCCCAGATGATGATACTGCTGTTTTGGAGTCTACTATGACCTTCCTTTCTGATGCCATGTATTTTATTTTTATTTATTTATTTAATAGGTTTGTTTTATATCACTTTATCAATTAGTCAAAGTGGTTTATATTATAACTTAAACTTGGTAATATACATTAAACAGGGACCTTGATAATGTATGACCTGGTTCGTTTGGTGGCCAGGGATGGTGCCCTGATGATGGTGTCACGGCGTTGGATTTGGCTCCGGCATTGGGCAGCGGACACATCATAAGAACATAAGATATGCCATACTGGGTCAGACCAAGGTCCATCAAGCCCAGTATTCTGTTTCCAACAGTGGCCAATCTAGGTCATATGTACCTAGCAGTTTCCCCAAGAGACACAAGTTCCACAATGCTTGTACTGGGTCAAGCATTGATATCTTCGGTCACTTCTTAATAATGGTTTATGGACCTTTCCTCCAGGAACTTGTCCAAACCTTTTTTAAACCCAGCTACACTAACAGCCTTTACTACATTCTCGGTAACAAATTCCAGAGTTTGATTACACGTTGAGTGAAAAAATATTTTCTTTTATTAGTCTTAAATAGTTTACCCTGTAGCTTCATTGCATGTCCCCTAATCTTTCTATATTCTGATAAGGTAAACAATCGATCTACGTTTACCCGTTCCACTCCATTCATTAATTTATAGACTTCTATCATATCTCCCCTCAGCCGTCTCTTTTCCAGGTTAAAGAGCCCTAACCTTTTTAGCCTTTCTTCATAGGAGTATCCTTCCATCCCCTTTACCATTTTGGTGGCTCTATTCTGTACCTTTTTTTAAAATCGCTATATCCTTTTTAAGATACGGCGACCAGAATTGCACACAATATTCAAGGTGCGGTCTCACCATGGAACGATATAGAGGCATTATAATATCTTTTGTTTTATTTTCCATTCCTTTCCTTATCATACCTAGCATTCTATTTGCTCTCTTGGCCGCCGCGGCACACTGGGCCGAGGGTTTTAACATGGTATCCACAATGACGCCTAAATCTTTTTCCTGGGTGGTGGTTCCTAATGTGGAACCTTGCATCGTGTAACCATAGTTTGGGTGGTTCTTCCCTAGGTGCATAACCTTGCACTTGTCCACATTAAATTTCATCTGCCATTTTGATGCCCAGTCTTCCATTTTATCAAGATCCTCTTGCAATTTTTCACAATCCTCTTGGGTTTTAACAACTTTAAATAGTTTTGTGTCATCTGCAAATTTGATAACCTCACTCGTTATTCCACTTTCCAGGTCATTTATGAATATGTCAAAAAGCAGCGGACCCAGCACAGATCCCTGGGGTACACCACTATTCACCTTTCTCCATTGGGAAAATTGGCCATTTAGCCCTACCCTCTGCTTTCTATCTTTTAACCAGTTCCTGATCCACAATAGTACACTGCCTCCTATCCCATGACTCTTTAGTTTTGCCAAAAGTCTCTGATGATGGACCTTGTCAAAGGCTTTCTGAAAGTCCAGATACACAATATCAACCGACTCACCTTTGTCCACCTGTTTATTCACTCCTTCAACAAAACATAACAGATTAGTAAGACAAGACCTTCCTTGTCTAAAGCCATGTTGGCTGTCTCCCATTAGGTTGTGACTATCTACATGCTGAGTAATTTTATTCTTTATGATGGTTTCTACCATTTTTCCTGGTACTGACGTCAGGCTCACCGGTCTGTAGTTTCCCGGATCACCCCTGGAACCCTTTTTAAAAATTGGTGTTACATTGGCGATCCTCCAATCTTCAGGTATTAGAGATGATTTTAATGATAGTTCACAGATTACTGATAGCAGTTCTGCAATCTCATATTTCAGTTCTTTCAACACCCTTGGATGTATACCATCCGGCCCAGGTGATTTGCTACTCTTCAGTTTATCTAATAGTTGTAATACATCTTCCCCATGTATCGATATTTCCTTCAATTCTTCCGCACCTTTAAATACCACTGCAGTCATGGGTAACATCCCTACATCTTCCTCAGTAAAGACCGAAGCAAAGAATTCATTCAGTCTCTCCGCTATCGCCTTGTCGCCTCTTAGTGCTCCTTTAACCCCTTTATCATCTAATGGACCAACGGACTCTCTCACAGGTTTTTTGCTACGAATGTACTTGAAAAGGTCTTTATTTCGCGTTTTTGCTTCCGCAGCAAGCTTCTTCTCAAATTCTCTCTTTGCCTGCCTTATCAATGCCTTGCATTTGACTTGCCAGTGCTTGTGCTGTTTCCAGGTTTCGTCGTTTGGCTCTTTTTTCCATTACCTGAAAGATGCTTTTTTGGCAACAACAGCCTCTCTGACCTCACCTTTAAACCATGTTGGCAGTTTTTTGGACTTCCTTCCACTTTTCTTAAAGCGTGGAATACAGCTGGTCTGGGCTTTCAAGATAGTATTTTTCAACAACACCCAAGCTTGATGTACGTCTTTAACCTTCGCAACTGCTCCTTTTAGTTTTCTCTTAACTGTTTTCCTCATTTTATCATAGTCTCCCTTTCGAAAGTTAAAAGGTAGTACTGTGGATTTCCTTACTATCCCTCCTCCACTAATTAAATCAAAGGCGATCATGCTATGATCACTATTGCCAAGCGGCCCCAACACCCTTATCTCTTGCACTAGATCTGATGTTCCACTAAGGACTAGGTCTAATATGGCTTCCCCTCTGGTCGGTTCATGAACCAGCTGCTCCAGCATCCTCCAAAACCCGGTTGGCTCAGTTGGCCTTTAAGGGGGAAGCTTCTGTTTGGATTTGATTTGGAGAAGCTGGTGAAGGACCTGGATGAGACAGAGTCTTACTGTCATCTCCAGGAACAAGCAGGAATGTAGTCTTCACATATGGGTATCGTCGGTACTGACGGAGCCTGCGTGGGAACGCTCCCCAGCATCCAATTAGAAAGCTTTTGGGAGCATCCCACAGCGCCTGCGTGCTGCCTTCCCGTCTTTCCCAACTGCCTCTCTCCAGTCATCCATCCAACTCACAGAAAGTTCCTTCTGTTCCTTTTTCAAGGAAAGCACTACCAATACAGGGTGCTTCCTTTTGGCCTGGCCTCAGCACCAAGGGTGTTTACGAAATGCATGGCTGTGGTAGCAGCATTTCTTCGCACTCTAGGAATATTCGTCTTCCCCTACTTAGACGACTGGCTCATCCGAGCCCCATCAGAGTCAGAGGCCAGGATTTCTCTCTCTTGCACAATGCATATCCTTAAGTATTTGGGTCTGGTCATAAACATCCCAAAATCCAGCCTAACTCCTACTCAGTTTCTAGAGTTCATAGGAGCTTTGCTGGATACCAGAAAAGCAAGGGCCTATCTTCCCCAGATCCGTTGCCTTCGCATGGTGCAGTTAGCTTCTCAAGCAGTGCTAAAGCCTCATCTCACTGCTCGAGTGATGTTACAAATATTAGGCCACATGGCATCTACCGTGCATGTGGTTCCTTATGCTTGCCTCCATATGAGAGCAGCTCAGTGGACTTTATCCACTCAATGGACCCAGGCATCAGGGTGCCTGTCAGATAAAATAGCAAACACAAATCGCCTTATTTTGTTCCTCCAATGGTGGCAGTTCACTCAAAACCTGTTGGTGGGGTCCCCATTTCAACAACCTTTACCCCAGACAACTCTCACAACAGATGCTTCATCAATGGGTTGGGGAGCTCATCTTCAAGACCTCTCCACCCAAGGCACTTGGACTCCACAGGAGACTCATCTACATATCAATCTCTTAGAGCTCAGAGCAATCTTCCTTGCTCTTCGACTGTTCCACACTCTGCTCAGCTACAAGAGAGTCCTCATTCATATGGACAATCAAGTAGCCATGTTCTACGTGAACAAGCAGGGAGGAACAAGCTCTCTGTCACTTTGCAACAAAGCTTTGCGACTATGGGCCCTCGCCAGAGAGCATCAGATTCATCTCCTGGCAGTGTATTTTCCAGTTAGCCAAAACTCTTGGGCAGACAGACTCAGTCGAGTTATGCTTCCACACGAATGGTCTCTACATGCGGACCAGGTGGCCAAGATTTTTCAAATTTTGGGAACCCCGGACATAGACCTCTTTGCAAGTCCATTGAATTCCAAACTTCCCCGGTTCTGTTCCAGAATTCCAGCTCTGGGCTCTCAGGCCAGGGATGCTTTCCTCCTTCATTGGGGTCAAGACTTCCTTTATGCCTTTCGACCCATTCCCCTAATTCCCAAAACCCTGTTCAAGCTTCAGAGAGACAGAGGCCGTATGATTCTCATAGCTCCACATTGGCCACGGCAAGTGTGGTACCCTCTGCTTCTGCATCTCTCTTAAGCTCCCTCTCTGGAGTTAGGGTCTGCTCCAGATCTCCTGTCCTAGGAGGACGGAATGTTATGGCATCCCAATCCCCAGTCTCTGCATCTCAGGGCTTGGTTGCTGAAGGCCTAGATCTTCATGATCTTAACCTCTCTCAGCAAGTAAAGGATATCCTTTATGCTTCCAGGAAGCCTTCCACAAGATGCTCTTATGCTTTCAAGTGGAAAAGGTTTACTATATGGTGCTCGCAGAAGGGTCTTAGCCCCCTTGCGATAAGACAAATCTGATTGATTTCTTTGACTGGGTGACCAGGGAGTTGGACCGAGGGAGAGCTCCTAGATGTGGTGTATTTAGATTTCAGTAAAGCCTTTGACACTGCTCCTCACAGGCGACTTATAAACAAACTGAGCACCCTAGGGATGGACCCTAAAGTTACTGCTTGGGTTAGAAATTGGTTGGGTGGGAGGCGACAAAGAGTACAAGTAAATGGAGCTCACTCTGAGGAGAAGGATGTTACCAGTGGTGTGCCCCAGGGATATGTCCTTGGTCCGATTATTTTTAACATCTTTGTTAGTGATATAGCAGAAGGGCTGTTGGGTAAGGTTTGCGGATGACACCAAAATCTGCAATAGAGTAGACACCCAGGAAGGTGTAGATAACATGAGGAGGGATCTAGCTAAGCTTGAAGAATGGTCTAGAATTTGGCAACTGGGATTTAATGTTAAAAAAATGTAAAGTCATGCATTTTGGCTGCAGCAGTCCAAGGGAGCAATATAGTATAGGGGGTGAAGTACTTTTGTCCACTAAAGAAGAGCGGGACCTAGGCGTGGCTGTGTCTGATGATCTTAAGGTAGCTAAACAGGTAGAAAAGGCGACGGCAAAAGCTAGAAGGATGCTTGGTTGCATACGGAGAGGAATAGCTAGCAGAAACAAGGAGGTGATAATGTCTCTGTATAAGTCTTTGGTGCGACCTCATTTGGAGTATAGTGTGCAATTCTGGAGACCGCACCTTCAAAAGGATGTGAACAGGATGGAGTCGGTGCAGAGGGTGGCTACTAAAATGGTTAGTGGTCTTCATTATAAAGCATATGAGGACAGACTGAAGGATCTTAATATGTACACCTTAGAGGAAAGGCAGGATAGAGGTGATATGATTGAGATGTTAAAATACCTCCATGGCATAAATGTTCAGGGAGAGAGCCTCTTTCAATTTGAAAGCAAGTTCTGCTACGAGGGGACATGGGATGAGGGTGAAGGGAGATAGATTCCGAAGTGATATGCGGAAATATTTCTTTACGGAAAGAGTAGTGGATCCGTGGAATAGTCTCCCAGTGGAGGTGGTAGAGATGAGGACAGTAACTGAATTCAAAAAAGCATGGGACAAACACAGAGCATCTCTAAAGGTAAAAAGGGGACTGTAGTAGTTGTTGATTATGGAAGGACAGACTAGACAGGCCATGTGGTCGTTTTCTGTCATCATATTTCTATGTTTCTATGATACCTCTGGAATCATTACTGGAGTATCTCCTTCATTTATCCAATGCAGGACTTAAGACTAACTCAGTAAGAGTCCATTTAAGTGTTATTGCAGCTTCTTTCAAGCCTTTAAATGGACAACCTATTTCCTCCCATCCTCTTATAGCAAGATTTATGAGAGGCCGCCTTCTAACTAAGCCTCCCATTAGGCCACCATCGGTGGCATGGGACTTAAACCTGGTTCTTGGCCAGCTCATGAAGCCACCTTTCAAACCCTTAGCTACTACCTCCTTGAAATTCCTTTCTTGGAAAGTTATCTTTCTCATTGCAATCACATCAGCATGTCGCATCAGTGAGTTGCAGGCACTAGTAGCTGATCCTCCTTATACAAGGTTTCATCATGACAAGGTAGTCCTTAGGACTCATCCACACTTTATGCCAAAGGTGGTCTCGCCTTTTCATCTGAACCAAGCGGTCTACCTGCCTGTGTTTTTCCCAAGGCCTCATGCATCAAATGCAGAAAGGAATCTTCATACTTTGGACTGTAAAAGAGCTTTAGCTTTTTACTTACAAAGAACGTAGCAACATGGAAGGTCCTCTCAACTCTTTGTTGCTTTTGATCCTTCTCGTTTGGGACTTCCAGTCTCCAAGAGAACACTGTCCAGCTGGATTGCACAGTGTATTTCCTTTGCCTATCAGAGTAAGAATCTTCCTCTGGAGGGCCATGTCACAGCTCACAATGTGAAAGCCATGGCAGCTTCAATGGCTCATCTGCACTCTGTGTCTATCGACGACATCTGTCGAGCAGCCACTTGGGCCTCGGTTCATACCTTCACAGCCCATTACTTCTTGGACAAGGACTCCCGCCGGGATGCCTTTTTTGGTCAGGCTGTTCTCCAACACCTGTTCCATACCTAATCAACTCCTACCCACCATCCCTAGTAGGATGCCGGAGATCCATGGGGGGAAGGGGAGCCCTTTCACAGGGACACACAACTTCTGGGTTCTCTCCCTGGCATCTAAAGCTAGGGAGTCCCCATATGTGAAGACTACATTCCTGCTTGTTCCTGGAGATAGCATAGTTACTCACCTGTAACAGGTGATCTCCGGGAACAGCAGGAATTTAGTCTTCACAACCCACCCACCTCCCCTAGGAGTTGTATCTCTCTTTCTCTTTCCCTCTCGCGCTCTCTCTCTCTCTCTCTCTTTGTCTCGGCTTTAAACTCAACTGGAGAGAGGCAGTTGGGAAAGGCGAGAAGGCAGCACACAGGCGCTGTGTGATGCTCCCAAAGGCTTTCTAATTGGACGCTGGGGAGTGTTCCCACGCAGGCTCCGTCAGTACCGACGATACCCATATGTGAAGACTAAATTCCTGCTGTTCCCGGAGATCACCTGTTACAGGTGAGTAACTATGCTTTTTCTACATTTAGACCTGTTTCCTTGTTGCTGTAGAAACGGACTTCTGAAATCTTGACCACTGGAAAGGGAAGGTGTATAAATAGTATTTGGCTGTATGAAAGGAAAAGAGCTTTTTCTCTCGGGAATGTTGTGCACATTTATAACATGATTGTGTAATAGGCATTGGCCGGTGGAATTGTTTCTAGTTTGTGCTTACTTTCACAGCAGTAACTGGTGGGAGAGTTTCTAAGATGGCCTGGGGCAGCCTGATATTAGGGGGTGCTAATTAGTCTTTGGCTTTGTAAAGAAAACAAAAAGCTACGGGTTAGAAAATATTTATTTGCTCAACATATTTTCCCCTGAGCTCCACACACTTATTACTTCGTTGCTCCAACGTCTTAAACAAACAAACTTAGGTCAGTATCAGAGCTTATAAATGATACTTCATACATATAAAGACAGCTCTACTTATTCACCTCGACATAGCATCAATCAGTTAGCAAAGGCAAAGTGGAGAGGGCAAACCTCAGAAGGTACTCCGGAAAAAAATGTTCACCATAAATTGGCTTCAGGTGTTTTAACCAGAGTTAGATACATCAACGGTCTGCCTAAACCTACTCTTACCTTCCCAATATTTCAAAACATGGAAGCCAGACAATTTCCAAAACAATATAACTCTCAACAATCTTTCAGACAGAACATTGTTTCAACAGTATTTCAACAGTATGTCGTCTTCTGCACAGATTGTGAAAAGTTTCAAACTTCCTTTCTTCTCTCAGGCTTCCAAACCAGTGATTCAAATATCAACCCCATTAGCGTTTTGCCTATGCTGCTTTAGGGGATAGAACTAAAAATAATAATCCAATCTTTGCTAAGCTTACATGCTACAATCATTTTTACACCCGTTTTTATAAATTACCGAACAACAAATCTATCTTACCCAACAGGCTTTCTTAAGAAATTTACGTATACCATCAGAATGTACCAACTTTCCATTACTTGCTTGGCATCTTAATGTATCGGCGTCCGTAATCAAACGATCACTAAAGACATCTGAATTTAAATACGTCAAATATGATATCATCGTACCTACGGAAAGCATCATATATAAATCCTCCAATAGCTATAGAGAACTCCCATCATATACCCGTCTTCCAATTGATGCCGAAATTCAATCTTCCTGGAATAATCGTACCCAACATAAAATTCAAACGTTGCTCCCTGTATATCAAATACTGCTCACTCGTCATATCTTTGAATCCCGAATTTATCTGTTCAATACAGAAACACCGCAGATCATCAAAACTATGTCCGTTCCGCAAGCAATGATCTATCATTGGAGCTTCACGCTTCTTACAACGCAACCTACTTTTATGTTCGCCTAGGTGGACCCATAGGGGTTGAACTGTCTTCCCCACATATAACAGTTGGCAGGGACAAAAAATCCCATACACCACAAAATCTGATCCACATGAGGTATCCACATGAGCTTTCTCGACACATTGCATAACAACATTCAGAAACAACATTTCCTTTTTTTAAGTCTCCTTCTGTACCGCAGTTTTACCTGCTCCCAAAAATACATAAAGATATGAAACAACCCCCAGGTAGGCCGATCGTTACAATTGAGTTACAATTATGAAATTTTGGCCAGTCACATTCAAAACAATGACATTCAACATGATATAGTTATTTTTAGTTAAAAAGTAGGGAAAGCAAAAGACTTATCAGCAACCCCTCAGCTGGTACTTTATTGCATTTTACTGCATTATGCATTTTCATTTTCTAGGTATTGTAGATTTTGCACTTAGCTGTAAAATTATCTGACTTTATAGATGTGTACAGAACTTTATTGCTTCATTAATCCAGGCTTTTGTTGGATAAAAAGCCCTGTAATAAAGAAAGCCAGCACACTAGCCCAGGATAAGAAACTTTCATATCAATCATGTAATGTTTGCCAAGTGATTTTCCCAAATGTACAGATACCATGTTACCAGTATTCCTTATCGTTCCTGCAGTTCAGTCCTCCACCTCTGGGTTGTGCATCTCCTCCTGCAGCTTGGAGATTGGACATGTCAAAATCGTGACATCACTGGATGTAGTCTGCTGGTCTCTCCCATCAGTCCCAGTGTGTCCAGTTTTTGGACGTCCTAATTCTAAAAGGAGCATCAACATGGCAAACTTCTATATATAAGAAATTAACGGATCGGAACACCTTTTTGCACTATCAAAGTGCTCATCCGAAACAGTTACGTGATAGCCTTCCATTATCACAATTTATCCGTTATCGAAGAAATTGTTCCGACAAACAGGACTTTAAATTGAAGGCGAAAGGCCTGATACAAGATTTCAGAAATCGGGGATATCCTGACCATATTGTTAAATCTGCCTATAAGAGAGCCCTTTTTAATAATCGGCAGTTACTTTTACAAACGAGTCGAATTAAACAAATAGATGAGAGAAGCATTAATTTGATCACCAAATTTTCTCCGTGTAGTAAATTCTTGCAACAGATAATAGCTAAACATATGAATGTGATTAAACTTCTTCCAGGACTACAAGATAAGAAGATCAGATGCGTCTGGACGAGACGTAGAAATCTTAAGGAACGATTAAGTCCAACTGTTTTAAGAAAACCACCAGTGATAGAACAACATCCAAAGGGCCATAGGAAATGTGGCGATTGCAACATCTGTAGTATTACAGAAGACCGAACAATACTTGACAATAATGACAATACTTATTTTTTAAAACATTCTACTTCTTGTGATTCCCAGTATGTAATTTACTGCATTCGATGCCCATGTGATCTTATTTACATCGGTAAAACCATACGTTCCTTCAGGGTACGAATGAACGAGCATCGCAGCAGATTGAAATGCAAAGTTATGGAAGCCCCGTTAGTGGCGCATTGTTTAGATTACCATCATCAATTTGATAATTTGTGCTGTTTCTGTATAGACATGATCTATTCTGGCCAAGAGGGTAAATCTCGAGATCAAACATTGATCATACGGGAACAACGTTGGATCTATAAGTTACGGTCGGTCAGTCCGGAAGGTCTAAACAACCTGATTGAATGGTCAGCGTGTTTTTGATTCTCCTGAAATAGTGGTATCATAGCTTTTAAGCTGCAGTGGGACCATTGACATCTTTTTTTACTCGTTTATTATATGATTTATTAACTGATTCATAATTTACCCCAATTCACATGGCCAACCCATTGATCTTTAATATCAGCTTACGCAACGACGTCCAGCATGTCGGACTTCAGGTCTTTAAATGCATGAATTGATTGGCTGTACGCATGCGCGGCGTTTTTTTTGAAGCCGAATGGCCTGGAGTAACACGCCAAGCTATGGGTAAAGAATTGAACGAAAAACATTTATTGGGTATGCATTTCAACAAAGTCCAATAAATACTGCATTAGATCCTCTATGACTTTAATATCGGATAGGCTGATGTTTTATTGATATGCTTGTTTGATGTTATAGAACTTCATCTTGTCCAGCAATATGTGATATCATATCTCATTTTATTGCCACCGGGAGTTTTTACATAAACCTCCTGAAGAACCTTACGAACAGTGAAACGCAAATTGGTACCTGTTGAAGGCATCGAGGACAACAAGACTGGTTTTCCTATGAGAGGCAATGCTTTGATGAGTAAGGACTTTACCATCTAATTGTTGCCGGACGGCAATTTGGAAGTGTCGGAAGAGGAGTTTGCTATATTCAACGATTTAAGATAAGTGTGACTATATTGAATACATTGTGAATTGTGGATAGGATATATCATTATAGTCACGGAAAAAATTAAGAAAACTTAGAAAAGATTGGAACGAATTGTAATTTAACAAACAAATCTTTCATGAGAACCAAAGTCGTTGATGCAGTTTGTGGCACGAATTCAGGGTACACCTGAGATATAGTGCTTGTTATAGTCTGAGACTTCTGGTTACTCTTCCTCATTACAGGCATACATTGTTTACTAGCTGATACCTTAATTTTTTGAGGGCTTTTTACCAATTTAATAACCATTTGTTATTCAGCAAGCAGCGGCCATTTTGGTAGCATGTTTCCTGCGTGGCGAGAACTCGTGTAGTGCTTTACAGCACTTAAAGGCTTTAGCACTGAGTTTTGTTCAATTCATGGCGTCTTTAGTTTGATTTGGTGTATTTTAAGGGGTTTTGATTTAACCTTTTGGATTTTGGGTGTCATCTGGATGATTGGAGTCCTGTTTGTTTCAATGGGGGAGTTTGACTTTGAAAAGGTTTTAGTTTTCGTTTTAGTTTATAGTTGGTTTCTTTTCCTCTCCTTGTTCTTATTGAAAAAAAAAAAAAAAGAAACAAGTTTTTTGTTTATTTACTGCCCAAGAGTGGTGGGGGTGCCTGGCTTATGGCATCGCGCTCTCAGTATGTGGTCTGCGGCACTCGCAGAGGTACAGTCGCTGATTCCGGAATCTGCAGGGGCTGCGCTACAGTGTCTACAGCGTGGAGCAGCAGATGAAGGTTAAGATAGTTCAAGAACCCCAGGGTTCGTCGGCTGGACCTGACTTCTACACCAGGGGTCAGCCAGGAGGTCCCTGTCAAGCTGTCAACTGCGCTACCGGTTTTGAGAACAGTGCCGCAACTCGGAGTTCCTGAGCGGTCCTCCAGTTTAGTCCTCCACATCCGGGTAGTGCACCTCTTCCTTCAGCATGGAGACTGGACCAATCAGAATCTTCAACACCTCAGGGTATATGCTGCTGGAGCTCCCATCAGCCCCCAGTGTGTCCAGTCTCCAGCAGCAGGAAGACGTGTGAGCCTACCTGGCTCAATTAGGGAATCTATAGCAACACTAGTCAGTTAGTTAGCCCTTTGTTTTGGAGGATTATTTTCATTGTAAATTTTATCTTTTATTTCGTGTAGCCTGTCACTTTTTTTTTTTTTTTTTTTTAAAGGTACGAAGTCTGAGGAGCCGAGCCGTCACTGCCCTTCTCTCTCCTTTGCCTGGGGCACTAATTTCGGCAGTGTTAGATCGCTCCCCCTGGACTGTACGGGGGAGAGATCTCTTCTCCTGGCAGCTGCTCTTCTGGTGTAAAGAGCTTGCTCCGGAGTGTGCAGCACAGCTCGGCGAGGTGCCCGGCCCACCGGTTTGTTCTTGGGGCAGCCGGGTCTCAGCTATTCTCCGCTCTCGATTCGAGCTGTTTTTGATGCCTTTTTCATTTTCTCTCAGCTGCGGTAAGTGCGATATCCTTTGTTTTGTTATCGCCGGTTTCCTGCACTCCGTTTGATTTTATTTTCTTTCTTTTCTGTTTTTCGCGCCTTTTTCTCGCAGTTCCGGCGGCCATTTTCTGCTCCCTTTTTTTTTCTGCGGGCTGCTCCAGCTTCTTCGGGGTTTTTCGAGCTAGAGCCCTTAGCGTTTTGGAACTGCTCCATTTTTTGGATTTCTTTGCCCTGTTCAATTTAAAAGTTAACAAACAAACAAAAAAAAAAGGGGGTTTTCATTGTTGGGTTTTCTAATTCTCTATGCTATTCTTCCCCTCCTTAGGGTTGAGCCGCTTTCTCTATTGATGTCGGGGAGACCTCAATGTGTGGTCTGCGGATCGCGCAGAGGCACTGTGTCAGACTCAGGAATTTGCAGAGGCTGCGCTGCTGTGTCTGCTGATATGGAGCAGTAGATGGAAGGCAGATCCCGTGGACCCTTCCCTGCTTCCTGAGGGGGATTCTTTGCTTCCGTCCCTCACTCCACAGGCGCAAGCTCTTCCTAAGGCCCTGGGCTATGGGCTTCCGGTCCCAGAGACAGAGTCTTCCTTGACAGATTTCTCCCCAGACTTCGTCCTCCTTATGCATCAAGTCGAAGGCAGTGCCGCCTTGAAAGACACTCAGGACAGAAAGGTGGATGGCTTGTTGAAGCAGGCCTTTGAGACCAATAGTTTGCCGATTTGGGCCGCCAATCATGGACCTCATGGCGACTTTCCAGTCGGCAAAGACGGGTCGGTTTTTCAGCAGGAGGAGAGAGCGAATGTCCGAGGGGATCGATGCTGTCATCCAACCGTGGCCCAACTCTGGACTTCTGTATGTCTTTCCTCCATGGGCGTTGATCGGGAGAGTAGTTCAGCGTGTCGAGGCGTACCGCGGAAATGTCCTGCTAGTGGCTCCAGACTGGCCCCGGCGGCCTTGGTACGCGGATCTTGTCCGACTTCTCGACGGGGTCCCTTGGAAGCTTCCTCTCCTAGTGGATCTGCTGGTGCAGGGTCCCCTGCGCATGCCTCAAGTGGATCGATTCTCGCTTACGGTATGGCCCTTGAAAGGGCTAGGCTGAGAAAGAAAGGTTATTCGCCGGCGGTCATTGCCACTCTCCTTCGAGCTCGAAAGTCTTCTACCTCGCTGACGTATGTACGAATTTGGCGCATTTTTGAAGATTGGTGTTCCAGAAATCAAGTTCGGGCTTCGACGGCGTCGGTCGCTGTCATTCTCAGTTTTTTTCAGGACGGTTTCGACAAGGGATTGGCGGCCAGCTCCCTGAAAGTACAGCTGGCGGCTCTCGCCTGTTATAGGGGGAAGGTTCAGGATGTTCCTCTTGGAGCTCACCCGGATGTACAGCATTTTCTTAAAGCTGTTTTTCGGCTGCGGCCGTCGCGTAGGGTGTCCATTCCCTCGTGGGATTTGAATCTGGTTTTGCAGGCTCTAGTGCAGAAACCTTTTGAGCCTCTTCGTCAAGCTTCAGTTAAGGATTTAACTTTGAAGATGGTGTTTTTGGTAGCTATTTGTTCGGTGAGGCGAATTTTGGAGCTGCAGGCTTTGTCTTGTAGACCGCCGTTCCTCTCCTTTTCTCGTGATAAAGTCGTTTTGCGGCCGGTTCCTCCTTTTCTGCCTAAAGTGGTGTCTCCTTTTCATGTGAATCAATCCGTCATTCTGCCAGCGTTTCCCTCGGACTCAGCAGAGGTATCCAGCGACGGTTTGCATCGGCTCGATGTCCGCCAAGTGTTGCGTCAGTATCTGAAGGTGTCCGAAACGTTTCGGAAGTCGGATCGCCTCTTTGTGCTTTTCGGGGGAGTTCGAAAGAGGGAAGCGGCGGCGAAGTCTTCTATTTCTAGGTGGAATAAGGAAGCTATTGCGTCAGCGTATATCTTGCATGGCCGTTCGGTTCCGTTAGGGTTAAGAGCCCACTCTACTAGGGCGCAGGCGTCGTCGTGGGCGGAGCATAGTCTTGTGCCGCCAGTGGAAATTTGCAGGGCGGCTACTTGGTCATCTCTTCATGCTTTCAGTAGAAATTATCGGTTGGATATTGCAGCGTCTCAGGATTCTTGTTTTGGTTCGGCGGTGTTGCGCGCCGGTTGGCAAGGTCCCCCCCGTTGATAACTGCTCTGTTACATCCCGGATGTGGAGGACTAAACTGGAGGACCGCTCAGGAAATGGAAATTACACGTACCTGGTAATTGTAGTTCCTGGAGGGTCCAGTTTAGTCCTCAGTCCCACCCAAGAGGCATCTTTATATAATTCCTTTACGGCGTGCTAACACCGGAGTGCGGGGAGTCGCGTAAGTGCAATTTTTTCGGTTCCTCGTGGTTGGTGCTTTGTTTTTTCGCCTCTTTTGGGAGAAGGGGAATTGTTTCGTTGGCTGACAGCTCAGTGTGCCTTCTGCTTTTCGTAAAGGGGGCAGAAGCAAGGTGCCCGGTTCTGGCTCTCTCGTTTGGGGAGGGAGTCCAATTATAGTTAAGGGGGGTACAGCTAGTTATAGTTTACTGTTTTCAATCATGTGTTGCTTCTTTGAGTCTGCTTTGTTAATAGTTCACTGGGGGCTGATGGGAGCTCCAGCAGCATATACCCTGAGGTATTGAAGATTCTGATTGGTCCAGTCTCCATGCTGCAGGAAGAGGTGCACTACCCGGATGTGGAGGACTAAACTGGACCCTCCAGGAACTACAATTACCAGGTACGTGTAATTTCCATATTTCTGTCCAGACTTTGTATTAATAATGCATCAGGCGTTCTGTTTGAGGCGTCAGGGGAAATTACCGGAACCCTTGTCACTGGCTAGTTCTATGCAGCAGCCTGGGATAGCTGAAGGGGGTAGCATTTCTCCGAGACCCCAAAAGAGGTCAAGGCCTCGTGAGCTTTCTCCCTCAGATGTGGAGTGGCAGGAGACAGATGAGGCTGAGGTAGATCCTGAAACAGGAATGGAGGACTTGGAAGAAGGAGAAATCCTGGAGCCTGAGGACCAGGCAAAAATCATTCGAGTATTTTGGAAGGACGAACTGGCGGCACTTATTACGGAATCCCTCCAGACGTTAAATCTGGCTACAGCACAACCGACTGATGAGGAGAATGTGGAAGACCCTGTCATTCAAGCGGTGAGGCAAGCGCAGGTAGTGTTTCCTGTACACCAAGTGGTAGACCAGATGATCCAGGAGGAGTGAGACCAACCGGAGGCAGGTCTAAAAGGAGTCAGAACTATGAACAGACTTTATCCCTTAGCGGATAAGGACAAAGAAGGGTTCCGCTCTCCGCGAATTGATGCGGCAGTGTCAGTGGTCACAAAGAAGACTCCTATCCTGCGCATCCTTTAATGCCGCCCTACCATCCACTGGAATAGTAAAGTAGATGGTTTGTTTGAAACAGTCCTTTGAAGCGGATGCCTTGTCCTTGCAGGCTTCCATTTGTAGAGCTTGGGTGGCAAGAGCATGCCTCAGATGGTCTCAGCCCTTACGGCAGTCTACTCAACTGGAACAGGAGAGTGTAAGAGAGCTGGATCGGTTAGAGTCAGGGTCCGCATATTTGGCAGATGTGCATTATGATTTGATCAGAGCGCTAGCTAATAGTATGGCTTCGTTGGTTGCCGCACGCAGATCCCTATGGTTAAGGAACTGGGCAGCCGATGGTTCGTCTAAGTCGCGCCTCAGTAAGCTTCCGTTTAAAGGGAAGTTGTTTGGAGAAGATCTTGACAAGTTGGTTAAGGATTTAGGGGAGTCAAAAGGCGGAAGACTCCCGGAGGATAAACCTAAGCAAGGGAAGTCCTCACCGGCCTTTCGGGGTCAGTTCATGGATTTCAAGAGATTCCGTACTTCTCGTTTGGACGGTTTCTAGAGAGGAAGATTTGCTTCTAGAGCCCAGGGGTTTCATGGAGCAAGTAGAGGTTTCGCAGCAACGTCCGCAGCGGCAACTCGAAAACCCCAATGAAAGCTGGCGGGTCCCGGTAGGAAGCCAACCGATAGGCGGGCGACTTCGGGGTTCCTTCCTGCCTGGACCCAAATAACGTCCGACCAGTAGATTTAGAGAGAATTCACGAGGGTTATGTGCTGGAATTGGCAAGACCGATTCTGGATTCCTTTGTGATGTCTCCCTGCAAAGGTCAACGGAAAGCCCTGGTGGTCCGCCGTACATTAGAACGACTTTTACAAATGGGAGCGGTTGCGCCGGTCCTGTTAGCAGATTATGGTATGGGTCGATACTCAATTTATTTCGTGGTACCAAAGAAGGACTGATCTCTATGTCCTATCTTGGACCTAAAAGGAGTACCACATTTCAGGATGGAAACGTTGAGGTCGGTCATTGTGGCGGTACACAAAGAAGAGTACTTGACTTCCCTCTGTCTTACGGAGGCGTATCTGCACATCCTAATCAGAGCAGCTCATCAGAGGTTTCTACGCTTCGCTCTTCCTTGGACATTATCAATTCCAAGCATTGCCTTTCGGTCTGGCGACGGCGCCGCAGACCTTCACCAAGATCATGGTCGTGGCGGCGGCGGCATTACGAAAGGAAGGAATTCTGGTGCATCCTTATCTCGATGATTGGTTAATTCAGGCAAAGTCCAAAGCCGAGAGTGTTTAGGTTACAGACAAGGTAGTGAAGTTTTTGCAGAGTCTAGGCTGGGTGGTCAATTCGATCAAAAGCCGCTTAGTGCCGTCCCAGCATCTCGAGTATCTGGTGGTGTGGTTCGACACACTGAAAGGTGCAGTGTTCCTACCGAATCGTCGGGTTCAAGGCCTTCGACAGCTGGTGCACAAGTTCAGATCCGCTTCGGTGCCTTCAGCATGGCGTTACCTTCGCGTGCTGGGAACGATGGCGGCGACCTTGGAAGGAGTATCATGGGCCAGATTTCATATAAGGCCTTTACAGCAAGCACTGCTTTGTCGTTGGTTGCATCAGTCCGACTTGTTGAACAAACGTCTTCCCTGTCCTCTCTGGTTCAGGCAGTCCCTGCGGTGGTGGCTGCTCCCAGGAGCTTTGAGAGCAGGGAGACCTCCTGGAGCAGCCGGAGTGGTCCCATTATTGATGGACACGAGTCTCGCGGGATGGGGAGCGCATTGTGGAGATCTCTTCGTGCAAGGCACTTGGACTGTTCAAGAGAGTAATTGGTCAATCAACCATCTGGAGTTGAGAGCTGTTTATCTAGCGCTTCAAACGTTCGAAGCTGCGGTAACAGGTTGGGCAGTACGAGTGCTGTCGGACAACTCCGCGATGGTAGCCTACCTCAATCGACAAGGCAGTACAGGAAGTGTAGCCATGGAAGAAGAGGCAGAGATACTGTTTTCTTAGGTAGAAAATCAACTACCAGTGATCTCGGCAGCGCACATTGCAGGGAAGGACAATGTGACGGCGGATTTTCTCAGCAGGGTCCAAGTGGATGCCGGGGAATGGGAATTGCATCCAGACGTGTTTGCGCTAATAGTCCGCAGATGGGGACCGCCAATCATGGATCTCATGGCGACCTTTCAGTCAGTGAAAGCAAGTCGCTTCTTCAGCAGACGGCGAGAGAGGATGTCAGAAGGGATCGACGCCCTGATGCAACATTGGCTGTCGTCAGGTCTTCTGTGTCTTTCCTCCGTAGGCGCACATAGGCCGGGTGGTTCAGCGTATCGAAGCTCATCACGGGAGAGTGCTGCTGGTGGCTCTGGACTGGCCAAGACGCCAGTGGTACGCCAATCTCATTCGGCTGCTCAACGGGGAGCCTTGAAGATTACCGGCCTCGGAGAGTCTGTTGCTACAAAGGCCGCTTCGAATGCCTCAGGTGAATCGGTTCTCACTTACGGTTTGACCATTGAAAGGGCGAGGTTAAAGAAAATAGGCTACTCTGTGGCGGTAATCGCGACGTTACTTCGTGCGAGGAAGAAGTCTACATCTCTTGCATATGTTTGAGGACTGGTGCTCACGGTGGCAAGTTTGTGCGCCCCTTGGTTCTATGTTTCCTGCAAGACAGGTTTGATAAAGGTCTGGCAGCCAGTTCCTTGAGAGTTCAGTTAGCAGCTCTTGCTTGCTATAGAGGCAAAGTGCAGGGAGTGGCTGTAGGGGCGCATGCAGATGTGTTGCATTTTCTTAAAGCAGTGACCAGGCTACGGCCTTCTCATAGAATCGTCGTTCCGCCATGGGATCTCAATTTGGTTTTAGGAGCATTAAAGAACCTTTTGAGCCCTTACACCAGGCGTCGGTTAAGGATTTAACTTTAAAGACAGTGTTTTTGGTAGCCATCTGTTCGGCGAGGCGAATTTTGGAGTTACAAGCGTTATGTAGGGAACCATTTTTGTCCTTTTTGCCAAAGGTGATTTCTCCGTTTCACCTAAATCAAACGGTTTCTCTTCCAGTTCTAGGTTTAATGGAGGGGAACGCATTGGACCATAGTTTGCGCCGTTTGGATATAAAATGAGTGTTTCAGAAACTTTTCGTAAATCGGAGAGTCTTTTCATGTTGTTCAGAGGAACCCACAAAGGGGAAGCGGCGGCGAAGGCGTCCATTTCTAGATGGATTAGAAAGGCGATTGCGTCAGCATATCTGGTGCACGGTCATTCCGTTCCAATGGGTTTGCGAGCTCACTCTACCAGAGCGCAAGCGACTTCCTGGGCGGAACACAGTTTGGTTCCGCCAGGGGAAATCTGTAGAGCAGCCACCTGGTCTTCTCTTCATACTTCCAGTAAGCACTACTGCCTGGATGTTCTAGCGACGAATGATGCTCGTTTCGGATTGGCGGTGTTGCGTGCTGGCTGGAAAGGTCCCTCCCAATGATTACTGCTCTGTTACATCCCAGAGGTGGAGGACTGAACTGGAGGAATGATAAGGAAATGGAAATTACACTTGCCTGGTAATTGTTGTTCCTTGAGGAACTCCAGCTCAGTCCTCATTCCCGTCCAGGGTGGTGGCGTTGGCAGTGAATGTTCAGTTGGGAGACATGTAAGACTACAGATAGGTATAGGTATTAATGGGATCCTGTTCGCTTTGATTCTTTCTCTTTCTTATCTATGGTTCTGAATAAGGTGGAAGGAAAAGGTACAAGATATGTCCCTTCTTTCTAGGGGGAAATTTAGTTTTCACATAGTTATTAAAGTTAAAATTAATATGATAGCTACTTATTTGTTGCTCCTTTGAGTGTGCTTTGTCAATATTTCACTGGGACTGATGGGAGAGACCAGCAGACTACATCCAGTGATGTCACGATTTTGACATGCAGTCTCCAAGCAGCAGAAGGAGGTGCACCACCCAGAGGTGGAGGACTGAACTGGAGTTCCTCAAGGAACAACAATTGCCAGGTAAGTGTAATTTCCATTTCTAAACTAAAGAGGATCCTACTTAGTCAGCCTAGGACCTCACACAGCCCGGTTATGTGTAAAAACAAGAACAAGGTAACCTCTTTAGATGCTGGCTTAAATGCATAGTGAAAATCGGTATTATCCTAGGAAATTCAATATATTAGTACCAAGTCACTGGTACTCTAGTGTGGCTCATCAGTAAAGAAAGGGAACAGAAAAAGCCACATTGATACTTTGCAGTGCTGAGGCCCATACCTATATGGTCCTGTGTCCAATAAAGTAAATAATTGCTGGATCAGATGTTTAGAGGATGTGTAGGACTAGATCATATGTAGAGTGGTTCAGGCTAGTCACGCTTCCTAGTTTCTAGTTGTGGTTTTAGGGGTATCCTGGACTTACTCATATCTGACTATTGTGTTTAATAGTCACATGCTATAACTCATATATTGCGAGCTGGGCTCTTGATCACTGACATATTGGTAAAATCTACCACAAGGAGGTATTGGTGAACATGTGGGGCTTTGTACTAGCAATTATGACAGGTAGGTAAGGTGGTCTACAGGAAAAATATAATTCTCTGCAAGAGTAGCAACTCAACAATCAATGGCTTGAGGGAAGGAAAAATGCCTCTGTGTCAAAGGAGGACCATTAATCTGGCCTCAGTTTCAAGAATTATTGGTCAGAAAAAAGCTTCAATGCTATCTCACATAACTCAGTACATCAGAAAAGAAAATAATGGTTCAATAATATACAAACACTAATCTTAAATGGACACATTTTTCATCACTCCTAGAGATGATGTTGCATCATTAAGCTCCCACTCTGACACTGACAGCTTTTTGCAGAAACTGTATCAGCGAATATACAGGCATCGAATCGGCTGCTTCAGTAGTCTAGTGAGTTCTAAAACTGTCTCCTGCTCACACTAGACTTTTGAAGCAGCTGGACTGATGCTGATAACGCTCCCTGATACTGCTTCCGCAAAACTCTGCCAGCATTGAAGTGGGAACTTAATGACAGAAACATAGGAAATATGTCAACAGAAAAAGACCACATGGCCTTTCTTAGTCTGTTCTTCCATATCAACCACTACAACAGTCCCCTTTTTTCCTTTAGAGATCCTCTGTGTTTGTCCCATGCTTCTTTGAATTCAGATACTGTCCTCATCCCTACTACCTCCACTGGGAGACTATTCCACGGATCCACCACTCTTTACATAAAGAAATATTTCCACATATCCGTCCTGAATCTATCCCTTTTCACCCTCATCCCATGTCCCTTCGTAGCAGAGTTTGCTTTCAATCGAAAGAGGCTCTCCTCCTGTACATTTATGCCACAGAGGTATTTAATTGTCTTAATCATAACACCTGTATCCCGCCTTTCCTCTAAGCTGTACATATTAAGATCCTTAAGTGGTTTGCAGCTTGTCGTGCTGTGAGGGCTTGCATGCATCAGTGATGCTGAGAGCTAAACTATCGGTAGTTTAACTACTGGCAGGGTCTCCCAAGATGGCAGGTCTCAGCTGAGGTGCCAGACCAAGACAAACCACCCATCTGGGCAGAAGCAGAATGGGACAGTGTTGACGGCGGAGAATCACATTTTTGTAACAATGGCAACAACACCAAACTTAAACTGCGTGGAAGAAAGGCCCAGCAATCTACTTCTGTATCTTGCCATGAAAACCCAATGGATAGTTACAACAAAACAAATTGTGCTATGGTGCTGGAAGATGAGACCCCCAGGTCAGAAGGCACTCAACTAACTACTGGGGAAGAGCTGAAGACTTTTCAGAATAAAGCCAGCATTTATGATGTGGTTGGATCAAAGCCCTCGGGAAGTCCGACTGCTGATGTAGCTGCGCATGAAATGAGAGTCAAAAGCTGTAAAGATGTCTTACACATTGGAACATGGAACGTACGAAGCATGAACCAAGGGAAGTTGGAGGTGGTCAAGAATGAAATGGAACGTGTACAACTTGATCTGTTGGGTGTCAGCGAACTGAAATGGACTGGCATGGGGCACTTTGCATCAGATGATCACATGGTCTACTATGCTGGAAATGAAAGACAAAGAAGAAATGGTGTTGCATTTATAATAAGGAAGAAACTTGCATGAACTCTAATGAAATACAATGCAGTCAGCGAACGCTTAATCTCTTCGTCTACGAGGATTGCCTATCAACACAACTATAATTCAAGTATATGCCCCAACAACAGCTGCAGAAGAGAATGAAATTGAAGAGCTCTATGAACAAGTACAAGCTGAAATTGACAGAACATGCAAACAGGATATCCTGATAGTCATGGGTGACTGGAACGCAAATGTTGGCAACAAAGAAGAAGGCAAAGTAGTTGGAAAATATGGACTTGGCAACAGAAATGAAGCTGGAGAAAGACTGATAGAATTCTGCAAGACCAATGATCTATTCATCTCAAACACCTTCTTCCAGCAACACAAGCGGCGACTGTACACATGGACTTCACCAAATGGATTATATAAAAATAAAATTGACTACATATGTGGAAGTCAACGATGGAAAAGCTCTGTAACATCAACAAAGACAAAACCTGGAGCTGACTGTGGTACAGATCATCAACTACTAGTATGCAAACTCAAGCTAAAGTTGAAAAAGAGCAAACCACTCATGAATGCAGCAAAATATGACCTTGAGAATATACCACTGGAATTTAAAGACTGCCTGCAAAATCGATTTGCTGCTTTAGATACAAATGACAGAGCTCCGGAAGAGTTATGGAATGACATCAAGAAGGTTGTGTTGGAAGAAAGCGAGAAGTCTCTACAAAAGGTGAAAAAGCAAAAACGGCCAAAATGGATGACGGAAGAAACTCTGAGAATTGCCCAGAAACGCAGAGAAGCTAAAGCCAGAGGAGAAAGAAAGAAAGACAATCGCAGAACTCAACAGAGATTTCCAACGTGCAGCAAGACAGGACAAGGAAAAGTACTACAATGACACTTGCAAGGAAATAGAAGCAGAAACTATTAGAGGAAGAACAAGATCGGCTTTCCTAAAGCTACGAGAGTTAAAGAAAAAGTTCCAGCCTCGAATTGGAATGTTACAAGATGCTCAAGGTTCTATGTTGAATGATGCTGAGAAGATCAAGAAAAGGTGGAAGGAATATACAGAGTTTTTATATGATAAAGATCAAGTGGACCAACAGCCGTTTCAACCTGTACCTTATGATCGGGAACCATTGGTGATGAAAGAAGAAGTTGAAGCAGCATTGAAAGCCTTATCAAAGAACAAAGCACCAGGCATTGATTGCTGCAATACTTCTATGGGAATGCTATCTGATGCAGCTCTTACCGTACTCACAAGGCTATGCCAAGAAATATGGAAGACAACATCATGGCCAACTGACTGGAAAAGATCTGTGTTTATACCAATACTAAAGAAAGGTGATCCAACTGACTGTGAAAATTATCGCACAATCGCTCTGATCCCACATGTCAGCAAGATTCTACTGAAGATTATTCAAAAGAGACTACAACCATACCTGGAACAAGAACTACCTGAAGTGCAAGCAGGGTTCAGGAAAGGGAAAGGAACGAGAGACATCATTGCGGATGTGAGATGGATCCTTGAAAAGACTAAAGAATGCCAAAAGGATATCTATTTGTGCTTTATCGACTATAGCAAGGCTTTTGACTGTGTAAACCATGAGAAACTCTGGGCCACATTAAGAAGCATGGGTATACCAGAACACCTGATCGTTCTCTTGCGCAATCTGTACATTGATCAAGAAGCAACAGTTCGAACGGAACGAGGAGAAACAGAATGGTTTAAAATAAGCAAAGGTGTAAGACAAGGCTGCATACTTTCCCTCTACCTGTTTAATTTATATGCAGAACAAATCATCAGAGAAGCAGGATTGTATGAAGACAACAGAGGTGTGAAGATTGGTGGAAGACTCATCAACAACCTTCACTATGCTGATGATACCACATTACTGGCTGAAAGTGAAGATGATCTGAAACATTTGCTTCTCACAATCAAAGAACATAATCTCAAAATGGGCCTGCACCTTAATGTAATGAAGACAAAGATCATGACAACTGGCATAATCAACAGGTTCATCGTTGAAGGAGAAGAAATTGAAATTGTGAACAACTTTAACCTACTTGGATCAACTATCAATAAAGAAGCAACAAGCAGTCAAGAAATCAGACGACGCATTGCTCTTGGCAGAACGGCTATGGAAGACCTAGATAAGATTCTCAAGAGCAGAGATGTCTCAATCCATACAAAGATTCGACTTGTTCAAGCCATGGTATTTTCAATAACATATGGATGTGAAAGCTGGACAGTGAAAAAGATAGACAGGAAAAAAATTGATGCCTTTGAATTATGGTGCTGGCGGCGAATACTGTGTATACCAGGGGTCTCAAACTCAAATTGCTTTGAGGGCCGAATGAGGACTTGTAAAGTAACCCGGGGGCCGCATAAGACACGGGGCCTCATTTGCATAAATATTTGCATAATGTTGCATAATGAGTGCATGGATAAAGAAAGACTAGAAAATTTCTATATTACTATAATCCAGTGCCAACCGCCAGGCACATTAGGAACTACTACTAACACTGCCCATTTGGAACCCATAGCAAACCCCCCGTATCATAACAGCACTACCAGGACTCACAAAGCACCAGACCCTACCTATCAAAAGGCAACACTGCAAATATTAAATCAATACATTTCAGAGAACAATACATGACCTACTGGGAAAAGAGAACAAGTAGCAATGTCAAATAGGAATTACACAGAATACCTCAGCACTGTAGAAATAAAACTATAAATTAATTTCTTGTACTAAAGCACAGACATTAATGATGCACATTTCCCAGAGCTGACATATTCCAGTTAATAAATTCAAAATAAAGAGATATTTTTCTACCTTTTGTGCATTTTTTTTCAGTTGCAATTGCTCCAGCCACTTCTGGTTTCTTCGTGTCTTCTGCTATCTCCATCGTCTGCTGTCCATTTGTCCTCTCTTCTAGTTTTTTTCCATTCTCTCTCTCTACATCTGCTTTAACATACTAATCTTTCTCCTTTTGCTCTTTCCTCATTCCTATTTCATCCACTCAAATTTTACCCCTCCATCCTCAATCCCCACTTACTCTCCCAATACCTGGCCAATTGTAGATTTGTCTTCTCTGCCAGACAAAATATTTTTCCCCTCTCCATTTCACTTTCCCAGCTCCATCCCATTCTAATCCTCCCCCAACATCAGCTCCCTTCTAGTTCCAGCCCCACCCAGCATCTGCTCCTTTCTAGTCCCTGCATCAGTCCATTTCCAGTCCTATCCTAGCCTCACCATCAGCCCATTTCCAATCCAACACCCCCATCAGCCCATTTCCAAACCTAGCTCCCTCCCCGCACAGCCCATTTCCCTTCCCACCCCCCCCCCCCCTCCGCCATTTGCAGTTCAAGCCCCCCTTCCACTCAGCCCATTTCCAGTCCTAGCAACCCCCCCAGCCCATTACCAGTCCTAGCCCCCACCATAGCCCATTACCAGTCATAACCCCCCCCCCTGCCAATAGCCCACTTCCAGTCCTAACCCCCATTACTCCATTTCAGTCAGCCCCTCCATAGCTCATTACCGGCCAGCGAAGGAGGGAAACAAAAAAAACCCCAAAACCCTGGCTTCTGCTGCTGCCGTTGCCGCCGTGGCAGCGGCAGAATCAATTGTCAAATTAAAAAAAACCTGACTTCTGCTGCTCAAGCAGCAAAATCAGCTGTCCTGCGGCCCCTTCCCCTCTGCCCGGAGATCCGACTCTGCTCTATCAGCGGCGTGCTTTTCAAGCCGCGACGAGAGTATTCCCCTCTCGCGCGGTTTAAGCCTATTCACTTTTCAAGCCGCGCGAGAGGGGAATACTCTCTTCGCGGCTTGAAAAGCCCGCCGCTGATAGAGCAGAGTCGGATCTCCGGGCAGAGGGGAAGGGGCCGCAGGACAGCTGCTTGAGCAGCAGAAGTCAGGTTTTTTTTTTAATTTGACAATTGATTCTGCCGCTGCCACGGCGGCAACGGCAGCAGCAGAAGCCAGGGTTTTGGGGGTTTTTTTGTTTTCCTCCGTCGCGGGCCGCACAAAGTTGTCTCGCGGGCCGCATGTGGCCCGCGGGCCGCGTGTTTGAGACCCCTGGTGTATACCATGGACTGCCCGAAGAACAAACCAGTCGGTACTAGAGGAGATCAAACCTAAGTTTTCTTTAGAAGGTCAGATGACAAGACTTCAACTTTCATACTTTGGACACATCATGCGAAGAGAGAGATCATTAGAGAAAGACATTATGCTTGGCAAGATAGAAGGTCAACGCAAAAGAGGAAGGCCAGCAGTGAGATGGATCGATACAATAACAGCAGCTACGGGTACCAGTCTGTCAACAATGAGCCGCCTGACTGAAGACCGAACACAATTTAGGATAGCTATCCAGAGGGTTGCCATGAGTCGACTCCGACTCGACGGCACTTAACAACAACAACAAGTCTGTCCTCATATGCTTTATAATGAAGACCACTAACCATTTTAGTAGCCACCCTCTGTACTGACTCCAGCCTGTTTATTTCCTTTTGGAGGTGCAGTCTCCAGAATTGCACACAATTCGCTAAATGAGGTCGTACCAAAGACTTATCCAGAGACACTATCACCTCCTTACTTCTGCTGGCCATTCCTCTCGCTATGCACCCAAGCATCCTTCTAGCTTTTGCTATCACCTTTTCTAGCTGTTTAGCAACTTTAAGCTCATCAGACACAATCACGCCTTGGTCCTGCTCTTCTTTAGTGGACAAAAGTACTTCACCCTCTATACTGTATTGCTCCCTTGGATTGCTGCAGCCCAAATGCATGATCTTGCATTTTTTAACATTAAATCTCAGCTGTCAAATTCTAGACCATTCTTCAAGCTTAGCTAGATCCCCTCCTCATGTTATCTACACCTTCCTGGGTGTCTACTGTTTTGCATATTTTGGTATCATCCACAAAGAGTCAAACCTTACCTGACAGCCCTTCTGCTATATCACTAACAAAGATATTAGAAAGAATCTGACCAAGGACAGATCCCTGGGGCACACCATTGGTAACCACCATCTCCAGGAACAAGCAGGAATGTAGTCTTCACATATGGGTACCGTCAGTACCGACGGAGCATGCCCGGGAACGCTACCCAGCGTGCAATTAAAAAACATTTGGGAGCATCCCACAGCGCCTGCGTGCTGCCTTCCCACCTTTCCCAACTTTCCTCTCTCCAGTTCTTCGTTTTCCGCGGAGCCAGCAGATCGTCGTTCCTGCAGAAAATATTTTCCCTTCTCCATCTTTTTTGTGGTCGCGTCTGGCTTCCTCGACGCTATACCGGTACCGCCGGTTCTTTTTTTCTTTCTTTATTTAAAAAAAACAAACTTCTTTTTCCAAACTCTTCCTCCTCAGGTGCACGCACCATTTTGGGCCTTAGGCCCAAATATTTTTCCTCACCATGGAAAAGCCTGCTTCGGGTTTTAAATGCACCAAGTGTGGCGGTACCATCTCCGTCACCGACACCCATGAGTGATGTTTCAAATGTTTAGGTCCTGACCACTCCATCTTGGAGTGTATGGCCTGTGCCATGATGTCCAAGAGGGGTCGACAAAACCGAGCTGCTAAGCTCAGTACCCTTTTTCCCTTCGATGCAGCCTCTGTGGCATCGACGTCGTCCAGGGCTTCATCTTCCTCCTATGGATCTCAGGTAACTAAACATAAGTCTGGCCGTTCCTCAAAAGGTAGATCTCCTTCCAAGCATCGAGATGTTTCTGGCGTTGCCCTTGAGAGTTCTGCACCGGCAAAATTGCCCCGACGGGAGGCTTCGGCTTCCAAAGCATTATCGGGGCTCCAGGACATTCTCAAGGCCTCAACCTCGGCAGAACTACTGTTGCCATGCTCTAGGGTACCGGCTGCTTTTTCCGGTACCGATACCCAGGCATCGGCGGCGTTGATAGACCAGAGGTTCCTGGCTATTGAACGCAGTCTGGCAGCTCTCCTTGCGGCATCGACGCCCTCGGAACCACGTCAGACAGTTCAACCGGTATCGGCGCCGGTGTCGGTACCGGTACCAACAGCATTGACATTGGTATCCGCATTGCCGGTATCCAGTCATGCTATGCCTCCCGGTACCGATACACCGGTACCAATTCCCCCCCGGCACCAACTTCGGTCGGTACGGGTATCGAGCTCTACAAGAGCATCCAGACAGGAGGTGCTTTGAATCCTCTCCTAAACGCAGGATGTCTCGTCCAGAAGATATCTCCTTTCAGGATTTTATCAGGGAGGTGGCTCGAGGTCTGTCCATTACCGTGGCTCCTGAAACAGAGCCCAGGGCAAAGGAGTTTGGAGATTCTACAATATCCCAAAGCTCCTAAGGAGGCAGCTACCTTACCTATCCATGAGATCTTACATGATCTCATGTTGAGGATGTGGGAAACACCTCTTACCACCTCTCCTCACTCTCGTAGACTGGATACCATGTATCGAGTCCCTCCTTGTCCTGGCTTCCAGAAAACTCAGCTTCCTCACCACTCTATTGTAGTGGAATCAACTATGAGAAGGATCAGGAGTGCAAAGAGGCATGCCTCTAATCCTCCAGGACGTGATTGTAGAACATTGGATGCTTTTGGACGTCGTACTTTCCAGGCTTCCATGCTTTCTGCCAGGTTCAGTTCCTATATTTTATATATGGGAATGTTCCTTAAGGAAGTCACAGGAGATTTAGAGGTTTTGAGTCCTCTTCTTCCTGAAGATAAGAGGCAGGATTTTCTCACACTGGTTAAACATGCCCAGGATGTTTCTAAGTTTGTCAACCGTGCAGCTTTTGACTGTTTTGAGTGCATAAGCAGAACCTCTGCCATTGTCATAGGTGCACGTAGAATTGCTTGGCTCCAGGCATCCGATTTGGAGCACTGGGTGCAGGACAAACTGGGCAATATCCCTTGTACAGGTGAGAATCTATTTGGAAAGAATTGGCAAGAGAAAGCCAATGAATTAGATGCTGACAACTCCACTTTGGATAGATTATCCAAAGCCACAGCTGATCCTGCAAGAAAGAAATCTTTCAAGAAACCCTTCTCCAAGAAGAAGAGGTTTTATCCCTCTTATTCCCAGCAGGGACGTTCTGCAGGTCAATCTGCCCATAAGGGTCAGCAACCACCTAAACAAAGGAAAGCAAAGACTGCTAAGCCTCAACCATCTCAACAGTCTCAGCCTCCACAAGGCCTTTGACTTTCATCTAGAGAACTTAGCCTTCCTGGCTCTCAGTGGTCCAGAACCTTCCTCCATTCCAGGAAGGTTGTGTCACTTTGCCCCCAGATGGGGGTAGATATCAGCAGAACATCGGACACTCTCCATCATAAAAGAGGGGTACAAGCTCCATTTTCGGTGCATGCCCCCTCCTATGAAGGTAAGACAGTTCAATTCTCAGACCTCTCTCATCAACCTGTTAGATCAAGAGGTCACTATACTTCTTGCCCAAGGGGCAATAGAAGAAGTACCCATTTTTCAACAGGGTACAGGGTTTTACTCCCCCTATTTCTTTATCCCAAAGAAAACAGGGGGACACAGACCTATTTTAGACCTCAGAGAGTTGAACAAATTCCTGTTCAAAGAGAAATTCAAAATAGTTTCTCTAGGAACTCTGCTGCCATACCTTCAGAGTCAGGATTGGCTTTGTTCTCTAGACCTCAAGGATGCGTACACTCATGTTCTCATCCATTCTACTCACAGAAAGTTCCTTCTGTTCCTTTTTCAAGGAAAGCACTACCAATACAGGGTGCTTCCTTTTGGCCTGGCCTCTGCACCAAGGGTGTTTATGAAATGCGTGGCTGTGGTAGCAGCATTTCTTCGCACTCTAGGATGATTCGTCTTCCCTTACTTCGACGACTGGCTCATTTGAACCCCATCAGAATCAGAGGCCAGGATTTCTCTCTCGCACAATGCGTATCCTTCAGTATTTGGGTCTTGTCATAAATATCCCAAAATCCAGTCTAACTCCCACTCAGCCTTTAGAGTTCATAGGAGCTTTGCTGGATACCAGAAAAGCAAGGGTCTATCTTCCTCAGACCTGTTGCCTTCGCATGGTGCAGTTAGCTTCTCAAGCAGTGCTAAAAACTCATCTCACTGTTCGAGAGATGTTACAACTACTAGGCCACATGGCATCTACCGTGCATGTGGTTCCTTATGCTCGCCTCCATATGAAAGCAGCCCAGTGGACTTTATCCACTCAATGGACCCAGGCATCAGGGTGCCTGTCAGACAAAATAGCAAACACAAATCGCCTTATCTTGTCCCTCCAATGGTGGCAGTCCACTCAAAACCTGTTGCTGGGGTCCCCTTTTCAACAACCTTTACCCCAGGCAACTCTCACAACAGATGCTTCTCCAATGGGTTGGGGAGCTCATCTGCAAGACCTCTCCATCCAAGGCCCTTGGACTCCACAGGACACTCATCTACATATCAGTCTCTTGGAGCTCGGAGCAATCTTCCTTGCTCTTTGAGTGTTCCACACCCTGCTCAGCTGCAAGACGGTCCTCATTCATACGGACAATCAAGTAGCCATGTTCTACGTGAACAAGCAGGGGGGAAACAGGCTCTCTGTCGCTTTGCAACGAAGCTTTGCGTCTATAGGCCTTTGCTAGAGAGCATCAGATTCATCTCCTGGCAGTGTATCTTCCAGGCATACAAAACTCTTGGGCAGACAGACTCAGTCGAGTTCTGCTTCCACACGAATGGTCTCTGCATGCAGACCAGGTGGCCAAGATTTTTCAAATTTGGGGAACTCTGGACATAGACCTCTTTGCAAGTCCATTGAATGCCAAACTTCCCTGGTTCTGTTCCAGAATTCCAGCTCAGGGCTCTCAGTCCAAGGATGCTTTCCTCCTTCACTGGAGTCGAGACTTCCTTTATGCCTTTACACCCATTCCCCTAATTCCCAAAACCCTGTTGAAGCTTCAGAGAGACAGAGGCCATATGATTCTCATAGCTCCTCATTGGCCAAGGCAAGTGTGGTACCCTCTGCTTCTACATCTCTCTCAAGCTCCCTCTCTGGAGTTAGGGTCTGCTTCAGATCTCCTGTCCCAGGAGGACGGAATGTTATGGCATCCCAATCCTCAGTCTCTGCATCTCAGGGCTTGGTTACTGAAGGCCTAGATCTCCATGATCTTAACCTCCCTCAGCAAGTAAAGGATATCCTTTATGCTTCCAGGAAGCCTTCCAGAAGACGCTCTTATGCTTTCAAGTGGAAAAGGTTTACCATATGGTGTTTGCAGAAGGGTCTTAACCCCTTTGCGATACCTCTGGAATCATTGCTGGAGTATCTCCTTCATTTATCCAATGCAGGACTTAAGACTAACTCAGTAAGAGTCCATTTGAGTGCTATTGCAGCTTCTTTCAAGCCTCTAAATGGACAACCTATTTCCTCCCGTCCTCTTATAGCAAGATTTATGAGAGGCCACCTTCTTACTAAGCCTCCCATTAGGCCACCACCAGTGGCATGGGACTTAAACCTGGTTCTTGGGCAGCTCATGAAGCCACCTTTCGAACCTTTAGCTACCACCTCCTTTCTTGGAAGGTTATCTTTCTCATTGCAATCACATCAGCACGCCACATCAGTGAGTTGCAGGCTCTAGAAGCTGATCCACCTTATACAAGGTTCCACCATGACAAGGTAGTCCTTCGGACTCATCCACACTTTATGCCAAAGGTGGTCTCGCCTTTTCATCTAAACCAAGCGGTCTTCCTGCCTGTGTTTTTTCCAAGGCCTGATGCATCTAATGCAGAAAGGAATCTTCATACTTTGGACTGTAAAAGAGCTTTAGCTTTTTACTTGCGGAGAACACAGCAACATAGAAAGACCTCCCAACTTTTTGTTGCTTTTGATCCTTCTCATTTGGGACTTCCAGTCTCCAAGAGAACACTGTCTAGCTGGATTGCTCAGTGTATTTCCTTTGCTTATCAGAGTAAGAATCTTCCTCTGGAGGGCCATGTCACAGCTCACAATGTGAGAGCCATGGCAGCTTCAATGGCTCATCTGCACTCTGTGTCTATCGACGACATCTGTCGAGCAGCCACTTGGGCCTCGGTTCATACCTTCACAGCCCATTACTGCTTGGACAAGGACTCCCGCCGGGATGCCTTGTTTGGTCAGGCTGTTCTCCAACACCTGTTCCATACCTAATCAACTCCTATCCACCATCCCTAGTAGGATGCCGGAGATCCATGGGGGTAAGTGGAGCCCTTTCACAGGGACACACAACTTCTGGGGTCTCTCCCTGGCATCTAAAGCTAGGGAGTCCCCATATGTGAAGACTACATTCCTGCTTGTTCCTGGAGATAGCATAGTTACTCACCTGTAGCAGATGATCTCCGGGAACAGCAGGAATTTAGTCTTCACGACCCACCCACCTCCCCTAGGAGTGTTATCCCTCTATCTCTTTCTCTTTCCCTCTCTCTCTCTCTCTCTCTGTCTCAGCTTTAGACTCAACTGGAGAGAGGCAGTTGGGAAAGGCGGGAAGGCAGCACGCAGGCGCTGTGAGATGCTCCCAAAAGCTTTCTAATTGGACGCTTGGGAGCGTTCCCGTGCAGGCTCCGTTGGTACCGACGATACCCATATGTGAAGACTAAATTCCTGCTGTTCCTGGAGATCACCTGTTACAGGTGAGTAACTATGCTTTCTCCTCAGAGTGATCTCCATTTACCTATACACTTTGTTTCCTCCCACTCAACCAATTTCTAACCCGATCAATAACAGGTCCATCCTTAGGGTGCTCAGTTTGTTTATAAGTCGCCTGTGAGGAACGGTGTCAAAGGCTTTGCTTTAATGTAAATACACCACATCTAGGGCTCTCCCTTGGTCCAACTCCCTAGTCTCCCAGTCAAAGAAATCAATCGGATTTGTCTGACAAGACTTGCCCCTGGTGAATCCATGCTACCTTGGATCCTGTAATCCCCTGAAATCCAGAAACCTCACTATTTTCTCTTTCAGCAGCTCTTCCAATAATTTACTCACCACCGAAGTTAAACTAACTGACCTGTAGTTTTCAACCACATCCCTACTTCCGCTTTTGTGTAAAGGGACCACATGTTTCTCTCTCCAGTCCTCTGGCACCACTCCTGACTCCGAGGCATTGAAAAAGTCAGTCAGTGGAGCTGTTAGAACATCCCCAAGTTCCCCGAGTATTCTAGGGTGTATCCCATCCAGTCACATTGCTTTGTCTACTTTAAGTTTAGCTAATTTCTCATGAATACTGTCTTCTGAAAATTGTTCAAGATGTCCCTTGCTTCTGTTCCTGTTTGTGGGTGTTTTCGAGGTCCTGCTCCTGGTTCTTCATCTGTGAACACAGAACAGAAATATTTGTAAAGCAATTCCGCTTTATCCTCATCAGCTTCTACATATTCCTCCCCTTCACCCTTGAGTCTGACAATATCACCTTTGCCCTTCCTGTTCTCACTAACATATCTGAAAAATGTCTTATCCCCCTATTTTATTGCATTGTCTATTTCCTCCTCCTTTTGAATCTTTGCTTTCCTTACTACTTTGCTAACTTCTCTAAGTTTTTCCAAATATAGATGCCTGTCTTCCTCTCTCTTGTATTTCTTGAAGGCCTCCCTCTTTTTCTTCACCTTTTCAGCTACTTCTTTCAAAAACCATAGCGGTCTCCTTTTCCTTTTACCTTTTATTTACCATTTTAGCAAAAAGGTTGGTTGCCCTTAAAATATCCCCTTTCAATTTTGCCCACTGTTTTTCTACATCTCCCAGCTGTTCCCATCCCCCTAACGACTCCCTAAGGTTTTGGCCCATCTTGGCAAAGCTAGTTTTCCTAAAGTCTAAGACCCTCACTTTTTAATGGATTTTATCATCCTTAGTCCTAATACTGAACCACACCATCTGGTGATCACTGGATGCAAAATGATCTCCCACTATAACATCAGAAACACTTTTACCATTGGTGTAAGCACCAAGTCCAGTATGGCCCTTTCAAATGTGGGTTCTGTTACCAGTTGCCTGAATAGTTCTCCCTGTAGAGAATCCAGAATCTCCTTACTTTTAGATGATACTGCAGCAGGAATGTGCCAACCAATATTTGGCATATTGAATTCCCCTATAAGTAGCACTTTCCCTTTCCTAGCAATGCTGCATATGTCTTCAATTAACTCTCTCCACCTCTTCCTTCTGTGATGGAAGTTTTTTATATCACACTAATGCAAATAGATTTCTCTTTCTAGTTTAACCCATAGTGCCTCTTCTCTCCCTTTTAAGCTCTGTAGTTCCAAAGCTTTAATATTTATTTTTTACATATAGTGTCATTCCTCCTCCCCTGCCCTTTCTGAATAAAGTGTATAGCCTGATACAGTTACATTCCAGTCATGGTTTTCTGCGAACTGTTTTCTGTAACTGTCACTAAATTCAAGTAAGCCTCTCCCATTAAAGCTTCAACATCTGGGATCTTATCTCCTATGCTACACACCGCAGTTATACACACCGCTTTCCATATGTTGCCCCTTTATCCATTTCCATAAAGGTATTTAAAGCAGTATCATCCCTAGGAGTGGGAGTCCAATGAGAAATTTGTCTATTTAAGATAAGGGTTGGTTGTATATTATTGAGCCATTATTTTCTTTTCTGATGTATTAGGTGAGATAGCGTAGAAGTGTTTTTTCTGACCAATAATGGCTTGAAATTATTGAAGCCGGATTAATGGTCGTCTTTTGACGACACTAAGGTCTTTTTTTTTTTTCCTTCAACCATTCATTGTTGAATTGCTACTCTTATAGAGAATTCTATTTTTCTGTAGACTGTATTTTCTGGGGTCTGTTGTGTTCTGTTCTGAGGAAGGTAAGATAGGAAAAGTTTGTATTAGGGGCATGCAGAGAATTTTGTTTTATAATAGGGTATACTTGCACCAAATAAGCATGTGCTATTTACTTCACACTAAAGGAAATGGCACACACTATTCCATATCATCCTGCTAGACCAGTCTAGGCAAGTGGGTTGTCTTCCCCTACCATCGGATTGGTGGAAACAAAAACCAACGAAAAGTCCAAGTTTCATGACGTCACTTCATGCCTCTGAGCCTCAGCCACCAGCGGTCTCTCTTCAGTATTTTTTTTGTATATATTTCTTTGTCTCCAGCAGATGGTGGATGGATTTTCTCCTCTCTGTAGAAAATCTGAAGATAGAGAGGCAAAGAGTGATTAAATGCTCATGAACGACCACCTCAAGCCCTATAGGGGTGACTCTTTCACTTGAGCGTGACTTGGGAGGCTCCACTAGAGGGAAATTGGTTCAGCTCCACGCCCTTAACATAAGGGCCTGTTGGCCAGCCACAATTGGAAGGATTTAGAAGGATATGAAAGTCTGCAGCAGCCTCACACAACCTCAGCACATCCTCCCTCTCTCCCTCCTTCCTCCTCTACTCTCTCCCGAAGATTGCAGAAGGCTCTCAGAGGAATCTGCCTGCCAGCTACTTTTCACACAGTGCTGCTGAAATCTAAACCCAGCCAGTGAAGCAGTTTCAGGGAAGCGGAGCAGAACTCGGCACAGATCCTCTGCCCAGGACTCTCAGTTGGTGAGTACCAAAGCTTCACCTTGTCATTGTCCTTGCTGGGGGCTCCCGGTTCCACCTCTGAGGAATGCAACTCGGGGTGGACTGCTAGTGACCGTTGGCACTGGGTGGGAGTTTTCTGCACGCGTTAGTAATGTTTTTGCCTATTTGTGCACCTGCGCATTGTGTGGTCCTAACGCATGTTCCGCCAAGCGGCTCCATTGCATGTTCCTTCCTTAGGGCCTTAATGCAAGCTCTGTGATACTTACTCTAATTCTCTATGCCTTCTTCCAGAAAACGTTGTTTGACCTGTGGCAAGTGAGGAGTCTTATCCTTGGATTCTGGACTTTGCCTTTCCGGTATGACAGATTCTGAGTCGTCTCTGGAGGGTATGTTCTCCAGGAACATGCAGGAAGTCTGTCCTTGCATATGGGTGATCTCAGCATTTCCCCAGCTTTCAAAGAGAACCTTTGGGGCATGCTACCACCCATGCATGGTCCTCTTCCTGCCCAAGGGTTCCATCTTGCTCGGTCTCCTTTTCTTCGTAGAGCCCGACAGACGTCGGTCCAATTTCGCTGAAAAAAAATCCTTGCTTTATCCTTAAAAATCAGCTTTCTGGATTTGTGTACTGGTTCCTCTTCCCGTCTCGAGTCGGTGCTGGGCCCGGCGCAGCGCTGTTCTCGGCTCTTTTCCATTTTTTGATTGAGGCTTGCCTTGACCAGCATTTGCGCCCATTTTTGCCCAGGTGTCCCTCACCAGGTCCCCTGGTGGGTTCAAAAAATGTGACTGCTACAGTCAAACTAGTTCCATCACTAACACCCATGACTGCTGCCTACGCTGCCTGGGACTAGACCATGATAGCACCTCCTGTGACCTGTGCCAAGCCATGACGCCTTAAACCAATAAAAAGAAGATGGAGTTGCAGGGGAAGATGTTCCCCAGGTCTGACTTTGCACCAGCCTTCACGACGCCAAGCTCCAAGCCTAACATGTCCTAAGAGGGCTGAGCATCCTCGGAGTCCCATGGCAGTGGCTCCTCCGAGAAGGCCTCGGATCTCGAGTGGAAAAAAGAAAAAATCCTCGGTCCATCAAGGTTCTACAGGAGAAACCCGGAGGGACTCGGGCGACTGAGAGAAACATCTCATCAAAGTCCTCAAGAAGGATGCCTCGGCTGGCAGAGACCGTGTGAGGATCCTTGAGGCCATGGTCCTTGTGGAGGACGCACTCGTGAGAGTGCCGGCCCGGGCCAGAGATCCTCTATGCCCGTGCCAAAAGCTGCAGTGCCATGGAACAGAACATCACTGCTATCCTGGCCATGCAGCAGGCAATGATGGCAGGTTCATCCGCATCATCTGCCCCAACGACCGGACCCCCAACAGCGTAAGAGTCCCTGGTCATCAAGCTGTGCTCTGAGCGCCACCGGTCTTGGGTAAGTCCTCGGCCCTGGTCGGGTTCCCGGTGCCATTCCTCGAGCATCTGGTCCTCCCGGCCAGTTTCTGAGACTCTGACACCAGGTCCTCGGGAGGGCCCCAACCCTTCGGGGTCGGCCTTGAGCCATGGAGTCGCAGGGCCTTGGACTAGTCGCCCCCCCCCCCTTCGACTCCAAGTGGGAGACCGAGGCCTCCCTGGAAACCAGACAGCATCCCCTTGGACCCGTCTCCCCCGGCGCCATTCTCTCCGGAGGATGTGTCCTTCCACGACTTTGTCAGAGATATGGCCAGAGCCTTCTCAGTGCAAAATGAGGCAGAGGAGGACCCACATATCAAGGAATTGGAGATCTCCAGTTTGAGTCTCCACCTAAGGAAACTCTCATGGTGCCAGTCCAGCTGATCCTCGAGCGGCGGCTCCTACTTATGTGGGAGACCCCGGCGTCTGCTGGTGGTCAGCAGACAGCTCAACGCCATGTACCATGTCGGGAAGGGGCCAGGGTTCCACCAGCCCCAACTCCCACATAATTCCTTGGTTGTCGAGTCACCCATTTTAAAACTCAAAAGCTAAAGTACTTATCTTCTGTCCTCCTCAGCCGTGACCCTAGAACCCTTGACACTCTTGGGCACAAGTGCTAACAGGATTTGATGCTGGGGTGCCGTGTCCAGGCCTATGAGCTATTCATAGGCATGTATTTGAAGGCCCTTACTCAGGAATTGTCTGGGTTTTTGGCAGGGCTGGCCGGGGAACCTCTCCATCTGTTTCAAGCTCTGATCTCTGGGATCAAGGACTTCTCAAAGTTCCTCTCCCAGGCAGCCTACAGTGGATTCGAGTCAGCGCCTCGAGTAGCAGCGGCCAGTATTGGAGCTTGACACCAAGCCTGGCTACAGTTCTCGGACCTCGAGCAGTGGGTCCCAGGACAAGCTGCTCAACATTCACTGCACTGGTGAGAACTTGTTCGCCATACCCATGGCTGAAAAGATGACCAAGATAGAGGCCGACGTGTTGACTTGCCAGAAGCTCTCAAAGAAGACTTCTTCCCTTCTCTGCAAAAAAAAAAAAACCCCTTGGGGGAATAGGCCCCTATTACCAGGAAACAAAGGGCACTTCCAACAGAGTCATCGATACAAATCCTTCTTGTGCCAACAAAAGGGTTCTCACCCTAAGAGGCAGGACCAAGGAACTCAGAAGCCCCAAGCCCCAGCTCCAGCCCTCCCCCAGGAGACCTTCGCCAGCCCATAGGGGGCCACCTGGCACTCATTGCCCACAGGTGGGCCAAAGTTACCTCAGACCATTGGGTGCTGCAGGTAGTGAAGGAGGGATACTTCCTCCACTTACAGCAAATACCACCCAAGGTTTTTCCAGGAGAGCCAATGCGACCTCTCCTTCACCAGACCCTTCTGCTCTCAGAGCTCGCAGGTCTGCTTAGGGACAATGCAGTGGAGCCTGTACCCAAGCATTTGGGAGAGGGCTTCTATTTAAGGTACTTCCTTCTTCCCAAGAGAACTGGAGGCCTCAGGTTCATACTAGACCTGCGAAACTTGAACAAGTTTCTGGTGAGGGAGAAGTTCAAGATGCTCTCCCTTGGAACACTGCCTTACCTCCACCAGATTGGCTATGCTCCTTGGACCTAAAGGATGCGTACACCCACATCCTAATCCACCCCTCCCACAGGCAGTACCTACGGTTTGAGGTGGGAGGAGGGCACTACCAGTACAGGGTGCTGTCCTTCAGCCTGGACTCCTCGCCAAGGGTCTTTACTAAGTGCTTGGCAGCAGCCCACTTCACCTATCTGAATGTCTGGCTTATCAGAGGTGGTATGGCCTCGGAGGTCAGGCATACAATCTTTCTACTGCAGCACCTGGGTTTCGTCATCAACTACCCCAAATCCCATCTCTCCCCAACTCAAAGCCTGGAGTTAAGAACATAAGAACATATAAGAACAACTGGGTCAGACCAAGGTCCATCAAGCCCAGTATCCTGTTTCCAACAGTGGCCAGTCTAGGTCATACGTACCTAGCAGTATCCCCAAGAGACACAGGTTCCACAATGCTTGTATTGGGTCAAGCATTGATATCCTGGGTCCCTTTTTAATAATGGTTTATGGACCTTTCCTCCAGGAACTTGTCCAAACCTTTTTTAAACCCAGCTACATTAACAGCTGTTACTGCATCCTCTGGTAACAAATTCCAGAGTTTGATTACACGTTGTGAAAAAATATTTTCTCTTATTTGTCTTAAATAGTTTACCATGTAGCTTCATTACATGTCCCCTAGTCTTTCTATATTCTGATAGCGTAAACAATTGATCTACGTCCACCCGTTCCACTCCATTCATTAATTTATAGACCTCTATCATATCTCCCCTCAGCCGTCTCTCTTCCAGGTTGAAGAGCCCTAACCTTTGTAGCCTCTCTTCATAGGAGTAGCCTTCCATCCCCTTTACCATTTCGGTGGCTCTTCTCTGTACCTTTTCTAATAACGCTATATCCTTTTTAAGATACGGCGACCAGAATTGCACACAATATTCAAGGTGCAGTCGTACCATGGAACGATACAGAGGCATTATAATATCCTTTGTTTTATTTTCCATTCCTTTCCTTATGATACCTAGCATTCTGTTTGCTTTCTTGGCCGCCGCTGCACACTGGGCGGAGGGTTTTAACATGCTATCCACGATGACTCCTAAATCTTTTTCCTGGATGGTGGTTCCCAATGTGGAACCTTGCATTGTGTAACCATAGTGTGGGTTGTTCTTTCCTAGGTGCATAACTTTGCACTTGTCCACATTAAATTTCATCTGCCATTTGGATGCCCAGTCTTCCAATTTATCCAGATCCTCCTGCAGTTTTCCACAGTCCTCTTGGGTTTTAACAACTTTAAACAGTTTTGTCTCATCTGCAAATTTGATAACCTCACTAGTTATTCCCTTTCCCAGGTCATTTATGAATATGTCAAAAAGTAGCGGACCCAGTACAGATCCCTGGGGTACTCCACTATTCACCTTTTTCCATTGGGAAAATTGGCCAGTTCTTAGGGGTGCAGTTGGACATGTTGCTGATCAAGGCCATCCTCCCAGAGAGAGAGCAGACCGCCTCATACAGCTGGCAGGAGAGGTTCAACACCATCAGTTAGTACTGGCTTGCTGACTTCTCCGCCTTTTGGGCCACATGGCCTCAAAGGTCCATGCCACACCATTCGCCCACCTATCCATGCGGACAGCGAAATGGCGTCTACGCTCATAGTGGACTCGAGCCACGGGCGGACTACAGGAGAGGATCAGAGTCACTCCCCAACTGGCAGAATCCTCACCTGATGGCAAAACGTGAACCACCTCCAGGCGAGAATGTCATTCCAGCAGCCACACCTCAGAGGACCCTGACAACAGATGCCTTCCTTCTGGGTTGGGGGGCGCATTGTGTGGACCGCCGTAAGCAAGGCAGCTGGTCCCAGGAAGAGTCATTCCTGCAGATCAATCTCCTAGAACTCGGGGCAATCTTCCTGGCTCTGCGAGCATTCCGCCATCGTCTGCGGTGTCAACCTGTGCTGACTCAGACAAACAACCAGGTGGCCATGTTTTACATCAACAAGCAGGGGTCATGAGCTCGTACTCCCTCTGCCAAGAGGCGGTGGCCCTCCTTTCCTTCGCAGTGCGCAACAGCATGCTTCTGTGAGCAGTATACCTGCCAGGCCAGGACAACTGCTTTTCGGACAGGCTGAGCAGAGTCCTTCACCCACACGAGTGGTGCTTGAACCCCAGGGTGGCAAGGAGGCTTTTCCACCTCTGGGGCAGGCCTGTGATGGACCTTTTCGCCTCCCCAGACAATGCACAACTGTCCCGCTTCTGCTCATGACAGTGGATGCCTTCCTGATCTCTTGGTCAGAGGGCCTGCTCTATGTGTTCCCACTGACACCCCCCCCCCCCCCCGGTTGCCAAGACTCTATTCAAGGTCCAGAGCGAGAGGACGTCCATTATACTGATTGCCCCCCAGGTGGCCAGGCAACCGTGGTTCCCTCTATTGTTCTCCTTGTTGGTAGTGCTCCCAGTCCCACTGGATTGAGCCCCGGACCTACTGTCCCAGGAGGAGGGCTCCCTCCTGCACCCTAGTCTGGGGTCACTAACACTAACAGCATGGCTGCTGAAAGGGTAGTGTTAGCTCCTTTCAACATCCCGGGAGAAGTTAAGGAGGTCCTGCTGGCCTTCCACAAGACGGACTTATGCCTTTAAGTGGAGAAGATTCTCCATCTGGTGTGCGGAGGACGAGCACCCCTTATCCTGCCAGGTGCAACTCGTACTTCAGTACCTACTGCACCTGTCGCATACTGGCTGAAATCAAACTGAGGGTGCATCTGAGCGCCATAGCCATGCACCACCACGCTATTGAGGGAAAACACCTCTCAAATCAGCCCCTGGTCTCCAGGTTTTTCTGGGGCCTCCTGTTATCAAAGCCCCCCCCCCCCCTGCCTTCTGGCGGCAGAGTGGGATCTCAGTGTGGTGCTCTCCCAGCTCACTAAACTGCCATTCAAACCCCTAGCCACTTGCCACCTGAGATATCTGTCTTAGAATGTGGCCTTCCTGGTGACACTCACATCCGCTCGAAGGGTGAGCAAACTCCAGGCCCTGGAGGTGGATCCACCATATACGAGGTCCTATAAGAACAGGGTGGTGCTCCACACATACCCTAAATTCCTCCCGAAGGTGGTATCAGTCCCTTCCACCTCAACCAGGAGGTGGTTCTCCCCACTTTCTTTCTGTGGCTTCACGCCGGCAGAGAAGAACTAATACTTCATACAATAGATGCTTACAGCGGACGCAGGCCCATCAGAAAGTGCCTCTGCTTTTCGTGTCTTATGACCCCAGTACATGGGGCTCCCCATTACTAAGTGAACTCTGTCCACTTTGGTGGACTATATTGCCCTCACCTATGAGCGAGCTGGCCTCTCCCTCATACACGATATCACAGCGCATCGCGTGAGGTCGGTGGTCACATCGGTGGCCAACCTCCACTCAGTGCCGGTGACGGAGATCTGCAAGGCCGCCACATAGTCTTCAATTCATACGTTCGTAGCTCACTACTGCCCAGCGAGCGAATCCTGCAATGACAGTGCCTTTGGCTAGGCAGTATTCCGTAATATTCTCGGGGTGTAGGCAATTCCTGCCCTCCAACCCTTCTGTGTTCAGGCTGCCGGAGTGATAATGTCACTGGGAGCCAGGGTCTTGCAGGGTCTCTCAGTGGTAACTCTCCTGCAACTCACGACTACCCGATTGATCGCCATTGGTGCTGTCGTGCTTCAGTCCTCGGCAGCCTGGAGCTAGGGAGGTCCCATATGTGAGGACTGACTTCCTGTTTGTTCCTGGAGAAAGTGTAGTTACTCACCTGTAACAGGTGTTCTCGGGGAACAGCAGGAATTGGTCCTCATAACCCTCCCTCCTCCCCTAGGAGTTGCCTCCCTACCTTGTTTTAGTTTTTACTGTCATCCTAACTATGTCATCTGACTGGGCGGGAAGGGGACCACACTTGCATGGTAGCATGTCCCAAAGGCTTTCTTTGAAAGCGGGGGAAATGCTCTGCGCAGGCTCTATTGGTACAGACATTGCCCATATGTGAGGACTGATTCCTGCTGTTCCCGGAGAGCACCTGTTACAGGTGAGTAACTACATTGTCTCCCTCTCTCAGCCAGGGGAGACAGTTCGCCCTTTCCTGCCTCAGGGAAGGAGGTGCAGGATGGGGTTAAGGGTAAAGATGTTCAGCTGGCTGGAGGCTCCAGAGACCATGCTATAAGCTGCTCTTCATCTTCCAGGAAGAATGTGGCAGCTATGCCCCTTGGTGTCGGGGAGCCTTTTTCCAAGAAGAATGCTTCTAAATTCTCTCTTGTCCTCCCCAGACTTCTTTTTCTTGTTAAAACAAGCCTGGTCCTTCTGACATAGAAATTCAGATTCTGGGGCTTCTTGGTGCCCCGGACACATGTTTCGTACCAAGTAGACCGAAAGCCCTGCTAGATTGCCCTTAGCTAAGCATCCTGGGCATGGTAACACTCTCTGAAGATGAGAAACACTTGGGAGCTGTCTGAGATGTTGACTATATCACGGACCCTAATGTATCAATGTTGGGCTCTGATGTGGAAGAGGACCTCCTTAAGAAGACTATGAAGAGGCCGGTGTGATCTGCCTGTTCCAGAAGGAGGAGGTCAACAAAAAGAACAGCACAAACCACTCAGGGCTGAACAGAGACAAAAAAACAGAGGAGTGGCCGGTTCACACACACAACGCTTTTATTGACCAAATAAAAAGTGGCCCAAACCCAACACAGGACCGTGTTTCGTAGCGAACTTCATCAGGTGTTTGTCAGGACACACTGACTTGTTGTGGTGGTCTCAAAATACCCATAAGTCTAAATTGTGTGGTGGAAGTCACTAAAATCCTTATCAAAAAATTCTTCTGTTTAAACGATCGCAAGAGAACGACCATAAGAGCGTGCTTTCTCATCCAGTTTCTAATGTATCAATGTTGGGCTCTGATGTGGAAGAGGACCTCCTTAAGAAGACTATGAAGAGGCCGGTGTGATCTGCCTGTTCCAGAAGGAGGAGGTGGCAGCGTTAATTTCCAGGGTCTCATCCATGGAGCAGGAGCCAAAAGTAGATCCACTTCTTCAAAGGGTGTGGAAATCCACTACTGTCTTCCCGTTCTTGGACATGATCAAAGGTAAGATCCGGATCAGATGGGACTCGCCTGACTTCCTGCCTAAAGGGTTATGGGAGGAGGGGCGCAGTGAGTGGTTTAACATTCCTAAAGTGGATGCACAGGTCACGGCTGTTACCAGATGGATCACCATTCCTGTGGATGCTGGAGGTTTGCATCAACTTGACTTCTCAAGCCCTGCTTCAGTGGCTTCAGTCTTTTCCTCTGATTCTTCTGTTCTCTTGGAGTCTGCTGCGGCCTTCCTTTATGATGCCATGTATGACCTGGTGTGCCTGGCTGCCAGGGGATGGTGCCCTGACTACTATGTTGCGGTGTTGGATTTGGCTCAATCACTGGGCAGCAGACATATCATCGAAAGCTTGATTGGTTCAACTGGCCTTTAAGAGGGTCCTTCTGGTTGGACTAATTTGGAAAAACTGGTGAAGGACTTAGACAGGACAAAATCTTACTGCCTCCCAGAAGACGGGTCCAGGGGGACCGTGAAGCAGACGAGTGCCCCTTTCTTGTCTGCCTCTGCCTGACCACCAAGGGCATGCTGGCCAATTCCCAGGGCTCTTGGGACTATCGTCACTACTGACCTGGAAAGCCTTTCTTCCCCTCTGCTTTATGGCCTCTGACTCGTTCTCAATCCTTTTGTGGAGCACATGGACCCAGGGACGGGGCCTCCTTCAGAGGAGGACTCTCCCAGGCCATTCAGTGAAGGTTTGTGGGCCCATTCCCTGGTACCTCCAGTGGGCGGCAGGCTTTGCCTTTTCTTTCAGGAATGGGTCCAGGTTACCATGGATTGCTGAGTGCTAGGCACCATTCAATTTGGCTGTGTCCTGGAATGCAGGGTGCTGATTCCAAATGCCTTCATCATCTCCCCCTGTGGGTCTGTGATCAAAGGTGCCACAATGTGGACCACCTTGAACAAGTTTCTTCACCTCATTAGTGGGGCAAGGGCAGATAATCCATCTACTTTGTGGTGCCAAAGAAGGATAGTTCCTTCCGCTCCATCCTGGATCTCAAAGGGGTCAACAATCACTTGCACATCCTGCACTTTTGGATAGAAACCATGCACGCCATGATTCAAGTAGTGCGCAGAGGAAAGTTCTTGACTTTTGTGGATCTGACCAGGGCATATTTTTATATCTGGATCCTTGCAGATCATCAGAGATATCTGCATTTTGCCAGCTTGGCTCTCGCTATCAGTTTGCCGCCCTTCCTTTGGGGCTCCCCACCACCCCAAGAACATTCTCCAAAGTCATGGTGGTGGCTGCTGCAGCGCCAAGGAATCTGTGTCAATCCATATCTAGATCACTGGCTCATCCCAGTCCTGTTCTCTGTTAAAAGCGTCTCTAACACCCAAAGCAGGAAAATCTCGGATGGGTTATCAATCAGGAAAAGAGCCAGCTTTGTCTTCCCAGTCCTTGGAGTTTCTGGGAGCATGTTTCAAGAAGTGGGCAGGGTTTTCCTGTCAGAGGACAAAGTCAAAGACTGTTGAATTGCCTAGAGCTGTTCTCTGCATAGCAGGCCCCCAGAGTCTGGGATTATCTTCAGCTCCTTGAATTGATGGCAGTGACCATAGAGATGGTCCCGTGGACACATACTTACATGCAGCTGCTCCAATGGTCCTTGTGGACTCGATGGTTTCCGAATTCTCAGGAATTTGAGTGCAAGCTCTCGCTCCCATTGATGATGAAGTCCAGCCTGTGGCGATGGCGAAAGCCCTGCCATCTGAGGAAGAGCATTCCATTGGATGATTTCTCCTGGATCCTGCTGACAATGGATGCTAGCCTCTCGGGCTGGGGAGCCCATTGCCAGGATCATACGTCCCAAGGACAGTGGAACCGCAGGGAAGCGGTGTGGTCCATCAACTGCCTCAAGGCGAGAGCCATCAGTTTGACTGTTCTGTGTTTCCGGTCCCTGGTCAAGGGCCAGGCAGTTTGAGTGTTTTCCAACAATGCCACAGCGGTGGCTTACGTTAATCGGCAGGGTGGCACAAGAAGTGCTGGAGTGGTTCTGGGGATGGATCTCCTGTTTGGGCAAAGAAGAACCTCCTAATGGCTCAATACATTGCTAGAGTGGACAACGTGGAAGCTGGCTTCCTCAGCCTGCACTTTCTGAATCCTGGCAAGTGGGAATTGAGTTACGAAGCCTTTCAGTTGGTTGTGTGCCGTTGGGGTCACTCCAAAATGGATCTGATGGCGCCCTGCTCCAGTGCCAGTATGCTGCTGCTTCAGTCGCCACGCGACAATGAGATCCAAGGATGTCAATGCCCTGACCAGGCCTTGGCCAGTCAGTGGCTGCTGTATGGGTTTTCTCAGTGGCCCCTGGTGGGGCATATGATATGGCATATAGAGGGCTACTTGGGCAGGATTTTCCTGGTGTTTGATTGGCCGCAGAGAACATGGTTCTGAGACCTGATGCGGCTCCTCTAAATGTCTTCCCTTCGACTGCCTCCATCTTGGGGGCTGTTGCAGCAGGGACTGATAGCCATGGAGGACCCGGCTCCCTTCTTGCTTACAGTATGGCTCTTGAAAGCAGACTGCTAGTGCAGAAGAGATACTCTTTGGCTGTAATCTCTACTATACTTGGTGACCAGAAGAAATCTACTAAACTTGCATGTGTTATATGGCACCCCTTTGACCACTGGTGTGACGCACGGCCCGTGTCTCCTGAGACGGTCAAGGTGTCGTCCTTGTTTGCCTTTCTGCAGGATGGCCTTGAGAAGGGTCTCTCTCTTGGCTCCCTGAAGATTCAGGTGGCAGCTTTGGCCTCTTTCCCTGGTCCACTGGCGGGCAAATCTTTGGCCTTACACCTGGATGCTCGCCTTTTTCTCCAAGGGGTTTGGGATTTGCGTCTTCCCCTTCGATCCATGATCACTCCCAGGATCTTTCTCTGGTGCTCAGGGTCCTGATGGAGACCCCCCTTGAGTTATTGAAGCATGCTGCCTTGAAGGATTTGATGCTCAAGACTGTCGACTTGGTAATGATTTGTTCTGCAGGGAGGATCTCTGAACTGCAGGCTCTGTCTTGCCGAGATCCTTATCTGTCCTTCTCAACTGAGGCTGTTTCCATTCAGCCTGTGCCTGCCTTCTTACCTAAGGTGCTATCTCCTTTATGTGAACCAGGTGGTTTGTCTGCCCTCCTTCTCTAAGTAGTATCAGGGAAGGATAAGAATCTTCGCCTTGTGGATGTCCAGAGGGTGCAGTTCTGGTACCTGGAGATCACAAATTCCTTTTGTAAGTCTGACCATCCTTTTGTGCTCTTTGTTGGTCTGCAAAAGGGTGAAAAGGCGGCCAAGTCGACTTTGGAGTGCTGTATTATTGCCTCAGTGTATCCATTATGGAACTGATTGGTTCTGAAGGGTTTGTGTGCCCTTTCTACCCAAGCACAAGTGTCCTCGTGGGTGGAGCAGAGCATGGTGCCCCCTGCAGATATTTGTTGAGCACTACCGTGGGCATTTCCTTCCACTTTTGTCAAGTGTTACCTCTTGGGAGTCCATGTGTAGGCGGGCGTGGCCTTCAGCTCAAGAATTTTGCGAGCTGCTGTGTCTTATTCCTGCCCAGTGGTGCTTTGGTACATCCCACTTTTCTGGACTGGTCTAGGAGGATGATATGGAAGGTGACATTTTATTTACCAGATAATGTCCTTTCCTTGAGTCCTGCTAGACAAGTCCAAGGCCTGCCGCTAAAGCTGTATTGCTCTGTTTTTTTTCTGCTGAAGTACCATTGGGTCCGCCATGAATTTATTCTTGGCTCTGCAGGTTCATCTACTCACAATCTTCTGTTTCTACTTTCCTATGCATAGTTTGCTACTGTTGAGTACTCAGTTGTTGCCCACATTTGAGGATGTGTAAGGCTTGCTCTGAATCTCCCATATGCTTTGGGGTGAATACTGAAAAGAGACCTCTGGTTGCTGAGGCTGATAGAGACATGGAGTGATGTCATTGAAACCTGTGCTTTTCATTGGTCTTTGTCTCTACCGATCTGCTGGTAGAGGAACACAATCCACTTGTTTGGATTGGTCTAGCAGGACTTGAGGAAAGGACATTATCTGGTATGTGAAACGTCACCTTATGAAACAAAATGATACAAAACTGCATATTCCTAATTTGTTTCAGCCATGGCAGAGAACTGCATGCACAGCCATAGGTGGCCTCGCACAAGAGGAGCCATCACATAATAGGATGTTGATAGTTGCAGGGAAAGAGGGCATGGATTGGAGAGAGAGACTGAAATCTTTCTATACCCTGACTTATCCCTTGCTCAGACATCTTTACTCAAGCGATCTGCTTTATCCACAACACTCCATCCTCCATGGACTCTGCACCCTAGCGAAAGCTTAATGCAAATTTAGATAATAACCTTGTGCTCTACCTTCTCACAGCTACTTGTCTTAGTTGCTATAATAGTGTGCTGAGTTGTAGATAGGAGAAACAACTTCTTTTCTTTTGACAGGTCCACATGCTATAGACCTGTCACAGGAAAAGAACCACAGCAAAAATATAAGGTATGGCTGAAAATTTAGGAAGCAAGAAAATATAAATAAAAATCAAAATTGTGGAGAAACTTATATTGTGACAAGTAGTGTTATATTTCAGGACAGTTTGTTTTTTTGGCTAAATTCACAGCTCAGTTCCATTATTACCTGCATAATTTAGAGAGGTGGATGCAGGATGCCAATCGTAGATGCATAAATTAGCACTGTTTTGTTATTATCATATTGCTATCATTAGAATTAATATGCATGAGCAAAAGATGTTCAACAATATAAAGTGGAAGTAAACGTTGGATGGAAAGCACACCTGTATATCATATAAATATACCGATCTTGTCTTTATGTCTAATGCATCTCCCTGATTATTGTATATATTTACAGATAGATGACATTATACATTCATGCTATACATGCTTGCACATACAGAGGTTAATTTTGTAAGTCTTTTTTTTGCTGTAGTAAAATTACTCTGGGAAATATGCGCATGAAAGTATGGCCTCATAGATGAGGTGGTGTGGAATTGGATGGAGTTGAGATTTATTTATTTATTTATATTCTCTTATATACCGCGCTATTCCACATCAGTGCGGTTTACATAGAATAACAAACTTACACATTTCAATTGGTTGATCTGTGTTTACAATTAACAGGTATTGTTATGTGCATATATATAAATATATCTATAAATATATTATATATAAATATAATATATAAATATATCTATAAATATATATAGATATATGCATATATTAAATACTTACATATCTGTGCAAACTTAGCTGTAAAAGTTAAACCTGCCTCAAAGCAGGTATAACATAGTAAATGACGGCAGATAAAGACCAGTATGGTCCATCTAGATACTTTGGGCTAGTTTTATTAAAGTGTGCTATCTTTAGTGTGTGCTAACACTTTTGGATCATTGTGTGTGTTAATGCCAGTGTAACAACTTTTAATAAATCAAGAGCTTTAGGGGAGGCAGTGTTATAAAGTAATACACACATATGCAGGTAAAGCATATGTATTCTACAACAGATGTATCTTTTACCTGCATTCAGACAAGATGTTTTCATGGGCAAGGTTTTTTTTTTTCCTTTTTTTGACTCCGAAATGATCGAAACATACATACTTCAAAGAAGGTTGAATTCAAAGGACAAATGTTGCATTTTACTAAAGCATACTAGCTGTGCACTAAAAAGCAGCATGGGGCTCTGCACTAAAAACCCATTCATACCTTGGTAGCACGTGTCAAGGCAGCAACTAGGCAGGACAGGGTTGTTCCACTGCAACGCAGCTAGTGCAGGCGTTGCCAGCGCGACCTGCACTCAGCACAAGTAAAGGAAGGTGAAACTAATGCCATCTCAATGGGTGATGTCACTTGCTTCCTTGGCCATTTTATCAAGGCAAAGCGTGGTAAGTGCAGGGGAATGGCTGTTTCCTTTGCATCCCTCTAGTCCAGTCCCGGAACCTGAGAGAGTTCTGCACCTCCTCCAGCAGCTATGGAGACTGACACATGTCATCACTTTGATGAACCAGTATAAATAGGCAAGGACCGCCTCTCCCCGCCAGTTTCAGTCTCCATAGCAGCTGGAGATGGTGCTGAGCCTAGGGACTGGGCTCAGATGGTAGCAAATAAGCAGAGTTTTGAAATTTCAATTTAGCTTTTAAAATTGGGATAGTTTAGTTTTTTCGTTGCCTGGGAGGTGTTCAGCAGTGAGCAGCAGGCTAGAGCTGCAGAGGTTAGTTGGCTTTCAGTTTTCTCCCTTCTACTTCAGTTTGCCTGCCTTCCTACCTCCCTGCACCCCCCCCCCCCCCCCCCCCCGGCAGGGAAACACTGAGGAGACTTTTTGCTGGGCCGGTGAGAAGAGCCTCCCTGCTCCCGAACCTGCTGGTAAGGGTGAGGAGCAGGTGGCAGGCGCCACCGATATCGTGCCTGGGGAGAGCGCAGAAATGGCATGCTGAGTGTGGGGGCTGTTTCTCTGCCCGCAGCCGAAGCCGCTGAGCTCGGGCAGCGGTTCGGGGCTCTCTGGAGGATCGGGAGCCTCGGAGGCAGGAGCGGGAGGTAAGAACTGTTTCCTCTTTTGGTTTTGGGGATCAGTTGTGTGAAGGCGCGTCCGGGGGGCTAGATTCGCCGCGAGCAGTGCTTCGTGTGTGTGAGGTAGGGGCCTCATGGTGAGCGCGCGGCGGCCATTTTAGGTTTGCTTTGGCCTTGGGTTTTCTGTCAGCACAGCGCGTCAGGAGAGCCAGAGGCTTCATTTTTCCCCAGTTTTGCCTTTTGGGGCTGCGGGGTTACCTGGAGGTACTAGAGTTGGAGGTGCCTGGCTGAAAAAGAAAAAAAAAAAAAAGGGAACCCAGGCTCGGTAAATGGCTGGCTGAGTTTTTGGACTTTTCTCAAGTTGTCTCAAGTTTTGGCCAAGCTTGCTTGCTGGACTGTGCTTTTTGTGGGCTGCTGGGCTCAGTAGGAGCATGCCTGCTAAGACTAGCTGTCTTGTGTGTGGCACTAGGCGGGGTTCGCTTTTGGAGTTCGGGGTTTGCGGAGTCTGTACCCAAGAAGCAGCTGTGATGGAACAAGCGTTGGAAGGGGGGTCAGGAGGGCTGGACAGGCAGTCCCAGAGTCAGGGGGACGCTCCCTCATCGTCTCGGATTCCCTCGCAACCGGTGGCAGGGCCGTCTACGGCGGGTGAGGTTCCGCTACCGCAAGCACAGGGGTCGACGGGGGGGGGGGGGGCAGCCTTTGGTCCCTTCGGGTCTCCTTGTGCTGTTGCAACAAGCGTTGTCTCTCCTACAACCCGGTATGGTCGCTCTTCCGCCCGGCGATCGGGCGTGAAGCGTCTCGGCAGTCCGGTGGCTCAGGAGGCGGCGGGTACCCCGGCTAAGAGGCGTAAGGTAGCGGGGGCGGAGAGGTCGCCGCCTCTGTCTGTCGCAGATCTCGAGGAGGATGATTTCGAGGAGGATTCTGTAGCAGAGCTAGAAGAGGGCGAGCTGCCCGAAGAGGAGCAGCAGGCTAGGGTGGTCAGAGTGTTTCGCCGGGAGGAGTTGCCGGCACTGATTACTGAATCCCTGAAGGCCCTTAACATGCCAGAGGCGGTTCCGTCGACAGATGAGGCATTGGAGGATCCGTTGTTGCAAGCGGTGCGGACGACGCAGCGTGTCTTTCCTGTGTACCGGAATATGATTCAGGAAGAGTGGGATGTCCCCAAGTCGGTCCTCAAGGGATCTAGAGCTCTTGCCTGACTCTACCCGCTGGCGGATCAGGATAGAGAACTTTTTCGGTCTCCTAAGGTCGACACGGCTGTGTCGGCGGTTACTAAGAAGACGACAATCCCAGTAGAGGGGGCGGCGGCGCTTAAGGATGGTCAGGATAGGAAATTAGATACGTTGTTGAAGCAAGTGTTTGACATCAGCGTGCTGTCCATGCAGGCCTCGATTGCCGGGGCTTGGGTGGCGAGAGCCTGTCTGCGGTGGTCTCAACGCCTTTAGGGAGATCAGGCACCACAACCAGTGGAGGGAGGCTTCTCGCCTAGAATCCGGGTCTGCCTATTTGGTGGATATTCATTATGACCTAATCCGGGGACTGGCCAAGAGTATGGCTTCAGTGGTAGCGGCCTGAAGGTGTTTATGGTTACGCAACTGGGCAGCGGACAGTTCCTCCAAGGCGCGGCTTAGTAAGCTCCCCTTTAGGGGGGAGCTCTTGTTTGGTGAAGATTTGGATAAATTCGTTAAAGATTTGGGTGAGTCCAAAAGGGGGCGTCTGCCAGAGGATAAACCTAAGCAGGGCCGTCCTAACCCGGCGCCCAAGGGAACGCAGAGGGAGTTTCGTAGGTTTCGTTCGCCCCGCTTGGGGGCAGTTTCAGCGTGGCAGGTTCCCTGGACGAAGCCAGGGGTTTCGAGGCGCAGGTAGGGGTTTTGCATCCAGAGCAGCTTCCAGCTTTAACAAGCCACAATGAGATGAGGGGGGCTCAGGTAGGGTCCGAGGCCGTCGGAGGTCGGCTACGGGACTTTTACCCTGCCTGGGTCCAGATAATGTCAGATCAGTGGGTGTTGGAGGTTATTCAAGAGCTCCAACGGCCAGTGGCAGACGTATTTATCCAGTCGCCTTGCAGAGCGCGGGTCAAGTGCCGGGCGGTGCTCGAGACGCTTCGCAGGTTGCTTCAGCTGCGGGCCGTGGTGCCGGTACCGTCTGAACAGTGCGGGTACGGTCGATACTCCATTTATTTCGTGGTGCCAAAAAAGGAGGGCACTTTTCGGCCTATCTTAGACTTAAAGAACGTGAATCGCTGTCTCCGGGTTTCGCACTTCCGGATGGAGATGCTTCGGTCCGTGGTTTTGGCAGCACGAGAAGGCGAGTTTCTAACTTCACTGGATCTCAGAGGCTTACTTGCATATTCCCATTCGGAAAGAGCATCAGCAGTTTCTCCGTTTTGCGGTGCCCATGGGTCATTTCCAGTTCCGGGCATTGCCGTTTGGCTTGGCGACGGCGCCATGGGTTTTCACCAAGGTGATGGTGGTGGTTGTAGCAGGGCTTCGCAAGGAGGGAGTGCTGGTGCATCCGTATTTGGACGATTGGTTGATTCGGGCGGACTTCCCGGGTGGTGCAGGTGTTGCAGGACCTAGGGTGGGTAGTCAACTTCTCCAAGAGCAGGCTGATTCCTTCGCAGTCTCTGGAATACCTGGGGGCGAGGTTTGACACTGTGCGGAGGAAGGTGTTTCTTCCGCTGGACCGGTCTCTTCGTTTGAGGGAGCTGGTAATGAGGTTTCTGTCCCGCAGAGCCCCCACGGCTTGGCGGTATTTGCAGTTGCTCGGAACAATGGCAGCCACAATAGAGGTGGTGCCGTGGGCCAGAGCGCACATGAGACCGCTGCAGAGGGCGCCGTTGGTCGCACCAGTCGGATGCACTTTCTCAGCGCCTAGTGTGTCCGCCTCATGTGAGACGGGAACGTCTCTGGTGGACGTGGCTGGAAAACTTGGAGAGGGGAATGCCCCTAGAAGCTCCGTTCTGGAGACTTGTGACGACTGTTGCGAGTCTCTCGGGATGGGGAGCGCATTTCGAAGGACGGTTCGCACAAGGGCAGTGGTCTGCGATAGAGGCGAGCTGGTCGATCAACAGGCTGGAGATGAGGGCGGTGTATCGAGCCCTATTGCAGTTTCAGCAGGGCCTGGGTCGGTCAGCGGTTCGGGTGCTATCCGACAATGCGACTGCGGTGGCATACATCAATCGGCAAGGCGGCACAGGGAGTGCGGTGTTAGAAGCAGAAGCCAGTCAGCTGTTGACCTGGACCGAAAGACACCTGTTGGCCATCTCGGCTCAACATGTCGCAGGAGTGGACAATATCGAGGCGGATTTTTTGAGTCGGCGCAGGGTCGATCCAGGAGAGTGGTCGCTTCACCTGGACGTGTTTGCCCTAATCGCGGAGCGCTGGGGGAGGCTGATGATGGATCTGATGGTGACCTTCGAGTCGGCAAAGGCGGAACGGTCGGGAGCGGATGTCAGAGGGTCTCGATGCTTTGGCGCAGGAGTGGCCGTCCGGAGGTCTCATTTATGTGTTTACTCCCTGGGCTCTCATCAGTCGCGTGGTGCAGCATAGAGCGCCACCAGGGCCGGGTAGTTCTGGTGGCGCCAGATTGGCCGAGAAGGCCTCGGTATGCGGATCTGGTTCGATTGCTGGTAGACAGGCCGTGGCGGCTTCCTCTGAGGGAGGATTTGTTACTTCAGGGGCTGCTGCGCATGCCGCAGGTGGGTAGATTCTCGCTTACGGCTTGGCTCTTGAAAGGGCGAGGATGACAACCAAAGGATATTCGGCGGTGGTCATTTCGACATTGCTAAAGGCGAGGCGGCGGTCTACATCCTTAGCTTATGTGCGGGTCTGGCACATTTTTAAGGCCTGGTGTGCAGACAGGCGGGTGAAACCCTCATCGGCATCGATTGCACAAGTGCTAGCGTTCTTGCAGGACGGGTTCGAGAAAGGGCTAGCGGCCAGTTCTTTGAGAGTACAGTTGGCGGCGATCTCCTGTTATCGCAGGAAGGTCCAAAGAGCGGCATTAGGGGGCCATGCGGATGTGAAGCGGTTTTTGCGAGCTGTATCACATTTGCGTCTTCCTCGACAGTGCTCGGTGCCGCCGTGGGACCTGAATCTAGTGTTAGAAGCGTTGGTTAGGGCTCCTTTCGAACCTTTGGGTAAGGCATCTTTGAAGGATCTAACGTTGAAGACAGACAGTTTTCCTGGTGGCCATTTGCTCCGCGCATCTGATTTCTGAGTTGCAGGCTTTGTATTGTAGAGAGCCATTTTTGTCGTTCTCAGATCAAAAGGTGGTGCTGCGGCCGGTTCCCGCGTTTTTGCCTAAGGTGGTGTCAGTGTTTCATGTTAACCAGGCGGTCTCGTTGCCGGTGTTTTCTGTAGAGCAGAAGGAAGCCGTGGGAGGTAGATTGGGTAATCTGGATGTTCGGAGGTCTCTGAAGCGGTACCTTCGAGACGGAACCTTTTCGTAAGTCTGATCGCTTGTTTGTGGTGTTCGGTGGGCCGCGGAAAGGCGAAGCGGCGTCTAAGGCTTCCATCTCTAGGTGGTTGAAGGAGGCCATTGCAGTGGCATATATCTTGAAAGGTAAGGTGGTGCCGGTGGGTCTCAGAGCCCATTCAACTAGAGCGCAGGCAGCCTCTTGGGCAGAGTTCGCTTTGGTGCCAGCGGCTGAGATTTGCAGGGCGGCGACTTGGTCGTCCTTGCATTCGTTTGTTAAGCATTACAGGTTAGATGTGCAGGCGGCCAGCGATGTGCGGTTTGGATCGGCGGTACTTCAGGCTGCTCTAGCAGAACCCTCCCGTTGATCCTTACTGCTCTGTTACATCCTCTCCAGTTCTGGAACTGGACTAGAGGGACGCAAAGGAAGGTGAAATTAGACTTACCTGCTAATTGTTGTTCCTTAAGGAACTCTAGTCCAGTCCCGGAGCCCACCCGTGTTGCTGTCAGCTTCCTTTCGGAGCTGCCTGAGGGGCGAGCACGGCAGGTGATGTGGTGGTCAGCAGGAGGGTCTCTCGCTTGCTCTCGCTCTCGCTCTCTCTCTCTCTAGTTCTCAGTTTCTATTTCTACTGTTCTCGTTCTCCCTGAGCGGTCGGATATTCCTCTGCAGTTCAGGGGGGGGGGCCTTCTTTTTAGTTCTATGACTGTTTTTAGCAAAGAATTTGTTGTTAAGTAGTTTAGTCATGGAAACCAACTATCATTTGTTGCTCTGCTGAGTCTGCTTTGTCAATAGATACTGGCGGGGAGAGGCAGTCCTTGCCTATTTATACTGGTTCATCAAAGTGATGACATGTCAGTCTCCATAGCTGCTGGAGGAGGTGCAGAACTCTCTCAGGTTCCGGGACTGGACTAGAGTTCCTTAAGGAACAACAATTAGCAGGTAAGTCTAATTTCACCATCCACTGCCCTGCAGTAACTCAGAGCCCCACACATGCATTACCAGAGCAAGGCTTAGTAAACATGCCCCTATATTAGCGAGTGAGGTCTTATTTATTTAACTGATATTGCTTTTCATAGCAACATACAGCATAATTTGACCTTCTACAAGAAGCCATTAATTCACTTGCAGAGGTTTTAGTAAGGAAATATGTCTGTTTAGTGGTGATCTTTTTTGGATCATTTCCTTTTTATAGAGAGCCCTCTTAGAGCAGAAGCAGAAGAAGAAACGTCAAGAGCCCCTGATGGTGCAGCCCAACCCAGAAGTGAAAGTACGCAGGTCAAAACCAAGGAAGAATGAAGAACAGGCTCCTCTTGTGGGATCTGTCAACGCTCTCAGGAACAATGTAATACTGGACGGTATGTAAAGAAAACAACCCCCTCTGCCCATCAAATTGAAATGATTCTTAAGTTATGGATTTACAAATTAGAATTAGAAAGCAGATAAAAGTATTCCCTGAGCTTACTTTATTGCTGATTTTTGTGTGGGATTTTGTTTGACCTTTGCTGCAGTGTAGTTGCTTATGCTTTTAAGTGCTGTCTTTTTTTCCCTTTAAATCTGATATTAGTTTTCCTAAATTTAACTACGTCCATTCGCAAAGCAGTTACAAATAAATTTACAGACGTGAACAAAAAATGAACTAAAACCATAACAAAATGCAGATTCCTTATCGTAACTCCAGTCCAGTCCCTCTCCTCTAGATTGTGCTCGCCTTCCAGCAGCTTTGGAGACTGAGCTCATCAATGATTTGCTGACCCTCTGGTATAAATACCACTGGCACCAGCTTCCAGTAAGCTCACTCCAAGCAGCTGGAAGGAGGCAGTAAGCCAGAGCAGGGCTTACTGGAGAGACTCAGCCTAGGGACTTTGGGGTTTTGTTCCTTTAGTTCCTTTAATTTTACCTGTTTATCTGCCCTTAATTTCTTTCTTTATTATTTCGGGAGTGTATCTTTAAGGTTTTACAGTAGCCTTCCTCCCCCCCTCTCCCTCCCTCTCTACTCCGTACTTCTCTCGGTGGGGCCTGGGAGGAGGAGGCTTGCCTGCCGCTTGAGACCTCAGCCTGAGGATCTGAAGGGAGGAAGACACGCTGTTCCACCTTCCATTACTGAGGCCGAGGTGTTGCCGGCCGTTACGGAGGCAGAGCCCTGTTTGCTGGTCCCGCCGCACCGAAGCCTGTCAGCGGCTGAGCGCAGCAAGGGAAGCACTTGGGCAGGAAGACAGTCTGGTGACCCGCGAAGAGGCAGAAGAGAGCAGGGACAGCGGCGGTGAAACCACGAGGCAGCGGAGACCTCGCGGTCACCGGCCACGTGGCATAGCGTGTTTTTCTTCAGCACGTGGAGAGCAGCTGCAGGGAGGTAGGTGGCCCGCATTTTTTTCATGCCTTTGGCGTGCCGTGGAGGGAGGAAGAGGGAGAGATCCCGGAGGAAGAACAAACCCGGATTTTGCGGGTCTTCAGGCGGGAGGAGCTCCCGGCCTTAATCGGCGAGATCCTGAAGGTGCTCAACATGTCAGCGGACGAGGAGGTGCTGGAAGACCCGTTGATTCACACAGTCAGAAAATCCCAGAACGTTTTTTTCCGGTTCACCGGATGATTCAGGAGGAGTGGAATCGACCAGAATCCAGTCTAAGGGGAGTACGGGCCACGGCTAGACTGTACCCATTGCCGGAGTCGGAAAAGGAGCTGCTGAAATCGCCCAGGGTGGATGCGGCAGTGGCAGCGGTAACAAAAAAGACAACTATTCCGGTGGAGGGCGGTGCGGCCCTTAAGGACTCCCAGGACAGGAGGTTGGATGCGCTGCTGAAGCAGGCATTTGATGTCAGCGCCCTGGCCCTCCAAGCTTCGGTTTCAGGGGCCTGGGTGGCCAGGGCATGCTTACAGTGGTCGCAACAGCTGGCGAGCAGTCCAGGGAGGACCAGGGGGAGGCAGCCAGGATTGAGTCGGGGGCTGTGTACCTGGCGGATCGCTACGATTTCATTAGGAGTCTGGCGAAGAATATGGCTTCAGTGGTAGCGGCTAGGCGCTATCTGTGGCTCCAAAATTGGGCGGCGGATGCTTCGTCTAAGTCCTGCCTCAGCAGGCTTCCCTTTAAAGGGAAGTTGCTGTTTGGGGAGGATTTGGATAAAATAGTGAAGGAGCTTGGTGAGACTAAGGGAGGCAGGCTCCTTGAGGACAGGCCAAAGCAGAATCGGATGCCCCCGCCGGTGCAGAGTCAGCAGGGATTTTCGTAGATTTCGGAATTCCAGAATAACATCCTTTAAGAGGGGCCGTTTTCCCTCCAAGGGACAAGGCTTTCGGGGATTTAGAGGAGCAGGGAGGGGCTTTGGGGCCTCCTCCTCGTCCTTGGGTCCTAGGAAGTCACAATGAAACAATGGGAGCCCAGGAAGGAATACTGCCAGTGGGTGGTCGGCTAAGGCAGTTTTTTCCCTGCCTGGGCCTGGGTCACATCGGACCAATGGGTTCTAGAAATGATTCAAAAAGGATATGCCCTAGAGTTCGCAAGACCCGTTCGTCCGGCGTTTCTGCAGTCCCCTTGCAGATCCTCGGTAAAGGCCGCAGCCGTGAAGGAGACCCCTAGAGTGGCTGCTCGTGCTAGAGGCGGTGGTTCCAGTTCCTTTGGACCAGTACGGTTGCGGTCGATACTCAATTTATTTTATAGTCCCCAAAAGGAAGGCAGACAGACTCAGTCGAGTTCTGCTTCCACACGAGTGGTCCCTACATATGGACCAAGTGTCCAACATTTTTCAGATTTGGGGAACCCCAGACATAGACCTCTTTGCAAGTCCGTGGAATGCCAAACTTCCCCGGTTCTGTTCCAGAACTCCGGCTCAGGGGGCTCAGGCAAGGGATGCTTTCCTCCTTCACTGGGGTCAAGACTTCCTGTATGCCTTTCCACCCATTCCCCTAATTCCCAAAACCCTGTTCAAGCTTCAGAGAGACAGAGGCCACATGATTCTCATAGCTCCACATTGGCCACAGCAAGTGTGGTACCCTCTGCTTCTACGTCTCTCTCAAGCTCCCTCCCTAGAGTTAGGGTCTGCTCCAGACCTCCTCTCTCAGGAGGATGGAAAGTTGTGGCATCCCAATCCCCAGTCTCTGCATCTCAGGGCTTGGTTGCTGAAGGCCTAGATCTCCAGGATCTTCCTCTTTCTCAGCAAGTGAAAGATGTTCTTCAAACTTCCAGAAAACCTTCCACTAGACGTTCTTACGCCTTCAAGTGGAAAATGTTTTTACCATCTGGTGTTCTGAAAAGGGTCTTAACCCCCGTGCCATACCTCTGGAATCGTTGCTGGTGATATAGCTGAAGGGCTGTCGGGTAAGGTTTGCCTCTTTGCAGATGACACCAAAATCTGCAATAGAGTAGACACCCAGGAAGGTGTAGATAACATGAGGAGGGATCTAGCTAAGCTTGAAGAATGGTCTAGAATTTGGCAGCTGGGATTTAACGTTAAAAAATGTAAGGTCATCCATTTGGGCTGCAGCAATCCAAGGGAGAAATATAGTATGGGGGTGAAGTAATTTTTTTTTTTTTTTTTTTTTTTTTTTTTTTTTAAATTTAAACTTTATCACACCATACAAAACAGCAATACTAACACATCAATTACACAGCCATGTAGAAACCCCCAACCCCTCCCCCCCATCCTGTTACGATTACAAACCTTCAGAATTCGTTATCAGTTAGTACTTTTCCAACTCAAATATTTTCCCCAAATTTTTAAAAATGTATTAGAACCGTTATTCTTTTTGGCAGCTGCCTGACTTAGCAGATAATTGGAGTCAAGGGAAGACACATAGTCCTTCAACGTGGGGGGGTGCACTTGCCGCCACCGCCGTGCCACTAACATTCTATATGTTACACATCCCACATTAACAAAGGAGCTTTCGACCTGGTTGAGGTTTGCTGGCCGAAGCCCCAGTAAGGCCACAGCGGGGTTTGGCTCGATTAACTTCCCCAAGATAGCACTCAATAAGCCAAATACTTCTCCCCACCATTCACGAATAACTTTACAAGACCACCAAACATGAAGATAGGTCCCCTCTTCCCCACATTCCCGCCAACATCTATCAGTGTGTCCTGGAAACATAACATGGAGTTTCTCGGGTGACCAGTGCCATCTATACAATATCTTATAGTTATTCTCTATAAAACTGGCAGCTAGCACCCCTTTGTATCTATTCTGAAAGATGTTATCCCATTCCGCCTCCCCCCATGTCAACCCCAGGTCCTGCTCCCAAGCTTGTTGAAACGGGCTATGCCCCCGTTCCCCTTCCATCATATTATAAAATTTAGTCAAAAGTTTTTGTGTGCCCCATCAGAAATACCATCTCAATATCCGTAGGGTCACCCCGGAGCCCCGGTAAGATCCTATGTCTCAGGTAGTGACCAATCTGCTGGTAGGGAAAACAATCTTTAGCGCCTAGGTCAAATTGTTGCGCCAGGACCGAGAATGCCTTAATCTCCTTGCCCTCCAGGAGTTGTCCGATATGTGTTAACCCTTTCTGTGCCCATGTCAGAAACACACTACGACCCACCGCAGGTGGGAAATCTAGATTATCAACTATCGGTAGCAGGCGAGACAACTCATCTGTACCCAGCCACTTCCGTCTCCAGCGATGCCAAAGGTGTAGCGTTCTCTGGACGTAGGGGTTGCAGTCTTGCACCCCCAGATGTGTCCCCCGGGGCAACCAAATCCAATCGGATAGGTTCCCCACTTTTAAATCTTCCGCCTCCATGCGCACCCATTCCTTACCACATTCCGCACCCCACTCCACTATTGCACTTAACTGTGCCGCTTCCATATAGCGGTTCAGGTCAGGAATGGCCATACCCCCGTTTCGCCTACTCCGAGTGAGCAAGGTCCAGGCGACTCGGTTACTTTTCCCTCCTCCAATGAACCTCATAATAATCCGCTGTATCTTCCCCATAAAAGATTTAGGCATCCCCACCGTCAGCGTCCGGAATAAATATAGCCACTGGGGCAATAACACCATCTTAACGGCTGAAATCCGCCCCAGCCAAGATAATTTTTTCCCTTCCCAAAATTCCAATTCCCTCCTCATTTTGTGTTCCATTAATCCAAAATTAACCCTCCCTAAATCCCTCTCATCCGCCATGATATAAATCCCCAGATACTTCACCCTCGTTTTGGCCCATTTGAACGGAAGTCGCTTCTGCAATAGGTGTTGGGTCTGGGCGTCAGCGGAAATATTCAATATCTCCGACTTTGTAGCATTGATCTTAAATCCCGAGAATTTGTCAAATTCCACCAGGATCTGATAGAGCACTTCCACTGAGTGCAAGGGGTCCGTTACCAAAAAAAGCAGGTCATCTGCAAATAATGATATTTTACTTTCCCATGTCAACCCCTTAACCCCCTTTACCGCAGTGCATTCTCTCACCAGTTGGGCCAGAGGTTCCATTGATAACACAAAAAGGAGAGGAGAGAGCGGGCAGCCCTGACGTGTCCCCCTCTTCAACTCGAAGGCTGACGAGTAAGCCCCGTTGACACGAATTCGCGCTAAAGGATTAGAGTAGATAGCTTTCACCCAATTTAAATACCCCTCCCCGAGACCCATCAGCTCCAACACCTGCATCAAGTAGGGCCAGGATACGCGATCAAAGGCTTTTTCCACATCGATGGTCAATAAGACCAATTGTGTTCCCGCTTTCTTCCCTTGCCAAATCGTATTCAACACCTTCCGGATGTTATCGGCAGTTTGTCTACCCGGCACAAACCCCCCCTGGTTCTCATGTACCAAGCGCGACATGAAGGGGAGCAATCTATTAGCCAAAATTTTGGTGAATATTTTGAAATCGGTTCCCAGCAACGAGATAGGTCTATATGAACTACACAAAGTGGGGTCCTTCCCCTCCTTCGGCAATAGGGTCACACCCGCTGTCCGTAGAGTATCCGGTAGCCTCCCCTCATCCCGAAAGGAGTTATTGAGCCTGGCTAAGATGCCACTCAGTTCCTCACGGAAAGTTTTATAAAATTTGTTAGTATAGCCATCTAAACCTGGGGCCTTATGTGCCGGTAACGACCTAATCACGGCCTCTACCTCGGCCACTGTAATAGGTCGCGCCAATAGCTCAGCATCAGTTAAAGATAGCTTTGGTAATTGCATTTGTAAATATCGAGCTCGCTCCGCCTGGGATCCAGACTCCTCCGCCCAGTACAAGTGCTGATAAAACTGCACAAATTGCTCCCGAATCTGTTCCACAGACCTTAGTTCTTTCCCCCCTGCATCCCGGATTTTAGTTATAAAATTCCGCCGTTGCTGCTGTTTCAGCCGGTTTGCTAACCATCTAGTGGGCTTATTACCGAGCTCAAAAAAAGTTTGCTTCAGTTGGTCCTGAGCAAATTTAATCTCCCCCAACTCAATTTCCCCCAGTGCCCTCTTCGCTTCCCGTAAATCCTGCAGCCCCTGAGCATCAAGTTCCCCCCTTTGATGGCGTCCTTCCCCTTCCCGAATCCGATGCCGCAGGGAAATTTTCCTCTCCTCTTTAGTCCTTTTCGCATACGTGCCAAGGGAAATCAGCTCTCCCTTCACCACCACTTTCAAGCACTCCCACAGGGTCGCAACCCCACAGTCTTCCCTGTCATTTAATTCCAAATAATTAGTTATGACAGTCGCTACTTTTTGTTTTATATCCGGATTCTCCAAGAGGGCCTCATTTAACAGCCAGCTACGCTGTGCCTGCTGCTCCAATCCCACCTTTATATCTATCCAGACTGGCGCGTGGTCTGTCCACGTCCTCTCCCCAATTTCACAATCAGTCACCGCTACCAGCAGAGTGTCAGAGACCCAGATCATATCTATCCTTGAAAAGGAGGAGTGGACAGGTGAGAAAAATGTATATGCCCGTTTACGGCCCCGCAGCTCTCGCCAGGTGTCTCGAATCCCCAGGGTCCTACTCATAAATTTAAACTTTCGCCTATCCTTTGCCTTACCCTCACCACCCCCCTTAGAATTATCCAACTGGGGGTTCACAGTCAGGTTAAAATCCCCCCCCCCCCCATAATCACTTCCCCCTCTGCAAACTTTTCCACCATGGTGGTTAATCATTCATAGAACTGTCCTTGGGCTGCATTTGGGCCATACACGTTCACAAGGGTGAGCAACTTACCCCGTATCGTAAGCTTAAGGAGCAAAAAATGCCCCTCCCGGTCCCGTAGGACCTCCTCCAGCGTATATTGTACGTGCTCATTAAGCAAGATCCCCACTCCCTCCTTCTTTTTTTCCACCTTATTGGAAGCAAACCAGTGGCCTGGGAATTGCTTATGGTGTACCCTCCACTCATCCCCTCTTAATAGGTGGGTCTCCTGAAGAAATATAATATCTCCTCGAAGTCTAGTACATTCCTTAAACATCCACTGCCTTTTGATCGGGGAGTTCAGCCCCCGGACATTCAAGGTGACTACTCGTAACTTAGCCATAGTCAAAAAGGGTTAGAAAAAATGTAGCTAACTGATTTATAGCAGGATGGTCACACCCCTACCCCAACCCTCCCCCCCCGATAACCCCCTCCCTCCTCCCCCCCACCCTCCCCCCCGATAACCCCCTCCCTCCTCCCCCCCCCACCCTCCACTCCCCTGTCACTTCAACGCCCCTCCTCCCCATTCCACAAGGCATGACATCAACCCCGACAGCAGAGTATCTAAACACATACATCTCACACCTGCATCATATCATATACAACATACCCCCACAATCCCCAACCCTGCCAACCAAAAGCCCCCCAGCAAAGTAGCAGGAAACAACCGTACAGATCTTTCAAAGTGCAAAGCGAAGCTCTCCCCCTGTGGCCGCAGTCTTCTTAGGTTTTCGCAGACGTTTCTCCCCCATGGACACCCTCCGCCAGCGAGTATCCTCAGCGCGTCTCTGCTCTCTTGGGGGGCTCACAGAGCTCGTGCCTTCCAGCCAGCCTGCCTTTTTCATAATGTCCGTAGCATCCGCCACGGTGCGAACATGGGATGACACTCCCTCCACCGTGAACATCAGGCCAAAAGGGAAAGTCCATCTGTATCTAATATGCTCTTCCCGCAACCGGCCGGTTAAACCACTTAAGGCTCTCCGCTTCCGCATAGTAATAGCTGAGAGGTCAGCATAAATCTCAACTTTGTGGTTGTCCCAGCGGATCTCTGGTAGCTTGCGCGCTGCGGACATCACCATTGATTTAGTGTTGTACTCATGGTAACATGCTACAATGTCCCGCGCTCTACCCTCCGGCCGGGGGCCTAGAGCACGATGTGCCCGATCAAGAGTCCAGCACAAGCCCGAGCTGTCCATCCCAGCTTGCTCCAATATTAGTTTGCTAATTCCCTCCACCACTTTAAAACAGTCCTCTTTCTCGTTGCTTTCTGGGAGCCCTCGTATACGGATATTAGATCTTCGCGACCTGTTCTCGAGGTCTTCCAACTTGCTCCAAAGTTCTTCTTGATCACTCGCGACACCATCCACTTTGTCCTGTAAGCCTCGCAGTACTCCATCCTGCTCCTCCACCTTGCTTTCGACATCCACCAGCCTCTGGCCCACTTCCTTCACCTCTTCTCTTAACTCCGCCATCCAATTTTGGGCCTTGGCCTTAAACTGTGCCAGGTCTTGCCGCAGAGCGGAGAACCAGCCCTTTAGCTCTCCTTTGAAGGCTTCCGGTTCCGTCTCACGGGGACCTCCAGCCTCATCTGCTCCGCTGGTCTCTCCTGCGGCCTTCACGCTCGCCGCCGCCATTTTGGGTTTCCCCACGCTGTTCCCACTCGCGGCCTTAAACGCGAAGTTTTTCAGGTCGGAGGAGCTATTGTTTTGCACCGACATCTCCGCACTGCTCTTGGTGTGCAGGGGCTTTGCTTTCCCGACTCACCGCCTCTCCGGGGTCAAGATTTTGCAGGCTTTTCTATCCGCCACACCGGAGCTCCGTCTTTGAGCTGCCGTCTAGCTGGGTGACGTCATTTCCTCCGTCCGGGGTGAAGTACTTTTGTCAACTAAAGAAGAGCGGGACCTAGGCGTGGTTGTGTCTGATGATCTTAAAGTAGCTAAACAGGTAGAAAAGGCGACAGCAAAAGCTAGAAGGATGCTTGGTTGCATATGAGGACAGACTGAAGGATCTTAATATGTACACCTTAGAGGAAAGGCGGGATAGAGGTGATATGACTGAGATGTTTAAATACCTCCGTGGCATAAATGTTCAGGGAGAGAGCCTCTTTCAATTGAAAGCAAGTTCTGCTACGAGGGGACATGGGATGAGGGTGAAGGGAGATAGATTCCGGAGTGATATGCGGAAATATTTCTTTACGGAAAGAGTAGTGGATCCATGGAATAGTCTCCCAGTGGAGGTGGTAGAGATGAGGACAGTAACTGAATTCAAAAAAGCATGGGACAAACACAGAGGATCTCTAAAGGTAAAAAGGGGACTGTTGTAGTTGTTGATATGGAAGGACAGCCTAGATAGGCCATGTGGTCTTTTTCTGTCATCATATTTCTATGTTTCTAAGGGCTGAGTAGATAGGCCTTATGATCTTTTTCTGCCATCGTGTTTTTGTGACCTGAGCAGGTGGCGGGAGGAGACCCAACACTACTCCAATTTCTTTTCGGAGTCCTGATCTGAGTGTTGGGAAACCAAAGAGGAATCAGCGATATCGGACCAAAGGTCTCCTGATCTTTCCTCAGACCCATCTCCTCCATATGAGTAGCGCATATTGCCCCGGAGGATATGTCCTTCCAGGATTTTGTCAGGGATATTGTCAAGACCATACCCTTCTCCTTGGAATCTGAGGATGAACCGAGGGTGGAAGAGCTTGAGTTCCAGTATTTCTCTGCCCCCAAGGCAGCTGTGATGGTGCCTGTGCATTACATCTTACAGAGGCTGCTGCTGAGGGTATGGGAGGACCCTGTCATTGTTCCAGCTGTCATCCGGAAGCTCCAGTTGCTCCACAACTCTGTCATGGTAGAATCGGCCTTAAAGTGGGTGAAGAGCACCAAGATTCATTCTTCGGTGTTCCCAGGCAGGGAGGCTAGAACACTGGACTCCTTTGGAGGGGATGCTTCCAGGGCTTCCGACTGGTGGCCTTGATCCTTTCCTACCAATTGTAAATAAGTTTGTTCCTGAAGGACATCATACTGGACCTGACGGACCTTGCTTGTCATTTCCCCTTGATGCCTTCCGTTCCCTGATAGGCCACGGTAATGACTGCTCAAAGTACATTGTGCAAGCCACATAAAATGCCTTTGAGTCTGCTGGCAGAGTGTAGCTGTAGGCATTGGTGCTCATCAGCTGGCTTGGCTCCGGTCCTCCGGCTGGAGCAGTGGGTCCAGGACAAACTTACCAATGTCTTCTGCTAAGGGGAGAACCTCTTTAGGAAAATCGGTTGAGGACAAGGTGATAGAACTTGAGAAGGAGCATGTGATGCTCTCTAGGTTCTCAAGGAAGACCATGGATCCCTCATGGAAAAAGTACCAGGGCAAGAAGGCATTCTACTCTTGCCTGTGCCAGTACTGTTCGGGCACTCAGTGGGCCCAACCAAAGGCACAGGCCCCTCATCAACAGCAGAGGGAGAAGCTTCAAAAGGCCAACCAGTCCCACAGCCCAAACCGGAGGTAGGTTTTTGACTGGCTCCTCAGGAGTTTAGCTGACCAACCATTGCCAGTCTGAGTTCTCCCTCAAGAAGTAGACTGAACGGCTTGTCCATTTCTCCTACAGGTGGCACCTTATCACCTTGGATGTATGGGTGCTGCAGCTTGTCCAGCATGGATACCAGATGCATTTTGCCTAGTTGCTGCCTCCTTTTGCCCGGGGGGAGTCCCCCATGAACCTGCTGCAGCCGGTTGCAGGAGGAGATCTCCACTCTCCGGGTACCTTTCCATTGAGCCGGTTCCACTGGTTCAGGTCTGAAGGGGCTGCTTCTCCAGGTACTTCCTGGTCCCCAAAAAGATGGGTGGGTTCAGGCCCATTCTGGATCTCCGGAACTTCAGTCTGTTCTTGATGCGCAAAAGGTTCAAGATGGTCTTATTGGGGACGCTGCTCCCTTACCTTCTAAACAATGATTGGCTATGCTTCTTGGTTCTCAAGGATGCATATACACACATCTTGTTCCATCCACGTCACAGAAAATTCCTTGGGTTTGTGCTCCCCTTTGGAACTGCCTTTAGCACCCTGGGTCTTGTGGTAATGGCTGCCTACCTCCGAACCATGGGGGTCTTCGTCTTCCCCTTTCTGGCTGACTGGCTCATCAAAGGCCATCTGGCGATCCGCCCATCTCACCATACAGGTTCTCGAGTGGCTGAGGTTCATCATTAACTACCCAGTCCCATCTTCAGCTCACACAGCAGCTGGAGTTCACTGAGGCCCTGCTCTATACTACTCGAGAGGGACCGCATGCAGTGGCTGATGAAAGTAGTCAGCGACGTACAACGTCAGCGCCTCTTAACAGCCCAGGGGATGCTGAAGGTTCTCAGCCACATGGCCTCCATAGTGCACGCTATCTCCCTGGCCCATCTCTTCATGCGACAGGCTTAATGGACCCTCAGCACCCATTGGAAACCAGCCACGGGCAGTCTGCAGGACAGGGTGGCGGTCACAGCTCCCTTAGTACAGTTCCTCGACTGATGGCTGGAGCCGTTAAACCTGCTCAAGGGTCTCCCATTACAAGCAGAGCCCCCCAGGATGCTGACAATTTATGGGGGGGTTCATCTGGACGGCTTGCATACACAGGGCCTGTGGTCTGAGCAGGAGAGCCTGCAGCAGATCAACTTCCTTGAGTTGTGAACCATAGGTAATGCCTTCCGGGCTTTCCAGGTGCATCTGGCAAATCAGCTGATCCTGATCCAGATAGATAATCAAGTGGCGATGTTTTACGTGAACAAATAGGGAGGCATGGGTTCGTACCTCCCCTGCTGGGAAGCAGTTCAGTTGTGGAAATTCGCCCTGTCCCATGGAATGGAGCTGAGGGCGATCTATTTGCCTGTTGAGCTGAATGTCCTGGAGGTTCAGCTGAGCCAAGTCCTCCGAGCGCACGAGTAGACCCTCCACAGAGGTGCGATGGAACAGGTCTATTGAAAATGGGGTGTCCCCACGATGGGCGTTGTGTGGCATGGCAAAGAGCTCTAAGTGGGCAGGTTCTGCTCCAGGAGGCTGTCCAGCAACCAGCTGGCCTTGGATGCCGCCTTCATCCACTGCGTGGTGGGCTTGCTTACACTATGCAAGGTTGCACATTAGGAACCACCACCCAGGAAAAAGATATAGGCGTCATTGTGGATAACATGTTAAAACCCTCAGCCCAGTGTGCAGCGGCGGCCAAGAGAGTAAATAGAATGCTAGGTATCATAAGGAAAGGAATGGAAAATAAAACAAAGGATATAATAATGTCTCTATATCGTTCCATGGTGAGACCGCACCTTGAATATTGTGTGCAATTCTGGTCGCTGATCCTTAAAAAGGATATAGCATTATTAGAAAAGGTTCAGAGAAGAGCCACAAAAATGGTAAAGGGGATGGAAGGATATCCCTATGAAGAAAGGCTGAAAAGGTTATGGCTCTTTAACCTGGAAAAGAGACGGCTGAGGGGAGATATGATAGAAGTTTATAAATTAATGAACGGAGTGGAACGGGTAAACGTAGATCGATTGTTTACGTTATCAGAATATAGAAAGACGAGGGGACATGCAATGAAGCTACAGGGTAAACTATTTAAGACTACACGTTGAGTGAAAATATATTTTATTTTATTAATCAAACTCTGGAATGTGTTACCGGAGGATGTAGTAAAGGCTGTTCGTCTAGCTGGGTTTAAAAAAGATTTGGACAAGTTCCTGGGGGAAAGGTCCATAAACCATTATTAAGAAGGGACCCAGGATATCAGTGCTTGACTCAATACAAGCATTGTGGAACCTGTGTCTTTTGGGGAAACTGCTAGATACGTATGACCTAGATTGGCCACTGTTGGAAACAGGATACTGGGCTTGATGGACCTTGGTCTGACCCAGTATGGCATATCTTATGTTCTTATGCACTCCCCCCCAATTCTACTTGTGGTGAAAGTTTTGCTGAAGCTTCAGGCCAACAAGGGCATCGTAATTATCATTTCCCTGTACTGGCCTCTGCAGCCCCTGTTTCCCCTGCTGCTCCAACTCTCTTGGAGGGAGTCTCTCTGGCTGGGCTTTGCCCTGGACCTCATCTCTCAAGGCGATGGGACCTTGTTGCACCCAATTGTCCATTCCTTAGCCCTCCCAGCATGGATCCAGAGTAGGTAGTACTCTCGGAATTCCATCTGCCCGAGAATGTGACTAACAATCATCTGACTTCTCACAAGGGTTCAACACACAGGGCTTAAACGTTCATGTGGCGAAGGTTCACCTCCTGGTATGTGTACTAGATGCTGAATCCCTTTTCCTGCACAGTGGATCTGTTACTGGAGTACCTCCTGCACCTCTCGGACTTGAGCCTTAAGTCACATTCCCTCCGAGTTCACCTCAGCATGATTGTGGCTTACCATCATGGCTCGAGGGGAAAGCCTATTTCAGCTCAGCCTCTGGCTTGTTTCATGCAGGGCTTGCTCCTCTCAAAGCTCCCTCTCAAGCCCCTTGCGGCAGCTTGGGATATCAATATGGGTTTTGCTCAACTCATACGGGCTCCTTTGAGCTGCTCGCCTCCTGTCCTCTGAAGTTCTTGACCTAGAAGGTCCTGTTTCTAGTGGCAGTTGCATCGGCATGCCTCATCAGTGAGCTCCAAGCCTTAGTAGCTCACCCGGAAAGCAGGGGAGGAGGGCCTTCCGCAACAAACAGGTAAGAAGGAAAACCAGCTTAAGTGTTTGGCCGTGGTTTTTTGTCCTCTGCTGGTTTTCCTCCTTAGTAGCTCACCCTACCATACACAGGATTCCACCAAAATAGGATGGTCTTACAAATGCACCCGCGATTTCTGATAAAGGTGGTCTCCACGTTCCACCTCAATCAGTTGATAGTTCTGCCAACCTTCTTCCCAAAGCTACACACCTCCCGGGGTGAGGCGACATCACTCACATTGGATTGCAAGCGAGCCTTGGCCAAACAGTTATTTTGTCTCCTTTGGAGGGTGGCCGGGACACCTGCAGTTTTGGCAACAATAATGGCCATCTTATTCTGCCTTGCAAAGCAGAGAAGATGCTTTGTTTTGCAGCTGGTGTCCTTTCGGGGCGGTTGGAGGGGGTTTGAATAACGGGGACAAGTCCCTCTTTTCCCTGGAAATTGTGTTATTGCTGCATCAGGCCTTTTTAATGCAGCAAGGCCTTGGGGACTGGTTGCCTGATTGGGGGTCTCCCTCCTTGCAGGGGGTTCTGTTGTTCCTAGTGGTGGGAAAGCGTCTGTGCCAGGAGAGGTCCATGGATTTTGAGAATGGGGCCTTGATGTGGTTCTTTGGGTCCTTAGAGGCCCTAGAGGGTCAGTCTGATTATTTGGAGGATCTGGAGTCTGAGGAGTTAAGAGGGGGAGCTCCCTGCTGGGGAGGATTTCTCGGCCATTCACATATTTCATTGGGCTGAGGTCCCCTCCCTCACTATCAAGACCTTGGCAGCTTTGCAGATCGGGGGTGATCCACTGTCGGACCCCATGGAGCAGGCAGAGGATCTGCTCCTCAAGGGTATTCGGAAGCCCCCTCACTCCTCTTCTGTCCATTGGATGGTCAGGTCCATGGTTGATGAGGAGTGGAAAGTCCTGGATTCTGGCCTGAGGGTCAGTAGGAGCATGGGCAGACTCTACCCCATTCCTCCTCCGGAGATGGAGTTCTTGCGCCTTCCCCAGGTGGATACCAGGAAGACTACCATTCTGGTGGAAAAAGGGATGGCTTTGAAGGACCCACAGGATCAGCATATGGAAGCAGTGCTTAAGCAGGCCTTTGAGGTTTCGGCCCTGGCCTTACAGGGAGCCATCTATGGCTCCTGTGTGGCATGAGCCTACCTACGTTGGTCGCAGAGGATTCCGGAGATGTCACTCCCCGAGACGGCAGCCTTGGGAGTAAGTGGCCCAGTTGGAGTCTGGGACTGCCTTCTTCACTGATTTCCTCTACAACTTGCTTAGGGTCTCGGTCAAATTGATGGTGACTGTGGTGGCTGCTAGGTGGTTCTTGTGGCTATGAAACTGGTTGGCAGATTTGTACTCCAAAATGAGGTTGAGATAGCTCCCCTTCTCAGAGAGACTTCTGTTAGGGGAAGATTTGGAGAAGCTGATAAGGGACATGGGAGCTACTAAGGTTGCGAGGCTCCCAGAGGACAAGCCCAAGGTGACAGGCTGGGGGTCCTCCTTCTAGGGACATGAGGCACGGAGGTTCTGCCCAGCCCATGGGGTGAACCTCCAAAGGTCCTGGTTTCTCCCAAAAGTCCGCTCCTTTCTTGGTGGTGGTCGGGATCGTAGAGGAGAGGCTGCAGTTTGCTCCGGAGTTGCCAAGACCTCCCAATGAAGGTTTGGGGGTCCCGGCGGAGGAGCAGTCATTAGGTTGTTGCCTAACCTGATTTTACCCTGCCTTTGCCCAATTTAATGGTGGTCATGGAGCTCATATGCATGGGCTGCGCCCTCGGGTTTGCCATACCTCTCATGGACGACTTCATGGTGTCTCCTTGTCGAGTCCTTGCCAAGGCCTTGGCAATCCAGGAAATGCTTGACTGCCTTCTGCGGCTTGAGGCCGTAGTGCCTGTGCCCCCAGAAGAGTGGGGAACGAGGAGTTACTACTTTTCCTTCATGGTGCCCAAGAAGGAAGGATCCTGGTGCCTTATTCTGAAAGGAGTTAACAGAGCCCTACGGATTCCACATTTTCACATGGAGACCCTGTGGTCCATCATTGTGGCTCTTCAGCAAGGGGAGTTCTTGACATCCCTAGATCTTTCTGAGACATATCTGCATATTCCTATTTGTCTGGAGCATCAGCGCTTTAGGTGTTTTGAAGTTCCGAAGGGGCATTTTTAGGTTGGCCACTGCCTCTCAGATTTTCATCAAGGTGATGGTGGTTCCTTATCGTTCCTCCAGTTCAGTCCTCTACCTCTGGGTTGTCAATCTCCTCCTGCAGCTTGGAGACTGGTATGTCAGTCTTCTGACATCACTGGATATAGCCTGCCACCCTTTCACTCCAACTCCAGTGTGACCAGTCTCCAGGCAGCAGGAGGACATAGCAAGCCCTAGGGAGGGCTCTCTGGAGTAATGAATAAGGAGCTAGTAGATTTGATATAATTGGCGTATACTTTACAGTTTGATTACTGATTAAAAAAAAAAAAAAAGCACTGAGGGTCCTGTCACTCCGGGTTACAGGGCAGACTACAGGCTTTCTTGCTCCCTGACTCTGTGAGTGCTCTTGGGCAAGGCGGAGGTGCAGACTCAAGACATCGAGTTTGCTACCTCTTGCAAGAGATCACCGGTTTTCTCCTCTCTGACTGATCGGGGGAGAGCCCTTGGTGCTGGCAGCCCTTCATTCAGCTGCAGTGTCTCCTGGACAGCGTCGGAGGCAGCAGCTTGGCGGGACGACGGTGTTCGCCGGAAGAGTTGAGACACAGGGCTGATCTGTGATCTGCAGGAGTGAGTCCGCCCGGTAAGGCCTCCGGGACTAAGGACAGCTCTTAGCGGGGACCTGGCACTCTTCAGGGCCGGAGCAGCGTGGGGACGTTTTTCGCGCCCTTTTTCCTTTCGGCGGCAGTCCCGGCGGCCATTTTCGCTGCCGCGGCAGTGCCACATGGCGTTCAAAACGCTGCAGATTTCGGGTTTTGCACTTTTGAGTGAGGTTTGGTAAGTGGTGTTTGTTTTTCTTTTCTGGCCCATTTTCATTCTTCTTGCTTCCTCGTTGTCGGGAGTCCGGGGAAGCAGGTGGTCTCTTCGCGGCCTTCCTGGAGGGAGGGGGGCTTTAGATTCTTCGCGGGTTGGAAGTGCAGGAGCGTTCAATACATTAGTTTCTGTAATTTCTTTAGTTCTTTACCTTCTTGTAAAAAAAAAAAAGAAAAAAAAAGAAAATCAGAACACAAAGCACAAACGGGATTATGGCATCTAGACCCCGATGCCTGGTGTGTGGCACCAGGAGAGGTGCAGTAGCGGAGACGGGGGTCTGCCGGGGATGTGCAACCCTATCGTCCGCTGTGGAGATGCAAATGGATATCAATGAGACCCCAGATACGCAGGGACTGCAGGCCGGTCCGAGGGTAGCTTCCCTGCGATCGTCTGCACGCGACCCTGCTCTAGAGGAGCAGGCGGGGCCCTCCGGCTCTACCCTGGAAGCGTCGGGGTTTGGGGGGTTCAGTGCGGAATTTGTTCTGCTTCTGCATCAGGCCTACTTCCTGAGGCACCAAGGACAGGCGTCCGGCCTCGGGGCGCTTGGTGGGGCAGCGCAGCTCCCGGCGGCGATAGGAGAGGTCGCTCAGGAGCCTCCAGCCGCTAAAAGGGCAAAGGCTATGGATTCTACGGCGGGAGACGGCGAATGGCCGGGGCTTCCGGATGCGGAGTGGGAGCAAGAAGAGGGTTCACAGGATCTAGAGGAAGGAGAGATCCAGGAGCCTGAGGATCAAGCGCGGATCATCAGGGTGTTCCGTAAAGAGGAGCTTTCGGCCTTGATAACGGAGTCTTTACAGATGTTGAAGTTGGTCACTCCGTCGGCAGTAGAGGAAGAAGTTGAGGATCCCGTAATTCAGGCTGTGAGACAAATCCAGGTGGTTTTTCCGGTGCATAAGGTAGTTGAAAAAATGATACAAGACGAGTGGGATCGGCCGGAAGCCGGTCTCCGTGGCATTCGGACCATGACTAGGCTTTACCCATTGGCCGATAAAGATAAGGAAAGGTTCCGGGCACCAAGGGTAGATGCAGTGGTGTCAGCGGTGACAAAGAAGACTACTATCCCGGTAGAGGGTAGTGCTGCTCTCAGACACCCAGGATCGTAAGGTGGACGGTTTGTTGAAACAGACCTTTGAGGCGGATGTGCTGTCACTCCAGGCTTCCATCTGTGGAGCCTGGGTGGCTAGAGCGTGTCTGAGATGGGTGCAACGCCTACGTCAGGCATCTCACGTGGATTCCGAGGACTTGAAAGAGCTAGATTGCCTTGAGTCCGGCACAGCTTACTTGGCGGACGTCCATTACGACTTAATTAGAGCATTGGCGAATAGTACCGCGTCGGTGGTAGGTGCCCGTCGCTCGGTGTGGTTACGCAATTGGGCGGCGGATGGTTCGTCTAAGTCCAGACTCAGCAAGCTGCCTTTTAAAGGGGGGCTGCTTTTTGGAGAGGATTTGGATAAGTTGGTGAAGGATCTAGGACAGTGATGGCTAACCTTTTTGAGCCCGAGTGCCCAAACTGCCGCACAAAACCAAAGAATTTCCTCAAAGTGCCAGCACGTCCATTAAAGCCTCATTTGCATAAGGTGCCTCATTTGCATAAATATTTGCATAATGTTACCATACACTAACTTTTAGTAAACATGCCTCTTAATGAGTATATGGATAAAGAAAGACTAAAAGGTTTCTACATTACTATAATCCAGTACCAACCGCCAGGCACATTAGGAACTACTACAAACGCTGCCCATTTAGAACCCATAGCAAACCCGCCGTATCCTAACAGTACTACCAGGACTCACAAAGCACCATACCCTAACTATCAAAAGGCAACACTGCAAATATTAAACCAATACATTTCAGAGAACAACAATACATGACCTACTGGGGAAAGAACAAGTGGCAATGTCAAATAGGAATTATATAAACAGAATACCTCAGCTCAGTTACACATGCAGAACAGACCATCACCAAACAAGGAATCACAATTTAAAAACAGGAAGACAATAATTAAACTGGGAACCCCAAAAGCCAAACTTGGAATATACAACAACACTGTAGAAATAAAACTATAAATTAATTTCCTCTTGTACTAAACAAAGCGCAAAAATTAATGATGCACATTTCCCAGAGCTGACATATTCCAGTTAATAAATTCAAAATAAAGAGATATTTTTCTACCTTTTGTGCATTTTTTTTCAGTTGCAATTGCTCCAGCCACTTTCTTCTGGTTTCTTCGTGTCTTCTCCTAACTCTCCATCTGCTGTCCATTTGTCCTTTCTTCTGTCTTCTTGGGTTTTTTTTTTTTCCATTCTCTCTCTACATCTGCTTTAACATACTAATCTTTCTCCTTTTGCTCTTTCCTCATTCCTATTTCATCTACTCAAAATTTACCCCTCCATCCTCAATCCCCACTTATTCTCCCAATACCCGGCCAATTGTAGATTTTTTATCCCTCCCACACAAAATATTTTTCCCCTCTCCATTTTACTCTCCCAGCCCCATCCCATTCTAATCCTCCCCCAACACCAGCTCCCTTCTAGTTCCAGCCTCACCCAGCATCCATTCCCTTCTAGTCCCTGCATCAGCCCATTTCCAGTCCTAGCAGCCCCCCAACCCATTTCCAGTCCTAGCAACCTCCCAACCCAATACCAGTCCTAGCCCCCCCTCATCAACCCACTTCCAGTCCTAACCCCCCATAAGCCCATTTCCAGTCCTAGCTCCCCCATCTATTTGCAGTCCCATCCGAGTCCCTCCATCAGCTCATTTCCAAACCCAGCCCCCCATGAGCCCATTTCTAGTCCTTTCCTAGCCCCACCATCAGCCCATGTCAAATCCTAGCTCCCCTCCACTCAGCCCATTTCCAATCCAAGCCCCCCAGGAGCCGACTTCCAGTTCTAGCCCCTTCATGAGTCCATTTCAATCCAATCCCCGACCACAGCCCATTTCCAATCTTAGCACCCCCCCAACAGCCAATTTCCAGTCCTATTCTAGCCCCTCCATCAGCCCATTTCCTGTCCTAGCCCCCCTCACCCATTTCCAGTCCTAGCTCCCTCCCCCTCACAACCCATTTCCATTCCAAGCCCCAATCCCATCAGCTATTTGCAGTTCAAGCCCTCCTTCCACTCAGCCCATTTCCAGTCTTAGCCCCCCCATAGCCCATTACCAGTCCTAACCCCCCCCCATCAGCCCATTACCAGTCCTAACCCCCCCATCAGCCCATTTCCAGTCTTAGCCCCCCCCCATAGCCCATTACTAGTCCTACCCCCCCCCCAAATCACCATCACCATCACCATCACCAGCCCACTTCCAGCCTTAGCACCCCCCATGGCCCATTACTAGTCCTAACCCCCCCCCCATCAGCCCATTTCCAGTCTTAGCCCCCCCCATGGCCAATTACCAGTCCTAACCCCGGCCAATTACCAGTCCTAACCCCCCCCCCTGGCCAATTACCAGTCCTACCCCCCCCCCCCCGGCCAATTACCAGTCCTACCCCCCCCCCCCCCCGGCCAATTACCAGTCCTACCCCCCCCCCTGGCCAATTACCATTCATACCCCCCCCCTGGCCAATTACCAGACCTAACCCCCCCCATCACCCCCTTTCCACTCTTAGCCCCCCCCCCATGGCCAATTACCAGTCCTAACCCCCCCCCCTGGCCAATTACCAGTCCTACCCCCCCCCCCTGGCCAATTACCCGTCCGACCCCCCCCCCTGCCAATTACCAGTCCTACCCCCCCCCCGGCCAATTACCAGTCCTAACCCCCCCCCCGGCCAATTACCAGTCCTAACCCCCCCATCAGCCCATTTCCATTCTTAGCCCCCCCCCCATCAGCCCCTTTCCTTTCTTAGCCCCCCCCCCATCATGGCCAATTACCAGTCCTAACCCCCCCCCCATCAGCCCCTTTCCAGTCTTAGCCCCCCCCATGGCCAATTTCCAGTCTTAGCCTCCCCACCATAGCCCATTACCAGTCCTAAACCCCCTTCCCCCCTATCATCCCAAATTTAAAAAAAAAAACCAAACAAAGCGGCTGCTTCTGCCGCGGCAGCCGCAAGAGCTCTGCCGCGGCAGCCGCAAGAGCTCTGCCGCGGGGCCCCCCCCCCGGCCCGGCAGAGCCTCCCTGCATCATCTACCTTCAAGTCGCAAAACGCGGGCTTCTTTCAGAGCCGCGAGAGTTTCCTTTCTCGCGGGAGAGCCGAGAGAAAGGAAACTCTCGCGGCTCTGAAAGAAGCCCGCGTTTTGCGACTTGAAGGTAGATGATGCAGGGAGGCTCTGCCGGGGGGGGGGGGGGGGGCCCCCGGCAGAGCTATTTATGAGTCCGCGGCAGAACCAACCGGTTTGTTTGGTTTTTTTTTTTTTAAAATTTGGGACCTTTTAAATGCGGACCTTCCCGCGTGCCAGCTGCAAGGCCTTCGCGTGCCACAGCTGGCACGCGTGCCATAGGTTCGCCATCGCTGATCTAGGAGAATCTAAGGCGGGCAGACTCCCAGAGGATAAGCCAAAGCAAGGGAAGTCCTCTCAAGGCTTTCGAGGGCAGGGGTGAGACTTCCGCAGATTTCGTTCCCAACGGTTTAGTACCTTTCAAAGGGGCCGGTTTCAATCACGGGCACAGGGGGGTTTCGTGGGTTTCAAGGGGCCAGTAGAGGTTTCTCCTCCTCCCCCTCCTCTGCAAACCGCAAGCCACAATGAAGCGAGGCGGGTCCTGGCGGACGGGGTGTCCATAGGAGGACGGCTCAGGGACTTTGTCTGCTTGGACCCACATAACCTCCAACCAGTGGGTGTTGGAGATCATTCAGCATGGATATGCACTAGAATTTGCTCGTCCAGTACGCGAGGCCTTAGTCATGTCGCCTTGCAGGGGCCCCAAAACGGCCGCGGAGCTGCGCCTTACGTCGTACAGGTTGTTGCAGTTGAAGGCGGTCGTCAGGGTGCCAGACGCCGACTGCGGAGCGGGTCGGTACTCCATCTATTTCGTGGTGCCAAAGAAGGGTGGAACTTTACGGCCCATCTTAAACCTAAAGGCTGTAAATCGTTGTCTACGAGTTCCACATTTCCGGATGGAGACTCTGCGATCCGTTATAGTGGCGGTCCGTCAGGGGGAGTATTTGACGTCCCTGGACCTTACAGAGGCGTACTTGCATATTCCCATCCGCGTAGCACACCAGAAGTTCCTGCGTTTTGCTCTTCCTTGGGGTCATTATCAATTCCAAGCATTACCCTTTGGTCTGGCAACGGCGCCGTGCACCTTCACCAAGGTGATGGTGGTGGTGGTGGCGGTGGCATTGCGCAAGGAGGGCATTCTCGTGCACCCTTATCTCGACGATTGGTTGATTCGGGCGAAGTCCAAGGAGGAGAGTGTCCGGGTAACCGGCAGGGTGGTACAGTTCTTGCAGGAGCTGGGTTGGATAGTGAATCCCATCAAAAGTCGCTTGGACCCCTCGCAAAACCTGAAATATCTCGGGGTACGCTTCGACACGCAGAACGGGCAAGTGTTCTTACCGGACCAGAGGGCCGAAACATTGAGGACCTTGGTCCGCCAGTTTTTGACGAAGTTGGCGCCATCGGCGTGGGACTACCTTCGGGTGCTGGGCACTATGGCAGCAACGTTGGAGGCGGTCCCATGGGCCAAGTTTCATATGCGGCCACTGCAACGGTCTCTTCTGCGCAGGTGGTCCCATCAAGCCGATTCCTTGAGCAAACGACTTCCCTGTCCACTCCAGGTCAGGCGATCGCTGAGATGGTGGTTGCGCCGGACATCTCTAGCGGCGGGCATGCCGTTGGAACAACCAGACTGGATCCCGCTTTTGACGGATGCCAGCTTGGTGGGCTGGGGGGCTCACTGCGGGAGCCATTTTGCGCAAGGGATTTGGTCCCACCAGGAGGCCTCCTGGTCGATCAACCGGCTGGAGCTCTGAGTGGTGGCCCGAGCTCTGCAGGCGCTCGAGGACTTGGAGCAGGGGCGTCTGGTGTGAGTGCTCTCAGACAACTCGGCAACGGTGGCATACATCAACAGGCAGGGCGGCACGGGGAGTGCCGCAATGGAAGAGGAGGCGGACGAGCTATTCGGCTGGATAGAACAGAAGTTGCCTGCGATTTCGGCGGCGCACATTGCAGGAAAGGACAACGTCACAGTGGACTTCCTCAGCAGGGTTCACGTGGATGCGGGGGAGTGGGAGCTGCATCCCGAGGTGTTCCCACAGATAGTAGCTCGCTGGTAAAAGCCCTGGATGGACTTAATGGCGACCTTCCAGTCGGCTAAGGTGAGCAGGTTCTTCAGCAGGCGGTGCGAACGGATGTCGGAAGGGCTAGACGCGCTGTTACATCCTTGGCCGTCCGGTCTTCTTTATGTCTTCCCTCCGTGGGCATTGATAGGCCGGGTGATTCAAAAGATCGGTGCTCATCCAGGGCCCGTAATGCTCGTAGCGCCTGACTGGCCGAGACGCCCTTGGTACACTGATCTAGTGCGTCTTCTAGACGGCGAACCGTGGAGGCTCCCGTCGAGAGCGGATCTATTGCTTCAGGGTCCGCTGTTCATGCCTCAGGTGGATCGATTCTCGCTTACGGTATGGCCATTGAGAGGGCGAAGCTGAAGAAGAGAGGCTACTCGTCGGCGGTCATCGCAACTTTGCTTAACGTCCGCAGACGATCGACCTCTTTAGCGTATGTGCGGATCTGGCGAATCTTTGAGGATTGGTGCTCCCGGCGTCAGGTCCGAGCGGCTACGGTTCCGGTTCCTTTGGTATTGGAGTTTCTACAGGACGGTTTTGATAAAGGTCTGGCGGCCAGTTCCTTGCGAGTGCAGCTGGCGGCTCTTGTTATCGCGGTAAGGTCAATGGGGTGTCCTTAGGAGTTCACCCCGATGTGCGGCGCTATGTGAAGGCGGTTTCGAGGTTGCGGCCAGTAAGACAGGTGTGCATTCCCCCTTGGGATCTGAATCTCGTATTGACGGGGTTATCTCGTTCCCCCTTTGAGCCATTGCATCGCGCATCGGTGAAGGATGTGACGCTTAAGACTGTTTCTGGTTGCTATATGCTCGGCGAGACGTATTTCAGAATTGCAAGCGTTATCCTGTAGGGAGCCGTTCTTATCCTTCTCTAAAGATAAGGTTGTTCTGCATCCGGTTCCGTCCTTTTTGCCCAAGGTGGTGTCTCCCTTTCACTTGAATCAGGCGGTATGCTTGCCGGTGCTGGGGAGCAACGGGGGTACCGCGTCGGCTTTCTTCCCCCGTTTATTGGTTGTAAAAAGGGCATTGAAAGAGTATTTGAAGGTGACGGAGTTCTTTCGCAAGTCGGAAAGGTTGTTTGTCTTGTTCGGGGGCCGCCGCAAGGGCGAGGCGGCGGCTAAGGCATCCATTGCCCGGTGGGTTCGAGAGGCCATTGCATCGGCCTACATGATTCAGGGGCGGTCCGTACCTAGTGGGTTGCGGGCGCATTCTACCAGGGCGCAGGCGTCTTCTTGGGCAGAACACTGTTTGGTGCCGCCAGCGGATATTTGTAAGGTGGCAGCTTGGTCGTCGCTACATGCCTTCAGTAAGCATTACAGGCTCGATGTTGTGGCGGCAGCTGAAGCTCGTTTCGGGTCGGCGGTTTTGTCCGCCGCGTGGAAGGGTCCCTCCCATTAATTACTGCTCTGGTACATCCCAGAGGTAGAGGACTGAACTGGAGGAACGATAAGGAAATGATGATTACACTTACCTGGTAATTGTAGTTCCTTTAGTGATGACAGTTCAGTCCTCCATCCCACCCGAAGGAGATTAGAAGGTGTTCAGGATGTGCAAAGAGGATAGCGGAAACGTATTACAGGTAAGTCTATCTTGGCTTCCGTTGACGGTGACGTCACCTCTGACAGGGTAGGGTGTAAGAAAGCCTTGCCCACGCAAAAAAAAAAAAAAAAAAAAGAGAGGGGTGGCGGTGAGTAGCGTTAGTTAAGATGTTTTTTGCAACGTTAATATTGTCTACTTGTTTGTTGCTCCGTTGAGTCTGCTTTGTTATAGTTCACACTGGAGTTGGAGTGAAAGGGTGGCAGGCTATATCCAGTGATGTCAGAAGATTGACATACCAGTCTCCAAGCTGCAGGAGGAGATTGACAACCCAGAGGTAGAGGACTGAACTGTCGTCACTCAAGGAACTACAATTACCAGGTAAGTGTAATTATCATTTGTGGTGACAGCCCTGCCGAAGCAGGGTGTTCTGGTGCACCTGTATCTGGATGATTGGTTAATTCAAACAAAATCTTTGCAGCAGAGTCAGGAGGTGATGGCCTGTGTTATTCGCCAGCTGCAGGAACTCGGTTGGGTCGTGAATTTCACCGAGTCAGCTGTTCCCTACGCAGCCTCTGGAGTACCTGGGTGTCTGCTTTGACATGCAGCGGGGGATGGTATTTCTGTTGGAAGGCAGGATAATGACGCTGTAGGCTATCCAGGAGGGTTTTTTTGTACCTGGAGGGGGAGGGAGGGTCACCACAGGACCTCTCCTCGCAATTGTGCATCGGAGGGGGTACCTAGCCCGACTGGCTAGCTGGGACATTTTGAACATCAGGGGATGCACTGGGAACCCGCTGTACCTGCTTCAGCAGGTACTCCGGGACTTTTCTCAGAGTATCTGCCAAGGCAGGTAATGTGAGGTCTTCACGGGAAATCCAAAACGCCACGTTATCTGCAGGACCTCCCCCAGGAATGCCCCCTGCAGACACTGCAGAGGTTTGCTGCTTACCATGCAGTTTTACTAACGAGGGTTAATAGACATACCCCTAAGTATTTTCAGTTTAAAGTTTACCTACATTTTAGGTGGTTAAATTTTGGTTTCTAGTTCATTTGACTCAGTTTAAGCTTGATAGTTATGTGCTTAGTGCTGAAAATGGAGGGCTAAGCTTCTAACCCTTTTTTTTAAACCTGCTCCAAATCTCCCCCAGAGCCACCCACTATTTTAAGATCCTAATTTTAAGTTCCTAAATTTAAAAGCTTAACTTTTATTTTTGAATATCAGCCTCTTTACAAATGCATAAAATATTTAGGTTAAAACCATCATCAAACAGGATCTCAAAGTGGATCAATAGTGCTAATTCCAAAAGAAATCAAAGCCTTATCTTACAAGTACTAAGAACCCAGTACACTTATAATAAGTAAATAACGCAGATATTAACATAGCTAAGGACCTCAAAATAAAGAACCACATACATCACTTAAATTCACTGCTGAGAAAAATCTCCAATGTATAATATCTGCCCCCTTTGTTCTGAGCTCTTTATTTATGTAAGTATAGCAGCATTGTTTTAAGTGTATTAGATTTGTGGTACTTTTGAAATAAGGAATAAATATTTTGTTATGATTTGACAGAGTACCTTTCTGTTCTCTCAGTTGTATTGTGTTTGAATGATATGATCTGATCTTCAGGTATTGATGGTCCAGCTGCTTTTCTGAACACTGATGTGCAGGATATGGGAACAAAAATACAAATCCTGTCAGTGGGGCAGTCCACAACAGAAGAGGAGGAAGAAGAAGACAATGATGTAGAGAGCCTTTTGGACACTGCCGCTAAGCCAGACCTTCAGGAAATTCTAGAGAAACGAGGTGAGAAAGTAGTCCAGAATACATTTGAGCAATCAAAAATGGCTTAGTTGAGACTAGCAGACTTATCCGTTCACATGTATGTTTGTGGTGTATTTGTGTGTCATGTGTGTGGCAGTTTCTCCTTTGTATGGTGCTGAGTGAACAGGAATCAAGATCAATAAAAACATAAAACAAGGTAATGCCTTCTTATTGTACAAGCTTACTGCATTTGTTGACTAGCTTTTGGGAGCTAAGACGCCCTTCGTTTGGTCAGGGCAAAGGGAGCAAAGCAGAAAATATAAGTAAATTATGAAAAGCAGTCCAATATTTAGTGCTGTAGAGAAGGAGGGGGGCTGAGAATGTATTCGCTGTCAGTATGCTCCGATGCTGGTTTTTAATAATCCTTGCTAGCTGCTGCCTTCACATGCGTGCTTACCCCATGCGAATGGCCTCTGCTCCTTCTGCCATTTCCGGATTTCTCACTGCCACTGCTCTCTGGACCACCAGTATTAGCAGACTTATGTTGCACTTCCGTCATCTGTCCAAACTTGAAGCTCTGTTCTGGTGTTGCAGTCTATTCTCCTCTGCTCACCGCTCTCATCAGCATTGCTAGACTTCTACAGCTCTTGCCTTGTGACTACTCTGCATGTGTAGCTTGAAACTGCAGCCTTTTTTCTGCTGTTCTGAAGCTTCTTTCCTTGAAAGCATATTTGACTCTATATCTGTTTTTAGGCTATTCACACCGAACCTCCCTCATGCACCCATTTTTGTCATGAATAATTGTATTTTTTTCTCAATAACTCAGCTTTTGGCAGGGATGGAGCTACCGTGATGTCAGACCAAAAAATTCAATCATGATGCACGTCTTCCTTTTTTTTTTTTTTTTTTAATTATATATAAATGGTAATTCCTGATCGTCCCTCCAGTCTAGTCCCGGAATCTGTGGGTTGTCAACCTCCTCCAGCAGCTTTGGAGACTGAGAAACTTCACACCTGTGATGTCACTGGTATATAAGCACTGGAACCGCCTCCTCACACCAGTTATCAGTCTCCAAAGCAGCTGGAGGGGTGGTGAGCCCAGGGGTTTCGGGGCTCACTAGAGGAACGATTAAGCAGACTTTAAATTGAATTTATCTTTACTTTAAACCTGATTACAAAAAAAAAAACAGAAGTCTGTGAGCAGCAATTTGAGAGGGGAGCTATTTTAAGGGCTCCCTTTGGACTTGGTGCGGCTGTTCTGGCCTCCGGTGTCCTGAGGTCCTCCTTTCTTTGTTGGTTATTTTTTAGTTTCATTCTTTTACCTTACTGGATCCATAAGAACATAAGATATGCCATATTGGGTCAGACCAAGGTCCATCAAGCCCAGTATTCTGTTTCCAACAGTGGCCAATCTAGGTCATATGTACCTAGCAGTTTCCCCAAGGGACACAGGTTCCACAATGCTTGTATTGGTTCAAGCATTGATATCCTGGGTCCCTTCTTAATAATGGTTTATGGACCTTTCCTCCAGGAACTTGTCCAAACCTTTTTTAAACCCAGCTACACTAACAGCCTTTACTACATCCTCCCGTAACAAATTCCAGAGTTTGATTACACGTTGAGTGAAAAAATATTTTCTTTTATTAGTTTTAAATAGTTTACCCTGTAGCTTCATTGCATGTACCCTAGTCTTTCTATATTCTGATAAGGTAAACAATCGATCTACGTTTACCCGTTCCACTCCGTTCATTAATTTATAGACTTCTATCATATCTCCCCTCAGCCGTCTCTTTTCAAGGTTAAAGAGCCCTAACCTTTTTAGCCTTTCTTCATAGGAGTATCCTTCCATCCCCTTTACCATTTTGGTGACTCTTCTCTGAACTCGGGGGCCTGCTGCTTAGCGGCAGCGCGTTGAGGGGAGGACCGGCAGCTGATTACCGAGCTGAGAGGGAAAGGCTCAGGTATCACTGCGGGGCTGAGCTCGGCGTATGCAGAAGACTTGCCTGCCAGCGCCTCGAGCCGTCCTATACAGTTGGAGGTGCTTCGGGGGAGTTTCTCCACCCTGACGATTAAGCCTTCAGCCGTCTGCCTTGCAGGAGACACACGAGCCTGGCAGTTACCGGCAGTCCGCCTGAGGCGCAGAAGGTAGGAAGCCGCGCTTAGGCGGGAACAGTGGGCTCTTTCGTTTGGCAGGCCAGGCCGCGTGGTAACCGCGCGGGAAATCGCCGTTGCGATATCGGGGCTTCAACTGTGCATATTTCGGTTATGAAGCTTCGTTTTTAGCCCGGGTCTTCAGATTCTAGCTGGGGGGTCGAGCCTGATGATACAGCTAGTAAAAAAAAAAAAAAAAAAAAAGTGTTTTCTTTGCGACGGGGTTTGGCTGAGGCAAGGGGTAATAGAGTACCATGCCAGCCAAGCAGCTCTGTCTCATGTGTGAGACCAGGAGGAGTTCCCTAACACAAGAAGGTGTCTGCAGGGGTTGCAGTCTGGGGCTGGGGGCCTAGCTCCAGAGGCAGGGGGGCAAGAGATTTTGAGGGAGGTGGTGGAGCCCGTCGTTGCTTTTCTGCTTGCTCCTGAGCCGGGCCCAGTACCTCTGCAGCACAGGATTCCCTGGTTTCGCAGCCACCTGGCGCGGGGACTTTGGCAGCGATTTTTACCTCAGATTTCATGGCTCTGCTTCATAAGGCCTTAGGCAGCCCTCCGGGGGTACCTTTAGCGGGTACTGCAGGGGCGGCGCTCCGGGGAAAGAGGCCAACTTCTCCGCTGACAGCAGACGTGTCTGGCATCAGCGCTAAAAGGGCCAGAGGGGATACGGATCAGTTAGAGCTGTCAGTCCTGTCAGAGGACCTCCGCTCAGAAGATGCGGATATAGAAGACGGTCGGGAAGAGGACTTAGAGGAAGGTGAGATAAAGGACCAGGAAGACCAGGCAAGGGTGGTGCGGGTCTTCCGTAGGGAGAAGTTACCGGCGCTCATAGCGGAGTCACTCAAGACCCTTAATATGCCTACCGGAGGTCCGTTGGAGGATTCGGCCCTGGAAGATCCCTTGTTGCAAGCCGTTCGGAAAACTCAGAGGGCTTTCCCAGTGCATAGAGTGTTTAAGGAAATGATTCAAGAAGAGTGGGATATGCCGTAAGCCGCGCTTAAGGGGTCTAGAGTTATGGCGAGGCTTTACCTTCTGGTAGATCAGGATAGGGAGTTGTTCAAGGCTCCGAGAGTGGATGCCGCAGTGGCAGCGGTGACCAAAAAAACTACCATTCCCGTGGAAGGATCAACGGCGCTCAAGGATGCGCAGGATCATAAATTGGAGACTTTACTAAAGCAAGTCTTTGAAGCAAATGCGCTATCCTTGCAGGCATCTATTTGTGGGGCCTCGGTAGCCAGAGCCTGCTTACGGTGGGCGCAGAGGATTCAAGGGGACGCTCGGGGGAAGAGGCAGAGGACGCCTCCAGGTTGGAATCCGACGCAGCGTATTTGGCGGATATTCATTATGATCTTATCCGGGGATTGGCGAAGAGTATGGCTTCAGTGGTCGTGGGACGGAGATGTCTTTGGCTGCGGAATTGGGCAGCGGATGGTTCATCCAAAACGAGGTTGAGTAGGCTTCCTTTCCGCGGTAAGTTACTTTTTGGGGAAGAGTTGGATAAGTTAGTAAAGGATTTGGGAGAATCCAAGGGGGGTAGGTTACCTGAGGACAAGCAATGGCAAGGGCGTCCTGGTCCCGGGGCTAAGGGGCAGCAACGGGAGTTCCGCCGTTTTCGCCCTTCAAGGTTTGGTCAGGGGCAGCGGGGGCGTTGCCCTGGACGAAGCCAAGGGTTTCGAGGATTTCAAGGAGCGAACAGGGGCTTTGTGGCTGCCTCCACTTCCTCCTCTTTCAGAAAATCACAATGAAGCCAGGGGGGTTCAGGCAGGACTAGTTCACGTGGGAGGGCGTCTGCGGTAGTTCTACCCTGCCTGGGCCCACCTCACGTCCGATCAGTGGGTGTTAGAAGTCATTCGAGAAGGTTACACGTTGGAGTTGCAGCGGCCAGTGACCGATTCTTTCGTTCGGTCGCCGTGCAAGGCAAGCGCAAAGTGCGAGGCAGTGCGGGAGACGGTGCAAAGGCTGTTATTTCTCAAGGCAATTGTGCCAGTTCCTGCAGACCAGTTCGTTTGCGGTCGGTACTCCATCTATTTTGTAGTGCCAAAGAAGGAAGGCACGTGGCGACCTATTCTGGATCTAAAATGGGTGAATCGCTGTCTCCGCGTTTCTCATTTTCGGATGGAGACTCTCAAGTCAGTCATCGTGGCGGTGAGAAAAGGGGAATTTCTGACGTCCTTGGATCTATCGGAGGCGTATCTGCACATTCCGATTCGGCAAGAACATCAAAAATTCCTCCGCTTTGCGGTACCTATGGGCCATTTTCAGTTTCAGGCCCTTCCTTTTGGCCTGGCTACCGCTCCGCGCACCTTCACCAAGGTGATGGTGGTGGCGGCGGCGGCGGCTTTACGGAAGGAAGGAGCGTTAGTGCACCCATATCTGGACGATTGGTTGATCCGGGCAAAGTCTCGGGAAGAGAGTGTTTCGGCTACGTCCAAAGTGGTGGCTCAGCTGCAGAGTCTAGGTTGGGTAGTCAACATGTCCAAAAACAAGTTGGACCCGTCTCAAAACCTGGAGTATCTGGGAGCGCGTTTCGACACGGAGGACGGTCGAGTATTTCTACCCAGAAAGCGGGCGCTCGGCCTCCGGCTCTTGATTCGTCAGTTTCTCAGCAAGCAGTGTCCCACTGCCTGGGACTACCTATGAGTATTAGGAACCATGGCGGCAACGCTGGAATTTGTGCCATGGGCGCGGGCTCACATGCGAACTTTGCAGAGAGCGCTGTTATGAAGGTGGTCGCATCAACGGGATTCTCTGTCCCCAGCGGTTGCCGTGCCCGCCACAGACTTGCCAAGCTCTCCAATGGTGGTTGGCTCCGGGCAGCCTGGAGAAAGGAATGTCATTAGAGATTCCAGCGTGGATATCCCTGACAACAGATGCCTGTCTGCAGGGCTGGGGAGCCCATTGTCAGGGTCGCCTGGCTCAGGGACAGTGGTCCGCCCTAGAACAGACCTGGTCGATCAACATATTAGAGTTGAGGGCGGTAACATTGGCTCTGCAAGAGTTTCGCCCGTATCTTCGGCAGGCGGCCGTGCGAGTGTTCTCGGACAACGCGACTGTGGTGGCTTACATAAACCGACAGGGCGGCACCAGCAGCGTGGCGCTAGAAGCCGAGGCAGAAGGTTTGTTCAACTGGGCAGAGAAGAATCTAGTGGCTTTGTTGGCAACGCATGTCGCGGGAGTGGACAATGTAGAGGCCGATTTCTTGAGTCGGGTGAAGGTAGACCCAGGAGAGTGGGTTCTGCATCCAGAGGTGTTCGAAATGCTGGTTCGGCGCTGGGGGGAGCCGGTGATGGACCTCATGGCGACCTTTCAGTCGGCAAAAGCCGGACGCTTCTTCAGCAGACGCAGGGAGAGAATGGCGGAAGGTCTGGACGCTCTTGTGCAGGCTTGGCCGGAAGGGCAACTCCTGTATGTGTTCCCTCCGTGGGTGTTAATCGGTCGGGTGTTGCAGCGGATAGAGCATCACAAGGGACAAGTGATTCTAATTGCTACGGATTGGCCGAGAAGGCCATGGTACGCGGACTTAGTAAGACTTTTGGTGGGGGAGCCCTGGAAGCTTCCTCTTCGCAAGGACCTTCTAACGCAGGGACCTCTTTGCATGCCTCAGGTGGATCGATTCTCGCTTACGGCCTGGCTGTTGAGCGGGCTAGATTGATAACGAGGGGTTATTCGAGGGCGGTGATTTCTACCTTGCTGAAAGCGAGACGGAGGTCTACGTCGCTGGCGTATATGAGAGTATGGTGTATTTTTGAAGCCTGGTGTGCGGGTCAGGAGGTCGTGCCCTTGAAGGCGTCAGTGCCGCAAGTGCTAGCGTTCTTACAGGATGGTTTTCAGAAAGGCCTAGCGGCGGCGTCGTTGAGAGTCCAGTTGGCAGCGTTGTCAAGTTATAGGGGTAAGGTGCAGGGCAACTCGCTGGGGAGTCACGCAGATGTGAGGCGTTTTTTGAGAGCGGTGACTACTGCGGCCGCCGCGTAAACGTTTCGTTCCGGCCTGGGATCTTCCGTTAGTCTTAGAGGCGTTGAGTAAGGCGCCGTTTGAACCGTTAGCGCAGACCTCGTTAAAGGATCTGACTCTTAAAGTGGTCTTCTTAGTGGTGATTGCTTCCGCGAGAAGGGTTTCTGAGTTGCAGGCCTTGTCTTGTAGGAAGCCGTTTCTCTCTTTCTCGGATTCGAAGGTGGTTTTACGGACAGTACCATCCTTCTTGCCGAAGGTAGTATCGGCTTTTCATATGAATCAAGTGGTGTCCTTGCCAGTTTTCGCGACGAGCAGTAAGGGGCGAGTCGCGGAACGGCTCCATTGTTTAGATATTCGGCGAGCTTTAAAGAAGTATGTAGCTCAAACGGCTAGTTTCCGTAAGTCTGACCGACTGTTTGTTCTGTTTGCGGGCGCAAGGCAAGGTGAGGCAGCCTCTAAAGGGTCTATTGCCCGGTGGTTGAGAGAAGCGATGGCGTTAGCTTATCTTTTACGTGGTCGAGTAGTTCCGTAAGGGCTAACAGCTCATTCCACTAGAGCACAGGCGGTGTCTTGGGCGGAGTGTGGTTTGGTACCGCCGGCCGACATCTGTAAAGCAGCGACATGGTCGTCATTGCATTCTTTCGTGAAGCATTACCGTCTTGATGTGCAAGCTGAAAGGGATTCCTGTTTCGGAGCAGCTGTGCTTCAGGCTGGCTTAGCAGGTCTCTCCCGTTAGGTATTTCACTGCTCTGTTACATCCCACAGATTCCAGGACTAGACTGGAGGGACGATCAGGAAGGTTAAATTAGACTTACCTGCTAATTGTAGTTCCTGGAATAACTCCAGTCTAGTCCTGTGCCCCACCCTAGTTTGCTGATGCTTGGTGGCCTGAAGCACGCCTTCTTTTCCAGGTAAGCAATTTGTTTCGTGTGTTTCATTTTGAGTCATGATAGGGCTGGGGTGCTTCGGGGGATTTGCTGTGCAGGACGTATTTGATTTTAGCTTATGGAGGAAATGGGGACCTCGTGGTAGAGGCAGTAACTGCAGCTAGTGTAAATAGTTGGACCTCAGGTCCTGCTCAAGAGGCAGAAAACGCACTCCTCGGTGCCTCCTGGCTGGGAGGCCCGCAACATGGATGCTTTCGGCAGAAAGTACTACCAGGGTTCAATGCTGTCGTGCCGAATCCAGACGTACCAGCTTTACATGGGCATGTACCTACTAGACCTGGCAAAGGAGATTGCCGGGTTCTCAGCTGGTCTCTCCGAGGGACCTTTGCAGCGCTTCCATGTTTTGTCCACCGGGATCTGAGAGTGCTCGAAGTTTGACTCGAGCAGCCTATGATAGTTTCGAGGCTTCGGCCCGGGTTGCTGCGGCCGGCATCGGTGCACGACGCCCAGCATGACTACAGTCATCAGACCTGCAAACGTGGGTTCAGGACAAATTGGTCGATGTCCCTTGCCGGGGTGAAAACCTCTTTGGCAAGCCCATGACTGAGAAGGCTGCCGAGATAGAGTCTGAGTACCTGACCCGGACAAGACTCGAGAAGAAGACATCTGCCCCTTCTAAGAAGAAGGGCTCGGGTAAGAAGCCCTTTTTCCCAAGGTAAGGATCAGCTTACCGAAACTACCCCACGTATCAGGCCTCCCCAGCTCCCCAGCAGGGGCAGCAGGCCAAGGGATGGGGGCAAGGCCCACGTAAGCAAAAGGCCCCCAAGCCCCAGGCACCGGCTCCAGCCCAGCCTGGAGGGGGCTTTTGACTCCCAGAGCATAGTCCCTTTCACAAAGGACGCAAGGCTCTGCACAGGAGGAAGGCTGACCCTGTATGCCCACAGGTGGCCAGCAATCATAACAGACACCTGGGTTCTCCAGATAGTCCAAATGGGCTATCGGTTACATCTCACCCAGGCGCCTCCCTCTTACTTTCCATGGGAGCCTCTCAGACTCACTCTCCACAGGGACCTCCTCATGAAGGAGTTAGCAGGTCTTCTCGAGGATCAGGCGGTAGAACCGGTGCCCCACCACCTGCAGGGCAGAGGCTTCTACTCCAGGTACTTTCTGATACCAAAGAAAACTGTAGGCCTAAGACCTGTCCTCGATCTGCAAAACTTAAACAAGTTCCTGGTGAGGGAAAAGTTCAAGATGCTTTCCCTTGGAATATTGCTGCCTTACCTCCTCCAGGGAGACTGGCTATGCTCCTTAGATCTCAAAGATGCGTATACGCACATCTTGATTCATCCAGACCACAGACAATATCTAAGATTTGTAGAGGGAGGAAACCATTTTCAGTACAAAGTACTTCCATTTGGCCTAGCCTCGGCACCCAGGGTATTCACAAAACACCCAGGGTATTCACAAAGTGCCTTGCAGTTGTGGCGGCCTTCTTAAGAACTCAAGGGATATTTGTCTTCCCCTACTTAGACGACTGGCGCATCAGAGCCCAGTCAGCTCTGGAAGCCCAACAAGGCATGTCCCGCACTATCCAGATGCTCCAGCACCTGGGATTTGTGATCAACTACACAAAGTCCACTCTGGTTCCCACTCAGGGACTGGAGTTCATAGGGGCAAGGTTAGACACCCTTCAGGCGAGGGCTTATCTACCAGAGGACAGGACACAGACTTGTGGCCCTAGCACAGCATGTGAGTCGCAGATCCCGAATCTCAGCAAGACACTTTCTGCGCCTCCTTGGGCACATGGCCTCCACAGTGCATGTGACACCCAATGCCCGACTACACATGAGAACAGCTCAGTGGTGCCTCAGGGACCAGTGGACACAAGCCACAGGCAGACTCAGACACAACATCAGGGTGTCCCAACACCTGGTGACGTCGTTGAAATGGTGGCTTCAGCCTCACAACCTTCTGGAGGGAGTGCCTTTTCAGCCTCCCATGCACTCGAGGGTGCTGACTACAGACTCATCCCTGCTGGGATGGGGTGCTCATTGCCAGCAGGTCTGCACTCAGGGTGTGTGGTCTCCGTGAGAGAGCGCACAACAAATCAATCTCCTAGAGCTTTAAGCGATTCGCCTAGCTCTTTGGACATTCTGCCAAACCCTGGCTCATCAAACTGTCTGTCTTGATTCAGACAGACAACCAAGTGGCAATGTTCTATGTGAACAAGCAAGGGGGCACAGGCTCTCGCATCCTATGTCAGGAAACCCTGGACCTATGCTCCTTTGCGGTCAGCCAGGGTATGTACCTCAAAGCAGTTTACTTGCCAGGTCAGGAGAACATCTTAACTGACAAGCTAAGCAGAATTCTCCAGCCGCACGAGTGGCAACTGAATCCCAACATAGCCCAACAGCTCTTCCAGTGCTGGGGGCGCCCATCCATGGATTTGTTTGTGAGTCCACTAAATCACCAGTTCCCCTGTTTGTTCCAAACAGCCGCACCCACACAGGGTGGCTGTGGATGCTTTTCTAATATCATGGTCTGTGGGCCTCCTATATGCGTTTCCTCCCACGCTCCTGGTAGCTTGGACCTTATTCAAGATCCTTCAAGACAAAGCCTCTGTCATCCTGGTGGCGCCCAGGTGGCCGAGACAGCCATGGTTTCCACTGTTCCTGCAGCTGGCGGAGGAGGCTCCAATTTCTCTGGGATTACAACCCAACCTCCTGTCGCAGGAGAGGGGCTCTCTTCTGCATCCCAACCTTGGGTCCCTCAACCTGATGGCATGGCTGCTGAAAGGGTAGTCCTTGCACCACTTCTCCTCCCTAAAGAGATAGAGGATGTGCTGCTAGCCTCTAGGAGGCAATCGACTAGGAAAACCTACGCATTTAAGTGGTGTAGGTTTGAGGTGTGGTGTGCTCAGCAGAGTGAGAACCCATTCTCCTGCCAGGTGGCAGTGGTGTTGCAGTATCTGCTTCACCTTTCAGATTTAGGCCTTAAGTCAAACTCGGTCCGAGTTCACCTGAGTGCTTTATTGGCGCACCACTCTCCAGTGGAAGGACAATCTCTCTCTGTACACCCCTTGATGTCTAGGTTCCTGAGAGGTCTGCTTCTGCTGAACCCCCTGTCCACCCCCCCCCCCCCTCCCGGCGACTGAGTGGGATTTGAATGTGGTTTTAGAGCAGCTTACCCACCTTTTGAGCTGATGGCTACCTGCCATCTCCGCTTCCTGTTTTGGAAGGCGCTTTTCTTGGTGGCACTCACATCAGCCAGATGAGTGAGTGAGCTGCAGGCTCTGGTGTCTGATCGACTATAAACACTGTTCTGTAGGAATAGGGTGGTGCTTCGCACGCACCCCAAGTTCCTTCCGAAAGTGGTCTCCTCATTCCACCTCAACTAGGAGGTGGTACTTCTGACCTTCTTTCCCAGGCCCCATGTCAGCCGGGCAGAAGCAGTTCTGCATACCCTGGACTGTAAGAGGGCGTTAGCCTTCTACATGGAGCGTACGCGGGGACATTGAAGAGCGCCTCAGCTCTTCGTCTCTTATGACCCCAGTAAGCTGGGGATGCCGGTCTCCAAGCGTACGTTGTCCACCTGGGTGGCGGATTGCATTGCCTGGGCATACAGGGCGGCCGATCTCCCGTTGCAGAGTTGAGTCACAGCCCACCGGATCAGAGCTAAGGTCGCATCAGTGGCTCACCTCTGCTCTGTTCCGCTGGCAGACATCTGCCGGGCTGCAACCTGGTCTTCAAGCCAGACTTTTGCAACCATTACTGCCTAGGTAGGGAGTCCCAACGGGACAGTGCTTTCGGCCAGGCTGTACTCCGTAATCTGTTCGAGGTTTAGGAAACTCCTACCCTCCGACCCTTTGTCAGGCTACCAGAGTGTTTTTACTTCTCGGTTGAACTCCTATCATGGCTGCTGCGGCTCGTATAGAGGGAGCCTATTTTTCAGTTATGGGTTCTCGGTAGCTTATAGCTAGGGAGTCCCATATGTGAGAACTGACTTTCTGCTTGTTCCTGGAGAAAGCATAGTTACTCACCTGTAACAGGTGTTCTCCAGGGACAGCAGGAATCAGTCCTCACGACCCTCCCTCCTTCCCCTGGAGTTGCAGTCCTTTGATTTGATTTTATCCTTTTGCCGTCTTTTTAGCTAGGTCATTTGACTGAGCAAGATGACACCCTTGGGCGGGAAGGGACCGCTCATGTGTGATGCAATCCCAAAGGCTTTCTTTGAAAGCCACATTGGGGGCCTGTCGACATCACCATATGTGAGGACCGATTCCTGCTGTCCTCGGAGAACACCTGTTACAGGTGAGTAACTATGCTAAACATGACGACATTTCCATTGATAACTGATTGGACCACCTTAAACACTAGGGATAGACATTTAAAGTGAACTCAATACATTACAGGTAGCCAGTGAAGGTACAAGTAATGCTGGGATAATATGGTTATATTATGGGATATATGGTTATATAATATTGTGGTAGGCTATGGCCTATAATAGCCTGAAAACGTATGAGAGGCCTGTAAGTTAGGCCCTGATTCCAACCCCCATCTTAGTAGAAACCAAAAATCTGTAAAAGTCTGAGAAAGCTGTTTTAAACTGCTTAACAAGAAGTTTTTCATGAATTCATAAATCCTTTATTATTCTTGTGTTCTGATGATAGAAATGTTTCAATACTTGCATTCCTAGAGCTAGAAACGACCTTGCAGTAGAATTGTATCAATACCTAGAAACTGTGCCATTGTTAGAACAATCCTAGAGGAGGGAACAGGGTGCTAGGCCCAGGAAGGATCTCTGATTGGACAAATGCAGGGGGCGTTGGGACCACTAGAAAGTCTGCATGTATCAAACTGAAAATAAATGTATAAAATGAATATGTTTCTGTAAGAACTTTGCTCAGTCCTTTTTGAAGCTTGACTGTCTGGGCCTTGTGCACAATAAATTGGCTTGGACCCTGCAATTGACTCCTGGATTTATTCATTGTTTGCACTTCGCTGCTTCATATTCTTGGTGCGTTGGCCGGGAATCTACGGATAGTGAATGGTATTCAAGCGAATATTCCACGTATTTCGCCTCCAGGTTTGGCCCGGTTGGAACCGTGTCTGTCCGACCGCAGGGGAAACCTCAGGCGCCACCGGTCCTCTTGTATCAGGGAGGGTTCCGCCTTGCCTCGGCAGACCACTGGGTCCAGCTGGTCAACACCTCCGAACCCGAGGGGAGTCCAGGATCCAACCCCTGAACTGGTTTGGTATTGGGAACCGGATCCAGTGAGTAGCCATTTTCTTGTTTGATAGTCAGTGAAGCCTGGGGAAAGTCTTGAGTATGTGAGACAAATTTGGTATAGACTAACTGGGAACGTCTTGCATAAGTGCGCAACGACGAGAGAGCCTGATCACCTCTCATAAGGGCGGTCCTAGTACGCTTCGCATAAGGGTTAGCGAAGCCAAAGCCACCGACCCTTCGGGTTGAGTTAGTCAGTAAAACCTTGGGCATTTGAAAAATAATTTCTTGTTGCTGGCATGATTGTCTGTGTGACTGAGAGGTCTTGAAATATAGACCAAGTGAGAGCGGACTCCTGAGTAGCGCAGTTCCTGGCCGGGCGACCGTGCCCAGATCGCGAAAAGGAGGAAACGTGTGGTGTTTGTCCCCCCCCCCCATTGTTCTGTGGGCTGTATGGACCCCTTACCTGCAGCCATACTACCTACCCTTACTGTCTGTTATCGTGTACGTCATTACGATTATGGGAGGGGCGGAGTCTACGCAAACTCCGTTGGAATGTATGATCAAGAATTTCAGTAAGGGATTTTCCGGAGACTACGGAATAAGAATGTCTCCGTCTCAATTAAGAATGCTCTGTGAGAGGGAGTGGCCGGTGCTAGCTACTTCATGGCCCCGTGGGGGCACCTTTGATATGGGAATAGTCTCCCGTGTTCATCAGATTGTACAAAAAACGTACCCTGATCAGTTCCCCTACATAGACTCCTGGCTGGGTATTTGTGAGAGGCAGCCCTTTTGGATGAAGCGTTGCTATGAGGAACAGTGTAGAATACTAGTAGCAACCACCAGGGGGACCCGGAGGTTTGAGGAGGGGAAGCCCCCTGTGTATTCCGCCTCAGAGTCCCCAGAAATCCTGGCCCGTTTACCCCAGTATCCATATAGGTTAGTTCCACCAGCTCCACCACCTGAAGCAGAACCTGATGAGGTACCCCAGCAATTACCGCTGCAGCAGCAAAAGAAGCCCACTTCCCTGAGTGATAGCCCCGAGTCTGGCCCAAGTACATCAGGGGGACCAGGGTCCTCCGACGATACGGGGAGCGGAAGCTCTCCTGCCAGTTCAGGATCACCTGCCAAGGAAGCCTATACCCGGGAACTGTATGATTTAAGAAGTGTAACCCCAAAGAAGAAGGAGAAAGCAGGGCGCCTAATGCCATTGCGTCAAGTACCTGGTTTACCTATCCTAAATGAACAGGGCCAGATGGCTCCAGGACCAACCAGTCTAATCTACGTGCCTTTTTCCACTACTGATTTATTGAACTGGAAAACGCATTATGCATCCTATACTGAAAAAACCCAAGAGTTGACGGAATTAATGTCTAGTATAATGCAAACTCATCAGCCTACCTGGACTGATTGTCGCCAGCTCCTGTCCACTCTCTTTACTACCGAGGAGCGAGCGCGAATTGTGCAAGCAGCCATCTGCTGGTTAGAAGAGAATCCCGTAGAGGCGGGGGAAATGAATCTCCCACAAGCAGCCGCCGCAGCTTTCCCAAATGAAGATCCTAGATGGGATCCAAATGACGAAAGGGGGGGGGGGGCGGCGGCCCTAACTCGATTTCGCCAGGCCTTGCTGCAGCGCCTGAGGAAGGGAGGCCAGAGGGCCATGAATATCGGGAATGTATCAGAAGTTATCCAGGGTCCGGATGAGAGCCCAGCGGCCTTTTATGAGCAGTTGTCTGAAGCCTATAGATTGTATACCCCATACGATCCAGCCACTCAGGAAAATTTGCGTATGGTAAACGCAGCCTTTGTCAGTCAGTCCCAGAGAGATATAAAACGAAAGTTACAGAAACTGGATGGATTTGCGGGCATGAATACAGCCCAGTTAATGGAAGTTGCTCAGAAATTGTTTGTGAATCGTGAAAATGAATGTAACAGAGAAAGTGAACGAAAGATGAAGAAGAAAGCAGATCTTCTTGCTGCCGCTTTAGTTGAACGACGTGAAGGAGGTTTTCCTAATCAAAGGAGCAGAGGACGTGGAAGGGGTCGTGAAAATAATTGGACCCCCACTGGGTGCGAATCAGTGCACCCATTGCAGAGAAGAAGGACATTGGAGAAGTGAATGCCCGTATCTTGACTCCACCCCCAGGAGGGGAGGATGGAGTCCCTGGAGAACAGGAGGTCGATTTCAGAGTCGTGGAGGAATGACTCGAGCACAGTTCCAGCGAGAGAGGGAAGAAGCTATTGAGGGAGTGGCAGTTGCAACGGGCTGTGACATGGATGAAGACTAGGCCAGACCGAGCTCCAAGTTCACCCTGGGTCCCCAGGAGCCTATGGTCAGTTTGAAAATAGGGGACCAATATATGGACTTTATGGTGGATACAGGAGCAGAACATTCAGTGGTGGCAAAGCCAGTGGCTCCTCTTTCCTCTCGATCTGTCACCATTATTGGGGCCACTGGGGCTAGGGCCACCAAGCCTTTCCTGCAGAACCGCATGTGTGAACTAGGGGGACAGAAAATAACGCACCAGTTCCTGTATATGCATGAGTGCCCTATTCCACTCTTGGGCCGAGATATGCTAGCCAAGCTTCAGGCGCAAATATCCTTTGCTGAAGGGGGAGGCATGCAAATGACTGTGAACTCAAAGCCTGCTGGATTGATGGTGCTGACTGTTCCCCGAGAAGAAGAGTGGCAGTTTTACAGTGTGTCTCCGACCAAGCCAGCCAGTTCCTGTATACCCCCCAACCTTTTAGCCCCACCTGAAGTATGGGCAGAAGATAATCCACCTGGCCTAGCGAAGAACATAACCCCTGTCATTGTCACCCTCAAGCCAGGAGCGGAACCAGTGCATGTGAAGCAGTATCCTCTTCCTCGACCAGCTATTGAAGGTATCCACTGCCATCTGATGAAACTACTGAAGTATGGACTTCTCAAGGAGTGCCAGTCACCTTGGAATACCCCCCTTCTCCCAGTCAAGAAACCTGGGACAGGGGATTACCGCCCAGTACAAGATCTGAGGCGGGTAAATGATGCAGTTGAAACTATACACCCAGTGGTACCAAATCCTTATACTCTCTTGGGACTGATCCCCGCTGAGGCTACTCATTTCACCGTCCTGGACCTGAAAGATGCCACCTTCTGCATACGCCTAGCCCCCACCAGTCAACTTTTGTTCGCTTTTGAATGGCAAGACCCCACAACAGGAAGGTGGGGCCAACTTACCTGGACTTGATTTCCTCAAGGATTTAAGAATTCACCTACTCTCTTCAGTGCTGCTTTGAATCAAGATCTCTCAAGCTACTCTGTGAACCCAGGACAAAGGGTTCTTCTTCAGTATGTGGACGACCTGCTCATAGCCACAAATTCAGAAAGTGAATGTCTACAAGCCACCAGTGAACTCTTGCACCTTCTAAACAAGGCTGGGTACAAAGTCTCAAAAGCCAAGGCGCAATTATGTCAAACTGAAGTTAAATATCTAGGATTCCAGTTGTCTAGCGGAATTCGATGCTTGGGACCGGAACGCAAAGAAGCTGTATGCAGTATTCCCGCTCCAACCACCAGGAGGCAAGTAAGAGCTTTCCTGGGGGCCGCAGGGTACTGTCGTATATGGATCCCCAATTTCGCTGTGCTAGCAAAACCATTGTATCAAGCTACCAAAGGAATGGAAAAGTCTCCATTGGAGTGGGGACCTGAACAGGATGCAGCCTTTCGATCTCTAAAAACCGCTCTGATGTCATCACCAGCTCTGGGTCTACCAGATGTCCAGAAACCTTTCCGTCTCTATGTTCATGAGTCACAAGGAAATGCTCTAGTGGTGCTGACTCAATCTCTTGGATCTTGGCAACGGCCAGTAGCCTATTTGTCAAAACAGTTGGATGTGGTAGCAAAAGGTTGGTCCCCTTGTTTGAGAGCTGTTGCAGCTACAGCCCTTCTAGTGAGCGAAGCAGACAAGCTCACTCTGGGACAGAATCTTCAAGTTACCGTACCACATTCTGTTCTGACCCTCATGGAACACAAAGGGAGTTTTTGGCTCACGAATTCACGAATATTGAAGTATCAGAGTATGCTGTGTGAAAACCCCCAGATACAATTGAAGGTCAGTCAAGCTCTGAATCCTGCTACGTTGCTCCCAATTGGTCCTGGCCCCCTTGATCATGACTGTTTAGAAATTATGGACACTGTATTCTCAAGTCGCCCAGATTTGACTGATATCCCTTTGGAGGACCCAGAACGGACTTTCTTTGTGGATGGAAGCAGTCTCGTCATCAGTGGACATCGTTGTGCCGGGTATGCAGTGGTGACCCTTGATCTGGTAGTTGAGTCCTCAGCTCTGGCCCCAGGGACTTCAGCACAGAAGGCTGAACTGATAGCTTTTACTAGAGCACTGATAGCTGGTCAGTTACTGAACGATGCACAATCTGCTCTATATCAAAACAGTCGTTCACGTATGAAATAGGCAAAAATCTTTCATCCAATCTTCTCTAAATTAATCTCAAACATTTAAAGAGGTCTCAGACTTAATCGGTTCTGCCACCGGGACTGACGTCCGTTATCACAGCAGAAACCCTATTAGCATCAATGACCTCTGGAGCTAGTTGAACAACGCTTTTATAATATAGAAAGTCCAACAATCAAAAAAAGAAAAGCTGTAAGCAATCCTTATCTGCGTCTTCAACAACACCCCATGGATTGGGTTGAGCTCGGATCCCGACGCCTCACTCAGGTACCAGTCATGCGTTTCACGACTTTAGCTTTCTTCAGGGGATCAATGCGGCTCTCCCAGCCAACAGACAATTACCATGTCATTCAAAGAAAGCTGCCCGCGTTTACACACTGCTTCTCTTCCGTTCTCAATCTTAACACAAAACGCCGTCACTAGAGCACTGACATTAGAAGGACTCCGTTTAAATGTGTACACAGATTCCAAGTATGCCTTCACAACTTTGCTTGCACACGGAACCCTGTATAAAGAACGAGGGTTGATCACCTCAGGAGGCAAGTCCATTAGGTATGGGCCCGAGGATATTGATGATATTAGACGCCGTGTGGGCCCCTAAGCAAGTTGCAGTCATGCACTGTCGAGGTCATCAAGCAGGAATAGGAGAAGTTGCCCAAGGGAATAGGTTTGCTGATGCCACCGCCCGAAAAGCAGCCACAACTGGACGAGTTGTGACCCAAGATACTTCGGTGCAGGCAGCCTTATTCCCTGTGTCCCTCAGGTCATGGGCCCCCCGATACACTACAAGAGAGTTAGATTACTTCTGTGAGAAGGAGGGGGGTGTCCTAACAGAAAAAGGTTGGATAGTGCTGCCACCTCCAGAGGGTATCTCACCTCCAGGTCCCACAGTAATTCCTGAAGCATTAGGACCGGCCTTTGTTCATGCCTTTCATCAGGCCACACATTATGGAAAAACTGCCATGGAAAGGGCCCTAAGACCCCGTTTCTGTATTTCACGATTAGGACCCCTGTCCGCCTTAGTGGCTCATCAATGTTTGACATGTGCTAAGAATAATGCTAAGCAGGGTCCCAATCCACCCCCAAGAAGTTCAGTCAGTAGGAGTTACCCCTATGAGTGATATTCAGGTGGATTTCACTGAGATGCCACGAGCAAATGGATATCACTATCTGTTGGTCTTAGTTTGCACCTTTTCTGGGTGGGTAGAAGCTTTCCCCACCCGAACTGAAAAAGCCCGAGAAGTCACTAGAATTCTGCTCCATGAGATTATTCCCCGATTTGGAATACCATTGACTATAGGATCAGATAATGGACCCTCATTTGTGTCCCAAGTGACCCAACAGTTAGCCCGAGCTCTACAAATACAATGGAAGTTGCACACTGCCTATAGACCCCAGAGTTCAGGGAAAGTAGAACGTATGAATAGGACCCTGAAATCTCAGTTGTCCAAACTTTGTCAAGAAGCACACTTGAAGTGGCTCCAGGTTCTCCCTATAGCCCTTCTTAGGATACGTTCTGCTCCAACCAAGTCTCTAGGAGTTTCCCCTTTTAAGATTTTGTATGGACGACCCCCACCCATTGTATAGGGAATTAAAGGAGATATGAAACAGATTGGATCTGAAATAATTAGACAAGAACTATTGGCTTTAGGTTCTGTTTTGCAGAGTCTTCACACCTGGGTACAAGATCGATTGCCCATCAATCTGACGGAACCTCTGCATCCCTTCAAGCCTGGAATGTTAGTGTGGATCAAAGAGTGGAGAAGGACCCTGTTGGCACCGCATTGGAAGGGACCTTATGTTGTCATCCTATCAACCCTAACTGCAGTAAAAGTCGCAGAGCTTGAACCCTGGATCCATCATAGTCGAGTAAAGCCGGCAGCCGCTCCCGAACTTGGTCACTGGACTTCAGTAGATGACTCTGAATCTCCATTGCGGCTTACATTGCGGAGACAACCGGCGTTGTAAGAGTCTTTAGAATCTACAATCCTACCCCTGTCACACAAGGGTGGCAGTTGATAGGTCTACATACAGCGGAAGCAGAAAAGAAGAAGAAGAAAAAAGACTCTACAAGTTCATCGTACTTAATATTTCAGTTAATCTCCAAGGACTGCAGTCATAATGTTCCTCTACTACTGTTTTGTGGGGGCGGTAGCCCTGGGATCCCTGGAAAAGACTTTTGCCTTACCCCCTTGTGCAGCTTGTTTAGCTACCACCCGAACTGGGATAAAGGTCACTCAGACTTTACTTTATCATTCCTACTATACTTGCACTGGTATAGTTAGCCGATGTGTGTATAATGGTACAGAATTGAATATCTGTACGAAAGGGAAGAGTAAAACTTGCTTCAACCCTCGGCAGAACCCCTCTTATTATGTACTGGAGTTACACTGGAATGATGAGGAGGGAGTCCTCATAAATGCCACACGTCAACTCCCCGATCCCACGAGACCCTTTATCCTGAATTTTGATGCCTGCGATGTAATAAACAGAAATGCTTACTACAAGTGTGGGTCTTGGGAACAAGCCTACTACTATAATGATAAATATATGTGTCCTGAAGGAGCATACGGATGGGGACAGTGTACTGGAAAGCATTCCCCAACCGTCTACAGCAAGTCATCTAAAGATGCCTACTTCTGTCCAAAGTGGGAATGCGTGTATTATGCCACTTGGTCTGGTGGGCCTACTGGACGAGATGGAGATAATCGCATAGCCAGCTTGGAAAGATTATTATTACCTGAGCCTCAGAAGTGCAAGAAAGGTGCCTGTAATCCTCTACAGCTCCTCATACTTAACCCTAACCAGTGGAAGCAGGGGTTCAGATTTGGGTTACGTATAGCGGGAGGAGGCATAGATCCTGGAACTTTTATATATCTATATATCTATATCTATATACTAAGACTCATGTATCCGCACCTTATCGAATACATCACTCCTTTTATGAGGCCATGCAGGCGGAATTTGAAATCCCTCACACCTCCCAAAACTTGTTCATTGAACTCGCTGGGGCAGTAGCATCTAGTCTCCATATCTCGGATTGTTTCTTCTGTGGTGGAACTAAGATGGGAGACCAATGGCCCTGGGAGGCGCAAGAAGTGAACTATTCCATTCCTTATAATCAGACTGCTTTACATAACACTACTAGTGAGTGGGTACTGGCTCACCCTATTGTTGGTAACTTGTGTTTTGCTCGTACAGGACCACAGTTTACTATGCTAGTCGGACAGCTGGTCTGTCTCAATCAGAGGTTTTACAACAGTACCACTAAGAAGACATCCTGGTGGTCGGGGGTCAACACTCCAGAGCCCTCCAACCCTTTAGTCCTCTTTCCTATTCTTGCCAAGATCTGGACTAATGTGGCGTTTCATAGTACCTGGCAAGCTCCACCTGGACTATATTGGATTTGTGGAACTCGAGCATATGCTAAGCTTCCTCACCATTGGGGAGGAGCACGTGTATTGGGAACTATACGAACTTCCTTATTTCTTCTGCCCATTTCCCATGGAGAACAACTGGGTTTCCCTGTGTACAGAAGTCGACAAACGAGAGGTCTTGAAAATAGGCCAATGGGACAAATGGGATGATTGGCCACCTGAGAGAATCATTTCATACTACGGACCCGCTACTTGGATACAAGATGGGACATGGGGATATCGCACTCCTATGTATATGATAAATCGTATTATACGCTTACAAGCTGTTGTTGAAATAATAACTAATGAAACTAGTAAAGCACTAACACTTTTAGCTAAACAAAGTACACAAATGCGCACAGCTATTTATCAGAATCGTCTAGCTCTAGATTATTTGTTAGCCGCTGAAGGTGGAGTATGTGGAAAATTGAATTTAACCAACTGTTTGCAGATTGATAATAATGGACAAGTTGTTGACATAGCTACTCAAATGCGAAAACAAACACATGTGCCTGTTCAGACCTGGCATGGTCTGAAGCTTGATGGGTGGTTTGGTTCAGCGTTTTCATGGTTAGGTGGTCTAAAGACCCTTGCGTTTATTGTATTAGTCATGTTAACTGTATGCTTGTTGCTCCCATGCCTATTACCCCTTTGCTTATGTATGATAACCTCAGTTATCGATAACACTGTAGAATGGAAGGCAGCTACGAAAGTTTTAGCTATGTGGCAATATTACCCTATACCCCAACATAATGCTGATACGCAAATATAATATGTGATTTAATTCCCACCCTTTTTAACTTGCAGGTGAGAATAATCAAAGGGGGGAATGTGGTAGGCTATGGCCTATAATAGCCTGAAAACGTATGAGAGGCCTGTAAGTTAGGCCCTGATTCCAACCCCCATCTTAGTAGAAACCAAAAATCTGTAAAAGTCTGAGAAAGCTGTTTTAAACTGCTTTACAAGAAGTTTTTCATGAATTCATAAATCCTTTATTATTCTCTTGTGTTCTGATGATAGAAATGTTTCAATACTTGCATTCCTAGAGCTAGAAATGACCTCGCAGTAGAATTGTATCAATACCTAGAAACTGTGCCATTGTTAGAACAGTCCTAGAGGAGGGAACAGGGTGCTAGGCTCAGGAAGGGTCTCTGATTGGACAAATGCAGGGGGCATTGGGACCACTAGAAAGTCTGCATGTATCAAACTGAAAAGAAATGTATAAAATGAATATGTTTCCGTAAGAACTTTACTCAGTCCTTTTTGAAGCTTGACTGTCTGGGCCTTGTGCACAATAAATTGGCTTGGACCCTGCAATTGACTCCTGGATTTATTCATTGTTTGCATTTTGCTGCTTCAATATGGTTGGGGCAAGTTACCTCAGGCTGGAAGGTTCAAATCCCACAAGAGGACAGCAACCTTGGGCTGGAAGGACTGGGGTTTCTAGTCCCACAGGTGCTCCTTGTGGTCTTGGGCAAGCCACTTAACCCTACATTGCCCATGTTCCTTGTAAAAGTTATCTCCAAGTTATAATGCCCTGTTCAATGTAATTTCAGTTTGTTCAGTGTAAACCGCCTTGATATCATGAAAGGCAGTATCTAAGAAATGTTAAATAAATAAAATTAAAAAGTCTTCTCAATCCACTTACTGTCTGTGCTTTTGAATTCTGCGCCACTTGTAAGGGGCTTAATCACATAGGTAGCCCTGAATATAAAATGTTATAATAATCATGATACATTAGAAATATGACGACAGAAAAAGACCACATGGCCTGTCCTTCCATATCAACGACTACAACAGTCCCCTTTTTTCCTTTAGAGATCCTCTGTTTCTCCCATGCTTTTTTTGAATTCAGATACTGTCTTCATCTCTACCACCTCCATTGGGAGACTAGTCCATGGATCCACCACTCTTTCTGTAAAGAAATATTTCCGCATATCACTCCTGAATCTAGCCCCCTTCCATTACCATTGATTGCTTCACCATTTTAAAATTTGGGATATTCAAAAAAAGTCTCAAATGGCACACCGAGTGTTTTAAAAAAAATCCCCATACAGCCTTGGTCACTTGAGCTTGAAAAGAAAACAGAGTCCAACACAACTCCTAAATACTGAACTTTCTTTCTTTGGAATGTCATTACCATTCAAAGTAATAGTTGAAGGGGAGGGTTGGGGTATGTTTTACCACATTAGGCTTTTCCAACTAACACTGGGTGATAGCTGCAAAAGTCCTGCATAGGTGCTGGGAACATACCCAGAATTTTCTCTACAGATAATGTGAAGGAAACACTGGATCGTGGGGGGGGGGGGGGTTGTGTCAGTGCTGCAAGCTTAGCGGATGCAGCTATCGCCACTTATTGAGGTATTGATGGCTGCAGCTGCGAAGCCTGCAAACATTTGCAGTTACCACATGATGGCAACATCCGTGTTAACTGTGGTGTAGGCATGCCCACTCTCCACCCACTGTCTGCTCTAATCTCTCTCGTCTGCATTGTGGAAAATTACTAGGATGTCTACATTTTTCCCACGTTAGCTGTCTTCATGAAGTGACAATCCTGCATTAACGCTGTAAAGACAGCTAACACCCTTTAGTAAACATACCCCATAGTCTTTCTTATTATACACTATCAAGACTTTAGCTTTCTTAAACTTGATTGTCAAACCATTGGTAATCATTTGTGTTATAATTCAATCAAAACACTGAAGAACTTTTAATGACAAACCTCCTTCAAGGGAAAACAATTTAAAAATCAAAATATCTGCATATAAGTGGAACTCGCGTCATAACTTTCAAAGTACCTTCCACAGGGAGATTAAATATATGTTGATAAGTCCAGGATAGTGCAGAGCCTTGTGGCACACCTCTATTTAATTTATACCAAGAAGATGCTGCATTCCAAAGTCGCACTCGTTATTCTCGATCTGATGAGAAAGATTTAAACCAACGTAAAAATGATGCTATGAGTGTGTCAGTCTGCCAAATAAGGCAGTGCTCCCTTAGTGCAGTAGTGGCAGTTAAGGTGTGTTACTTGCCATAAAACCCACATCAGCGCTGCCTAGTAAATAGGCCTCTTGGGTTATATAATTCTGGCGTAAGGATCCTTCTCAGCTTTTAGTATGTGACATTGTGTATGATGGCATTACTCTGGTTGTATGAGAGTTAACATGAATTGCTAAAGGTGTTTCAAAAACATCTCTTGCAACCTAGCCAGAGAAATCACTTTTAAACAAGAGGAGATCCTGGAGTTGTACACTTATTTTCCTTATCATTAAGGTAAAATATTTGACTAGCATGCCTACTAAGGCATGTATTGAATATTTTAATTCAAGGCTTGAAGAAAATTAGAAACTTTACAAAGTGTTCTTTATGCACATTAAATAATTTGATTGTGTTGCCTGTATATCTTTAGTTGAAAGTTTGCAATATGAGCTTCATAGGCTGCTGCTTCTGTGCAGTAATTAAAGATACCCACAATTTCATAGTGATAAGTGCAAATTTGACTTTGAAGTCGCAGTAATAGAATAATAACCTTTAAACGTTGTTCAAAGTCATGAAGACTGAATATTTTAAAAGATCAGCTTTCAAAGGCATTTTCATGAATGAAAACCTATTTACCAGTTTTAAAACTATACCCCCCCCCCCCAATTGTATCTAAAAGTACATGTGAAACAATTGGTATTTTGTTAGCCATGTTTAGAGAATGCTTTCCAAGGGCTGTATTTTGGGCAGGGACAAAAAAATAATGCATATAAATTGTATGTTCATATGTATGTACCTTTTTCTGTAGAAATTTTACCCTCACAAAAAAAGGTGCTAAAGTCCACAGATACTTTGCACCCATGGCAATTTCCAAGGGGAGCATATGTGCAAATATTCAAAAAAAAAAAAAAGACACAAGAAATCTGTGGCCTTTACACCTAGGTAGAATGTTTGAAAATTATTTTCTATAGGACATGTTCTTTCATGGCCTTCTCAAAAGAAAAAATTAGCAAGTGCTATTACAAAAAGTGTGATCAAAGCAAAAACGTCAAAAAAGGGGTGCAATCATATTTTATAACCAAAACACTAAACAAATACATACCCCTCATGTATTATATAGAGAAAAGAGGCAAGCTCTTATGCTGCTCAACGCAACCAAGCAGGTCATCAGTTGAATTATCTATTCTCCAGGAACAAGCAGGAATCAGTCCTCGCATATGGGTGACGTCGGCGCCGACATCACCAATATGTGCGGACTGATTCCTGCTGTCCCTGGAGAGCACCTGTTACAGGTGAGTAACTACGCTTTCATTGCTGTGCCCAGACAGCCTCCATTTAGAGATTAAATCCATGTGTAATAAATTCTGACAAAGTATTTAATGACTAAATAGCTAATAAATTATTCTCCAGGACCAAGCAGGAAGTCAGTCCTCACATATGGGTGACGTCGGCGCCGATGGAGCCCTCGTGCGGAGCATTTCCCCAGCTTTCAAAGAAAGCCTTTGGGAATTGCAGCGCGCATGCGCGGTCCCCTTCCCGCCCAAGGGTGCCATCTTGCTCAGTCGTCTTTTTTCCGCGGAGCCCGATGGACGTAGTTCATTTTTCCCCGAGGAAAGAGTTGATTTTCCCTGTTTTTTCTCTTTTTTTCTCCGGTTCGACGCCGGATCCTTTTCCCGCTCTGACCGATATGCCAGTATCGAGTCCTTTCTCTCTCTTTCGGTTTTTGTCCTTTGTGACTGGCGTTCGCGCCTTTTTTCTTTTTTTCCCTGGCAGCCCGGTCTTTTGACCTAGCAGGGGCCCTTTTTCCCCCAATGGCTACCAACGGGTTTAAGAAATGTGATCGGTATAAGAAACTTATGTCTCTTACCGACACACATGACTGCTGCCTCCGTTGCCTCGGACCCGATCATGACCCGATGATCTGTGGTCCGTGTGGCAAAATGTCCTCGAAGGCGTTGAGGAGTCGGCAGCACCAAAAGGATAGGATTTTTTCTGACTCCGCGTCCGGCCGAGCCCGGACCTCGTCAGAGGCCTCGACGTCTCGGGACTCCGGTCCCGAGTAGCGTCGGGGTTCCTCTGAGCGGGGGTCTCCTTCGCGGGAGCATTGCAGGAAGAAGAAACCCGTGAGGGCGGCGTCGGTGGACGCTCCTGGTTCCTCGAGGGCCAGGTCGCATAGCCCCGATAGCCATCCCGGGTCTTCGGAGTCGGAGAGGCCTGCCAAACATCCTCGTGTCGAGATGGAGTCTCCTGGACATGTAAGTGCTGTTGTCCTCGTGGACTCTCCTCTGAGGGAGCCGACATCGGGCCCGACACTGTCGGGGCCCAAGTCGGGGGCTGCTGGGTCTCCGGAGCTCGGACTCAGGTTGACGGCCTTGGAGAACAGCTTCGCTGTCTTCATAGAACAGCAGCGGGCATTGATCGCCGGTCTCACCGGTGCATCTGCCCCGACCACCGGGACCTCGACGTCCAAGTCGACCCCAGAGGCCGAGCCAATCCTCGAGTCCATGCGGGCTCGAGTTGATCCTCGGCCACGGTCTCCCTCGACCTCCCGTTCGGGGCTGAGGTCGTCGGGGCGGAGGGCATCGGTGCCCACCCGACCGGAGCCACTCGATTCCTCCTCCGAGGAGTCGGGCTGGGAGATGGAGGACGAAGAGTCACCCGACACTCATCGGACTCGGTGTGTCCCATCAATTACTGTGGGAATTTCCTGTCTCCAGGAGCAAGCAGGAATGTAGTCTTCACATATGGATATCGTCAGTACCAACGGAGTCTGCGCGGGAACACTCCCCAGCATCCAATAGGAAAGCTTTTGGGAGCATCCCACAGTGCCTGCATGCTACCTTCCTGCCTTTCCAACTCTCCCTCTTCAGTTCTTTGTTTTCCGCAGAGCCGACAGGACGCACACCCTGTCACCGCAGAAAATCTATTCTTACTTTTTTGGGGGTTTTTGTGGTCGTATCTGCCTTCATTCGACACCTACCGGTAGCGCCGGTTCTCCGTTTTTTTGTTGTTTTTTTTTTTTTTTTTAAAAGAAGAAAAAATCTTTCTGAAAGATTTCTTTCTTCAGGGGCCTTTCCCCTCTCGGTGCTAGGTGCCATTTTGGGCACTAGGCCCGCTTTTCTTCAAACATGGAGAAACCAGCTAGTGGTTTCAAGAAATGTTCTAACTGTGGCGGTACAATATCTGTCACCGACACCCATGACTGGTGTCTTAAATATTTAGGTCCTGAATATTCTCCATCGGAGTGTCTCTCCTGCAGGAAGATGACCAAGAGGGGCCTGCAGAATAGAGCTGCAAAACTCGGTACCCTTTTTGCCGCAGATACGATGTCCGTTGCATCGATGTCTTCCAGGGCTTCATCTTCCTCCCATGGATCTCAGGTAACTAAACCTAAGTTTTCTAAAACTGTCTGGTCCTCAAAGGGTAGATCTCCTTCTAGGTATCTAGATGTCACTGGCGTTGCCCTCGAAGAAAGTTCACCGGCGGGAGGCTTAGGCTTCCAAAGCATTAATGGGGTTCCAGAGGCTTCCACCTCTGCAGAACTACTGGTGCCATGTTCTGGGGTCGTGGCCACTTCCACCGGCACTGATACCCAAACATCGGCAGGAGCGATGGATCAGAAAATCCTCGCTATCGAACGCAGTCTAGCAGCTCTCTTAGCAGCTTCGGTACCGCTAAGACTGCTACAGACGGTTCCACAGGTACCGATACCGACTGCACCTGCCTCGGCCGGTATGTTCCCCTTATGCCAAGCCTTGAAAGATCGGTACCAAGACCCGATTCCGACTTTGAATGATACTGGACACACAGATACTTCGAATCTTCCGATTCCGATGACTCTGATGATTCTGCCGGTACCTTCCAGAGGATCCATCTCCTTCTCCTCAACGTAGAATGTCTCCTCCAGAAGACATGTCCTTCCAGGATTTCATACGTGATTTAGCTTGAGGACGTAAAATCACAGTGACTCCTGAAAAGGAACCCAGAGCAGAAGGATTAGAAATTCTTCAGTACCCTAAGGCTCCTAAAGAGGCAGCTACTCTGCCCATTCATAGGATCTTGCATGACCTTATGCTAAGAATAACTCCCTTAACGGTGTTTCCACACTCTCGGCGACTCGATACCATGGAGCCCAAAGGCATCGATTGGAAGCTGTCCTGGTATTCAAAAGACTGTTACTACACCATTCAATGGTAGTGAAATTGGCGATGCGTAGGATTAAGAGTGCTAAAACGCATTCTTCCAATCCTCCAGGCTGTGAATCGAGAACACTCTATGCCTTTGGGCGTCGATGCTTTCAATCCTCTATGTTGTCAGCCAGGATCAGCTCTTACATTCTCTATATGGGATGTTCCTTAAGGAGGTTGCAGGAGACTTGGAGCTCATGAGCCCTCTTCTTCCTGAGGACAAAAGAGGGGGAATTCTTTACTCTGGTCAAGCATGCCCATGATGTATCCAAGTTTGTAAACCGTGCAAACTTTGATTGCTTTGAATGTATCAGCAGAACTTCTGCTATCTCCATCGGTCCACGTCGTATTGCCTGACTTCAGGCATCAGACTTGGAAATATGGGTGCAAGGTAAACTGGGAAACATTCCTTGCACAGGAGAGAATCTCTTCGGCAAAGATTGGCAAGACAAGGCAAATCAGATAGAATCTGATAATACCACTTTGAATAGACTATCAAAGTCTACAGCCAGCCCAGCAAAGAAAAAGTCAACCAAGAAACCCTTTTTCAACAAGAAAAAGAAGTTTTACCCATCTTACACCCATCAGGGTTACTGTCCAGTTCATGTTCCTCAAAAGGGGCAACAACAGAACAGACAGCAGAGGAAGCCACAAATGTCAAGAACTCAGCAGGCTCAGCCTCCTCAGGGGCTTTGACTCATTCCTAGAGAACTTAGTCTTTCTGCCCCTGCAAGGTCCAGAACCCTCCACCATCCCCAGCAGGTTATGCCATTTTGCCAAAAGATGGCAACAAATAACATCAGAAAATTGGACTCAGTCCATTCTACGAGAGGGGTACAGACTTCATTTTCAAGGTATGCCCCCTCCTACAATCATAAAACAGTTCAATTCCCATGTCCCTGCCATCGATCTCTTGGGTCAAGAGGTCTCATCGCTTCTTGCTCAGGGAACAATCTAAGAAGTGCCCATACACAACAGGGTACGGGGTTCTACTCTCCCTATTTTCTCATTCCAAAGAAAACAGGTGGGGACAAACCCATACTGAACATCAGAGAATTGAACAAATATCTGTTCCGAGAAAAATTCAAGATGATCTCTCTCGGAACACTTCTGCCATACCTTCAGAGTCAGGATTGACTATGTTCTCTAGATCTAAAGGATGCGTATACGCATATTCTCATTCATTCCCTATGCTCGCCTTCACTTGTGAGCAGCCCAGTGGACCCTCTCCTCTTAGTGGACACAGGCCTCGGGTCGCCTATCGGACAAAATCAAACTCCACACGTCTCATTTCATCCCTTCAATGGTGGCAGTCGCTGGAAAACCTTCTAGTAGGCTCTCCTTTCCAGCAGCCTCTATACCAGACCACCCTAACAACGGATGCGTCCAAGTTGGATTGGGGAGCTCACTTGACTCAGGGTCTTTGGACCCCACAGGAGGCTTGTCTTCACATAAACCTCCTAGAACTCAGAGCCATTTTCCATGCTCTTTGAGTATTCAAGGCCCAGCTCAGCTAAAAGACAGTTCAGGTCCAGACCGACAATCAGGTAGCCATGTTCTACGTGAACAAGCAGGGAGGAACAGGTGCTCTGTCATTATGCAACGAAGCTTTGTGACTGTGGGCCCTCGCCGGAGAGCATTAAATCCACCTCCTAGTGGTATATCTTCCAGGCATTCAAAATCTTTGGGCAGACAAACTCAGTCAAATACTGCTGCCACACGAATGGTCTCTTCACTCAGACCAGATTGCACGAGTTTTTCAAATCTGGGGGACCCCAGATATAGACCTCTTTGCAAGTCCACAGAAAGCCAAACTTCCCCTATTCTGTTCCAGAATTCCGGCTCAAAACTGTCAGGCAAGAGATGCTTTCCTCCTCCACTGGGGGCAAGACTTCCTCTATGCCTTACTACCCATTCCTCTCATTCCCAAAACACTGTTCAAGCTTCAGAGAGACAGAGGACGTATGATACTCAGCTCCACGTTGGCCACAGCAAACGTGGTATCCTCTGCTTCTATGTCTCTCTCAAGCCACGCCACTGGAGTTGGGACATGCTCCAGATCTTCTTTCCCAGGAGAATGGGACGCTATTGCACCCGAATCCCCAGTTCCTGCATCTCAGGGCCTGGTTGCTGAGGGCGTAGAGCTTCCAGATATCAACCTTTCTCAACAGGTAAGGGATATCCTGGTGGCCTCCAGAAAACCCTCCACAAGACGATCATACGCCTTCAAGTGGAAAAGGTTCTCTGTATTGTGCTCTCAAAGGGGACTTCACCCCGTTTCAGTAGCTCTGGAATTGCTACTGGAGTATCTCCTCCATTTATCAAATTCTGGTCTTAAAACCAATTCAATAAGGGTCCATCTTAGTGCATTGCAGCTTCTTGCAAGCCTTGGGATGGACAACCTATTTCCTCTCATCCACTCGAGGCAAGATTTATGAGAGCTCTATTCTTAACAAAACCTCCCATTAAGCCACCACTGTTTGCATGGGATCTAAATCTTGTTCTCGGGCATCTCATGAAACCGCCCTTTGAGCCTTTAGCCTCTACAGCTCAAAATGTTTTTCATGGAAGGTCATCTTCCTAATTGCTCTCACTTCTGCTAGACACATCAGTGAGTTATAGGCTTTAGTGGCAGATCCTCCTTATACAAGATTTTACCATAAGGTAGTTCTTAGGACTCATCTCCACTTTATGCCAAAAGTGGTTTTGCCTTTTCATTTAAACCAAGCGGTTTACCTTCCTCTATTCTTTCCTAGGCCTCATGCCTCTAATGCAGAAAGGAACCTTCATAATTTAGATTGTAAAAGAGACCCTGGCTTTTTACCTTCAAAGAACTAAGCAACACGGGAAATCTTCTCAGCCTTTTGTTGCTTTTGATTCTAGTCATTTGGGACTTCCAGTTTCCAAAAGAACTCTCTCTAGGTGGATTGCAAATTGCATATCCTTTGCATACGAGAGTAAGGGACTTTCTCTCGAAGGCCATGTCACAGCTCACAATGTGAGAGCCATGGCAGCCTCTATGGCTAATCTTCATTCTGTGTCCATTGATGACATCTGTAGAGCAGCCACTTGGGCTTCGGTACACACCTTCACAGCTCATTAATGTTTAGACAAGGACTGCCGTAGGGATGCCTCGTTTGGCCAGGATGTTCTCCAGCATCTTTTTCAGACTTAGTACAACTCCTACCCACCTTCCCGGGTTTGGATGCCAGAGATCCATGACCCATCTCACCATGGGTTTGCAGCTTCCTGGAGTCATCTCCCTGGCATCTTTCAGCTGGGGAGTCCCCATATGTGAAGACTACATTCCTGCTTTTTCCTGGAGATAGTGTAGTTACTCACCTGTAACAGGTGATCTCCGGGAACAGCAGGAATTAAGTCTTCACAACCCACCCACCTCTCCGAGGAGTTGTGTGTGTGTGTGTCTCTCTCTCTTTCTCTACTTCTCTCCTTTTATCTCAGCTATAAACTCAACTGAAGAGGGAGAGTTGGAAAGGCGGGAAGGCAGCACGCAGGCGCTCTGGGATGCTCCCAAAGCTTTACTATTGGATGCTGGGGAACGTTCCTGCGCAGGCTTCGTCGGTACCGACGATGCCCATATGTGAAGATTTAATTCCTGCTGTTCCCGGAGATCACCTGTTACAGGTGAGTAACTACGCTTTACTGCTGATTCACTCTTTAGACTTCATGTAGAAGTTCAAAATTCGCTCCTCCAACCTCTGACATAGTGCTAAGTTTTGCAACCATTGGCTTCCTCAAGGAGGGAGAGAATAATCCAGTTTAATCTTCTGCATATTATAGTAAACCACCCAACCTTCTGCTGATGCCAGAGAATTATTGTTGGGTTACCCTTTTCCTACCTGAGGAAGCCAGTGGTGCCAAAACCTGACTTGGAAGATACATATATCAGACTTCAAGCAAAATTGATCAAGTGTACTTGTTTGACACATCAGGTGAGCCACTGTGATTACAATGTGTGAAGGAGTGATATCTTGTAAGAGTGAAGCATTCTTTTGTCATCTTATTCATCTGCTCCTGTGTTCAATTAGGTATTTCTGGCAGTTTAAACTTTGATGAAGAGGAGGAAACCAGACCAAGATCTCATTCTCCAAATTCTATAGGTGTACGACCTGCGTCTGCGTCCAGCAAGAAATCTGTTACTGTAAGTGTTGCACTCGGTTTTTCACTTGCATTCCTACCAGTCTGACTCCTACACACTAAATCCAGCTAGAATTCCTCCCTTTGTTCAAGGGTGGACTTCTCAGTAGGCAGAATAGGTTAACTGGCTGATTTGATGTTCGTAGGGAAGGGACAGCCCTTCTTAACTGCAACTCATGATTTTGAAGGGGAGGTGGGAGGGTCCTTCACGTGCCAGCTATTTGAGAAGAAGACGGCCCTGGTCTGTAGCTAGAGGGGAGGCCAGCTATTCCATTGCCTAGGGGCACCTGGAGGATTAAATCCACTGTTGACCTTGTTTAGAGCATTGTCTGTATTAATTAGTGCCAGTACTGTATCCAGCAAGAAGTGTGAAAAAAAATCTCCTGTTCTTTGTTCCACCATCACTGGCTACAAATGAGCTTTTAACTCATCCTGCTAGACCATTCCAGAGAAGTGGGCTAACTCCCCCGCCAGCAGATGATGGAGACAGAGATAAAAACTGAAGTTTAAGCTACAGTCTCTAGGGGTTGGCTTCAGTATTTCTCTGTCTCTAGCAGATGATGGACTTCAATTTTTATAGCTCCTGAGATTCACTTAGAAAGTATATTGTCATTGTAGTTTGTACAGCTTTTCCTAGTTGGACATCTCTACAGTGTACAGGAGGTGCTTCTCTGGAGTTTCCCGAATTGGTCTTGAGGTGTTCTACTCCTGATCAGGAGGATCAGTTGTGCGCCTTAGTGGAGGGGGTGGGGGCTACTGCTTATGAGGAGCAGGCCAGCCCAGTGGAGTGCTTGAGTCTCCTGCCTCAGCGTCAGCACTACTGGTCAGGATTAGAGCTCTTCTTTGTTTTTATTTAAATAAATAAACAGGAGACTGCATTTCTAATACCTGTAGTTCATCTAGTTCGAGGCAGAGGAACGGCAGTGCTCCTCCCCGGACTTGATGAATGCCATGATTTCATGTTCCTAGTCGTCCCTGCAGTCCAATCCCTCACCTCTGGGTTGTGCTCCCCTTCCAGTAGCTTCGAGACTGAGCACGTCATCCTCTTGATAACTCCGGTATATATATACCACTGGCACCTCCTACCAGCTCCAGTATTCTCAGTCTCCAAGCAGCTGGAGGGAGCAGTAAGCAAGGGTGTTCGGCTTCCTGGAAAGACAGCTAAGGAGAGTGCAGGAATTTCTTTATTTTCTTGGTATTCCTTGATACTTTTCATCTCCAGGAACAAGCAGGAATGTAGTCTTCACATATGGGTAACGGTACTGACGGAGCCCGTGTGGGAACGCTCCCCAGTGTCCAATAGGGAGCATCCCACTGCGCCTGTGTAGCTGCCTTTCCAGCTCTCCCTCCTCAGTTCTTCGTTTTCTGCGGAGCCGACAAGAAGCAATTCCTGTCACCACAGAAATTTTTTTTCCTTATTTTTTGTGGTTGCGTCTGCCTTCCCATCGACACTGGTACCGACCCCTGTCGGTACTTTCTTCTTGTCTTCTATTTTTAAAAAGAAAATCTGCGAGGGAAGGAATTATTTTCTTTCTTCAGGTGCATCGATGCCATCTTAGGCCTAGGCCTCCCCTTTTGTTATAGACAAAATGGAAAAATCATCCAGTGGTTTTAAAAAGTGTTCAAAACGTGGCAGTACCATTTCGGCCACATACACCCATGACTGGTGCCTAAAATATTTAGGTCCGGATCATCTACTGTGTCATCTTTGCAGGAAGATAACAAAAAGAGGCCTACAAAACCGAGCAGCAAAACTAGGCACTCGCAGCATCTTTAGCATCGACATCTTTGAGAAGCTTCATCTTCCTCACGAGGATCTCAGGTATCGAAACCTAGGACTTCTTCGAAGACTGGCCGGCCCTTCACAGGTAGATCTCCTTCTAAGCATCGAGATGCCTCGGGCGTTGCCTTGGAGAGGGATACTCCAGCCAAACAACCCCGGTGGGAGGACCTTGCCTCCAAAGCCTTGGTGGGGCCCCAGGATGCTCCTGAGGCCTGCATCTCTGGTGAACTCCTGGTGCCCTGCTCAGGGATCGTGGCCTGCAGTTCCGGTACCGATATCCAAGCACCGGCAAGTTCCATGGATCAACGTATCCTTGCTATTGACTGTAGCTTAGCAGCCTTACTGAAGGCCTCCATACCAGTAAAGCCTTTACAGTCGATCCCTCAGGCACAGGTACCAGTTCCGGTACAGACACAACCTGCATCAACTTTTTTGCAGCTTACCACACTACCACCCATGCCAGCCCTCGAATCCGTTTCCAGTACCAAGGTTCCGGCACCGCCACCCTCAGCTACCGATTTTGATCGGGTACGGGTACAGCATGAACATCCTGCCCGTCAGTACTTTGAGTATTCAGACTCCGATTCCTCGGACGATGAGTTGGCTGGTACCCGGGACATGAGAACTCTCCCGGAAGTCCCATCTCCGTCCCCACAGCATCGCATGTCCCCTCCGAAGGACATGTCTTTCCAAGACTTTATCCGTGATGTTGCTCGGGGTCTCTCCATTATGGTGACATCAGAGAAAGAGCCTAGAGCTGAAAAATTTGAAATTATTCAGTACCCTGCAGCCCCGAAGGAAGCTGCAACTCTCCCTGTTCATCGCATTCTCCATGACCTTAAGCTTCGTATGTGGGAAACGCCCCTTACCATTTCCCTACACACCCAATGACTCGATACCATGTATCGGGTACCAGTGTGTCCCAGTTTCTAAAAGACGCAATTACCACACCATTCCATGGTTGTGGAATCGGCAATGTGTCAAATAAAAAGTGCTAAGAGACATTCCTCGAACCCTCCAGGTAGGGAATCGAGAACCCTCGATGCCTTTAGTCGTCGTTGCTTTCAGACCACCATGTTATCGGCTAGAATCAGTTCCTACATACTCTACATGAGTATGTTCCTCAGAGAGGTGGCTAGAGATTTGGAGTTAATGGCTCCTCTTCTCCCCAATGACAAGAGAGCAGATTATCTCGCCCTTGTAAAATATACTCAAAATGTTTCAAAGTTTAACAGGGCAACTTTTGACTGTTTTGAGTGCATCAGCAGAACTTCATCTATCTGCATCGGAGCACGCAGAATTGCTTAGCTTCAAGCATCAGATCTTGAACAATGGGTTCAGGACATACTGGGTAACATCCCTTGCACTGGTGAAAACCTTTTTGGCAATGATTGGCAAGACAAGGCCTCTCATTTAGAATCTGAGAACACTACACTTAATAGACTAGCAAGGTCTATGTCTAACCGAGCTAAGAAGAAATAAGCAAAGAAATCTTTTTTCAATAAGAAGTACTATTCTTTTTGCACCACTGCTGTACAGTGTCAACACCATGCTCCTCAGAAGGGGCAGCAGCCACCAAAACATCAAAGGAAGGCTCAGACTCCTAGGTCACAGCCACCTCAACAGATCCAGCCTCCTCAGGGTCTTTGGCTGCTTTCTAGAGAACATAGCTGCTCTGCCTCTGGAGATCCCAAATCCTACCCTCATCCCCGGCAGGCTTTGTCACTTTGCCCACAGGTGGTATCTTATCACAGCAGAGCAGTGGACATTGTCCATAGTACGGGAGGGGTACAAACTTCATCTTCAAAGTCTGCCCCCCAGACTCCTCTGAGAGTTCCACTCTCAGAATCCTCTTTCTGCTCTGTTACAAGAGATCACCTCCCTCCTTCTTCAAGGAGCAATAGAGGAGGTTCCATTATCCCAACAGGGAATGGGCTTTTATTCTCCCTACTTCCTTATTCCAAAGAAAGCAGGGGGATACAGGCCCATTCTGAACCTCCGAGAACTGAACAGGCACCTGGTACAGGAGAAATTCAAAATGATCTCCCTAAGTACCCTTCTTTCATATCTCCAGAGTCAGGACTGGCTCTGTTCTATGGACCTCAAGGAGGCATATACTGTCAGACGGCTGCCTGGGTGAAAATCTTCACAGTCTTGGCAAGTGCATATCTCTATATGATTTGCAAGGTATTGTGGACAGTGTAGTTCATTCACACCAGACACAGCTGCTGACAATAATTTAGTTGTGCTCTTGGGTAAAGCCAATAAGATATTTATTTATGGGGTTATTTCTCCCAACACAGATATGCTTGGTAACACATAAATTAGGTTACTTGCTTTCAGTGTTAACTTGGAAAAACAAAGTCAAAATCAGGAAAACAACAAATGAAAAGCCACAAAGCAAGAAACAAACTGTTCTTTTCAGGTTAACTTCTGATTACTTCCCACATAGATACAGAAGTGATTCTCTCCTAGCTCACAAGCAATTAGGTAAGGCTTAATTGCTAGCAGTTACCAGTTGAAACCCCTTAGCTGGCTTGCCTTCCACTGTGTGGGTCAAATCCTGCTTCAGGAGCTTTTCTGAGTAGATTAAAGAACAAATTTGTATTTCTTTGTGATGGTTGCTGTACTTTATAACAGAAAGTTACCAACGGAGTTTAGATAGAGAGCAGTCCATATAAATAGGATCCTCATCTGCTATTATTCCCCCTTGTTCAACAAGCATGGGTTCAATATCATGGATTGGCACAGATGAATCTCTCAATGGAGCATTTTCAGGAGAATACTTGTTTCCCTGCTGTCTTTCAAGGTTATAGCTAGGGCATAGATCAGTGTTCATACCTGAGCTTCCATTGCTGCTAGAGTTCCTCTCTATATAGCCTGGCCAGTATGTAGTCCAGTTCTTATGTCCAGCCTTCCAATCCAGATCCCTGGACACTGGATCTCTCTTCACATACCTTCTGGCACAGGTCTTAGGGTCCCTTCCACGTGCAGCCGTCTCCCTCACAGGTAGCCTCTGGTGATTCCTAGCTCTGCAGCACCATTCCTCTGGCTTTCCCCAGTCCAATGGTGTATGCTGGCCCTTGGAATACCTCCCAGTATACGTACTGCTTTGGACTCTTCTAGACCTCTCAAAGGCTTTTCTCTTCCTTCTTCCAAAGGGTCTCTTTCCCTCTCTGTCCGTCCGGTTTGGCTTCTGCTTCTGATGATCCTTCAGATGAAACTGATGATCAAACTCAAGCTGATTCTCAGGATACTGAGGACAATTCTCTGGATATCCAAGGTGATCATGAAGATGGTCATCTGTAGAATAAGCTCTACTCTTATTCTGCTTAGATGAGTGCTCCTCCCTAACACAGCGCAGCTGTGCTGAATCAGGCCTTGCCCTTTGAGATGAGTGTTCCATCCCAGCACAGCTGTGCTGAATCAAGCCCTGCCCTTTGCAATGAGTGCTTGGGGATTACCTCATAGCCCTTTTGATTGAACACACGTTTTCTCACTTCAGCTCCTCTCATGGCTGTTGGAAACCTGGTGCATTCTGGGACTGGTAGTCTTTTTTGGCAAAATTCTGTTTTCTCATTTCTACCAGCACTGACAGGTTGCTTGTTCAGAGACACTTCACCTTTTTTATAGCTCCTTCCTGAGCTATGTTAAGCTTCCTTATCACAATACTCCTATTCTGATTCACTCACAGCACAGAAAGTTCCTGCACTTCATATTTCAAGGGAGACATTATCAATACAGAGTCCTGCCTTTCGGCCTCGCCTCTTCCCCAAGAGTTTTCATAAAGTGCATGGTGGTAGTAGCCGCATTCTTAAGAACTCTCGGGATATTTGTCTTCCCTTACTTAGATGCCTGGCTCATTCAAGCAAACACCTCTTTAGAAGCCAGTCTTTCCCTCTCGCACACCATGCAGGTGTTGCAATGCTTGGGATTTGTAATAAATTTTCCAAAGTCCCAACTCATCCCCTCTCATACTCTAGAGTTCATAGGGGCTCTTTTAGACACTCAGCAATCAAAGGCATTTCTGCCTCAGCTCTGCTGTGCATGACTCAGCATCTCAAGCAAGCCTCAAGAGGTTTCAGTTCTCACTGCTCGAGATCTACTACAACTGCTGGGTCATATGGTATCAACAGTGCATGTTGTCCCATATGCTCTTCTACATATGCGTGCAGCTCGCTGGACACTGACTTCCCAGTGGTCTCAGGCATCAGGTCACCTGGGAGACGAGATAGTGGTCTCCACCCGCCTAATCTCATCTCTCCAGTGGTGGCAATCCCCAGAAAACCTCCTGGTAGGGTCATCTTTTCAGATGCCAGCACATCAATGTACCCTTTTGACGGATGCGTCCAAATTGGGCTGGGGAGCTCATCTGGACTGTCTCTCCACTCAGGGACTTTGGTCTCATTGGGAGTCACATTTCCACATAAATCTACTGGAGCTCAGAGCCATTCATAGTGTCCTCAAGGTCTTCCAGGATCATCTTCAATTTTGCTCAGTTCTAGTCCAGACAGGCAATCAAATAGCCATGTTCTACGTGAACAAACAGAGCGGAACAGGCTTTTGGACCCTCTGCAGCGAGGTTCTGCATTTGTGGGCTTTTACCATACAGCATCACGTTCATCTACTCGCAGTGCATCTTCGGGAAATGTCTTGGCAGACAAACTCAGTCGAGTCCTTCACCCCCACGAGTGAGCTCTCCATGCAGACAGGGTAGCTCACATCTTTCAGATTTGGGGAACCCCAGGGATAGACCTGTTTACAAGTCCTCAGAATGCCAAGCTTCCTCGCTTTCTGCTCCAGGACTCCTGCACCGGACAGCCAACAGGTGGATGCTGTTCACCTCCACTGGGGTCAAAGCTTTCCTGTTTGCCTTCCCTCCATTCCCCTCATTCCCAAGACACTTTTCAAACTCCAGAGAGACAGAGGCTTCATGATGCTCATAGCCCCATGCTGGCCACGACAACCGTGGTATCCTGTCCTTCTACGTCTGTCTCGAGTTCAACTCATAGATCTGGGATCTGCTCCAGATCTTCTCTCTCAGGAGGAGGGGACACTGCTCCATCCCAATTCACAGTCCCTCCATCTCACAGCATGGCTGCTGAAGGCATAGCCTTCCAGGACATTAAACTCTCTCAGCAGCACTGTTCCCTCTAAGCTGTGCGCGTGTGCGCGCGCACACACTTCTCCGAGCAAGCGCACATAACTTACAACAGAGCGCACAAAGAGGACAAGCAGATGGGGCTGTGGGAGGGGCGGAAGTGCCTGATCTTGCCGCTGCTGGTGTGCCCGGCCTCCCCAAACCAGAGCACTGTGTGGCCAGGGAGCTCCAGCCCAATCGTGGCTGTGGGAGGGGCGGAAGCACCCAATCTTGCCGCCGCAGGTGTGCCCGGCCTCCCCAAACCAGAGCACTGTGTGGCCAGGGAGCTCCAGCCCAATCGGGGCTGTGGGAGGGGCGGAAGCGCCCGATCTTGCCGCCGCCAGCGTGCCCGGCCTCCCCAAACCAAGCACCGCATGGCCAGGGAGCTCCAGCCCAATCGGGGCTGTGGGAGGGGCAGAAGCACCCGATCTTGCCGCCGCCGTCGTGCCCGGCCTCCCCAAACCAAGCACCGCATGGCCAGGGAGTTCCAGCCCAATCGGGGCTGTGGGAGGGGCGGAGGAGGTCTCTCTATTTAGGAACCCCCTCACCCTAAAAGCTTCACAGTGCGCATCAGTGAGTATATATGTATTTATTATTTTTATCTCTCCTAATAGACAGTTTATTTATCACTCCTTAACAAAAGGTGTTCTGTGAGTTCACCCACTGCCCTGCGTTTTCTGTGGTTGTTACCTTTAATATTTGATGATTTGTTTTTTACCTGTCCACTATGTGGTTTTATTGTTTGTTTTATGGTTCTTTTAATGGGTGTTGATCAATACACGTTTTCATTTATGAGCCTTTATTATTGTTATTTTAATTAATCTCATCCAGCCTTTTAGATTTATTTATTATTTTAAAACCCAAAATAAGGAATCGCTTAAAGTTAGAACATTTGGAAATGCTGATGCGTGTTAAGAGCCATCTTCAAGATGGTGGATCAGTAGACCTTGATAAAATTTATTCAGACTGGGTAAATTTGAAAGATCGGAGAGAGAACTTTTGAGAATGAACTCTTCTTCCATACATAAATTATTTACATGAAATGACAATGACTTTCAATAAAAATGAACTGAAATAATACCGCATTTGTGATTGTAATTACTAGAAATTTTCCGCTTCATTTAGTAATCATCTATTTTCATTTAATTTGATTAAAATCAATGTGGTGTACATACTGTATTCTGACGTGTAGTCAAATTTTATAGTATATAACTGAGTGTCGTTATGTGGCGCACAAAAAATTTAACCTTTCTTCAAAAGCTGCACAGCTGATATTTTATGCGCACACAGCCTACAGAAAATTAGAGGGAACATTGCTCAGCAGGTTAAGGATATCCTTTTAGCGTCCAGAAAGCCTTCCACCAGGCGTTCCTTTGCCTTCAAATGGCACAGATTTTCTCTATGGTGTTCACAGAGGGCACTTTAACCCCTTCTGAGCTCCGGTGGATGCAATACTTGAGTATCTTCTCCACCTGTCTTCCTCTGGACTTAAAACCAACTCGGTAAGAGTATGCCTAAGTGCAATTGCGGCCTCTCACATGCCCTTCGATGGTCAACCCATCTCTTCTTAGCCACTTGCAGCACGCTTCATGAAGGGTCTTCTATTGACCAAACCTCCCATTAGACTCCCTCCAGTGGCATGGGATCTCAATGTTGTTCTAGGACAGCTTCTCAAGCTGCCCTTCGAACCTTTAGCCATCACCTCTCTAAAGTTTCTCACGTGGAAGGTCACCTTCCTTATTGCTCTCACTTCAGCGAGACGCATTAGTGAGCTCCAAGCCTTGGTGGCTGACAATCCTTATACACGATTCCACCATGATAAGGTAGTTCTTAGGACTCATCCTCACTTTATGCCAAAGGTGGTCTTGCCCTTCCATTTAAACCAGTCAGTCTACCTTCCGGTCTTTTTCCCTAGACCTCATTCCTCTAGGGCAGAAGCAAGCCTTCACACTTTGGATTGCAAATGTGCCGTAGCTTTCTATCTCTAGAAAACTCAAGAGCACAGAAAAGCTTCCCAACCTTTCATTGCTTTTGACTCGAGTCACCTGGGTTTGCCAGTATCTAAGTGAGCTCTCTCCAAATGGATTGCGGATTGCATCTCCTTTGCTTATGAAAGTGCAGGTCTAACTCTTGAAGGTCACGTCACTGCACATAATGTTTGAGCCATGGCTGCCTCCATGGCATATCTACGCTCTGTAGGGATTGATGAGATATGTAAAGCAGCAACTTGGTCTTCTGTCCACACTTTTGCTGCCCAATATTGCCTGGATAAGGACTCCTGCCGGGATGCCTTCTTTGGGCAAGCTGTTCTCCAGCAGATCAACTCCTACCCTCCGTCCTGGGTTTCGATACCAAACATCCTTGGAGGATACATGACCTACTTATGTGTGCCTGTAATCCACAGCCCACTGCAGGTCATCTCTCTGGCATCTTCGAGCTAGGGAGTCCCATATGTGAAGACTGCATTCCTGTTTGTTCCTGGAGATAGTGTGGTTACTCACCTGTAACAGGTGATCTTCAGGAACAGCAGGAATTTAGTCTTCACAATCTGCCCTCCTCCCCTAGGAGTTGTAGGTCTTCTCCTTTTTCTCTTCTTCTCTCCTTTTATCTCAGCTACGAACTCGACTGAGGAGGGAGAGCTGCAAAGGCGGGAAGGCAGCTACGCAGGTGCAGTGGGATGCTCCCAAAAGCTTTCCTGTTGGATGCTGGGGAGCATTCCCACACAGGCTCCATCGGTACTGATGTTACCCATATGTGAAGACTAAATTCCTGCTGTTCCTGGAGATCACCTGTTACAGGTGAGTAACTACGCTTTCTGTGCCTTCCAGCCGGTCCTTCAGTCCTCAAGCTTGTAGCTCGCTGGAAGTACTTGGGGCAGGGGAAGGGATTCCCCATCCACCCCCCACCTTATCTCCCATCAGGCCGGGTGAAGGAGGAAGCTTTGGGGATAAGAGCAGCAAGGTAAAGTCCTCTTGATCTGGAGATGGAAGAGGATGATGACAAATTTGAAAGAAGGCGAGATTCCTGACCAGGAGGAGCAGGCACGGATTGTTTGTGTCTTCCACAGGGAGGCATTGCCAGTGCTCATCGGAGAGTCCTTAAAGGCCCTTAATATCTCCGCAGGTCTTCCGGCTGAGGAGGATTCCTTGGAGGATCCACTGCTTGAAGCAGTACGAAAGATGCAGAAGGTTTTCCCGGTTCATTGCGTGGTCAAGCAGATGATCCAGGATGAGTAGAAACTGCCAGAGGCCAGCCTATGGGGGATGCGAACCATGTCGCAGTCGTATTCTTTGCTAGAAGAAGAGAAGGACTTGCTGCGGTCTCTGAAGATGGACACGGTGGTGTCAGAAGTGACCAAGAAGAAAATGATCCCAGTTGAGGGCAGCGTGGCTCTCAAGGATGCCCAGGATAGGAGGCTGGATACCTTATTGAAGCAGGACTTTGATATTAATGCTCTTGCCCTACAGGTGTCGGTGTGTGGGGCCTGGGTAGCTAGGGTCTGTCTCCGATGGTCATAATGACTACAACAGCCAAGCAACTTGTCAGGAGACTCTGCAAGGATAGTCTGGTTTGGCCTACCTCATGGACACTCACTATGATCTTATCAGGGGCCTTTTGAAGAGTATGGCCTCTGGTGGTGGCCTGCTGCTACCTCTGTCTACAGAATTGGGCAGCCAGTGAATCTTCTAAAGCCCGTCTCAGGAGGTTTCCATTCAAGGGGAAGTTGCTATTCGGGGAGGACTTGGACAAGTTAGTAAAGGAATTGGGGGACTCAAAGGGAGGAAGGCTCCCGGAGGGCAAACCAAAGCAGAGCCGCATTCCCACTCCTGTGCGGACCCAGCCACGGGAGTTCTGGAAATTTCAGACAATCCGTTTAACACCCTATCAGAGGGGCGTTTTCCCTCAAAGGGTCAGGGTTTCCAGGGGTTTTAAGGAGTGGGTAGGGGATTTAGTGCCACCGCCGCCTCCTTCTCAGGACCTAGGAAAACACAATGAAATGAGGAGGGGCCCAGATGGGGGTACTGCCAGTGGGGGATCGGCTGCAGCATTTTTACTCCACTCGGATCTGGGTCACGTCCGATCAATGGATCGTGGAGGTCATCCCAGACAGTTACACCTTCGAACTAGCACAACCAATTCCCCTTGGTTGGAGGAAGAGGCGGAGAGTTTAGAATGGGCGGAAGCCCACCTTCAGGCCTTGTCAGCAGCTCATGTGGCAGGGATCAAAAACGTCACTGCAGACTACCTAAGCCAAGACCAGGTGGATCACGGTGAATGGGAACTCTGTCCGGAGGTGTTCGGACAGGTGGTGAACTTTTGGGGCTCCGATCATGGACCTCATGGCAAGGTGAGGTTCAGTCAAGGCAAGTCGCTTCTACAGCAGAAGAAGGGAAAAGATGTCGGAGGGCTTGGACACCCTGGTCCAGAAGTGGCCCATGGAGGGCCTACTGTATGTGTTCCCTTCGTGGGTTCTCATAGGTAGGTTTGTCCAACGTATAGAGGCTCACCAAGGCTTGGTCATTCTGATAGCCCCAAATTAGCCAAGGCATCCGTGGTATGCAGACCTAGTGTGGCTGCTAGCATATTGTCCGTGGAGGCTCCCAGTGCGAGAGGATCTCTTGACCCAGGGCCCAGTCCGAATGCTGCAGGTGGATCGGTTCTCACTTATGGCATGGCTCTTGAAAGGGCATGCACCAGTTGGATCCACGAGGCTGCCTTTCGGGGGCTTTTCTTTTCAGGACAGTCTTCCTCTTGCAGGCTGTACGGACTTCACCTCCGCTGCATTTTCCTGCCATTTTTGTCAGCAGCAAGAGGGAAACATAATTTTGAGGAGTTCCTCTTCAACACTGGTTCAGAAGCCATTTTGAGGCATTTTGAAGCGCTATCTAAAGAGGACTTTTCACCAGGAAATGTCCTCAACCCTGCAGTGCTGCCTGGGCTGTGACTGAAAACGCCGCCATCTGCCATCTTAAAGGTCAATTTTGTTCCTCTCGTGCAGCCAATCAAGGGGACACTTTTACTGCAGATGGCATGGCTCCTGCCCAGGAGAAAGATGATCTGGGCTGGGAGTCCACGTGCACTGTTTCACTCACTCACTCTGGCAATGGCATTCACTCTGGAGACATTGTTCCTCATGCTGTCCTGCCTGAGCAGGGTTCACAGGCTCAGACTCTCCAGCAACAGCTGGAAAGTACAGATTCTCAATTTATGAACCTGTTCTAGACAAGCATAGGACTTAGAGCGCTCCGTCGCTGCTCCTACACCATTGGTGTATCTGGCTGCATCAGAACCACAGTCCAGAAAGTGTGCCCAACTTGCCTCAGTCTCTCAGGACAAGACGCGGGCTAAAGAGATTCTCTCCTCTGGCGGAAGGGGATTGGTCTCCACCCGACGAGGACCAGGAACGGTTCTCGGAGACTCACAGAGTAAGCAGCAACTCAGAACAAGAGGACTGCACTGCCTCTGTCAAATGGCACAGGGCACCTGGTCCAGGCAGGAGGCTGGCTGGACCATCAACCGCCTTGAAGCCCACACACCGTGTCTGGCGCTACAATACTTTCTACCTCTCTGTTGCACCCAGGCAGTCTGGGTCCTATCTGACAATGCCATGATAGTGACTTACCTCAACAGACAGGGCGGCACCAAGTGTCTGGGGATGGCCCAGGAAATGAATCTGCTCTTCCCCTGGCAGAGTATCACCTCCAGGCGCTTTCAGCACTGCATATTGTGGGAGTGGACAACGTGCAGGTGGATTTCCTCAGCCAGCATGCGCTGTATCACAGCAAATAGGAATTGGCCCCTTGGGCATTCGACCGCATTGTTCAGTGTTGGGGGTCGACCGTCTCTGGACCTGATGGCAGCCTTAACCAACTCCAAGGCATAGGCCTTCTTCAGTCGTGGAAAAGAGCTGAACTCTCTCAGGGCATCGATGCCGTGTTGCAGACTTGACCTCTGTCACAGCTTCTCTACATCTTTCCTCAGTGTGCCATGATCGGCTGCATTCTCTGGCACATAGAGATGCATCCTGGGCAGGTGATTCTGGTGGCTCTGGATTGGCCCCATCGCCCATGGTATGCTGACCTCATTGACTTGTTAGCAGCGCCATTGGCACTTGGGGCATATAGGGACCTTTTGCAGCAGGGACCAATCGTCATGGATGACCTTGCTTCCTACTCGCTTACGACTTGGCTCTTGAAAGGCACCGTTTGATTTGCAAAGGTTACATGATGGTCACTTTGCTTAAGACTTGACAGCCCTCTACATCCCGGGCATATGCCCGGGTTTGGTGCCTCTGAAACCTGATGTGCCCGGCTCTCCCTTTCCCCATTGCAGGCTCAGGTGCCAGGCATCCTTTCCTTCCTGCAAGATGGGTTTGAGAAAGGCCTGTCCCTCAATTCCTTGAAGGTCCAAGTTGCAGTGTTGACCTGCTTTTGGGGCCCACTCCATGAGTGTTCCCTGGCTTCCCATGCGGGCGTAGCTCGATTTCTGCATGTGGTCTGCACCTTGCGACACCCCCCCCCCCCCTCCCCACTTCGTCTGGTTGTACCACAGTGGGATCTTTCCCTGGTCCTCCGAGCTCTCCAGTGGGTGCCCTTCGAACTCCTGAAGACAGCAGCCTTAAAGGATCTCATGCTTAAGACGACATTCCTTGTGGCAGTTACATTGGCCTGATGGATCTCAGAACTGCAGGCCTTGTCATGCAGGGATCCATTCTTGTCTTTCTCCCCGGAAGAAGTTTCCTTGTGAATCATGTTGTCCTTTTTACCTAAAGTCTTGTCTGAGTTTCGTGTGAATCAGACTGTCTTGCTCCCCGCCTTTTCGAAGAAGTAGTACCTAGGGCATAATTTTGACCTCTACTTTCTGGATGTGAGCAGAATGTTGTGTCAGTATCTCAAGGTTACTAGTCCTTTTTGCCTCTCAGATCGTTTTTCTTGAATTCTGGGCCCCGAAGGGGGTGTGCCGCATCAAAAGCTACTATTGCTCGCTGGATTTAGCACGCCATTGAGGTAGCCTATATCCTGCAAGGTAAGCCAGTCCAGGAAGGGCTTCGGGCTCATTCCACGCGAGCACAGGTGGTGTCATGGGCGGAACGATCGCGGGTGGCACTGCTGGATATTTGCCGAGCGGCAATTTTGTCGACTTCCAGTTTCACCCTTCACTATTGCTTGGATCTCCAAGCCAGGGAAGCAGCTTGCTTGAAACCTTGTTGCCTGCAGCTGTCTCTTCCCACCCAGGGGTGGAGTGGCTGTGGTACTTCCCACTTGTCTGGACTGATCTAGCAGGATGAGTTGGAAGATGAAATTTCACTTACTGTTGTTTTTCTTTCCTGGAATCCTGTTAGACCATCTAGGATCCACCCCTTCATGTTATCTGCTTTGAGATTTCGCTTGGCTGTCTTTCGGATTGTTTCTCGACGCTCAGATGTCCTCCTCTTCCCGTGTCAGATGGCCTTGGCTGATCCTCTTCCTGTGTACATACTGTAATTTGGCTGTGAGTAGCCTTAGTTCTGCATCAGGTAGCCTTTTTAGTTAGTATCATATTGGTTCACAGTGCCTGGCCTAAATGGTGGTATCCTTTGGCTGCGCTGGGGGTTGAAGTCCTCATGCTTTATCAGTGGCATACTGAAGCTGACCCCTAGGAGTCCTGAGGTTACTACCAAAGGGGGTTTTTCTCTGTCTCTATCATCTGCTGGCAGAGGGAGTTAGCCCACTTGTCTGGACTGGGCTAGCAGGATTCCAGGAAAGGAAATTTAACGGTAAGTGAAATTTCACCTTTCCTGAAGTCTTTGTTTATCACTATCATAAAAAATTTAAGATCATGCATATGTATTGCTAGGAATAATATGAATCTCTTCCTTCTGACTCGAGCAATATGGAGGTTATCTTTTCTCCAAAGGCAAACAGGATAGCAGTCCTCGCAATGTAGATGATGATGATGTTCGACAGCCCAAGGTCAGAAATCCATTTATAATGCTTATGAGCTTTCCAGAATGCTCTACTAAGCAAAGTTTCTCGCATCAGTGGTGGTATGTGGCTACCTCAATACTATTTTTTCCACATGTCTTGTTTTTTTCAGTCTCATAATTAAGGTGATTCTTCTCAGGGTAGTCAGGATGTATAGTACACACAAGTGGAATGATGTCATCTGATGGAGTCCAGGGCAGAAAAAAGTAAACTAAGTTGCTAAAGCTTTCTAGATTGGTGAACTGAGGATCTATAGGGCTGTGTCTGACTGCACTGTGACACAGAGCCACATTAGTAGTTCTTTCAGTGGTGTCCACGGTGTGGCAAACTCTATTAGCTTTCTTTTGTGTATTTTCTCCAAGGTGCCACCGCTAACAGCTCTTTTTTTCTCTCCTTAGAAGTCCCCAGTTAGGGTTTTAATTGTATTGTAGGCTGTTTTGATTTTTAATGCTACCAAGGCCTACACAAGCATTGGCGCATCAAGCAGGATCAGAAAATCTTTTTATTAGCATTTCAATTACATCCAAATAATAACACTTGTTTCTCCAGGAACAAGCAGGAGGTTAGTCCTCACATATGGGTGACGTCAACGCTGACGGAACCCAATGGAAGCATCTACCCAGCTTTCAAAGAAAGTCTTTGGAAGATGCCACCACGCATGCATGGTCCCCTTCCCGCCCAAGGGTGCCACCTTACTCGGTCTCCCTTTTTCCGCGGAACCCAACAGACGTCCATCGTCTGTCCCCGGAAAAAAGTTGAATTTCTTGTGAATTAAAGTACCTTTCTTTCTCTGGCTAGCACTGATCCCTTTCCCACCTCTGAGCTCCATTGCCCTGGCTTCAAGTCTAGGAACCGTTTTTTTAGTTTTTTCTTCTAGTGCGGTTCGCGCCTTTTATCTAACCGCTAGCCGCGTTGAGAGTCTTCCACCACACATGGGTCCTTTTTGCCCCAGTGACCAGTGGGTTCAAAAAGTGTGATCGGTTTGCAAAGAACATGTCCTTGACCGATACACATTATTGCTGCCTCCGGTGTCTAGGTACTGACCATGTTCCAATGGTTTGCGCCCTGTGCAAGAAAATGTCCGCAAAGCCAATCCAAAGTTGTCGGCAGAAGCAAAACGACATCTTCCACAGGTCAGATTCTGCCCTGATATCCCCGGTAGCCTCATGCTCTAAGATCATAAGAACATAAGATATACCATACTGGGTCAGACCAAGGTCCATCAAGCCCAGTATCCTGTTTCCAACAGGGGCCAATCTAGGTCATACGTACCTAGCAGTTTTCCCAAAAGAGACAGGTTCCACAATGCTTGTACTGGGTCAAGCATTGATATCCTGGGTCCCTTCTTAATGATGGTTTATGGACCTTTCCTCCAGGAACTTGTCAAAACCTTTTTTAAACCCAGCTACACTAACAGCCTTTACTACATTCTCCGGTAACAAATTCCAGAGTTTGATTACACGTTGAGTGTAAAAATATTTTCTTTTATTAGTCTTAAATAGTTTACCCTGTAGCTTCATTGCATGTCCCCTAGTCTTTCTATATTCTGATAATGTAAACAATCGATCTACGTTTACCCATTCCACTCCGTTCATTAATTTATAGACTTCTATCATATCTCCCCTCAGCCGTCTCTCTTTTCCAGGTTAAAGAGCCCTAACCTTTTTAGCCTTTCTTCATAGGAGTATCCTTCCATCCCCTTTACCATTTTGGTGGCTCTTCTCTGAACCTTTTCTAATAACGCTATATCCTTTTTAAGATACGGCGACCAGAATTGCACACAATATTCAAGGTGCGGTCTCACCATGGAACAATATAGAGGCATTATAATATGTTTTGTTTTATTTTCCATTCCTTTCTTTATGATACCTTGTAGTAGCTGATAAGAATGCAATAAATAATACCCGGAGTCAGGCAAAGATTCAAGCCGGTTTAATGTGCACATGCTCAGATTGCAGTAGCATTCAAAATGGTCTGAGCACAGAGCTCAGAAAAATGACAGTTTATATACTTTTCTTCTCCAGTCTAATACGGGCAAAACTCCTCATTGGCCACAGTGGCCCACTTACTCTCATCCAATAGACATCTCTGACCGGGCCCAGGACTCGCTCCCCCTGCTTGGGTCTTACTAGCCACGGGTCAGCAACTAGACATAACACTAAACATAATACTTTTACTACAGTATATTTTGCTACTTCTGCAAGGTCACTTAGCCACAAAGATAGTGGAAGGCATATCAGAAGCATTCTTAACAAAAGCAAAACAAAGCAAGGCCAAACAAAGCAAGGCTAAGATGCATCTCTAGCCCTGGCTCAAAACACTAAACAATCTTCATAATGCTAGACAAAATATTCTTACACTGTTCAGTTTCTCTGCTATATTTTCATCCTAATTACGAGGTCAGTGCACATCTAGCAAAGATACAGTGGCGCGGCATTCTACTGAAACAGACATCTGGCTTACCTAAACAATAAACAAGAAAGTTTTAATTCTCTTATCTCCAGGAGAGCAGAACATGTTATCAAACCAGAATAGAACAGTATGTCTTTCTAACAGCTAACAGCATTCTGTAATTTTCCAAAATCAGCAATAACATTTCAAAGCAGGAAAAAAGGGCTTCAGACCTAGCTCTGCTACATGCTAGGCCATCGCCTATCACAACCTAGCATTCTATTTACTCTCTTGGCCGCCGCTGCACACTGGGCCGAGGGTTTTAAAATGTTATCCACAATGACGCCTAAATCTTTTTCCTGGGTGGTGATTCCTAATGTGGAACCTTGCATCGTGTAACCATAGTTTGGGTTGTTCTTCCCTAGGTGCATAACTTTGCACTTGTCCACATTAAATTTCATCTGCCATTTTGATTCCCAGTCTTCCAATTTATCAAGATCCTCTTGCAATTTTCCACAATCCTCTTGGGTTTTAACAGCTTTAAATAGTTTTGTGTCATCTGCAAATTTGATAACCTCACTCGTTATTCCACTTTCCAGGTCATTTATGAATATGTCAAAAAAGCAGCGGACCCAGCACAGATCCCTGGGGTACACCACTATTCACCTTTCTCCATTGGGAAAATTGGCCATTTAGCCCTACCCTCTGCTTTCTATCTTTTAATCAGTTCCTGATCCACAATAGTACACTGCCTCCTATTCCATGACTGTTTAGTTTTGCCAAAAGTCTCTGATGAGGGACCTTGTCACACGTGGATCCTTGGAGTTGCATAAAGCCCCCCGTGGCACCCGATTAGGCCCGCGAACACTCTGACAAGGGTTCTTCAGAGCGTGAGCACAAGAAGAAGAAGAAGAAATCCTCGAGGACCTCATCCTGGGAGTCGGACACTTACGGCAAATCCTGTGCCAGGTCTCAACAAGGACTCCCTCTCCTCTCTGATGCCAGACCCGGACACAATGGTGTCCACGTTGAAGGCTGCAACTCCTAAGTGGGAAGGCAGGATGATGTCATTGGAATGCAGTTACTGCCTTCCTCACCTTGCAGTAAGCATCGATGCCCTGCCCTGCCGGTGCTTGCGTCGAGACCGCAGGGACCTCGGTATCGAGGATACCATGAGCCACGGAGATGATCCTCAAGAGCCTTGAGCCAATCCTCAGTGAGGGTCTCGATCCGGCTCCTGGTCCTTTGGAGCGAGATCCTCCCCGACAAGTGCTTGTGGCTGGCCAAGCAGCCACCGTGGGTCATCGAAGACCTGATCCGAGCCCGACGCCTCAGGAGCCATCAGGCCTCGAGTCCTCGACGAACTGCTCTGACTGGTAGTCAGAGAACGAGGCTTCCCTGGAGACGAGGAAACTGTGACCTCCCCTCGGTTCAGTCTCCACTGGCATCGAGATGCCGGTCTCCTCCCGAGGATACCTCATTCCTTGAGTTTGTCCGGGACATGGCAAAGGCCTTGTCTCTCACCACGAAGTTGGAGGAGGACCCTTGCATGGAGGAGCTCGAAATCCTCCAGTATGAGGCTCCACCTAAAGAGGCCCTGATGGTCCCTGTCCCCACCATCCTCAGGTGGCGACTCCTTCGGATGTGGTAGACACCGGCGTTGATGCTGATAGTTAGCAGACACCTCGATACCATGTACTGGGTCCAGCGGGGCCCAGCTTTTGGAAGGCGCAACTCCCTCACACCTCTATGGTGGTGGAGTCGACCATGCACCGGCAGAAAAGCCCAAAGATTCACTCATCTGTGCCCCCCATGTAGGGAGTGCCGTGCCCTCTGACACAAATGCTACCAGGGCTTGATGCTGGGTTGCTGAATACAGGCCTACCAGCTGTATATCTGCATGTATCTCCAAGACCTAGCAAAAGAACTCGCGGGTTTCTCCAGGACCAAGCAGGAAGTCAGTCCTCACTTATGGGTGACGTCGGCGCCGACGGAGCCCTCGCGGAGCAATTTTCCCCAGCTTTCAAAGAAAGCCTTTGGGAATTGCAGCGCGCATGCGCGGTCCTCTTCCCGCCCAAGGGTGCCATCTTAGCCAGTCTTCTTTTTTCCGCGGAGCCCTACAGACGTCCCCGTCTTGTCCCCGCGAAAAAGTCGATATTTCTTCATTATTTTATTCTTTTTCCTTCGGTTCGACGCCGGTCTTTTTCCCGCCCGGACTCGCGACGCCGGTCACGAGTCCTCTTCTTCTTTTCGGTTTTTCTGACTTAGTCAGTTTTCGTGTTCGATTTTTCCCTGGCAGCCCGGTCCTTTGACCTCGCCAGGGCCCTTTTTCCCCCGATGGCTGCCAGTGGTTTCAAGCGGTGTGGTCAGTGTGACCGAAATATGTCACTAACTGACACACACGACTTTTGCCTCCGCTGCCTGGGCCCGGATCATGAAGAAATGATCTGTGGGCCCTGCGGCAAAATGTCCTCCAAAGCGTTGAGAAGTCGGCGGCATCAGCGGGATAGGATCTTCGCTGACCCCAGCCGTACCCGGACCTCGTCGGAGACCTCCGCGTCCAAGGGTTCCAGCTCGGACCGTCGCTGGAGTTCCTCCGACAGGGGTTCTCCCTCCGGGGACCATCGACGTCAGGTGAAACCCGCGAGGGCGGCGTCGGTGGACGCTCCTGGCTCCGCGAGGGCCAGGTCGCATAGCCCCGATAGCCGTCCCGGGTCCTTGGAGAAGGAGCATCTCACGAAGCGACCTCGCCTGGAGTCGGAGCTGCCTGCTCGGGTAAGTCCTGTGGTCCTCCTGGACTCGCCTCCGAGACAGCCGACGTCGGGCCCGACGCCGTCGGGGCCCGAGTCGGGGGCTGCTGGGTCACCTGAGCTCGGACTCAGGTTGACGGCCTTGGAGAGCAGATTGTCTGCCTTCATGGACCAGCAGCGGGCACTGCTCGCTGGCGCCGCTGCCCCGACCGCCGGGACGTCGACATCCAAGTCGACCCCGGAGACCGAGCCGATCCTCGAGTCGATGCGAACTCGAGTCGATCCTCGGTCGAGGTCACCCTCGGCCTCCCGTTCGGGACCGAGGTCGCCGACGCCGACTCCCTCGGCGTCGGGGCGGCAGGCGCCGCGCCCTGCCCGGGCCGACCCCACCGAGTCCTCGTCGGAGTCGGTCTGGGAGTCTGAAGAGGAAGAGTCGCCTGATTCTTTCCGGACTCGGTGTGTCCCCTCGGACTCACCGGAGTCCGAGCCTCGGAAGCAGTACCCCCCGGAGGATGCCCGGTTCTCGGACTTCGTCAGGGATATGGCCAAGGCTTTGGCCTTCCCTGCGGATCCCGAGGAGGAGCCTCGAGCCGAAGAGCTCGACGCCCTCCAGTATGACTCTCCCGCAAGGGAACACTTTACTGTACCGGTTCCTCCCATGCTGGAACGACTACTCTTCCGCATGTGGGAGAGTCCGGCCACCTCGCCGGTCCTGAGCAAGCGGGTCGATTCTATCTATCGAGTCCGCAAGAGCCCTGGCTTCCAAAAAGCACAGCTGCCACACCATTCCATGGTAGTGGAATCGGCCATGCATCGTCTTAAGAGCCAGAAGATGCACTCCTCGGTGCCTCCTGGCAGGGAGGCCCGTAACCTGGATGGCCTTGGCAAGAAGTGTTTCCAGGGCTCTATGCTTGCGTGTCGTGTCCAGACCTACCAGCTATACATGGGCATGTATCTCCGAGACCTGGCTAAAGAGCTAGCCGGATTCTCCGCTGGTTTGTCCGAGGAACCCTTGCGGAGGTTCCTGGCCTTGTCCACTGGTATTCGGGAATGCTCGAAATTCATATCCCGAGCAGCCTACGATGGCTTTGAAGCGTCGGCTCGAGTGCCCGCAGCCGGCATCGGTGCCCGCCGACAGGCTTGGCTTCAGTCGTCTGACCTTGAGCCCTGGGTGCAGGACAAGTTGGTCGATGTCCCCTGCCGAGGCGAAAACCTCTTTGGCAAGCCCATGGCTGAAAAGGCTGCACAAATTGAGACGGAGACTCTCACCAGGACTCTGCTTTCTAGGAAGACCTCCGCCCCTTCCCAGAAAAAGAAGGGCTCGGGAAAGAAGTCCTTTTACCCGAGGAAGGCGGCTGCCTACAAACAATACCCCCATTATCAGGCCCCTGCAGCTCCCCAACAGGGCCAGCAGGCCAAGGGACGGGGTAACGGGTCCCGTAGGCAGCAAGCCCCCAAGCCTGCACCACCAGCCCCTGCTCAGCAGGGTGGGGGTTTTTGACTCACTAAGCATAGCCTCTCCCCCCCCGCTGGTTCCTCACAGCACCGGAGGCCGGCTGGTTCACTTCGCCCACAGGTGGTCCAGCATCACCTCAGATGCCTGGGTGCTTCAAGTCGTGCGAGAAGGCTATCTTCTCCACTTCCACCAGGTCCCTCCCTCCTTTTTTCCGGGAGAACCTCCACGACCCCCTCTGCACAGGGAATTACTCCTTCAGGAGTTAGCAGGTCTTCTACAGGAGCAGGCGGTGGAACCGGTGCCCCACCACCTGGAGGGTCAAGGGTTTTACTCCAGGTATTTTCTGATACCAAAGAGAACAGGAGGCCTCAGACCCATCCTGGACCTGCGCAACCTCAACAAGTTCCTCGTGCGAGAGAAGTTCAAGATGCTTACCCTTGGAATCCTTATGCCCTACCTCCAGCAGGGAGATTGGCTATGCTCCTTGGATCTAAAGGATGCCTACACGCACATCCTCATCCACCCAAGCCACCGCCAATACCTAAGGTTTGTGGTGGCAGGAAATCATTACCAGTACAGAGTACTGCCCTTTGGCCTGTCCTCCGCACCGCGAGTCTTCACAAAATGTCTCGCGGTGGTGGCGGCCCATCTCCGGCTTCACGGCCTCTATATCTTTCCGTACCTCGACGACTGGCTCATCAGAGCAGCGTCCGCTCTGGAGGTCACCAACGCCACGCGCCGCACGGTGACTCTTCTGCAGCACTTGGGCTTTGTTATAAACTTCGCAAAGTCCACTTTGCTCCCATCACAGGATCTCGAGTTCATCGGCGCAAGACTGCACACTCCTCAGGCACGAGCATACCTTCCGCTCGACAGGGCTCAACGGCTCATGGACCTAGCCGACCGTTTTCGCAGCCAGCCCCTGGTCTCCGCCAGGCGCTTCCTGAGACTACTCGGCCATATGGCTTCCACCGTCCATGTGACCCCCAATGCCCGCCTGAATATGCGGTCTGCTCAATGGTGTCTCCGCCAGCAGTGGCGACAAGCGACAGGCGGCCTAGCAGACCTAGTGCGCATCTCCGAGCCGCTGCTCTCGTCTCTCCGGTGGTGGCTTCAGCAGCCGAACCTGTTATTCGGAATGCCTTTCCAGTCACCTCAGCCGGCCCGGGTGCTGACGACAGATGCATCCCTCCTGGGCTGGGGTGCGCATTGCCAAGGGGCACGTACTCGGGGCCTCTGGACCACATGGGAGTCTGCTCAGCAGATCAACTTCCTGGAGCTCAGGGCGATCCGCCTGGCTCTCAAGGCTTTCTCCCACCTGACTTCTCATCAGTCCGTCCTTGTCCAGACGGACAATCAAGTTGCCATGTTCTACGTGAACAAGCAAGGGGGCACGGGCTCCTTCCTCCTCTGCCGGGAGGCACAGAAGCTCTGCTCTTGGGCCGTCAGTCACGGCATTCTCCTCAAGGCAGTTTATCTCCCGGGCCAAGAGAATTACCTGGCGGACAAACTCAGCAGGATTCTTCAGCCGCACGAGTGGCGTCTGGATCCCTTGGTAGTTCAGAAGCTCTTTCTAAAGTGGGGCCTCCCCACGGTGGATCTCTTTGCCAGTCCTCACAACCGGCAACTTCCTCGCTTCTGCTCTCGTCAACCCCACCCCCTTCGGGTTGCGGCGGACGCTTTTCTACTCTCATGGTCGGGAAGCCTTCTGTATGCTTTCCCTCCCATCCCGCTAGTCTCTCGGACTCTTTTCAAGGTTCTCCGGGACAAAGCCTTCATGATCCTGGTGGCCCCTCGCTGGCCCAGACAGCCGTGGTTTCCGCTCCTGCTGCAATTAGCGGTGGAGGATCCATTCCCTCTGGGGTTTCAACCGGATCTCCTCACTCAGGATCAGGGGTCTCTGCTACACCCCAACCTCAGGTCTCTCAACCTAATGGCCTGGCTGCTGAGAGGGTAGTCCTTGCTCCCCTTCTCCTGCCGGCAGAGGTGGAGGAGGTCGTCTTGGCTTCGCGACGACCTTCTACCCGCAAATGCTACGCCCTTAAATGGCGTCGCTTTTCCGTTTGGTGTACCCAACAGTCTCAGGATCCCTTCTCCTGCCCGGTGTCGGTGATCTTGCAGTACTTGCTGCACCTCTCTAATCTGGGACTTAAGTCCAACTCCGTCAAAGTTCACCTCAGTGCTCTTTCGGCACATCATGTGCCGGTGGACGGCAGACCTCTCTCCAGCGACCCTCTCGTAGCGAGGTTTCTCCGAGGTCTCCTCCTACTTAAACCGCCTCTGCGCCCGCCAGCGCCTGACTGGGACCTGAATGTGGTTTTGCAGCAGATCACCTGTCCGCCTTTTGAACCTATGGCTACCTGTTCTCTCCGTTTTCTGTCTTGGAAAACGCTGTTCTTGATAGCCCTCACTTCCGCTAGACGCGTAAGTGAATTGCAGGCCCTCGTGTCTGATCCCCCTTACACTCGGTTCTACAAAAATAGGGTAGTCCTACGGACTCACCCTAAATTTCTTCCAAAAGTGGTCTCCCCTTTTCACATCAATCAGGAGGTGGTACTTCCGACCTTCTTTCCCAGACCACACTCCAGCCGAGCTGAAATGGTCCTCCATACCCTGGACTGTAGAAGGGCTTTGAACTTCTACCTTGACCGTACGCGGGAGCACCGTAAAGCTGCTCAGCTTTTTGTGTCTTTTGACCCCAATAAATTGGGGCTCCCGGTCTCCAAGCGTACACTGTCCATCTGGGTTGCGGACTGTATCACTTGGGCTTATGGGGCAGCCGGACTCTCCTTGGAAGGTCGAGTCACGGCTCATTGCGTTCGGGCAAAGGCCACGTCAGTGGCTTACCTCCGCTCTGTTCCTCTGGCAGACATCTGCCGGGCCGCTACTTGGTCTTCGAGCCAGACTTTTGCGGTCCATTACTGTCTCGAGAGGGAGTCCCGCAGGGACAGTGCTTTCGGACAGGCAGTCCTCCGTAATCTCTTTGAGGTCTGAGCAACTCCTACCCTCCATCCCGGATGTGGGCTACCGGTGGGTGATAATTCAGCGAAGATTCTTTCCTTCTGTGCTGCTGAGCTAGAGGGAGCTCATTTTTGTGCTTAGGGTCTCCGGTAGCCTTGAGCTTGGGAGTCCCATAAGTGAGGACTGACTTCCTGCTTGGTCCTGGAGAAAGCGTAGTTACTCACCTGTAACAGGTGTTCTCCAGGAGCAGCAGGAATCAGTCCTCACAACCCTCCCTCCTCCCCTTGGAGTTGCGATCGTCTGCTTTAGTTTTTTTTGCAAATTTTTATGCTGTCTTTTTTAGCTATGTCATCTGACTGGCTAAGATGGCACCCTTGGGCGGGAAGAGGACCGCGCATGCGCGCTGCAATTCCCAAAGGCTTTCTTTGAAAGCTGGGGAAAATTGCTCCGCGAGGGCTCCGTCGGCGCCGACGTCACCCATAAGTGAGGACTGATTCCTGCTGCTCCTGGAGAACACCTGTTACAGGTGAGTAACTACGCTTTCTCAGCGGGTCTCAGTGCAGATCACCTCCAGCGATTCCAAGCCCTCACAAAGTGTGTTAGGGAGTGCTCGAAGAATATGTCTCGAACCATCTACGACATCTTTGAGTTTAATGCGAGCATGGCCGCCGCAGGCATCGGTGCCCGACGCCAGGCCTGACTCCAGGCATCAGACCTTGAGCAGTGGGAACAGGGGAAACTCCTCAATGTCCCCTGACTCAGTGAAAACCTCTTCAGCAAACCGATGGAGGACAAGGTGGCCGAGATCGAGACAGAGTACATCACATGACTCGGCTCTCCAGGAAGACCTCCACCCTTCCCAAGAAGAAAAAGTCGAGGAAGTTGGCCCCCTTTTCACAGAAGAGGCCAGCCTTATTGAGGCTGTCCCCAATACCAGACCCTGCAGCAGGGTCACCAGGGCAAAGGACTGGGCCAAAGCCATCGTAAGTCTAAGGGCTCTAAGCCCCTAACACCGGCTCCTGCCCAAGCTGGGTTGGGGTTTTGACTCTTTGAGGAGGGGAGCAGCTGCCACCAGGGGGGCATCTGATTCACTTTGCCCATTGGTGGCCAGCCATAACCACCAACATCTGGGCCATCCAGGTGGTCCAGTATACTACCAGTACAGAGTACTACCCTTTGGCCTAGCCTCCGCACCAAGAGTCTTCACCAAATGCCTGGCAGCAGTGGCAGCCTACCTCCGTCTCCAAGGGGCCTTCATCTTCCCATAGCTGGACGACTGGCTCATGAAAGACACTGACACCAAGGTGCAACAGGCCACAGCCCGCACCATCAAGGTCCTGCAGCATTTGGGGTTTGATAAACCACCCCAAATCTCACCTCACTCCAACTCAGGACCTGCGGTTCATAGGAGCTCGTCTGGGCATTCTCCAGGCCAGGGCCTTCCTCCCCCTGGACAGGGTGGATCACCTCAGGGCCCTGGCCACCAAGGTACAGCTCCATCACTCAGTGTCGGTGCGGTCCATGCTCTGCCTACTAGGCCACATGGCATCCACAGTCCATGTGGTTCCCAATGCCCGCCTTCACATGCGTGCAGCTCAATGGTGTCCCCGCTCGCAGTGGACACAAGCCACAGGCAGGCTACAGGACAGGGTCTCAGTGTCCTGTCAACTAGCAAAGTCACTCGACTGGTGGCAAGGCACACAGCACCTACAAGAGGGTATGTCCTTCTAGTCTCCAAACCCCCAGAGGGTCCTCACCACAGATGCATCCCTGCTGGGCCGGGGTGTCCATTGTGAGGAACTGCGTACGCAGGGCAACTGGTCCCTGGCAGAGGGGCAGCAACAGATCGACTTGCTGGAGCTCAAGGCCATCATTCTGGCAATCAAGGCCTTTCACCACCACCTGCAGAATCAGTCTTTGCTAGTCCAAACTGATAACCAGGTCGTGATGCTCTACCTGAACAAGCAGGGGGGCACAGGGTCTCGGTGCCTCTGTCAGGATGCAGTAGCCCTCTGTTCGTATGCGATTGGTCAGGGAATGCTCCTCAGGGCGGTATACCTGCTGGGCCAGGACAGTGCCCTAGCGGACAGGCTGAGCAGGGTCCTCCAGGGTGACTAGATCCCAGGGTGGTGCAGCGGCTATTCCGACTCTGGGGAACCTCAAGTCTGGCCCTCTTTGACGGCCCGACCAATGCTCAGCTGCCCTGCTTCTGCGGTTCCTAACCGCATCTGTCCCGGATAGTGGCGGATGCCTTCTCATCTCGTGGTCGGAGGGCCTTCTGTACACCTTCCCTCCCACACCACTGATTGCCTGGACCCTCTTCAAGGTCCTGCAGGACAAGGCCTCTATGATCCTAGTGGCCCCCACAGTGGTCCAGGGTGCTTTGGTTTCCCCAATTGCTCTGCCACTCAGCAGAGCTGGGGATAGCCCATCGGTGGCCAGCCATAACCACCAACACCTGGGCCATCCAGGTGGTCAGAGAAGGCTACCTCCTTCACTTGGACCGAATGTCACTGGATGCATCTCTCCAGCTTTCAAAGAAAGACTTTGGGAAATGCCACCATGCATCCGTGATCCCCTTCCTGCCCAAGGGTGCCATCTTGCTCAGTCAGATGACATAGCTAGAGCCGACAAAAGAAGATGGGGATAGCCCCGGAGCTACTGACTTAGGAGGAGGGTTCCCTCCTTCACCCCAACCTGGGGTTCCTGTCGCTAACAGCATGGCTGCTGAGCGGGTAGTCTTAGCATCCTTCAACTTCCCAAGGGAGGTGGAGGAAGTCCTATTGGCCTCTCGTAAGAACTCCATGAGACTGGCATATGCCTTCAAGTGGTGCAGATTCTCAGTTTGGTGTGTGGAGCGACGGGTCAGCCCTTTCTCTTCCCAGGTGCACACGGTGCTGCAATACTTGCTCCACCTTTTGCAAACTGGACTCAAGTCCAACTCCGTCAGAGTGCACCTGAACACACTATCTGCGCACCATCATTCCATAGAGGGCAAACTTCTCTCTGCACAGCCCCTCATTACCCAATTTATGCAGGGTCCCATCCGCCCTCCCCCGATGGAATGGGACCTCGACGTGGTTCTGAGACAGCTCACCAAACTGCCTTTTGCACCTCTGGCTACCTGTCATTTGTGTTCTCTCTCCTGGAAGGTCGTCTTCCTGGTGCCACTCACCTCTGTCTGCAAAGTCAGTGAGCTTCAGGCCTTAGTGGCCAAGCCACCTTACACCAGGTTTTACAAGAACAAGGGTCATGCTTCAAACCCACCCTAAGTTTCTTCAGAAGGTGGTATCCACCTTCCACCTCAACCAGGAGGTGGTGCTCCCCACCAACTTTCCACAGCCCCACGCCAACAAGACAACAGCCGTTCTCCATACTCTGGATTGTAAGAGGGCCCTGTCCTTCTACCTGCAACGTACCCAGGGCCACTGCAAATCCTCACAGCTTTTCATTTCTTACGACCCCAATCACCTGGGGGAGGCTGTTACCAAGTGGACTCTGTCCACCTGGGTGGCGGACTGCATCGCCTTCGCACATGATCAGGCTGGGCTCTCGTTGGAGCGTCAGGTCTATGGCGACCTCGGTTGCAAGCTTACACACTGTCCCTATGACAGACGTGGTCCTCGGTTTACACCTTTGCAACTCACTACTGCCTGGAGAGGGAGTCCCTAAGGACAGCGCCTTCGGCCAGGCCATTCATAATTTCTTTGGGGTTTAAGCAAATCTTGCCCTCCAACCCTTCTGTGTTCAGGTTACCGGAGAGATGGTTCTTCCTGGACACTGGGGTCCCTAGTCTTTCCTCAGACTCACTTGCGGCTGCTCACAGCTGGGCCGTGTTTTTCTACAGGTTCTCGGTAGCCATATGTGAGGACTGACTTCTTGCTTGTTCCTGGAGAAAGCGTAGTTACTCACCTGTAACAGGTGTTCTTCAGAGACAACCCTCCCTTCTCCCCTTGGAGTTGCTGTATAATTTTTGCCATCTTCTTTTGTCGTCTCTAGCTGTCATCTGACTGAGCAAGATAGCACCCTTGGGCAGGAAGGGGATCAGGGATGCATGGTGACATCTCCCAAAGGCTTTCTTTGAAAGCTGGGGAGATGCATCCACAGGGCTCCATCAGTGTCGATGTCAACCATATATGAGGACTGATTCCTGCTGTCCTTGGAGAGCACCTGATCTCCAGGAACAAGCAGGAATGAGTCCTCACATATGGGTACGTCGGTACCGACAGAGCCTGCGCGGGAAAGCTTCCCAGAAAGAAAGCTTTTGGGAGCATCCCACAGCGCATGCGCGCTGCCTTCCCGCCTTTCCTAACCAACTCTCCTCAGTTCTTCTTTTTCCGCGGAGCCAGCAGGTCGTGTTCCTGTCACCGCTGAAGAAGTTCTTTATTTTAATTTATTTCTTTGGTCGCGTGTCTGCCTTCCCGACGCCGGACCGGTACCGCCGGTCTTTTCTTTCAAAAAAAAAAAAATTATACTTTTCCTCACTTGGTGTATTTTTCTTCTTAGGCCTACAGGCCCACAAGAAAATGTTTCCCTCATGGAAAAACCAGCCTCCGGGTTCAAAAAATGCACTAAGTGTAGCGGTACAATTTCTGTTACAGATACCCATGAATGGTGTCTTAAATGTTTGGGTCCTGAACACTCCATTCCGGATTGCCAGTCCTGCTCCATAATGTCTAAAAGAGGGTTACAGAACCGAGCAGCCAAGCTCCATGTGCTGTTTCCCACGGATGCACCGGCGGTGGCATCGACATCTTCCAGGTCTTCCTCTCCTGATGGGTCTCAGGTAACCAAAAATAAACCTAGCAGGTCCTTGAAGGGCAAATCTCCCTCTCAGCATCGAGATGCCTCCGGGCTTGCCCTCGAGGATCCTGCCCCAGCCAAACAACCCTGGCGGGAAGCTCCGGTTTCCAAAGCTCCTCCTATGGGGTTACAGGTTGACATCGACCGATCACCTGTTAGACTGCTCTGGGGTACCGGCATAATCTCCTGGTACCGATATCCAGGCAGTCGTGGCGTCCATGGATCACACTGTGCAATCCATGCAGCAGGCTATAATAGCTTTTATTCAAGCTGCGACGCCGTCGGTACCGCAATGAGTCCCGTTGTCGGTACCGATACCGGTACCGACTGCATCGACATCGGTCAGGATACCGACTCAGGTTCCTTGTCCAGGGCTATCTCTCGGTACCGATCCAATACCGGGGACGCCCGATGTCGGTACCGATCGATACGCGTATCGATCATTGGAAGGGGACAGACGATACTTCGATTCCTCTGATGATTCTGATTCATCAGATGAGTCTCCCGAAGTATCCATTACCCTTCCTGAGGAGCCTACTTCTCCAAAAAGGAGAATGTCTCCTCCAGAGGATTTGTCCTTTCAAGACTTCATAATAGAAATGGCTAAAGGACTCTCTATTTCAGTAACCTGTGAAGCAGAGCCTAGAGCAAAAAAATTTGATATTTTAGGATACTCTAAGGCTCCCAGAGAGGCAGTCACCTTGCCAATTCATGAAATTCTTCATGAACATATGATTGACTTATGGGAGACTCCTCTCACCCTTTCTCCTCATTCTCGCAGATTGGACACTATGTACCGTGTCCCTCCTTGTCCTGGATTTCAGAAAACTCAGCTTCCTCACCACTCCATTGTGGTGCAGTCAGCTATGAAAAGGATAAAGAGTACCAAAAGACACTCTTCTGCTCCCCCAGGAAGAGAATGCAGGACCTTGGATGCTTTTGGTAGGAAAATCTTCCAAGCCAGTATGCTTATTGCCAGAATCAACTCATATAGCCTTTATATGGGTATGTTTCTAAAGGAAGTTGCACAAAAGCTGCACAACTTTCTCCCTTTTATTCCAGAGGATAGAAGGGATGAATTCCTCCTTTGGCTTAAGCATACTCAAGATATTTCAAAGTTTTCCAACAGGGCAGCCTTTGATTCCTTTGAGGGTGCCAGCAGAGCCTCAGGCATTGCCATAGCTGCTCGCAAAATTGCTTGGCTCCAGGCTTCTGATCTAGAACCCTGGGTTCAGGATGGCTTAGGAAATCTGCCCTGTACGGGTGAAAATCTCTTTGGCAAAGAGTGGCAAATAAAAGCCACTCAAATGGATGCAGAGAATTCTGCTCTGGATAGACTTTCTAAGTCAACTTCCATTCCAGCCAAGAAAAAGTCTTTCAAAAAGCCTTTTTACAAAAGGAGCAGATTTCCTTCCACTTCTGGCCAACAGTCTTCTACAGGTCGCTTTGCTACTAAGCGTCAGCAACCTAAACAGGCTAGGCCTAAACCTGCAGGGGCTGCTACAACTCAGCAGTCCCAACCCCCTCAGGATTTTTGACTTGATACTAGAGAACTTAACCTATCTCCAGGAACAAGCAGGAATAAGTCCTCACATATGGGTACGTCGGTACCGACGGAGCCTGCGCGGGAAAGCTCCCCAGCTTCCTAGAATGGAAGCTTTTGGGACCTCCCACTGCACATGCGCACTGCCTTCCCGCCTTCCTGAACAGCTCTCCTCAGTTTCTCTTTTTCCGCGGAGCCAGCAGGTCGTGTATCCTGTCACCGCTGAAGAAATTGTAGTTTTTTGTTTTGTTTCTTTAGACCGCGTACCTGCCTTCCCATACCGATACCGGTATCGCCGGTCTTCCTTTTTCTTTCTTAAAAAAATTATTTTCTTTTATTATTTTTTCAGCACTTGGTCACTTCAGTTAGGCCTTCAGGCCTACTTTAATTCTCCACATGGAGAAGCCAGCCCCTGGATTTAAGAAGTGTACCAAGTGTACTGCTGTAATATCAGTCACAGACACCCATGAATGGTGTCTTAAATGTTTGGGGCCTGACCACTCCATTCCGGACTGCCCTTCCTGCTCCCAAATGTCTAAGCGTGGGCTGCAGAACCGGGCCAACAAATTCCATGTGCTGTTTGCTTCAGAGAATCCAACATCACAGTCATCCAGGTCATCATCCCCGGATGGATCTCAGGTAACCAAACCTTCTGTGGGCAAGTCCTCAAAGAGCAAATCTCCTTCAAAGCATCGAGAGGCTCTTAGTTTTGAGGACCCTGCCCCAGCCAAACAGCCCCGGCGGGAAGCCCTACCTTCCAAAACGCCAATACAGGGGCTACAGGTTGACATCGATGGCACGGCCTCGACAGATCACCTGTTGGACTGCTCTGGGGTACCGGCCCATACCGGTACCGACATCCAGGCAGCCGTGGCGTCTATGGGCAATACTGTCCAATCCATGCAGCAGGCCGTCATGGCTTTCATTAAAGCTGCAACGCCATCGGTACCGCTTCCAGCGGTTCCGGGCCCGGTTCCGGTATCGTCCGCCATGCCGGAACCCAGGCCTTCCTCTTCTAAACGCAAATCGGTACCGTATGGGCTTTCGCTCCATACCGCTTCCATACCCGGTACGCCCGATGTCGATACCGATCGGTATGCGTATCGTGCGTTGGAGGAAACTAGAGAATACACCGATTCCTCTGAGGATTTTGTCTCCTCTGATGAGTCTGCAGAGCTCTCCCTTGACCTTCCTGAGGAACCTTCTTCTCCAAAAAGGAGAATGTCTCCTCCAGAGGATTTGTCCTTTCAGGACTTTATTTTAGAAATGGCTAAAGGCCTTTCTATCACTACCTCCTCTGAAAGGGAACCAAGGTCAAAAAGATTGGATATTTTAGGATACTCTAAGTCTCCTAAAGAAGCAGTTACTCTGCCTATCCATGAAATCCTTCAGGAACAATTGATGGATTTCTGGGAGAACCCTTTAACTCTGTCTCCTTATTCCCGTAGGTTGGACACCATGTATCGGGTCCCTCCTTCTCCTGGTTTTCAGAAAACTCAATTGCCTCACCACTCCATTGTGGTAAAGTCTGCAATGAAAAAGATCAAGAGTACTAAAAGGCACTCTTCTACACCTCCAGGAAGGGAATGTAAGACACTAGACTCTTTTGGTAGGAAAATCTTCCAGGCTAGTATGCTTATAGCCAGGATTAATTCCTACAGCCTCTATATGGGCATGTTCCTAGGGGAACTTGCCAAGAAAGTACGGCATTTTGCCTCCCTTATCCCTGAGGATAAACAGGAGGACTTCCTTTCTGTTGTGAAACAACTTTTAGATGTTTCTAAGTTCTCCAACAGAGCTGCCTTTGATTCCTTCAAAGGAGCCAGCAGAGCTTCTGGCATTGCTATCGCAGCCAGACGTCTGGCCTGGCTCCAGGCTTCTGATCTGGAACCCTGGGTTCTAGATGGCTTACGGAATCTGCCCTGTACAGGTGAGAACTTATTCGGTGCAGAGTGGCAGGTTAAGGCCACTCAAATGGACGCTGAAAATGCCACCTTAGAGAGACTTTCTAAGTCCACTTCTACTCCCACTAAGAAGAAGTCTTTCAAGAGGCCTTATTATAAGAAGGCCAGATATGCTTCCAATACTGGCCAGCAATCTTCTCAACCTCGTTTTGCGGCTAAACGTCAGCAAACGAAACAAGCAAGAGCAAAGCCTGCAGCAGCTACTGCAGCTCAACAGGCTCCACCCCCTCAGGGGTTTTGACTTGCCCCTAGAGAACTTGCCATTCCTGGTTCTGGACCAACCAGAACCTCTCACCATACCTGGAAGGTTAGCTCACTTTGCTCCCAGATGGGAACAGATCACAACAGAGCAATGGACCCTCTCTATCATCCGAGAGGGTTACAAACTTCATTTCTCCAGCCTTCCTCCTCATCACATGGTGAGACCCTTCAATTCTCCATCTCCTCTCCTAGCCCTGTTGGATCAGGAGATCTCTTCTCTGCTTGCCCAAGGGGCCATAGAAGAGGTTCCTCTTCATCAATAGGGGTCAGGTTTCTACTCCCCCTATTTTCTCATTCCAAAGAAGACAGGGGGATTCAGACCAATCCTAGATCTGAGAGAATTGAACAAATTTCTGTACAAGGAGAAATTCAAAATGCTCTCTTTGGGCATTCTCCTTCCATACCTTCAGAGTCAGGACTGGCTTTGTTCTCTAGACCTGCAGGATGCGTATACACATCTACTCATCCATCCCTCCCACAGAAAATATCTTCGCTTTCTGTTCAGGGGAAGTCATTACCAATACAGAGTACTTCCCTTCGGTCTCGCTTCTGCCCCAAGAATCTTTACCAAATGCATGGCAGTCGTAGCCGCATTTCTCAGAAGCATGGGGATTTTCGTATTCCCATATCTGGACGACTGGCTCATTCGAGCTCCAACTCAGTCGCAGGCCCAGATTTCCCTAGACCGCACAAGGAACCTTCTGCAGTATCTGGGACTGGTGGTAAACCTTCCCAAGTCTCAACTCAGCCCTACTCAGTCTCTAGAATTCATAGGGGCCCGGTTGGACACCACCACTGCAAGAGCCTACCTTCCACTGGTTCGGGGTCAGCGTCTGCTGAGCTTGGCCTCCCAAGCCCAGTCCAGTACTCACTTGACAGCCAGGGAAATGCTACGCCTCCTGGGCCATATGGCCTCCACAGTACATGTGGTGCCCTATGCTCGTCTTCATATGAGAGCAGCTCAATGGACCCTGGCCACCCAGTGGACTCAGGCGTCGGGAGCACTCTCAGACCAAATACAAACCTCAAACCGTCTGTCTTGGTCCCTCCATTGGTGGATATCCACCAAGAATCTGTTGTTGGGGGCTCCCTTTCAGCCCTTGCTACCCCAAGCAACCCTCACAACAGATGCCTCCCAATTGGGGTGGGGAGCCCATCTGCTAACTCTCTCCACTCAGGGCACTTGGTCTCCACAGGAGGCCACCCTTCATATCAACCTCCTGGAACTGCGAGCAATTTACCTTGCCCTCAAGGTCTTCCATACCCTCCTTGCCAACCTGACTGTCCTGGTTCAGACAGACAATCAGGTGGCCATGTTTTACATAAACAAACAAGGAGGAACGGGCTCTCTGTCGCTTTGCAACGAAGCTCTCAGATTATGGGCCTTCGCCAGAGAGCACCAAATTCATCTGCTAGCAGTGTACCTTCCAGGAGTTCAAAACTCTCGAGCAGACAGGCTCAGTCGAGTTCTGCTGCCACACGAGTGGTCCCTACACGTGGACCAGATAACCAGAATCTTTCAGGAATGGGGGACCCCGGACATAGACCTCTTTGCAAGTCCGTGGAATGCCAAACTTCCCCGGTTCTGTTCCAGGACTCCATGTCAGGAAGCTCAGGCCACGGACGCCTTTCTCCTCCATTGGGGTCAGGCGTTCCTATATGCCTTTCCACCCATTCCACTGATTCCCAAGACTCTGTTCAAACTCCAGAGAGATCACGGCTCTATGATCCTCATAGCTCCACGCTGGCCACGCCAAGTGTGGTTCCCTCTGCTTCTACAGCTCTCCCAGGGATCCTCCCTGGACTTAGGAGCTGCACCAGACCTTCTGTCTCAGGAGGACGGGACTTTGTGGCACCCAAACCCCAAATCCCTACATCTCCGAGCTTGGTTACTGAAGGCTTAAGTCTTCAAGACTTTAATCTTTCTCAACCTGTGAAAGATATCCTTCATGCCTCTAGGAAACCTTCCACGAGGCGGTCTTATGCTTTCAAATGGAAACGTTTTTCCATTTGGTGTGCTCAGCAGGGCCTTGACCCTCTGGCACTTCCTTTGAATTCCCTCTTAGACTATCTCCTGCATCTTTCCAATGCAGGCCTTAAGACGAATTCTGTAAGAGTCCATTTAAGTGCTATTTCAGCATCCCTGAAACCTGTAAATGGACAACCTATCTCCTCTCATCCTCTTGTTGCAAGATTCATGAGAGGCCTGACCCTCACTAAACCTCCCATCAGACCCCCCCCGGTCGCATGGGATTTGAATCTAGTGCTTGGTCAGCTTATGAAGCCACCTTTTGAGCCGTTATTTTCTACCTCCTTGAAATTTCTTTCCTGGAAGGTATTATTCCTAATTGCAGTCACTTCCGCTCGTCGCATCAGCGAACTGCAGGCTCTAGTGGCTAATCCACCTTATACAAGATTTCATCATGACAAGGTGGTCCTTAGGACGAATCCCCACTTTATGCCTAAAGTGGTCTCGCCTTTTCATCTTAATCAAGAGGTATATCTACCTGTATTTTTTCCGGCTCCTCATGCCTCCAGTGCAGAGAGGAACCTTCATACTCTGGATTGTAAAAGAGCTCTAGCCTTTTACCTTAATAGGACTCAGCCACATCGAAAGTCTTCTCAACTTTTCGTGGCTTTTGATCCTTCACATTTGGGACTTCCAGTCTCCAAGCGTACACTTTCCAATTGGATTGCTCAGTGTATTTCCTTTGCTTACCAGAGTAAAAACATTTCTCTGGAAGGCCATGTCACAGCTCACAATGTGAGAGCCATGGCAACTTCTATGGCTCATCTGCACTCTGTTTCCATTGATCAGATCTGTCGAGCCGCTACCTGGGCCTCGGTTCATACCTTCACAGCCCATTACTGTTTGGACAAAGACTCCCGCCGGGATGCCTTGTTTGGCCAGGTTGTCCTCAAACACCTGTTCCATTCTTAGACAACTCCTGCCCACCTTCCCAGGATGGATGCCTGAGATCCATACGAAGATGGCGAACCTTGACAGGGGATCCCACGCATCTAAGCTAGGGAGTCCCCATATGTGAGGACTTATTCCTGCTTGTTCCTGGAGATAGCACAGTTACTTACCTGTAACAGGTGATCTCTGGGAACAGCAGGAATTAGTCCTCACAACCCACCCACCTCCCCTAGGAGTTGTAGCTTATCTATCTATCTTCCTGTCCTCTCTCTATTGACTCAGCTATAAACTCGAAACTGAGGAGAGCTGTTCAGGAAGGCGGGAAGGCAGTGCGCATGTGCAGTGGGAGGTCCCAAAAGCTTCCATTCTAGGAAGCTGGGGAGCTTTCCCGCGCAGGCTCCGTCGGTACCGACGTACCCATATGTGAGGACTAATTCCTGCTGTTCCCAGAGATCACCTGTTACAGGTAAGTAACTGTGCTTTCTGGCTCTACAACAGCCAGAACCTCTCACCATTCCAGGAAGGTTAGCTCATTTTGCTCCCAGATGGGAGCAAATCACATCAGAGCAGTGGACCCTCTCTATCATAAGAGAGGGCTACAAACTTCATTTCTCAGACCTTCCTCCCTACACCATGGTGAAACACTTCAATTCTCCCACATCTCTCCTCGACCTTTTGGATCAGGAGGTGACTACCCTTCTGGCCCAGGGGGCCATAGAAGAAGTTCCTCTTCTTCAACAGGGGTCAGGGTTTTACTCCCCCTATTTTTTCATTCCAAAGAAAACAGGGGGATACAGACCCATCCTAGATCTCAGAGAATTGAACAAATTCCTATGCAAGGAGAAATTCAAGATGCTTTCTCTAGGCACTCTCCTTCCATACCTGCAGAGTCAGGATTGGCTTTGTTCTCTAGATCTCAAGGATGCGTACACTCATGTCCTCATCCATCCATCTCACAGAAAATTCCTACGTTTTCTGTTCCAGGGAAAACATTACCAATACAGAGTGCTTCCTTTCGGTCTAGCCTCTGCTCCAAGAGTGTTCACCAAATGCATGGCAATAGTTGCTGCATTTCTACGCACTCTGGGAATATTTGTCTTCCCATACCTGGACGACTGGCTCATCCGAGTTCCAACCCAGTCAGAGGCTCAGATCTCCCTGAACCGCACCAGGCGCATTCTGCAATACCTGGGACTTGTGGTAAACCTCCCAAAGTCCCAGCTCACCCCTACTCAGTCCCTGGAATTCATAGGGGCCTGGTTGGACACCACTTCTGCAAGGGCCTACCTTCCTCAGGCCCGTTGTCAACGTCTAGTGCAGTTAGCCTCCCAGATTCAGTCAAAGAGCCATTTAACTGCCAGGGAGATGCTACAGCTGCTAGGCCATATGGCTTCCACAGTACATGTGGGTACCCTATGCTCGCCTACACATGAGAGCAGCTCAATGGACTTTGTCCACCCAGTGGACTCAAGCTTCAGGAGCTCTCTCAGACCAAATAGCAACCTCCAAACGTCTCTCTTGGTCTCTCCAATGGTGGATGTCCACTCAAAATCTGTTGCTGGGGTCCCCCTTCCAACCTTTGTTGCTCCAGGCAACCCTCACAACAGATGCCTCCCAAACAGGTTGGGGAGCTCATCTACAAGACCTCTCCACCCAAGGCATTTGGTCCCCACAGGAGACCTCTCTTCATATCAACCACTTGGAACTTCGAGCAGTATTCCTAGCTCTCAAGGTCTTTCATACCCTCCTCAGCTACAAGACAGTCCTCATTCACATGGACAATCAAGTAGCCATGTTTTACATAAACAAGCAAGGAGGAACTGGCTCTCTGTCACTTTGCAACGAAGCTCTAAGATTATGGGCCTTCGCCAGAGAGCATCAAATCCATCTCCTGGCAGTATACCTCCCAGGAATCCAAAACTCTTGGGCAGACAGACTCAGTCAAGTTCTGCTTCCACACAAATGGTCCCTGCACATGGATCAGGTACTCAGAATCTTCCAGGAATGGGGAACCCCGGACATAGACCTCTTTGCAAGTCTGTGGAATGCCAAATTTCCCCGGTTCTGTTCCAGAATTCCGTGTCAGGGAGTTCAGGCCAAGGATGCCTTCCTCCTTCATTGGGGTCAGGGCTTCCTGTATGCCTTTCCACCCATTCCTTTGATTCCCAAGACTCTGTTCAAACTCCAGAGGGATCGAGGATCTATGATCCTCGTAGCTCCATGCTGGCCACGCCAAGTGTGGTACCCTCTACCTCTGCATCTCTCCCAAGCCCCCTCCCTGGACTTGGGAGCTACACCAGACCTTCTGTCCCAGGAGGAAGGGACTTTGTGGCATCCAAATCCCAAGTCCCTTCACCTCAGAGCTTGGTTACTGAAGGCCTAGACCTTCAAGACTTCAATCTTTCTCAGCAAGTGAAGGATATCCTCCATGCTTCCAGGAAACCTTCCACTAGGCGTTCCTATGCTTTTAAATGGAAAAGATTTTCCATTTGGTGTGCTCAAAAGGGTCTTGACCCTCTGGCACTTCCTGTGAATTCTCTATTGGAATATCTCCTGCATCTCTCCAATGCAGGCCTTAAAACAAATTCAGTAAGGGTCCATTTGAGTGCTATTGCAGCATCCCTTAAGCCTCTCAATGGACAACCTATCTCCTCTCATCCTCTTATTGCAAGATTTATGAGAGGCCTAACTTTAACAAAACCTCCCATTCGACCTCCTCCGGTGGCATGGGACTTAAACTTGGTTCTTGGTCAGCTTATGAAGCCACCTTTTGAACCCTTAGCCACTACCTCCTTGAAATTTCTTTCATGGAAGGTTATTTTCCTTATTGCAGTCACTTTTGCTCGCCGCATCAGTGAACTGCAGGCCTTAGTGGCTAATCCACCTTATACAAGGTTCCATCATGATAAGGTAGTCCTTAGGACAAATCCTCACTTTATGCCTAAAGTGGTCTCACCTTTTCATCTTAATCAAGAGGTATATTTACCTGTCTTTTTTTCCAGCTCCTCATGCATCCAGTGCAGAGAGGAACCTTCATACTCTAGATTGTAAAAGAGCTCTTGCTTTTTACTTGCACAGGACACAGCAACATAGAAAGTCTTCCCAGCTTTTTGTTGCTTTTGATCCTTCTCATTTAGGACTTCCAGTCTCAAAAAGAACACTGTCCAATTGGATTGCTCAGTGTATTTCTTTTGCTTACCAGAGTAAGAACCTTTCTCTGGAGTGCCATGTCACAGCTCACAATGTGAGGGCCATGGCCGCCTCTATGGCTCATCTTCATTCTGTGTCCATCGACCAGATCTGTCGAGCAGCCACCTAGGCCTCGGTTCATACCTTCACAGCCCATTACTGTTTGGACAAGGACTCCCGCCGGGATGCCTTGTTTGGTCAGGCTGTCCTCAGACACCTGTTCCATTCTTAAACAACTCCTGCCCTCCGTCCCTTAATGGATGCCTGAGATCCATAGGAAGACGAGGAACCTTTCAGGGTCTCATACCCTTGGGGATCTCCCAGGCATCTTAGCTAGGGAGTCCCCATATGTGAGGACTCATTCCTGCTTGTTCCTGGAGATAGCACAGTTACTTACCTGTAACAGGTGATCTCTGGGAACAGCAGGAATTAGTCCTCACAAACCCTCCCACCTCCCCTAGGAGTTGTATCTCTCTCTATCTTTCCTTTCCTCTCTCTCTCTATTGTCTCAGCTTTAAACTCGAACTGAGGAGAGTTGGTTAGGAAAGGCGGGAAGGCAGCGCGCATGCGCTGTGGGAGGCTCCCAAAAGCTTTCTTTCTGGGAAGCTGGGGAGCTTTCCCGCGCAGGCTCCGTCGGTACCGACGTACCCATATGTGAGGACTAATTCCTGCTGTTCCCAGAGATCACCTGTTACAGGTAAGTAACTGTGCTTTACAGATGAGTAACTATGCTTTAGCAAATGGCAATAAAAGGAAGTCAAAAACAAAAAGTAATACAATAAGCAATTGTAAAAAATAAATACATCATTTAAGTCTTCAAAACTGGATGTTCTCCAGGACCAAGCAGGAAGTCGGTCCTCACATATGGGTGACGTTGGCGCTGATGGAGCCCCCCGTGCAGAACATTTCCCCAGCTTTCAAGGAGAGCCTTTGGGAATGCAGCGCGCATGCGCGGTCCCCTTCCCGCCAAGGGTGCCATCTTGCTCAGTCTTTCTTTTTCCGTTGAGCCCAACGGACGTGAGTTCATGTCACCCGGGAAAAGTAGATTTTTTTTCGGCTATTTTGGCTTTTTCTGTTCCGGTTCGACGCCGGTTCCCTTTCCCGCCTGGGCTCGATACACCGGTATCGAGTCCGGAGTTTTGATTTTCGTTTTTTGTCCTTCGTGACTAGCGTTCGCGCTCTTTTTGTGTTTTCACTGGCATCCCGGTCTTTTGACCTTGCAGGGGCCCTTTTTCCCCCGATGGCTGCCAACGGGTTCAAAAAGTGTGATCGGTGCAAGAAACTTATGTCTCTCACCGACACACATGACTGCTGGCCTGTGGCCCGTGCGGCAAAATGTCGTTGAAGGCGCTTCGGAGCCGTCAGCATCAATGTGAGAGAATTTTCTCTGACTCTGTGTCCGGCCGGGCCCGGACTTCGTCAGAGGCCATGACATCTCGGGAGTCTGACCCCGAGCGCTGTTGGGGTTCCTTTGAGAGGGAGTCTCCCTCCCGGGAGCACAGAAGGAAGAAGAAGCATGCAAGGGCGGCGTTGGTGGAGGCTCCTGGATCCTTGAGGGCCAGGTTGCGTAGCCCTGACCGCCGCCCCAGGCTCTCGGAGTCGGAGAGGCCCTCCAAGTTAACCTCGTGGAACCGGAGTCCCCGAGTCACGTAAGTGAGTTGTCCTCGTGGACTGTCCTCTAGGGGAGCCGACGTCGGGCCCGACGCTGTTGGGGCCGGAGTTGGGGGCTGCTGAGTATCCTGAGCTTGAACTAAGGTTGACGGCCTTGGAGAGCAGCTTGGCTGCCTTCATGGAGCAGCAGCGGTTGCCGATTGCCGGTCTGACCGGTGCATCTGCCCTGACCACCGGGACCTTGACGTCCAAGTTGACCCTGGAGACGGAGCCGATCCTCGAGTCAATGAAGTCTCGAGTCGATCCTCGGTCGCGGTCCCCCTCGACCTCCTGTGCGGGGCCGAGGTCGTCGACGCCGATACCCTCGGCATCGGGGCGGGTGGCACCGAGGCCCACACAGCCGGAGCCGCTCGATTCCTCCTCGGAGGAGTCAGCGTGGGAGACAGAGAACAAGGAGTCCCTGGACACCTTCCGGACCCTGTGCGTCCCCTCGGACTCACCGAAGTCTGAACCTCGGAGACGGTCCCCCCCTGGAGGATACCCGGTTCTCGGACTTCGTGAGGGACATGGCCAAACTCTTGGCCTTCCCTGCGGACACCGAGGAGGAGCCTCGAGCCGAAGAGCTCGATGCCCTCCAGTATGACTTTCCTCCGAAGGAAGCCTTTACTGTACCGGTTCCTCCGATGCTGGAATGCTTGCTCTTCCATATGTGGGAGGCAGCGGCCTCTGCGCCGGTTCTTAGCAAACGGGTCGATTCCATTTATCGAGTCCGTAAGAGCCCTGGGTGTTCCAAAAGGCGCAGCTACCGCACAACTCCATGGTTGTGGAATCGGCCATGCACCGCCTGAAGAGTCAGAAGATGCACTCCTTGGTGCCCCCCCAGTCGGGAGGCCCGGAACCTGGATGCCCTCGGTAGAAAGTGCTTCCAGGGCTCTATGCTATCTTGCCGTGTCCAGACCTACCAGCTGTACATGGGCATGTACCTACGAGACCTGGCAAAGGAGATTGCCGGGTTCTCAGCTGGCCTCTCCGAGGAACCTTTGCAGAGGTTCAAGGCTTTGTCAACAGGGATCCTAGAGTGCTCGAAGTTTATTTCTCGAGCAGCCTATGATGGCTTCGAGGCTTTGGCCCGGGTAGCTGCGGCTGGAATCGGTGCACGCCATCAGGCTTGGCTGCAGTCATCAGACCTGGAGTCCGTCATAAGACCTGGAGTCATGGGTGCAGGACAAGTTGGTCGATGTCCCCTGCCGAGGTGAAAACCTTTTCGTTAAGCCCATGTCCAAAAAGGCTGCAGAAATCAAGACTGAGACTCTCACCAGGACAAGGCTATCCAGGAAGACTTCTGCCCCTTCTCAGAAAAAGAAGGGCTCGGGAAAGAAGCCCTTTTTCCCAAGGAAGGGTGCTGCCTACAAATCCTACCCTCAATATCAGGCCTCTCCAGCTCCCCAACAGGGCCATCAGGCCAAGGGGCAGGGGTATGGGCCCCATAGGCAGAAGACCTCCAAGCCACCAGCTCCGGCTCCTGCACAGCAGGTAGGGGTTTTTTGACTCCCACAGCATAGCCTCTTCTCCACAGCTGGCTCCACTCAGCACAGGAGGTCAGCTGACCCTGTATGCCTGCAGTTGGCCAGCCATCACAGGGGATACCTAGGTCTTCAGCATAGTCCAAAAGGGCTACCTGCTCCACTTCTACCAGCTACCCCCTCCTACTTTCCAGGGGAGCCTCCAAGACTCCCTCTGCACAGAAACCTCCTCCTTCAGGAGTTGGCAAGTCTTCTAAAGAACATGCAGTGGAACCGGTACCTCACCACCTGGAAGGACAAGGCTTCTACTCCAGGTACTTCCTGGTACCAAAAAGGACAGGAGGCCTCTGGCCTATCCTAGACTTGTGAAACCTAAACAAGTTTCTGGAGAGGGAAAAGTTCAAGATGCTTACCCTTGGGATACTGCTGCCCTACCTCCAGCAGGGAAACTGGCTGTGCTCCTTAGACTTAAAGGATTCTTATACTCGCATCCTCATTCATCCAGACCACTGACAATATCTCAGATTTGTGGTGGGAGGAAACCATTTTCAGTACAGAGTACTTCCCTTTGGCCTAACTTCCGCCCACAGGGTTTTCACCAAATGCCTGGCGGTGGTGGCGGCCTATCTCAGGAATCAGGGAATTTTTGTCTTCCCATACCTGGACGACTGGCTCATCAGGGGTCAGTCTCTCCAGGAGGCCAGACAAGCCACTCTTCGCACTGTCTCTCTTCTTCAGCATCTGGGCTTTGTCATAAACTACGCAAAGTTCTTTGCTCCCCTCACAGAACCTAGAGTTTATAGGGGCAAGATTAGACACCCTGCAAGCAAGAGCTTACTTGCTCGAGGACAGGGCCCACAGACTGATGGACTTGGCCAACCAGTTCCACAGGAATTCTCAGGTCTCTTCCAGGCACTTCCTGTGGTTCCTGGGCCACATGGCATCCATGGTACATGTGACTCCGAATGCCCATCTGCACATGCGGGTTGCTCAGTGGTGCCCCAGAGCTTAGTGGACGCAGGCCACATGCGACCTCCGAGACAGAGTAAAGGTGTCCAAACCACTTTTGGACTCCTTGCAGTGGTGGCTACATCTCCGAAACCTTCTCAAGGGGGTACCTTTTCAGGCCCCAGCACACACAAGGGTGCTAACAACCGATGCTTCCTTAAAGGGCTGGGGTGCACATTGCCAGGGCACGTGCACTCAAGGCCTCTGGTCTCCTCGGGAGGCCACACAGCAGATCAATCTTTTGGAGCTGTGAGCAATCCGCTTGGCGCTAAAGACTTTTTCTCATGCCCTCTCTCACCAGTCTGTCTTAGTTCAGACAGACAATCAGGTAGCAATGTTCTATGTGAACAAGCCAGGGGGCACAGGGTCCAGGCTCCTATGTCAGGAAGCGCAGGCCCTTTGCTCCTTTGCAGTCAAACAAGGCATGTTTCTCAAAGCAGTTTATCTACCTGGTCAGGAGAACTTCTTAGCAGACAAGCTAAGCAGGATTCTCCAGCCCCACGAATGGCAGTTGAATCCATTGGTGGTCCAGCAGATTTTTCTACGATGAGGACTTCCATCCATCAATCTCTTTGCAAATCCACTGAACCGTCAGCTGCCCAGGTTTTGCTTCCGACAACCGCATCCCCTGAGAATGGCAGCAGATGCTTTTCTGATCTCTCGGTCTACGGGCCTCCTGTATGCGTTTCCTCTCACACCCCTGGTGGCCCGAACTCTGTTCAAGATTCTTTGGGACAAGGCCTCAGTGATTCTGGTAGCCCCCAGATGCCCGAGGCAACCGTGGTTTCCACTTCTGCTACAGTTAGCGGTGGCAACTCCTTTCCCTCTGGGGTTGCAACACAATCTCCTGTCTCAAGAACAGGGTTCCCTTCTGCATCCCAATCTCAGGTCCCTCAATCTGATGGCCTGGCTGCTGAAAGGATAGTACTAGCTCCCTTGCTTCTATCTAAGGAGGTTGAAGAGGTGGTTTTGGCCTCTAGGAGGCAGTCCACCAGAAAGTCCTATGCCCTCAAGTGGCGTAGGTTCACAATATGGTGTGCTCAGTGCAATGAAGATCCTTTCTCCTGTCTTGTGCCAGTAGTACTGCAGTATCTACTTCACCTGTCAGACCTAGGCCTTAAGTCTAATTATGTTCGGGTCCACCTCAGCGCATCACTCACCGGTGGAGGGACAGTCTCAGTCGGTTCACCCCTTGGTGTCCCGCTTTCTCAGAGGTCTGCTTCTTCTCAAGCCTCCGGTTCATCCACCGGCGACTGAGTGGGATTTGAACGTAGTCTTGCAGCAACTTACTCGCCCACCGTTTGAGCCGATGGCTACTTGCCATTTGTGTTTCCTTTCTTGGAAAGCGCTCTTCCTGGTAACTCTTACCTCGGCCAGACGTGTGAGTGAACTACAAGCTCTGGTTTCTGCTAGACCGTACACACAGTTCTGTAGGAACAGGGTGGTCCTACAGACACATCCCAAGTTCCTCCCAAAAGTGGTATCCTCTTTCCACCCCACCCCAATCAGGAGGTGGTCCTTCTGACCTTCTTTCGCAGGCCGCATTCCAGCTGGGCTGAGACAGTTTTGCATACTCTGGACTGTAAGAGGCGTTGTCCTTTTACATAGAACATTGAGTGGAGTGGAGGAGTGGCCTAGTGGTTGGGGCAGGGTACTTCAGGCCGGAAGGTCGGGGGTTCAAATCCCACTAGAGGACAGCAACCTTGGACCGGAAGGACTGGGGTTTCTAGTCCCACAGGTGCTCCTTGTGGTCTTGGGCAAGCCACTTAACCCTCCATAGCCCATGTTCCCTGTAAAATAGTTATCTCCAAGTTATAATGCCCTGTTCAGTGTAATTTCAGTTTGTTCAATGTAAACCGCACTGATGCAGAACAGCGCGGTATATAAGAGAATATAAATAAATAAATAAAATAACATACTCGGGAGCACCGAAGGGCTACTCAGCTCTTCGTCTCCTTTGACCCTAATAAACTGGGTTTACCTGTCTCCAAGCGTACGTTGTCCACTTGGGTAGCAGACTGTATCGCCTGGGCGTACAAGGCAGCCGACCGCCCCTTGCAGGGTCGAGTCACGGCCCACTGTGTCAGGGCAAATGCCGCATCAGTAGCTCATCTCTGCTCTGTTCCGTTGGCAGACATCTGCCGGGCCGCTACTTGGTCTTCAAGCCAGACACTTGCAGCCCACTACTGCCTCGAGAGAGAGTCCTGGCGGGACACTGCTTTCAGACAGGCAGTACTCCGTAATCTCTTTGAGGTTTAGGCAACTCCTACCCTCCGGCCCTTGTGTTGGGCTACCGTACGGGGGCGTTCTCAGAGGATATTCTTATCACGGATGCTGAGGCTCTTGAGAGGGAGCCATTTTTTCAGCTTTGGATTCCCGGTAGCCTAGAGCTGGGGAGTCTCATATGTGAGGACTGACTTCCTGCTCGGTCCTGGAGAAAGTGTAGTTACTCACCTGTAACAGGTGTTCTCCAGGAGCAGCAGGAATCAGTCCTCACGACCCTCCTTCCTCCCCTGGAGTTGCAGTCATATACTTCATTTTGTTTTTTGCTGTCTTTTAGCTGTGTCATCAGACTGAGCTAGATGGCACCCTTGGGCGGGAAGGGGACCGCGCATGCGTGCTGCATTCCCAAAGGCTTTCCTTGAAAGCTGGGGAAATGCTACGCACGGGGGCTCTGTCGGCGTTGACGTCACCCATATGTGATGACTGATTCCTGCTGCTCCTGGAGAACACCTGTTACAGGTGAGTAACTACTCTTTCTCCAGGACCAAGCAGGAAGTCAGTCCTCACTTATGGGTGACGTCGGCGCCGACGGAGCCCCCGCGGAGCAATTTTCCCCAGCTTTCAAAGAAAGCCTTTGGGAATTGCAGCGCGCATGCGCGGTCGTCTTCCCGCCCGAGGGTGCCATCTTAGCCAGTCTTCTTTTTTCCGCGGAGCCCTCCAGACGTACCCGTCTTGTCCCCGCGAAAAAGTCGATTTTCTTTATTATTTTATTCTTTTTCCTTCGGTTCGACGCCGATCGTTTTCCCGTCCGGACTCGCGACGCCGGTCACGAGTCCTCCTACTTTTTTTCGGTTTTTTCTGACTTTGTCAGCTTTCGTTTTCGATTTTCCCTGGCAGCCCGGTCCTTTGACCTCGCAGGGGCCCTTTTTCCCCCGATGGCTGCCAGTGGCTTTAAGCGGTGTAGTCAGTGTGACCGAAATATGTCACTTACTGACACACACGACTTTTGCCTCCGCTGCCTGGGCCCGGATCATGAGGAACTGATCTGTGGGCCCTGCGGCAAAATGTCCTCAAAAGCGTTGAGGAGTCGGCGGCATCAGCGTGATCGAATCTTCGCTGACCCCAGCCGTACCCGGACCTCGTCGGAGGCCTCCGCGTCTAAAGGCTCCAGCTCGGACCGTCGCCGGAGTTCCTCCGACCGGGGTTCTCCCTCCGGGGACCATCGTCGGATGGTGAAACCCGCGAGGGCGGCGTCGGTGGACGCTCCTGGTTCCGCGAGGGCCAGGTCGCATAGCCCCGATAGCCGCCCCGGGTCCTTGGAGAAGGAACACCTCCCGAAGCGACCTCGCCTGGAGTCGGAGATGCCTGCTCGGGTAAGTCCTGTAGTCCTTCTGGACTCGCCTCCGCGACAGCCGACGTCGGGCCCGACGCCGTCGGGGCCCGAGTCGGGGGCTGCTGGGTCACCTGAGCTCGGTCTCAGGTTGACGGCCTTGGAGAGCAGACTGTCTGCCTTCATGGACCAGCAGCGGGCACTGCTCGCTGGCCTCGCTGGCGCCGCTGCCCCGACCGCCGGGACGTCGACGTCCAAGTCGACCCCGGAGACCGAGCCGATCCTCGAGTCAATGAGAACTCGAGTCGATCCTCGGTCGAGGTCACCCTCGGCCTCCCGTTCGGGACCGAGGTCGCCGACGCCGACTCCCTCGGCGTCGGGGCGGCAGGCGCCGCGCCCTGCCCGGGCCGACCCCACCGAGTCCTCGTCGGAGTCGGTCTGGGAGTCTGAAGAGGAAGAGTCGCCTGATTCTTTCCGGACTCGGTGTGTCCCCTCGGACTCACCGGAGTCCGAGCCTCGGAAGCAGTCCCCCCCGGAGGATGCCCGGTTCTCGGACTTCGTTAGGGATATGGCCAAGGCTTTGGCCTTCCCTGCGGATCCCGAGGAGGAGCCTCGAGCCGAAGAGCTCGACGCCCTCCAGTATGACTCTCCCGCGAGGGAACACTTTACTGTACCGGTTCCTCCTATGCTGGAACGACTACTCTTCCGCATGTGGGAGAGTCCGGCCTCCTCGCCGGTCCTGAGCAAGCGGGTCGATTCTATCTATCGAGTCCGCAAGAGCCCTGGCTTTCAAAAGGCACAGCTACCGCACCATTCCATGGTAGTGGAATCGGCCATGCATCGTCTTAAGAGCCAGAAGATGCACTCCTCGGTGCCTCCTGGCAGGGAGGCCCGTAACCTGGATGGCCTTGGTAAGAAGTGTTTCCAGGGCTCTATGCTCGCATGTCGTGTCCAGACTTACCAGCTCTACATGGGCATGTATCTCCGGGATCTGGCTAAAGAGCTAGCCGGATTCTCCGCTGGTTTGTCCGAGGAACCCTTGCGGAGGTTCCTGGCCTTGTCCACTGGCATTCGGGAATGCTCAAAGTTCATGTCCCGAGCAGCCTATGATGGCTTTGAAGCATCGGCTCGAGTGGCCGCAGCCGGCATCGGTGCCCGCCGACAGGCTTGGCTTCAGTCGTCAGACCTTGAGCCCTGGGTGCAGGACAAGTTGGTCGATGTCCCCTGCCGAGGCGAAAACCTCTTTGGCAAGCCCATGGCGGATAAGGCTGCACAAATTGAGACTGAGACTCTCACCAGGACCAGGCTTTCTAGGAAGACCTCCGCCCCTTCCCAGAAAAAGAAGGGCTCGGGGAAAAAGTCCTTTTACCCGAGGAAGGCAGCTGCCTACAAACAGTACCCCCATTATCAGGCCCCTGCAGCTCCCCAACAGGGCCAGCAGGCCAAGGGACGGGGTAACGGGTCCCGTAGGCAGCAAGCCCCCAAGCCTGCACCACCAGCCCCTGCTCAGCAGGGTGGGGGTTTTTGACTCACAAAGCATAGCCTCTCCCCCCCCGCTGGTTCCTCCCAGCACCGGAGGCCGGCTGGTTCACTTCGCCCACAGGTGGTCCAGCATCACCGCAGATGCCTGGGTGCTTCAAGTCGTGCGAGAAGGCTATCTTCTCCACTTCCATCAGGTCCCTCCCTCCTATTTTCCGGGAGAACCTCCGCGACCCCCTCTGCACAGGGAATTACTCCTTCAGGAGTTAGCAGGTCTTCTGCAGGAACAGGCGGTGGAACCGGTGCCCCACCACCTGAGAGGTCAAGGCTTTTATTCCAGGTATTTTCTGATACCAAAGAGAACAGGGGGCCTCAGACCCATCCTGGACTTGCGCAACCTCAACAAGTTCCTTGTGCGGGAGAAGTTCAAAATGCTTACCCTTGGAATCCTTCTGCCCTACCTCCAGCAGGGAGATTGGCTATGCTCCTTGGATCTAAAGGATGCCTACACGCACATCCTCATCCACCCAAGCCACCGCCAATACCTAAGGTTTGTGGTGGCAGGAAATCATTACCAGTACAGAGTACTGCCCTTTGGCCTGTCCTCCGCACCGCGAGTCTTCACAAAATGTCTCGCGGTCGTGGCGGCCCATCTCCGGCTTCACGGCCTCTATGTCTTTCCGTACCTCGACGACTGGCTCATCAGAGCAGCGTCCGCTCAGGAGGTCACCAACGCCACGTGCCGCACGGTGACTCTTCTGCAGCACTTGGGCTTTGTTATAAACTTCGCAAAGTCCACTTTGCTCCCCTCACAGGATCTCGAGTTCATCGGCGCGAGGCTGCACACTCCTCAGGTGCGAGCATACCTACCGCTCGACAGGGCTCAACGGCTCATGGACCTAGCCGACCGCTTTCGCAGCCAGCCCCTGGTCTCCGCCAGGCGCTTCCTGAGACTGCTCGGCCATATGGCTTCCACCGTCCATGTGACCCCCAGCGGTCGGCTCAATGGTGTCTCCGCCAGCAGTGGCGACAAGCCACAGGCGGCCTAGCAGACCTAGTGCGCGTCTCCGAGCCGCTGGTCTCGTCTCTCCGGTGGTGGCTCCGGCAGCCGAACCTGATCTTCGGAATGCCTTTCCAGTCACCTCAACCGACCCGGGTGCTGACCACCGATGCATCCCTCCTGGGCTGGGGAGCACATTGCCAAGAGGCACGTACTCAGGGCCTCTGGACCACGTGGGAGTCTGCTCATCAGATCAACTTCCTGGAGCTCAGGGCGATCCGCCTAGCTCTCAAGGCCTTCTCCCACCTGACTTCCCAACAGTCCGTCCTTGTACAGACGGACAATCAAGTTGCCATGTTCTACGTGAACAAACAGGGGGGCACGGGCTCCTTCCTCCTCTGCAGGGAGGCACAGAAGCTCTGCTCTTGGGCCGTCAGTCACGGCATTCTCCTCAAGGCAGTTTATCTCCCGGGCCAGGAAAATTGCCTTGCGGACAAACTCAGCAGGGTCCTCCAGCCGCACGAGTGGCGTCTGGATCCCTTGGTGGTTCAGAAGCTCTTCCTCAAGTGGGGCCTCCCCACGGTGGATCTCTTTGCCAGTCCTCACAACCGGCAGCTTCCTCGCTTCTGCTCTCGTCAGCCACACCCCCTTCGGGTTGCGGCGGACGCCTTTCTGATCTCATGGTCGGGGAGCCTTCTGTACGCTTTCCCTCCCATCCCGCTAGTCTCTCGGACTCTTTTCAAGGTTCTCCGAGACAAAGCCTTCATGATCCTGGTGGCCCCTCGCTGGCCCCGGCAGCCGTGGTTTCCGCTCCTACTGCAACTGGCGGTGGAGGATCCAATCCCTCTGGGGGTACAACCGGATCTCCTCACTCAGGATCAGGGGTCCCTACTGCACCCCAACCTCAGGTCTCTCAACCTCATGGCCTGGCTGCTGAGAGGGTAGTCCTTGCTCCCCTTCTCCTGCCGGCGGAGGTGGAGGAGGTCGTCTTGGCTTCGCGACGGCCTTCTACCCGCAAATGCTACGCCCTTAAATGGCGTCGCTTTGCAGTCTGGTGTACCCAACAGTCTCAGGATCCCTTCTCCTGCCCGGTGTCGGTGATCTTGCAGTACTTGCTACACCTCTCTAATCTGGGACTTAAGTCCAACTCCGTCAAAGTTCACCTCAGTGCTCTTTCGGCACATCATGTGCCGGTGGACGGTAGACCTCTCTCGAGCGACCCTCTCGTAGCGAGGTTTCTCCGAGGTCTCCTTCTACTTAAACCACCTCTGCGCCCGCCAGCGCCTGACTGGGACCTGAATGTGGTTTTGCAGCGGATCACCTGTCCGCCTTTTGAACCTATGGCTACCTGTTCTCTCCATTTTCTGTCTTGGAAAACACTGTTCTTGATAGCCCTCACTTCCGCTAGACGCGTAAGTGAATTGCAGGCCCTCGTGTCTGATCCCCCTTACACTAGGTTCTACAAGAATAGGGTAGTCCTACGGACTCACCCAAAATTTCTGCCTAAAGTGGTCTCCCCTTTTCACATCAATCAGGAGGTGGTACTTCCAACCTTCTTTCCCAGACCACACTCCAGCCGAGCTGAAACGGTCCTCCATACCCTGGACTGTAGAAGGGCATTGAACTTCTACCTTGACCGTACGCGGGAGCACCGTAAAGCGGCTCAGCTTTTTGTGTCTTTTGACCCCAATAAATTGGGGCTCCCGGTCTCCAAGCGTACTCTGTCCATCTGGGTTGCGGACTGTATCTCTTGGGCTTATGGGGCAGCCGGACTCTCCTTAGAAAGTCGAGTCACGGCTCATTGCGTTCGGGCAAAGGCTACGTCAGTGGCTTACCTCCGCTCTGTTCCGCTGGCAGACATCTGCCGGGCCGCTACTTGGTCTTCGAGCCAGACTTTTGCGGTCCATTACTGTCTCGAGAGGGAGTCCCGTAGGGACAGTGCTTTCGGACAGGCAGTCCTCCGTAATCTCTTTGAGGTCTGAGCAACTCCTACCCTCCATCCCGGATGTGGGCTACCGGTGGGTGATGATTCAGCGAAGATTCTATCCTTCTGTGCTGCTGAGCTAGAGGGAGCTCATTTTTGTGCTTAGGGTCTCCGGTAGCCTTGAGCTTGGGAGTCCCATAAGTGAGGACTGACTTCCTGCTTGGTCCTGGAGAAAGCGTAGTTACTCACCTGTAACAGGTGTTCTCCAGGAGCAGCAGGAATCAGTCCTCACTACCCTCCCTCCTCCCCTAGGAGTTGCAATCGTCTGCTTATGTTCTTTTTGCAAATTTTTATGCTGTCTTTTTTAGCTATGTCATCTGACTGGCTAAGATGGCACCCTCGGGCGGGAAGACGACCGCGCATGCGCGCTGCAATTCCCAAAGGCTTTCTTTGAAAGCTGGGGAAAATTGCTCCGCGGGGGCTCCGTCGGCGCCGACGTCACCCATAAGTGAGGACTGATTCCTGCTGCTCCTGGAGAACACCTGTTACAGGTGAGTAACTACGCTATCCAAGAATCGCAATTCCATGAAATCCAAAAAAAGAAAAGAAAAATAAATCATGAAGAGACAAATATGCTCTAATTTCCTCTATGGCCATCAGCAGCAGCAGGCAAAGATTTTCCAGCACTCCAAGACCCCTTTCGGAACTTCGGGATGACCCCGGGGCCTTGAGACTCTGAGGGCACAGGTCCTCCAAACGGAGCACCCTGGAGGTGGAACACAAGAAGAAACCCTCTGACTGCCTTGGACAGGTCAGAGAAGATGGCTAAGTCCTACTCCTGGCCCTGCAGTCCACACCGTAAGTCCGAGGGGATGAAGCAGGAGCAGCCATCCAAAGTGGCCCGTAAGGAATCGTCTGCCTCCGGCAATTGCCCTCGGACCCCTGAGGCCATCCTAATTGAGGACTTTCCCTCGTCTTAACCGGTGCCAGGCCCAAAATCCTTGGTGCCCACGCTGAAGGCTGCAGAGCCATCTGGACTAGAGACCAGAATAGCAACCTTAGAGTGCAACTTATCTGCCTTCACGGCCCAGCAGCGGGTTCTGGTGTCTGGTTCATCAACCCCAGCCACCAGGCCCTTGACCTCAAGGACATCTCCGGTGGTCGAGCCAGTCCTCGAGCGCTACCAGCTTCGAGATGTCCCAATCCAGATCTTCTGGTCCAAGATCCTCCTCAGTGAGTGCCCGTGGCTCCGACCGCAGGGCCTCAGAGGGACATGGGCCCTTGGGCCTGGGACACAGACTGCTCTCAACACCTCCATAGACTGTGACCTCGGATTGGAAAATAGAGGACAGTGAGTCCCTAGCCACACAACATCACCGTGTTGTGCCTTCGAATCCATCTCCCACCAAGACCCACACCAGTCCCCACCTGAGGATATGGCCTTCCTTGATTTCGTGTGGGACATTTTGAATGTCCTGATGTTCGACACAGAGTCTGAGGAGGATCCTCGCATGGAGGAACTCGAGATCCTCCAGTACGAGGTTTCCCTGAAGGAGGCACTCACAGTGCCCGTCCTTCAAATCCCTTCACCCCCCTGAGTCGCCATCAAATGCCTAGCAGTGGTCGTGGCCCACCTTCTCCTTCAAGAGGCCTTCGTCTTCCCCTACCTGGATGACTGGCTCATAAGAGGGGGCTCGGCCATCGAGTTGCAGCAGGCCACAGCCCGCACCATCCACGACTTCCAGTATCTGGGGTTTGTCATAAACCACCCCAAATCCCTTGTCCTCTTGACATGGCCGAACACCCTTCAGGCCAGAGTCTTCCTACCTCAGGGCACTGGCTGCAGACATGCAGCACCGATGCTCTTTGTCAACTCATCTTCTGCTCAGACTGCTGGGCCACATGACATCCACAGTCCATATTTCCCCGGGCACCCCCCTTCACATGAGGGTGGCCCAGTGGTGCCTCTGCTCCCAGTGGACTCAGGCCACAGGCTGGCTCTGAGACAGGGTGATGGTAACCTGCCGGCTGGTGGCAAGTACCTCAGCATCTTCAGGCGGGATGCCTTTTCAGGTCCCCACCCCCTCCCCCTGAGAGTTCTCACCATGTATGCCTTCCTTCTGGGCTGGGGGGCGCATTGTGAGGACCTTTGCACTCGGGGCAATTGGTCATAGGCAGAAAGCCAACAGCATATAAACCACCTAGAGCTTTGAGCCATATCCCTGGCTTTCCGAGCCTTTTGTCACCATCTGCAGCACTAATCCATGCTGATTCAAATGGACAACCAGGTCAGAATGTTCTGCGTCAACAAGCAGGGGGGGCACAGGGTCTTACACCCTCTGGTGGGAGGCAGGAGCAATCTGCTTGTATGCGAACCCCCATGAGATGCTCCTGCAGACAGTATATCTGCCGGCCAGGACAGTGCCCTGGCAGACAGGCTGAGCATGGTCCTCCAGCCGCACGGGTGGCAGCTGAACCACAGAGTGACCTCTTGGCTCTTCCAGCTCTTGTAAACTCCATGGCTGGACCTCTTTTCCAGTTTGGCCAACTCTGTTGCCCTGCTTTTGCTCCTGACAACAGCCACACCCATCCCAGGTGGCAATGGATGCCTTCCTCATCCTGTGGATGGAGGGCCTTCTTTATGCCTTCCTGCCCATGCTGCTGATAGCTAAGTCACTCTTCAAGGCTCAGCTGGACAGGGCATCACTGATATTGGTGGGCCTTTGGTGGCCCAGGCAACCATGGTTCCCACTGCTCCTTCACATGTCCATAGTGCCCACGGTCCCCCTGGGGAGTGACTCAGGACTACTGTCGCAGGAGGAGGGCTCCATTCTACAATCTGGGGTCTCTTTTGCTAATGGCTTGGCTGCTGAACGGGTAGCCTTGGCTCCTTTCAGGGAAGGTTGAGGAGGTGGTCCTGGCCTCCTGTAGGACCTACTTGAGACAGGCTTATGCCTTCAAATGGTGCAGATTCTCTGTGTGGTGCGCAGAGTGATGGGTTAACCTATTCTCATGATCTGTGCAAATTGTGCTGCAATATTTGCTTCACCTGTCTCTGATGGGACTGAAGTCCAACTCGGTTTGGGTCCACCTGAGTGCTCTGGCGCACCACCACCTCAACAAGGGCAATCCTCTCTCTATCCAGCCACTTGTAACCTGTTTCCTGCATTGGCCTCCTTTTATTCAAACCCCCCATTCGCCCACCAGCAGTGGAGTGAGACCTAAACGCGATGCTCTCACGGGTCCACCATTCGAGCCCCTGGCTATCTGCCTACCTGTGTTACCTTTCATGGAAGGTTGTCTTCCTGGTGATGCTCATGTCTGCTCATAGGGTCAACGAGCTTCATGCTTTAGTGGCGGATCTGCCTTACATGAGGTTCTATAAGAACAGGGTCATGCTTCATACACGCCCTAGGTTCCTCCCCAAGGTAGTTTCCCCATTCCACCTCAATCAGGAGATGGTGCTCCCCACCTTCTTCCCTTGGCCTTACACCAGCAGGGCAGACACCATCCTTCATACCCTTAACTGTAAGAGGGCTCTGTCCTTCTACCTCCAATGTACCCAGGGCCACCGCATAGCCTTGTAGCTTTTTGTCTCCTGTGACTCCAGCTGGCTGGGTGAGGCTGTGACCAAGCGTACTCTGTCCACTTGGGTGGCGGACTGCATTGCCCTCACTTACGAGTAGGCTGGGCTCTTGCTGGAGCGCCAGGTCACTGCACAAGGCATCAGGGCCATGGAGCCTCTGTGGCAAACCTGCGTTCCGTCCCCATGACGGAAATCTGCCGGGCCACCACCTGGTCTTCTGTCCAGACCTTCGCAGCTCATTACTGCCTCCGTCCCTCCTGTGTTCATGCTACAGGAGTGCTAGTTCCTCACTGGACACTTGGGTCTCTTGAGAGTCTGTTACTTGGGACTCCTTGCTGCTGCTTGCGGCTCACCTTTTTCTGGTCACACATGGCATTTTACAGGCTTTCTGTAGCCTGTAACTAGGAAGTCCCATATGTGAGGACTGACTTCCTTCTTATTCCCGAAGAAAGCGTAGTTACTCATCCGTAATAGGTGTTCTCCAGGGACAGCAGGAATCAGTCCTCACATCTCTCCCTCTTCCCCGTGGAGTTGCTTCTTTGTCATTTTTTTTGCTGTCTTTAGCTGTGTCAATTGAGACAAGATGGTTCCTTTGGGCGGGAAGGGGACCACCCATTCGTGGTGCATCTCCCAAAGGCTTTCTTTGAAAACTGGGGAGAAGCTTCCGCGTGTGCTCCATCAGTGCCCACTTCACCCATATGTGAGGACCATTTCCTGCTGTCCCTGGAGAACACCCTATTACAAGTGAGTAACTACACTTAATTGGAGGACAAGTGTTTTCAGGTATGTTCAATACTTCAAAAAAGTACTTTTTTGAAATGCCCAAAGAGATTAATGGCAGTACAGGAAAATTCAGGAATCTTTGTCCTTTTCCTCTGAACATTCTTAATATTCTTCAGTTTTGATCTGAAACGTACATTGTTCCAGGTTACTGCTACTTTTTCTTCTTGTCATTTCCCTACTTTTTCCTTCAGACATTCTAAGTGCTTCTTGTGCTCAGAAACAACTGAATCCAGTTCAACTATTTTACTAGAAACACTCTGCTGGCTCATTGAAGTGTTTTGCAAACACAAATCTTTTCCAGGGTTTCAAGGGCTTCCCAAATTCCATCTAGGGAAACTGTTTTAGGGTTTGTCAATAAAGGTTGAAACAAAGAAATACTTATTTGGGTTCAAAGCAGCCCCAGACGCATGAGTCACAGGAAAGGAAGAAGACTCGTTCACAGAATCCTCTATGGCTTTCAGCGTTGAACATGGGCCTGCTGCAGAGATAACCTGGTGGCACTGTAGCCTTCAGCTGTTGCCGCTGTCCCTGCACCAGGCTGAGGACCAGCTTACTTTCGCTTCTTATAGCCCATGGAGACTTCAGGGTTGCATGTTCTGCTGGCTGCACCAGCGGATTCCTTTGCTCTGGGCTCAGAGATGGCTTAGTTAGAGGGAACTGCAGACAACCTTTCCTCCGCAGTAACGCTCAGCTACCGTACCAATGGAGTTGACTTAACAGCAGGGCCCTAATAAGGGACAAACCAATCCAAACTAGCTTGTTCCAAATAAGATATCGGCTTTGCAGGGCCAAACTGATGCTTTCTTTTCCTTTGCGCAAGAGAAAATCAGGAAACAAATGGCATAACCAGGAGAGAGAAGCCACCGTACCTCAGCCCGTGGCCATTTTGGATCTTACAGAAAGTCTCTTCAATACTGATAGCTCAAAGCAGTAAACTGCACTTTGCTCTAGCACCGAGTTTTGCTCAAGATTTTCCCATGCTAATATTGCTCCTAATGCAGAAAGCCATTGCACTAACGCATAGTGTAGTGGGCATGCTAATTGCATGTAAAAGAGTACATACTTAATTACTGACAAAAAAAATAACTGTGCTGAAACTTAACAAAGTTTTTTTTGGGGATTTTTGGTTTTTTTTCTTTTCTCTTAACGCTGGCAGGTGTAAAGATGCAGCAGAGAGCAAAGGTATCATCTGAGGTGGTGTGAAACCACTTCAGATGACCCAAAGCCCAGATCCCCAATTGTATGAATACTGACATTGGAGATCCAGTGTCCTGAACCTGCCATCCTCTTAAAACAAAAATGATCCCGGTGACCCCTACCCCTCACTCCATGACCTGGACCAAAAGTAGCATTAATTGTTCAAGTAGAAACTACAGCACCCCTACTCCTTCCTCTGATAACCCTCACCCCGTAGCTATAACCCCTCTGATCTTTCCCTCCCCTTTGGTAGTTCCAGCCCCCCTAACCCCACCTCCACTGTACCTCCTTTGTTAGGGAGCAGAAGCAGTGCCCACACACTCATGACCCTGCACCATAATCTTGGAAAGTGATGGTGCTTGAGCCCATGGGGTACATCCTGGAATGCATTGGGCAGGGTCTGTATAAACTAAAAAAAAAAAAAAAATCCTTATATGGCAGACTGAGTCCCACCCCCCATTGTGCATACTGGGACTCAGTGCAGGGTCAGTCAGTCTGCTGACCCCATGCTATGTGTCCCAGAATGCACCATAGGGGGTGGGGTCAGTTTGCCATACAAGGATTTTTTTTTTTTACCTTGTATGTCAAACCGCCCCTGCCTAGTGCATACTAAGCTGCACCCCATGGGGTCAGGCACTGCCTTTTTTTTTAAGATTTCATTGCAAGGGCAGGAACTTGTTGGCATGACTTTTTTTTCTTTCTGAACAGCATGCCATACATATGCATAAAGTATAGGTGCTGCTAATGCAAACACCTGTACACAGGTAGCTCTTTGCTTAGTGCAGACTTTTTGTGTGATGTTAATTTACAAGCTGTTCGCTTATAGCGTTGCTGAGCAAAATGTCTGCGTTAGTGCAGGGTTTCCTAACGCAAGGTTTCTGTATTGAGCTGTGAGTCATTTGATTTCATTGCATTTATATTTCATCCTATGTCCCAGAGGCAGGAGCTTGCCAGCAGCTTGAAGCCCTGGCAGTGTACCTGGGACAGTACTGGTCAACACCCACAAAATGTGCCTGGCATGTCTTTTGCCTGAACATTGCATCTTTGCCTGCACCACCTGTCAGAACATACTGCTTAGGAGCCTTTGTAGCCATTAAGAGCAGAAGAAGATCTTTGGTTCTACTAAATCAAACTTAAGTGGATTGGGAGCAGAAAGATTGACCTCCAAAGACCTTTGAGCTTCACTGAGTGTTGGGGATGCATCAACATCAGTCTCCCTCAAGGCAGAGCATTAGAGGCTGTTGGAACCAAATGTCATTGAAATTCTACCTCATGCATGTAAAGGATTCTGCTGCATCAACATTGCCATTAATCCCCATTGCTACACAGTGTCAAGAGCAAGGAAAGTAAGCTGCTGTCCCGCCTTCAAAGCATTCTTGCATAGAGGACTGCTCATACATCTGAGGTCATGCATCTAAGGTCTTCCAGAGCTTAGGATCCAACCACTGACATGTAGCAAATGACCTGGGAAGATGTTGCCTCTCCAGCTGTACACCAAGCGTCATTGGCATTGGCAGTCCTTGATGAAGGGTTGGATATGAAGGTCCAGAAGAGACTGAACCCTTCAATATACATCAACTGCATTGACACCAATGCCAAGGGAGGTACAGCTGATCCTGGAAACTATAATGCTAACTGGAGGCATGGTATCCATGCCAAAGCATCAGAACTAGCTGCTCTCATATTCATCACCAGTGCACCGAAGAGAAACATCACAAAGACTAGACCCCAGCAGACAAAAGGAACCTTCAAAGAGGCCTTATCTGCTAGCCAGGTATTCACTTGGACCTCTCTTACGAAACAGTTTTCTGATGCAAGAATCTGTGAACAGTCCTAAGGTACCACCTATAGATCAGTAGATTCCATTTAATCAGAGTAGTCTCCTAGTCTTTCCTCACTCTGCTTCTGAGGAAAAGAGAGAGTCTCCACTAGAGGTCCTTTGTTCATCAGTTTTGTTGAGGAACTGAGATAATTTAATTTAAATTGGAGAAAGAGGTAGAGAGATCTTAGAAGATGCTGAACATCTCAAATTTCTTGGTGTCACCCTTCCTCCAAGTAACCATGACACTACTTATTCAAGAGATCCTTAAGGATGTGTACAGATGAGAATTTAGGAGAATCCCTAAGTGTGTGCAATCTTTTTGGTAAGAAGGCTGTCTCTACTTAGAGTTCAGAAGTCTCTCACATTTGAGATGTGGCAGTTAATACATTTGTCAGTTGTAGTCAAATCCATTCTCAAGAAAGCCAAGAAGACAAGACTCTACTCTGTTCTCCCTGGGGAAGAATACTCATACCCTGGATCTTCTTGGGAGATGATATATATTCTCTGTGGATAAGCAAGAATAAGCCCTCTCTTATGGGTGACGTCTCCAGTGGAACCCCATGCGGGAACACTCCTCAGCTTCTATTGGAAGGTTTTGGGAGGCTTCACTGTGTCTGTGTCTGTGTGCCTGCTTCTTGCCTGCCACCGCGGTGCTATCTTGATTGTCTTTTGCTTTTCGTGGAGCCCCATGGACATGTTCCAGACATCTCTGTTGGTAAACTTCTATTTTCCCCTCATGGGTTTTTTTTGTCTTGGGTTTCTTCTCCCATTCACCTGTCATCGCAGTTGTCTTCTCCCGTTTACCTTTTTTCTCCTTCGATCATTAATTTTTGTCTTGCAGCGGCACCTCTGCTCTCCTGGTGCCTGTGCTCTGGCGGTCCTTGATTCTTGTCATTGAGCCATTCAACTTTGCTGTAGCTATTTTTCCAGATGACATGTCCCAGAAATCCACCAGCGGGTTCAAAAAGTGTTTCAAGTGCTCCAGGACCATATCGATCGCAGATAACCAGAATTGGTGCCTACAGTGCCTGGGACCTGATCATCAGCCCTCTTCTTGTAATTTGTATTCGCAGATGACAAAAAGAGGACTCAAGGGTTGTGAGAAGCAGCGCAAATCACTTTTTGGTACTGAGAAGTCCAATTCATCGGTATTGGTCTCTATGGCTTCTAAGGTTGCAGCAGATGCTGGCGGTGCATCAGTGCTGAAGGGCTCTTGAGCTCAGAGTTGAGCACCTGTAGTGCCCCAGAGCATTGGCCATTGATTGATCTCCACCTGAAGAAAAGGAAGGATTTGACCACGTCGACTTCGATGTCGAGGGGTGACCACGCTGAACATCGGGTGAAGGCTCTGGTGCATTGCTGTCAGAGCCCTTCAAGGCATGACATCGAGAGCGATAGGGATCTGCATGAGCGCCCCTCAAAGGTGCCCCCGAAGGGAGGAGAGCTCATTTATTTTATTTATTTAACAAATCTTTAATACTGCTGTATCTACTAGTCACAGTGGTTTACATAGAACAGATTAGAACAGAACTCAAACATTACATGGAGCACTTTGAACAAATCAACTATACAATTTCAACTGCGCAAAATAGTCAACGAGGGACAGAGCTGTAGGTTAAAACTGTGCAGTGCATAGGTAATCATTCGTAGGGCAAAGGTTTGTCGCACATGGGTGTGCTGGGTGCCAGGTTGGCTTATGGGGTGTGTTACAGGCAAAATGATATAGAGTGAAAATATTCTAGATGTGGGCAGCTAGTAAGAGGGTGGCTAGGTGTCTGAGCCAAAATTATTCCATGAAAACAAATGCTTTTAACTTGTGAAAGTCTCCAAGGTCCGTGAGTGAGCGAAGGTCTGAGGGGAGTGAGTTCCAGATGGTTGGAGTGTAAAAGCAGAAGGCTGTATTGGTGGTGGAGGTGCTGATGCATGTGATTGAGGTTGGTACTGCAAGGAGAGTGTGGTTTGCACTTCTCCGTGATCTCTGGCAAATGGGTTTGTTAAGTAGCTGGAGGATGGTCCTGAAAATTGTCAGTGCCACTTTGTACATCACTCTGCTGAAGATGGGTAGCCAGTGTAGTTGCTTCAATATAGGTGTTATGTGAGCATGACGATTGGTACCCATGATGAGTCTGGCTGCTACATTCTGTGCAAACTGTAGAGGCTGTAGTGTGGATTTCGATAGGCCCTAATAGCTAATATTAGCATAGTCAAAACTGGGGTGATGAGGGCCTGGCAGACGTTTCTGAAGTCCTCATGGTCAAGCAAAAGTCAGAGGTTCTACAGGGTTTTGATGTGATAGTATACTGCTTTTGTAACCTGCTTAACATGGGCATTGAAGTTCAGGGACTGGTTCATCCAGAATATCAGTGGGGCACTGACAGCTGAGTCCCAGCCACTGATATCCCTGTACACTACTGGGTACATAAGTCAAAGTTGCTCAGGCCCCTCAGCCTTCGGAATCGGCAGCCATGGAGAAGTGCCTTCTGCAAACACTTGAACGCATTGTGGTGCTTTTGGCGGTGCAGCATGCCGGGGCCTCAACGTCTACTGCATCAACATCGGCCACTGTACAACTGATCCTCGAGATGCTTGCCCTGCCTGTGCGAGAGGTGTCAACATTGGGGTATCAAAGGACCCAGACACTGATGCCTGCCTGGCTGATATCACTAACTAGTGTCTTGGGGTCCAGTGTGCTTGCATGCTCTAGAAAGATATTGGTGCATCATTGCTCCTGAAGGAACTCACGATCCCCTCAAAGCAGGAGAGTGATCCAGGCAGAGACTCGGACGTACTTTGACTTCCTCTCTGAGTTTGACGCAGAAGGCAGAGTCACTGACTTGAAATCGGAGGATTTATTAGAGGGCAGGTCCCTGAAGCTCCCATCGGACCCTTCTCCACCTCATGAACAGCACAAGTCTCTTCCTGAGAATATAAACCTTCAAGAGTTTGTGAGGGATATGGCTAAGGCCATTCCATTTTCCTTGAAGACTGAGGATGAGCCCAGGGCAGAAGAGTTGAAGATCCTACAGTACTCTTCAGTTCTTAAGGCGTTGGTGACAGTGTCCATGCACCGTATCCTGCAGAGGGAACAGATGAGAATGTGAGAGAACCCTCTCACTGTACCTCTCGTTAGTAGAAGGCTTGACTCCATGAACAGAGTTCAGAAGGCTCCTGAATTTGAAAAGCCACAGCAACAGCATCATTCCTTAGTGGTCATATCCGCCCTAAAGAGAATCAAGAGTACCAAGATTCTTTCCTTGGCTCTCCCAGGGAGGGAGGTTCATACATTTGATTCTTTCGGGAGAAAAGGTTTCCAGCACTCCATGCTTGTTACCCACCTAACATGGTGGATATGTTCTTAAAGAGCATCATGTGCGACTTGACTAATATGGCCCAGATCCTCCCTCCAGAGAAACTGGATCAGTACTGTTCCCTAGTGGGCCACAGCAAGGACTGCTTGAAGTTCATGGTCCGAGTGACCTATGATAGCTTTGAGATGCCATCCAGAAATGCTGCCATCGGCGTTGGTGCCCGGAGTCTCACTTAGCTTCAGTTGTTGTACGTAGAAAAGACAGTGCAAAACAAGCTGGCAGACTTCCCATACTGTGGAGAGATTCTCTTCAGGGAGCAGGTCGAGGAGAAAGCTGGCAATATCGAAAAGCAGCATGTTACTCTTTCCAGGCTCTCCAGGCACACATCTGAGCATGCCTCCTATCATAGGAGGTACCCAGGGGGAAACCAGAAAAAAAGATCTATTACCTTAGCAGGCATAGGTACTTTCCTGGGCCCCAGACCTCCCAACCCAAGCAAATCCTTTGCCAACAGCAGCATTGAGAGAAGCCTCAGAAGGCCCAGCCAAAACCTGGGATGGGATTTTGACTGGTTTCTGCAGATGCATACGAGCCCACAAAAAAGGGGAGTGAAACATGGCCACACCAGCAGTTATTGCAAAAACATGATTTTAGTCGAAAAACCTTTTAGTTTAATTGCATCAGGAACTACTTCAGAGAGAAATCGCAGCCCTCTTGTCAGATCTCACGATCGAGCTCATGCCACCAGAGTAAAGAGGCCGGGTTTTATTCCAGGTACTTCCTGATCCCATCCCAGACCTAAGAGATCTGAACCTGTACTTGCTGAGAGAAAAGTTCAAAATGATTTCTCTAGGTATTCTGCTTTTTTACCTCCAAAAAAGAGATTGGCTATGCTCTCTGGATCTCAAAGGTGTCTACACCCACATTGGAGCCCTGTTTGACACAACTCAGGCAAGAGCACGATCAACTTCACAAATTGACAGCACTGGTGTGGGAACCTCAAGTGAGACAGTAGGTAACAGCTCGCAGGATGTTGACTGCACTAGGCCACATGGTCTCTACAGTGCATGTCACACACCCTTGGCACACTTCCAGATGAGGCAATCTCAGTGGACTCTGTGCTCAATGGACTCAGGCCACAGGTCAACTGAGGAATCATTTGTGTTACCGCCTCTCTCGTTCAGTCATTACAGTGGTGGACCGTCCACCACAATTTGTGCAAGGGCCTTCCATTCCAAATTGCTCCACCACGAAATGTTCTGACCGTCGCATCCAAGCTGGGGTGTGGAGCTCATCTTGATGGGTTGCATACCCAAGGCAATTGGTCCATCCAAGAAAGTCTCCATCAGATCATCTTCTTGGAACTAAGAGCGAATGCTCTAAGGGATTTCTGATATCGACTGGCCAACCAAATTGTTCTGATTCAAACCGACAATCAGGTCACCATGTTCTATATCAACAAGCAGGAAGGAACTGGTTCATACCTCCTGTGTTGGTCAGGTTGTGGAAGTCCACCATCGCGCACGGGATTGACTTGAGAGCCACGTACAAGCCAGGTGAGAAACTCTCTGGCAAACAGGCCGAGTCCAGTCTTTCAGCTGCACAAGTGAACATTGGACAGGGAGGTACAACTCGCATCTTTTGAGAATGGGAAACCTCCTCAATAGATCTGTTTGCCACCCTGCAGAATGCCCAGGTGGATCATTTCTGCTCCAGAGTAAGATCATACAGCAGACTAGCATCAGATGCCTTCCTCCTTCACCAGGGAGGATGGGTCTTCTGTACAGTTATTTTCCAATACCTCTCATTGCAAAGACCCTCCTGAAGCTCAAATCAGACGGTGGCACGATGATTCTCATCACTCCCTACTATTCCTGACAGCCGTGGTTTCCTCTCCTGCTACAGCTTTCCAATCAGGAACCACTATGGCTCAGTCCACCTTACACCAAACTCCATCATAATAGTGGTCCTTCGTACTCAACCAAAATTCCAAAAGTGGTATCGGATTTCCACCTTAATCAGTCTTTTGTTCTTCCAACATTTTTCCTGAAACCTCATGCACATAAAGGGGAAGCTAAGTTACACATGTTGAACTGCAAGCGAGCCTTAGTCCTCTACATGGAGCAGACAGAAGCCCATAGAAAGTCCATTCAGCTTTTTGTTTCTTTTAACCCCAATAAGCTAGGGGCTGCCGATTCCAAACACTCTTTCAATTTGGAACGGCAGACTGGGCATCTCTTTCACTTATGCCCAGGCGGGCCTTATCCTTGATGGTCATGTCACTGCTCATAATGTCATAGCTATGGCTGCATCTGTGACCAACTTGCGCTCAGTCTCCAAGGAATAGATCTGCAGGGCTCCAATGTGGTCTTCATTCCACACATTCACATCCCATTACTGCCTAGATGAGGATTCTCTATGCAATAACACCTTTAGTCAGTCTGTACTCAGGAATCTGTTTGGGGATTAGAATCCAGCTCCTTCCCACTGGCCTATTCTGTTCTGTCCAGGCTACCAAAAAAAAAGAGGGGGAGAGAGATTCATTGCTGTTGTATATAGTTAGCCATCTGGCCGGTTACCATACCGCAGTTGAGTTTTGCTCCCTGTTGGGCTTGGTGGTGGTCTCTGTTTGTTTTTGGTAGCCTGTAGCTTAGGAGTCCCATATGTGAGGACTCATTCCTATTTGTTCACGGAGAAAAAGTAGTTACTCTCCTGTAGCAGGTGTTATCGGTGGACAACAGGAATAAATCCTCACAACCCTCCCACCGCCCAAGGAGTAATCGTCTGCTACAGCTATGTTATAAGACTGAATCAAGATGGCGCCAAGGCAGCAGGCCGGAAAGAGATGCGTATGCGCGGTGGAGCCTCTCAAAAGTTTATGATAGAAGCTGGGGGGGAGAATTCCCGCAGGGGGCTGTGTCGGGGACGTCACCCATATATGAGGACTTATTCCTGCTGTCCATGGAGAACACCTGCTACACATGAGTAACTGCCTTTTATTTGGCTACTTCTGCATTGATTCTTACCTGCTCTTCATGGGCCAATACAGTTGAAACATTTTGGACAGGGAGAAGGTTTGTCAGGTTCTTCTTTGGAAGAAATGTGACAATTTTAGGTCACTAGTGGATGAGGGAGAAGAGTGCGGGAAATACCTAATCGGGTCAACGTATGACTCCAAATCTTCCAAGAGAGCTTCTGCCATTTGTTATTGGTGCCCATGAGCTCTCATGGCTGCCTGCTTTAGACCACAGTTATGACATGTAAGAAAAGCTCACAGGTGTGCTCTGTAATGGAGATAATCGTTTGGAGACAAGATCAAGTAGGTCACACCCTCTCTGCAGCCACTTCTGACCACCCTTTGAAGGACGTAGCTCTCGTCCCAGACAGCAGAAGGCCCTAAAGCCCCAGCAGTCCTACTGTCAAAACCCGAGATTGTATCTACCACCCACTCTGACACTCAGACTTCCCTGCTGCTTCACAGAGCCAGATACCTCTTACAACTGACACTCCTGCTGTGCCCAATACATACAGCCCCCTCCAACTGAGATATTTAATTACCAGACGATCACTTCCCAGAAACCTTTCTGTTCCCACACATACTCCAGTGTTCCCTCCTATTCCCTGAGTGGAGGGACCTCCCCCAGTCCCTTGGGGGAAGCTGCAGCATTATATTCCTCACCTCAGTCAGCAGATTACTTTTAACTGCCCCTGTGCATGTCATCAGAGAAAGCAAAGTAACTTGCTGCAACAGGTGTTCTCTGAGAATAGCAGGATACCAGTCTTAGGATAACTCTTCTACATCCTCAAGGAGTTGCTTTCTCATTATAGCTAAATATGGACCTGAGGTGACCCTGTGCTATGACACTGACACAGGAACATGCTCAGTATCCTAAAGACTGGTATCCTGTTGTCCTCAAAGAACAATTATTAAAGGTAATCAGCTTTACTTTCAAGTCACTCTGGTCATTAGTTCAAGGAACGTTTAACATAGGTTTGATTCTTAAGGAATATTGGACCTCAAACAAGGACGCTTAAGTTCTTAAGACCCCTGACAGAGCTCCAGGCTCAAAACCAGCATGGGGACTGTGTTGGTTATTGTATTTGCTATTTAATTATTTTTATGTGCACCGCATGGAGCGGATTTGAATCCATTGTATAAAAATAGGAATAAATAAATTAATTATTCTGAGGACACTGCAGCAAGCATAGGTTAGTGTGTTTACTAGGAAAACGAGGAGGCAAAAGGAAGTCTTGAGCATATGCAAAGTCGTGCAGTGACTTGAAAAACAGCAGGTAATTCCTTAATTTGCTACCATCAGTTTTGTTCATTGGTAGTAGAGAGACATTTTCACTGGAACAGTCCTTAAACTATCTCCCTTTAGACCCCTGCCCCTACACTTCTCAAGATGGTGCATCTAGAAATCAAATACAGTTTTTCCTTTGTGCAGCATGAAGGGGCCTGGTTGTTGTTTTGTTAGGTATTGTCTGTAATAACTTCCAGAGGGATAGCCCTGTTAGTCTATAGAAGCAAATATGACAAAGAGGCTAGTGGCATTTTATGGCATAACCAATTTGAGGCATAAGTTTCAAGGAAGAGCCCACTTCATCATGGATAAATATATATGAATACAGTCTGGATATATGAGGCAAAGGACCCAAAGTACAGAGCAGGCCATGGAGCAGGAGTTACAGTAGCAGCATAATTAAGGAGGGAGGCGTGGCCTAGTGGTTGGGGCAAGTTACCTCAGGCTGGAAGGTCGGGGGTTCAAATCCCACTAGAGGACAGCAACCTTGGGCCGGAAGGACTGGGATTTCTAGTCCCACAGGTGCTCCTTGTGGTCTTGGGCAAGCAACTTAACCCTCCATTGCCCATGTTCCCTGTAAGTATTGGCGTATGTGTCTCATATCCCCTCGTGTTAAATGTATCCCCCAATTGGGTTGTGACCACTTTGATTGTCTAAATAAATAAAACTGTCTAAAATAAAATAAATAAATAATAGTTATAGTGAGTGAGAGAAATCAATGATAGGATAATATGAACATAATTAATCCACACGTGGCTGTGGAATATGAAGCCATTGTCCCTACTCATGCTTAAGGTGATGTTAAGTTCTGATTTGACAGTTTCATGCAGGTGTGTCCTTTTGAGGTTTTTTGAAGGAGTGTGGCAACCTTAAGGTCAGATAGACTGTGTCCTAGAAGTCAAAATGTTCTCCTAGCTCTTGGTTGTTGACATTTCTGATGTCAAGTTTGTGTATTTATTCCTTTTTCTTAGGGACCAACATGTTTGTCTTTTTATATAAACTGCAGAGGGGAGAGTGCTGTCAAATGATGGCATAAAAACAAGAATTGTCATACGGGGTCAAGCTCAGTATCCTGTTTTCCAGCAGTGCCCAATCTAGATCACAAGTACCTGGCATATCCCAAAGTAATCAGATCCTCTGCTGCTTATTCTCGGGGATAAGAAGTGGTTTCCCCCCAGGTTTTCCTTAATAGTTTCTGGACTTTTCCTCCAGGTATTTGTCCAAACCTTTTTTAAACCCAGTTATGCTAACTGCTATACTACATGCCCCAGCAACGATGTCCAAAGCTTAACTATGTGTTAAAGAGAAAATATTTTTTTAAATATACTAATTTGTAACCTTGTGGTATGTTCTCTAATCTTTGTACTTTTTGAAAGAGTAAACAGTTGTTTCGCATATACCCGTTCTGCTCAGGATTTTCTTGTTAGGGAAAGACAAGCAAATGAACCCAGATTGTGGTTGATGATAATGTGCCCTGTAATAGTGTTGCCAGAGTAGATATGGGGACACAGTTGGTACCTGGCAGGGCCTGGTCCTTGAGTTAGTCATCGTTGTGGGGTTGCTGCTGAGAATTCATTTGAGGTTAGGGGGCTGTTAATAAGCTAGGAGAGACATACTTCCCATGGCCTGTGAGAGGGTTGTATCATTGTCCAGGATGGATTGTAGATCTTTGATACACTTTAGTGGTTTTAACTGGTAGTTGTAGGTGACAAACAAACAGGATCGGCGTGACCATTAGGCGAACAAGGTGGCTGTTTAAAGCACCAGTGGTCCAGGGATGGCATATTGCTGGTCCTGCAGTGGCGGCAATGGCTTCAAAGAACCCTGCAGTACTTACCTTAACTTCTGTTGCTGCGAGGCTGTTTCGCTTCCACCCCCTCCGATGCCCAATGTCAACTTCCTTTTTGCATGAGGGCAGAAGCAGCTAATCTACTACCACCCCCCTACAAAAAGGAAATCTGTATCAGGCGTCAGAGGTGGCAGAAGCCAAAGAGCTTTCCAGCGACAGAAGTTGAGGTAAGCGCTGTGGGGCTGTTTGGGCTCTGCAACAGCAGCAGCAATAACTTCAGAGAGGGGGTGATAGTGGGGGCTAGGAGTTAGGAGCAGGGGGGCACAAAGGATGAGGTTCGCCTAGGGCACCTCATACCTTTGCACTGGCCCTGTTCAGAAGTGTTCAGTTATTTCCTTTTTCTGGCTGATCATAAAGATTGTTTATCTGCTTTATCATTCTGTTGGGTGGATATTGTAATCTCAGAAATGTCTGATGTAGTTCTTCAAAATGAGTCCCTTTCAGAAGAATGTTAACAAATACAATTGTACTGCAAAGCTTGGCTGTGGAGAGGGGACTTCTTAATGGGTGCTGGAAGCATGTAGATACATATGAGAGTCAATGGATTTGTGTTGTGGCTTTTTGGTTTTGGTTTTCTCTGTACTGCATTCTGGTTTGAAAACTGCCTTGATAGTTTTTGGTCCGAATGGTGGTATATCAAGTTTCCTAAATAAATATATATTAAGCTGTTCTCATGTGTCCCTCATGTAGTTTCACATAGTATGGAGAATGCAAACTTGCTCTTTAAACTGTTCTACGCTGATAGTGGGGTGGAGATTGTTAGATTATTGATGTTCGTGGGTTCTGATGGTGTCACTAGTATGTCTCCAGTAGGACAAGGGCTTCAGGGTGTAGGAATGGTAGGAATGTTTTAAATCAGCCACAAAAATGTTGGCATATTGTGGAGCCGTGCAAGTACCCATAATAAATGCCATTAACTTACAATTAAAAATCCTCTTCATATCTGAAATAGTTGTATGTGAGGACAAAGCAGCAGGGTTTGGGGGCTAGGTCAGCTGTAATGACATCTGGGATGATATTCCTTATGCTTGTAGCCCATCTTTATGGGGGATGTTGGTATAAGGGCATCCATGGTTGTCAGGATAGTGTTCTCTGGGAGAGGTAGACAGTAGAATGAAGCTTCCTCAAGAAGTCAGTGGTGTCACATAAGTAGTTGGGTGTGCTGGTGGCATTGGGTCCGAGGATGGACTCTGGGTAACCAAACACTCATATTGTGATGGTATTGATGCTGGAAAGAGTGGGACATCTAGGTTTCCTCATTTTGTGTAATGTGGATAATGGCTAGAAGGTATCTGGTCAAGGCCCCAAAGGTGTATGCAGGCAGATCGGTGTGTACGCATCAAGGAATTGTACAGTAGGATCTGATAATGGAGGCTTGTTGAATGTAATGTTGGCGTGTTGCTTTGGTTCTTCTCATGAGTATTCCAGTCTGTTCATGGCAACTACAGCTCATATGTCCTTGCTGTTAATTATTCCTCACTTTTTAAGTATATTGTAATGCTCTGATAGATTTGTTCATGTTCACCTTCAGGAGACTGGCATTCCCACCACAGCTTCTCCAGGTCTGCAATCAGATACTCAGTTATTAGAAGTGGAGAATTTAGAGGAGTTTGCTCTACGCCCTGCTCAGCGTGGCATCACTGTGAAGTGCCGGATCACCAGAGATAAGAAGGGGATGGATCGAGGCCTCTATCCCACATATTTCATGCATCTGGAGAGAGATGACAACAAAAAAGTAGGTGAACCCATGAATTGTTACCTAACCATTAGGTAGGGTGAGGTTTGGCTCTCCTTGTAGGCTGAAAATAGTAAATAACCTATTATGAGAGAAGTGAAAATACTTAATATACCACTGTTAATACAATAAACATCAAAGCAGTGATCAATCTGACTTGGGAGACATGGACCAACATCAGTACACACAGACTGAAACGACATATAAGAAAATTATAGTCCTCCAAAAAAATTAAAAGTTGAAAAGTGCATGATGTAAGCATTGCTAAAAGGCATGTTTAACTGATGGAGTGCATGGTTGCATTGTGAGTGAGTAGATGGAGCACTTAAAACTTGCAAGGGGATTAATGAACTTATAGTATGATGACAAAAGGTGTGTTTTTCCCTTCCTCAATTTGCAAACTTATACATGCTAGGGAGGGAGGGGAAGTGAAGAGACATGATAAAGTGTGTCTCCTTTATGATACCAGGGACTATGGAGCTGTATGTGGCATCTTTATGATTGATGGCATCTATATATTCCTTAACGTCCCTCCAGTCTAGTCCCGAACAATAGAGTTGTCTACCTCTCACAGCAGCTTGGAGACTGAGAAACTTCATCTCTTTTCTGATGTCAGCAGTATAACCTGTCCGGATCCGCCTCTTCTGGCCAGTTCTCTCAGTCTCCAAGCAGCTGGAGGTTTGGTGAGCCGGGGTGGTCCTGGCTCACTTGGAGGAACAACTAAGTTTAATTTCTCTAGAGTAGTGGATCCCTTGTATTTATTTTCGGGGCATTTTGGTCAGCTAGTGGAACCGGTGCTGAGGTGTGTTCAGCCTCCTCCCTCTCCCCTCCTCCCCCGCACTGCCTTTTCTGGCTTCTGTATTTCCTCCTCTGCGGGCCCTTTGGTGCTGTCGGGCGGCTGAACTTCCTCTCGGTAGAGCCTATGGGAGCGAAGTCAGTCGGGAGACGCGGTGCTCTAGCGCATGCAGAAGGACTGCCTGCCAGCGCTTTGAGCCTGACGTCGGGGACGCCAACGCTGTGCTCAGTGATCAGCGCCTGGGAAAGCTTTCTCCATGCTGCGGCTGTTGAGTCAGCACCGGAGCCTGAAGCAGCGTCTTCCGACAGGCTGTAACAGAGCCTTCAGGTGAGGGGAGCTCTCTCCGGTTCTCTTTTGGGGGCCGAGGGATCTAGGGGAGTCTCCTGTGAGAGGCGGCACCATGTTAGAGAGGCAGGCCGTGCCGCGTGGCGCGCTGCATGGGAAACTGCGACTCTGCTCTTCCAGTCCCTTTCGCCCCGTTTCACGCTGCAGAGGCTCTGGGGAGCTTCGTTTTGCTAAAATAATTGCAGGGTTGGTCTGCCGGCCGGTTCCTGGCTCGGTGTGAGTAAAAAAAAAAAAAAAATTCCTCATTGAGGCAGCAGTTGGTTTCGAGGGGTATTGGCCTCGGGATGCCATCTCGGCCTCATTGTCTGCTCTGCGGGTCTAAGAGAGGATCTCTCTCTGAGGCAGGCATTTGTAAACGGTGTGTGCACGAAGCTGAGCCTATGGAGCACTCTTTAGAGGAAGGAGCTACAGCTCAAGAGGACATGGCAGTCTCAGAGGGGCTGCCGGTGCTTGAGTTGGTGCGGGACCCGATAGCGGGGCAGCTGGGGCAGCTGCCGGGAGGACTCTCTGCAATTTTTTCTCCACAGTTTGTAGCCCTCATACAGCAGGCCTTCGGTGGATCACGGGAAGGCCTGGGGGCCTGTTCGGCTGCAAGGGACCGGGGCAGCAAGTGGCCTGGCTCGCCCCCTGAGTTCAGGAGGGTCTAAGGTTCCGGTGAAGAAGGCCCGTGCGGAGCAGGTGATGGCGGATTTGGGGGTTGCGTCCGAGGATCTGCACTCGGATGACGGTGACCGCGACTTCGACTTGGAGGACGAGTTAGAAGAAGGTGAGATAGCGGATAGAGATGATCAGGCTAGGATCGTCCGAGTTTTTCGGCGTGAGGAGCTCCCAGCCCTCATAGCGGAGACGTTGCAGGCGCTGAACATGCCGGCGCCGGCTCCTCCTGAGGATACTACCCTGGAAGATCCGTTATTGCAAGTCTTCCGGAGGACGCAGAGGGCGTTCCCAGTACACAGAGTGGTCAGGGAGATGATCCAGGAAGAGTGGGATGCGCCGGAGGCGTCTCTTAAAGGTTCCAGGGTGATGGGACGTTTATACCCCATTGTAGAACAGGATAGGGAGATCTTTAAGCCTCCCAGAGTGGATGCCGCTGTGTCGGCGGTGACGAAAAAGACCACGATCCCCGTGGAAGGGGGTGCAGCACTCAAGGATGTACAGGACCAGAAGCTGGATTCCTTATTACGACAGGTTTTTGATGTCAATGCCCTGGCGGTGCATGCAGCGATCTGTGGGGCGTGGGTGGCGAGAGCCTGTCTCTGCTGGTCGCAACGAGTGCCGAGCGCCGGTGAGGAGGACGGTGCAAAGGAGGCGGCCAGACTGGAGTCTGGCTCTGCTTACCTCGCCGATATCCATTATGATCTCATCCGGGCCCTTTCTAAGAGCATGGCTTCCGCGGTGGCGGCCCATAGGTATCTTTGGCTCCGCAATTGGGCAGCAGATGCTTCTTCTAAGGCGCGGCTTAGTAAGTTGCCCTTTAGGGGGGGAAGCTGCTTTTTGGAGAGGATCTAGATAAATTGGTGAAAGACCTCGGCGAGTCTAAAGGAGGTAGGCTTCCGGAAGATAAGCAGAAGCCTGGTCGGTCCGTTCCCCTGGCCAAGGGACAGCAGAGGGATTTTCGTAGGTTCAGGGGTCCTAGATTTGGTCAGGCGCAGAGGGGCCGTTTTCCATTCAGGAACCCAGGCTTTCGTGGGTTCCGGGGGGCAGGGAGGGGCTTCGGGGCCTCTTCCTCCTCCTCCAATCCGCGTAAATCACAATGAAGGTTTGCGGGCTCAGGTGTCGGTACCCGTTGGAGGTCGGCTGCGGGATTTTTACGACGCCTGGGCCAGGGTTACGTCCGATCAATGGGTGTTGGAGATCATTCGGGAGGGTTATGCCTTGGAGTTCCGACGCCCAGTAAGGGATCTGTTTGTGCGCTCTCCATGCAAAGCCCCGGCCAAGGCCGCCGCGGTCAAGGGGACGGTGCAGAGGCTCTTGGAGCTAGGAGCAGTGGTGCGAGTTCCCCCGCGCCAATGCGGCTTAGGTCGTTACTCCATTTACTTCGTGGTCCCAAAGAAAGAAGGCTCCTTTCGTCCAATTCTCGATCTCAAAGGCGTAAATCGTTGTCTTCGCGTGTTGCATTTTCGCATGGAGACTCTGCGGTCGGTCATTGTGGCAGTAAGGAAAGGGGAGTGGCTGACGTCCTTAGACCTGTCCGAGACCTACCTTCATCTTCCGATCAAAGAAGAGCATCAGAAGTATCTCAGGTTTGCGGTGCCCCTAGGGCATTTTCAGTTCCGGGTTTTACCTTTCGGTCTAGCTACGGCGCCGTGCACCTTCACGAAGATCATGGTGGTGGTTGCGGCGGCGTTGCGAAAGGAGGGGGTTCTGGTACACCCCTACTTGGACGATTGGTTAATCCTGGCGAAGTCAGAGTCCGAAAGCAAGGAGGCTACGGACAAGGTGGTGTCCTTCTTGCAGAGTCTCGGATGGGTGGTCAACATGGCCAAGAGCAAGTTGACCTCCTCGCAGGACCTGGAGTACTTGGGGGCTCGGTTCGATACGAGGAGCGGAAAGGTGTTCCTGCCGCGGCCGCGTGCGGTCGGGTTACGCGGCCTCGTGCGGGACTTCCTGCGCAGGCGGGCCCCCACGGCGTGGCAGTACTTGCAGTTGCTCGGAACCATGGCAGCTACGCTGGAGCTGGTACCGTGGGCGAGGGCTCACATGAGACCGCTGCAGAGGGCTTTACTTCGACGATGGTCTCACCAGTCCGATCCGCTTTCGCGGAGGCTGCCCTGTCTACCGGAGACAAGGAGAGCCCTGCAATGGTGGCTGGGTCCCGGATGTCTGGAGCAGGGGATGCCGCTAGAGGCTCCGGAGTGGCAGCCCTTAACGACAGATGCCAGTCTATCCGGCTGGGGAGCTCATTTTCAGGGCTCGCTCGTTCAGGGTCGATGGTCCGAGGAGGAGCGATCTTGGTCGATCAATCGGCTAGAGTTGAGGGCGGTTCGATTAGCGCTAGCTCAGTTTCAGCCGCTTCTGCGGGGGTTAGCGGTGAGAGTGTTCTCCGACAACGCAACCGCAGTTGCGTACATCAATCGGCAAGGGGGGACCAGCAGCGTTCCTCTGGAAGCGGAGGCCGAGCAGTTGTTCGCGTGGGCCGAAGTGCATCTGCTAGCGTTGTCAGCCGCGCACGTGGCCGGGGTCGACAATGTGCAGGCCGATTTCCTGAGTCGGGTAAAGGTGGATCCAGGAGAATGGGTTCTCCATCCGGAAGTGTTCGACATGGTGGTGCGCCGGTGGGGGGCGCCGGTAATGGATCTCATGGCGACCTTTCACTCGGCCAAGGCAAATCGTTTTTTCAGCAGACGAAAAGAGAGGATGTAGGAAGGGCTGGATGCTCTCATTCAGGAGTGGCCGACAGAGCGCCTTCTGTACGTGTTTCCCCCGTGGGTGTTGATCGGTCGGGTGGTTCAACGTATCGAGCGGCACAGGGGGTCCGTGGTTCTCATAGCGCCGGATTGGCCTCGGCGGCCGTGGTATGCGGATCTCCAGCGCCTAGTGGTGGACAGCCCGTGGAAGTTGCCTTGTCGTCCAGATTTGTTGACCCATGGTCCGTTGTTCATGCCCCAGGTGGATCGGTTCTCGCTTACGGCTTGGCTCTTGAGAGGGCGAGGCTAAGGAGGAGAGGCTGTTCGGCTTCGGTGATATCCACTCTGTTGAAGACGAGGAAGTGTTCTACCTCTCTCGCTTATGTCCGCATCTGGCGGGTGTTTGAGGCTTGGTGTTTGGAGAGGCAGGGCGAGGCGCTACAGACAACGCTGCCTCAGGTGTTAGCTTTCCTGCAGGATGGCCTAGAGAAAGGTTTGGTGGCGGCCACCTTGCGGGTGCAGGTGGCGGCATTGTCTTGTTACAGAGGAAAGATTGGGGGTCAGCAAATTGGCGGGCATCCGGATATTCGACGCTTCTTGCGGGCGGCTTCGCTGCTGAGGCCAGTGTGCCGGCCGGTCATGCCCTCTTGGCATCTCCCCTTGGTCTTGCAGGCGTTGGTGAAGGAGCCGTTTGAGCCTTTGTCTAGGGCCTCCGTGAAGGACCTCACGCTTAAAGTGGTGTTCCTGGTAGCTATTTCTTCCGTTCGCAGGATTTCAGAATTGCAGGCCTTATCATGTCGGAAGCCCTTTCTGTGTTTCTCGGATTCCAAGGTGGTATTGCGACCGGTGCCATCCTTTTTGCCCAAGGTAGTCTCGGCGTTCCATGTTAATCAGGTGATTTCCCTGCCGTTTTTTTCCGGTAAGCGGGAAGGTGACCGTGCGGACAGCTTACATTTCTTGGATGTTCGTCGGGCCTTGAAAAAGTATCTCCGCCGGACGGAGAGTTTCCGCAAGACCGATAGGCTCTTTGTTCTGTTTGGGGGTCCTCGGAAGGGGGAGGCGTCGTCGAAAGCCTCCATTGCCAGGTGGATTAAGGAGGCCATAGCGTCCGTGTATATCCTCAGCAGAAAGGCAGTCCCGGAGGGGCTGAGAGCTCATTCCACTAGGGCGCAAGCGGCCTCTTGGGCGGAATTTCAGTATGTCCCGGCATTGGACATCTGTAAGGCCGCTACCTGGTCTTCGTTAAACTCTTTTGTCCGTCATTATCGTCTGGATGTTCAAGCGCGGACAGATACCTGTGTTGGTTCAGCGGTTCTTCAGGTTGGGGTCTCTGATCCCTCCCGGTGAATTCCTGTACTGCTCTGGTATATACTCTATTGTTCGGGACTAGACTGGAGGGACGTTAAGGAAGGGTAAATTAGACTTACCTGCTAATTGTTGTCCTGTAACCCTCCCTGTTCGCCTGTTTGTTTTCAAGAACCTGAAGAAGGAAACTAGCGCTGCTATCAGGTAAGACGACAGGCGTTGGCTCCTGGGGTACCTTTTCTCCTTCATCTGGTGTGTCTGCAGTGTTGCGAAGATACCTCAGTACCAGCGGTTCGGTAAGCTCATTGCTACTGGGGGGGGGGGGGGCCTAGCAGGGACAATAAGGCTTCCCTTGGGGTAGGTTACAGTTGGTAGGTGCAGGTTTGGTACAGTTTTTGATACAAAGCTAATACTTACTTGTTGCTCCGGTGAGTCTGCTTTGTCAATAGGTTACTGGCCAGAAGAGGCGGATCCGGACAGGTTATACTGCTGACATCAGAAAACAGATGAAGTATCTCCAGGAACAAGCAGGAATGAGTCTTCAAACGTGGGGAGACATCGCCGACGGAGCCCGCACGGGAATGCTCCCCAGCATCCAATCAGAAAGCCTTTGGGAGCATCCCCCGCACCTGCGCGGTGGCTTCCCGCCCTTCCTACTACCTCTCCCCAGTTTTTCGTTTTCCGCGGAGCAGGCAGGACGTCCCTCCTGCCACCGCAGAAATTTTTCCTTTTTTCTGTAGTCGCGGCTTTCCCGCCGACGGTGGCACCTCCGTGCCCCCCCCCCCTTTTTTCTTTCTTTCTTTTAATTATTTTAATTTAATTTTCGTCGCCCCCTCCGGGCGCTGAGGACCGGGGCATGGAGCCTTCTTCCCCCCAGCCTCACGGCGGGGACTTAATTTTCCACGTCGACTCCAGTGCCTTGTGCCTCTCCTGTTTGGGGCCTGATCCTTTTTTCCCGGATTCCCCGGGCTACAGTGTCGGGAGAAGACCCTCCCTCTTTCGGGTATCCCTCGACGACGTCCTCGCGCCCAAGGCGCGGTCGTCGGGTTGTTCTTCTCTCCAGGATCAGGTAACCACACAACAGTCTGTTAAGACTAGCCGAGTCTTGAGGGGCGAGTCTCATGCACGGCATGGCGACGGCTCCGGCCAACCCCTCAAGTCCTCCTTGGCTGATATATCCCGGCGGGAGTCCTCTGGCTCCAAAGCATTTACGGGGTTTCGGGATGTTCCTGAGGTTCGCTCCTCACAGAACATTCCCGAGCCATGCCCGAGGGAGATACCCGCTTTGAGCGGTGCCGATTCCCCGGCATCGGCGTTGGCGTCGAGTGTTCCACTCTTCGCCAGGGATCGTCAGCTGGTGTGCGCAGCGCCTTCGGGGCCGATCGACTCAACCACGTCTGACCTCCCTACATCCAAGCCATGCTCAGGCGTGGTAGCCGCTCCGGGCGGTACTGAGCCCCCGGCATCGGCGTCGGTGTCGAGCGCTCCGCTCCTCACCGAGGATCGTCGGCTGCTGTCCTCGGCGCCTCCGGGGCCGATCGACTCAGTCCAGCCTGGCGTTCCTCCATCCCTGCTATGCGCGTGGGCGGTACCCGCTTCGGGCGGTACCGACCCCTCGGCGCCGGTGTCGAGCATTCTGCTCCTCACCGGGGATTGGCGGCTGCGGTCCTCGGTGCCTCCGGGGTCGACCGACTCGTGCCGGTATGGCGTTCCTACAGGGGTGGTATCCGCTTTTGGCGGTGCCGACCCGTCGGTGTCGAGTGACCCGCTCCCCACCGGGGATCACCAGCCGCTGCCCTCGGCGCCTCGGGGGCCGATCGACTCGACACTGTCTGACGGCCCTACGTTCAGGTCATGCGCGGAGGTAGTACCCGCTTCGAGGGCGCGGGCGTCGGTGGTTCCGCCCCGCGCCGGGGATGGTCATCTGGCCTCCCTCCCCTCGGGGCCGCTCGCATCGACCCGTGCCGGGTCGCCGGTATCCCAGCCCTGCGCAAGGGTGGTACCGGGTTCGAGCGGCGCCGCTCCGCCGGCGACGGCAGGGGCGTCGAGCACGAGGGACCTCGGGGTATGTCGGCCAGCGCATGGGCGACTCCCCGGCATCGACGCGGCCGTTAAGGGCCCCGCCCTTTCCTAGAGAAGGGGCCTCGGGGTCTTCGACCGCTTCGACCCAATCTGGGTCTGCGCCGCCCCGCAACAGTACCCCAACGTCGGTGCAGGGGCTTTGCACTCCCCCCCCCCCCCCCGCAGGGACTTGTTGTCGGGTGACCGGGGTCCCCTCGGGGGCGGGCCGTATGCCCCGGAAGGATTTCTCTCCGGGTCAGACGGGTTCGAGAGGGAGCCCGGCACCGGGCAGTGCCCGCCGATCGACATCGGCACCAGCGTCAGATGACCCCCTTTCCTCCGAGCACCTTCCTCGGGGGCCCTTGATGCTCGCGGCACCGGTCGGCGCGGTTCCGATCCGCGCTCCGGGATCTCCACCACCGGCGCGGTCACTCCCGCCGGGGGCCTTGAGGAAGGAGTCGATCTCCTCGCTCGGTTCGATGCCCAGCCTGGAGTCATTGTCCAGCCTTGAAAGCCTGGCCACGGCACGTCTCGGGATCGGCCCCAGTCCTCTCCCGCAGCACAGAGCAGAGACCGCTGGCCCCTGTCCTCCGGCGGCCGCGGATTCGCTTCAGTCACGGGGGGAAGCGCCGCCCCCGGGTTCGGGGCCGAGGCCAGTTCCTGCGGCGCCGTCAGTGCCATCGACTTCTTCGATGCCTAGCTTGGAATCAATTCCAGGAGCCGACGACGCCATGTTGACTGCCCCGATCCGGGTCGGTTGGTCCCCTCTGCCCAGCGGGCATCGGCCTGAGCGGTCTCTTCGTGCCCTGGCGGCCTCTCCCGCCATAACTGCTCCGGCAGAGCCGCCTTTCCAGGATTTCCTCCTTGACATGGCGGACTTGCTGGCCATCCCTATCCCAGACCCGAGCCCAGGCCCTGCGGAACAGGCAGCCGCGATGCTTCCTCTGCATCCCGCCCTGCAGGATCTCCTGCTGGGGGCTTGGTGGTCGCCTTTGAGGGTTCTGGCGCCGCCGACTGCAATGCAGGCTCTGTACCGGGTGCCTCCGTCCCCGGGGTTTCGGCAGCACCAGCTTCCACATCGGTCCATTGTGGTGGAATCGGCGCTGAGGAAGGCCGGAAGCAAGGAGAGGCATGCTTCTCGCCCTCCAGGCCACGACTCGAAGACGCTAGATACTCTAGGAGTCAAGCCTTCCAAACGTCTATGCTGGCGGCCAGAATTATTTCTTATATATTTTATATGAGCCTGTCGCTTTGGGAGGTCACCGAGAGGTTATCTCGGTTATCCACCTTCGTATCTGCAACCAAGGCCTTTGAATATTCCCTGCTTCTTTATCATTGCAGGAATATCTCCGGGTTCCTTTCTCGTGCTTCGCTGGACTCCTTCCGGTCGGTCAGCAGAGCCTCTGCTGTTGCCATTAGAGCACGCCGCACGGCATGGTTGCAGGCGTCTGAGTTGTGTAGGCGGGCACAGCACATCCTGGGTAATTCTCCCTGCGACAGAGATCACCTCTTCAATAGCGAAGCCTTACGTCAGGTCGCACAGTGCTTCGCTAACCTTCCCAGAGTTAGCAGCCAGCCTAGGGCCCGGCTTCCCCCCAGTGGTGGTAAACGCCCCTCCAGACCCCCCTTCCCTAGGAAGAGGAAATGTCAGCCCTCCGCCCACCCTCCAGGCGCGCCCAAGCAAGGGACCTCTCACCCCGGGTTGATGTCCCCGGGCCCGCGCCAGGACACTCTTACTAGGCATTTTTAGGCTCAGGTGGGCGGCTGCCTGCACTTAACCTCCTTACCAGAAGTTTTGACTAGAGCTCTACTCTGGGGCTCGTCCAGTTGGAAAATGGTTCGGGGACTTATCTAGGGGTTCAGGTCTTCTCCTCCGTGGGAAAGGGAGACCACCTTACGCCGTGATCGCTATGGCCCACGGTAACCCTACTTACTCTTCGGTATGTCCCCGAACCCCTTTCAGCCAGTATCCTCTTGCTGATTCCCCTCCAGCCGCTATAGTCCTCCTATACTCACCAGGGACTATACCCTCATGTCCCCCGATTGTGCGGGGGACAATTTCTACGCGCAGGTCCTGGGGACACATTAGGGCCTCCAACCCCTGCAGCATTCTACCGGACTGATGCTATCCTCCGTCCCCCGTGCTACCGCGCTCTTAGCTCGCCGATCTGCCCTTGCCCTCCGGGAAAGATCCCTCCCCTGACGGATCTTGCGGCCACCTCTCCAGGTGGACGCTCTGGGGATCGATGGCAGATCCGCCTTACCTGAGTGCTGCTCATGGAGGCAGGCCCCCCGGCGTGCCGGCGTTAATACCGGAGGGGGCGTCCCCATGTCCACCGGCTTAGATATACTAGATATCTCCTGCTTGGCAGGCGCCTTTGGGGGATCCCCACAGTACCTGTGTTTACCGCCTTTTTCCCCCTATGGCCGGTACTCACCCCCCCCCCCCCCCCGGGGGTCCGGCCAGTCCGCCTGCCTATTCCCCGATCGGCCCGCGGACTGGTGGTATCCTACTGCTGTGAAGTCAACAGTCCCCTTTTTCAGTTAGGTCCTCCTCCTGGAGGTCCGGACCCTTGTCTCCCTATTTCTCGCTAGGGCAGATTGTGCACCCCTTCTGCTCCGGGGTACACCTCTACTCTTCTCTGGGATAGGCTCTCTAGTTCGGCCTGTCTTCCACTGTTGGTCCTCTGAGTTATGGACTCTACTCCTAAGGGAGTGCTCAGCTTGCCGTGAGCCCCCTGGAAGACCTGCTGTCCTTCTCCTGACCCAGCTGACGCCTGGATCCCATGGCCTTCCGGATTTGGAACTTCCTCCTCGCTGCGGTGAAGTTTCCTTGATGACCTCGCTACTGCGTCTACAGTGCCTTCATCACAGGACTACTTCCGACAACCCGGTGGGTAAGCAGTACAGGGTTCTAAACCATTAATTCATTAAAACTTAATGGCCGGTAAGCTCTCTATGGTACTAGGTCATTTACTCATTACATGCTTAATGATTCCCTTCATGCACCCCTCTGACTACTCCCGTAGCCTGGGTTTTTTTTTTGCTGTATCCTAATGGTACCTGTTCTGCACTCTAAAGACTTGTCTCCGTAGTCTTTGGATTCGCTGTTCCTCTATTCAACTCCTGCCCTCCATCCCTCAGGGGATGCCGGAGATTCAGGCTGGGCAAATGCCATCCCGTCTGGGCTGCGCTTATGGGATCTCCCCGGGCATCCTAAGCTAGGGAGTCCCCACGTGTGAAGACTCATTCCTGCTTGTTCCTGGAGATAGCACAGTTACTTACCTGTAACAGGTGATCTCCGGAACAGCAGGAATTAGTCTTCACAACCCGCCCATCTCCCCTGGGAGTTGTATCTCTCTTTTTCTCTATTCCTTCCTCTCCTCTCCTTCCGGCTCAGCTATGAAACTCAACTGGGGAGAGGCAGTAGGAAGGGCGGGAAGCCACCGCGCAGGCGCGGGGGATGCTCCCAAAGGCTTTCTGATTGGATGCTGGGGAGCATTCCCGTGCGGGCTCCGTCGGCGACGTCTCCGCACGTGTGAAGACTAATTCCTGCTGTTCCGGAGATCACCTGTTACAGGTAAGTAACTGTGCTTTCTCAGTCTCCAAGCTGCTGTGAGAGGTAGACAACTCTATTGTTCGGGACTAGACTGGAGTTCCTTAAGGAACAACAATTAGCAGGTAAGTCTAATTTACCCTTTGTGTCTATCTGGAGATAGTGAAGGGGTAGGGTGGGTGATCCAGGGGTGGATTGTGTATGTGTTGTGGGAGTGGATGTATGCGGATGGTACGAGGGTGTGGGTTGGTAGTGCAGGAATGGAGGTGTATGGCATGCTGAATTTTGTCTTCATAGGCATAGCTTTGATTGCACATATACAAACAAAGCTATGCATACAGACAGACAGATGTATTGACTATCAATAATAGGCTATTTTGCCTGATTCAAAACATGCCTAAAAAAGAAAGCACAAGTAGGATTAATCTACAATTAAACAGGTGCAGCAATAGAGATCAACCAAGCTTGTTTAGTTGAAAAACTGCATAAAAAGCCAGGTTTTAGTACCTTAATCTTCTTAAGGGAAGATTCCACCCTAAGATTCTGTGGTAAAGAATTCCAAAGTTTTGAAGGAAGTAGGAATTCCTTTAACCCCAATCGCATTTTGACATGGATGGTAAAATCAAAAATTGCTCTTGTGACAATTGTAATGTCCTTATTGTTTGATAGGGCATCACTGCTGAGGTAAGATGCACTGGCAGACCTGTGTAATAGACTTTAAAACTTAACAGATCTTAAATCTGGAGAGGACTGTTGAATAGATAGGAAGATTTTGTTAAACATGGCATGGGCATATAAGTAGGGACAAAGAGGGTTTGTACTGTTTTATGTCATAAAGGACTTGAATCAAAGTATATGGCAGCAAGAGAAAGTGACTAAAGGGGTATGGGCGCATGTATATATCTCCAGGAACAAGCAGGAATGTAGTCTTCACATATGGGTATCATCGGTACCGACGGAGCCCACGCGGGAACGCTCCCCAGCATCCAATAGGAATGCTTTTGGGAGCATCCCACAGTGCCTGCGTGCTGCCTTCCCGCCTTTCCCGCTGTCCCTCTTCAGTTCTTCATTTTCCGCGGAGTCGACAGGTCACATACCCTGTCACCGCAGAAAATTCCTTCTTTATTCTTTTTTTTTTGTGGATGCGTCTGCCTTCGTTCGATACCTACCGGTATCGCTGGTGGTTCTTTCTTCTTTTCTTAAAAAAAAAAAAATATATCTATCTATCTATATATAGTTCTGAGGTATATTTCTTCAGAAACATCTTTTGCTAGGTGCCATTTTGGGCACTAGGCCCATTTTCCTTAAAAATGGAAAACCAGCTACTGGTTTAAAAAAAAGAATGTTCTAAGTGTGGTGGTACCATATCCGTCACAGACACCCATGACTAGTGTCTTAAATGTTTAGGCCCTGACCATTCTCTATCGGAGTGCCTCTCCTGTAGGAAGATGACTAAAAGGGGTCTGCAGAATAGAGCTGCAAAACTCGGTACCCTTTTTGCTTCAGATGCGATGTCCATTGCATCGACGTCTTCCAGAGCCTCATCTTCCTCCCATGGATCTCAGGTAACTAAACATAAATCTAGCCGGTCCTCAAAGGGTAGATCTCCTTCTAGGTATCGAGAGGCCATTGGCATTGCCCTTGAGGAAACATCACTGGCGAAACAGCCCCGGCGGGAGGCTTCGGTTTCCAAAGCACTAACGGGGCTCCAGGATGTTCTCGAGGCCTCCACCTCAGCAGAACTACTGGTGCCATGCTGTGTGGTTCCGGCTGTTTCTACCGGTACTGATACGCAAGCATCGGCAGCGTCGATAGATCAGAGGTTTCTTGCTATCGAACGCAGTCTGGCAGCTCTTCTCATGGCTTCTGTACCGTTGAGGCTGCTACAGATGGTTCAACAGGCACCGGTACCGATGGCACTGGCTTCGGTGGGTATACCCCCATGCCGAGTCTTGAGTCTGTCTCCGGCATTGACAAATCGGTACCGAGACACCTCGATACCGACTTCGATCGATACCGGTACTGTGCTCTGCACGAACACTGGGATCAGAGATACTTTGAATCTTCCGATTCCGATGATTCTAATGACTCTGCCGATACTAGAGTACTGCTTCCGGAGGAAGCATCATCTTCTCCCCAACGCAGAATGTCTCCTCCAGAAGACATGTCTTTTCAGGATTTTATTCGTGATGTGGCTCGAGGCCTTGCAATCACGGTAACTCCTGAAAAGGAACCTAGGGCACAGGAATTGGAAATCCTTCAATACCCTAAGGCTCCCAAGGAAGCAGCTACTCTGCCTATTCATCAGATCCTACATGATCTTATGCTGAGGATGTGGGAAACACCTTTAACCACATCTTCTCACTTTTGGAGGCTCGTTACAGTGTATCGAGTTCCACCTTGTCCTGGCTTCCAAAAAACTCAGTTACCACACCATTCAATGGTAGTGGAATCGGCTATGCATAGGATGAAGAGTGCAAAGAGGCATGCTTCCAATCCTCCAGGCCATGAGTGCAGGACTCTCGATTCCTTTGGGCATCGATGCTTCCAAGCCTTCCATGCTCTCAGCCAGGATCAGCTCCTATATCCTATATATGGGAATGTTCCTCAAAGAGGTCACAGGAGACTTGGAGCTTATGAGCCCCCTTCTTCCTGATGATAAATGACAAGACTTTCTTAATCTTGTCAGACATGCTCAGGATGTTTCCAAGTTTGTAAACCGTGCAGCCTTTGACTGCTTTGAATGCATCAGCAGAACCTCTGCTATTGCTATTGGTGCACGTCGGATTGCCTGGCTTCAGGCATCTGACTTGGAACTTTGGGTACAAGATAAATTGGGAAATATCCCTTGCACAGGAGAAAATCTCTTTGGCAAGAATTGGCAGGAAAAGGCTAATGAAATAGATACTGACAATATCACCCTGGATAAATTGTCAAAATCTACAGCCAACCCAGCCAAAAAGAAATCCTATAAAAAAACCCTTTTTCAGCAGATTAGCCATCCCTGGCAGGTTGTGTGATTTTGCCAACAGATGGCACCAAATAACAGCAGAAAATTGGACTTTGTCCATTGTACGAGAGGGGTACAAGCTTTATTTTCACAACATGTCCCCTCCTACAATTGTAAGACAGTTCAATTCTCAGACCCCTGTCAACAATCTCTTAGGTCAAGAGGTCACAACACTCCTTGCTCAAAGAGCAGTAGAAGAAGTACCCATTCCTTATTGTCCCTCCAGTCTAGTCCGGAACCTCTAGGTTGTCCTCCTCTCACAGCAGCTTGGAGACTGAGAAACGTCATCTCTTTTCTGATGACACTGGTATATCCTCTCCGGATCTTCCTCCTCACACCAGTTACCTCAGTCTCCAAGCAGATGGAGGGTTGATGAGCCTGGAGGTCCAGGCTCAGGTTGGAGGAACAATTAAGGGATAGGTTTTAGGCCAAAAAGGGAAAAGGAAAAGGTTTTGTAGATAAAGAAAGAATAAAACTAAATTTTGGTTTTGAGAGGAGTGTTTGCCTTTAAGACTCTTCTGAGGCCTTCCCTCCTCTTTCCCCATCCCCCCTCTCTCCTCTGCTGCCTTACCCACGACGGAACCATAACGGTACTTGGAGTCAGTGCCTTCATGGGGGTGGCAGGGCTCCGCTCCCGAACCCAGTTCAGTGGGTGAGGAACCGGAGCACTGTGTAGTCAGCAAGCGCATTCAGAAGACTTACCTGATAGTGCTGGAAAGCACGCATCAGCGTGATCGGCTGACACCAACGGCTCTCAATTCCCTCTCGGTTCCTGGTGCTAATGGCTCCCGGCGCTGCAGGGCAGACAGCTCGGTTGAGCAAAAGGAAGACAGCAAGAATCGCGGTGAGTAGAGGCTGTGAGGGAGTGCAGCTGCAGGCGCCGGAGCGTCTGAAGCGGGGGGGGGGAAGAGCGCGAGCCGCGTTTGCTGCACAGGGCCTAGCCGCATGGCAGCAGCGCGGGAATTCAATGGGGCTGGCCCGGGCCCTTCGGGAACACGGAGTTTTGAAGGGAAACTTCGGTTTCACAGTTGAAGTAGCATTTTTGAGTGGCAGTTATTTTCCTTAACGTGTCTTGAATAAAAAAAAAAAAAAAAGTCTGAGAGGCTCTTTGTCAGCACATCTTCGCGGTGACATTCACGGCACCTCTTCAGGCGGAATGCCGGCTAGGCCGCAGTGTATAGTCTGCGGATCTAGAAGAGGGTCAGTGTCCCGAAGCAGGTGTCTGTAGGGGATGCAGCCAGGAAGCGGAAGCCATGGAGCACACCTTGGAAGGGGGATCTGAGTCACAGGGAGCCTAAGTAGTGCAGCAAGTTCCAGATCCTCAGGAAGGGTCATTTCGGGAGCCAGTAGCTGGGCCTTCTTCGGCGCCAGATCTCCCTGCGCCACAAACTGCTCTGCCAGAAGGGCTGGCAGCGATATTTTCTCCAGAGTTTGTGGCGCTTATTCAACAAGCTTTTGGAGGACGTCAGGAGGGCCTGTCCAATAGGGCCAAAGTCGGGGAGCGAGGAGAGAAGAGACCTGGTACTCCAATAAGTATTGGAGTGACAGGCGGCCAGGCAAAGAGGGCCAGGTTAGAGCAGGATCAAAAAGATCAGTCTGTGAGTGACGTCAGGTGGGCGCCGGCTGCCAGAGCGTCTGCGGAAGAGAGCAGGAAGCGGACGTGGTGGTGGAGTGTGGGACACTGAGTCGGAGAGGCAGGGAAGCAGCAGTGGCGGAGGTAGCGGCAGAAATATGCGCCAAGGACGGCCAGGCTCCCGTCCGCCGCCTCCTCATCGCTGACGGGCGTCGCAGCGACAGCTCGAGGCCCAAGGCCAGGCCCTGCGCCACCATGGAGCGGATGGAGGTGGATCAGTGCGCATGCGCGGGCTCTGGAGGGGGTGGAGCCTCACTGCGCAGGTCCAGCAGCGCCCCCATGATCACCCATCTGAGTGACTCCTCACTGCTCTTTCAATCCTGTGGAAACAGATGTCGCCGGAGTAGTGTATCTGTGAACCTGGGCTGCCCTGGACTGATGTCTGCTAGCCACGTGGATCCCCCCAGCATGCTGCAGGGAGATGGTCTAGACATCTTCCCAAGAGGACGACTGTACAGCAGGGAGGTTCCAGCAGTTTTAGAGACCAGTGGTGTCTGGCCCCAAAGTTGTCTCATGCCTCCAAGTGGTCATAAAATTGGCACTACGCCCAGCTCCTCACCTTGTTCTGTACAGCGATTTCCCAGATCCCATGTAACTCTGAGTGTCTCACCCCCTATCTTGGGATCCCTGAAGCGAAAAGGAGGTGCAGAAGTGGATTCGCCACCCAAGAAACTATTCATTGCTGGAGTTCCAGGACCTGGGAATCGGGACTTCCCAGTTATCAATTTACCGATTCCTCCCAGTTGCTCTGTGACCAGCAATTTTGGAAGAATCTTTCATCCATAGCTCTTCTGGAAGTCCTACAGCATCATACCAGACTGTCCCATCCAATTCCACCTCTGTGATGCCAGGTGACAAGTATAAGTGGCCACCTCTGCAATTGAGACCCTTGGTCAAACATGACAGTATTATACAGGAACGTAGTCTCTGGCGACAAGTTCCAGCAGGATACATGCACTCTGAGACTCTGGCGTGAGAAGATTATACATAATGTCATAATCCTGGTGATGTACAGGAGGATTGCATGTGACACGTGTGGGAAGATTACACATGATTTCAGACACTTGATGACACATGTAGGAAGAAAACTGTTGGCATCAAACCACTGGTGTTAGATGTGTGCTAGAACAATATGCATTCATTACACATAATTCATATCCGTTCAGAGTTTACCATATGAACGTATATTGGCTACTGCTGGGAACCTGTCTGATGGACAATGGTGAGAATCAGAGATTGTAAAGCCTTGAGCGGGTGAGTTCTGCAACACTGGGATGTAGGACGTGCTATTTGGAGGCTTTTTTTGGTCCAGAATTTCTGGTGCACTAGAGTTCGGCTACAGCTGTGATGCTTCATGAAAAGCTTAACTCTTCAAGAGAGGAAAGATGCAGGTGCACTGTCTGTTGCCAAAGCTGTATCTATTTACTGTAAATAAATATTGTCTCTATAATACATAGGTAGATCCAAAGGCCCTCAGCACCTTCTCGCCTATCATAATTAAGACCAAGGACCCACAGCATCTCTTCCCCAGTGACATGGACAGGACTGAGGACCCTCGGCATCCCCTCCCCCGTGACACACAGGACTGAAGACCCTCAACATCTCCTCCCCATGACACACAGACAGGACTGAGGACCCTCGGCATCCCCTCCCCCGTGACACACAGAAAGGACTGAGGACCCTCAGCATCTCCTCCCCCATGACACACAGACAGGACTGAGGACCCCTTGGCATCCCATACCCCATGACACACAGGACTGAGGACCCTCAGCATCCCCTCCCCTTTGACACACAGACAGGACCAAGGACTATCCACATCCCCTCCCTCGTGACACACAGACAGGACTGAGGACCCTCAGCATCTCCTCTCCCATGAGACACAGACAGGACTGAGGACCCTCAGCATCCCCTCCCCTGTGATACACAGACAGGACCGAGGACCCTCAGCATCCCCTCCCCTGTGATACACAGACAGGACCAAGGACCCTCGGCATCCCCTCCCCCGTGACACACAGACAGGACCAAGGATCCTCAGCATCCCCTCCCCCGTGACACATTCCCAGAAAAGCAGTGCAGTCAAGTCCCACAGACATGAAAATCATGCTAGAGATAAAATAGGCCTTAAAGAGAATGACTGGATTTTTTATTCCTAAATGTACATATTTGTATTTTTGTTTGTTTAAAAGAGCTGATCAGCAGGGACCCGTTCATGTGATCAGTGTAAAGAGTCTTTTCATGTTCATTTCTCAATCCTGTTATCTACAGTAGTCTTCTATTAAAAACAAGGGCAACAAAAAAAAAAAATCAGTCTGTGGCCTCGGAGGGCCTTCCATCCGATGAAGGGGATTCCGACGAGGAATTAGACGAAGTGGAAGAAGGTGAGATCACAGACAAGTAGGATTAGGCTAGAGTAGTCTGCTTGTTCCAGAGAGAGGAATTGCCAGCACTCATTGCGGAGACGTTAAAAGTGCTTAATATGCCGGCTCCTGAGCCAGCGGAAGATGCTGCACTAGAAGATCCATTGTTGCAGGTTTTTCGGAAAAATCAAAGAGCGTTTCTGGTGCATAGAGTGCTGCGAGAGATGATCCAAGAGGAATGGGACAAGCCAGAGGCAGCTTTGAAGGGCTCCAGAGTTATAGGACGCCTTTACCCACTGGTAGACCAGGATAAAAGTTGTTTCGGTCTCCCAAGGTAGATGCCGCCGTGGCGGCAGTTACTAAGAAGACTACCATTCCGATAGAAGGTAGTGCAGCGCTTAAGGACGCCCATGATAGGAAACTGGATACCTTGTTGAAACCAGGTGTTCGATGTTAATGCTCTAGCTATCCAGGCGGCCATTTGTGGAGTATGGGTAGTGAGAGGCTATTTATGCTGGGCGCAAAGACTTAGATGACCAGGGAGAAGGCTTGGCCAGAGGGCCAGCCAGACTGGAATCAGGAGCAGCGTACCTAGCGGATATCTATTATGACCTCATTCGGGGATTGGCGAAGAGTATGGCATTGGTGGTAGCAGCTAGACATGGCCTTTGGCTGAGAAATTGGGCAGCGGATGACTCATCTAAGTCCCGACTCAGTAAACTTTCATTCAGTCAAACTCCTGTTTGGGGAAGATTTGGACAAGTTGGTAAAAGATCTCGGGGAGTCTAAAGGTGGTAGGCTTCCAGAAGACAAACAAAAGCAGGGACGCCCAACTCCCACAGGCAAGGGGCAGCAACGGGAGTTTCGGCGTTTTCGCTTCCCACAGTTTAATCAACTGCAGAGGGGTCGCTTCCCCAACAGAAACCAGGAGTTTCGTGGTTTTCGGGAAGCAGGCAGAGGCTTTGGAGCCTCTTCCTCCTCCGTGAATCTGCGGAAGTCCCAATGATGCCAGGAGGACCCGGGGAGGGGTGGTGCCCGTAGGTCAGCTGCGGGATTTCTACCCTGCCTGGGTCCAAATAACGTCGGACCGCTGGGTGCTGGAAGTCATTCGGGAAGGTTATGCCTTGGAGTTTCAACGACCGGTCACAGATTCTTTCATTCAGTTGCCGTGCAAAGCGCAGGCCAAGTGCAGCACGGTGAGGGCGATGGTAGAGAAGCTGCTCGAACTCAACGCAGTAGTGTCTGTACCTCCAGACCAATGTGGTTTAGGTCGATACTCAATTTATTTTGTAGTGCCGAAGAAAGAAGGCTCCTTTCGGCTGATTTTAGATCTCAAGCGAGTGAATCGCTGCCTGAGAGTGTCTCATTTTCGGATGGAAACGCTGAGGTCGGTGATCGTGGCAGTAAGGAAGGGTGAGTTCCTTACTTCCCTCGACCTATCCGAAGCGTACTTGCACATTCCTATAAGGCAGGAACATCAGAAGTTTCTCAGATTTGCAGTGCCTCAGGGACATTTTCAGTTCCGGGCTTGCCGTTCGGGCTAGCTCTACGGCTCCAAGGACGTTTACCAAGGTGATGGTGGTCGTGGCGGCGGCCCTGCGAAAGGAAGGAGTACTAGTGCACCCTTATCTGGACGATTGGTTGATAAGTGCAAAGACCAAAGCCGAATGTAGATCGGCCACAGCCAGAGTGGTAGCGGTTCTGCAGAGTCTCGGTTGGGTGGTCAATATGTCCAAGAACAAGACGGAGCCGTCACAGCGGCTGGATTACTTGGGAGCTCAGTTTGATATCAGCTCGGGAAGAGTGTTTCTACCACCAGAGTGAGTGCAGGGATTGCAAAGTCTTATCCGACAATTTCTCGGCAGAGTGGTTCCCATGGCGTGGCATTATTTGCATTATTCCCATGGCGGCGACCCTGGAGATGGTTCCGTGGGCAAGAGCGCATATGAGACCATTGCAGAGGGTGTTACTCAGGCGTTGGTCTCACCAAAATGAATCACTGTCACGGAAGTTGCCATGTCTGCCAGAAACGCGGACTGCCCTTCAGTGGTGGTTGAGGACGGAATGTTTGGAGCAGGGAATGCCGTTGGAAGCGCCTTGCTGGGTTCCCCTGATGACGGATGCCAGTCTCGTGGGATGGGGAGCTCGTTTTCAAGGAAGATTTGCACAGGGACAGTGGTCCAAGCTGGAAAAGAACTGGTCAATCAACAGGTTGGAGTTGAAAGCGGTGACGCTAGCATTGCAGGTCTTTCAACCTTATCCTCGCGGCAGTGCCATTCGGGTGTTTTCCAACAACGCAACGGCGGTGGCTTATATCAGTCGCCAAGGAGGAACCAGCAGTGTTCCGATGGAAACCGAAGCCAAACAGCTGTTCGTTTGGGCCGAAGAACATCTACTGGCCTTGTCGGCAGCTCACGTAGCAGGAGTGGACAATGTGGAAGCCGACTTCTTGAGTCACGTGAGGGTGGATCCGGGGAAGTGGGTCCTCCATCAGGAGGTGTTCGACATGTTGGTGCGACGTTGGGGAACACTGTTAATGGATCTCATGGCCACATTTCATTCAACAAAGGCAAATCGTTTCTTCAGCAGAAGAAGAGAAAGGATGTCTGAGGGCCTGGATGCTCTCATACAGAGGGGGCCGCAACATCAGCTTCTATACGTGTTTCCGGCTTGGGTGCTAATAGGATGGGTGCTTCAGCGCATAGAGCAGCACAATGGACAGGTGATTCTGATAGCTCCGGATTGGCCTCGACGGCCATGGTACGCGGATCTGCGGAGACTCTTGGTAGGGAGGCCGTGGCGACTTCCATCTCGAGTAGATCTCTTGTCACAGGGGCCTCTGCTGATGCCATACGTGGATCGGTTCTCGCTTACGGCTTGGCTATTGAGAGGGCTAGGTTGAAGAAGAAGGGTTACTCCACATTGGTCATTGCTACATTGTTGAGAGTGAGGAAGAGATCTACTTCTCTAGCATATGTTCGAGTCTGGCGAGTGTTTGAAGCCTGGTGTATAGACAGGCAGGTCGAGGCATTAAGAGCGTCGATTCCACTGCTTTTAGCCTTTTTGCAAGATGGTTTGGAGAAAGGCTTAGCAGCAACTTCCTTACGGGTGCAAGTGGCAGCATTGTCTTGTTATAGAGGTAAGATAGGAGGTGAGAGTCTTGGTGGTCATCCAGATGTCAAGAAGTTTTTAAGAGCAGTATCACTGTTGAGACCACCGCGTAGACAGGTGGTACCAAAGTGGGATCTTGCTTTCGTGTTGGAGGCTTTGCGGAAAGAACCGTTTGAGCCTTTGTCAACAGCGTCGTTAAAGGACCTCACTCTGAAAGTGGTGTTCCTCGTAGCTATTTGTTCTGCCAGGAGAATCTCCGAATTACAAGCTCTATCCTGTAAGAAGCCTTTCTTAACGTTTTATGATTCCAAGGTGGTTTTATGTCCAGTCCCATCCTTTCTGCCTAAAATAGTGTCGGATTTTCACGTGAATCAGGTGGTGTCGTTACCGGTTTTCAACAAGAAGGGGGGGGGACCTCGGTCGCCGAACAAATTCATCTTCTAGATGTCCGAAGAGTGTTGAAAAAATATATCCGTAGGACTGCGGATTTCCGCAGGTCAGAGCGGCTGTTCATTTTGTTTGGGGGACCAAAGAAGGGAGACGCAGTGTCAAAGGCTTCTATTGCCAGATGGATTAAGGAGGCCATAGCGTCCGCTTATATTTTAAAGGGTAAGGTGGTACCGGAAGGGCTGAGGGCACATTCTACCAGAGCGCAGGCGGCGTCTTGGGCGGAGTTCCAGTGGGTGCCAGCAGTGGATATTTGTAAAGCAGCTACTTGGTCTTCTTTAAATTCATTAGTGAAGCATTATCGCCTGGATGTTCAAGCGGAAAGGGATACCAGTTTTGGATCAGCAGTGCTTCAGGCAGGCTAGCAGGTCCCTCCCGTTGCTTTCACTGCTCTGTTACATATCCAGAGGTTCCGGACTAGACTGGAGGGACGATAAGGAAGGTGAAATTAGACTTACCTGCTAATTGTAGTTCCTGGAGGAACTCCAGTCTAGTCCAGTATCCCTCCCTGATGTCTAGGGGCTAGAGCCTGAAGCGAAGAGAAAATATCAGGTAAGCGCGTAATCTTCTAGGCATGGGGGGTATTCCTTGGGTCACTACCCTCTCCGGGGAGGGGTTTCTCATTCAATTAGTATGGCATAAGGGGGAGGTTGTTAGGTGACACATCTTCTGCCTTTACAAGGTTCTTGTTACATAGTTTAGGTTGGTTGGTAGTGTGTTCACTACTTAATTGTTGTTCCTGTGAGTCTACTTTGTCAATAGGTTAATAGAAGATAATAAAATTCTCAAACCAGAAAAATCTTAATACAATTAATTTCAATCAAAGAAACACTAATTCTGTTTCTCTACTCATTGTAATATTATGATAACATAAGGACAGACTGCCAATTATCCTGTAATGTATATAGTTTAATTACAATTTCACAGTTGTATTGTACATAGTTGCTAAGCTCCGTGCAAAGGTTGTAATGCACACAGCATTGGTAGATCATTGGTAACAAGTTCTAGTTCTCTGTATTAAAGCTTATGTTCTTTGTATAAAATTCACAGATGTCATATGTAAGATGAACAGGCACTTACTATTGTTTCGCCGGTTCATACCATTGTTCTTTGTAAACCGCACCTGATCCATGGGAAAGTGCGGTATATAAGTGTTTGTTAAAATAAATAAATAAATAAATACTGGTACTGGTGTGAGGAGGCGGATCCGGAGAGGATATACCAGTGTCATCAGAAAAGAGATGACGTTTCTCAGTCTCCAAGCTGCTGTGAGAGGAGGACAACCCAGAGGATCTCCAGGAACAAGCAGGAATGAGTCTTCACATATGGGTACGTCGGTACCGACGGAGCCTGCACGGGAATGCTCCCCAGCATCCAATCAGAAAGCTTTTGGGAGCATCCCTCGCGCCTGCGCACTGACTTCCCGCCTTTTCCACTGTCTCTCCTCAGTTTTCGTTTTTCCGCGGAGCCGGCAGGACATCGTCCTGTCACCGCAGAAACTTTTTTCTTTAAATACTTCATTTCTTGTTTTCTTGTGGTCGCGGCTGTTTTTCCCGCCGACACCGGTACCGCTGGTGGTTTTTTCTTTTCTTTTCTTTTTTCTTAAACTCAGAGAGATTTTTCCCTCCGTTTCTGTCTTAACTTTTTTGGGCCTACAAGGCCTCTCCATCATGGAGCCTTCTTCTCCTAAGAAGTGCCTTCACTGTGGAAACAGTTTTCTTTTTAGACTCCAATCACTGGTGTCTAACCTGTTTGGGTCCTGCCCCTTTTTCCCCTGAACTCTATCAGGCTGCAATACTGAGAGAAGACCTTCCCTCTTTTGAGTTTCCCTTGATACCGTTTTCCCTCCTGCAGTGAGGGCACCGGGTTTTTCTTCTCTACAGGATCAGGTAACCCACAAACAGTCTGTTAAGACTTGCCAATCCTTGAGTGGTAGGTCTCATGTCACGCATGATGACGGCTCCGGCCTTGCCCTCAAGACCCCATTGGCATTAAAACCCCAGCGGGAGTCTTCGGGCTCCAAAGCATTTCAGGGGTTTCAGGTTGTTCCTGGGGCTCACCCCTCACAGAACATACCTGAGCCGTGCTCGGGGGTGGTATCCGCTTTGAGCGGTACCAATACCCCGGCATCGGCACCGGTGTCGAGTGTTCCACTCTTCACCAGGGATCGTCATCTGGCATCCTCGGTACCTTCGGGACCGATCGATACGACCCAGAGTGACTTCCCTGTATCAGCATCGCCGGTACCACCATCGACGTCGGTGCACTCTAGACATGCATCGATAGACTCGCTCCCTTCGATGCCGAGTCTGGAATCGATATCTAGTCTAGATGACTGGGTACCGACGCACCTTGGAACCGACCCTTATCGTTTCCGGATACGCGGTACCGAGGATACTCACCAAGACTCTCTGGTTACCTCGGTACCGCTTGAGCAGCCTCCGATGATGGCCTCGATGCCATTACCGGTATCGGTATCGATGTCGATTCCTGCAGTTACATCGGTGCCATCGATCCTTTCTATGCCTAGTTTGGAATCGATACCTGGCATAGACGATGCAGTACTAACTGCCTCAAATCGTGACTGCCAGTATTATTATCCATCTAGTAAGGTTCTTTTTCTGCACCAGACCAGTACATCCTCTGGTGCTCAGGCTGCATCTTCAACCTTAACCTTCCCACGGATGGTTCCCATTGGAGATCCTTCTTTTCAGAATTTTCTCCTTGACATGGCAACCTTTCTTGCTATTCCTATCCCTGGCTGTAATCTTAACCAAGGCTCTCCTGCAGAAAAGGGAAATATAATGCTTCCTTTACATCATTCTTTGCAGGATCTTCTTCTGAGAATATGGGAATCACCTTTAAGGGTTCCCTCACCTTCTACAGCAACTAATGTTCTGTATCAGGTGCCCCCCCTCTCCAGGGTTTCAAAAGAATCAACTTTCCCATCTTTCCATTGTAGTGGAATCAGCAATGAGGAAGGTAAAAAGCAAGAAGAAGCATTCTTCTTATCCGCCAGGTCGTGCTTCTAGAGCACTTGATGCCTTTGGACATCAAACCTTCCAAACATCTATGCTGGCATCAAGAATTATTTCTTATATATTTTATATGAGTCTAACACTCCAGGAGGTCACAAAGAAATGATCTCTTTTGACTCCTTTTTTGTCAGAGCCTAAGGCTGCTGACTATTCCTTCTTAGTCATAGCCGGAATACCTCTTGGTTTCTTTCTCGTGCTTCTCTAGACTCTTTTGAGTTTGTTAGCAGATCCTCTGCTATTGCCATTGGAGCACGTCGTAGAGCCTGGCTCCAAGCTTCACACTTGAGCAGATGGGCACAACATACACTGGGTAATTCTCCTTGTACTGGAGAAAATCTCTTCAATAAGGAGGCTTTACGTCAGGTTGCTCATTGCTCCACTGACTTCCCTGGTTCTGGAGACCATTCCAAGCCGCCTTCTTCCCCAGGAGGTAGGAAATGTCCTACCAAACCTTCTTTCCCTAAGAAAAGAAGGTTTCACTCTTCTCCTGCCCATCATTCAGAGGTGCCCAAGCAAGGGACACCTCGTCCTAGTCTGAAGTTTCCAAACTCTAGCCAGTCTCAACATACCCAGCAACCATAGGTTCTGAAGGTTACCATCTATAGTTAACTTCTTCTTAACAGAAGTTTGTTCACTGTTTTTTCTTAAAGCTTGTCACGCACCTACTTACCCCCGGGTAAGTAGGAGACCTGAGGGTTTCAGTGCGGCCTCTTCTAATAAGCTGGGACAAGTAATGCCCCCTGGGAGTTGGAGTCCCACTAGCTTTAAAAGAAGTGTAGTTGTGGAAGCGAGCAGCTAGGCTTTTTTTTCAAAGAGGTATTTTATTTCCCGTCCCGGGAATTTTTGCAAAACAGGTATCAAAAGGAAAAACAAACCATACTTTTGGCATAACACAAAAATAGAACTACAAACTAGAAATCATGCTTCTTTTCAGCTCACAAAAACAAATGGGTGAAAAACAGTCCTTGTAATTCTCAACAGCTGTGCACTTGAAATCTGCTTTCCCAAACAGATTTCCCTTCTATACACTTTAGCATAGAGATGTTACCATACCTGAGAAAGCAAGCGTACAGTCCATTTGATAATCCCCCACGCTTTCCCCACAATCCTCACAGTCCATCTGTTCAGGGGCTTCTGTATAATTTTCTTCTGGGGAACTGTAATTAGTGCCAGTATTGAAGAGTCCCTCTTCTTTCTGAACCGGGCTTCTCTCCTCGTCACTATTGAGGTGAAAAGGCAGGCTACCGTGTAGTTTAGACTTCTCCCTTAGAGGGCCATACACTTCAGGATAAGTGTAGGTGAAGTCCTGCTTTTCAACTGCCCTTCTATTAGAGTGAATTGGACTTTCTCCAGCCTGAGCTCTACCAAGACATGTTAAGCCAGGAAGTTGGAAATAGCTTTTCTCTCTTAAAAGCTTTTCCCTTCCCTTTACAGGACGTCTCTCTCGGGGTTTAGAAAACTCCTTGGGGAAACTACCTTCACTCTCCTGGTACCTGCATTCAGGATAATTCCCTCTCACAGCTTCTCTGCGTCTGTTTGCAGGAATCCTCTCCTGAGCAAACTCCTCTGTGAAACTGCTGGAATCTTCGTCAGAGGTTTCTAGGTAGGTTTCCTGGTATCACTCTCCTGGATATCTCTGTCCCAGTTAGCATTCCTCCCTCTAGCTTCCTGCTTGGCTCCCCTCCGACTGAGGTGGTCCTGGTTAGCTCTCCCCTCCAACTGAGGTGGTCCTGGTTAGCTCTCCCACTACTCAAGACTGACTCTTTCTTAAATGCGTCATTCTTAGCTTTTCCCCGTGGCTCAAGAGTGTGCAGCTGACCCTGCTTAGCTAATGAGGCATGAGGTAATCTTTTGCTGGGGCGTTTCCCTACACCCTGTGCTAATGTTATTGATGGTTGCTCATAGCAACCCTCAGCCATGTGCTTGGAGCTGCGTGTTTTAAAACTGCCCTGCACTTTCTCTTCTGTTTCTATAGGCACAATCTGCCCTGCACCATGACAAGCTACACTGGTTTTTCTTTTTTCAGTATGCTAAGTTGTCAGGATATTCTTGTCCATGGGTTACAGAATTCTCCTCTTCTTACTATTAAGAAGGGAGGTTACAACTATTCCATGATAGTTTCTGGCCCAACATGAACATTTTTTCCCTCAGCTGACTCGCCATATGGGTAAGTCACCCTCCAATTACCTGTTTTCTCTACCCTCTCATCCAGGTTTTTCCCTGACTGAGTGGTACCATACTGAAAAGCTTCTCTAGCCTTTCATTCCAGTGTAGATCTTTTTCATTTTCTTGAATACATTCTCAAGATAACTCAGACAGGGACAGGAATATCTCATCTCCCTTTGTCTGTTCCTCTCTGTTTTGCACAGGAAGATCCTCTCTGCTGTCTTTTCAGCTTCTGTGCATGCAGGAGTTCCAGTGTTTGAACCACTGGTACTTTTCCACAAGTGCCAGTCCATCTTCCACAATTTTTGTCTAGCCTCAGTAGTGATTCCAAGCTAATCCTCACCTATCTTGGACATTCCTACTCACTTTAGGCTTCTCACATTATCTTCTTTCTAGCCATCTCCTTTTCCTAGGATGTGGCAACACGCCTGACTTCAGTCAGTTTTATCTCATTCTCCTGCACAATGCTCTCTGCAATCTTCAGAGAAGCTTTCTACTATGGGCCCTTGCTACAGAGCATTGATCTTTGTCTCTGAGGGCTATTCTATATAGTAGAAAAAAGCTTATAAATCATTCCCATGACTGTGAGGGTTCTCCACACCCTCTTGTCTCCTGTTATAATTGAGAATATAAGCTTTTTCTGCGTGAATATCCAGGGCTATTAGTAACGCATGATACCCCTATGTCCCTCCAGTGGATCCTCCTGGTATCTTCTCTATGCGTTTCTACCCATCTACCATGTCAGAGTTCTAAAGGACTCCCAACTTGCTCTTTACAGACTGATCTTATCCTCTGTTTTTCACGCAACCATCCTGGTTATTTTCCTGGATTGCATTCCTGCATCCTCTTAGCCCACGGAAATAGATTCTCTATATATCTGTCAAGTGGGTTTCACCCTCTTGTTATTGGATGAATCTTTCCCCTTCACATTCCCCATGTGAATGTTCTTATGGGGCTTAGTGTATCTTCAGACTTATTGTCATGTATGTAAATATCTCTATATATGCCTCTACATACATATGTCTGTAAGCTGTGTGTGCATAATTTATGCCCCCATATATATATATCTATATCCACCTATATATATATATGTTGATACATATTTCTGCATATCTAGATATACATATATATATAGGTATATATATCTCCCTATATATATATATATATATATATATATATATATATATATCTGTTGGGAGACTTTTTATAGATCGATATGTATTACATACTATCTCCTCACTGTCTATGCTATAGCAATTTGTACCTTCTTAGAGGTTACAGACAGTGAGCTCCCTTTTTCATACTGTTCCTTAGTATGTGGGGACTGTTATGCACACAACCACTACTGTGGTGATAACAGCTTCCGCTTTGCTCTAGGTCTCCCTATCCTTGAAGATTCAAGCTTCAATATCTTTCCTATCTCTCATCAGCTAGGAAAGACAGTGTATATCTTCATTATTTTGAGTACACATTGTTCTCCTTGGGAATATGGGCTTTTTTCCATACCCCTTCTTCCCTCCAAGACTGGGCTAGTTGTTCAAATCGGTCAGTCTTCTTCTTTTAGTCCTCAATGTTAATGACTCTGTACCTAAAAGAGTTTTCAGCTTTTTCCCATAAAGCTTTCCATTGAAGACCTGCCGTTCTAATCCTACCCCAGTTGACACCTGGATCACCTGCTAATTCCAGTTCTGGACCTTCACCCTCACTGCTGTGAGGTCACCTTGAGGATTCCGCTACTGCATATCCAGTAGACTCCATCACGCTTTCTACTTCCTACAATCCAGTAGGTAAGCTCCATATTATAACTGTTCATTAAATAATTTAAATGGTACTTATCATACATGCCATGGACTCCTCTCCTGTAGTCCTTGGGTTTGCTGTTTTCCTTACAGCTCTTCTATTCTCAACTCCTACCCTCCATTCCCTCATGGGATGCCGGAGATTCCTGTGTGGGAAATGCACTCCTGATCCAGGAACATGCATTTTATGGGATCTCCCCCTGGCATCTCTAGCTAGGGAGTCCCCATATGTGAAGACTCATTCCTGCTTGTTCCTGGAGATAGCACAGTTACTTACCTGTAACAGGTGATCTCTGGGAACAGCAGGAATAAGTCTTCACAACCCACCCACCTCCCCTAGGAGTTGTATCTATCTATCTATCTTCCTTTCCTCTTTCTCTCCTTTTGTCTCAGCTATGAAACTCAACTGAGGAGAGACAGTGGAAAAGGCGGGAAGTCAGTGCGCAGGCGCGAGGGATGCTCCCAAAAGCTTTCTGATTGGATGCTGGGGAGCATTCCCGTGCAGGCTCCGTCGGTACCGACGTACCCATATGTGAAGACTTATTCCTGCTGTTCCCAGAGATCACCTATTACAGGTAAGTAACTGTGCTTTCCGGACTAGACTGGAGTTCCTCCAGGAACTACAATTAGCAGGTAAGTCTAATTTCACCTTCTACAACAGGGTACAGGGTTCTACTCCCCCTATTTTCTTATCCCAAAGAAAACAGGAGGACACAGACCCATTTTAGACCTCCAGAGAATTGAACAAATATCTGTTCTGAGAGAAATTCATAATGATCTCTCTAGGAACTCTTCTGCCATACCTTCAAAGTCAGGATTGGCTTTGTTCTCTAGATCTAAGGGATGCATATACTCATATTCTCATCCATCCAGATCACAGGAAATTCCTGCGGTTCCTTTTCCAGGGAAAACACTTCCAATACAAAGTTCTTCCCTTTGGTCTTGCTTCGGCACAAGAGTATTCACGAAACGCATTGCGGTAGTAGCTGCATTCCTGCGAACTCTAGGGATATTCGTCTTCCCTTACTTAGACGACTGGCTCATTCGAGCCCCCACGGCTCCAGAAGCCAGCTCTGCTCTGTCTCGCGCAATGCGAATCCTTCAATATTTGGGATTGGTCATAAACCTCCCAAAAACCCATCTTGCTCCTACTCAGTCCCTAGAATTCATAGGAGCTCATCTAGATACCAGACAGTCAAGGGCTTTCCTTCCACAACCCCGCTGTCTGCGCATAGTGCAGCTAGCTTCCCAAGCAGCAGTGAAAACTTACCTGACTGCTCGAGAAATGCTCCAACTACTGGACATATGGCATCCCACTGTACATGTGGTTCCCTATGCTCGCCTCCACATGCGAGCAGCTCAGTGGACACAGGTCACCTGTCGGACAAAATAACAAACCCACAACATCTTGTTTCATCCCTCCAATGGTGGCAATCAGTGGAAAGCCTTCTGGTGGGGTCTCCTTTCCAGCAACCCCTATTCCAGGCCACTCTAACAACAGATGCATCACAGGTGGGATGGGGGGCCCACCTGCACAATCTCTCTACCCAGGGTACCTGGACTGCACAGGAGGCTTGACTTCACATAAACCTCCTGGAACTCAGAGCAATCTTTATTGCTCTTCAAGTATTCCAAGCCCAGCTCAGCTACAAGACAGTCCTAGTCCAGATGGACAATCAAGTAGCCATGTTCTACGTGAACAAGCAGGGCGGAACCGGCTCTGTCGTTATGCAGCAAAGCTTTACGACAGTGGGCCCTCGCCAGAGAGCATCAAATTCACCTCCTACTGGTATATCTTCCAGGCATTCAAAACCTTAGGGCAGACCAACTCAGCCGAGTACTGCTGCCACACGAATGATCTCTCCACTCAGACCAGGTTGCCCAAATATTTCAAATCTGGGGAATCCCGGACATAGACCTTTTTGCAAGTCCACTGAATGTCAAACCTCCCCGGTTCTGTTCCAGAATTCCGGCTCGAAATTGTCAGGCAAGGGACGCCTTCCTCCTTCACTGGGGTCAAGACTTCCTCTCTGCCTTCCCACCCATTTCCCTCATCCCCAAAACACTATTCAAGCTTCAGAGAGACAGAGGTCATATGATTCTCATAGCTCCACGTTGGCCATGGCAAACGTGGTATCCTCTGCTTCTACATCTCTCTCAAGCTGCACCTCTGGAGTTAGGATGTGCTCCATATCTTCTCTCCCAAGAGAACGGGACGCTATGGCACCCGAATCCCCAGTCCCTGCATCTCAGGGCCTGGTTGCTGAAAGCCTAAACCTTTAGGATCTCAACCTTTCTCAACAGGTAAAAGATATCCTACAGGCTTCTAGAAAACCTTCCACAAGACGATCATACACCTTTAAGTGGAAACGCTTTACCATATGGTGTTCTCAAAAGGGACTTAACCCCCTTGCGATACCTCTGGAATCGGTACTGGAGTACCTCCTTCATTTATCAAATGTTGGTCTTAAGACCAATTCAGTAAGAGTACATCTTATTTATTTATTTTCATTCTCTTATATACCGCGCTATTCTGCATCAGTGCGGTTTACATTGAACAAACTGAAATTACATTGAACAGGGCATTATAACTTGGAGATCACTATTTTACAGAGAACATGGGCTATGGAGGGTTAAGTGGCTTGCCCAAGACCACAAGGAGTACCTGAGGGACTAGAAACCCCAGTCCTTCCAGCCCAAGGTTGCTGTCCTCTAGTGGGATTTGAACCCCCGACCTTCCGGCCTGAAGTACTTTGCCCTAACCACTAGGCCACTCCTCCACTCCATCTTAGTGCTATTGCAGCTTCCTACAGCCTCTAAATGGACAACCTATTTTCCCTCATCCACTTACAACAAGATTTATGAGAGGTCTTCTATTAACAAAACCTCCCATTAGACCACCACCGGTGGCATGGGATTTGAATCTTGTTCTCGGGCAGCTCATGAAACCGCCCTTTGAACCTTTAGCCACTACATCTCTGAAATTCCTTTCCTGGAAAGTCATCTTCCTAATTGCAATCACCTCCGCACGCCGCATTAGTGAGTTGCAAGCTCTAGTGGCTGATCCTCCATATACGAGATTTCACCATGATAAGGTCGTTCTTAGGATTCATCCACACTTTATGCCAAAGGTGGTTTCCCCTTTCCATTTAAACCAAGCAGTTTACCTTCCTGTATTCTTTCCGAGGCCTCATGCCTCCAATGCAGAAAGGAACCTTCATACCTTGGACTGTAAAAGAGCTTTAGCTTTTTACCTACAAAGAGCACAGCAACATCAAAAGTCTTCTCAACTCTTTGTTGCTTTTGATTCTAGTCGTTTGGGACTTCCAGTTTCCAAAAGAACTCTGTCTAACTGGATTGCACAATGCATATCCTTTGCCTATGAGAGTAAGGGTCTTCCTCTTGAAGGCCATGTCACAGCTCACAATGTGAGAGCCATGGCAGCCTCTGTGGCTATCCTTCACTCTGTATCTATCGATGACATTTGTCGAGCAGCCACTTGGGCTTCGGTACATACCTTTACAGCCCACTACTGCTTAGACAAGGAGTCCCGCTGGGATGCCTTGTTTGGCCAGGCTGTTCTTCAATATCTCTTTCAGACTTAATTCAACTTCTACCCACCATCCCTGGTGGGATGCCAGAGATCCATGGCAGGAAGCATGGCCCATCTCACAATGGGTTGCAGTTTCCTGGGGCCATCTCCCTGGCATCTTCAGCTAGGGAGTCCCCATATGTGAAGACTATAATCCTGCTTGTTCCTGGAGATAGCATAGTTACTCACCTGTAACAGGTGATCTCCAGGAACAGCAGGAATTTAGTCTTCACAACCCACCCACCTCCCCTAGGAGTTGTCTCTCTATCTCCCTCTCTCCTTTGTCTCAGCTATAAACTCAACTGAAGAGGGACAGTGGGAAAGGCGGGAAGGCAGCACACAGGCGCTGTGGGATGCTCCCAAAAGCGTTCCTATTGGACACTGGGGAGTGTTCCCACGCGAGCTCCATCAGTACCGACGATACCCATATGTGAAGACTAAATTCCTGCTGTTCCTGGAGATCACCTGTTACAGGTGAGTAACTACGCTATATGTGTGTGTGTGTGTGTGTGTATATATATATATAGAAACATGGTAGGTGCCCTATTTGGTAGTGCCGATTAACCAAATATACTGGGTGTTTGAGTTCTCATTGCTTCCTTTTCCAGCTCACAAGGAACAGTAGGATAGAGGGTGGTGTTGGAATTGAAAGAGCACAGAACAAAGCAGAGAAGGGTTACTCTGCTCCTTAATTCAGCCTCCTTCCTTGTCATTTCTCCTCCTCATCTCTCCTGTTCTCAGGATGATACAGGAGTAAGCAGAGAACCTACTCTTCTCCCTGATCCAACCCCTCTCCTCCACTGAAAGTGCTGCCTGGGAGATATGCTGCTACTTGAGCTTTTTAGATAGTTTTTTTGTGTTTTTTTTAGATAATGGGACTCAGTATATGTATAGTGGCTATAGAAAAGTCAACCCCCCCTCAAAATGTTCACCTGTTGCTTTGAACTAAAATGCATTAAAACAGTGTTTGTTTCATGTATTTACACATCTTCTCCACCAAAGCAAACTAAAAAAGGGATTACAGACATCCTTAGAAAATGAAGTAGAAAAATATGGAGCATTTTGACTGGATAAGTGTTCACTCACATTGTATGTCTGCAGCAGTCCGAAATATTTTAAAGCTAATCGCCTTGTAAAGCACACTCAAGTTTATTAGCCTCACTTCTGTTAATTTGTACTGTTTCATATAATGAGCAGATAAATTGAGCAGTTTCTGTTGGTCCCCTCTGCTACATAGTGCATTTCAAAGCAGGGACCCAAGGAAATGGTAAAAATAACTCCAGGACAGAGTTGCGTAAAGGCACAGATCAAGGGATGAGTATAAAAAAAATTGCAAAGTCCTCAAATATCCCTCAAAGCATGGTTGGCTAATTATTAAGAAGTAGAAGGTCATTACTCAAGACTGGATGACTGAGCAAGGAGGAGATTGATCAGGGAGACCATTCAAGAGATCAATGCCAACTTTGAATGAAAGAGCTACAGGCTTCCGTGGCTATGACTTACCAAAGTATATATGTGACAGAATATTCCAAGCACTCCACAAATCTAGGCTGTGTGGTTGGGTGGCAAGAAGGAAGCCATTTCTCCAAAAAGTCCTCCTTGAGTACTACTACTATTTATCATTTGTGTATAGCTACAAGGCGTACACAGTGCTATACATACAGATGTAAGAAGGGTCGGCACCAGAATTGATTCAAGGTATTGGTGCCCTAGGCAAACCTCAAGTCTTATGCTCCCCCTGGCTGTCAAAATCTATTGAATGGAGAAAAGTTCAGGATAGTCTTTTGAGGAAAACCTGCTGCACTTTACAAGAAAACTAAACTGGGACAGAAATTCACATTTTAATTTGACAACGACCCAAAGCTACAACAGAGAGACTAAGGAACAAAAAGGTAAATATTCTTGAGTTGACTCTGTCAAAGTCCTGACTAAATAAATTAAATCCAAATTTGTGGCATGATATGAAGATTGCAGTCCATCAATCTTCCTCAAGGAGCTTGACAGAGATTGGACAGTTCTGTAAAGAAGAATGGTCTAATGTTATTGGCAAATCCTAGATGTACAATTTTGGTAGCCTGTCCCAATAGATACACAACTGTAATTGCTGCCAAAGGTTCTTCCACTGAATGTTAAGTATTAGGGGGCACAGGTTTTTTTTGCTATAGGCTTTGTCCATTAAGAAAACATTTTTTCTCCCAACAGGTATAGAGTATGATTTGTTGAGTGGGGGGGGAAAAAACACCCCTCATTTAAATGCCTACATGTTTGATGCAGTGACACAACAGAACAGGAAAAACTTTCTAGGGGTTATAAACCACCTATAGTCATTGAATATATGTATATATGTGTTTGTGTGTATATATACAGAGAGATGCAGAAACCCAGGCATTTATCTCTCTCTCTCTATCCATCTATCCAGCTAAAATAATTATGTGACGAAGGAAAGTTCAGTGAAGGGGTGAGACAGAGAGGGAGACCTGGTGGAAGAGACCTTTCTCTGAGTGGCATGTTGAAGATATGTATTTATTTATTTAAACTTATACAGCCTTTCTACTGTTCAGAGCCGTTTACAGAGAACCAGCGAACCTAAAAGGGCATCAAGATGCCCTCTGTTGTACTGTGAAACAGAATATAGTAAACGGGAATGGTAATTTTGGACAGTGTAACTTGGGGATGCAACAATCAACTTTATACATTACGCAATTCTTGAGTCTGCTAACGGTTCGTCTAAGTGGTGGTTTATCTAGAGCAGAGGTGGCCAACTCCAGTCCTGGTGCACCACAATCCAGCCTGGTTCTCAGGATGGCCCTAATGAATATTCATGAGATATATTTGCATACAGTGGGAGGCAGTGGGTGCAAATATACCTCATGAATATTTATTATGGGCATCCTGAAAACCAGGCCGGATTATGGTGCACCAGGACTGGAGTTGTCCACTCCTGATCTAGAGCATGCTAGGTAGCTTGTGTCTCTGGGGCTGAGATTTCAATATCTTCTGAAATTCAATATCTTCTGAAATTCAACCTAGTCCAAGCATCCTCTTAGATCTGGAGGTAAGGAATTCCATAATGTTGGTACAAATAGGACAAATGCCCGGTTACATGTGGACTGCTTGCTCTTAACCTTCTGAGATGAGATGGAGAGGAGGTTGAGGGTGCTATATCTTTGTAGCCGTTCATTCTTCGGTCTTGGGTCTGAAGGCAGGTAGTTGATTCTTTGCTTAAGACTTTAAATGTTGTGATGAGTATCTTATATCTGATTCTTACTGTAATAAGAAGCCAATGGAGCTACCTTAGCATGGGGGTGATGTGAACCCGTCGAGATGCTCCATAGATTATCCTTGCAGCGGTATTATGGGTCATTTGTAGAGGGTGAAGGGTGTGTTTAGGTTGTCCTTGGAATATGATGCAATAGTCTAGGATAGGTGTAATTATGGCTTGACACATGGTTTGGAATAGATCTGGGGATATTTGAGGATGGTTAACTGTGGGATGGGGGACAAGAAATAATATTTGCATTCTAGTGACGTGCTTGATGCTGATCAAAGTTTTTGTATTTTCAGACATTTCTTCTTGCAGGTAGGAAAAGGAAAAAGAGCAAAACATCGAACTACCTCATTTCAGTTGACCCAACTGACTTATCACGCGAGGGGGAGAGTTTCATTGGCAAACTCAGGTGAGATGATTTCCAAGTCTAAGTCATAGATGGTTGGTGAATGTTGAATATACAGGACAGTATTCCTGATGTGTTTGAATCACAGTGCAAAGAAATAGGGCTTCTTGGATGTCTTCACCAGTGCTTGAGTTGTAAAAAGGTAACAAGGTGGGCCAGTGGGTTATAGGCACACCTTCTCACTACAGATATTTAACGAAGCAGATTCTGTATGGAGGAAGCAAGCCAAAGAAATGTTCCAAAATATTATGCCCACCCTTATCATATGCCTCCTTTCTTTTTTGCGTGCAGCACCAGTATTCATCTTTGTGCATTTCTTTTTATTGAAAGAATCAAATAAAAACAAGGGAGTGAACAACCCATAACATAACAGAATAATACAAAAACACCCAAGCAAACCCTTTCACCAACCTGAACCTAAACATCCACCAACTATCCACCTTACCCCTAGCCAAAAGTCTCTCTGAACTCTTCACCATTCCCACTTTCAAACCCCCCTCCCCTCCACCAATAAACATATCAGTCAAATAAACCAAATCCTAACTCCCCTTCCACATAATCAGACTGCAAGTCAAGGTCGGCACTAAAGACCCTCATTCACCATGCAATCACACAACTATTATCACATGTGTTTAGAAGCCTCCATGGTCCACTGACTGCGATCATACCTCCTGCGCCTGCCCAGGCAGTCCCTTCACTTCATATGTAAGCTTTTCCATCTGATACATCTCCCATATTTTCAAAACCCATTCCTTCAGAGTTGGTGGTGAGTCATGCTTCCAGCATCTGGCTATCATACTCCAGGCAGTAAGCAACAGACAATGTATTAGGCAACTCCCTCCCCCCCCCAAGTCCTCATTTTCCAAGGGCAGAAGCCCCAATACACAGGCCTCCAACTCAAGCGGTGGGTGCACTCTGGTTATACCAAAAACATTGGACTGGACTGCGACCCAAAACCTCGGACAATGCCACCACAAATGTTCAAATCTCCAAATAATCCAAAACCCCTCCAGCACAGATAGTCATCACTCTACCCCCATTTAAACAGCAGAGGGGGCATAACATACATACACCAAAGAATGCAGACCTGGGTATTCATCAAGGATAAGGAAATTGAGTAGGAATGGGTCTAATTCCTAATGTCCATCTGTTCAACCACCTCTTTCTCCTCAAGCACATCATCCCTGATTTGGTTTGGTTTGTTTTAGGCACGTCTTATACCACCCTTTACTGTGTGTATCAGAGCGGTTTATAGATATATGCTAACAGGCACTTCCTTAGCGTCCCTCTAGTCCAGTCCCGGAACCATAGAGTTGTCAACCTCCTCCAGCAGCCTTGGAGACTGAAATACATCATCGCTTTGCTGGCACCAGTATAAGTAGGCAAGGACCGCCCCCTCTCACCAGTACTTTCAGTCTCCAAGCAGCTTGGAGGTTCTGAGCCCAGGGCTGGGCTCAGTGAGAACAAATAAGCAGAGCTTGGGTTTTTGAAATTTACTCCTTTTGGTTTATTTTCCCTGTTTGATTTGGTTACTTCGTTTTCTTTTATGTCAGATCTGCTGCTGCTGTAAGGGTTCCTGTGTCTGTGGACCTTTATTTTTTGTTTCTAAAGGATCAGGGAGTTCTTCCCCCTCCCTCTCTGCATTGCCCCAGCGTCTAAACGAGCACAGGGGAGACAGTGCTGATCCGTGGCCTCCCTGCTCCCGAACCCGCGTTGAAGGGGTGAGGAGCAGGTGGAAGGCGGGCAGTTGCAGCAGCAGCGATACAGGGGCTGAAAAGCCTGAGAAGGTTGTGCCCAGATCAATCGGAGCTGAAGCCATTAAAAAGGCTGTGCTCTGGTGTCCTGTTGGCTCCTTTCCCTCACTCCCCTCCCCCTCCCCTTCCCCCCCGGGATCGGCGGTGGTGGTAAGTACCCACGCAGATCTGCTTTGGGGAGCTGGTTTAAAATGGGAGGGGAGGCTTCGCGGCGGCTCCCGGGGTTGCAGGGTGCTCGGGGCCTTGCCGCGGGGGGGTGAGAGAGTGTGCTTTTTGAGCGGGAATGCTGGCAGTGGCCATTTTGAGGGCCGGGTTTTCACCGGCAGGATTTATTTGTTTTGGTAGACAGCCTTGCTCCTGAGCTCCCTTGGGGGGAGCAGATAAGGAGCATTTAGTGTGCAAATTCTAGTCTGATTTTGATTTTTGCCTTTAATTTACTTTAACTTTATTTTTGATTCAGTTGCCTTTGATTAATTGGCAACCGGGGATTAGTTCCTTTGGTTAGGAGCAAATATCCTTATTTACAGTGGTTTTAAATTTGAGCCGGCCTCTTTAAGTTTGTAGCAGCTCTCACCTTCCCTCCTCAATTATTTTTTGCTTGATGCAGGCCTTTGCTGGTGCGGATCTCTCTCCCTTGACTACGGGAGAAAGCTCCGGGACCCGTACATCCACACTGCAGCTGTGTGAGACGGAGCCTCTCCGTTGCTGCGGGATTTAATTTGCACGGTGGACCCGGCTGCTGAGCGATCCTCTCGGAGCACTTTAAGGTGGTAGGAGCTGGCAGGGTGGCTTTCTGCCCTGCAGGTAAGGCCTTCGGGCTCTGTTGGTCTGCTGAGGCCTCCTTTTTTGGGGCCCTTTTCTTTCTGGGTGTTTGGACCACATGGTGGGAGTTGCAGTGAGAGGCCTGTGTGAGGAAGACAAGCTGAATAGCTAGTTTTTTGGGCCTAGTGTTTTAGACCTCTTTATTTTTGAGTTTGTTCTTAGTTTATAGGACAGCAGTTGTGGCATTGATTCTACATGTTCTTTCCCTTCTAATCATGTCTCTGAGGAGCATCTGTTAAGTCCCAGGATGTTAGGCAAATTGCCAGTTTTAGGTTCCAGAGCAGGTATTTGTAAGGGTCCGGCTGGAAATGGGCCTTTGTGTATTCTATACTGACAGTTGCCCAAAGGCCTGTCTTTCACAGGGACAGGTTTAGGAATCCTTAGGATATACAGAAGTATATAGCAGTTACCTGTCAATCAAGGAGTGCCTGGGCTAAGGTCTATGGCCACCAGAGGGCAGCGGATGCACTCAATGGGGCCTTTCTCTGTCTGTGTATGCAGCAGTTGATTGCTTATTCTCTGTAATGCTACAGCTCCTGTTTGTATAACCAAGATTGCAGCTCTTAAATTCTGTATGGTTTGTTGGTCTCTGTTGTCCTAACAGCCACAGCTGCTCATGACTCACATGTGGTATTCAGGGCCCCCATCCCTGGGGGAGGGGGGTGGTAAAATAAGAAATTGTGTTACTCCTTAGGTTCACACAGGCAGCCACTTCTTTGCCAGGTGCCTGGGTGTTTCCTAGCTTAAGGGGGGATCACTTATCGTGCCCTTCCCCGGCAGTTCTCATCTATTTCTAGAGCAGGATTTCAAAAGGAACAAGAAACTCTCTAGTGAGAGAGAGCTTTGTTCATTTTGAGCGACCACGGTTGATTTATTCGGGGGCTTTTGGTGCCCTGAACCCCACGAGCTGGACACTATTTGTTTACTTCCAGGAGTTCTGCTCTCTATTTTGCTCTTCAGCTCCCTGGCAGACGTAGCAGGCTGGCAGGGGGGGAGCAACGCCTCCGGCAACGGTGAATCCCTCAGGATAAGGGGGGAAGGAAAGCAAGGTGCAGTGGGACCTGGTAGCTTTTGCAAGGCTATAACAGCAGTTCGGGTAATTTTAGCTGATCTGCTTTGATTTCATTGGAGGTGGCCGGAGCTTGATTTTTGGAGTCCTATACACCCTTTCCCGGCTGTGCCCAAAACTCTCGGGATCCCAACTTCTGACTACATATTCCTCTCCAATGGTAGTTAGTAAGTGAACATGGCAGATGGAAAATCACTATTAGAACAGAGTGCATAGGATGGGTGCAATTTCCTGAAATGTGCAAAAATAAAATAAAATACAATACATAAATAAATTAACCCAGCTGCAGAGTATGGATTACACTTTTTCAGTAGGCCTTCAAAGGTTGTTAAAAAAATAAAAATAAAAAAGGGGCCTAGCTATGTTGGTTTACAAGAATTTCCTTCCGCTGTCCATAGCAGGTCCTATAAGGCGTTTGTCGGTTGCTATGGCAGGGTAATATTTGAGGTTAGCTGTTGTGATATAGCGCTATGATCCGCTGTACACATATTCAAGTCAAAAGGAATTATGGTGGTAGCTCTCTTGGACAGTTCTAAAAGGTGCTTGGCTGAGTGCCTTGGCCAGGCCCCAGGTGTGGAATGCTCTGCCATACGCATTATGTTCTGAGAGGGATTTTATAGTTCTGTGGTTTCTTGATGGACAATATTCCCGTTTAGCTTGGCTTTGTCCGATTTATAAGGTTTGGTGGTAGATTTGTAATGTCTTCATTTTGGCTATATGGGGTTCCTTTTCCTTCTGTAAAAGGCGGCTCAGCGAGAGGTCGCTGAATAGGACTCTGGCCTTTGAGGCTATTTTGTCTCCAGTACGGAGAGTATCTGCTATTGTTCAGCGCCTGTCTTACTGGGGGCCAGATGCGCGCAGCCCGGCTCGTTCTCTCACAGCACTAGCAGCAGCTCAGATTCTGGAAGGCATATATCATATGCTGTGTTTGCGGGATGGCTTGCACGCTGCTTGGCGTCAGCCTGGGAGCTCCATCGGCTCGTATTAGCTTCCTTTGTCCAATCCTTCTGCAGAGCTCCGCAAAAGTTTCAGGCGGTCGCAGGAATGCTCCAGCGGCTGCTTCAACTTAAAGCGGTGTTGCCGGTGCCGGCAGCCCAATACGGTTGATACTCCCTCTACTTTGTGGTTCCAAAGAAGGAAGGCTCGTTTCGCCCGATTCTGAATTTTCAGAGGGTGAATCGGTGTCTGCCCAAAGAATTCTCCCGGAGCATTCCTTCAATCCCGAAAGAAACCGTAGTGACACACATGATAAGTTCAATCAGCTAGTGGCAGGACACAATGCACTCTTGCATGCTTTTTGCTTCATGGGTCTAGAAGTGTAGTCTTTACCAGGTGGTATAATGGGAACTTCGCTGCGGGTTCTCGGCTTCTTCTTTGCTGACTCAATTGCCACTGTGGAATGGGAAAGCTATATTTTCTAACACCAGGGGCTAGTTGACCTTAAAAAGAAAAAAAAAAAAAAAGGGAATGTCCAGCTTGGTGCAGGCAGACGGAATGGGGCGTTCCTCTAGCGGGAAGGCTGTGGATTTCTATGCCTGTCATAGGGAGTTCTTTCTGCTGCATTGTGTTGGCGCGGAAATAGCTTCTCCACATCGGCTGAAGGAATTTTTGGTTAAGAGATGTCTTTGTACAAAAAAAAAAAAAAACCCACAACGTATTCATCTGTCCCGAATTGGCCTGTTCTTGATTGACATTTTGAGACTAGGCAGGCGCAGGCCTCGGTACTACGTTTGTGGGTGCACACCTTGCACTTCCAGGAGGTGTGGACTCACTGTCTGGAGGAGAGCCCTAGCGATCTTCTTTAGCGCGCGATAGGAGCGTAGATGGTTCACTGAATCGATCGTTTTGGGCACTGCTCTGTCCTTGCAGGCTCCCATTGGGGGTGTCTGGGGGAACGAGAGCATGCTTCCGGTGGTCGCAGTATTTACGGCAGTCTACTCGCCTGGAACAGGAAAGGTTCAGGGAGTTGACGTGACTAGAGTCTGATTTGCCTTATGTGGCAAAGGTGTGATTCGAGTGCTGGCGGAAGTGCAGGATCAGCCTCTCGGGGCCCACGCGGATGTCCGCCGGTTTTGGAGGGTGGTGTTGCTCATGCGGCCGCCTCGGCGCTGTGCTGTTCCTCCGTGGGATTTGAATTTGGTGTTGGAAGCCTTGCTGGCTCCTCCCGTTTGAGCCGTTGTCCACTGCTTCGCTAAAAGATCTCACATTGAAGACAGTTTTCTTGGTGGCGATTTGTTCGGCTAGGAGGATCTCGGAGCTACAGGCCTTGTCTTGTAGGGAGCCCTATCTCTCTTTTACCGACCACAAGGTGGTTCCCCGTACCGTTCCGGCGTTCTTACCCAAGGTGGTGTCCGCTTTTCATGTTAACCAAGTGGTCTCTCTTCCGGTGTTCTCCGACCGCGATGGGGCCGGATCTGGGGGTCAGTTGCGGCTGTTGGACGCCCGCAGGGTTCTCAAGAAGTATCTCTCCTGGACAGCGTCCTTTAGGCGGTCGGATCGACTTTTTGTGGCGTTCGGGGGACCACGTAAGGGAGAAGCGGCGGCGAAGTCGTCTATTTCCCGCTGGTATTGCATCGGCCTACATCTTGAAAGGCAAGGTGGTTCCGCAGAGTCTTCGGGCTCATTCCACTCGGGCGCAGGCGGCGTCTTGGGCAGAGTTCAGTCTGGTCCCAGTGGGCGACATCTGTAGGGCGGCGACTTGGTCATCCTTGCATTCCTTTGCCAAGCAATACCGCTTGGATGTTTTGTCCGCGGAGGATGGCCGTTTCGGCTCAGCGGTGCTTCAGGCTGGGCTTGCTTGTCCCTCCCGTTGATGTTCACTGCTCTGTTACATCCTCTATGGTTCCAGGACTGGACTAGAGGGACGCTAAGGATGGGTAAATTAGACTTACCTGCTAATTGTTGTTCCTTGCGGAACTCTAGTCCAGTCCCGGATCCCTCCCTTGGTTTGAAGAGTTGCCAGCCTGATTGTTTCGGCTCCCGCGGGTGCTCTGCGTTGTCTTTGCTCCCGGGTGCGTGGGATGAAGCCATTGGAGGACCCTCTTGCGTAGCGCTCTTGCCTGTCCATCCTCTTAGGAGGTGGTGTGGTACGGCGCTTCTGTGTTGTCAGACGATATTCTTATTCAGACACAGTCGATGAATGCAATTAATTTGTTAAAGAAACAAATAAATTAAAAAAAATAAATAATAATAATGAAAAATAAATAATAATAATTACTTGAAGTGGAACATGAAATATTCTGTTCCGTATATATATATATTGCTATGTTGAATGTATTCTGGTTAATTCTCCTTATTTGTTGTTCTGCTTAGTGTGCTTTGTCAATAGGTACTGGTGAGAGGGGGCGGTCCTTGCCTACTTATACTGGTGCCAGCAAAGCGATGATGTATTTCAGTCTCCAAGGCTGCTGGAGGAGGTTGACAACTCTATGGTTCCGGGACTGGACTAGAGTTCCGCAAGGAACAACAATTAGCTGGTAAGTCTAATTTACCCTTTTTATTCCCTTGTCCCTGAAGGGCTCACAATCTAAGTGTACCTGAGGCAATGGAGGGTTAAGTGGCTTGCCCAAGGCCACGAGGAGTGGCCATGGGACTAGAGACCCCATTCCCTCCAGCCTGAGGTTACTTGTCCCTACGTGGGAATTAAACCCCTGGCCCTCCAGCCTGAGGTAACCTGTCCCAACCACTGAGCCACTCCTCCCTTATGCTAGGGCAACAACGGAGCATGTCCTGCCATATCTTCAAAAACGGCCTTGTAGAGACGCAAAATCAAACGTTTTGCTGTGCTAGACTCAAAGAACAGCTGTTCCCAGTGTCTCGGAATGCGTAAAACCTCCTCTTTATGAGGTAACTGCCCTCCAAAGTGTACACCAGTTCCAGATGAGTCTTAGTCGCAAACTCCCCTCCCACAAAAAAGGAAGCTGCATGAGGGACATGCTGAGAACCAAACACTCCCTTACTCATATCTCTAATATGGTATATGGCAAAAAACACAGGAAAGTCTGCGTGCCCCTAGACAGTAGGAACCAGACCCTCCACAGGGCCCCCAAGAAAGGGTGGGAAAGGACTCTTCATGTGTCAGCAAGCTCCCCTAAAAAGACTAGAGCTTGCAGGGGGATCAGGGACATCGTCTCGCCTCCAACTATACCCAATCCGACAATTCACCATTAAACTAGCACTGAGCCACTCGCAAACATGTACACCAATAATACACTTGAATATTAGGCATTCTCAATCCCCCACGCCCTTTTGGGGTCACAAGTGTGTCCCGACCCACTCCAGGTCTCCATCCCTGCCAAATAAGCCTGGTAAACTCACCTCACACGTTCTTTAAAAAAAAAACAAAAAAAAAACACCCCCCCCGGGAATGTCGATTGGGAGATACATAAAAAAAAATAGAATCTTCGGCAAAACCAGCTTCCTCATGACATTAATTCGACCCAACGAGGAGACTGCGTGATCCATCCACTCATTCAGATCTCCCCGTATAGCATCCCACAGCACTTCCCGCCTTTCCCAACTGTCCCTCTCCAGTTCTTTGTTTTCCGCGGAGCCGACAGGTCGCACATCCTGTCACCGCAGAAAAAAATCCCCTCTTGTTTTTTTGTGGTCGCGTCTGCCTTCCCTCGACACTACACCGGTACCGCCGGTTCTTCTTGTGGTGGCTTAATGGGAGGCTTCGTTTAAAAGAAGGCCTCTCATAAATCTCGCTATGAGAGGATGAGAGGAAATAGGTTGTCCATTTAGAGGCTTGAAGGAAGCTGCAATAGCACTCAAATGGACTCTCACTGAATTGGTCTTAAGCCGTGCATTTGATAAATGAAGGAGATACTTCAATAATGATTCCAGAGGTATCGCAAGAGGCTTAAGACTCTTCTGTGAGCACCATATGGTAAACCTCTTCCACTTAAATGCATAAGAGCATCTTGTGGAGGGTTTCCTGGAAGCATGAAGGATATCCTTTACCTGCTGGGAAAGGTTAAGACCCTGAAGTTCTAGGCTTTCAGCAACCAGGCCCTGAGATGCAGAGACTGGGGATTGGGATGCCACAGCATCCCATCCTCTTGAGAAAGGAGATTTGGAGCAGATCCTAACTCCAGAGGCGGAGCTTGAGAGAGATGTAGGAGCAGAGGGTACCACATTTGCCGTGGCCAACGTGGAGCTATAAGAATCATATGACCTCTGTCTCTCTGAAGCTTGAACAGGGTTTTGGGAATTAGGGAAATGGGTGGAAAGGCATACAGGAAGTCCTGACCCCAATGGAGGAGGAAAGCATTCCTGGCCTGACAACCCTGAGCCGGAATTCTGGAACAGAACTGGGGAAGTTTGGCACTCAGCGGACTTGCAAAGAGGTCTATGTCAGGGGTTCCCCAAATTTGAAAATTTTGGCCACCTGGTCTGCATGGAGAGACCATTCGTGTGGAAGCAGAACTCGACTGAGTCTGTCTGCCCAAGAGTTTTGAATGCCTGGAAGATACACCGCAAGGAGATGAATCTGATGCTCTCTGGCGAGGGTCCATAGTCGCAAAGCTTTGTTGCAGAGCGACAGAGAGCCTGTTCCGCCCTGCTTGTTCACATAGAACATGGCTACTTGATTGTCTGTTTGAACTAGGACTGTCTTGTAGCTGAGCTGGATGTGGAATACTCGGAAGAGCAAGGAAGATTGCTCTGAGTTCCAGGAGATTGATGTGTAGATAGACCTCCTGTGGAGTCCAGGTACCCTGGGTAGAGAGGCCTTGCAGGTGGGCTCCCCAACCCACCTGTGAAGCATCTGTTGTTAGTGGCTTGGGGTGGGGGTTGCTGAAAAGGAGACACCACCAAAAGGTTTGGGGTGACTGCCACCATTGGAGGGACAAAATAAGTCGATTTGAGTTTGCTATTTTGTCTGACAGGCAACCTGACGCCTGAGTCCACTGAGTGGATAAAGTCCACTGGACTGACCTCATATGGAGGTGAGCATAAGGAACCACATGCACAGTGGATGCCATGTGGCCTAGCAACTGTAACATTTCCCGAGCAGTGAGGTGAGGTTTTAGCACTGCTTGGGGAGCTAACTGCACAATGCGAAGGCAGCGGGGCTGTGGAAGGTAGACCCTTGTCTGTCTGGTATCCAGCAGAGCTCCTATAAACTCCAGGGACTGAGTGGGAGCAAGATTGGATTTTGGGAAGTTTATGACAAGTCCCAAATACTGAAGGATGCGCATTGTGCGAAAGAGAGCAACCCTGGCCTCTGGCTCTGAAGGGGCTCGAATGAGCCAGTCGTCTAAGTAAGGGAAGACGAATATTCACAGAGTGCGGAGAAATGCTGCCACCACAGCCATACATTTTGTGAACACCCTTGGTGCAGAGGCCAGGCCAAAGGGAAGAACCCTGTATTGGTAGTGCTTCCCTTGAAACAGAAAGCGAAGGAACTTTCGGTGAGTTGGGTGGATGAGAACATGAGTGTACGCATCCTTGAGATCTAGAGAACAAAGCCAATCCTGACTCTGAAGGTATGGCAGCAGAGTTCCTAGAGAAATCATTTTGAACTTATTTTATTTATTTATTCATTCTTATATACCGCGCTTTCAGTATCAGTGCGGTTTACACATAACAAAAACTTTGCATCAGAACAAGTGATCTTAATGTTTATATCGTAACAGGAGAGAGAAACCTGGGCTGAAAAATAGGGAGACTATATACAAGTCGATAACAGGGTTATTGAAAACTATTTACAGTTTATATACAAGCTGGTATTCATAATGCATTGGTTATTAGTTTAAGAGGTCTGTGAAATGTGCCTGACATGGTGAGCTATTGTGAGCTTCATCATAGGTCAGGTTGTGGGAGAGGCAGTGTTTGTGTGAAAAGGTTGAGGTGTGGTGGGTGGTTGTGTAGGGTTAGGGTGAGCAAAATGGAGGAGGAATAAGTGATGTTTTAGGGCTTTTCTAAATTGTGAGAGGTCGCTCATTGATCGGATATGTGGGGGGAAGTCATTCCAGCATCTCGGGGCGTAGAATGTAAAGGACCTGTTCCTGGTTGTTTGATTGCATTTTGTAGATTCCGGGGGTACAGTTAGCGTGTTGGTGGCAGCTGACCATCTCAACCTGTTGTTGGGGGTGATGGTGAGGGATGAAGGAGATAACCGGTTAATTGCTTTAAAGTTTAGGAGTAGCGTCTTGTAGGAGGGCCTGCTATGCAGCGGTAGCCAGTGTAATTCCATAAGTATTTTTATTTATTTATTTATACATACATTTATATACCGCATCTTCCAAAGTTCAGATGCGGTTCACAGTGAACAACAATTAACAAAGCAAGTTTGTTTTACAGGGAACGACATATTATAACAGAACATATTTACAGGAACATCATATTATATATATATAGCGTGTACAGTCTAAACAATGTGAGATAATACAGAACAGATTAAACTATATACAGTTTTGTATTTAGTATATATACATGGGGGTGAAGGGAGATAAGTTGTGAGGTTATCAAAGGTATGTGTTGTCTGTATGTGTTAAGGGCTTTTGCTTATTGAAGACTGAGACCTGTTTAGCCTTTGTCTAATGCAGGTGCTGGGTTATCTTTGTTATAGTGTTTTGTGAACAGATAAGTTTTCAATTTTTTACGGAGTTCCATGATTTCCGTTAGTGTTCGTAGCTCCTCTGGGAGGGAGTTCCAGGTCATTGGGGCTATGTGGGAGAAGGCTCTGTTGTTTGTTGATTTATGGGCTCTTGTATAATCTTTTGGGATCTTTAGTCTGTTCAAATGTCCTTTTCTGTGTGTGGGCTTGGATGGTTCTTTGTGTATTAAGTTACATAGCATGGCTGGGGCCATATCATTTAAGGCCTTGAATGCTGTTATTATTGCTTTGTAGATTATTCTGCTTTGAATTGGTAGCCAGTGGAGGGAGGCTAGTACTGGTGATATGTGTTGGAGTGAGTTAATTTTCAATGTGATTCTAGCCGCTGCGTTTTGCGCTAATTGCAATCGTTTAATGTTTTGTTTTGATATGCCTATTAGAATTAGATTGGCAAAGTCGAAATGTGGAGTTATTGTTGCCTGGATTATGTTGATAAAATCTTGTGCGAATACTAGCGGACAAAGTTGTTTGAGGGTTTTAAGTTTGAAATAAATTTTCTTTATGGTATTGCTAATGTGTGTTTCCATCGTGAGATGTGTATCTAGTATAACGCCTAGATATCTTATTTCATTTTTTATTTTAATTTCTTGGTTCTGAAGATTTGGGCGTGATGTGATCATTTCTGGATATGCCGCCGAGAATGCGAGCTGCTGCATTCATGGCCATCTGAAGAGGGTTGAGGGTGCTCTTAGGGTGACCGTGCAGGATGATGTTTGCATAATCGAAATGTGGAATCACGAGCGTCTGGAATATAGTTCTGAAGTCGTCTGGGGCTAGTAATGGTCTTAGGTGCCTTAATGTCATGATTTTATTGTAGATGGACTTGGTGGTGTTCTTTGTGTTCTTTGAAGTCAAAATGATGGTCAAGTGTGACGCCCAGGTAACGAATCACAGAACTTCTCTTTGAACAGGAATTTGTTCAATTCTCTGAGGTCTAAAATGGGTCTGTGTCCTCCTGTTTTCTTTGGAATAAGGAAATAGGGGGAGTAAAACCCTGTACCACGTTGGAGAATGGGTACCTCTTCTATTGCCCCTTGAGCAAGGAGCACAGTGATTTCTTGACCTATCTGGTCGTTGAGAGAGGTCTGAGAATTGAACTGTCTTACCATTGTAGGAGGGGGCATGCTAAGGAAATGAAGCTTGTACCCCTCTCTTACAATAGACAGAGTCCAATTTTCTGCTGTTATCTGACCCCATCTGGGGGCAAAATGACATTGCCTTCCTGGACCTGAATGGCCCAGAACCCTCCTCCACCATCCCAGGAAGGTTAAGTTCTCTAGATAGGAGTCAAAGCCCCTGTGGAGGCTGAGTTTGCTGAGCCGGTTGAGGCTTAGCTGCTTTTGTCTTTCTTTGTCTAGGTTGTTGCTGCTGTCCCTTTTGGGCAGACTGACCTAAACGATGCCCCTGCTGGGTATAGGAGGGATAAAACTTCTTCTTACTGAAGAATGGTTTCTTAGAGGATTTTTTCCTCGTAGGATCAGCTGTAGATTTAGACAACCTATCCAAAATGATATTGTCAACATCTATCTCATTAGCTTTTTCCTGCCAATTCTTGCCAAAGAGATTCTCTCCTGTGCAAGGAATATTCCCTAGTTTATCCTGTACCCAAATTTCCAAGTCAGATGCTTGGAGCCAGGCAATCCTACGTGCACCTATGGCAGTGGCAGAGGTTCTGCTTATGCACTCAAAGCAGTCAAAGGCTGCACGATTCACAAATTGGAAACATCCTGAGCATGTTTGACAAGGGCGAGATAATTTTGCCTCTTATCAGGAAGGAGAGGGCTCATAAGCTCTAAATCTCCTGTGACCTCCTTAAGGAACATTCCCATATACAACATATAGGAACTGATCCTAGCAGAAAGCATGGAAGCCTGGAAGGTTTGATGTCCAAAGGCGTCAAGAGTCCTACACTCATGTCCTGGAGGATTAGATGCATGCCTTTTTGCACTCTTTATCCTTCTCATAGCTGATTCCACCACCATGGAATGGTGTGGTAATTGAGTCATCTGAAACTCAGGACAAGGAGGAACTCGATACATGGTGTCGAGTCTTTGAGGGTGAGGAGATGTGGTTAGAGGTGTTTCCCACATCCTTAACATGAGATCACGCAAGATCTCATGAATAGGTAAGGAAGCTGCCTCCTTGGGAGCTTTAGGGTATTGCAGGATTTCTAATTCCTTTGCCCTAGGCTCTTTTTCAGGAGCCACTGTGATGGAAAGACCTTGGACCACATCTTGGATAAAATCCTGAAAGGACATATCCTCTGGTGGAGACATCCTACGCTGAGGAGAAGAGGAATCCTCAGGAAGAAGTACTCTGGTATCGGCAGAGCTTTCAGAGTCTTCAGACTCATCCGAGGATTCGAAGTATCTCTGATCCGGGTGATCATGCAAGGCACAGTACCAGTACCGGTACCGGTACCGATCGAAGTCTGCATCAGAGTGGTCCGGTACAGACTTGCCGATGCCGGATAGACACGCATGACTCGGTCCCGGTAGAATACCTGCCGATGTCGATACAGTTGGTGCCGGCACCGGAGTCTGTGCCGGTACCGGTTGAATTGTCTGAAGCGGTTTCAGGGGCATTGAGACCGTGAGAAGATCCACCAGACTGCGTTCAATAGCCAAGAATCTTTGGTCTATCATCGCTGCCAATGCTTGGGTATTGGTACCGGATGAAGCAGCCGGCACCCCAGAGCATGGCACCAGTAGTTCTGCCGAGGTTGATGCCTCAAGAACATCCTGGAGCCCTGTTAGTGCTTTGGAAGCCGAAACCTCCCGCCAGGGCAGTTTTGCCGGTGAAAGTCCCTCAAGGGCAACGCCAGAGGCATCTCACTATCTAGAAGGAGATCTACCCTTTGAGGACCGGCTAGATTTATGTTTAGTTACCTGAGATCCATGGGAGAAAGACGAAGCCCTGGAAGACGTCGATGCCACGGAGGCTGCATCGGAGGGAAAAAGGGTGCTAAGTTTAGCAGCTCGGTTCTGCCTGCCCCTTTTCGACATCATCCCACTCTGAAATAGAGTGGTCAGGACCTAAATATTTGAGGCACCACTCATGGGTGTCGGTGACGGAGATGGTACCGCCACACTTGGAACACTTTTTAAAAATCCCGAAGCGGGTTGTTCCATTTTGAAGGAAAAATTGGGCCTAGTGCCCAAAATGGCACGTGGCACCTGAAGAGAAAATTACTGGAAAGACTCCAGGTTTTTTTTTGTTTGTTTTAAGAAGAAAAGAAAGAAGAACCGGCGGTACCGGTGTAGCGTCGAGGGAAGGCAGACGCGACCACAAAAAAGAAGAATAGAAGGGATTTTTTTCTGCGGTGACAGGATGTGCGACCTGTCTGCTCCGTGGAAAATGAAGAACTGGAGAGGGACAGTTGGGAAAGGTGGGAAGGCAGCACGCAGGTGCTGTGGGATGCTCCCAAAAGCTTTCCTATTGGACGCTGGGGAGCGTTCCCGTGCAGGCTCCGTCGGTACCGATGATACCCATATGTGAAGACTGAATTCCTGCTGTTCCCGGAGATCACCTGTTACAGGTGAGTAACTATGCTCTATTCAACAGCACTGTCAGGACCTAGCCTACATATGAAAAGGCAGCACTACAGATCTTATGCTAGCATGTGCTTCTATTGGGAAAACAAAACACATCAGACTGTTATATATACACTAGGAGAAAACCTCACCTCTGTTGCACATTTCAAATAGACAGATATTCCCCAAATATAGAGTAAGCGACCACAAATTAGAAGACAGACTTTGCATGTATTACAACACGGAACAAATATAGACAACACCAATTTGGACTATTGGCTTTAGGAAGGAAGAGAGGAGCTGGTATTGAAGAGAGCAAAAAGGTTACAGTATGTCTGCTGTCCACTGTCTCTGAAGATGCTAAATTGTGGAGCAGAGAAACTGAACAAGAACAGAGTAATGACACCTTCATATTTTAAAAAGCTATAAAAACACTGGTATCCAGTGTATAATTATTGTAAACACACGACTAATCTTTAGTGCTATAATCTTTTATAATGATTTTAATACCTTTAATATATTTAAGTCATTGTTTATTAATGTTTTGTTGCACTATTTGGAATTTCATTTTATGTTTTGATTTATATTTATTGATTCATTCATGGGGCGTGGAGCACTGATGATATAGTAACAATTCTAGGACTTCTAGTGACATCACCAATGAGAATGGCGGTGTAAAAGTGGAGCTCTGCTACTCCCCACTAAAAACAAGTAATTGAAACCCCCCTAAGAGTGAGGGAGACGGGATGGCTGGGAAGAAAAAACAGTGGATCTGGCATAGTTTGCTTTCAAGCAGCAGCTGGTAAATGGCAAAAGTGAAGGAACGAAAATGGCAGCGCACGAGGCCACCCGGCGCAGACCAGGAGGGGATAGTGTGGAAAAAGGTCCCCCTAAAATCGGTGCAACTACCGCAAAGGTACCGGCGGGGGAATTAAGGCAGTGGATGGAGTAACTGCAGGTGGAAATGCAATTTTTGAGAGGAGACTTTGCCACCCTGGCCACTGGCTTAAAAGCAGAACTAGGTGACTTTGGGAGGAAAATTGAGGATGTAGAGCAACAAGTAAATGTGAGAGGAGAAAAACACGAAGCCCTAGATCAAAGGGTGCAAGAAATGAGAAAAGTACAAGATGCCATGGCTGAGAAACTGGAGGAAATGGAAAACAGTCAAAGACGCAATAACCTTAGATTTAGGGGAGTACCAGGACCCTGCATACCAGGAGAGCTCTAAAGTGATAATAGACATGGTCTCTATGCTCTGGGAAGAGGCAAATAGACCAGACATAAGGCTGGAATGAGCCCATAGAGCACTTGGAAGCCCATAGAGCACTTGGAAGAATACAAACAAACCGGCCTAGAGACATTGTGTTGTGTGTTCAAAGTTATTGGGTAAAGGAGCAAATAATGGCTAAGGTGTGAAAGCAAGGATTTCTGGAATGGGACACTCACAAAGTGGAAGTATATGAAGATCTATCCCCAGTCACATTGAGAAAGTGGAGAGACCTGAGAGATATAGTACAGAAACTTAGAAGCAAAGGGGTGAAATATAAATGGCAATTTCCTTTTGCACTTGCACTGACCAAAGAGGAGCACACTATACGCATAAAAATGAGAACAGAGGCAGCGGCAGCGATGCTGAAGCTACGGATACGAGAAGCGGATACGAATGGAATAGAGCAACCTAATACACTTCATCGGGACCTTCAATGGAAAAGAATGGAGGGGGGCAAGAGACTCCGAAGGCACCAAGAGGACACCTCAGAAGAGCAGAATATGTGCAAATGACATTACTAATCAGGGCTATGACCAGAAAAGCAAAGGAAGAACCAGAAAGGCGAAGGGACTCAATGTGAATCATTAAAAACGAGTACGAGGTAGGGAACAGGAGTGGAAAGAGGGGCAAGAAGGAAGGGGAGAAGTAATGTTAATTTATGATATTTGAGAGGACAAGAAGGTGAGGATAAGTGGGGGGAGATATACATTTTTCTCAAGGACCAAGCAGGAAGTCGGTCTTCACATATGGGTGACGTCGGCACCAATGGAGCCCGCGTGCGGAGCATTTCCCCAGCTTTCAAAGAAAGCCTTTGGGAATGCAGCATGCCTGCGCGATCCCCTTCCCGCCCAAGGGTGCCATCTTGCTCAATCTTTCTTTTTCCGTGGAGCCCAACAGATGTAGTTCGTGTCCCCCGGGAAAAGTAGGTTTTTTTTTTTCAGCGATTTTTTTTTTGCGTTTCTTTATCCGGTTCGATGCCAGTTCGCCGTCCCGCCTGGGCTTGGTACACTGGTATCGGGCCCGGAACTTCTTTTTTGTTTTTTGTCCTTTGTGACTAGCGTTCACGCTTTTTCTGTATTTTCACTGGCAGCCCGGTCTTTTGACATTGCAGGAGCCCTTTTTCCCCGAATGGCTGCCAGCGGGTTAAAAAAATGTGATCGGTGCAAGAAACGTATGTCTCTCACCGACACACATGACTGCTGCCTCCGATGCCTCGGGCCCGACCATGACCCGCTGGTCTGTGGCCCATGCGGCAAAATGTCGTCGAAGGCACTTCGGAGCCGTCAGCATCAAAGTGAGAGAATTTTTTCCAGAGTCCGCGTCCGGCCGGTCCAGGACTTGTCAGAGGCCTCGACGTCTCGGGAGCACAAAAGGAAGAAGAAGCTCGTGAGGGTGGTGTCAGTGGAGGTCCCTGGGTCCTCAAGGGCCAGGTCGCCTAGCCCTGACCGCTGCCGCAGGCTCTCGGAGTTGGAGAGGCCATCCAAACTACCTCACATGGAGCCAGAGTCCCCGAGTCATTTAAGTTCTGTTGTCCTCGTGGACTCTCCTCCGGGAGAACCGATGTCGGGCCCGACGCCATCAGGGCCCAAGTCGAGGGCTGCTGAGTCTCCTGAGCTCGGACTCAGGCTGACGGCCTTGGAGAGCAGCTTGGCTGCCTTCATGGAACAGCAGCGGGTGCTGATCACCGGTCTCACCGGTGCATCTGCCCCGACCACTGGGACCTCGACGTCTAAGTCGACCCCAGAGGCCGAGCCGATCCTCGAGTCCATCAAGTCACGAGTCAGTCCTCGGCCAAGGTCCCCCTCGACCTCCCGTGTGGGGCCGAGGTCATCGACGCCGGTGCCCTTGGCGTCGGGGCGGGTGGCACAGAGGCCCACATGGCCGGAGCCGCTCGACTCCTCGGAGGAGTCAGCATGGGAGACGGAGGACGAGGAGTCTCCTGACACCTTCCGGACCTGGTGCGTCCCTTCGGACTCCCTAGAGTCCGAGTCTCGGAGAAGGTCTCCCCCCCCCCCCCCCCCCCGGAGGATACCCAGTTCTCGGACTTCGTGAGGGACATGGCCAAGGCTTTGGCATTCCCTGCAGATGCCGAGGAGCTTGATGCCTTCCAGTATGATTTTCCTCTGAAGGAAGCCTTTACTGTACCGCTTCCTCCGATGCTGGAACGGCTGCTCTTCCGTATGTGGGAGGCACTGGCCTCGGCGCCAGTTCTTAGCAAATGAGTCAATTCCATTTATCGAGTCCGTAAGAGCCCTGGGTTCTAAAAGGCGCAGCTACCGCACAATTCCATGGTTGTGGAATGGGCCAATCACCGCCTGAAGAGTCAGAAAATGCACTCCTTGGTGCCTCCCGGCCGGGAGGCCCACAACCTGGATGCCCACAACCTGGATGCCCTCGGTAGAAAGTGCTTCCAGGGCTCTGTGCTATCTTGCTGTGTCCAGACTTAACAGCTGTACATGGGCACCTGGCAAAGGAGATTGCTGGGTTCTCAGCTGGCCTCTTTGAGGAACCCTTGCAGAGGTTCAAAGCCCTTGTCTACAGGGTTCCAAGAGTGCTTGAAGTTTATCTCTCGAGCAACCTATGATGGCTTTGAGGCTTCAGCCCAGGTAGCCGCGGCCGGCATCGGTGCACGCCATCAGGCCTGGCTACAGTCATTGGACCTGGAGTCATGGGTGCAGGACAAGTTGGTCGATGTCCCGTGCCGAGGTGACAACCTATTCGGTAAGCCCATGACTGAAAAGGCTGCAGAAATCGAGACAGACTCTCACCAGGACAAGGCTTTCCAGGAAGACTTTTGCCCCTTCTCAAAAAAAGAAGGGCTCGGGGAAAGAAGCCCTTTTTCCCAAGGAAGGGTGCTGCCTACAAAACCTACCCTCAGTATCAGGCCTCTTCAGCTCCCCAACAGGGCCAGTAGGCCAAAGGGACTTCCACAGCATAGCCTCTGCTCCACCGGTGGCTGCACTCAGCACAGGAGGTCGGCTGACCCTGTATGCCTACAGGTGGCCAGCCATCACAGGGGATACCTGGGTACTGAGCATAGTCCAAAAGGGCTACATGCTCCACTTCCACCAGCTACCCCCCTCCTACTATCCAGGGGAGCCTCCATGACTCCCTCTACACAGGAACCTCCTCCTTCAGGAGTTGGTAAGTCTTCTAAAGGAACAGGCGGTGGAACCGGTGCCTCACCACCTGAAAGGGCAAGGCTTCTACTCCAGGTACTTCCTGGTACCAAAAAGGACAGGAGGCCTCCGGCCTATCCTAGACTTGTGAAACCTAAACAAGTTTCTGAAGAGGGAAAAGTTCAAGATGCTTACCCTTGGGATACTGCTGCCCTACCTCCAGCAGGGAGACTGGCTATGCTCCTTAGACCTAAAGGATGCTTATACTCACATCCTCATTCATCCAGACCACAGACAATATCTCAGATTTGTGGTGGGAGGAAACCATTTTCAGTACAGGATACTTCCCTTTGCCCTAACCTCTGCCCCCAGGGTTTTCACCAAATGCCTGGCGGTGGTGGCGGCTTATCTCAGGAATCGGGGAATTTTTGTCTTCCCATAATTGGACGATTGGCTCATCAGGGACCAGTCTCTCCAGGAGGCCCGACAAGCCACTCTTCGCACTGTCTCTCTTCTTCAGCATCTGTCATAAACTATGCAAAATCCACTTTGCTCCCCTCTCAGAACCTAGAGTTTATAGGGGCAAGATTAGACACCCTTCAGGCAAGAGCTTGCTTTCCCAAAGACAGGGCCCACAGACTGATGGACTTGACCATCCAGTTCCAAAGCAATTCTCTTGTTTCCGCCAGGCACTACCTGCGGCTCCTGGGCCACATGGCATCCACTGTACATGTGACTCTGAATGCCCGTCTGCACATGCGGGCTGCTCTATGGTGCCTCAGAGATCGGTTGACGCAGGCCACAGGCGACCTCCGAGACAGAGTAAAGGTGTCCAAACCACTTTTGGACTCCTTACAGTGGTGGCTACATCTCCCAAACCTTCTCAAGCCCTTTCAGGCTCCAGCACACACACGGGTGCTGATGACCGATGCTTCCTTAAAGGGCTGGGGTGCACATTCTCGGGGCACGTGCACTCGAGGCCTGTGGTCTCCTCGAGAGGCCACACAGCAAATCAATCTTTTGGAGCTGCGAGCAATCCGCTTAGCTCTGCAAACATTTTCTCATGCCCTCTCTCACCAGTCTGTCCTAGTTCAGACGGACAATCAGGTTGCAATGTTCTATGTGAACAAACAAGGAGACACAGGGTCCAAACTCCTGTGCCAGGAGGCTCTGGCCCTTTGCTCCGTTGCGGTGAGGCAGGGTATGTAACTCAAAGCGGTTTATCAACTGGGGTGAAGACAACTTCCTAGCAGACAAGCTAAGCTGGATTCTCCAGCCTCACAAATGGCAGTTGAATCCAGTGGTGCTCCAGCAGATCTTCCTCCGCTGGGGACTTCCATCCATCGATCTCTTTGCCAGTCCACTGAACCGTCAGCTGCCCAGGTTCTGCTCCAGACAGCTGCATCCCCTGAGGATGGCAGCAGATGCTTTTCTGATCTCTTGGTCTACGGACCTCCTGTATGCATTTCCTCCTATGCCCCTGGTGGCCCGAACTGTGTTCAAGATCATCCGGGACAAGGCCTCGGTGATTCTGGTAGCCCCCAGATGGCCGAGGCTGGCGGTGGAAACTCTGTTCCCTCTGGGCTTGCAACATTATCTCCTGTCTCAAGAGCAGGGTTCCCTTCTGCACCCCAATCTCAGGTCCCTCAATTTGATGGCCTGGCTGCTGAAAGGGTAGTTCTAGCTCCCTTACTCCTACCTAAGGAGGTTGAGGAGGTGGTATTGGCCTCTAGGAGGCAGTCAACTAGAAAATCCTATGCTCTCAAGTGGCGTAGGTTTACGGTATGGTGTGCTCAGCGCAATGAAGACCCTTTCTCTTGCCTTGTGCCAGTAATACTGCAGTATCTACTTCACCTTTCAGACCTAGGCCTTAAGTCTAACTCTGTACGGGTCCACCTCAGTGCTTTGTCAGCGCACCACTCACTGGTGGAAGGACAGTCTCTGTCAGTTCACCCCTTGGTGTCCCGTTTTCTCAGAGGTCTGCTTCTTCTCAAGCCTCCGGTTCGTCCACCGGCAACTGAGTGGGATTTGAACATGGTCTTGCAGCAACTTACTCGCCCACTGTTTGAGCCGATGGCTACTTGCCATTTGTGCTTCCTCTCTTGGAAAGTGCTTTTCCTGGTGGCTCTTACCTCGGCCAGACGTGTGAGTAAACTACAAGCTCTGGTTTCTGATAGACCGTACACGCGGTTCTATAGGAACAGGGTGGTCCTCCAGACCCATCCCAAGTTCCTTCCAAAAGTGGTATCCTCTTTCCACCTCAATCAGGAGGTGGTTCTTTCGACCTTTTTTCCCAGGCCGCATGCCAGCCAGGCTGAAACAGTCTTGCATACCCTGGACTGTAAGAAGGCGTTGTCTTTTTACATAGAACGTACGCGGGGGCATCGAAGGGCTACTCAGCTCTTCGTCTCCTTTGACCCTAATAAGATGGGATTACCTGTCTCCAAGCGTACATTGTCCACTTGGGTAGCAGATTGTATCGCCTGGGCGTATAAGGCAGCCGACCTCCCCTTGCAGGGTCGAGTCACGGCCCATCGTGTCAGGGCGAAAGCCGCGTCGGTAGCTCATCTCCGCTCTGTTCCGTTGGCAGACATCTGCCGGGCCGCAACTTGGTCTTCAAGCCAGACTTTTGCAGCCCATTACTGCCTGGAGAGAGAGTCCCGGAGGGACAGTGCTTTCGGACAGGAGGTACTCTGTAATCTCTTTGAGGTTTAGGCAACTCCTACCCTCCGGCCCTTGTGTTGGGCTACCGTACGGGGGCTTTCTCAGATTCTATTCTTATCACGGATGCTGAGGTTCTTGAGAGGGAGCCATTTTTTCAGCTTTGGGTTCCCGGTAGCCTAGAGCTGGGGAGTCCCATATGTGAGGACTGACTTCCTGCTTGGTCCTGGAGAAAGAGTAGTTACTCACCTGTAACAGGTGTTCTCCAGGAGCAGCAGGAATCAGTCCTCATGACCCTCCTTCCTCCCCTGGAGTTGCAGTCATATCATTCATTTTTTGATTTTTTGCTGTTTTTTAGCTATGTCATTTGACTGAGAGAGATGACACCCTTGGGCGGAAAGGGGACTGCGCAGGAGCGCTGCATTCCCAAAGGCTTTCTTTGAAAGCTGGGGAAATGCTCCACACCGGGGGCTCTGTCGCCGCCAATGTCACCCATATGTGAGGACTGATTCCTGCTGCTCCTGGAGAACACCTGTTACAGGTGAGTAACTACTCTAAAAGTTAAAGGGGAGGGGGACATAAAGGAGCACAAGGGGGAGGGGTGGAGGCAGGGAGGGAGGAGACACACTGGAATGTATCAGAGTAGCTGCCTAGATAAGGGGCAGTGACTTGAAGGGGAAAGGGAAGGGAGGGGGGAAAGGGGAAATGGGGTGAGAGAGGCCACAGTGCAAGAGAAAGGAAATGGGGGACAAAATAAACCAAATGGGGAGCCTGACAATTAGCACTGTAAATGCGAAAGGGCTAAAAACTCCCCAAAAGAGACGGCTCCTCATTAAAGAGGCTCAAAGGCTAGATTTAGCTATAGTAGGTGTGCAAGAAATCCACATGAGAAAACGAGATTATAACCTATTATCGCATGTACAGTACAAAAGACAGTACTGTGCGTCGCCAAGAGGGGGAAGAAAATCTGGTAGGGTAGCAATCTTACTAAGAAATACAGTACCTTGGGAAGAGATGGCCGTGAAAAAGGATGAGGAAGGACAATATATTGCAATTAAAGGGATGATGCAAGGGAAACTAATTACAATTATAAGTGTCTATGCACCTAATTCAGGACAAGGTCATTTCTTTGTTAGGCTGCTGAATGAGCTCTCAGGCTTCCTGGGTGGGCCCCGTAATCATAGCAGGAGACTTTAACACAATTATTAATCCTGCACTTGACCACTCCTGTCGGAAGGAAGGGGGAAGAGAGACACACAGAAAAAGACTGCTGGATTTAATGAGGCAATGGAAGTTGGTAGGTAGAGAGAAAAGAACCCAAGAAGCAGAGCTTATTCATTCCACTCCACGCCACACCAGATAAGCACACTAATGTGTATGATTATGATGAGCAGTCAGATGGTTCAAGCATTGACCATGGCAGAGTATGAACCAAATACATGGGATGGTATGGGCAGAGGTACAAGGATGGGGACCACATCCTGGTACAGGGTTCTTGAGAATGAACGATAGTTTGTTAAAAGACAAAGTCCAAGTCAAGGCAATAAAAAAAGATATGCAGGAATTTTTTGAGTTAAATGATATATGGGAAACAGATACAGCGGTAATATTTGGATGCCTTTAAAGTGTATATTAGAGGACACTTTATTGGATGGAGGGGCATACCAAAAAATAAAAAAAAAGCACAGGCCATGAGGGAAGCTCTGGAAAAGTTTTAAAAAAAAGGAGATAGCATGGGGGGAAAAAAGGATGCCCAGTCACCAGGGAAGCAATAGATAAAGCATGAATTAAAGTGAGAGAGCTGCAGCTAGACGAATTGACCTTCCAATTGCAAAAGGGAAGGCAAAAAATCTATGAACATGGAAATCGACCATGAAACTGCTAGCACACAGTTTGAAAGCGCAGCAGGCACAGTATGCAGTGACTAAGCTATGCTCAGCTAGGGATGAATGGATTTTGGGAGACAAAGATCTCAGGATCTCAGGAAGGAATTACGGGACTTCTATAGTGGGAGATCATTTTGCATCCAGTGATCACCAGATGGTGTGGTTCAGTATTAGGACTAGGGCTGTTAGAATCCATTCAGAGGCGAGGATCTTAGACTTTAGGAAGACTAACTTTGCGAAGATGGGCCAATACCTCAGGGAGTCGTTAGTGGGATGGGAACAGCTGAGGGATGTAGAAAAAGAGGGGGAAAAACTGAAGGGGGATATTTTAAGGGCAACCAACCTTTTTGTTAAAATGGTAAATAAAGGTAAAAGGAAAAGGAGACCGCTATGGTTTTCAAAAGAAGTAGTTGAAAAAGTGAAGAAAAAGAGAGAGTCCTTCATGAAATACAAGAGATCACAGAGAGAGGAAGACAAGCATCTGTATTTGGAAAGACTTAGAGAAGCTAGCAAAGTAGTCAAGAAGGCAAAGATTCAAAAGGAAGAGGAAATAGCCAATGCAATAAAATGGGGGGGATAAGACATTTTTCAGATATATTAATGAGAAGAGGAAGGGCAAGAGTGGTATTGTCAGACTCAAGGGTGCAGGGGAGGAATATGTAGAAGCTGATAAGGATAAAGCGGAATTGCTTAACAAATATTTTTGTTCTGTGTTCACAGATGAAGAACCAGGAGCAGGACCTCAGAAAACACCCACAAATAGGAACAGAAGCAAAGGATATCTTGAACAACTTTCAAAAGACTGTGTTCGTGAGAAACTATCTCAATTTAAAGTAGACAAAGCGATGGGACCGGATGGGATACACCCGAGAATACTGAGGGAACTTGGGGACGTTCTAGCAGCTCCACTGAATGACCTTTTCAATGCCTCGTTGGAGTCGGGAGTGGTGCCAAAGGACTGGAGAGAGGCTGTCAGCACCACTTCCCTGGTGGCCAGTGGACGCCAGGGCAGGTGGGACACAAAAATATAAGGTTAAGATTGTAGAATCTTCTAAAGGCCCAAATGGTTCTTGTTCCTTGTAGTTGCTTTAGCTCCAACCTTCAATGAAACAATCAAGCTGAGTGGTGGGAATTAATAAGGCTTTTATTTCCCTTTTTCACAGTGGTTCTAAATAGTGGGTTACAACTTTAAAGCAAATGTCCTTAATGCAGGTAGAAAACAAACTCAGGGTTCAAAGCAAAAACTGTTATTCGTCACAGGAATGGAGGTGCTCAAACAAATAAAGAATGCTCTGCTGGCAATTCACCCAATCACAAGTCTGGCAGTGACTCTAAACTTTCAGAAATGCAAAGTGTACAGTCCATCTCTTGGTCAGACAAATCTCCTGCCAGTTCCACTTGCATTGGCACGGTATCAGAAAGCTCTGATTCTATATCCCTGGTTTCTTGTAAAACACATTCAGGGGTTTTGTATATTTTCTGTAGCAGCTCCCAATGTCTTTGGCCTAGCCTAGGGCGTCGGCCACTTGCTGTGTTAGGCTTTAAAGTACCCTCTTTCCTTAGAGGCTTTATATCAGCTTTATCATAGCTTTTACCATTCACAACTTTCTTATTAGGCATACATTTCTCATACCTTGTATGGCAGCAATCCTCAAGTAACTGGCTTTCTTCCACTGCCTGCCTTTCCCAGGCAGCAGCTGGGTGAAATCCTTTTCTATAACGGTTAGGCTTACCCTGTAGCCTTTGACTTCCTTCTCCTGGTGAAGGCCTGCCTCTGTACAAGCCCAGCTTCTGGCTTTCTAACTCAGTGTGGCTTGGCTTCTCCAGCTGATTCTTGTTTGGCTTAGGGTTGCAGTTACAGCAGTGTTTTTGCCTCTGAGGGCAAACAGCTCTCGGTTTGGCTTGAGCTGACACCTCCTTAGGTCCTTCCTCAGCTCCTGAGAAATCACCTCTTCCTCCTGGGAATCCTCTAGCACTAGAGTAGTCAGGTTTCCACTTCCACCTCTCTCAATGCTGCCAGTGATTCTCCCCTTGCTTCTGCTTGGGCTGCTGCTTCTGCTGGTGCTTCTGTCTCCGAGGCTACCGGTACTCCTTCTGCCTCTTCTCCTTCCTCTGACTCCCTTCCAGTCTTCCACACTCCCTTTATGAAGCCCTCCTGCTTTCGAGGATTGGAAGCTGGTTGGCATTTTTTCGTGACCAGCTGGGCGTGGCTCTTCAGTCTCCCTGAAGACACTCTTGCTCCCTCTAGCTGGTTCCTGGGAATATTGCAAGTCTTTCTCTGTGAAAAACACCTTCTTTTCTCTCAACTGGGCTCTCATCAGCCCTCGCTCCGTGACAAGGCTCATGTGGTGCCTTTACACAAAAGCTGAAGTAAGGATGTGGTTGAAAACTACAGGCTGGTTAGTTTAACTTCGGTGGTGAGTAAATTATTGGAAACGCTGCTGAAAGAGAAAATAGTGAGGTTTCTGGAGTCCAGCGGATTACAGGATCCGAGGCAGCATGGATTCACCAGAGGCAGGTCTTGTCAGACAAATCTGATTTCTTTGACTGGGTGACCAGGGAGTTGGACCGAGGGCGAGCCCTAGATGTGGTGTATTTAGATTTCAGTAAAGACTTTGACAATGTTCCTCACAGGCGACTTATAAACAAAGTGAGCACCCTAGGGATGGACCCTAAAGTTACTGCTTGGGTTAGAAATTGGTTGGGTGGGAGGCGACAAAGAGTACTAGTAAATGGAGCTCACTCTGAGGAGAAGGATGTTATCAGTGGTGTGCCCCAGGGATCTGTCCTTGGTCCGATTCTTTTTAACATCTTTGTTAGTGATATAGCGGAAGGGCTTTCAGGTAAGGTTTGCCTCTTTGCGGATGATACCAAAATCTGCAATAGAGTAGACACCCAGGAAGGTGTAGATAACATGAGGAGGGATCTAGCTAAGCTTGAAGAATGGTCTAGAATTTGGCAGCTGGGATTTAATGTTAAAAAATGTAAGGTCATGCATTTGGGCTGCAGCAATCCAAGGGAGCAATATAGTATAGGGGGTGAAGTACTTTTGTCCACTAAAGAAGAGCGGGACCTAGGCGTGGTTGTGTCTGATGATCTTAAAGTAGCTGAACAGGTAGAAAAGGCGACGGCAAAAGCTAGAAGGATGCTTGGGTGCATACGGAGAGGAATGGCTAGCAGAAAAAAGGAAGTGATAATGCCTCTGTATAAGTCTTTGATGCGACCTCATTTGGAGTATAGTGTGCAATTCTGGAGACCGCACCTTCAAAAGGATGTGAACAGGATTGAGTCGGTGCAGAGGGTGGCTACTAAAATGATTAGTGGTCTTCATTATAAAGCATATGAGGACAGACTGAAGGATCTTAATATGTACACCTTAGAGGAAAGGCGGGATAGAGGTGATATGATTAAGATGTTTAAATACCTCCGTGGCATAAATGTTCAGGGAGAGAGCCTCTTTCAATTGAAAGCAAGTTCTGCTACGAGGGGACATGGGATGAGGGTGAAGGGAGATAGATTCAGGAGTGATATGCGGAAATATTTCTTTACAGAAAGAGTAGTGGATCCATGGAATAGTCTCCCAGTGGAGGTGGTAGAGATGAGGACAGTAACTGAATTCAAAAAAGCATGGGACCAACACAGAGGATCTCTAAAGGTAAAAAGTGGACTGTTGTAGTTGTTGTTATGGAAGGACAGACTAGATAGGCCATGTGGTCTTTTTCTGTCATCATGTTTCTATGGTGCCTGCAGTATCTGGGCCCCAACCATGAACCCCCTCTGTCTATTTTTTGTTCACAGATAAGAGGCATCAGGGCTCATGAAGAACAGCTTAAAAGGATTTTTGGCACTAGTAAGTCCATTCCATCGACATCTGTAGCCTCTGTTTTCATGGCCCACAGAGCTGCATTGGATGCTGGGGTTGCATCTACATTGAGAGGACATCAGTCTCATTCAGCACTGAGCATTGGTAAGGGTCCATTAGGAGCAGGCATCCACCAACTTCCCCACCCAAAGAAGAGGGAAGGATTTGTCTTCTGTTTTATTGACATTAAGGACCTATGACACTGAGCACTGAACATGATCATCGAGGTACCAGAGGAGCCAGTATCCTCTGAGCTGCCCCAATAGGAGGACCACTCATCCGCATTTGTATCCGAGGAGCCATGCAAACCTCCATGGGGCCAGAACCTGCTTGCTAATTACTCCCCAGCACTCTCTAGAATCACCAGCATCCCTACTTAAGAGCAGCCACCTTTGCTGATGGCAGCCCTCTAGGAACACCTTCTAACAAGATGTGAGGATAGGGTGGAGGCTTTCTTTGCATGGCACAAACCGACTTTTTCGATCACTTTGAAATCTTTTCATCAAGCTTATTCTTGAAACTGACTCCTTACGGGAGATTTATAGTCACTGAGGCATTGAAGGGTCTTGATTCCAGTGATTGCCAGGTCCATGTTCATTTCCAGTGCATTGGGCAGTGGATACACCTCGGGACAGTGATGTTTCAAGCCCTGCGGGCACCCAGAGCAGCTGCCCCCGTGTGGCACAACCACCTCTGCTGGGCCAGCATGGCAAACCTATCTTCTTTGCCCCTCTTCAAACTAAAGTTAAAAGCTCATCTTTTCGCCTCTGCCTTTGGCTCTTGATTTTGCTGTTCTCCTTCCTTCCCCTCTTTCATTTCACCTTTCTTTCTTCCTCTTACACTTGTTCTTACCTCTTTCCTTTGTCCTGTCTCTCCTGCTCTTGTCTCTTTGCCCTTGTTCTTATCTTTTTTTCTACTCCTTTTCTTGCTTTGTCTTTTTAGATTGTAAGCTCTTTTGAGAAGGGACTGTCTTTTTGTGTTTTCATTGTACAGCGCTGCGTGTGCCTGGTAGCGCTTTATAAATGCTTAGTAGTAGTAGTAGGTGGTCTCTCCACGCTGCCTTTTCTCCAGGCCTGGTGGCTCTTCCTTCCTGGACCGAGGTCTGTCCTATTTAAGTTAGAGATGGAGGATCCCAGGGCAGAAGCATTGAAAATTCTCCAATTCTTAGCCCTTCGCACCTACCCCCCCCCCCCCCCCAACACCACCACCACCACCACCAAAGGAGACTGGGACAATGCACATTCACAAAATCTGGGTTGATGCACAGATGAAGCTGTGGGAGACCACCTATCTGTACAGCCTGTGAACAAATTTGATTCAGTGTATCAAGTCCAGAAGGCTCCCAGATTCAAAAGGTTACAGCTTTTGCACCACTTCATAGTTGTGGAATCCATCCTCAAAAGATTCAGAAGCTCAAAGACATATACTATTGTGCCTCCAAGGACAAAAGCTTGGACACTGCAGTCTTTTTGGACAAATGTTTTTCATAACACTATGCTAATGTCCCACAAAGTATCCTACCAACTCTTCATGATCATGCACTTGTGGGACATCCTGTGTGTAGTATGCAGGGTTTTGCTGATTCTTTTCCTCCAAAGAAAGCTGAGCAACTCTGTTCCCTAGTGTGCAAAGGGAAAAACTGTGGAAAATACATAGTCCAAGTGGCTTATATTTTCAATAGTGCATCAAGGGACTCTGAATATTGGCGACCGGAGATTCTCATGGCTCCAGGCTCCAAACTTGCAGTTTGATTTTCAGGAGAAGCTTGCTGACATGACATGCCATGCCATAAAGAGAATCTCTTCAGAGGTATGGCTCCAGGAGGCTGCTACTCTTATCAAGCAGCATAGTGATGCTCTTAAAACCCTCTCCAGGCCCATTTCCAACCTGACCACCTCATTCAGAAAAACAAAAGTGGGGGAAAAAGAAAGTTCTATTGCTATCATAGTCATAGGTACCTTCCTGCCTCTCATTCCACCCAGACAAAACAAGGTCCTCACTCTTGTCACAGACAGCAGAGGGCCCAGAATTCCCAGCTGGCTTCACAGCCAAAACCTGGGATAGGGTTTGAACTGTCTCCACGAAGAATATAGCCAGCGGTCTAGTAACTAGTACCAGACAACCTTCTGGTAGGAGGGAGTTTATGGTTCTTCACAAACCATTGGCCCCTTGCAAGTGCCGACAGTTGGATGCTAACTATTGTTTGGGGTGTGTACAAATTACATCTATTCAACATCCTGCCAGATCAACCACTGAGTGTTTGCTTTTTTCACAGCTCTCGTCACCAGAAAGTGAGCTTGAAAAGGAGCTCTTCTACCTTCTGCACAAGCTCAAAGGTGTCATATCTGTCACTGTTTTGCTCCGGGACTCCGTGTTTTGTTGGATGCATCATCGCAGTCTGGCAAAACAAATTCCAAATTCTCTCTTATTAAAAGCTACCCTTACAGCAGATGCATCCAGACTGGGTTGGAGAGTCCATGTAGATGGGTTTCACACCTAGGGATTATGTTCCACTCAGGTGGATCTCCATCAGATCAATTTCCTGGAATTGAGAGCCATTTTGAATGCTCTGAAGGCTTTCAGAGATTAGTAGGCCAGTCAAATTTATAAAGATTCAGGCAGATAATCAAGTAGTAATGTATTATATCAGCAAGCAAAGAGGAATGGGATCCTACCTCCTGTGTTGGAAAACAGTCTTTCAGGATGTGGAACTATGCCATTTCTCACAGGATGGCATTTAAGAGCCACTTAACAAGCTGGAGAAGACAGTGTTCTGACAGACCAGATAAGTCATGTGCTCCAACATCATGAGTGGACCCTGGACCGAGGTATGGCCAGGAGCATATTTCACAAATGGGGCACTCCCTTGATAGATCTGTTCACCACTCCACAGAGCAGGCAAGCACATCAGTCCTGTTCCAGAAGAAGGGGACACAGCAGATTAGCCTTATAGATGCTTTTCCTCCTACACTGGGGGGAAGGATCTTCTGGATATGTATCCTCCAATAACTCTCATAGCAACAAACTCCTGAAACTTGGACAACAAAGGAACTATGATTCTCATAATCTCCAGGAACAAGCAGGAATAAGTCCTCACATATGGGTACGTCGGTACCGATGGAGCCTGCGCGGGAAAGCTCCCCAGCTTCCCAGAAGGAAAGCTTTTGGGGCCTCCCACTGCGCATGCGCGCTGCCTTCCTGACCAACTCTCCTCAGTTCTTCTTTTTCCGCGGAGCCAGCAGGTCGTGTTCCTGTCACCGCTGAAGAAGTTGTTATTTTAATTTGTTTCTTTGGCCTCGTGCCTGCCTTCCCCGATTCCGGACCGGTACCGCCGGTCTTTTTTCTTTATTTCTTTACAAAAAAATATATATATATATCTTTTTCCCCACTTGGTGTGTTTGTTCTGTGAGGCCTCTAGGCCTTCACAGAATTCTCCCTCATGGAGAAACAAGCCTCTGGTTTTAAAAAAAAATGCACCAAGTGTAGCGGTACTATATCAGTTACAGACACCCATGAATGGTGTCTTAAATGTTTGGGGCCTGACCACTCCATTCCGGATTGCCCATTCTGTTCTTTGATGTCTAAACGTGGCTTACAAAACCGGGCAGCCAAGTTTCACATGCTGTTTTCTACAGATACTCCAGCATCGACATCTTCCAGGTCTTCCTCTCCTGATGGATCTCAGGTAACCAAACATTCCTCTGGCAGGTTCTCAAAGGGCAAATCTCCCTCCAAGTATCGAGATGCCCCCGGGCATGACCCTGAGGACCCTGCCCCAGCCAAACAACCCCGGCGGGAAGCTCCGGCTTCCAAAGCTCCTCCTATGGGGTTACAGGTTGACATCGATGGCACGGCCTCGACCGATCACCTGTTAGACTGCTCTGGGACACCGGCTCAATCTTCCGGTACCGACATCCAGACAGTCGTGGCGTCTATGGATCATACAGTTCAATCCATGCAGCAGGCTATTATGGCTTTTATTAGAGCTGCGACGCCATCGGTACCGCAGCCAGCGGTACCGACTCCGGTTCCGGTACCACAACCGATACCGGTACCCAGGGCATCCACATCGACCAGGATACCAGTTCCCGGTTCCGGGGTTTTCCCCGATACCGATCCGGTTCCGGGTACCCCCGATGTCGATACCGGTCGATACGCTTATCGATCCCTGGAAGCAAACAGACGATACTTCGAGTCTTCTGATGATTCTGATTCATCAGATGACTCTGCTGAAGTATCCCTAACTCTACCTGAAGAGCCCTCTTCTCCAAAGAGGAGAATGTCTCCTCCAGAGGATTTGTCCTTTCAAGACTTCATCCTTGAAGTGGCTAAAGGTCTCTCTATTTCAGTAACCTCTGAAAAAGAACCTAGAGCAAAAAAATTAGATATTTTAGGATACTCTAAGGTTCCCAAAGAGGCAGTCACCTTGCCCATTCATGAAATTCTTCAAGAACACATGATGGACTTATGGGAGACTCCTCTCACCCTATCTCCACATTCTCGTCGGTTGGACACCATGTATCGTGTCCCTCCTTCTCCTGGTTTTCAAAAAACTCAGCTCCCTCACCACTCTATTGTGGTGCAGTCAGCTATGAAAAGGATAAAGAGTACCAAAAGACACTCTTCTACTCCTCCAGGGAGGGAATGTAGGACTTTGGATGCTTTTGGTAGAAAAATCTTCCAAGCAAGTATGCTTATTGCTAGAATCAATTCATACAGCCTCTATATGGGCATGTTTCTGAAGGAGATTGCATTGAAAATATGCCATTTTCTTCCCTTTATCCCAGAGGATAGAAAGGAGGAGTTCCTTCTTTTGCTAAAGCATACCCAAGATATATCAAAGTTCTCCAACAGAGCAGCCTTTGACTCCTTTGAGGGTGCTAGCAGAGCCTCAGGTATTGCCATAGCGGCTCGCAGAATTGCTTGGCTCCAGGCCTCTGACCTAGAACCCTGGGTCCAAGATGGGTTGGGAAATTTGCCCTGTACAGGTGAGAATCTGTTTGGTAAGGAGTGGCAAATCAAAGCCACCCAAATGGATGCAGAAAATGCTGCTTTAGATAGACTTTCTAAGTCTACCTCTGCCCCTGTCAAGAAGAAATCTTTCAAGAAGCCTTTCTATAAGAAGGCCAGATTTGCTACAAATACTGGCCAACAATCTTCTGCAGCTTGCTTTGCTCCTAAGCGTCAGCAGCCTAAACAGGCCAGGGCAAAACCTGCAGGGGCTGCTACAGCCCAGCAGTCCCAACCCCCTCAGGGTTTTTGACTCAACTCTAGAGAACGTAACCTTTCTGGCTCTAAAACATTCAGAGCCTCTCACCATTCCAGGAAGGTTAGCTCATTTTGCTCCCAGATGGGAGCAAATCACATCAGAACAATGGACCCTCTCTATCATCAGAGAGGGCTACAAACTACATTTCTCCAGCCTTCCTCCCCATACCATGGTGAGATGTTTCAATTCTCCCCCTTCTCTCCTGAATCTGTTAGGTCAGGAGGTGACCACCCTTCTCGCCCAAAGGGCAATAGAAGAGGTTCCTCTTCTTCAACAGGGGTCAGGGTTTTACTCCCCTTATTTTCTTATTCCCAAGAAAACAGGGGGGTACAGACCTATTCTAGATCTCAGAGAATTGAACAAATTCCTGTGCAAGGAGAAATTCAAGATGCTTTCTCTAGGTACTCTCATTCCATACCTACAGAGTCAGGATTGGCTTTGTTCTCTAGATCTCAAGGATGCGTACACACATATACTCATCCATCCATCCCACTGAAAATTCCTACGGTTTCTGTTCCAGGGAAAACATTTCCAATACAGAGTACTTCCCTTCGGTCTAGCCTCTGCTCCAAGGGTATTTACCAAATGCATGGCAATAGTAACTGCATTTCTACGAGCCCTGGGAATTTTTGTTTTCCCATACCTGGACGACTGGCTCATCCGAGCTCCATCTCAGTCCGAGACTGACTTCCCTGGATCGCACCAGACGCATTCTGCAGTATCTGGGACTTGTGATCAATCTGCCAAAGTCTCAACTTGCCCCTACTCAATCCCTGGAATTCATAGGGGCCTGGTTGGATACCACCACTGCAAGGGCCTATCTTCCTCAGGCCCGTTGCCAATGTCTAGTGCACTTAGCCTCCCAGACTCAGTCCAGAAGCCACTTGACTGCCAGGGAGATGCTAAAACTATTAGGCCACATGGCCTCCACAGTACATGTGGTGCCCTATGCTCGCCTACATATGAGAGCAGCTCAATGGACTTTGTCCACCCAGTGGACTCAAGCATCCGGAGCTCTTTCAGACCAAATAGCAACCTCCAAACGTCTCTTTTGGTCTCTCCAATGGTGGATGTCCACTCAAAATCTGTTGTTGGGGGCCCCCTTTCAACCATTGTTGCCCCAAGCAACCCTCACAACAGATGCCTCCCAAACAGATTGGGGAGCTCATCTTCAAGATCTCTCCACTCAGGGCACTTGGTCTCCACAGGAGACTGCCCTTCATATCAACCACTTGGAACTTCGAGCAATCTTTCTAGCTCTCAGAGTTTTTCATACCCTCCTCAGCAACATGACGGTCCTTATTCATACGGACAATCAAGTAGCCATGTTTTACATAAACAAACAAGGAGGGACTGGCTCTCTGTCGCTTTGCAACGAAGCTCTAAGATTATGGGCCTTCGCCAGAGAGCATCAAATCCATCTCCTGGCAGTATATCTTCCAGGAATCCAAAACTCTTGGGCAGACAGACTCAGTCGAGTTCTGCTTCCACACGAATGGTCCCTACACATGGATCAGGTACTCAGAATCTTCCAGAAATGGGGGACCCCGGACATAGACCTCTTTGCAAGTCCGTGGAATGCCAAACTTCCCCGGTTCTGTTCCAGGATTCCGTGTCAGGGAGTTCAGGCCAAGGATGCCTTCCTCTTTCATTGGGGTCAGGATTTCCTATATGCCTTTCCACCCATTCCTTTGATTCCCAAGACTCTGTTCAAACTTCAAAGGGATCAAGGGTCCATGATCCTCATAGTTCCACGCTGGCCACGCCAAGTGTGGTACCCTCTACTTCTGCATCTCTCCCAAGCCCCCTCCCTGGACTTGGGAGCGGCTCCAGACCTTCTGTCTCAGGAGGAGGGGACTTTGTGGCACCCAAACCCCAAGTCCCTTCACCTCAGAGCTTGGTTACTGAAGGCCTAGACCTTCAACACTTCAATCTTTCGCAGCAAGTGAAGGATATCCTCCATGCCTCTAGGAAACCTTCCACTAGGCGTTCTTACGCTTTTAAATGGAAAAGATTTTCCATTTGGTGTGCTCAAAAGGGTCTTAACCCTCTAGCACTTCCTTTGAATTCTCTTTTGGAATATCTCCTGCATCTCTCCAATGCAGGACTCAAAACGAATTCAGTAAGGGTCCATTTGAGTGCTATTGCAGCATCCCTTAAGCCCATCAGTGGACAACCTGTTTCCTCTCATCCTCTTATTGCAAGATTCATGAGAGGCCTAACCTTAACTAAACCTCCCATTCGACCTCCTCCGGTGGCATGGGACTTAAACTTGGTTCTTGGTCAGCTTATGAAGCCGCCCTTTGAACCCTTAGCCACTACCTCCTTGAAATTTCTTTCCTGGAAGGTTATTTTCCTTATTGCAGTCACCTCAGCTCGCCGTATCAGTGAACTGCAAGCTCTAGTGGCTAATCCACCTTATACAAGGTTCCATCATGATAAGGTGGTCCTTAGGACCAATCCCCACTTTATGCCTAAAGTGGTCTCCCCTTTTCATCTTAATCAAGAGGTATATTTACCTGTCTTTTTTCCAGCTCCTCATGCATCCAGTGCAGAGAGGAACCTTCATACTCTAGATTGTAAAAGAGCTCTTGCCTTTTACCTCCACAGGACACAGCAACATCGAAAGTCTTCTCAGCTTTTTGTTGCTTTTGATCCTTCTCATTTAGGACTTCCAGTCTCTAAAAGAACACTGTCCAATTGGATTGCTCAGTGTATCTCTTTTGCTTACCAGAGTAAGAACCTTTCTCTGGAGGGCCATGTCACCGCTCACAATGTGAGGGCCATGGCCACCTCTATGGCTCATCTAAACTCTGTGTCCATTGACCAGATCTGTCGAGCAGCCACCTGGGCCTTGGTTCATACCTTTACAGCCCATTACTGTTTGGACAAGGACTCCCGCCGGGATGCCTTGTTTGGTCAGGCTGTCCTCAGACACCTGTTCCATTCTTGAACAACTCCAGCCCACCTTCCCTGAATGGATGCCTGAGATCCATAGGAAGATGAGGAACCTTTCAGGGTCTCATACCCTTCAGGGGATCTCCCGGGCATCTCAGCTAGGGAGTCCCCATATGTGAGGACTTATTCCTGCTTGTTCCTGGAGATAGCACAGTTACTTACCTGTAACAGGTGATCTCTGGGAACAGCAGGAATTAGTCCTCACAACCCACCCACCTCCCCTAGGAGTTGTATCTCTCTCTTTCCTTTCCTCTCTCTATTGTCTCAGCTTTAAACTCGAACTGAGGAGAGTTGGTCAGGAAGGCGGGAAGGCAGCGCGCATGCGCAGTGGGAGGCCCCAAAAGCTTTCCTTCTGGGGAGCTTTCCCGCGCAGGCTCCGTCGGTACCGACGTACCCATATGTGAGGACTAATTCCTGCTGTTCCCAGAGATCACCTGTTACAGGTAAGTAACTGTGCTATATCTTATTGGCCCTCACAGCCATGGTTTCCTTTTCTCCTTGAGCTCTTAGTGGAGGAACCTATTCGGCTGGATGATTCACCGATGCTAATCATACAGGATCAGGGAACACTGGTACATTCCCAACATCAGGTCCCTCGCCCTCATTGCATAGATGTCGAGGGGCTAACTCTATCCTTTCTAAATCTGCCAGTTAGTGTAGCCAACATTATTCTTGCTTTCAAGTGAGATTCCACTAAGAAGTCATGGTTTCAAATGGAAGAGGTTTGCTGTCTGGTGTGATAGAAAGATCCTAGATATTTTCATTTTTCCCATGTAAAAAATGCTTGAATACCTTCTACATCTAACATAGTACTGATTTTAGAAGTGGAAAAACGATAAAGCTAAACTTGAGTATATACATACTGTGCAGTGATACAATACTGCGTAAAGTGACATCAAACGGAAATAATATGAAGGCCAGATTTATAGAAACATAGAAATATGATGACAGAAAAAGACCACATGGCCTATCTAGTCTGTCCTTCCATATCAGCAACTACAACAGTCCCCTTTTTACCTTTAGAGATCCTCTGTGTTTGTCCCATGCTTTTTTGAATTCAGTTACTGTCCTCATCTCTACCACCTCCACTGGGAGACTATTCCACGGATCCACTACTCTTTCCGTAAAGAAATATTTCCGCATATCACTCCTGAATCTATCTCCCTTCACCCTCATCCCATGACCCCTCATAACAGAACTTGCTTTCAATTGAAAGAGGCTCTCTCCCTGAACATTTATGCCACGGAGGTATTTAAACATCTCAATCATAACACCTCTATCCCGCCTTTCCTCTAAGGTGTACATATTAAGATCCTTAAGTTTGTCCTCATATGCTTTATAATGAAGACCACTAATCATTTTAGTAGCCACCCTCTGCACCGGCTCCATCCTGTTCACATCTTTTTGAAGGTGCGGTCTCCAGAATTGCACACTATACTCCAAATGAGGTCGATCCAAAGACTTATACAGAGGCATTGTCACCTCCTTTTTTTCTGCTAGCCATTCCTCTCCATATGCACCCAAGCATCCTTCTAGCTTTTTCCGTCACCTTTTCTACCTGTTTAGCTACTTTAAGATCATCAGACACAACCACGCCTCATGTGGTTTCCCCTGCTAACTTTCTCTCAATAGTATGGCTGCTTACAGGGAAGCCTTTATCTAAGGATCAAGATTCAACCTTGAGTGCCCAACTGTTGGCAGATTTTGTTACGAAGTTTCATCCTGTCTATGAGCAAATGGAGGTGTGTGCTGCTGCTGCTGTGGTTCCTGTTTTTGAAGATGCATGGTGTCTTCTGGGGTTTCCCTCTTGCCCACTTTGGCATGAATTTCAGAATGTGACTGAGTTAGTTTTGATTGTGGTTTCTGGTTTTTCAAATTCTCCTTGTGCACTGGATACTTGTCATGCTTGGGTATTGAAAAAATCAAAGGATGTATTAGTGCTAGGCCTGAATTCTTCCTTGTGGTCTGGCCTGATGCTGCCTATTATTAAGCAAGCTCTGGTATGTCCGATCTTAAAGAACCAAGAGGCAGGATATCTGGTTTATTTAATATTAGGCGTATTTCTAACATTTGTGGTGAAGACTCCCCTCCAGAGGAAATGGAGATAGGGGAAAACCTGATAGAAGGGATGACACACACAGGATTTCCAAAACTGACTTGGAAAAAACACAGTTATCGGCTGAGCTGAAGACAAGCCCCAGCCCAGGGGAAGAGTTAGGCTTCAGCACTGATTGGGCACGCCCAGGGGAACGACAGGGAGTGCCGGGAAATGAAGCCCTTTTTAAATCCTCAGACAGGATTGACAGAGGAGGCAGCAAGGCTGACAAAGGAGGCAGCAAGGCTGACAAAGGAGGCAGCAAGGCTGACAAAGGAGGCAGCAAGGCTGACAAAGGAGGCAGCAAGGCTGACAAGGAGAGCAGCAAGAAACGAAGCAGACGAGAAGCAGCTTCCAGTGCATGTTGGTCTTCAGGAGGAACTTGGAATCAAAGGGGAAAAACGCTAGAACCCTGGGAGAAGGCAGAACCCTGGAACAGTAAGCCTTGGAGCCCAATATACTCTCAAGGAGATCCTTACTACACGGTAGAGCCTAAACGTGGGAAGGCTAGCAAACTCAGCTCTTGGAGAAAAGGTATTTTGTCTGGTGGCAAGCAGTGCTATAAAAGCCAGGAACCAAAACAGGAAAAGTTTTTCTGAGAGAAATTCCCCTAGCAGAAGAACTAGCCATAAGGCTCCTGAATTTCTAGAGAGGAGAGAGTCCTGGAAGAAAGGTGCCTGTTCTTATGCCAACGTCTCTGATAAAGGTAAAGCTGAATTTCCTAATTTTAATGCCTTGCTGGAGAAAACCTTTTATTGTGCTGACCTCCCTAAGCCAAACTCTGCAACAGGAGCAGATAGTGAGTGGGGGAAGGGTGTGACCCTTACCGGAGACTATCAAGCAGCTAAAGAGCAGCTACAGGCTGAATTGCTTCTAAAAGAGTTTCAGCAATTTCTGGAGCTAAAGTCAGGGAAACATAAGAAACCTGATGAAGAGAACAATTGCCTTAGCCCAGATGAATGTATGCAGATAGATAATGATGTGCCTACCTTGAGTTATGATCCTTGTGCAATGGATTGCTCTTTATGTTTTAGAGAGTAACAGTGTAAAGAAGCATCTGGAGTTTGTATGAGAAGAATACAAAACGTTTGCTATACCTGTTGCCTAGCTGTGAAAGTTCACAAATTGTTTTCACCTGTTTCTGTAAAGCCACGCTGTGAGAACAGCTGTTACTATGAGGCTGCAATAATCCCAAACAACCACACGATGCAAAGCTGAGTAGAAGCTACCGTCACTGTAAAGCTGAGTTAAAGCTATTTGATTTCAGTTGTTTTCCTGACCTCCTGATTTCACCTTTATGTTGAAAGTTGCACCTTTACGTTATGCACCTTTGAATTGTAATGCGTTGAAAATATCCCCACAACAAATAAATTTCTTGCAAGCCTTATCACGCGAGTCACGACTACAACTTTCATCCCTAAAGAAAAAAACAAGTGTACTAGGAATCCCAGCATTCAGAGGGATCAGTACCACCTTTATTCATAAGGGACATTATATAAGGCCATTCCTGCCTGTAAGCTCTAGGGCCCAGGCAGGAGCGTCGCACATTTCAGTAGTTGAAAAGATTGTTGAAAAAGTAATGACTCCTCATGCATTCCTGCACTTCATTTTCTGATTATAAAATGTACGTTCATGTTGAGGGGTAGAGGGATGTCGATTTGACATCTGACTTACACGTGCCCATCCTTTCTTCTAAAATGTATTTATTCAGTTAATGTTTCTTCTATACCGCTTTTTGAGTTATCAAAGCGGTTTACATTGCATGTAACATTTGTTATACATTGAAAAGGCTGTGGTGGTTACATATAATATATTTACATTGAACGAGTTGTAGGACTACATGAACAGTAATGGGTGAGGGTCAGGAAGGACTATAACTTAGTACAAGCAAAATGAAGTAACAATAGGCAAAGCGTGGGGTACTGGGCTTAGGAGGAGGGGCTAAGGCTCTTATTCTAAAATGCAGGTTGCGGGGCTGTACGTCCTGCCTTGACATGCAGCCCCGCAATACGTGTTAACCCTATTCCGGCACCGGCTCTCCCTATATGTCCTGTGCTTCAGGATGAGGGGGGGGGGGGGGCCGCCCGCCCGGCAGCACGTACAGGACCAATTTTGGTCACTGTATGTTTTGCAGGGGCGTACACTTTAAACCACCTCAGAGGTGGTTTAAACTACACTTTTTGCCCGATTGGGCCTGGGAAGCCACCATCGAGGCTGGGTCCAAGTGCGGGAGGGTCCCTGTCACCTGATCCAGGCTGCGGGAGGCCAGCCGTGGGTCGGGCAGTAGGGATCTTGGGGGCCGGAACCTCAATTCTATGGGGTGCTTGCAGGGAAGATGTCCCTGCAGGCAGAGGGGGCATGCTGGGCTCTCTTTGGTCCCGATTCTGGCTCCAACATTCCTGCGGACCAGAATGAGGTCCAAACAGTTCCGTCTTCAGCAGGGACGTCTGGACGTTCCGCTTTGGGAATTGGGCTCCACTTGTCTGATCAGAAGGTTTCTTCAAAGAGGTGAGTTTTTCGTTTTCTGTGGAAGTCATTTTAGATTCTCGATGGATCTTAGAGCGATTGGGAGCGAGTTCCATAGTGTAGGACCATAAATTGAGAATGCTCTTTGACATACTGCCTGGAAACATTTTTTGTTTTCTGAGTTGGGATGTTAGGAAGTTTAGATGCTATTTTCTTCTTAGTCTGGTGTCCAGCATCCTCCCTGTGAGTGAGTGTAGGCAGGCTGCAGCATGGTTATGTATTGTCTTGAATGTGATCATGATCACGTTGTATTTGATTTTTGCTTGTATGGGAGCCAATGTAGGCTTTTGAGCATTGGGGTGATGTGGTCATGGTGTGGTGTTTTTGTGATAAGTCAAGCTGCAGTATTTTGGGCAGTTTGCAAGGGTTTGAGGATATGTTTTGGAAGGCCCTGGAAAACTGAGTTGCAATAGTCCAGATGTGGAGTGACTAAGGCTTGGCATACGGTACGGAAGTGGTTGAGGTCTAGCAGTGGGTGGAAGTTGTACAGAATCTTCATCTTGTAGTATGCAGAGGTGTTAGTTTTTTTTAAGTGAGCTTGAAAATTAATTTGCTGGTCTAAGGTGATTCCTAGGTATTTAACTTCTGGTTTTACAGGGGGGAATACATCTTTGACCTTGATTTTTTTCTGGGGGCGAGTAGGATGGGTCTCTGGATATGATTTGTACTTCAGACTTGTTGTAGTTGATTGATAGGTTGTGGTCACCTAGCCAGCCTGCTACTGTCAAGAATGATTGTATTGTGGCATATTCTGGGTTGCTGGTGTTGAAAGGGACATATAGCATCAGATCATCAGGATATATGTGGTAATTTATGTCTCTGTATGATTTGGTAGATTGGTTGGATGCACATGTTAAAAAGTAAGGCTGAGAGGGAGGATCCCTGAGGTATGCCTCGCTGTTGGTTAAAAGGTTTAGAAGTCTTGTACCCTATCTTGACTTGCTGTAGGCGTTTGGACAGGTAGGACTGGAACCAGGCTAGGTGGGGTGGTGCTGCTTATTCCTATGTTTTTCAGCTAATCTATTAGTTTATTGTGGTTTGAGTCCAGAAAAATATGGATGAATCCTTGTTTGATCTGTGAGTCCATTGAGCAGTGTGCTTATTAGTGAGATAAGTAAGGTTTCCACACTATGATCTGATCTAAATCCGTATTGATGCATGTCCAGTGAGCGGCAGAGTTCATGAAGTCCTGTACTGCTTTCTCTATTTAGCTAAGAAGGGTAGGCTGGATATGGGTGTGTATGAAGTGGGTAAATTAATATCAGCTGAAGGGTTTGTTATAATAGTCTGATGGACGTAGTAGTTTTTAGGTTTATAGGCACTGACCCCTTGAGTGATAGGTTTACTATTCTGAGTAGTGTGTGTGATAGCTCGTTTCTGGCCATTTTTATCCATGAGACCGGGGGAAGTTGTAGCGTTAAGCATGGTTAGGGTTTTATTGAGTAGTTCTGAGATTGGTTCAAATGCGGTCAAATATGGTCTGCTGTAGCCCAAGATACAGTATTTAGGTGTGATACTGGATGCACAGTTAAAGTTAAGGTCCCATTTAAAGTCTGTTTTATGCTCAATTTTTTTTATATAATTGCCTTGTTGCGCCATTTAAAGCATTTCTTGTCCCAGGATGTTCTTCAGGTGCTTATTTTGTCATGCTTGGATTATTGCACTTTATTGTTTTTAGAGTGTACAAAGACATTTTTCATGCTCTTCAATTGGCACAAAATGTTATTGTGCATGTAAAATGTGGGCTCTTTAAATTTCACCATATTTCTCCATATCTCTGGTGGTTACAATGATTGCCAGTAGGATTATATGGTATGCTTTAACACTAGAAGCCCCAAAAAGGCATTTTACCTAGAAAGCCCAAAGTACGTCAATTGACACATTATCACGACGACTGCGTTGAGCATGAAATGCAGATGTGAATTAATTTGAAGTTACTTATTTGTTTACTACATGCAGTATGTGATATCATTACATAACACATAGTTCTAGTAGTGGCGCTGGTATAAACCTTTGAAGATGCATTTGTGTCAATTGACGCACTTTGGGGCTTCTAGTCTTGTTTGTTGTATTTAAGACTCTGCAGTCACTAGAACCAGAGTATTTATTTTCCATCCTTAAGTATCAAGTCTACATGCTCTGTATGTTCAGAGGGCTCTAATTTGCTCTTGGTTCGTTTAGTGCACGATAAATGCAAGGTGAAGACTTGTGACCTTGCTTTTTCCTCTGCCACTGGTAGGCTTTGAAATATGCCATGTGTGGCTATGCACTTGGAACCTGATTATTTGAAATTTAGGAAATGCATGAAGATTTTTTTGTAGCAAATCAACGAACGCATTCTGTCCAATTGGCTAGCAAATTATGCCTAGGTATGCTTGACTCTTGAGGGTCATGTCACAGCTCTTTAAATGTTCTCTTGGGCTTCCCCCAAAATTCACATTCAAATTTTTCACTTCAATCCCACCAATCTGGTTTAAGAACTACTATATAAAAGAACTGACATCCACTGCTTAACCACTTCACCCTGAAGAAAACCGTAGTATGGTGGCTGAAACGTCGGTTCCAGTTACAAAGACGCAGGATGACCCAGAAAACTGCAAAGATCATACTAGATGCAGAAGCCCAAGAAAATACGGCAAATATTGTTGTTAGTATGTTATGTTATTTTGGTGCATTTGTTGGGGGGGTTTTGGCACATAATTACCTGGAGTGTATTCAGTGTGCATTTTACCATCAGTAACAGAGTACTAAAGAGAAGACAGCTGGTGCCGTTACACCAGAGCCACACAATGAAGGAGTCCTTTCCTACTGTGTTCAAAAGTACCCCCACTGCCCGTTTACTGCTGACATAAGTGTTGCCCCCTATTCCAAGGATTTTTAACTTACCCTACCTCAGCTCCACCCTAGCCCCACCGCACTTTAGCCTCCCCAAGCAGTTGAGTCACTGACTGCTTATGCCCTTTCTAGCCAAAGTAACCTAGTGGCATTTGAGGACACATTAAATTATCTGTGAGTGGAGGAGTAGCCTGGTGGTTAGAACAGTGGCCCACTAACCAAAAGACCAGGGTTTGATTCCCACTGGAACTCCTTGTGGCCTTGGGCAAGTCATTTTACCCACCATTGCCTTGGAAGAAAGGCCTGGCAATCTACTTCCAGTCATACCTTGACAAGAAAACGCAGAGGCTGCTGGGTTGCCACGAGCCAACATTAACTCGGTGACACAAATTGCAATTTTTCTTTTTGCATATTCATATCTACAGTTTTGAAATGTGTCTGTTCCCTCTAGCTTTGAGTAGCCACATATTTGACAATACACGATTTATTTTTGTGGACTGTTTTTCAACAGGTGGATATATATTAATTCTCCAAGAAAAAGCAGGAAGTCAGTCCTCACATATGGGTGATGTCAGCGCTGATGGACCCCTCGCAGAAGCATCTCCCCAGCTTTCAAAGAAAGCCTTTGGAAAATGCCACCAAGCATGCGTGGTCCTCTTCCCGCCCAAGGGTACCATCTTGCCTCAGTCTCCTTTTTTCCTGTGGAGCCTACCAGACATTTGTCCATTTTTCCCTGGAAAAAGTACTAGATTTCTTATTATCTCTCTCTTCCTCCGGTCTTGCACTGGTATTCTTCCCGCCCCTGAGCTTGCTTGCCTTGGCATCGCGCTTCAGGTTCGTCTTTTTATTTTTTTCCCTGGTGCGGTTTTGCGCCTCTTTTTCCACTGGCAGAGTCTCTGGTCTTTGACCTAGCTTTGGCCCTTCCCCCCCCCCCCCCCCATGGCTTTCGCCAGCAGCTTCAAAAAGTGTGATCGGTGCCTGAGAGCCCCTGTCCCTTACCGACACACATGACTGCTGCATCCGTTGCCTTGGGCCGGACCACGACCCTTCGGACTGTGGCCTCTGCAAGAAAATGTCATCCAAGTCCATCAAGAGTTTTAAGCGGCAGCATGACAAGATTTTCCTGGAGTCTCCAGTGACGCCATGCTCCAAGGCCCCCTCTGAGGCCTCAGACTTGCGTGGTGACTCTGTAGGCCCCGATCGAGGCCACATGTCCTCCAAGAGAAGCTGCCAGGAAGGGGAACACATGAAGAAGAAATCCTCGAGGGTGGCGTCCATGGACTGAACCAGGAAGACTGGTAAGTCCTGAGCCAGATCCTGTAGACCACACTGTCGGAGGGCTCAGAGCAGCCTACCCAGGTATCCTGAAAGAAATCATCGGCCTGTGGTGATCAGCCTTGGACCCCTGAGCCCATCCTGGTCGAGGACTCAGCTTCAGTGGAACTGGTGACGGACCCGAGCACTCAGTGCCCACGCCGACTGCTGCAGAGCCTTCTGGACTGCAGACCAGAATGGCAGCCTTGGAGCGTAGCTTGTCTGCCTTCATCTCCCAGCAGCGGGCCATGATGCCCGGCTCCGCCAGGTCATTTGCCCACACCACCAGGCCCTTGACCTTGAGAACATCCATGGATGTCGAGCCAATCCTTGAGAGCCTGCAGCGTCGAGTCAATCCAGATGCCTCAATCCCAGTCCCATGGTCCTTCCCGGTGAATGCCTGTGGCTCTGGCCATGGAGCCACCGAGGGACCTGGACTGTTGGTCTTGGAGCCGGATCGCCTGGCCCAGCCCTCCCTCGATGACTTCACCAATTACTCAGACTGGGAGACAGAAGACGAGGAATCCCTGTACACTCACCAGCACCGCGATATGCCCTTGGATCCATCCCCCTTCCAGACTCGATACTGGTTCCTGCCCAAGGACATGGCATTCCTAGACTTCATACGGGACATGTTGAAGGTTCTGGCATTTTCCACCGAGTTGGAGGATGACCCTCGCACAGAGGAGCTCAAGATCCTCCAGTACAAGGCCCCGCCAAGGGAAGCACTATTCCTGATCGTGTATCCAGTCTAGTCCCGAACCTCTGGGTTGCCCATCTCACCCAGCAGCTTGGAGACTGAGAAACTCCTCCTTTTGTGATGTCACTGGTATATCCTCTCAGGAGCGGCCTCCTGTCACCAGTTACCTCAGTCTCCAAGCAGCTGGATGGACGGTGAGCCCAGAGGTCCGGGCTCACTGGAGGAACAATTGAGAATAGGTTAAATTAATTGCTAAAAGAATTTCGTTAAAATAAAACGGTAGGGCAAGAGCCTTTATATTAAAGGACTTGTGCCTTTAAGTTTGCAGGAGGCCTTCCTTCATCCTTTGCCCCCCTCTTCTTCCGTTGGTGGCTGCTGTGAGCATGGGACGATCAGAAGGTACGTGGAGAAGGCAACTCCGGTTCTCAGGCAACAGACAGGGAGAGAAACCGCAGCAGAGCTTAGCCAGCGCTTCACAGAAGCTTTGCCTGTCAGCGCACTCTGGCGGCTCTTCGCGAGCGTTCGGCGGGGGGGCCGAAGGGACGACCTTCGCAGGCTGCTCCTGCTCAATGACTTTGCTCCGGGGCTGGCAGCAAGCACAGCACGATTGAGATTTGCTGCGGCTTCACTCTGAAGCCGGCGGAGGTAAGAGGGCCCGTTCAGGAGCACGTCTGTTAGCAGCGCGTTTGGGTGTGAAGTAATCAGTAGGCCCAGCCACATGGCGCCGGTGCGGGAAGCGCCCCATCAGCGAAGAGACTTTTTTCGGGGGGGGGGGGTTCTTTTTCAATGGGGAAGCCTTCCTTTGGCGTCCTAGCTGTTGCGTTTGAGCGGTAAGCCTCTAGCGGTTTAGGTCAGTTAAAAAAAAAAAAAAAAAAAGAAGACAGAGGAGTACCTTTGGTCAAGTACTGCAGCATAGTTGCAGGGCCGGTTCCCGGCTGGGTGGGGGAACAGTCTAGGCATGCAGGGGACATGTCTGCTGTTCCCTGAGCTGGGATGCCTTCTAAGCCACTGTGTGTGGGGTGTGGGGCTAGAAAGGGCAAAGGCTCAGGAGTGTGTAAGACCTGTGTGAAAGAAGCTTCTATTATGGAGCATACTCTGGAAGATAAGGAGGGGGTCCTGGGGGCCGAAGTGGGGGGGGTTCGGCCTCACAGTTATCGGAGGGGTCTCTGGTGGAGCCGGTGGCAGGGCCGTATTCCGCTCCGGACACTCCCTCCTGTCAGGCGTCTTTGCCCAAGGGGCTGGTGTCCATTTTTTCGCAGGAATTTGTGACTCTCCTGCAGCAAGCGGTGTTTAGCAACGCTCAACAGTGGAAAGGTACCACGGACACTGGGGGAGTGAAGAGGCTCGTGACTCCCCTGCAGGTTGAGGAGCTCCCGTGCGGGGTTAAGAGGCCACAAGTCAAGGGGGAGCCTAGAGAGAAATCAGTGCCTTCGGAGGGTCCGCTATCAGATGAGGAAGGCCGCAGCATGGACTTAGAAGAGGAGTTAGAGAAAGGTGAACTCTTAGAGAAAGAGGACCAGGCAAGAGTGGTACAGGTCTTCAGAGGAGAGGAGCTGCCGGCACTCACCGTAGAGATGCTAAAGGTGCTGAATATGCCGGTTCCGGGGTCGGCGGAGGATGAGGCACTAGAGGATCCGTTATTGCAGGTCTTCCGAAAGAATCGGAGCGTTCCCGGTGCACAGGGTGTTTCAGGAAATGATTCAGGAGGAGTGGAACATTCCAGAAGCGCCTCTGAAGGGATCCAGAGTTATGAGCCGTCTGTATCTGTTGGTGGACCAGGATAAGGAGGTATTTGTCGCCCAAGGTGGACGCGGCTGTCTCAGCATTGACGAAAAAGACCACCATACCCGTAGAGGGTAGTGCAGCCCTCAAGGATAACCAGGGCAGGAAGTTGGACGCTTTGTTGAAACAGGTCTTTGAAGTGAATGCTTTGTCGCTCCAGGTGGCTATTTGCGGAGCGTGGGTGGCTAGAGCCTGCATTCGCTGGTCGCAGCGGATGCAAGGTGGGCAGGAAAGTGAGTTGAACGGAGAGGCGTCCAGGTTAGAATCGGTCACAGCCTATCTGGCGGATATTCATTATGACCTTATGCGTGGATTGTCGAAGAGCATGGCGTCAGCCGTAGCATCGCGGCGTTACCTGTGGCTGCGCAATTGGGCGGCAGATAGCTCCTCTAAGGCTCAGTTAAGTAAACTTCCCTTTAAAGGGCGTCTCTTGTTTGGGGAAGGTTTAGAGAAGTTGGTCAAGGATCTAGGGGAGTCTAAAGGAGGGAGATTGCCAGAAGACAAACCTAAGCCAAGCCGGGCGTCTCCTGCGGGCAGGGGGCAACAGCAGGATTTTCACCGGTTCCGTTTCCAGAGATTTAATTCATGTCAAAGAGGACGGTTCTCCAATAGGAATCAGGGGTTCTGGGGGTTTCGAGGAGCGGGAAGGGGCTTTGGACCCTCCTCCTCATCTTCCCCCAACTCTAGAAAGCCACAATGAGATCAGGGGGACCCAAGCACCCTTACTTTCCCGTAGGGGGGAGGTTGCAGGAGTTTAATTCTGCCTGGGTCTGAGTCAAGTCAGATCAGTGGGTGCTGGAAGTCATCCGAGAGGGCTATGCACTGGAATTGCTAAGTCCAGTGCGAGATGCCTTTGTGAGATCCCCCGGCAATTCGGCCTCCAAGTGCGAGGCCATGCGGGGGACGGTACAAAGGCTGCTAGACCTCAAGGTGATAGTGCCAGTGCCGCCAGACCAATACAGCTACGGTCGATACTCCATTTATTTTGTGGTACCAAAGAAGGACGGAGGTTTTCAGCCGATTCTAGATCTCAAGGGAGTGAATCGTTGTCTTCGAGTGTCACATTTTCACATGGAAACGCTGCGATCAGTAATAGTGGTGGTACAAAAAGGAGAATTCCTTATGTCCTTGGATTTGTCAGAGGCGTATCTTCAAATTCCCATAACACCGGATCATCACAAGTTTCTCAGATTCGTGGTTCCTTTCAGGCATTTTCAGTTCTGAGCGTTGCCTTTTGGCCTAGCGAATGCCAACCAACTGACTCCCGAACCTTCACCAAGGTCATGGTGGTGGTTGTGGCAGCCTTGAGGAAGGAAGGAAGGAATTCTCGTACACCCTTATCTAGACGATTGGTTGATCCGGGCAAAGTCGAGGACCAAGAGCGAGAGTGCAACGGCCAGGATGGTGTCCTTTCTGGAAGAGCTCGGTTGGGTAGTCAATATGTCAAAAAGTCAGTTGGTCCCCTCTCAGAGTCTGGTATACCTGGGGACTCAGTTTGACACACTAGTTGGAAAGGTTTTTCTAACATAACAGCGAGCGCAGGGCTTGCGGAAGCTAGTCGAGAGATTCTTACGTTACAAGGCGCCCTCGTCTTGGCATTACCTCCAACTGTTGGGCACAATGGCGGCTACAATAAGAGACGGTGTCCTGGGCAAGGGCTCACATGAGACCTTTGCAGAGGGCGTTGCTTCGGCACTGGTCGCATCAGCAGGATCCGCTGTCCCGTAAGCTACCTTGTTTGGCAGAGACGCGTCAGGCCCTGCGATGGTGGTTGCTTCCCGAATCACTGGAGAGCGGGAAGTCATTGGGGTCGCCGGACTGGGTGCCCTTGATGACAGATGCCAGCCTTCTGGGCTGGGGAGCGCACTGTCAAGGCAAGTTCTCACAGGGACAGTGGAATTCTCAAGAAAAAACATGGGCAATCAAGAGGTTGGAATTAAGGGCAGTGGCTCTGGCTCTACAGAAGTTTCGGGCATCTCTCGGAGGGAGGGCAGTCCGAGTGTTTTCCGACAACGCGACTGCGATGGCCTATGTCAACAGGCAAGGGGGAACCAGCAGCGTTGTTCTAGAGTCCGAGGCCGAAGCCCTGGGCGAATGGGCCGAAGCGAACCTTCTGGATCTATCGGCAGCGCATGTAGCAGGGGTGGACAATGTGGAGGCCGATTTCCTCAGTCGAGTAAGAGTGGATCCAGGGGAATGGGTCCTGCATCCAGAGATGTTAGAGATGCTGGTATGCCGGTGGGGCTCGCCGGTCATGGATCTCATAGCGACTTTCGACTCGTCAAAGGTCAGTCGCTTCTACAGCAGACGAAGAGAAAGGATGTCAGAGGGCTTGGATGCTCTCATTCAAGACTGGCCGGGGGGGCAGCTACTGTATGTCTTCCCGCTGTGGGTCTTGATAGGCAGAGTGGTACAACGGGTAGAGCGGTACAGAGGTCAGGTAATTCTGATTGCTCCAGATTGGCCATGCTGGCCCTGGTACAGGGACCTGATGAGGTTGTTAGTGGCAAAGCCCTGGCGTCTTCCCCCTCGAGCAGATCTGTTGTCGCAAGATCCCCTGCTTATGCCTCACGTGGATCAGTTCTCGCTTATGGCTTGGCTATTGAGAGGGCTCGGTTGAAGTCTCAGGGGTACTCAGCGGCTGTCATTACTACTTTGCTGAAGACCAGAAAGAGATCAACATCGCTAGCTTATGTTCGAATCTGGAGGGTATTCGAAGCGTGGTGCGTAGATAAGAAGTGCAAGGCATTAAGATCCACCATCCCTCAGATCTTAGCATTCCTGCAGGATGGGTTCGACAAAGGGCTAGCTGCCGCGTCGCTTTGGGTGCAGGTAGCAGCGTTGTCATGTTACAGAGGTAAGATACTGGGTGAGATGCTCGGGAGTCAGTGGGATGTTAAACGGTTTTTAAGGGCGGTGTCTCTACTGAGGCCGCCGTGTAGACAGATAATTCCTAAATGGCATCTGCTGTTCGTGCTAGATGCGCTGGAACGGGAGCCCTTCGAACCGTTGTCTTGGGCGTCGTTTAAGGACCTCACCTGGTTTTTCTGGTAGCCATCTGTTCGGAGAGAAGAGTCTCGGAACTGCAAGCGCTATCCTGTAAGAAACCCTATCTTTTGTTCTTTGAGGCAAAGGTAGTTTTGAGGCCTGTGCCGGCCTTTCTGCCGAAGGTGGTCTCGGCGTTTCATGTGAATCAGGAAATTTCCTTACCGGTATTCAGAGAGGACGCAGGAAGTTCGGCAGCGAGGAAGTTGCATCTCTTGGATGTCCAGCGGGCGTTAAAGAAGTATCTTCGTCGGACTGCGAGTTTCCGCAGGTCGGACAGACTTTTTGTGCTCTTCGCGGGGCCAAGAAAGGGAGAAGCGGCGTCAAAGGCTTCCATTGCGAGGTGGATTAAGGAGGCCATTGCGTCGGCGTATGTGCTGAAAGGTAGGCCGGTGCCGGAGGGGCTTAGGGCACATTCCACTAGAGCACAAGCGGCATCCTGGGCAGAAGTTCGATTGATGTCGCCGGTGGAGGTTTGTAAGGCAGCGACTTGGTGGTCTTTGAATTCATTTGTTAAGCACTACCGGCTGGATGTTCAAACGGCGGAGGAGACCTATTTTGGATCAGCGGTACTTCAGGCTGGCCTGCCGGGTCCCTCCCGTGGATGATGATTTCACTGCTCTGGTACAGACCCAGAGGTTTGGGACTAGACTGGATACACTATCAGGAAGGTGAAATTAGTCTTACCTGCTAATTGTCTTTCCTGGAGTGTAACCAGTCTAGTCCCGTATCCCTCCCCAGTATTCTTGGGCGAATAGAAGCCTGAAGTGTCTATATGGTTCACAGGTAAGAGGTGTCTTCAATTACGGGGCTTCGGTGTCCTGGGGTGGGGGTTTACCTGCAGAATGGCATTTATTTTGGGGACACTTTCCTTCCTTTCGGGTGAGGGAGTGGCCTCGTCAAGTTTAAAGTCTATGTACAAAAAGGGAGTGTTTCCCTCTGTTAAGCATTAGTGGTTCAGTTATTTGTTTATTGTTAGACAATACTTACAGTTGATTCTTACTTGTTACTCCGGTGAGTCTGCTTTGTCAATAGGATACTGGTGACAGGAGGCGGCTCCCGAGAGGATATACCAGTGACATCACAAAAGGAGGAGTTTCTCAGTCTCCAAGCTGCTGAATGAGATGGGCAACCCAGAGGTTCGGGACTAGACTTGCTACACTTCAGGAACAACAATTAGCAGGTAAGACTAATTTCACCATAGTGCCCATCCTGGAACAGTTGCTCCACTGCATGTGGGAAACACCGGCATCGGTGCCCATCATGAACTGACGGCTCAACTTGATGTATCGAGTCCACTGGAGCCCGGGCTTCCAGAAAGCACAGCTGCCGCATAACTCCATGGTGGTGGAGTTGGCCATGCGTTGGCTTAAGAGCCAGAAGACACACGATGCCCCCGGGTAAGTAGGCATGCACCCTGGACACCCTTGGCAGAAAGTGCTACCAGGTCTCGATGCTCATCGGTTGGATCCAGACATCCAAGCTGTACATGGGCATGTACCTGAGGGACCTGGTGAAGGAGCTTGACAGATTCTCGACTGGTCTCTCTGAGGAGCCCCTCCAGCAATTCTGGAACCTGGCAAAAGCCGTCCGTGAGTGCTCTATGTTTGACTTGAGCAACCTATGATGGCTTAGAGCTATGCTCCTTGGACCTAAAGGATGCATATACCCACATCCTTACCCATCCCAGGCATAGACAGTACCTCAGGTTCATGGTCGGGGGTAACCACTACCATTACAGGATACTACCCTTCAGGCCCGCCTCCGCACACAGTGTCTTCACAAAGTGCCTGGCAGTCGTGGCAGCCTACCTACACCTCCATGGAGCCTACGTCTTCCCCTTTCTAGACAACTGGCTCATCAGAGGGGATACAACCACCAAGGTACAACAGGCCACAGGTCGCACCATCTGTGTCCCTGCAATACCTGGGGTTTGTGATAAACCATCCCAAGTTCTACCTCATCCCATCACAGAGTTTGGAGTTCATTGGGGCGCACTTGGATACCCTCCAGGCGAAGGCCTTCCTGCCCAGCAACAGGGCCAGACAGCTCATGGCCCTGGCCGCAAAAGTCCAGGGCAGACACTCCATGCCGGCACGTGGCATGCTCTGCCTGCTTGGCCACATGGCCTCAACAGCATATGTCACAGCAATTGCCCGCCTTCGTATGAGGACAGCTCAGTGGTTCCTCAGGTTTCTGTGGACGCAGGCCACCAGACGCCTCCGGGACAAGGTCTACATGACTTGCAACACCTGAGGCAGACCTCGCAACACCTGAGGGCAGACATGCCTTTCCAATCCCGCACTCCTGAGCAGGTCCTCACCATGGACGCCTCATTGTTGGGTTGGTGAGCCCACTGCGAGAACCTCCGCACATAGGGCACCTGGTCCTGGGCCGAAGCCCAACAACAGATTATCTTCTTGGAGCTCAGGGCCATATTCCTGGTGTTCAAGGCCTTCTGCCACCGAATCCAGCATCAGCTGGTGCTCATCCAAGTGGCGATGTTCTACGTGAACAAACAGGACGGCACGGGCTCCTATGCCCCCTGCCAGGAGACAGTAGCCCTCTGCTCGTATGCAATCAGCCAGGGGATGCTACTGAGAGCGGTCTACCTGCCGGTCCAAGACAATGTCTTCGTGGATATGCTAAGCAGAGTCCTGCAACTGCACGAATGGTTTCTAGACCCCAGAGTAGCCCACAGGCTATTCCGACTCTAGGGGACCCCCAGGTGGCCCCCTTCAGCAGCCTGGCCAATGCCCAGCTGACCGGTTTCTGCTCCTGCCATACTCACCCATCCCGGGTAGCGGCAGACACTTTTCTCATCTCGTGGTCAGGTGGTCTTCTGTATGCCTTCTCACCCATGCCGCTGGTCGCCAAGACCCTATTCAAGGTCCTTCAGGACAAGGCGTCGCTAATTCTAGTAGCCCATCGGTGGCCCAGGCAGCCGTGGTTCCCACAGCTGCTCCGCCTAGCGAAAGAACTCCCGGTACCTCTTGGGAACTCCCCGGGGCTCCTTCCTTCACCCCAGCCTGGAGTCTCTGGTGTTAACAGCGTAGCTGCTGAACGGGTAGCCTTAGCTCCCTTTAATCTCTCAAAGGAGGTGCATGAGGTCCTGCTGGCCTCTTGGAAGTCTTCCACAAGACATACTTATGCCTTCAAGTGGCGGAGATTCACCGTGTGGTGCTGGGAGAAATGGGCAGACCCCTTTTGCACAGTGCAGATCTTTATCTTTATCTTTATTTACATATTTGATATACCGCTAGGGCATAAGCATTAAGCGGTGTACAATAAAAACATTTGATTAAACACTGCACACCAGGAAATAGAACGCCAAAGTTAGATAGGAAAGAGAGGTACAGAAAGGGCAAACAAATCATATAGTGAAACCAACTCATAATAAACCCTAAAGACAAAGTGGGAGACAAACAAAGACAATTTATAACATATTAGACAAAACATAGGACAGTCAGGAGGGGACTTCGGGGAGGAGGTCAAAGGCTTTCTGGAATAAATATGTCTTAAGCAAAGACTTGAACTGGGGGTATGATGACTCTAGCCGAAGATAAGTGGGTAGCGTATTCCATAACATAGGTCCGAGAAAGAACCAGGCAGAGTGTCGTGTCTGTTCTAGGCGGGCTTGGGAGGGCGAGGGAAGGGATAGGCGATTGGTGTTGATGGAACGGAGTTGACGATGAGGAGAATGTAGAGAAATGCAATCAGCCAAATAGAGAGGAGTACTGGTGTAGATGGCCCGATGAAGAAGAATCAGAAATTTGTAATGGAAGCGGTAATGAAGGGGAAGCCAGTGCAACTGAAGGAGGATAGGTGTAATGTGGTCAAATTTACTGGAAGAGGTGATGAGGCGAGCGGCAGTATTCTGGATGCGCTGCAGCCTTTGCAGGCTGTATTTAGGGAGGTTGGCTAAATAAACATTGTTGTTGTTAAGTGCCGTCGAGTCGGAGTCGACTCATGGCGACCCTCTGGATAGCTATCCTAAATTGTGTTCGGTCTTCAGTCAGGCGGCTCATTGACGACAGACTGGTACCCGTAGCTGCTGTTATTGTAGCGATCCATCTCATTGCTGGCCTTCCTCTTTTGCGTTGACCTTCTATCTTGCCAAGCATGATGTCTTTCTCTAATGATCTCTCTCTTCGCATGATGTGTCCGAAGTATGAAAGTCGAAGTCTTGTCATCTGAGCTTCTAAAGAAAGCTTAGGTTTGATCTCCTCTAGTACCGACTGGTTTGTTCTTCGGGCAGTCCATGGTATACACAGTATTCGCCGCCAGCACCATAATTCAAAGGCATCAATTTTCTTCCTGTCTGTCTTTTTCACTGTCCAGCTTTCACATCCATATGATGTTATTGAAAATACCATGGCTTGAACAAATAAACATTACAGTAATCTAATCTGCTAATGATGAGAGCAATGACAAGAGTGATTAGGGAGCTAATGGGTAATATGGATCGGACGGCCCTGATACGCCGTAGAGCAGCAAAGGAACGGCGGGAGATCATGGAGATATGTTCGTGAAAGGACAGAGAAGGATCTAGAAGAACGCCCAAGTAACGGAAAGAGGATGTGAGAGGAATGCTGGTTGAATCGATGGAGGGAGCTAGAGTGGGACATGAGCCACCCAAGGAAACCCACATTGCGGAGGACTTTGCAGGATTGAGGTGAAGAAAATGTTCTGATAGCCAGGAAGCGATATGGGAAAGGCAGAGATTTAACTGAGTAACATCGGGGGATAAAGGCGAGGTATGAAACAGGAGAACAATGTCATCTGCATAAATGTAAGAGGAGACCGGATATTGCTGAATGATCAAGGGCAGCGGAACAAGAAAGATATTGAACAATATGGGGGAAAGCGCAGAGCCCTGCGGGACACCACAAGTGAGGGGAAGGACGGGAGAGGCCTGGTCATTAACGTGTACAGAGAAGGAACGGGAGGAGAGGAAGGAGTGAAACCAGTGCCAAACAGCACCACGGAGACCAATATCAGAGAGTCGGGACAGGAGTGTAGGATGATCAATTAGGTCAAATGCCGCGGACAGATCTAGTGATACAAGGAGAGTAATATTACCACGGTCATGGGCGATGTGCAATTCGTTTAGTAAGGCAAGGAGAACGGTTTCGGTGCTGTGTCCCTGGCGGAAACCAGCCTGACGTGGGTGGAGGGAATTGGTAGATTCAACATGGGCACTCAGTTGATCAAAAGCGCAGCGTTCTAGGAGCTTAGCGAGAAATGGGAGGTTGGATACTGGGCGCCAATGTGAAAGGACAGATGGATCGAGGGAAGGCTGTTTCAATAAAGGGTGAAGGATAGCAGACTTCCAAGGTGTCGGAAATTGGCCAGAAGAAAAGCTGGAATTAATGATAGTGGTGATGATTGGGACCAATTGTAAGGAAGGTTCGGAGAGCCACCGGGAGGGGATGGGGTCAAGGACACAAGTGGTTTTCCTAGATTTAGTCAAAAACATCAACACTTCCGCTGAGAGGACAGGGCGGAAAGATGACCAAGTATGCATGCAAACAGGATTACTAGTGACAGAGGTAGGTGAAGAGCAGACAGAAGAAGGGATCAGGGGGAGAGGGGTCGAACTATAGGGAAGAGGGGACGGGGAGAGGGGGGGTGGAGAGGAGAAAGAGGAGCGTAAGGTCAATACCTTATTGGAGAAAAAGGTGGCGAGGGACTGAGGATCCGGAGTAGAAGTGGCCGGTGAGTTCTTAGCTTTGGTGGACGACAGCTTCTGCAGGACATTAAAAAGCTGCCGAGAAGAGCTAGCTGCCGCTGAGATTTGAGCAGAATAGAAGGTGAGTCTAGCAGATTGTGTGGCTGAACGATATTCAGAAGACAGAAGTTGGAAACGAAGACGGAGCTCTGGTGAGGGATGACGGGCCCAATGGCGTTGGGCTTGACGCATCTGAGAGCGAAGAGTGCGGAGAGTAGGATGATACCAGGGCGAGTGAGGTACCCTAGCGGACTGGGAAACAGGACGGAGGGGTGCCAGGCTGTCGAGGGAGGTAGATACGATGGAGTCCCAAAGAGTAGCCTGGTCATCAATGGGGCGGTCGGCAAAGTCAGTGGGGAAAATCGCGGAGGCTGGAGGGAACGCCTGAAGCGTTTCCTGAGATAAGTTACGACGAAGGAGAGGAATGGGAGGGGCTGGGGGGCCGAGCCCTGACTGGGGGAAGGAAAGTGAAGAAAAAACGCAGAAATGATCCGACCAAGGGACACTTAAGGTGAAAGGGAGTGAGATTGTGGGCTGTAGTGACAATGGAGACAGGATTAAATCTAGGGTGTGACCAGCCACATGGGTAGGACCAACCACGTGCTGATGTAAGGAAGCATCCTTCAGAAGGCTAACAAAGGCCTGATCCTTTGATCTAATGGGATTATCAAGATGGACGTTGAAGTCGCCCAGCAAGATAAGGTTGGAGAAATGTAGCACAAGATCAGAAATAGCCTGGAGGGCGGCCTCCCACTGGGAGGCTGCAAGGGAGGGAGGGAAGTAAAGAAGGAGAAAGTAGAGGGGAGGGGAGGCGGAGGAAAGCCTCAGGAGGAGGGATTCTGGGGGCAGCGGTACCGGTGATGGAACTTCCTCAAAGTTAAGGGAGGCACGATGGAGAAGGGCCACCCCGCCTCCACCTCTGCCCCGCCGAGAGCAGTAAAGCGCTGCAAAATTGGGAGGGAGGGAACTAGAGAGGATGGGGAGGTCCCCATCCCTGAGCCAGGTTTCAGTGAGAAAACAGAGATCTAACGCGTGTTGGTCAATGAGGTCCCGAACTAAAAGAGACTTAGATTTGAGAGAGCGGCAATTTAGAAGTACCAAGTGAAGGGACACCAGTGGAGCTGGTAAAGTGAAACGACGAGAGGATAGAGAGGCCGATGTCGAGGAGGGGGCACAGTAGACCAGATTATCCATGCAACGTGCAAGTGGACCAGGGGGAGGCGCAGAAATGGGGGCCGGTCGCCAGCCCCAAGAGACCGGGATAGTTGCCATGAGGGGAGATATGGATCTGCAAATGCCTGCACAAACAGGTATGAGAGAAAACCAACACAGCAGACCGAGTTGTAGTACAAATTTCCAAAGTCTAAATGGATCAGCTTCCACCCCGCACCCACCCCCTCGCCCGCCCCAAGGAGCTCGTCCAAGGAGCAGGACCTGGCGCAGGCAGCTTGATTTTATAATCGGCAGAGTACCTGGTGAGAGAGGTCCGGGCTATTTCCAGTTCCAGGGAGGCGGGACCAATTCGGAGAGCAACAGGAGGGACACACAGCAGGGTTTAGTGTCTAGGAGAAAAAGCAAGCACAATCACAGCAAGACAGGCAAAGCACAGTTGTAACGGCAGACGCTGGAGCAGTGCAATAGTCCTGTAATACCTGCTATACCGGGCTATTTCCGGTTCCAGGGAGGCGGGACCAATTCGGAGAGCAACAGGAGGGACACACAGCAGGGTTTAGTGTCTAGGAGAAAAAGCAAGCACAATCACAGCAAGACAGGCAAAGCACAGTTGTAACGGCAGACGCTGGAGCAGTGCAATAGTGCAGATAGTCCTGTAATACCTGCTGCACCTCTCCCATGTCGGACTCATGTCCAACTCAATCGGGGTGCATCTGTGTGTCCTTTCAGCACACCACCACTCTTTCAAGGGCAAGCCTCTCTCGACTCATTCCCTTGTCACCTGCTTCTACGGGGCCTACTGCTCTCCAAGCCCCCAATCCATCTGTCCCCAGCGGAATGGGACCTTAACATAATGCTGACATGGCTTACCCGGCTGCCGTTTGAGCCCCAAGCCATCTGCCACCTGCGGTACTTCTCTTGGAAAGTCACCTTCCTGGTGGCGCTCACCTCCACTCACAGGATCAGCGAGCTCCAGGCTCTGATGGCGGAGTTACCATATACGAGGTTCTATAGAAATAGGCCCGTGCTTCGCACACATCCCAAATTTCTGCCGAAGATGGTCTCCTTCCACCTCAGTCAGGAGGTGGTGTTCGCTACCACCTTCCCATGGCCTCACGCCAGCAAAGCGGAGGCTATACGTCATAATCTGGATTGTAAGAAGGCCCAGTCCTTCTACCTGCAGCGTACTCAGGGCCACTGCAAAGCCTCCTAGCTTTTTGTCTCCTCTGACCGCAGCTGGCTTGGAGAGACGGTGGCCAAGTGAACCCTATCCACTTGGGTTGCAGACTGCATTGCCCTTGCCTATGAACAGGCTGAGCTCCTGCTGGAATGCTGAGTCACGGCTCACAGTGTCGGGGCTATGGCGACTTTGGTTGCAAACTTGCGCTCTGTCCTGATGAAAGACATCTGCCAGGCTGCCACCTGTTTTTCAGTCCACACCTTTGCAGCTCACTATTGCCTGGAGAGGGAGTCCCAATGGGATAGCGCCAGACCATACTCTGTAATCTTTTCGGGATTTAGGCAACGCCGACCCTCTGTCCCTGATGTGTTCAAGCTACCAGAATGATGGTTCTGTCTGGACACTAGGGTCCTTTCAGAGTCTATCATTCAGACTCACCGGCTGCTACTCATGGTTTCACTTTGTCATTTCTACAGGTTGTCGGTAGCCTGTAGCTAGGGAGTCCCATATGTGAGGACTGACTTCCTGCTTGTTCCTGGAGAAAGCGTAGTTACTCGCCTGTAACAGGTGTTCTCCAGGGACAGCAGGAATCAGTCCTCGCAACCCTCCCCGTAAAGTCGCCTTAACTATACTAATTTGTTTTTTGCTGTCTTAGCTATGTCATATGGCTGAGCAAAATGGCACCCTTGGATGGGAAGGGGACCGCAGATGCGTGGTTGCATCTCCCAAAGGCTTTCTTTAAAAGCTGGGGAGATGCTTCTGCACGGACTCTGGCCTGATGTCACCCATATGTGAGGACTGATTCCTGCTGTCCCTGGAAAACACCTGTTGCAGGTTAGTAACTACACTTTAGTCATTTATGTGCATAGATGGCCTTGTATAAGACTGCCATGAAAGTATGTGCATTGTTTGCATGGTTCATACTTTAACTGTTGGTATGCTAGTGAGTGGTGTTTGGGCATAGCATGGGCAGTGTCAGCAAGTATTCACATTAATTACAAAATATGATCATTTATGTGTGTGGTTGAAAATAGGCACAGTTATTTACACCAGCTCTAGGGCTGCTGTAAGTGATTGCACCTTAATATCTCCAGGAACAAGCAGGAATGAGTCTTCACATATGGGTACGTCGGTACCGACGGAGTCTGCGCGGGAACGCTTCCCAGCGTCCAATCAGAAAGCCTTTGGAAGCATCCCACCACGCCTGCGTGCTGCCTTCCCGCCTTCCCAACTGCCTCTCCTCAGTTTTCGTTTTTTCGCGGAGCCGGCAGGACGTCCTCCTGTCACCGCAGAAAATTCATCTTTTATTTTTTCGTTTTGTTGTGGTCGCGGCTGCCTTTCCCGACGCCACCGGTACCGCCGGTGTTTCTTTTTTCTTTTCTTGTAAAAATTTTCCTTTTTAAGGAATATTTTTTCCTTCCTAGTGTCTCACGGTTTTTCAGGCCTGCTAGACCTCTCCACTTTCCTTCATGGAACCACCAGCCACTACCCCCAAGAAATGTACAAACTCTGGCGGTACAACCTTAATTTTGGACACTCACAATTGGTGTCTAACCTGTTTTGGGTCCTGACCATTTTCCTCAGGAGTGTCCCTCCTGCAATAGTATTGTGAGAAGAAGTTTTCAGCATCGAGTTTCCCTCGACATGCGGTCCCCATCCAACTTCAGGGTACCGACCATATCTTCTTCTACACAGGATCAGGTAACCCAAAAACAGTCTGTTAAGACTAGCCAGTCCTCGAGTGGCAAATCTCATGCACAGCATAGAGATGCCTCCGGCCTTGCCCTTGAGAATCCACTGGTTTCAAAACCCCGGTGGGAGTCTTCGGCCTCCAAAACCCCGGTGGGAGTCTTCGGCCTCCAAAACCCGTGTGGGGTTTCAGGTTGTTCCTGAGGTTCATCCCTCACAGAACATACCTGAGCCATGCCTGGTGGTGGCATCCACTTCGAGCGGTACCAATACCCCGGCATCGGCAATGGTGTTGGATGAAACATTCCTCACCAAGGATCGTCATCTGGCGTCCTCGGTACCTAAGGGGCCGTTGGATACGCTGCAGACCGACCTTCCAGTATCGGTATCGTCCCCGGTACCTATACTAGTGCCGACATCGGTACCCTCCAGACGTGCATTGATAGACTCGCTTCCTTCGATGCCGAGTCTGGAATCGATCTCCAGTCTGGAGGACTGGGTACCGACTTGCCTTGGTACTGACGCCAGACGGTACCGAAGGCTCGGTTCCGAGGATTCGGATCCGGCACTCTCGGTGTCTTGGATGCCGTTAGAGTTGCCATCGGCTGGCCTTCATCCACCGGTATCGGATACGGTACTGAAGCCGGTACCATTATCCACAATGCCATTGCCGTCAGTGCCTTCCATGCTTCTCTCATCAGGCTCGCTTCCCTCGATACCGAGTTTGGAATCGATCCCTAGCATGGACGATGTGCTACTGATGGTCGCTGGTCCCGACTTCCGGCAGTACCGGCGACCATCCTTTAAGGATCCCAGACTGCACAATTCAGGATCTTCTCTCCCTATGAACTTGGATAGATCCCTTGGTGCCAATGCTAGTTCTTCATCAGATCTAGCCTATTCAAAGGAAGTTCCCTCTGGGGATCCTTCTTTTCAGGCTTTCCTCCGGGATATGGCAAAATCACTTGCCATTTCTATTCCTGGACAGGATCCTACACAGGGGAATACAGGATCCTTCTATATTCCTGGCACAGCAAAGGAGAACATCATGCTTCCTTTGCATCATTCCTTACAGGATCTCCTTCTAGGAATGTGGGAAGCTCCTTTAAAGGTACCCCCACCTTCCAGAGCAACTGATCTTCTGTATCAGGTGCCCCCCTCTCCAGGGTTTCAAAAGACTCAACTTCCTCATCATTCCATTGTAATAGAATCAGCAATGAGGCGGGTGAAGAGTACAAAAAAGCACTCTTCTTATCCACCAGGTCGTGAGTCTAAGACACTAGATGCCTTTGGACGTCAAACCTTCCAAGCATCTATGCTTTCAGCAAGAATTCTCTCATATTTTTTTTATATGGGTCTATCTCTTGAGGAGGTCACAAAGAAATTACATCTTTTGACTCCTTTTCTTCCAGAGCCCAAGAGTGCAGACTATTCCTCACTGGTTAGTCATGCTCAGAATATCTCTAGGTTTCTTACTCGTGCTTCCCTAGACTCCTTTGAATCTGTTAGCAGGACTTCTGCTATAGCTATAGGGGCACGACGTAAAGCCTGGCTCCAAGCTTCAGACTTAGATAAATGGGCACAAGTTAGACTGGGAAATACTCCATGCACTGGAGAAAATCTCTTTAACAAGGAGTCCTTACTCCAAGTTGCTCAGTTAACAACTGACTGTCCTATTTCTAGAGGCTATCCTACGCCTTCTGCTTTCCCAGTAGGTAGGAAATGTCCTACCAAACTTTCTTCCCCTAGGGGGAGAAGGTTTTATCCATCATCTGCCCATCACACAGATGTTCCCAAACAGGGGAAACATCGCCCTAGTCTGAAGAATCCACAACCTCAACAGCAAACCCAGCAGTCGCAGGGTTTCAAATAGACCATTGATCCTCTTGGTTAGTAGTTAGGGTGACAGTCTGCTTCTTTTCACTTGAAGTATCTGCACCAATTTTCATCCTAACCCTCCTAGATATCTCTTCATGAGACATCTTTTCTCTAACTCTAAGAGTTTTATGATGCTCATACCCATACTTAACAGATTTTCCTTTTCCTCTTGGAGGAAACAGAGGTAACAGCTATCAATAGACAGTTGTTTCCCTGTACTGGCATGTATCATCTCATCAGTCAGAGACTTCCTCCATAGTCGGTCTCTTGCAACTCTGTCTTACCTCCCTCTTCCTATAACATTGATTTGTAAGACGGACTCTTTAAATCAGTAAGCCCCTATGGTCCTCTGCCTGTTTTACCGGGGGATTTCTCCTTTTTGGAATTGTTTCCTCCTTTGTTACTTTAGGGCAGCTCATCAGACTATAGGAAATCCTACCATGTCTGTTCTTTCTTTTTCCCATTCCAAAAAAAAGAAAGAGGGAAAACAAGTTTGTTTTGTTTTTTGTTTTTTTCCATGCTGCCCTGGTAGTTGCTGCACATACAGCAATTCCTAGTGGTTAAGCCACTGGTTTTGTTCACATACACAACCAGGGCTTCCTCTCCACTAGCAATCCTCCTAGCCTTACTGCTAGGTCCAAAACTGGATACTAGCCTCGCTTGGGGAACCCTATTATCACAGTCTGGTTGGTTACCTTCTATTCTTTGCCCCTTGTCTTGGCAGAATAGCTGGTCGCCTACTGGCTTTCCACAGCCAGTTTTTTCTTCTAACCAACCTGCAGCATGCTCTCTGCATCTCTACAGAGTAGCTTTGCACTATGGGCCCTTGCTAGAGAGCATCGGTATCTGGCCTAGCAGATAACCTCAGATGGTTAGGAGGGGTCCCCCAGTCATGTTCCATGTCTGGCAGGTATTCCCTACCCTTACCATCTCATCTTAAATCTCTTTTGAGGCATAAGCCTCAGGCCTTTCATTCTGTGAAAACCTCAAGGAGGGCCAATTCCCTGAGTTGGCCCATATCTCCTTGAATCTTCTAGTCAGAGATAAGCTTCTTCAAAGACGGCTAGAGGACGCCTAATACCCATCTTGACCTCATAGGTGGGTCACTAAGGTATCTTCCTCCAGGGGCGTCCTCTATCCATTCTCCATACTGCAATTCTGGAGAGATCTGGACTTCCTGTCTGCAGACTGAAGTTATCTTCTGCAGTTTTCACGTAGGCCATCCTGGTTATCCAAGAGCTCAAATTCTGTAAAGACTTCAGACTCTTCTTGTCAGGGAAACTTGTTTTCTGACTCTACCAGTCATAACCAGGAAAAGAGGATTCTCTATATATCTCTTCAAGAAAGTATCAACCTTCTTGCTGTCAAATACATCTTCCTCTCTCCCTAGAGGGGATGAGGTTCTATGGACATCTCTCCATCCATACACCTGGAGACAAGTGTCTATATACCAGCATATTCATATAGGTATATATAGCTATATATAGATACATATATATATACTTATCTATATCTATCTGTGTGTTTTTCTGCCCATACATATCTCTTTATACATATATGCATATATCTCCAGGAACAAGCAGGAATGAGTCTTCACATATGGGTATCGTCGGTACCGACGGAGCCTGCACGGGAACGCTCCCCAGCGTCCAGTAAGAAAGCTTTTGGGAGCATCCCACAGCGCCTGCGCGCTGCCTTCCCGCCTTTCCTAACCGCCTCCCACCAGTTCTTCTTTTCCGCGGAGCCAGCAGGTCGTGTTCCTGTCACCACTGAAGAAGTTCTTTATTTTTCTTTATTTCTTTGGTCGCGTGTCTGCCTTCTTTGACGTCGGGCCAGTACCGCCGGTCTTTCTTTCTTCTTTAAAAAAAAAAAAAAAAAAAATCTACCGTTTTTCCACTTCTGTGCAATTTTGTCTTTTGGGCCTTGGGCCTACAAGATTTTTCCTCATGGAAAAGCCCACTTCCGGGTTTAAAAAGTGCACGAAGTGCAGCGGTACTCTTTCTATCACCGACACCCATGACTGGTGTCTAAAATGTTTGGGTCCTGACCACTCCATCACCGATTGTGAGTCCTGTTCCATGATGTCTAAAAGAGGTTGACAGAATCGAGCGGCAAAGCTCAGTACCCTGTTTCCCTCTGATGCAGCTTCGGTGGCATCGACATCTTCCAGGGCTTCGTCTTCTTCCCATGGATCTCAGGTAACCAAACATAAGTCCAGCCGGTCCTCGAAGGATAGATCTCCCTCTAAGTATCGAGATGCCTCCGGGCTTGCCCTCGAGGATCCTGCACCGGCAAAATTACCCCGGCGGGAGGCTCCGGCTTCCAAAGCTTCATCTATGGGGTCACAGGTTGACATCAATGGCGTGGCCTCGACCTATCACCTGTTGCCATGTTCTGGGGTACTGGTGGTCTCCACTGGTACCGACATCCAGACATTGGTTGCATCGATGGATCAGAATATTCTGACCATGCAGTGTGCCATCACGGCATTCATACAAGCTGCGACGCCTCCGGTACCGCAACAAACTCCGTTGGCGGTACCGGTTCCGGCACAGATATCGGTTCCGGTGCCGGTACCGATTGCATCGACATCGGCATCGCTGTCGACTGCAGCGGTACCCTGTCCTGTGATGCCCATCGGTACCGATCACTCCCGATGTCGATACCACTCGGTACGCGTATCGGGCCCTGCAAGAGCATCCAGACAGGCGATACTTCGATTCTTCTGAGGACTCTGATGAATCAGAGGCTTCTGTCGAAGCATCGGTACTCCTTCCTCAGGAGCCCTCTTCTCCAAAAAGAAGAATGTCTCCTCCAGAAGACTTGTCTTTTCAAGACTTCATTAGGGAAGTGGCCAGGGGCCTCTCTATTTCAGTGGCCCCTGAACCAGAGCCTAGAGCCAAGAAATTAGATATTTTACAATATCCTAAGGCTCCTAAAGAGGCAGCTACTTTACCAATTCATGAGATCCTTTATGATCACATGTTGGGCATATGGGAGACATCTCTTACTACTTCCCCTCATTCTCGCAGGTTGGACACCATGTACCGTGTTCCTCCTTGTCCTGGCTTTCATAAAACTCAGCTTCCTCACCACTCTATTGTGGTGGAGTCTGCTATGAAAAAGATAGAGTGCTAAAGACACTCATCTAATCCTCCAGGAAGAGAATGCAGAACTTTAGATGCTTTTGGCAGGAGAATTTTCCAGGCCAATATGCTTACTGCCAGAATCAACTCATATAGTCTCTATATGGGGATGTTTCTAAAAGAAGTTACAGATCATCTGCTAACTTTATCTCCTTTTATCTCAGAAGATAAAAGGGAAGGGTTTCTCACCTGGCTTAAACATGCCCAGGATGTGTCCAAATTCTCCAACCGTGCAGCCTTTGACTCTTTTGAGAGTGCCAGCAGAGCCTCGGCTATTGCCATAGGGGCACGCAGACTTGCTTGGTTGCAAGCTTCTGATTTGGAACCCTGGGTCCAGGATGGATTAGGAAATCTTCCTTGCACAGGTGAAAACCTTTTTGGTAAGGATTGGCAAGCAAAGGCCACTCAGATGGATGCTGAAAATTCTGCCTTAGATAGACTTTCAAAGTCTACTTCTGCTCCTGCTAGAAAAAGGTTATTCAGAAAGACTTTCTTTCCCAAAAAAGGAAAATAATATCCTGGTTATGGTCTCCAGGCATCTTCTACAGGTCGTTTTGCTGCAGAGCATCAGCAACAACCTAAACAAGCCAAGCCTAAGGCTACAAGGACTGCTACGGCGCAACAGCCTCAGCCTCCTCAGGGCCTTTGACTTACTACTAGAGAACTTAGCCTTTCTGGCTCTAGAAGAACCAGAGCCTCTCACCATTCCAGGAAGGTTAGCTCATTTTGCTCCCAGATGGGAACAAATCACAGCAGAGCAATGGACCCTCTCCATCATAAGGGAGGGGTACAAGCTTCATTTCTTAACCTTTCCTCCTCACACTATGGTGAGACAGTTCAATTCTCCAACATCTCTCCTCGACCTTCTGGGTCAGGAGATTGCTACCCTTCTTCCCCAAAGGGCAATAGAAGAAGTACCCCTTCTTCAACAGGGTTCAGGGTTCTACTCCCCTTATCCCAAAGAAAACAGGGGGCTACAGACCCATATTAGATCTCAGAGAATTGAACAAGTTTCTATGCAAGGAGAAATTCAAGATGATTTCTCTCGGTGCTCTCCTTCCATACCTTCAGAGTCAGGATCGGCTTTGTTCTCTAGATCTCAAGGATGCGTACACCCATGTCCTCATCCATCTAACACACAGAAGGTTCCTTCGGTTCCTTTATCAGGGAAAGCACTACCAATACAGAGTGCTTCCTTTTGGTCTGGCCTCTGCTCCAAGAGTGTTCACAAAATGCATGGCAGTAGTAGCTGCATTTCTACGCACTCTAGGAATATTTGTATTCCCATATCTGGACGACTGGCTCATCCGAGCACCATCCCAGTCAGAGGCCCAGACTTCCCTAGCCTGCACAAGGCGTGTTCTTCAGTATCTGGGACTTGTGATAAACATCCCAAAATCACAACTCACCCCTACTCAGTCATTGGCGTTCATAGGGGCCTTGCTAGATACCACAACTGCAAGGGCCTATCTTCCCCAGGCCCGTTGCCTATGCTTGGTGCAGTTAGCCTCTCAAATTCAGTTAAAATCCCATTTAACTGCTCAAGAGATGTTACAACTGTTAGGCCACATGGCATCCACTGTGCATGTGGTTCCTTACGCTCGCCTTCACATGAGGGCAGCTCAGTGGACTCTGTCCACCCAATGGACCCAGGCATCAGGTTGCCTGTCAGACAAAATAGCAACCTCCAGTCGCCTCTTTTGGTCCCTCCAGTGGTGGAGGTCCACTCAAAATCTGTTGCTGGGGTCCCCATTTCAACAGTTGCTACCCCAAGCAACCCTCACAACAGATGCCTCCCCAAAGGGTTGGGGAGCTCATCTACAAGATCTCTCCGCCCAGGGCATCTGGTCTCCACAGGAGACATCTCTACACATCAACCTCTTAGAGCTCAGAGCAATTCTGCTAGCTCTGAGTCTTCCACACCCTGCTCAGCTACAAGACAGTCCTCATCCATACGGACAACCAAGTAGCCATGTTCTACGTGAACAAGCAGGGCGGGACTGGCTCTCTGTCGCTTTGCAACAAAGCATTGAGATTGTGGGCCTTCGCCAGAGAGCATCAAATCCATCTCATGGCAGTGTATCTTCCAGGGGTTCAAAACTCTTGGGCAGACAGACTCAGTCGAGTTCTGCTTCCACACGAATGGTCCCTCCATGGGGACCAGATAGCCAGGATCTTTCGAATTTGGTGAACCCCAGACATAGACCTGTTTGCAAGTCCGTGGAATGCCAAACTTCCCCGGTTCTCTTCCAGGATTCCGTGTCAGGAAGTTCAGGCCAGGGATGCCTTCCTCCTCCACTGGGGGCAAGACTTCCTCTTTGCCTTTCCACCCATTCCCCTAATTTCCAAGACACTGTTCAAGCTTCAGAGAGACAAGGGGTCTATGATCCTCATAGCTCCACGTTGACCACGCCAAGTGTAGTACCCTCTACTACTTCATCTCTCTCAAGCTCCCTCCCTGGACTTGGGATCTGCTCCAGACCTCCTGTCCCAGGAGGAGGGAACGTTGTTTTTATTTATTTATTTATTTATTAACATTTTTTATATACAGCACTATTCGTTATCAGCGCGGTTTACATGGAACAAGAAACTTCAGACAATTTACATTTATCTGATTTATGGCACCCAAATCCCCAGTGTCTTCATCTCAGAACCTGGTTGCTGAAGGCCTAGACCTTCAAGATTGGCATCTGTCTCAGCAAGTGAAGGATATCCTTCATGCTTCCAGAAAGCCTTCCACTAGACGTTCCTATGCTTTTAAATGGAAAAGGTTTACCATTTGGTGTGCGGAGAAGGGTCTTAGCCCTCTTGCAATACCTCTGAATTCTTTACTAGAGTATGTGCTGCATTTATCCCATGCAGGCCTCAAAACGAATTCAGTAAGAGTCCATTTGAGTGCTATTGCAGCAAACCTTAAGCCTCTCAATGGACATCCTATTTCCTCTCATCCTCTTATTGCAAGATTCATGAGAGGCCTTCTTTTAACTAAACCTCCCATTAGACCACCTCCAGTGGCATGGGATTTGAATTTGGTTCTTGGCCAGCTTATGAAGCCACCCTTTGAACCCTTAGCCACTACCTCCTTGAAATTCCTTTCCTGGAAGGTTATTTTTCTCATTGCAGTCACCTCAGCTCGCCGTATCAGTGAGCTGCAGGCCTTGGTGGCTAATCCTCCTTATACAAGGTTCCATCATGACAAGGTAGTCCTCAGAACTAATCCACACTTTATGCCTAAAGTGGTCTCACCTTTTCATCTGAACCAGGAGGTGTATTTACCTGTCTTTTTTCCAGGACCTCATGCATCAAGTGCAGAGAGGAATCTTCATACCCTGGATTGTAAAAGAGCACTTGCTTTCTACTTACAAAGGACACAGCAACATAGAAAGTCTTCTCAACTCTTTGTTGCTTTTGATCCCGCTCATTTAGGACTTCCAGTCTCTAAGAGAACTCTGTCCAATTGGATTGCTCAGTGTATTTCCTTTGCCTACCAGAGTAAGAACCTTTCTCTGGAGGGCCATGTCACAGCTCACAATGTGAGGGCCATGGCAGCCTCTATGGCTCGTCTAAACTCTGTGTCCATCGACCAAATCTGTCGAGCGGCCACCTGGGCCTTGGTTCATACCTTTACAGCCCATTACTGCTTGGACAAGGACTCCCGCCGGGATGCCTTGTTTGGTCAGGCTGTTCTCAAACACCTGTTCCATACTTAATCAACTCCTACCACCCATCCCTGGTTGGATGCCCGAGATCCATGGGGTGAGGTAGAGCCCTTCTCGGGGACTCACAACTTGGAGATCTCCCTGGCATCTCTAGCTGGGGAGTCCCCATATGTGAAGACTCATTCCTGCTTGTTCCTGGAGATAGCACAGTTACTTACCTGTAACAGGTGATCTCTGGGAACAGCAGGAATAAGTCTTCACAACCCACCCACCTCCCCAGGAGTTTTTTTTTTCTCTATCTCTATCTTTCCCTTCTCTGCTCTCTCTCTCTCTTTGCCTCAGCTTTAAAACTTAACTGAGGAGAGGCAGTTGGGAAGATGGGAAGGCAGCACGCAGGCGTGGTGGGATGCTTCCAAAGGCTTTCTGATTGGACGCTGGGAAGCGTTCCCGCGCAGACTCCGTCGGTACCGACGTACCCATATGTGAAGACTTATTCCTGCTGTTCCAAGAGATCACCTGTTACAGGTAAGTAACTGTGCTTTATTGCACATTCTCTGTCACACTACTATTTTATAAAGTCAAGTTTACACATACTTGACTTTATAAATTACTGTAGGTATGTGAAAATTGGCATTAACTAGGCACAGCTTTATAAAATTGCTCTTTAAAAGAACTAAAGGTTGAATTATATCCCTGTTTCTTTTCTCTGATCCCAGGTCCAACCTTATGGGAACCAAGTTTACAGTGTATGACAATGGAATAAGTCCAACTAAGACACAAGGAATGCTAGAAAACTCCAGTCCTCGACAGGAACTTGCAGCCATTTGTTATGTACGTGACATTTTCAGCCTCCCCTCTCCCCCACCCCTTCTTTGAGCTTCTTTTGCTCTTGGACCCTTATGACTATGGCTTTAAAATGGCCCCTAATTGGGTCTACAAGGAAGAAATGAAAGAAAGATACTGAAAACTAAGAGAAAGTTAGATTTTTTTTAAAAAATAGTTATTTGAATTGTGCTGATTTGGAGTCAGTGGACTGACTGTTTTATTCTGCCCTAGTTAAGCAAAACCTCTCCCATGCTTGACTTGCTTATAGGAGGTAACTTTATATGGCTCATTGTAAAATTATGCACAGTCAACACACCTATCATGTATTTTTCCATGACTTGCGCATATAGAATCATGCATTTTTCCATGACTTGCGCATATAGAAGGCTTTTACGCATATACTTTTGGTGTGAGCGTTGTCAGGGACATAGCTAGGGTGGAGTACAAATTTACACACGTAAATTATAAAATAGTATAACTTACATGCATTCTTTACAAATATAGAGGTATGCATTTATACCAAGTTTAGTGTTAGCATTAGTGCTCATGCCTAGCTTTGCTGTGCGTATCTTAACTTACACCTCTATTTTATAAAGAAAAATATTACTTGCTTTTCTTTATAAAAATAGGCACAATTTGCATGTGTTGGAACATACATTAAACTAGGCAACCTTTATAAAATTACCCTCATAAGTAATGAAGGAACGTTCATTATGACTTTCATTTCCCTCTCTTCCAGGAGACCAATGTACTTGGTTTCAAAGGTCCCAGAAAAATGACCGTGATCATTCCAGGTATGAATATGAACCATGAGCGAACGCCATTCAGCCCTCGAAATGTAAGTTCTAAACGTGTGATGGTCAGATCTTAGTCCGTTGAGTAGCTCAAGACATTTTCACAACTGAAAAATGGTATATGTCTTCAGGTATTATGTTAAATAGATAGAATAGATAGGTGGACAAGAGGATTTTATAGTATCCATAGATTTCATGACAAAAACATTACATAGGTTTATCAAAATAGAATATTTAAAACATGTTAGGGCTGACCTGAGAGACAATAATTGGTGTGAGACCAAGAACTAGCATTTAGTTAGAGATCTGTTTACTACCAGCATAAAAAGGATAATGCTTAAGAGAAGCAAGGAGGACAAGGTGTACAGATGGCTGGGATGGCATGAAAAACATCATCTGGATTCTAGTGTGAAAATTTAGTTGCTTTGATTGCAGTGTGCAGAGGATCCCTCTGGACTAACAACTAGTGAAGAATAAGGAAATTATACTAAGCATTTCATTGTGTAGAATTTTGGAAGATTTGTAAAAGTTGCTGAACATGCAGTTTCTGCAGTTTGAACACACCTTATGTAAATTTGTGTGCATTCGTATCTGTGGACTCTTTTCTCTATTTCAAGAGCAATAAAGTCTACAGGGGTGATAGTCAGTTGTGGTGGCTAGAGGCTTGTAAAGCGCATAGCCATCACCGCTGAATACTAACCCCAGATATTTAATGCTGGGGCCATATTCATCCACCAGCATTGAATATCCGGGTTGCCACATAACCTGGAAGCTAACCAGGTAGCATCGATATTGAGCTGCTCCCCAGTTAGTTCCCGCAGGCAAAGTTAGGCCAGCCTTTGCCGTGCCTAACTTTACCCATGGATCGCTCACTGGGCAGCAGCTCAGTAGTGCCACTGCCTGGTTAGTGATTGGTGCCATCTCCACTCCACCTATAGTGCCCCAGTGTTAACCGCGTAGCATAGCATCGGGCCTCTAGCGGTGGCACTTGTGGATATTTTAGTCCCGCTGAATAATCCCAGCCTATGTTTCTGAACTTCATTTTATTTATTTATTTAGCTAGGTTTATATATCGCCTTTCTCCGGGTCAAAGTGATTTACATTCAGGGTACAGTATATATTTCCCTTGTCCCTGAAGGGCTCACAATCTGTTTCAGGGTTTTTTTGTAATTGAGGCAACGGGAGGGTTAAGTGAATTGCCCAAGGCCACAAGGAGTGCCTGTGGGACGAGACACCCTAGTCCCTTCGGCCTGAGGTTGCTGTTCTCCAGCGGGATTCAAACTGTCGGTCCAAGGCAACTTAGAAACATAGAAACAGAGAAATATGATGACAGAAAAAGGCCACATGGCCTATCTAGTCTGCCCTTCCATATCAACAACTACAACAGTCTCCTTTTTCCTTTAGAGATCCTCTGTGTTTGGCCCATGCTTTTTTGAATTCAGATACTGTCCTTATCTCTACCACCTCCACTGGGAGACTATTCCACGGATCCAACACTCTTCCCATAAAATAAATATTTCCGCATAGCACTCCTCAATCTATCCCCCTTCACCCTCATCCCATGTCCCCTCGAAGCAGAACTTGCTTTCAATTGAAAGAGGCTCTCCCCCTGTACATTTATGCCACGGAGGTATTTAAACATCTCAGTCATATCATCTCTATCCCGCCTTTCCTCTAAGGTGTACATATTAAGATCCTTAAGTCTTTCCTCATATGCTTTATAATGAAGACCACTAACCATAGTAGTCACCCTCTGTACTGACTTTATCCTGTCTATATATCCTTTTGAAGGTGCGGTCTCCAGAATTGCACACTATACTCCAAATGAGGTCACACCAAAGACTTATACAGAGGCACTATCACCTCCTTTTTTATGCTAGCCATTCCTCTTCGTATGCACCTAAGCATCTTTCTAGCTTTTGCCATCGCCTTTTCTACCTGTTTAGCTACTTTAAGATCATCAGACACAACCACGCCTAGGTCCTGCTCTTCTTTAGTGGACAAAAGTACTTCACCCCCTATACTATATTGCTCCCTTAGATTGCTGCAGCCCAAATGCATGACCTTACACTTTTTAACATTAAATCCCAGCTGCCAAATTCTAGACCATTCTTCAAGCTTAGCTAGATCCCTCCTCATGTTATCTACATCTTCCTGGGTGTCTACTGCAGATTTTGGTAACATCCGCAAAGAGGCAAACCATACCAGACAGCCCTTCCACTATATCACTAACAAATATGTTAAAAGGAATCGGACCAAGGACAGATCCCTGGGGCACACCACTGGTAACATCCTTCTCCTCAGAGTGAGCTCCATTTACCTGTACTCTTTGTCGCCTCCCACCCACTGTTCCCTCTAAGCTGTGCGCGTGTGCGCGCGCACACACCTCGCCGAGCGAGCGCACATACTTTACAACAGAGCGCACAAAAATTACGGCTCTGATTTTGATAGAAAACAACACAGACGTCTTAAAATTTAAAAGTTATGATTGTAATTACTAGAAATTTCCCGCTTCATTTAGTAATCATCTATTTTCATTTAATTTGATTAAAATCAATGTGGTGTACATACTGTATTCTGACGTGTAGTCAAATTTTAAAGTATATAACTCCGAGTGTCGTTATGTGGCACACAAAAATTTAACCTTCCTTCAAAAGCTGCACACAGCTGATATTTTATGCGCACACAGCCTACAGAAAATTAGAGGGAACATTGCTCCCACCCAACCAATTTCTAACCCAAGCAGTAACTTTAGGGTCCATCCCTAGGGTGCTCAGTTTGTTTATAAGTCGCCTGTGAGGAACAGTGTCAAAGGCTATACTGAAATCTAAATACACCACATCTAGGGCTCTCCCTCGGTCCAACTCCCTGGTCACCCAGTCAAAGAAATCAATCAGATTTGTCTGACAAGACCTGCCTCTGGTGAATCCATGCTGCTTCGGATCCTATAATCCGCTGGACTCCAGAAACCTCACTATTTTCTCTTTCAGCAGCGTTTCCAATAATTTACTCACCACCGAAGTTAAACTAACCAGCCTGTAGTTTTCAACCACATCCTTACTTCCGCTTTTGTGTAAAGGCACCACATGAGCCTCTCTCCAGTCCTTTGGCACCACTCCCGACTCCGAGGCATTGAAAAGGTCAGTCAGTAGAGCTGCTAGAACGTCCCCAAGTTCCCTCAGTATTCTCGGGTGTATCCCATCCGGTCCCATCGCTTTGTCTACTTTAAGTTGAGCTAGTTTCTCACGAACACAGTCTTCTGAAAATTGTTCAAGATGTCTCTCGCTTCTGTTCCTGTTTATGGGTGTTTTCTGAGGTCCTGCTCCTGGTTCTTCATCTGTGAACACAGAACAGAAACATTTGTTAAGCAATTCCGCTTTATCCTCATCAGCTTCTACATATTCCTCCCCTTCAACCTTGAGTCTGACATACCACTTTTGCCCTTCCTCTTCTCACTAACATATCTCAAAAATGTCTTGTCCCCCCATTTTATTGCATTGGCTATTTCCTCCTCTTTTTGAATCTTTGCTTTCGTGACTACTTTGCTAGCTTCTCTTAGTTTTTCCTAATATAGATGCCTGTCTTCTTCTCTCTGTGATTTCTTGGATTTCATGAAGGGCCTCCCTCTTTTTCTTCACCTTTTCAGCTACTTCTTTCGAAAGCCATAGCGGTCTCCTTTTCCTTTTACCTTTATTTACCATTTTAACAAAAAGGTTGGTTGCCCTTAAAATATCCCCTTTCAGTTTTGCCCACTGTTTTTCTACATCCCCCAGCTGTTCCCATCCCGCCAACGACTCCCTGAGGTATTGGCCCATCTTGGCAAAGTTAGTCTTCCTAAAGTCTAAGACCCTCACCTTTGAATGGATTCTAACAGCCCTAGTCCTAATACTGAACCACACCATCTGGTGATCACTGGATGCAAAATGATTTCCCACTATAACATCAGAAACACTTTCACCATTGGTAAGCGCCAAGTCCAGTATGGCCCCTTCACGTGTGGAGTCTGTTACCGATTGCCTGAATAGTTCTTCCTGTAGAGAATCCAGGATCTCTTTACTTCTAGATGATACTGCAGCAGGAATGTGCCAGTCAACATCTGGCATATTGAAATCACCTATCAGTAGCACTTCCCCTTTCCTAGCAATGCTGCGTTTGTCTTCAATTAACTCTGTCCACCTCTTCCTTTTGTGAGGGAGGTCTGAATATCACACCACTGTAAATAGATTTCTCTTTCCCTCTTTCTAGTTTAACCCACAATGCCTCCTCTCTCCCTTTTAAGCTCTGTAATTCCAAAGCTTTAATAGTATTTTTTCAATATAGTGCCACTCCTCTTCCCCTTCTTCCTACCTTGTCCTTTCTGAATAAAGTATAGCCAGGTATAGTTACATCCCAGTCATGGTTTTCTGTGAACCATGTTTCTGTAACTGCCACTAAATCCAAGTCAGCCACTCCCACCAAAGCTTCAACATCATGGATCTTATTTCCCATGCTACGGGCTTTTATACACACTGCTTTCCATATGTTACCCCTGTTACCCATTTCCATAAAGGTATTTAATGTATCACTTACCTGGGGGCTTTCTTCACCCATCCCCAACAAATCTAATTTAAAGCCCTCTTCAGTAGATTAGCCAGTCTACTACTGAAGACGTGTCGACCTACCTTGGACAGATGGATGCCATCTCTGCTCTGCAACGCTTGGAACAGCATCCCATGGCCTAGGAAACCAAAACGCTCTTGATGACACCATTCACGCAGCCATGCATTCATCTCCAGGATGTGAGCCTCTCTGCCTTGGCCTTTACCCTCAGCAGGGAGGATTGAAGAGAACACCACCTGCGCCCCTATCTGCTTCACCCTCTGTCCCAGAGCCATGAAGTCACTTTAGATATGCTCAGAGGGATACCTGGCAGCATAATTTGTTCCGACATGGTTTAGCAACATTGGGTAATAGTCAATGGGCTTGATGAGTCTCGGCAAACTCTCCATAACATCTTGATTTTTGGCACCAGGCAGACAGCATTCCTCTCTGGACATCATGTCTGGTCGGCAGATGGACGCCTCAGTACTCCTCAGAAGAGAGTCACCAACCACCACTACCCTTTGCTTCCTTGTGGTCACTGATTCTGCAACTTTGGGGTACTTGAGCTCTGGTTCTTCCCTTTCCAGGGATGTTTTCACCTCCTCCAATTCCAGGTATGCATAATGGTTCTTCAATTCAAGGACTGGAGAAGTTGGATTGGTGATTCTGCAGGCCCTGGTGACTTGTGTCCAACCTTCGTCATTCTGTCAGCACCCATCTTCTCCTCTGCTGGAGAGCATGGTTGCTGCAAAAAGCATCTCATCAATGTACTTCTCACTGTCTTGATAGCTCCTCAGCCTCGCCACCTCCTCTCTGAGTTCCTCCACTTGTTTCCTCAGAGCTTCAGCATGCAGGCACCCTGCACATGGAACCGGTCCTTCAACTGGAATTGGGACCTCTGTCTGGATAGAGGCAGAAGCTGTAATGGGGGCAACAGCTTTAGCGATACGATTTATCTCCAGGAACAAGCAGGAATGAGTCTTCACATATGGGAGACGTCGCCGACGGAGCCCGCACCGGGAATGCTCCCCAGCATCCAATCAGAAAGCCTTTGGGAGCATCCCCCGCACCTGCGCGGTGGCTTCCCGCCCTTCCTACTGCCTCTCCCCAGTTTTTCGTTTTCCGCGGAGCAGGCAGGACGTCCCTCCTGCCACCGCAGAACTTTTACCTTTTTCTTTTCTTGTTCTGTAGTCGCGGCTTTTCCCGCCGACAGCGACACCTCTGTGCCCTTTTGTTTTTCTTTTCTCACTTATTTTCGTCGCCTAGCGGGACCTTTTTTCCCTCTGGGCGCCGAGGCCTACCGGGCTTACAGCATGGAGCCCCAGAAGTGCCCTCACTGCGGGGACTTAGTTTTCCACATGGACTCCAGTGCCTGGTGCCTCTCTTGTTTGGGGCCTGACCCTTCCCCCCCCCCCCCCGGGTCCTCCGGGCTACAGTGTCGGGAAAAGACCTTCATTTTTTCGGGTATCCCTCGATGACGTTTTCACGCCCAAGGCGCAGTCATCGGGTTTTTCTTCTCTCCAGGATCAGGTAACCACGCAACAGTCTGTTAAGACTAGCCAAGTCTTGAGGGACGAGTCTCATGCGCGGCATGGCGACGGCTCCGGCCAACCCCTCAAGTCCCCCTTGGCTACTATACCCCGGCGGGAGTCCTCGGGCTCCAAAGCATTTACGGGGTTTCGGGATGTTCCTGGGGTTCGCTCCTCACAGAACATTCCCGAGCCGTGCTCGAGGGAGGTACCCGCTTTGAGCGGTGCCGATTCCCCGGCATCGGCGCCGGCGTCGAGTGTTCCACTCCTCGCCAGGGATCGTCAGCTGGTGTCCTCGGCGCCTCCGGGGCCGATCGACTCGACCGAGTCTGACCTCCCTATCTTCTAGCAGTGCAGAGCCCCCGGCATCGGTGTCGGTGTCGGTGTCGAGCATCCCGCTACTCACCGGGGATCGCCCGGGGCCAATCGAGTCGGTCCAGCCTGGCGTTCCGTCATCCCTGCCATGCGCGGGGGCGGTATCCGCCATGGGCGGTGCCGACCCCCCGACGCCGGCTTCGAGCATTCCGCTCCTCACCGGGGGCGGTCAGCCGCAGCCCTCGGCTCCTCCGGGGCCAACCGACTCCTGCCAGTATGGCGTTCCTACGGGGGTGGTATCCGCGCCGGGCGGTGCCGACCCGTCGGCATCGGGGTCGAGTGACCCGCTCCCCACCGGGGATCACCTGCCGCTGCCCTCGGCAGCTCTAGGGCCGACCGACTTGACACAGTCTGGCGGCCCTACGTTCAGGCCATGCACGGAGGTGGTACCCGCTTCGGGCGCATCGGCGTCGGTGGTTCCACTCTTCGCCGGGCATGGTCATCTGGCCTCGGGGCCGGTCGCCTCGACCCGCGCTGGGTTGCCGGTATCCCAGCCCTGCACGAGGGTGGTACCGGGTTTGCGCGGCACCGCTCCGCCGGAGACGGCAGGGGCGTCGAGCGCCAGGGACCGCCGTCGGCCTCCCCCGGGAGCCTCGGGATATGTCGATCAGCCCCAGACGGGCGACCCCCCGGCATCGTCGCGGCCGTCGAGGGCCCCGCATTTCCGAGAAAGGGGGCCCGGGGTCTTCGATCGCTTCGATCCAGCCTGGATCCGCGCCGTCCCACAACGGTACCCCGGTGTCGGCGCAGGAGTTTAGCACTTCCCTTCCCGCAGGGGCTCGTCAACGGGTGACCTGGGTACCCTCGGGGACGGGTCGTATGTCCCAGAAGGATTTCCCCCCGGGTCAGGCGGGCTCGAGAGGGGGCCCGGCATCAAGCAGTGCCCGCCGCCCGACGTCGGCGCCGGCGTCGGATGGGCCCCTCTCCACCGAGCTTCGTCCTCGGGGGCCCTTGATGCTTGCGACGCCGATCGACGCGGTTCCAATCCGCTCCCCGGGATCAGCACCGCCGACGCAGCCGCCCCCGCAGGGGCCCTCTAGCAGGGAGTCGATTTCATCGCTCGGTTCGATGCCCAGCCTGGAATCGGTATCCAGCCTCGAAGACTTGACCATGGCACGTCTCGGGATCGGCCCCTGTCCCCTCCCGCGACGCAGAGCGGAGATCGTTGGCCACTGCCCTCCGGCTGCCACGGAACCGCTTCAGTCGCCGGGGGCGGCGCCGCCCCCGGGTTCGGGGCCAGGGCCGATTCCGGCGGCTCCGTCGGCGCCATCGACCCCTTTGATGCCTAGCTTGGAATCAATTCCAGGAACCGACGACGCCTTGTTGACCACCCCAGTCCGGGGCTGTTGGTCCCCTCCTCTGCCCAGCGGGCAGCAGCCCGAGAGGCTTCTCGGTGCCCTGGCGGCCTCTCACGCCACCGCCTCCCTCGGCATAGCCCCTCCGGGAGAGCCGTCTTTTCAGAATTTCCTCCTTGACATGGCGGACTTGCTGGCCATCCCTATCCCGGACTTAACTCCAGGCCCTGCGGAACGGGCCGCCGTGATGCTTCCTCTGCATCCCTCCCTGCAGGATGTCCTGCTGGGGGCTTGGCGGTCGCCTTTGAGGGTTCCGGCACCGTCGACTGCGATGCATGCTCTGTATCGGGTTCCTCCCTCCCCGGGGTTTTGGCAGCACCAACTTCCACATCGTTCCAGTGTGGTGGAATCGGCGCTGAGGAAGGCCGGCAGCAAGGAAAAGCATTCTTCTCGCCCGCCAGGCCGCACCTCGAAGACGCTAGATACCCTAGGACGTCAAACCTTCCAAACGTCTATGCTGGCGTCCAGAATTATTTCATATATTTTTTATATGAGTCTGTCGCTCCGGGAGGTCACCGAGAGATTATCTCGGTTGTCTCCCTTCATGTCTGCAACCAAGGCCTTTGAATATTCCTTGCTTTATCACTGCAGGAATATCTCTGGGTTCCTTTCTCGCGCTTCTCTAGACTCTTTCCTGTCGGTCAGCAGATGCTCTGCTGTTGCTATTAGAGCACGCCGTACAGCATGGTTGCAGGCGTCCGGGTTGTGTAGACGGGCACAGCATAACCTGGGTAATTCTCCCTGTGACGGAGATCACCTCTTCAATAGCGAAGCCTTACGTCAGGTCGCGCAGTGCTTCGCTAACCTTCCCAGCGTTAGAAGCCATCCTAGGGCCTGGCTTCCCCCCGGCGGTGGTGCGCGCCTCGCCAGGCCCTCCTTCCCTAGGAAGAGGAAATGTCACCCCTCCGCCCAACCGCCAAGTGCGCCCAAGCAAGGGACCCCTCGCCCTGGGTTGAAGTCCCCGGGGCCGCACCAGTACTCATACCAAGCAGTTTTAGGCTCTGGTGGGCGGCTGCCTGCAATTACCTTCTTACCAGAAGTTTACAATTGAGCTCTACTCTGGGGTTCTTTCAGTAGGGCAAATGGTTCGGGGGTTTATCCAGGGGTTCAGGTACTCTCCTTCCGTTGGTAGAGGGAGACCACCTCTACTCCATGATAGCTTTGGCCCACGGTCAGCTGGCTTACCCTTAGGTATGTCCCCGAACCCGTCTCGGCAGTATCCCCTGCGGATTGCTTCCGTACCGGAATTTTTCCTTCCAGCCGCTATAGTTCCCCTATGCTTACCGGGGGCTATGCCCTCATGTCCCACGATTAGTGCGGGGGGCGAGTTTCTGCGTGCAGGTCCTGGGGACACCTATAGGGCCTCGAGCCCCCTGGTGTGTTCTTCCGGACTGATGCTATCCTTTGTCCTTCACGCTACCGTTCGCCGATCTGCCCGTGTTCCACCAGAATAGATCCCTCTCCCGGACGGATCTTGACGCCCCCTCCCCAGGTGGACGTTCTGTGGATCACTGGCAAGTCCGCCTTACCAGTGTTATGCTCATGGAGGTAGGTTCCTCAGCGTATCTGCATTACTGCGGGGGGGGCGTTCTCCACAGATATCGCCTGCGCGATAGGCGCGTTTGGGGGCTGCCCACAGTGCCTGTGTTCTGCCGCCTATTTTTTTTTTTTTTCAATGGCCAGTACTCACGCCCCCCCCCCCCCCCACCTCCGGGGTCCGGCCAGTCCGCCTGCCTATTCCTTAGATCAGCCCTCGGACTGGTTGTACTCTACTGCTGTGAAGTCAACAGCTTCTATTTTCAGTTATGCCCTCCTCCCGGAGGTTCAGACCCTTGTCTCCCTATCTCTTAGCTAGGGCAGGCTGTGTACTCCTTCTGCTCCGGGGTACACCCCTACTCTTCTCCGGAATAGGCCATCCAGATCGGCCAGTCTTCTACTGTTAGTCCTCTGAGTTATGGACTCTGCTCCTAAGGGAGTGCTCAGCTTTGCATAAAGCTTCTTCGAAAACCTGCCGTCCTTCTCCTGACCCAGCTGATTCCTGGATCTCCTGGCCTTCCGGATTTGGAACTTCCTCCTTACGGTGAAGTTCCCTTGAAGACCTTGCTACTACGTCTACAGTACCTCCATCACAGTCCTACTTCCTACAACTCAGTAGGTAAGCTTTACATGGTACTAAGTCATTAATTCATTAAAAACTTAATGATGCCCCATGCACTCTAATGATTACTCTCCCTGTAGTCTTTGGGTTTTGCTGTTCTTCTCCTCTCAACTCCTACCCTCCATCCCTCGGGGGATGCCGGGGATTCAGGTTGGGCAAATGCCCTCCCGTCCTGGGCCGGGCTTACGAGATCTCCCCCGGGCATCCTCAGCTAGGGAGTCCCCATATGTGAAGACTCATTCCTGCTTGTTCCTGGAGATAGCACAGTTACTTACCTGTAACAGGTGATCTCCGGAACAGCAGGAATTAGTCTTCACAACCCGCCCACCTCCCCTAGGAGTTGTATCTCTTTCTTTCTATTCCTTCCTCTCCTCTCCTTCTGGCTCAGCTATGAAACTCAACTAGGGAGAGGCAGTAGGAAGGGCGGGAAGCCACCACGCAGGCGCGGGGGATGCTCCCAAAGACTTTCTGATTGGATGCTGGGGAGCATTCCCGTGCGGGCTCCGTCGGCGACGTCTCCCATATGTGAAGACTAAATCCTGCTGTTCCGGAGATCACCTGTTACAGGTAAGTAACTGTGCTTTCCCAGCCATTGTTCAGTTCGTGGAGCTTAGGTTTCTGTTAAAGCAAAAGAGAGAGATCTACCAAAGTACCAGCCGATTTCGCAGCTGTCCTTTCAGAGAAAAAGCAGTTAAATCTCTTTAATTGCATTCAAAATGTGCTGTTCCAAGTCTGTGATTTGTTAAATGAGGAGGTGCCCTATAAAGAAAGACTGCTCACTAGGGGTGGGTGGGTGGGAGTTGGGGAGGTAGGGAGGGAACTAACACCTAATTAGGTGTCAAGCAATTCCCAAGAACTGAGAGTTACTAAAGCAGAGTTTTAAACCTACCCCACTAAAGAAAATATGTCTACTAAACACCAAAAAGAATGTAACTTTGTTTTAAAAATATACCAAAACCTTTTAAGATCTCCCAGTCAGTGAGCTAGCAATTTAAAAAAAACCCCTCAAATTCTTACCGTTTGAACTGTATAGCCCCTGTTAGGAATGTCTGAACGTGCCCCAACCACTAGGGCACGCCTCCCTTAGTTGTCCATAAAACAATTTTAGAGTGGTTATGCTATTAGGTTTCACATATATTCTAACAGGGAGCCTATATCCTGTACTGGGCCTTTTTTATTTCAAAATGTAAGTTTTTCAACTTCTCATCCTTTTTTCCCTCTGACTGACATAAGAACATAAGATATGCCATACTAGGTCAGATCAAGGTCCATCAACCACAGTATCCTGTTTCCTACAGTGGCCAATCTAGGTCACAAGTACCTAGCAGTTTCCCCAAAAGATACAGGTTCCACAATGCTTGTATGGGGCAAGCAGTGGATTTCCCGGGTCCCCTTTAATAATTATTTATGGACCTTTGCTATATCCTCCGGTAATGAATTCCAGAGTTTGATTTCACGTAGAGTGAAAACATATTTTCTTTTATTAGTCTTAAATAGGTTACACTGTAGCTTTATTGCATGTCCCTAGTCTTTCTATATTTTGATGGTGTAAACAATCAGTCTACATTTACCCGTTCCACTCCATTCATTAATTTATCATATCTCCCCTCAGCCATTTCTTTCCACGTTGAAGAGCCCTAACCTTTTAGTCTCTCTTCATAGGTGTATTCTTCCATCCCCTTTACCATTCCCCTTTACCATTTTGGTGGCTCTTCTCTGTACCTTGTCTAATAAAGCTTTATCCTTTTTAAGATATGGCAACCAGAATTGCACACAATATTCAAGGTGCAGTCGCAACATGGAACAATACAGAGGCATTATAATATTCTTGCTTTGTTTTCCATTCCTTATGATTCCTAGCATTCTATTTGCTTTCTTGGCCGCCACTGCACACTGGGCAGAGGGTTTCAACATGTTATCCACGATGATGTCTAAATCTTTTTCCTGGGTAGTGGTTCCTAATGTTGCATTGTGTAACCATAGTTTGGGTTGTTCTTTCCTAGGTGCATAACTTTGCACTTGTCCACATTAAATTTCATCCGCCATTTGGATGCCCAGTCTTCCAATTTATCAAGATCCTCTTACAATTTTCCACAATCCTCTTGGGTTTTAAGTAGTGGAGGAGTAGCCTAATGGTTAGAGTACTGGCCTGGGAACCCAGAGATCAGGGTTCAATTCCCACTAGCACTCCTTGTGGCCTTGGGCAAGTCACTTAACCCTCCGTTGCTTCAGAAAAATCCAAGTTATCAATATCCCTGTTTGATGTACATTACCAAGTTTAAGTTACATTGTAAACCGCTTTGATTGAAATGATAAAGTAGTATATAAAACCTGTTAAATAAAGAAATAAAGACATGACAACTTTAAATAGCTTTCCTGTTCGCACCTCCAGTCTAGTCCCGGAATCCTTGGGTTCTCAACCTCTACCAGCAGCTTTGGAGACTGAGAAACTTTAGAGCTGTGATGTCACTGGTATATAAAAGCTGGCACCACCTCCTCTCCTCAGTTATCAGTCTCCAAAGCAGCTTGTGGGGTTGTGAGCCCAGGGATTGTAGAGCTCACTTGAACAATTAGGCAGACTTTTAAAACCCATAGGAAATAGAATAGACTACATTGGCTGATTCGGGGTTTATTCTACAGGCTGTCAGTCTGGTTGAGGGCTGCCTTGAGGTCCCCTTTCTTCCTTTTTCTTCCCTCTAGTTCGAGTTCCCTGTGGGGGGGGGGGCCGAATTGGGAGCCGGTGAGGTGCTTTGACGGGGTGCTGGAGGAACGTGCGCCTCTCTCTCTCTATCTCACATCGGACCTCAGACGCCTCCGTAGGGCTGGTCTCAGCGCGCAGAAGGCCTGCCTGCTAGCGCTTGAGCCGCCCTCTCTGGTACCCACCCGATCGGGAAGAGATCGCGGTGCCGTTTTTCAGCGATACTGAGGCTCCGGTACGGCAGGAGCACTCAGATCGTGGAATTTTCACAGTCCTGGTGTCATCGGAGGCCTGTAAGGTAAGGCAGCTTCTTGCGCGGCAGTCGGCCTGTCGGTGAGTGGCAGGCCGGGCCGCGTGCGTTCAGCGTGGGAAAAGCCGGCTGGGGAGCAGTTTCTTTTACTGCGGCCTGTAGAGCCGTTGGAGAGCCGCGGTTTTGCCCAGTTTTCTTTAGCCTTGCAGGGCAGAGGCATGCTCTTTCAGTTTCTTTATAAAAACAAACCAAACAAAAAAAACCAACCCCGAAATTAAAGTAAACCAGCAGTTCATTTTATTTTTAGTCTGCGGCTCGGCATGCCAGCCAAACAGCTTTGTTTGATATGCGGGGCTCGAAGGAGCTCTGTTACCCCGGAAGGGGTCTGTAAAGGCTGTAGTCTTGAGTCTGGTGCCGGTGCGCTGCCTGCTGAAGGGGGAGCAGAGGATAAGGAGGGCCCCATGGAGGGGGGAGACCCGGTTGCAGTTCCTCTGCCCCTTCCCGAAGCGGGAGTCCGAGCGGAGTCTGGTCTAGATTCCCTGCCGCCCAAGCTGCCAGTGTCAGGGGGCTTGGCATCTATTTTTTCCACTGATTTTCTGTCTCTAATTCATAAGGCCTTGGGCTCCTCCCCGGAGGCTCCCGTTGCCAGACCCTCCGGGGAGAGCGGCAGGGGAAAGAGGTCAGGTTCTCCGGTGCTGGGGGACTGCTCTAGCACTATGGCGAAGAGGGCCCGTTTGGACAGAGATAGGTTTGATCTGTCGGTGCTGTCAGAGGATCTGCGCACGGAAGACGCGGACCTTGAAGAGGGCCTGGATGAGGACTTGGAGGAAGGTGAGATTAAGGACCAGGAGGATCAAGCGTGCGTGGTTAAGGTCTTTCGTAGGGAGGAGCTGTCAGCTCTCATTTCGGAGTCCCTTAAAGTCTTAAATATGCCGATGGCGGGGCCGGCAGAGGATGCTTCTCTGGAGGATCCCTTGCTGCAGGCCTTCCGTAAGACGCAGAGGGCGTTTCCTGTGCATAGGGTGTTTAAAGAAATGATTCAGGAGGAGTGGGATATGCCCGAGGCAGTGCTCAAGGGTTCCAGAGTGATGTCGCGTCTTTACCCGCTTCTGGATCAGGATCACGAGCTCTTTAAGGCACCGAAGGTCGATGCGGCGGTTTCGGTGGTAACTAAGAAAACCACTATTCCAGTGGAGGGTTCAGCGGCGCTCAGGGATGCGCAGGACCGTAAGCTGGAGACTTTGCTGAAGCAGGTGTTTGAGGCAAATGCGTTGTCGTTGCAGGCGTCTATTTGCGGGGCTTGGGTGGCTCAAGCCTGTTTGCGATGAGCGCAGCGGCTTCAAGGTGAGAGCTCGGGGGAAGAGCCCGAGGAAACGTCCAGCTTGGAGTCCGGTGCGGCGTATTTGGCCGACCTTCATTATGATCTCATCCGGGGGTTGGCCAAGAGTATGGCCTCGGTAGTAGCGGGGCGCAAATGTCTTTGGCTCCGGAATTGGGCGGCGGATGGTTCGTTTAAGGCTAGGTTGAGTAAGCTGCCTTTCCGGGGCAAGCTTCTGTTTGGGGAAAATTTGGAGAAGTTGGTTAAAGATTTAGGAGAGTCTAAGGGGGGTCGGCTGCCGGAGGATAAGCAGAAGCCGGCTCGTTCGGGACTCGGTTTTCGGGGGCAGCAGCATCATTTTCGTCGTTTTTGGAACTCGAGGTTTGGACAGGGGCAGCGGGGGCGTTTCCCTACTCGAAGCCAGGGGTTTCGGGGCTTTCGAGGGGCGAGCAGGGGTTTCTCTCAGACGTCCTCGTCCTCTTCCTTCAAAAAGCCTCAATGAAGTCAGGCGGGCCCAGGTGGGGTTGGTTCCCGTGGGGGGTTGTTTGCGGGAGTTTTACCCTGCCTGGGTCCACCTCACGTCCGATCAATGGGTGCTGGAGGTGATTCGGGACGGTTACGCGTTAGAGTTGCAACGGCCGGTGTCCGAGGCGTTCGTCCAGTCTCTGTGCAGGACTCTAGCAAAGCGGGGAGCGGTGCGGGACACCGTTCGTCGCCTGCTGGCACTCAAGGCGATTGTTCCGGTTCCGCACGACCAATTAGGAGACTGTCGATACTCGGTTTATTTTGTGGTTCCCAAGAAAGAGGGGTCTTGGCGTCCCATTCTAGATTTGAAAAGGGTGAATCGCTGTCTCTGCGTCTCCCACTTTCGGATGGAGACCCTTCGGTCAGTAATTGTAGCGGTGAGAAAAGGCGAGTTTTTGACATCCTTGGACCTGTCGGAAGCGTACCTTCATATTCCAATCCGGCAGGAGCATCAGAAATTTCTCAGATTTGCGGTTCCGATGGGGCATTTTCAGTTTCAGGCGCTGCCCTTTGGCCTGGCAACTGCACCGCGAACCTTTACCAAAGTGATGGTGGTGGTCGCAGCGGCCTTGCGAAAGGACGGAGTGATGGTGCACCCGTATCTGGACGATTGGTTGATAAGGGCGAAGTCTCGAGCGGAGAGTGTTGCGGCTACGGACAAGGTGGTGTTGATGTTACAGCGGTTAGGTTGGGTGGTCAATGCGGCAAAGAGCAAGTTGCAGCCAACTCAGCAGTTAGAGTATCTGGGGGCTCGTTTCGACACAGAGGCCGGCCGGGTTTTTCTACCACAGCAGCGGCGATTGGCGCTCCAACGGTTGATAGTTCGTTTTCTCAGCATGCAGAGGCCTACTGCCTGGGAGTATCTGCAGGTGTTGGGGACCATGGCGGCGACTCTGGAATTGGTTCCGTGGGCGAGGGCCCACATGCGCCCGTTGCAGAGGGCGTTGTTGAGGCGCTGGTCCCATCAGAAGCATGCCTTGTCCCGGAGGTTGGTTTGCCCGCCACACTCTGCTAGCCCTGCAGTGGTGGTTAGTCCCGGAGAACCTAGAGAGGGGCGTGTCGTTGGAAGTGCCGGAGTGGATTCCTCTTACCACGGATGCCAGCTTACAGGGCTGGGGAGCCCATTGCCAGGGCCGGATAGCTCAGGGACAGTGGTCAACACAGGAAAGGACTTGGTCCATCAACAGGTTGGAGTTGAGAGCAGTGGTCTTGGCCTTGCAGGAATTTCGTCCGTTTCTTGTTGGGGCGGCGGTTCGGGTTTTCTCAGACAACGCGACGGCGGTGGCTTATGTCAACTGACAGGAGGGCACCAGCAGTGTGGCTCTAGAGACCGAAGCAGACGGCTTGTTCGAGTGGGCCGAACGGAATCTCGGGGCCGTGTCGGCAGCGCACGTCGCGGGGGTGGACAATGTGCAGGCCGACTTCTTGAGTCGCGTAAGGGTAGACCCGGTGGAGTGGGCTCTTCATCCGGAAGTCTTCCAATTGCTAGTACGGCGTTGGGGTACGCCGGTCATGGACCTCATGGCGACGTTTCAGTCAGCGCAGGTCGGTCGATTCTTCAGCAGGCGAAGAGAAAGAATGTCCGAAGGGCTGGATGTGCTGGTGCAGAGGTGGCCGCGGGACCAACTTCTGTATGTGTTTCCCCCGTGGGTGTTGATCGGGAGAGTGCTGCAGCGCATTGAACTTCACAGAGGGAGAGTGATTCTTGTAGCTCCCGATTGGCCGCGCCGACCGTGGTACGCGGATCTGGTCCGGCTCGTGGTGGAGGGGCCCTATCGGCTGCCGATTCGAAGGGATCTGTTAACTCAAGGGCCCCTGTGCATGCCCCAAGTGGATCGATTCTCGCTTACGGCCTGGCTATTGAACGGGCTCGGTTGAGAGCGAAAGGTTATTCGGTGGCGGTCGACGTCTCTGGCGTATGTTAGAGTGTGGCGAATCTTTGAAGCGTGGTGTGCGGATAGGCAGTTTCTTCCTTTTCGGGCGTCAGTGCCTCAGGTGCTGGCGTTCTTACAGGATGGGTTTCAGAAGGGCTTGGCGGCGGCGTCCTTGAAGGTACAGTTGGCGGCTTTGTCCTGTTACAGAGGTAAGGTGTGTGGCAGTTCCCTGGGTAGCCATGCGGATGTGAAACGTTTTTTGCGCGCTGTGGGGTTGTTGCGGCCTCCCTGCAGGAGAATAGTGCCATCCTGGGATCTTCCTTTGGTCTTGGAAGCGTTGAAGAAGGCGCCGTTCGAACCTTTGGCGGAGGCAACGTTAAAGGACTTGACTCTGAAGGTCGTGTTCCTTGTCGCTATTGCATCGGCAAGACAGGTGTCGGAGTTGCAAGCGTTATCCTGTAGGAAGCCCTTTCTATCCTTTTCAGATTCCAAGGTAGTATTGAGGACGGTGCCTTCCTTTCTGCCTAAAGTGGTTTCAGGTTTTCATATGAGCCAGGTGGTGTCCTTACCTGTTTTTTCCTCCATGAAGAGTGTTCAGGAGGAGGAGCGCCTGCATCGTTTGGATGTTAAGCGTGCATTACAGTCGTATTTAGCTAGAACGGCTAGTTTTCGGAGGACGAACAGGTTGGTTGTTCTCTTTGCGGGGGCTCGGCGAGGAGAGGTGGCTTCTAAGGGTTCGATTGCTCGGTGGTTGAAGGAAGCGATAGCGTCGGCATATCTTTTGCGGGGCCGTCCGGTGCCTGCAGGTTTGCGGGCTCACTCCACTAGAGCTCAGGCTACCTCCTGGGCGGAATATGCCCTGGTGCCGCTGGAGGACATTTGTAGGGCAGCGACATGGTCGTCTATGCACTCTTTTGTAAGGCATTATCGTCTGGATGTGCAAGCCGAAAGAGATGTCTGTTTTGGATCGGCAGTGCTTCAGGCTGGACTAGCAGGTCCCTCCCATTGATGGTTTTTCACTGCTCTTGTTACATCCCAAGGATTCCGGGACTAGACTGGAGGTGCGAACAGGAAGGTTAAATTAGACTTACCTGTTGTAGTTCCTGGAGCATTCCAGTCTAGTCCCGCTTCCCGCCCTGAGGGTTGATGCTAGAGATCCTGAAGCGCGTGGGCATTTACAGGTAAGTCTGGTCAGAGCCAGTAATTTCGCTCAGTGAAGGTAAGTGTTTTCTGTCTGAAGGGTTGAGGGTCTGTCCTGTTACGGAAGGGGAAGGAGGACCTCATAGCATAGTCAATATACGGTGTTTTCCTGTAAATAGTCTTGTGGGGTTGTAGCCTTGGGGAATTTTGGTTGTTTTGTGGTTTATCTACTTACTTGTTGCTCTGGTGAGTCTGCTTTGTCAATAGGTTAACTGAGGAGAGGAGGTGGTGCCAGCGTTTATATACCAGTGACATCACAGCTCTAAAGTTTCTCAGTTTCCAAAGCTGCTGGTAGAGGTTGAGAACCCAAGGATTCCGGGACTAGACTGGAATGCTCCAGGAACTACAATTAGCAGGTAAGTCTAATTTAACCTTGTGTCATCTGCAAATTTGATAACCTCACTCGTTATATTATTCCCTTTTCCAGGTCATTTATGAATATGTTAAAAAGCAGTGGACCCAGCACTGATCCTTCCGGTACTCCACTATTCACCCTTTTCCATTGGGAAAATTGGCCATTTAGCCCTACCCTCTGCTTTCTATCTTAACCAGTTCCTGATCTACAATAGTACACTGCCTCCTATCCCATCACTTTTTAGTTTTGCCAAAAGTCTCTGATGAGGGACATTTTGTCAAAGGCTTTCTAAAAATCCAGATACACTATATCAACCGACTCACTTTTGCCTACCTGTTTATTCACACCTTCAAAAAAACATAACAGATTAGTAAGACAAGATCTTCCTTATGTTTCTTATCTTGTGTTCTTGTCTAAAGCCATGTTGGCTGTCTCCCATTAAATCATGATTATATACATGTTGAGTAATTTTGTTCTTTATGATGGTTTCTACCATTTTTCCTGGTGCTGATGTCAGGCTCACCGGTCTGTAGTTTCCCGGATCATCTCTGGAACCCTTTTTAAAAACTGGCAATCCCCCAGTCTTCAGGTATTACAAATGATTTTAATGGTAGTTCACAGATTACTAATAGCAGGTCTGCAATCTCATATTTCAGTTCTTTCGACACTCTTGGATGTATACCATCTGGTGCAGGAGATTTGCTACTCTTCAGTTTATCAGATAGTTATAATACATCTTCCCGATGTATCGATATTTCCTTCAATTCTTCTGCACCTTTATATACCACTTCAGTCAAGGGTAACATCCCTACATATTCATCAGTAAAGACCGAAGCAAAGAATTCATTCAGTCTCTCTGCTATCGCCTTGTCACCTCTTAGTGCCCCTTTAACCCCTCTATCTTCTAATGGACGAACTAACTCTCTCACAGGTTTTTTTGCTACGAATGTACTTGAAAAAATCTTTATTATGCATTTTTGTTTCCACAGTAAGCTTTTTCTCAAATTCTCTTTGCCTGCCTTATCAATGCCTTGTGTCTAACCTGCCAGTGCTTATGTTTCCGGTTTTCGTCATTTGACTCCTTTTTCCATTTCCTGAAAGATGCATTTTTGGCAACAGCAACCTCTTTGACCTCACCTTTAAACCATGCTGGCAGTTTTTTGGACCTTCTTCCATTTTTCTTAAAGTGTGGAATACAGTTGTTCTGGGCTTCCAAGATAGTATTTTTAAACAACACCCATGTTTGATGTAAATCTTTAACCTTTACAACTGCTCCTTTTAGTTTTTTCTTATCTATTTTCCTCATTTTATCATGTTTTCCTTTTGAAAGTTAAAATTGTCAGCTGTGGATTTCCTTGTCCTTCCTCCATTTATTAAATCAAACACAATCATGCTATGATCACTGTAGCGAAGTGGCCCCAAACACCCTTATCTCTTGCACCAGATCTTATGTTCCACTAAGGACTAGGTCCAAAATTTATTTTATTTATTTTTTATTTATTTACATTCTCTTTTATACCGCGCTATTCCGCATCAGTGCAGTTTACATTGAACAAACTGAAATTACATTGAACAGGGCATTATAACTTGGAGATAACTATTTTACAGGGAACATGGGCTATGGAGGGTTAAGTGGCTTGCCCAAGACCACAAGGAGCACCTGCGGGACCAGAAACCCCAGTCCCCCCGGCCCAAGGCCGCTGTCCTCCAGTGGGACCCGAACCCACTCCACAGAGTGGCCTAGTGGTTGGGGCAAGGTACTTCAAGCCAGAAGGTCAGGGGTTCAAATCCCACTAGAGGACAGCAACCCCGGGCCAGAAGGACCGGGGCCTCCAGCCCCACAGGTGCTCCCCGTTGGACTAGAAACCCCAGTCCCTCAGGCCCAAGGTCAAATCTGGGGGCTTTCATTCCTCACCTTTCCAAGCATGGGTTTGGAAAGGTGAGGAATAAAATGGCTCCCCCTTTGGTTGGTTCATGAACCAGCTGCTCCAAGAAGCAGACATTTATTTCTTCTAGAAACTTTATCTCCCTAGCATGTCCTGCCATGACACTGACCCAGTCGATACCAGGATGATTGAAATCACCCATTATTATTACTGTGCTGTAATGTTTGTTAGCTTCCCTGATTTCTTTGAGCATTTCATTAGTCATTTGTTCATTCTGGCCAGGTGGTCGATAGTAAACCCCACTGCCTCCTTTTACATGGAATTTCAATCCATAGAGATTCTACAGTGAATTTTGTTTCCTGCAAAACTTTAATCCTTTGTGACTCAATGCCCTCTCTAAGATAGAGTGCAACCCTTCCATCAATTTGACAGGCACAGCTCTAAGAACTCTATATTTGAAAGAACCAGAAGTAAAGGGTGGATGCAAGGGAGCTGTTTCAGTTTAACTAATAACCTCTGAAGCTTTCAATAGTTTAAGAAAGATTGCTCAGCCTGTGCCCTTGATGCAGATAGTCTGACTCTGTTTTTTTTATCTGAAAGTCAAGTGCCTCTGTTCCTCATTAATGGGTTTACCAGCAACTCACTTGGGTATTGGCGTATCTGCTAGAGGTGATAAAAGACCAGATTTTAGCTAATTGCTTTTGGAATGATTTCTCTGATCTCATTCCTAGAAGTTAAATGTATGGTATTGACGTTTGGTAACGGAAACTGTATGTTAGATCCCCGCCTAACTGATTTTGTTCAAGAACTTATCAGATACTGGGATTCATTGGCTCACTTGCTGTATGAGCACAACATTGAGAGAAGGAAGTTAACGCTCCTTCACTCGGCAGATAGTGTTAACTTGCCTCCAGAAGAAATCTGGCATGGATGAGGCCAGCTGTAGTAGTTTCTAGTTTAGTTTTATAGTTTATTATTTGTCTTGACATAATGCCTTTTCTAATTGGCATGGATGTAGGGCATTTGTTTTATTGATGTAGTCATTAAATTCCTGCATTGTGATTTGTTGTCGCTCCAAGTGCATTCATACTTCTGTAGTAGTAGTTATAGGACAATTGCTAATATTTCTTTCTTAACCAAAATTTTCGAAGCTACCACAGCCTTGCAGTTGCAACAATATCTAGATTGTTTTGATCTATTAGAGCCTGCGCAATCGGGCTTTGCTGGAATAGCTGAGGACCATTGTGGATGTGAGCAATGAGCCCCTTGTGATGCAGTAAGATCTCTCTGCTCAAATTAAGTAAAGTAAATATTTCCAGTTTGATTTTAAAATATTTTTTTACTTTGTCAGAATGATCTGGGTCATAAAGGACAATAGATTGTCTATTAAATCTTAGAGAATGTAGTAGGGAGTCCCCTAGTGCTCCTCACTCTTACTGATTTTGTCCAGTGTTTTTTGAGCTTGTTAGGCATAGTATGTGAACTGAGGGATGGTTATTCTCTTTATGCAGGCAACATTCAAATAGCCATCTTATTTGGCGAATTGTTGGATAGCACTTATAAGCATACAGAGGAATGCTTTAATCTCCAGGAACAAGCAGGAATGAGTCTTCACATATGGGTACGTCGGTACCGACGGAGCCTGCACGGGAATGCTCCCCAGCATCCAATCAGAAAGCTTTTGGGAGCATCCCTCGCGCCTGCGCACTGCCTTCCCGCCTTTTCCACTGCCTCTCCTCAGTTTTCGTTTTTCCACGGAGCCGGCAGGACGTCCTCCTGTCACAGCAGAAACTTTTTTCATCAAATTCTTTATTTCTTGTTTTCTTGTGGTCGCGGCTGTTTTTCCCACCGCCACCGGTGGGTTTTTTCTTAAATTCAGGGAATTTTTCCCTCTATTTCTGTCTTGAATTCTTTGGGCCTGCAAGGCCTCTCCATCATGGAGCCTCCTTCTCCTAAGAAGTGCCTTCACTGTGGAAACACAGTTTTCCTTTTAGACTCCAATTCCTGGTGTCTAACCTGTTTGGGTCCTGACCCTTTTTCCCCTGAGCAATCAGGCTGCGAAACTGTGAGAAGACCTTCCCTCTTTCGAGTTTCCCTCGATATCGTTTTCCCTCCCGAAGTACGGGCACCGGTTTTTTCTTCTCTACAGGATCAGGTAACCCACAAACAGTCTGTTAAGACTAGCCAATCCTTGAGTGGTAGGTCTCATGCCAAGCATGATGATGGCTCCGGCCTTGCCCTCAAGACCCCATTGGCATTAAAACCCCGGCGGGAGTCTCCAGGCTCCAAAGCATTTCAGGGGTTTCAGGTTGTTCCTGGGGCTCACCCCTCACAGAACATACCTGAGCCATGCTCGGTGGTGGCATCCGCTTCGAGCGGTACCGATACCCCGGCATCGGCACCGGTGTTGAGTGATTCACTCTTCACCAAGGATCGTCATCGGGCGTCCTCGGTACCTTCAGGACCGATCGACACGACTCAGATTGACTTTCCTGTATCTGAGCCATGCTCAGTGGTGGCATCCGCTTCCAGCGGTACCGATACCCCGGCATCGGCTCTGGTGTTGAGTGATCTACTCTTCACCAGGAATCGTCATCTGGCGTCCTCGGTACCTTCGGGACCGATCGATACGACCCAGATTGATTTTCCTGGTATCGGCAAGATCGCCGATACCATCACCGATATCGGTACCCTCGAGACATGCATCGATAGACTCGCTCCCTTCGATGCCGAGTCTGGAATCGATATCTAGTCTAGATGACTGGGTACCGACACGTCTCGGAACCGATATTTACCGATTCCGAATACACGGTACCGAGGATAATCACCAAGGGGTTTTACTTACCTCGGTACCGCTTGAGCTGCCTCCGATGACTGCTTCGGTGTCGGTTTCGCCTTCGATGCCGGCGCAACCACCGGTATCGGTATCGATGCCGGTACCTACAGTATCATCGGAACCAGCTCCTTCCATGCTTTTTTCACCTGGATCGCTCCTCTCTATACCTAGTTTGGAGTCGATACCTGGCATGGACGATGCACTACTGACTGTCTCAACTCATAATTGCCAGTTCCAGTGTCCATCTATTACAAATCCTGTTCTACACCGGACAGGTACATCCTCCGGTGCCCAGGCTACCTTTTCAAATTTAGCCTTTCCAGGGATGGTTCCCATTGGAGATCCTTCTTTTCAGAAATTTCTCCTTGACATAGCAACCTTCCTTAATATTCCTATCCCTGGCTATGAGTCTTCTTAGGGTTTTTCTGCAGGAAAGGAAAATATAATGCATCCTTTACATCACTCTTTGCAGAATCTTCTTCTGAGGGTATGGGAAAAACCTTTAAGGGTTTCTTCACCTCCTACAGCAACTGATCTTCTGTATCAGGTGCCCCCCTCTCCAGGATTTCAAAAGCCTCAACTTCCCCATCATTCCATTGTAGTGGAATCAGCAATGAGGAAGGTAAAAAGCAAGAAAAAACATTCTTCTTTCCCGCCAGGGCGTGCATCTAGAACACTAGATGCCTTTGGACATCGAACCTTCCAAACATCTATGCTGGCAGCAAGGATTCTCTCATATATTTTCTATATGAGTCTATCCCTTCAGGAGGTCACACAGAAATTATCTCTTTTGACTCCTTTTCTATCAGAGCCCAAGGCTGCAGACTATTCCTTACTTCTTAGTCATAGCCAAAATATCTCTTGGTTTCTTTCTCGTGCTTCCCTAGACTCATAAGAACATAAGATATGCCATACTGGGTCAGACCAAGGTCCATCAAGCCCAGTATTCTGTTTCCAACAGTGGCCAATCTAGGTCATATGTACCTAGCAGTTTCCCCAAGAGACACAAGTTCCACAATGCTTGTACTGGGTCAAGCATTGATATCTTCGGTCACTTCTTAATAATGGTTTATGGACTTTTCCTCCAGGAACTTGTCCAAACCTTTTTTAAACCCAACTACACTAACAGCCTTTACTACATCCTCCGGTAACAAATTCCAGAGTTTGATTACACGTTGAGTGAAAAAATATTTTCTTTTATTAGTCTTAAATAGTTTACCCTGTAGCTTCATTGCATGTCCCCTAGTCTTTCTATATTCTGATAACGTAAACAATCGATCTACGTTTACCCGTTCCACTCCGTTCATTAATTTATAGACTTCTATCATATCTCCCCTCAGCCGTCTCTTTTCCAGGTTAAAGAGCCCTAACCTTTTTAGCCTTTCCTCATAGGAGTATCCTTCCATCCCCTTTACCATTCTGGTGGCTCTTCTCTGAACCTTTTCTAAAATCGCTATTTCCTTTTTAAGATACGGCGACCAGAATTGCACACAATATTCAAGGTGCGGTCTCACCATGGAACAATATAGAGGCATTATAATATCTTTTGTTTTATTTTCCATTCCTTTCCTTATCATACTTAGCATTCTATTTGCTCTCTTGGCCGCCGCTGCACACTGGGCCGAGGGTTTTAACATGGTATCCACAATGACGCCTAAATCTTTTTCCTGGGTGGTGGTTCCTAATGTGGAACCTTGCATCGTGTAACCATAGTTTGGGTTGTTCTTCCCTAGGTGCATAACCTTGCACTTGTCCACATTAAATTTCATCTGCCATTTTGATGCCCAGTCTTCCAATTTAACAAGATCCTCTTGCAATTTTTCACAATCCTCTTGGGTTTTAACAACTTTAAATAGTTTTGTGTCATCTGCAAATTTGATAACCTCACTCGTTATTCCACTTTCCAGGTCATTTATGAATATGTCAAAAAGCAGCGGACCCAGCACAGATCCCTGGGGTACACCACTATTCACCTTTCTCCATTGGGAAAATTGGCCATTTAGCCCTACCCTCTGCTTTCTATCTTTTAACCAGTTCCTGATCCACAATAGTACACTGCCTCCTATGCCATGACTCTTCAGTTTTGCCAAAAGTCTCTGATGAGGGACCTTGTCAAAGGCTTTCTGAAAGTCCAGATACACAATATCAACCGACTCACCTTTGTCCACCTGTTTATTCACTCCTTCAAAAAAACACAACAGATTAGTAAGACAAGATCTTCCTTGTCTAAAGCCATGTTGGCTGTCTCCCATTAGGTCGTGACTATCTACATGCTGAGTAATTTTATTCTTTATGATGGTTTCTACCATTTTTCCCGGTACTGACGTCAGGCTCACCAGTCTGTAGTTTCCCGGATCACCCCTGGAACCCTTTTTAAAAATTGGTGTTACATTGGCGATCCTCCAATCTTCAGGTATTAGAGATGATTTTAATGATAGTTCACAGATTACTAATAGCAGGTCTGCAATCTCATATTTCAGTTCTTTCAACACCCTTGGATGTATACCATCCGGCCCAGGTGATTTGCTACTCTTCAGTTTATCTAATAGTTGTAAGATATCTTCCCGATGTATCGATTATTTCCTTCAATTCTTCCGCACCTTTAAATACCACTTCAGTCATGGGTAACATCCCTACATCTTCCTCAGTAAAGACCGAAGCAAAGAATTCATTCAGTCTCTCCGCTATCGCCTTGTCGCCTCTTAGTGCTCCTTTAACCCCTTTATCATCTAATGGACCAACTGACTCTCTCACAGGTTTTTTGCTACGAATGTACTTGAAAAGGTCTTTATTTCGTGTTTTTGCTTCCGCAGCAAGCTTCTTCTCAAATTCTCTCTTTGCCTGCCTTATCAATGCCTTGCATTTGACTTGCCAGTGCTTGTGCTGTTTCCAGGTTTCGTCATTTGGCTCTTTTTTCCATTTCCTGAAAGATGCTTTTTTGGCAACAACAGCCTCTCTGACCTCACCTTTAAACCATGCTGACAGTTTTTTGGACTTCCTTCCACTTTTCTTAAAGCGTGGAATACAGCTGGTCTGGGCTTCCAAGATAGTATTTTTCAACAACATCCAAGCTTGATGTACGTCTTTAAGCTTTGCAACTGCTCCTTTTAGTTTTTTCTTAACTGTTTTCCTCATTTTATCATAGTCTCCCTTTCGAAAGTTAAAGGGTAGTACTGTGGATTTCCTTACTATCCCTCCTCCACTAATTAAATCAAAGGCAATCATGCTATGATCACTATTGCCAAGTGGCCCCAACACCCTTATCTCTTGCACTAGATCTGGTGTTCCACTAAGGACTAGGTCTAATATGGCTTCCCCTCTGGTCGGTTCATGAACCAGCTGCTCCAAGAAGCAATCATTTATTTCATCTAGGAACTTTATCTCCCTAGCATGTCCTGCTGTGACACTGACCCAGTCGATGCCGGGGTAATTGAAATCACCCATTATTATTACTGCACTGTAACTTTTGCTAGCTTCCTTGATTTCTTTGAGCATTTCATCATCCATTTGTTCATTCTGGCCAGGCGGACGATAGTACACCCCCACTGCCATCGCCTTCCCCTTTTTACATGGAATTTCAATCCATAGAGATTCTACAGCAAATTTTGTTTCTTGCAAAACTTTAATCCTCGTTCGAGTCTGTTAGCAGAACGTCTGCTATAGCCATAGGAGCACGTCGTAAAGCCTGGCTCCAAGCATCTGACTTGAATAGATGGGCACAACAAAGGCTGGGAAATACTCCTTGTACTGGAGACAATCTCTTCAATAAGGAGTCCTTACGTCAGGTTGCTCATTGCTCCACTGACTTTCCTGTTTCTGAGGGCCATCCTAAGCCCCCTCCTTCCTCAGCAGGTAGAAAATGCCCTACCAGACCTTCTTTCCCTAAAAGAAAGAGGTTTTTCTCTTCACCTGCCCATCATTCGGATGTTCCCAAGCAGGGGAAGTCTCGCCCTGGTCTGAAGAATCCAAACTCTAGCCAGGCTGAATAAACACAGTAACCATAGGTTTCTGATTATCTTTTTATAACTACAGTTAATTTCTTTTCAGCAGAAGTTTTTCACTGTTTTTCCATTCAAAACTCTGCTCATGGATTCCTATTCTCAGGAAATCCATTTACTCTTCACTATGCTGAACTGTCAGGTTATTCATGTCTATAAGTTACAGAGTTCTCCACCTCTTCCAGACTAGAAGAGAGGTTTAGCAACTATCACATGATAGTTTCTCTGTACCAGCATGAAGTTTTTCCTTCCATGGACTTACTATGTGGTAAGTCCTTCTTCAGCTTCTATCTACTCTCTTCGCCAGGTTTTTCACCTGTACGAGTGGTACCTTACCATTGAAAGACTTTTCTTGTCTTTCTTTTCACTGTAGAGTTTCTTCTCCTGAATAAACTCCTTTCTTTATCTGGGCAGCTCTGCAGACAGAGACAGCTTGCTATCTTTATTCAGTCTGTTCTCTCTGTTTGACACAGACCGACTCTATCTGTTGTCCTTTTTAGTAGCTGCCCATGCAGGAGTTCCAGTGCTTGCCTACTGGTACTTTTCCACAAGTCCCAGTCTTGTCTTCCACCACTCCTGTCTGGCCTTAGTAGTGATTCCAAGACAGTTTTCTACATCTTTCTTGGATAATCTTTTTCACTACAGGCTTCTTACACTATCTTTTACCCTTGCCATCTCCAATCTCTGAGTTTGGCACGTAATGGACGTGGCTGTCAGTTTTCTCCATCAGCCAGTTCTACATCCCAGTTCTCCTGCATAATGCTCTCTGCAATCCTGCTGAGAAGCTTTCCACTATGGGCCCTTGCTAGAGAGCATAGAGTTTCTCGAATGACTATCCATCGTGGTTGAAAAGTGCTTCCTCAGTCATCCCCTATGACTGTGAGGGTTCTTCATACCCTGCTATCTTCTTTTAAAAAAAAAAAAAAAAAAAGAAAGAGGGAGAAGGACATAAGCCTTCTCCACATGAAAGTCTGAGAGTTATCCCATCCCTTAGGGAATATACTCTTTTTTTTTTCTTACAGCTTGTCCTCATGGTATCCTAATACTTCAAGGACAGATCATATTACTCTGAAAAACGCCTGATACCTCCCTTGTCCCTCATGTAGGTCAACCTGGTATCTCATTCTATGCGTTTCTGTCCTTTTACCATGCTGGAGTTCCACAGGACTCCGGACTTGCTGTTTACAGACTAATATTATCCTCTGTTTTTCCACATAACCATCCTGGTAATTCACTGGATAGCATTCCTTTATCATCATTCCTGGGGGAATAGATTCTCTATATATTTTCTCAAGTAGGTTCAGCTCCTTGTTCTTGGATGAATCTTTTCCCTTCACATCTCCATGTGAATGTCCTGATATGCATAACTCTGTCTGCTTATTGCAGGCATCTATCTTTAGACCTATATATTCAGGTATATATATCTATATATACATCTCTATAGATGTATATGTCTGTCAGCTAAGTGTGCATATGCTACGCCCTTTAGATCTTATTATAGATCGATATATATCTATATACCTATATGTACATATGTGTGTATATATGTGTGTGTGTGTATATGTATGTGTATGTATGTGTATATATGTGTATATATGTGTATGTATGTGTATATGTATGTATGTATATGTATATGTATGTGTGTATATGTGTGTATATGTATGTATATGTGTGTATATGTATGTATGTATGTATATGTGTGTATCTGTCCAGATACTTATTTTAGGTAGATATGTATTTCCATACTTATCTCCTGACTGTCTATGCTCATAAAGGTTTTTACCTTCCTGCATGTTCTGACAGTGGGCTTGCCCAGCTTCATACTGTTCCACAGTATGTTTTGGATATTTTGCACACAACCACTGCTGTGGTACTGACAGCCCTACCGTATCCTAGGTTTACGTATCCCTGAAGCTCCATGCCCCAATGTCTTCCTACCTCTCACCAGTTAGGAAAGACATGGTGGATCTTCAGTGGATTTCAGATTCAGTTCCTCAAACATCTGTCCTTTCTAGGAGTATAGGGTTCTTCTCATACCCTTTCCTCCTTCAAGGACTAGGTCTGTTCGTCCAGATCGGTCAGTCTTCCTCTTTTGCTCCTACCTCTAAATAATTTTGTAGCCAAAAGAGTTTTCAGCTTTCCATAAAGCTTCCACTGAAGACCTGCAGTGTTTGTGTTACCCCAATTAAATCCTGGGGTCACCTCTCACTTCCAGATGTGGACCTCCACCTTCACTCCAGTGAGGTCACCTTGAACATTCTTCTACTGGATCCCCAGTAGACTCCATCAGCCTCTCTACTTCCTGCAATCCAGTAGGTGAGCATCATATGGTGATTGTTCATTCCAATATTATTGTGATTGTTCATTTCAATATATCTTTTGATAATGATCATACATACAGGGACTCCTTCCGGGTAGTCCTTTCTTAACTTAGCTGTTTTTTCAACAGCTCCTTTCTTTTCAACTCCTGCCCTCCATCCTCGGGATGCCTGGCCATATGAGGGGTAGCATGTTTTCAATCTTCAACATGTTAGGGCTCCAGGCATCTCAGCTTGGGAGTCCCCATATGTGAAGACTCATTCCTGCTTGTTCCTGGAGATAGCACAGTTACTTACCTATAACAGGTGATCTCTGGGAACAGCAGGAATAAGTCTTCACAACCCACCCACCTCCCCTAGGAGTTGTATTTATCTTTCTATCTTCCTTCCATCTTTCTCTCCTTTTGTCTCAGCTATGAAACTCAACTGAGGAGAGGCAGTGGAAAAGGCGGGAAGGCAGTGCGCAGGCGCGAGGGATGCTCCCAAAAGCTTTCTGATTGGATGCTGGGGAGCATTCCTGTGCAGGCTCCGTCGGTACCGACGTACCCATATGTGAAGACTTATTCCTGCTGTTCCCAGAGATCACCTGTTACAGGTAAGTAACTGTGCTTTCAAGCTTTGTCATTTACTGAATGATAATTTATGCAAAATTTATCTGAATAAAACTCTGTTGATGGATAGGGTAGGCAAGAAGATGATTTCTGTTATTGGGGCAGTTGAGAAATCACTGAGCACTAGTATCCATAGATTCCTTATCGGTCCTACAGTTCAGTCCTCCACCTCTGGGTTGTGCACCTCCTCCTGCAGCATGGAGACTGGACAAATCAAACTTGTGACATCACCAAGTATATCTTTCTGGTCTTCTCCCATCATTCCCCAGTGTGTCCAGTCTCCATGCAGCAGGAGGACGTAGTGAGCCTAGGTGCTGGGCTCACTGTGGAACAGATAGGGAGCAAGCCTTAGATTTATAGGGTTAAATTTTGTTTTACTGTTTTCATTTAATTGAATTTGGTTTGATTTAATTTATTTTAAGTTTAACTTCTATTTAATTTTCCTTTGAGGTTGCTGTCCCTTTAAAAGAAAAAGAATTGCCCTTGCTCTCGCCCTTGCCTGATTCACTCAGCTGGGCTTCCGCAGCGGATCTCCTTCCCTAGACGGTACGGGAGGGAGCCCTGCGAAGGAGAAGTCACATCTTCCCGCGCTAAAGTGGCAGAGCGCACAGCTTAATGTGTGGAGAGCAGCCCTCACCGCCTCACTGTCCACGTGGCGTTTGGACACAGTAGCGGTTAGCAGGGCCGGAAGTCATTTCAAAGCGGCTGTGTGAGCCGCGGCTTCGATTCCCCGATCTGTCGGAGTGAGGTGAGTGCTTTTGGGTGGCACAGACAGCAGCGCTGAGGACCGCGGCTACAGGCTAGGTCTGGTAGCGGCGATTGGATTTGTCGGCATGCCCTTCTGCTCGTGCTTTCAGGCCGGGACGAGAGCTGAAGCACATTGCTGGGTGGCCTAGTGGTTTGGGCGCCAAGACGGGGCTCGACTTCAGCGCAGCCATTGTCCCCTGCGTGCAGGCCACGAGGGGGTCTGCATGGGGCAGTCCGCAAAGGGGGTGAAGGCAGCCAAGCTTTAGCAGTCTTGCCTGAGGAGACTATTCCCAGGGTAATTTTGTATTTTTGTAATTTTTTTTGTCTTTATTTATACCCGTTGGTCTGGTTAGCCTCCAGCTAGTTTTTGGCGCCGAGAAGTGCTGGCGGGCGTCGCGGCCATTGTTGCAAGCTGTTATCACCGCGTGGCGGTTGAGTGCGGAGGCTCTCTTTCGGGGGAACGCACATGGCACGGTCCTGAGTCACGTTCATTAATCCCTTTGGTCTGTCTTAGTTTAACTTCACCCCTGGTTGTATAGGGGGTGTTGATATAGTGCAATCAAGAGCCTACGGTGCAAAATGGGTTTCTTCCTCATTTTGGGAGTAATTTTCACAGCAGGCTATTTGTCCCTTGTAAAAAAAAAAAAAAAAAAGGATAGAAGAGAGAAGAGGGACTTGGAATGATCGACTTAGTTGATTTAGTGTTTTTTCTTTATTGCTTTAAGGGGCCACGCAAAATACAAACAAACAAAAAAAAAAGACAGGTATGGGGAATAAAACGCAATATAGATATAAGGGTCCCTTTTTAGTGGGGCATCCTGCTCTGCAATGGTATGTGGAACCTTGTGCATGCTTAGTTAATTCCGTTGTTGCTTCTGGGGCCGGTAGGTTCTGTTCTCAAGACCGAGGCCCGATTGGAGTCTCAGGGGCTCTAACTTGGTTTCCCCTTCCGCATGCGGGCAGGTTCAGTAGGCTTTGGGCGCTGGCAGCTGGCTGACGGTTGGTTAAGGAAGCTGTTGGTGCAACTGGCTTCCTCGGTACCATTCGTTCGGAGGCCCAGAGAATTCTGGCTCATGGCAACCGCCTGCATTTAGGCGCAGGCGGGCCCAGATCGATTCCTCCTTATTCGGCCCGCATGGTTTGCCCCCCCCCCCCCCCATTGCAGTGGGGTTGGTGCCGGGGAAAGGGCAGACACTGCAGGATCGGGCGAGTGTCACAGCTTCTTCCCAGGGGGGCTGTTTTCGTTTACTTTTTGTTCAGTTAATTGCATTGGTTTTTATTTCTATTTCTTCAAAGGCTATGGGAGCTGCTGGAGGTGCATTGTGCTGGAGATCCGGTTACTTACCTGGGTTCGGTTTGGGGGAGTGCCTGGGGACTGTTCCCAGTCCCTTCTCCATGCCGGCCAGATCACAGGGCTGGTATGAGAGGGATTCAAGGGGTGTGACTCCCACTTTATCCTTAAGCATTCCTGGTTACGCAATGCACGTTTGTTCAGGGCGCCATGACTTGATTCCGGCATGGGGGACAGGTCTAATTGAATAGCCATGGTTGTGGCGGCGCAAAGGTAGAGAGTGCGGGGATCCCCGCTTAGGTGATCCAAAGGATTGAGGCCTCGTGGTTTTCTTGTTGGTTTTCCAGACAGGGTCTGATATAATGCAGAGAAAGATGTGTTTTAAATTGCGGGTAGGTTTGTAGCAGCTACAGCTCTGCGGACATTAAGAGGTACCTGCAATCAGGACATGCAGGTCGTTAAAAAACTGGTGGATAGGAAGCATATGGGAGCTTCCCTTCTGTCTATGGCCAGGGAGTACTCGCTTGTTGGGGGAGTGGCCCAAGGGGGTGCTTTTCCTTCCGGAGCGCAGGGGATTTTCGAGAGCAGGAACAGGATTCTCGATTCCCTCTACCACATCTGCCCGAAAGCCACAATGGAGCCAGGCGGGCCCAGATAGCATTTCAGTCGTTAGGACGTATTCGGGGATTTCTTCCTACCGGGGTCTGGATAACGACGGAGCAGTCGGTGTTAGGGGAGATTCGTGATGGGTATGTCCTAAACATCGCTTGCCCGGGCCTACATTCGTTGGTTCTGGTGCCTTACAAGGGGCAGCGGTGAGCAGCCGCACTTTGGCAAGCTTGGAGTCATATTTTGCACTGAGCCCATACAAAGATTTCAGCGTCGGGCGCTGTCCTATTTAGTTCATGATTCCAAGGAAGGTCAGGTATCCCGTTCTTTCTAGTTTTCTAGAAAGTGAATCGCTGCCTCCGAGTTTCACCGGTTAGGGAGCCGTTATGATTGGTAGGAGTGGCGGTTCCGCAAGAGAAGTTCTTCTCGGTTCTCCTTCTTTCAGAACCATAATTCTTCATTTCAATGAGGGCAACTCTTCAGAAGTCCTTCGGTTGGGCAGCGGCCCCGCGCACCTTCACCAAGGGTATGGTAGTGCTGCCATTGGATGTGGAAGGGAGGAATCAGAGTTGTCATTGTCTCGTCGATTGGCTGATTCCACCAGAGCCCAGGGCCGAGAGTGCCCGTTGATCAACAGGGTAGTAAACGTTTGTCAGGCTCTCGGCTGAGTAGTCAATGCGGTTAGTCATCGCTTAGTCAGTCTCCGGTCCTGCAGTTCTCGGGGGTACCGTTTGGCTACCAAGGGGAGAGCAGTGTTTCGGCCGGAGCAGAGAGAAGGCCCTACTGCGGCTAGTGTGCAGGTTTTTGGCAACGAATCGGGGCAATGTCGGCAAATCTGAAGGTGGTCCTGTGGGCCAGAGTTCGCATACACCCCTAACAAAGGTTCTTAGTGCGGTGCAGGTTGCACCATGAATCTTCTCTGAACTAACGTTCCCTTGGCCTGCGCAGGTCAGGCGAGTCCTTTACTGGGAGGGCTACTTCCGGGAGAGCTTGCAGTGGGAATGTCGCTGAAGCTTCCGCAGGGGCTCCTTTGTTGAGGGATACTAGTTCCGCAGGTTGGGAGATCATTGCGGGGCTTCTTTTGCATGCGCGGTTTGGTGCAAACAGGAGGCCCGTTGGTTGGGCAACGGTTTGAAGCTGAGGGAGGTAGCTCGGGTGCTTCCAGCATTCGAATCTGAGGTACAGGTTAGGTCACGGGAGTGCGGTACGGCATTCCGCGAAAGTGGCTTATCTCAGCCAGCAGGGGGGCACAAGCAGTGCGACCCTAATAGAGGAGTCAGAGGTTTGGTTCACGCTGCTGGAGCCTCGGCGGTAGGCGTGTTGGCAGTGCTCTTTGCAGGGGCCAACCAGGTGATGGAACTGAATTGTCAGGGGCAGTCCGGGTGGACGCCGCAGAGGGGGAACTCCACTCAAAAGGGGTCCGCATCGATGGTCATCAGGTTGGGTTCTCCGGTCATGGCTCTTGGCAACCCTTCGTTCGGTCAAGGCGCTTTGCTTTTACAATGGAACACGAGGAAGGGGGTGTGTGTAAAAAAAAAAAAAAATTAATTAATTAATTAAAATTTTAAAAAAAAGAAAATGGAGGGAGTCCATGTTCGGAGGCAACCAGGACCATCGCCCGGCGCTATCTGTCTTACCCCGAGGTGCTCATAGGGAGAGTGCTTCAGTGCGTCAAGGCGCATCGGGGCACAGTGGTGTTGGTGGTGCCCAACTCATCAAAGCGTCCTTGGGGGGTCGGCTGGGTCATGCTCCTTGATGGGGAACCTTGGTGTTTGTCCCTAATCATTCGGCCCCGGGGCCCTCTTCGTCTGTCTCAGGTGGACCAGTTCTCGCTTCCGGACTGGCCGTCGAAAGCGCAAGGTTAACTATGAAGGGCGAGCCTGGAGCGCGGTGCGATTGTCCTTTAAGCCAGAAAGGGGTCGTCTTCTCGGTGGTATGGACGTGTGCGACATATATTCGAGGACTTGTGCGCTCAGCGGTATGGTTATGATTTCTCGGGCTCTGCCCCGGTGTCTCTCGGTACTTGTCGGTCAGGTTGTGGTCCTCTTGCGCAATGGCGGTTCCACCAAGGGATTTCAATTTTGGCCTGGGGGGACAAGGACTTGGCTCCTTCAGATCTTGGCATCAGGTTCATTCTGGTATTTGGCTTTAGAAGCAGTGGTCAGGTATTTTTCAGGGGAAAAAAAAAAAAAAACCATGGTGTTGCGGTCAGTACCATTCTTCTTTGTCCAGAGTAGTTCAACCTTTTCTCGTGTATCAGTCGGGCTCGTTCCCAGTTTGGGATTTTCAAACGGGTTCTATGTCAATACTCTTTGATTTCGGAGGCCTTCCGAAATTCGGGGCGTTAGTTTGTTCTTTCCGGTGGCCCCTGCAAGGTAAAGTGGCAGCCTCTGCTGCATTATCCAGTTGGTCCCGAGGGACAGTGACATCGACATGTCTCTTGCATGCACGTCGGGCGCTCGTGGAGTTGCGGTTTTTTCTCTCCTAGGGGGCAGGCGACTGTTCGGGAGGAGCATTCGTTCCGCTGATAGAAGTTGGCAGAGCGGCGGCATATGTGTCTCTTCATATCTTCAGTAGGCACGAATGTCCGGATCCTCAGATGTTGGGTGCTGTCTGTTCCGGGTCGGCGGTGTGGAGATCCGGCTGGGAAAAAAAAAAAAAAATCCCTCCCAATGATTACTGCTCTGTTACATCCCAGAGGTGGAGGACTGAACTGTAGGACCGATAAGGAAATGGAAATTACACTTACCTGGTAATTGTTGTTCCTTGAGGGAGTACAGTTCAGTCCTCATTCCCACCCGGGGTCGTATGCTAAGCAGTGGATGTTCAGCCGGGGGATAAAGGTGTGGTTACAGGTCGGTAGATGAACGACTCAGACGTGAGGCGTCAGTTTGGAGGAGGTTCCGGTTCATGAGATGGCAACGAGCTCTGCTCGGCCGGTAATCACAGGACCATCTTTTCTTCCTATGATCTTCCTTAGTACTCCTTCCTTCTTTCTGTCTGTTTTCTGTCCTTTATCCTAGGGCACTGTACTCTAGAAGTTAAAGTTTAAGCATAGCATTGTAATTGGTGCCTTAACTGGCCATTTGTTGCTCCTTTGAGTCTGCTTTGTCAGTAGGTCACTGGGGAATGATGGGAGAAGACCAGCAAGATATACCCGGTGATGTCACAAGTTTGATTTGTCCAGTCTCCATGCTGCAGGAGGAGGTGCACAACCCAGAGGTGGAGGACTGAACTGTACTCCCTCAAGGAACAACAATTACCAGGTAAGTGTAATTTCCATTTTGGAGTGATCATAGATAAGTTATTTAGTTCTTCATAGATAAAAATTAATGCAGTGAAAGTGGTTTTCATTAACTTACATTCAGTGTGACAAATATACACTTATCTTCCTGATATCGGTTTCAGCCGGGTAATGCAGGCTGTAATACTCTCCCATATTGACTACTGCGCTTTTGTATTCCGTGCTTTCCCAAAATATCTGTGGCCTGCTTACAGTTGTTACAGAATATGGTCACCAAGATGATTTTTGATGGAGCACACCATACCCTAGAGTACCTGCACTGACTTACACTTTAAGCAAGAGTGGTGGTTAAAATGCTCAGTTCTGTTTTGTTTTGTTTTTTAAAATCATCCATGATTTGGCACCCATAGTTCTTTGCAGATTGTTGGGAGCCCCTCAGACTGCACATTATGTGTTCCACGCACTGGCCCCTTTAAAAGCGAATACCAGGAGTATCAGCTGTCCAAGTCCCTCAGTAAATTAAGCTGCAGTAAAGTGCACAGTTGTACCGCATATTTAGTTAAGGAGCTTGTTACTAATCTGTTACTGAGCTTTCTAACTTTGAAGAATCATTGAAAGCATTTACAGTGTCTTTGGGACAATTCAAAACCTCATTAAGTTAAGACAAACTAAGCTGAGAATTTCATAGGGACTCAGATGATTACACCAAAGGATCTATTATAATTGGCTAATACCAGAGGAATTTAACTACCTTCAGGAACAAGCAGGAATGCAGTCTTCACATATGGGTGACGTCAGCACTGACAGAGCCGGTGCGGGAACGCTCCCTAGCATCCAATTGTAAAGCTTTTTGGAGCAATCCACTGCGCCTGCGCCATCTGCCTTCCCAAGTCCTCCTCAGTTCTTCATTTTCCACGGAGCCATCGGGTCACTTTGTTCCTGTCACTGCTGAAAAGCGTATCATTTCTTCTATAGTTGTGCTTCTGCCTTCCCATCGATGCTGGTATCGTCGTCGCTGCTACCGTTCCCATTTCTGTTTTTCTGATCTTTTCTTTCTTTTTCATTTTTCATCACAGTTTTTACCACCAATTTAGGACTACAAAGCCTTTGCTGCGAACAGTAGTTCAGCAATAAAGCATGGATAAAGCATAGTGTGTTTGAAAAATGTACAAAGTGCTCAGCCACTATTTCAGTCACAGTCAAACATGACTGGTGTCTCAAATGTTTGGGGCCCGAGCACCAACCCACTACCCGAACCCTCTGTCAACAAATGACCAAGAGAGGCCTACAAAATAGAGCCAGACAATTTGGAACTTTGCCTTGGACTCTCTTTCGGTGGCTTCCACGTCATCGAAGGCCTCCACTTCTTTGCATGAATCTCAGGTATTTCTGTAAGCCCAAACATAAGGGTAAATCCAAATCATCGATATCAGCATCTTTGGGGACGCGGGAATAAAAAGCGTCTGTTAGAATATATCTGTAAACTTCTCTGATACACACAGTAAAGGGCGGTATATCAAGTGCCTAAAACCATAAGTCTGATGCCGATACCACAGTGACGTCCCATAAGTACTGATACTCCCCATGGGGTGCCTCAGATGCTGACCAGCCAACCAAACAGCCCTGGCAGGAGGATCTTTCCTCCAAAGTACGAGCGGCGCCGATCCCCCTCCAGTGGACATGTCCTTCCAGGACTTCATTCAGGACATGACAAAAGGTCTTTCCATCACTGTCGCCAGAAAAGGAACAAAGGATATAGGAACTGGAAATTCTCCAATACCCTCAGATGCCCAGAGAATCAACTACCTGCTGGTGCATCGCACCCTTCAAGATCTGATGCTTCGCATGTGGGAGGCCCCACTCACTGTATAACCAACCAGTAAAAGGCTTAATCCAATGTATCGAATACCAGAGTCTCCAGGTTTCCAGAAGCCTCAACTCCCACATTATTTAATGGTGGTGGAATCGGCGATGCACTGAATAAAAAGTTGCAAAAAGCACTCTTCGGTTCCACCGGGTCGAGAGTCGAGAACACTTGATGCTTTTGCCAGGTGCTGCTTCCAAGCATGCATGTTAGCATCCCAGATCAACTCCTACATGCTCTATATGGGCATGTTCCTCAGACAACGACAGGGATCCAAATGCTTTTACTCCTTTGATTCCAGATGACAAATGGTGTGCTTATCAAGCACTCATCCAACATAGCCAAAATACATCTAAATTTCTCACAAGAGCATCTTTTGATGCCTTTGAAACGACCAGTAGTGCATCCTCTGTCTGCATTGGGGCTCACGGGGTGGTTTGGCTACAGGCCTCAGACCTAGAACAACGAGTACAGGATAAATTAGCCAACATTCCCTGTACAGGGGAGAATCTATTCGGAAAGAGATGGAGAGAATAAACAGGAGAGATTGAGACAGATGATCCCACGCTGAAACGTCTCCTTCCAAGAGGAAATCATTTCCCAAAAAGCCTTTCTACCCCCCAAAAGTACTATTTTCCTTCTCATACACCTTCTACTATCTACCATCCTCATCAGTCTCAACAATGGCAACAGGTTCCTTGCCGGCCGTAAAGCCTCAGTCTCCAGCACAGCCTCAACCTGCACCTGGCTTTTGACTCTTTCATGCAGAGCATTGCCAATCTGCCTCTGGTGGAACCACAACCCACACACATATCAGTCAAATTTTGCCTTTTTGTCCGCAGATGGCACCTCACAACAGAGCAATGGACACTACGGATTGTCCAAAGGGGGTATCAACTTTACTTCCAAACCTTACCCCCATCGGATTCAAAGAAGAATTCCACTCTCAACACCTCCAAAGTACTCTCCCCAACACAGAGGTGACCAGAGTTCCTCCTTTGGAAGAAGAATGGCTTTTACTCCCTTTACTTTCTAATCTCAAAGAAAACGGGGTTTCAGACTCATTTTAGATCTCAGGGACCTAAACAAATTAATTTATTTAGCTGTGGTTATATATCGCTTTTCACTGGGTCATAGTGGTTTACAAAATAAGGGGGTACAGTAAAACACGTTATCACATATTTACATGGGGGGGGGATCATCACCAGGGGGTTCAAACATGTATACATTTCAGTTGCACAATCATCTTATTTACAGTCTGCTTTGGTCTGCTTCTGAGTCTCAGATTGTCTAGTTGACTGTATGAGCTTGGGTTCACTGCATGATTCTCTGTTCCTGACCCAGGTGGATGCAGAATAAATGGGTTTTTAGTTGTTTCCAGAATGAGGAGAGGTCTGTGTTGCTTCGGATATTGGGTGGGAGTGAGTTCCAGTAGTGTGGGGGCATATAAGTCAAATGCGCGATTACAAGTTAGTTGGTTAAATTTGGTCTTTTCGTATGGTATGGTCAGTAAGTCACATGTGGCCTGTCGTGATGGTCTTCTGGAGCTCGGACGTTGTAACAGGGTGCTCATATGCGTGACTTCTCCATTTCATCTGAATCAGTCTGTTATCTTACCAATCTTTTTCCTCAGACATGCGTCTCGGGCTGAAGTAGTGCTTCACACTCTGGATTGCAAGTGAGTGCTGGCTTATTATTTGAACAGAAACAAAGATCACAGAAGATCTTCTCAACTTTTCATTTCCTTTGATTCTAGTCACCTTGGTCTCCCAGTGACCAAACGCACCCTATCCACATAGATAGCAGACTGCATCTCTTTTGCCTATGCTCAGGCAGGACTCTCCTTAGAGCAGTGGTTCTCAACCTTTTTTGTACCGTGACCCCTTTTACCATTGCTCAACTTGTGGTGACCCCCAATCAAATGCGTGTCTCTTCCTTTAACGCTAACGCATTGTCGCTGTAATCATTTGTTGAATTATTAATATATTATAGGCCTTTGCAATTTTGTTTTTATTTATAAAATTTACTTATTTAAACCACAATAACACAGGTACACTACCAAAAAACTGCCTCCAGTTTTGCAACTGATTCCTATAGATTTTGGGGTGCTGAATCCAGGAAAAATAGCCCAAATGTTCCATCACGTCACGTTTTCTTGCAAAATTAGATTTCTTACCCATATAAGGAATGTTCACATAATTTCTTTTTAGCCGACTGCAGTTTATTTTCTTGGCCCAAAATAGAGGTTGTAATGGTTAACTAACTAGAAACACTCCCTCGTGATATTTTAGAGTGTTTTGTATTCATTTTATACATTAACAGGACAATTGGGAGGCGGGGGGCTAAATCCAGTACTCGCGCTGGCGCATGTTCTTTCCTGTTCGCCTCGCCTCGTTCGCTCGCTCGCGCAAACACGGTGGTTGCGACATGAACGTTCCTGTCAAATTTCAGTTTCTTGCAAGTTCATTATTACCTTTTGTTTGCTCAGTCGTAATCCAGCTTTATTCCGAAGTGGTTCACTACAGTTGTAGTTTGCAGTGCTGTGTATTTGTGATGGCTCACAGAGCCAGAGGTTGCGTCAACTCTCCGGACAGTTTTTGTTTTATTTGTGGGGAATATACCGTGAAAAAGCGGCAGAGGAACATTTCTGCATTTATTAAAAAAGTATATTTCGCCTATTTCGGTTTGAAGTTAGGCGATCAAGACAAACCGTGGGCTCCTCACAAAGTGTGCAAGACATGTGAGGAAGATCTACGCTTATGGATGAAAGGTAACAAACAAGCATTTCGTTTCGGAATACCTATGATGTGGCGTGAACAAAGAGACCACAGCAGTGACTGCTATTTTTGCTCTTGCATTGTGAAGGGATACAACTTAAAAAATAAGAAAGTAATAAGTTACCCCAACCTTCCCTCAGCAATTAGGCCTATGCCTCATAGCAACGAAGTACCTGTGCCTGAACCACCAAAATCTTTGGATCATATTTGTGTGGACGGTTCTGATCATGATGAGACTCATCAGATGGCTTTTCCCGATGAGTCCAGTACTTCCGAGTTTGAAACTGAACCAGATCTGAAACCTGAACTTTTCTCTCAAGCTGAATTGAATGATTTAGTCCGGGATTTAGGACTCCCAAAAGATGCTGCCCAACTGCTAGGTTATCGGCTTAAACAGAAAAATCTATTGTCACCAGGAACAACTTTTTATTGGTACCGCAACCGCGAGACACAATTTTTGAAGTATTTCAGCAGAGGAAGATTTGGTATTTTGCAACGATATATACGGAGTGATGGAAAAGTTTAAACTCAAGTATGATCCTGCTGAATGGCGGCTGTTCATTGATTCGTCAAAAGACAGCATAAAAGGTGTTCTTCTTCATAATGGCAACACATTCGCTTCAGTTCCTATTGCTCACTCTGTTATTCTCCAAGAAAAATACGAGAATTTGGCCCTGATTCTTCAGAAGATTCATTATGATGAGCATAAGTGGATGATTTGTGGAGACTTTAAAATTCTATCCATGCTATTAGGGCAGCTATCCGGTTTCACCAAATATCCCTGCTTCCTTTGCTTGTGGGATAGCCGGGCCCGCGACCTACACTGGGGGGAAAAAAAGACTGGCCAATTCGGGAGTATTTGAGACCCGGTGAGAAAAATGTTCTTCATGAGAGCTTGGTACCTCGTGATAAAATTCTATTACCACCTCTCCTCAGTAAGTTGGGTCTCATTAAGCAATTCATCAAGTCCCTTCCAAAAGATGGTGAGTGCTTTCGGTACCTTTGCTCAAAGTTCCCCCGACTTTCTGAAGCAAAGCTAAAGGAAGGAGTGTTTGTTGGCCCTGATATAAGGAAACTCATTTCAGATGGAGCATTCGCTGAAACAATGTCTGAGAAGGAAAAAGAAGCCTGGGATTCCTTCAAGGATGTTGTTCTCAAATTCTTGGGGAACAGGCGGGATGAGAACTATAAGGATATTGTTGCCAGGATGCTCAATGCCTTCAAAGAACAAGGCTGTAACATGAGCCTGAAAGTCCATTTCTTGCACTCCCATGTGAACTACTTTCCCGAAAACTTGGGGGCGTACAGTGAAGAACAAGGTGAAAGGTTTCACCAGGACATCAAGGACGCAGAGAGAAGGTACCAAGGAAGATGGAACACCACTATGATGGCTGATTTCTGCTGGTTGCTGCTGCGGGAAACCCCAGATGAAAAATACGCCAAGCAGCGCACCAAGAGAAGCATTCGGGGGAAGAAGAAACGGGCCCACCAGGAGATTGATTGACCCAAGAATGACTTTAAAATCTAAACTGTGTTGACAAATATCGTGTTTTTACTAAACTTTGAAATAAAAATTTGCAAGTTATTACCACAGTGTCGGATCTCATTTATTAGAATTTTATTTTCACACCATCGGGTGTTTGTCTTCATGTATTGCAATGGTGCGGTTTGCGTTTTCTATTCTTACATACATACCTGTACAACATTTTTTGCACAATTCTTTGCTTTGCTTTGTGTCTAACCTCACTCTTATATGCTCAATGTTTGTGCACATGTATGTGGCTGTTTTAAGTGCAGACAATTTTGCTACCATCACAGTGTGTTTTGTTGACATTACTCTATTCTTATGTGCTGCCTTGTTGCAATTTTCTTTATTCTTATTTGAATAACTACTAAACAATTAGTATAAAGAATTCATCCAAGAAACCTTTATCTCGATCGCACTCAATCTGAAACGTTCACCTCAAACTGCTAACCCAATGTAGCAAAACATCTGTACGTGATGGAGCAAATTGGTTACCAGATTTGGATTCAGCGCACCAAAAAACGTAAAAATCAATCGAAACGTTAGAGGCAGTTTAAAAAAATTTTTTTTTTAGTGTACCTGTGTAATTAATCACAATAACAAGTAACGATATTTGATTTCAAAATTATGATGATTTTGTAGTCAAATCACTAATATGAAATAAAAATTTTTTTTTCTACCTTTGTTGTCTGACCAGTTTATTCTCTGATCATGCTGGTCCCGATCTGAGGCTTCTGCTTTCCTGTCTTCTCTTAGCTCTCTTTCTGTGGTCTATGGTCCATCTGCCATTTATTATCTCCTTTTGTTTTCTTCACTTCTTTCCTCAGCCTATTTCCAGTCCCAGTAACCCTCCCCAGTATCAGCCCCTTTCCAGTCCTCACTCTCAGTACCTTCCAATGTCAACTTGCATTCCCATGACTGCCACTGGTGTCCATTCCCTTCCAGTCCCCCTCCTTCCCCACTGACCAGTCCCTTCTAGTACAAATACCATGGCAGCCCCTCTCAGATCCACTCCCTTCCAGTTCCATTCTCCCATCCCCTTGTATCAGCCCATTTATAGCCTTAGCCCCCCCAGTTTTCTTCCAGGGCCAGCAGCTCTATCCTCCCCTCCCTACAATCAGCCCATTCCCAGTCGAAGCCCCCCAATCAGCTCGCTTCCAGTGCTAGTTCCCCCTCAACCCCATTACCACTGCTAGCCTCCCCTAATCAGCCCATTACCAGTCCTAGCCTCCCCTAATCAGCTCATTTCCAGTGCTAGTCCCTCCTCAACCCCATTGCCAGTGCTAGCCTCCCCTAATCAGCCCATCACCAGTCCAACCCCCCCCCCCAATCAGCCCATTATCAGTCCTAACCTCCCCAATCAGCTCATTTCCAATGCTAGCCCCCCATCAGTCCATTCCCAGTCCTAGCCTTCCCTAATCAACCCATTACCAGACCTAGCCCCCCCATCTGCCCATTATAATCCTAACCCGCACTGTCTCCTCCCCTCTGTCCAGCATTTATCCCCCGTTTGTCCAGTATGTCCCCCTGTCTCTTCCCTTTGTCCATGTCAGCCCCCTTGTCCATGTCAGCCCCCCTCCCTCCATCCATGTCAGCCCCCCTCCCTCCATCCATCCATCAGTGTCAGCCCCCCTCCCTCCCTTCCTCCATGTCAGCCTCCCTCCCTTCCTCCATGTCATCCCCCCCGTCCATGTCAGCCCCCCTCCCTCCCTCCATGTCAGCCCCCCTATCAACATGTCAGCCCCCCTCCCTCCATCCATGTCAGCCCCCACTTGTCCATGTCGGCCCCCCTCCCTCCATCCATCCATATCAGCCCCCCTCCCTCCCTCCCTCCATGTCCGCCCCGCTGCAGGTTCCCTGCTCCCCTCTCCCCATGTCTCCCTCCTTCTGCAGCCGCGGCTCCCTGTCTTTTAGGGAACCGCAGCTATGCCATTGCCTGTAAAACCGTTGTGGAGCCTTCCTGTCTCCAAACGGACTCTGTGCAGCATTGTCCCGCCTTCAAAGGAAGTGGTAAACAACTTCCTTTGGAGGCGGGACAATGCTGCACGGAGCCCGTCGAAGAGAGGCAGGAAAGCTACAACGGTTTTACAGGCAATGGCATAGCCGCAGTTCCCTAAGAGACAGGGAGCCACAGCTGCAGAAAATTGGAGTCTGTGAGTTTGCCGCTGCCGAGAAGCGGACTCGGCAGCAATAGCAACTTGTGCACTTTTTTTTTTTTAAACGGCGGAGTGAGGTGACCCCCGCTAAATCCTGTGGCGACCCCCATGGGGGTCGCGACCCACAGGTTGAGAACCGCTGCCTTAGAGGGTCATGTAACTGGCTATAATGTACGGGCGATGGCAACTTAGGTAGCCAGTCTCTGTTCAGTTAGCATTGAGGAGATCTGTCAGGCAGCCACCTGGTCCTCAATACACACCTTCGTGGCCCATTTTGTGTCAACAGAGCCTCCTGCCGGGATGCTGCATTTGGCCAGGATGTTCTCCAACACTTCTTTAGGATTTAGATTCAACTCCTACCCTCTGTCCTGAACTTCTCAGGATATCAGACTACCTTTGCAGAACTATCCCTCATGAAACATAATCCAATGGCCCTCAAATGTTTCACTCTATTTGGCTACTGCATTTTGTCTAGGGAATCGCTCCTCTCTCCCCTATACCAGCCTGATTCCTGGGAGCTAGTGAGTCCCATAGGTGAAGACTACATTCATGCTTGTTCCTGTAACAGGTGATCTCTGGGAACAGCAGGAATAAGTCTTCACAACCCACCCTCCTCCTTGGAGTTGTAGGGTATACTCTTTTTTTTTTTTTTCTATTTCTCAGCTACATGCTCAACTGAGGAGAGGACTTGGGAAGGCAGATGCGCAGGCACAGTGGATTGCTCCCAAAAGCTTTCCAATTGGACGCTGGGAAGCGTTCCCACGCAGGCTCTGTCAGTGCCGTCATCACCCATATGTGAAGACTAATTCCTATTGTTCCTGGAGATCACCTGTTACAGGTGAGTAACTACGCTTTACATTTTGATAAGCTAGATATAAAATCTAGTGCTATGTCGATTTGAGACCTAGATCAAAATGAGTCCTACCAGGAGCCATGAATCCACATAAAACCCACCTTGAGAGACTTGGGGCTTGATATTCAAAGGGATTAACACAAATTTGCTAACCATGTTAAATCCCTTGTCTGGGATTTTCAGCGGCATTAACACTGTTAGTACTGCTGAATATCTGCAGGTACCATCACTGCATGCCCCGATGTTAATCAGTTAGCATCGGGGTGTTCTGGGGCGACACCCAGTAATCTCCAGGAACAAGCAGGAATGAGTCTTCACATATGGGTACGTCGGTACCGATGGAGTCTGCGCGGGAACGCTTCCCAGCGTCCAATCAAAGAGCTTTTGGAAGCATCCCACCACGCCTGTGTGCTGCCTTCCCGCCTTTCCCAACTGCCTCTCCTCAGTTTTCGTTTTCCGCAGAGCCGGCAGGACGTCCTTCTGTCACCGCAGAAAATTCTTGTTTTATTTCTTTAGTTTTCTTGTGGTCGCGGCTGTCTTTCCCGACGCCACCGGTACCGCTGGTGTTTTCTTTTCTTTTCTTGTAAAATCTTCCTTTTTCAAGGGATATTTTTTCTTCATAGTGTCCCACGGTTTCTTAGGCCTTTTAGGCCTCTTCTTTTTCCTTCATGGAACCGCCAGTCACTTTCTCCAAGAAATGTTCAAACTGTGGCGGTACAACTTTATTTTTAGACCCTCGAAGTCGATGTCTAACCTGCTTGGGTCCTGACAACAGTTTGGTGAGAAGAGGTCTTCAACATCGAGGTTCCCTCGATACACGGTTTCCCTCCAACTTCGGGGCACCGTCCCCTTCTTCCTCTACACAGGATCAGGTAACCCACAAACAGTCTGTTAAGACTAGCCAGCCCTCGAGTGGTAGGTCTCATGCACAGCATGTAGACGACTTCGGCCTTGCCCTCGAGGGCCCACTGGCTTCAAAACCCCGGCGGGAGTCTTCGGTTTCCAAAGCCTTTCAGGGGTTTCAGGTTGTTCCTGGGGTTCACCCCTCACAGAACATACCTGAGCCGTGTCCGATGGTGGCATCCGCTTCGAGCGGTACCGATACCCCGGCATCGGCACTGGTGTTGGATGAAACACTCCTCACCAGGGATGGTCATCTGGCGTCCTCGGTGCCTTCGGGACCGGTGGATACTCTCCAGACTGACTTTCCATTATCGGTGCCAGCACCGATGCTACCACCGACGTCGGTACCCTCCAGATGTGCATCGATAGCCTCGCTTCCTTCGATGCAGAGTCTGGAATCGATCTCCAGTCTGGAGGACTGGGTACCGACTCGCCTTGGTACCGGCTCTCGGCGGTACCGAAGGTTCAGTTCCGATGATTCGGATCCGCAACTCTCGGTTCCCCCAAGGCCGATTGAGTTGCCACTGGTTGACCTTCATCCACCGGTATCAGACACGGTACCGAAGCCGGTACCGATGTCTTCATTACCCTTACGGTCGGTGCCTTCCATGCTTTGCTTATCAGGCTCTCTGCCCTCGATGCCGAGTTTGGAATCGATCTCTAGTCTGGAAGACTGGGTACCAATACGCTTTGGTACCGACACCGATCGATACCGGTGGCTCGGTACCGAGGATAGCGGCCGGAGGTTTTCGGTTACCTCGGTACCGATTGAACTGTCACCGATGACTGCTCCGATGTCTCTGTCGGGCTCGACCGTCATCGGTACCGGTATTGGCATCGGTACCGGTATCCACAGTAGCATCGTGGCCAACTCCTGCCATGCTTTTTTCAACAGAATCGCTCCCTTCTGTACCAAGCTTGGAGTCGATACCTGGCATGGACAATGTGGTAATGAAGGTCGCTGCTCCTAACAGCCAGTACCGGCGACCATCCCTTAAGCATTCCACACTGCACCGTGCAGGATCTTCTATTCCTATATATTTCGATAGCTCTGTCGGTGCTCAGGCTAGTTCTTCAGATCTAACCTGTCCAAGGGAGATTCCTGTTGGGGATCCCTCTTTTCAGAGTTTCCTCCTGGATATAGCAAGATCTCTTGCCATTCCTATCCCAGGACATGATCCTGCACAAGGCTCTGTTTCTACCAAAGCAAAGGAGAACATAATGCTTCCTTTGCATCATTCCTTGCAGGATCTCCTTCTAGGAATGTGGGAAACACTTTTAAGGGTACCCCCACCTTCCAGAGCAACTGATCTCTTATATCAGGTGCCCCCCTCTCCAGGGTTTCAAAAGACTCAACTTCCTCATCATTCCATAGTAGTGGAATCAGCAATGAGGCGGGTAAAGAGTAAGAAAAAGCACTCTTCTTATCCGCCAGGTCGTGAGTCTAAGACACTAGATGCCTTTGGACGTCAAACCTTCCAGACATCTATGCTTTCTGCAAGAATTCTCTCATATATTTTTTATATGAGTCTATCTCTTGAGGAGGTCACAAAGCAATTATATCTTTTGACTCCTTCCCTTCCAGAGTCCAAGAGTGCAGGCTATTCTTCACTGCTCAAGCATCTTTAGAATATCTCTTGGTTTCTTACTCGTGCTTCCCTAGACTCTGAGTCTGTTAGCAGGACGTCTGCTATAACTATAGGGGCACGACGTAGAGCCTGGCTCCAAGCTTCAGACTTGGACAAATGGGCACAGCAAAGACTGGGACATACTCCTTGCACTGGAGACAATCTTTTCAACAAGGAGTCTTTACGTCAGATTACTCAGTTGTCCACTGACTTACCTGTTCCTAGGGGCTGTTCTGCACCTTCTTCTGTCCCAGTAGGTAGGAAATGTCCTGCCAAACTTTCTTCCTGTAGGAGAAGAAGGGTTTATGCATCATCTGCCCATCATACAGATGTTCCCAAACAAGGGAAGCATCGTCCTGGTCTGCAGAATTCAACCTCTCACCAGGCTCAGCAAACCCAGCAACCACAGGATTTCTGAACAATCTCCATCAGATGCTTGTGACTCTTGGGGTTAGAATCTGCAGTTGCTTCTCCTCAATAGAGGCAATCCACTGCTGTCATTCTAAATCCTAAACATGGATCTCTTCCCAAAAGACATCCATTTTTTCTATGTTCTATGAGCTGTCAGGATGTTCATGCTTCTAGGTCACAGGGTTCTCCTCTTCTTCCTGCTAGGGAAAGAGGTCTAACCACTATCAAACTATAGTTTCCTGTGCCAGCATGTCTTTTTTTTCCCTTTCTATAGACTTACTACTTTGTAAGTCTTCTTCAGCTCCAGTTTTTTCCTCTGTAAGAGCGGTATTGCTTCACTGGAGGGCTTTTTCTTCAGCCTCTCTAGTTTTGTTACTTTTCCAGTGCGGAGTTCTCTTCTCTGAGTTGACTCCTCTTTTTCAATCTTGCTTTGAAGCAGTTCATCAGACATGTCCAGAGTTTTCTACTCCTGTTCTGTCTGTTCTTTCTGTTTTTAAACAGTAACATTCTTTCTGCTGTCTGGCAAGCAGCTGCCAATGCAGGAGCCTTAATGTTTGGACCACTGGTTCTTGTCCACCAGCAACCAGATTTGTCCTCCACTAACATTCTGTCTGGTCTTAGTAGTGGCTCCAAGTCAGTGCTGTCATCTGTCTTGGAAATATTTTCACTACAAGCTTGTTGGATTGTCTTCTCTTTTTGCCATCTCCATTCCCCTGGGTTTGGCAGCATAGTTGACATAGGTACTGGCTCTCCAGTAGCCAGTTCTATCTCCTCATTCTCCTGCATCATGCTCTCTGCAGTCCTACAGAGAAGCTCTCCACTATGGGCCCTTGCTAGAGAGCATGGGTTTTTTTTCTCCAACAGCTATCCTAGATGGCTGGAAAAGACTTTTTCAGTCATGTCTCCCATGACTAGAAAGGATCTCCTTTTTAATATAAAGGACATAGGCCTTCTCTTACGTGAAAGCTTAAGGAGTTGCCAATTCCCTGCTTTGGTCCATAGTATTTCCAATCGGGAATATGCTTTTTCTCCTTGCAGCTCGTCCTCATGGTAAGAACACATGATACCTTTTTGCCCTTAACCAGGTCAGCATGCTATCTCATTTTTATGCGTCTTCTGTTCACTTACTATGCTAGAGTTCTGGAATACTCGAGACTTGCTGTCTGCAGACTGATATCATCCTCTGCTTTTCACGTAACCGTCCTGGTTATTTCACTAGCTAGCATCCCTGTAGCTCATAACCAGTGGGAATAGATTCTCTATATATATCTTCTCAAGTAGGCTCCACCTTCTCGTTATTAGATGACTCTTTCCTCTCCACATTTTCTATGTGAATACCGTTCTGTGGGCATATCTCTGTCTGCTTCATTGCAGACACCCATATAGAGGTATACAGGTACTCCTCGCTTAACGACCGAGTTCCGTTTCAACGACTTGGTCGTTAAGCGAATTGGTCGTTAAGTGAGGAACTGCATGTACTGTACAATATATGCATAGTATTTGACAAGTTTTTTTCTTTGCATCGCAAAAAAATACAGTACAGTAATTTACAGTACTGCTGAAATGTGAATACTGACCAGGAAACCAGCAGTACCGGACCTCAGAATACAGTAGTGTACAATTTCAGCCATGAATGATGAATGACTTTGAGACGCAGGGCCGCTACCACGTTTTAGAGCGCAACCACGTTTTAGCACGTACCGTCGGTGAGATGGTCGTAAGTGCGAGCGGTCGCTAAACAGATAGGTCGTTAAGCGAGGAGTGGCTGTATATATATATTATATATTCATATCTATAGTATACATCTTACAGATGTCTATGTCTATCATTTGCGTGTATTTTATGCCCCTTCATATCTCACTATAGATATATTCTTATATGTTTATCTATATATATATATATATAATGTATCTGTCGAGATATTCTATTATCGGTAGATATGTATCTGCATATTTATCTACCTGACTGTCTAGGCTCATATAGCTATATGATTCTGACAGATGGGCTTTACCCATACCTATGCTATCCAGCATGTTTGGAGTTCTACACGCACAACCACTTTCTGTGGTAGTTAACAACTTCCACCATAACCTTAAGGTTTAGGTACCTCTGAAGCTCTCCATGTTCCAGTATCTCTCCTAGCTGACTCCAGTTAGGAGAGTCATTGCGGATCTTCAGTTAATCATGGGCTCTAACGCCTCAGGCATTTGTCCTTCTTTTGGGATACAAGGGGTTTCCATACCTTTTCCTCCCACAAGGACTGTGCCTGTTTGTCCAAATCGGTCAGCCTTCTCTTTTTGCTCCTGAGGGTGAGTTATTCTGTTGCCAAAAGAGTTCGGCTTTTTGTCATAAAGCCTTCCGCTGAAGGCCCACCGTCTTTGTACTACCCCAGTTATTACTGGGGTTCCCTTTTACCTTTCAGGAATCTGACCTCCACTGTTTTTTCCTACAGGTTTACTACCTCCACTTCACAGTGAGGTCGTCCTTGAGGTTCCTCTACTGGGTCCCCAGTAGATCCCATGAACCTCCTTACTGCTGTGTAATCCTGTTAGGGGAGGTTCATATTGCAATATTTCTTTCAATATCATTGATGATAATTATCATCCACACATGGACTCCTTGTCTGCTGTCCTATGCTAGGTTAGCTGTTCCACAGCGCCTTTCTTTTTCAACTCCTACCCTCCATCCTCAGGATGCCTGGTGTTGTGGGGGATAGCATGTTCCAATCTATGACATGCTGGGACTCCAGGCATCTCAGCTTGGGAGTCCCCATATGTGAAGACTCATTCCTGCTTGTTCCTGGAGATAGCACAGTTACTTACCTGTAACAGGTGATCTCTGGGAACAGCAGGAATAAGTCTTCACAACCCACCCACCTCCCCTAGGAGTTGTATCTCTCTATCTATCTTTCCTTTCCTCTCTCTCTCTTTGTCTCAGCTTTAAAACTTAACTGAGGAGAGGCAGTTGGGAAAGGCGGGAAGGCAGCACGCAGGCGTGGTGGGATGCTTCCAAAAGCTCTTTTATTGGATGCTGGGAAGCCTTCCCGCGCAGACTCCGTCGGTACCGACGTACCCATATGTGAAGACTTATTCCTGCTGTTCCCAGAGATCACCTGTTACAGGTAAGTAACTGTGCTTTAACTGCGCAGCAGTGATATTGAGCCACTACCTGGTTATCACAAAGTGGTGAAAGTCAGGCACTGAAGCTTAACCGGGTAACCTAGCTATTCAGTGCCCGGGACTGGAAAGGGGGGCTGTTACTTCTGGAGAGAAATCTGAAATTGTGAGTATATACTTCTGGGAATTTTTCTGAAAGGAATTGTTTTTCTTTTAAAGCTAATTAATCTGTGAACCCACTATTTTTTTTGTTAAATCAGTCAGGGCCTAGTAGCAACAGTTTAAGATTCAATTTAAAAACACAGAAGAGAACTTTCTGGTTACCTTTCATACCCAGTAGACAGCTGTAGTTTAAATTTCATAGTCACTCAGGGCCTAGCATCAGCAAAGTACTTTTAGTTTCAAATTAAAACACAGAAGAGAGCTTTCTGGTTAAATTTAGAATCCAGCAGAGAGCTTGTAGTTTAAATTTCATAATAGGTTAGAGCCTAGTAGCAGCAAAGAGCTATAATTTAAATCAAATCAGAATATAGTTTTCCTCAGCAGCACAGGACAAGGTACTGTGTAGCAGCCCTTTTTTAATAAGTGTTATATCCCTCCCTCCCTCCCCACACCCACCCTCCCCTGGGAATTTCACAGCTTTATAGGTACTTGCACAACTTAAAAGACAGGAGGTGCTCTCAGGTGAAGCTCATTACCCAAATCAGTCATACACCAAGGACCTGAGATTAATTAAGCTTCAGGTGAACAAGGTATATTAAACTTCTTAGGTACAGTTTTAGTGGTATAAATATCCATTGCACCCTTTAGTACATATAGAACTTAAAGATCTAAACACAAACTTAAAACTAAGATGCAGACAGCAGTCCAGCAGCGGGATGTGGGCTTTCCAGTCTTTTGCATTGAGTGTCACATGTATGATTTTCTCCCAGCTGGTGAGAGGTCTTACGTGTGCACTAGGTGCAAGGAGCTCTCTGCTCTCAGGGAACAAGTCCGTTCTCTAGAGGCTAGAGTAGCAGACTTGGAAAACATAAGACAGACAGAGAGGTACATAGACGAGACCTACAGGGATATAGTCCTGAAGTCCCACCTCCAGTCTGGCAGCATCCCTGTTGCCATGGAGGAGAGAGGTCACGTGACAGGAGAGCATCACCCTGGTGTGGCAGGAAGTGATCCTGTAACTAGGACCTGTCCTCCAGGTGATGTAAAACCCATCTTGCACCGAGGAGGTTTCTCCAGGGCCAAGTGCCCATGCGGGAAGGGTTAGGACAGCAGTTATAGTTGGTGATTCGATCATTAGGCATGTAGATAGCTGGGTGGCTGGTGGACGTGAGGATCGCCTGGTAACATGCCTGCCTGGTGCGAAGGTAGCGGACCTCACACGCCACCTAGATAAGGTCTTAGATAGTGCTGGGGAGGAGTCTGCTGTCTTGGTACATGTTGGTACCAATGACATAGGAAAATGTGGTAGGGAGGTTCTGGAAGCTAAATTTAGGCTTTTAGGTAGGAAGTTGAAATCCAGAACTTCCAGGGTAGCGTTCTCCGAAATGCTTCCCGTTCCACGCGCAGGACCCAATAGGCAGGCAGAGCTCCGGACTCTCAATGCGTGGATGAGACAATGGTGCAGAGATGAGGGGTTCGGATTTGTTAGGAACTGGGGAACATTCTGGGGAAAGGAGGGGCTCTTCCGAAGGGATGGGCTTCACCTTAACCGGGATGGAACCAGGCTGCTGGCATTAACCTTTAAAAAGGAGATAGAGCAGCTTTTAAACTAGATAATAGGGGAAAGCCGACAGTCGCCCAAGAGCGCATGGTTCGGAAGAATGTATCCTTGAAGGATACTACAAAAAGCAGAGAGGTTCCAAAAAAGAGTAAAGTAGCCCAAATGCCCTCGAGTATGGAGCAGACAGAACTTAAAGATCCCAAATTACCCATGTCTACCAATAGCCAAATTAATATGAATAAAATACAGTCTCTAAAATGCTTGTATGCAAATGCTAGAAGTCTACAAAACAAGATGGGAGAGTTAGAATATATAGCACTAAACGAGAGGTTAGATATGATTGGAATATCAGAGACATGGTGGAAGGAGGACAACCAGTGGGACACTGTGATACCTGGGTACAAACTATATCGAAATGATAGAGCTGATCAAATTGGTGGAGGGGTTGCGCTCTATGTTAGAGAGGGCATTGAGTCAGAAAGGATTAAAGTTTTGCAAGAAACAAAATTTGCTGTAGAATCTCTATGGATTGAAATTCCATGTAAAAAGGGGAAGGCGATGGCAGTGGGGGTGTACTATCGTCCGCCTGGCCAGAATGAACAAATGGATGATGAAATGCTCAAAGAAATCAAGGAAGCTAGCAAAAGTTACAGTGCAGTAATAATAATGGGTGATTTCAATTACCCCGGCATCGACTGGGTCAGTGTCACAACAGGACATGCTAGGGAGATAAAGTTCCTAGATGAAATAAATGACTGCTTCTTGGAGCAGCTGGTTCATGAACCGACCAGAGGGGAAGCAATATTAGACCTAGTCCTTAGTGGAACACCAGATGTAGTGCAAGAGATAAGGGTGTTGGGGCCACTTGGCAATAGTGATCATAGCATGATCGCCTTTGATTTAATTAGTGGAGGAGGGATAGTAAGGAAATCCACAGTACTACCCTTTAACTTTCGAAAGGGAGACTATGATAGAATGAGGAAAACAGTTAAGAAAAAACTAAAAGGAGCAGTTGCAAAGGTTAAAGACGTACATCAAGCTTGGGTGTTGTTGAAAAATACTATCTTGGAAGCCCAGACCAGCTGTATTCCACGCTTTAAGAAAAGTGGAAGGAAGTCCAAAAAATTGCCAGCATGGTTTAAAGCTGAGGTCAGAGAGGCTGTTGTTGCCAAAAAAGCATCTTTCAAGAAATGGAAAAAAGAGCCAAATGATGAAACCTGGAAACAGCACAAGCACTGGCAAGTCAAATGCAAGGCATTGATAAGGCAGGCAAAGAGAGAATTTGAGAAGAAGCTTGCTGCGGAAGCAAAAACGCGAAATAAAGACCTTTTCAAGTACATTCGTAGCAAAAAACCCGTGAGAGAGTCAGTTGGTCCATTAGATGATAAAGGGGTTAAAGGAGCACTAAGAGGCGACAAGGCGATAGCGGAGAGACTGAATGAATTCTTTGCTTCGGTCTTTACTGAGGAAGATGTAGGGATGTTACCCACGACTGAAGTGGTATTTAAAGGTGTGGAAGAATTGAAGGAAATATCGATACATCGGGAAGATGTCCTACAACTATTAGATAAACTGAAGAGTAGCAAATCACCTGGGCCGGATGGTATACATCCAAGGGTGTTGAAAGAACTGAAATTTGAGATTGCAGACCTGCTATCAGTAATCTGTGAACTATCATTAAAATCATCTCTAATACCTGAGGATTGGAGGATCGCCAATGTAACACCAATTTTTAAAAAGGGTTCGAGGGGTGATCCGGGAAACTACAGACCGGTGAGCCTGACATCAGTACCGGGGAAAAATGGTAGAAACCATCATAAAGAATAAAATTACTCAGCATATAGATAGTCATGACCTAATGGGAGACAGCCAACATGGCTTTAGACAAGGAAGATCTTGTCTTACTAATCTGTTATGTTTTTTTGAAGGAGTGAATAAACAGGTGGACAAAGGTGAGTCGGTTGATATTGTGTATCTGGACTTTCAGAAAGCCTTTGACAAGGTCCCTCATGAGAGACTTTTGGCAAAACTAAAGAGTCATGGGATAGGAGGCAGTGTACTACTGTGGATCAGGAACTGGTTAAAAGATAGAAAGCAGAGGGTAGGGCTAAATGGCCAATTTTCCCAATGGAGAAAAGGTGAATAGTGGTGTACCCCAGGGATCTGTGCTGGGTCCGCTGCTTTTTGACATATTCATAAATGACCTGGAAAGTGGAATAACGAGTGAGGTTATCAAATTTGCTGATGACACAAAACTATTTAAAGTTGTTAAAACCCAGGAGGATTGTGGAAAATTGCAAGAGGATCTTGATAAATTGGAAGACTGGGCATCAAAATGGCAGATGAAATTTAATGTGGAGAAGTGCAAGGTTATGCACCTAGGGAAGAACAACCCAAACTATGGTTACACGATGCAAGGTTCCACATTAGGAACCACCACCCAAGAAAAAGATTTAGGCGTCCTTGTGGATACCATGTTAAAACCCTCGGCCCAGTGTGCAGCGGCGGCCAAGAGAGCAAATAGAATGCTAGGTATGATAAGGAAAGGAATGGAAAATAAAACAAAAGATATTATAATGCCTCTATATCGTTCCATGGTGAGACCGCACCTTGAATATTGTGTGCAATTCTGGTCGCCATATCTTAAAAAGGATATAGCAATTTTAGAAAAGGTTCAGAGAAGAGCCACCAAAATGGTAAAGGGGATGGAAGGCTACTCCTATGAAGAAAGGCTAAAAAGGTTGGGGCTCTTTAACCTGGAAAAGAGACGGCTGAGGGGAGATATGATAGAAGTCTATAAATTAATGAACGGAGTGGAACGGGTAAACGTAGATCGATTGTTTACCTTATCAGAATATAGAAAGACTAGGGGACATGCAATGAAGCTACAGGGTAAACTATTTAAGACTAATAAAAGAAAATATTTTTTCACTCAACGTGTAATCAAACTCTGGAATTTGTTACCGGAGGATGTAGTAAAGGCTGTTAGTGTAGCTGGGTTTAAAAAAGGTTTGGACAAGTTCCTGGAGGAAAGGTCCATAAACCATTATTAAGAAGGGACCCAGGATATCAATGCTTGAACCAATACAAGCATTGTGGAACCTGTGTCCCTTGGGGAAACTGCTAGGTACGTATGACCTAGATTGGCCACTGTTGGAAACAGAATACTGGGCTTGATGGACCTTGGTCTGACCCAGTATGGCATATCTTATGTTCTTATGTTCTTATGACCCAGATATGGTCACCACTGCTGAATATCAAGCCCTTAGTACTTAGGGATATCCATTGCTTGGAAGCTCAGCAGGTATCACATTTTATACAAATTTGACCGTTGGGGAGAAAAACAGCTTTAAAGGAATTGGTACAGAACCCTCAAATATTTATAACACCCGCAGATGACGGTGGTTCTGTTTTATACAGAAGCAGACTAAAGGTTAAGCAATGAAGCATATTCTACTGTTACCTACAGAGCTTAGGAGGGAACTGATTATCCATATTGAAAATCTTTTGGATATTACTAGCAATCAAGGCTTCTTGACTAATGGGGAAGCTAATTTCTTGAAGGTTCAACATCCTAAAATTTCTGTGCTGTATTTGCTTCCTAAAGTGCACAAGTCTCTCCAATGTCCATTAGGGAAACCAATAGCCTTCTTGCAAGGCACTGTTATAGAGCCTCATCACAACCTGTGGACTATTTTTCAGACATTTGTTTCTTTATCCAGATCATATGTCATGCTGTGTGGAAACTGCTTAGAATTTGAAAGTGTAAGAAAAAGTGCAAATGCAAAATAATTTTCACAGAAAGGAGGCCACAGAATATCAGTCATGGTGTATGCTATCATAACAAAGAAAAAATTGTACTGATGACTGAAGTGATGAGCTATTAGCATTTTTTAGTGACATGTGCTGTAACATAGCTCTCTGTTCTGATGGTCTCTTTCTGTTATTGTCATCTTATAATTTTACAGGAGGTTGGAGTTTATATATTGAGTATTATTTTTCCTTATGGGAAATCCTGTGTAGAGTGCCTTTATAAAATAGTTATAAAATAGCTGCCTTTTTGGACATTTCACATAGGCGTTCTGTTATGAACGTACCCTGTTGGTGACGACAATTGTCCTGGGAGATAGAAGAGAGAAAAAGAACATGTTTTCAAGAGAACCATGATACATATACAGTTGTGGTCAACATTATTGGTACCCTTGCATTTTAGGTATGTTGTGTACAATATCTTGAATTGGAAATATCCAACTGTATATCACCATAATATTTTCTAAGGTATAAAACAAAAAAAAGATGTCTGTGCAACTTAGACATAGTAATTTCTGAGAAAAAAAACATTCTCCAGGACCAAGCAGGAAGTCAGTCCTCACATATGGGTGACTACGGTGCCAACAGAGCCCTCGTGCGGAGCATTTCCCCAACTTTCAAAGAAAGCCTTTGGGAATGCAGTGCGCATGCACGATCCCTTTCCCGCCCAAGGGTGCCATCTTGATCAGTCTTTCTTTTTCCGCGGAGCCCAACGGACGTAGTTCGTGTCACCCGGTAAAAGTTGATTTTTTTTCTACGATTTTTTGCATCTTTGTCCGGTTCAACGCCGGTTCCCCATCCTGCCTCGGCTCGGTACACCGGTATCAAGTCCGGTATCAAGCACATGTCTTTTTCCATTTTTGTCCTTTGTGACTAGCGTTTGCGCTTTTGCTGTTATTTTCACTGGCAGCCCCGTCTTTTGACCTTGCAGGGACCCTTTTCCCCCCGATGGCTGCCAGCGGGTTCAAAAAAATGTGATTGGTGTAAGAAACTTATGTCTCTCACTGAGGAGTCTCCTGACACCTTCCGGACCTGGTGCAGCCCATCGGACTCGCCTCAGAGACGGTTGTTCCCCCCTCCCCCTCGGAGGCTACCCGGTTCTCGGATTTTGTCAGGGACATGGCCAAGGCTTTGGCATTCCCTGTGGATGCCGAGGAGGAGCCGAGGAGCTCGATGCTCTCCAGTATGATTTTCCTCCAAAGGAAGCCTTTACTGTACCGGTTCCTCCGATGCTGGAACAGCTGCTCTTCCGTATGTGGGAGGCACTGGCCTCGGTGCCGGTTCTTAGCAAGCGGGTCGATTCCATTTATCGAGTCCATAAGAGCCCTGGGTTCCAGAAGGCGCAGCTACCGCACAACTCCATGGTTGTGGAATCGGCCATGCACAGGATGAAAAGTCAAAAGATGCACTCCTTGGTGCCTCCCGGCCGGGAGGCCCAAAACCTGGATGCCCTCAGTAGAAAGTGCTTCCAGGGCTCTATGCTGGCCTTCCGTGTCCAGACTTACCAGCTGTACATGGGCATGTACTTACGGGACTTGGCAAAGGAGATTGCCGGGTTCTCGTCTGGCCTCTCCGAGGAACCCTTGCGGAGATTCAAAGCCTTGTCTTCAGGGATCCGAGAGTGCTTGAAGTTTATATCTCGAACAGCCTATGACGGCTTCGAAGCTTCGGCCTGGGTAGCAGCGGCCGGCATCGGTGCACGCCGTCAGGCCTGGCTACAGTTGTCGGACCTGGAGTCATGGGTACAGGATAAGTTGGTCGATGTCCCATGCCGAGGTGACAACCTATTCTGCAAGCCCATGACTGAAAAGGCTGCAGAAATCGAGACAGAGACTCTCACCAGCACAAGACTGTCCAGAAAGACTTCTGCCCCTTCTCAAAAAAAGAAGAGCTCGGGAAAGAAGCCCTTTTTCATGAGGAAGGGTGCTGCCTACAAAACCTACCCTCAATATCAGGCCTCTCCAGCTCCCCAACAGGGCCAGCAGGCCAAAGGGGCAGGGGCATAGGCCCCGTAGGCAGAAAACCCCCAAGCCCCCAGCTCCTGCTCAGTAGGGAGAGGGTTTTTGACTCCCACAGCATAGCCTCTCCTCTGCAGGTGGCTCCACTCGGCACAGGAGGTCGGCTGACCCTGTACGCATACCGATGGCCAGCCATCACAGGGGATACCTGGGTACTCAGCATAGTCCAAAAGGGCTATATGCTCCATTTACACCAGCTACCCCCTTCCTGCTATCCAGGGGAGCCTCCAAGACTCCCTCTACACAGGAACCTCCTCCTTCAGGAGTTGGCAAGTCTTCTAAAGGAACAGGCAGTGGAACCGGTGCCCCACCACCTGAAAGGGCAAGGCTTCTATTCCAGGTACTCCCTGGTACCGAAAAGAACAGGAGGCCTCAGGCCTATCCTAGACTTGCGAAATCTGAACAAGTTTCTAGAGAGGGAAAAGTTCAAGATGTTTACCCTTGGGATACTGCTGCCCTACCTCCAGCAGAGAGACTGGCTATGCTCCTTAGATCTAAAGGATGCTTATACTCACATCCTCATTCATCCAGACCACAGACAATACCTCAGATTTGTAGTGGGAGGAAACCATTTTCAGTACAGGGTGCTTCCCTTTGGCCTAACCTCTGCCCCCAGAGTTTTCACCAAATGCCTGGCGGTGGTGGCGGCTTTTCTCAGGAATCGGGGGATTTTTGTCTTCCCATACCTGGATGACTGGCTGATCAGGGTCCAGTCTCTCCAGGAGGCCCAATAGGCCACTCTTCACACTGTCTCTCTTCTTCAGCATCTGGGCTTTGTCATAAACTACGCAAAGTCCTCTTTGCTCCCCTCTCAGAACCTAGAGTTTATAGGGGCCAGGTTGGAAACCCTTCAGGCAAGAGCTTACTTGCCCGAGGACAGGGCCCACAGACCTATGGACTTGGCCAACCAGCCCATCTGCACATGCGTGCTGCTCAATGTTGCCTCAGAGATCAGTGGACACAAGCCACCAGCGACCTCCGAGACAGGGTAAAGGTGTCCAGGTGACTTCTGAACTCCTTACAGTGGTGGCTACATCTGCCAAGCCTCAGGGGTGTACCTTTTCAGGCTCCAGCACACACAAGGGTGCTGACGACAGATGCTTCCTTAATGGGCTGGGGTGCACATTGCTGGGGCACGTGCACTCAAGGCCTGTGGTCCCCTCAGGGGGCCACATAGCAGATCAACCTTTTAGAGCTGCGAGCAATCCGCTTAGCTCTGCAAACCTTCTGCCATCCTCTCTCTCAACAGTCTGTCCTAGTTCAGACGGACAATCAGGTGGCAATGTTCTACATGAACAAACAAGGGGGCACAGGGTCCGGGCCCCTATGTCAGGAGGCACTGGACCTTTGCTCCTTTGCAGTCCGACAAGGCATGTTTCTCAAAGCAGTTTATCTACCTGGTCAGGAGAACTTCCTAGCAGACAAGCTAAGCAGGATTCTCCAGCCTCACAAATGGTAGTTGAATCCATTGGTGGTCCAGCAGATCTTCCTCCGCTGGGGACTTCCATCCATCGATCTCTTTGCAAGTCCACTAAGCCGTCAGCTGCCCAGGTTTTGCTCCAAAAACCAGTCCAGAGGCGTATAGTGGAAAAATGAATCCTTTATTAAAAAATTATTAATAAAGGTTTCATTTTTCCACTATACCACGCCTCTGGACTGGTTTCTGCATCTTACGTGGTATTTGTTTGGTTAATGTTGTACCCAGGTTTTGCTCCAGACAGCCGCATCCCCTGAGGATGGCAGCAGATGCTTTTCTAATCTCTTGGTCTACGGGCCTCCTGTATGCGTTTCCTCCCACGCCCCTGGTGGCCCGAACTCTGTTCAAGATCCTCCGGGACAAGGCCTCAGTGATTCTGCTAGCCCCCAGATGGCCCAGGCAGCCGTGGTTTCCACTTATTCTACAGTTGGCGGTGGAAGCTCCGTTCTCTCTGGGGCTGCAACACGATCTCCTGTCTCGAGCAGGGTTCCCTTCTGCACCCCAACCTCAGGTCGCTCAATCTGATGGCCTGGCTGCTGAAAGGATAGTGCTAGCTCCCTTACTTCTATCTAAGGAGGTTGAGGAGGTGGTCTTGGCCTCTAGGAAGCAGTCCACCAGAAAGTCCTATGCCCTCAAGTGGCGTAGGTTTACGGTATGGTGTGCTCAGCGCAATGAAGATCCTTTCTTGTGCCTTGTACCAGGAGTACTGCAGTATCTACTTCACCTTTCAGACCTAGGCCTTAAGTCTGACTCTGTTCGGGTCCACCTCAGTGCTTTGTCAGTGCACCACTCACCTGTGGAAGGGCAGTCTCTGTCGGTTCAACCCTTGGTATCCAGATTTCTCAGAGGTCTGCTTCTTCTCAAGCCTCCGGTTCGTCCACTGGCGACTGAGTGGGATTTGAAGGTGGTCTTGCAGCAACTTACTCGCCTACCGTTTGAGCCGATGGCTACTTGCCATTTGCGCTTCCTCTCTTGGAAAGCGCTATTCCTGGTGGCTCTTACCTCAGCCAGACGTGTGAGTGAACTACAAGCTCTGGTTTCTGATAGACCATACACGCAGTTCAGTAGGAACAGGGTGGTCCTACGGACCCATCCCAAGTTCCTCCCAAAAGTGGTCTCCTCTTTCCACCTCAATCAGGAGGTGGTTCTTCCGACCTTTTTTCCCAGGCCACATGCCAGCCGGGCTGAAACAGTCTTGCATACCCTGGACTGTAAAAGGGTGTTGTCCTTTTACATAGAACGTACGCGGGAGCATCAAAGGGCTACTCAGCTCTTCGTCTCGTTTGATCCTAATAGGATGGGGTTAAACTGTCTCCAAGCATACGTTGTCCACTTGGGTAGCAGATTGCATCGCCTGGGCATAGAGGGCAGCCGACCTCCCCTTGCAGGGTCGGGTTATAGCCCACCGTGTCAGGGCGTAAGCCGCGTCAGTAGCTCATCTCCGCTCTGTTCCATTGGCAGACATCTGCTGGGCTGCAACTTGGTCTTGAAGCCAGACTTTTGCAGCCCATTACAGCCCATTTCGGCCAGGCGGTACTTCGTAATCTCTTTGAAATTTAGGCAATTCCTACCCTCTTGCCCTTTGTGTTGTGCTACCGTACGGGGTGCATTCTCAGAGAAAATTCTTATCACGGATGCTGAGGCTCTTGAGAGGGAGCCATTTTTTCAGCTCTGGGTACACGGTAGCCTAGAGATGGGGAGTCCCATATGTGAGGACTGACTTCCTGCTTGGTCCTGGGGAAAGCGTAGTTACTCACCTGTAACAGGTGTTCTCCAGGAGCAGCAGGAATCAGTCCTCACGACCCTCCCTCCCTCCCCTGGAGTTGCAGTCCTATCCTTTATTTTCATTTTTGCTGTCTTTTAGCTATGTCATCAGACTGAGCAAGATGGCACCCTTAGGCGGGAAGGGGACCGCGCATGCGCAATGCATTCCCAAAGGCTTTCTTTGAAAGCTGTGGAAATGCTCCGCACGAGGGCTCCGTCGCCGCCGACGTCACCCATATGTGAGGACTGATTCCTGCTGCTCCTGGAGAACACCGGTTACAGGTGAGTAACTACGCTAAATATGACCTGAACAGGATTAATGGCACCCTTCACTAATATTTGGTTGCACAACCCTTGGCAGTGATGACAGTCTCCAAACCTTTTTAGTAGCCATTTATATTTTCGTACATCTATATGCAGGTAGTTTCTCCCACTCTTCAACTGCGATTGTTCCAGCTCATGAATGTTTCCAGGATTCCTTTTACCAATGGCCGATTTCAGCTCTTTCTAAAGGTTCTTGATTGGATTGAGATCAGGACTCATTTTTTTTCCTTTTTAACCATTCTTTTGTTTCTTTGGATATATGTTTTGGGTCATTGTTTTGCTGGAGAACCCATGACCTTCGACCCAAACCTAGCTTTCTGACACTAGGTAGCACATTTCACTCCAGAATACCTTGGTAGTCCTCTGACTTTGATTCCTTTAATACAGTTCAGTCCTCCGGTTTCTGAGGCAGCAAATCAGCCCTATAACATTATGGAACCTAGACCATATTTAACTGTAGGAAGGATGCTTTTTCCTTATAAGTTTCATTTATTCATCTGTATATGTATCGCTGGTCTGCATTGCTGAAGAGCTCAAGTTTGGTTTCATCTGTCCACAGAACGTTTTCCAAGAAGCATTGTAGTTTCTCAAGGTCAGTTTGGGCAAATATTAACATGCCTTTTCATGTCTGTCTTTGAGCAGTGGGGTGAACTGTAGACACAGGAATCCCAAGGTCTTTGGAGATGGCCTTATGCCCTTTGAGGTTTGGTGATAATAGCTTTTCTGGTGGTCTTCACCATTGTGTAAATGGAGCAGAGAGTGAATATGACCATTTTAAACATTAGAACCATCTTTCATTGTTTCATTCAAGTCATGTAAGTATTGACAATTGATCACAGGTGCATCTCATTTTACTACAGTGGGAATGTGGTTCTTCTGTTCAAACTGATTTGAATTGTTTATAAGGGTGCCAATAATGTCCTGGCAATGTCCCAATTTTTATACTATTTCCTACTATTTCCTATTTTATTTGGTCTTTTTATTTGATTCTTTTATGTGTTTGAATTAGTCCAAAGCCATTTCACTGACCACTTTTTCTTTTTGGAGAGATTGGATATTCTCCAGGAACAAGCAGGAAGTCAGTCCTCACATATGGGTGATGTCGGCACTGACGGAGCCCTCACTGAAGCATCCCCCCAGCTTTCAAAGAAAGCCTTTGGAAGATGCCACCACGCATGCTTGATCCCCTTCCTGCCCACGGGTGCCATCTTGCTCAGTCTCTTTTTTTTCCGTGGCGCCCTTCAGACGTTGTCTGGCTTGTCCCCAGAAAAAGTAGATTTTTTTGTTTTTGTTCCTCGAGTTTCCAGCTCACCTCCGGTTTTGTGCCTACCGACCTCAGTGCCTCAGCATCAGGTTTGGTTCAGAAGTTTTGTAGTTTTCGTTTCCTTTTCTTTTCTGGCGCCTTTGTGCCTTTTTTTCTTCCACTGGCAGACCGGAGGGTCTTTTTCCCCCATGGCTACCAGTGGGTTTAAGAAGTGTGATCGGTGCTCTAAAACCATGTCTTTGACCGACACACACGACTGCTGTCTTCGTTGCCTCGGGCCAGACCATGACCTGGCGGCCTGCGGTCTCTGCAAGAGGATGTCCAGCAAGGCCCTCAAGAGCCACCATAAACATAAACAAGTTCTTCCCCGAGTCCCCAGTACCTCCCAAAGCCAGGCCTCATCTGAAGCCCTGACACCTCGGGCGGAGCTTTCCGAGCCCAAGCCTCACCGTGGGTCCTCAGAAAGGGGGTCTCCCTCGAGGGAACACAGAAAGAAGAAACAACCCTCAAAGGCAGCGTCCTTGGATGGTTCCGACCGGCCCGGGGCCCGGTAGACACCCTCAAGTCAAAGGCTTTCTTGCCCAGGGACAGAGCTGATTCGCTTCGGTCCTTTGCTCGGGACGTACAGCACTGTCCCTCGGTGCCTGCCCGACCTCTTCTGCGCCTCCTCGGGCACATGGCCTCCATGGTCCATGTCACCCTGGACATTCTCCTCCACATGAGGACAGCACAGTGGTGTCTCCAGGACCCCACTGGTCTCAAGCCATGGGCCGTCTTCGGGACCGAGTCTCGGTGACCTGCCAGTTGGCAGACTGCCTGGACTGGTGGCAGTCATCCCGGCATCTCAGAGCGGGCATGCCTTTTCAGGCCCCAAGTCACTCGAGGGGCCTCACCATGGATGCCTCCCTGCTCAGCTGGGGAGCCCACTGTGGAGATCTCTGCACTCAGGGCAACTGGTCACCAGATAAGAGCACCCAGCAGATCAACCTCCTGGAGCTCCGGGCCATACACCTTGCCCTGAGGGTCTTCTGTCACCACCTACGTCACCAGCCAGTGCTGGTCCAGACAGACAACCAGGTGACAATGTTCTACATAAACAAACAAGGGGGCACAGGGTCTCGTGCCCTTTGTCAGGAGGCACTGGTCCTCTGCTCATACATAATCGATCAGGGAATCCTCCTGCAGACAGTGTATCTGCCAGACCAGGAAAACCTGCTGGCCAACAGGCTCAGCAGGGTTCTCCAGCCACACGAGTGGCGACTGGACTCCAAGGTAGCCAGTCGGCTTTTCCGTCTCTGGGAGGAACCTGTGATGGACCTGTTTGCCAGTCCGGACAATTTTCAGTTGTCCCGCTTTTGCTCCTGGCAGGCCCACCCCTCCAGAGTGGCAGCGGACGTGTTCCTAGTCTCATGGTTGGAGGGCATCCTGTACTCCTTCCCTCCGATACCGCTGATCGCCAAGACCCTATTCACTGTGCTCAGCGACAGAGCCTCGCTCATCCTGATAGCTCCTTGGTGGCCCAGGCAGCTGTGGTGTCCACTACTGCTGAGGCTGGTGGTGGTCCCCATCCCCCTGCTATCCCAGGAGGGGGGCTATCTCCTGCACCCCAATCTCTGGTCCTTCTTGCTGACAGCATGCCTGCTGAGAGGGTAACTCTGGCCCCCCTCAATCTCCCGGTGGATATGGAGAACATTTCGCTGGCCTGTCGCAAGGCCTCCACTAGGAAGGCTTACGCCCTCAAATGACACATGTTCTCTGCTTGGTGTGTCCAACAAGGAGCTGATCCTTTCCTCTGACTGGTGCCTCTGGTGTTACAGTACCTTCTCCACCTGTCTCCCACTGGGCTCAAGTCTAACTCCGTTCAGTTGCACCTTAGTGCCCTGGCAGCGCACCACTATCCGGTGGATGGTAAGCCCCTCTCTGTCCAACCATTGGTGACCCATTTCCTTAGGGGCCGCCTTCTATCAGAGCCCCCAGTTCGCCCTTTGGCAACCGAATGGGATCTCAGCGTGGAGTTGGGGCAGCTCACTCTCCCATCCTTTGAGCCTCTGGCTACCTGTCACCTTTGCTACCTCTCGTGGAAGGTGGTTTTCCTGGTTGCGCTCACCTCCGCGTGCAGAGTTAGAGAGCTCCAAGTCCTTGTGGTGGAGGCGCCTTATACCAGGTTCGACAAGAACAGAGTGGTGCTTCTCACGCACCCCAAATTCCTGCCGAAGGTAGTGTCGCCCTTCCATCTTAACCAGGAAGTGTTGCTCCCTACCTTCTTTCCAAGACCTCACTCCAGTCGGGTAGGAGACAGTCCTTCACACCTTGAACTGCAAGAGGGCCTAGTCTTTCTATATCCAATTAACTCAGGGCCACCGCAAGGCTTCTCAGCTGTTTATCTCTTACGACCCCAGTAGGCTGGGGGAGATGGTGACTAAGTGTACACTGTACACCTGGGTGGCGGACTGTATTACCCTCACTTATGAGCAGGCGGGGATCCTGCTGGAGGGCCACATCACAGCGCACCGTATCAGGGCCATGGTGGCTTCAGTGGCAAACTTGCGCTCTGTCCCGATGGTGGACATCTGCCGGGCCACCACCTGGTCTTCGGTACATACTTTTGCAGCCCATTACTGCCTGGAAAGAGAGTCCCGACGGGGCAGTGCCTTTGGCCAGACTGTGCTTCATAACCTTTAAGCAATCTAGGCAACTCCTACCCTCCGACCTTCTGTGTTCAGGCTACCGGAGTACTGTGGTCTGTAGACACAGACTCATTTGCTGCTGCTTGCGGCTCCCCATGAGGGAGCCCCTATTTTTGCTATGGGCTTTTGGTAGCCTGTAGCTGGGGAGTCCCATATGTGAGGACTGACTTCTTGCTTGTTCCCAGAGAAAGTGTAGTTATTCACCTGTAGCAGGTGTTCTCCGGGGACAACAGGACTCAATCCTCACAACCCTCCCTCCTCCCCTTGAAGTTGCTTCTTTATCATCCTCTATTTTTTTGCCGTCTTTTAGCTATGTCATTTGACTGAGCAAGATGACATCCTTGGTGGGGAAGGGGACCACGCATGCGTGGTGGCATATCCCAATGGCTTTCTTTGAAAGCTGGGGGAATGCTTCCGCAAGGGCTCCGCAGTATCGACGTCATCCATATGTGAGGACTGATTCCTGCTGTCCCCAGAGAACACCTGTTACAGGTGAGTAACTACGCTTTAAATGGTTGAACTGTAATGGTGCCGGTAATGTTGACCACAACTGTATGAGTTTTGTATGTACTGCGTTGATTGTATGCAAATCTATTCATTTTATTGTGGATATCCTGAAAACCAAACTTGCTAGATTTGTCATGAGGACTGGATTAATAGCCACTATGCTAGAAAAATTTAAATATCAAATAGACTAAAACAGAACAAGAAGCTAGTGTTTCAGTAGGAAAAGGAGTTTGTGTGAAGCAGTCATGTTATAGAGTTGGAATGAGGGAGCAGTAGTGAATGCTTGAAATGGCCTAGAAGTAGAGTTGTTAACTAACAAAGTAGTGACAGAATTCACGTGTGCCTGGAACAGATACATGGTAAGGGTAAGGGGGGAGATGGTCAAACAACAAATAGGGTCTGCAGTGACACAGCTGGGAGCAACTGGTAAAGTTGGATGGGCCAAGAGGGCCTTATATGCTATGACTTCACTATGTATATGCAAACTCTTAATGTCAGCAGGATAACAATTATTTAATTTAGTTTAAAAAGCAATACCTACCCAGCCACCTTAAGGCCCTCATCCAGAAAATAGAAAAGGTGTTCAACTTTCTCCGGAACACCCCTCAGTTCTGTTCTCGCCACAGTTCCAACAGGAGTTTATCCCACATATCTGGCACGATAATCACAAATACGTGACTCCATTTCTGCAAATGTACCCAAGAATAGTCTGGAACAGCGAGGAGATGACCTTGACTCGAACGCAGTGGCTTCCCAGAGCAGTATCACTGCAGCAACCCTCATAAATTTGTGGGCCAACCCTCCCTTAAAACTTTAAAAGTCACTGAAAACTTAGAAATACATCACACACATACTGACAGCCAGTGAAGCTCCCTCAAATCATCCATCATTGACTCTCGTCAGCTTTGATCTACAAGCATCCTCTCCGGCGCATTCTGAACTAACTGCAATCACTGTATCACATATGGTAACTTCACCTATTGGAGGTTATAATAGTCCAGCAATAAAGTGACCAACTCCTTTGTCACTATCCGAATAGCATCCCTCTCCAAGAAATGTTTCAATTGCCCTCACTAACTTCAATTGCCCATAAGCCAATTGAACTATCTTGTAGATCTGCACCTGCAACGTAAGATCACCATCCAATTGCACCCCCAAATCACAGTTTACTACTTTATACTCCAACCATTGTCCTGCAGTGTACAGCCAAATGCCCAAATTACCCCATCTGCCTGCTAGTCCACACCACAATATTTCCAACTTTGTTGTGTTCAAAACCATGCAGTTATTCTGTAGCCACTGCGTTATTAACTCAAACTCCTATTTAACTCAAATCTTCTATTTAACACACAAATTTTCTCCTCTCCATTTCTCCCCAAAGGGACCACCATCTGAACATCAGTGTATAAAAAACCTACAGAAAACCACACTTGCAAATCAATTATGCTGATGGATGCAAGAAAATATTAAAAAGAGTCAGAGACAATGCCACGTCCTGTGGTACACCACAGGGCAGATGATAAATCTTCAACAATTCCCCCTCAAGAACAACCAAAACGGTCTACCCTGCAGAAAGGAAACCAGCCATACCAGCACACTCCCAGAAGATCCCAACTGGCAACAATGCGAGATCTCGCTTTCTACCAAATCAAAAGCCGTGGTAAACTTCAAGATAATGACTGCCTCCCCTCTCTCTCTGGCCTGATAGATGATATTGGTCACAGCCGTCAGTAGAGTAGAGACTCTGTTCCTGAATCTCTACGAAACCCTCCCTGTCCCCACTCCAACCCCTCCCCCCATCTCCTCCCAAATAATCATCAAAATGTGTCACCATCCCCTTTTCTAAAATTTTCGTCAACACTGACAGGGACCCAGTAGCTCCTGGGTTTTCTTGGCAATGTGACTGTAAGTAGATTGCCAGGCCTTTCTTACAAGGCAATGGAGGGTTAAGTGACTTTCCCAAGGTCACAAGGAGGCTGTGGGAATCGAACCCTGGTCTCTTGGTTATCAAGCCAGTGCTCTAGCCATTAAGCTGCTACACCATGGTTTCAAATTAGAACACTTCATATCACTCCCTTTCTTTGGGATAGGCATTACCATCCCCTCCTTTAGCATCTCCAGATAAAGATCCTGGACAAAAGACGCTTTAATGATATCTGTCATCAGTCTTAACATCTGACTAGAGCAAAATCTCAACAGCTGACCAGGAATACAATCGGTTTACATCCACAACATATGCACCTTTTTCAAAATACCCATCAATCGCTCTTCCAACACAGACTGAAAAACCTCCCAAAGTAAGTTGTCCAGGTTGTATAGTTTCTTCCAGATCCATGGTCCAAAATGGCAGCGTCTTTATGGCACCAGCAGAGGGTACTTTTCTTGAGTGATGACAACTTAGTTGCAGCTGACAGAGAGCCCATTGAGCTGTGTAAACAAAAAAAAGTGTGCTAAAATTTATCACACATTTTCTTAACTGTTTCTTATTGTGGTAATAAACCCCCCAATGCAGTAAACTAATAAGATGCAAATGAATTGGGAGTTTAAAAAAAAAGTGTGCCAGAGTGCACTAGGTTTAGCTTACTTTTTACCTCTGTAAGTGCACTAAAAACAGTAGTGGTTAAAGTTAGAAGTTAAGTTTAACTCATGCCTCTAACCACTGAATAAAAAAAATTGGTGGCTCTTTGATTCAGACTGGAACTCTGCCCCAGGACCCTGAGACAGAGAACATCTGCCTTAGCCAGCAGACTGAGAAGTGATGCATTTGGGACTTGCAGAGAAAATAGCAGCACTGAAATTTTAAGAAGTGAGAACAAAGAGAGGGAATGGATAGAAAATAGCAAGGAGTAGAAGGGAAAAAAAATGTGAAGTTTTCTAATATATTTCCAGAAACAGGGAGCTGTTGTAATAGTCAAATTAGTATGGTAAGTAATACTTAAAAGAAACAAATATAGGTCAACAGTTGGTGCAAGACACCTTTTTCTCTTGTGCAGGAACATGAAACCTTGCTTTCCAAATGGCAGAATAAAAATACGGAGAATATCATTGAACTGCACAACAAGGCCCCAGTCTGGAATGACGACACTCAATCCTATGTTTTAAACTTCCATGGGAGAGTTACTCAGGCTTCTGTGAAGAACTTCCAGATTGTCCATGACAATGATCGTAAGTTTCAAAACAAATGCAAAGTGGACTAAAGCTTTTCTTATTGTGTTCCATCTCATTGCCTCTAGCTAGGGTTTGAATATGGTAAAACAGGCTTAAGAGCCAATGGTTGAGAACTCATTCATGCTTCCTGCCATCACCACTAAAGTATGACATTGAATAGTGATTAAATAAAAATGTTGGGCCCAATGGTGGTGGTGGTTTTAAAGCGACTAGCTGCTGTTGCTAAATCTGACTCTGATATTCAATGCTGCGGCCATATCTGGGTATAGGCATTAAATATCTAGGTCGGTTGAATAGCATTGAGGCTAATAGGCAGCCACTGTCTGGTTAGCTTTGGCGGTGAAAGTTAGGATAGTCTTTACTGTGCCTAACTTTCTCTGCTGAGGGATAACTGGGTAGTGGCTGAATATCGCTGATCTCCAGGGACAAGCAGGAATGCATTTTTCACATATGAGTGATGTCCTCCGACAGGGGCCCTTGTGGGAACACTCCCTAGCTTCCAATAGAGGAAGCCTTTGGGAGCATCCGTCCGCACATGCATGCATGCCTTCCTGGCTTCCCAGATTATGCTCTTCCGTCTTTGTTTTTCCGCGGAGTCCAACAGACGCTTGCCCTGACACCACAGGTGGGGTTGCCACACTCTCCATAGTGCGGCAACCCCACCTGAAAAAACATTACAGAACAACAGGAAACACAATGCCCCCTGATATTCAACTGTGATCAACGAACAAAAAAAGCAACTACGGAGATTGGAAAGACAATGGCGGCAAACTAAAAGCCCACAACACCTAACAAGATGCAACAAACTGCAAGCTATATACCATGACACAATAAACAACCACAAGAGAGAATACCACTCAAACCTAATAATGAGCTCCATCAACAGACCAAGAGAGCTCTTCACCATAGAAAATGCTCTAATAAAAGAACCAATGGAACCATATGACCCAAACTCAATATCACCACAAGACATAGCAGACTTCTTGCAGCAGAAGTACACCAAGACATCTTAGAGAAACCACTCAAAGCTAACTCATACCGCACCATGGATATCACATGGGAAAAATTTCATGTCCCTACAAGAAAACAGCTGGATACGATCATAACTAATTATCAACACAACAACCTCACCTAATGACTCATGCCCTGTTAGCTGGATCAAGCAAACAAGAGAGTTCCTAATACCATACATACATAAAACCGTGGAATCATCATTTACCCAAGAATACTCCCTCCCCCCAACTTAAGAATGCCTCCATTAGCCCTATCGTGAAGAATAATAATCTTGACAAAAAGGACCCAAGCTCTTTCTGCCCAATATCAAGTCTCACATTCATAACGAAGATAATTGAAAAAACAGTACAGTATCAATTACAAGACCACATAGATACATCTGACCCGCTCGACCCACATCAATACGGATTTAGACAAAATCACAGTGTGGAAACACTAATGACAGCACTTATAGATACTGTTGTCACAGGCATTGATAACATACTACATGGCTTTGTTTTATGCTTTATAGATATCATTGACGCTTTTGACTCTGTCAACCACAACATACTACTCCAGAGACTCCAAGAGACGGAGATAAATGGTACAGTGCTAGACTGGTTCCTCTCCTACTTGTCACACCGTAACCAACAAGTGAGAACCAAAAACAAACAATCTAAACCATTTCAACAATACCAATGTGTTCCACAAGACTCAGCCCTCTCTGCACTATTTAATATATATCTTAAACCAATATGTAACATCATAAAACAACATAACATCTACTATAGAATTTACGCAGACGATATAATGGTATTCACCCAAATCAACATCCATAAACTGGACTACTCCCAAATCACAGCATGCCTTGAAGCAGTGTCCGAGTGGCTCAAACGACAGAATCTTCTCATTAACTTTAAAAAATCTGAAATTGATACACATCACCAGAAATACTAAATTCTCTCCACCAGACTCACTCAAGATACTAGACTACACCCTAACCAACAAAAAAGAGGTCTAATATCTTGGAATAACTTTTGACCAACAGCTCAGCTTCCAGCCGCACATAAAGAAAACAACCAGATCAGCCTACCACAAGTTGAGGACCCTCGACAAACTTAAACCACTGCTAACAGACAATGACTTCAGGGCAGTATGCCAGGCCTTAGTAACCCCTATAATAAATTACTGTAATGTGATATATCACGGACTTCCAAGGAAAACAACACTCCCTCTGCAACTCGTGCAAAACACTGCTGCGAGAATCATTACAGGAACTGCAAAATACAATCATATAACCCCAACACTTCAACTACATTGGCTTCCTGTTGCTGTACGTGCTAAATGCAAAAGCATATTAATAATCTTCAAAATACTAAACAAATCTATCCCTGCCGACTCTTCAACCGTTGATCCAGAAATCAAGTCTAACCAGAACAAGAAGTAGTACAGACATCAGCATCATCGAAACTCCAAAAAAACTACAGATCATCAAAGCAATTCACGTGCACCAGAACCTTCTCTCTGTATGTTCCCTGACTTTGGAATCATCTACCTGCCCCAATGCGAGCATTCAAAGACCTACTTGACTTCAGAAAAGCCATCAAGACCCATCTATTCCTTGAATACTACGGTCCCACCTAGTATTACAAATGCCACAGTGAGATATTACAGATGTATATAATGGCAACTGCTAAATGTAGCTATATCACTTCAATCTGCAACAATGTTACTGTACATAGCCATTGTTAAATGTATCCACTACCCCATATATTCCTCCAAGTTCCTACTCCCTGTTCTATGCAAAAGCCTATTGCTATGTTTGTTCCATGTGAACCACCTTGAATTAATGATAAGGCAGTATACAAAACCCGTTAAATAAATAAACCTTTTTTTCTTCTGTGCACTTTAGGGTGCTTGTTCTTTTTGCCTTCGAGACCATCGCTCAACAATGATAGTGTCCTTTTTGGCACTCTAACTTACTTTTATTTTCTTTCTTTTTTACTTTGCAGTTCCCATGGTTTTTTTCGTTGGTTCCAGCTGCCATTGAGTTTTTTGACATGGCAAAGCTGTTTTTCCTAGCATGGAGAAGCCAGCTAGTGGTTTTGAGAAATGTACATCCTGCAACCGCACTATTTCGTTTTCCGACAAGCACAATTGGTGCTTACAGTGTTTGGGTCCTGACCACAACCTGGACTCTTGTAACTTGTGCCTCGGTGTGGATCACACTGACTCCACTTGTCTACTCGGCCTGCAGATGTCTAGCAAGAGTCAGAGGAATCGTGATAAGCAGCGGGGGGAGCTTTTTGGCTCAAAAGCCTCTACTGCAGTGCCAGCATAGTCTGGAATCACTGCCCTCGGAGACTACATCCAACGATGCGGCGTTGCGTGCATGTGTGCGATCCGAGCCCCAGGATTGCGGAGTCTCGGACTGGGGGTTGTCCTTAGGAGGACCTCCCCCGTGGGCCCAAGACATCATCCAAGTCTGTCCAATCCTGGAGCCGGGTATAAGACCTCCAGTCCCCGGCCTTGGAGCCCTTGATCCAACGCTGTGGGGGATCGAGCTCAGTCCTTCAACACGATCACTATTGGCGATTTCCATTCGAGGGAGCCGTTTTCAGGCATGCCTTCGAAGCCCAAACCGAACACTTTGGAGATCAACGATGAGTCGCCCAACACAATGTTACACAGGGATACCCTCTCTGAACAATCTACTCACCCTCGCGTTCCTCACCCGAGGACCTCGTGTTCCTTGAATTTGTCCAGGGGATGTCGAAGGCTCTGGCCTTTGTGGTGGAGCCGGAGGATGCGTCTTGTGCTGAGGATTTGGAGATCTTCTAGTATGAGGCCACTCCAAGGGAGGCATTGGCGATCCTGATTCCCTCCATCCTGGAGCACTTGCTGTTCAGGATGTGTGAGAGTTCGGTGACAGTGCCGATAGTGAGTCAGTGACTCGATTCCCAATATAGAGTTGCCAAGAGCCTGTGCTTTCAGAAGACGCAGCTGCCTCACAACTCCATGGTGGTGGAGTCGGCCATACATCATATAAAGAGTCAGAAGACACACTTCTCGGAGCCCCCTGTTAGAGATGCCTGCACCATGGATGGGTTTGATAAAAAATGTTACCAGGGCTTGATGCTTGCTGCCTGCATCCAGGCTTACCAGCTGTGCATGGGCATGTACCTGAAAGACCTGGCAAAGGAGCTCACTGGGTTCTCAGCTGGGCTGGCAGGTGAATCTCTCAAGCGCTTCCAGATGCTCGTCGTCTCTGCCAAGGAATGCTGCAAATTCCAGACTCAGACGGCCTATGATGGCTTTGAGTCTGTAGTTAAAGTGGCTGTTGTGGGCATTGGTGTCCACCGCCTGGCTTGGCTACAGTCTTTAGACTTGGAGTAATGGGTACAGGACAAACTGGCCAATGTCCCCTGCTGAGGAGAGAACCTCTTCGGAAAATCCATGAACAACAAGGCAGCCAAGTTGGAGTCAGAGTTCATGACCAGGACTAGGCCTGTAAGCAGACAGACCCCCAAGCCCTGAACAGCACCTCAGCTGCAGCCTGGGGGTGGGGGTGCTTTTGACTCCTTGGGCATAGGTCGGCTTCCCTCCGAGGACCAGGGCCCAAGGCACATGGGAGCATATCTGGTTTACTTCACTTACATCTGGCTGGGCATCCCCACAGACACCTGGTGTTGCAGGTGGTGCAAGAAGGTTTCCTTCTGGACTTTGACCAGACACCTCTGCCCTTCTTCCATGGGGAACGTCCCATGACCTCCCTGTGCAGAGAGCTACTGTAGAAGGAACTAGAGTGCTTGCTCGAGGATCGGGCAGTAGAACCAGTCCCTCTGCCCCTCTTGGGCACAGAGTAATACTCCCGGTACTTCCTCATCCCAAAAAAGACAGGGGGCTTCCGGCCCATCCTGAATCTGCAGGACCTAAACTGCTTTCTGGTAAAGGAGAAGTTCAAGATGCTATCCCTTGGAACATTGCTGCCCTAACCTCCAGCAGGGAGATTGGCTATGCTCCTTGGATCTCAAAGATGCTGATCCATCCACGGCACTGTCGGTTCCTCAGCTTTGTCATCGGAGGCTGCCATTACTAGTACAGGGTGTTTCCCTTTGGCTTCTCTTTGGCCCTCCCCCGGGTGTTCACCAAGTGCCTCACCTTCACTTGCTGGGAGTCTTTGTCTTTCCCTATCTTGGCAACTGGCTCCTGAAGGCCAGCTCGCTGGAAGAGGTATGTAACACGACCCACCGCAGTACCAGGGTACTGCAGCATCAGGGGTTCATGATCAACTTCCCAAAGTCATATCTGCTACTGACCCAGTGCCTGGAGTTCATGGGAGTTCTTCTGGACTCCACCCAGGCCAGAGCCTTCCTCCCTCTAGACAGGGAGGCTGCTCATCTATGTCCGCCCATCTCTTACTGCACCTATTGGGACACATGGCCTTGGTTCATGTAACCCCGCAGTCTCATCTATGGATGCAACAGGCCCAGTGAATCCTCAGCTCTCAATGGACTCGGGCATGGGCCATCTGGAGGATTGGGTCCAAATAACCCAGCCTCTGGCGGCCTCACTCACCTAGCGGCAGAACCGATGGACTCTTATGGCTGGCCTACCCTTCCAGGCCTTGCTGACTCAATGTGTTCTAACCACGGACACCTCCAAGCTCAGCTAGGGAGCCCACAGGGCGCCTGGACTCAGGAGGAAAGTGCCCACTGGATCAACTTCCTGGAACTCAGAGCTGTGACAAATGTCCTTTGGGTGTTCTAGGCCCACCTGGCGGGCCAGATTGTCCTCGTTCAAATGGACAACCAAGTAGCGATGTTCTACATCAACAAGCAGGGGAGAACGGGCTTGTACCCCCACTGTTGGAAGGCAGTTCACCTGTGGACCTTTACCGCGGAGAAAGGCATGATCCTCTGGGTGGTCTACCTATCAGGCCAGGACAATCTGCTTACAGATTGACTCAGCAGAGTCCTTCAGCCCCACAAGTGGCACCTCAACCCAGCCGTGGCCATCTCCATCTTTCAATTTTGGAGGACCCTGACGTTGGACCTCTTCACCAGCCCTGAGAACGCGCAGCTGCTGCGCTTCTGCTCCTGTAGACTGACCCCAGAGTAGGTGGCGACAGACACGTTCCCCCTGCCTTGGTTTGGGAGCTTGCTATATGTGTACCCGCCTTCGCCCCTGGTTCCCAAGACCTTGCTCAAGGTTCGGTCAGACTGGGCCTTGGTAATTCTCATTGGTAGTCCCGGCAGCCATAGTTTCCTCTGCTCCTGCAGCTGTGGTGGATGGCCCATATACCCTTGGGCCATGCCCTGGACTTGCTCTCGCAGGAGGACAGGATCCTTCTTCATCCCATCCTCCTGTCCTGCACTCTGACAGCATGGCTGCTGAATGGTTAGCCCTAGCACACCACCACCTCCCCTGTGACATGGAGGACATCCTACTGGCATCCCACAAGGACTCAACTTGACATGTGTATGCTTTCAAATGGCATAGATTCTCAGTTTGGTACGCAGACAGGAATTTCAACCCTTTCTCTTGCTTGGTGCAGAACGTCCTACAGTATCTGCTGCACCTCTGCCGGGCTGATCTGAAATCCAATTCCATCAGGGTGCACCTCTGCGTCCTGGTGGCACATCACCACCTCGTCAATGGCCAACCTGTCTCTGTGCACCCACTTGTGGGCTGTTTTATGAGGGGGCTTCTTTCGCAGTCCCCCTGTCTGCCCACCACCGGTGGTGTGGGACCTGAACATTGTTCTCGGGAAGCTGATGGCTCCCCACTTTTGAGCTGCTTGCTTTGTGCCATATCAAGTTCTTGTCATGAAAAGTAGTACTCCTGGTAGTGCTCACTTCGGCCAGAAGGTTCAGTAAGCTGCAAGTGCTTGGGTAGCCCATGCTTCCTACACCAGGTTCCACAAAAACAAGGTCATCCTCTGGACTCACCCAAAATTCTTACCTAAAATGGTATTCATATCAACCAAGAGGTGGTCCTTCCCACCTTTTTCCCCAGGTCTCATGCATCCCAAGCTGAGACCTTGCTACACACCCTGGATTTCAAAAGGGCTCTGGCCTTCTACCTTGCAAGGACAAAGGCCCATCGCCACTCGTCACAACTGTTTGTCTCCTCTGACATCAACAGGCTTGTGGTTGCAGTCTCTAAGCATACCCCGTCTACCTGGGTGCAGACCGCATCTCTTTCGCCTATGAGCAGGCTGGACTCTCTCTGGAGTGTCATGTTACCGTGCACAATGTTCGCACTATGATGGCCTCAGAGGCTCACCTGCGCTTGGCCCCCCAGCAAGATATCTACCGGACCACCACCTGGTCTTCAGCCAGTACCTTTGCAGCGCATTACTGCTTGGAGGAGAGCTCACTGAGCGATAGCACTTCAGTCAGGCAGTACTTTGTCGCTCTTTGGGGAATAGTGCATCTCCTTCCCTCTGGCACTTTGTGTCCAGGCTAACAGAGACGTGATTCCATCGTCAATGTTGGGGCTGCATCACTGGACTTCAAGCCATCCAGCGCTCCTTGCTGCCTTTCACGGTTTGTCTGCTGGGTCTCCCGTGGCTCCTACAGGTTTTTTCTGTAGCTTGGGAGTTCCGACCCATATGTGAGGACTGACTTCTTCCTTGTTCCCGGTTTAAGCGTAGTTACTCACCTGTAACGGGTGTTCTCCAGGGACAGCAGTAATCAGTCTTCACAACTCTCTCTTCTCCCCATGGAGGTGTGGTTTTTTTTTAAATGCTTGATTAAGCTATCTCATCATACTGAGGTAAGATGGCACCTTTGGGTGGGAAGATGAAAGCTGGGGAGTGAATCCACGCTGGCTCCATCAATGCACCCATATGTGAGGACTGATTCCTGATGTCCTCGGAGAAACCTGTTACAGGTGAGTAACTTTGCTATCCCTCGACTCCCTAAGGAGGCTGCCACTCTTCCAGTCCATCATATTCTGCAGGACCTCATGTTTAGGATATGTGAGACCCCTCTCTCTTCCCTTGGTCAGTAAAAGGCTAGACACCATGTACAGGGTTCCCAGAAGGAAATTGCGTACCCTCAATGTTTTTGGCTGCCGATGCTTCCAGGCATCAATGCTGACTTGTCGCATGAATTCTTATATGCTTTATATGGATATGTTCCTTAGGGACATTGTGAAGGATCTTGTTCTCAGCCATAATTCCTTCAGAGAAGTTGGACGCCTACCGGTCCCTAGACTAGCATGATCAAGACTGTTCTAAGTTCATCACCAAAGCAGTTTTTGTCTCTTTTGAATCTACCATCATAGCTGCAGTGGTGGGCATTGGGGCCAGAAGGCTGGCTTGGTTGCAGTCTTCGGATTTCGAACAGTGGGTCCAAGACAAGCTAACAGACGTTCGCTGTCGAGATGAGAACCTCTTTGGTAAAGGCGAGAGAGAGAAGGCTGGTGAAATCGAGACTGATGACCTTACCATGAAGCTTCTCTCTCGTAAAACAGCTGATCCTTTTAGGGTGAAAGCCTCTGTTAAAAAACCCTTTTACCCTAAGAAAAAGTAGTATTACCCGTCTTATCCTGCTTACACAGTCTACCACGCTCACCAGGATCAGCAGAAGGCTCCGGCTCCTGGTCAATTCAAGAGGCCCAAGCTGCCTAAGCCTCAACCAGCCCTGCAACCCCAACCTGGGGCTAGCTTTTGACTGCTTTCTGGAGAATATTGCCATTCTTCCCTGAAGGAGCAACAGCCTACTCACATAGCAAGCAGACTGGTCCATTTTGCCCATAGGTGGCCCCTCTTAACATCAGAGCCCTGGACTCTACAAGTTGTCCTCAGGAGCTGCCTGCTACATTTCACCCACTTACCACCTCCCTTCTTTCCAAGGGAGTATTCTCGAACCTCTCTATCAGTCTGTTTTACAGCAGGAAGTCACCATCCTCCTAAAGGATGGTGTTATAGAATTTGTTCCCTGTGCACAGGAGAGGTTGAGGTTTTACTCACGATATTTTCTTATCTCCAAAAAATCAGGTGGATTCCATCTCATCCTAGACTTCTGGAGCCTCAGCAAGTTTCTAGTACAAGAAAAGTTCAAGATGGTTTCTGTAGAAATCCCACTGCCCTACCTTCAGAGGAATGATTAGCACTGTTCTCTGGATCTTAAGGATGTGTACACGCACATCTTCACCCATCTCACAGGCAATATCTTTGCTTCATGTTTGACAGCAGGCACTACCAATATCAAGTCCCGTCCTTTTGTCTGGCATCTTCCCCAAGAGTCTTCACGAAATGTCTGGTGATAGTCGTGACCTGTCTCTGCAGCCTGGGCATCTTCATCGTCCTCTGCTTAGATGATTGGCTTGTCAGGGGCGAGACACCACAGATGGGTGCATCTGTCCATTTAATGCACCGTCTTAGTGCTCGAACCACTAGGATTTGTCATAAACTTTCCAGAGTCGCATCTTTCTCTCACTCGGAAGCTATAATTCATAGGTGCTGTACTCAAAACAGCTCAGGCTCAAGCGTTCCTTCCTGAGAACCTCCTCAAAGGCCTCACAGAACTGGCAGGCAATTCAGTGCAGTCGCCACATCAGGATAAGAGGCATGCTTCGTCTGTTGGGTCACATGGCCTCCACTGTCCATGTGGTCCCCTACACACGTATCCAAGCACAGTGGACCCTCTCCTTCCAATGGAAGCAAGTGAAAGGCCTCCCTGAGATAGAGTGGTAGTTGTCTCTCTTCTAGCAGACTCCCTTCAACGTTGGGTCTTTCCTCACAACCTTCTTGCAGGGTTACCTTTTCAGATGCCTCCATCTCAATGGACGCTAACAACCAATGCGTCCAAACAGGGCTGGGGAGCTCATCTTGATGGCCTGGGCACGCAGGGCCTATAGTCTCAACAGGAGGCCTTGCATCAGATCAAGTTCCTGGAGTTGAGAGTGATAACCAATGCCCTTCGGGTGTTTCACCATCAGTTATCAGATCAATCTATCCTGGTTCAGACAGACAACTAGGTTGCTATGTTTTATGCCAACAAACAGGGAGGCACGGGCTCTCACCTCATCTGCTGGGAAGCAGTCCACTTGTGTACCTTTTCCATGACTCATGGAATGGCTCTCCGAACCATTTACCTGCTGGGCGATCAGAATGTTCTCGCGGACAATCTGTTAGATCCTTGGCCCTCATGAATGGACTGTCAGAAAATAGTCTATTGTGTCTTCTGGCTATGGGGAATCCTGGAGACCTATCTTTTTGCCACCCCACTCAATGCGCAGGTCCCTTGCTTTTGCTCCAGGATGCTGTCCCCACACCATCAAACCCCGAGAGCCTTCCTCCCTTCTCTGGGGAACAGGTCTGCTATATACTTTCCTGCCGATTCTGTTCATAGCCAAAACACTTTTCAAGCTATAGGCCAACAGGGGCACCATGATTCTGATATCCCCATTCTGGCCCTGACAGCCGTGGTTTCCCCTACTTCTTCATCTAGCTCAACGTCAACCTCTTCATCTTGGATGTGCACCACACCTGATTTTGCAGAATCATGGGGGTGCTGCTTCATCCCAATGTCCACGCGTTGGCATTCCGGAAGGACTCCACGCACCACACCTATACTTTTAAGTGGTGCCAGTTTGCGGTTTGGTGCTCTCAGCACACCCTCAATCCCTTCAATTGTCTGGTAAAGTCTCTTCTGCTGTACTTCTCCACCTCTCTTCCATGGGTCTCAAAATCAATTCCATTCGTATCCACCTCTGTGCCATTTTGGCTTCTCATTGGAGAATTGATGTAAAACCCATTTCTGCACCTCCATTGGGTAGCCTGCTTCATGCATGGGGGGGGGGGGGTCTCTTGACTAAGCCACTGAACCAGCCACAGCCTGTTGCCTAGGACCTTATTGTGGTTCTTGCTCAGCTTCTCAAGCCTCCTTTTGAGCCTCTCAGCACCACCTCTCGCAAGTTTCTTACTTGGAAGGTCACCTTCCTAGTTGCACTAATCTCGGCTTGCCGGGTCAGCGAACTATAGGCCTTAGAGGCACATTCTCCTTATACATGTTTTCACCACAACCGGGTAGTCCTGAGAACGCATCTTCATTTCCTTTAAAAGATTCTTTCCTTTCCACCTCAACCAGTCAGTCATTCTTCTGACCTTTTTTCTCAAACCACATGCACCTCAAGCTGAGGTTGCTCTTCATACCCTAGATTCCAAACAAGCTTTATTATATTACCTTGACAGAACCAAGGTACATCGAAAATCCTCGGTTATTCATTTCTTTTTATCCAATCATCTTGGTCTTCCCAAGACCAAACGTACTCTTTCTTTTTGGATAGCAGACTGCATATCCTTTGCATATGCTCAAGTGGGCCTAACATTTGAGGGTCACGTTACCACTCCCAGTGTCTAGGCCATGGCCACATCCGTAGCCCACTTGTGCTCTGTCTCTATAGCAGAAATATGTTATGCTGCCACATGGTCCTCAATTCACACCTTCGCAGCCCATTACTGCCTGGACAAGGACTCTCGTAAGGACAGTGACATTGGCCAAGCAGTACTCTGGCACCTCTTTGGGACTTGGCTGCACCTCCTTCCTTCTGGCCCTCTGTCCATCCAGACTCTCACCACTGTTTTCTCGATTGGTGTGTGTTGGGAATGCCAAGTCTCTTAGAGCCCCTGGACTCCCCATGTTGTTCATCAGTGTTTTTTTCCTCTGTTTGCAATGGACCCTACTCTTTGCCATTTTCTGGTAACCTGGAGCTGGGGCGTCCCATATGTGAAGACTACATTCCTGCTTGATCCTGGAGCTAGCATAGTTACTCACTTGTAGCAGGTGATCTCCGGGAGCAGCAGGAATCAGTCTTCACAACCCGCCCTCCTCCCCAAGGAGTTGTAGGTTTTTTCTTTCTCTCTGCTATGAACTTTACTGAAGAGAATCATCTGGGAAGGCATGCACGCATGCACGGACGGATGCTACCAAAGACTTCCTATTGGAAGCTGGGGAGTGTTCCTGCGCTGGCTCCATCGGAGGAAGTCACCCTTATGTGAAAACTAATTCCTGCTGTTCCTGGAGATCCCCTGCTACAGATGAATAACTACACTGTGCCCGCTTTTCCCTGGCTTCCACCCCTGTTCCACCCCTGGTATGCCCTGATGCTAGCTGACTAGCTTCGGGGTGCCTACTGGCAGTACCTGCAGATATTCAGTGGCATTAACCATGTTAGTGTTGCTGAATATCCTGGTCAGTGTGGTTAACAGGTTCGCTAACTGCATTAATCGCTTTAATTGGGCCCTTTTTACCTCTAGTCTCTATATTGTCCACCCGAAATCTGTTGCTTCATTTCCTGTGCTTCATTTCTGTTTGTTTCCTCAGTGGTGGAGTACATAACATATGACATGCCTTGTCTCCTGGGTGCTACTTGCTTTCCTTGCCCATTTTCCCCCTCTCCCTTTTCCCTTTCCTTTTCTCCTTGCTGCATCCCCAATCATTAAGAAAAGTCAAACTTTTATTTGTGAAAAGAACTAGCCATGGCTTTTATTACCATATCTCTTGTCATATCTTAGTAAGCACGAGGACACTGATAACTACATTTGATGATAACTATAAGAATAGTGATAAGGATATCTTCTAGGGTTGCTGGTACTGTTATCTCATGGTATGAGGGATACTGATTGCCTTTGTCCATTTTGCTTCCCTGTCAAATGAGGTAGTGCATCAAGCTGATTACTGTGTTGTGCAGTCAGCTTATTCTGATCTGACCCATTTCATTGCTTTCTTGGAGATGGGTTGGTTGATGGAGGTAACTATCTCAGGCCATTCAATGAGAGGTTAGGACCTGCCTTTTCCAAGCCCAGGCACCCTGAATATAGCACCTAAACCACCCTTTTCTTGAGGCCCACGCAGCCCACATTAATATTAGGACCCCTGTTCTTCTTAGACCCAGGTGCTTCTCATATCACACCTGGGCCCCCAGATGTACTTGTGTGCCCTCACATCTAGCTATTGCAGTATTATCCAGGGATTAATAGTTGGAAAGGAGGGTTTATGTTCACTACACTGCTTTCCCTTCTATTTTCCTAAACTTTCATACCCCTATGAGGCCTCCCCTGTTTTGTTGTATCCTCTCCCTAGGTGAAATTGCTGCTTAAGTTCCTTGTCTCCCTTCCCCCTTTTGTTCTGCCTACTTACCCTTTACTAGCTCAACTTGGGACCCTCCTACCAGGGCAGCAGCCATGGCCAATTGCTAGGCTTTCTTTACCATTTAGAGGTGGATTTTCAAGGCAAGCTAGCAATCTTACCCCAGTGTTAGAGAATCCATTTATTCCATATCATCCCTCCAGTCCAGTCTTGACGAATGAGTTCTTCCCCACCTTCAGCAGCTGAGAACTGAGCATGTCAGAATTCTTATCTCCCACATAAGCGCTCCCTCTTCAGCTCCAGACCAGGAGGATCCAGTATCCTTCATTCTCAGCAGCTGAAGACATCCCTAGGGTTAGGGAATTTTACTGAACATTACTCCCACAGATTAGCTTAGGAGCGTTAGGACTAATTAGACAGAAAATGCTATGAAAGGAAACAGAAGTCTTCTAGCCTTAAGCTGGGTTATTCTCACTCAGAACTGTTGAGTGAAAGGGCTGACAGAGCTGCAGACCTGTCTAACACTAGGATCCTTTGGTAGGTCTGGTGGGCCCAAAAGGGTTAAATACCTGGTAGTCCAGGTCCGTCCTCCCCCACCCCCCACGACTGGACTACGCACATCTCTCATCCACAGAGATGTGGGTTTTTCTTTAAAATTGCTGGACTTCCATATTCTCAGTCAGAGCTGGTTGAGTGAGAGAGCTGACAAGACCGAAATAGGCCTCTCTGCCACCAGGATCCTTTGGTGTGTCTGGTGGGCTCCAAGGAGTTAAATACTTAATAGTCCAAGTCCCTTTCCCTCCTGGCTGAACTACCCACATCTCTCATCCACAGAGATTGGGTTTTCCTTTAAAATTGCTGGGTTTCCATATTCTCAGTCAGAACTGGTTGAGTGAGAGAGCTTACAAGGCTGAAGTAGGCCTTTCTGCCACCAGGATCCTTTGGTGGGTTTGGTAGGCCCCAAGAGGTTCAATACCTGGTGGTCCAGGTGCCTTTCTCCCCCGGCTGGGCTACCTACAGCTCTGAGTTAGAGATCTGGCTTTTCTCTTCAGATTGCTAAAATAGGCTTTTTTTTTAAGGAGGCTGTCACTTTCAATAATAAAAGCAGCTTGAGTTGTACTTCTGTGCTGGATTTATTGCAGAGTTCTGTTTACAGCTGGTGTTTCTTGCTTGTCAGCTAGATCAGTGAACAGTAAGGTTTTCTGTTTTCGGTTTGACAGAGGTTCCCTAGGGAGCAGTGCATGTGTGTGGCTTTTTCTTTTTGCATCGGCAGTGGGGGAAACCGCAGTTTGTCGACCGACAGCTTCTGACGCGTTTGTTTAAAGCAGGGAAGAACCCTGGAGCATGGATTGGCCTTAGGGGCATGGATCGCTCAGGGGAGAAAACTGAGTTACTTACCTGTAACATGAGTTCTCCAGGGACAGCAGGATAAGTCAACCACAAGTGGTGACGTCATCCGACGGCGCCATAGATGGAAGTACTCTCAATAGCCCAGAAGCCCCACCTCCAGGTCCCCCCCTAGCTAGCCAGATCTTCCCCAGCTGAGGCGATGCCACAAGCTAGGAGGCGGAATGCCGCAGACGGTACCCCCCTTTCCCCCCCCCCGCCGGGGAGGAGGGTGGGAAGGTGTGGCTGACTTATCCTGCTGTCCCTGGAGAACTCATGTTACAGGTAAGTAACTCAGTTTTCTCCCAGGACAAGCAGGATGAGTCAGCCACAAGTGGTGCCTCCCCAGCTACACATGCAGCGGGTGGGGGTCATGGACCGTTAAGAGATGATGGAGTTAGGTTCATTGGGAGCAACAAGGCAGGTTTAATGAGGCAGATTAATGCGTCCCAGCACTACGTGCAGTGTATAGGGCTGTGCAACATAACATGTAACAAATGGCTGTGCAACATAGTATGTAAACAATGTAACTGTGCAACTTAGCATGCAAACATTGAAGAATAAAGTGCAAAGAGCAATAAGTAGTGAACGTGCAACCTGGGGGAACAGGTAGAAGCACGGAACATTACAGGCTGTCAGGGACTCTTTCTCGAGCCTGAATGTATAAAAACATAGCATCATAAGGAACAACACGGCATCATCATAAAGAAAACAACACAGTGTCACGAGTCACAGGGTTCCGTATCTGTACCGTGATCTGGAGCCGGGGTTGTGGCAGCGGATAATACCGCCAGGCCAAACTCAGAACCCCCCTGGTCAGTTTGATCTAAGCAGTAGTGTCTCTGGAAGGTCTGGACGGAAGCCCACGTGGTGGCCCTGCAGATGTCGGGGACCGGAATGGAGCGTAGGTTGGCAATAGTGGCGGCCAATGCTCGCAGGTGATGCGCCCTGACGCCTGTGGTTGGTGGGGACCCCACTCGTGATAAGCACAGGGAGATACAAGAGGAAATCCAGATGGAAAGGGTCCGCTTGGATACTGGGCGCCCTGGTTTGTTGGGGTCATAAGAGACAAATAGCTGTGATCCTTTCCGCAGGGAGGAAGTCCGCTGTAGGTAGCATCGCAAGGCCTTAACGCAGTCCAGGGTGTGGAGCCTTTGCTGCTCCGGGTTGGAGTGTGGCTCGGGTTGGAAACAGGAAAGTTCAATGGTTTGATTAATATGAAAAGCCGACGCCACTTTGGGGACAAACCTGGGGTGTGTCCATAGGCAGGTGCGGTCGTGGTGGAGTATGGTATAAGGCGGATAGGCCACCAGGGCGTGCAGTTCACTGATACACCTGGCAGATGTAATGGCTATGAGGAAGAGTGTTTTCCAGGAGACGAACTTAAGCTCTGCTGACTGCAGTTGTTCGAAGGGTTCCCCTGTGAGCTGGTTGAGAACGACATTCAGATCCCATGCCTGGACTGGTTCTCGGACAGGGGGATGGAAGTTGGCCAGGCCTTTCATGAAGCGGACCACCAGGGGCAGTGCCGCTACAGATGTGTCCCCGAGGCGGTGGTGGAAAGCCGCTATGGCAGACAGGTGGTCCTTGATGGTCTGTGTTTTTAGTCCAAGTGCAGAGAGGTGGGCGAGGTATTGGAGGAGTTGAGGCATAGGGCAGGAAAATGGATCCAGGTGAAGCGACTCGCACCAGATGCTGAAGCGTCGCCATTTTAGATTGTAAGATTTCCTGGTAGATGGGCGGCGCGCTGCTAATATGACTTGCTAGACCTCAGCTGACAGGTCGAGGGATGCGAGAGTCATCCTTTCAGCTTCCACGCCGTTAGCACTAGCATCTTCAGGTTGGGGTGCAGGGTCGTGCCGTTGTCCTGTGAGAGTAGATCCGGTCTCAGGGGCAGGCGAACGGGGTTCCAGGGCCAGGCTGTGCAGGTAGGGGAACCAGACCTGCCTGGGCCAGTGAGGGACGACCAGAATGGCTATCGCCTTGTCACTGATCAGACGCTGTATGGTCCATGATATAAGTGGTGTGGGGGGGAAGGCGTAGATCAGGGGCCACTGTCCCCAGGACACGTCAAAGGCGTCTGCCGCTATGCTGTCACGCGCGGGTCTTTTGGAGCAAAACAGGTGGCACTTGGCGTTCTCCTGGGTCGCGAAGAGGTCGATTCGCGGCCGTCCCCATCTCGTGAAGAGGGACGATGACACATCTTTGTGGAGTACCCACTCGTGGGGGTTCAGTTGCCTGCTGAGGCGATCCGCTAGCATGTTCTGCACTCCTGGCAGGTAGCTGGCTTGTAGGCTGCACCGGTAGGAGAGAGCCAGGTGCGGAGCGCTTCTCTGCACAGGGGGTGAGACCCTGTGCCCCCTTGCTTGTTTATGTAGAACATGGCTACTTGGCTCTGTTTGTATTCTTACGGTATTGCCGCTAATTATCTCCTGGAAGGCCTGGATCGCGTAGCGGGCAGCTCTGAGCTCGAGAACGTTGATGTGCAGGGCTTTTTCTCCGGCCGACCAGGGGCCCTGTGTGCGAGTACCGAGGCAGTGGGCTCCCCATCCCAGCGCCGATGCATCCGTGGTCACGGTTATTTGATGAGCTGGTGGTTGGAGATGTCTGCCCTGTTCGAGGTTCGTCGAGTGGGTCCACCATCGAATGGTTCTGGCCACCAAAGAGTTGATGAGGGTGGACAGGGACTGGGAATGTTGGCACCAGTGACAACGAAGGTGCCACTGCAGGAGCTGCATATGTAGTCTCGCAAGGGGGAGAACATGGGTGGTTGCTGCCATGTGACCCAGGAGGCGCAGGAGGGTTCTTGCCGTCGAATGCGAGAAGCTGAGTATCTTGAGGGCAAGAGTGATGATGGTCTTTCGCCTGCTTCGTGGGAGGAAGGCCTTGGTCCGGATTGTGTTTATGTAGGCGCCTATGGATTCCAGTCTCTGGACCGGGATGAGGTGCGATTTCAGGTGGTTGACTAGAAAGCCCAAGGACGAGAGGAGGGATGTGGCTTTCTTGACTGCTATCCGGAGCTCCTTGGGGGATTTTGCGGAGAACAGCTAATCGTCCAGATAGGAGAATACACATGTCCCGTGTTTGCGAAGGCACGCCTCTGCCACTGCCACACATTTGGTGAAAACCTGGGGGGCAGGTGAGAGTCCGAAGGGGAGGACCCTGTATTGGTAGTGGTTCCCCAAGATCTTGAAACGCAGGAATTTCCTGTGCTGCTGGTGGATGGGTACGTGAGTATAGGTGTCCTGAAGGTCCAGCGAGGCTAGCCACTCCTTGGGTTGGATGAGGGGTAGGATGGAGTTCAGGGAGTGCATCCTGAACTTCTCTTTGATTATGAACTTGTTGAGTTTCCACAAGTCGAGGATGGGTCGGACACCCCCTGACTTCTTGGGAATGAGGAAATACCTGGAGTAAAAACCCATATTGATCTCGTCAGGAGGAACAGGTTCTTTGGCTCTGGACGCTAGGAGAGATACAATCTCCGTAGTCATGAGGAGCAGATGTTGTGGTGGAACGTTGCTCGCAGGCGGTGAGCGTTGTGGCGGAGCTGAAGAAAATTTGATGTGATAACCCAGCCTGGTGATATTGAGCACCCACTGGTCCGTCATGATCATCACGCAGGAATGCAGATAAACGTCCCCCTGTGGGTAGGTGTGGGCAAGGCAGCGAGTCAAAAACTAGGGTTGTTCTTCGCCGGAGCAGACGGGTTCTTTTTCTGTGTGCGCTCCCGCTGGCGTGGTTTTTGCCTGTAAGAAGCCTGGTAGGATTGTTTGTACCGAGGCTGTTGCCACTTGCGGTACAAATTGTAGCGTTTAGAGGCTGATGATTTATGTGAGTTTCCTTTGCGTTAGGGTTGAGGGCGCTGGAATCCTTCCTCGGCGAGCGTCTGGAGTGTGGTGCAGCTCTCGCGCATGTCATTGATTGTATCCTTGACCTTGTCCCCGAAGAGGGAATCTCCCGTGCAGGGGGCATCCGCGATCTTGTCATGCGAATTGTCACGCAGGCCTGAAGCTCGTAGCCAAGCCAGCCGGTGTGCGGAGATGGCAGTACCAGCAGTTCTGGTGGCTGCCTCAAAGGCGTCGTAGGCAGCTCGGCCCTGATGTTTTGTGCAGTCGCTAAGCTCTGCCAGGGCTGTAGTGATGGCCGGTGGGGCATCCGCGAGCTGGGCGATGGCGGTCTTGATGTTTGTTATGAGTAGGTCTTGGTAGATGGCATGTTTGTTTATTTATTTATTTACATTCTCTTATATACCGCACTATTCTGCATCAGTGCGGTTTACATTGAACAAACTGAAATTACATTAAACAGGGCATTATAAACTTGGAGATAACTATTTTACAGGGAACATGGGCTATGGAGGGTTAAGTGGCTTGCCCAAGACCACAAGGAGCACCTGTGGGACTAGAAACCCCAGTCCTTCCTGCCCAAGGTTGCTGTCCTCTAGTGGGATTTGAACCCCCGACCTTCCGGCCTGAAGTACCTTGCCCCAACCACTAGGCCACTCCTCCACTCCAAATTGAAATTGTTGAAATTGGTGTGCTGCTACCTGGCATTCAGCATGGCTCCCTGGTAAACTCACTTCCCCACATCGAGGAGCTGCTTGTCCTTTCCCAGAGGGGCATTGGTGGCGCTCCTAGAAGATTTGGACCGTTTGAGGGCTGACTCCACCACAATGGATTGATGCGGGAGTTGCTGTTTGTCAAAACCTGGTAAGGGCTGTACCATGTATTTAGCGTCCAATCTGCGTGGGCAGGTCTGGTTGGACGCTGGCGATAGCCATATCTTGGAGAGGTTGTCTCGGAGGAGCTGATGGACAGGGAGGGCGACAACGGCCTTGGGGGTGTCCATGAACTTGAGTGCGCTCTGAACTTCGTCGCATTGGTCTGGGGTGTCGGCCGAGGCGATGGAGAGCGCTGAGGTGATCTTGCGCACAAACTTAGGGTAGGTCAAGTCCTCCGGGGGATTGATCCCCTGAGACGACAACTCGGCTTGCGAATGTTCCTCGGCTCCGTCCTCTTCCGGTTGTGTGGGGCCTGGGGACTGTAGGAGGGGCACAGCCCCGGGGGTTGGGATTGGAGGCTGCGGAGGAGGCTGCACTAGCTGATGTGAGGATATAGTGGCGAGGGTGGAGGCCCACTGCTTTAGCATATCCAAAAGAAGATGAAGCATCTCTGGTGGGTTCTTTGGAGCAGACATAGGCTGCGGTTGTGGAAGGGTCTGATCTCCAGAATCCTCTTACTGGTGCAGGTAATTCCCAAGGGGAGAAGAGGGAGAGGAAGGCAAGAGCCCCTCGCTGTCAGGTAGGCTGTAATTGCTGGCACTGCTGGAGCTGATGGAGCACCGCAATCTTTTATGATGGCAGGAAAGAGAGGAGGAGGTGTCGCCGCATCTCGATCGGCTCCGGCGCCTCCTATTGGCTTCCATGTGTTTCCTGCCCCGACTGTGTTTCCGGCGATGCGGCGATCTCCGATGGGCGGGAGAGCTGCGCTGTTTGTCCCTTTGATGTCCATCTCTGCTGCTCCTGCTCCGGCTCCGATGGGTGTCAGGACTCACACATCTGCGCTCTGAGTCAGTGCGCGGGCTCCTAGAATGTTTGTGCCGTCTTTGGGAGTCTGTGCACCGGCTCAGCGAGCCTCTGCGCCTGCTCCGGGAGCCTCTGCGCCGGTCCTGGGAGGCTCGGAGTGGGCTAGGGGAGCGCAGGTCAGCCAGCTGATGCCAGGCCGGAAGTGAAGACCCCGGAAGTCCTACGGGGGGCAAAGGGGCGGTCCCAGCAACAATGGAGTCCGTTGAGGCCACATGGGTTTGAAGACACGTGGATGGAGCTCCTATGCTGCGGCGGGAGACGGGGGCCTGACTAGGCGTGTCTCCGGCCGGGGTGGCAGTAGCAGCAGGCCCAGAAGCCGGGGGAAGTGTGGCTGCAGAGGGGAGATTCACGCCGGCAGGAGGAGGGAGGACCTCAGCAAGCGTAGGAGACCCGGAGGCTGCAACCGGCGAGAGAAATTCAGAGAGAGCATGTCGGCGGGATTTCAAGGCCCAGGGAGACATGTGTGCGCAGAGAGGGCAATCCTCAACGGGGTGCTCCTTACCCAGGCATCTGAGGCAGAACTGGTGAGTGTCGGAATTGCTCATCTTTCTAGAGCACTTCGGGCATTTTTTAAAACCTGGTTTTGCAGGTAATTTCTTCATTTTCTTGCAGTTAGTTTCTGAGAGTAAGAAGACTTCTTGCTGGCAAGGCGGAAGGCAAAGACTGGCTAGCTAGGGGCGGACCTGGAGGTGGGGCTACTGGCCATGCCCAGAAGGCTAAAGCCTTCTGGGCTACTGAGAGTACTTCCGTCTATGGCGCCATCAGATGATGTCACCACTTGTGGCTGACTCATCCTGCTTTTCCTGGGAGAAGCCAGATTATGATCTGGCAGAGCCAGAGGCCCTGCGGTTTTGGCGGGAGCTGCATTCATGTTAGATTCAGCAGCCACTTCCTCGGCTAAGAGAGAGGCTGTGAAAACAAAGGCAAAACAGCGATCAAACCACAGCTCAGCATTGCAGACGTCTTAGCCAGCTAGTGAACGGTGGGACCTGGTTTTCTAAGCAGATTTTAGTTTATTATTGCATAAGGCCTAGAGGTTGGAGAGAACAGATTCAGGCCTTGCTCAGCCTACTCTGCCTTCCATTATGCTGACTGAAGCACTACCAAGATCCTTCTCTGCCTAGTCAGGAGCCTCCAGGGCAGAAAGTCCAGAGTCGGGGAAGCATTTAACCATCTAACACTGATTTCGAAATGACAGGCCTAAATCTTGGAAGTTATGTTTCAGCTGTTTGGCACGTTTTCAGCTGCAAAAGTAAATGTTTCTAAATGTTAAGTTTGCCAGGTAAGTTTTAGCTGGTGAGCATAGGTGCTTAAAGGCCATATGAAAATCTGTCCCTAAGCTCTCTGTCCTCTACGAAAAGCTTAGGTCTCTGATCTAGTATCTTAATCATTTGTCTCTGTACATCTCTCCATGCCTTCCTGTTTCTATAGCATTATGTTTATAAAGTGTTTTATGTAGTAAAGGTAAGAGGGAGTGGAAATAAACAAATCTGAATAATCAGACATGTTTATGCTGCGCTATATTTGTTTTATGCTATATGTCCCAGCCAGGAGATATTCTTTTATGAAGTTTGTTATCTCTAGGAACAAGCAGGAATGAGTCTTCACATATGGGTACGTCGGTACCGACGGAGCCTGCGCGGGAACGTTCCCCAGCGTCCAAAAAGAAAGCTTTTGGGAGCATCCCACGCGCATGCGAGCTGCCTTCCCGCCCATTCACTTCCCTCTCATCAGTTTTCCATGGAGCCGGCAGGACGTATTCCTGTCACCGCAGAAAATTCTTCTTTTTATTCTTAGTTTTTTGTGGTCGCGTCTGCCTTCCCTCGACGCCACCGGTACCGCCGGTGCTTTTCTTTCTTTTTTTCTAAAGAATTTCTTCTCTTTCTTCAGAAATTTTCCTGCTTTTAGTGTCTGACACTTTCTAGGCCACTAGGGCTCTGTCTTTCCATCATGGAAAAGCCAGCCACTACCCTTAAGAAATGCTCAAAGTATGGCGGTACAGATATGTTTTCAGACACCCATACTTGGTGTCTAAAATGTTTGGGTCCTGACCATTGCCCACTGGAGTGTCTTTCCTGCTGGAGCTCAAACAGAAGAAGTCTTCAGAATCGAGCACAACTCGATACCCGTTTCACATCGCACTTGATGTCACCAGCTAGAATATCTCCACAGGATCAGGTAACCAAACAAAAGTCTGTAAAGACTAGACAGTCCTCGAGTGGTAGATCTCCTTCCCAGTATCGAGATGGCTCTGGCCTTGCCCTCGAGGACATATTGGCAGTAAAGCCCCGGCGGGAGTCTTCGGGCTCCAAAGCATTAACGGGGCTTCAGGTTGTTCCTGGGGTTCTTACCTCGATGAACATACCTGCACCATGCTCTGTGGTGGTGGCTGCTTTGAGCAGTACCGACACCCTGGCATCGGCTATGGTGATGGATGAAACACTCCTCACCGATGATCGCAGTCTAGCACTCTCGGTTACTTCGATACCGTTAGAGTTGCTGCAGACCAATCTTCTAGTATCGCTATCGGCTTCGGTACCGGTATCGACATGGGCATCGGTGTCGGTACCGTCCATGCTTACTTCGACAGACTTGCTTCCTTCGATGCCGAGCCTGGAATCGATCTCTGGCATGGATGAGTCGGTACCGACTCGTCTCGGTACTGACCTCGGGCGGTACCAAAGACATTGCTTTAAAGAAAATCCGATGCTTCACCCTTTCATGTCTTCCGATCCCGATGACTGGGATGAATCCATCGGTACCAAGGCTGAATCTTCAACAGTCTAGCCTTTACCCCTCATTTTAGAGGGTCCTCCTCAGGGGAGATTTCTTTTCAAGCTTTTCTGCTTGATATGGCAAAGTTACTTATCATTTCTATACCTGGTGAAGAATCCTTCCCAGGGGATTCAGAGATCCTGCAATCCCCCTGGATTCCAAAGGAGGTGATCATGCTTCCTTTGCATCAGATCTTACAAGATCTACTTTTAAGGATGTGGGAAACTCCTTTAATGGTATCACCACATTCTAAGACACTTGACTCCGTGTACAAAGTACCACCTTCTCCAGGTTTTCAAAAGACTCAACTTCCTCATCATTCTATTGTTGTAGAATCAGCAATGAGGCGTATTAAGAGTACAAAGAAGCACTCTTCTTATCCGCCAGGTCGTGAGTCTAGAACTTTAGATGCCTTTGGACGTCGATGCTTCCAGGCATCATGCTTTCAGCAAGAATTATCTCATATATTTTCTATATGGAATTATCTCTTGAAGAGGTCACAAAGAACTTAAAGCCTTTGAACCCTTTTCTTCAAGAACATAAAAGAGCAGACTTTTCCATATTAGTTAGTCATGCTCAAAATGTCTCTAAATTCCTTAATCGTTCTTCCCTGGACTGTTTTGAGTCTATTAGCAGAACTTCTGCTATAGCCATAGGGGCACAACGCATAGCCTGGCTCCAAGCTTCAGACTTGGACAAATGGGTACAAGAAAAGCTGGGAAATATTCCTTGTACTGGTGAAAATCTCTTTAACAAGGATGCTTTATTTCAAGCTAATCAGTTAAACACTGATATTGTTGCTTTCAGAGGATTGTCAAAACTTTCCTCTACCCCAGCTACTAAAAAATCTAACAAACTTTATTCCCCTAGGGGAAAAAAGTTTTACTGTATTCATCTTCTACCCATCATGCAGATGTTTCCAAAGAAGGGCAACATCATACCAGGCTAAGAAAACCAAAGTCTCAACAGGCTCAGCAAACTCAGCAGTCGCAAGGTTTCAGATTTTTTTTTTATTTCACTAAATCTTTTTTCCTGTTGAGTTTCAGAACCACTACTTCTTAACTACAGAAGCATTTGTAGTTCTTCTCATCCTTATTGAGAGGTCAGTGATACACTGCCTTAATCCTCTACTTTAGGCATGAATCTCTTGCTAAGGACAATCCATCCTTTCAGCTCTTAGAGCTATTGAGGATAATCATGCCCTACAGGTAACAAGTTTCTCCTCTCCTTTTAAAGTAAACAGAGGAGTTACAACTACTTACAAGGTATGCTACGCCCTTCACCTTGGCAGTTGTCCTGTACGAGGATATCTTATACTTTTGACTGCAGGGGAGCTTTACCCCTTTCAGGGACTACCAAATTGTAAGTCTTCCCAACTCTGTATTACTTCTATCCCTCTTAGTTGAGATTTTCAATCTAAGAGTGATATTATTTGACTGGAGGGCTTACCTTATAAGCCATAGGATTGTCCTCAATACCTACTCCAGTAAGTAATTTCCATACAGAGTTTCTCCCCTCTGCAATCTTTCAAATATTTCTTTTAAGACAGCTTATCAGACCATAATTGAAAGTTAGTCACTTCTAATTCTGTCTGTCGGTCCTTGTCCAATCTATAGGACCTATCCTCTTTTGCTGCCTTAACACATAATTCCAAGAGAGATTCCAAAACCTATTTGGACAATTTATTGTTGCAGGCAACCAGCCTGTCTGCTATTTTTAGCCATCTTCAATTCTTTGGCTCCCACAGAATAGATTAGGCTGCACACTGGTAATTAAACAACCAGATCTCACCTAGGCAACCTACAACATGCTCTCTGCAATTCTACAAAAGGCTCTGCAACTATGGGCCTTTGCCAGAGAGCGTCAGAGCCATTCCTGGTGGGTAACTTCCAGTTGGTTGAAAGGCTTGCCCAGTCATGCTCCCACATGACCGGTTTTTTCCTACCTTTACCATCTTCCTTAAAATTTCCTTTTAGGGAAAATGAACCAGGGCTTAGATCACGTGAAAGCATAAAGAATTGCTTAATTCCCTGAGTTGTTCCACATCTCCAGTGGAACTTCTCCAACAGGGATGCATTTCTTTTCACTGCAGTCGGTCCTTGTCTAGTGCATTCCTTCTAATTCCCAATACTTCATTGGAGCTTATGCTGAACAAAGAACGCATTATACTCATATTGCCCTCATAGATGGGCAAATATGGTATTCTCTTTTATTGCGTCTTTTTCTCCACACTGAAGTTATAGAAGGTTCCAGACTTCTCGTCTTAAGACTAAGGTTTTCTCTGCACCCCTTCACGTAGATCTCCATTTCTGGTTATTCAAAGTCTAGAATTTTAAAGAGATCTAGACCTATCCTTCTGACTAGGAAAATTCCACTGGTTTCCATGGTTCTTCCACGTATAACCAGTAAAGGGTTCTCTATCCATATTTTCAAGCAGGTCTTACCCCTTCTTGTTGTTGAGTCTCTCTTCATTTATATACATACACACACATATCTCACTCTGAAAGATTTGTTACTGTCCATATTAATGCTGTTCCAGCATGCCATAGGATTTAAATGGACAATCAATTTCTATGCTAATCACAAACTACCTTCTTTTACTGTAACCTCTCTGGTTATATTACATCTGAAGTTCACCATGTAAAGTCATCCTAAGTGACATCACTTGGGGAAGACATTCCTGATCTTCAAGAAATTGGAGGCCACACCGCCTACTACAAATGTCTCTTTCTTTCATTTCGATAGAGGGGTCTCAAAGACCCATCCTTTTTCTGCAAACCAGTCAGATTTATCTCCTCTCTTTCCTAGAGTTTTTTTCTGCTCCAAGGATAAAGAGCTTCAAATGTTGGCCTACAGAAGCTTTAGCTTCTCATCCAAAGTCCAGCCCCGTTAAACTCTCCCAATTTTTTCTTCTGGGATTAGTTCTAGCCATTTAGGCTTCTGACCTCTGCCTGTATTGCAGAATTTATTTCCTCTACTTCACAGTAAGGTATTTTCTTTGAGGATAATGTACTGGTTTCTAGCACCAGACCATTAATCTCAACAAATACTTTCGCAATATTTTTGACTAAGGTCCACATTAGAAAATTGGAATCCAATTTTCACTAACATTTCTGATCTACACAAGGACTCCTCTGTAGATGTCTTGTTCAGTCAAGCTGTTCCACAGCACACCCTTCTCACTTCAACTCCTACCCTCCATCCCTTGGATGCCTCAGGTTCTGGGAGATAGCATGGCCCATCGACTAGATTTGCAACATGCTGGGACCTCCTCCAGGCATCTTAGCTTGGAAGTCCCCATATGTGAAGACTCATTCCTGCTTGTTCCTGGAGATAGCACAGTTACTTACCTGTAACAGGTGATCTCTGGGAACAGCAGGAATAAGTCTTCACAACCCACCCACCTCCCCTAGGAGTTCTCTCTCTCTCTCTCTCTCTCTCTCTAATTTGTCTACTTCCCTCCTTCGGTCTCAGCTACAAACCCAACTGATGAGAGGGAACTGAATGGGCGGGAAGGCAGTGCGCATGCGCGTGGGATGCTCCCAAAAGCTTTCTTTTTGGACGCTGGGGAGCGTTCCCGCGCAGGCTCCGTTGGTACTGACGTTACCCTTATGTGAAGACTTATTCCTGCTGTTCCCAGAGATCACCTGTTACAGGTAAGTAACTGTGCTATCCGGATGAGCATTCTTTTTCTCATACAGTGCCTTGTAAATGCTTTCACATTCTTCTACATTTTTCAAATTCTGCTATCTGCATTAAAGCAAGAGTTTGTTTTACTAATCTATACATGTTGTATAGGGGTTTTCAACCCAGTCCTCGGGGAACCCTAGGCCAGTCAGGTTTTCAGGATTCCCAGAATGAATATGCATGAGAAAGATTTGCATGTTCTTCCTTCATTGTATGCAAATCTATCGTGGGAATCCTGAAAACCTGACTGGCCTAGGGTTCCCCGAGGACTGGGTTGAAAACCTATGCTGTGTACTTTCAATATGGAAAAACAATTACAGAAATATTCAAAAGACAATAAGAAGAAACCAAAAATTCTTTATTGCATAAGTTGTCAAACTCCCTTTGGAGCAAAGGTCATTAGTCATTTAGGATATGTGTCTACCACTTTGCACAGTGGGATGGTGCAGGTTTTGTCCTTTCTTCTTGGCAGCATAGCTCAAACTCTTTTAGGTTGTCTGTGGACCAGAGTCTTCAAGTCTTCCTACAGGTTTTCACTTGGATTCAGGTCTAGGCTTGTCTGGGATAGTCAAGGGCATTCACTTTCTTCTTGCTGACCCTACTTCACTGATGCTTTTGCTTTGTACTACTGCTAAAAGGTTTGTCGACCGACAGCTTCTGACGCGTTTCCCTGCTCCTAGGTGTGTGGCTTGCACCATATGTCTTTCCCTTGATCTTCACATGCCTCCCTGTCTTGCACTACTGTAAAGCATCCCCACAATGTAATACTGCCACAGCCATGTTTTATGGTAGGGATGGTGATAGTATGTGTTTTACACTACATATCATTTAGCATTGAGACCAAAAATGTTCCACCTTCCTATACATACAAAGTTTATGGAGCACTTTTGAAATTGTTGAAAAGTCAACTTTTTCCTCATTCTCAGTCAGAGACCTCTCTAGTTCTTTTAAAGTAATCCTAGGACTCCCAGTGACCTTCCTCAACAGTTTCTTTAACCCACGGCTATAGACTTTGGAGGGGACCTTATGATCAAGCTAGTATCTTAATGATGCCAGACTGTTTCCACATTACTGTGATGAACCCGAGTGCCCCAATTAATACTTTTGAATAAGTTTATCCCAGAGTTCTTTTGGCAGCTCCATGTTTGCTATGTTTAGATCTTTGCTTTAAATTCACTTTATACAAGAGGTCACATGAGCGGGTGAGGACGTTCCTCGTCTAGTTCCCGGGCTGCCCTGCCTATTCTTCTAATACTGTCAATTATAATCAATCTGCCAGGGGCGAGTCCTTTCCCAACGCATTTAGATCTCCCAACACAGAATCTGCAAGCAGTGGTTGTCCAGGCATGCAATTGGCGGCGAAAAAAGAACGGGAGAAAGCTGTCTGTGATTCTAAAATGGCACTCGTGACTGATGACAAGGCAGTGCCGTCTTCACTGGCTACAGAGAGCACCAATTTGGCGCCAGAGGATTTGGTCCACGAGGTGATACAACTTTTAAACCCAAAATTCGATAGGGTTATTGGGGTTTTTTTTATTTATGCTTTAGTGCTGTGTGTCACCCCAATCAGACATCGCTCACTCCTTACAATTTGTGCATAAACTTGTAGGACAGGACAACTTATGAGTGAAAACCAATCTAATTTATTGAACTCAAATACACAGGTCTGCAGCAAGTATAACACAGTGTTATCCTGTGAGGCAGAGAGTGACCACTTAATACAGAGCTTCAGACACTATTTGCCCAAGTTACATTCTTCAAAGCACTAATTTATGCATTCTCCTTTAATTTGCTGCCTTTCCTTATATGATTATTCCTTATAATAACATAGGAACAAATTCCTTTCTCTACTACAAGAGTTTTCACAAAATGCATGGCTGTAGTAGCTGCATTTCTAAGGACTCTAGGGGTATTTGTCTTCCCTTACTTAGACAACTGGCTCATAAGAGTAAGCACCTCTCAAGAGACCTGTCTATCCCTGTCATGCACCATGCAGGTCTTACAACACTTGGTAGTTGTCATAAATCTTCCAAAGTCCCAACTCGTTCCCTCTCAAACTCTAGAGTTCATAGGGGCCCTCTTAAATACTCAGCAATCAAGGGCATTTCTGCCCCAACTCCGCCGCACTCGTCTCAATCAGTTAGCATCTCGGGCATGTCTCAAGAACTGTCTTACTGCACGAGAAATGCTACAACTTCTCGGTCATATGGCATCAGTGCATGTAGTTCCATATGCCCGTTTACACATGCACACAGCCCAATGGACACTGGCATCCCAGTGGTCTCAAGCCTCAGGTTGCCTGGAGGACAAGATAAGTCTCTACCCTTCTGGTCTCGTCTCTCCAGTGGTGGTGTTCCCTAGAAAATCCCCTTGTAGGGTCACCTTTTCAGATGCCTGCACATTTATTTATTTATTTTATTTTTATTTACTTATTTCTTCTATACCGCCCCTTCCAGTGATCAAGGGCGGTTTACATGGAACAATTTAACAAATTATGTATACTACTGTATACTTTACATTGAACATCAATGTACCCTGACAATGGACGCATCCAAACTGGGCTGGGGAGCCCATCTGGGATCTCTTTCCACTCAGGGCCTCTGGTCTCACCAGGAGTCACAACTCCACATAAATCTACTGGAGCTCAGAGCCATTCTTAATGCTCTCAATGTGTTCCAGGACCATCTTTGTTGCCGCAGAGTCCTAGTCCGACAATCAAGTGGCCATGTTCTACATGAACAAGCAGGGCAGAACAGGTTCTTGGACCCTCTGCAGCAAGGCTCTGCATCTCTGGTCCTTTGCCATACATCATCACATTCACCTCCAAGCGGTGTATCTCCCGGCAAGCACAATGTCTTAGCGGACAGATTAAGTCAAATTCTTCTCCCCCATGAATGGTCTCTTCATGCAAACACAGTCTCCTACTTTTTTCAGATCTGGGGGACTCCAGAGATAGTCCTTTATGCAAGTCCTCAGAATGTCAAGCTCCCTCGCTTCTGTACCAGAACCCCTGCGTCGGACAGCCAACAGTTGGATGCTTTTCACCTCCACTGGGAACACTGCTTCCTGTATGCCTTCCCTCCTATTCCCCTAATTCCCAAGACTCTTTTCAAACTCCAAGCAGAGAGGGGCTTTGATTCTTCTAGCCCCATGCTGGTCATGTCGGCCATGGTACCCTCTCCTGCTACGGCTGTCTCAGATTCAACCCATAGATCTCGGGTCTGCTCCAGATCTCTTCCTCTCAGGAGGAGGGGATGCTGCTCCATCCCAATCCGCAGTCTCTTCATTTCACAGCATGGCTACTGAAGGGATAGCCTTCCAATGTATTAACCTTGCCCAGGAGGTTAAGGACTTCCTCTTAGCTTCTAGAAAGCCATCCACCAGATGGTCCTATGCTTTTAAGTGGCATAGGTTTTCTATCTGGTGTTCTCTGAAGAATCTTAATCCCTTCTCAGCTCCGGTGGAGGCGCTTCTTGAGTATCTTCTCCACCTATCTTCTTCTGGACTCAAAACCAATTTGGTAAGAGTACACCCAAGTACAATTGTGGCCTCTCACGTGCCCTTAGATGGCCATCCAATCTCCTCTCAGCTACTTGTAGCATGCTTCATGAGAGGTCTTTTATTAACCAAGCCTCCCATTAAGTCACCACCAGTGGCATGGGACCTCAGTGTTGTTCTCGGACAGTTTCTCAAACTGCCCTTTTGAATCTTTAGCCCACTACATCACCTAAGTTTCTCACGTGGAAGGTCATCTTCCTCATTGCCCTCACTTCAGCAAGGCGCATTAATGAGCTCCAGGCCTTAGTGGCTGACCCACCTTATACACGGTTCCACTATGATAAGGTAGTTCTCAGGACTCATCCTCACTTCATGCTGAAGGTGGTCTCAGCCTTCCATTTGAACCATTCAGTCTACCTTCCTGTGTTTTTCCCTAGACCTCATTCATCTAGGGCAGAAGCAACCCTCCACACTCTGTATTGTAAACATGCCTTAGCTTTTTATCTTCAGAGGACTCGAGCACTGAAAGGCTTCTCAACTGTTCATCTCTTTTGAACTCTAGTCACCTCGGGTTGCCAGTCCCCAAACATACTCTCTCCAAGTGATAGCAGACTGCATCACTTTTGCTTATGAGAAGGCAGGACTCTCCCTCGAGGGTCATGTCACTGCCCATAATGTTCGAGCCATGGCTACCTCGATGGCAAATCTATGATCTGTAGCTATTGACGAGATCAGCAAAGCAGCAATTGGTCCATACTTTTGCTGCTCACTACTGTCGGGACAAGGACTCCCGCTGGGATGCCATATTTGGCCAGGCTGTTCTCCAGCATCTCTTTCAGACTTAGAGCAACTCCTACCCTCCGTCCCGGTCTTCGATACCAAACATCCATGGAGGATACATGACCTCTTTAGGCATACCTGAGGCATACCACTGCCGATTCCAAGGTCATCTCTCTGGCATCCTCTAGCTGGTCATCTCTCTGGCATCCTCTAGCTAGGGAGTCCCATATGTGAAGACTACATTCCTACTTGTTCCTGGAGATAGCGTAGTTACTCACATGTAACAGGTGGTCTCCGGGAACAGCTTGAATTTAGTCTTCACAACCCACCCTCCTCCCCTAGAAGTTGTAGGTCTTCTTTTTCTTTCTCTCCTTTTATCTCAGCTACAAACTGAACTGAGGAGGGAGAGCTGGAAAGGCAGGAAGGCAGTTACACAGGCGCAGTGGGATGCTCCCAAAGGCTTTCCTCTTGGACGCTGGGGAGCATTCCCACACATGGGCTCCGTCAGTACCAACGTCACCCATATATGAAGACTAAATTCCTGCTGTTCCCGGAGATCACCTGTATCTCCAGGAACAAGCAGGAATGAGTCTTCACATATGGGAGACGTCGCCGACGGAGCCCGCACCGGGAATGCTCCCCAGCATCCAATCAGAAAGCCTTTGGGAGCATCCCCCGCGCATGCGCGGTGGCTTCCCGCCCTTCCTACTGCCTCTCCCCAGTTTTTCGTTTTCCGCGGAGCAGGCAGGACGTCCCTCCTGCCACTGCAGAACTTTTCACCTTTTTCTTTTCTTTTCTTGTTTCTGTAGTCGCGGCTTTTCCCGCCAACAGCGGCACCTCTGCCCTTTTTGTTTTTTCTTTTCTCACTTATTTTTCGTCGCCTAGCAGGACCTTTTTTTTTTTCCCTCTGGGCACCGAGGCCTACCGGGCTTACAGCATGGAGCCCCAGAAGTGCCCTCACTGCGGGGACTTAGTTTTCCACATGGACTCCAATGCCTGGTGCCTCTCTTGTTTGGGGCTTGACCCTTCCCCCCCGGGTCCTCCGGGCTACAGTGTCGGGAGAAGACCTTCCCTTTTTCGGGTATCCCTCGATGACGTTTTCACGCCCAAGGCGCGGTCATCGGGGTTTTCTTCTCTCCAGGATCAGGTAACCACGCAACAGTCTGTTAAGACTAGCCAAGTCTTGAGGGGCGAGTCTCATGCACGGCATGGCAACGGCTCCGGCCAATCCCTCAAGCCCCCTTTGGCTACTATACCCCGGCGGGAGTCCGCGGGCTCCAAAGCATTTACGGGGTTTAGGGATGTTCCTGGGGTTCGCTCCTCACAGAACATTCCCGAGCTGTGCTCGAGGGAGGTACCCGCTTCGAGCGGTGCCGATTCCCCGGCATCGGCGCCGAGTGTTCCACTCTTCACCAGGGATCGTCAGCTGGTGTCCTCGGCGCCTTCGGGGCCGATCGACTCGACCGAGTCTGACCTCCCTATATCCAAGCCGTGCTCAAGGGAGGAACCTCTTCGAGCGGTGCAGACCCCCCGGCATCGGTGTCGGTGTCGAGCGTTCCGCTCCTCGCCGAGGATTGTCCGGGGCCGATCAAATCGGTCCAGTCTGGCGTTCCTTCATCCCTGCCATGCGCGGGGGTTGTAACCGCTACAGGTGGTGCCGACCCGTCGGCGTTGAGCGTTCCGCTCCTCACCGGGGAGCTGTCAGCCGCGGTCCTTGGTGCCTCCGGGGCCGACCGACTCCTGCCGGTATGGCGTTCCTACGGGGGGTGGTATCCGCTTCCGGCGGTGCCGACCCGTCGGTGTCGAGTGACCCACTTCCCACCGGGGATCACCTGCCGCTGCCCTCGGCAGCTCTAGGGCCGACCGACTCGACACAGTCTGGCGGCCCTACGTTCTGGCCATGCGCGGAGGTGGTACCCGCTTCGGGCGCGTCGGCATCGATGGTTCCACTCTTCGCCGGGGATGGTCATCTGGCCTCGCTCCCTTCGGGGCCGGTCGCTTCGACCCGCGCTGGGTTGCTGGTATCCCAGCCCTGCACGAGGGTGGTACCGGGTTTGCGCGGCACCGCTCCGCCGGAGACGGCAGGGGCGTCGAGCGCCAGGGACCACCGTCTGCCTTCCCCGGGAGCCTCGGGGTATGTCGATCAGCCCCAGACGGGCGACCCCCCAGCATCGTCGCGGCCGTCGAGGGCCCTGCTGTTTCCGAGAAAGGGGGCCCCGGGGTCTTTGATCGCTTCGATCCAGCCTGGATCTGCGCCGTCCCGCAACGGTACCCCGGTGTCAGCGCAGGAGTTTTGCACTTCCCTCCCCGCAGGGGCTCGTCGTCGGGCGACCTGGGTACCCTCGGGGACGGGTCGTATGCCCCGGAAGGATTTCCCTCCGGGTCAGGCGGGCTCGAGAGGGGGCCCGGCATCTGGCAGTGCCCGCCGCCCGACATCGGTGCCGGCGTCGGATGGCCCCCTCTCCACCGAGCTTTGTCCTCGGGGGCCCTTGATGCTCGCGACGCCGATCGACGCGGTTCTGATCCGCTCCCCGGGATCAGCACCGCCGGCGCGGCCGCCCCCGCCGGGGCCCTCTAGAAGGGAGTCGATCTCATCGCTCGGTTCGATGCCCAGCCTGGAATCGGTATCCAGCCTCGAAGACTTGGCCACGACACGTCTCGGGATCGGCCCCTGTCCCCTCCTGCGACGCAGAGCGGAGATCGTTGGCCACTGCCCTCCGGCTGCCACGGAACCGCTTCAGTTGCCGGGGGGAGCGCCACCCCCGTGTTCGGGGCCGAGGCCGATTCCGGCGGCTCCGTTGGTGCCATCGACCCCTTCGATGCCTAGCTTGGAATCAATTCCAGGAGCCGACGACGCCTTGTTGACCACCCCGGTCCGGGACTGTTGGTCCCCTCCTCTGCCCAGCGGGAATCAGCCCGAGAGGCTTCTCGGTGCCCTGGCGGCCTCTCCTGCCACCGCCTCCCACGGCATAGCCCCTCCGGGAGAGCCGTCTTTTCAGAATTTCCTCCTTGACATGGCGGACTTGCTGGCCATCCCTATCCCGGACCTAACTCCAGGCCCTGCGGAGCGGGCCGCCGTGATGCTTCCTCTGCATCCCTCCCTGCAGGATCTCCTGCTGGGAGCTTGGCGGTCGCCTTTGAGGGTTCCGGCACCGTCGACTGCGATGCATGCTCTGTATCGGGTGCCTCCCTCCCGGGGTTTTTGGCAGCACCAGCTTCCACATCGTTCCATTGTGGTGGAATCGGCGCTGAGGAAGGCCGGAAGCAAGGAAAAGCATTCTTCTCGCCCTCCAGGCCGTGCCTCGAAGATGCTAGATACCCTAGGAAGTCAAACCTTCCAAACGTCTATGCTGGCGTCCAGGATTATTTCATATATTTTTTATATGAGTCTGTCGCTCCGGGAGGTCACCGAGAGATTATCTCTGTTGTCTCCCTTCTTGTCTGCAACCAAGGCCTTTGAATATTCCTTGCTTCTTTATCACTGCAGGAATATCTCTGGGTTCCTTTCTCGTGCTTCTCTAGACTCCTTCCTGTCGGTCAGCAGATGCTCTGCTGTTGCCATTAGAGCACGCCGTACAGCATGGTTGCAGGCGTCCGAGTTGTGTAGACGGGCACAGCATAACCTGGGTAATTCTCCCTGTGACGGAGATCACCTCTTCAATAGCGAAGCCTTACGTCAGGTCGCGCAGTGCTTCGCTAACCTTCCCAGCGTTAGAAGCCATCCTAGGGCCCGGCTTCCCCACGGCGGTGGTGCGCGCCTCACCAGGCCCTCCTTCCCTAGGAAGAGAAAATGTCACCCCTCCACCCACCCGCCAGGTGCGCCCAAGCAGGGGACCCCTCACCCTGAGTTGAAGTCCCCGGGCCCGCGCCAGAACTCTCATACCAAGCAGTTTTAGGCTCCGGTGGGCAGCTGCCTGCAATTTACCTTCTTACCAGAAGTTTACAATTGAGCTCTACTCTGGGGCTCGTTCAGTAGGGCAAATGGTTCGGGGGCTTATCCAGGGGTTCAGGTATTCTCCTTCCATTGGTAGAGGGAGACCACCTCTACTCCATGATACCTCTGGCCCACGGTCAACTGGCTTACCCTTAGGTACGTCCCCGAACCCTTCTCGGCCAGTATTCCCCTGCTGATTGCTTCCGTACCGGAATTTTCCTTCCAGCCGCTATAGTCCCCCAATGCTTACCAGGGACTATGCCCTCATGTCCCCCGATTAGTGCGGGGGGCGAGTTTCTGCGTGCAGGTCCTGGGGACACCTATAGGGCCTCAAGCCCCCTGGTGTGTTCTTCCGGACTGATGCTATCCTCTGTCCTTCATGCTACCGTGCTGTTCGTTCGCCGATCTGCCCTTGTTCCACCGGAATAGATCCCTCTCCCGGACGGATCTTGACGCCACCTCCCCAGGTGGACGTTCTGTGGATCACTGGCAGGTCCACCTTACCAGTGTTATGCTCATGGAGGTAGGTTCCTCGACGTACCTGCGTTAGTGCCGGGGTGGGGCGCTCTCCATGCCCAACGGCCTAGATATGCCAGATATCACCTGCTCGATAGGCGCATTGTGGGAGGTGCCCACAGTGCCTGTGTTCTGCCGCCTATTTTTTTCCCAATGGCCGGTGCTCACCCCCCCCCCCCCCCCTCCGGGGTCCGGCCAGTCCGCCTGCCTATTCCTTAGATCGGCCCTCGGACTGGTTGTACTCTACTGCTGTGAAGTCAACAGCTTCTATTTTCAGTTATGCCCTCCTCCCGGAGGTTCAGACCCTTGTCTCCCTATCTCTTCGCTAGGGCAGGCTGTGTACTCCTTCTGCTCCGGAGTACACCCCTACTCTTCTCCGGAATAGGCTATCCAGATCGGCCAGTCTTCTACTGTTAGTCCTCTGAGTTATGGACTCTGCTCCTGAGGGAGTGCTCAGCTTTGCATAAAGCTTCCTTGAAGACCTGCCGTCCTTCTCCTGACCCAGCTGACTCCTGGATCTCCTGGCCTTCCGGATTTGGAACTTCCTCCTCGCTGCGGTGAAATTCCCTTGAAGACCTCGTTACCGCGTCTACAGTACCTCCATCACAGTCCTACTTCCTACAACTCGGTAGGTAAGCTCTACATGGTACTAAGTCATTAATTCATTAAAAACTTAATGATGCTTCCATGCATTCTAATGACTACTCTCCCTGTAGTCTTTGGGTTTTGCTGTTCCTCTCTTCTCAACTCCTACCCTCCATCCCTCGGGGGATGCCGGGGATTCAGGTTGGGCAAATGCCATCCCGTCCTGGGCCGGGCTTACGGGATCTCCCCTGGGCATCCTCAGCTAGGGAGTCCCCATATGTGAAAACTCATTCCTGCTTGTTCCTGGAGATAGCACAGTTACTTACCTGTAACAGGTGATCTCCGGAACAGCAGGAATTAGTCTTCACAACCCGCCCACCTCCCCTAGGAGTTGTATCTCTTTCTCTCTATTCCTTCCTCTCCTCTCCTTCTGGCTCAGCTATGAAACTCAACTGGGGAGAGGCAGTAGGAAGGGCGGGAAGCCACCGCGCAGGCGCGGGGGATGCTCCCAAAGGCTTTCTGATTGGATGCTGGGGAGCATTCCCGTGCGGGCTCCGTCGGCGACATCTCCCATATGTGAAGACTAATTCCTGCTGTTCCGGAGATCACCTGTTACAGGTAAGTAACTGTGCTTTCAGGTGAGGAACTACGCTTTACGGAAAGAGTAGTAGATACATGGAATAGTCTCCCAGCGGAGGTGGTAGAGATGAAGACAGTATCTGAATTCAAGAAAGCATGGGACAAATATAGAGGATCTCTAAAGGAAAAAAGGGGACTCTTGTAGTGGTTGATATGGAAGAGCAGACTAGATAGGCCATGTGGTCTTTTTCTGCCATCATGTTTCTGTTTTTATGATAAGAGTATCAGAAACTTGGACTGATTAGCAACTTTCATCTCTGTTTGAAACATGGCTTCTTAAAGAATTGGAACTGCCTTCTCTTATAGGCAAAATCAGGGTGGAACAGGCCCACCAGCTTGGACCCAGAATGCAGGGCCGTGAAAGTCCGCACCCGATCTTATCCCTGATCCTGAATTTTCAGCACAAGTCCCAAATGCTCCAGGCCATCCGCAGACACCATTATTTGAGGCTAGATAACCAGCAGATTCTCCTATTCTAGGACTAATTGATCATCCTTTTTGCCAAGAAGGAGTTTTCACCCTTTTGTGCACAACTTTTCAAGAGCAGTATCCATTTTGCTCTGGTCTACCTTGCGACACTCAAAATCTACCACAAGGACATGACCCCACTTTTGAGTAGGTGGGGGTGGCAAAATAATTTATGGACACCTTGAAGCGACCAATGGATGGTTCTAGTTTCTGACTGTGACCAAGGAGCATGAGACAGATTTGGTTGTAACTCAATGCCCTTCCTGCGAGGTGCCTGGTGTGGAGCCTTGTACATGAGACCATCTAGCTTGGACGTTTTGTGCTATAAGATATGCCAGTAGCTGGGCTTTTGCTTGGCTTTGAGCTCTGCTGACTCTCTTCCAGGGCCTAGCACTGGTTAGTTTGTGTATGTTGTGTGGGGGGCTCACAATGGTAGTTAGGGTGGCAGCTCTGTGGCGCTATTGGTGGTGGCCCAATCCATTGTATCTGAGTCAGGCTGTGACTGTTGGTTTGTAGGGGGTTTGTGTGCGGTGTGGATGTGTGGTGGTGGGAGAGCGTGGGGGGTGAGGGGGGAGATGGAGAGTGGAGTTTGTAGGAGTGGTTGTTATGGGGTCTTTGGCTGTCTTGAATAGACGGGAGGGTAGGTGAAGTGGATAGGAGTGTGGGTGGGTATCTGGAGACACGAATGGGACAGTGCATTGGGGGAGGGTTGGGAGGGTGGGTTCCTGCAATGGGAGGGCCCTCCACAGTGGAGATTGTTGGCTCCTGCATGCTGGGGAGCCCTGATGGTAATCAGTTTTCGGCACCATACCATGATAACTCACATCACTTAATCTCATGGAATGTAAGAGGGATCAGCTCCTCGATTAAACACACAAAAGATTCTGTAAACCTTAAAATGCAAAGGTGCCCATCTGGCGCTGTTTAAGGAAACCCACTTTAGTACAGTAGAACATAACAAATAAACTCTGGATTGGGTGGCTAAAATCTATGGAGCCTCCTCAGGGACTCGAAAGGCTGGGGTGGTGGTCCTGGTCAAACAGTGTGTACTCTTGGAGGTGACTAATTGGGAGGTCGACCCCCAGGGGTGCTTTATATTCCTAACAACCAAGCTGTATAACAAAGAGATTTTAATAGGTAACATCTATGCCCCCCAATGTATACAACCATGGATTTTTTTCAGGACTTTCTTAGGCGAGTGATGCGCACCAATCAGAGAAGGATGATCTTAGCAGGAGACATCAAATGCCCTCAGGATCCAGATCTGGCAGAATAGATCTGGCAAAGGTAATACTGCCGGGTGGTCGAATAAAGGGATCAATTACCTCTGTCGGGTAGGTAACTTGGTGGATGCCTAGCGAGCCCTCCACCCAGGCGCCCGTGAATACACACATTTATTGAGAGCGCACTCTACGTGGTCTCGCATTGACTACATTTTAATATCAGAGGGCTGTTTTGAACATGTTTTACAGACTGAGATTGAACCGGTGATGATCTCTGATCACCAAATGGTGTGGATGGAGTGGGTGGTGGTGGGAGAGGCCCGTACAGGTTGGCGATTCCTGGCTTCAATGGCAAAATGCAGAATTTAAAAGTTTCTTGGAGACACAGTGAACATGGGAGGGCCTTTCGCATTGTTTGAGAGACTACTTTCTGTGGAGGACCTGAAGCCTTGACTTTCTCTCCTCTCAAGCCCTCCTGGATCCTTTATTGTCTGTCTTTCGTCCTTTACATTCTACTGAAACGGCTCTTGCCAAAGTCTCCAGTGACTTGTTCCTGGCATAATCCAAGGGCCTTTACTCAGTCCTCATCCTTCTTGACCTCTCTGCTGCTTTTGACATTGTTGACCACAACATCCTTGATATTTTGTCCTCGCTTGGTTTTAAGGGCTCTGTACTATCCTGGTTCTCTTCTTATCTCTTCCATCGCTCTTTCAGTGTTTGTTCTAGTGGATCCTCCTCTGCTGCTATCCTGCTCTCAGTTAGTGTACCCCAAGGATCTGTCTTGGGTCCACTCCATTTCTTTCTATATACCCAGTCCCTTGGTGCACTCATCTCTTCCCATGGCTTTCAGTACCATCTTTATGCTGATGACTCCCAGATCTACTTCTCTACACCTGAAATCTCTCCGGCAATCCAGACCCGGCTCTCTGTCTGCTTTGACATTGCTGCTTGGATGTCTCACTGCAGCTTAAAATTGAACATGGCCAAAACAGTCTTATTTTCCCCCCTAAAACCTCTTCTCCCCTTCCTCCTTTCTCACTCTGTGGATAACTCTCATCTCCAGGAACAAGCAGGAATGTAGTCTTCACATATGGGTATCGTCAGTACCGACGGAGACTGCGCGGGAATGCTCCCCAGCGTCCAATAGGAACGCTTTTGGGAGCATCCCTCAGCACATGCACGCTGCCTTCCCGCCTTTCCAACTGTCCCTCTTCAGTTCTTCGTTTTCTGCAGAGCCGACAGGACACATACCCTGTCACCGCAGAAAATTTCTTCTTTAAACTTGTTTTCTTATGGTCGCTCCTGCCTCCGCATGACACCTACCAGTACCGCCCTTTCTTTCTTTTTAAAAAAAAAAAAATATATATATATCTATTTTTGAACTGTTTCTCTTCAGAAACTTTTTCTTTTGGTATTAGGCCCCATTTTTCCCAAAAGATGGAAAAAGCAGCTAGTGGTTTTAAAAAATGTACTAAATGTGGCGGTACCATCTCCATCACCGACACCCATGACTGGTGTCTAAAATGTTTAGACCCTGACCATTCTCCATCTGAGTGTTCCTCCTGTATGGGGATGACTAAAAGAGGAAGACAGAACCGAGCTGCAAAGCTCGGTACCCTCTTTTCTTCTGATACCAGGTCCATTGCATCGACGTCTTTAAGAGCCTCGTCTTCCTCCCATGGATCTCGGGTAACTAAACATAAGAGCCGGTCCTCAAAGGGTAGCTCTCCTTCAAAACATCGAGAGGCCATTGGCATTGCCCTTGAGGAAACTACACTGGCAAAACAGCCCCGGTGGGAGGCTTCGGCCTCCAAAGCATTAACGGGGTTCCAGGATGTTCTCGAGGCTTCGACCTCGGCAGAACTACTGGTGCCATGCTCAGGGGTTCCGGCCGCTTCTACCGGTACCGATACCCAGGCATCGGCAGTGTCGATAGACCAGAGATTCCTCGCTATCGAATGCAGTCTTGCAGCTCTCCTTACAGCTGCGGTGCCGTTGACACCAGTGGTTCAACGGGCACCGGTACTGATGCCGGTACCAGCAGTGGTACAGATACTGGTACCAGCACCGACGGTACCGGCCCCGGTGGGAATCCTTCCCATGCAGACTTTTTCTGGCATCGGCAGATCAGTACCGGACCAATTCGGTACCGACTTCGATCGATACCGAGACCGTGCTTTGCATGAACATTGGGATCAGAGATACTTCGAATCCTCCGATTCCGATGACTCAGATAATTCTGCCGGCACCAGAGTGTTTCTCCCGGAAGACTCCTCTTCTCCCCAACGCAGAATGTCTCCTCCGGAAGACATGTCTCTTCAGGATTTTATTCGTGATGTGACCCGAGGCCTTTCAATCACGGTAGCTCCTGAAAAAGAACCTAGAGCAAAGGAATTGGAAATTCTCCAATACCCTAAGGCTCCCAAGGAAGCAGCCACTCTGCCCATTCATGAAATTCTTCATGATTTGATGCTCAGAATGTGGGAGACACCTTTGACCACATCTCCTCATTCTAGGAGACTCGATACTATGTATCAAGTTCCACCATGTCCTGGTTTTCAAAAGACTCAGCTGCCACACCATTCAATGGTAGTGGAGTCAGCCATGCGTAGGATGAAAAGTGCAAAGAGACGTGCATCCATTCCTCCAGTTCGTGAATGCAGGACTCTTGACGCTTTTGGGCATCGAACTTTTCAGGCTTCCATGCTTTCAGCTAGGATCAGCTCATATATTTTATTTATGGGAACGTTCCTCAAAGAGGTCACAGGAGATTTGGAGCTCATGAGCCCCCTTCTCCCTGAGGACAAACGACAGGACTTTCTCACTCTGGTCAAGCATGCTGAAGATGTCTACAAGTTTGTAAACCATGCAGCCTTTGACTGCTTTGAATGTATCAGCAGAACCTCTGCTATTGCCATTGGTGCACATTGGATTGCCTGGCTTCAGCCATCAGACTTGGAGATTTGGGTACAGGATAAATTGGGAAACATCCCTTGCACAGGAGAAAACCTCTTTGGCAAGAATTGGCAGGAGAAGGCTAATGAGATAGATACTGACAATCTCACTTTAGACAGATTGTCAAAATCTACAGCCACCCCAGCCAACAAGAAACCCTATAAAAAACCCTTTTTCAGCAAAAAGAGGAAGTTTTATCCATCCTATACCCAGCAAGGGCAAGCTCAGGGTCAAGTTGCCCAGAAGGGTCAACAACAACAATCCAGACAAAAGAAGCCAAAAGGCCTTAGAGCTCAACCAGCTCCACAGGCCCAGCCACTTAAGGGCTTTGACTCCTTCATAGAGAACTTAGCCTTCCTGCCTCTGAAGGGGCCAGAACCCCTAAACATTCCAGGCAGGTTATGTCATTTTGCCAACAGATGGCACCAAATAACAACAGAAAACTGGACTCTGTCCATTGTCGGAGAGGGGTACAAGTTTCATTTTCATAGTATGCCCCTTCCTATAATCGTAAGACAGTTCAATTCCCAAACCTCTACAGGCAATCTACTGGATCAAGAGGTCTCAATACGCCTTGCTCAAGGAGCAATAGAGGGAGGTGCCCATTCTTCAGCAGGGTGCAGGGTTCTATTCCCCCTATTTTCTTATTCCAAAGAAAACAGGAGGACACAGACCCATTCTAGACCTCAGAGAATTGAACAAATATCTGTTCCAAGAAAAGTTCAAAATGATTTCTCTGGGAACTCTTCTGCCATATCTTCAAAGTCAGGATTGGCTTTGTTCTCTAGATCTAAAGGATGTGTATACTCACATTCTGATCCATCCAGATCACAGGAAATTCTTACGATTCCTTTTCAAGGGAAAACATTTCCAATACAGGGTTCTTCCCTTTGGTCTGGCTTTGGCACCAAGAGTATTCACGAAATGCATGGCAGTAGTAGCTGCATTTCTGCGAACCCTGGGAATATTCATCTTCCCTTACTTGGACGACTGGCTCATTCGAGCCCCCACGGTTCCAGAAGCCAGATCTGCACTGTCTCGCACAATGCGAATCCTTCGATACTTGGGATTGGTCATAAACCTCCCAAAATTCCAACTTGCTCTGTCTCAGTCCCTTGAGTTCATAAGAGCCTGCCTAGAGACCAGACAGTCAAGGGCTTTTCTCCCACAACCCCGCTGTCTTCGTATAATGCAGTTAGCTTCTCAAGCAGCGGTGAAGTCCTCCCTAACTGCTCAAGAACTACTACAACTATTGGGACATATGGCATCCACGGTTCATGTGGTTCCCTACGCTCGCCTTCATATGCGAGCAGCTCAGTGGACCCTATCCACACAGTGGACACAGGCCACAGGACATCTGTCGGACAAGATATCAAACTCACAACGACTGATCTTGTCCCTACAATGGTGGCAATCACTGGAAAATCTTCTAGTGGGGTCTCCTTTCCAGCAACCCCTATTCCAGGCCACCCTAACAGATGCATCACAGGTGGGATGGGGAGCACACCTGCATCATCTCTCTACCCAGGGTACCTGGACTCCACAGGAGGCTTGTCTTCACATAAACCTCCTGGAACTCAGAGCAGTCTATCTAGCTCTTCGAGTATTCCATGCCCAGCTCAGCTACAAGACAGTCCTAGTCCAAACGGACAATCAAGTAGCTATGTTCTACGTGAACAAGCAGGGCGGAACAGGCTCTCTGTCGTTATGCAACAAAGCTTTACGGCTATGGGCCCTCGCCAGAGAGTATCAAATTCACCTTCTCGTGGTATATCTTCCAGGTATTCAAAACCTTTGGGCAGACAAACTCAGCCAAGTACTGCTGCCTCATGAATGGTCTCTCCACCTAGACCAGGTGGCCAAGATATTTCAGATCTTTGGAACCCAGACATAGACCTATTTGCAAGTCCACTGAATGCCAAACTTCCACGGTTCTGTTCCAGGCAAGGGACGCCTTCCTTCTTCATCCCCAAAACACTCTTTAAGCTTCAGAGAGACAGGGGTCGTATGATCCTCATAGCGCCACGGTGGCCACGCCAAATGTGGTATCCCCTGCTTCTACATCTCTCTCAAGCTGCATCTCTGGAGTTAGGCTATGCTCCAGATCTCCTCTCTGAAGAGAACGGGATGCTATAGCACCCAAATCCCCAGTCCCTGCATCTCAGGGCCTGGTTGCTGAAAGCTTAGACCTTCAGGATCTTAACCTTTCCCAACAGGTAAAGGATATCCTTCAGGCTTCTAGAAAACCTTCCACAAGATGCTCTTACACATTAAAGTGGAAACGTTTTCCTATATGGTGTTCACAGAAGGGGTTAAACCCCCTTATGATACTTTTGGAATCTATACTAGAGTATCTACTTCATCTATCAAGTTCTGGTCTAAAGACCAATTCAGTAAGAGTCCATCAGTGCAATTGCAGCTTCCTATAAGCCTCTAAATGAACAACCAATTTCCTCTCATCCACTCATAACAAGATTTATGAGAGGTCTTCTATTAACAAAGCCTCCCATCAGGCCACCACCGGTGGCATGGGATTTAAACCTAGTTCTCGAGCAGCTCATGAAACCGCCTTTTGATTCTTTAGCCACTACAACCCTAAAGCTTTTGTCCTGGAAGGTCATCTTCCTAATTGCAATCACCTCTGCAAGTCGCATTAGTGAATTGCAAGTTTTAGTGGCTGATCCTCCTTATACTAGGTTTCACCATGATAAGGTGGTGCTTAGAACTCATCCACACTTTATGCCAAAGGTGGTTTCGCCTTTTCATTTAAATCAATCAATTTATCTTCCTGTAATCTTTCCGAGGCCTCATGCCTCTAGTGCAGAAAGGAACCTTCATACATTGGATTGTAAAAGAGCCTTGGCTTTTTACCTACAAAGAACACAGCAACATAGAAAGTCTTCTCAACTTTTTATTGCTTTTGATTCTAGTCATTTGGGACTTCCAGTCTCCAAGAGAACTCTGTCCAAATGGATTGCACAATGCATATCCTTTGCTTATGAGAGTAAGAGTCTTCCTCTTCAAGGCCATGTCACAGCTCATAATGTGAGAGCCATGGCAGCCTCTATGGCTAACCTTCACTCTGTCTATTGATGACATTTGTCAAGCAGCCAATTGGGCTTCGGTACACACCTTTACAGCCCACTACTGCCTAGATAAAGTCTCCCGTCGGAATACTTTCTTTGGCTAAGCTGTTCTTCAAAATCTCTTCCAGACCTAATTCAACTCCTACCCACCAACCCTGGTTTGATGCCAGAGATATATGGGAGGAAGCATGGCCCACCTCACAATAGGTGGCAGCTTCCTGGGGCTACCTCCCTGGCATCTTCAGCTAGGGAATCCCTGTATGTGAAGACTACATTCCTGCTTGTTCCTGGAGATAGCGTAGTTACTCACCTGTAACAGGTGATCTCCGGGAACAGCAGGAATTTAGTCTTCACAACGCACCCACCTCCCCTAGGAGTTGTCTCTCTACCTCTCTGTCTCTTTCCTCTCTCCCTCTATCCTTTCACTCAGCTACAAACCTAACTGAATAGGGACAGTTGGAAAGGTGAGAAGGCAGCGCGCATGTGCTGAGGAATGCTCCCAAAAGCGTTCCTGTTGAATGCTGGGGAGCGTTCCCGCGCAGGCTTCGTTGGTACCGACGATACCCATATGTGAAGACTAAATTCCTGCTGTTCCCAGAGATCACCTGTTACAGGTGACTAACTACGCTTACTCTTCCCTGTTTCCTTGTCTCGCAACCTTGGGGTCGTCTTTGACTCCTCTCTGTCTTTCTCCAGACACGTCCAGCTGATAGCTAAGACCTGCCGTTTCTTTCTCTATAACATCAACAAAATCCACCATTCGTTTCTGAACATACTACTAAGACATTTATCCACTCTAATCACCTCCCGTCTTGACTATTGTAAGCTATTCCTTGCTGGTCTCCCTCTGAATCATCTCTCTCCTCTTCAATCTGTTCAACACTTTGCTGCATGGCTAATCTTCCGCCAGCTTCGACATGCTCATATTACCCCTCTTCTCAAGTCACTTTATTAGCTACCTAACCGTTTCCGCATCCAGTTCAAACTTCTGCGGACCTACAGTATAAGTGCATTCACTCTGTATCTCCTCACAACCATTCCTCTCTTATACCTCCTTTCACCCCTCTCCGGAAATGCCGCTCTTCTGGCAAATTGCTTCTATCTGTGCCCTTCTCTTCTGTTTCTTGCTCCAGACTTCACTGCTTTCACCTTGCTGCTCCTTATACTTGGAACAAACTACCTGAGTCTGTACATCAGGCACCTTCTCTGGCCCTTTTCAAATCCAGGCTGAAAACTCACCTCTTCGCTGCCTCTTTCAGATTTTGACTCACCTGATCTACTTTGTGTTTCCTTACCATTCCCCCTAGATGTATCCTTGTCTACACCTACTGTGCTGTCTGTCTTGATTAGATTGTAAACTCTGATGAGCAGGGACTGTCTCTTACATGTCTGTACTGCACTGCATATGACTTGCAGCGCTATACAAATGCTCAGTAGTAGTAGTAATAGCGGCTCAGAGACGGTTATGTGATAGGGCTTTCTAATGGTAAAAAGGATCTCCAGGAACAAGCAGGAGTGAGTCTTCACATATGGGTATGTCGGTACCGACGGAGCCTGCGCGGGAACGCTCCCCAGCATCCGAAAAAGAAAGCCTTTGGGAGCATCCCACACGCATGCGCTCTGCCTTCCCGCCCATTCACTTCCCTCTCATCAGTTTTTCGTTTTCCGTGGAGTCAGCAGGACATACTCCTGTCACCGCAGAAAATTCTTCTTTTTATTCTTGTTTTTTTGTGGTCGCGTCTGCCTTCCCTCGATGCCACCGGTACCGCTGGTGCTTTTCTTTCTTTTTACTAAAAATTTCTTCTTTTCTCTAGGAATTTTTCCTGTTTAGTGCCTGACGGTTTCTAGGCCACTAGGCCTCTATCCTTCCATTATGGAAAGCCAGCCACTATCCTTAAGAAATGCTCAAAGTGTGGTGGTACAAATATATTTTTAGACACTCATACTTGGTGTCTAAAATGTTTAGGTCCTGACCATTGCCCACTGGAGTGTTTCTCCTGCTGGAGCTCAAACAGAAGAAGTCTTCAGGATTGAGCACAACTCTATACCCGGTTCACATTGGAGTCGATGTCACCAGCCAGAATATCTTCTTTTTCACAGGATCAGGTAACCAAACAAAAGTCTGTTAAGACTAGCCAGTCCTCGAGTGGTAGATCTCCTTCTAAGCATCGAGATGCCTCTGGCGTTGCCCTCGGACATTTTGGCAATAAAGCCCCGGCGGGAGTCTTCAGGCTCCAAAGCATTAACGGGGCTTCAGGTTATTCCCGAGGTTCTTACCTCCATGGACATACCTGGGCCATGCTCGGTGGTTGTGGCCACTTCAAGCGGTAACGACACCCCGGCATTGGCTATGGTGATGGATGAAACACTCCTCACCGATGAACGTAGTCTAGCGCTCTCAGCTACTTCGGCACCGCTAGAGTTGCTGCAGACCGTTCCTCGAGTATCGGCTTTGGTACCGGTATCGACATCGTCACTGGTGTCGGTACCATCGATGTTTTCTTCGACAGACTCGCTCCCTTCCATGCTGAGCCTGGAATCGCTCTCTAGCATGGAGGATTCGGTACCGACTTATCTCTGTACTGACCTCGGGTGGTACCGAAGACATCTCTTTAAAGAAAATCCGATGCTTCATCCTTTCAAGTCTTAGAAACATAGAAACATATAAATATGATGACAGAAAAAGACCACATGGCCTATCTAGTCTGTCCTTCCATAACAACTACAACAGTCCCCTTTTTACCTTTAGAGATCCTCTGTGTTTGTCCCATGCTTTTTTGAATTCAGTTACTGTCCTCATCTCTACCACCTCCACTGGGAGACTATTCCATGGATCCACTACTCTTTCCGTAAAGAAATAGTTCTGCATATCACTCCTGAATCTATCTCCCTTCACCCTCATCCCATGTCCCCTCGTAGCAGAACTTGCTTTCAATTGAAAGAGGCTCTCTCCCTGAACATTTATGCCACGGAGGTATTTAAACATCTCAATCATATCACCTCTATCCCGCCTTTCCTCTAAGGTGTACATATTAAGATCCTTCTGTCTGTCCTCATATGCTTTATAATGAAGACCACTAATCATTTTAGTAGCCACCCTCTGCACCGACTCCATCCTGTTCACATCCTTTTGAAGGTGCGGTCTCCAGAATTGCACACTATACTCCAAATGAGGTCACACCAAAGACTTATACAGAGGCATTGTCACCTCCTTTTTTCTGCTAGCCATTCCTCTCTGTATGCACCCAAGCATCCTTCTAGCTTTTGCCGTCGCCTTTTCTACCTGTTTAGCTACTTTAAGATCATCAGACACAACCACGCCTAGGTCCCGCTCTTCTTTAGTGGACAAAAGTACTTCACCCCCTATACTATATTGCTCCCTTGGATTGCTGCAGCCCAAATGCATGACCTTACATTTTTTAACATTAAATCCCAGCTGCCAAATTCTAGACCATTCTTCAAGCTTAGCTAGATCCCTCCTCATGTTATCTACCCCTTCCTGGGTGTCTATTGCAGATTTTGGTATCATCTGCAAAGAGGCAAACCTTACCTGAAAGCCCTTCCGCTATATCACTAACAAAGATGTTAAAAAGAATCGGACCAAGGACAGATCCCTGGGGCACACCACTGATAACATCCTTCTCAGAGTGAGCTCCATTTACTTGTACTCTTTGTCGCCTCCCACCCAACCAGTTTCTAACCCAAGCAGTAACTTTAGGGTCCATCCTTAGAACCGCTAACCTACTTCTCATCAACAGAAGCATCTACAGTTCATCTCATCCTTACTGAGAGATCAGTGATACACTGACTCAATCCTCGACTCTAGTCATGAATCTCTTGCCACAAGAGAAATCCATTCTTTTAGCTCCTAGAGCTATTGAGGATAATCATGCCCTACAGGTAACAGGTTTCTCCTCTCCTTTTTTGAAGGAAAAAGAGGAGTAACAACTAATAACAAGGTAGGCTATGCCCTTCACCTTGACAGTTTTCCTGTACGAGGATATCTCATAGTTTTGACTGCAAGGGGGCTTTACCTTTTTCAGGGACTTACCAAATTGTAAGTCTTCTCAACTCTGTGTTACTTTCTATCCCTCTTAGTCGAGACATTCAGTCTAAGAGTGATACTATTCAACTGGAGGGCTTACTTTTTAAGCCCATATGATTTTCTTCAATACCCACTCCAGTAAGTGGTTTTCATACAGAGCTTTCTTCCCCTTTGCAATATTCTTAAATATTTCTTTTAAGACAGCTTATCAGATGATAATTGAGTTTTACCACTCCTAATTATGTCTGTCGGTCCTTTTCCAATCTATAGGACCTAACATTTTCTGCTGCCTTAATAACAAACAAGTCCAAGAGAGGTTCCAAAACCCACTTGGACAATTTATCATTGCAGGCAACCTGTCTGTCTGCTATTCTTAGCCATCTTCAATTCTTTTTGGCTCCAACAGAATAGATTAGGTTGCACACTGGCAATTAAACAGCCAGACCTCACTTAAGCAACCTACAACATGCTCTCTGCAATTATACAAAAAACTCTGCAACTATGGGCCTTTGCCAGAGAGCGTCAGAGCCATTCCTAGTAGGTAACTTCCAGATGGTTAAAAAGGCTTTGCCCAGTCATGCTCCTACATGACTGGTTTTTCCTACTCTTGCCATCTTCCTTAAATTTCTCTTTAAGGAACCAGGGCTTAGACCACGTGAAAGCATAAAGAATTGCTCAATTCCCTGGGTTGTTCCACATCTCCAGTGGAACTCTTACAACAGGGATGCGTTCCTTTTCACTGCAGTCGGTCCTTGTCTAGTGCGTTCCTTCTAATTCCCAATACTTCATTGAAGCTTATGCTGAACAAAGAACGCATGATACTCATATTGCCCTCATAGAGGGGCAAACATGGTATCCCCTTATATTGCGTCGTCTTCTCCACACTGAAGTTATAGCATTCAGTGTAATTGTTTATTTTAGCATTCAGTGTTATCCTTGCCTATTACCACTGTAACATTCAGTGTAACCCTGCCTATTGCCACTGTAGCATTCAGTATAATTGTTATGTAGCATTCAGTTTATCCTTGCCTATTGCTATTGTTCCCTCTTCTACGAGCTGCCCTTGCCCACCACTTCTGCAGACAAAAGTCCTAATCACCTTGTCTCTTCCTTATACAAGCTATGACAAAAGTCCAGTACTGACACTTAGCGTTTCACAAGGCTCCTGCATAAGCTGTCACCTCGCATAAATACATAAACCACCATATACAAGCATCATGCAACTCACCGTACCATCCATGTCCATCATATTAGCCCTATTGGCCTCCTGGTTTCCCACCTTGACCCACACGCTAAACCCCGGTGCCAACTATATCCCTATCCTCCACTACAACGCAAGGAGAGGTTTTGAAACCCCTCACCACACTACTACAAAACCTTATACACGCCAGTCACACCTTCTACATATCCCACTACAAACCATTAACAACATCATATCCGAAAAACGCACTCAGCACACCCGCCTTAGATGCGCACTTGCGAATGCCCGATCCATACGATCAAAATGGCCCATAGCCATCGATCTTATATCTCACCACAACCTCGACCTACTAATGATAACTGAAACATGGTTATCTTATTTATTTATTTATTTATTTATTTACATTCTCTTATATACCGCGCTATTCTGCATCAGTGCGGATTACATTGAACAGGGCATTATAACTTGGAGATAACTATTTTACAGGGAACATGGGCTAGGGAGGGTTAAGTGGCTTGCCCAAGACCACAAGGAGCGCCTGTGGGACCAGAAATCCCAGTCCTTCCGGCCCAAGGTTGCTGTCCTCTAGTGGGATTTGAACCACCGACCTTCCGGCCATCTTCATGCGACAACGTCATCCTTAACCAGATGACACCCCCAGGATACTCCTTCTTCGCTTGCCTCAGAGCCAATCAAAGGGGAGGTGGTACTCTCATTATTGCCAAATCTTCACTCCAATTTAGACTAAGTAGTACCACAAGTACAACTCACCTTGACACACTCTCTATAACAAATGACACCTCTACCATCAACCTCTTATACCGAGCTCCCACGCCATCGCCAGATGACCTTCCTTCCATAATCAACATTGCTGGTAACCCCACCAACCCCCGCACCCCAAACTGGTTATTAGGCGACTTCAATCTGCCATCCCTACATGACTCGCACTCATCAGCCTTCCTTGATGCAATGAACCAACTTGGCTACAGCCAATTAATTGATGCTCCCACCCACAACAAAGGAAACAAACTTGACTTGATTTTCGCACCCCACGCTGCTATCAACTCCACTGAGAACCTGTTGACCTCAATAACACCCATCCCTTGGTCAGATCATAACCTACTTCTCTTTGAATTACCCAACATTCACCCCAGCAACATTCGTAAAAATACTCAGCGGAACATTAGAAACACAACTGCACGATATCAACCTTTTGATAAGAATGAAGTCCTTGAGAAAATATTGCCTCTCCTCACCAACACCTCTACAGACCCTGACGATCTAGTATCAAACTGGAACAATGCGCTCAAGGAGGCTGCACACCAACCAGCCAACACCAAGAAACAATCAAGACGCGAACATGCACCTTGGTACTCACAAGATTTACGAAACTCTCTAATCCAGCTCCGTAAACTTGAAAGACATTGGCGCCATTCACGGACACCTGAGGCTCTTTGCACATACTCTGCGCACCTACAAGCTCACAGACAAATGACAATGGAAAAGAGAAAGCAACACCACTCTGAAACTCTAAAAAGATCATTGAACAGGCCCCGTGACCTATTCTCCATTGTGAGAACCCTCACAGGCGACCCTACCCCTCCCCAAGACCAAATGCCTCACCCACAAATCTACTCAAACTACCTTCAGTCAAAAATAATCCAAACCAACATTTACTCCTCCCCCACACCCTCCATCCCTGCAGACCTCATCTCACAACCAACTGCGCTGTCACAATTCTACGAGGTCTCCACCAAACAAATCGAAGAAATCATCTCTTCTATCAACCTTACCACAGCACCTAATGACCCCTGTCCCTCCAGCTGGATTAAAGAGTTGCGATATACCCTCAGCCCAACCATCAGCAGGATCATCAACCAATCCTTTATAAAAGGCTCCTTCCCGCAAAGCCTGAAATTCACATCAATCCGACCACTGTTAAAAAACTGCAAACTCGACCCATCTAAAGTCGAGTCGTTCAGACCCATATCAAGCATCCCACTGCTGGCAAAAATTACAGAGAAGGTAGTTCAACTACAAATTCAACAGCACATCGACACTGAAGCTCCACTAGACCATTCACAACATGGATTCAGAGAAGCACATGGGATAGAAACCATCCTTACTACATTATTCAACAACCTAGTCATGGGAATTGATGATCTACACCAAGGATTCATCCTTATTTTTATGGACATTGCGGCCGGCCGCGTTTGATTCTGTGAACCACGAGACACTACTAATCCGCCTCAAAGACAAAGGTATACAAGGTATGGCTTTAGCATGGTGCAGGTCATATTTGAGCGATAGGTCACAACAAGTCAGGGTAGGATCCACTACATCCGATCCATTCACACTCAAACAAGGAGTCCCCCAAGGTTCATCCCTTTCATCCCTCATGTTTAATATATATATGCAGCCCATCTGCGATTTAATCCGCTCTTTCAATATTCAGTGCTTAGCATATGCAGATGACATCCTGATGTACTCATCCTTCAAGCTTGACCAACCGGATTTCTCAACAATCACAAGATGCTTCAATGCTGTTTCCGAATGGCTCCTCTCCCAAAACCTGCGCATCAATCACAGCAAGACCGATGTCCTTTTTGTCACTCGCAATCAGAACTTCATACCACCGCCATCCTTGCGAGTCAATAACTACGACTTCACAGTCAAACCTACCATCCGGTACTTGGGCATCATCCTCGACCAAAAGCTGGACATGGCACCGCATATCAAAAACATTACTAAATCTATCTACCACAAGATACGGTCATTACGCCACCTTCGATCATTACTGGACCCCTCCGATTTCCGCTCAATCTTCCAAGCTCTGGTAACCCCCCACCTTGTCTTCGCTAACATTATCCTCCTTGGGCTCCCACAAGCAACATTGAACCCGCTTAGGTTAGCCATGAATTCTGCAGCAAGAATACTCACCGGAACATCTAGATCGGAGCACATAACTTCAGTACTGATGAGCCTACACTGGCTGCCTTTACACACCAGAATCATATACAAAGCCCTCGTTCTAACCTTCAAGGCCTCAAGAAATCAGCCCCCCCACCCTGCTTACCAAGCTCATCCAGCCCATTCCACCAAACAGAAACAGACGCTCGTCATGTATGAACAAACTAGAAGTGCCTAAAACAATCACAAAATGCTCAAAGACAACAGCCAATAGAGCCTTCTCACTATTTGTACCAGGAGCATGGAACTCCCTCCCCCCAGAAATCTGTTCCATTACCAATATCATTTCGTTCAGAAAGGCTATCAAACATCATCTGTTCTCAAAATGCTATTCCAATCTCATCCCCCCCAGCCAATCCCAAAATAATACACGCCTTCACCAAAACCCACCCTAACACAACCCCAACTAGAAAATTCGATAGCCTGACACTCCTGTTACATTTCCATTCTTCTTACTACATTCCATAACCATGCCCTTCGTATGATGTTTAATCTTCTTCTTTACGTAACACTGTACATAGTTTTTCTCCCTGTTATCCAAGTTTGTATCCCTTGTTCATTGTAAACCCAATGTAAATTGTTACATTGTTGTATGTTTTGTTCCAATGTAAACCGCACTGATTGTAATAGCGCGGTATATAAGAAATGCAAATAAATAAATAAATAAATAGAAAGATCCAGACTTGTTGTCTTAAGACTAAGGATCTCCTCTGCACCCCTTCACGTAGGTCTCCATTTCTGGTTATTCAAAAGCTAGAATTTTTAAAGAAATCTAGACCTCTCCTTCTAAGTAAGAACATTCCATTGGTTTCCATGTAACCTTCTCCATGGTTCTTCCACTTGTAACCAGAAAGAGATTCTCTATCTATATTCTCAAGCAGGTCTTTCCCCTTCTTGCTATTAAGTGAATCTCTCTCTCTATATCCATCTATCTATCTATCTCTCTCTCTCTCTATATATAATTATATATATATATATATATGACTCTGAAAGATTTGTTACTGTCCATATTAATGCTGTCTCAGCATACCATAGGATTTTAAATGGACAACCAATTTCTATGGTAATTAGAAACTACCTTCTTTTACCGTAACCTTTCCGGTTATGTTACATCTGAAGCTCTCCATGTAAAGTCATTATCCTAAGTGACATCACTTAGGGAGACATTACTGATCTTCAAGAAATTGGAGGCTACACCGCCTACCACAAATGTTTGTTTCTTTCATTTGGATAGAGGGGTCTTAAAGACCCATCCTTTTCCTGCAAACCAGTCAGAATTATCTCCTCTCTTTCCTAGAGTCTTATTCTGCTCCAAGGACAAAGAGCTTCAAACTTTGGCCTACAGAAGCTTTAGCTTCTCCTCCAAGGTCCAACCTCATTAAACTCCCCCAGTTTTTTCTTCTGGGATTAGTTCTAGCCATTAAGGCTTCTGACCTCTGCCTGTATTGCAAAATTTATTTTCCTCTACTTCACAGGGAGGTAATTTCTTTGAGGCTAATGTACTGGCTCTTAGCACCAGACCCATATTAGCCTCAACAAATACTTTTGCAATACTTTTGAATAAGGTCCATATTAGAAAATTGGAATTCAATATTTACTAACATTTATGATCTACACAAGGACTCCCCTTTAAACGCCTTGTTTAGTCAAGCTGTTCCACAGCTCACCCTTTTTAATTCAACTCCTACCCTCCATCCCTTGGATGCCTGAGGTTCTGGGAAATAGCATGGCCCATCTATTAGATTTGCAACATGCTGGGACCTCCTCTAGGCATCTCTAGCTTGGGAGTCCCCATATGTGAAGATTCATTCCTGCTTGTTCCTGGAGATAGCACAGTTACTTACCTGTAACAGGTGATTTCTGAGAACAACAGGAATAAGTCTTCACAACCCACCCACCTCCCCTAGGAGGAGTTCTCTCTCTATCTCTCTCTAATTTGTCTACTTCCCACCTTCGGTCTCAGCTACAAACCCAACTGATGAGAGGGAAGTGAATGGGCGGGAAGGCAGTGCTCATGCGTGTGGGATGTTCCCAAAGGCTTTCTTTTTTGGACACTGGGGAGCGTTCCTGCACAGGCTCCGTCGGTACCGACATACCTATATGTGAAGACTTATTTCTGCTGTTCCCAGAGATCACCTGTTACAGGTAAGTAACTGTGCTGTTTTACTAAGCCACTGGCTCTCTGAGGAGGCCCTGGGGTTCTGCCATTGAGAACAGTCCTCCTCTGACCTTATGCATATGGAGCTTATAATGGCAAAGCAACTAGGTACTAAGGTGTGGGATGGTCACCTTGCAGTATGGCTCCCTTACCTTGTGACACTTTCTCCGATATCTAAGGGAGCACTGTTGAATGTGTGAATAACGGGTTGTCCATTTTGGTCTGCAAGGACAAGACTGCATAAGCCGTCCAAAGGTGGAGTGGGTGTGCTAGAACCTGGCTCATTCACAGTAAATGTGGTATGCGACCACTGTGGGAAGAGGGAATGGGGTTAAGGGGAATAGATATAGGGAGCAGACCAGCTTTTGGGGTTTATTAGCTCTACACACCACCTATGTTGGTCTCATTCCCCATGGCTTGATATCTTCCTGTCCCATATATTTTCTTGTCTGCGAGTATATTTTATTGTATTTCATTGCATCCAATGTTATCTCTTTGTCCTACTTTTCATTTTCCATTTCACATTTGATGTATTTCATCCTGGAAGTTCCTTAGAGTTACCTTAGAAGTACTGAGGATGAATCTACAGGTACCTCAGGAAACTCTGGATGCGGTTTGCAAGTTTGGGGACATGTAGCAGAGATGGGTAGAGAAATGGATTTGGACTGGTCCAGTCTGTCAGTTTGTTTTGTTATTGTTATGCAAAAATACCAATAAAGATGATGTGCAATAAATAAATTCACTTTATGCAGCAGAAACAGCTTAATTCTTCAGCCAGGTGTATTTGAATGGGCTCAGCTACTGTGAATAGACACAAGTGGGCTCTATTTAACTTATCTTGTTAAGGCATTTTTTGGAAATAGAACTAATTTGGGTTTACTATGCTAAAGGTGTGATGGCTTATGCAGCTAAGACTTTTGGGTGCCTTACTTGTATTCTGAATTACTTTCTGAATATGTCTGTAATTATTTTTTCACATTGAAGTGTAATGTATGTCGGCTAGATCAATGAAAGACTCCTACTTCATTTTGAATTGTATCCTCTAGGTAGCAGAATGTGAATAACGTACAAAGAAATGAAGACCACAGACCCCTTCAGCTTCTTTCTCTTACCTCTTGTCCAATTCCTTACTGATTCCCTGACCATGCTGTATGAAATGTCTAGTACTGACAACTTGTTCCTTTGATTCATTTCACATGTGTCATTTTTTCCTTTTCTGAGGACAGTCACGACATGAAGCCCTCACAGATGAGTGACATCTTCTGACAGCGCTTAGCATGGTAACACTTTTTACCACACCGCACTCCATCAGATAACATTGCTTATCTGTGAGAACTCATATCCACTGTCCTCAGAGAACACCTGTTACAAGTAAGCTTGCTTCACTTTCTCTTGTTCTTATTCCTTGGTAATGATTTTGATTAAATGCTTCTGACATGGCTTTTCTTCTTTCACTCTCTTTAGCTGACTACATTGTGATGCAGTTTGGGCGTGTGGCAGAAGATGTTTTCACCCTGGACTTTAATTATCCCCTCTGCGCACTACAAGCCTTTGCAATTGGACTTTCTAGCTTTGATAGCAAATTAGCATGTGAATGAGCGAAAACACCTGACAAAAGCACCTTCAAGAATTTGGAGTACATCCGTACCTATACCTTACTACTTCACTTTTTGGAAGACTGCAATGAAATCATGGGAAATAGTTTTTGCCAACAAATCAGACTCCCCTGTAATTTCAAGGATTTATCCCAGTGGACTAAGTCACTGTAAAAGTCCTTGGGGACCAAAATGGGCTTTGAGAAAGGGGGGGGGGTCTATTTGTGTGTGTCTTGTGGTGATTTTATGATGCTAATGTAAGTGCATAGAGAATCTTAGAGGCAATTCATGTTGAAATGTTTTTTAGCTCCTTTAATGGGTAATTTTTATTTGTAAGCCATGCTGCTCTTACAATAATTTAAAAATGAAGAAAAATTTGCAATTTATTTAAAAGCAGAAGGGCAGAAGCTGAAGATGACCAATGGGCTCCTCTCAATTCCTGTTATAGGGGCATGTCTGTTTCCAGCTTTCTGTAGTACTCCGCTGACAGGGTGCATGTATATTTGTTGTTGCTTAGGGAAACTGTGCTCTGTCTGTGACAGATAAATTATATATGATACTGCAGTCCACCAGCACTTTTAGTACCTTGTTTTATATGTGTCTAATTATCTCTGGTGTTCAGGGAATGCCTGTATGTAGGGTTTTCTTCCCTATTTGGTTTGCCTCTTGATGCCAGCGAGCCACCTGTAGTGTGTTAACAATATCCATAGTCTTAATACAGCTGAACAGCTTATCCATCTGAGATCAGCAACTAGGCACCATCTTGCCAATTCTTATTCTGAGAGCAAGGTATAAACCTTGTGAATAGGTTTTGTGGTCCTTATGACTACAACAATGAGCAAGGTGAAGTCTACATGAATATATCCTGTAATTACATCACACATCAGCCATTAGGATTGCAAGGGTGTCATCCTGAGTGCTAGTACAGGGAAAGGAAACTAGGAGAAAGTTTTGTCATAAGGATGTTTTTTTCTAGTCGGTGCGATAGAAGAGACAGCAGATAGGTGAGCTTATTCTCATAGCCTGCTTGGTTAAACTGCTCTCAATTAGGATTGATTTCTCCAAGGAGCTGTCATCTTTAAAGTGACTCTCTTCGCTTGGGTTTCTGCTTTCCCCTTGGTGATTTAAAATAACCTCTGTAATGTTTGCTTTTAGTGGGCCTGTAGGATTGGTTCAAATTGGATATGTAGTCCAGTTTCATCCCAATAATGGGATCTCATGAGAAAAAGATAAAGGATGCTTCCTGGTCCAACCTCACTCTTACCGGGAAGTTGATCTCTCCAGGAGGGTTTCATGCTGTAATACTTCCTGTATGGCTGCAAAAATAGATAAGAGCAGTAGCTATTCTTTTAGCGCCTAGGCAAACATGCCAATCTTTTATTTATGCCTCAGAAGATGCAGGTTTTTGTAAAATTTGCAACAGAATCATGAAATCTAGAAATGTTTACGTGAAACTGCATGGCTTTTTTTCCCCACTGACAAGCAGGACTGAGTCAGGCATACAAGTGGGCGATGTCATCTGATGGCATTGAGGCAGAACTGTTCTCCCAGAGCTCAGAACTTTAGTGTAAAAATTCTGAGAATGTGCAATCCTTTCCATGGGCAGTGGTCTCCTGGTTCATGTTTTTTTGTCAGTATATCTACTTTGGGTTTTTTTTCCTTATTTGAGAAGAAGCAAGTATCACCAAAATTGGGTTTCTGACCTTAGTCAAAGTGCAACAGAAGATCCATAATTTTGACGCTCATTCTAAGCGCTTTCTCTGCCTGAGTCCAGACCACAGTGAAAAGGTCTGTAAGCATTGTGCTTGAATGTCTTTGAGGGCACTAAGTGATCATCTGAATCATCTCTGTGTGCATTTCAAGACTGAGAAAAAAGCCTACTTCACCAGAAATCTCATAAAAAGAACTCATCTAGGCATTCAAATTGAGAATCTTCTGTAGAGCTACCTTCAACTTCCAGGTACAGTGATTTAAAAGTCCAGCCACCCAAGGCGACTGCCATATATTTTCTGAATTGGAGTGCCTACTCTTTGAGGTTTTCAGGCTTACTGCACAGCCAGTTTTGGACTGCCTGCAAAAAAGCCTGAGGGCAAACTGATTACGTCAACCCCTTCTAAAGAATTAGAAAAGCGCAAGTACACCAGCACAGCATTTTGTAGACCAAGAGAAAGCATTTAGGCTCCTGTGCTAGAATCTCAGTGCATTAAAGTAGGTGAGTATCCCAAGTTCATACCTTCCAGATACAGTTAAAGATATCTTCAGAGTAGACCTTCCTCTGCACGACCATCCTTGCAGCTTTGCACAACAGTTGATCCCATCTTCTCCAGCCTTAGTTACACTTGCTGATGAGTCTTTTACAGTTTTGCTGCAGCTTCAAAACTATTCACATTCTTTCATTCGGAAAACATTCCAGGACTTTGTCAATGGTTATTGCGCGAACTTGCCTAATATTACTTCTCAACGAACTACAGCAAAGCCCTCTCATTCTTCAGGCCTCTCAATACTCTTAAGGGGATACTAGGTCACAAGATTTAATTTAATTTTACTTTAAAACATTTATAAACCACCTTTTTCCTTTGAACTTACAGAGCAGATTATAATGTTAAAGATTTATAAAAATATAATTACACTCTATATATAAACATCATAAAATAGTCATATATTAAAACTACCATAAACACTCAACAATCTCCATTCAGCTGCACTACAACTGAAGCATGGGCAGCAAAACAACTTGTTTTCAATTGACTCACAAAGCGAAGATGATTTTTCATTTTTAATTCACTCTGTAGTTTCAGATTGTAAGGATATTCCCACTAAATGAGTATCATACTGTCTTCACTGTTATAATCATGGGGACCCTGAATTTCAAAATTACTCTGTGAACACAAAGGCCTAGTTGGTACTTATTTAATCATTTTCTTTGCCAAATACTCTGGTCCCATGCTGTTAAATATCCAAAAACACTAAACATAATAGTTTAAATTTAATTCTGCTGTTCAGCAGTAGCCAGTTTATCACCAAACAAAGGGAGTGACTCAATCCCCTATCTCACTACAAGTGACCACTTTGACTGCTAAGTTCTGAATACTCTGGAGTGTCGCTAGACATTTTTTGGTAAGCCAATATATGAAGCATTAAAATAATACAAGTAGCTTAGCAGCTATGCCTGCGTAGTAATTCTGAAATACAGAGGCTCTAATTACGGCCATAACTATTGAACTCTCCACAAGTGATACCAGGCTGGTTTTTTATCACTGTCCCAATTTTTTCTGATTTATTAGTATTTAGCTCATGCCTTTCCAATAATAGTTCAAAGTGAGTTACAATCAGATACTATAGGTATTTCCCTGTCCCCGGAGGACTTACAATTGAAATATGTACCTGAGGTAATGGAGGGTTAAGCGACATGCCCAAGGCCACAAGGAGTACCAGAGAGGTAAAGATTGTCCTAACACGTCTTCAGGAAGACCCAGATATGATGGGTCATTTGGGGAAGTTTGTGTTCCACTGAGTCATTTTCACTACTCCAGTATAGTCTCCCATCAGTTTTTCGTGGTCCTGTTATGATTCAGAAATTCCAAATGTTTTCACCTTATCTTTCTTCTCAAGTTCAAACACAGTTGACTGCCATATATGCAGATACCGAATGTGATACTAGTCTCATCTGCACGGCTTATGACATCTTCAGTATCTCTTACAGAATTTTGGCCTCTGTAATTGCAGTTGGTCATCTTGCATGGCTAAGAGGCTTCAGTTTGCAGGAGGATGTTCATTCTAAGTTGGCTGATAGGAAATAGTAGATATGATAAAGGATCATTGTTCTATGTTCAGCATCTCTCTGCTGTGCTGCTGCCTCCCCCCCCCCCCTTTCTTCATTGAGTTCTTAGGCTGTTATTATCCTTACCATTTATAGCATCTAGGGCTTCAGACATCTGCTGTTAGAGCACATCTCATTCTGGCTTAACATGTTCCAATGGATAACTTTCCAGTGTTTCAATGCAGTATAATTGCTTGCCTTATGAAGGGTCTTCTTCATGTTAGAACTCCACTGTAAAATCCTCCTGCTCCTTGGGATCTTAATTTGGTGCTGTCTTATGAAGTCACCCTTTGAACCTTTAGAATTTGCAGTGTTTAAATTTCTTACCTGGCAGGTACTCTTCCTAGTAGCAATTACCTAGAGTAGAATATTCAGTGATCTTCAGACATTAGTAACTTACAAACTATGCACTCAATTTCATCATAACGAAGTGGTTCTCTGAGCGCACCCTAAGTACTTATATAAGGTGGTCACTCCATTTTATATAAAATTAAGAAAAAGTTCTTTCCCACCTTTTTGTCCCAAACCATATTCAAATCCACACAAGAAAGCCCTCCATAATCTGAGACACTAAATGGACTCCTTAAGGAAATCTACACAGGTTTTTGTCTCCTTTAATCCCAACAAATCTGGCTTGTCGGGCAAAGAAAGAACTTTGGCTAGTTGGCTGATGTCCTACGTCCACTTTTGTTATGAGCAAGTGAATACTCGATTCAAAAGTAAAGTTGCATCAGTTCAGTTACTGTAGTGACAGTAATGCTCCAAAAGTCTACCTCACTAGATACATCCGCAAAGCAGCTACCTCATCTTCTCTCCGTACTTTTACTGTGCATTATTGTTTGGACCAAGCCTCAGCAAAGGACAGTCCTTCTATCAAGCTGTGCCGGTTAACCTGTCCATTTGAACAAGCAACAATCACTCTGTTTTACTCTGAGCTGCTCTAAGGACTAAGGCAGTATGTAAGCATGAGCAGACCTAAGCTTGGGAGTCATCTTCTTGTGCGCCTGACTCTGTCCTGCTTGTCAATGGAAAAAACACTGTTGCCCACCTATAATGGGCGTTTTCTGTTGACAGCAGCACACAATCCTGCCCAACTCTCCAAGAGTTTCTTCTATGCAGTTTGTATGCAGGAAGAGCTGTGCATGCTGAGAACATTACACTAACGTTCTGAGCTCTGGGAGAGCAGTTAAACCTGAGCATCATTAGATGCCATAGCCCACTTGTGTGACTCATCAATCCTGTCTTCATAAAACCCTATTACAGATGAGCAACATTGTTGTATGAGAAGGATGGATTCTGTTACTCTATAGTCTGATATCCTTTTTAATAGCAATACCTCCATTAGATTGTAGTTTGCATTAACCGATTTAGTAAAGTAACATGGAAATTCAGGATCTGTATTACAGAAAATGCTATAGTCCATTCTGGATATACAGTTGTACACAGTTGCTTCCAGACTGTAATCCCAGAGAGCATCGGGAAATTCATAATGGTAAAATCCATTTTGCCTTAAAGAGTGTTGGGGATTGGATTTGTTGGCTCCTATTCCTTGTCAGGTGAATCATTTTCTAAATATTTGTTACCTATTGTGAATAGTAAGTTTAATTTTCTCTCCAAAAAACGAAATCATTTTTAGGCATTTCTGGTGCTTTATCAGGAAAGAAACAAGAAATCAAAGTGAAATGTAATCTTTATTTTGTAATAGTAGTAATTGTTTTATGTTTCTAGCAGAAAATTGTAGTTGCTTTTTTGATTCACTTGGATATGTGCAAATAAAGGTCAACAAGAAAGTTGTAGGTGAAACCTTTTTATTTGACTAACTTAATATATTTTTGTCAAGCTTTTGAGAGCTATACTCTTCATTGGGTCTATGAAGGCATAATGCAGTTTCACTGGATTTAAACTCATCAGTGTTCTAGGTAGTTTTCATATGTCATTACATATCAAAGCAAAGTGTGGGATACAATGACAGTACATAGCCCATGAAGGGCATAGTAGTAACTGCATTTCAACATTTTGTGTCTGGTAATGGGTGAGAAAACCAATGTCGCAGTGTTGAAACACTTGATCATTTTAATTTCAAATGTTTCATGTATGTTCTTGAAGTTTCCCTTCAGGACTTTGATTGTGAGGTTGTCAAGGGATTGGATTTCTTTAATGACCTCACAATCAAAGTCCTGAAGGGAAACTTTAAGAACATACATGAAAGGAAAGCATTTGACACTGACAAAAGAGACTGAATAGAGATACTGGTTTTCTCACCCATTACCAGACATAAAAAACATTGAAACACAAAGGATTACTGTTATGCCTTTCATTGTAACTTAATGACAGATCGAACAGGACCTGTGTAATTGTCACTGGATCCCACACTTTGCTTTGATATGGACATATGCAAACTATCCAGAACATAGATGAGTTTAAATCCAGTATAATTGCATTATGCCTTAATAGACTTGAAGAAGAATATAGCTCTTGAAAGCTTGTCAAAAGTATATGGTTAGTCCAATAAAAAGGTATCATCTACAACTTGCTTGTTAACCTTTATTTGCACATTACTTCATGTTTCTAAAACACAGAAAATCCTTTTCGTAAAATCCAGCTATCTTCATCTGCACACAGTAGTATTTCATATAAACTGAGCTATTCCAAAACTGTAAAGAAGTTGCTGCTGGAATAGAAAAATACTAATAGTTTGTGATACACACCACATTTTATTTATCATTGTGTATAATAGGTACTCCCAGAGGGGTGTAGTTCTTCTTTTCATTTACTTTTCTGCAGTACTAGTAAGACTCTTGGGCCTGAGAGTGGCTCTAGCATCTTGTTCTGTCATATTGATTAGCATTTCTTAAATCAACTACATTTGAATCTCCAGCTTGTTTCGGTTCATCGATGGAGCCAAGAACCTAAGGAGTATTTTTGGCATCTTGAGTGGCTTCTGAATGGTGGTTGAGGCTCAAGAAGGGCTGAGGATGAGAGTTGACAGCTGGAGGGTTAATCCTGGAACATCCTTTTGCTTTATAGTGTTTCAGTCTGGTAATGCAGCTCTGGCTTTTAGATTGCTGTGCCTTAGTTCAGCAAGTGGCTGATTGACCTCTGATGTCCATTGCCTTGCTTCTCTGCCTGAAATGAATCTGCTTTCCTGATCGGCCCTCCAGTCTAGTCCTGAACCTCGGGGGTTTAGCACCTCCTCCCGCAGCCTTGGAGACTGAGCACGTCACTCTTTTGGTGACTCCTGGTATAAATAGGATAGGATCTGCCTACCTACTCCAGTAAGCTCAGTCTCCAAAGCAGCTTAAGAAGTATTAAACCTAGGAGGATAAGGACTCACTTGAGAAATGGTTAAGGAACTTCTGATTGTAGTTAATTAGATTTAGTTAGATTTGATTAGCTTCCTTTGTTAATATAGGCAAAAGAAAGGTTTTGGTCCTGGAGTTTTAGGCTGCAGGGGCTATTGCTTTGCTCTCCCTCCCTTCCCTTGTAACTTGGAGGTGATAGAGTGGGGTAATTGCTTCTGTGCCTGAAATGAATCTGCTTTCTCTGCTAATGGAATGAGCTGCCCTCTACATAACCATTGTGACTCTCTTCAAGCTTTTATTTTTAATGTGTGCCTTTTGTTCTAGTTGTAGCATGGTTATCGGTCTCTTGTCCTGTCTCAGCATTGTGCAAAGCGTTATACTTTCATTTCTCTTGGCATGTTTGCACTTTCTTTTTATAAGCCATCTTTTTTATTGAGCAGTCTCAATGTGGGACAAGAACAGGAGTATTTGAAAGAAAACCATATCCTCTGTGTGCTGTTCAGTACTTCAGAAAATGTGCAGTTAGTAGTAATACTCACAGTGTATCATTAAAAATGTTTTTATTTTTAAAAAATGTTAAGCTGCTTCACTGGAATTTTCTTGAGCTCCTAGAAGGGAACCCACATAGACCTCACTGTATCCTATTGTTCTGTGTTGACTGAATTCAAATTGCATCTCACCTAGGGAGATATTTAATCATATGCATTTCCCTTTCTCTCTCTCCTGAAAGTAAGGACTTCAGGCAATGCTAATAAACTTAAGCTGCATTTTAAAGTGATAGAATATGTGGGTATTACTACCTGTTATGTGTTCGTTCATAGTAACACTTTCTCTTAACCTTGAGATTTAATGAAAGAAAGTGTTTCAAAAAAAGAAGTGAAATTTTCTATAGCTTGTTCTGCGGTTAGACATGAATTCTTTTCTTCACAGCCCATCTTTCTCTTCTGTTTTATAGTGCAGTGAAATATGAACCATAGCTTGACTGCATGTTATTTAGTGGCCATGGGTATGATTTGTAGAGACACAGATCCACCACTGGGAATAGCTTTCATGTGGGGAGGGTAATTGTATAAACGGGTAGCCTAGGTAGGAAGTGCAACAATATTTTGCTAGGCTAGTCTGTTTTGGGGTATTTTATAAAAATACTTAAGTTATCTACTGTATGTAGCTTTATAAAATAGCCTTAACAAACCTGCAGAAACATGGTTAAAATGCCCCATGTAGATTCACATCTGCTAGGAGGTAAGCATATGTGTATATTGGTGAATTACATGCGTATTTTTTAAACTATGCATGTACTTTATGACCCCGCCTACCCTCTGCCCAAACTATGCCCCAGGCCAACAAACAAGTTGCGTAAAAGGATGTGCTTTGTTATCACTGCACATATATACAGGGTGGCCCAAAAAAAGTGAGAACATCTCGTAGCATATAAGTTATTTAAAAATTCAAAAAGACAGATGACAAACGATTGACAAATTTAAAAAAAAAAAGATGGCGACCGGAAATTCTCGAAATAAAGACGTTATATAGCTAAAAAAGGTAAATAAGTAAACTATTTAAGCTTTTAATTTACAAGATGTTCTCACTTTTTTGGGCCACCCTGTATACCATGGTGTAATTTTTAAAAAGCCCTTTTCCATGGGTAAACAAGGATTTATCCGCAGAAAAAAATTCTTCATAAAATTAATGCAAACCTTCCATTTTTAAAGACTTACCCCCATCCCTTAAGAGTTCATACCACCTGCTTCTACGTATCAGTTTGCCTGTGTGAGGTTCTATTACAGATCAGCATAGCAGCTTCCTGATTTACTAGATTGATAATGGGAGGGGATATCAAAATTAGAAACTCTCATGTCCCATCCCCTCCCCAACAAATGAGCTATAAGGAAAAATAGATAGAATTTTAGCTGCCAAATTATCTACAAAACACTAGTGCTACTGTTTAATAAATGCATGAAAAATTATAAATCATGAAAATACCAATTTGTGTGTTTGGAATATAATACATTGTAATACTACTCCAGTGTGAAAGTAACTAATCGTTAAGAGACTTATTTGCTAAATCAACATAACTTTATATATGTAGAAGAAAAGCAAATTGGTATGTAAACCTAAGGATCATTTAGACAAGTAAACCAGACTGAGACCATAGATTGTTCTGGCTCCTTTAAGGGTTTGCCAACTGCCTTTATTTTTTTCAGGACGGGCTGCTCCAGGCCTGGTTCTACCCATTTGTTCTATGAACTTCTAGATCTGAATTCCTTAAGAGAAGATGTCTACAAGCCCATGCATGCAATGGGGTAAAATCAGGCATGGCTTGCTTGGTCTTGAAGAAAAAAATGGAACGAATTATTAACTTCCCATTACTGCTGCTGTTGCTTGATCTGTTTTCCCTCTAGAAAGTGGAAGTGTTTTATCTACATCCATTTATCATGATTCTTATTTATGTTCTGCATTTAATTACCTCTGCCTTGTTACAAACATTTGTAACTTTTGTATACTGATGAAATAATATAAAATAATTTATATATTTAAAAAGGAGCTTTGTTCTTTTCTTAATTCTTCCCTTCAGCATCCATGAATAACACAAATTTACACCATAAACAAAGTTTTCAAAGTGAGCTAACTCAGAATTTTTCTTACATGAATGGATTTGTGCTAGATATCACAGACTTTACTACATTGGTTGTCATGCTGTAAGACATGATTATAGACGTCCGCATGCAGCCTGGATTTAGGCATAAGTAATAGGATGTTTCAATTTTGGAGATGTCATAATTTTAAAAAGCACTAGTGAAAAAATGATACATTTTCATGTGGCAAATCAACAACTAGCTTTAAATGTTGTGTAATATGTTAGTTACCTCCCTGTACATAAATTACACAAAAATACACAAATTACTGTGGGAAATAGGACCTGTATCGCATAGCAGATGGCTTACAACAGCTCTAAGGTTCATGAGAATATGGATTTCCAAGCATAATCTAAAGGAAAAAATCTGAAAAACTTAAGAATGATTGTAGAGTTCTGTGTCTGGGTTTACATGATGAACTGGTTCAATATAAAAAAATAAAGAGCAATTGGACACAAGGTCCCAGGTTTCTCCTTTTCCAGCTGCAGCTTTTGAAATAACAGTGTGAATTGGTAAGGAAGATAGACATGCCTACAGTGAGAAGGTCCTAAAACCAAAAATAGAACAAAAAGAAAAAAAACTGAGCAAAAAGAAAATTTAGATGTTGGAAAATTGGCCTTGAGGAGTACCCCCCTCTTCCGTTTTAATCAGTGATAGGCTCTTAACTTATGTTGTTGTTAAGTGCCTTCGAGTTGGAGTCGACTCATGGCAACCCTCTGGATAGCTATCCTAAATTGTGTTCGGTCTTGAGTCAGGCGGCTCATTGTTGACAGACTGGTACCCATAGCTGCTGTTATTGTATCGATCCATCTCATTGCTGGCCTTCCTTTTTTGCGTTTACCTTCTATCTTGCCAAGTACGATGTCTTTCTCTAATGATATCTCTCTTCGCATGATGTGTCCAGAGTATGAAAGTCGAAGTCTTGTCATCTGAGCTTCTAAAGAAAGCTTAGGTTTGATCTCCTCTAGTACCGACTGGTTTGTTCTTCGGGCAGTCCATGGTATACACAGTATTCGCCGCCAGCACCATAATTCAAAGTCATCAGTTTTCTTCCTGTCTATCTTTTTCACTGTCCAGCTTTCACATTCATATGATGTTATTGAAAATACCATGGCTTGAACAAGTTGAATCTTTGTATGGAGAGAGACATCTCTGCTCTTGAGAATCTTATCTAGGTCTTTCATAGCCATTCTGCCAAGAGCAATGCGTCGTCTGATTTCTTGACTGCTTGTTGCTTCTTTATTGATAGTTGATCCAAGTAGGTTAAAGTTGTTCACGATTTCAATTTCTTCTTCAACGATGAACCTGTCGATTATGCCAGTTGTCATGATCTTTGTCTTCTTTACATTAAGGTGCAGGCCCATTTTGAGACTATGTTCTTTGATTGTGAGAAGCAAATGTTTCAGATCATCTTCTCTTTCAGCCAGTAATGTGGTATCATCAGCATAGCGAAGGTTGTTGATGAGTCTTCCACCAATCTTCACACCTCTGTTGTCTTCATACAATCCTGCTTCTTTGATGATTTGTTCTGCATATAAATTAGACAGGTAGGGGGAAAGTATGCAGCCTTGTCTTACACCTTTGCTTATTTTAAACCATTCTGTTTCTTCTTGATCCGTTCAAACTGTTGCTTCTTGATCAATGTACAGATTGTGCAAGAGTACGATGAGGTGTTCTGGTATACCCATGCTTCTTAATGTGGCCCAGAGTTTCTCATGGTTTACACTGTCAAAAGCCTTGCTATAGTTGATAAAGCACAAATAGATATCCTTTTGGTATTCTTTAGTCTTTTCAAGGATCCATCTCACATCCACAATGTCTCTCGTTCCTCGCCCTTTCCTGAACCCTGCTTGCACTTCAGGTAGTTCTTGTTCCAGGTATGGTTGTAGTCTCTTTTGAATAATCAGTAGAATCTTGCTGGCATGTGGGATCAGAGCGATTGTGTGATAATTTCCACAGTCAGTTGGATCACCTTTCTTTAGTATTGGTATAAACACAGATCTTTTCCAGTCAGTTGGCCATGATGTCTTCCATATTTCTTGGCAGAGCCTTGTAAGTACCTTAACTTATAGAACCATTATTTTAATCGTGTGAAAAAAAAGCACACCAATTTGTGCCTCTGCACAGCTAAAAAACCAATAGAAACCTTTGTGAGACTGAGTGTGAAGCTTATATTTATATGTTCTTGCAGCAAACACTCCACAGTCATAAATAAGACAGTTTAGAAGTTTCCATGCACTTATCTCGAGAAATAGTCTCCATAAACCAGCTCCCATGAAAAGACGTTTCCTCACAAAACTCTCATGGCATGCTCCACGTCCTCAAAAATGTCGCAGCAGTAACAGCAAACTTTGCAGCAGTAGTAGCAAACACAGTAGTAAATGGCACCCAAAACTTTTTAGGAAGCCAAAAAAAGCTCAGTTACATTTTATGCCACATGATCCTTAGGAACCAATGAATGATAAGAACCAATCCCCCTGTGCCATGTCACAAAAGACTTGCCCAATCAAGTTCCTGATTCAATCCATTTGGAGACACAGATGACAGCCAAAAAATCCATGATTGCTTACAAAATTGAAGTTTTTGTTCTCTATTACCACCCTGAGGATTCGCAGATACAAAATCCAAAATTCTCCTTTTTAAATCAGAAAAAAAAGATCGTTGAACTATTGGAGCACTAAGAGTCCGGTTTTTTTAATATGAGGCATGCTTATGTAAACGCACATGGACCGAATGTGTAGTGCGCCCAATATAAAGCAGTAAACACGGACACACAAACACATATACCACAAAAGCAGTGGAATAAGTAGTATGCCATCTAGCATGATGTTTTTTTGTTAAATTTGGAAGACACCATTCATTACCATTAATAGATTGTGCACAGCAGTCACATTTACCACATGCAAAATGTCCCAATGAAACATTGTCCACTGTTTGAGGTAATCTATCTGGGTGAGATGATGGTAATACCAATAAGATCTCGAAGATTAGACCCTCTAGTATAAGCTATTTGCAATGGTTTCTGAAAACATGAGTACAGTGACAAAATTTGCCAATGTTTTCTGAAAATATTTCTAATTTTGTTAGAACGAATCACGTATGGCAATATGCCAACAGATTTCTCAGGTAGATCAAAAGATGAAAAAGCCAAATCTGATGAAAAATTCTCTGATGCATTTGTGGATGGCAAAAAGCCATTCACGATGAGTGAAACGCGCTCTTGTATATGCTTGCTTCACAACAGCAAATGGATATCCTCTTTGTTGTAAACGTTTAGACAAAGCTTTAGCATGGTATATGTGGTCATCTATATTTGTGCAAATCCGTCGAAGACAAAGGAATTGGCCATATGGAAGACCTTTCTTAAGGGGGACAGGATGGAAACTGGAGAAATTAAGCAAAGTGTTCCTTTGGACCTCCTTTCTGAACAAGGTAGTATAAAGTTTTCGCTCTTGTTTGACCACTAGTACATCCAAAAACTCCCGTCTCTGAAAATGATGATGCATAGTGAACTTCGTTTGTTCTAAGAGAATTTAACCAATCCACAAAAGCAAACAAATGTTGTTCTGTCCCTTTTCAAAGGAAAAATGTCATCCAAAATTCTAACCCACAAAATTATTTCTGAAAACCAAAAAGATGTATATATTAAAGAAGATTCAAAATCTGCTAAATATAAAGTTGCCACTGAAGGAGCTACTGTTTCTCCCATGGCTATCTCATGAACCTGTAAATAATAATTTTGTTCATATTGAAAATAATTTCTTGTCAGAACTTTATTTAACTGTTTTATATACTGTCTTTCTGCAAGGCAAAATGGTTTACATTGAGCATGTAACATTTACATGAAACAGTTGGAACTATGTACAGGTAACTGGTATAAATATTGCATTGTTACAATGAACAAAAGAACAAAAGTGACTATTCACAGATGGCATAGCGGCTATGCGGTGAGGCGTTGTGTTCGCCTAATTATGGGGGGTGAGAGTGATGAGAAGGGGCAGGGTATGATCTTGTGGATGGTTTGTGGTGGTAGATGTGTTAAAGTATTCTTCGAAAAGAAAGGTCTTAAGATGTTTTTGAAGAGGGTGTGGGATTGGAGGGCCTGTAAGGTGGGGGATAGTTTGTTCCACTTGTTGGGGGCATAGAATTGGAAGGCTCTTGTGCAGGTGCATTGCGGTTTCTTGGAAGTCTGTGCAGGTAGAAGGAGGAGATTTGCTGCGTTTTGGTGCCAGAGTCTGCTTTTGTTGGGGCACTCAATTAGTAGTTGTAGCTGTTCCGCTGTAGTGTTAAGGAGGGCTCTGTGTGTAATGGCCTTAAACCTGATACGGGATGTAACTGGCAGCCAGTGTAGGGATTTCAATATGGGCATGATGTGGGTTTGCCTGGTTGCTCCGTCAATGAGTCGTGCAGCTGTGTTTTGTGCCAGCTGCAGGGGGGCGAGGGTGGTCTTATGTAGTCCTTGTAGAATGGAGTTGCAGTAGTCGAGGAGAGGGGTGATGGATGCTTGACAGACTGTACGGAAGCTATCATAGGGTAGAAGAGGGCGTAAGTTGTGGAGAATTCTAATTTTGTAGTATGGTGGTGGTGTTTAGGATGTGAGGCTGGAGGTTCAAGAGTGGTCCAGGGTTACACCAAGGTACTTGATTTGGGGTTTGACCTGAATTTCAGTGTCACCCAGTTTGATGCTGTGTGAGGGATTGAAGCTGGGATCTCTGGAGATGTGAAGGACTCTGTTTTGCTTAAATTGATTGTGAGATTGTACTGCTGTAGCCATGCGGTGACATCTGTGAAGCAGGTTGCAAGGGTGGAGTAGTCAGGAGAAGTGATGTTGAAGGGGTGAAGATCATTATATCAGCCGCATAGAGTTAGTATCCGACATTGAGGCTCTTGAGGATGTGACAGAGGGGCCTGATGTAGATGTTGAAGAGGAGGGAGGAGAGGGCCGATCCTTGAGGTACTCCTTGGGGGAGGGTGAATGGCGAAGAGGATTGGTTTCCAGTTCTCACTTGTGTTCTTTGCTAGAGGTAGGAGTGAAACCATTGTAGTGGGATGCCTCGGATGCCAATGGTGTTAAGTTGATTGATGAGGGTCTGGTGAGATACTGTGTCGAAAGCTGCAGATATGTCAAGGAATAGAAGGAATGATACCTGTGCGGGGCTTCTATGTTCCAGTTATGAGTATGTTGAGAAGGGTTTCCGCACTGTGGAGTAGGCGAAATCCATGCTGGTTGCTGTCAAGTGGAGCGAAACTGTCCAGTTGCTCCTGAAGCTGAATTTGTACTGCTTTTTCAATGACTTTAGAGAGGAAAGGGACGCTGGCAATGGGTCTGTAGGATGCAGGTGAGATGGGATCAAGGTGGTTTCTTCAGGAGGGGTCTCTTCTTGAGGTAGTCTGCTCCATTGTCGCACGCCAACAAGAGTAAGAGAGAGAGGGATTGTTGCTAGGGAGGAAGTGTTTAGCAAGGTTGGTGGAGAGACTTAGAGGAGAGATTCATTGTTGTTGGATAAAAGTTGTTGGAAAAATGAATGAGGCAATCTGGATGATAAATCAATATCCAAACCTGAGATCATTCGCAAAGCTGCTTCTTGTTCAGTATTAGTGTATAAGGCCGTAACATCTAAAGATACCAATCAAAATGACTCAACAGAAACAGTAATAGAACTTAACTTAGAAATAAAATGAGTAGTATCTTTTATGAAAGAATCTACTTTTTGTGAACAGGGCTGCAAAAAAAAAAAAAAACAAAAAAAAAACAAAACTTAGATAATGGTTCTAATACTGATCCTCGGCAAGACACAATAGGCCTGTCCGGTGGAGCCAATAAAGACTTATGTATCTTTGGGACAGTATATATAATAGGTGTGACTGGATATTTACAGTGAGAAGGTCAGCTTGGTATGGTTACAGAGAGTCTGTCTGCAAGCTATATTGTGCATGAAGAACAACAAGAGAAAGAAGATGCAGTGGAGAAGATATTGAAGTTCAGAGGTGAAAGAGATGAGAAGACTCGACTTCGAGGCAGTAGTGTGAGACCCAGGAAAACACCATCCATCAACAATGAGGCAACTACATTCACCCAATTACTTGACTGGAGCTCCAGTGTCTCTGAGCCTCCTCGTACCTGTACTATGACAACAGCAGAGATCAAGACATTTCTGAGCAAGCCCATGGTGGTTCCAGACTGACCATCACACACCCAGTCCAAGGAAAAGTGTGTAAAAATGACAACTGAGGCTACTGGTCATGTGTACAGTCAGGAGAGGAGGGAACATTATGTTAGGTGTCAGATGGTCAGCAGGGAGCCTATGAGCCGAAACAGAAGCAAACAAGATATGGCTTCTTTGTTGGATTTTGTTAAATAACATTAAATTAACTACATAAATTACATTTTAAAGACAAATATGTGGCTACTGGTGCTGTTCAGATTATTTGTTCAAATACATATTACTTGCCACATATTTCAACTGTGATTTGATATAGGTAAGACTCACTATAAGCTGTTTCTGAAGATAGCTTTAGATTCAGCATGCAAAACTGCATAATTTGGTCATTAGTAGTTTGGAAAAATAAACTACCCCTAAAATTGACATGCCCTTATAAGCAACATAGGCAACTGTCTAGAGCACCCAATTTTGAAGGCATTAAATACCTGAGCTAAACTGAAGTTTGATTCTACTTACTTACTTTAAGATTATGCTCCATAATCTCAGGTCTTGGCTATGGATGCCAACATCTTAAAACCGACCAATGACTTCCAAATTATTGCTACTTAATTTTTTTTAAAAATTTAAAATCCCTTTTTCTCTCTTTAATTTACCATATTGACAAATAAATTCACAGAGAACCATGTCTAGGATGTAATTATACAGGGCAATAATTTATTTAGGAAGGACAGGGTAGGAAGAAGGAGGAGTGGTACTGTATGTAAAAAAAAATTAAAGCTAGAGAATTATAGGGAAGGAGGGGGCACTTTGGATTAAACTGGAAAGAGAATAGCACATCCATTTGCATTGTTGTGATACACAGATCTCTCTTATAGGCAGAAGAACTGGATTCCTAAAGGGTCTGCATTGGCTCTTGAATACAAACTCTGCCTCAGAGCTCTTAAAAGGGGGCTTTGTTTTCATTTTTAATAGCTGTTTTCTTTCTGCGACGTTGCCTTGTAAGTTGTAGCTGTATTGCAAAAAGGGAATTTTTTGTATTCTTGGGCAAAACTTTTTTTCTGCTGCTAGTGTTATTTTTCTTCTCCTCTAGCCTTCAGGTTCAAAGAGGGGTACGCAAGTTCTTTGAAGTCACTGACATCCTCAGGTATTAGATACCTCTCTTCCCACCACAGCTCCTTCTCCACCCAATGTAAGAATTCTTGTTATGTAGGGCAACTCCCCAATTAGCTTGTTGACAAAAGATAAAAGATTTTTATTGCTTGGTAGGAAAAATTTAGGAAGCAAATGGTTCCACATTTGGCTATCTACTAGAAGTAAGCAATTTGCTATTCTTGAAGGAGCTTTGATTGGGTAACTTTACAAAGGGAACACATTAATCTATATACCTCAGACACAATATCAAAATTTACCATTGTAACTTAATAACTGTTTAGCAAGGAAGCAGGGCTACACACAGGGGCATAGGACAGCACTGTTAGTACACACATAAGAGGTTAGCTACTTTTTCTCTTAAAGGACAGCTAAGAAAAAGGGGACTTGGTAGGTGTGTCTCATTTACTTCAATAGATATCAAAGCGTCACCAACTGAACGATGGTTGGGAAAAATATTCCCAAAGCTGTTGCCTCCATTAAAGCTTCTGCCTCTGTCCAGAAAGACAGCTCAATGCCAGTCAAGGGACGGGTTTCATGTGCAAGATGCCGGCAAGCTGAAGCCCTCATGAAACAAGTGGAGGAGCTCAGAGAAGAAGTGGTGAGGCTGAGAAGCATTTGAGACAGTGAGAAGTACATTGATGACATGCTTCTTGAAGCATCCAAGCTCTTTGACAGAGGCAAAGATGGTATGCTACAGAATGAAGAGGGTTGGACATGAGTCACCAAAACCTGCAGAATCAACAATATAATTCCTCCAGCCCTTGAAATGAAGAACCAGTATGCAGCCCTGGAAGTGGAGGAAGTGAAAGCATCCCAGGAAAGGGAAAACCAGAGCTCAAGCACCCCAAATTTTCAGAATCATTGACCACAAGGAAGCAAAAAGGTAGTAGTGGTTGGGGACTCTCTTCTGAGGGGTACTGAGGCATCCATCTGCCGACCAGACTTGATGTTCAAGGCAAATGTGCTGTCTGTCAGGTGCCCAAATCAGAGATGTTATGGAGAGTTTGCTGAGACTTATCAAGCCTACTATTATCTGATATTTCTCATCCATGTTGGCACAAATGATACTGCTAAGTATCCCTCTGAGCGTATCAAGAGTAATTTCATGGCTCTGGTTCAGAGGCTGAAGCAGATAGGCGCACATGTGGTCTTTTCAATCCCTCCCTATTGAGAGTAAAGGCCAAGGCAGAGAAGCTTGGATCCTGGAGATGAATGCAGGGCTGCATGGATGGTGTCATCAAAAATGTTTTGGTTTCCTGGGCCATGGGATGATTTTCCTAGGGCTGCTGAGCAGAGATGATGTCCACCTGTCCAAGAAGGGTCAAAGCATCTTCCACAACAGACTGCCTAACGTACTGAAGAGGGCTTTAAACTAGATTCATTGGGGATGGATGAAGAAGACCCCCAGGTAAGTAAAACATTAAATACTTCTGTAGAAATAGCTAAAGGAGGCAACATCTGGAAATCAGTGTGCATAAATGCTCATAGTGTGGAAAATAAGATCCCAGATGTTGAGGCTTTAATGGAAGAGACTGACTTGAATTTAGTGGCGGTTATGGAGACATGGTTCATGGACAACCATGACCAGGATATAATTATACCAGGCTATTCCAGAAGGACAGGGTAGGAAGAAGGGGAAGAGGAGTGGCACTATATGTAAAAAAATATTATTAAAGCTATAGAACTACAAGGCTTAAAAGGGAGCAAGGAGGCACTGTGGGTTAAACTAGAAAGAGGGAATGGGAAATCTATTTGCATTGGTGTGATATCCAGATCTCCTTCACAAGCCTGAAAAGGTGCTGAGAGATTTAATAGAAGACATGCAGGGTATTGCCATGAAAGGAGAAGTGCTACTGATAGGTGATTTCAATATGCTGGATGTTGATTGGCACATTCCTGCTGCGGTGTCATCTACAAGTAAGGAGATCCTGAATTCTCTACAGAGAGAACTATTCTGTCAATTGGTAACAGAATCCACATGCAAAGGGGCCATACTGGACCTGCTGGCATACCAATGGAGAAAGTGTTTCTAATGTTATAGTGGGAGATCATTTTGCATCCAGTGATCACCAGATGGGTGGTTCAGTATTAGGACTAGGGCTGTTAAAGTCCATTCAAAAGTGAGGGTTTTAGACTTGAGAAAAACTAACTTTGCCAAGATGGGACAATACCAAATGGAGTATTAGCAGGATGAGAACAGATGGATGATGTAGAAAAGCAATAGGAAAACTTAAAAGGGATATTTTAAGGGCAACAAACCTTTTTGTTATAAAAGTAAATAAATGTAAAAGGAAAAGGAGGCCACTATGGTTCTCAAAAGAAATTGCTGAAAAGATGAAGAAAAAGAGGACAGCCAACATAAAATACAAGAGATCACAGGAAGAGAAAGTCAAACATCAATATTTGGAAAAACTTAGAGAAGCTAGGAAAGTAGTCAGGAAAGAAAAGATACAAACAAGAAGAAATAGCCAATGCAATAAAATGGGGTGATGACATTTTTTTAGATATGTTAGCAGGAGGAGGAAGTGCAAAAGTGGTATTGTCAGACTCTGGTGAAGGGGTGGAATATGTAGAAGCTAATGAGGATAAAATGGAATTGCTTAACAAATACTATTGTTCTGTGTTCACAGATGATGGGCCAGGAGCAGGACCTCAGAAAACACCCACGAATAGGAACAGAAGTGACGGGGATCTTGAACAATTTTCAGAAGACTGTTCATTTAAGAACTAGCTAAAGTAAAAGTAGACAAAGTGATAGGGCCAGATTGGATACATCCGAGAGTATTGAAGGAACTTGGGGAAGTTCTAGCAGCTCCACTGTCTGACCTTTTCAATGCTTCTTTAGTCGGGAGTTGCCCCAGAGGACTGAAGCAAGGCACATGTAGTCCTTTACACAGAAGTAACATAGCAGCATAGAAAATGACGGTAGATAAAGACCAGCATGGTCCAACTAGTCTGCCCAGCACGATGGCAAGAGTAGGTGCACCTGCCGCTCCGCCACCCCTCCCCACGTCCCTGTTTAGGGGTGAACCCACCATTCCATGTAGGACACCCCTATTTGTTGAGAAATTAGATGGTTCCGTTTATTTTGATTTTATCCTGTTCCTGTAAAGGGATCCACTGTGTCTGTCCCAAGCCATTTTGAATTCCGTCACCGTGTCTGCCCCCACCACTTCCATCGGGAGGGCATTCCAAGCATCCACCACCCTTTCTGTGAAAAAGTATTTCCTGACATTGCCTTTCAATTTACCACCTCGCAGCTTCATGTTGTGCCCTCTAGTTTTACAGCTTCCCCGTCTTTGGAAGAGGTTTGTTTGTTCATTATTTCCCTTTAAGTATTTAAAGGTCTGAATCATATCTCCCCTGTCCCTCCTTTCCTCCAAAGTGTACATGTTTAGGTCTTCAAGTCTCTTCTCATAAGGCTTCTGACGCAGGCTCCAAATCATTTTGGTCGCCTTCATCTGAACAGTTTCCAGTCTTTTTACATCCTTTGCAAGATACGGTCTCCAAAACTGAACACAGTATTCCAAGTGAGGCCTCACCAGTGACTTGTACAGTGGCATAAGTACCTCTTCCTTTCTGCTGGTGATTCCTCTTTGTATGCAGCCCAACATCCTCCTGGCTTTTGCCATCGCCTTATCGCACTGCTTTGCCACCTTGAGATCTTCAGAAATAATCACACCAAGGTCTTTCTCCTGATCCGTGCATACTAGCCTCTCGCCCCCTATCACGTACATTTCCCTTGGATTTCTGCTACCCAAGTGCATGACTCTGCACTTCTTTGCATTAAATCTTAATTGCCAAGCATTAGACCATTCTTCCAGCTTTTGTAGATCTTTCCTCATGTTAACCACTCCCTTGGGGGAGTCAACTCTGTTGCAAATTTTCGTGTCATCTGCAAAAAGACATACTTTTTCATTCAGTCCTTCATCAATATCACTCACAAATACATTGAACAGTGCCGGGCCCAGGACCGACCCCTGGGGCACCCTGCTAATCACCTTCCCTTCATCCGAGTGAGCTCCGTTTACCATCACTCTCTGTCGTCTGTCAGTCAACCAGTTTCTGATCCAATTTACCATCTTAGGATCCATCCCCAAGCTACTGAGTTTATTGATAAGCCTCCTATGAGGAACAGTATCAAAGGCTTTGCTGAAATCCAGGTAGATGACATCCATCGCATGTCCGTGATCTAGCTCCCTGGTCACCCGGTCAAAGAGCTCAATCAGATTTGTTTGGCAAGATCGTCCTTCGGTAAAACCATGTTGCCTCGGGTCTTGCAACCTGTTGGTTTTGAGAAAGTTCACTATTCGCTCTTTCAGGAGTGCCTCCATTACTTTTCCCACCACCGAGGTAAGGCTCACGGGCCTGTAGTTTGACACTTCTTCCCTGTCACCACCTTTGTGTAGAGATATGACATCAGCCGTTCTCCAGTCCTGAGGAACCTCTCCTGTTTCCAAGGATCTGTTGAAAACATCCTTTAATGGCCCTGCAAGAACCTCTGAGCTCTTTCAGAATCCTGGGATGTATCCTATCCGGTCCCATGGCCTTGTCCACTTTCAGTTTTGCAAGTTGTTCTAACACATCATCTGTGAATGGTGTGGTATCTACTTCATTCCCATTTTTATAATATTTGGGAGTCACAGGTGGTCCTTCTCCGGGACTTTCTCTTTAGTAAAAACAGAGCAGAACTATTCATTTAGCAATTTTGCTTTTTCAATGTCACTTTCCACCAGTCCGTCCGCAGCACTTCTGAGTCCTGCAATTCCACCTCTGATCTTCTTCCTTTCCCAAATATACCTGAAGAAGGTTTTGTCGCCACACTTAACATCATTAGCCATCTTTTCCTCTGCCTTTGATTTTGCTATCCTTATTTCTCTTTGTTTCTTTGAGTTTGATCCTGTATTCATTTCTGTGTTCTTCTGTTTGCGAGCTTTTGAATCTTGCGAAAGTTGTGTTTTTTGCCTTTATTTGAGCAGACACTTCTTTGGAAAACCAAATGGGTTTTCTTCTCCTCTTGTTTTTGTTTACTTTTCTTACATATTTATTTGTTGCCCCTTTTATTGCCACCTTTAGTTTAGCCCATAGCAATTCCACTTCCCTTATCTCCTTCCACCCTGTCAGCTCCTCCTTTAGGTACTCGGCCATTTTATTGACGTCGGTGTTTTGGAAGTTTAGGACTTTGAGCTTGCTATGATTGGCTTGTACCATGGCTTTTATCTCAAACTACACCGTGTGATGATCGCTGCTGCTCACAGGGGCACTCATGCAGAAATTCGATACACTATCACCGTTGGTGAGCACTAAATCCAGCGTTGAGCTTTCCCTGGTTGGTTCCATCACCATTTGTCTAAGTAACGCATCTTGGAGAGCATCCACGATTTTTTTGCTTCTTTCCAGATTTGCAGAAGGAGTAACCCAATCCACATCAGGTAGATTAAAGTCTCCCAATATGATTGCTTCCCCTTTTGTGGCTATCTTGGCAATATCTTTAATCTATCTACTAGGGAGGAGTGGCCTAGTGGTTGGGGCAAGTTACCTCAGGCTGGAAGATCGGGGGTTCAAATCCCACTAGAGGACAGCAACCTTGGGCCAGAAAGACACGGGTTTCTAGTCCCACAGGTGCTCCTTGTGGTCTTGGGTAAGCCACTTAACCCTCCATTGCCCATGTTCCCTGTAAGTATTAGTGTATATGTGTCTCATATCCCCTTGTGCTAAATGTATCCCCCAATTGTGTTGTGACCACTTTGATTGAAGGATAAGATGGTATACAAAACTGTCTAAATAAAATAAATAATCAATTCGTTATCTCTTCAATTTGTGTTGGAGGTCTGTAGACTACAGCAGTATGGATGACAGTGCCATCTCCTCTTTCCAACACAATCCAGAGTGCTTCTTCTTTTCCCCATGCCCCCTGCATTTCAGTAGCTTTAATATTGCTTTTGACATACAAGGCTACTCCTCCTCTTCCATTTTCTCTGTCTCTTCTGAATAGATTATACCCAGGTATGACTATATCCCAATCATGTGATTCGTTTAGCCATGTTTCTGTAATGGCCACAATGTCCAAATCCATTTCCACCATTAGGGCTTCTAGGTCCGGAACTTTGTTGGCTAAGCTTCGAGCATTTGTGCTCATTGCTTTCCAGCATTTACCTGGCTTGTGTATATTTAGCATTGATTTTGTTCTGCCTACATTTTCCCACTTGTTTTTGATGTGTGGTTTAAAAGTGTGGCTGTTTCTGATTTTAATCTGCTTTTGCAGGGGGTGACATGCAGAGCTTGACCTTCTACATCTGTCACCCCCTTTTTCTAGTTTAAATGCATATCCAGATATTGCTTGAATTTTTCACTTAGGATTCTTTTTCCTGTGACAGAGAGATGTAGTCCATCAGCACAGTATAGTCTCTTGTTGTTCCATCTGTTACCCCAGTCGCCAATAAATCGGAATCCTTCTTGTTTGCACCAGGTCTGGAGCCATGTATTAAAGCTGTTAATGCGATGCAGCCTTTTTGCCCCCTTACCAAGCACAGGTAGAACCTCTGAGAATGCAACAGTGTTAACAATGGGCTTGAGTTTCTCTCCCAGAGATTGTAAGTCCTTTTGGACTATAGAGGCACTGTTTCTAGCCAGGTCATTTGTGCCCAAGTGGATAACAACATCAAGTTTGGAGTGGTCACGTTCTGTGCTAAGTACTTCAACAATGTGGTTTGTGTTCTTGCTGGCTGAAGAGCCTGGGAGGCACCTGACCATCTTCTCTCCTTTGAACTGTGTTCCCAAGTTGATGCCACTGATGATGGAATCTCCAAGTAGTAGTGGTTTGCTGTTTGGTGAGGTTTTCTTCATATTTGGTCCTTTAGCAGGAGATTGGGCATTGTCTGTCTCATTTAAGGGCCCTTCAGTTTCTTTGGATTGGGCATCCTCATTCGCCAAGTAGAAGTAATGATGAGGCTGAGAACTACAGGCCAGTTAGTTTGACCTCCGTGGTGAGTAAATTAATGGAAACACTGCTGAAATAGAGGATAGTGAGGTTCTGGAGTCCAATGGATTGTAGGATCTGAGGCAGCATAGGTTTACTAGAGGCAGGTCTTGTCAGACAAATCTTATTGATTTCTTTGACTCAGCAACCAGAGAGTTGGACCGAGCGAGAGCCCTAGATGTGGTCTACTTAGTTTTCAGTAAAGCCTTTGACACCGTTTCACACAGGCAATGTATAAATAAATTGAGCCCCCAAGGAAGGGCCCTAAGGTGATTAACTGGGTTAGAAATTGGTTGAGTGGGAGGCAACAAAGGGTACTAAATATGTATACTCTGGAGGAGAGGAGGGATAGGGGGAAATATGATTCAGGCCTTTAAATTCTTAGAGTATTAATAAACAAATCTCTTCCAAAGATGGGGAAGCTGTAAAACTAGAAGGCATATCATGAAGCTGCAAGGGGGTAAACTGAAAGGCAATGTCAGGAAATACTTTTTCACTGAAAAGGGTAGTGGATGCTTGGAATGCCCTCCCAATGGAAGTGGTGGGGGCAAATGCAGTGACAGAATTCAAAATGGCTTGGGACAGACACAGAGGATCCCTTTATAACAACAGGGTAACATTTAAATAAACATAACTCTCTCTTATATCTCAACAAATAAGGGTGACCTGCACGGAGCAGTGGATACACACCTAAACAAAGGCATGGGGGGGAGGGGTGACCTCCACGGAGCAGCAGATGCACCTACTCTTACCACCTGCTGGGCAGACTAGATGGACCATACTGGTCTTTATCTGCCTTCATATACCACGTTACTATGAGCTCACTCTGAGGAGAAGGATGTTACCAGTGGTGTGCCATAGGCATCTGTCCTTGTTCCGTTTTTATTTAGCTGGTTTTATATACCATCTTATCAGATTGTCAAGGCAGTTTACAGATAACAATTTAACTTAAGGTACATGGAACATGTAGACTTAACATGAGCAAGCTATAATTAGATAATTGTTTAACTTTTTAGTTAGTGATATTGCAGAAAGGCTGTCTGGTAAAGCTTGCCTCTTTGCGGATGGTACCAAAATCTGCAATAGACGGACACCCAAGAAGGAGTAAATAACGTGAGGAGGGATCTAGCAAAGCTTGAAGAATGGTCAAGAATTTGGCAGCGGAGATTTAACATTAAAAGAAATGCACGGTCATGCATTTGGGCTGCAAAAATCCAAGGGAGCAGTACAGTACAGAGGGTGAAGTATTTCTAGCTATGAAAGAAGAACAGGATCTGGACATGGTTATTTCTGATGAACTTAAGGTGGCTAAAGAGGTAGAAGAGGTGACTGTGAAAACAGAAGAATGCTTGGTTGCATGGGAAGGGGAATGGCCAGCAGGAAGAAAGAGGTTATAGTGCCTATGAATAAATCTTTGAGACTTCATTTGGAGTATTGTGTGTGGTTCTGGAGACCACACCTTTAAAAGATATAAACTTGACGGGTGTCAGTGCAGAGGGTGGCTACCAAAATAGTGTGGGCTTAGTCATCAGTCATGTGGAGATAGGCTTAAAGATCTCCATATGTATACTTTGGAGGAAAGGCAGGAGAGGGGAGATATGATAGAGACACTTAAATATTTCTGTGGCATATTTGCACAGGAGGAGAGCCTCTTTCAATTAAAAGAAAGCTCTGCAATGAGGGTGCATAGGCTGAAGGTGAAAGGGGACAGCCTCAGAAGTAGTAATAGGAAATATTTCTTTATAACTAGAGTGATAGATGCATGGAGCAGTCGCCGAGGAGAGGTAGTAGAACGAGGACTGTATCTGAATTCAAGAAAGCATGGAACAAACACAGAAGATCTCTAAAAGGAAAAAGGAACTGTAGTAATAGTTGGTATTGAAGGGCAGACTTGATAGGCTGTATGGTCTTTATCTACCATCATGTTTCTACCTATCCGTATATTGATTACTGTTACATATGTAAATAGCTGTTTTGCATGTCCCCTAAGTTATCCAAGTTGTATTTCCCTGTTCTATGTAAAAAACAATACTTGTTATTTATGGTTTCTTGTAAACCGCGCTGATACTAAAGAGTGCGGTATATAAGAAAAGAAAATAAATAAAAATAAATAAATAAAAATATCCATGAAGCCAGTGGATAAATAAATGGCATTCATCTGTCCTCTGGGATTCTACATTCAAGTTTAAATGTATGCCATATTTCAAAGGCCGATGGAACAGACAGCAGGCAATAGGCACCTGCTGGAGGTTGTGGTGTACCTTGACAGTTTGTTTGCCTTTGGTCAGAGCCTTGAGGAACATAAGAAAAAGCTGAAGAAAGTCCTAGACAGGCTGAAAGCAGAGAGCTTCATACTTTCTTTAGACAAACACCATGTCTGCCAACTTCTGCAACCTACGTAATTTTATTCTCTGAGGACAAGCAAGATATCAAACCTTCACAAATGAATGATGTTATCGATGGAGCCAGTCATAGGAAACAGTGTCATCATTCATTCATGCCATTCTTTGCTTGCCGCTGTTGTGTAGAGTCTGTCTCAGTCTTTATTATTACACAGAGTTGAGATGTCACTTCACCAGCATGTCTATACAAAGCTTGTGGGTTTGTTTGTTTGTTTTTTAATCTTTCTTTGTGGATTCAGTTCTGTCATTGTAGTGCGGATTTGCAGTGTGTGTCATAGGGTTTTTTTAGGTAGATTTTTGATTGCATTCTAAATTTTATTTCTATTTCTACATTAATCCAGTCAGGCCTGTTTTTAAAGACCTCGGGCATTTCAGTCAGGTTAAATTTGGCCAATCTAGGTCATATGTACCTAGCAGTTTCCCCAAAAGACACAGGTTCCACAATGCTTGTACTGGGTCAAGCATTGATATCCTGGGTCCCTTCTTAATAATGGTTTATGGACTTTTCATCCAGGAACTTGTCCAAACCTTTTTTAAACCCAGCTACACTAACAGCCTTTACTACATCCTCCGGTAACAAATTCCAGAGTTTGATTACACGTTGAGTGAAAAAATATTTTCTTTTATTAGTCTTAAATAGTTTACCCTGTAGCTTCATTGCATGTCCCCTAGTCTTTCTATATTCTGATAACGTAAACAATCGATCTACGTTTACCCTTTCCACTCCGTTCATTAATTTATAGACTTCTATCATATCTCCCCTCAGCCATCTCTTTTCCAGGTTAAAGAGCCCCTAACCTTTTTAGCCTTTCTTCATAGGAGTATCCTTCCATCCCCTTTACCATTTTGGTGGCTCTTTGAACCTTTTCTAATAACGCTATATCCTTTTTAAGGTACGGCGACTAGAATTGCACACAATATTCAAGGTGGGGTCTCACCGTGGAACAATTTAGAGGCATTATAATATCTTTTGTTTTATTTTCCATTCCTTTCCTTATGATACCTAGCATTCTATTTGCTCTCTTGGTCGCAGCTGAACACTGGGCCGAGGGTTTTAACATGTTATCCACAATGACGCCTAAATCTTTTTCCTGGGTGGTGGTTCCTGATGTGGAACCTTGCATCGTGTAACCATAGTATGGGTTGTTCTTCCCTAGGTTTTTAACTTTGCACTTGTCCACATTAAATTTTATCTGCCATTTTGATGCCCAGTCTTCCAATTTATCAAGATCCTCTTGCAATTTTCCATAGTCCTCTTGGGTTTCAACAACTTTGAATAGTTTTGTGTCATCTGCAAATTTGATAACCTCACTCGTTATTCCACTTTCCAGGTCATTTATGAATATGTCAAAAAGCAGCAGACCCAGCACAGATCCCTGGGGTACACCACTATTCACCTTTCTCCATTGGGAAAATTGGCCATTTAGCCCTACCCTCTGCTTTCTATTTTTTAACCAGTTCCTGATCCACAGTAGTACACTGCCTCCTATCCCATGACTCTTTAGTTTTGCCAAAAGTCTCTGATGAGGGACCTTGTGAAAGGCTTTCTGAAAGTCCAGATACACTATATCAACCGACTCACCTTTGTCCACTTGTTTATTCACACCTTCAAAAAAACATAACAGATTAGTAAGCAAGATCTTCCTTGTCTAAAGCCATGTTGGCTGTCTCCCATTAGGCCATGACTATCTACATGCTGAGTAATTTTATTCTTTATGATGGTTTCTACCATTTTTCCCGGTACTGACGTCAGGCTCACCAGTCTGTAGTTTCCTGGATTACCCCCGGAACCCTTTTTAAAAATTGGTGTTACATTGGCGATCCTCCAATCTTCAGGTATTAGAGATTATTTTAATGATAGTTCACAGATTACTAATAGCAGGTCTGCAATCTCATATTTCAGTTCTTTCAACACCCTTGGATGTGTACCATCCACTCCAGGTGATTTGCTACTCTTCAGTTTATCTAATAGTTGTAATACATCTTCCTGATGTGCGGAAGAATTGAAGGAAATTTCGATACCTTTAAATACCACTTCAGTCATGGGTAACATCCCTACATCTTCCTCAGTAAAGACTGAAGCAAAGAATTCATTCAGTCTCTCCGCTATCGCCTTGTTGCCTCTTAGTGCCCCTTTAACCCCTCTATCATCTAATGGACCAACTGACACTCTCAGAGGCTTTTTGCTATGCATGTACTTGAAAAAGTCTTTATTTCACATATTTGCTTCCGTAGCAAGCTTCTTCTCAAATTCTCCCTTTGTCTGCCTTATCAGTGCCTTGCATTTGACTTGCCAGTGCTTGTGTTGTTTCCAGGTTTCCTTGTTTGGCTCTTTTTTCCATTTCCTGAAAGATGCTTTTTTGGTAACAACAGCCTCTCTGACCTCACCTTTAAACCATGCTGGCAGCTTTTTGGACTTCCTTCCACTTTTTTTTAAAGTGTGGAATACAGCTGGTCTGGGCTTCCAAGATAGTATTTTTCAACAACACCCAAGCTTGATGTAAGTCTTTAACCTTTGCAACTGCTCCTTTTAGTTGTTTCTTAACTATTTTCTTCATTTTATCATAGTCTCCCTTTCAAAAGTTAAAAGGTAGTACTGTGGATTTCCTTACTATCCCTCCTCCACTAATTAAATCAAAGCTGATCATGCTATGATCACTATTGCCATGTGGCCCCAACACCCTTATCTCTTGCACTAGTTTTGGTGTTCCACTAAGGACTAGGTCTAATATGGCTTCCCCTCTGGTCGGTTCATGAACCAGCTGCTCCAAGAAGCAGTCATTTATTTCATCTAGTAACTTTATCTCCCTAGCATGTCCTGCCGTGACACTGACCCAGTCGATACCGGGATAATTGAAATCACCCATTATTATTACTGCGCTGTAACTTTTGTTAGCTTCCTTGATTTCTTTGAGCATTTCATTATCCATTTGTTCATTCTGGCCAGGCGGTTGATAGTACACCCCCCTCTGCCATCGCCTTCCCCTTTTTACATGGAATTTCAATCCATAGAGATTCTACAGCAAATTTTGTTACCTGCAAAACTTTAATCCTTTCTGACTCAATGGCCTCTATAACATAGAGCGCAACCCCTCCACCAATTTGATCAGCTCTGTCATTATGATATAGTTTGTACCCAGGTATCAGTGTCCCACGGGTTGTCCTCCTTCCACCATGTCTCTGATATTCCAATCATATCTAACCTCTCATTTAGTGCTATATATTCTAAATCTCCCATCTTATTTTTTAGACTTCTAGCATTTGCATATAAGCATTTTAGAGACTGTATTTTATTCATATTAAATTGGCTATTGGTAGACATGGGTAATTTGGGATCTTTAAGCTCTGTCTGCTCCATACTCGATGGCATTTGGGCTACTTTACTCTCTTTTTGGAACCTCTCTGCTTTTGGTAGTATCCTTCAAGGATACATTCTTCCGAACCATGCACTCTTGGCTTTCCCCTATTATCTAGTTTAAAAGCTGCTCTATCTCCTTTTTAAAGGTTAATGTCAGCAGCCTGGTTCCATCCTGGTTAAGGTGAAGCCTATCCCTTCGGAAGAGCCCCTCCTTTCCCTCGAATGTTCCCCAATTCCTAACAAATCCAAAACCCTCATCTCTGCACCATCATCTCATTCATGCATTGAGACTCTGGAGCTCTGCCTGCCTTTTGGGTTCTGCGTGTGGAACGGGAAGCACTTTGGAGAACGCTACCCTGGAATTTCTGGATTTCAACTTCCTACCTAAAAGCCTAAATTTAGCCTCCAGAACCTTCCTACCACATTTTCCTATGTCATTGGTACCGACATGTACCACGACAGCAGACTCCTCCCCAGCACTATCTAAGACCTATCTAAGAATTGTGTGCAAGATGGAAGAGTTTTCAGACCCTTTCCCTCAAGAGAATGCCAAGCATTTCTCTTCTCCAGTGAGCAAAGGGAAGGAATCTGGGAAACGCATGGTCTGACTGACCTATGATGTTTTTGAGATGACAGTGAGATCTTCTGAAGAGACTCAGGCCTCAGATATGACTTTCAAGAAAAGCTTGCTGGCAGGCCATGCTGAGGAAAGAATCTTTTCAGAGAGAAAAAGTTGAGGAGGCTGCAGCTCTAATAAAGGAGCACAGCAATACCTTTAAGTCTCTTTCCAGACCCACTTTTGACCCAGCCTCTTCTTCCTCTACGAGGTTCTAGTCCAGAGGGAAAAGGAGATCCTATTATGTTCACAGGCATAGGAATCATCTTCCTGGTTTTGCTATGTATGATTGGCTGCAGCTTGGATTTCAGACTCCAGCAATTGGGAATGGGGGCAGTTGATCATTCACTTGTGGTGTGCTATATGCTGTTCTGATTTTGTTCTTTTTAAGCATTTTACCTATGCAGCCTGTTACTCCTTGGTGCTCTCCTACCTCCAAGGAGTAACGGGCTGCATAGGTAAAATGCTTAAAAAGAATAAAATCAGAAAAGCATCTAGTGCACTGCAACAGCTGTCAGCCTCCCTCACGTAAGTAAAGGACAAATTCCCCTTTCCATAATGCTGGAGTCTATGAAATCCCATGCAGCTGAGGCCAATCATATAGGCAAAACAGGATGCACCAACGAAGAAAGACATCACAAACTCAGTAACACAGAAATCTTCTGTAGCCCTTCATGCAATGGAAACTGACCATACAATTAGATATGATGGCATAAGGATCCTAGAAAAAGAAGAATGCTGGTGGCCGAGGAAGATCAGAGGCAGTGGAGATAGCAAGACACCCATGTAATCTCAGTGGTGACAAAGGATTCAACAGAAAGAATGCATGGCAATCCCTCTTTCACAAAAGGTTTAGTGCTACAAGGACTGGTGCCAAAGACCAATTTTTTTTCTTCCATCTTCCAGAATTGAATATCTTCACAATTCTTCCTACTATAACTCAAAATTCCCCATCTTCCGTAATTCAAACTGGCACTTTTCTGCCTTGTCTCCAATGAAATTTCTCACCAAAATTAAAAATTCCTGCCTCAACCCCACCAATCTGGTTTGAGAACCACTATATATAAGAGTAGACATCCAGTGCATAACCACTTCACCCTGACGAAAGCTACAGCACTATGGCTGAAATGTCTGCTCCACTTACTAAGGTGTAGCATGACCCAGAAAACTGCAAAGATAACAAGATACCACTCCAAACCAACAATCAATTGTGTTCTTTAATTCTCTGAACAAAGAGGTGGCACAGATGAATTTTTGCACGTGGAGCACACCTGTGATAGATCTCCCTGCCAGTCCTCAGAACAGGAAGGCACCTCAATTCTGCTCCGATATAGGGACTCATGGCAGGCTAGTCCTCGGATGCCTTACTCCTAGATTGGGGGGAGGATATTTTGTTCATGTGTCCTCCAAAATGGTGACCAAAATAATAAAGGTGATGTTATGACCCTCCTATGAGGAAAAATTTAAAAAGTTGACTTTTTAACTTGGAGAAGAGATATCTGAAGAGAGATGATAGAGGTCTATAAAATCCTGAATGGAGTGGAACGGGTAGACACAATTCAGTTGTTTACGCTTTCAAAAAGTACAAAGACTTGGGGACATGCCATGAAACTACAAAGTAGTACATTTAAAAGAAATAAGAAAATATATATTTTTTCTTAATGCATAATTAAGCTTTGGAACTTGTTGCGCTGAAGGATGCGATAAAAGCAGTTTAAAAAGGGGCTGGACTAATTCTTGAAGTTAGACCTGGGGATAAGTAATATGGAATCTGGATTTTGGGATATGCCAGATACTTGTGACCTGGACCCTCAACCTCATGCCCACAAGGGTGAAAGCACCTTGCACACTTTGGATTGTAAATAAGCCTTAATCTTCTACTTGGAGTGGACTAAAGTCTTTAGAAGGTCACACAATTTTGTTAGTTTCTTGTGAGCAAGATGTGGGGGGTGGGGGGGGGGTTCAAATCTTTTGCATTGAGTGTCTCATATATGATTTTCTCCCAGTTGGTGAGGGGTTGTACATGTGATTTTCTCCCAGTTGGTGAGGGGTTGTAGGTGCAAGGAGCTCTTTGCTCTCAGGGAATGAGTCTGATCTTTGGAAGCTAGAGTAGCAGACTTGGAGGACATAAGGAAGACAGAACGGTACATAGACGAGACCTACAGGGATATAGTGCTGAAGTCCCACCTCCAGTCTGGCAGCATCCCTGTTGCCATGGAGGAGAGAGATCACGTGACAGGAGAGCATCACCCTGGAGTAGCAGGAAGGGATCCTGTAGCTAGGAGCTACTTTCCAGGTGATGTAAAACCCTCTTGCACCAAGGAGGTTTCTCCAGGGCCATGTGCCCATAAGGGAAGGGTTAGGACAGTTGGTGATTCGATCATTAGGCATGTAGATAGCAGGGTGGCAGGTGAACTTGAGAATTGCCTGCTAACATGCCTGCCTGGTGCAAAGGTAGCGGACCTCACGTGCCACCTAGACAAGGTCTTAGATAGTGCTGGGTAGGAGTCTGCTGTCTTGGTACATGTCGGTACTAGTGACATAGGAAAGTGTAGTAGGGAGGTTCTGGAGGCTAAATTTAGGCTTTTAGGTAGGAAGTTGAAATCCAGAACTTCCAGGGTAGCATTCTCCGAATTACTTCCCATTGCACATGCAGGACCAAAAGGCATGCAGAGCTCCGGAGTCTCAATGCGTGGATGAGATGATGGTGCAAGGAGGAGGGTTTTGGATTTATTAGGAACTGGGGAACATTCTGGGGAAAGGAGGGGCTTTTCCAAAGGATGAGCTTCACCTTCATTGGGATGGAACCAAGCTGTTGGCATTAACCGTGAAAAAGGGGATGGAGCAGCTTTTAAACTAGATAATAGAGGAAAGCTGAGTTGCCCAGGAGTGCATGGTTCAGAACATAAGAAACATAAGATATGCCATACTGGGTCAGACCAAGGTCCATCAAGCCCAGTATCCTGTTTCCAACAGTGGCCAATCTAGGTCATACATACCTAGCAGTTTCCCCAAAAGACACAGGTTCCACAATGCCTGTATTGGGTCAAGCATTGATATCCTGGGTCCCTTTTTAGGAATGGTTAATGGACCTTTCCGCCAGGAACTTGTCCAAACCTTTTTTAAACCCAGCTACACTAACAGCCTTTACTACATCCTCCAGTAACAAATTCCAGAGTTTGATTACAAGTTGAGTGAAAAAATATTTTCTCTTATTTGTCTTAAATAGTTTACCCTGTAGCTTCATTGCATGTCCCCTAGTCTTTCTATAATCTGATAATATAAACAATCGATCTACGTTTCCCGTTCCACTTCGTTCATTAATTTATAGACTTCTATCATATCTCCCCTCAGCCGTCTCTTTTCCAGGTTAAAGAGCCCTAACCTTTTTAGCCTTTCTTCATAAGGGTATCCTTCCATCCCCTTTACCATTTTGTTGGCTCTTCTCTGAACCTTTTCTAATAACACTATATCCTTTTTAAGATACGGCAACTAGAATTGCACACAATATTCAAGGTGCTGTCGCACCATGGAACGATACAGAGGCATTATAATATTCTTTGTTTTTATTTTCCTTATGATACCTAGCATTCTATTTGCTCTCTTGGCTGCCGCTGCACACTGAGCGGAGGGTTTTAACATGTTATCCACAATGACACCTAAATCTATTTCCTGGGTGGTGTTTCCCAATGTGCAACCTTGCATCATATAACCATAGTTTGGGTTGTTCTTCCCTAGGTTCATAACTTTACACTTGTCCACATTAAATTTCATCTGCTATTTTGATGCCCAGTCTTGCAATTTATCAAGATCCTCTTGCAATTTTCCACAGTCCTCATGGGTTTTAACAACTTTAAATAGTTTTGTGTCATCTGCAAATTTGATAACCTCACTCGTTATTCCCTTTTCCAGGTAAGTTATGAATATGTCAAAAAGCAGCGGACCCAGCACAGATCCCTGGGGTACACCACTATTCACCTTTCTCCATTGGGAAAACTGGCCATTTAGCCCTTCCCTCTGCTTTCTATCTTTTAACCAGTTCTTGATCCACAATAGTACACTGCCTCCTATCCCATGACTCTTTAGTTTTTCCAAAAGTCTTTGATGAGGGACTTCATCAAAGGCTTTCTGAAAGTCCAAACACACTATATCATCTGACTCACTTTTGACTACCTGTTCATGCACACCTTCAAAAAAACATAACAGATTAGAAGACAAGGTCTTCCTTGTCTAAAGCCAAGTTGGCTGTCTCCCTTTAAGCCATGACTATCTACATGTGCAGCAATTTTATTCTTTATGATGGTTTCTACCATTTTCCCGGTACTGACTTCAGGCTCACCGGTCTGTAGTTTCCCGGATCACCCCAGGAACCCTTTTTAAAAATTGGCATTACGTTGGCCATCCTCCAATCTTCAGGTATTACAGATGATTTTAATGATAGTACACAGATTACTAATAGTAGGTCTGCAATGTCATATTTCAATTCTTTCAACACCCTTGGATGTATACCATCTGGTCCATGTGATTTGCTACTCTTCACTTTATCAAATAGTTATAATACATCTTCCCGATGTATCGATATTTCCTTCAATTCTTCTGCACCTTTATATACCACTTCAGTCATGGGTAACATTCCTACATAGCAAAGAATTCATTCAGTTTCTCTGCTATTGCCTTGTCACCTCTTAGTGCCCCTTTAACCTCTCTGTCATCTAATGGACCAACTGACTCTCTCACAGGTTTTTTGCTATGAATGTACTTGAAAAGGCTTTATTATGCGTTTTTGCTTCCGCAGCTAGCTTCTTCTCAAATTCTCCCTTTGTCTGCTTTATCAATGCCTTGCATTTAACTTACCAGTGCTTGTGCTTTTTCCAGTTTTTGTCATTTGGCTCTTTTTTCCATTTCCTGAAAGATGCTTTTTTGGCAACAACAGCCTCTCTGATCTCACCTTTAAACCATGCTGGCAGTTTTTTGGACTTCCTTCCACTTTTCTTAAAGCATGCAATACATCTGGTCTGGGCTTCCAATATAGTATTTTTCAACAACACCCAAGCTTGATGTAAGTCTTTAACCTTTGCAACTGCTCCTTTTAGCTTTTTCTTAACTATTTTCCTCATTTTATCATAGTCTCCCTTTTGAAAGTTAAAAGGTAGTACCGTGGATTTTTTTTTTGCCATCCCTCCTCCACTAATTAAATCAAACGCGATCATGCTATGATCACTATTGCCAAGTGGCCCCAACACCCTTATCTTTTACACCAGATCTGGTGTTCCACTAAGGACTAGGTCCAATATGGCTTCCCCTCTGGTCTGTTCATGAACCAGCTGCTCCAAGAAGCAGTCATTTATTTCAACTAGAAACTTTATCTCCCTAGCATGTCCTGCCGTGACACTGACCCAGTCGATACTGGGGTAACTGAAATCACCCAGTATTATTACTGTGCTGTAACTTTTGTTAGCTTCCTTGATTTCTTTGAGCATTTCATCATCCATTTCTTCATTCTGGCCAGGCGTTTGATAGTACACCCCCACTGCCATCACCCTACCCTTTTTTACATGGAATTTCAATCCATAGAGATTCTACAGCAAATCTTGTTTCCTGCAAAACTTTAATATTTTCTGACTCAATGCCCTCTCTAACATAAAGTGCAACCCCTTCACCAATTTGATCAGCTCTATCATTATGATATAGTTTGTACCCAGGTATCACAGTGTCCCACCAGTTGTCCTCCTTCCACCATGTCTCTGAGATTCCAATCATATCTAACCTTTCATTTAGTGCTATATATTTTAACTCTCCCATCTTATTTTTTAGATTTCTAGCATTTGCATACAAGCATTTTAGAGACTGTATTTTATTCATATTAATCTGGCTATTGGTAGGCATTTGGAATCTCTAAGCTCAGTCTGCTCCATACTCAAGGACATTTGGGCTACTTTACTCTTTTTTGGAACCTCTCTGCTTTTGGTAGTGTCCATCAAGGATACATTCTTCCGAACCATGCGCTCTTGGGTGACTGTCGGCTTTCCCCTATTATCTCCTTTTTAAAGGTTAATGCCAGCAGCCTGGTTCCATCCCGGTTAAGGTGAAGCCCATCCCTTCGGAAGAGCCCCCTCCTTTCCCCAGAATGTTCCCCAGTTCCTAACAAATCCAAAACCCTCATCCTTGCACCATCGTCTCATCCACGCATTGAGATTCCGGAGCTCTGCCTGCCTTTTGGGTCCTGCGCGTGGAACAGGAAGCATTTCAGAGAATGCTACCCTGGAAGTTCTGGATTTCAACTTCCTACCTAAAAGCCTAAATTTAGACTCCAGAACCTCCCTACCACATTTTCCTATGTCATTTGTACTGATATGTACCAAGATAGTAGACTCTTTCCCAGCACTATCTAAGACCTTATCTAGGTGGTGCATGAGGTCCACTATTTTCACACCAGGCAGGCATGTTGCCAGGCGATCCTCATGTCCACCTGCCACCCAGCTATCTACATGCCTAATGATCAAATCACCTACTATAACAGCTGTCCTAACCCTTCCCTCATGGGCACATGGCCCTGGAGAAACATCCTCGGTGCAAGAGGGTTTTACATCACCTGGAGGATAGGTCCTAGTTAGAGGATCACTTCCTGCCACACCAGGGTGATGCTCTCCTGTCACAATGTATCCCTTGAAGGATATTAGCAAAATATTGAAGTTAGGGCATATAAGCAGAGAGGTTCCAATAAAGACAAAAGTAGCCCAAATGCCCTTGAGTACAGAAAAGACAGAGCTTAAAGATTCCAAATTACCCCTGCCTACCGATAGCCAGATTAATATGAATAAAATACAGCCTCTAAAATGCTTGCATTCAAATGCCAGAAATCTAAAAAATAAGATGGGAGAGTTAGAATATGTAGCACTAAATTATAGGTTAGATGTGATTGGTATCTCAGAGACATGGTGGAAGGAGGACAACCAGTGGGATACTGTGATACCCGGGTAGAAACTATATCATAATGATAGAGCAGATCAAATTGGTGGTGGGGTGGCACTCTGTTAGAGAAGGCATTGAGTCACAAAGGATTAAAGTTTTGCAGGAAACAAAATTCACTGTAGAATCTCTATGGATCGAAATTCTATGAAAAAGGGGAAGGGGAAGGTGATGGCAGTGGGGGTGTACTATCGACTGCCTGGCCAGAGTAAACAAATGGATGATGAAATGTTCAAAGAAATCAGGGAAGCTAAGAAAATTTACAATACAGTAATAATAATGGGTGATTTCAATTACCCCAGTATCGACTGGGTCAGTGTCACGGGAGGACATGCTAGGGAGATAGAGTTTCTAGATGAAATAAATGATTGCCTTTTGAAGCAGCTGATTCATGAACCAACCAGAGGGGAAGCCATTTCAGACCTAGTCCTTAGTGGAACACAAGATCTGGTGCAAGAGATAAGGGTTTTGGGGCCACTTGGCAATAGTGATCATAGCATAATCGTGTTTGATTTAATAAATGGAGGAAGGATGATAAGGAAATCCACAGTACTATATTTTAACTTTCAAAAGGGAGACTATGATAAAATGAGGAAAATAGTTAAGAAAAAACTAAAAGGAGCAGTTGCAAAGGTTAAAGAATTGCATCAAGCTTGGGTGTTGTTTAAAAATACTATCTTGGAAGTCCAGTCCAGCTGTATTCCATGCTTTAAGAAAAATGGAAGGAAGTCCAAAAAACTGCCAGCATGGTTTAAAGGTGAGGTCAGAGAGGCTGTTGCCAAAAAAACATCTTTCAGGAAATGGAAAAAGGAGCCAAATGACGAAAACTGAAAACAACATAAGCACTGGCAAGTTAGACTCAAGGCATTGATAAGCCAGGCAAAGAGAGAATTGGAGAAGAAGCTTGCTGTGGAAGCCAAAATGTGTGGAAGCTTGCTGTGGAAGCCAATAAAGACTTTTTCAAGTGCATTCAAAGCAAAAAAACCTGTGAGAGAGTAAGCTAGACCATTAGATGATAGAGGGGTAAAAGAGGCACGAAGAGGGGACAAGGCCATAGCAGAGAGACTGAATGAATTCTTTGCTTTGGTCTTTACTAAGGAAGATGTAGGGATGTTACCGACAACTGAAATGGTATTTAAAGGTGATGCCGCAGAAGAATTGAAAGAAATATCGATAAACTGGAAAGATGTGTTACAACTATTTGATAAACTGAAGAATAGCAAGTCACCTGGACCGCATGGTATACATCCAAGGGTGTTGAAAGTACTGAAATATAAGATTGCATATCTACTATTAGTAATCTGTAAACTATCATTAAAATCATCTGTAATACCTGAAGATTGGAGGATGGCCAATGTAACACCAATTTTTAAAAAGGGGTTCCAAGGGTGATCCAGCAAACTATAGACTGGTAAGCCTAACGTCAGTACCGGGAAAAATGGTAGAAATCATTATAAAGAACAAAATTACTGAACATGTAGATGGTCATGGCTTAATGGGAGACAGCCAACATGGCTTAGCCAAGGAAGGTCTTGTCTTACTAAGCTGTTATGCTTTTTGAAGGTGTGAATAAACAGGTAGACAAAGGTGAATTGGTTGAAATAGTATATCTGGATTTTCAGAAAGCTTTTGACAAGGTCCCTCATTAAGAAACTTTTGTGAAAATTAAAAAATCATGGGATAAGAGGCAGTGCTCTATTGTGGATCAGGACCTGCTTAAAAGATAGAAAGCAGAAGGTAGGGCTAAATGGCCAATTTTCCCAGTAAAGAAAGATGAATAGTGGATCCCCAGGGATCTGTGGTGGGTCCGCTGCTTTTTAATATAAGAACATAAGATATGCCATACTTGGTCAGACCAAGGTCCATCAAGCCCAGTATCCTGTTTCCAACAGTGGCCAATCTAGGTCATAAGTACCTAGCAGTTCCCCAAAAGAGACAGGTTTATGTTTATTTTGAATTTGATATACCGCTCAGACCAAAAAGGTATTAGAGCGGTTTACAATACTTCATCATTTAGGGAAAAAGAAAGGAACGCCAATTATAAAATAGGACAGAGTAGAGTACAGACACAGTCAAGCAGATAGGAGGAGAAAGACACGGAACAGCACATTACCCAGAAAAATAAGCAGGTCTTCAATATAGCCTCCAGAGACCGACGCCACGAACCAACGCCTAAGGGCCACGCCAAAGGGCCCTCTGGCGAGGCCCTCAGGCGTGGGCCCGCCCCAGCAACGGCAGTTCTTCAGCCGTTGAGCTGTGCGGGTGATTGGCTGCTCGGGGAGGAAGGGGGTATTGGGTATATATCCTGGGTCCCTTTTAAAAATGGTTTATGGACCTTTCCTCCAGGATTTTGTCCAAACCTTTTTTAAACCCAGCTACACTAACAGCTTTTACTACATCCTCCGGGTAACAAATTCCAGAGTTTGATTACACGTTGAGTGAAAAAATATTTAATCTTATTAGTCTTAAATAGGTTACCCAGTAACTTCATTGCACGTCCCCTAGTCATTTTATATTCTGATGACGTAAACAGTCAATCTATGTTTACCCGTTCCACTCCATTCATTAATTTATAGACCTATCATATCTATGTTGTAGAGCCCTAATCTTTTTAGCCTCTCTTCATAGGAGTATCCTTCCATCCCCTTTACCATTTTTGTGGCTCTTCTCTGTACTTTCTCTAATAATGCTATATCCTTTTTTAAGATACGACAACCAGAATTGCACACGTATTCAAGGTGCGGTTGCACCATGGAACGATACAGAGGCATTATAATATCCTTTGTTTTATTTTCCATTCCTTTCCTTATGATACCTAGCATTCTATTTGCTCTCTTGGCTGCCGCTGCAGACTGGGCTGAGGGTTTTAACATGTTATTTTTGTTATTCATAAATGACCTGGAAATGGGAATAATGAGTGACATAATCAAATTTGCAGATGACACAAATTCAAAGTTGTTAAAACCCATAAGGATTGTGAAAAATTGCAAGAGGACCTTGATAAACTGGAAGACTGGGCATCCAAATGGCAGATAAAATTTAATGTGGACAAGTGCAAAGTTATGCACCTAAGAAAGAACAACCCAAACTATGGTTACGTGATGCAAGGTTCCACAGGAACCACCACCCAGAAAAAAGATTCAGGCATCATTGTGGATAACATATTGAAACCCTCCATCCAGTGTGCAGCGGCGGCCAAGAGAGCAAATAGAATGCTAGGTATCATAAGGAAAGGAATGGAGAATAAAACAAAGGATATTATAATGTCTCTGTATCGTTCCATGGTGCAACTGCAACCTGAATATGTGTGCAATTCTGTATTTAGATTTCAGTAAAGCCTTTGAGACCGTGCCGCACACGTGCCTTATAAACAAACTGAGCACCCAAGGGATGGACCCTAAAGTTACTGATTGGGTTAGAAATTGGTTGAGTGGAAGGTGACAAAGGGTACAGGTAAATGGAGCTCACTTTGAGGAGAAGGAGGTCACCAGTGGTGTGCCAAGAGATCTGTCCTTGGTCCAATTCTTTTTAACATCTTTGTTACTGATATTGCAGAAGGAATGTCTGGTAAGGTTTGCCTCTTTGTGGATGGTACCAAAATCTGCAATAGAGTAGACATCCAGGAAGGAGTAGATAACATGAGGAGGGATCTAGCTAAGCTTGAAGAATGGTCTAGAATTTGGCAGATGAAATTTAATGATAAAAAAATGCAGGGTCATGCATTTGGGCTGCAACAATCCAAAGGAGTGGTACAATGTAGAGGATGAGGTACATCTGTCCACAAAAGAGGAGCAGGACATGGGCATAATTGTATCTGATGATCTTAAAGTAGCTAAACAGGCAGAAAAGGTGACTGTGAAAGCCAGAAGAATGCTTGGGTGCATAGGGAGAGGAATGGCCAGCAGAAGAAAGGAGGTGATAATGCCTCTGTATAAGTCTCTGGTGCAACCTCATTTGGAGTATTGTGTGCAATTCTGGAGACCGCACCTTCAAAAGGATATAAGCAGGTTGGAGTCAATGCAGAGGGTGGCTACTAAAATGGTTATTGGTCTTTATTATGAAGCATATGAGGACAGACTTAAAGATCTTAATATGTATACTTTAGAGGAAAGGTGAGATGGGGCGACATGATAGAGATATTTAAATATCTCTGTGGCATAAATGCACAGGAGGGTCTTTCAATTGAAGGCAAGCTCTGCTAAGAGGGGAGATAGCACAAGAGTGAAAATGGATAGACTCGGAAGTAATATGCAGAAATATTTCTTTATGGAAAGAGTGGTGGATCCGTGGAATAGTCTCCCAGTGGAGGTGATGGCCTTGAGGACAGTATCTGAATTCAAAAAAGCATGGGACAAACACAGAGGATCTCTAAAGGTAAAGAGTGGACTATTGTTGTGGTTGATATGGAAGGGCAGACTAGATAGGCCATGTGGTCTTTTTTTCTGCCGTCATATTTCTATATGCAAGCACCCTGGGTACCCGTGCCATACTTTATGCATATGGGAAGGAGTGGAAAGCCATCCATCTAGGAACACTACAACCATTAGCAGAACAGTAGCTCATATCATGAACTTATGTCCTACCAACATGCCAGAAACCACAATATTCCTCTATGACATCTTGGAGAAGGAATTCATTAAACATTGCACAAGTTGTTTTATACAACAATCTGATGAAAATACATTAGCAAAACAGTAACTCTTTGTAGCATCAAATCATGAAAAATTCATGTACTCTGCGTTTGGCTTTAGAAGCAGCCCAATGAAAAATTCATCACCCTTCATTAGATCATCACAACTAGCTGGTGGAAAATCTCTTGGCATATAAATATTACTTAAAGTTACTTTCTGCACTTGGCTTACACTAGAGCTTTTGCCCTGATTCTGCAGAATCAGATAGTCAAAAGAATCAGTTAACACAGTGGTAAATTAGGATTCCAGAACTTGCTAGAATCCTAAGTGTAAGAATTGTATTCATTTAACCCATATAAAAATGGAAAGATTGGGAAACTTTTTTTGTGCTATTATATTTTCTCCGTGTTTGTTATTTTTAAAGGAACCAAATAATGTTCTAACTGAAGTCTCTTAGAAATAGTCCTTCAAGGCTGTTGCAGTCCAGTCCCTCCCTCTCTTTCTCCTGGATATACTGAGTAGGAGGATGTATCCTTTCCTCTCGAGATGCTCCTTCCAGGGAATGGGGTCAACCCTACGATAAAACACACAGAAAAAAGTCCTTTAGGAAGTAATTAAAATTTTATAAAGGACTTTTCAAATACATAAGAGGTGCGTACTTACATGTTTGTAACCCATGGGGTAATTTTATTTTAAAAAGTTATTTTACACAAGCACTTATTTTATTTATTTGGAATGTTTTTCTATACTGCCCCTTCCACAGATCAGGGGCAGTTTGAATTAAAACTTAACAATATACATTGAACATAATAGTTGGGTTTATGTAGTTCTATGTGATCCATATGTAGGTTTGTTCTGGGATGGAGTAAAGGCAAAGTGTGGACAGAGTTGTGCTTTTCCTGCTAATACCCATGCATCTGTGTCCTCTGTGCCATAACATTTATGCCTTCTCCTGAGCAGCTGGAAACGTCCACAGCTTTAATCTAGCTGCAATTTCTGGGTGGACTCCTACTATTTTAGTAAGAGGAGAACTCTTCTAACTTGGGCCCCACTACTCCATACTATCAAGACTACAGCAGATTGGAGTACATGGCACTGTCATACAATGGCTCATATCCTACTTAACCAACCACACACAACAGGTATGAATTGGCTCATCTGCATCATCAATCTTCAAATAGGAACAAAGAATTCCTCAAGGTTCCTCACTCTCTGCTCTTTTATTCAATTTATATATACAGCATCTTTAAAAAACACAAAATGAAGTATCACCTCTATGCGGATGATATAATGATATATATCCTCCCATTGAAGAAACAAACCCTGCCTGCCCACAAATACAGTCCTGCCTAAATGAAATAATTGATTGGCTACAAACTCACAATTTAAAAATGAACTTTAATAATTATAATTATAATATGGAAGTACTCTACGTCTCCCAAAACCAAAACTTCACTCCCCCAACAATATTCCACATAAATGACTATGAACTTGCAGTCAAAAACAAAGTTAAATATCTTGGAATTATCCTAGATCAGCCTCTAAGCATGGTGTCTCACATAAAAGCCATCACAAAAATCATATACTTCAAACTACAAATGGTGCAACACCTCAAACCCTTACTAGACAGTTCCAATTTCAGAAAAGCATTACAGTATTACAATAATGCCCCACTTTGATTACTGCAATAGCATCCTACAAGGTCTGCCCAAGAAAACATCCAACAACTTCAGGTAGCGCAAAATCTAGCAGCGCGCATAATTCATAAGGCACATTATTTCAACCATATCATACTTCTTCTTCACAACCTGCACTGGTTGGCCATTGCAACCAGAATAAAATATAAATACATAATGATAGTTTTCAAATTATGCAATAAAACATCCCCATCTTACCTTAATTCCCTCATCAACTTATCATCTAGACACCAACTTATCATCTAGACACCAACGACATACTCGACCCACAGCAACACGGTTTTCGACCACTACATGGAGTTGAGACCCTCATGACCATCCTAATGAACACACTCATCATCGGAACTCAAGAAAAAGATTCGGGATACATCCTGATCTTCCTAGACATATCAGCGGCCTTTGACACAATCTCACACGAAATCCTCATACACAGACTACAAACAATTGGAATCAAAGACACTGTACTCCAATGGTTCAAATCCTACTTAACTAACAGACAGCAACGGATTCGCACCCTCTCTGCAACTTCGCCCCCCTACCAACAACTACAAGGAGTACCCCAAGGATCCACCCTATCTGCCATGTTGTTCAACATCTATCTCCGTCCACTATGCTCAATCATACGCACCCACAACATCAACTTCCACATCTACGCGGACGACATAATGCTCTACGCACCAATTACAACCACCAACCCAAAAAACGAACAGCTATCAGCCTGCTTTAACGACGTGGCCAACTGGCTACAGGAGAACAATCTATCCATCAACATAAAGAAAACCGAAGCCCTAATAGTAACAAAAGAACCAGACTTCAAACCACCTACCCACCTCAACATGGGTACCACACAAATCCAAATCCAGCCTCAAATAAGATATCTAGGCGTCATCATTGACCAAGCTCTCACCCTCAAACAACAAATCAACAAAACCGCCGGGATGATATTCCACAAAGCCAAAACTATTCAACGCCTCCGGCCCCTCCTAGAACATCACGACTTCAGGACAGTAATGCAAGCTGTGACACTCCCTCACCTGGACTTCTGCAACATAATCTATCATGGACTTCCTGCCTCGCACACCAACTCCCTCCGTACAGCCTTGAACACTACAGCAAGGATTATTCAAAATGCAAAAAAAACGGGACCACATCACCCCAATCCTAAGAGACCTTCACTTCCTTCCAGTGCAAGCAAGAATCAAGTACAAAGCTATCTTACTCATCCACAAAACAATCCACCACACACAGAACACCTCACTACACCCCTTACTGCCTCGACCATCCCACAACAGATCAACCAGACATTCCTCCAATAACTCTATCGTTGTCCCCCACAAAAGAACCAAATCCACACAACGGACCTGCAACAGAGCATTCGAACTTTATGCTCCATCCCTCTGGAACTCTCTACCAAGTCACATCAAGAACAACGCTGACATCACATCATTTAGGAAACAGCTGAAGACAATCCTATTCCGTGAACATCTTTTGACCACCATGACCTAATACTTAGATTCAACAGGAGTAAATTATGTCTATGTCTACCCAAATCATTAATTGTTGACCTTGGTGATGGCCCCACCCAAAAAATTACCCCGTCCTATGTTACGTGTTACACCGCTTTGACCCGGTGAAAAGCGGGATATAAATGCAGTTAAATAAAATAAAATAAAATAAATCAACTTATCTGAAAACACAAGAACCAGAAGGAATTATTCTCAAAATACATATGCAATACCTACCCATATTCGAAACACCAATCAAACCCACAAGCACCAGAGCCTTTACATACATTGCACCAGCACTCTGGAATGAGCTACCAGACAATTTAAGAGCAATTAAGGACCTACAATTGTTCCAAAAAGAGTTCTTTTCCCACCTGTTTATTGAATATTATGGTACCTCCTCCAACAGCCATTAATCCCAAATAACCTAAATAGCTATTCCCCCACTCTTTTCTATGTCAATTTGTACACAAGAACTCACAACTCTCCATGATCCACCCATCTGTACATAGTTATTGTATTATAGTTTTGTGAAGACCTTTGTTAGTAACTGAGTTTGATCATTGTTCAATGTAAAGTTCATTGTTATGTTATATGTAAACCACCCCTGATCTCTGGAAGAGGTGGGATAAAAAGGTCTTTTAAATAAATAAATAAAAAATAGATAGGTCACCTAAGTGTCTTTATGAAGTAGGCTAAAAATGAGCATCTCTGTGGCCTGCACAAATAGACAACCTGTTATAAAATTATCCTCATAAAGTCCACTTTTTCTCTGTTTCATTAGTCAACTGGTGGAACAGAAGTCCAGACTTCTTGCTTCTCTAACTATAATGTCCTTTCTATTTGGCGCAGTCTTTTTATACAAATGTTTCTGTCATCTGGTAACAGTTCTATACACCACACTGTTTACAAACAATGTATCCAGCTTTCCAGATGGTATAGTCAATGGCCGTCTTGAACATATTGCTGTTCTTAGGAATGTCCTTAGAAGCATGATCCTCTTTCAAGGTTTCGGTTTCTGCTTCTCTAACCCATTCATCTCATTATTCATCATCTGTAAAGAAATGTATAAGTAGTGTTTGCCCAAAAGGGCTTATACTGTTTCCTATACCATTCTCTCAGCTCCACTCAGGTGTATCAGCTCCTATCTGTCCTGTCATCTGAGAGCAATCCAGGGCTCATGGTCAAGTTTATCAACAGTGGGACTGGGGAGAGGAATGTGGAGACATGCTGAAGTCTGTAGGGGGAACTCACCCTCTTTATCATGCTATTGACTGTTTCATTTGACAAGTCCTTCCTTGAATTCAAGTAAGGGGAGAACTCCTCTTACTTGGGCCCCACAACTGCTTAAGCTTTAGAATATGCCCTGGTGGTGTCCAGGGGACGTCTGCTGATTTCAGTAGTTACTGTACTGGATGAAAACTTTACTCAGGACCGGCCCATCCATTGTGCATGAATGTTGCCCACAATGGCCCCATGTCTCAGGGGGCCCCACATCTGCCTGCCTGACTTCAGAGGGAGACTGGGAGGCCTGAAACCCGACACTCATGCTCACTGCTGCAGAGCCACGAGAAAGAACAACATTTTCCTTCTTTCCCACGGCTTTGTTAAAGTTGACCTGCTGGCATGCCGAATATCGGGAGCTGGACGGGCGGGGGAGGGTCGCTGGGACTGGAAATGGACTGATCAGGGTGGATTAGGATAGGTGGGCTGATGGGGGAGAGCTGGGACTTGAAATGGGCTGATTAGGGGAGACGCACTAGAAATGGACTGATGGGAGGCTAAGACTGGAAATGAGCTGAATAGGGAGGGCTAGGACTATAAATAGGCTGTTGGGGGGGCTAGTACTGGCAATGGGCTGATTAGGGGGGCTACTACTACTACTATTAAGCATTTATATAGCGCCACGCACGCAGCGCTATACAGGCATACATAAAAGATATAGTCCCTACTCATCAGAGTCATGCTCGTCCAAGCTTACAATCTACAGTAGTTGAGACAATACAGAGCATAGTCAATTCAGTGCAAAGCACAATATGGTCTTAACAATTTGGTCATGAAAATTGGTGGGAGTCAGGTGGAGATAAGGATAGAAGTCAGGATCTGAAGGCGACAGTGAAGAGGTGGGTCTTCAACCTGGATTTGAAGAGGGCCCGGGAGGGTGCTTGGCATATAGACACAGATAGGCTGTTCCAGGCATGAGGCGCAGCAAGGTGAAAGGAGCGAAGTCGGGAGTTAGTGGTGTGAGTGAAAGGCCTAGACAGAAGTAGTCTGTTAGTGGAGCTAAGTTCTCGAGAGGGGATGTAGGGAGAGATAAGAGATGAGAGGTATTGAGGGGCCATAGAGTGAATGCATTTATAGGTCAGCAGGAGAAGTTTGAACTGGATGCGGAATTGGACAGAGCCAGTGAAGCAACTTGAGAAGAGGAGTAATGGGGGCATGGCGAGACTGGCGGACGCTTAGACAAGCAGCAATTTTGTATAGATTGAAGGGGAAAGAGATAGTACGCAGGGAGACCGGTAAGGAGTAGGTTGCAGTAGTCAAGGCAAGAGGAGATTAAGGAGTGGATGAGCATTTTGGTCATGTGTTCAGAGAGGAAGGGGCGGATTTTGCTAATATTGTAGAGAAAGAAGCGGCAGGTTTTAGCTATGAGCTGGATATGTGTGGAGAAGGAGAGAGAGGAGTCAAAGATAACTCCCAGATTGCGGGCTGAGGGAACGGGAAGGATCATAGATCCATCCACGGAGACTGAGAAGGAGGGAAGAGGAGGGGAGGAGTTGGGGGGGAAGACAAAGAGTTCAGTTTTGGCCATGTTCAGCTTCAAGCGACGATGAGACATCCAGGCAGCGATGTCAGAAAGGCAGGCCGAGATCCTAGTCTGAATTGCTGGGAGATATTAGGTGTGGAGAGGTAGATTTGGGAGTCATCGGTATAGAGATGGTACTGAAAGCCATGGGAGGAGATAAGCACGCCAAGGGACTGGGTATAGAGGGAGAAAAGGAGGGGGCCCAAGCTGGATCCTTGGGGTACACCAACATGGAGCGGGGTGGGAGAGGAGGAGGAGCTGCAGAACATACTCTGAAGGAGCGATGGGAGAGGTAGGAGGAGAACCAGGATAGTACAGAGCCCTTGAAACCAAGGGTGGAGAGGGTGGTGAGGAGAAGATTGTGGTCAATGGTGTTGAAGGCAGCGGAGAGGTCGAGAAGGATGAGGACAGAGTAGAGACCTTTAGATTTAGCTTGGAACAAGTCATTGGAGACTTTAGTAAGAGCCGTTTCAGTGGAGTGTAGGGGACGGAAACCGGATTGTAGTGGGTCAAGGAGGGCCTGGGAGGAGAGGAAGTGGTGGACTGCTCGTTCTAGTAGTTTAGATATGAAGGGGAGGAGGGAGATGGGTCGATAGTTAGAAGGACAGGTGGGATCGAGTGAGGGTTTCTTGAGGAGAGGTGTGACAACAGCATGTTTGAAGTCTATGGGGATGGTTGCAGTGGAGAGTGAGAGGTTGAGAATATGAGAGATGGAGGGGACAATGGTGGGAGAGATGGGAAGTAGGAGATGGGTGGGGAGAGGGTCAGAGGAACAGGTGGTGGGTTTGGAGGAGAAAAGGAGGAGTGCTGTTTCCTCTTCAGAGATAGTGGGGAAGGAGGAGAGGGTGGCAGAGGGAGTATGGATGGGGGGAAGAATTGGGGAGGGGGGTAGATGAGGAAGTGGGGAACTGGAGGGTAATTTTATGGATTTTGTTGTGGAAGTAGTCGGCTAGGGTTTGGGCAGAAAGGGAGGGCGGGGCGGGACCGGGGGCGGGGGGGGGGGATCTTGAGGAGAGAATTGAGGGTATTAAAGAGGCGGCGAGGATCAGAGGCAAGGGAGTTAGTCAGATGGATGAAGTATTCTTGTTTGGCAAGTGCTATGGCTGACTGGAAGGAGTCAAGCATGAATTTAAAGTGTAGAAGGTCTTTCGGGGAGTGGGATTTGGTCCAAGGACATTCAGCAGAGCGGGCACAGATGTGTAAATAGCGGGTTGTGGATGAAAGCCAGGGCTGGGGAGCAGACCATCTGACAGGACGTGGGGCAAGAGTGTCAAGAGCCACGGATAATGCAGCATTATATGAGGATACTGCTTCATCGACAGACTTGGAGGACATAATGGAGGAAAGAGGTGGAGAAATGGTGGAGTAGAGAGTCAAGGGATCAATATTATGAAGGTTACTGAATAGGTCGGAGGAGACAGGACAAGGTTGAGGTGGCAGAAAGCTGAAGATTAAAGGTTAAAAGGTGATGGTCGGATGAGGGAAGGACTGAGTTGCGGAAGTTTGAGGGAGAGGAATTAGAGAAGAGTATCAGGTCAAGGCAGTGGCCATGCAGGTGGGTGGAGGCAGTGGAGCAAAGTTGGAGGTCAAACGAGGAGGTGAGGGTGAGGAATTTTAAAGCTTGGGGATTGGAAGGGTTATCAACGTGAATGTTAAAATCACCAAGGATAAGAGTGGGGGAAAAGGGATCCAGAAAGACAGAAAGCCAGGAGTCAAAGTCGGTAAGGAAGGACGATCTGGATTCGTCGGGAGGGCGGTAGATAACAGTTACTCGGAGGGGAAGTGGTGTGGAAAATCGAATGGAGTGGACTTCAAAAGAGAGGGAGGAGTGTGATTGAGGCAGGAGGAGGGGTTGGAATTAGCAAGAGGGAGAAAGTAGAAGCCCAACACCACCACCGTGGCCAGTGGATCGAGGTGTATGGGAGAATTGGTAGTACCCGTGGCAGAGAGAAGCAATGGAGGTGGTATCATCTGGGAGGAGCCAGGTCTCAGTTAGGGCAAGAAGGTGTAGTACATTAGAGATGAAGAGGTCATGAGTAAAAGGAAGTTTGTTAGAGACTGAGCATGCATTCCATAGGGCGCATGAGAAGGGGAGAGTGGAGGGGGAGACAGGAGACAGGAGAGGGATGTGGATAAGGTTGGACAAGTTACGTGAGGGTTTCTTTCCAGAGTAAGACAGCGGTCTAGTGGGGCCATTATGTGAGGATCTATTTTCAGGGTAATACAGAGATCTAGAGGGGGCAGGGTATGGGTGGGTGTCACTGGATGGGTGTGCCCTACATGAGGGACGTGAGGGAAGGGGAGTGAAAGGTGGATGAAGGGGGGTATTCATGATGTTAGATAGGTTACTTGAGGATCTCTTTTTAGGGTGAAGCAGAGCTCTAGGGGGGATAGGGTTGGGGTTGATATCTATGGATGAGTGAATGGAGCATGAGTGAGGGAGGGTGGATGGGGCTAGCACTGGCAATGAGCTGATCGACTGGCTTGGACTGGAAATAGGCTAATATGGGGGGGCTAGCACAGGAAATGGGCTAATGCAGGGCTAGGACTGGAAATGGGTTGATTAGGGTGTTAGCACTGGAAATGGGCTGATAGGGGGGATAGGACTGGAATGGGCTGATGGGTGGGCTAGGACTGGAAATGGGCTGATTAGGGGGGACTAGCACTGAAAATGGACTGATGGGGGCTAGAACTAGAAATGGGCTGATTAGGGGGGTTAGCATTGGAAATGGGCTGATTAGAGAGTGGCACTGGAAATGGGCTGATGGGGGGCTAGGACTGGAAATGGGCTGATGGGGGCTAGGATTAGAAATGAGCTGATGGGGGACTTGGACTGGAAATGGGCTGAGGGGGCTAGGACTGAAAATGGGCTGTTTAGAGGGGATAGGATTGGAATGGACTGATATGGGGGATAGGACTGGAAATAGGTTAGGACTGGAATAGTCTGATGGATGCTAGGACTGGAAATGGGCTGATTAGGGGGGCTAGGACTGGACTGGGCTGTTGGGGGGGCTAGGAATAGAAATAGGCTGATTACGGGCGCTCGGACTGGAAATGGACTGATTGGGGTGCTAGCACTGGAAATAGGCTGATTAGGGGCTAGTGCTAGAAATGGGCTGATGTGGGGGCTAGGACTGGACGGCTGTTGGGAGAGGCTAGGACTAGAAATAGGCTGATTAGGGGGGTCAGGACTAGAAATGGGCTGATTAGGGGGGCTAGCACTGGAAATGGGCTGATGGGGCTATGACTGGTCTGGCTGATGGGGGGATGGCACTCAAAATAGGCTAGGACTGACAATGGGATGTTGGGGGGCTAGCATTGGAGATGGGCTGATTAGGGGGGGCTAGCACTGGAAATGGGCTGATGAGGGGTTAACACTGGAAATGGGTTCATTAGGGGGGCTAGCACTGGGAATGGGCTGATTAGGGGGGCTAGCACTGGAAATTGGCTGATGTGGGGCTAGCACTCAAAATGGGCTGATTGGCTGTCTTGGACTGGAAATAGGCTGAATAGGGAGAGCTAGGACTGGAAAGGGGCTGATGGGGGGGGGCTAGAACTGGAAATGGGCTGATTAGGAGTCTAGCACTGGAAATGGGCTGATGGGGGTCTAAGACTGGAAATGGGCTAATGTGGGGGCTATGACTGGACTGGAAATAGGCTAGGGCTGGAAATGGGCTGTTGTGGTGGTCTAGTCCTTTAAATGGGCTGATTGGGGGGCTAGCACTAGAAATAGGCTGATGGGGGGCTAGGACTGAAAATGGACTGATCAGAGGGGCTAGCACTGGAAATGGGCTGATGGGGGCTAGGACTGAAAATGGACTGATTAGGGGGGCTAGTGCTAGAAATGGGCTGATGTGGGGGCTAGGACTGGACTGGGCTGTTGGGAGAGGCTAGGACTTGAAATGTGCTGATTAGAGGGGCAGCACTGGAAATGGACTAATGGGGGGCTATGAATAGAAATGGGATGATTAGGGGGGCTAGTGCTAGAAATGGGCTGATGTGGGGGCTAGGACTGGACTGGGATGTTGGGGGGGCTAGGACTAGAAATAGGCTGATTAGAGGGGGTCAGGACTGGAAAGGGCTGATTAGGGGGGCTAGCACTGGAAATGGGCTGATGGGGGGCTAGCACTGGAAATGGGTTCATTAGGGGGCTAGCACTGGGAATGCGCTGATTAGGGGGGCTAGCACTGGAAATTGGCTGATGTGGGGCTAGCACTCGAAATGAGCTGGTTGGCTGCCTTGGACTGGAAATAGGCTGAATAGGGAGAGCTAGGACTGGAAATGGGCTGATGGGGGGGGGGGGCTAGAACTGGAAAAGGGTTGATTAGAGGGGCTAGCACTGGAAATGGGCTGATGGGGCTCTTTGGCAATGCAGACCAGCATTGCATTTACAGACGAAGAAATGAAAACATAAAAACTAATTTCAGAAGGACCAGAGCAACGACAAGTGATAGAGCCTTCTCCTTTGCTGCCCCTACCCTCTGGAACGAAATCCCTTTAACCCTCCGCAAAATAAAAGACCTTCACCAATTCAAAAAAGAACTAAAAACATACCTTTTCACAAAACACTTTGAGATCCCCTACCAACAAAAAACCTCTCCGATACAATCACAGAAACACATTCACAGTTCTCAAGACAGAACAAATGATTAAACATAAGAAAGACACTTACTCTACTCTGCCTTACCCTACAGACAAAGATTTACACAGACAAATGGCTATATCTCTATTGTAAATAATACCGGTAACTCAATTATGTTGTGATGACCTGTACATAGTTTGAATAGTGTTATTCTAGTTAATGTTCAAAACATGTTCAATGTAACTAAACGTGTACATAGTTAACACAAGTTCCATGTAAAATATACAGAAGTATATTGATTTTTGTTCGATGTGAACTGCCCCTGATCTCTGGAAGGGGCGGTATATAAGAAACTGTTAAATAAATAAATAAATAAATAAATAAATGAAGCTTATAAGGAAAAAACAGCCTTCCTGTAGTTAAAAATGGTGGAGGTTCCATAATGTTGTGGGGCTGTTTTGTTGCCTCGGGAACTGGAGGCCTGGAATGTACTATAGGAATAATGAAGTCAGAGGACTAACAAGGAATTCTGGAGTGAAATGTGCTACTTAGTGTCAGAAAACTAGGTCTGGATTGACCCAAAATATACATCTAAAAGTACAAAAGAATGATTAAAAAGGAAAAAATTGACTATTTTAAGCTGACCAGCATTGAGTCCTGATCTCAATCCAATCACGAACCTTTGGAGAGAGCTGAAATCTGCCATTGGTTAAAGAAATCCTGGAAACATTCATGAGCTAGAACAAATCACAGTTGAAGAGTGGAAGAAACTAGAAGCAGACAGATGTATGAAACTTATAGACGGCTACAAGAAATGTTTGGAGGCTGTCATCACTGTCAAGGGTTGTGCAACCAATTATTTCTCAAGATATTGTGCACAACATACCTAAAATGCAAGGGCGCCAATAATGTTGAACACAACTGTAGATATTTATTAAGAATGCGCCAACAGGGCTGCAAAAATATACAATAGCAGGGTTTCCTCTTGCATGTCTACACATTCAACAATACTAGGTGACCCCTCTCCCTTCCTCTTTGAAGTGGGAGGGGCAGAGGTACATGCCACCAGCTGCTGTGAAACTTGCAGGATGGCAAGTACTTCTATTTGCATGCCCTCTAGATTGGTCACCATGAGACACATGGAGTTCTGAGGATCCCTAAAGCCTGCTTTATCTCAAGTCATATGGACGTGATCTGCTGCAGGCCTTCAGGAACTCTTCAGGCAGGCAACTCAGGAGGGACCCATCTGATGGAGCAAGGAGGCAGAGTGGACAGCCTGGGTGGCAAGCAACTGCAGCAGGGTCCTCTGGCTGATACTCTACCAGTCTTTTCTCCCCTCCCTTTCCTCTTCTTCTCCTTCCCACCCTGCCCCACTCCTCCTCCTCTTTCCTGCTTCCAATTCCAATCCACCTTCTCCTCCTGCACTACTACTACTACAGTGTGCTGCTGTTGCTGCTGTGGCACCAGTGGATCAAGCCATGGGATAGGCACTGGGGGTTGTTGTGACTGCTTCTGTTGATGTGACATGAGTTGATCAGGCCATGTGGTTGGTGGTTGCTGCTGTTGCTGTGGCACCAGTGGATCAAGCCATGGGATAGGCACTGGGGGCAGCTGTGACTGCTTCTGCTGATGTGACACCAGTTGATTAGGCTGTGTGGTTGGTGGTTGCTGCTGCTGTTGCTGTGGCACCAGTGGATCAAGCCATGGGATAGGCACTGGGGGTTGCTGTGACTGTTTCTGCTGATGTGACACCAGTTGATCAGGCCGCGTGGTTGCTGCTGCTGTTGCTGTGGCACCAGTTTTTCAAGCCATGGGATAGGCACTGGGGGTTGCTGTGACTGCTTCTGCTGATGTGACACCAGTTGATCAGGCCGTGTGGTTGCTGGTTGCTGCTGCTCCTCTTTCACATCCTTTTCTTCCTTATCCTGCTCATCTCTCTGGTGAGGGCTGCAGTTGCAGCTGTGTCAATGAAAACAAATGTATTATCATGAGAGCAGCCTGGGGTGGTGGGTTGGAGGTCCTAAATATTGCATATGGCATCTGAGTATTGCTGCTTTCAACATCTAGATATCTCTTTTACAGAACTGAATAGCCTTGTCTCAGGCTTTCCATGTTCAGCCACAGTGCTTGTAAGGGTTGAGGAAGGGAGGGCCCCCCTATATAGATGGGCATAGGGAGCTGTGGGTGACCACCAAAGGCCCCTTGTTGCATTAGTGGTCGGTTGGGACAGGATAGGGTGAATGCCTTTGTAGTGCAGCCAAGTACATTAGATTTATTTATTTTATTTATTTAACAGTATTTCTAAACCGCCTTATCTTATTAATCAAGGTGGTATCACAGCAAACAATCGGGTAAAGTGAGCGTGTTATACATGCAGTGAGGGAGAAACTTCACTGAGTGTATGTTGTGTTGAGTGCGAGATTAGTTTGAGCTATTTACAAAGTGCGCTATATACAAAGGGGCCAGAAAACATTTTCTATACATACAGTGGTAGGAGGTATCATGTGGAGTTATGCATTCTCTGAGGTTATGTGATGTGTCCATAGTGTTCTATGAACAGCATGGTCTTCAGCTGTTTTCTAAAGTCTTTCAGGTGTGTGTAATGGCACAGCCAGAGATGGAGTACAGCGGTTCCTTCTGTAACTCTGTGCAAATGGTGCAGTATCTGTGGGGATGATGTGTGTGATGAACTGCATTCCCATTTTAGCTATGGCCATGGTATGAGGTCCTTCAAGAGACTGTGTGTGTCCATGTCAGTGGTGCATGTTGGATCAAGTGTTTGTGTGGCCAGATGCTCTGGGCAACTATAGTACAGCCGCATTTTCATGGTTGTGTTAGTTTGCATGCATGCGTTTGAGAGATGATTTGTCACCATGCACTACTTGCTGTCTGGTACCCATCCACCATGGTTGGGGGAGGGGGGGGGGGGAAGCAGATTTTTCTGCTCTCTGGTGGATGTATGTGTCATGTCCCATTGCTCACTTCCTTCCATTTGCATGTCCGTGAGTCAAGATGGAGGGTCTGTGCACACCATCAAACAGGACTGGTGCAAGAGTGTTCATCATCCTACAGACACCTTCAGCCTTTTGGCCCTCACTATGTGATCTCTGGGTCCAGAACAGACACCTTTTGCATGCTTCAGACCCTGATTGTCACCCACCACTGTTATGCCTCACACATCCCATATGTAGCCACTGAACTTCTGTACTTGGGTCTTTGACATATATCTCTTTCCCAGAGTTGGGGGTCTACTTTATTTACTCTCCTTTGATATAATGAGGAATTTGGCAACATGTTTCTACAGTTTGTCACATGGATGGCATCAAATGCAATACTTACAATACCCTAGTATACTCTGTTAGACACTGCCATTTTGTCCTTGCACTTACTATGCGATGATAGTTAGGCTGGTGCCTTAGGCACATGGTGCACACTGCCATGTCTTGGCCTGCTCCCATATTGATGTTTCACCTTTGCTACTATTCTTCATGTATGTGAATACAGCGTCATCAGCAGCTTTGACATAGCTTGGTGCTCTATCAACTTCTGCTGCATTCACTACAGCAGTTTGGGATGGACCCTTCAGATGGCCCTGAATCTGGTCTTCTTGACCTTGAACTCCCATTGTAAGCCAAAGTGTCTTGAACTGAAGAGAGGGTTGCACATTAGTATTTGGGGTCTCCCTAGATACTGATGGTTCCCAATACCCTCAGAGTGACTTCCCGCTCATGCAAGCCATCTCTTTTGGGGTGTTTTCCTTTGTCTGGATGATTCGGGTTGTGTCACCTGTCCTGGCAAGGTTGGGTTCATCCTCCTGCTTTAAGAACCTGAAAGCAGCTTATCACAGCAGCTTAAGCTGTAACAGGTGACCTGCATCTCTTTCCATGGTTTTGGCTGCATCTTTTTTGTGCCCTGTAACGGCCTGGACTGGACATGCAGCTGCTTACAGATCAGAGGGTGACTGCATGAGCTGTGCTAAGTTTGTGAGTGTTGTATGTGGATTGGGAAGAGTGGGCTGGTGGGACCGAATATTCCTAGCTGGCTTAATGGCCTCCCTGTGGTGGCAGGGATGATGTCTACATCTGCCGTATGCATGCGAGCAGGTCCTCAGGAACTTCGTACTCTGGCCATATGCTTGCGGTTTGCTGCATCACAAGCTACAGGATTTGCAAACATTGACATGGAATTTGGAAATTATTGAGTGAGTGAGTGTGCGCGCTTTCTGGCAGGCTTCAGGGGGTGCTATTGCAGTCATGTATTGCGCCAACCCCATTGGCATCATCCCTGAACTAGCAGTTGGCCTAATAGGTGTTGGGGCAGATCTGGGGAACAATGTTTTGATATATCTGGACAGGCCTTTCTGGATCCTTTCTCATGCCCTTTGTGCTGCAATATTGTGTGGCCTCTGATCCTGGGGCCAGTAGAATCTGTGCTCATTAGAGAGCACAAGAGGCACCAGGAGGTGGCTATCTGCATCTGAGAAGCTGTGCACCTTCCTGGCCGCCATGTCAGTGCTCTCCAATGTGTGATCCTCTACTGGCCGCTGCAGTGTGCGGAGGCCAGAAACACATCTACCTAGTTCCGCAAGAGAAGATATGCCATTCGGAAATGGCATGCAGATGGGCATGTGTATCTTGCCACCTAGTGGCACAAACATGTATTTTAGATCTGCAGCATCCAGAATATTACCACTTGCATGTGTAGCTCTCCATCTGGTGCAAATGCATGTGTGTGTGTGTATATATATATATATATATATATATATATATATATTGGAACAGGGTTGCTCATCTTTCTTCTGCATTCTCCTTATGCACTTTCCATGTGCACATTCCACTGTCTCACAACACATGCATGTGTATCTGGCAGCTGGACATTTTTTTTTTAATTCATCTATTTTGAGGGGTGGAGATATGCCAATTTTGTTTTGACTTCTCACATGCACATCTTCTCTTCTAAAATTCACCTAGCTTTGTGCACGTTTTCACTTCCATGTTGCAATAGCCACATCAATGACCTTTCTAAAATGTTCTTTCATGCCTATGAGGTTTAAGTTAACCCTGGCACTGTCCATTTATGGAGGTGCAACAAAATGCCACAGGACCTTGCCTGAGTTTGCAAGACTCAACATTCTTATCATGCTCAGATCATGACTGCAAAGAAAAAGCACTTTACTACTACGATTTCTAATTCCTCTCACTGTCCCAAAGCATTGCTTGTAACAGTGGCTAGGCTTCCTCCTTAGTCACCTCCTGGCCAGGCCCATCTGCCACTGCACTAGCATGATACTTTTACAACAAAACTGATAACATTCGGCAGAGCTTTCCGCCACTTGGCTTTGCTTCTGAGCCTAATATCACAACAACACGTTGTACAGAAAGGGCAAATACTTACATAAGTTGTACACATAGTTGACTTTTCAACAACTCACCGATCCTTCTCTATCTAGAATTCTGGCATCTGTTTGTAAGACTACTGCACCATCTGATCCAATTCCCTCTGATTTGCTTCCAGAATCCTCCTTGGGCTTTTACTACCCATAGCTTGTACTATCATAAATCATAGTCTGGAGACCAGGACTATCCCTTCTTCCTGGAAGAAGGCTACTGTTTGTCCACTATTAAAAAAGACTGCTGCCACGTGGGATCAGAATTGGCCTGGACATGGAGGCAAGATGGTGCCGGGAGCAGACGCTCGCTGACACTGCTCCGAAGGGCCTCCTGTTACTTCTTGCTTTTTTATCTTTTACCTTCTATATCGGCCACTGATCACTCTTGATGCCACATGCAGGCAGAAAGAGAAAAGCCATGCTGGCGACGACTGCTGCAGGAGAGACCCCAGATACAGTGAAGACGGCGATTAGCGGGCCCATGGGCGTATTCATGGTCCTTGCCGGGATTAGTGGATTAGTTCCGGAGCGCCCATTGTTTGTTGTGGGGACGGAAGGAAGGTCTCCTAGCACCGAGGGCTTAGAGGTTTCTCTTAGCCCGGAACTCCGATTGCCGCCGGTTCAGCCGGAAGGAGAGTCCTTGCATGGGTCATCGAGTGCGGGCGTGAGTGAGATGGTGTGCCTGCCTCGGGAGCCACAGTTGCAACCATCCAGCCCCGGAGAGGGATTACTGGTGCTGGTTTCTCCGGCTGTGTCTTCCGGCACTGAGGGAGGAGGTCGGGAGGAGTTCTTCGGCTCTGCACTTCTCGGAGGAGCTACCAGCGTCTCTCTTGGGCAAAAATTTCAGCGTGGAGGGGTAGACCCAGGACATAAATTGGTGAGACCAGATGTTGTAACACCTGACACTCTATGGGCAGCCTTTTCGTCCATGTCTCTTAACATTACATCGCAATTTCAGTCTATAATGCAGCAATTTCAAATGTTTGGGCAGCAACTAAAAGTATATTAAATGGGTCAGACTGAGCTTACTGCCAAAGTAGTCTCCATTGAGGGTCGACTGGGGCAGGTTCAGGAAGTCTCCCAAACTTTCATTAAGGACTCTGTGGTTTTACATAGAAGGATGGAATTCCTGGAAAATGCCGCAAGAAACCGGAACCTCAGAATATTGAATTTTCCAAAGGTTCCATCGGTCTCTGCCCTCAAGCTATTTAAGAAGTTCTTGGTAACTATGCTAAAGGTTTCGGCTGATTTGGTGCCACCTGTTTCCATGGCCTTCTATTTACTGACTGTCAAGGCTGTTCCTGTGGGTATAGACAAGCACCGGGTATTGTCTTCGGACAGTTTGGATTTATCTACTTTTCTAGAGCGGTCCCCTTCTGGTGTCGAGCATTGCTCATCACTTTTGCCCAAGAGGCGGACAGAGATTGGCTACTGAGACTGTTTTTTCGGTCACCATGTAAAGTGTTCTTGGACTCCCACCTGCAAATATTTCCTGATGTTTCCAGGGCAACCCAGAAGAGAAGGCGGCAGTTCCTTATGTATCGTCCTGGGGTGCTCCAGCTGGGAGGGTTGTTTTTTCTTTGCTTCCCCTGTAAGTGCCTGATTATTTATTTATTTATTTAGTATACATTTGTATACCGCTACTTCCAGCGATCAGCAGCGGTTTGATTACAGATTGGAAATTGTCAAATCATGACAGGAAATTTTTTTTTTTTGAGGTATAAACACATTGATTAGACAGGAAAGCACAGCACACAGAGAACTATTTTACAGGGAACATGGGCTATGGAGGGTTAAGTGGCTTGCCCAAGACCACAAGGAGCACCTGTGGGACTAGAAACCCCAGTCCTTCCGGCCCAAGGTTGCTGTCCTCTAGTGGGATTTGAACCCCCGACCTTCTGGCCCGAAGTACCTTGCCCCAACCACTAGGCCACTCCTCCACTCCATTAATTAAGCTTGCTGGGCATAGTTATCTTTTTTTTGAACCCTCTCAGTTGGCTAATTTTATTTCCTCCAGATTATCTAATGTGCAGGGCCTTTCCCCTACTCTCCCTCAAAGTAGCTCTCCTGTTAAAGAGGGCTAATTCGGAATACAATGTGTATACTCTCCCTTAGTCTGCTTAATTTCCTGTATTTTGCAATCTATTCAATTTATCCTGTATTTTGTGACCTATCTTGCCTCCTTATTGTGGTCTTATGGGCTTTTCCTGGGGATGATTATCTTCTTGTTGGATGTTTTTCCTGTTATGTAAGTATTTGCCCTTTCTATACAAGTTATTTTCTTTTATCCATTTCAAAATTGCATAAATAATTAAAAAAAAAAAGACTTCCACTGATGTACTTGAATGAGCTATCATCCAGTTTCCCATTTGCCATTTCTCTCCAAATTATCAGAGAGACATTTCTCCCATTAATAGATCATTTGTAACATACTCACACTTTTCATCACAATCAGGATTTCGCAGTGGCCATAGTATGGAAACAATGAACTGCACTACTCGTTGGACTATGGTAGAATCACCATAACCATCTCTCTTGTGTTTAATTTAATTAATCATACCATTTTACTCAACTGAGTTTGAGATACTGGACTCCAAGTCTTGGTTCACTTGCTTTCTATCAGGCAGGTTTTTTCGGTATCAGTAGGCTCTACTTCCTTCACTGACTTAGTTCTGTCACGTGGAGTTCCCCAGGGGTCAGTTCTAGCTCCTGTACTCTTCAGCATCTTTATCAGCCCACTTGCAACCATAATACAGGATCTTGGGGTTAGCACTTACTTCTACACTGATGATATTTTTTTGCTTCTTATATTGATTCACATTCCCCTAATTTAGACCCATTAACCAATGTCTGGTCGCAGTAGCTAACTGGCTGGAACAAAATCATCTCAGGTTGAACTGGCAAAAGCAGCAGCAATGTTGCTCACTGGATCATCCAGTTCACTGTCCCTTGCCTCAGTCCTTCCTGGTTCTCTTATTGTGCTGGAATCTTCATATCTAGGTGTTTTCATCGCTACCAAGCTTTCCTTCTCATAGCAAATAGCTATGGTCGTTCGATCCTCCTTCCATGTTCTCCATCGGATTCATGCTGTTTGTCCTTTCCTTGATAAGAATGGACTCACCACTGTCATTTTGAGCTTGGTCATCCCACACTTTGACTACTAAAATATCATCTATTCCAGTCTTCCAGCTTATGAGATAAAACATTTGCAAACAGTACAGTATATGGCTGCTAGAATGCTTTCACTCACCCAGAAATATAATCATATAACTCCACTTCTCATACAGCATCATTGGCTTCTGGTTGCTTTTAGGATTACATGCAAAATTCTAACATTAACCCATAAGGCCCTACACACTGGCATTCTAGAATATCTAACTTCTGTCATTACATTGCATGACCCTATGAGGGTTCTGTGTTCAATCCATGGTAGTCATCTTCATATTCCCTCTCCCACACACACCAAGCATGAATCCACTCGGCAAATCTTTGTTAAGACCCCTTTATTATGGAACTGCCTTCGCACTGACAGTTTTGTGCTCCCTTCAAGACTTATTTATTTGGAGAAACATTTGGGCCCCTATAGTTCACTTGGAGGAGGGGAAGGGGGAGGAGCGTTAGCTGCCACCTGCAGTATGCTCGTCATTCCTGTCTTCAATTGTTTCGTTCCCTGCTAGTTTCTCCTTTCCTTTCCTATCAATATTGGAATTCCTTTTTGGCTTTTGTTTTGAGAATTTTGTTTTAATGTCATAAACCGCCTTGACTGTTAACAGAAAGGCGGTATATCAAGAAGTAATACACCATAGTGCTGGGGCAGTCTGAAAGGATTTTATAGTGCTGTTGATAAGGCCATCAAATGTACATACCTTTGGATATCCAGCCCTAATATTAAAAACCTTAAAATTAATACTTGCTAACATTGGCAAACAATGTAAATCATTCAGAATTGGGGCGACATGATCGTACTTTTTAGCCTCTTGGATCCCCTTAGCCAAGGCTTTAGCAAGCTAGAAATGTGCCCTGTGTGACATACGAAGCTGGTATCCCACCCCACCCACCCACCCAGCTGCGCACAGGAACTCGCTCTTATTGGGCTTCCTGGAAGGCCCAGTGATGATGGCAGTACCCCTTCCATACTAGCACCCTGTCTGGCCTCACTGCTCACACAGCCCTGACCTTGGGCCTGATATTCTAAGAGCATTTACATGGTTAACAACCAGTTAACCGTGTAAATGCCTGCTAACCGGATATTCAACAGCACTTACACAGGTAGTGCTATCGAATATCCCCAACTAAGTTCCCTATGCACCCCGATGCTAGCCGGCTAGCATCGGGGCAGGCCAGGGGTGTCCCGGGGTGGAGCCTAGAACTAACCATGTAGCGCCCTTGCCTATCTGGTAGGTGCCGAGCACTAACCGTGTAGCTTTTAATATTGGTGCTGCATGGTTAGCCTCAGTGGCTACCGGGCAGTGTGGCCAGACCCGGCTATTCATTTCGGTTGTCGCAGAAGTGAAAATCCAGGGTTAAGAAAGTGGCGGGCAGGGCTAAGCGGCTATCGCACTTAGCCCTGCCCAGATGAATATCAGGCCCCATAGTTTTTAGCAGCTGCAAGCTACTACTACTAATCATTTGTATAGCGCTACAGGAGTATGCAGTGCTATAGAGAAAAACATAAGAGACAGTCCCTGTTCCACAGAGTTTACAATCAAATCAAGACAGACAAACGGAACACATGGGGACTAGGATAGTTCAAGAGGGAAAAGATTAAAACAGACATGGGTGTTAAACAGGAGACTAGGGGAATCTGGATGCAAAACAGCCAAAAGCAGAAGTGTAAACAGTGTGTGAGTTGTCATGATCCCACAGCAGCCTCTCTATACCGGATCCTGTAAGACCATGATAGATCGAATTAGAATAGCCTATCTTACTAGTGCATGGTAAGATTTTTAGCTCCAAGTTAGGACAAAGCAAACAAATCTATCACAAACTGCAAGAAGCAGAACGCATCAGTGCGGGTATCTGTGCATGTACATTTATTTCAATCTATAATTTCACTCCCAAAATCCACTGGATTCATTTCTATAGCTGAAATAGTAGGTTTCAGCACCAAAAACCTTCCGATAAACCAAATAGCTTCCATTTTTTCCTGGGTTCGTTTTCATATGTTTCATACTCAGCAATGGAGGTGGGATGGTGAAATGCCTTTTGAATTTTCTCATACTACTTCCATTGCCGGTTTGAAAGTGCTGTTCTTGTATACCCTGGCCGTTTTGAGACGGCTATGTGCAAAACAGATCTTGGAGAACTCTCTTGCTGCGTTTTGTTAGCATGTTTTCCCTGTTGAAATAAATAGGTTACATCTGGGATATCAACATATGCTTCCCTGATGTTTCTTCTTTGGCTAGAAAGCCCTGAAGTGTTGATGGCTGTGAGGGAAACTTGAGATTTGGATGAACAAGACCATCTGTGGCAGGCTGCCAAGAAGAGAGGTTTAGGAACAGAGGGACTATCAACAAATTCCTGACTTTATTGAGATTTTTCAGTAAAAGAAAATAGTTAAGACACAGAGCTATTTCAGTTTGAGTTTGTTTTCCAAACTAAGTGCTGCTCTACACAGTACTGGAAATGTGATATCCCATTATGTTTGCATTTGTGTATCTAAAACCAGATATTTAAGAACTGAAAGAATATAATAGCAAACTAATGTTTCTTATACTCATTTTTATCTCTGCCCCTGTATACTTTCCAGAATTTTACTGGCACTTTCCTTACCAGCTACATACCCTCTCCATATCTAGCCATTTCTGCACCTTGTAGTCAGCAGCAGACCATGGGGGGAGGGGGGTGTAGTCATTAAGTTACAGTAAAATATTGCATTTTACGGCAGTTTAATTTAGCGCAGGAGTCTGCAATCTGGGCTAACTCAGTGCTGCTTGCACGCACCTCTAAAGCTACATTATTTTTTTCTCCCTGGCAGTATCAGGCCATTGGTCCTTGGAACCATCTTGAAAGGGCTGGAGGTTCTAATAATTGCACTCACCCCCAATCCCCAGCCAATAAAAACACCCCCCCCCCCACCAATCAAACTCCCCACCCCAAGATATTCCTCCTCCCCCATTCCCCTCAGCCCAGATACTCTCACCCCTTCAAAAAGATCACCCCTGCCCTCATCTCCTCCCTGGGCCTGTCCCTAACTTCTTAGTTACTAAATGCTGCTAAACCAGTTAACATGCATTTTAGCAGGCGGTAACTGACTGCTGAATGCATGCTGACACTCACACACTGATGTGGACAGTGGGTGGATTACAGGCGGAGCATGGGCGTGGCAAACACATTAGTGCACGAGGGCAGTAAACATGGCGCTTAGCGTGGGTTCATCTAATGACACGTTTATGGATGCCATATGGTGAACCCATGTTACTTTGCTGCTTGTAATGATACCCAGTGGAATTCCCAGCCTCCTCAGTGCCCGGGGTAGGCTCCCCCTCCCTCGGGCAGTGCGGTGCGGTACAACCCCCGATGGACCCACATGCGGAGGCAGCGCTGCAAACTTACTTGAACGTCATGTGTGGCTTGCCACAATGCCTCTGCTCAAGCCTGGCAGCTCTTTTTTCCCAGGCCAAAGTCTTGCGATTTGCAAGACTTCAGCCGGGAGAGAAGAGCTGCCAGACCTGGAACGGAGGCAGTATGGCAGGTCACCTGCAGCTTTAAGGTAAGTTTGCCATGCTGTCTTCACATGTGGGCTCAGCGGGGGCGAACCCCCTTCCAGCCAGCACCCTGGGCAGGTCGCACCCACCACCTTGCCCTTGGTATACTACTGCCCAGTCGCACATTAGCCTGGCCCCTAATAGCAGTACTGCAAGACTACTGCTTGAGGTTAGAGCTGCCATTTTGAACCCAGACTGGTGATGGAGTAGAAGCAGCTGGAGATTGCTCCTGTTTCCCCCACTTCAGACACCAGAGATAAGTCTAATGGGGGTCTCTTGGGGGAAGCGGATGGGGGAGGGCAGAACTGTTAGAAAACTCTCAGCCCATTGCTCCAATGCTGCCAGACAGCAAAAATAATGCTCAAAACTGACAAATATTCACAAGTAATGCAGCTTGCAACGTTAAATGCAAACTGTATTATTCAATTTGATAATAATGTGGTTCTTTGCATGCATTTACATACTTTGCATCTCATTATTTAACTTGAGCTGTGGTAAAATAGTGCATGATTCTGCAATTTAATATGCATTATTTGGAAAATCTTGTATATTATTCCCTTTATGTACCTTAATAATTACTCCCCTCCCCACTGAGAGTCATAAAAGGAATACTTCCCAAACTAGACACAGTGCAATCTCCTAAACTATTCATGCGTTTGCGTGTGGGGGGAGAGGGGGTGAGGAGGGGGTTTATGGAAGCACTTAGTGCAGAACAAATGTCCTAACTAATTTTATTCCACTTTGTGCATCATGTTTTGCAATATTTTGATGGTTATTTTGCATGAGAGTGACCTTCCATCAGCCACTAAGCTTTACCATCCTTGCACCTCTAAGCTACCATTGCTAATTGCCAGAGAGAGGGGAGGAGCTACAAACCAGAATAGAGATATAATATGGGCAAGTACTAAAACATACAACTTGTCCTCTCTCTGTAGCTTGTGATTTTATTTTACTGTTACTATATTGTTCATTTTTTAATCAATTTGGAGTGATTTTATAAGAGGCTCTTACACATGTACAACAGCATTTATGAGGCGGCCCAAGGGGGGTGCGGGGCCATGTGAGGATACTCATTGCGGGGCCTCATTTGCATAAATATTTGCATAAATGTTAACATGTGCTAACCTTTAGTAAACATGCCTCTTAATGAATGTCTGGATAAAGAAAGACTGCTAGATTTCTACATTATTATACTCCAGTACCAACTGCCAGGCACATTAGGAAGTACTATAAACACTGACCATTTAGAACCCATAGCAAACCTACTGTATCATAACAGCACTACCAGGACTCACAAAACACCAAACCCTACCTATCAAAAGGCAACACTGCAAATATTAAATCAATACATCTCAGAGAATACCAGTACATCTCCTACTGGGGAAAGAGAACAAGTGGCACTGTCAAAAAGAAACTACATGAACAGAATACCTCAGCTCGGTTATACATGCAGAACATAGACCATCACCAAACAAAGAACAAGGGATCACAATTTAGAAATAGGAAGACAATAATTAAATTGGGAACTCCAAAAGCCAAACTTGGAATATGCAGCAACACTGAAGAAATAAAACAGTTCTATGTAAAATGTTTTGATTGTTCATGTTTTATGTAAACCGCACTGATTTGAAAAAGCGCGGTGTATAAAAGCAAATAAATAATTTCCTCTTGTACTAAACAAAAACACAAAGACGTTAGCGATACACATTTCCTAGTGCTGACATAATACAATTAAAATATTCAAAATAAAAAGGTATTTTTCTGCCTTTTGTTTGAGCATTTTATTTTTCAGTTGTAATTGCTCCAGTCACTTTCTTCTGGTTTCTTTGTGTCTTCTGTTAGCTCTCCATTTGTCCTTTCTTCTCTCTTCTAGATTTTTTCCATTTTCTCTCTACATCTGCTTTAACATACTGATCTTTCCCCTTTTGCTCTTTCCTCCATTTCTTTCTTTATTCTTTTATCATCCACTCAAATTTCACCCTTCCATCCTCAATCCCCACTTACTTTCCCAATATACAGCCAATCGTAGATTTTTCTTCCCTCCCACACAAAACATATTTTCCCCTCTCCATCTTCATTCCCCCAAGCCCCATCCCATTCTAGTCCTCCCTCAACATCAGCTCCCTTCTAGTTCCAGCCCCACCTAGCATCTGCTCTCTTCTCCCATGCCCCCGCATCAGCCCATTTCCAGTCCTAGCCTCCCATCAGCCATTTCCAATTCTATCCCAGCCCCCCATCAGCCCATTTCCAGTTCAAGCTCCCCCTCCATTAGCCCATTTCCAATCCTAGCCCCCCATCAGCCCATTTCTAGTCCGAGCTTCCCCCATCAGCCTATTTCAAATCCTAGCCCCCCCCCCATCAGCCCATTTCCAGTCCTAGTCCAACCCCCCATCAGCCCATTTCCAATGCTAGTCCCCCCCATCAGCCCATTTCCAGTCCTAGTTCCCCGTCAGCCATTTCCAGTCTTATTTCAGCCCCCCATCAGTCCCTTTGCAGTCCAAGCTCCCCCATCAGCCCATTTCAAATCCTACCCCCCCCATTGGCCATTTCTTGTACTATCCTAGCCTCCCATCAGCCCATTTCCAATCCTAGCCCCCCTATTGGCCATTTCCGGTCCTATTCTAGACCTCTGCCCGCTGAAGAGCCCCGCGCCTGTCTGAGTGGTTTCAAAGTGAGCCGGGGAAGCCCGCATGAGGCCCAGGCTTACTTCTGCACAGTGGCCAGCGTGAAGAGCAGCATTTTCCCTCATGCTGGCAGTTGTGTTCTAGTGAAGTGTGCTGAATGCTGGAAAAGGTTAAAGGGCATTTCCCAGCACTCACGTGCCTCACAAGAACACAGCTGCCAGCATGAGGGAAAACGCGCTCTTCACACTGGTGGCTATGCAGAGGCAGGGGCGGCCCAAGGGGGGTGCGGGGCCATGTGCGGAGACTCGGTGCGGGGCCTCATTTGCATAATGTTACCATACACTAACTTTTAGTAAACATGCCTCTTAATGAGTGTATGGATAAAGAAAGACTAAAAGATTTCTACATTACTATAATCCAGTGCCAACCGCCAGGCACATTAGGAACTACTACAAACACTGCCCATTTAGAACCCATAGCAAACCTGCCGTATCCTAACAGCACTACCAGGACTCACAAAGCACCAGACCCTACCAATCAAAAGGCAACACTGCAAATATTAAACCAATGCATTTCAGAGAATAACAATACATGACCTGCTGGGGAAAGAGAACAAGTGGCAATGTCAAATAGGAATTACATAAACAGAATACCTAAGCTCAGTTACACATGCAGAACATAGACCATCACCAAACAAGGAATCACAATTTAGAAACAGGAAGACAATAATTAAACTGGGAACCCCAAAAGCCAAACTTGGAATGTACAACAACACTGTAGAAATAAAACTATAAATTAATTTCCTCTTCTACTAAACAAAGTGCAGACGTTAATGATGCACATTTCCCAGAGCTGACATATTCCAGTTAATAAATTCAAAATAAAGAGATATTTTTCTACCTTTTGTGCATTTTTTTTTCAGTTGCAATTGCTCCAGCCACTTTCTTCTGGTTTCTTCGTGTCTTCTGCTAACTCTCCATCATCTGCTGTCCATTTGTCCTTTCTTCTCTCTTCTAGTTTTTTTTTCCATTCTCTCTCTACATCTGCTTTAACATACTAATCTTTTTCCTTTTGCTCTTTCCTCATTCCTGTTTCATCCACTCAAATTTTACCCCTCCATCCTCAATCCCCACATACTCTTCCAATACCTGGCCAATTGTAGATTTTTCTTCCCTCCCACACAAAATATTTTTTCCTTCTCCATTTCACTCTCCCAGCCCCATCCCATTCTAATCCTCCTGCAAAATCAGCTCCCTTCTAGTTCCAGCCCCACCCAGCATCCGCTCCCTTCTAGTCCCCCCATCAGCCCATTTCCAGTCCTAGCTCCCCTGTCCATTTCCAGTCCTATCTGAGTCCCTCCATCAACTCATTTCCAATCCCAACCCCCCATCAGTCCATTTCTAGTCCTTTTCTAGCCACATCATCAGCCCATGTCTAATCCTAGCTCCCCTCCTCTCAGCCCATTTCAATCCAAGACCCCTATGAGCCTACTTCCAGTTCTAGCCCCTCCATGAGTCCATTTCAATCCAAGCCCCCACCACAGCCCATTTCCAATCTTAGCTTCCCCAACAGCCCATTTTCAGTCCTATCCTAGCCCCTCCATCAGCCCATTTCCTGTCCTAGCTCCCCCCCACTAAGCCCATTTCTAGTCCTAGCTCCCTCCCCTCACAGCCCATTTCCATTCCAAGCCCCCATCCCCATCAGCTATTTGCAGTTCAAGCCTCCCCTTCCACTCAGCCTATTTCCAGTCCTAGCAACCCCCAACCCATTACCAGTCTTACCCCCCCATCAGCCCACAGCACATTACCAGTCCTAACCCCATCATCCCACCTCAAGTCCTAACCCCCATCAGCCCATTTCCAGTCCTAGCCCCCCATAGCCCATTACCAGTCCTAACCCCCACCCATCAGCCCACAGCACATTACCAGTCCTAACCCCATCAGCCCACCTCAAGTCCTAAACCCCCCTCCAGCCCATTAGCAGTCCTAACCCCCCTCCGTCCCATCAGCCCAGGGAAAATTAAAACTTAAAACAAAAAGCTGGCTGCTGCCAGCGGCAGAATCGAGTGTCCCGCAGGCCCCTCCTGCCCAGCAGAGCACTCCCTCCCTCCCTGCCTGCTTGCCTCAGTCCCTTTTTGCTTCGGCTTAGAGCCACGAAGGGAGAGTTTCTCCCTCACGGCTCTGTTAAGCCTGCTGGGGCTTATGGGAAATTTCCCATCTGCCCCGGCGGGTTTAACAGAGTCGCAAGGGAGACGCTCTCCCTTTGCGGCTCTGAAAGCCGAAGCGGAGAGGGACTGAGGCAAGCAGGCAAGGAAGGAGAGAGGGAGGGAGAGCTCTGCCGGGCAGGGGGTGGGGCCCCGCGGGACACTCGATTCTGCTGCTGCTGCGGTGGCGGCAGCAGCCAGCTTTTTTTTTTTAAATTTACTTTTAAAGCGGAATGTTCTTTGCGCAGGGCCCTGTGCAAAAAACATTCTCGCTCAATGGACGGGCCGGCCCTGTGCAGAGGTGAGCCAGGGCCTCGCACAGGCTTCCCCGTCTCTCCTCTGAAGCCGCCCATTGTATGAGAATGAAATTCGCGCAGGGCCCTGTGCAAACAACATTCTCACACAATGGATGGGCCGGCCTGTTTATGTCACAAGAAATAAAGGGAAGGAGACAACCCTACCAATGAAGGTCTATGTCAAAAAAAAAAAAGGGAAGGGTTTGATGAAATTGTCACAGGGTAGATTTATTCAGCCCAACACGCTCGTGTTATGGTATGATTTGCCTGAATCAGGGACACTTTGTCATAAAATCATAAAACAAAGACGATATGAGCAAAATATATAGATAAAATCATAGCAAAATGAAAAATACATAATATAAAATAATTTTATTATGTGTATTATAATATAATAATAGTAAGGAACATACCAAGATGCTGCATGAGTGCAAAGGAAAAAGAACCAATTTAAAATTACATCCATATATGACCTATATACAGTTTTATTTTAGTATTTAGCTCATGCCTTCCAATAGTAGATCAAGATGAGTTGCAATCAGTTACTATAGGTTTTTCCTTGTTCCCAGAGGTCTTACACTCTGTGCTTGTACCTGAGGCAATGGAGGGCTCAGGGACTTGCCCAAGGCCACAAAGAGTGTCAGTGGGATTTGAACCCTGGACTTATCTGATCCCAGATTGCTGCCCTAACCACTAGGCTAGGGGATATGTGAAACAGAGGGACATATGTGTGAGAACGTGACTGTGCAAACCTGTTACAACCTGCTGAGTTGTCCAGTGGTACTGTAGTGTGCTATCTTCTTTATTTTATGATTTTATGTGACAAAGTGCCCCTGATGCAGGCATACCATACCTGCACATGACTGTATTGGGCTGAATAAAGCTACCCTGTGGCAATAAATTTATTCTGTAATAATTTCCTTAACCCCTCCCCCTTTTCAACAAGGTTTACGTACAAAACAAACCCTCTATAGAATTACCCTATGTGTTAAAATACATGTGATGGCAAGGTGGCGAGTACTTGTATGTGACCTGAGTGTAGGTGTGTTTGGGGGCAGCAATGAAATATGAACATGGCTTGTAAGATATGTGCCTGCATGTGTTTTTTAACTGCATACATTTACAGCATCTCCCATCTTTCATTTCATTTATTGACTTTTTAACTGCCCATTACTATCTGTGAGGTGTACAAAATACATACACAGGTATAAACAGGGAGGTGTGTGCCTCCCATTGCCTGCTACCTGCCTGCTTGCTGATTGCTCTCTGCTGCTTGTCTTCATTGTACAGTTCAAAATGTACCCTGTTTGTCTCCCTGTCCCTCAGGTACTGTAATCCCACCCCCGGAAGTGACGCTGGGCCCTGCGCCCTTTAACATCTGCTCTGGTGCGGCGCCCTGCGCTGCTGATGTGTGTGCCTCCCATTGCCTGCTACCTGCCTGCTTGCTGATTGCTCTCTGCTGCTTGTCTTCATTGTACAGCTCAAAGCGTACCCTGTTTGTCTCCCTGTCCCTCAGGTACTGTAATCCCGCCCCCGGAAGTGACACTGGGCCCTGCGCCCTTTAACATCTGCTCTGGTGCGGCGCCCCGCGCTGCTGATGTGTGTGCCTCCCATTGCCTGCTACCTGCCTGCTTGCTGATTGCTCTCTGCTGCTTGTCTTCATTGTACAGCTCAAAACGTACCCTGTTTGTCTCCCTGTCCCTCAGGTACTGTAATCCCGCCCCCGGAAGTGGCACTGGGCCCTGCGCCCTTTAACATCTGCTCTGGTGCGGCGCCCCGCGCTGCTGATGTGTGTGCCTCCCATTGCCTGCTACCTGCCTGCTTGCTGATTGCTCTCTGCTGCTTGTCTTCATTGTACAGCTCAAAACGTACCCTGTTTGTCTCCCTGTCCCTCAGGTACTGTAATCCCGCCCCCGGAAGTGACGCTGGGCCCTGCACCCTTTAACATCTGCTCTGGTGCGGCGCCCCGCGCTGCTGATGTGTGTGCCTCCCATTGCCTGCTACCTGCCTGCTTGCTGATTGCTCTCTGCTGCTTGTCTTCATTGTACAGCTCAAAACGTACCCTGTTTGTCTCCCTGTCCCTCAGGTACTGTAATCCCGCCCCCGGAAGTGACGCTGGGCCCTGCGCCCTTTAACGTCTGCTCTGGTGCGGCGCCCCGTGCTGCTGATGTGTGTGCCTCCCATTGCCTGCTACCTGCCTGCTTGCTGATTGCTCTCTGCTGCTTGTCTTCATTGTACAGCTCAAAACGTACCCTGTTTGTCTCCCTGTCCCTCAGGTACTGTAATCCCGCCCCCGGAAGTGACGCTGGGCCCTGCGCCCTTTAACATCTGCTCTGGTGCGGCACCCTGCGCCGCGTGCGCGCGCCGAAGGTGCGCGCACAAGGAGCACGACCTGCTCCTTGTGCGAGCTCCTTGGGGCAAGGTACGGGGCGGCAGTTCCAAGGCCTCTGTTTCTGCTATGTCCAGCCCTACTGTTCCTCAGCTCCTAACCCTGTCTTTTTGCCTTTCCCTTGTCCCTGCACGCACCGTCTTTCAGTGCCCGGTCCCTGGCTTTTTCTGGCTCCTTGCTTCTGTTTTTATCCTGCTTCATGTCCGCCATTCCAGTGCACTGGGGCTGGCGCCCTGCAACGTCTGCCAATTTTCCTCCTGGCCCCCTTGCTCGTCAGTTACCAAATCTCATTTACTGTCCATGTACCCCATCTCTTCCTTCCCCACCGCTTTCCCCCTCTCTTGTGTTCCTGCAACTTGCGCTATTGAATTGCCGTTCTATCCGCTCCAAAACCTCTCTTGTTCACGATTTAATCACGCTTCACAACCTAGATATCTTCTTCCTGACTGAAACTTGGTTGAAGGAAGGTGATGAACCTCTATTAAACTGCTGCCTCCCGCCAGGTTATTCTTTTCTCTCCACTTCTCGTCGGGGTAGAAGCGGGGGGAGAGTGGCGGTTATTTACCGCTCCTCCCTTCCTCTCACTGAGCTCGCCTCTTCCCCATCCCTGCTCTATCCAGAGTCTTTACTTATACGGCTGGACTCCTCCTCTACCCCGTACTATTTTCTTCTTATCTATGCTCCTCCTTCCCTTTCGTCTTCTTCCTGGGATTCCTTACTAGCTACTATCTCAGAGGTCTCCCTGCTTCATTCCCATCTCCTAATTCTAGGTGATTTTAATGTCCATGCTGACTCTCCAACTTCGGCTAGAGATTTCTCATTTCTTGCTCTTTTGTCTGATCTGTCTCTCCACCAATCTGTGTCTTTTCCCACTCATGTTGCTGGTCACTCTCTCGACCTCCTTCTTTCTTCCAATTCTTTTCCTTCCTTCTGCTCTTCTCTTTCTTCCTTCTCTCTTCCCTGGTCTGACCATTATTGTCTTCTTTTTTCAGTCCCTGTCCCTCCACTAGCCTCAACCCTTCCCTCAACTTCTAGGTCTACACCACCTCTTGTTCGTAAGATCACCACGGACACGCTTTCCCAGTTTCCATGCTCTACCGCCCTATTCCTCCGGACTTTGAATCCCTTTCCATTGACGCCCAGGCCCATTGTTGGCACTCCTCACTTTCATCCGCCTTGGATACTGTTGCACCCCTCCACCTCCGTCCCCGTTCACATTGTCACTCACGCCACCCTTGGTTCCACCCCGGTCTTCTCTTACATCGTCGGCATCTCCGTCGGGCAGAACGCCTTTGGCAAAAGCATCCTTCTCCCACTAATTTGTCAGATTTTCATCATTGCCACTGCTACTATCGTTCTCTCCTTGCCACTGCAAAACGTGACTACTTCTCTAATCTCATCTCCTCTTCCTCAAACTCCTCCCATCAGCTGTATTCTATCTTACACTCCCTCACTGCGTCGCACTCCGCCTCCTCCCCCTCCCTTCCTTCTGCGTCCTCCCTTCCGGACCCTTCCTCTCTTGCCTCATTTTTTGCCGCGAAGGTTGCTACACTTCGCCAATCTTTCCCTTCGTGTCCCCCCCTCTCCCGTTATGCTTTCCCCCCCCCCTTCCATTCTCCGTCCTGTTCCACTCCTGTGCTGTCTCACTCCTGGTCGTCCTTTGAGGCAATAACTCCCAGTATTCTCTCAAACACCTTTCTTTCCATTCGCAAAACCACTTGTTCGGTTGATCCCATCCCATCTCTCTGGCTCTTGGAACCCTCCCTAGCTCTTTCTCCCTACATTCTTTCCATGTTTTACTCCAGTTTGTCCTCTGGCACTTTTCCTACAAGCTGGAAACATGCTATTGTCCGCCCCATCCTGAAGTCTCGCTCCTCTGATCCTTCTGTTCTTTCTAACTGGCGTCCCGTCTCCAATCTTTCCTTTCTTTCTAAATTTCTTGAGAAACTAGTCTTTAACCAACTCTCCTCTCACCTTGAAGCTTCCCTCACTCTCCACCCCCGGCAATCAGGCTTCCGTCCCGGCCACAGCACTGAAACTGTCCTTCTTTCCCTTCTTAATGAACTTCACACTGCTCACGATCGTGGTCTCTTTACCTTAGCTGTCTCCCTTGATCTCTCTGCAGCCTTTGACCTAGTGGATCACCGCACTCTCCTCACTCGTCTCCGGGAAGCCGGTCTTTCTGGTACGGTTCTCAAATGGTTTCATTCTTTCCTCTCCTGTCGTTCCTTTTCTGTAGTTACCGGGTCCTCTTCTTCGCCCCCCCCCCACTCCCCTTGCATGTGGGGTCCCCCAGGGTTCTGTCCTTGCTCCTCTTCTCTTTAATGTTTTCTTAGCTCCTCTTAATTCATCAGTTTGGCATCTCTGCGTACTACTACGCGGATGATATCTTTCTCTTGTTTCACACTGACTCTCTCTCCCCCGATATAGCCCCTCTTAATCATTGTCTGACTGCTATTGCCTCCTGGTTTTCTTCTAATTTCCTTCATGCAAACCCCGCTAAGTCTTTTGCTATCTGGTTCACATTTGGGAGCCCCCCCCCCCCACCTGTGCCCTTCCTTTTCTTCACAGCCCATTCCCCTTGTCTCCTCACTCCGTTATCTGGGTGTTATTCTTGACTCTTCTCTCTCCTTCAAGGCGCATATCTCCTCTGTCATCCAACGTTCTTTTTTTTCCCTTAGGCAGCTTTGTGCTATCCGCCCTTTTCTCTCTTCCTCTGCTCTGGCTACTCTTCTCCTCTCCCTTGTAATGTCTCGTCTGGATTATTGTAATGTTTCCCTAGCTGGTCTCCCCCAATCCCAATTGTCTCGTCTTCAGCGTGTCCAAAATACTGCTATTTGTCTCCTCACTCACGCCTCCCATTTTGATCATGTCACTCCTCTTCTTCTTCATCACCACTGGCTACCTATCCCCTTCCGTGTTCAGTATAAAATTCTTATCCTTGCGCATAAGGCTGTTCGCACTGGCACCCCTTTCTACCTTGCCAACAGATACACTTTCGTACCCCTCACCGTCTGCTTCGCTCCATTCACACAAATCGTATGTCTCTTCCCTCCCCCTCCCAGGCCCACCTTGTTTCTACCCGCTCCTCTGCTTTCTACTTCCTGGCTCCTAGCCTGTGGAACTCGCTCCCCCCCCTTGCTCCGTGCAGAAGAGTCCTACCAATCCTTTAAGTCCCAACTCAAAACCCACCTTTTTCAATTAGCATTTAACCTTCCTTCTTGGCCTCCCCCTCCCCCTCCGTCCCATGTTGTCTCATTGTAATTGTTACATGTATTGCTTTCTTTCTTCTTTCCTTTTTCTTCTTTCCTATTATTTTAATTGGCGTTCCTTTTCCTTTTCTTGCAGCCCCATTTTTAAATTGTTTTAAGTTTTTATTGTAAACCGCTCAGATGCCTTTGGTGTTGGGCGGTATAATAAGTTTTAAATAAACATAAACAATAAACAATTCATACAAAGGCGACAAGATAAAACATCATATCAGAGAGTCTGAACAATTGAGAGCTGCCTTAGGCAACAGAGAATAAATGAGCCCTCAGAAGCATACAAAAGGTTAAATATTCCATCTCCTGTTTCTACAAAGTTACAAGTTCAGGTAGGTCAACTGAGCCCAGCAGCAGCAATTTGTTGTTTTTCTAGATATTGACTGGAGGAGAAGGGCAAGGAAAGGGTAGCTAGAAAACACTGGGTACCTGCAAGAAGATCCGTTCAGTTTCTGATCATGTTCACAATACTCAAAAAAAGCTAATGGGGTTGTAATTGATCAAAAAAGAATCATGTAGAGAGTAGTTTTATAACAGGCCGCTTAGGTTAATTGGGCAGGTGTCTATGTGTCTTTATGAAATACTAGCACGATTCCTGCAGCAATTGCACCTACATTGAAGGTGCAGACATTTATGCCAGCTCTGGAGAAGGAGTGAATGATAGTGTGTAAAGTATGTCTGTAAATTGTTACTCCTCTTGTGCTCTGTCCATTTGCCCCAAAACACACCTACAGTCAAGTTATTCACAAGTATGGATCTAAGTGCAGCGCATGTACTTTTATGCTTGACAATTCTATTTGAGGCCTTTTATACGTGGAATAGGTTTATGAAATTACCTCCATAGAGATGAGAATAGGTGAAGCTGGAGGACATGCCCTAAAAGCTTCTGAAGGCACATCCCATAGGCTTTGATATTTGGGTAAGAAATGAAGTGTATGTAATTCATGCATGTGTCCAGCAGGTGGTGCTCACAGATTAAGCACAGCTTTGTAAAGGAGCAGAACTAAATTAAACCAATCTGTCCTAGCACTAAGTGTAGTTCAGATATCGGGAACAGATTCAAGGAGCGGACCCGCCATAAATAGGCAACAAGCTTATTAATCAGTTTGACTGCTCAAATTTAAACCAGGTCATCTTTTTCCTAAAGGTTTAGGGGGGTGGGGGATGTTCAGTGGTGGCTGCCTGCCTCTTGCTGCATTCATTTAAAACTGGATATTCAGTGCTGGGCCATATCTAGCGATCTATACTGAACTTAACTAAACAGCACTTTTGCTGTTTTTTGCTATTTTGATATTCAGCCACTGGCTGGATTGCAAAAGCGTCTAAAGTTAGCACAGCCTTTCACCTGTCCTAATTTTAGGCATTTTGCTAGCCAGTAAATGGCTCAATATCGCTGCTGACTGGCCAGCTGGTGGTGCTGCAACTGCTCCACCCCTGGAACACCCTATTGCGAACTGGTCAGCGACGAGGCGTTTAACCGGGTTAAGAGGGAATATTCAGTGACACCAACTGCGTTTGTGACATTGAATATTCCACTAATCACATGTTAATTTGGTCTAATACATGATATCACAGCCAGAAGGTTCCATTTAGCTCCAGATACAGAAGATTTAGTTTTGCACAGAGTCCTAAAGTTTTCTTAAGGAATCATCATTTAGTTATTTATTTTAAAACATTTATATAGCATCATTTGCCAAAACATTCATGGCGGTGTACAATTCATAAAAACACAGTACCCAGGGGGGGGGGGAGGGGAGGGCGCGGAGCCAACCGCCGAGCAGAATGGCAGCCTAGAGCAGTGTTTTTCAACCTTTTTTGTGCAAAGGCACACTTTTTTCATGAAAAAAATCACGAGGCACACCACCATTAGAAAATGTTAAAAAAATTTACCTCTGTGCCTATATTGACTATATATAAAGTAATTCTCTTGAATAGGAATCAAACACTCACACCAACCCCCCTCCACTGCTGGTTCACACCAACCCCCTCCCCTGCTGGTTCACTCACACCACCCCCCCTCCACTGCTGGTTCACTCACCCTCCCCCCTGTCACTTACTCACCCCTCCTGCTGGGTCACTCACTCACTTACCCCCCTCCCCTGCTGGTTCACTCACACCATCGCCCCCCCACTTGCTGTTTCACTCAAACCACCCCCCCCCCTCCACTGCTGGTTCACTCACACTCCCCCCCCCCTTGCTGGTTCACTCACACACACACACCCCCCTCTGGCCAAGCCGCTGCTTCTGCTTTGTACAGAGCAGCGGCTGCACTACACTTACATTGAAAAGTAAAGAGAAACTGTGTCAGGAGCCCTCCGGTCATCGCAGAGCCCGAGGAAGTGATGTCATGGGGGCGGGCTCCTCACAGGCCGTCTTTCCTTTTCAAATTAACTATTGCAGCTAAAGTTAATTTGAAAAGGAAAGACAGCCTGTGAGGAGCCCGCCCCCATGACATCACTTCCTCGGGCTCTGCATGATCGGAGGGCTCCTGACACAGTTTCTCTTTACTTTTCAATGTAAGTGTAGTGCAGCCGCTGCTCTGTACAAAGCAGAACCAGCGGCTGCACTGCTATAGGGAATCGCGTTCGCGCCGCGGACTTCGGCACAAAAGCCGTTTTTTTGCTCTGGCCGCTCCCGATCTTGCGGCCAGAGCAAAAAACCGGCTTTTCAATGGCCGGTTTTACAACTGTGCTGGCAGCCGGCCTGGCCATGGAAAAAACCGGCCAGGCCGGCTGAAAACCGGCCGGTTGGCAACCCTAATTTGTGAGCCGAGGCCACATGTTACGGATGAAATTGGAATTTTTCCCACGGCACACCAGACAATATCTCACGGCACACTAGTGTGCCGCGGCACAGTGGTTGAAAAACGCTGGCCTAGAGGTTCAGCTCCTGTTGTCAATGGTGAATTCTAACCTCTCTCTCTTCTCCGCTAGCTTTGGTGGGTGATAACTGCAGTACAAGAAGAAGATGTCGGTGTTGAAGCTGACTCGCCTTGAATTCCAGCAAACGACTGGCACTGCCGCAAAAAGATCTAAACAGGAATTGGGATCCCCACAAAAAATGGTGCCGGAGACAGAAGCTGCTGAAAGCTTGCATGGAGATTCTTGCAGAGCTGAAGCAAGTGAAGGAATTAATAGCGGCAAACGTGGGGAGTGGCTTAATTCTAAGATGGCGGAGTGAGTGTCTGGGCTGAATATGCCTAAACGTAAAGGCAAGCAAAAGGTTCCTCCCGCGGAGCCTGTACCTGCTGTTTCCGCTGGCCCTATGGATCGATTTATCCAGCTGACAGAGCAGCAAAAAGGGGAGATTCGAGCGGGCGCTGTATCGTCGGTTGTGGTGGCTCCAGCGTTGTCTGCCCTGGAGGTGTCTCTCTCCCCCGATGAGCGTTTGCCGCCTCCATGTGTGGCCCGCCCAGCGACTCCTCTCGCGAGAGGAGATGCAGCTCTGCCCAAAGTTGGTGGTGAGGCGTCTTGTGAGCGGGCCTTGCTTGAGGAGAATTCCGGAGACCAGCCCTCGGTAGCGGGGGCTGTGGATATGGTCCCTTCTCAATCTTTGGAGACGGATACACTTCCTCACCGAGTGAATGGAGTTGACGCGAAGTTACTCCCTTCGTTTGTTGAATTACCAAAAGGTACTTTTCTGAAATGCCCGAAAGAGATTTCTTTGGAGACAATTTGGGAGGCGATATTACAGCTTTCTTCCGTTGTTAGTCAGCAAGTGGATCTAATGACTATGCGCTTGGAAAAATTCAAAAGTATCTCTTTTGGAGTTCAGGGAGAATTGGCTGATATTCATTTGAAGATTGATGCTGGGGAACAGAAAGTGACTCAGGTTTCAGTACTAACTGACTCTATTATGAAGGATAATGTTGCAATTAGAATGAAATTGGAAAATTTGGAAAATGCTGTGAGAGCTTCTAATATTCGTTTGTTAAATTTTCCAGTGGTTTCAGAGATTTCCCCTGTTGAATTGTTTAAAAAATATATACATGAAGCTTTAATGGTACCGGTTGATTTAACTCCTCCCATAGTTAAAGCCTATTTTCTGCCTAATGCTAAGAAGGAAGGGAAAGTGACTGTGAATCCGTTAGATATGGATGTTTTAGATGTATCAGCGCTTTTATAGTCACCTAATGAAGCAAATTTATTAGTTTCCACTATGTTAGTGACCTTTGCAATTCCATCTGATAGGGACTGGATATTAAAGCTTTATTTTAAGAAGCGTTCTGTACTATTTATGGGGAAAAAAGTTGTGATGTTCCCTGATGTCTCTAGAGAGACTCAGAGAAGGCGTAGAGCTTTTTTGTTATTAAGACCTGGTGTTATTCAGATTGGTGCTACATTCCTATTGCGATTTCCCTGTAAATGTATAATTTTCTTTAGGGCAAATAAGTATGTCTTTTTTCAGCCGGAGGAGTTATCTTCGTTTTTCAGCTCTCATCTATTGACATCTTCTCCTCAGTGAGTAAGGTCTCATCTTAATAATTATTATTGCTCTGTCCTCTGCCTCTGTCTTAGATGTTTTGGTAATTTTGGTTCCTGTATTGATCAATATTGAGGATCTACCTATCCTTGTTTGTTCTTTTTCAATGCTATCTTCCCGTAATTGTGGGCTAACTATACACTTGTGTGTTGAGTTTCATTGAAATTTTTTTTCCTTTGTTTATTTTTGCTGCATAAGTAGTTGTTTTCTGTACAGGCGTTGCTTGATTATTTGTAGTAAAATTGCATAAATAAAAAAAAAATAGCGGCAAATGTGATGACCCTCAGATAAATGCAAGGAGATTTGAACAAAGTTAAAGACAAGCTGACGGACATTACAACACATCTGGACTCAATGGAAGCACAAGTGCAAAGACATGACAACTTGCTAGCACAGGTGGGGCCGCTTACTAAGCGTATTACTGCACTGGAAGACAAAAATGATCAGGCAAGAAGAAGTGACATCAGAATAATAGGAGTTCCAGAAGGGGCAGAAGGATCAGACCCGATCGGATATCTTGAAAAGATGATACTGGAACTGCTACAAATAACATTCCTAAAACCTTTTGAACTGGAACGAGCCCATCAGGTCCCCTCAAATAAAACAAACACTACTAGGTATCCGAGGCCAATTGTTCTACAACTCAGCAAGAAAATGGTCGAATACCGGAAACAGCTCTTGGCTTGTAGGTCATTGATGCACCAGCTACAGGCCAGATATGGCCTATACTACCCGACGAAAATGTGAGTGACACTGCATGCACCTTTGAGGATGCTTATTTTTATTTATTTTATATTCTCTTATATACCGCGCTATTCTGCATCAGTGTGGTTTACATTGAACAAACTGAAATTACATTGAACCAGGGTATTATAACTTGGAGATAACTATTTTACAGGGAACATGGGCTATGGAGGGTTAAGTGACTTGCCCAAGACCACAAGGAGCACCTGTGGGACTAGAAACCCCAGTCCTTCCGGCCCAAGGTTGCTGTCCTCTAGTGGGATTTGAACCCCTGACCATCTGGCCTGAAGTACCTTGCCCCAACCACTAGGCTACTCCTCCACTCCTGCTGCTGCACTTCAAGCCTTTCTACAGGAGCAAGACTGTATGGTATCCTGAAAATGTAATATTAACACTTTTAAATCCTTTCAGATGTTGCAGCAAGAATTTGGATTACCCGATAAGTGTCTCTTTCAGTGGTATCAGCTTCGACATTGTCTAAGTAAAGCTGGAGTTTCCCCAATGCAATTGCATCCAGGATGGCCTCTGTTGCAGAGATTCAAGAAAATGCAAAGTAGTTCACAGCCAATATCCAAATTTCTTGCTCTATTACGATCAGGAACAAGAAAAAAAGTGCATAGGAACCCACTTAATATGGGCAGCGAAGGCAGGAGAATCTGAGAATTCTAAGATATGCGACGCCTTTTGGGGATCCGAAGATAGGATTATCCACGCAGCCTCTCTCACTCAGACACTATTTTCTAGCTCATTGAGCGTATTTAATCCCCCTGAAAATGGCAGCCCCAGCTGGGCAACCAGTGTTGGTCTTGTATGACAGATATAGGTACATTGTCACACATGATATCTGCTGAAACATAATTAAATGTAACCATAAGAATGCACTAATTAGACACGACTCTTTGTCAACAGTAGTATAAAAGTAGTTTCCTTTTCTAGTGGAACTGTAAAGAACAAAAATGGACTAGCTAGCAGTCTACATGATTGCTCATATTTAAGTTAATCAAATAGAGCACTGGATCAGTAATAGCCAGTTATGTTACGTTTATGATGTTTATGTTATGTGTTTGATGTTTAAGAAAATGTGCTGTATAATTAATTGTACATGAATACAAAACTTAATAAAAATAAATTTAAAAAACAAAACAAAACACAATAACAAAACAAAACAAAATAGTCCCATCAAGCAGGACTTATAAAACCCTTCCCCACCAATTGCTGCACAACCTGAAGCCCCTGCCCTCCTGCTACTCACCATAGGCTGCCATTCCAGAAGCTAAGGGAAAAGGAAGGTTTCTAAAGCCTTCTGAAACAACATTAAATTCAATTCCATCTGAAGTGCTACTGGCAGAGCGCTCCACAAAGTTGGAACTACCACAGAAAAAACTCGTGCCCACCAACGTTGTAAGTGGACATGGGAAAAATCAGGTAACATCAGCCAGGGTTCACTGGCAGAGTGCAAGGTCTGTCCAGGTAAATACCATTGTACCAACTCCTGCAAATACCCTGGTCCTGAACCCCGCAAAACTTTAAATGCTAAAACTAAAATTTAAAATCATGGCTTCACCTTTGGGCATGTTTAACATAGTCGATGATGGCAGAAAGATGTTAATTTAACTTAAATTAACATTTCTAAACCACACTCTTCCTTGTGAAAGGGAGCTAGGTAGCCAATCCAAGCTCCCTAATTATTCCTGTCCACATTGCTCAAGATTTATGCTTGCTGTCAGCCACAGAGGGAGACCATTTGTAAGATATTACTCTCTGTTCTGGACAGCTTTTGTTTTTGCCATCTTCCTCAGTCCTCTACATTCTTCGGTAGATTAATGCAGAAGTTCCCACCCCGTACTCTGCTTTCCCTGTGTCAAATCCCAAAGCAGTTGCCCAAAGAGCCAACCTTCTATGTGCTGAGATTGTAAGCTCAATAAAGCAGGGACAGTCCTATATTATTTGTATAGCAATGTGTACATCTAGTATAGTGTGCGTCATCGAGTTAATGCTGAGTCCTGGTGACCCATCACCTGGGTTTTCTTGGCATGGTTCGACCATTAATAGATTGCCAGGACTTTCTTTCACATAGTAAGTCAACAGTACATGCTATTCCAAGGTGGTCACCCATGAAAGTACTAGCCATATCTGACCATGCTTAGTTTCTAAGATTAGCCGAGAGCAGGCTCAATCAGGGAGAAATGATACATAGTGGTAGTAGCCTACTCTGTGTGTGCCTGCATTTCTGTTAGAACATTGACATTATTGCTGGAAGATTATGCTGGGTCAGTTTCTAAACAACCCAAAGATCAGTGTTTGAATGAGTTGCTTAAATTTTACCTGTAGATCTATCATGACACTCAGGGCTGGTGCAAGGATATTAATTGCCCAGACAAACCTTTAGCCTTGTGCCCCTTGCAATTAACTTTTAGACCCCCTATCACCTCCCCCCAAAGATTTTGATAATTAAACTCAATCATAATCATCTCAACAGCAGCCCTCACAGAAAAATCCTATAAAAATACATATTAAAATATACATCATGAGGGAGATTTCCAAATGCTTCTGGGTTAAGATGCACATTAACAAGTCTTTGAGTTTTTGTGGCTGCCAGGATCTGCTGTTTTATTTATTTATTTATATTTCTTATATACCGCGCTATTATAATCAGTGCGGTGTACAGTTGAACAAAACATACTACAATGCAACAGGAACATTGAGTTTACAATGAACAGGGGAAGTAAAACATGGAAGTAACGGGGGGAACTAATTACAAATATAGTACACTTTTATGTAGGAACTTTATCCGAGACATATAAGGGAATCCGAGAAATGTAAGAGTCTTTACCAAGGCATATGCTCAGAAGTCAGGGGAGGGGCAGTGGGAGAACTGATTAACCATTCTCTTTGGGGGGCTGAGCAATGGGGAGATTTGGGTAGGGAGGGGGAATGGCTATGTGTTTTCCAGAATTAGTTTCCGGGTAATGTTTCAGGAAGAGGTGGTGTTTGAGGGCTTTTCTAAATAACGTTAGATTTGTGATGGCTCGGATTTCAGTAGGGAGGGCATTCCAGGCCCTGGGTGCGAATATGGAGAAAGCCCTACTGGCAGTTGTCTTCGTGCATTTTGTCAGTATCTTAGGGACTTCAAGCGTATTCATCAATGTGGATCTCCCATTTCTGTTGACCGGCGTGCTGTGGATAAGTTTACTGATGGGCGTGGGAGGCTGGTTCTTTAGGGCTTTGAAGGTCAGGACTAGAGCCTTGTATTGGGTTCTAGTCTGCAGAGGTAACCAGTGGAGGTTCATCAAGACTGGCGTTATGTGGATTGACTTCGATAATCCTACAAGTACCCTCGCAGCTGAGTTCATGGCGAGTTGTAGTGGGTGTAGTGTTGACTGAGGAAGACCATGGAGGATGACATTAGCGAAGTCGAGATGTGGGAGTACCAAGGCTTGGAAGATTGTTCGGTAGTCGGTGAAGTCAAGTAAGCGGCGGAGATGTCGTAGTGTCCGGATCTTGTGGTTTTGCTTTGACTGTAGCTGCTTCCCCCCCCCCCTCCTCCCTAGAAACTATTGCTCTAGGCGATTGCCTAGTAGACCTGGAGGCTGGGATGGCCCTGATGCTACTTGATGTTATGGAAGTAAGCAAGCCGCCTACTGAGAGACCAAAGCAACTATGAGGAATTTCTGGGGTGAGGGAAGGCGATCTTTGAAATATTAGTAAGGCCCTGCCAGAGAGGCAGCTGAAGATAAATCATGTGGGATTTCTAGTCTCTCTTCAAACTAACTTGTTTACAAAACTAGGTACTTTTGTAGACAAACAAATCTGGCATGCTGTATGATTTTTATGTATTTCTTTCAGGCAGTAAATACATCTGTGATGTTGTTTTTATTGATCAATGGTTCTAGATAAAATTCAGTCAGCCAAACCATTCTTACAGATTTTTATTTCCACATACTGCAAAGTTTTACATGGCGTATGAGGGCGGTAAAGTAAGAGGAACCCATGTCCCATGAGCTTAAAGCTCTGAATCTACTCATCAGGTTCATAGTCTGGAGCTGCACCTGGTCTCGGGCTCAGATTTGCCGCAGCACAGGCAACCTGACAGAAGCCCTCTAGATCTGCCTCCTTTAGTTTTAATCTAAAACATCCCACCCAGAACACTAACAGTCTCTCTGGTACTAATGCATTGAATAGGGTCACGCTAACAACTGCTGCCCTCCTCTTCAGCTCTGCAATTACACACTACGCTCTCTACTGCAAGCAGCTCTGCACACAAGGATGTGGTTAGGAGGCTCTTTCTAGCTCTGTTGAAGGGGATATAGTTTTCCCCAGTTTACAGTGCTAAGTCCCTGACTGATAGGATTCCAAAAGACTTGGTATCTTTGCATGTGCAGGGCATGGAGTACAACAGAGGGAGTCTATCATCTAAGTCTATGCTCTGATTGAATGCATGAACGTGCGTTCTCAGCTTCCCAGTCCCTTCTCCTTGGGCGATGCTACTCCACCTTGTATAACTGAACCCCTTTCCAAACCTTCTTCCAGGACACTGTCTAAGGACCCTGAGCTGGCTTCTGATTGTCCATCAGACACCTTCTGTGGAAAGTTGTTCCTGGACATTGCCAAGGGTTGTTTGCAGGTGACTTCCCATTTGATGAAGGCTCTGTTCCCATGGTGTGACAGCATATTGCAGTTTTGCTGGATGAGGGATCCTGCAAATTGAAATAAAAAGAAAGTGTTAAAGATGAATGATGATGCATGGAATCAATAAATCATATTTCAGAATGAGAACCATGTAAGTCTTTTAACAATGGATAGTAAGGGGAACATGCAATCTTGCCACAAGATTCCTCCTATGAGGCACTGGAAATATTATAAATTGTTCCTTTTGAACAAACAAAACAAAAAAAATATGTAAGAACCCATAGGATCCTTATGGGTAAATGAATTTTGAATAACGAAGACAGGCTGTGCAAGACGTAGGAGCGGACTGAATCAATTTTAAGGTAGCACAAATATTATGATATAAGGGCCCTAGATAATTCTAGACACAAAAGAACAAGAGACGGGAGAAGCGAACACAGACAGTATAGGAGCTGTTGTGTGTCAGAGTAGACGCTGTGAGGCTCAAAGTGGGACTTCTGCCCTTTTCCCCTATTTTTGTGGATCCATCTCAGAGACTGATCTAGATCTGAAGGCTGTTTCATTTTGGCTTCAAAATAATAAATCAAAGCTTAATCTTCACAAGTCACAGGCACTATGTATCAGCAAGGAGGCTGTCTCCTTGACATCTTTCCTTGAATTTCAGGCATGCATATTTACCTAAAAGATAGTTTGGGGGATAAAAATGGAATGCAAATTGTTTATTACAAACCAGATTGCAATAGTAACTCAAAGTACATTTTTGTATGTCATTATGTTGGCACGCAGAGGGGCACGGGTTGGGCGCGAAGTGAGCATTTCTGGTACGTTGTGGCTAGTGCGGGCATTAATGGCATGCACTAACTGTGCAACTAACACTACCTAAATGGGTGGCATTACTTGCACCCACAGTCCAGTCTCTGCACTACCGCATGGCTTTCTTTTGCTAAATGTAGGAGGACAGATGTACACCCCCCCCAATGCCATGCTGGTAATGTGGCTCACACACATGTTACTGGCACGGAGCTGAGGGAACACGCCCCACTAAGTGTTAGTAAAAGGGGCCCTATGTATTTAAATGAAGTATTGGAATCCTAATATGTTTTACAAGGTTTATGTACTATTTATGTCATGTTGGCTCCTATGTAACCCAGTAATTTTAGCTATATTGTTTTCTGAACCATTTTGATTTTTTTTATGGAAAAGTGGTTGATCAAATAACAATTTAAATTAAACTATGGTTTATTAAAACAACAGAGCGGTGTACATTAAAAACAATTAAGAAAGGAGGAAAGGAACACCAATAAAATCATAGTAAAGCTGAAAAAGGGATATACAACAAGAGTACAGCGAAAGAAGTGTGGTGGGGGGGGGGGGGTGGAGATAGTAATGAGCAGGAGGGGCAGGAGGCAGAATTCTGAGTAGCCTGTAGGGGTAGGTTGAAAGCTAACCAAAACAGATGGGTCTTGAGAAGAGATTTGAATCTAGGGAAAGAGTTTCAAGCGAAAATCAGCAGGAAGTGAATTCCAAAGACCGGGACCCAGAAAATAAAAGGCAGAGTGCCGGACTGATTCGTAATGGGCATACGAGGTGGAAGGGAGGTGGAGACAATTAGCAGGAATGGATCGAAGAAGCCATTTATTTATTTACATTTCTTATATACCGCACTATTTGACATCAGCACGGTTTACATCGAACATAAAATTCAGCACCAAAACAAGCGTCTGAGTTACAGTAAACAGGGTCATAAAACTTGGATAACAAGGTAATTTCAGTAATGAGGATCATAAAACTTGGATAACAATGTAATTACGAATGACGGGATGGTAAGGTAAACTATTGACATCTTAAATTATAGGACAGATGAGACGTAATTAAAGGTCAGTGGAACCTTATACTTAAAGGTCAGTGGAACCTTACTAAGTGGGGAATTCTGGTTCACTAGGTGATTCGGAGTGCCTATAACTCACGGAAAGGGGACGTGCTTCTGCACTCACCCGGAAGTATTTAAGGAATAAGTAATGCTTGAGGGCCTTTCTAAATTGAAGTAGGTTGGTGATTGCTCTGATATCTGGCGGCAGTGCATTCCAGAGTTTAGGGGCACGGAGACTGAAAGCCCTGTTTGCTGTTGATGAGGTGCTTCTAGTAAGTTCACGGGGAACCATTAGCGTATTTAAAGCAATTGATCTTCTTGATCTATTCGAGGTTATGGGTTTGATGAGTTCGGTTAATGATGTGGAGGAGAGACTATTTACCGCTTTGAAGGTAAGTAGTAATGTCTTGAAGATGATCCTGGCATGTATAGGAAGCCAGTGTAACTGCTTCAGAAGGGAGCATGGGGAATAATACAACAGGATAGGTAGATGGTGGGTACCAGTGTGTAAGGTTTTGTGAACTAAGGTGAGATGTTTATATTTATTAATTTGTGAGGTTTTTTTATACCGCTCTCTCATGTAATCAGGGCAGTTTACAATGCAAACAACATTACTACATTATAATAGCATTACCAGAACTAGCAACAAGTAAGGTGGTAGCTGAAATTTGTAACTTATTTACAATTCTCATACCAGATTCTGTCTTTCTGGTATAAAAAAATTCACCTCTTTTGTGATAGCTGAGGAAATGTAATGCTGTGTCAGATTTGATGGGGGGTGGGGAAGGGGAAAGACTGAGGTGGAGAGAGGAGATAAAATAGAGTTTATGTTGGGTCAACATTATATTCATGATTGTCTCAGAAGTGCTCTATAAACAGCAGAGTTTTGAGGTGAGTCCGAAAGGTAGACAGGTCTGCTATTGATCTCATTCTTTCTAGCAGTGGTTCCATAATGATGGGGACTAGGAATTTGAATGCTCTGTTGCTGGTTTGTTGTTTTGTCTTGCAATATTCAGTTGGGATTACCAATTTATTTGAAGTACTGCCTCTGCGTTATCGATCATTAGATCCAGTTCTTATTAGTTGGGATAGTGTTGTGGAAGTGATATTTCTGGTAACACAGGTACACTAAAAAAAATTTTTTTTAAACTGCCTCTAATGTTTCGATTGATTTTTACGTTTTTTGGTGCGCTGAATCCAAATCTGGTAACCAATTTGCTCCATCACGTACAGATTTTTTGCTACATTGGTTAGCAGTTTGAGGTGAACGTTTCAGATTGAGTGCGATCGAGATAAAAGTTTCTTGGATGAATTCTTTATACTAATTGTTTAGTAGTTATTCAAATAAGAATAAAGAAAATTGTAACAAGGCAGCACATAAGAATAGAGTAATGTCAACAAAACACACTGTGATGGTAGCAAAATTGTCTGCACTTAAAACAGCCACATACATGTGCACAAACATTGAGCATATAAGAGCGAGGTTAGACACAAAGCAAAGCAAAGAAATGTGCAAAAAATGTTGTACAGGTATGTATGTAAGAATAGAAAACGCAAACCGCACCATTGCAATACATGAAGACAAACACCCGATGGTGTGAAAATAAAACTCTAATAAATGAGATCCGACACTGTGGTAATAACTAGCAAATTTTTATTTCAAAGTTTAGTAAAAACACGATATTTGTCAACACAGTTTAGATTTTAAAGTCATTCTTGGGTCAATCAATCTCCTGGTGGGCCCGTTTCTTCTTCCGCCGAATGCTTCTCTTGGTGCGCTGCTTGGCGTATTTTTCATCTGGGGTTTCCCACAGCAGCAACCAGCAGAAATCAGCCATCATAGTGGTGTTCCATCTTCCTTGGTACCTTCTCTCTGCGTCCTTGATGTCCTGGTGAAACCTTTCACCTTGTTCTTCACTGTACGCCCCCAAGTTTTCGGGAAAGTAGTTCACATGGGAGTGTAAGAAATGGACTTTCAGGCTCATGTTACAGCCTTGTTCTTTGAAGGCATTGAGCATCCTGGCAACAATATCCTTATAGTTCTCATCCCGCCTGTTCCCCAAGAATTTGAGAACAACATCCTTGAAGGAATCCCAGGCTTCTTTTTCCTTCTCAGACATCGTTTCAGCGAATGCTCCATCTGAAATGAGTTTCCTTATATCAGGGCCAACAAACACTCCTTCCTTTAGCTTTGCTTCAGAAAGTCGGGGGAACTTTGAGCAAAGGTACCGAAAGCACTCACCATCTTTTGGAAGGGACTTGATGAATTGCTTAATGAGACCCAACTTAATGTGGAGAGGTGGTAATAGAATTTTATCACGAGGTACCAAGCTCTCATGAAGAACATTTTTCTCACCGGGTCTCAAATACTCCTGAATTGGCCAGTCTTTTTTCCCCCAGTGTAGGTCGTGAGCCCGGCTATCCCACAAGCAAAGGAAGCAGGGATATTTGGTGAAACCGGATTGCTGCCCTAATAGCATGGATAGAATTTTAAAGTCTCCACAAATCATCCACTTATGCTCATCATAACGAATCTTCTGAAGAATCAGGGCCAAATTCTCGTATTTTTCTTGGAGAATAACAGAGTGAGCAATAGGAACTGAAGCGAATGTGTTGCCATTATGAAGAACAACACCTTTTATGCTGTCTTTTGACGAATCAATGAACAGCCGCCATTCAGCAGGATCATACTTGAGTTTAAACTTTTCCATCACTCCGTATATATCATTGCAAAATACCAAATCTTCCTCTTTGCTGAAATACTTCAAAAATTGTGTCTCGCGGTTGCGGTACCAATAAAAAGCTGTTCCTGGTGACAATAGATTTTTCTGTTTAAGCCGAGAACCTAGCAGTTGGGCAGCATCTTTTGGGAGTCCTAAATCCCGGACTAAATCATTCAATTCAGCTTGAGAGAAAAGTTCAGGTTTCGGATCTGGTTCAGTTTCAAACTCGGAAGTACTGGACTCATCGGGAAAAGCCATCTGATGAGTCTCGTCATGATCAGAACCGTCCACACAAATATGATCCAAAGATTTTGGTGGTTCAGGCACAGGTACTTTGTTGCTATGAGAATTGCTGAGGGAAGGTTGGGGTAACTTATTACGTTCTTATTTTTTAAGTTGTATCCCTTCACAATGCAAGAGCAAAAATAGCAGTCACTGCTGTGGTCTCTTTGTTCACGCCACATCATAGGTATTCCGAAACGAAATGCTTGTTTTTTACCTTTCATCCATAAGCGTAGATCTTCCTCACATGTCTTGCACACTTTGTGAGGAGCCCACGGTTTGTCTTGATCGCCTAACTTCAAACCGAAATAGGCGAAATATACTTTTTTAATAAATGCAGAAATGTTCCTCTGCCGCTTTTTCACGGTATATTCCCCACAAATAAAACAAAAACTGTCCAGAGAGTTGACGCAACCTCTGGCTCTGTGAGCCATCACAAATACACAGCACTGCAAACTACAACTGTAGTGAACCACTTCGGAATAAAGCTGGATTACGACTGAGCAAACAAAAGGTAATAATGAACTTGCAAGAAACTGAAATTTGACAGGAACGTTCATGTCGCAACCACCGTGTTTGAGCGAGCGAACGAGGCGAGGCGAACAGGAAAGAACATGCGCCAGCGCGAGTACTGGATTTAGCCCCCCGCCTCCCAATTGTCCTGTTAATGTATAAAATGAATACAAAACACTCTAAAATATCATGAGGGAGTGTTTCTAGTTAGTTAACCATTACAACCTCTATTTTGGGCCAAGAAAATAAACTGCAGTCGGCTAAAAAGAAATTATGTGAACATTCCTTATATGGGTAAGAAATCTAATTTTGCAAGAAAACGTGACGTGATGGAACATTTTGGCTATTTTTCCTGGATTCAGCACCCCAAAATCTATAGGAATCAGTTGCAAAACTGGAGGCAGTTTTTTGGTAGTGTACCTGTGTAATCTTAAAAGTAGTCATTATTATTTTGTATGTAATTCTGCTAAGGACTGGTAATCAGTGGAGAGTGTATAGGATTGGTGTTATGTGTTCTGTTTGTGGTGAGTTACAGATAAGGCGGGCCGCCATGTGTAGGGCCATTTGGAGGCTGTGTAGTGTTTGTTTGGGTAACCCGTGCTAAGACTATTACAATAGTCTATATGTGGGACTATCATGGCTTATAGGACCGTTCTGAAATCGCTGGTTTTTAGCAATGACTTGATGTGTTGGAGCATTCTAATTTTATTATATATTGCCCTGGTAGTGTATTTAATGTGTGTTTTAAAGCTAAGGGTTATGTTCCCAAGTATTTCACTTCTTCTTTGACATCTAGCATTGCTTCATTAACTACAATAGTGGAAGGTGGTTTGAACTTTTGATTTCTTGTTACAAAGAGCACTTCTGTTTTATTGTAATTTATGTTGAGATCGTAAGATCTGAGCCATTGAGCAATATCATTGAAGCAGTCTATTATAGTTTGAGTGTGGGTTTAGTGGTGTTAAATGGCAAGTATAACATAATGTCATCTGCATAAATGGCATATTCCACTTGATTATTTTTATTATTTGACACAGTGGTTGAATATAAATGTTAAAGAGAAGCACCGAAAGCGCTGAACTTTGGGGTAAACCTTTCGTTTGGGTGTAGATGTTAGAGCATTGGTGGTCGATTTTAATCTGTTGTGAACAGTCTGTTAGGTATGAATTGAACCACTTTAGAGTGGTGCCACATAAGCCCATCTGTGTTAGCCTTTGAATTAGTAGTTTATGATTCACTGAATCAAAGGCGGCTGTGAGATCGAGAAAAATTGGTATAAAGGCCTGGTTTATTTTATCTATACCTTTTATTATATTATTGAATAGTACCAGGCGTAGGGTTTCCACACTGTGATATGATCTGAAGCCATATTGATAGTCGTCCAGTGGAGCGGTTTGTTCAGTGTGGTCCTGGAGTTGCATCTATACATTATTTTCTATAATTTTGACCAGAAATAGTAGACTAGAAATAGGTCTGTATGACGACGAGCATTTTTAATCTAGTGTTGTTTGTTTTAATATGGGCCAAAGGGGCATATGGCCATTAGAGAGGGATAAGTTTACCAAATGGTGCTAAATCATCGCAGGAAGCTTTAATCCATGCTACAGGACAGGGATCAGTGCTGGAGGTCATAGTGTTTAGGCTTGCAATAATCTTTTTGAGTGGATCAATGGAAGTTTGATGAAACTGAGACCATGGTTTATTGTGAGTGATCATGTTTGACAAAGTTTGTGACATGATGTTGGTAGGGGAATTATTTTCATCAAATAATGATTTGCTAATATTTGTGGGGAGATGAATTGCAACTCATTGGTCTCTTTTTGTTTTGCTGTGAGGGATTTTACTATGGCGAATAGAGTTCCTTTGGCTTGTTCAGAGATTTCATCAATAGGTTTTGTATGGTATTCTTTCTTTAGGTTGTTTATATGTTGACGATAGTTTGACAGAGCTGTTAGGCATTTCTCCTGTTTTCAGTTGTTTTTGCTGAGTGCCAGATGTTTTTGAGCTTCCTTAATTATCTTTTCAGGAGTCTGGTGCTTTGTGTGTACCATATTTTTGATTTGTTTCTTTTTGGTTTTTGTTGTGATTGAGAATTAGTTGCAATTATAGTAATACTGGTGTTCCAATTACTTAGTAGCTCATCCAGGTTTGTTGTGTTCATGTCAATTCTTTCTAGGAGGTTTTTAGTGAAGGTGTGTTTTTCAAAGTATCTATATTTTGGATATTGTTTCGTTAATGGTCTTTACGATTTCTGGCCTCTATAGCGAATTCAGTTAGGTGGTGATCAGACCATGGAACAGGGTTTATTTTAGGGGTGTTGTGCTGGTTATATAGGTCTTCAGGGAGGAATATTAGATCGAAGATGTCCCCTTTATTATGGGTTGGATCCTTTATTATTTGTCTGAAGTTGAGGTCATCCATAGCATTTAGGAAAGCTTCAGTTTCATATCAAGGGATTTCTTAATAATAGTTAGAACCTCTCCACTACGTTTGTGGGGACATGGCGTGCGGAACACCTCACAGATGGAACACCTACATATTGAATCTGGAATGCAAAAGGTAACCAGCAGGAGTCGATGAGCCGGGGGGGGGGGGGGGGGAAGACATGATTGAATTTGGAAGCATAGTGTAATATTTGGATTGCTGTGTTCTGAACTGTTTGTACACGTTTAATCTGATAGGGAGATCAGCATAAAGCGTAGTTACTCACCTGTAACAGGTGTTCTCCAGGAGCAGCAGGAATCAGTCCTCACTTATGGGTGACGTCGGCGCCGACGGAGCCCTCGCGGAGCAATTTTCCCCAGCTTTCAAAGAAAGCCTTTGGGAATTGCAGCGCGCATGCGCGGTCCCCTTCCCGCCCAAGGGTGCCATCTTAGCCAGTCAGATGACATAGCTAAAAAGACAGCATAAAAATTTGCAAAAAAACTAAAGCAGATGATTGCAACTCCATGGGGAGGAGGGAGGGTTGTGAGGACTGATTCCTGCTGCTCCTGGAGAACACCTGTTACAGGTGAGTAACTACGCTTTCTCCAGGACCAAGCAGGAAGTCAGTCCTCACTTATGGGACTCCCAAGCTCAAGGCTACCGGAGACCCTAAGCACAAAAATGAGCTCCCTCTAGCTCAGCAGCACAGAAGGAAAGAATCTTCGCTGAATTATTACCCACCGGTAGCCCACATCCGGGATGGAGGGTAGGAGTTGCTCAGACCTCGAAGAGATTACGGAGGACTGCCTGTCCGAAAGCACTGTCCCTGCGGGACTCCCTCTCGAGACAGTAATGGACCGCAAAAGTCTGGCTCGAAGACCAAGTAGCGGCCTGGCAGATGTCTGCCAGCGGAACAGAGCGGAGGTAAGCCACTGACGTAGCCTTTGCCCGAACGCAATGAGCCGTGACTCGACCTTCCAAGGAGAGTCCGGCTGCCCCATAAGCCCAAGAGATACAGTCCGCAACCCAGATGGACAGAGTACGCTTGGAGACCGGGAGCCCCAATTTATTGGGGTCAAAAGACACAAAAAGCTGAGCAGCTTTACGGTGCTCCCGCGTACGGTCAAGGTAGAAGTTCAAAGCCCTTCTACAGTCCAGGGTATGGAAGACCGTTTCAGCTCGGCTGGAGTGTGGTCTGGGAAAGAAGGTTGGAAGTACCACCTCCTGATTGATGTGAAAGGGGGAGACCACTTTTGGAAGAAATTTTGGGTGAGTCCGTAGGACTACCCTATTTTTGTAGAACCGAGTGTAAGGGGGATCAGACACGAGGGCCTGCAATTCACTTACGCGTCTAGCGGAAGTGAGGGCTATCAAGAACAGTGTTTTCCAAGAAAGAAAACGGAGAGAACAGGTAGCCATAGGTTCAAAAGGCGGACAGGTGATCCGCTGTAAAACCACATTCAGGTCCCAGTCAGGCGCTGGCGGGCGCAGAGGTGGTTTAAGTAGAAGGAGACCTTGGAGAAACCTCGCTACGAGAGGGTCGTTGGAGAGAGGTCTGCCGTCCACCGGCACATGATGTGCTGAAAGAGCACTGAGGTGAACTTTGACGGAGTTGGACTTAAGTCCCAGATTAGAGAGGTAAAGCAAGTACTGCAAGACCACCGACACCGGGCAGGAGAAGGGATCCTGAGACTGTCAGGTACACCAAACGGAAAAGCGACGCCATTTAAGGGCGTAGCATTTTCGAGTAGAAGGTCGCCGAGAAGCTAGGACGACCTCTTCCACCTCTGCCGGCAGGAGGAGGGGAGCAAGGACTACCCTCTCAGCAGCCAGGCCATCAGATTGAGAGACCTGAGGTTGGGGTGTAGCAGAGACCCCTGATCCTGAGTGAGGAGATCCGGTTGAAACCCCAGAGGGAACGGATCCTCCACCGCTAATTGCAGCAGGAGTGGAAACCACGGCTGTCTGGGCCAGCGAGGAGCCACCAGGATCATGAAGGCTTTGTCTCGGAGAACCTTGAAGAGAGTCCGAGAGACTAGCGGGATGGGAGGGAAAGCATACAGAAGGCTCCCCGACCATGAGAGTAGAAAAGCGTCCGCCGCAACCCGAAGGGGGTGTGGCTGACGAGAGCAGAAGCGAGGAAGTTGCCGGTTGTGAGGACTGGCAAAGAGATCCACCGTGGGGAGGCCCCACTTTAGAAAGAGCTTCTGAACTACCAAGGGATCCAGACGCCACTCGTGCGGCTGGAGGATCCTGCTGAGTTTGTCCGCCAGGCAATTCTCTTGGCCTGGGAGATAAACTGCCTTGAGGAGAACGCCGTGACTGACGGCCCAAGAGCAGAGCTTCTGTGCCTCCCGACAGAGGAGGAAGGAGCCCGTGCCCCCCTGCTTGTTCACGTAGAACATGGCAACTTGATTGTCCGTCTGGACAAGGACGGACTGGTGAGAAGTCAGGTGGGAGAAGGCCTTGAGAGCCAGGCGGATCGCCCTGAGCTCCAGGAAGTTGATCTGCTGAGCAGACTCCCACGTGGTCCAGAGGCCCTGAGTACGTGCCCCTTGGCAATGCGCTCCCCAGCCCAGGAGGGATGCATCTGTTGTCAGCACCCGGGCCGGCTGAGGTGACTGGAAAGGCATGCTGAATATCAGGTTCGGCCGCTGAAGCCACCACCGGAGAGAGAGACAAGATCAGCGGCTCGGAGACGCGCACTAGGTCTGCTAGGCCGCCTGTGGCTTGTTGCCACTGCCGGCGGAGACACCATTGAGCAGGCCGCATATTCAGGCGGGCATTGGGGGTCACATGGACGGTGGAAGCCATATGGCCGAGTAGTCTCAGGAAGCGCCTGGCGGAGACCAGGGGCTGGCTGCGAAAACGGTCGGCTAGGTCCATGAGCCGTTGAGCCCTGTCGAGCGGTAGGTACGCTCGTGCCTGAGGAGTGTGCAGCCTTGCGCTGATGAACTCGAGATCCTGTGAGGGGAGCAAAGTGGACTTTGCGAAGTTTATAACAAAGCCCAAGTGCTGCAGAAGAGTCACCGTGCGGCGCGTGGCGTTGGTGACCTCCAGAGCGGACGCTGCTCTGATGAGCCAGTCGTCGAGGTACGGAAAGACATAGAGGCCGTGAAGCCGGAGATGGGCCGCCACCACCGCGAGACATTTTGTGAAGACTCGCGGTGCGGAGGACAGGCCAAAGGGGCAGTACTCTGTACTGGTAATGATTTCCTGCCACCACAAACCTTAGGTATTGGCGGTGGCTTGGGTGGATGAGGATGTGCGTGTAGGCATCCTTTAGATCCAAGGAGCATAGCCAATCTCCCTGCTGGAGGTAGGGCAGAAGGATTCCAAGGGTAAGCATTTTGAACTTCTCCCGCACGAGGAACTTGTTGAGGTTGCGCAAGTCCAGGATGGGTCTGAGGCCTCCTGTTCTTTTTGGTATTAGAAAATACCGGGAATAAAAGCCTTGACCCTTCAGGTGGTGGGGCACCGGTTCCACCGCCTGATCCTGTAGAAGACCTGCTAACTCCTGAAGGGGTAATTCCCTGTGCAGAGGGGGTCGTGGAGGTTCTCCCGGAAAATAGGAGGGAGGGACCTGGTGGAAGTGGAGAAGATAGCCTTCTCGCACGACTTGAAGCACCCAGGCATCTGAGGTGATGCTGGACCACCGGTGGGCGAAGTGAACCAGCCGGCCTCCGGTGCTGGGAGGAGCCAGCGGGGGGGGGAGAGGCTATGCTTAAGGAGTCAAAAACCCCCACCCTGCGGAGCAGGGGCTGGTGGTGCAGGCTTGGGGGCTTGCTGCCTACGGGACCCGTTACCCCGTCCCTTGGCCTGCTGGCCCTGTTGGGGAGCTGCAGGGGCCTGATAGTGGGGGTATTGTTTGTAGGCAGTCGCCTTCCTCGGGTAAAAGGACTTCTTTCCCGAGCCCTTCTTTTTCTGGGAAGGGGCGGAGGTCTTCCTAGAAAGCCTAGTCCTGGTGAGAGTCTCTGTCTCAATTTGTGCAGCCTTATCAGCCATGGGCTTGCCAAAGAGGTTTTCGCCTCGGCAAGGGACATCGATCAACTTGTCCTGCACCCAGGGCTCAAGGTCAGACGACTGAAGCCAAGCCTGTCGGCGGGCACCGATGCCGGCTGCGGCCACTCGAGCCGATGCTTCAAAGCCATCATAGGCTGCTCGGGACATGAATTTTGAGCATTCCCGAATGGCAGTGGACAAGGCCAGGAACCTCCGCAAGGGTTCCTCGGACAAACCAGCGGAGAAGCCGGCTAGCTCTTTAGCCAGGTCTCGGAGATACATGCCCATGTATAGCTGGTAGGTCTGGACACGACAGGCGAGCATAGAGCCCTGGAAACACTTCTTACCAAGGCCATCCAGGTTACGGGCCTCCCTGCCAGGAGGCACCGAGGAGTGCATCTTCTGGCTCTTAAGACGATGCATGGCCGATTCCACTACCATGGAATGGTGTGGTAGCTGTGCTTTCTGGAAGCCAGGGCTCTTGCGGACTCGATAGATAGAATCGACCCGCTTGCTCAGGACCGGCGAGGTGGCCGGACTCTCCCACATGCGGAAGAGTAGTCGTTCCAGCATGGGAGGAACCGGTACAGTAAAGTGTTCCCTGGCGGGAGAGTCATACTGGAGGGCGTCGAGCTCTTCGGCTCGAGGCTCCTCCTCGGGATCCGCAGGGAAGGCCAAAGCCTTGGCCATATCCCTGACGAAGTCCGAGAACCGGGCATCCTCCGGGGGGGACTGCTTCCGAGGTTCGGACTCAGGTGAGTCCGAGGGGACACACCGAGTCCGAAAAGAATCAGGCGACTCTTCCTCTTCAGACTCCCAGACCGACTCCGACGAGGACTCGGTGGGGTCGGCCCGGGCAGGGCGCGGCGCCTGCCGCCCGACGTCGAGGGAGTCGGCGTCGGCGACCTCGGTCCCGAACGGGAGGCCGAGGGCGACCTCGACCGAGGATCGACTCGAGTTTGCATCGACTCGAGGATCGGCTCGGTCTCCGGGGTCGACTTCGACGTCGACGTCCCGGCGGTCGGGGCAGCGGCGCCAGCGAAGCCAGCGAGCAGTGCCCGCTGCTGGTCCATGAAGGCAGACAGTCTGCTCTCCAAGGCCGTCAACCTGAGTCCGAGCTCAGGTGACCCAGCAGCCCCCGACTCGGGCCCCGACGGCGTCGGGCCCGACGTCGGCTGTCGTGGAGGCGAGTCCAGAAGGACCACAGGACTTACCCGAGCAGGCAGCTCCGACTCCAGGCGAGGTCGCTTCATGAGGTGCTCCTTCTCCAAGAACCCGGGGCGGCTATCGGGGCTATGCGACCTGGCCCTCGCGGAGCCAGGAGCGTCCACCGACGCCACCCTCGCGGGTTTCACCTTCCGTCGATGGTCCCCGGAGGGAGAACCCCTGTCGGAGGAACTCCGGCGACGGTTCGAGCTGGAACCCCTGGACGCGGAGGCCTCCGACGAGGTCCGGGTACGGCTGGGGTCAGCGAAGATTCTATCCCGCTGATGCCGCCGACTTCTCAACGCTTTGGAGGATAGTTTGCCACAAGGCCCACAGATCATTTCTTCATGATCCGGGCCCAGGCAGCGGAGGCAATTGTCGTGTGTGTCAGTTAGTGACATATTTCGGTCACACTGACCACACCGCTTGAAACCACTGGCAGCCATCGGGGGAAAAAGGGCCCCGGCGAGGTCAAAGGACCGGGCTGCCAGGGAAAAACCGAAACGAAAACTGACTAAGTCAGAAAAACCGAAAAATAAGAAGAGGACTCGTGACCGGCGTCGCGAGTCCGGCGGGAAAAAGACCGGCGTCGAACCGAATGGAAAAACAGAGTAATTCTAAAGAAAATCAACTTTTTCGCGGGGACACGACGGGTACGTCTGTAGGGCTCCGCGGAAAAAAGAAGACTGGCTAAGATGGCACCCTTGGGCGGGAAGGGGACCGTGCATGCGCGCTGCAATTCCCAAAGGCTTTCTTTGAAAGCTGGGGAAAATTGCTCCGCGAGGGCTCCGTCGGCGCCGACGTCACCCATAAGTGAGGACTGACTTCCTGCTTGGTCCTGGAGAAATGACATTACAGTAGTCTAAATATTACCAGGGTCAGAAGCAGAGTAGCTATAGCAGAATCAGGAAGGAATGAATGGATGGAGCAAATTTGACAAAGGGCGAAGAAGGAACATTTAACCATGGCACCGATCTGTTCATAGAAGGTGAGACCACTGTCAAGAATGACACTGAGATACTTGAATGTGGGCACCAGGGCAATGAGGCATCTATCAAGTGAGGGGGACACTGAAGGAATGGTGGAAGATCTGGTGAGCCAGGTGGCGGAGGTTTTAGAGGGATTCAATTTCCCATTCTTGCTTCCTTTCATTTTTTGCCTGTTGGTTAGTGATGGTCTGCCAGAAAGATCTGGAAACTCCTAGTGACCTTTGTAATTTTTCAAGACAAAAGGAGCTTATCAGCTGGCCCTGTTAATGTACTTGGCCAGCAGTCCACTATTATACACTTTGGAAAAAACAGAGAGGACTCTCTCCTAAACCCCAATTCTCCTTGTGTTTTCACACTCTTCCTCTCACAAACTCTAGCGTTCTGATGCCTTCTCTCATTCATTCTGTCTCTATCTCTCATCTTTTCCTTTTCTGCCCTGTTCATTTCACCAGTCTTTCCATCTTTTTCACATTTTCTGCTCCCCCTCTAGTGAATGTCCAACGTTTTCCTGCCTTTAGCCCCTTTATACTGCCAACAACATCTTTTTTACCCCCTGGTGGGATGGGCTGCATGAATCTGTTCATGACGGGCTTCGTGAAGTTTCTTCTTGGACTCCTGAAGAAAAGCAAAGAAAAGTAAAGAAAGAGAGTCCCTTTTTGGTAGTTCTAGGACTTTACTGCTCTGATGAATGCCCGTGCTTTTGTCTGGAAGTGTGCATGTAAAACATTTTTAGTGGTTAGTGTTTGGGATTTTTCTTTTTGATTTTAAGACATTTTTTCATTTCATTTCACACATTTGTTTTAATAATTTTTAAAAGGGCACTAAAATTTTTGGATATGCGTTCATTTGTAGAGTAATTTTAAATCTATTTAACGAAATTAACCATATTACAGTACTCTTTTACTTAGCAATAACAAAGTGGAAAACAGACCTCATTAAAAATGGTAAGTTCATCCAACGTACCCTTCCAAAGAATTAAAATATCATCTATGTAACGTATCCAAAGTGATATATTAGACGTAAAAGGATGAACCTTCAAAAAACTTTCCTCAAAGTGAAACATGTACAAATTCGCTAAGGATACGTTGGATGAACTTACCATTTTTAATCAGTGGATTAACCTTGATCAAGCATACAAAAGGGCCCAAGAGTCCTCTCGGGATACACTGCTTAAGGTTTGTAAAAGGGGGTGCTTGTTATGAAGGTACCACCATCTTGGCAAGTATATAAATTAACTGTCTTGCAAAGGATTGTGGTTATTGAAGTCCATTCACACAAGGCTTGCCTTTTAATAAAAATGAAAACTCTTGTAGTTGGTCGAGTGTAAGGCAAAATTAGAGTTTATTTATGGGGTGATTATTCCACACACAGATATGCTTGGTAACACCATTCAGATAACTTCTCCAGGGTTTATTCAACACAAAATAAGGCAACTGAAAAAAACTTATGCAAATAAGTTTCAAAGTCCTTTATGGAACAGAAAGGCTTCCTTACAGCCACTGCTAATAAACTCCTTAGCAGTGCTGAGGTAGAAATAAATCAAAGAGGAAAACTTCTTTGTACAAAAACATAGCTCACTTTCTCCATACAGAAAAGAACTTTTAAAACCCATGTGTGCACGGCTTGTGCTGGGCTCTCCTCTACCCACAGGTGACAATTAACTGCAATCAGTAGCTTGATTTCAGCACACGTGCAAAACTTTCCCAAAAGCTTTTTTCTTTTCAACAAAACTTTATGGGAAGCCAATACTTAGAATGTTTCCTTTTGATGTTTGCTCTTATATTTAGGATTTTCCTAAAACAACAACCTACTCAAAGAACAGTCCATATAATTATCCTCTGTATCAGATATTAAACCTTGCTCTTGAAATTGCATAGATTCAGTTTCTCCGTCTGACTCAGAGGGCTTTAGGAACTGACCTCTACATGGAGAGAAACTGTTTCCCTGCTGTTTGCACTGCTCAAAGCTAGAGAAATGCTCACAGTTCCTACCTGAATCCAGGCAAGCGTCAGGCTGCTTCTTCTGGTATTCTGGCCAGTATGCAATAGAGCTTCTGTGTCCTGTCCTCCAATTGGTATCTTTGGACCTCAGGATCTTTTCTCCAGACGTCCTCCAAGATGTATTTGGGCTCCTTTTCTCCTTAGCTGCAACAGACCTCTTCCTAGGTGCTGCTTGAGGATCCCAGGCTGTGGATCTCCCCCAGGTATCTCTCCAGGCATAGGTACTTCTCTGAGCTCCTCTCTTGGACAGTCTGCTTCCTTGTCCTTGTTCCTTCAGGTTCCGGTTGTTCTTCCTTCTGTTCTGGTTCTCGCCGCCTCTGTTCTCTGTCCCCTTCCCCATCTGTCTTCCTGAAGATTCCCCTCTAGTTTTAAAGGGCTTAGATTGCAACTCCTCCCTTGCACTCTTCAGGTGTTTTGGATTAAACTTTCTCCTGGAGGCTGTTTGATTAGGGATGACATAATGCTTTCTCTGATTAGACTCATGCTTTTCCACTCTAGCTCCCCTAGGGACTTTCTGCATACTGGTGCATTCTGGAACATGTAGTCTTTTAGGGAAACAAGCTGTCTTATTTCTATAACCTGCCAGCACAGGTCCCTTGATCAGAGTAAATTCTCCTCTTTTGTCATTACTCCCTGAGCTTTGATAAGCTTCCTTATCACAGATTAAAACAAGGAAAGATGATATAGGTATTGTATGTCCCCTTCTATATTCCTCACAATCATGCAACATCATTAAGATATTACAAAAAGAGTGGCATTTGATACAAACCCTTCCAGCTTTTCAGAACCTACAATTAACGATTGCACACAAGCGTAACATAAATTTACAGAATCTTTTAGTCCCATCAGCATTTACAGAAAGGACATTTCTGTCAAAATACAAAGGACAATTCCAATGTGGAAAATGCTCTGTGTGCTTAAACTCTTTATCAGTGCGGAACACATTCATTCACCCTTTCACAAATCAAACATTTCATATTGATGATTTTTCTAACTGTGAAACCAACAACGTTGTATACGTCATTCAGTGTCCATGTAAGAAATTATATGTAGGTAAAACCACTCGCAGCATCAGGACTAGAGTTGTTGAGCATAAGAGCTGTATCAAGAGAGGTTTGACTGATAAACCTCTCGTTTTTCTCTGGCAGGAGGAAAATCACAAGATTATGGATTTAAAGTTTTTCATCATCAAGAAGGTGAAAACTAATTGGAGGGGTGGAGATATTAATAAGACCATCATTAGGCTTGAACAGAGATACATTTTTTTGTTAGATACTCTGGCACCCAACGGTCTCAACCTGGACAAAGATTTATCTGTTTTCCTTTAAGACTTAGTTTAAATATAGTTCCCAATTTGTTCATAATGTTTTTGTACCTCCCCATGAAGTACATGCTTACAGGACCTTCTGGAGCTAATTTTGATCTTCGTGTTAGGTTTGATTATTGCATTGTTTCTTGGTTTGGTTTTTATTACTTTTTCCTCCCTTTTCGTGGCAAGTTTACTTCTTATGCCACAGTTTCTTTTACCGGTTCAATTATATCTTGACAATATTTGTGTAAGACCTGAGGGAGATCAATACATTCCCACTTTTCTATGCATGGTTATGTTTTGCCTATGGAGACTTTACATAATTTCTATTCACAATAGCCATCAGTTTATTTGCGATACAGGTTCCCCGCGGTTTTGAGGAGACTCCGCCCCTCCTCCCTCCTCTTTTTAAAGCACAGGTGCGGGCATCTTTTTAGCTATTGTGTTTTTACATTCAATGAGTGAGGCAAGCGTTTGCTGCCATCGAGAAGGTAATCTGCGGTTCTTATAAATTTTAATCAAAAATTTTCGTATTGGTTTTAGCTGTATAAGTTGGCATAGTTTCATATTTTTGATTGAGACAGTTTCCAAGTGGCATCTGCGTGATCAAGTTTAATTCTTTTCATTTACACCTCTTTGAGTGCATTCCTGTATTCAGAAGATACATTTCTTTATGATCTATTAGATTACGAAATTGATTTTGAGTGAGGCTCTGCTCTTTTATTCCTGGTTTCTATATCATAGATTATAATACACCATGGTATGAATGCATGTACAAATATACTTTTAGTTCGGTTGATTAGCTCAGGGCCTTTTTAGTGCCTTCTCCGTTCTTCAGACATAACATTTTTATCCAGACGATATTGTTTAAGTAATATGACAAATAGGTTGTTTTTAAGGGAGGCTTTGGCCATTGACACTTTTTCTCATGTCTGATATACCGTGTTTTTCTTGTTACAAGAGGAAGATTTAGGCCATTCCTGGATTATTGACAGTCCCATCATGGTGCACAATGGAACTGTCAGAATTTCAGCCATGGCCTAAAATTTTCCTCTTGGAACTGGGTAAAGCACAGTTACTTACCTGTAACAGGTGATCTCTGGGAACAGCAGGAATAAGTCTTCACATATGGGTACGTCGGTACCGACGGAGCCTGCGCGGGAACGCTTCCCAGCGTCCAATCAGAAAGCTTTTGGAAGCATCCCACCACACCTGCGTGCTGCCTTCCCGCCTTTCCCAACTGTCTCTCCTCAGTTAAGTTTTAAAGCTGAGACAAAGAGAGAGAGAGAGAGAAGGGAAAGATAGAGAATACAACTCCTAGGGGAGGTGGGTGGGTTGTGAAGACTTATTCCTGCTGTTCCCAGAGATCACCTGTTACAGGTAAGTAACTGTGCTATCTCCAGGAACAAGCAGGAATGAGTCTTCACCTATGGGGACTCCCAAGCTAAGATTCCTGGAGTCCCAGCATGTTATGGATTGGAACATGCTATACCTCATATGGCCAGGCATCCTCAGGATGGAGGGAAGGAGTTGAGACAGAAAGGAGCTGTAAAAGACAGCTAACCTAGCATAGGACTGCAGACAAGAAGTCCTTGTGTGGATGACAATTATCATCAAATATATTGAAATGAAATATTGCAGTATGGACCTCCCCTAACAGGATTGGAGAAAAGTAAGGAGGTTCATGGGATCTACTGGGGATCCAGTAGAGGAACCTCAAGGAGGACCTCACTGTGAAGTGGAGGTAATAAACCTGTTGAAAAAAAATAGTGGAGGTCAAAATCCTGAAAGGTGAGAGGTAACCCCAGGGATTAACTGGGGTGGTACAAAGACGGTAGGCTTTCAGCGGAAGGCTTTATGGAAAAAGCCCAAACTCTTTTGGCTGCAGAGTGGTTCACTCCTAGGAGCAAAAAGAGGAAAGGCTGACTGATTTGGACAAACCGGCCTAGTCCTTGTGGGAAGAAGGGGTATGGAAAAAACCTTGTATCCCAAAAAGAAAGGACAGGTGTCTGAGGCGTTAGAGCCTCAGAGTAACTGAAGATCCGTAATGTCTTTCCTAACTGGTGGTAGCTAGGAAAGATACTGGAACATGGTGAGCTTCAGGGGTACCTAACCTTTAAGGTTATGGTAGAAAAGTTGTTAACTATCACGGGAGTGGTTGTGTGTGTAGCACCCCAAACATGCTGGAACAGCATGAGTAAGGGTAGAGCCCAACTGTCAGAATCATATAGAGACATATATATCTATAAGAGCATAGACAGTCAGATAGATAAGTATGTAAATACATATCTACCTATAATAAATATCTCGACAGATGCACATATATATATACGTATATATATCTATATATACATATAGATATATAGATAGACATATAAGAATATATATCTATAGTGAGATATAGAAGGGCAAAACATATACACACACAAATGACAGACATATATATCTATAGAGATATATATATAGATATGAATATATAGGCCTATATATAAGTGTCTGCAATTAAGCAGACAGAGACATGCCTATAGAAAGTATATTCACATAGGAGATGTGAAGAGGAAAGATTCATCTAATAACAAGAAGGTGGAACCTACTTGAGAAGATATATAGAGAATCTATTCCCCCTGGTTATGATGGAAGGAGTCAGGGGAAAAATCTCCCTGACAAGGAACAGACTAGATTGCTGCAAGAATGCTAGCCAGTGAAATAACCAGGATGGTTATGTGAAAAGCAGAGGATAATATCAGTCTGCAGGCAGCAAGTCCCGAGTCCTCCAGAACTCTGGCATGGTAAATGGACAGAAGACGCATAGGAATGGGATACCATGTTGACCTACTTGAGGGGCAAAAAGGGTATCATGCGTTCTTTAGCTAAATATGCGCTGTCCATGAAGGATTAGGATACCATGAGGACGAGCTGCAAGGAAAAAGAGAGCATATTCCCGGTGGGAATCCTGAGGACCAAACAAGGGAATTGAACAACTCTTTAAGCTTTCACGTAAGAGAAGGCCCATGTCCTTTGCTTTAAAAAGGAGATAGTAGGGTAGGAAGAACCCTTCCAACCATCTAGGACAGCTGTTTGAGAAAATCCTAATGCTCTCTAGGAAGGGCCCATAGTGGAAAGCTTCTCTGTAGGATTGCAGAGAGCATAATGCAGGAGAATTAGGAGAGAGAACTGGCTGCTGGAAAAGCCAGTACCTAGGTCGACTATGCTGCCAAACCCAAGGGAATTGGAGATGGCAAGAATAGAAAACAATCCGAGAAGCCTGTAGTGATAAGATATGCCAAGAAAGATGAATCCACTGTCTTGGAGTCACTACTAAGGCCAGAAAGAATGTAGTGGAGGACAACTCTGGATGCTTGTGGGGAAGAACCAGTGGTCCAATCACTAGGGTTCCTGCATGGGCAGCTGCTAGTAAGACAGCAGAAAGAATCTTTCTGTTTAAAAACAGAAAGAACAGACAGAACAGGAGTAAGAAAACTCTGGACCTGTCTGAAAGCTGCCCCAAAGCAAAAAAGAAGAAGGAGTTAACTCAGAGAGGAAAACTCCACACTGGAATAGTGACAAAACTAGAAGGGCTGAAGAAAAGCCCTCCAGTGTAATAGTACCACTCTTACAGAGGAAATGCTTGATAAGAGGGTAGAGAAGATGGAGCTGAATGGAGACTTACAATGTGGTAAGTCTGTAGAAAGGAAAAATTCATGCTGGTACAGAAAACTATCGTTTGATAGCTGTTAAACCTCTTTTCCTAGCAGGAAGAAGAGGAGAAGCTGTGACCTATAGGCATGAACATCCTAAGGGCTCATATAACAGAGAAAAATGTACGTCTTGTAAAAAGAGATCCATGCCTAGAGTTTAGAATGAAAGCAGTGGAAGGCTTCTACTGAGATGAAGCCAACTGCAGGTTCTAAACCCCAAGAGGCACAAAAATATGTGATTAATCAGAAACCCTGCGGATGCTGGGTTTGCTGAGCCTGGTGAGAGTTTGGATTCTTCAGACCAGGGCGATGTTTCCCCTGTTTGGGAACATCTGTATGATGGGCAGAAGATGAATAAAACTTTCTCCCCCTAGGGGAAGAAAGTTTGGTAGGACATTTCCTACCTACTGGGAAAGAAGAGGGTGTAGAACAGCCCTTAGAAACAGGTAAGTCAGTGAACCACTGAGTAACCTGACGTAAAGACTTCTTATTGAAGAGATTTTCTCCAGTGCAAGGAGTATTACCCAGTCTTTGTTGTGCCCATTTGTCTAAGTCTGAAACTTGGAGCCAGGCTCTACGTCGTGCCCCTATAGCTATAGCAGAAGTCCTGCTAACAGACTCAAATGAGTCTAGGGAAGCACGAGTAAGAAACCAAGAGATATTTTGAATATGACTAAGCAGTGAGGAATAGTCTGCACTCTTGGGTTCTGAAAGAAAAGGAGTTAAAAGATGCAATTTCTTTGTGACCTCCTCAAGAGATAGACTGATATAAAAAATATATGAGAGAATTCTTGCTGAAAGCATGGATGTCTGGAAGGTTTGATGTCCAAAGGCATCTAGTGTCTTAGACTCACGACCTGGCAGATAAGAAGAGTGCTTTTTCTTACTCTTCACCCGCCTCATAGCACAGTTACTTACCTGTAACAGGTGATCTCTGGGAACAGCAGGAATAAGTCTTTACATATGGGTATCGTCGGTACCGACGGAGCCTGCGCGGGAACGCTCCCCAGCGTCTTGAAAGAAAGCTTTTGGGAGCATCCCACAGCGCCTGTGCGCTGCCTTCCTGCCTTTCCTAACTGCCTCTCTCCAGTTCAAGTTTAAAGCTGAGACAAAGAGAGAGAGAGAGGAAAGGAAAGATAGATAAAGAAATACAACTCCTAGGGGAGGTGGGTGGGTTGTGAAGACTTATTCCTGCTGTTCCCAGAGATCACCTGTTACAGGTAAGTAACTGTGCTATCTCCAGGAACAAGCAGGAATGAGTCTTCACATATGGGGACTCCCCAGCTAGAGATGCCTGGGAGATCACCCAGATTGTGAGTCCCTGGGAAGGGCTCCACCTCCACCCATGAATCTCAGGCATCCAGACAGGGATGGAGGGTAGGAGTTGATTAGGTATGGAACAGGTGTTTGAGAACAGCCTGACCAAACAAGGCATCCCGGCGGGAGTCCTTGTCCAAGCAGTAATGGGCTGTGAAGGTATGAACCGATGCCCAGGTGGCTGCTCGACAGATTTGGTCGATGGACACAGAGTTAAGATGAGCCATAGAGGCTGCCATGGCCCTCACATTGTGAGCTGTGACATGGCCCTCCAGAGAAAGATTCTTGCTCTGGTAGGCGAAGGAAATACACTGAGCAATCCAATTAGACAGAGTTCTCTTGGAGACTGGAAGTCCTAAATGAGAAGGATCAAAAGCAACAAAAAGTTGAGAGGACTTTCTATGTTGCTGTGTCCTTTGTAAGTAGAAAGCAAGTGCTCTTTTACAATCCAGGGTATGAAGATTCCTCTCTGCACTTGATGCATGAGGTCCTGGAAAAAAGACAGGTAAATACACCTCCTGGTTCAGATGAAAAGGTGAGACCACTTTAGGCATAAAGTGTGGATTAGTTCTGAGGACTACCTTGTCATGATGGAACCTTGTATAAGGAGGATTAGCCACTAAAGCTTGCAATTCACTGATACGGCGAGCTGAAGTGACTGCAATGAGAAAAATAACCTTCCAGGAAAAGAATTTCAAGGAGGTAGTGTCTAAGGGTTCAAAGGGTGGCTTCATAAGCTGGCCCAGAACCAGATTCAAGTCCCATGCCACTGGAGGTGGTCTAATGGGAGGTTTAGTCAAAAGAAGGCCTCTCATGAATCTTGCTATAAGAGGATGAGAGGAAATAGGTTGTCCATTGAGAGGCTTAAGGGATGCTGCAATAGCACTCAAATGGACTCTGATTGAATTTGTTTTAAGGCCTGCATGGGATAAATGCAGCAAATAATCTAGTAAAGAATTCAAGGGTATTGCAAGAGGGTTGAGACCCTTCTCTGCACACCAAATGGAAAACCTTTTCCATTTAAAAGCATATGAACGTCTGGTGGAAGGCTTTCTGGAAGCATGAAGGATATCCTTCACTTGCTGAGAAAGGTGTAAATCTTGAAGGTCTAGGCCTTCAGCAACCAGGCCCTGAGATGAAGAGACTGAGGATTTGGGTGCCACAAGGTTCCCTCCTCCTGGGAGAGGAGATCTGGAGCAGACCCCATGTCTAGGGAGGGAGCTTGAGAGAGATGCAGAAGTAGAGGGTACCACACTTGGCGTGGCCAAAGTGGTGCTATGAGGATCATAGACCCCTTGTCTCTCTGAAGCTTGAACAGAGTTTTGGGGATGAGGGGAATAGGTGAAAAGGCATAGAGGAAGTCTCGCCCCCAATGAAGGAGGAAGGCATCCCTGGCCTGAACTCCCTGACATGGAATCCTGGAATATAACTGGGGAAGTTTGGCATTCCACGGACTTGCAAACAGGTCTATGTCTGGGGTACCCCAAATCCAAAAACTCCTGGCTATCTGGTCACCATGGAGGGACCATTCGTGCGGAAGCAGAACTCGACTGAGTCTGTCTGCCCAAGAGTTTTGAACCCCTGGAAGATACACTGCCATGAGATGGATTTGATGCTCTCTGGCGAAGGCCCACGATCTCAGAGCTTCGTTGCAAAGCGACAGAGAGCCAGTCCCTCCCTGCTTGTTCATGTAGAACATGGCTACCTGGTTGTCCGTGTGGATGAGGACTGTCTTGTAGCTGAGCAGGGTGTGGAAGACTCTGAGAGCCAGAAAGATTGCTCTGAGCTCTAAGAGGTTGATATGAAGAGATGTCTCCTGTGGAGACCAGATGCCCTGGGTCGAGAGATCTTGTAGATGAGCCCCCCAACCCTTTGGAGAGGCATCTGTTGTAAGGGTTGCTTGGGGTAACACTGTTGAAAGGGGGACCCCAGCAACAGATTTTGAGTGGACTTCCACCAGTGGAGGGACCAAAATAGGCGACTGGAGGTTGCTATTTTGTCTGACAGGCAACCTGATGCCTGAGTCCATTGGGTGGATAGGGTCCACTGAGCTGCCCTCATGTGAAGGCGAGCATAAGGAACCACATGCACCGTGGATGCAATGTGGCCTAAGAGTTGTAACATCTCTCGAGCAGTTAAATGGGATTTTAACTGAATCTGGGAGGCTAATTGCACCAAGCATAGGCAACGGGCCTGGGGAAGATAGGCCCTTGCAGTTGTGGTATCCAGTAAGGCCCCTATGAACTCTAGAGACTGAGTAGGGGTGAGATGGGATTTTGGAATGTTGATTACCAGTCCCAGATACTGAAGAACACGCCTTGTGCAGGCCAGGGAAGTCTGGGCCTCTGACTGGGATGGAGCTCGGATGAGCCAGTCGTCCAGATATGGGAATACGAATATTCCTAGAGTGCGCAGAAATGCAGCTACTACTGCCATGCATTTTGTGAACACTCTTGGAGCAGAGGCCAGACCGAAAGGAAGCACTTTGTATTGGTAGTGCTTTCCTTGGTAAAGGAACCGAAGGAACCTTCTGTGTGTTGGATGGATGAGAACATGGGTGTACGCATCCTTGAGATCTAGAGACAAAGCCAGTCCTGACTCTGGAGGTATGGAAGGAGAGTTCCTAGAGAGATCATCTTGAATTTCTCCTTGCATAGAAACTTGTTCAATTCTCTGAACTGTTTTACCATGGTGTGAGGCGGAAGGTTTAAGAAATGAAGTTTGTACCCTTCCTTTATGATGGAGAGGGTCCATTTTGCTCTGTTGTGATTTGTTCCCATCTGGGAGCAAAGTGAGCTATCCTTCCTGGGATGGTGAGAGGCTCTGGATGTTCTAGAGCCAGAAAGGGTAAGTTCTCTAGTAGAAAGTCAAAGGCCCTGAGGAGGCTGAGGCTGTTGGGCCGTAGCAGTCCTCGCAGCCTGGGTTTTGGCCTGTTTTGGTTGTTGCTGTCTCTTTGTAGCAAAACGACCTTGAGAAGAGGCCTGACCATAAGAAAAAATTTCCCTTTCTTTGGGAAAGATCCCTTTTTGAACAACCTCTTTTTAAAAGGAGCAGTAGTAGACTTTGAAAGTCTATCTAAAGCAGAATTTTCAGCATCCATCTGGTTGGCCTTTGCTTGCCAATCTTTGCCAAACAGGTTTTCGCCTGTACAGGGAAGGTTACCTAGACCATCCTGTACCCAAGATTCCAAATCAGAGGCTTGCAACCAAGCAACTCTGCGTGCAACCTATGGCAATAGCCGAGGCTCTACTGGCCCCCTCAAAAGAGTCAAAGGCTGCACGGTTGGAAAACTTGGATACATCCTGTGCATGTTTAAGCCAGGTGATATATTCTTCTCTCTTATCTTCTGACATAAAAGGAGATAAGGTTTGCAGATGATCTGTAACTTCTTTTAGAAACATCTCCATATAGAGACTATAGGAGTTGATTCTGGCTACAAGCATACTGGCCTGGAAGATTTTCCTGTCAAAGGCATCTAGGGTTCTGCATTCTCATCCTGGAGGAGCAGAGGAGTGCCTTTTTGTACTCTTGATCTTTTTCATAGCAGACTCTACCACAATGGACTGGTGAGGAAGCTGAGTCTTATGAAATCCAGGACAAGGAGGAACACGATACATGGTGTCCAACCTTCTGGAATGAGGGGAGGTGGAAAGAGGAGTCCCCCATATGCCCAACATGTATTGGTAAGGTGGCTGCCTCTTTAGGAGCCTTAGGATATTGTAGGATATCCAATTTTTTGGCTCTAGGTTCAGTCTCAGAGGTCACTGAGATAGACAGGCCTTTGGCCACCTCCCTGATGAAGTCCTGAAAAGACAAGTCTTCAGGAGGAGACATTCTCCTTTTTGGAGAAGAGGGTTCCTGAGGAAGGATGCCCGATGCTTCAATTGAGGCCTCTGAAGAATCAGAGTCTTTAAAGGAATCGAAGTATCGACTATCTGGATGCTCTCGTAGAGCCCGATACGTGTACCGGGGGGTATCGACATCGGGAGTAATCGGTACCGGTCCGGTACTGATGGGCATCACTGGATAGCGTACCGCTGCAGTCGATGCTGATGTCGATGCAAGCGGTACTGGTATCGGTGTTTGTTGCGGTACCGTAGGCGTTGCAGCTTGAATGAATGCCATGATGGCACGCTGCATGGTCAGAATATTCTGATCCATTGACGCCACCAATGTCTGGATATCGGTACCGGTAGAAACTGCCGGTACCCCAGAACATTGTAACAGGTGATCGGTCGAGGCCGAGCCATCGATGTCAACCTGTGACCCCATAGGTAGTGCTTTGGAAGCCGGAGCCTCCCGCCGGGGTAATTTTGCTGGTGTGGTATCCTCAAGAGTAAGCCCGGGGGCATCTCGATACTTAGAGGGAGATGAACTCTTTGAGGACCGGCTAGATTTGAGTTTGGTTACCTGAGATCCATGGGATGAAGAAAAAGCCCTGGAAGACGTCGATGCCACGGAAGCTGCATCGGAGGGAAACAGGGTACTGAGCTTAGCTGCCCGATTCTGTAACCCTCTTTTAGACATCATAGAACAGGACTCACAATCTGCAATGGAGTGGTCAGGACCTAAACATTTTAGACACCAGTCATGGGTGTCAGTGACAGAAATAGTGCTGCTGCACTTTGTGCATTTTTTAAACCCGGAGGCGGGTTTTTCCATGAGGGAAAAATATATCTGTAGGCCTAAGGCCCCAGAAGAAAAATGCAACGAAAAGAGTAAAAGTTTTTTTTTTTTTAAAAAAGAAAGAAAAAGAACCGGTGGACCGGTGCGGAATCGAGAAGGCAGACACGCGACTAAAGAAAAATAAAAGAAAATAAGAAATTCTTCAGCGGTGACAGGAAACACGACCTGCTGGCTCCGCGGAAAAGAAGAACTGGAGAGAGGCAGTTAGGAAAGGCGGGAAGGCAGCGCACAGGCGCTGTGGGATGCTCCCAAAAGCTTTCTTTCAGGACGCTGGGGAGCATTCCCGCGCAGGCTCCGTCGGTACCGACGATACCCATATGTGAAGACTCATTCCTGCTTGTTCCTGGAGATTGCTGATTCCACTACAATGGAATGATGAGGAAGTTGAGTCTTTTGAAACCCTGGAGAGGGGGGCACCTGATAAAGGAGATCAGTTGCTCTGGAAGGTGGGAGTACCCTTAAAGGTGCTTCCCACATTCCTAGAAGAAGATCCTGCAAGGAATGATGCAAAGGTAGCATTATATTTTCCTTTGCTTCGGTAGAAAGAGAGCCTTGTGTAGGATCATGTCCAGGGATAGAAATGGCAAGTGATCTTGCCATATCCCAGAGGAAACTCTGAAAAGAAGGATCTCCAAAGAGAACCTCCCTTGGACAGATTAGATCTGAGGAACTAGCCTGGGCACCGAAGGATCTATCTGAGTATATAGAAATATAGGATCCTGCACGGTGCAGTATGGGATCCTTAACAGATGGACGCTGGTACTGGAGGTCAGGACCAGTGACAGTCAGTAGCACATCGTCCATGCCAGGTATCGACTCCAAACTTTGTATAGAGGGGCGCGATCCTGTTGAAAAAAGCATGGAAGGAGCTGGCCACGATGCTAATGTGGATACCGGTACCGATACCGATACCGGTACCGCTGTCGGAACCGAACCCGACACCGACATCGGAGCAGCAATCAGTGACAGCTCAATCGGTACCGAGGTAACCGAAAGCCTTCGGCGGTCACCTTCGGTACCGAGCGTCCGGTACCGATAGGTGTCGGTACCAAGACGTGTCGGTACCCAGTCTTCCAGACTAGAGATCGATTCCAGACTTGGCATCGAAGGAAGCAAGTTTATCGATGCACGCCTGGAAGGTACCGACATCGGTGGTAGTATCGGTGCCGGTACCGATACTGGAAAGTCAGTTTGGAACGTATCCACCGGTCCCGTAGGTACCGAGGACGCCAGACGACGATCCCTGGTGAGGAGTGTTTCGTCCAACACCAGTGCCGATGCCGGGGTATCGGTACCGCTCGAAGCGGATACCACCACCGGGCATGGCTCAGGTATGTTCTGTGAGGGGTGAGCCCCAGGAACAACCTGAAACCCCACATAGGCTTTGGAGGCCGAAGACTCCCACCGGGGTTTTGAAGCCAATGGGCCCTCGAGGGCAAGGCCGGAGCCGTCTACATGCTGTGCATGAGACCTACCACTCGAGGGTTGGCTAGTCTTAACAGACTGTTTGTGGGTTACCTGATCCTGTGTAGAAGAAGAAATGGTTGGTGCCCTGAAGTTGGAAGGGAACCTCATATCGAGGGAAACTCGATGTTGAAAACCTCTTCTCACAATACTGTTGCCCGAGGGCTCCGGAGGAAAAAGGTCAGGACCCAAACAGGTTAGACACCAATTTTGGGAGTCTAAAAATAAAGTTGTACCGCCACAGTTTGAACATTTCTTGGAGAAAGTGGCTGGCGGTTCCATGAAGGACATGGAGAGGCCTGGAAGGCCTGAAAAACCGTAAGACACTCTGAAGAAAAAATATTCCCTAAAAGGAAAAAATTTTACAAGAAAAGAAAAAGAAACACCGGCGGTACCGGTGGCGTCGGGGAAGACAGCCGCGACCACAAGAAAAACTAAAGAATTAAAAGAAGAATTTTCTGCGGTGACAGGAGGACGTCCTGCCGGCTCCGCGGAAAAACGAAAACTGAGGAGAGACAGTTGGGAAAGGCGGGAAGGCAGCACGCAGGTGTGCTGGGATGCTTCCAAAAGCTTTCTGATTGGACGCTGGGAAGCGTTCCCACGCAGGTTCCGTCGGTACCGACATACCCATATGTGAAGACTCATTCCTGCTTGTTCCTGGAGATCTTGATAGAGCTGCTTGTATGAATTTCCTAGTTACTTATATTATCACATAATTTCTGGCACAAGAAAAGCCTTGGGAGTAAGACTCTTGAGCAGGAATCAATAAATTTGCAAGACAGATTTCCTTTAACATCATAGTTGTGTATTGTGTGTGTTGCTACCAGAACAGATTGGGTGCTCTATTCTACGTATCAGTTACCCCAACTGATATTATTTCTTAAGTATATCTCAGTTACCACAACTGAGCTTCTATGTATCAGTTACCCCAACTGATATTATTTTCTCTCAGTTAGCACAACTGATGCTTATGCTATGAATTTGGTTCCGTCTCCCTGAATTCTGCTTCTCAGAACAAGCGCTTGGGAACAGCAAATAACATGATATAAGCTCCTCAGTTTATTCAGAGTATAGCTTTGCTTATATAGAATAAAAAGATGTACCATATACGTCATGGAAGGTTACAGACAGATGCAAAAACTGAATTGCAGGGTTAAAAGGTTATCTTTACAGAGTTTCCAAAAGGGGAATCAGCATAACTTATCTTGGTTGCAACTTATGTCTCCATACAATGTGTGTGCATTGCTTTTGCAAGGCTAAGCTAAAGAGCTTTTTCTGCAAGGTTAGCAAATGACCTGTGTCCTACTTTCACAGTAAACAAGCTAACAGACTACTTCTGCAGATTTGGCAAATGACCTGTGGCCTACACTGACAGCATATGTCTGATACATATATACAATTCCTTCTGATATATACATAATATTCTTCCATATATAATATTACGTCTGTCAGTGTGCATACCTGTGTCATTGTAAAAGGCTTTCCTTTAATGCCATTTACTGTACCTATAAAACTGCACATCTTTTGTCTGAGACTTTAATTTTCTGTGATTTCTGGAAGGAGAAAATTTTGTAGAGAATTTTGCAAACAAAAACGTAGACAAAAATCATTGTGGAGATTTTACCCAGGCATTCCCTTTGGGAAGAGAATCTTGCCATGCTTTTTACACAACCTTACTGGGCAGAATAGATGTATGATCTTGGTCTTTATGTACCATCATATACAATGTTGCAATGTTTTCCATTTCAGAAGAGGCAGAAGATTAAAATTGTGGATAGATGTTATGCTGTTACAAAATTATGCAAGTAAATTGTTTTTGCAAGGTTTTTATTTCTAGGGGTTTTCTTTTTTGGTTTTGCATTTATTTGAACTGCTATTTGCCCAGTTCTTAAAACCTAACTCATAAATTTTACATTTCTTTAGTTTGCTGTTACCTTAACTTGCTGTGAAAATAAAGCAAAGTCTGTTATGTTTTTTGAAGATGTGAATAAACAGGTAGACAAAGGTGAGTCGGTTAATATAGTGTATCTGGACTTTCAGAAAGCCTTTAACAAGGTCCCTCATGAGAGACTTTTGGCAAAATGAAAAAGTGATGGGATAGGAGGCAGTGTACTATTGTGGATCAGGAACTGGTTAAAAGATAGAAAGCAGAGGGTAGGGCTAAATGGCCAATTTTCCCAATGGAGAAAGATGAATAGTGGTGTACCCCAGGGATCTGTGCTAAGTCTGCTGCTTTTTAACATATTCGTAAATGACCTGGAAATGGGAATAACAAGTGAGGTAATCAAATTTGCAGATGACACAAAACTATTCAAAGTTGTTAAAACCCATGAGGATTGTGGAAAAGTGCAAGAGGATCTTGATAAATTGGAAGACTGGGCATCGAAATGGCAGATGAAATTTAATGTGGACAAGTGCAAAGTTATGCACCTAGGAAAGAACAACCCAAACTATGGTTACACGATGCAAGGTTCCACATTAGGAGCCACTACCCAGGAAAAAGATTTAGGCGTCATCGTGGATAACATGTTAAAACCCTCCGCCCAGTGTGCAGCAGCGGCTAAGAGAGCAAACAGAATGCTAGGTATCATAAGGAAAGGAATGGAAAATAAAACAAAGGATATTATAATGCCTCTGTATCGTTCCATGGTGCGACTGCACCTTGAATATTGTGTGCAATTCTCATCGCCATAACTTAAAAAGAATATAGCGTTATTAGAAAAGGTACGGAGAAGAGCCACCAAAATGGTAAAGGGGATGGAAGGATACCCCTATGAAGAGAGGCTATAAAGGTTAGGGCTCTTTAACCTGGAAAAGAGACGGCTGAGGGGAGATATGATAGAGGTCTATAAATTAATGAATGAAGTGGAACAGGTAAACATAGATCGATTGTTTACACCATCAAAATATAGAAAAACTAGAGGGCATGCTTTGAAGCTACAGGGTAACCTATTTAAGACTAATTAAGAGAAAATATTTTTTCACTCAACATGTAATCAAACTCTGGAATTTGTTACCGGAGGATGTAGTAAAAGCTGTTAGTGTAGCTGGGTTTAAAAAAGATTTGGACAAGTTCCTGGAGGAAAGGTCCATAAGCCATTATTAAAGTGGATCCAGAATATCCACTGCTTGCCCCAATACAAGCATTATGGAACCTTTGTCTTTTGGGGAAACTGCTAGGTACTTGTGACCTAGATTGGCCACTGTTGGAAACAGAATACCGGGCTTGATGGACCTTGGTCTGATCCAGTATGGCATATCTTATGTTCTTACCTGTAAAAGGGGTTCTCCGTAAACAGCCAGATTAGTCAGACACACAAGTGGGTAACATCATCTGGTGATGCAGAGACGGAACAGCTTTCTCAGAACTCTCAACTAATATAAAGTTCTCAGCATTTGTAACCCTTTCCACATGCTGCAGTTCCCTCAAGCTCTTCTGCTTCTACTCACTAACAGGATTGACACCCAGACTCAGAGTTGCTGCAGGGTTTGAAAGAATTATCCCACCATGTGTCTCTGTGGGAGTCGAAAGGTTCATATGAACAGATTGTTCAGTAGAGCTTTACCAAAGGTGCTATCCCTGGCTGAGGACTAATCAAGGCAACAATGCAAATAAAGGCTTTGCAGTATTAGGGCCAGTTAGATGATTTGCAGATGTTTTTCAGAGATGCAGAATACCTGGGGTTAGTAATATGCCATTAATATGGGTTATTTGACTGCAGGTCCCATTTTATGCAATGGAAATATTAATGCATATCAATGGTGTTAGTGCAAATACACAGGACCGTACCAAGTTAAAAATGTGCCCTGAGCAACTCACGAATCTGGTGCCCCCTTTTGCCCCAGTCACGTGCAGTATCTCACTCTTTTTGAGTTTCATGAAAACCCAGTGATGATATTAGTGCCCCTTCTGTACTTTCTGCCCTGTACAGCTGCACCACTCACACAGTCCCTGCTGTGGCCCTTCAAATCATTATCATCCTTCTGGCATCCAAGCATTAATGTGCAAATCATTAGAATCCTGTAAAAGCCAAACCTATTCTCCCAAGTCCTGATCACATCTTGCAAACCCCTCCCACCCTGAAACCTACACCCACCTATAAAATATGGACCCTAGGTTTGTGTCTTAATCTAGCCCTGCCAAGGCAACAGATATTAGTTGCCAGTACACATGGGAGTGGGGCATTTTATAGGGAATATGAGCATTTTTAGGGGGTTTTATTTGGGTGCGGACATTTTGTGGGATGGTGGGGCAGTTGCAGGGGGGTGGGGGTAGTATGTGTGGTGGTGGGATAGTTGTAGGGGTAGTTTTTGGGGTGGGTACAGTTTACAAGGTGTTTGTTCAGTTGCATGGGTATTTTTTGGGGATAGGGTAGTTAGTAGGGTGGAGGTATAGTTTTGAGAGTGGAGGGAAGATTGTGCAGTAGTTGAGAAGTTGGGATAGTTTTTGGGGGATGGGGCAGTTAGGATGGTGGGGCAGTTACAGGGGGCTAGTTTTTGTAGGATTTAGTTTGGAATGTGGTGGGGCAATTGCGAGGATATAGTTTTTGGCAGGGTGTGCAGATTTCAGGATATTGGGACAGTTGTGGGAGTAATAGTGGTGCACCCCAGGGATCTGTGCTGGGTTCGCTGCTTTTTAACATATTCATAAATGACCTGGAAAAGGAAATAACGAGTGAGGTTATCAGATTTGCAGATGACACAAAACTATTTAAAGTTGTTAAAACCCATGAGGATTGTGGAAATTTTCAAGAGGATCTTGATAAATTGGAAGATTGGGCATTGAAATGGCAGATGAAATTTAATGTGTACAAGTGCAAAGTTATGCACCTAGGGAAGAACAACCCAAACTATGGTTACACGATGCAAGGTTCCACATTAGGAACTACCACCCAGGAAAAAGATTTAGGCGTCATTGCGGATAACATGTTAAAACCCTCGGCCCAGTGTGCAGTGGCGGTCAAGAGAGCAAATAGAATGCTAGGTATCATAAGGAAAGGAATGGAAAATAAAACAAAGGATATCATAATGCCTCTGTATCGTTCCATGGTGTGACCGCACCTTGAACATTGTGTGCAATTCTGGTCGCCGTATCTTAAAAAGGATATAGCATTATTAGAAAAGGTACAGAGAAGAGCCACCAAAATGGTAAAGGGGATGGAAGGATACCCCTATGAAGAAAGGCTAAAAAGGTTAGGGCTCTTTAACCTGGAAAAGAGACGGCTGAGGGGAGATATGATAGAAGTCTATAAATTAATGAACAGAGTGGAATGCGTAAACGTAGATCGATTGTTTACGTTATCAGAATATAGGAAGACTAGGGAACATGCAATGAAGCTACAGGGTAACCTATTTAAGACTAATAAGAGCAAATATTTTTTCACTCAATGTGTAATCAAACTCTAGAATTTGTTACCGGAGGATGTAGTAAAGGCTGTTAGTGTAGCTGGGTTTAAAAAAGGTTTGGAAAAGTTCCTGGAGGAAAGGTCCATAAACCATTATTAAAAAGGGACCCAAGATATCACTGCTTGACCCAATACAAGCATTGTGGAACCTGTGTCTTTTGGGGAAACTGCTAGGTATGTATGACCTAGATTGGCCACTTTTGGAAACAGGATACTGGGCTCGATGGACCTTGGTCTGACCCAGTATGGCATATCTTATGCTCTTATGTTTTTAATTTTTGGGTGTGGAACAGTGTGGCAGCTGTTTTTTAGGGTGGGGCAATCTGCAGGGTGGTAGGTGGATATTTTTTGGTAGTTGTAGTTGTGGGGGTACTTTTAGATAATGGGGCAGTTAGCAGTGTTGTGAGGTTGTTTCTGTGGGTATTTTTTTGGGATGGTGGTGCAGTTGCATTGGATAGTTTTTGGGGTGGGGCAGTTTGTTGGATGTTGGAGCAGTTACAGTAATAAGTTTTGGGGAGTTAGGTAGTTGCATGATGGTACTTTTGGAAGTGGGTAAGGTTTGTGTGGTGTGGTTCAGTTGTGGCCAAGCATTTTTTGGGGTTGGGAAAGTTGCAAGTTTACTAAGTTTGGGGGTGAGGGTAGTTTGGCTGGAACAGAAGAGAACAGGGAAAGCAAGTTTGAAAGGATGAATTCCCACACTGCTATGTTTCACTGTATGTTTCTGTACTTTAGAAGCTGGAAATCCTTCTCCTACAGAAATACAATGGGCTATTTTTTGGGGCGTTTATTTCCCTGAAACCCCCAATTCAATTTGGCCCATTTTCAAATTCAGTGTGCCAATTTTCATCCCATTCTATAACATTTTTGAAGAATTATTTTGCCCCCAGACAGATTTTCTTGACCCCTTTTGCATAATTCTTTCAAACTTCCATTGGGTTGGAAAGAATCATTATCTTACTTCCAAGTTGTGGCAGTTTTCCTGGTGGTTCTCCCCTCAGTAAGTTCAGTTCACAGTGGGCCTGTTCCAGTGCCTGGCTCTTCAACATAACTTCCTGCTGAAGCTCCTCCTTTTCCTGTTGATTTGCTCGGATCAGCTCATTCTGTTCCTCCTTTAATTGCATCAGGTGACTCAACCTCTGGTCTTCTTTCACCAGGAGCCTGCAACAGAGCAAAGAATTGGGGTATGGATTGTTCTCTGCAGTACTGCACACCTCCCACCACTTCCCACGGGCATAGGGCCACAACCAGGAGAACAATAACTGACCTACAGCACTGGCAAAGTGTATCAGCACTGACCAGTAGACATGCACAGCAGTACCTTAATCCCATCAGCTCCACAACAGAACAAAATCTAACACTTTACTCATATCCACAACTGTGTACTGCACAGTACTCTGCAAATTGAGGAAACTCAACTTCATACACACAACAGTTAGCCGTACAGCTACATACTGCTACGTGGTATGGGCAGTATGGTGCTACCTACCATCACACTGGTATCACTAATAACAAAGGGTAAATTAGACTTACCTGCTAATTGTTGTTCCTTGCGGAACTCTAGTCCAGTCCCGGAACCATAGAGTTGTCAACCTCCTCCAGCAGCTTTGGAGACTAAAATACACCATCGCTTTGCTGGCACCAGTATAAGTAGGCAAGGACCACCCCCTCTCACCAGTACCTATTGACAAAGCACACTAAGCAGAACAACACATAAGGAGAATTAACCAGAATACATTCAACATAGCAATAGAGATATATACGGAACAGAATATGCCCTGTTCCACTTCAAGTAATTAATATTACTTCCCTAAAATTTTGTGGTTTTTTTTTTTTTGTAAAACAAATGAATTGCATTCATCGACTGTGTCTGAATAAGAATATCGTCTGACAAGACAGAAGCGCCCCACCAGACCCCCTCCGAGGAGGATGGACAGGCAAGAGCGCTACGCAAGAGGGTCCTCCAATGGCTTCATCTCGCGCCCCCCAGAAGCAAAGACAACACAGAGTACCCGCGGGAGCCGAAACAATCAGGCTGGCAACACTTCAAACCAAGGGAGGGATCCGGGACCGGACTAGAGTTCCGCAAGGAACAACAATTAGCAGGTAAGTCTAATTTACCCTTCCTTAGCGTCCCTCTAGTCCAGTCCCGGAACCATAGAGGATGTAACAGAGCAGTGCACATCAACGGGAGGGACAAGCAAGCCCAGCCTGAAGCACCGCTGAGCCGAAACGCCCATCCTCCGCTGACAAAACATCCAAGCGGTAATGCTTAGCAAAGGAATGCAAGGACGACCAAGTCGCCGCCCTACAGATGTCGCCCACCGGAACCAGACTGAACTCTGCCCAAGACGCCGCCTGCGCCCGAGTGGAATGAGCCCGAAGACCCAGCGGAACCAACTTGCCCTTCAAGATGTAAGCAGATGCGATAGCTTCCTTCAACCAGCGGGAAATAGACGACTTCGCCGCCGCTTCTCCCTTATGCGGTCCCCCGAACGCCACAAAAAGTCGATCCGACCGCCGGAAGGACGCCGTCCAGGCGAGATACTTCTTGAGAACCCTGCGGGCGTCCAACAGCCGCAATCGACCCCCCGATCCGTCCCCATCGCGATCGGAGAACACCGGAAGAGAGACCACCTGGTTAACATGAAATGCGGACACCACCTTGGGTAAGAACGCCGGAACGGTACGGAGAACCACCTTGTGGTCGGTAAAAGAGAGATAGGGCTCTCTACAAGACAAGGCCTGTAGCTCCGAGATCCTCCTAGCCGAACAAATTGCCACCAAGAAAACCGTCTTCAATGTGAGGTCTTTTAGTGAAGCAGTGGACAATGGCTCAAACGGGGGAGCCAGCAAGGCCTCCAAAACCAGATTCAAATCTCACGGAGGAACAGCACAGCGCCGTAGCAGCCGCATGAGACACACCGCCCTTAAAAACCGCCGGACATTTGCTTGGGCCCCGAGAGACTGACCCTGCACCTTCCCCCGGTAGCAGGAAAGGGCAGCTAGCTGCACACGCAACGAACTAGCCGCCAAACCCTTATCCACACCATCCTGCAAGAAGGAAAGGATCTGCGGCACGGAAGCTCCCAACGGACGGACGGTACGCTCTGAACACCAAGCCTCAAAGATGCGCCAGACGCGAATGTACGCCAGAGAAGTTGATCGTCTACGAGCCCTCAGCAAGGTCGAAACGACCGCCGGCGAATAACCCTTAGCGGTCATCCGAGCCCTCTCAAGAGCCATGCCGTAAGCGAGAACCGAGCTACCTGAGGCATGCGCAACGGGCCCTGACTCAAGAGATCGGCCCGCTGAGGGAGCCTCCACGGGCGATCCGCTAACAGTCGCACCAAATCCGCGTACCACGGTCGCCTGGGCCAATCGGGCGCCACCAGCACCACGAGGCCCCGATGACGCTCTATGCGCTGCACTACCCGGCCTATCAGAGCCCAAGGTGGGAAGACATAGAGCAACTCCTCCTGCGGCCAGGGCTGTGCCAGTGCGTCGAGCCCTTCCGACATCCGTTCTCGCCGTCTGCTGAAAAAGCGATCCACCTGAGCCGATTGGAAGGTCGCCATGAGATCCATTAGGGGAACACCCCAGCGCCTTACCAGAAGCGCGAAAACCTTGGGGTGAAGGACCCACTCTCCCGGGTCCACCCTTCGGCGACTCAGAAAATCCGCCGCTACATTCTCTATGCCTGCCACGTGCTGTGCCGACAGACACTGCAGATGCGATTCGGCCCAAGCCAGCAACTGAGCCGCCTCCTGCTCCAGCGCCACGCTGCCGGTGCCGCCCTGCCGATTTATGTAAGCGACTGTGGTCGCATTGTCCGAGAGAACCCGCACCGCCTGCCGTGCAAGAGTCCCCCGAAACGCTTGTAGAGCCAGAAACATCGCTCGCATCTCCAACCGATTGATGGACCATTCCTTCTCCACCATCGACCACAGGCCCTGGGCATACGCGTCCCCGCAGCACGCCCCCCACCCCAGAAGACTGGCATCCGTGATCAGCAGCTTCCAGGACGGGGGTTCCAAGGGCATGCCCGCGGCTAGATTCTCCGGGCATAACCACCACCGAAGATCCTGACGGACCGCCTGGGGACAGATCAAACGCCGAGATAACGCATCGCGCTGATGAGACCAACGCCGGAGGAGCACGCTCTGAAGCTTTCGCATATGCGCTCTGGCCCAGGGCACCACCTCTATTGTCGCTGCCATCGTGCTGAGCAACTGGAGATACTGCCACGCCGTGGGCGCAGGTTGCCGGAGAAAGTGCCGCACCAGCTCCCGCAACGCTCGCGCCCGCTGATCCAGCAAGAACCCTCTCGCTTGAAGCGTCTCGAAGCGCACCCCCAGGTATTCCAACGACTGCGAGGGAGTCAACCAGCTCTTTGCAAAGTTGACCACCCAGCCCAGACTCTGTAGCAACCGCACCACCTTGGCGGTGGCCTCCACACTCTCCGCCTGAGACTTTGCCCGAATTAACCAATCGTCTAGATAAGGATGCACGAGCACCCCCTCCTTGCGAAGAGCCGCCGCTACAACTACCATGACCTTTGTGAACGTGCGTGGCGCCGTCGCCAGACCGAAGGGCAACGCCTGAAACTGAAAATGTCCCATGGGAACCGCAAAGCGCAGGTAGCGCTGGTGCTCCCGCCGAACCGGGATATGCAGGTAAGCCTCCGTGAGGTCGAGCGAAGTCAGAAACTCCCCCTGCCTGACGGCCGCTATGACAGATCGAAGGGTCTCCATGCAAAAGTGAGTTACCCGGAGGCACCGATTGACCCTTTTAAAATCAAGGATAGGCTGAAAGGAACCCTCCTTTTTCGGCACCACGAAATAGATGGAGTACCGACCGGAACCGCACTGGTCCTCTGGCACCGGAACGATGGCCCTGAGGCGCAACAACCGCTGCAATGTTTCGCAGACGGCCCTCCGCTTGAGCGGAGCACTGCAGGGCAAAAGAACAAAGGAATCTAACACGGGACAATGAAGCTCGAGAGCGTAGCCCTCCCGAATTACCTCCAGAACCCACTGATCTGACGTAAGTTGGACCCAGGCAGGGTAGAACTCCCGCAACCGCCCTCCTACGGGAATTACCGCCACCTGAGCCCGCCTCATCTCATTGGGGCCTTTTACCAGAGGCGGAAGGAAAGGCGGAGAAACCTCTGCCGGCTCCTCTGAAGCCACGAAACCCCTGGCTTCTAGTTGGGAACCGTCCACGCTGGGGCAGACCAAAACGAGCCGCCCGAAAACGGCGAAAATCCCGAGGAGCAGCTCGAGACCCAGAGGCAGCCCTGACCAGCTTTGGTTTATCCTCTGGAAGACAACCCCCTTTAGACTCACCGAGATCCTTAACCAGCTTTTCCAAATCCTCACCAAATAACAACTTACCCCGAAAGGGAAGTTTACTGAGACGAGCCTTGGAGGAACTATCGGCCGCCCAATTGCGCAACCATAAATACCGGCGCGCCGCTACCACAGAGGCCATCGACTTAGCTCCACTACGGATGAGATCATAATGAATGTCCGACAAATAGGCGGCCCCAGACTCCAAACGCGCCGCATCCTCTACCTGCGCTGTCCCGACATCTCCCTGTAATCGCTGGGACCAGCGCAAGCAACCTCTTGCAACCCAAGCCCCCGCCACGGCGGCTTGCATAGAGAGGGCACATACATCAAACACCTGCTTCAACAGCATATCCAACTTCCTATCCTGCACATCTTTCAATGCCGCGGCGCCCTCAACCGGTATCGTAGTCTTCTTAGTGACTGCTGACACCGCCGCATCAACCTTGGGAGACCGAAAAAGCTCCCTATCCTGATCCGACAAAGGATAAAGGTGCGACAAGGCCCGAGAACCCCGTAGCGCCGATTCAGGTGAGTCCCACTCCTCCTGAATCATCCCTCTAAAGACTCTATGCAGGGGAAAGACCCGCTGAGACTTTCGCACCGCCTGGAGCAGAGGATCCTCCAGAGCATCATCCGACGCCGTCGCCTCCGTCGGCATATTCAACGTTTTGAGAGTCTCGGCAATCAAGGCCGGAAGCTCTTCCCTCCGAAACACCCTGACGAGCAGACTATGCTACTCCGAGTCAGGTAACTCTCCCTCCTCGAGCTCCTCACCAGAGGAGTTATCCAGGTCCACGTCCTCCGCCCCGAGGGTTTCCCCCAGATGAGACGGAGAATCCTCCTCCGCGGACCCCTTGGCCACTTTCACAGGAGGAGCGCCGTCCTCCGTCCGAGGCAGGGGCCCTGGACGTTTCAGCCCCTCCGAAGCACGAGCCGAAGAGACTAAGCCGGGTTGCAGGAGCGCAAAAGCTTGTTGCATGAGAGAGAAAAAATCTGGTGGAATCCCCGGAGCAAGGGCCCCCGAAGTCTGACCCTGCGAAGCCGAGGACCCCTCCCCAGGGGAAGACTCCGACCCCTGAAAATCCAGAGTCGGAGGTAAAGCTGGCATCTCACCTAGCGGAAGCTCCTCACCTGCGACAGCCGGAGAAGGAGCTGAAGCTTCCATAACATTGGAAGCCAGAGTACAGGACCCACACACGCTGGACCCTGTCAGCAAACCCCGCTTAGCTCCACAAACCACACAGCGTGGCTTCGCAGGCATACTCAGAGGGAAGCTCTCCTGCCACCCCCTGTCTGTGGGTCCGCAGCACAGCCCAGCAAAAAGGGAACTTGTGAGGCTGAAGCCAGAAAACCCCCGTTTAAAAGTAAAGTTTTTTTTTTGTTTGTTTTTTAAATTCTGCACAAACTATGATGCTAAGACACCCCCAGCCAAACCCAGGTGGTCTGCAGCCAAAACGAGGGTTAAAAAGCCCAGAAAAAGCAAATTAAAAGCAAAAAATCAAATCGGGATTTTTTCAAAATGGCCGCCGCAGCCGATTCCCGCCGAAAAAACCACGCAACAGGCCACCCCGAGAGAAATAGAAAATCAAACTTAGGCACCCCCCCCTGCTAAATCCAAAGGGGCCCCCAAAAATAGAAAAGTAAACACCTTCTACTCACCACAGCAAGATGGGGTGAAGGAGAGAGGGAGAGATGCAGCAGCCTCGCTGGAGCTCAGCCTGACTGTGGCTTCAGCTCCAACACTAGCAGCAGTCTGTCAGCTGTCCTGCCAACTCCGGGCCACTGCTGTTAGCCTGCAACCTGCTCCTCACCCTTCAAAGCGGGTTCGGGAGCAGGGAGGCACAGAAATATCCTTGTGCTGACTGAACCCCACAGTGCTCGTTTAAACAATGGGGCAGGTAAAGGAAAGAAGTAAAAGTTAGAGGAAAGGCAAGAGGAGGGAGGGGGGAAAAGGGGGGGGGGCAGATGGAGCCAGAGGAAGAAATCTCCTGCACCAGCACAGCTCCTGCAATAACAAACCCAGAAGGGCAAATCAATAAAAGTAAAGTCAAACTGAAAGGTAAATGTATTCTATTTAGCTCTGCCTATATCCCTAACTGAGCCCAGAACCAGGCTCAGAATCTCCTTCAGCTGCTTGGAGACTGAAAGTACTGGTGAGAGGGGGCGGTCCTTGCCTACTTATACTGGTGCCAGCAAAGCGATGGTGTATTTCAGTCTCCAAAGCTGCTGGAGGAGGTTGACAACTCTATGGTTCCGGGACTGGACTAGAGGGACGCTAAGGAAGTAACCCTTTCCCCTTAATGTCTAGTGTCAGTGGTATATGATTGAAAAGTGAGCCAGTTAATACAGAGTATTTAGATTTTCAGAAGTCATTTGAAAAAATCCTCATGAAAGATTCCTCAGCTAATTAAAAAATGATGGACTAGGAGGCAGGGTCTTATCATGGATTGATAACTTGTTAAAATCTGGGAAACTCAGAAAAGAATTAGATGGTTAATTTTCCAAATGGAAAATGTCAATAGTGAGGTGTCCCATGGATCTTTATTGAGAACTGTGCTATTTAACATTTTTATAAATGATCTGGAAAAGGAAGTAAAAAGTGAGGTGATCAAATTGATGAATACCACAAAATTATTCAAAGTCACTAAAACTGCAGAGAATTGTGGGAAATTGCAGAAGGATCTTTTCAGACTTGGAGAATGGGCATCTAAGTGCAGATGAACTTTAATGGGGACAAGTGCAAGCACATAGAGACAAATAATCCCAATGACTGGTACAAAATGCTGGTTTCTCTGTTAAGAGTCACCAGCAAGGAAAAAGATATCTGTCGCCTGTGGAATAACCAGATAAAGGTACTGCGAAAGATATCCCATGACACTATCCAGATAGTGCTGCTGAATATCTCCACAGACTGCCTTGGGGGGGGGGGGGGGGGCAGTGCTGGCCATTACCTGTATAAATTCTACCCTTATGTGGACAGTCTATTCATATAACTTAGGACAGCAAAAAAGTTGTCCTGAGTGCTATCCGGTAGGCTATCTGGATAGTTCCTGCTGCTGGTCACTGTATCTGGACATTCAGCATTGCTGATTATCCAGACACCAGCTCTATATTTTAAAGTTATGTTTAAATATCTGGAGTTTTGAATATCAGCTCGAGAAAACATTGGTCTTATCTGGAATCCCTCCACCCCATCTCCCTGCTTAGATTGCTTTTTCATAAGTCTCCACGCTCTTGCAGACTTACCAAATTATACAATGGAGTCCCTGTCTTCAATCAAACTCCTGCTTTTTAAACTACATTTGAAACTTCACATCGCTTTATGCCTAGTTCTCCCTGGTGCACACTTGTCTCCTCGGAAGAAAAGGTCTGGCAGTCTACCTCTGATCATACCTTGCCCAGGAAACCCAGGGGCTGCTGGGTCACTAGGAGTCAACACTGACTTGAAAGCACTTAAAACCCCCCAGAAAAGTAGACTATAAGTGCCACAAACAGGGGCTCTCTCTTATGCATATCTGTAGAGCACTGCACACGCCTTGCGGTTCTACACAGATGCTTGGGAGTGATAAATACAATCTGTCTTTGCAAAAAGGAGCGACGGATCTCACACACTTTGCTAGTGCCACCCGTATTTTCTCCTCCTCCAGCTTTGCTTGAATTTCTGCCTGCAAAGCTTTTTCCACCTGCCATTTCATGGTCTCCAGGTCCTGTATTTTCTTTCTATGCTGCACTGCTTCTTCCTCTTTCTGGGCCATTTCCACCTGCATATTTGACTGGGCCTAGGATAGAAAGGAGACAAGAAATGAATAGGAAGAATGGGAACAAGGCAGCTTTGATATTCCCTTTCCTTCGGTTTTGCAGGAATGCGCTACTGGCATTGATTTAGAGTTTGCCTGAATGGAGGGCACCATGCTGAGGTTTCAGATGGTTCATCAGTTCCACTAGAGCTGCAGCTCTTATCCTTTTCTATTGTGGACCCTAGTACATGGAAAGAAACATTGATCTCTCTAAGTTTCTTTTCTGACGTTTTTAGGGCAGGAGAGTCACCATAGGCGGGCCTGAAGGGGCCATGGCTCAGCCACTTTGGAGTCATGCCCACCCAGTTAGTGACAGCGGCACACGCCAATAAGAGCACCAGGGACGGTGTCACCATCCACTCAACCCAGTGCCCGGCCATGTTAATCTTGGGCCCTGCTACAAAAATCAGACCTGGCTATGCCACTGTTTTTGGGGATCCTGCATGAGAAAGTGGAACTGGTTGAGGGCGTTTTTAGAGAGGGCACCCAGTGGTACTGAGTACCAGCATTTTTTTCATTGCCTGTACAATTGACCATGGTCCTCATAGAGTATATTAATGAAAGAGCCCTGCATGTGCGCACTGGTTCCTTTTTGCCTAGGAAAATTACATTGCATACACATCTTGGTAGTTTTGCATTTGACATGTTAGGGCAATAGCTCACAAGACTTACAAGTAAATTTTCAAAGGAAAAGAAAACTTTTGCTCAAGTGGGCATATGAGTAAGAAAATACTCACAGGCTTTCACTTGCTTTACAAATTCAAATAAAATTTCTGCATATACTTTTTGGTTCTTTCTCTTACTTGCTGCACTGCAAAGAGTTGAGCCCAGGGACAGCTTTAGAGCAGGAACCCAGAAAGCATAGGCAGAATTTCCATTTTAATCTAGGAGGATGCAGGAGGAGTTTTGTTTTATTATTTAAAAATAAATTGGAGAGAGAGAGAAAGGGGACTCTTGGATTGCTGGATGGTTTTATATTTTTCAAGAAGACATAGCCAGCTAGCTCTGGTTTTCAGTACTAACTAGCAGAGTTTAGGCAATTATACAGATAAGTTTAACCAGTTAGATTTAGGGGTATATTCAACAAAGATTCTAAATGGGGTTTGGTCCTTTTACTTACAGGGCAGTGAATAAATTAATCCAAGTGCTGGTAGGTTCTTAGTGCTATGAGCATTTAGTGTTCAGCTAAAGTCAATGGAGGTATTTTATGCAAAGGATCCCTTCAGATCCTTACCAATCCCACTTGCTTTGGGTGTAGGACTATTCCATTTCTAGCTTTAGCAAAAGGTGCATACTATCTTGATGTAGCATCCCCCTCCTGGAATGGCTGCTTTGGTTTTGTCTGCTCTGTATATAACCCCAGTGCACAGGATGTGAGGTATGGTTTATGTGTGGTTTTCAGTGTGCTTGTTGATTTCAGTTTGGTTTTAGTGTGTGTGTAGAGGCCCTGCTTTGACGTCAGCTTTTATTTTATTTGTGTCCAATATCAAACCAGCCCTTCATTTCTGAATTATCTGCTTGTGAAGATTGGAGAGTCTGTCCGAGGTTTTACCCACCCCTCTATCAGAATGTGGAGAGAGACTGGAGAGCTGGCCTGCGATCCAAACCCCAAAGAGGAAACCGCTGTAAAGGAGAAGATGTTGCCTGCTGGAAGAGGTACAGTTGAGTGACTGCCCACGAGGTACACAGAAAGGATTAGAGGAATAGGATCCCAGTAAGGAGGGAGAAAAGACACTGTAATCTGATAAGTGCTTAGAAACCCTAAACCAAGATCCTTCTGCCAGCAGCAAAATGTATAAATATTTAAACTGGGATCACAGACACAAATACCCCAAAGGGACATAATCTGTGTTACCTCAGGCTGTGTATCTTGTGATACTGAACAATATAGACTGTTCTGTGACCTGCCCTGCAGAACCTGCCTGCAATCCTAGGACAAGGGTGAGGTTACATATTTATGTAAGGGATCTCTTCAGGACCCTTACCAATCTCACGTATTTGTTGTGTAGGACCATTCCATTTCTAGCTTAAGAGTAGATGCACACCATCTTGCTGTAACATTCCCCTTCAGGGACAGCTGTTTTGGTTTGGCTTGATTCATATATAATCCCAAAACACAGGGACATGTGGTTACATGGTGTATGGTTTTCCTTTTGGATGTGAAGCTTTTGGTGTCTTTGTACAGAGGCGTAGTCTTGCTTTATTTTTGGGTCCAGTGTGGAATCAGCCCTTGATTCTTGAATTGTCTGCTTGTGAAGATTGAAGAGGCTGCCAGAGGTTTTTACCCACCCTCCTGTCCAAGTGTGGAGAGAGACTGGAGAGCTGGCTTATTACCCAAGCCTAACTGAGGAGTCTGTGATACAGGAGAGGATGTTGCCAACTGGAAGAGGCAGTGAGATGACTGCCTATAAAGTACGAAGTAAGGATTAAAGGAATAGGATCCCAGAAGGAAGGGAGTAAAGACACTGCAATCTGCCCTAGGCCAGCAGCAGAACTGATATATATTTAAACTGGGATTACAGAAACAAGTTCCCTTCAAAGACACTACCTGTGTTACTCTATACCAGGGTGTATATAAAGTTTTACTGAACTTTACATACAGTATTTGTTATTGTCTGAGCTGTATATTGTACTACAGTAAAGAGAACTAGAGCATCCAATCTGGAGTCAATAGCATCTTTAATTCATTTGCTAAGGGCCCTTCCATGCCCCCCCCCCCCCGAGATAGCCCGTCCATTGTGTGAGAATATTGTTCGCACAGGGCCCCGCACGAACCTCATTCACAAACAATGATAATATGAGGGAAAACACCGCTCCATGCTGGCGGCTTTGTGGAGCTAAGCAGGGGCCTCGCGCAGACTTCCCCGGCTCCCTCTGCAGCAGCTTAGGCAGCCATGGGGCTCTTCGGGGGGGGGGGGGTCTAGGATAGGACAGAAAATGGCTGATGGGGGGTTAGGATTGGAAATGGGCCATTGGGGAGGCTTGGACTGGAAATGGGCTGATGGAGGACTGGGCTAGGACTGGAAATGATCTGATGGGGGGGGGGGGCTAGGACTGGAAATGGGCTGATGGGAGGCTGGAATAGGACTGGTAATGGCTGATGGGGAGCTAGGATTGGAAATAGGCTGCTGGGGGCTGGAAATGGGCTGATGGGGGGCTAGGATTGGAAATGGGCTGATGGGAGGCTGGAATAGAACTGGAAATGGCTGATGGGGAGCTAGGATTGGAAATGGGCTGATGGGGGGCTTGGACTGGAAATGGGCTGATGGAGGGGCTTGGCCTGGAAATGGGCCGATGGGGGGCTGGAGTAGGACTAGAAATGTCTAATAGGGGGAGCTTGGACTGGATGGCTGATGGGCTAGGTTTGGAAATGAGCTGATGGGGGGCTGGAATAGGACTGGAAATGGCTGATGGGGGGCTAGGTTTGGAAATGGGCTGATGGGAAGCTTGGACTGGAAATGGGCTGATGGTGGCTGGAATAGGACTGGAAATAGCTGATGGGGGGCTAGGATTGGAAATGAGCTGATGTGGAGTGCTAGTACTGGAAATGGGTTAATGCAGGGGGATGGGAGAATGGAACTAGAAGGGAGTGGATGCTGGGTGGGGCTGGAACTAGAAGGTACTAATGTTGGGGGAGGACTAGAAGGGGATGGGGCTGGGGGAGTGAGGATGGAGAGGGGAAAATATATTTTGTGTGGGAGGGAAGAAAAATCTATGATTGGCCGTGTATTGGGATAGTAAGTGGGGATTGAGGATGGAAGGGTGAAATTTGCGTGGATGAAAAAGAAATAAAGAAAGAAATGGAGGAAAGAGCAAAAGGGGAAAGATCAGTATGTTAAAACAGATATATAGAGAGAATGGAAAAATTCTAGAATAGAGAAGAAAGGACAAATTGACAGCTCGTAGAAGACAGGAAAAAACCAGAAGAAAGTGACTGGAGCAATTGAAACTGAAAAATAAAATGCCCAAAGAAAAGGTAGAAAAATACTTTGTTATTTTGAATTTATTAACAGGAATATGTCAGCTCTGGGAAATATGCATTGCTAACGTCTTTGAGTTTTTGTTTAGTGCAAGAGGAAATTAATTTATAGTTTTATTTCTCCAGTATTGTTGTACGTTCCAACTTTGGCCTTTGGTGTTCCCAGTTTAATTATTGTCTTCCTATTTCTAAATTCTCATCCCTTATTCTTTGTTTGGTGACGGTCTATGTTCTGCATGTGTCACCCAGCTGAGGTAGTCTGTTCATGTAGTTTCTATTTGACATTGCCACTTGTTCTCTTTCCCCAGTAGGAGATGTATTGTTATTCTCTGAGATGTATTGGTTTAATATTTGCAGTGTTGCCTTTTGATAGGTAGGGTTTGGTGCTTTGTGGGTCCTGGTAGTGCTGTTACGATACGGCAGGTTTGCTATGGGTTCTAAATGAAACAACCTCAAAAAACCCCCACCAGTGGAAAAAATTAAGCACATCAAGAAAAATATCCACCAAACATACCAAATCCCACAGTAAATCTTTTTTACATTTGTCGGAGCCAACCGAGGGAGGGCTGGGATTGTACACCAACCCCCTCCAGACGGTAAACTCCTTTTATTATTTTTTATTAGTTTTAAAAAGTGATCCCAAGCCGTGAGGACGACGTTTTTGTTGCCAGAAAGAGAGGTGTCTTGCACTTGATACAGGAGTTCATCCGAAACATGCACGTCGTGCAGCTTCATTTATGGCGACTATCTTTTTGGGTCTGAATAAGATTCTCTATGGGAAAGGATAAGATAAGTGACTGTGTAATACAACTATTTCTGGAGTGAAAAAATAATAAAAGGAGTTTACCGTCTGGAGGGGGTTGGTGTACAATCCCAGCCCTCCCTCGGTTGGCTCCGACAAATGTAAAAAAGATTTACTGTGGGATTTGGTATGTTTGGTGGATATTTTTATTGATGGGTTCTAAATGGGCAGTGCTTATAGTACTTCCTAATGTGTCTGGCGGTTGGCATTGGAGTATAGTAATGTAGAAATTTGGTAGTATTTCTTTATCCAGACACTCATTAAGAGGCATGTTTACTAAACGTTAGTGCACGTTGACATTATGCAAATATTTGTGCAAATGAGGCACATTATGCAAATGAGGCCCTGCAATGAGTCTTCGCATATGGCCCCGCACCCATCTTTGGGCTGCCCCTGCCCCCCCCCCCATGGAGAATCTGCTCCACTGTCAATAAAGGTATGTGCTGGCTAAATGAAGAAGAGATCCTTGGATATACCGTATTTATTCTGTGACCTGACCCTTGCGGGACCCTGCCTGCCACCCTAGGGCATGGTGGAGGGGGGGGGGGATTTACATTTATTTGTTTTGGATTTAGCTGATGCTTTTCTCAGAAGTTTAAATGAGTTACATTCAGGTATAGCAGGCATTTCCCTGACCCTGGAGAGCTTATAATGTATGCTTGTACCTGAGGCAATGGAGGGTTAATGTCTTGCCTAAGACCACAAGAAGCATCATTGAGATTTGAACCCTGGTTCCCAGCTTGTTGCTCGAACCATTACACCACAAAGGAAGTAAACTCCTTCTACTAGGTTTGGAAAGGCTTTTGAGTGTTTGGGAAGTGAGAGCACTTATTTGTTTGTTTGTTTGTTTGTTTTTTAAAACAGGGAGATAGGTAGAAGGGATTTTGAGTGTGTCCTACCTTTTCTTAAAGGACTGGAAGGGGATTGGGAGAGTTAGACTGCACATATCTTAAAAAACAAGCTTACTCTCTCAAAACAAATGGGGAGAGGATGGAGGTTCAGGCTCTAGCATCTTTTATCTTTTATCTTTTATTTTTAATCAGATGGAATAAGGAGTTATTTGCAAATACTAAATTTTTCTGGTCATATTTAGCTAATTAGTCCATTAAATCTTATGAAAATTGACTTCTTACCCAGTTATGCAAGCAAATTCCTTTGAAAATTGTCCTCCATAATCCTCAGATGTCAATACATAAACAAGTTCAAAGTAAGCTACCAAGAGTTGAAAGACTTTATCATAACCCCTTCACTGGTCCCTCAAAATCCAGGTCTTACCTTGACATTCCCTTCTTAGCACGGCCTGGTCTCACCTGCTCGGTACTCAGCGGCCTTGCTAGTGTGACTTCTTATGTGCCTGGCAGTTCTAGCACTCCATGAGCCCCAGACTTGGATTTCGGGAGCTCCTTGAGCTCCAGTCTCACCTCCTCAACCTGCTTCAATTGCTTCTCCAATGCCCGATGCAACGTTTCTTGCTGCTGGAGTGTTTGCTGCTCTTTTACTTCCCACCGGTTATTCATCTGATCCTGAATCTACAAACAAAACCTGCAAAAGATTAAACTCTAAACACAGATACAGAAGTTTTCAGACATACGCTGAAAAGGGAAAAAAAATATTTTGGGTCAGACACTGTCTCTTTAACCTCTTAGCCTCAATGGTGTTTTGAGGATTCATTTTTGTTAGGTTGAAAATTGTCTGGGGCCTGTTTATTAAAAACCATAGCAGTAGCGTGTGATTGCACCGTGAAACTAGCACGGAGGCCCGTGTCATCTTTAGGGGACATGCGCATCTGTCCTCTTGCCATGTGTGGTGCCTATGGCACTGGGAAAACTGGCACTCAAGTGTACTTAATGCCACCCCACTGAGGTAATATCGTGTGCCTGCACTAATGGCAAAAATGGCCATTTAGTGTTCACCCAAAATGCCATCTCTAACTGTGATGAGCCGTCAACACCCACACTCTACCCCAACCCGCCCAGTCCCCACACAGTTGTGCACTGTCCAGATAGCGTGAGAGTTCTAGCATGAGGTCCTATGCTAACTTTTAACCCAGTGTGTCTTACCACGCGCTAAATCCCTTACTAATGGTTAGCGTAATTCAGTAAAAACGTCTCTCTGTCTCAATGAATTATTCTTTTTCTCCAACACTCCAATATAATCATTTAACAATTATCATGAGCCTCTTAAATGAGGTAAACTGTTTGGTTCTTATGTGTATTTGACAAAAAAGGGCATCTATGATTAGATTTATCAACTCTGGGCATTATTTTTAATTGAAATCTCAAGAAATGTGAAAGGGTCCTTTCAGAAACCATAAGAAAATATTCAGCAGCCCATGAGGAGACTTCCAGGAAACTCTAAGAATACTGAGGGGTGTGTGAAGAGAAATGCTGAAGTAGGCCAACATAGGGACCTGAAGAAATATACTGAGAGAAAAGTAGAGCACAAATTTAAAGAAATAACGGGACAGCATTTAGGAAACTTTATAGTGACCCCAAGAACTACTAAATATCACTGAAGAGACTCCAAGGAATACCTAGCAAACTATAGAAAGATTCTGGAAAATATAGGGAGTGTGCAGTGTAGTGATACTGAGGGAAGAGTTTAGAATCGGGACGTTCTTTTCAACAACCTCCGTATGTCTCTTGATCCTCCTGCAGTACCTGGAGCTCCCTCTCTTTCTCTGCCTTTCTTCTTTCTCTCTCTTGCCTCTGGACTCTGCGTTTTAGCTTGAGGTCTTTGTGTAGGGAGTCCTTATGCTCTGCCTGAAGCCCAATCGCCATCTGGATGGCTGCAAAGAAAGAAAATGAAAGGAGATGAATAAGAAGTGGTGATGGCGTGTGTAGCCCCTGTCTCGGGTACAATATAAGACATAGGGTTCATTCCTAGGATGTCACACAAAACCTGGCATGGCTTCGCCCACAGAAGGGATCCATCCTTCAAGGCCCAGAATGAATGACTTAATAGTCTAAGGCAGGGGTGGCCAGCTCCAGTTCTAGTGCACCACAATCCAGCCTGGTTTTCAGGATTTTTCTAATGAATATTCATGAGATATATTTGCATACAATGGGGGGCAGTGGGTGCAAATATAACTCATGAATATTCATTAGGGACATCCTGCAAACCAGGCTGGATTGTGGTGTACTAGGACTGGAGTTGGCCACCCCTGGTCTAAGGGGACACTATACAAAAAGGGTAATTTTATAACAAAGGGACTAATATTTCAAAGTCCTTATCTGGATGACCACAGAGGTTCCCTGGATAAGGACAGAGAGAGAGATTCAGCGGCACTACCATATCTCCACCGATCGCCCCATCGCTATCTGGATAATGCAGGGGTGGTCTGTGGGCTGAGCTACGGCGATGTGGCTGCTATCGGGATGCCACATGCACAGAAAAGATTTCATTCTACCTGGTCAAATGACGTCTTTTCTGTGGCTGTGTCTTCTTCCTTCATTCTGATTTTTGGTCAATTTTGGTTTACTATCTGGATGATGGCAGCAATTATGCGGATAGTGGTGATTTTCAGCCGCCATCTGCATAGTTTAGGCTGGCAGAAAAGCTGGCCTAAATTAATATGCGAATAAATTATCTGGATAAGAGCTGAAAACTGCCAGATAATTATCCATCTAATCTCCACCGTTATCCAGACAGTTTAGGCTGGCAGAAAAGCTGGCCTAAATTAATATGCGAATAAATTATCTGGATAAGAGCTGAAAACTGCCAGATAATTACAAGTCCCTGATTCTATTCGAAAGACAAGTCAGAAGACAAGTAACACAGCTTTCTCATACTTCGCCCCTACGTTATGGAACAACCTCCCGTCTGAAATCAGAGAAATCAAGGACCTTCAATTATTTAGAAAAAATCTAAAAACCCATCTATTTACTCTGCACTACAATAACCTCCACATTGAAGATAATCCTAACACAGAGAAAACCACCGATCATCAGTCACTCACTGACCCTACCTAGACAAGGCATAAAATCTTTCCCACACATTCACATTGCTCACCTAGTTAAGCTTACTCTTTGAAAGCAAGTACTTGTCGCTAATGTGAATAACTGTAATTTAATGTAAATATATCCCTTTACTGTTGATATACTGTTGGTAGCCTGTTATCTCATTGTATTTTTTTTTTGAGTTACATTTAATAGTTGAATGTTCATTGTTCTAAATCTGTTCTATGTAAAATAATAGTACTCTATTATTAAAGTTTATGTTACTTGTAAACCGCCACTGATCGCTGGAAGTGGTGGTATAGAAAAGATGTGTAAATAAAATAAATAAATAAATAAATAATAAATAATTATCCCTCTAATCTCCACCGTTATCCAGACAGTGGCCAAACAATCTGGCTATTCAGCTGCAGTCGCTGTGCGGATACCGCCGCTGAATAAATATCTGGTGGATATTTAAATGCGGAGGCTGCTCACCACAGTGTATCCATATCCCCCTATTTGAATACTGAGCGGAGACTGCCTAGGCTGGAAAGGCACACAGACGCATATGTTGCACCTGTTATGTAAAGGCAGCGTGTGCTCCTATATGCCTTAATAAAATGACCCTAGGGAAATTAGATGTACAGGGTGGCCCAAAAAAAGTGAGAACATCTTGTAAATTAAAAGCTTAAACAGTTTACTTATTTACCTTTTTTAGCTACATAACGTCTTTATTTCGACAATTTCCGGTCGCCATCTTTTTTAAAAAATTTGTCAATCGTTTACATCTGTCTTTTTGAATTTTAAAATAACTTATATGCTACGAGATGTTCTCAGTTTTTTTGGGCCACCCTGTATATGTGCGCACCTGCTCCATGGCAAGTATAATTGAGTGTGAATATGTGTATATTTTAGAAAATATACACATAAGTGCCAGTCCTGTCCCTGGTCTTCCTATTCTCTACCCCCAGGAATGACTACACATATATTATGTAAAAGTAGGTGATACGTTTCTGTGTGTCTACATTTTACATGCCTATACCTCGAGGCAGGGCTTTTTTTGAAGGAGTACGTGGTGGTACCGAATAAGAACATAAGAAATGCCATTCTGGGTTAGACCAAGGTCCATCAAGCCCAGTATCCTGTTTCCAACAGTGGCCAATCTGGCTCACAAGGATCTGGCAGGTTCCCAAAAAGGTACACAAAGTTCCACAGTGCTTGTCCTGGGGTAAGCAGTGGATTTCCCGGGTCTTCTTTAATAATGGTTTATAGACTTTTCCTCCAGGAACTTGTCCAAACCTTTTTTTAAACCCAGCTACACTAACAGCTTTTACTCCGTCTTCCGGTACCAGTACCAGCGCCTTTTTCACTACCTGCTAAAATTGACTCATAGTCCTCATGCATTAATGAAAGAAATCTGCATATGAGTACCAGCACCTATTTTTCTAGGAAAAATGCACAGCCTCTAGGCAAGTTTGTAAGAGCCTACTTGAGCAAATAAAATGCCGTTCTACATACTCAAGCCCCTTATAAACTTACCCCTGAAGTTTGAGCATTCCAGAAATAAAGGGGTCAATGTTCAGAACAATTTATATGCATACTGGTTGCCTGCATCTACTGTATATCAATCTGCTGCCGGTAGACAGTCTGCCCATATACAGATAGTGGCTGGCTGAATATCTGTCTAACCGCTCTACCACTATCCCTATAGAGATGGGGCAGAGTTAGGGCGAGAACCATGAATTATCCATATGGTGGCAATATTCAGCCTCTAGACAGATAACCTATGTAGCTACTTTAGACCTGGTGAATAGCAGCCCTAAAGTAAAAAGCACTGGCTATCCCTATAGCGGCTGAATATTGCTATTCTATAGCCCCAAAGTTGGTTCAAGGTGTTGGCACCCTCCTGACTGTCAGAATCTATTGTTTAACTCTGAGTGCCCAGGTCTTTGCTGCGCTCCAGAAGCTGACACCTTAGGCAACCACTTAGTGTGCCCAATAGTTGGGCCGGCTCTGACTGGTAGTCAGTAGTGACTGCTTATATTCAGTGCTGTTGTATATATGTAATTTTTAAAATGCCATAGCCACAGTTTTTAAACTTACACAGACTTTGAAAATGTAACTCAAAGTCTTTACCGGGAAAATTTCTGTGAACATCTTTATTCACACTTGGTACTCAGATCAAGATCCTCTTTCCCCATGAAAGAAAGAATCAGAGTGAAAGGTTTATTTTCCATAGACTAGCAGGATTAATCTGACACAAATAAGTAACGTCACGGCATGGCGCTAAGGCAGAACAATGTGTATGATGCTGTTTTGAACCCATGGCATGGACGAACAAGAACGACTGGGGATCACCCTTGTTCCCACTAGACACCAGGGACCCATGGACCCCAGTAAGAGCTGGGAGAGGGGGGGATCATGAGTGGGTTTTCTGGGAGCCATTGGAGAATTCTTTATGCCAGGAGGGGAGATTTGGATTCTGGGGTGGGGGCATCAGGTGGGGGGGGGGGGGATTGCATGCTTCAGGGCTGGGTGGAGAGGGGATGTCAGAGGGATAACTGGGGTGGGGTCAGACCTCGGCCTTTACACCTGTCCCTTTAAGCAGGCACTTAGGAGGCATCTGTAAAATGCCAATGTCCAGAATTTTAATATCGACGTGGATTCCCCTTGTAAAGTGGGAAATACACATCACTATAGTAAGCCTGTCCAAACTATGCACTGTCCACACCCCCTTGACATCTAGATGTGGTAAGCATCCTCACGTGTAAATAGCGGCTTTCTAAAATCACATTTACACATGAATTCAATCTACACATGTAAATGACGCTACTCACACAGCAGGACAAGAGCAGCCCAACCATTAGGACAGAAGCAGCAGCAGATCCCGACATCCCCACTAACGGCCCACACACTCATACGCACAAAGTCAGGTTTAGTATTTGAAAGTAGGATGCCCAGTTACGTACCTTTACAGGATTACTGTGGGAGGAATGGTGCTGGGATCATGATTGTTGAGTTTATTTACAAAATCTTGATGGGGTGGCATAAAGTTGAAGACTCACTCGAGCGCCCAATATCCTTGCACTGGCCCCGCTTGAGATGCTTCAAAAATAACCCCTTTATCTATTATCAATTCCTGCCGGCAGTGCTACATTTTCAGCAAAGAGATGTTGGCTGCTGCAGGGGTGTATGTGAATGAAGACAAGCTGTGTGACTTATGGCTTGGGTGCACCACAGTACATATTAAAGAGAGCTCTGTTCTAGCCCATACATCTGCTAACACCAGGACTATCTGGCTTATTTTCATATGCATCTTCTGTGAGACTACGCCGCATGAATATAGTCTTTTATCCTTATCCTACTGTATCTACATGCTTCATGCCCCAACCCTATTCTCAGACTCCGGCATTTTAATCCTTCCTAATCAACAGCAAAAGTTCTAATGAGGGGCCTCCAAGCAAAATTGTGATGGGGGCCTCTCATTATTGCGCCTGGATCCTAAGTCCCTCCCCCAGATGCACACAACACTCTCACTCTAATTTGTTTGCCGTTCTGCCTCTGCTCCAGCCCCACGGTTGTTGCCTCCTGGGCCAAAGTTTTGAGGTGCGGCTGTTATTGTGAGACTTCAGCCCTGGAGGTATAGCTGCCGGGCCTGGAGTGGAGACAGCTTGGCAAACAAATTAAAGTAAGTTGCTGCACTGCTGGGTGGGCCCTCTTCCTACTCTGGCCCCCCCTACATTATGGGGCTGTTTCCATCCAGCATTCCTTCATTCCTTGTTACCTCAGCCAGCATTCACCATTTCCTCACTAGTACGCTGCCTTCTGCGTTCACTACCACTTCATTGTACTCCAGCATTCATTCTGCCATGTGATTTGTTACCCATCTAGTGCTCACCCCTCCTTGTTACTGACCTCCCCCAGCTTTCACATTTTTCTGTTTACCTCTTCCCCCACCATGGCCCTTCCCCTCGGCATTCACCATGCCACACCTCACCTTAGCCATCTTCAGTATTTAACTCCTCTTTACCACCCCCTCTCCCTAGCAGCCTAGTGCTTAGAGCAGCAGGTTGGATCCAGGGTTAAAATACCACTTATGTTCCTTGTGGCCTTGGTCAAGTCATTTAACCTTCCATTGCTCTGGGTACAAACGTAGAACTAAGCAGTCTAGATGCGTTTTTGCATGTGATAATTGTTACACTGGGGGCATGAAAATTTCCGCATGCTAAATGCCAATCATGCATTAGGATGGTGAATGGGCAGGTTAGAGGCAGAGAGTGGGCATGGTGAGCACACTGCAGTTAGCATGGGGGGAATATTGCACACCGTCAATATTGCAGTTAGCGCAGGTGCACTTACACCACCTTGATAGGTGGCATTGAATAATTCACAAGGGCCCAAACTTTGCTAAGGGGCCTGCCTGTATGGTAACTCTTAGGCACATGCTGGCCACACCTCCGACACTTACCATGGGAGAGTCGCACTTAATGTATGTTGGTTATGGCACAAAACACACATTAGGTGCCAAAACCTAGTACATTTTAGTAAAAGGATCCCTTAGATTGTAAGCCCTCTAGAGCAGGGCTGGCCTGTCCACTAGGCAGGTTAGGTGGAGCCTAGGGCGGCAGACCATGGAGAGTAGCACAGTGGCTTTGTGATGCCCCTTTGGTGCTCATGACAGGACATATGGTGTGCCGCTTCTGACCTCCCTCTGACAGGAAGATGCATTGGAGGGGGATCAGAAGCAGCAGGCCATGTGAGTACCAAAGTGATGACAAAGCTGCCCCTTTTAAACTTTCATGGCCCCCAAGAAGAATCGGTGGCAGCAGGGGAGAGACGGTGGCCACAGGAGGCAGTGCGGGGGAGGGGGGCAGCATGGCCGGGGCACCTGCCTGAGGCAATATAAATCCTTGGGCTGGCCCTGCTCTAGGGATAGGGAAGTACCTTCTGTACCTAGTTTTGAATTACTACTGAGAAGATGTGGGAGCTAAATACAAAAATAAATAAAAAAATAATCATTCATAGATTTCCTGTGCTGTGCCTCCCTCTTCAATATGCAAGCAGTGTGCAGTCAGGACAGCAGAGAGTTGCTGCTCTCTCTGCAGCCTCACCCCACTAGTACCACAGCCAGGGCCACTTCAATTCCTAGTGGGGCTTGGGGCAAACGTTTCTGGTGGACCCCCCTCCATTTGTGGGCCTCCTCCTCCCACTGTTGCTGCTGCCCCTCTCCAGGACTTGCAGCGGAGGCAATACATTAAAAATGTACCGAGGCACCGGAGTTACCTTCTTTTTTGGTGCAGCAGTGCCATTCGCGCTTCAGCCCCCCCCCTCCAATTCATCGGTGCTTTTTTAATGTATTGCTGCCGCTTCATGTCCTGGAGAAGGGCAGAGGGGCAGCAGCAGTGGTAATGGGCACAGGGGAAGGAACAGGGCTGCTGTTACCAATGGGCAGCAGGGCAGCTGGGCCTCCCTTGTGCAGGGGCCTGGGGCAGCTGCCCTTTTGTCCATAGGTAAAAGCGATCCTGACCACAGCTACAAGAAGTAGTTGGGAATGGGGGGGGGGGGGACCTGAAGACAGCACAGCAATTCTTGCTTCCTCTACCTGCAATTTCAGACACTATGGTCCTGCTGCCTACCAGCTGTTCGCTCTTTGACACACAGCCCAGGAGCAGAGAGGGAGAGGCTTTTACAGTGCCAGTCTTAAACAGGTGCCAGCAGCTGGCTTGATCACGTAAAAGTGATCAACCCAAAGTGTTTGTATCCTCTCCAGGCCCATATTTAAGCATAGGCAACTCCCTAGGGTGCTAAATCCAATGATGCCAAATATGAAGGCAAAGGGGAGACTGCTCCTGCTTACTTTAGAGCTGCTTCAGAGGAGCACCAATGTGGCACGATGCTCTTCCTCTGCTCTTCTTATGGCTCTCTAATCTTTTTTTGAGATCTCTTACGATCCCCCTTTTCTACCATCTAGGATCTGCTGTCTAATCTTGTCTATGGGTGCCAAAACCTTAAAGCCGGCCCTGACTCCCATTTTGTTGGTGAGTTATTTAATATTCCACAAGAGTTCAAGCTTCTTGTGATTGTTGTGCTTGAGGACAAGTTAGTATTTGTTGTTTGTTTGAGTCGGTGATCTCTCCACTCGACGAATGATCACTAATTACCTTCTGTGTTCAATCTCATATGCTTGTCTCCCCCTTCTCTCTAAATAGAGATCACTAATGAAGGATAGGACAAGCCCTAAAGTAAAGACCAACCAAAAACGGTTGCCTTTTTATTTTCTCTGTTACCCATCCTCTTTTACTTGTCTTTACTGCACCAGAACATAACCTCCCACCAGTAAAGTCTCTCTGCAGTCAAAACATCCTACATTGGGCAGTGAGAAAATCAAACAACTGGATCTCTTCCTTGCAAAAAGATGATGTTTTTGTATCAACATCAAGGTACACGTTATAAACTGATTACAGGTAGCTTTGCATGGATTACAATGAGGGCTGTGGTATATGAGAATGAGAGACAGAACTGAAATAAGGAGAGATGCACATAAGTTTATCCAAAGTGAGCAGAGCATTCCCAGAGATGGAGTTGGGGAGTTTGCATCTACGCCTTATAAAATATATGTGCATGCATGTAAAGTAACCCAGGAAATTTGTATAAGCCAAAGAACATATGTAAATATTGTGCATAAATTCCCTGGGGTACTTTTCAAACAGAGGTATGCACATATTTTTGTTTTGAAAATTCGCCATTATCAGCATAGGTATAAGTATGTGTTTACCACTGGGGGGAGGGGGATTTGGAAAAGCTTTTACAGTATGTAACGCCTGTTTTACAAGGGATTTTATAAAGCTGCATGACTGTGTATGTATGTAACAAATAAGCTTACAGAAAAAGTGCACCTACTTTTATGCAATCTGCATGTAGGCATTCCTGGGGGTGTACTTTGGATGGATCAAAGTGGACTGTAAATGCCTGTGCCCACATTTGTAAAGAACATGCATAAATTATAGTATTTTATAATTTACATGCCTACTTGTGCACTCTGCCCACACTCTGTGCAAACTCTGCCTATGTGCACGCTTACAGTGAAAGTATGTGTCATTGGGCTGATGTGTGTACTTATAAAACAGTGATCAGTTAAAGTACATATGTAAATGCTTATTTACACAAGTAAATCACTAAAATACTGTGATTTCCTCATGGTGATGGCGTGTAACTTTAGATGGCTTCTTATGAAATTACCCCTTAAGGGCTTCCTTGCATCTTGCTTTAGGTCAATATTTTGTTAGGGATGAGGTCGAGACTTTGACTTCACCATTTTAAAATATGAAATCTTTTTCCTCAGCTGTTCTGTAGTAGATTTACTTAAATATTTAGGATCATTTTCTTTCAGCATGACCCTCTTTGGGCTCAGCTACAGATGGCCTGATATTTTGCTCAGAATTTGCTGGTATTTAGCAAGCCTTTAGATCCTAATGTAGCAAAATCAACCCCACACCATGATACCCCTACCACCAATGCTTGGTGGTCTGAATGAAGGTCTTAGTTGGGAAGGTAGTGTTTCATTTTTGCAAAAAAAATGGTTGTGACCAAAAATTACTCTGTTTGACTTATCTATCCAGAGAATATTATTCCAGATGTCTTGTGGTTCATCTAGATGCTCTCCGTTGAACATGAGGCCTACAACAATGTTATTTTAGAAAGCAGTGATTGCTTCTTAGTTATCCTCCCATGTACACCAGTCCCATTCATCTTTTTTTCTAATAAATAATGTATGATCCCTCACACTAGCTGCAGTGAGAGAGCTTATTTGCTGCATGAAGACCGGGATGGCTTACCATCACCGATGGCACCATAAATTCTGCTTTATATCAAGACATTCATAGCATGTTGGGCTATCTGGTCTGTGAGCCAAAAGTTGGTCATGTAGCAAGACAACAATCCTAAACATTCAAGTAAATCTACTAAAGAATGGATTAAGAAGAGATTTTGTGTTTTGAATTGGCCAAGTTAAAAGCCCCTAACTTAAACCCTATTGAAATGTAGCAAAATCGGAAGCAAACTGTTCTTGCGAGGACGCCCTCAAATGTCACAGAATTGAAACAATTCTATATGGAAATATGGGCAAAATATCTCAAGGAAAAATATGGGGATCGATCAACAGTTATAGGAAATGTCTAAATAAAGTTTTTGCTGCTCAGGGAGGTGCAACCTGTCAATGAATAACAGTTTCACATACTTTAATGCTTGATCTTTTTGTTAGATAAATCAAAATAGCTCAGACAAAAAAAGGATATCTTCTTCTCTTATCAGGGTTTATGTTAGGATCATCCTAGAGGGTTCACAAACTCTCAGTACTGTGGATTAACCGATCTATTAAAAAAATAAAACAGTGCTACCCTGTTCAATTTCATATACGTAAATATTTGGAAGTTTAGTATTAGGAACACTGAGGAAAGTTTAAATGAAGACGTAGCATTCTTAAAACATACTGGATCAGGAAAATGTTCAGACAAAAAAAGGGAAAATTTCTCTCCTACACAGTAAAACTTAGCAACTCTGTAACATAGCAGAATGCATTTTATCATTGCATTCTTTCTGGCAAGACACATTTGAATAAATACCCTGCTAAAAAACATAGCAGGGAACAAACAGGATACTCCTGCACTGGATTCACAGCAGCATGGTGTGTACCCATGAGTCACTAGATGGGCCTCCTAATTTATTCATAATGAACCCTCCACATAGGCCTTGGTATTCATAAAGACTATCACTGAGCAGTCATACACTGCTGGGATTTCTCTAGATACTATAGGATACCCCTTCTCAAAAAGGTTCTAATGAATTCCCTATGCCTTTGCAAGGCAAGGTTAGAGGGGGAAATAAAACATAATAGGAAGAGCTAGAATGGAGTAGAAAAAGAAAACACAAAACATTGCTATTTAAGTTTTTTTAGAGATGGGGCAAGAGAAGAGAGCAAAGAGAGGGTGTCAGATGATGACCCTCTTGGGGGCAATTTCTCCAAATGGGTCAGTTTTGCGCATTATCAAACACCACTGCACTAAGCGAAACTTTTAACCCACAATATAACCAACCTATCCCTTAGAAGATAAATCCATATTCCTCACCAACTGTATTCAAAGATCATCGCACGCTCTTTTTAAATATACCAACCCTTGGGCAACCTTCCATAAGGGAGAAAAAGACCTCGGATAACTTATTAGTCCCACTATGTGGTGAAATCAGTCAGCATAGGGGAAAAACGATTTCACACATCGGTCTTAAAAAACTCCCAATATTAAATTCAACAATCACATTCTTTAAACTGATTCAAAGAAAGTACTTTATTTGATCCTTTAATAAATCTATCAAACATTATATAGGTTATGTTAAGACCGATGATGTGTGAAATCGTTTTTCCCCTATGGTGATTGATTTCGCCACATAGTAGGACTAATAAGTTATCTGAGTTCTTTTTCTCCCTTATGGAAGGTTGCCCAAGGGTTGGTATATTTTAAAGGCGTGTGTGATGATCTTTGTATACAGTTGGTGAGGAATTTGGATTTATCTAAGGGATAAGTTGGGTTATATTGTTAGTTTTGCGCATACCATTACAGTCATGAACCTCACTTCTAAGTTAGGGTATGTGGAGTATGATCTCAGTCTCTCAAATTTACTGCTAATGCTCAGCAAAGTACTTGCACTGTGCCAAAGAGAGCATCCTTCTGGAGTTCATCAGATGTAACTTGTATGGACTACCCAAAGAACAAACTAGTTGGTACCAGAGGAGATCAAACCTAAGTCTTCCTTAGGAGTTCAGATGACAAGACTTCGACTTTCATACTTTGGACACATCATGCGAAGTGAGAGAGCATTAGAGAAAGACATCATGCTTGGTAAGATAGAAGGTCAACGCAAGAGAGGAAGACCAGCAATGAGATGGATCAATACAGTAACAGCAGCTATGGGTGCCACTTTATCAACAATGAGCCGCCTGACTGAAGACCGAACACAGTTTAGGACAACTATCCAGAGGGTCACCACCAGTCGACACAGACTCGACGGCACTTAACAACAACAACATGCCAGGGAAAATATGCATTATTGAAAAAAAATGTTTAAAGACTGGAAATCTCCTTGCATCAATCATGCCTCAGTAAAGCTCACTGAAGGTGTTTGCTAAATGCTTTCAATGAAGTATCAGGAAAACAGCCCTGTTTAGTTTCATTCCCATCTCTGTGATTTACCTCAGAGGCGATGCTACCCACCCAACATCCACTCTTGGCGGTGGCATGTGTCAGATGTTCTTATTTCATATGTGCGCCTCGGTGTTATGATACAGAACAAACACTTGCGTCTCTCCTTGTCCGGAAGGACCTAAAAGAAAAAGTGACCCAATTAAGGGACGTCCATGTCACCTGCTGCATAATGTCAACAATTATCTGAGAATGTTAGCTGAAAAAAGGGGATATGTAAAGCATGCAATTAAACTCCTACATAACTACCCATGCAATAAGCAATAAGCAATGCAATGCAATAAGCAATGCAATGTTATTCCAGTGCCAAAGGTGATAAAGATCTAGTCAGTCACATGGCTGCTCAGCACACTAGAATTGTGTTAGAGTTACTAGTGTGCACCTGTCATAAGAAGTATGCATAGGATGCAATTAAATATGTGGCACTGGGTGCTTACTTTCTTCCACTGGAAGCACATTAGGTATATTCAGAGGTCTACAGGTATTATGAAACAATCATGAGAGTCTGTATCTTACATTTCATGGGGTCTTTATGGTTATCAAGGCTAATTCTGAAAAGCAATGAGGGGGGCTTACATTGTACCCATAGTACTGCAACCTCATAAACACCATGTGGAAAATGTTCTTAATGAAGAGGCCAGCCCCAATGTCAAAACCACTCATAGGGGCATTTCAAAATGAAATTCCCATGCATGCTCAGCCAGCTTTGCCCTCCTCCACTCCTTTTCTCTGCAGATGAAAGTACCTGCACTGTCAAACTGCCCCAGTAAGTTTACCTGCAGAAGGGGAGACTATTTTCATTGGCCCTTTTACTGTTAGTAACAGTCGTTTACCTGCCAAGAAAACTTTGAAAGTTGTCCTTCCTCTGATTCTTTCTCTTTATGTTCCCCATTTTCTTATATTTGTCAACTCTATGGAGCAAAAATGTTGGGTTCAAAATGGTGGCTCTGCCCTCTAGTGGTAGTCTCATGGATAAAGCTGTCATTTTGAATCCAAGCGACAACAGAGCAGGAGTGTCAGGGTACCACTCCTGCCCTGTCCACTAAATTATCAGGGATACCCCAGTAAGTGCCGTAGTAAGGTTGAGGATACAGTTTGCTGTCTCTTGGGGGAATGTGGGAAGGAGAGGAGGATCAGACGGCGGGGGTGATATACTCTCTAACACTGGCACTGGTGGGATCAGGAGGTTTGGAAGCTGTCATTAGGGGTGAGATCTATCATCAGTGGTGTGCGGGTTCTCATCGGGAGGACTGGGAGTGTGATTGGGAAGGGTTGAGGTGGTTTGCCGCAATCAGTGTTTTGTTTGACTGGGCCACAGTCGCGTTAGCTGCTTCCACTAGGATGGCAGCACTCTATGCTGGTCCTTGAGGTGGTGTTTAGTGCACCTGCATTATCAGCAGTCGAGACAGTGCATGGCAACATACGTGTACTAACTGTATGTGCTGTCTATACCCATTCTCCATTCATAGCTTGCCCAGATCTCACCCTACAACATGCTAAGCAGTTAGCGTGGGATTTTTACCATACCGATTGTTTTAGCACGCAGTAGCCATTAACGTAGGCCTACGCTAATGGTTAGTGTGCAGTAGGACACATGCTAACTGCTTACTACACTTTAGTTAACATACCTCATAATGCAGAACCCAAAGTTTACCTCTAATATGCAGTTGTTGTCCAGCAAGATTTCCCCTTTTTTGTCTTTCAAGTCCTCAGCCTCACTGGTGTAGTAACAGAGGTGCGAGGGCTTCAGAACAAACCAGCGTTCATTCCAGTTCCGACGCAGCAGACCTTTCTTCCAGAGGTATCCCTGAAAACAGAAGCAGATCAACAAAGGCAAAGAGGAAATGGGGAAAGAACTGATGTCAGATTCAAGTTTTCTAGCTTTTTTGGAGGGAAGGGAGATGTTTACTGGTGAGAATATGGGACTAAACATCAAGATCTCATAGGCAATGGGGTGGAGCCTGATATCTGGTCAAGATGGACGTGTAAGAGCGGTGCTCCGGAGGGCAAAGACAAGAATCCTGTTTTTCTGCAATATTTGATCATATAGTTCCTACCTACGTGGTTGCCACTCGATCCCGGATATGTCAGGTTCCAAGCAGATGCGGTTGGATTTCCAACTATCTCAAAATGCTAGTGCAAAAAGAACCAAGACGGGATGCCTCTCTCCTCACAAGATGGCGGTCATCTGAGATCGCCTTGAGACCTCGCAGGAGATCTTGGCTGAGATTCGGGCAGTCAAAGAAATGCTCAAAGCTAATGGAGAATCTCTAAGTGCAATGCAGGAAGATATCAACACTCTGAGATCTTCATTGGAGTTAAATTCGGCCCATTTGGAGAGAGTAGAGAAGGTGGTGGCATCGCATGGGGAGAGGCTTGTGGCCGTCGAGAAGCAGGCCAAGTTGATTCGCTCACTGCAAAGAGAGGTGGAAGATGGCAATAATCGCTCGCAGCGAAACAACATAAGGGTTCTAGGAGTGCCGGAGGGAGCAGAGGTGCATGACTTGATATCCTTTCTGCAGGCTATGATTCCAGGTGTGTTAAAGCTGCATTTTACTATGCTGTTTGAGACTGAGCGCGCCCATAGAGTGACTATGCAGCCCGGGGCCATGAACAAGCGTCCACGCCCAATTATCCTGAAAGCTTTACGTTTTCAACAAGTGTTGCAAATAATGGGAGCAGCCAGAGCACTCTCAGCTTTGGAATATCAGGGGCATAAACTCCTGTTCTTTCTGGACTTCGCAAAGGCGATGGTGGATCGGAGAAAGAGTCTTTTGGCGTTGCGTTTACGCTTGGTACAACTGAAGACCCGTTTTGGACTGCTATATCCTGCCTGCATGAAAGTCACGCTGCATAACCAGACCAAGACTTTTAATGATCCTAAAGATTTATGTGCATTTTTGGAGGATAAGGAGTCAGTGATGATGCAGTGAAGGACATATTGTATCTTCTATTTGCCACAGTTTTATGGTGCTTGTCATTTGGGCGTTCAACTGGTCTGAGATCGTGGGAAGGCGAGTTATCCACGCAGAAGTGACATATAAGCGTGTTACACTGCTATTTCCTGGGACATTTATGCTGTTTCGTTTACTTTTAGGATGGGAGGTGGGCAAGATGTGATATTCGGAGTATTGCAGGAATGTGGGAGTGTTGGGTCATTGAGCCCTCTGTGTCTATCTTGTCCTAGTGGGCTCACCCGCTAAGTTTTTGGGTGTTATATAGCCTCACTGGAATGTTTCTGTTTTATTTCTTTTCTTTTCCTTTTAGAGGTGGGTGTTTCATTGTGTTTGATCATATGATGAGCCTTTTGCTCGTTTTCTTTGGGCTATAAATGTAGCCATACTTTAAAAGCGCTTAAGAAACTGATCTATAATGTTAAATGTAAGGCTACAACACTGAATTGTTTCTGTAATTTATGAATGCTTCTTCAGAAGTATATTTAGTATGTTTTTTTCTGGGATTGGGTACCTAAACGTTAAGGGCATTAATATCTGCTGTAGAGGAGTTTCTCTTATGTATGATAGGATAGAAATTGTTGACATCTCATTGCTGCAAGAGACAAACTTGAATGTAATGGAGTTATTGAAATTTGGCACGCCGGCCTTATTTCAGAGGAATTTCTGCTGCCCATGTTCACAATCTCATTCACCCTCTTTGACTTAACAAGCTCTAATTATACGCAGTAATGTGGTCATCGGTCTAATTCTTGGTGGGGTCGTTTTGAAGATATAAGTATGTCTATCACTCATAAAGTGAATTGTATAATAGGAATACTACCAGTGTTCCTTCAAGTAAAACACGTTGTTAATATTGATAGAACTTTAGCTCAGCTTTCAGGGAGAAATAACCGCTTAGATTTGCTCGTGGAAAGCTTGGGTTTGCATAGGAGAGTGGGGGAAGGAGTTTACCTGAATGTCTGGCCTATATTGCGGTTTTGTCAAAACAAGGTTCACGATGGGTGGAGGGGGCTGTAGGTATACATTTAATATGTAGATGAGAATAGGTGTTGGTCTCATCAAAGAGATGTCAACAAATTGGGATTTGTGATGTAAGATTGACTTAACATTCAGTTGCACTGGGCTTAAATATAGAATCGTATTGGGTGGTGCTGGGACTCAGGGCCACTCTCTCCTGATCTGGGGTTGTTTTTCAATCAGCAAATTGACATCTCGTCCTTATAAAGAGGACTGTCAGTTTGAATTAGCTCCATATTGGAAACATGATACTGAGTTTGTTAGATACTCATGATGGCGCATTTACGCTTATGTTTCTCTGTAGTGGAGTTCTGGCTCTTTTATAGCCTTTGCAGGCCTTGTAGGTCTGCAGGAGTTCTGTGCTTTTTCTTTTCTCTTATGTGGTTCCTGATGATCATAGGATAATGGGAGGGACAGGGTGGGTTGGGCTGTGTTTTGTCTTTAAATATCTTGTGTCACAGAGACGAATTGTGTATTTTAATTTTGTTGTAGTCTGGTTATTTTCTTTTTTCTGTTTTGCTCTTCTGTTTGTATTTTGTTGGAAAATATAAATAAAGAAATTAAAAGTTAAAAAAAAAAAAAGATCTCATAGGCAATATCCTGAGGGAGTCAGACAGCACATCTGCCACTTCCGGTGTGATTTCAGCTGCTGAGGAAGGAAACTCTGACACACACTCAACAAAGTCGCCAAGCCAAGAAGGGGATTCTGGAAAGTGGGCAGTAAAGGGAGAAAAAAGGCTAGCTTCAGCATTAGAGAGGAGTTTAGTCACACCTTTAGTTAGTCATGAAATATGTTGAACCAATATCCAGCTTTTCCAACAGAATAATCTGCTAGGTAGGTATTTATTTGACTTATTTGTGGATGACTGAAACTCATGCTAGTTTTTACTTAAAGTTTATTCAAAACTAGTAAATTTATGAAATTTAGTGGAGGGATTACAAAAGAGATTTTATACAGGCAAGCAAGTTTACATGTGCATAGTGCATATAGGCTGGACGTTTAGTGCCTGATATTTAACCCATGGCGGTCAGTGTTATTCTAAATGTTGGCTGTCATGGGCAAAATGAAACTGGATATTCAGCAGAGGTGCCCAGATAGCACTGATATTCAGCCGCTATCTGGATAGACAAGCCCTATAAAGTTAGGTCTGCTTTTCTTGGCCTAAATATGCGGTTTCTTATCTAGTTAGCAGACTGAAAATAGTCGCTAACCAGATAAGCTACTGGACCACCCTCACCCCATGCACTGAACACCCTGTCACTATCCCGATACTGCTGTGATGGTTAGCGGAAATAGTGCCGCTGTGTATTGGAGCAGATAAAACCTTTTGAATATCGGTCCCTTGGTTCTCTACTTGCTTCCTTCTGAAAATATGCTCCACTTCCACAAAGCACTAGACAATTTGTACAGGGATCATGAGAAACAGTGAGGGCCCAATATGCCGAAAGAAACAATGGAGGCATTCGGACATAGACAAAAACCTCTCAGCTGTAACATGAATCTACTGTGTTAGTCACAAATTAGTATTTCTTACATGGTGATTCGATCTCCAGTCTTTAAAGATTTTTGACAGGCCCTTAATTTTAAGATGTGATAAAAGGCAAAGTTTTCAAGGGCTCCAGATCGTTTAGGCAAAGCTAGGTTGCCTTTCACCATCCCATTTATTTAATTTCACTAAGAGCAATAGGGGAGTGAAGGAGGAGCCTAGTGGTTAGCTCAAATAGCCTAGCATTCAAGAGATCCACGTTCAATTCCCACTGGCACACTTTGTGACCTTGAATAAGTCACCTTACCCTCCAGTGCCTTGGAAGAAAAGGCCTGGCAATCTATTTTGTGTCATACCTTGCCAAGAAAACCCAGGGGCTGCTGAGTTGCCAGGACTCAGCCTTGACTTGACTGCACTTAAAAAAAGAATATGATGCATTCAAACAAAACCAAGATGGGACATCAGTCCCTGGTAACCCGTGAGTCAACAAGCAATCCTAAAAAAAGAGGAATATAGTTTATGCCTGTCCAGTTTTCCATAATTATACTCAGCACATTTGTACTTTCATGTTCTTATCTATTATAGACAACCTTTTAGCCATCTTCCAGGCAAAAAAAAGATATAAAACTTGCCTTTTTTATCACATTGAAGCACATTTCCTGGTATACATGATCGATAGCTAGGGTTAGGGCATCCTTGCAGGATGGAGGGAAGAACATCTCACACTCCACCATCTCCAGGAATTGCCAAACAGACAGGCCATGGCAGATAAGAGGATTCTGGAAAATGTAATCATTTAGGTCTCCCTGCTGCCACTCCAGTCTCAATGCATCTGATAACTTCTTTAGTAGGTATACAGCCTACAGGAATGAATGGAATAATGTGAAATGAGAGAAAAGAAACACAAAATTATTTTTGTTACTGTGGACCCCGATTCAGGTAGAGACACGTCCGGGCCATCTGAATGGCCCCAAGCAAGATGGACCCATTTGAATCCGATTCTGGACCGTGGGAACAAAATGTTCCTGTGGTAACTAGAATCGGGTCCGAGGACGGCCTGGAGTGCCCCTGCCGCCTATAGGGATGTTCTCCCCCAGGCACCCCAACTCCCGAGGCCGAGGCCCCCCCTTTTCCCTGCTGCCCGACCCACGGCTGGCCTGCCGTAGCCTGGATTGGGCAGCGGGGACCCCCCGGCACTCGGTCCCAGCTCCGGGGGGAAGGGGGATCCCCAGGCCCGATTGCCAGGGTTTTGCTGCTTATTCTACCTTTGACGTGTAATAAGCAGCACGTCCCCACGGGCCTGGCAGGGCGTACAGCGCCATGACCTGAATTGGCCCTGTATATCCTGCCTGGCTTGCCCGCCCCTGCTCTGCCCCAATCCCATCCCCCGCCGGCTCTCCCCATCCTGATGCACAGGACATACAGGGAGAGCCGGAGGGGGAAATCGGGCCCGGACGGCTTGCAACCCGTGGCGCATAATCGTGCCCATAATACCTCAAAATGGATATTTTTTGAACACAAGTATCATTTTTTTGTTGACATGCTTGGCGTCTTTGGCTAATCAACTCAGGTCGATTTAGCTTGTTTCTCAGCAGTGTCTTTAGCTTGTCTCTCCCTCTTTTCCCCTCATCTCCAGTTCTGTTTTCTCTCATCTATACCGCTTTGGTTCCTTTTGATCTGAAAGGTGGACTATCAAGTTCATTAATAAACTAATGGTTCCCCTTTAAAACAAATAGGAGACTATAAATGTGTGTGTTACAAAGGAAAATTTGATTAAATGTAATAAGTATTGTATAAGAATTTATTTGTAATTAAAGACTTTCATTTCCTGTGACTAATATTTTTTCACATTGAGGAATTATTAAGAGTATATTAACAAAAAAGCACATTAAAAGTATTGAAGCAGATATCTTTAGGGGCGTCAGCATTTTATAACCCCCCCCCCCCCCTCAGTTAGCATATCTGTAAGACTACAGCTTGTTTTGCTGGCTGGGGGTGGAGGAACATTTCTTTTAAGTCTATCCCCTCAGCGTTGCTCTTGTTTTAGCAGAGGCCTCGAGCATAGAGATAACCATCTGCCCTGGTCTTGAAGATATCAGCCACAGCATGTCTGAGCCTCACAGGAGCTAACTGGTCATCAAGACTCAGGCAATATTAGCTGTAATGAATAGTGTATGGCCTGAGCGAATGGACTGGCTAATGTTTTCAGTTTTTGTTGTTGGTTTTTTTAAGTAGCAGTACCCTCCTGTTCCTTTGGGCTTCCAGCTCGATTGGAACAAAAGCTGAGGTCTGGTGCCTTGAGCCTTCATGCATTACCTGGAGATTTTCCCATTATTTTAGATTATTTTGCACGTTGCTTTAATCCAGTCACTCCAGCGAATCTACACAGAAGCCAGATCAGATTCCTCCCAAACATCAAACTATTGACTAGATCTTTACCTTATAGACACTGATAAAAAAACATTCCCTCAGAGAGAATATTTGCATGTTTCATTAACTTTACAAAAGCTTTTGATTCTATATGGTATCCTGGCATCAGCCTTAAACTACTGCAAACTGGAAATGGAGTTAAAAACCTGTGATATAATGAAATCAATGTATTCATCTGTCAGATGCAAGCTAACAGATGCAAGCTATTGACTGTGAACTTCAGATAAGAATAAGGATATAGCCCGAGTCCAACCCTCTACAATGTCTACATCACAGGTTCCCAACCTTTTGGTTGTGTGGACCTCTCCAAAACATTTAGGGACCCCCATTTTATCCCTATCACTGTTCCCGGACCCTCTCCCCTCACTGCCAAGCCTTTTCCCACTAGCCCTCTTTCTCTCTCTTCCCCTTTCTGTCTTTACCAGTCTCTCTCAAACTCTATAGCCAATCTCCGTCTCTTTCTCTCTCCCTCTCTGAAGTCATTTCCCTCCAGTATCTCTCTCTTTCCTGCCAGCCTTTTTATTTTTTTTCTTTTCTGAGTCCTGTGGACCCTCTGACTCCCTGGAGTCCATGGACCATAAATGATTCAGATATCAAATACCTGCTATATGCAGATGATCTAGTCATTTTATACCCTACCTCAAAAGGTCTACAAGAGAGTCTAAACCTGTAAGAGGCCTATGCAAATCATGGCCCCTACAAGCCCGAATAAGACAAAAAATATGATTTTCGAAAAAACGTCTAACCCTATTTTGATTTTTTTCCTAAACAAACAGGAAGTTGAGCACACTTTAGAATATACATACCTTAGCGTAAGATGAAGTGCATGTAGGAGTATTAAACTGGTCATAAAGAGATTACAAGGAAAAGCTTGAAGAGTCCTATATGCAGCAAAAAAAAAAACAGAGCCGCGAGAGGGAAACTTTCTCTTCGCGGCTCTGAAAGCCGCCACTGATGAAGCTGATGCTGGGAGGGCTTGCAGGGCAGATGGGGAAGGGGGGGGCCGCGGGGCCCTTGATTCTGCTGCTGCCATGGCAGCAGTGGCAGCCAGGTTTTTTTTTTTTTGTTTTAAATTTACCTGGGCTAATGGGAGGGAGGGAGGGAGGGAGAGGGGCTAGGACTGGTAATGGGAGGGGGGGCTAAGACTGAAAATGGGGTAGTGGGGGTTAGGACTGGAAGTGGGCTGATGAGGGGGTTAGGACTGGAAGTGGGACAATGGGGGGGTTAGGTCTGGTAAGGGGGAGTTAGGACTGGAAGTGGGCTGATGGGGGTTAGGATTGGTAATGGGTGGGCTATGACTGAAAATGGGGTAATGGGGAGTTAGGACTGGAAGTGGGCTGATGGGGGGTTAGGACTGGTAACATTTGGGGGGCTAAGACTGAAAATGGGCTGATGGGGGTTAGGACTGGAGATGGGCTGATGGGGGGGTTAAGACGAAATGGGCTGATGGGGGGGTTAGGACTGGAAGTGGGCTGATGGGGGTGTTAGGACTGGTAATGGGCTATGGGTGGGGCTAAGACTGGTAATGGACTGGGGGTTGGTAGGACTGGAAATGAACTCAGTGGAAGGGGGGCTTGAATTGCAAATAGCTGATGGGGATAGGGGCTTGGAATGGAAATGGGCAGCGTGGAAGGGGGGCTTGAACTGCAAATAGCTGATGGGGAGGGGGCTTGGAATGGAAATGGGCTGTGAGGGGAGGGAGCTAGGACTAGAAATGGGCTGAGTGGGGGGGGGGAGCTAGGACAGGAAATGGGCTGATGGAGGTGCTAGGATAGGACTGGAAATGGGCTGTTGGGGGGCGCTAAGATTGGAAATGGGCTGTGGTGGGGCTTGGATTGAAATGGACTCATGGAACAATTGCAACTGAAAAAAATGACATGGGTTGATGAGGGGCTGGGATTGGAAATGAGCTGATAGAGGGACTCGAATAGGACTGGAAATGGATGGGGGAGCTAGAATTGGAAATGGGCTGATGGTGGGGCTAGGATAGGATTGTAAATGGGCTGATTGGGAGGTTAGGACTAGAAATGGGCTGATGGTGGGGCTAGGATTAGATTGGAAATGGGCTGATGGGGGGCTAGGACTGGAAATGGGCTGATGCGGGTACTAGAAGGGAGTGGATGTTGGGTGGGGCTGGAACTAGAAGGGAGCTGATGTTGGGGAAGGATTAGAATGGGATGGGGCTGGGAGAGTGAAATGGAGAGTGGAAAAATATTTTGTGTGGGAGGGAAGAAAAATCTACAATTGGCCGGGTATTGGGAGAGTAAGTAAGGATTGAGGATGGAGGGGTAAAATTTGAGTGAATGAAATAGGAATGAGGAAAGAGCAAAAGGAGAAAGATTAGTATGTTAAAACAGATGTAGAGAGAGAATGGAAAAAAACTAGATGAGTGAAAAAAGTACAAATGGACAGCAGACGATGGAGAGTTAGCAGAAGACACGAATAAACCAGAAGAAAGTGGCTGGAACAATTGCAACTGAAAAAAAATGCACAAAAGGTAGAAAAATCTCTTTATTTTGAACTTATTAACTGGAATATGTCAGCTCTGGGAAATGTGCATCATTAACATATGCGCTTTGTTTAGTAGAAGAGGAAATTAATTTGTAGTTTTATTTCTACAGTGTTGTTGTACATTCCAAGTTTGGCTTTTGGGGTTCCCAGTTTAATTATTGTCTTCCTGTTTCTAAATTGTGATTCCTTGTTTGGTGCTAGTCTGTGTTCTGCATGTGTAACTGAGCTGAGGTATTCTGTTTATGTAATTCCTATTTGACATTGCCCTTGTTCTCTTTCCCCAGTAGGTCATGTATTGTTGTTCTCTGAAATGTATTGGTTTAATATTTGCAGTGTTACCTTTTGATAGGTAGAGTATGGTGCTTTGTGAGTCCTGGTAGTGCTGTTATGATACGGCAGGTTTGCTATGGGTTCTAAATGGGCAGTGTTTGTAGTAGTTCCTAATGTGCCTGGCAGTTGTCACTGGATTATAGTAATGTAGAAATCTTTTAGAATTTCTTTATCCATAAACTCATTAAGAGGCATGATTACTAAAGGTTAGTGTATGGTAACATTATGCAAATATTTATGCAAATGAGGCCCCACCCCCCCTCAGGCCGCCCCTGATTACAATTACAATTATTTGATAACATCATTCACTCAATCCTATTATAGGGGAAGGAGGTCTATGTTCTGTCAGGAACCCAAAACTTCACAGAATGGAACAGAACCCCCAAAAAAACTCCCTATACTTGCAGTTCTGCAAACAAATATTCCATGTCCACAGAAAAACCCTCCAAGAACAGATGCAGAGATGAATTAGGATCTTTCTCCTTACCATTCGCCATAAAAAAATATTGAAATTGTAGTGTCATCTCAACAACAGTCTATTTATAACACACTTCACCCATATAATTTTAAACCATCCAATAAATTATTCCCATTCATTAATTTGTGGCTTCTATATGGTCTCAGATAAACGGCAAGTTTTTTTATACTTTTGCAAGCAACTTGCTGTAACACTTATTATTGGGTCAATGACTTACACCCAAACTAGTGCACGTTTAACATCAATGACCTTAGCCACTTTTTTCATTTAATAACGTAATATTGCTTAATTATCTTTTTTTGTTTTTTTCTTTAGCGGGTTGACTCTTATCATACCTTTATATTTCCATAAAAACTGCATTTGCCATTCTACTTAACTTATGTAGAATCGCATCGGCCCATGTCCCATTCTTTTCTTTGCAACCACAAATGATTATTACTAAACCCCCGACGCCTCTATCTCATGCGCGCTGTGGCGTTTCTCCAATAGGGTTTATCAAGGGGGACGATGTCATTGCACCTGCGGGACGTAATCTTCTGATAATGTATCCTTTTAATTTTCTATAAAGATACAAAGCAACATTATCCGGTTAACATTATCAAAGTCAATCTCTTATGTTTCACAACCTCCTTATATCTATAGCATATTTTTACTGACCCGTTCGCTTCTCCGATCTGCTCTCTCTTTCAACAAAACCGATCTCAAATTTTTCAATGAAGACGCTGGTGCATGCGTATTAAGCGTTGTTTAAATACCTATTGTAATGTTGTCTGATTGGAGCTTTCTCAGACACACGCTACCCAATCAATGCTGATGTTTAAACCTTCAGGTTGTACTGTGTGAAGGTGGTGAATCCACCATTGTTCTCGGTATGATAATCTCTGTTCAGATGATTTTCCTTGGGACCCGCACAGTACTAACTGTATGCTCCAACATTTTAAGGTTTCAAACTTATGACCCATAGTCAGACAATATTGAACTATTGGGGCTTCAAGCCGTTTGCAACGCAATCTACTTTGATGTTCTAGCATGCGTGTCTTCAATGTACGAGTTGTTTTCCCAATGTATAGTAATGAGCAGGGACAGCGAATTGCATACACCACAGATCTTGATTGGCAATTAGTTTTATGTTTCAGGTAATACACTTTATTCCTATGGGTAAATTGCGAAATTTCCAACGTGATGCTACAAATGGTGCAGTGGCCACATTTTAAATGCATCCCCTCAGTTTTTTCTTCGGAATTCCAATTTAATGGTCTGAGCACTGCTGGTGATAAATATTCCTTAAGACTCCGATTCCGCTTCCATACACATCTTATTGACGATTCTTTTAATGCTGGTATTGTCTCTAATACCCGTCCATGTTTTTTTATTATCTTTTGAAGTTTAGTACTAATTGGTGAAAATGTCATAACAAGATTGATATTCTGAGTATCCATTTGTGTAGAATTCTTTTCTTTATAAGTAAGTAATAGCTCTCTATTATTATAGAGAGCCCTATTATAAGCTTTATGCACTATTTTCTGTGGATATCCTCTACTTTGAAAACTCTTCTTCAGGTATTTAGCCGAATGTTTAAACTCTACTGTTGTAGAGCAGTTTCTCCGATATCAGAGAAATTGCGATACTGGTAAACTGTTCTTTAAACCCGTTGGGTGAACACTACAGTAATGCAAAAGTGAATTTTTTTGTGTAGATTTTCTAAAAACTGTAGTTTGCCATCCCGTTACATCACGAATAATTTTGACATCAAGATATGTGATATGTTGTTCATGGCTTTCAAAGGTAAACTTTAAGTTGTTGTCACATGCGTTTAACCAGCTTACAAAATCCAACAGTTCTGTTGTTGATCCTTGCCACAACATAAAAACATCGTCGATGTATCGATGCCAAGATTTTATATTAGTTGCAAAAGGAGATTGTGGCAGGAATTGTTTCTCAAAACTGCCTACATAAAAATTAGCTATTGAGGGGGCACAAGTGGCCCCCATAGCTACTCCTGTTTTTTGAAGATAAATTTGTTGTTCAAAAATAAAAAAATTATTAAATAGAGTAATCGAAGCTAATTGCTGTAGAAACTGCATATGTTCTATAGAAAGATCTCCTCGTTCCTCAAGTACCTGTTGGATTATTGTGTAGGCAGCTTCTTGAGGTATACTAGTATACAGTGATTGGATATCCAACGTTACTAAAAGAATATTCGACTGTGTTGCCCAAGGTGTTAAATGTTGTAATACATTTAAGAATTGAGTCGTGTCCCTTAAAAAAGATGGGATAGTTTCTAACATTGGTCTAAGAAAAGAATCTAGGTACATCGATAGTGGTTCTAACAAGGAACCCCTTGTCGACACTATTGGTCTACCTTTTTTAAGGGACACGACTCAATTCTTAAATGTATTACAACATTTAACACCTTGGGCAACACAGTCGAATATTCTTTTAGTAACGTTGGATATCCAATCACTGTATACTAGTATACCTCAAGAAGCTGCCTACACAATAATCCAACAGGTACTTGAGGAACGAGGAGATCTTTCTATAGAACATATGCAGTTTCTACAGCAATTAGCTTCGATTACTCTATTTAATAATTTTTTTATTTTTGAACAACAAATTTATCTTCAAAAAACAGGAGTAGCTATGGGGGCCACTTGTGCCCCCTCAATAGCTAATTTTTATGTAGGCAGTTTTGAGAAACAATTCCTGCCACAATCTCCTTTTGCAACTAATATAAAATCTTGGCATCGATACATCGACGATGTTTTTATGTTGTGGCAAGGATCAACAACAGAACTGTTGGATTTTGTAAGCTGGTTAAACGCATGTGACAACAACTTAAAGTTTACCTTTGAAAGCCATGAACAACATATCACATATCTTGATGTCAAAATTATTCGTGATGTAACGGGATGGCAAACTACAGTTTTTAGAAAATCTACACAAAAAAATTCACTTTTGCATTACTGTAGTGTTCACCCAACGGGTTTAAAGAACAGTTTACCAGTATCGCAATTTCTCCGATATCGGAGAAACTGCTCTACAACAGTAGAGTTTAAACATTCGGCTAAATACCTGAAGAAGAGTTTTCAAAGTAGAGGATATCCACAGAAAATAGTGCATAAAGCTTATAATAGGGCTCTCTATAATAATAGAGAGCTATTACTTACTTATAAAGAAAAGAATTCTACACAAATGGATACTCAGAATATCAATCTTGTTACGACATTTTCACCAATTAGTACTAAACTTCAAAAGATAATAAAAAAACATGGACGGGTATTAGAGACAATACCAGCATTAAAAGAATCGTCAATAAGATGTGTATGGAAGCGGAATCGGAGTCTTAAGGAATATTTATCACCAGCAGTGCTCAGACCATTAAATTGGAATTCCGAAGAAAAAACTGAGGGGATGAATTTAAAATGTGGCCACTGCACCATTTGTAGCATCACGTTGGAAATTTCGCAATTTACCCATAGGAATAAAGTGTATTACCTGAAACATAAAACTAATTGCCAATCAAGATCTGTGGTGTATGCAATTCGCTGTCCCTGCTCATTACTATACATTGGGAAAACAACTCGTACATTGAAGACACGCATGCTAGAACATCAAAGTAGATTGCGTTGCAAACGGCTTGAAGCCCCAATAGTTCAATATTGTCTGACTATGGGTCATAAGTTTGAAACCTTAAAATGTTGGAGCATACAGTTAGTACTGTGCGGGTCCCAAGGAAAATCATCTGAACAGAGATTATCATACCGAGAACAATGGTGGATTCACCACCTTCACACAGTACAACCTGAAGGTTTAAACATCAGCATTGATTGGGTAGCGTGTGTCTGAGAAAGCTCCAATCAGACAACATTACAATAGGTATTTAAACAACGCTTAATACGCATGCACCAGCGTCTTCATTGAAAAATTTGAGATCGGTTTTGTTGAAAGAGAGAGCAGATCGGAGAAGCGAACGGGTCAGTAAAAATATGCTATAGATATAAGGAGGTTGTGAAACATAAGAGATTGACTTTGATAATGTTAACCGGATAATGTTGCTTTGTATCTTTATAGAAAATTAAAAGGATACATTATCAGAAGATTACGTCCCGCAGGAGCAATGACATCGTCCCCCTTGATAAACCCTATTGGAGAAACGCCACAGCGCGCATGAGATAGAGGCATCGGGGGTTTAGTAATAATCATTTGTGGTTGCAAAGAAAAGAATGGGACATGGGCCGATGCGATTCTACATAAGTTAAGTAGAATGGCAAACGCAGTTTTTATGGAAATATAAGGGTATGATAAGAGCCAACCCGCTAAAGAAAAAAACAAAAAAAGATAATTAAGCAATATTACGTTATTAAATGAAAAAAGTGGCTAAGGTCATTGATGTTAAACGTGCACTAGTTTGGGTGTAAGTCATTGACCCAATAATAAGTGTTACAGCAAGTTGCTTGCAAAAGTATAAAAAAACTTGCCGTTTATCTGAGACCATATAGAAGCCACAAATTAATGAATGGGAATAATTTATTGGATGGTTTAAAATTATATGGGTGAAGTGTGTTATAAATAGATTATCTAGTAATTCACTCTAAAGAAGTCCTATATTGGTTTGTTTGATCTCAACAACAGTGACACAAACTTGCTCCATTAGCAGGCATTCTGCCAAGTAACCAATATCCTGGGAAAACACATACTACTCAACACATATGCAGCAAACCCTGCTCTACCAAACCCACACTAACACCCAGAATTCAAACAGCTACAACGCAGCCTACACAAAGCAAACACTACAATATGCCTGAGAGCACCAATTCACCTCCTACCAGAAGGTGCAGAATGGAAAACAAAATAAGTTGGTTTACTACAGATTTCCACACAGAAATTAGCTAGCAGAATTTCTGACCTTGATCACACGTGAAAAGCATAGAATAAAGGGGTATGTTTACTAAATGGCGGTAGCGGCTTCCATGCGATATCGCAGCCACGGCACTGTGATTGAAATCAATGGGGCCGTGGCTCCGATATCACACGGAAGCCACTACCGCCATTTAGTAAACATACCCCTAAGTGACAACTGACTAGAAATATAAAGATGTAATAAAAACTGAACTGGAAACCTCAAGAAGCCAGCCTCTGCAATCAATGCATTACTGGAGGAATAGAAACAGATATGCATTTCCTTGTGCACTGTACAAAATAAGGAGAAATCAGATATGCACATTTTGCAGAACTAATGGAGAAAATCAAAAACTTCCACAAAGATTTGAGCAGGAACAACTTTGTATGATCCTCAGGAAATGGGCTAAATAGCAGCTATGGCAGCAAAATATGGTTTATAGTTTATTAAAAAACTTGATATACTGCCCTTCTAAACTCCAGAGCGGTTATATTGCATCCTGCCACTAAGCAAGAAATATAACTTGACCAGGGATAATATCAATCAGCATTTTCCTCTTTGTGCCTGTAATTTTATTTTACCTTCTGTGGCGGGGTTAGCCTGCCTCAGTGTCCAAGGAGTCTGAGAACCCTGCAGCACCCAGCCCCAAGAATACCCCCTAGCCAGGGCAACCCATGCAGGGAGGAGGAGGAAGAGCCCAGGGTAAGCCAGGGGAGAAGGAGCTGAGCTGGATCGAATTCGGGATTTACAGATCGCCCTGCACTATGGAGAGCTGGATCAAAGGGATGGAGCCAGGGACTGTTTCCCGGGGACCTGAGGAAGCAGGTGGAGCTTAGTCCTTCCTGACAGTTCGAGGAGGATATAAGGCAGCTCCCAAGCACCAAGGAGCTCCTCCGGCCTGGAGTCAGCTCCCACGTGAGCTTACCACAGTTCCTGAGGTGCCTGAGCCTATGGAACCGGACAAGCAGAACCCTGGGATTGCATCTTTGAGGACATGGAATATGGTGGATTTGGACTGGGTCTGGGAAGGCCTAGGGGAGGTGTGGATGCAAGGCTTCCCCAACCCTACTCCAGGCCATTGAAGAGTAAGGGTTTGCCCAGGTTTCAAACAGTAGAATGAACTGACCTGCTGATGAACTGCCTTTAATGTTATGAACTGTTACTAGCTAAAGGGATATCATTGAGAAGCCCTCTTGACAGAGCCGAGCTAGTGAGGGCCTTGCCAACCTGTGTGGCATCTAGGAGGGAGTGGCTGGCTAATTACAGGCAGTGAACTGGGAGGAAATTTTACAGGCAGTGAACTGGTTCATTTTGAAACTTTACTTGTTTTGACAAAGACTGCTGTTTTACAGAGTTTTGCTTTGTTTTTTTTTTTGTTTTGTTTTATGGACTGTTTTACGTCGGGCTAAGAACTACTGAAGTGGTGCAGAACTGGGCTGTGCCCCAGTCTCACAAGGGACTGTGCTAAGCTGGCCATGAGGGATAGATAGGTCGGTCACTGACAGCAGGCAAACTCTCCTTCCTAGCATAGCACATGAACCTTCAAAGCAAGTACTGCGCTCAGGATGCCCCCCCCCCCAATGTAGTTCATGCTGGACTTGGGCGTGCGACACTTCGTTATTACTATTTGTAAATAGGTTCATATTTAAGCTTCTTGGAGTTTCTTGCATTCAAAGCAAAACAGTTTACAGTTGAAAAAATGAAGAAAAAATAGAAAAGGAACTCCAAATCACAAAATAGGTCAGTTTAGGAAGAGGAAAAGAGTGAGGGAAGGAGATAAAGGAGGTACAGGTATTAGCTGTCACTCCCCTCCGCTGCCCCACCAGCCCACATCTAGGACCTGGGGAATGAAAAATGGGTTATAAGACCTGCTTTAAATTGTTTTAAATGAGGGCTCGGAGTGAAGAGAATGAGGCAGTGCATTCCACAGAGTGGGGGCCTTAAAGAATGCAGCTTGGTGGGTTGATTCTAATCTAGTGTAGCGACCCGGGAGAATGGAGAGGTGGTGCTCCTGAAGGGATCGGAGTGTCTGAGCATGAGTGTAGGGGGTAATCAAGAAGGAGAGATAACAATAGTATTTAATGCCTTGTAAGAGAGAAGTAGGATTTTGTAATGGATTCTATAAAAGACCAAGAGCCACTGAAGTTGAAGTAACAGTGGTATTATGTGGTCATATTTGTGTGCCTGGGTTAGGATCCTAATGGCAGAGTTCTGTACCATCTGTTGGAGTTTTATATTAGAAGAGCTGGTTCTTGCATTGACAGAATTACAGTAGTCTAGGTGGGAGGTTGCTAAGGCCTGAATCAAAGTATGTTGTGCTGAAATGTTCAGGAATGTCTGAACTGAAAGGAACTGGTGAAGGGCAAGAAAGGAGGTTTTAACAATGTTAGAGGTGTGTATATCAAAGAAAAGTTGATAATCAATGCAAACACTAAGATATTGGAAGGAGCCAACAATGGTTATTGGGGAACCATATAGTGTAAGGGGGCCAGAAAAGGCTGAAGAGGTCTCACAGTTATCCATACAGCAATGATCTTACTTGGGTTCAGCTTAAGATGACTGGATCTGAGCCCAGCTGCACCTGTAGTAAAGCATGAATTCAGAGTCAAGAAATCAGGAGCAGATGAGTCAATGTTGTCAGCATTATACGAGGTGTGACAAAAAAGAAATGAGACTGTGGCAGCCACGCCCATAACTCAATGTCAATTGGCTAACCGCTTATGTCACTGTGTTGTGCAATATCTCACCACTATTCTGCTATAATATTTTTCATCTCTCTCACTCTGTTTTTCTTTTTCAGTTTTTTTTGTAGCACACTGCTCTATCGCTTTGTCACGCAACTGGAGGTGGCAGAAATATGGAACAAAGTATCAACTTGAAATTTCTGGTTAAGTTGGAGAAGGGTCCAACTGAGTGTCTCCAACTTCTCCAAAAGTCTTATAGAGAAGATGCAGTGTCAAGGCCATGAGTCTTCGAGTGGCACAAATGCTTCAAGACTGGCTGCGAGGAGGTGGAGGATGACCCCAAGTCAGGACGGCCTTCCACAACAAAGACAGCTAAGAACATTGACAGAGTGAACCAACTGATGCGGAGTGATTGCAGATTGATGGTGCGGATGATAACTGAGGAACGCAGCCTGAACAGGGAGTTTGTGCGGACCATCTTGGTGCAGGAGCTGGGGATGTGGAAGGTGTGCGCCAAGATGGTGCCCAAGCTTTTATTGGACAACCAGAAGGAGCACCGGGTCAATGTTTGTCGAGACTTGCTAGACTAGATCGGAGAAGATCCAGAGTTCATTGGCTGAGTCATCACAGGAGACGAGACTTGGGTCTTCCAGTACGACCCTGAAAGCAAGACAGAGCGAGCAGTGGAAGACTCGACTGTCACCCAGACCCAAGAAGGAGCGTATGTCCAAATCAAGGATCAAGGTCATGCTGATCGCATTCTTTGACCAGAAGGGAGTGGTCCATCATGAGTTTGTGCCTGAGGCTCAGAAAGTCAACCAGCACTTCTACCAGCAGGTCCTCAATCACTTCCATGACCGGGTTCGGCGCAGCAAGCGGGCTCTGTGGAGAGACAAGTCGTGGCTGCTCCACCACGACAACGCACCTGCACACACCGTGCTCAGTGTGAGGCAGTTCTTGGCCAACAAACAGATCACAGCTCTCCTTATTCCCCAGATCTCGCACCGTGTGATTTCTGGCTCTTCCCCAGGCTGAAGACTGTGCTCAAAGGAACTCATTTTGCCTCTGTAGAAGAGATCAAGGCCACTGTGATGAGGGAGCTGAGGGACCTCAAGGAGGAGGACTTTATTGAGTGCTTCCGTACGTGGCAGAAGTGAATGCAGAAGTGCATTGACTCTGGGGGGGATTACTTTGAAGGTGACAATGTGTAATTTCTCTGTAGATTTTGTAATAAAACATTTATGGGACAGTCTCATTTTTTTTTGTCACACTCGTAATAGGCGCTGATGCCAAGTTCTTGAAGGACAGTGGCTAAGAAAAATACTAAATAGTAGCAGTGCTAGAATAGAGCTCTGGGGGTCACCATAGAGCAGAGGGAGAAAGGATGAAGTAGAGGAGTCTTTGGAGACAGAGGAGGGGTGGTAATGTAGAAAAGAGCAGAATTACTGTAAAACCAACCCTGCTAGTTCAATGTCTTTAAGGCAGGAGAGCAGATTTCTTCTTTTTTTTACCTTAACTACTTAAGAGAGAATTATATATCAGCAACTTGAGCATGCAGAACAGCATGTTACACACTCAAGTAGGTTCTTACAAAACTCCCTGGGGTATACATGAAAATATAAGACAAGCCATGCTGAGTCAGACCATGGTCCTTCAAGCCCAGCATCCTGTCTCTGACAGCGGCCACTCCAGATCACAGCTACCTGGCAGATCCCAAAAGGTACATCACATTTCTCATAGCTCATTTCAGGAGATGCACAATGGTCTTCACAAGTTTGCCTGGCTAATTTTTAATGGACTTTTCCTCTTTGGAATTCTGCTATGTTAGTTGCCTTGATCATATCCTCTGGGAACAGATTTCACAGAAAGCACAGTTACTTACCTGTAACAGGTGATCTCTGGGAACAGCAGGAATTAGTCCTCACATATGGGTACGTCGGAACCGACGGAGCCTGTGCGGGAAAGCTCCCCAGCTTCCCAGAAAGGAAGCTTTTGGGGCCTCCCACAGCGCATGCACGCTGCCTTCCCGCCTTCCTGACCAACTCTCTTCAGTTCGAGTTTAAAGCTGAGACAATAGAGAGAGGAAAGGAAAGAGAGAGAGAGAGATACAATTCCTAGGGGAGGTGGGTGGGTTGTGAGGACTAATTCCTGCTGTTCCCAGAGATCACCTGTTACAGGTAAGTAACTGTGCTATCTCCAGGAACAAGCAGGAATGAGTCCTCACATATGGGGACTCCCTAGCTAAGATGCCGGGGAGATCCCCCTCCAAGGCTTCCTCATCTTCCTATGGATCTCAGGCATCCATTCAGGGAAGGTGGGCAGGAGTTGTTTAAGAATGGAACAGGTGTCTGAGGACAGCCTGACCAAACAAGGCATCCCGGCGGGAGTCCTTGTCCAAGCAGTAATGGGCTGTGAAGGTATGAACCGAGGCCCAGGTGGCTGCTCGACAGATCTGATCGATGGAAACAGAATGAAGATGAGCCATAGATGTGGCCATGGCTCTCACATTGTGAGCTGTGACATGGCCTTCCAGAGAAAGGTTCTTACTCTGGTAAGCAAAAGAAATACACTGAGCAATCCAATTGGACAGTGTTCTTTTTGAGACTGGAAGTCCTAAATGAGAAGGATCAAAAGCAACAAAAAGTTGAGAAGACTTTCGATGTTGCTGTGTCCTGTGGAGGTAAAAGGCAAGAGCTCTTTTACAGTCTAGAGTATGAAGGTTCCTCTCTGCATTGGATGCATGAGGAGCTGGAAAAAAGACAGGTAAATATACCTCTTGATTAAGATGAAAAGGTGAGAACACTTTAGGCATAAAGTGAGGATTTGTCCTAAGGACTACCTTATCATGATGGAACCTTGTATAAGGTGGAATAGCCACTAAAGCCTGCAGTTCACTGATGCGGCGAGCAGAAGTGATTGCAATAAGGAAAATGACTTTCCAGGAAAGGAATTTCAAGGAGGTAGTGGCTAAGGGTTCAAAGGGTGGCTTCATAAGCTGACCAAGAACCACGTTTAAGTCCCATGCCACCGGAGGAGGCCGAATGGGAGGCTTAGTTAAAGTTAGACCTCTCATGAATCTTGCAATAAGAGGATGAGAGGAAACAGATTGTCCATTGATAGGCTGAAGAGATGCTGCAATAGCACTCAAATGGACCCTTACAGAATTGGTTTTAAGTCCTGCATTGGAAAGATGCAGGAGATATTCGAGTAAAGAATTCAAAGGTAGTGCTAGAGGGTTAAGACCCTTTTCAGCACACCAAATGGAAAACTTTTTCCATTTAAAAGCATAAGAACGCCTGGTGGAAGGTTTCCTAGATGCATGGAGGATATCCTTCACCTGTTGAGAAAAATTGAAGTCTTGAAGGTCTAGGCCTTCAGTAACCAAGCTCTGAGGTGAAGGGACTTGGGGTTTGGGTGCCACAAAGTCCCCTCCTCTTGAGACAGAAGGTCTGGAGCAGCTCCCAGATCCAGGGAGGGTGCCTGGGAGAGATGCAGAAGTAGAGGGTACCACACTTGGCGTGGCCAGCGTGGAGCTAAGAGGATCATAGATCCTTGATCCCTCTGAAGTTTGAATAGAGTCTTGGGAATCAAAGGAATGGGTGGAAAGGCATATAGGAAGGCCTGGCCCCAATGAAGGAGGAAGGCATCCTTGGCCTGAGCTCCCTGACACGGAATTCTGGAACAGAACCGGGGAAGTTTGGCATTCCACGGACTTGCAAACAGGTCTATGTCCGGGGTTCCCCATTTCTGAAAGATTCTGAGTACCTGATCCATGTGCAGGGACCATTCGTGTGGAAGCAGAACTCGACTGAGTCTGTCTGCCCAAGAGTTTTGGATTCCTGGGAGGTATACTGCCAGGAGATGGATTTGATGCTCTCTGGCGAAGGCCCACAAATTTAGAGCTTCGTTGCAAAGCGACAGAGAGCCAGTCCCTCCTTGTTTGTTTATGTAGAACATGGCTACTTGATTGTCGGTATGAACAAGGACTGTCATGTTGATGAGGAGGGTATGAAAGACCTTGAGAGCAAGGAAAATTGCTCGGAGCTCCAAAAGGTTGATATGAAGGGTGGTCTCCTGTGGAGACCAAGTGCCCTGAGTGGGGAGGTCTTGGAGATGAGCTCCCCAACCTGTTTGGGAGGCATCTGTAGTGAGAGTTGCTTGGGGTAACAAAGGTTGGAAGGGGGTCCCCAACAACAGATTTTGAGTGGATATCCACCATTGGAGAGACCAAAAAAGACGTTTTGAGGTTACTATTTGGTCTGAGAGAGCTCCTGATGCTTGGGTCCACTGGGTGGACAAAGTCCATTTAGCTGCTCTCATATGTAGGCGAGCATAAGGCACCACATGAACTGTGGATGCCATGTGGCCTAGCAGTTGTAGCATCTCCCTGGCAGTCAAGTGGCTTCTGGACTGAATTTGAGAGGCCAACTGCACTAGACGGTGGCAACAGGCCTGAGGAAGATAGGCCTTTGCAGTGGTGGTATCTAGCCAGGCCCCTATGAATTCTAGGGACTGAGTAGGGGTGAGTTGAGACTTTGGCAGATTGATGACAAGTCCCAGATACTGCAGTATGCGTCTGGTGTGGTCCAGGGAAGTTTGAGCCTCGGACTGAGATGGAGCTCGGATGAGCCAGTCGTCCAGGTATGGGAAGACAAAGATTCCCAGAGTGCGTAGAAATGCAGCTACTATTGCCATGCATTTGGTAAATACCCTTGGAGCAGAGGCTAGACCGAAGGGAAGTACTCTGTATTGGAAATGTTTTCCCTGGAACAGAAACCGTAGGAATTTTCTGTGGGATGGATGGATGAGTATATGTGTGTACGCATCCTTGAGATCTAGAGAACAAAGCCAGTCCTGACTCTGTAGGTATGGAAGGAGAGTGCCTAGAGAAAGCATCTTGAATTTCTCCTTGTATAGAAATTTGTTCAATTCTCTGAGATCCAGAATGGGTCTGTACCCCCTGTTTTCTTGGGGATGAGAAAATAAGGGGAGTAAAAACCTGACCCTTGTTGAGGAAGAGGAACCTCTTCTATTGCCTTTTGGGCGAGAAGAGTGGTCACCTCCTGGCCCAACAGGTACAGGAGAGATGGGGGAGAATTGAATTGTCTCACCATGGTATGGGGAGGAAGGCTGGAGAAATGTAGTTTGTAGCCCTCTCTGATGATAGAGAGGGTCCACTGTTCTGATGTGATTTGTTCCCATCTGGGAGCAAAGTGAGTTAACCTTCCTGGAATGGTGAGAGGCTCTGGTTGTTGCAGAGCCAGAAAGGTTAAGTTCTCTAGAATCAAGTCAAAAACTCTGAGGATGTTGGAACTGCTGGACTGTAGCAGCCCCTGTAGACTTTGTTCTGGCCTGTTTAGATTGCTGACGCTTAGGAGCAAAGCGAACTTGGGAAGATTGCTGGCCAGTATTTGTGGAAAATCTGGTCTTTTTATAGAAAGGCTTCTTAAAAGGTTTTTTCTTGGCAGGGGTAGAGGTAGACTTAGAAAGTCTATCTAAAGCAGCATTCTCTGCATCCATTTGAGTGGCTTTGATTTGCCACTCCTTGCCAAACAGATTTTCACCTGTACAGGGCAGATTGCCCAAGCCTTCTTGTAACCAGGGTTCCAAATCAGAGGCCTGGAGCCAAGCAAGTCTGCGAGCAGCTATGGCAATGCCGGAGGCTCTGCTAGCTCCCTCAAAAGAGTCAAAGGCTGCTCTGTTGGAGAACTTTGAAACATCTTGAGTTTGCTTTAGCAAAAGAAGGAACTCCTCCTTTTTATCCTCTGGGATAAAGGGGAGAAAATGACGTATCTTCAGTGCAATCTCTTTCAAAAACATGCCCATATAGAGGCTGTATGAATTGATTCTGGCGATAAGCATGCTAGCTTGGAAGATTTTTCTACTAAAAGCATCCAGAGTCCTACATTCTCTTCCTGGAGGAGTAGAAGAGTGCCTTTTGGTACTCTTTATCTTTTTCATAGCAGACTTCACCACAATAGAGTGGTGAGGGAGCTGAGTTTTTTGAAAACCAGGAGAAGGAGGAACCCGATACATGGTGTCCAAACGTTGAGAATGTGGAGATAGGTTGAGAGGAGCCTCCCACAAGTCCATCATGTGTTCTTGAAGAATTTCATGTATGGGTATGGTGGCTGCCTCTTTGGGAACCTTAGAGTATCCTAAAATATCCAATTTTTTTGCTCTAGGTTCCTTTTCAGAGGTTACAGATATGGAGAGTCCTTTAGCTACTTCAATAATGAAGTCTTGAAAGGACAAATCCTCTGGAGGAGACATTCTCCTTTTTGGAGAAGAGGGCTCCTCAGGAAGAGTAAAAGAGACATCAGCAGAATCATCTGAGGTATCAGAATCTTCAGATGATTCAAAGTACCGCCTATTAGCTTCCAGAGATCGATACGCGTACCGACCGGTATCGACATCGGGCGTACCGGGAATCGGAGCGGTATCAAGAAAATCTCCGGAGCCGGAGACCAGAACCGGCATACTACTGGAAGTAGATGCTCTGGGTACCGGTATCGGTTGCTGTACCGGAACCGGAGTCGGAACCGATTGTCGCGGTACCGAGGGCGTTGCAGCGTTAATGAAAGCCAGTATGGCCTGCTGCATGGATTGTACCGTAGTACCCATAGACGCCACAACTGCCTGGATGTCGGTACCGGGGTTAGCCGGTACCCCAGAGCAGTCTAACAGGAGATCGGTCGAGGCCGTGCCATCGATGTCTACCTGTAACCCCATAGGTGGAGCTTTGGAAGCCGGAGCTTCCCGCCGGGGTTGTTTGGCTGGGGCAGGGTCCTCAGGGTCAAACCCAAGGGCCTCTCGCTGCTTAGAGGGAGATTTGCCCTTTGAGGACCTGCCTGAAGAATGTTTGGTTACCTGAGATCCATCAGGAGAGGAAGACCTGGAGGATGTTGATGCTGGAGTATCCGCAGAAAACAGCATATGAAACTTGGCTGCTCTGTTCTGTAAGCCCCGTTTGGACATCAGAGAGCAGGATGGACAATCCGGAATGGAATGGTCAGGCCACAAACATTTAAGACACCACTCATGGGTATCTGTGACTGAAATAGTACTGGTACACTTGGTGCATTTTTTAAAACCAGAGGCTGGTTTCTCCATGAGGGAGAATCTGAGAAGGCCTAGAGGCCTCACAGAAAAAACACACCAAGTGAGGAAAAAGTAATTTTTTTTTTTTTTAAGAAATAAATGAAAAAAGACCGGCGGTACCGGTCCGGAATCGGGGAAGGCAGACACGCGGTCAAAGAAACAAATTAAAATAACAATTTCTTCAGCGGTGACAGGAACACGACTTGCTGGCTCCGCGGAAAAAGAAGAACTGAAGAGAGTTGGTCAGGAAGGCGGGAAGGCAGTGCGCATGCGCTGTGGGAGGCCCCAAAAGCTTCCTTTCTGGGAAGCTGGGGAGCTTTCCCGTGCAGGCTCCGTCGGTTCCGACGTACCCATATGTGAGGACTCATTCCTGCTTGTTCCTGGAGATTAATAATGAGTGGCATGAAAAAATAGAAACATAGAAACATGATGACAGAAAAAGACCACATGGCCCATCTAGTCTGTCCTTCCATATCAACAACTACAACAGTCCACGTTTTACCTTTAGAGATCCTCTGTGTTGGTCCCATGCTTTTTTGAATTCAGTTACTGTCCTCATCTCCACCACCTCCACCGGGAGACCATTCCATGGATCCACTACTCTTTCCGTAAAGAAATATTTCCGCATATCACTCCTGAATTTATCTCCCTTCACCCTCATCCCATGTCCCCTCGTAGCAGAACTTGCTTTCAATTGAAAGAGGCTCTCTCCCTGAACATTTATGCCACAGAGGTATTTAAACATCTCAATCATATCACCTCTATCCCGCCTTTCCTCTAAGGTGTACATATTAAGATCCTTCAGTCTGTCCTCATATGCTTTATAATGAAGACCACTAATCATTTTAGTAGCCACCCTCTGCACCGACTCCATCCTGTTCACATCCTTTTGAAGGTGCGGTCTCCAGAATTGCACACTATATTCCAAATGAGGTCGCACCAAAGACTTATACAGAGGCATTATCACCTCCTTTTTTCTGCTAGCCATTCCTCTCCGTATGCACCCAAGCATCCTTCTAGCTTTTGCCGTCGCCTTTTCTACCTGTTTAGCTACTTTAAGATCATCAGACACAACCACGCCTAGGTCCCGCTCTTCTTTAGTGGACAAAACTACTTCACCTCCTGTAGTGTATTGCTCCCTTGGATTGCTGCAGCCCAAATGCATGACCTTACATTTTTTAACATTAAATCCCAGCTGCCAAATTCTAGACCATTCTTCAAGCTTAGCTAGATCCCTCCTCATGTTATCTACACCTTCCTGGGTGTCTACTCTATTGCAGATTTTGGTATCATCTGCAAAGAGGCAAACCTTACCCGACAGCCCTTCCGCTATATCACTAACAAATATGTTAAAAAGAATCGGACCAAGGACAGATCCCTGGGGCACACCACTGGTAACATCCTTCTCCTCAGAGTGAGCTCCATTTACTTGTACTCTTTGTCGCCTCCCACCCAACCAATTTCTAACCCAAGCAGTAACTTTAGGGTCCATCCCTAGGGTGCTCAGTTTGTTTATAAGTCGCCTGTGAGGAACAGTGTCAAAGGCTTTACTGAAATCTAAATACACCACATCTAGAGCTCTCCCTCGGTCCAACTCCCTGGTCACCCAGTCAAAGAAATCAATCAGTTTTGTCTGACAAGACCTGCCTCTGGTGAATCCATGCTGCCTCGGATCCTGTAATCCGCTGGACTCCAGAAACCTCACTATTTTCTCTTTCAGCAGCGTTTCCAATAATTTACTCACCACCGAAGTTTAACTAACCGGCCTGTAGTTTTCAACAACATCCTTACTTCCGCTTTTGTGTAAAGGCACCACATGAGCCTCTCTCCAGTCCTTTGGCACTACTCCCGACTCCAACAAGGCATTGAAAAGGTCAGTCAGTGGAGTTGCTAGAACGTCCCCAAGTTCCCTCAGTATTCTAGGGTGTATCCCATCCGGTCCCATCACTTTGTCTACTTTAAGTTGAGCTAGTTTCTCACGAACACAGTCTTCTGAAAATTGTTCAAGATGTCCCTCGCTTCTGTTCCTATTTGTGGGTGTTTTCTGAGGTCCTGCTCCTGGTTCTTCATCTGTGAACACAGAACAAAAATATTTGTTAAGCAATTCCGCTTTATCCTTATCAGCTTGTACATATTCCCCCCCTGCACCCTTGAGTCTGACAATACCACTTTTGCCCTTCCTCTTCTCACTAATATATCTGAAAAATGTCTTATCCCCCCATTTTATTGCATTGGCTATTTCCTCCTCCTTTTGAATCTTTGCCTTCTTCACTACTTTGCTAGCTTCTCTAAGTTTTTCCAAATACAGATGCCTGTCTTCCTCTCTCTGTGATCTCGTATTTCATGAAGGCCTCCCTCTTTTTCTTCACTTTTTCAGCTACTTCCTTCGAAAACCATAGCGGTCTCCTTTTCCTTTTGCCTTTATTTACCATTTTAACAAAAAGGTTGGTTGCCCTTAAAATACCCCCTTTCAGTTTTGCCCACTGTTTTTCTACATCCCCCAGCTGTTCCCATTCCACTAACGACTCCCTGAGGTATTGGCCCATCTTCGCAAAGTTAGTCTTCCTAAAGTCTAAGATCCTCACCTTGGAATGGATTCTTACAGTCCTAGTCCTAATACTGAACCACACCATCTGGTGATCACTGGATGCAAAATGATCTCCCACTACAACATCAGAAACACTTTCACCATTGGTAAGCACCAAGTCCAGTATGGCCCCTTCACGTGTGGGGTCTGTTACCAATTGCCTGAATAGTTCTCCCTTTAGAGAATCCAGGATCTCCTTACTTCTAGATGATACTGCAGCAGGAATGTGCCAATCAACATCTGGCATATTGAAATCTCCTATCAGTAGCACTTCCCCTTTCCTAGCAATGCTGCGTATGTCTTCAATTAACTCTCTGTCCACCTCTTCCTCTTGTGAGGGAGGTCTGTATATCACACCAATGCAAATAGATTTCTCTTTCCCTCTTTCTAGTTTAACCCACAATGCCTCCTCTCTCCCTTTTAAGCTCTGTAATTCCAAAGCTTTAATAGTAGTTTTTACATATAGTGCCACTCCTCCTCCCCTTCTTCCTACCCTGTCCTTTCTGAATAAAGTATAGCCAGGTATAGTTACATCCCAGTCATGGTTTTCTGTGAACCATGTTTCTGTAACTGCCACTAAATCCAAGTCAGCCACTCCCACCAAAGCTTCAACATCAGGGATCTTATTTCCCATGCTACGGGCATTTATACACACTGCTTTCCATATGTTACCCCTGTTACCCATTTCCATAAAGGTATTTAATGTATCTCCTACCTGGGGGCTTTCACTTACCTGGGGGCTTTCTTCACCCATCCCCAACGAATCTAGTTTAAAGCCCTCTTCAGTAGATTAGCCAGTCTACTACCAAAGATGCGTTGACCTTTCTTGGACAGATGGATGCCATCTCTGCTCTGCAACCCTTGGAACAGCATCCCATGGTCTATGAAACCAAAACGCTCTCGATGACACCATCCACGCAGCCATGCATTCATCTCCAGGATGCGAGCCTCTCTGCCTTGGCCTTTACCCTCAACAGGGAGGATTGAAAAATAGTTTATATGATTTGTTTTCAATCTGTTGGCTGTTAGTTTCATGGAGTGCCCTCTTGTTTTAGCGTTATTTGAAAGGTTAAACAACTATTCCCTATTTAACAGTTCCACCCACCCTTAATTTTATATACCTCTATCATATCTCTTCTCAGTTGTCTCTTTTCCAAGCTGAAGAGCCCTAACCTGTCTATCCTCTATTTACAAGGAAGGTGTTCCATTCCTTTTATCATTTTCATTGTCCTTATCTGAACCTTTTCTAGTTCCTCTATGTGCTTTTATGTGATATATGTATAGTGACTCCAGGGCAGAGAGGGTGTGGGATTGGCACTTATGCATGTATTTCATAAACTATGTGCAGAATTATTATTGGCATCTTTACTTTTATTTATTTACTTATTTATTTCATGTATATGCTGCTTTTCAAAAAATGTCAAAATGGCTTAACGATATTTAAAAGAAAATCAAAACACAACTAGATATCCACTCACACTTCCTTAAACTCCCCAGCTCCACCCTCTATTACAATGTAACTCAATCCGGGCCGGCCCCAGAGTTGGTTCAAGGTGTTGGTGCCCTAGGCAAACCTTAAGCCTTATGCCCCCCCCATCAGAATCTATTGTTTAGCTTTGAATTCCCTGCTCTTTATCACTCCCCCCCTAGAAACTGCCTCTCTAGACGACTGCCTAGTTTGATTAATGGGTGGGCCAGTCTTGAACTCTATTTATCGCACATTCATGTTCTCATGAATCCTTTCCTTCTTCCAATTTAGGTTTACTAGAACAGCCATCTTTTTTACAGAATGTCTAAACTTCATCAGATTTTCTGTTGTCTGAATATGTCCTGCCACTGAGTTTTACACAGTTGGTACAACCAATGAAAAATATCTTTTTCACACATGATGACTTCTTCAACATCTTTACCACGGGTAATTTGAACATCATCGCATCTTGGGAACATAGTGTCTATGATGGTTTGCACTCTTAACTTTTCCTCCAACTATTCAGTCCCCATTCCTCTTAAAGTCCTGAATACTATAGTTAAGGCTCTAAAATGAATCCTTTCTTCTACCCTCAACCAATGTAGATCAAGAAAAACAGGGGAAATATGTTCACTAAATCCACATTGAGTTAACATCCAAGCTGCCCTATTTTGAACTCTAGTAATCATCCTAGCATCTTCTTTGATAACCCACGATAAAGAAAATTAAAATATTTCATTCTTGAAGTTGCTGCAAAAACTTACATCTGTCTTTAAGTAGGTGTAACCCTGCGTGGACCTTTTGCAATAGGTCATTTTAAAATGAGCACAGAAGCGCATATATTGCCTTCATAAAACAAAAACATATATATAAAACCCATAGATCTCATAAAGTGCAAATTTTCCTTAAATAAATAAGTGGATGTATACAAATAACTTAAAGGCACAAACAAAGAGCATGACAAAAAACACCTCATACATATAAATACACTAAAAACATTTTTAAAAGATCCTTCAGAAAAGTGCTAAGTTGCAGCTTCATCAATCTCATTAAATTCGATCAACAATCCATAAATAGTTTCAGAATTCTTATTTTATCAATTACATGAATAGTCCTTAAACCAAATTCACATGAAGGATAAATGTGCAATCGAGGAGGTCCAGGCCAAAACATCTCAAAAAGAAGTCTGGCACGTGTATGTTTGGGCACGATTTTAGAATGAGTGTGTACCCAATATGGACATGTCTCAGAGACATTCAGCAGCATGAAAATCACATAACATATTTCCCCATTTCCTATCATTTATTTTTATGATTGTGGACAATACTGGAAAAGAGTAGTTACTCACCTGTAACAGGTGTTCTCCAGGAGCAGCAGGAATCAGTCCTCACTTATGGGTGTCATCGACGCCGATGAAGCCCCAGCGGAGCATTTCCCCAGCTTTCCATGAAAGCCTTTGGGAATGCTGGCACGCATGCACGGTTCCCTTCCCGCCTAAAGGTGCCATCTTACCTCAGTCAAATGACATAGCTAAGAACAGCACACAAAAATGAAAAATAAACTATGTACAACTGCAACTCCAAGGGGAGGAGGGAGGGTAGTGAGGACTGATTCCTGCTGCTCCTGGAGAACACCTGTTACAGGTGAGTAACTACTCTTTCTCCAGGACCAAGCAGGAAGTCAGTCCTCACTTATGGGTGACTCCCCAGCTCTGGGCTACCAGGAACCCAGGCTGAACAAGAGAACTCCCTCTAGTCTCAGCAACACAGTAAAGGCTTTGCAAGGACACACCCTCCACAGGTAGCCCAACCAGAGGGCAGGAGGGCAGAAGTTGCCTAGACCTCAAAGAGATTCCGGAGTACTGCTTGGCCAAAAGCACTATCCCTACGGGACTCCCTCTCCAGACAGTAGTGGGCTGCAAAAGTCTGGCTTGAAGACCAAGTAGCAGCCCTGCAGATGTCTTGCAATGGAACAGAGCGGAGGTGAGCCACTGATGCAGCCATTGCCCTCACACGGTGGGCCGTGACCCTACCCTGCAAGGGAAGGTCAGCCGCCTTGTAAGCCCAGGTGATACAGTCAGCCACCCAGATGGACTAAGGTACACTTGGACACAGGCCTCCCCAAGTTATTGGGGTCAAAAGAAAGGAAGAGCTGAGAAGCCTTCCTGTGACCTTGCGTACGTTCAAGGTAGAAGGATAAGGCCCTCCTACAGTCCAAGGTATGGAGAACTGTTTCAGCCTGACTCGCATGAGGCCTAGGGAAGAAAGTAGGAAGAACCACCTCCTGGTTGAGGTGGAAAGAGGAGACAACCTTAGGAAGGAACTCAGGGTGAGTCCTGAGGACCACTCTGCTCTTATAGAACCTGGTGTAAGGTCTATCACAGACCAAGGCCTGAAGCTCACTCACTCTCCTAGCCGAAGTAAGGGCTATCAGAAAGAGAGTCTTCCAGGAAAGGAAGCGTAGAGGGCAAGTAGCCATAGGCTCAAAAGGTGGGCGAGTCAGATGCTGCAAGACCACATTAAGCTCCCACTCAGGAGCAGGAGGACGTATGGGAGGTTTGAGCAGAAGCAAGCCCCTGAGAAACCTAGACACCAAAGGGTGCACAGACAAGGAATGGCCCTCAACTAGGGAGTGGTGAGCTGCCAAAGCAGAGAGGTGGACCCGAACAGAGTTGGACTTGAGACCCTGATTGGACAAGTGCAGCAGGTACTGAAGCACTACTGACACAGTACAGGAGAAAGGATCCTCAGCACGCAGCTGACACCACACAGAGAACCTTTTCCACTTGAGAGCATAGGTCTTCCTAGTGGATTGTTTCCTGGAGGCTAGGAGAACCTCCTCAACCTCGGGAAGCAGGCCCCAGGGAGCCAACACTACCCTTGCAGCCTCCATGCCATCAGATTGAGAGCTTTGAGATTGGGATGCAGCAAGGAGCCCTGATCCTGAGAGAGAAGGTCGGGTTGCAATCCCAGAGGCAGAGGCAGATCCACTGCCAGCTGAAGCAGAAGGGGGAACCAAGGCTGCCTTGGCCACCTAGGAGCTACCAGGAGGACGGAGGCCCTGTCTCGTAGAATCTTGAACAGTGTTCAGGCCACCAGAGGGGTGGGAGGAAACGCATAGAGTAGGCCCTGAGTCCAGGGAATCAGAAAAGCATCTGCTGCTACTCTCAGAGGATGCGGTTGCCTGAAGCAGAACCTTGGCAGCTGGTTGTTCAGTGGACTGGCAAACAGGTCTATGGAGGGAAGCCCCCATCTCAAGAAAATCTTTTGAACCACTAAAGGATGTAGCTGCCACTCGTGTGGTTGCAGAATCCTGCTCAATCTGTCCGCCAGGGAATTCTCCTGGCCTGGAAGATAGACTGCTTTGAGGAGCATGTTGTGTTTCAGGGCAAAGGAACAGAGGTCCTGGGCCTCCTGGCAAAGGGGCTGGGAACCAGTTCCGCCCTGTTTGTTGACATAGAACAAGGCTACCTGGTTGTCTGTCTGGATCAAGACAGACTGTTGTGCCAGGGAAGCAGTAAAGGCCTTGAGGGCCAAGTGGATAGCTCTGAGTTCCAGTAGATTGATCTGCTGGGACGCCTCCCAAGGAGACCACAGGCCCTGGGTGCACTTGTCTAGGCAATGTGCTCCCCAACCCTGTAGAGAGGCATCGGTGGTTAGGACCACTGTATGAGGTGGGATCTGAAAAGGCACCCCTACCAGCAGATTGGGGGGGGGGGTGTAACCACCAGCTGAGGGAGGCCAGGAAACGGTGGGACACTCTGATTCTGTCTCTGAGACTGCCTGAGGCTTGTGACCACTGAGTCCGAAGGCACCACTGGGCAGGTCTCATATTGAGCCTGGCATTGGGGGTCACCTGTACTGTCGACGCTATGTGGCCCAGAAGCCTGAGACAGAGTCTGGTGGAGACCAGGGACCTGTGCATAAACTTGCTGGCGAGGTCCATGAGCCTTTGTGCTCGGTCCACTGGTAAGAATGCTCTTGCCAGCTGAGAATCCAACCTTGCCCCTATGAACTCCATGTTCTGGGAGGGAAACAAAGTGGACTTTGCGAAGTTGATGACAAAGCCCACCTTTTGGAGCAGTTCTATGGTCCTGTTGGTGGCCTGTTGAACTTCCAGGGAAGTCTGGCCTCTGATGAGCCAGTTGTCTAGATAAGGAAACACAAAGATGCCCTGATTTCTCAGGTAGGCTGCCACCACTGCCAGGCACTTTGTAAACACCCTGGGAGCGGAGGTCAGTCCAAAAGGCAGTACTCTGTACTGATAATGGTTTCCTCCCACAATGAACCTGAGGTACTTTCTGTGGTCTGGATGAATAAGGATGTGAGTGTAAGCATCCTTTAGATCTAAAGAGCAAAGCCAATCTCCCTGCTGGAGGTAGGGCAGAAGTGTTCCAAGAGTAAGCATCTTGAACTTCTCTTTCACTAGAAACTTGTTTAGGTTTCTGAGATCCAAAATGGGTCGAAGACCACCGGTTCTTTTTGGCACCAGGAAATACCTGGAGTAAAACCCGTGACCTTGGAAGTAAGGAGGCACAGGCTCCACCGCCTTGTCCAGCAACAGACCCTTTAGCTCCTGGAGGAGAAGGGCTGTATGCAGGGGAGGCCGGAAAGGCTCTCCTGGGAAGTGTGGTGGAGGCAGTTGGTGAAAGTGCAGGGCATAGCCTCGATGGACTATGTTCAGCACCCAACTGTCCTGGGTTATCATGGGCCACTTGTAGGCGAACAAGGCTAGGCGGCCTCCTGTGCAGTGCTGGGTCTGCAAGGGAGGCATGGCTATACTCAAGGAGTCAAAACCCCCCACCCTGCTGAGTGGGAGCAGGGGCTGCAGGCTTGGGGGTCCTCTGCCTACGGGGTCCATTACCCTGGCCCTTGGCTTGCTGACCCTGGGGGGCAGCTTGGGCAGCCGGATATTGTGGGTACTGTTTGTAGGCAGTGCCCTTCCTCGGGTAAAAGGACTTTTTACCCGAGCCCTTCTTCTTCTGAGAAGGGGCAGAGGTCTTCCTCGACAGCCTTGTCCTCGTGAGGTGCTCCATCTTGAGCTGAGTGGCCTTCTCGGCCACAGGCTTGCCAAAAAGGTTTTCACCTCGGCAAGGGACATCAACCAACTTGTCCTGAACCCATGGCTCGAGGTCCGATGACTGCAGCCATGCCTGGCGTTGGGCCGCGATGCCGGCTGCCGTTACTCGGGCCGAAGCCTCGAAGCCATCGTATGCGGCGCGGGACATGAACTTAGAGCATTCCCGGATCCTCGACGACAAGGACTTAAAACTCTGCAAGGGTTCCCCGGAGAGACCAGCAGAGAATCCGGCCAACTCCTTGGCCAGGTCCCGTAAATACATGCCCATGTACAGCTGGTAAGTCTGGACACGGCAAGCAAGCATCGAGCCCTGAAAGCACTTTCTACTGACGCCAACAAGGCTTAGGGCTTCCCTACCAGGAGGCACCGCAGAGTGCATCTTCTGACTCTTCAGACGATGCATTGCCGATTCCACAACCATGGAATGGTGTGGTAGCTGTGCTTTCTGGAAGCCAGGACCCTTCCGGAGCCGATAGATGAAATCGACTCGCTTGCTCAAAACCGGCGCCGAGGCCGTTGCCTCCCACATCCGGAAGAGGAGCCGTTCCAGCATCGGAGGAACCGGGACAGTAAAGGCCTCCTTCGGAGGAGAGTCATACTGCAGAGCATCGAGCTCCTCGGCTCGATGCTTTTCCTCGGGGTCAGCCGGGATAGCCAGAGCAGCAGCCATATCCCGGATAAACTCCGAGAACCTAGTATCCTCCGGAGGGGATCTACTCCGGGGCTCAGACTCAGGTGAGTCCGAAGGGACACACCGAGTCTTGAAGGTGTCAGGAGACTCCTTGTCTTCGGTCTCCCAAGCAGACTCGTCCGATGTCGAGTTGAGGTCCGACCGCGGGGCCTCTAGGCACCCGCCCCGACGCCGGTGGCAGCGGCGTCGAGACCCTCGGTCCCAAACGGGAGTTTGAGGGAGACCTCGACCGAGGACGACCTCGAGCCGCAAAGGACTCGAGTATCGGCTCGGTCTCCGGGGTCAACTTCGAAGTCGATGTCCCGGTGGTCGGGGCAGATGCACCAGACAGGCTGGCCATCAGCGCCCGCTGCTGATCCATGAAGGCAGACATTCTGCTCTCCAAGGCTGTCAACCTGAGACTCAACTCGGGTGACGCAGCACCCCCGACTTGGGCCCCGGCGGTGCCGGGCTCGACGTCGGTACTCGGGGAGGCGAGTCCACGAGGACAACAGGACTTACGTGTCCGGCAGACTCCGGCTCCATGCGAGGAACTTTAGTTGGCTTCTCCTGGTTCACGGGCCCGGGACGACGGTTGGGGGTCTGAGTCCTGGCCCTCGAGGGCTCAGGGACCTCCTCCGACGCTGCCCTCGCGAGCCGCTTCGTCCTCTTACATTCCCGGTCTGGGGACCCCCTGTCCGAGGAGCTCCGACACCTCTTGGGATCGGAATCCCGAGGTGTCGAGGCCTCAGACGAGGTCCGGGCCCGGGCAGAGGCCGAGTCCGAGAAAAGCCTTTCACTTTGTTGCTGACGACTTCGGAGGGCCTTGGAAGACATTTTTCCACATGGCCCGCACGTTTTAGAATCGTGGTCCGGGCCAAGGCACCAAAGGCAGCAGTCGTGTGTGTCGGTGAGAGACATAATCTTCTTACACCGATCACACTTTTTGAAACCGCTGGAAGCCATCGGGGAGAAAAGGGTCCCCGTGAGGTCAAAGGACCAGCCTTCCAGGGAAAAAGAAAAACTTTTGGCGCGAACACCTAGCCACTAAGGGCAAAAACAGAAAAAAGTAAAAAAGGGATTCGATACCGATGTACCGAACCCGGCGGGAGGGGAACCGACGTCGAATCCGAGGAAAAAAGCGAAATAACGCCAAGAAAAAACTTCTCTTATCCGGGAAAAAAAGGACACACGTCTGATGGGCTTCACGGAAAAAAATAGACTGAGGTAAGATGGCACCTTTAGGCAGGAAGGGAACCGCACATGCGTGCCAGCAGTCCCAAAGGCTTTCATGGAAAGCTGGGGAAATGCTCCGCTGGGGCTTCATCGGCGTCAATGACACCCATAAGTGAGGACTGATTTCTTGCTTGGTCCTGGAGAATATTAGAGTACCATCTTCTCTGCACCCTCCAAATGTTTCGCTGGCAGAACAAGCACTTTTCTGATGCTTATTTGTGCCCTGGAGCCAGTCTAGATGGATGGGGTAGAGACGTGCTGGGTGTTTCTGAAATTGGGCATGCACATCTAAATTCTTCAGCATGCCCCGAACATGCCTTTGCTATGCTCCTGAGCCACATAGATGTGCTTGCCATGGAGACGTGTATATTCTGGGCCTTCTAAAATGGCTCTTCTTCATCTCAATGCTTTTATCGTTAGAATGGCCGAATTCAGATGCTCAAAACACGAATGAAGCTTCTAAAATGACCCCCTTGATGCATCAAATCTTCAAAAATCATACTCAATATTGGCTATCTAAATAACCCAACGTGAAACGCCATATGCATTTACACGGTCCAATTCAACTATTTGAAAAAGACAAAAAATGTTTATTTTTCAGAGCCCTGACGCAGAACTATGGCATTTTGAAACATGAATTCATGTTGGTTCATTTAAGTAGTGGATATCAAGTGTGATTTTTGAAGAATAGAAGATCTGATACATCTTGGTGAATTTGGTTTAAGATATTCAATTGTATATTAGTTTGATTGATGAAATATGAATTATGAAACTACGGACCAATGATCATATTTAATAAGAGTTTGTGAGCCATAAACTGATGAAGTTCCAACTTTGCTCTTTTCTCAAGGTCCTTTTAAATGTTAATGTATTTATAGATATGAGAATTTAAATTTTATATATATATATTGTCACGCCCTCACCACCCACCTCTAGCCTAGAGGGGCGTGGTATCGGAGTAACTTCTCTCGATTGGCTTGGGCAAACTAACTTTCCCCAGGCGTATCTTGGGATATGTAGTTTGCCTTCAAAAATGGCTACAAGAAGAAGTTGTAGTCATGGTCCGGAGGTAAGGCAAAGTGACAGAATTGTATTTCTTACGCAAAAGTTCAAGTACCCTGTACACAGGACTCCTTCTTATGTAGGATTATTGGTAATACAGCACTAGAACAGCATAACTGCTTCACAAGCTTCAAACACACACAGCTGCTTCAAACGTTTCTCAGCCCTGAAAAACAGCACTTCTTTAGCAAGGGTAAAAATGCCTCTTTTTAGCCTTGCCTTGTAAAACAATTAATGGCAACAATAAAACTTAGTCCCCCTGGAACAAAAGCTTCTTAACTCCCTTCCCGGATTAAGTTTAAACCAAAATATGGGAGACACGGGCAGCAAATATTCACCAAGCTTTTTAGCTTCCCTGCAAGTTTTCCTGGCTGCGTCACAAACCTCCGGGTGCTAGCAAAAGTATCCCCGGCCTCCTGTCAGGTCTTGTTATTTCCAGTTTTAGGAGACCTTCTCAGAAAGTGTTAGCCCTCAGCATAACGGTTCAACGCACTTGGCTTGGCATAAAGTACAGTCCATAGGAATATCCATAGCCCTCAAGTCATCCTCAGCAGTATTGACTTGCATATCTTCAATTGTTGGAGCAGTGTCCCGTTCTGAGTTCTCAAAGCAGTGCTCAGTAAACAGCTCCCCCTTGGGTCCTAGAGTCACTCCTGTTCCCAGCTCTACCTGAGACAGCCGGTCAGTACCTTCAGCCTTCGGCCCGTCTCCTCGGCTGTGTTCCCTGTGGTTCAGCTCCTTCCAGGGCTCTCCTCTATGGCTCCGCTGCGTCTCCAGCTTCTCTTGACTCTCCTGAGCCTCTTGTTTCTCCAGCTCCCCTTGTTTCTCCAGCTCCCCTTGTTTCTCCAGCCTTAGCAGGGGTTTATATTTCCACCTCCAGGGTTCCAGCCCCTCCTCCTCCCTTCCGGCCCTTCCCAAGTGATAACAATCTCTTCTCATGCCTGCAGGGACCTCATAGGAGTCTGGGTGTGGCACCCTGGGCTTTCTCTCTCTCTTCTTTCTCTCCCTTCGCGGGGCCTGAGATCCAGGCCAGGCAGGGATTTTGTGGGTATCGGTGTACGCAGGATTCAGGTTACCCTTGAAATACACAACTGGGCTCTCCCCTAAGTCCAATTCCATATCCTTTTCTATTCTCATGGGTTCAAGACGGGTGTCTCTGTCACACTATATATATATATTATTTATTTATTCTTTTTATATACCACCTTTTTAGATTCAAAACGGTTTTCATTTAACTATAACTTGATTATATTGTTAACATCAAATTTTTGAATGATGGTATTGTACATAACGTATCAAAACTTGAATATACATAACAATCACAAATTTGAGTATACATAACAATTGTTCGGAGTATTTGGGTAAATCAACTTGGGAGGGGAGGGTGGGGAAGGTGTTGCTTCATAAACTGTACTGGGTGTGTTCTGCAATTAAACAATGTGTTCTGTTAGAGTGTTTACGTTGCAATTCCAAAGTGTTCCTGGAACAGGTGTGTTTTCAGCTCTTTGCGGAAGGTGGCAAGTTCGGTGCAGGTTTGTATTCTGCTTGGGAGTGCATTCCAGAGGCTTGGTGCACACAGCAAGAATGCTTGATTGGTTGCTTCTGTCCCTCATGGCAGGGACGGTGAAGGTATACACATACACACACACACGCCCATTTATTAATTTAAGGAAAGTTTGCACTTTATGAGACCTGTGATTTTTATAGATATATTTTTGGCATATTGGTATCTCACAGTAGTGGATTGCATTTTGTTATGCCTTCATAAAACAGACATAATATCTAAAATATGGGAATGAATGAATGAATAAATAAATATGCACATATGGACATTTCCTGGCTTGCAGCCCTGTGATAAAACTACCCCCTTAGGAAGTCGTTTTATAAGGAGAATAAGTCATGTATCTTTAATGACACTCTGCTTAGCTTCTGAGATCAGTCTCGTTCAGGGCGGCCTATGACTGGTATACCTGCCTGTTGCAAGATTTCTAAAGAAAATACATACTTTATAGTATTTTATAACTTAGGCATGTAAATTTGTGCTCCATTCATCTTCCGCCCCTATGCATACCCAGACTGAAATTATGCACCATCCGCCCGATGAACATACTACAAAACAGCGATCGGCTAAAGTACGCGCATCAGGTAGATGGTGCATGATTTCAGTCTGGGTATGCATAGAGGTGGAAGATGAATGGAGCACAAATTTACATGCCTAAGTTATAAAATACTATAATGCATGTATTTTCTTTAGAAATCTTTCAGCAGGAGTGTATGCCAGCCATAGGCCACCCTGAACGAGACTGATCTCAGAAGCTAAGCAGAGTCAGGCCTGGCTAGTACTTGGATAGGAGACCACATTGGAATTGGTGCTGTACACTTCCTGCATGGAAGAAAGACCTGGCAATCTACTTCCAGTCACACCTTGCCAAGAAAACCCAGGGGCTGGTTCACCCAGAGTCAGCATTGACTCAATGGCACATAGTTTCAGGGCTGCTGTAAGTGCATATGCCTGGATATAACATGCATTTTCAGCCACTTATGCCTTTTTCTGATAAAGAAAAGTAGGCACCTCTTTTTCTCCTTATAAAAGAAGCTTAAGATAGGCACCCAGAATGCACCTAAAATTAGGTACCTAGCTATACAATTATCCTTCACATGTATTATACTGGCACCACATATAAAGCTGTCATGCCAAGTTATTCCTACCCAGCAGCCATGCACCAGAGCTTCTCCTAGAATTCTACCAGCATGGGACTCACATCCAGTCACTAGATGTCAGTGTTGCATGATGACCAGGGCTGGTATTAGGGTCTCTGGTACCCCCTGCAACCTACAGATTGGCATCCCCTTCCCTCACTATTATTAATAATAGGCTGCACATCCCCCTTTCCCAAAACTCCTTTGTGAACTCTGTTCACACGATGCTTTCATTTCTCCTTCAAATCAAATATTGTAACAAGAAAATTGCAGTGAAGGGGCAAATGCTAAGCTGGAATAAAAATAAGTACTGGCGAGTAAATATTTAGCATCGTATAAACAGGCTGTGATAGTGAAGTGTTAATGTGATCGAAGCAAATACAATCAACGTGTTTATTTATTTATCCAAAACAAGATCTACAAAAGTTACAACCATTTAGCTTCTCCTGCCTCTTTTCCCGCCTGCTATTGTTGCTACATATACTACTGCCACCCTATCTCTGTATATGTGGTTGCACAGCTCTTTTATAAATCCAACAAATAAGAAGGAGATGATAAAAGCAGATAGTGTAGCTGGGTTGAACAAAGGTTTGGACAAGTTCCTGGAGAAAAAAATCAATAGACTGTTATTAAGACAGACCTGGGGAAAGCCTCTGCTATCCTTGGGTATAAGCAGGGTTGACCCAAGGGTTTCTGCTACCCCAGGCAGAAGCCCCAGCAATGTCCCCCCCCACTTGCCATGCCACCCTCCCCCCCATGCTGAGCCATGCCACCGCCACACCCCTGCTGCCACTAATTCTGATGACAGGGTCGGCTTGGTGACAGTGGCAGGCCATGTGCTTCAGTACATATGGTCTGCTGCTTCTGACCCCCTTCTGGACACAACTTTGAGGGGATTAGAAGTGACAGGCCATGTGTGCTGAAGCACATGGCCTGCTGCCGAGCCTAGCCGCCCCCGACTCTGGAAGCAGTGGCAGCAGGGGGGCAGCGGCATGGCTCGGCATGGGGGAGGGAGGGTGGCACAGCTCAGCGCACAAGGGGGGCAGCAGGCCAGTTGTGCCGAAGCAAATGGCCTGCCATGCCACCCACTGAGGTCTGCCATCCTAAGTGGCCACCTAGTGGACAGGGGTACAACACTGCGAAAGCAAATACCGTGCCAAGTGCAGAAACCAGTCCAAAGGCATGGTATAGTGGAAAAACCAAAACCTTTGGGTTGGCATTGTTTAATAAAGGTTTTGGTTTTTCCACTATACCACGCCTTTGGACTGTTTCGGCACCTAGAGGACAGGCCAGCTCTGGGTATAAGCAGAATGGAAGCCATGGTGAGCATTAAGAGGCAAGACTCAATCCCAGAGCTGATGTCGGCAGTCCTGACAGATGACAGTGACAGCAGCAATGTGAGAACCACAACTTAGATGGACTTTTGAGATTTCTTTGAGAGCACTGCTGCCTATTGGAGCTGTTGCAGTTGTGAAACATGCAGAGACTTTGCTAGCATTGCAGCTAGGCTGGATGAGCCTGGAAAGATCATTCCTATAAGAGCCAACGATGGTGCTTCTTGTAGTAGACTGGCAGTGATGCACCTGTGTCCAATTCTGACTGACCAATGCGCTGCACCCAAAGTTCCCCCCACTTCCTGTATTCTCTGTGGCTGGTTGCCTGGCTGTGACATAAAGGTAAATACCACCCTAGCAGCATGCGTTTAGTATCCTGCAGCAAAGCTGAAACAAGTTGAAAAGTGCGCACTTTACAGAGTAAAGTCTTTGACAATGTTCCTCACAGACAACTTATAAATAAATTGAGTGTGGTAGGGATGGACCCTAAAGTGTATTAGAAATTTATTGAATGGAAGGCGGCAAAGGGTACAGGTAAATGCAGCTCACTCCGAGGAGAAGAATGACATCAGTGGTGAGCTGCAAGAATCTATCACATTTTTGTAAGTGATATTGCAGAAGGGCTGTCAGGTAAGATATTCCTCTTTGCAGATTATGTCAAAATCTGCAATAGAGTAGACACCAAGAAAGGTGTAGATAACATGAGGAGGGATCCAGAAAAGCTTGAAGAAGGTCACAAATTTGTCAGCTGGAATTTAATGTTGAAAAATGCATGGTCATGCAGTTGGGCTGCAAAACTCTAAGGGAGCAGTACAGTATGGGGGCCATGAAGAGCAGAGATGTATGTCCTGACATTCAGAGGTCAGCCCTGTATGTTTGGGGTCAGCCAGGTAGACGGGGGACTTATTCCAATTCTGAGGTGGAATAAGTCCCCCAGGATGTCGGGGGTCATTGGCGGACAGCGGCCACAGACCATAGTGGGGCAAAGGAGGTTCCCCGTAACCCAACCCTGGCCATGGGAGGCTGGATCGGGGGTTGGGCTGCAGGGAAAGGGCATTTTTGGTCAGCAGTTGAGGATCATGACTCCGTAATGGAGCCGCAGTGCTATGGCAATGAGACACCATGGCACTGTGGCTCCATTACGGAGCCAGGCTAAGTTAGCAAGGTATGTGGCTTGGTGTGAAGCCAATCAGAATCAGGGCCTGGCCTGCACATCCAAGTCATAGACATGATTCTGATCTCGTGGGCAGGTCTAGCCCTCATGGGATCAGAAATCGGGTTTACCTCTGTACTCCCTGATTCTGATCGACCGTACAGGGGCTGAATGGCCAGTACGGAATCGGCCTCTATAGAGGGTGAAGTACTTTTGTCCAGAAAAGTGGAGTGAGACCTGGATGCATAGGGAGAGGAATGGCCAGCACAAAGAAGGAGGTGATAGTGCCTCTTTATAAATCTTTGGTGAGATCGCATTTGGAGCATGGTGTGCAGTTCTGGAGATCATGCCTTCAAAAGGATATAAACAGGATGGAGTCAGTGCAGAGGGTGGCTACCAAATTGATCAGTGGGCTTCGTCAGAAGGCATATGGGGACAGACTTAAAGATTTCAATATGTACACTTTTGAAGAAAGGCAGGAGAGAGGAGATATGAAAGAGATTTAAATATCTCCATAGAATAAATGCACAGGAGGAGGGCCTCTTACAATTGAAGGAAAGCTCTGCAATAAGGGACTTAAGATGAAAGTGAAAGGGGATAGGCTCAGGAGTAAATTGTGGAAATATTTCTTTATGCAAAGAGTGGTAGATGCATGGAATAGTTTCCCAGTGGAGGTGGTAGAGATGAGGACTGTATCTGAATTCAAGAAAGTGTGAGACAAACACAGAAGATCTCTAAAGGAAAAAAAAGGGATTGTAGTAGTTGGTATGGCAGAGTAAACTGGATAGGCCATTTGGTCTTCATCTGTCGTAGCATGCTTCCCTCACTCACAGGATCAAACATATGGAGGCTTCATCATTGTATGCCATAGGAAGTGTTGGGGTGCATGCATGTCAGCAGATACATGTGTTTGTGTCTTTCTGTCATGAAGACTGCCAGAGACTACATGCGCATGTGTCTGTGTATGTGCGTGCTGTGGGGACTGTCGGGTGCTACATACATGTGTGTGCATATGCATGTATGTACTGTATGTCTTGGGGTCTGTTGGCGGCTACATGCATGTCTGTTTCATGAAGAGTGTCGGGGTTACACGTATGCATGCATGTGTGTGTGTGGGGGAGGGGGGTTGTGTATGTTAATTTCTGTCAGATACTGTATGTGCATCTGAAAACAGCACACTTACGGAATAACAAAGAGATGCATTTCCCCTTCCTTCGTTTGCAAAGTTCTGCATATCTGGGGTAGGGGTGTATGTGGAAGAAGAGTTCAAAGAGAGATGATAGTGTGGTAGCAAAGGCTGTATGAGGAATCTTTATAACTGGTGTTATGTCTCTCTCTTCAGACAGTAGGGAGTGGTGCATGGATGTGATGCCCATGTGTGTGATGCCTGTGCAGTGCATGCCTATGTGTGTTTGCTGCACAGATCAAGTGCCTGGGAGTGTGGTGTGCGCGTGTGTGTGTGAGTGTGTGAGTGTGTCAGGGTTGGGCTGCCTCTGTGTGTATGTTTGTGTGCTGTGGCAATGGAGTGCCTATGTGCCTTCTTGGGGGGCGGGGTGCTGTGCCTTTTATCATATATTCATTTGCCCTTTTCTCCTCTCTCTTCAGTCTTCAATCCCTTGGACTCTTTTACTCCTTCCTGCAGACTCTCTCCTGCTGCCTCCCCCCCACTCTGTTCCCTTTCCAGCCTCTGTCCTTTTTTTCTCCCCTTCCATTCTCTCCCCTTGTCCTTCATTCCCCTTCCCCGGGCTTTATTTCCCCATACCTCTGCCCCTTTAAATTCTCCCTACCTCCTGTGCCTCTCTAGCCCCAGCTCCTGCAGCACTCTTATCCCTCGCAGCTCTCTGCCCTTCAGCCCGCAGGACAGGCTGCTCCCGTGGGCACATGTAGCACTTCCAATCGCGGCATTTCTAGCCTCTTTGGCCAGCGGGCAGGCTGCTCCCACGGACACATGAAGCACTGCCTTTCTCCTCTCTTCAGCTCGCGGGAGCAGCCTGTCCCAAGGGCACATGGAACACTGCTGATCACGACTTTTCTCCCCTCTTCTGCCTGCAGGAGCAGCCTGTCCCATGGGCTGAAGAGGAGTGAAAAGCCGCTATCGCTTCTGGCAGTGCTGTTGTGTGCCTGCAAGACAGGCAGCTCCCGCAGGCACACACACCACAGTCCTTTCCTCTTCAGCCTGCGGGAGCACAACTCTGGCGTCCCCTTGCTGTGCTTACTTGGCTTACCGTGTAGCACCAACCCTGATGATATCCCTATCACCACTGTGAGTGCTGCCTCTACAGGATCCTTAGTGCCATACAGCCCAGGGAGTCTCTGAATGAGACAGTGGAGCAGTCCTTATCCTTAACTTTTAATTTGTTAAGCATTTACCAAGGGATAGTCAGAGGCACAGTTGATGAGGATAAGGAAGCTACCTTGGAACTGGTTATTAATTAAGAGGATATGTAAATGAACAGGTGCGTAGTTATAAATGCAAAATGACTTAGAAAGAAAACCAATCACCATTCAATGCTAATGCTTTCTAAGCTTAATAGATAGGTGCCCTGATGTAGGACGGAAAAAGGAAATTTCTTAAAACTTAGCTGGGACCTAGGTGCCTAAGTTGCCTTTATGCACTTAATAGGATTTTCAACTGCCCAAAAAATGTGAGTATAAGTCTATAACATAATCTGGACACATAATGAGACATTACAGGGGAATGTTTTGAATTTCCAAAGGTACCTTAACTTTTCAAAAGATATGCAAATAAATAGCATATTGTATATACACACCGAGGTCAACTGTCAAAAAGATTATGGGGCGGGGGGGGGGGATATTCAAAGATTAACGCAGTTAGCAGACCTGCTAATCACATTAATTGTGGTCACCAGGATATTCATCAGCACCTTACATGGTTAGTGCCACTCAGGGCTGCCCCATCCACTAGGCGGTTGCCTAGGGTGGTAGGTCCCAACGTGCAGCATCAGCCTCCCAGTGAAATGGCAGTTCATTACCACCCAACCCACCATGCTGCCCCCCCTACTGGCATCCATCTCTCACTTGGAGGAGGGAGGCAGTATGGCAATGCCTCTGCTGCATCAGGCTTTAAAGTGCCCACGTTAGCAAGCTCACAGCCTGCCGCTCCTGACTCCCCCCCCCTTTGACGCAACCTTCTGCCACTCCTGCTCCTTCCAACAGGAAGTTGCATCAGGGGGAGGCAGGAGTGGCAGGCCATGAGCATGCTAGTATGGGCACTTTAAAGCCCAACACAGCAGAGGCATCGCCGTACTGCCCCCCTCCCCCTGATGAGAGATAAGAGATGGACGCCAGGAGGGGGCATCGGCATGGTGGGTCAGACAGCGCAAGCAAGCTTCAGGGGGTAGCATGAGGGTCTGCCTAGAGTAGCAGAAACACTCTGGCCTGCCCTGGTGCCACTGAATATCCACAGGTGCCATCGTTGCATGTGGTGAGGCTAGCTGACTAGCCTTGGAGCATTCAGGGGGCGAAGCAGAGGCAGCACCGATGATATTGAGAAACTGCACAGTTATCCTTAAGCAGCAAAAGGTGGCCTACCATTCACCACCAAAGCCAACTGGGCAGCGACTGAATATCATCGCTGCCCAGCTAGCTTCACCATTGTCCAGCTGACCTGAATATTTAATGTTGGTGGCTGGATATGACCCTAGCAATGAATATTGAGGCCTAAAGATTAGCAGCAACGGCACCAGCTGCTGCTGCAGAATATCTGGCCTGTGTTGGTAAAACATGTATATCCCAGAGGACAGGAAAGAGAGAGGGGGATAAGATAAAAACATTCAAACACCTCAAAAGCATAGATAATGCACAAGAAGCAAACCTTTCTCAGAGGAAAAAATGCTCTACAAAAAAGGATCACGGTATGAGGCTCCAAGGGGATGGCCTCAAAAACCATGCCAGAAAATATTTCTTCATGGATGCCTCCCAATGGAGGTAAAGGCAAAATGGTAATGGAATTCAAGCCATAGAAAATCAGAAAGGATCCTTAGATTCAAAGACATGAAAGAAAGACAGATGAACTGGGGTCTACGGCAAAAAAACAGGAATGACATGATAAACCTTATCTGCCATCATATTCTGTTTATGTTCTATGATCTGAACCACCCATGCGGTAATGTGGGGGATGAGGGGGGGGGCAGGGTTCAGGAGAGGAAGGGATGAAAGGTTTTCATGATGCACACACAAATGCTCTAATTGCTGCTGTTTTGTCCTTTTTGAGGTCATCTAGCACTATATTTTATGACATATTTGACACCTTTATAAATCTGGTGGTTTGAATTGCTTCTATAAGGTTAATAATTAGTGATCTGATTTTCTATAAGAACAGAAATGACTATATTGCATGTCTACCTTGTTTATTGATTTCTGATCCCAGCTGAGTGTTCCAACCCTTGTACAATGGATTCTAAATCCATTAGAGTATCAAGCGCAGTTTTGGAGATCACACCTTCTAAAGGATATAAACAGGATGGAGTCAATGCAGAGGGTAGCTATCAAAATGGTCAGCAAGCTTCATCGTAAGGCATACAGGGACAGACTCAAAGATCTCATATGTGTACTTTGGAGGAAAGGCGAGAGAGAGGAGATATGATAGTCATTTAAATACCTCTGTGGCATTAATGCACAAGAGGAGAGTCTCTTTCAATTGAAAGAGAGCTCTTCAATGAGGAGACATAGGATGAAGGTGAAAGGGGATAGACTCCTGAGTAATATGCAGAAATATATCTTTACGGAAAGAGTGGTAGATGCGTGGAATAGTCCCGCAGTGGAGGTGGTGGAAATGAGGACAGTATCTGAATTCAAGAAAGCAGGGACAAACAGAGGATCTCTAAAGGAATTAAAGGGACTGTAGTAGTTGGTATGGAAGTGCAGATTGGATAGTCTATATGTTCTTTATCTGTCATCATGTTTCTATGTAAATCTCTGGAGGAATAATTTTAAAGCATTTTAATTCATTCTAGATCTATAAGAAAAACAGATCCCAAAATAATCAAAGGGAGATCTATCTGGCTTTGTGTTTGGCAGCAGGGATGGTGCAAGGATATAAGGCGTCCTATGCAAACCTCATTCCAAACACACCTTCCCCCCTCTCCCAACTCTAAGGAGGGGTGGCAGCAAACTGAATGTCCAATGGCAGCAATGCTTATAAAATGGCAGCGAAGTGCCGGTATTACCTTCAGTTCCGGCACTGCGGTGCCATTCCTGTTTCTACCCCTTGTAAACGGGGGCGCTGGGTGAGAATGTCCACAGTCTTGGCAAAGGCAAATATTAATATGACTTGCAAAGGATTGTGGGAAATGTAGTCCATTCATACCAGAATCAGCCGTTCACAATAAATTAGTTGTGCTTGCACGAGTGTAAAGCCAAGAAAAGATATTTTATTTATGGGGTTATTTCTCCTAACACAGATTTGCTTGGTAGCACAGAAAAGGATACTTGCTTTCAGTATTATACTTAGAAAAACAAAATCAGGAAAAACAACAACCGAACTTCTTAAGCAATTAAATCAAACCATAAAGACCTTGATGGGAACAGAAAGGTCTTTTCTGTAGGCTCCTGCTAATATCTTTTTAGCAGTGCTTCAAAAACAAACATAACCCACAAAGTAATGAAAAACTGTTCTTTTTCAAGGCTAACTTCTGGTATTTTCACACACACCCAGAAGTGTCTCTTCAGAGCTCACAGGCAATTAGGCAAGGCTCAATTGCTAACAATTAACCAGCTGTAAACCTCTTAGCTGGTTTACTTTCTAAACGTGGCTCAAATCCTGCTCAAAAGCTTTTCTGAGTAGATCAAAGAACAAGTTTATATTTCTTTGTGATGGTTGTTGTATTTTGTAAAAGTATATTACCACAGATGTTTAGACAGAGAGCAATCCATGTATTCACACTGTTCATTTACAATATCTCCTGCTTCTTCAATTATCATAGAATCAATATCATGGATTGGCACAGAGGAATTTCTTAATGGAGCATTCTCAGAACAATACTTGTTTCCCTGCTGTCTTCCAAGTGAATAGCTAGGGCATAGATCAGTGTTCATACCTGAGCTTCCATTGCTGTTAGGGTTCCTCTCTAAATATCCTGGCCAGTATGTAGTCCAGTTTTTATGTCCAGCCTTCCAATCAAGATCCCTGGACACTGGGTCTCTCTTCACATACCTTCTTGCACTGGTCTTAGGGCCCCTTCCAAATGCAGCCGTCTCCCTCACAGGTCCCGTCCGGGGATTCCTGGCTCTGCAACCCCACTCCTCTGGTTTCCTCCAGTCCAATGGAGTATGTTTGCCTCTGGAATGCCTCCCAGCACACGTACTGCTATGGACTCCTTTAGACCTCCAAGATGCTTCTCTCTTCTTTCTTCCAAAGTGTTTCTTGCTCTCTCTGTCCTTGAGCTCTGGCTTCTGCTGCCTCTGCTCCTGCTGAAGATGGTGATGATCATGAAGATTCTGCTGATGATTCTGCTGTGTAGAATAAGCTTTACTTTTAACCTGTTTAGAGGGCTGCTCCACCCTAGCACAGCGCAGCTGTGCTGAATCAAGCCCTGCCCTTGGAGATGAGTGCTTGGGGATTACCTCATAGTTCTCCTGATTGAACACATGTTTTTCCACTTCAGCTCTTCTAGTGGCTGTTGGAAACCTGGTGCATTCTGGGACTGGTAGTCTTTTATGAGAACATTCTGTTTTATTATTTCTACCAGAAAAGACAGGTTGCTTGTTCAGAGTCACTTCACCTCTATTATAGCTCCTTCCTGAACTATGATAAGCTTCCTTATCACACCCTTCTGATTTCACTTCCTGTTTGCATGAGGACAGAAGCAGCTTCCGTCCTCATGCAAAAGGGGCTGCCAGAGGGCCGGCGCTCTAGGCAACCACCTAGTTTGCATAATGGTAGCACCGGCTGAAATGGGATTTAGGTCTTCCCAGCTCATAACAAAAAGACTAGCTCTTCACAAGCCAGGATACAATACTCTTCTGTAGACCTTTAACATTTCAAGCATGCCTTATTACAGAAGAACTCAGTTAGCTAGCTTGCTGAGTTTTTCTATAATAATTAGGAATTATTGCAAACAAATAATTAGGAATTATTGCAAACAAATAATTAGGAATCATTGCAAACAAATGATTAGGAATTATTGCAAACAAAATCATAAAATAATGTTTTTCATTTTAAAACAATAATTGGACACACCTCTGATGTTCCCTCCTTCTACAAATAATCTGCAGCACAGTTGATGACAGATCTTTCTATCACAATATGTAAAACACAGAACAGCAATTGGTGATGTAAAATATTAAATTGTATCATTGTGACAGTTCCAACATTCAGTTTTTTCAGGTATTAAACTTGAACCAAACTGCCAAATAAAAGAATTGAAAATCAAATCTAGAATCTGGTCCATTTCTCTGTGAGTCATTCATTCACTCACCTCTTCCGGAACCACGACTGGGGGGTATACATCTTCTGACAGGAAGTTAAACATACACCACAGTTTGAAGGCAACTTGCTCAGAAAGAGGACTACCTGTTGTCCGAGGTCTAAAGTTCTTCTTTGCAGTAAGTGTCCAACAAAATTTATCAAAAGCTTCTTTTACAAAAGCCCCTTCTTGTACCTGAAAGGAATGGGAGTACTTGAAAAGTCAAGAAAATACTCACATTTCAAAGAAGCGCAATATTACATTCCATATGAGAGTACAATACCAGAACAGAGCACTTTTGGTTGTATTTTTGACTGAATTAAACACTACACTAACATGGGAATGCTAAGAAATGGCTTTCCTTAAAGTCTATGACATTTTCTGGTACATGATTTTAGAAAAGGATGGGCATCTTAATACAGAGCAGAAATGACTTCTTAAGAGGCAATGGCAAATTTTGAGATTCATTTGATTGCAGCCCCTCTCTATTACAGTTGGAACATCATAGAACAATCGGTAATTTAAATATAATTTACTTTAATCTGACCATTTATAGTCCTTTAGTCCCAGAACTGTCCCAGTCCACAGTGGATTACAACATATAATCAAAATTATGAATATCATAAAACAAAAATCAAACTAAACGGAAGGGGATAGACATGGGGAATTTATTCATTTAGAAAATTTTGTATACTATCTTATCCTTCAATCAAAGTGCTCACAACACAATAGGAGGTATAGATTTAACAGGAGGGGATACGACTCACAAACGTAAATACTATGTGCTTATAGGTCCTGGGGCCAAGAAGTGTAAGTAGATGTTGGGCCACTTGGGTGGTATCTAGTGTTTGGCAACTTAAGGTGGTTGCTCATAGGCCTCGGTAAAGAGGAGGGTCTTGAGTGCCTTGTGGAAGTCTTTGGTGTCATTTAGGGTCCTTAAGTCCACAGGGAGGGAGTTTCACAATGCAGGTGCCAATAGTGAGGGAGCTCTCTTAGATGTTGCCTGCTTAATCTTGTGATAACCTGTGGGTGTGCTGATCCTGTTGGCATTGTTGGTTCTTCTTGATCTGTTGCTGACATCTCTGGTTATTACATCCTGGAGTGCATCTGCCGAGCGGTGGTGGAAGTTTTTGAAGATGTTCAGGATTGTTTTGAATTTAGCCCTTGCAATTATTGGGAGCCAGCGTAGCTGTTGTAAGACGGGGGTGATGTGTTCAGATCTTGCAGTGCCTGTGATGATACGTGCTGCAGTATTCTGCACCATCTGAAGTGGGTGAATAACTGTTAACGCGGCAGATAACGTGGCCAGATAGTGTGCGCTAACAGAGAATGCATGCAAAATGCAGATAACACAGCAATGTTCTGTGTTATCTTATTTATTTATTTATATTCTCTTATATACCGTGCTATTCTGCATCAGTGTGGTTTACATTGAACAAACTGAAATTACATTGAACAGGGCATTATAACTTGGAGATAACTATTTTACAGGGCACATGGAGGGTTAAGTGGCTTGCCCAAGACCACAAGGAGCACCTGTGGGACTAGAAACCCCAGTCCTTCTGGCCCAAGGTTGCTGTCCTCTAGTGGGATTTGAACCCCTGACCTTCTGGCCTGAAGTACCTTGCCCCAACCACTAGGCCACTCCTCCACTCTGAAAGTGCATAATCTGCATGAGTGGGCAGAGATTAGGCATGTCCGCAACATGTGGTTACTGTGGGCCTCAAGGGCATAAATGGCTAAATATTCTCACCCAATGTATATTTAGGTGGCAGGACCTCTGCACGTGTAGTCCATACTATATGTGTAGTTTGAAAAATGCATGAACAGACCATGCATGCACATTGGTGCCTCCTGTATGCACTGCTTTCACAGTCGCCATGGCCCTTCTCAGGACACAGGCAAATTTCTCCAAGGAAGAGAGAAAGCTGCTGGAATAAAGAGGGATGTGGAGGCCTTGAAGAGTTCAGGGCACTGAGGAGATCCAAGCAAGAGTTGCTGGTGGAGATCAGCAAGCAGCAGTGCCAGGAAGAGAACAAGGGGCTAAAAGCAAATGAAGTATATGTAGTGTGTGGTTTGCAAGTATATATTGTATCAGGGGCATAGAATGTTTGTGTAGCGCAAGTACATAAGAACCTAAGATATGCCATAATGGGTCAGACCAAAAGTCCATCATACCCAGTATCCTGTTTCCAATAGTGGCCAATCCAAGTCACAAGAACCTGTCTGGTTCCCAAAAGTTGACAGATTCCATGTTGCTTATCCAAGGGGTAAGTAGAGGATTTCCCCAGTCTACTTTAATAATGGTTTATGAATATTGCCTCCAGGAACTTGTCCAAACTTCTTTTTAGCCCAGAGACACTAAAAGGTTTTACTATATACTCTGGCAACAAATTACTTTCCTTTCTGTCCAAACCTTGGCTGACTATCTCCTTGACAAAGTCCACAAAATCACCCTCCAATTCCCCACAAAGTCTGCTCCATCACCTCTTCCCCCCCCCCCTTCACTCCCAACTTTTCCCCTCAATCTCTCCTACCCTTTCTTCCTTGTCTGTGATCTCTGAGGAGGAAACCACACACCTTCTTTCCTCCTCCAAACTCACTACCTGCTCCTCTGATCCTATTCCCACTCATCTCCTAAACTCCATCTCCTCTACTGTCATCCCTTCCATCTCTCATATTCTCAACCTATCGCTCTCCACTGCAATTGTTCCTGCAGACTTTAAGCATGCTGTTGTCACACCTCTCCTTAAGAAGCCCTCACTTGACCCTACTTGTCCTAGCTATTGACCCATCTCCCTCTTCCCCTTCATCTCTAAACTACTTGAATGTGCGGTTCACCGCCGTTGCCTTGACTTTCTCTCCTCTGAAGCCCTTCTGGATCCTCTACAATCTGGCTTTCGTCCTTTACATGAAAGGAAGGTGATTAGTAGTGTGCCCCAGGGTTCGGTCCTGGTACCGGTACTGTTCAATGTATTTGTGAGTGATATTGCAGAAGAACTGAATGGAAGGGTCTTTATTTTTGCAGATAACACAGAAATTTGCAACAGAGTGGACTCCCCTCAGGAAGTGGATAACATGAGGAAAGATCTACAAAAGCTGGAAGAATGGTCTAAGTTTGGCAGTTAAGATTTGATGTGGAGAAGGGCAGTGTCATGCACTTGGGAAGCAAAAATCCAAGGGAATTGTATGCGATAGGGGGTGAGCGGTTGGTGTGCACGGACCAGGAGAAGGACCTCGGAGTGATTGTTTCGGAGGATCTCAAGGTGGCAAAACTGCGTGACAAGGCGGTGGCAAAAGCCAGAAGGATGCGGGGTTGCATACAAGGAGGAATTACCAGCACAAAGGAAGAGGTACTAATGCCACTGTACAATTCGCTGGTGAGGCCTCACTTGGAATATTGTGTTCAGTTTTGGAGACCATATCTCACAAAGGATATAAAAAGACTGGAAACAGTTCAGAGAAAGACAACCAAAATGATTTGGAGCCTGCATCAGAGAACTTATGAGAAAAGACTTGAAGATCTAAATGTGTACACTCTGGAAGAGAGGAGGGACAGGGGAGATATGATTGAGACCTTTAAATACTTAAAGAGTATTAATGAACAAACAAACCTCTTCCAAAGAAAGGGAAACTGTAAAACTAGAGGACATAACATGAAGCTGCAAGGGGGTAAACTGAAAGGCAATGTCAGGATATACTTTTTCACTGAAAGGGTGGTAGATGCTGAAGGAGGCAAGAGGGCTGAATGAATCTCTCTGTCTGCTTTCCCAGAATCCTCTCTGAAAACTCCATATTGAAATGAATGCATAAGAGAATCTGTGTGTGTGTGTGTTGTGAACCTTCAGGCGACTGTCATGATGAATTGCAGAGAGGATGCTTTACCCATGAGTATACATAAAACAAGAGAGAGAGACAGGAATTGGGGGAGGTTAAGGGAGATGAGACATAGAGATAAGACCCCTGCAAAAGACCATAAAACAAGAGAACAAAGAAAGGAATGTGCTCCTATGCTATTGTAAGGAATAACCATATAAGGGAAAGGCAACAAATGTGTTAAAGGAAAATGTATAAATTAGTGCTTTGAAGAATGTAACTGGGGCAGATAGTGTCTGAAGCTCTGTATTGAGTGATGTCACTGTCTGCCTTACAGGATAACAACACGGTGTTATACTTACTGCAGACCTGTGTATTTGAGTTCAATAAATTAGATTGGTTTTCACTCATAAGTTGTCCTGTCCTACAAATTTATATACATATTGTAAGGAGTGAGTGAGGTCTGATATTGGGGTGACACACAGCACTAAGGCATAAATTAAAAAAAAAACAGTATTTGGTGACCCACTGGTCAATGGTGTGAAGAAGTGAAGCCTGAAAGCGCTGAGTAAATAAAGAATTTCTTTGGATTCCTAGAAAAGACCTCTGACGTGGTAAGAAGTATTTTTTCTTATTCTTGATAAGTAGAAATATAGGAGGAATGGATAGGACTCCTTTAGAACAAGTACTAGAGAAATATCCATTAAATATGAAAACTATTGAACAGTATAATCAGAAATGGCACAAATGGGCCTTCAAGGGTGCGTCTTTCTTGTGGCCAGAGAAAGGCTCTCTAGATCCTAGTTGTCTAGCAGCATTAATGGAGCAAATTAAATCAAGAAAGAAAGATAATGGTTATTACACTAAACGATGGAATTATAATTTGTATGGCTGGACGCTTGCAAATCAGTTTCAAATGTTACAGTGGCCTCGGGAAGGTTCCTTAGATACAGCCAGGTTTTGTATACGAGGGGGCGCCGGGGATCCTAGATGGGATCAGGAGTATATGCAAGTGCAATTGAAAGTGTGGGAGAAATATGAACAAGATTCTGGACAAAATATTGTGCCACTCTTACATGGAGCAGGCGGTAACTAATGCTGTCTTTCAGGCAGCACAATTAAGTATTGTAACCACCGTTAATACATTACATGATGAAGCAGCATTTACCAGATGCTTGGGAAGAGATCTGGAGGATTTCAGACAGCACTGCCAAATTCAGTAACACTGATTCAGCATGTAGATGATCTATTATTATCAGCAGACACACAGGAACTTTGTAAACAATATTCCATAGCTTTACTGCAGACATTACACAGGTACACTAAAAAAATTTTTTTTTAAACTGCCTCTAATGTTTCGATTGATTTTTACGTTTTTTGGTGCGCTGAATCCAAATCTGGTAACCAATTTGCTCCATCACGTACAGATTTTTTGCTACATTGGGTTAGCAGTTTGAGGTGAACGTTTCAGATTGAGTGCGATTGAGATAAAAGTTTCTTGGATGAATTCTTTATACTAATTGTTTAGTAGTTATTCAAATAAGAATAAAGAAAATTGTAACAAGGCAGCACATAAGAATAGAGTAATGTCAACAAAACACACTGTGATGGTAGCAAAATTGTCTGCACTTAAAACAGCCACATACATGTGCACAAACATTGAGCATATAAGAGCGAGGTTCGACACAACGCACAGCAAAGAAATGTGCAAAAATGTTGTACAGGTATGTATGTAAGAATAGAAAACGCAAACCGCACCATTGCAATACATGAAGACAAACCCCCGATGGTGTGAAAATAAAATTCTAATAAATGAGATCCGACACTGTGGCAATAACTAGCAAATTTTTATTTCAAAGTTTAGTAAAAACACGATATTTGTCAACACAGTTTAGATTTTAAAGTCATTCTTGGGTCAATCAATCTCCTGGTGGGCCCGTTTCTTCTTCCCCCGAATGCTTCTCTTGGTGCGCTGCTTGGCGTATTTTTCATCTGGGGTTTCCCGCAGCAGCAACCAGCAGAAATCAGCCATCATAGTGGTGTTCCATCTTCCTTGGTACCTTCTCTCTGCGTCCTTGATGTCCTGGTGAAACCTTTCACCTTGTTCTTCACTGTACGCCCCCAAGTTTTCGGGAAAGTAGTTCACATGGGAGTGCAAGAAATGGACTTTCAGGCTCATGTTACAGCCTTGTTCTTTGAAGGCATTGAGCATCCTGGCAACAATATCCTTATAGTTCTCATCCTGCCTGTTCCCCAAGAATTTGAGAACAACATCCTTGAAGGAATCCCAGGCTTCTTTTTCCTTCTCAGACATCGTTTCAGCGAATGCTCCATCTGAAATGAGTTTCCTTATATCAGGGCCAACAAACACTCCTTCCTTTAGCTTTGCTTCAGAAAGTCGGGGGAACTTTGAGCAAAGGTACCCAAAGCACTCACCATCTTTTGGAAGGGACTTGATGAATTGCTTAATGAGACCCAACTTAATGTGGAGAGGTGGTAATAGAATTTTATCACGAGGTACCAAGCTCTCATGAAGAACATTTTTCTCACCAGGTCTCAAATACTCCCGAATTGGCCAGTCTTTTTTTCCCCCAGTGTAGGTCGCGGGCCCGGCTATCCCTCAAGCAAAGGAAGCAGGGATATTTGGTGAAACCGGATTGCTGCCCTAATAGCATGGATAGAATTTTAAAGTCTCCACAAATCATCCACTTATGCTCATCATAACGAATCTTCTGAAGAATCAGGGCCAAATTCTCGTATTTTTCTTGGAGAATAACAGAGTGAGCAATAGGAACTGAAGCGAATGTGTTGCCATTATGAAGAAGAACACCTTTTATGCTGTTTTTTGACGAATCAATGAACAGCCGCCATTCAGCAGGATCATACTTGAGTTTAAACTTTTCCATCACTCCGTATATATCGTTGCAAAATACCAAATCTTCCTCTTTGCTGAAATACTTCAAAAATTGTGTCTCGCGGTTGCGGTACCAATAAAAAGTTGTTCCTGGTGACAATAGATTTTTCTGTTTAAGCCGAGAACCTAGCAGTTGGGCAGCATCTTTTGGGAGTCCTAAATCCCGGACTAAATCATTCAATTCAGCTTGAGAGAAAAGTTCAGGTTTCGGATCTGGTTCAGTTTCAAACTCGGAAGTACTGGACTCATCGGGAAAAGCCATCTGATGAGTCTCATCATGATCAGAACCGTCCACACAAATATGATCCAAAGATTTTGGTGGTTCAGGCACAGGTACTTCGTTGCTATGAGGCATAGTCCTAATTGCTGAGGGAAGGTTGGGGTAACTTATTACGTTCTTATTTTTTAAGTTGTATCCCTTCACAATGCAAGAGCAAAAATAGCAGTCACTGCTGTGGTCTCTTTGTTCACGCCACATCATAGGTATTCCGAAACGAAATGCTTGTTTTTTACCTTTCATCCATAAGCGTAGATCTTCCTCACATGTCTTGCACACTTTGTGAGGAGCCCACGGTTTGTCTTGATCGTCTAACTTCAAACCGAAATAGGCGAAATATACTTTTTTAATAAATGCAGAAATGTTCCTCTGCCGCTTTTTCACAGTATATTCCCCACAAATAAAACAAAAACTGTCCGGAGAGTTGACGCAACCTCTGGCTCTGTGAGCCATCACAAATACACAGCACTGCAAACTACAACTGTAGTGAACCACTTCGGAATAAAGCTGGATTACGACTGAGCAAACAAAAGGTAATAATGAACTTGCAAGAAACTGAAATTTGACAGGAACGTTCATGTCGCAACCACCGTGTTTGAGCGAGCGAACGAGGCGAGGCGAACAGGAAAGAACATGCACCAGCGCGAGCACTGGATTTAGCCCCCCGCCTCCCAATTGTCCTGTTAATGTATAAAATGAATACAAAACACTCTAAAATATCATGAGGGAGTGTTTCTAGTTAGTTAACCATTACAACCTCTATTTTGGGCCAAGAAAATAAACTGCAGTCGGCTAAAAAGAAATTATGTGAACATTCCTTATATGGGTAAGAAATCTAATTTTGCAAGAAAACGTGACGTGATGGAACATTTTGGCTATTTTTCCTGGATTCAGCACCCCAAAATCTATAGGAATCAGTTGCAAAACTGGAGGCAGTTTTTTGGTAGTGTACCTGTGTTATTAAAGGGAGATTATCGAGTTAACAGAGAACAAGTACAATGGTGTGCAACTACAGTGAAACTTTTGGGAAGGACATTAAGTGAGGGAAAGAAAACACTGGGACCAATTTTTAAAGATGCAATCTTGCAACCATCAGAACCAAAAACAGTTAAAGAGCTAAGAGCAGTATTAGGTCTGCTGAACTACAGTAGATTGTGGGTCCCAGCATACAGTGCTCGGACACAAACTTTCAGGAAGTATTTGAGGGGAAATCCAAAAGGCAGCACTCCAGTGAACCTTAAGACAGCTGATGTTGTAGAGTTAATAGCCTTAATTAGGGATTTAAATGATCTACCTAATCTATATTTACCAGACCATGCAAAACTTATTGAGTTGTATAGTTTTCACAACTCTACTACTCGGGCAGCAGTAGCATCACAAGTGGATGGAAAAATAGTGGGATATTTGTCAGGTACGTTTACCACAATAGGAAGGGGATTTTCAGAATATGAGCAAGCTGTAGTAGCAGCTAGTTGTGCAATCCAAAAGCTATATGCATACTTAACTCCATTGAAGTTATCCTATACTGTGATCTCAGCCTTCAAGCAATTCTGAAATCTGGTACTAAACATTTTTTGCCTCTGAGAGCTGGAAACAGCATGACACAGTTATTAAGGAACCATGTAGAGCACAGAAAAATGCCTGCAGATAATCCCTTCAGGGATTACAAACATTTTACAGGTAGTCTCCTGTGACCATGAGGGCATAGAGACTTTACATAGTGACAGTAGATCAGTATTAGGCTTGGTGCCACAGACTGACATTCCAGTAGAAACTGCATGTCGGTTTATTGATGGATAGCAAAGACAAGGTGTCTCTGGATTTGCAATCTGTCAAATAAGCCCCGAAGGAGAAGTTAAGCAACAACATCAATATATAATGCCATTCTGGTATAGTGCACAGGGAGCAGAAATAGCAGCACTGCTTGAAGTTCTTGGGCAGAATGAGAATGAAAAATTGATTATCTATTCGGACTCACAGTATGTTTTTTCATCTGTCCATGCTTATAGTGCTGTATGGAAGAGGAGATGATTTTTGTCAGCTAAGGACCAACCATTACAGCAAGTGGCAATACTCATAGAAATATTTGAGATTCTCACAGGAAGAGCTCATAAAGGGTATCTTACAGCTTGTGAATGGATAGGATCACATCAGAAAGTAGATGTATGGGAGACATTTGGGAATTGTACAGTGGACAGATTAGCACCGGAAACTACTTTAGTGACAAAGGAAAAGTTATGCACTATGATAGCAACACGTTCCCAACCACAGCAATACCATATTACAGAATTACAGGATAATGTTTTACAGAATGATTTAGCACGATGGAAATTAGAAGAATGTACTAAGGAGAAAGGGGTTTGGGTGCATCCCTCAGGTAAGATTTGGGTATCTTCTACTTCATTAGGATATCTAGTGACAATAGTGCATTATGTGAATCACAGTGGAGTGTCAACATTCTATGCTGAATTAAAAGATCAGCTTTGGTGTGCGAATATGAAGAAGCTTATTCAGACAGCAGTAGGAAGTTGCCATGTGTGCTTTTCTAATGCCCCACATAGGAAAAGTAACATAGCTGTGGGCTCAATACCCAAGCCACAAGGTCCATTTAAGTATTGGCATATTGATTTCACAGATATGCAGAAACCATGTCAAGAGAAAAGATATCTGTTAGTACTGGTATGCCCATAGTCACAATGGATAGAAATGTTACAATGTAAAGGAGAGACAGCAGCCGAAGTAGTAAAAGTATTTATGAAACTAATATATACCCAGATTTGGAGTGCCCACACAAATATTATCAGATAATGGAACTCACTTCAGAAATCAACTAACAAAATTGTTTGCAGATTCTCTTGGAACTCCATGGAGATATGTTTCAGTATATTCTCCTACCTCGAATGGTTTAGTATAAAGGTGCAATGGTTTAATTAAGACTCAATTTAGAAAACTTATGGCTGCGAATGGGTAAACACGGCTACAAGCCTTACAATTGTGCTTATATTTGCTTAGGAATATTCCTATAAAAAGAATAGGATTAACCCCACATGAAATTATAACAAGGAGGCATACTAGGGATTTTCAGATCAGCCAGCAAGGAATGTTATTACCAGATATGTTTTCTGCTTATCTTTCAGGTTTGCATTCTTGCATTACATTGATCCAGCAGAAGCTCGCAACAAGAAAACCACCCACAGAACTCTTACTGTACACTTTTGAACTGTGTGATCTTGTTTACAGAATTAGCAGATAAGGCATAATTTCACCTAATTCTCTAGACTGACATAAAAAATGCAATTCATGCATATTTGTGGGGGCCTATTTACAACAGGATGTCCAGATTCTGATCCCATGATTCCTGCAGAGTCAGAATCGGGCCTGGACGCACAGGCCGGGACACAATTTCGCCTGGCTGTATGTCCCGGCGACTACCGGGATAACTCATCTGGGCTCGTGAATGGAGCCCGCAATGCCATGGCGCCCTGTCACCATGGCACCGCGGCTCCATTCACGAGCCATGATTGCCGGCTGCCCCGCAGGGAATCTTGTTCCACACAGACTGACCCCCAATCTGGCTTTCCAAGACCTGAGATGGGCTGCGGGGAACCCCCGAGCCCCCTCACCTACCTGCCTACCTGCCTGTGGCCTGTGCCACGGTCCCCTGCCATCCAGGGGGACATTCCACCTTTCAGGTGGAATAAGTTCCCCATCTAGCCTGAAGGCCCTGGTCATACAGGGCTGACCTCGGAATCGACTCTGTACATCCAGGGTAGAGGGCCACCATGTCACGCCTTCGCTCCGCCTCCAGAACACTCCCTCCCGTTCCCATCAAGGCCTCCACGTACAAACACGCTTTTCGTATGGGGAGGTTAGTGACGGGGATGGCAGAGGGACGAATATTGGCATCTCTGCTTTTCGCAGGACGGAATGACCCCTATCCTAAGGCCTGCACTCAGTCACACCTCCAGACATGACTCATAGTCCTAGGGGAACATTTTAAAGAAGGTTAGACACATTCTACTGTAAGATGTGTGCTTAATACACTGCAGTTACATTGCTGCTACACTGCACATTTCATGCCAGTTCTTTCCAACACCATCTTTAATTCTTCTCCTGTTTGTTCTTCAGAGCTGATGTTAATGATGGGGAAGATGTCTATAGAAAGAAGATTTGTTCTCTTAAAGCACGGGTAAGAGAGATGCTGCTGATGCTTTACACTTTCTGCACTGGTCAGCGCTAGTGGTTTCGCTGGTAATAGTCACTCTCTAAAGCTTCATATATGCACAACTAGATTTCTGCAGAAAATGCACTTGTTATTGGAAGAAGATCAAGAGTACTGCCCTGGTATTTTCTCTTCAGAAGTCAGCTGCTCATTTCTTCCTGACATAAACTGAGTTCAGTTTACAAAAAAATCCCTTTACATTTCTCTCTGCAATTCAGTTCAATTTCTTGAGTTTATATAAGCCTCTAACTCCCACCTGAAAGCAGCTAACTAGCAACTACTAAAAAAAATACAATATGGAACTTCAGTTAGTACACAATAACTATGCACATATGTCCAACAGCACATACTAATAAAATGCATATAATATTGTCATGAGTACAAGATACTGAGATAAATACAATCCACAATGAAACGCAATATGCTACATCAGTCTGTATGCTATAACAATGCAAATATAGAAACATAAAAATGGTAGCAGATAAAGACCATACAGCCAATATAAACCTCCCATCCATAAGAACTCCAATGCTCTACTATTACTTCCTCTCCCTCTGAGAATCCTCTGTACTTGTTACATGCTTTCTTTAATTCAGACACAATTATCATCCACACCCCCCTCACCCCCCCCCCTTTACTCCCGTGGGAAGCTCTTCCGTGTGTCTACTGCCCTTTCTGTGAAGGACTATTTCCTTAGCTAACTCCCATATCTATCCCCTTTCACCTTCATCCTATGACAATGCAATTAAAGCTATAAATATAAGCAAGATGGTGAAATTTAAAAAGGCACACTGTAAATACTTCATATATTTACAGATACAGCATGGACTCAGGCCATTTCAGAGCACTGAAACCTTTCTAACCTCCCTTCTGTATAACCTAATCAAGGGCACTCTGAAAAGCACCCAAGGATTTATTCTCATCTTCCTCAATGTCTCTGCAGCCTTCGACTCAATCAGCCACACACAACTATGCTCGCGTCTCCACTCAACTGGAATCAGAGATACAGCACTACAGTGATTCCAATCATACCTCGCCAACCGATCCCAACAAGTAAAAATTGGAACTGAAATCTCCAAACCTTTCTAGATACTACAGGGATTACCTCAAGGATACTCATTATCACTTCTGTTCAATATCTTCATCCAGCCTCTGTGCACATTCATAAAACGCCACAAGACTCACTATCATCTGTACGCAGATGACATTCTGATCTCTACACCATTCTCCACTGTCAGCCCAGACAATTCCATGATCAATGGATGCCTAGAAGCAACCATCCAATGGCTCAGCAAACACAACATGCACATCAACTCCAGCAAAACAGAAGTCCTCTTCGTAGCCAAATATCCATCCTTCTCTCCTCCATATTCCATCAATTTGGCCAATCTAACCCTACATGTCAAACAACAAGTAAAATATTTGGGCATCACCCTGGATCAACACCTGAGCTTCCTCCACCACATCAAACAGGTTACCAAAGCTGCCTACTTCAAGATGAGAACACTCCAATACCTACACCCACTGCTGGACCCTAATGACTTCAGAAACATCTGCCAAGCACTCATCACCCCCAGCCTGGACTATGCAAACATAATATACCAAGATCTCCCCAAAGCTACCCTACTTCCCTTTCAGCTTGCCCAAAACTCTGCAGCCATAATAATCACAGGCACGGGCCCATGGGTGCACATTACTCCCACTCTGAATCATCTGCATTGGCTGCCTATACACATGAGGATTAAATATAAAGTCACACTAATAATATTCAAGACCATCCACCACCTCTCTACAGACATCCTTTGCCCCCTTCTTCAACAACCACTCAACAAGAGATCAACACGATCCACCAGTCACAACCTCCTTTTGATTCCAGCTTCTTTTACCCACTCCAACAATACCACCACCAACAGAGCCTTCTCTTATTATGCACCATTCATTTGAACTCTCTCATCCCAGAAATCTCCCCTCTCAGAACTAGGCGAATTCCGGCATAAGCTAAAAAACTCCCTCTTTCTGGAACACTTTGGCACAGACTCTTAGCTACCCTCCCAGCACATCATCTTAGCGACCTACTGCAGCACCAATTCAGCCTCATGTAAATTGGGAGATCAGCTATGCTCCTAAGGAACCAGTCAATACCTTGCCCCAAGTTTTGACTGAGGAGCCCGCTGGGCCTTTTGAGTCTTCTTATGCTGTTCCTGTTGGTGAGGGGCCTGCTTGGGCTGGGAGGCCTGGGGCCCAGGGAAGTACCTATGCCTGTGAGGGTAATTGGCTCTCTTCTGGTTTCCCCCTTGGTATCTTCGATGAGAGAAGGCAAGCTCAGATGTGTGCCTGGAGAGCCTGGTGAGAGTAATATGCTGTTTCTCAATATGGCTAGCTTTCTCTTCAACTTGCTCCCCAAAGAGATTCTCTCTACAGCACAGGAGATCCACCAGCTTGTTTTGTACTGACTGACTGTTCCAGGTGTGACGAATGGAACCAAGTGAGTCTCCAGGCACCAACCCCCAATGACAGCATTTCTGGATGCTGTTTCGAAGGTATCATAGGTCGCTCAGACCATGAACTTTGAGTAGTCCTTGCCATGGCCCACCAGTGAACAATATTGATCCATAAATAGTTATTTTCTATGTTCTATTATTTTCTATGTTCGATGTAAAGTTACTTGTTCAATTGTTACTGCTACTCCTACTACTGAGCATTTTTATAGCACTACAAGTCGTACGCAGCGCTGCACAGACATGTAAGAGACAGTCCCTGCTCATCAGAGCTTACAATCTAGTCAAGACTGACAACACAGAAAGTGTAGAGAAGGATAAAACAAGGGGGAAAGGTAAAGAAACAAGGAGATCAGACGAGTCAAGATCCAAAAGCAGCAGTGAAGAGGTGAGTTTTCAGCCTGGATTTGAAAAGGGTCAGAGAAGGTGCCTGGCGTACAGACACAGGTAATTTGTTCCAGGTGTAAGGTGCAACAAGAGGAAAGGAGCGAAGTCTGGAGTTAGTAATAGAAGAGAAGGGCATAGATAGAAGCAGTTTGCCAGAACAGCGGAGTTCCCGAGGGGGGGGGGTGTAAGGAGAGATAAGAGAACAGAGGTAGTGAGGAACTGCAGAGTGAATGCATTTATAGGTCAGCAGAAGTTTGAACTGGATGTGGAAATGGATAGGGAGCCAATGAAGTGACTTGAGAAGAGGGGTAATATGGGTATGATGAGGCTGGCGGAAGATTAGCCACACAGCAGAGTGTTGAACAGATTGAAGGGGAGAGAGATGATTCAAAGGGAGACCAGCAAGGAGTAGGTTACAGTAGTCAAGACGGGAGAGGAAGAGATTGTAGAGCTTGGTAGGTGATATGGATGAGAGAACTGCATAGGCTGCATAGGATGTTATCCCACATCATTTTCTATGTTTCTTTGTGTGCTCTTTGTTATTTTGCTTTGCTTTTTCCCAACTTTCAGTCCTTGTCCTAATTTATTATACTAATTGTTCCAAGTAAACCACTATGACTGGTAGATATAGTGGTATAAAAACGTTTCTAAACAAAATAAATAAATATAGCACTTCTAAGACCATGGAGTTGGACTGAGGGAGAGCCCTAGATGTGGTGTACTTGGATTTCAGTAAAGTCTTTGACACGGTTCCATACAGGCAACTTATAAACAAACTGGGCACTCTAGGAATGGACCCTAAAGTTACTGATTGGGTTAGAAATTGGTTGAGTGAGAGAGGCAAAGGGTACAGATAAATGAAGCTCACTGAGGAGAAGGAGGTTACCAATGGTGTGCCGCAGGGATCTGTCCTTGGTCCTATTCTTTTTAACATCTTTGTTAGTGATATTGCGGAAGGGCTGTCAGGTAAGTTTTGCAGATGATACCAAAATCTGCAATAGAGTAGACAACCAGGAAGGAGTAGATAACATGAGGAGGGACCTAGCTAAGTTTGAAGAATGGTTGATAATTTGGCAGCTGAGATTTAATGCTAAAAATGCAGGGTCATGTATTTGGGCTGCAAAAATCCAACTGAGTGGTACAGTATAGGGGCGAAATACTTCTGTCCACAAAACAAGAGCGGGACCTGGGCGTGATTGTGTCTGACGATCTTAAAGTAGCTAAACAGGTAGAAAAAGCGATGGCAAAAGCTAGAAGGATGCTTAGGTGCATAGGGAGAGGAATGGCCAGCAGAAAAAAGGAGGTGTTAAAGCCTCTGTATAAGTCTTTGATGCAAACTCATTTGGAGTATTGTGTGCAATTCTGGAGACCGCATCTTCAGAAGGATATAAACATGCTGGAGTCAGTACAGATGGTGGCTACTAAAATGGTTAGTGGTCTTCATTATAAAACATATGAGGACAGACTTAAGGTTCTTAATATGTATACTTTAGAGAAAAGGCCCTCACTTGGTTTGCAGCTTGTTGTGCTGTGAGGGCTTGTATGCATCAGTGATGCTGAGGGCTAAGCTATCGGTAGTTTAACTACTGGCAGGTTCACCCAAGATGGACAGGTCTCAGCTGAGGTGCCAGACCAAGACAAACCACCCATCTGGCCAGCAGCAGAATGGGACAATGTTGGCGGCAGAGGATCACATTTCTGTGACAACAGCAACAACACTAAACTTAAACTGCACGGAGGAAAGGCCTGGCAATCTACTTCTGTATCTTGCCATGAAAACCCAATGGATAGTCACAACAAAACAAACTGCACTAAAGTGCTGGAAGATGAGACCCCCCAGGTCATAAGGCACTCAACTAGCTACTGGGGAGGAGCTGAAGACTTTTCAGAGTAATGCCAGCATTTATGATGTGGTTGGATCAAAGCCCTTGGGACGTCTGACTGCTGATATAGCTGTGCATGAAATGAGAGTCAGAAGCTGTAAAGATGTCTTACATATTTGGACATGGAATGTACGAAGCATGAACCAAGGGAAGTTGGAAGTGATCAAGAATGAAATGGAACGTATACAACTTGATCTTTTGAGTGTCAGCGAACTGAAATGGACTGGCATCGTGGACTTTGCATCAGATGATCACATGGTGTACTATGCTGGAAATGAAAGACAAAGAAGAAATGGTGTTGCATTTAAAATAAAGAAGAAACTTGCAAGAACTGTAATGCAATACAATGCAGTCAGTGAACGCTTAATCTCTATTCATCCACGAGGAAAGCCTATCAATACAACTATAATTCAAGTATATGCCCCAACAACAGCTGCAGAAGAGGGTGAAATTGATGCGTTCTATGAACAAGTACAAGCTGAAATTGACAGAACATGCAAACAGGATATCCTGATAGTCATGGGTGACTGGAACGCAACAGGTGGTAACAAAGAAGAAGGCAAAGTGGTTGGAAAATATGGACTTGGCAACAGAAATGAAGCTGGATAAAGACTGATAGAATTCTGCAAGACCAACGATCTATTCATCTCAAACACCTTCTTCCAGCAACACAAGCAGTGACTGTACACATGGACTTCACCCAATGGATTATGTTGTTGTTGTTAAGTGCCGTCGAGTCAGAGTCGACTCATGGTGACCCTCTGGATAGCTATCCTAAATTGTGTTCGGTCTTCAGTCAGGCGGCTCATTGTTGACAGACTGGTACCCGTAGCTGCTGTTATTGTATCGATCCATCTCATTGCTGGCCTTCCTCTTTTGCGTTGACCTTCTATCTTGCCAAGCATAATTTCTTTCTCTAATGATTTCTCTCTTCGCATGATGTGTCCAAAGTATGAAAGTCGAAGTCTTGTCATCTGAGCTTCTAAAGAAAGCTTAGGTTTGATCTCCTCTAGTAATGGATTATACAAAAATCAAATTGACTACATCTGTGGAAGTCAACGATGGAAAACATCTATAACATCAAAAAAGACAAAGTCTGGAGCTGACTGTGGTACAGATAACCAACTACTAGTATGCAAACTCAAGCTAAAGTTGAAAAAGAGCAAGCCACTCATGAATGTAGCAAAATATGACCTTGAGAATATACCACTGGACTTTAAAGACTGCCTGCAAAATCGATTTGCTGCTTTAGATACAAATGACAGAGCTCCAGAAGAGTTATGGAATGACATCAAGAAGGTTGTGTTGGAAGAAAGCGAGAAGTTTCTACAAAAGGTGAAAAAGCATAAACGGCCAAAATGGATGACGGAAGAAACTCTGAAAATTGCCCAGAAATGCAGAGAAGCTAAAGCCAGAGGAGAAAGAAAGACAATCGCAGAACTCAACAAAGATTTCCAACGTGCAGCAAGACTGGACAAAGAAAAGAACTACAATGACACATGCAAGGAAATAGAAGCAGAAACTATTAGAGGAAGAACAAGATTGGCTTTCCTAAAGCTACAAGAGTTAAAGAAAAAAATTCCAGCCTCGAACTGGAATGTTACAAGATGCTCAAGGTTCTATGTTGAATGATACTGAGAAGATCAAGGAAAGGTAGAAAGAATATGCAGAGTTTTTATATGATAAAGATCAAGTGGACCAATAGCCGTTTCAACCTGTACCTTATGATCCGGAACCATTGGTGATGAAAGAAGAAGTTGAAGCAGCATTGAAAGCCTTATCAAAGAACAAAGCACCAGGCATTGATGACATTCCCATAGAAATATTACAGCAATCTGATGCAGCTGTTACCGTATTTACAAGGCTCTGCCAAGAAATTTGAAGACAACATCATGGCCAACTGACTGGAAAAGATCTGTGTTTATACCAATACTAAAGAAAAATGATCCAATTGATTGTGGAAACAATCACACAATCGCTCTGATCCCACATGCCAGCAAGCTTCTACTGAAGATTATTCAACAGAGACTACAACCATACCTGGAACAAGAACTACCTGAAGTGCAAGCAGGGTTCAGGAAAGGGAGAGGAACAAGAGACATCATTGTGGATGCGAGATGGATCCTTGAAAAGACTAAAGAATACCAAAAGGATATCTATTTGTGCTTTATTGTCTACAGCAAGGCTTTTGACTGTGTAAACCATGAGAAATTCTGGGCCACATTAAGAAGCATGGGTATACCAGAACACCTGATCGTTCTCTTGCACAATCTGTACATTGATCAAGAAGCAACCGTTCGAACGGAACAAGGAGAAACAAAATGGTTTAAAATAAGCAAAAGTGTATGACAAGGTTGCATACTTTCCCCTACCTGTTTAATTTATATGCAGAACAAATCATCAGAGAAGCAGGATTGTATGACGACAACAGAAGTAAAGATTGGTGGAAGACTCATCAACAACCTTCGCTATGCTGATGATACCACATTACTAGCTGAAAGAGAGAATGATCTGAAACATTTTCTTCTCACAATCAAGGAACATAGTCTTAAAATGGGCCTGCACCTTAATGAAAAGAAGACAAAGATCATGACAACTGGCAAAAATCAATAAGTTCATCGTTGAAGGAGAAGAAATTGAAATCGTGGACAACTTTAACCTACTTGGATCAACTATCAATAAAGAAGCAACAAGCAGTCAAGAAATCAGACGACACATTGCTCTTGGCAGAATGGCTATGAAGGACATAGACAAGATTCTCGAGGAGAGATGTCTCTCCCCATACAAAGATTCGACTTGTTCAAGCCATGGCATTTTCAATAACATCATATGGATATAAAAATTGGACAGTGAAAGAGATAGGCAAGAAGAAAATTGATGCCTTTGAAATATGGTGCTGGAGACGAATACTGTGTATACCATGGACTGCCCAAAGAACAAACCAGTCAGTACTAGAGGAGATCAAACCTAAGCTTTCTTTAGAAGCTCAGATGACAAGATTTTGACTTTCATACATTGGATACATCATGCGTTGAGACAGATCATTAGAGAAAGACATAATGCATGTCAAAATAGAAGGTCAACGCAAAAGAGGAAGGCCAGCAATGAGATGGATCGATACAATAACAGCAGCTACGGGTACCAGGTCTGTCAACCTGACTGAAGACCGAACACAATTTAGAACAACTGTCCAGAGGGTCACCATGAGTCGACACCGACTCGACAGAACTTAACAACAACAACAACCTGTGAGAGAAAGGTGGCATCAACCTCTGTATACAGGATGACACACAGTAACTACAGTAACTCCAACAGCGGTACAGCTCAACGGAAGTTCAACTTGGATACACTGTTGAGATATAGTGCCTGCCCCCTTTTGTTCTCCAGCTTAATTGTACAGAAGATATTGAGCAGCCTCAATCCACTGATTCCTATGCTTACTGTGAAAGTTATACTGTTATTAAGTTTTTTGATTATGGTTTTTATACTATGGGTCTTACATGAGCCCTTGGTAATACATAATTGTACTTCTTCTGTTAAGCGCGCTGTAATCGCTGGGAATCTGTGGAAAGAAACAGTTCTGGAATGAGTTAAACTGTTGAATTTATCAGATTGTATAATATGTATCCCTTGGCCCAAATCTGTTAACTAGGCCCCTGCAGTGGTTGTGCCTCTTACATTATATGAATTGGTAGTAAATATCTCTTGTTTTGACCCAGGCTCTTACAACTGTTAGGAACGTACCAACTACAGTATGACCTGGACCAATATAACCATGAATGATTCTAATGAAATACTCGTTTGTGTAGCCCCTAATATGCAATTTATTTAGGGGGTTGGTTTATTTATTTATTTAAAGTGTTTTATATACCGTCTTTCTACAATTCAAGACATTTTACAGGGAACTCAACAATAACAGTGCAGATACATCTGTTTACATAGAACATCTGAACAAAAACTTAGGAGGAGCTTATCCCAGAAAGTAACAGTTGACTATAATGCCGGAAGCGCCAACTATGTACATTAGATGGGAGGGGGCGGGTTACAGGGTGTGGGGGGGGGGTAGAAATTGAGTGTAAGGTAGGATGTCGACAAGGTCTAGGTGGCACTGGGTTGGATGGGGGTATGAGAGGTGGTACTAAAGTATTCTTGGAAAAGGAAGGGTTTTTATTTTTTGCAAAATTCTGTATGATCAGGGCAATTTCTAAGGTCAGGTGGGAAGGCATTCCAATCCTTTGGGGCATAGAGGGAGAAGGTACAGTTGCAGGTGGTTTGTGTGCTTTTTAATTTTTGGGCTGGGATGTGTAGCAGGTTTATAGATTTAAACCTGCGATGCCTAAGGCTGGTAGACTTGGTTAGGAATGAGTGAAGGCAAGGGGCAAATTCATGATAGATAACTTTATGGATTAGGGTAAGGGTTTTGAATTTTATTTTAGATAGGACAGGGAGCCAATGGAGGTGTTGGAGTATGGGGGTAATGTGGGTTCTTCTAGGAGTCTTGGAGATTAGACGTGCTATTGTGTTCTGGGTTAATTGGAGGAGGTGGAGAATGTGTTTTGGGAGGCCATGGTATATGTGGTTGCAGTAGCCAAGAGTGGGGATAGTGAGGGCTTGGCAAACAGTAGGAAGGAATCTGAGTTTAGTAGAGGGTGGAGGTTTCTCAGGATTTGTATCTTAGAATATATGGAACGAGTTGTTTTTCATATGTGTTCTTGGATGGTAAGATTCTGATCCAGCGTTATTCCGAGGTATTTAACTTCGGTTTTAACAGTGATCGTATAGTCATCGAGGACCAGGGAGGGGTATAAGAAGTGTCAGTGAATAGGTGGAGGGCTTCAGTTTTGGTTAGGTTGATAATAAGATTGTATTGATAGAGCCAATGTCTGATTTCCTTGAAGCAGTTGCAGATATTGTTGTTGAGCTAGAGGGAGCAATGAGTGTTAGAGGAAGCGGGTATGGCAAAACGGCAGTATTGTGGTTATTCTGAGCCACGAATAACTTCCCTGCTGGTTGTGTGGGGAAGTTAGATGGGGGCGGGGAATGGGTGGCCTGGGGGTGGAGTCTGGACAGGCAGTGGGCAGTCGCTGGTCCTGGACGTACAGGGCTGATTCTAATGTTGGCCCTGTATGTCCAGAGCGGGCGAAATGTCCGGGGAAGTAATTCCACCTCCGAGGTGAAATAACTTCCTTGGATGTGGCTTTTTTTTCTGCCGGGGCACAGATGGGGCAGGGGGGCCGGAGGACATTCCCCGCAGCCCAACCCTGGCTTTAGGAGGCCAGATCGGGGGTCAGTCTGTGGGGAATTAACTCTGGCTGCCGGCATCATGGCTCTTCAATGGAGCTGTGGTGCCATGGCAACATGACGCCATGGTGCCGCAGCTTCATTGAAGAGCCTTGACTGAGTTAGCTGGGTGCAGTCCTGCACGTGCAGGCTAGACAGAATCGCTGTCCTGGCCTGAACGTGCAGGACTCTTCATGATTCTGATCCCGCGGGGCTAGATGTGCCCCGCGGGATCAGAATCACGATCCTTTCTGTGAGTCTGGTTCAGACTGGATGCACAGAGGGGATCTACGTCTGGGACAGAATCGGGCCCTTATCGTTTAGGTTTACTTCATCAGAGTTTATTATCTTGTACTTACTTGTATGATCCTATTAATGGTAAGTGGAATATTTCAAAAGGTGCCATGATATCCACAAATACAGGAATTGCATACACACTTAATTCAACAATCAAAGCTAATGCTGATTAGACCATGTCCATTGGATTTATATTTCGCAATGGTAATGTTTAGCGCACCTCTAGTAAAGGTACTCCATTTATTGCTTGTTATGCCCCTAATAATAAATCTTCATTTGAAAGACCTGGTCATCACTTCCTCCCCAAATGGAATAATAACACTATGTATGAAGCTGTAGTAGGGCACTATTGGTACTGCAGTGGCTACCTATATCAGAAAATAGGACTAGAACATTTACCTTGTGCAAGTGTTCAGATTAATATATTTTCTGCTATAATTCCTTTGACTCATATAAAATTCAGCACTAGGAAAAAGCGTGAACTAAAAGAAATATGGAAATTGATCTTACCTGATGGAAAAACAGATGAGGCGGTTGTTAAAGTCTATGAATATATTAATTCTACCTATCCTCTCACCAAAACTAGATTAGATTCATTAAGTAGTACTGCCTGGTTACCATTTGATAGTAGTGCAGTTTCTGCTGAATTAGGCATGTCTGTACACCGTTTGCAATGCCTGCTATATATCCAAACAAATATTCTTACTGAGGTTATGATGAAATTGAAATAAACTATAGATCAAAACACCATGATGACCTTGCAAAATCGTAGAGCTCTGGATATGATATTGGCCCAGCAAGGAGGTGTCTGCAGGTTTTTAAATGAAAGTAATTGTTATGCTATTATTGTGAACCATACTGTATTCATGAACAATGCTAGAGAAAAGATCAGAAATACTGCTGCTTTAAATGATGAAGACTATGAGGATATACTGAACATTTCCTGGTGGAATACATTCTCTTCTTGGTTCTTTGGTTTAGGGTCAGGGTTGAAAGGCCTATTTATGGCTGCATTGGGATTTATAGTAACAGCAGTAGCTTGTTGTTTTGCTTTTTCCTGTCTCCTGACTTGTTGTAGAAAATGGTTAACCAAAACAATAATGACAACTCTTGTGTTCACGAAGAAAGAAGAAATGGAAGAAGCAGTTTCACTCCTGACTTGAAATGAACACACATTTGGAGAGACACCAGAGGGATTTACTCTTATTGCATTGAACGTGAATTAAGAGAGATTCAAAGAGGAGACAAGAGGGCTGAATGAATCTCTCTGTGTTCTTTCCCAGAATCCTCTCTGAAAACTCCATATTGAAATGAATGCATAAGAGAGTCTGTGTGTGTGAGTGTGTGTGTTGTGAACCTTCAGGCGGCTGTCATGATGAATTGCAGAAAGAATGCTTTACCCATGTGTACACATAAACAAGAGAGAGAGACTGGAATTGGGGGAGGTTAAGGGAGATGAGACATAAAGATAAGACCCCTATAAAAGACCATAAAACAAGAGAACAAAGAAAGGAATGTGCTCCTATGTTACTGTAAGGAATAACCATATAAGGGAAAGGCAACAAATGTGTTAAAGGAGAATGTATAAATTAATGCTTTGAAGAATATAACTGGAGCAGATAGTGTCTGAAGCTTTGTACTGAGTGATGTTACTCTCTACCTCACAGGATAACAACACAGTGTTATACTTGTTGCAGACCTACAAATTTCTAAACAAATTGTAAGGCGTGAGCGAGGTCTGATATTGGGGTGACACATAGCACTAAGGCATAAATAAAAAACTCCAATAATGTTTGGAATGCTCTCCCAATTGAAATGGTGGGGGCAAATACAGTGACAGAATTCAAGATGGCATGGGACAGACAGAGTGGATCCCTTTATAGCAACAGGATAAAATCAAAATAAACATAACTCCTATATCTCAACAAATAGGGGTGACCTACATGGAGCGGTGGGTACACCTCTAAACAAAGGCATGGGGAGGGGTGACCTGCATGGAGCAGCAGGTGCACCTACTCTTGCCACCTTGCTGGGCAGATTAGATGGACCATATTGGTCTTTATCTGCCATCATATACTATGTTACTATGTTACTATGATTACACGTTGAGTGAAAAAAAATATTTTCCTCAATTAGTCTTAAATGTGCTATATTGTAGCTTCATTATGTGTCCCCTAGTCTTTCTAGGGGACACACAGTTAATATGCACTGGTTGCCACATGACAAATGACCTCAGGACCGTACGAAATTAGAAATGCACCCTGTGCAATTCGCTCACCTGGTGTCCCCCACCCTACTTAGTTGCATGTAGAAACTCACTCTTATCAGGTTTTATGGAAGCCCAGTGATGACATTAGTGATCCTTCCTTGATTGTGCCTTGTGCAGCCACACTGCTTGCACAGTCCTTGGTATGGTCCTGAAAGACCCTAAGGATATATAGCTGCCATCAGCCTTTCTTTGCAAACATAGATGAACAGCTGTGTGATTATTGAGCCAAGGTCCCACAACAATTGCCATACCAAGGAAATATGTTTAGTTAAATAGTGTTCACATTATTTATTTATTTGTAGTATTTAGCTCACACCTTTCCAGTTGCAGTTCAAGGTGAGTTGCAATCAGGTACAGTCAGTATTTTCCTGTCCCCAGAGGGCTTACGATCTAAGTTTGTACTTGAGGCAATGGAGGGTTAAGTGACTTGCCGAAGGCCACAAGGAGTGACCAGTAGGATTCAAACACTAGTCTCTTTGGTCACAGACCACTGCTTTAAGCACTAGGCTACTCTTCCACTCATTAAAAGAGAGAAGCGGCCTGCTAAGGTTATAGAATGCTACCTGGAATGGTGTCCCTGGCCTTAAGAGAGTATGGGTAATGAGGGGTGACAAGATTGTATTTGCTGCTTTGCCAAAACTGGAGGCATGTCCCTGCATGCACATCATGTCAACCTAGCTGTCCCTGTCAGATAATGTAGGCATTTTGCTATTTGTGTAATAGGAATGCGAGCATGAGAATACCACCAGCTCTCTACTTGCAGTCAGCCATATGCAGAAGCACGTGGTCACATGGGCACAGCAGGAGCACAACAGGCTAAGCCCTAATCATACAAAATAAATTTAAGACTAATCAGAAAAGCATTGTAAAATTACAGCTTATCGATATCAATTTCCTGAATCTCCAGAATACTTTTTTCCAGCATACATGTAGACCCTACTTGTGATTTAGTTGTATACTACTAAGTTCTGCTATCACGTGTAGCTAACTCCAACTTCACATTCATTCTATACTGACCTATCTGATATCACTCAATCAACTGATACAATCCAGAGTAAGAGGATGAACTGTGGCAAAGATGCAAGCAGGGCCGGCCCAAGGAGTTCTGTCGCCCTAGGGAGGCAGGCAGGCCCTTCTCCCCCTCCCCATGCATGCCATGCTGCACTATGCCTGGCATCCATCATCTTACCTGGGGGTGGTGGGTGGCACAGAAACCCCTCCAATGGTACTTCCTACCATAGGGGGCAGGAGTTGCCAGCCCTATGTGCAAGTGAGGGGCAGCACATTATCCACAAGAAATGTTCATGCCAGATGGAATACATACAACTATGTAACAATATTCCACCTCCAGTAGAGTTTACCTGTATTCATGTGTTTGCTCAACAGCCTCACCTTATCCAAGATGTATGTATTCAGGTATGGCATATACCCCTGCCTGGAGACAGGACTTTTCTCATCTTCTTGAAAATGCTCCTCCAAGGTCAAGAGGTCATGAGGAATGTTCAACACTGTCTGCAGGTTGTGGGACAAAACCTGGAGAGTCAAAATAAAATGTTTTGTTAAAAAAACAAAGCGAAAAATCATTCTCCTAACAAGGAAATGCCCAGAGACACATATATAATACCTGTATTATAAAGGCAACACATACGCCTATGTGCCTTTATAAAATAGCATACTGGAACGTTCCTGCACTAAGTTGCACCTCCTCTGAGGCACAGGTGTGTACACATAGATGCTGGTAAGAATCAGCGTAAATGCAGATAATTTATAAACATGAGTCTAAGTGCCAATCTCACCTCCCAGGGTTGGGCTACATGGTTTAGAGACATCACATAGATCACAATAAGGGTGACAAAAACAAGAAGTACTCCGTTTCTCTTTCTCAAGAATCTCCCACATCTGTAGCTCTTTATGAAGATGATTCATAGAACAGATAAAAACTGACAGAATTCTTTATATTTTTTTTCCTGCTATGGAATTATATTTATTGAGATCTACTCTCAACTATGCATTGGACTACCACTGTCCCGTTCCTCCTCAGGATCCCTAGTGGAATTCTCTTGATGGTTTAAAAACTTGCTGACTGCATAGTTTTTCCATACGCTTTCTGTTTTGGGAGAAAGCATAATTACTCACCTGTAACGGGTGTTCTCTGGGGACAGCAGGAATCAGTCCTCACATATGGGTGACGTTGACACCAATGGAGCCCTGCACAGAAGCTTCTCCCCAGCTTTCAAAGAAAGCCTTTTTGAGATGCACCATGCATGCATGGTCCCCTTCCCACCCAAGGCTGCCATCTTGCCTCAATCAAATCACATAGCTAAGATGGCAAAAATAATAAGAAGCAACTCCACAGGGAGGAGGGAGGATTGTGAGGACTAATTATTGCTGTCCCCAGAGAACACCTGTTACAGGTGAGTAACTTTGCTTTCTCCAGGAACAAGCAGGAAGTCAGTCTTCACATATGGGACTCCCTAGCTACAGGCTACTGAAAAAACTGTAGAAATGCCATGGGTGAGCTGTGAGCAGCAGCAATTGAATCTTAAGGTAACAGACTCTCAAGAGACCCAAGTGTCCAGTAAGAACCAGCACTTCGGTAGCCTAAACACAGAAGGATTGGAGGGCAGAAGTTGCTTACACTCTGAGCAGATGACAGAGTACATCCTGGCTGAAGGTGCCATCTCTTCTGGATGCCCTCTCCAGGCAGTAATAAGCTGCAAAAGTGTGGACTGAAGACCATGTTGTGGCTCGGCAGATGTCCGAGAAAGGGACAGAATGAAGATTTGCCACAGATGCCACCATGGTCCTGACATTGTGCACCATGACCCGGCTCTCCAGCAAGAGCCTGCTCATAAGTGAGGATAATGCAGTCCGCCACCCAAGTGGACCGTTCGCTTGGTCACCACTTGCCCCAGCCAACTGGGGTCATAGGAGATGAAAAGCGGGAGGCTTTGCAGTGACCCTGGGGTAAGTTGAAGGTAGAAGGACAGGGCCCTCTTACAGTCCAGGGTATACAGTATGGTCTCAGCCCAGCTGGCATGAGCCCATGGAAAGAAGGTGGGGAGCACTACCTCTTGATTGAGGTGGAAGGGAGACACCACCTTAAGAAGAAACTTGGGGAGCACCATCCTGTTCTTATAGAACCTTGTGTACAGCAGATCCACCACTAGGGCCTGAAGCTTGCTGACCCTGCAAGCGGATGTGAGTGCCACTAGGATGATGACCTTCGATGAGAGGTACCGCAGGTGGCAAGTAGCCAGAGGCTTGAAGGTGGCCCAGTGAGCTTGGATAGCACATTGAGGTCCCACTCCAGTGTAGGAAGGTGGGTGGAAAGCTTGGATATCAGGAAGCCCCGCAAGAAGCAAGTCACAAAAGGTTGGACAGAGAGGAGCTTGTCCTCGATAAGGTGGTGGTGCACCCGACTGAATTGGACTTCAGTCCTGCCTCTGACAGATGGAGAAGACATTGCAGTACAAGCTACATGGAGCATGAGAATGGATTGACTTGCCATTCTGTGCACCACACTGAGAATCTGCACCATTTGAAGGCATAGGCCCATCTTGTGGAGACCCTACGGGAGGCCAGGAGGACCTCCTCTACCTTCCCCAAGAGGTTGAAAGGGGGGCCAAAGCTACCCTTTCAGCAGTCAAGCTGTTAGCGACAGGAACCCCAAATTGGGGTGTAGGAGGGAGCCCTCCTCTTGTGACAGTAGCCTCGGGGCACTCCGCAGGGGAACCAGGGTCACCATGGATAAGCAGAGGAGCAGCAGGAATCATAGTTGCCTGGGTCACTGTGTAGCAATCAGTATCAGCGATGCCCTGTTGTGTTAAGCCTTGAACAGGGTCTTGGCTATCAGTGGGGTGGGTGGAAATGCATAGACCAGGCCCTCTGTCCATGGGATGAAGAACGCATCTGCTGCCACCTTCGAGGGGTACGGTTGGCAGGAGCAGAATCAAGGCAGCTGAGAGTTGGTCAGGCTCATGAAGATGTCCATCAGGGGAACTCCCCAGAGCTGGAAAAGCCAAGAGGCCACTTTGGGGTCCAGCCGCCACTTGTGCAGCTGGAGAACCCTGCTCAGCTTGTTTGCTAGGGTGCTGAGCTTGCCCGGCAGATACACCCTCCACAGGAGCATCCCATTGCAAATCATGAAGGAACAGAGAGCCACTGTCTCCTGGCAGATGGGATAAGACCCTGTGCCTCCCTGCTTGTTCACATAGAACATTGCCATCTGATTGTCTATTTGGACCAGTACTGACAGGTGTTTCAGGCAGTGGTAGAAGGCTTGGAGGGCCAGAAATGTGGCCCAAAGCTCTAGCAGGTTGATATGGAGTTGGATCTCTGGCTGCGACCAGCTGCCCTGGGTGCACAGATCTTCGCAATGAGCCCCCCAACACAGCAGGGAGGCATCTGTAGTGAGAATCCTCTTGGGGATCAGGGGTCTGGAAGGGCACCCCTACCTGGAGATGTTGTGGTACCTGCCACCATCTGAGGGAGTCTGCAAGTTGATGGGTCACTGTCACCCTGTCCCGCAGCCGTCCGGTAGCCTGGGTCTATTGGGAACAGAGACACCATTGGGCCACCCTCATGTGGAAGCAGGCATTGAGGGTGATGTGGACCATGGATGCCATGTGGCCCAGCAAGCGTAACAGGAGGTGAGCAGACATGATGCGTCTGCGTTGCATGTCTGCGGCCAGCGCCCTGAGGCAGTCGGCCCTGTCCTGGGATAGGAACACTCTGGCCTGAAGGGTGTCTAGCTGGGCTCCTATGAACTACAGACACTGTGTCAGGAGGAGATAGGACTTGGCATGGTTTATGACAAACCCTAGGTGTTGTAGGATGCAGATGGTGTGGGCCATGGCCTGCTGCACTTCGGCGGCCAAGCCTCCTCTGATGAGCCAGTCATCCAGAGAGGGGAAGATGAAGGCTCCTTAGAGGCAGAGGTGTGCCATGACCACCGCTAGGCACTTGGTGAAGACCTTTGGAGCGGAGGCCAGGCCAAAGGGGAGCACTCTGTATTGGTAGTGGCTGCCTCCCACTACAAACCTAAGGTATTGCTTGTAGTTGGGATGGATGAGGATGTGTGTGTACTCATCCTTTAAGTCCAAGGAGAATAGCTATATGGTGTATCTCCCATTCAGGATACCTAACCCACCAATGCAACTAATATCAGAATGCTTCAATGAACTTTCAAACTGGCTTAGTAACCACAACTTGCACATTAACTACTCAAAAACTGAAGTACTACATGTGACAAGAAATCAAATCTATTCTCCACCTACATCTATTGTGTTGCTGAACCATGAGATCATACCAAAAAAGGAAGTAAAATATCTAAATGTGATACTAGATCAGCAACTCAGTATGGAACCCCACATAAAAAACACAATAAAAAAGATACATTACAAATCAAGCTGCTAAAACAGCTCCGTCCCCTGATACACCTGCAAGACTTCATAACTGTAATTCAAGCCATCATCACTCCCCACTTTGGCTTTACAAATACCGTTCTCCACGGTGTCTCCAAACAAAACCTCAGAAGGCTCCAACTTGTGCAAAATATAGCAGCCAGAACTATCCTGAACGCACGCTCAATCCAACATATTACCCCTATTCTTTTCCAACTACACTGGCTACCGATACATCATTGTATAAACTACAAAATTCTGGTAATGACGTTTAAAGTAATCAACAACTTAGCACCATCGTTCCTCAATACTCTTATCTCCAAGGAAACCCCAAACCGTAACCAAAGAAGTAACAACAGGAACAGAATAGAACCACCAAATGACTTCACTAAAGCCAAAAAATTCACAAATAACAAAGCATTTTCTCACATTGCTCCGACTCTCTGGAACAACCTACCGGATGATATTAGACAGATAGATGACATCAAACGTTTTCTCAAAAGGATTAAAACACACCTCTTCAGTACCCACTTTGGCCCTTTAACAACCTCTGACACACAAGTAAAACAACAACCTACTGCACACTCATAACAACTCAATCAAAAGCACAAATTGAGCCTAACCCCAGTTTACCTTAGACAAGAAAAGTTAACTAGCAAAACCTCACAAGTGCACATAGTGATACACTGTCAGAGCGATGGACCCAATCACATCTTTACGTATTAGTTAAACGCTGTATATAGTTGCACACAGTTAGTGTGTAAGACATGTAGTTAACTCTGTTCTCTGTAAATAGTTACAAATGTTCTCTGTAAATAGTTACAAATGTTCTATGTAATACAAATAGGTAGCCCTATTGTTATATCATTCGTAAAATTGTTATATGTAAACCGCGTTTGAACCTGTGGGAAAGTGCAGTATATAAGCAATCTATATATTTAAAAATAAATAGCCAGACTCCCTGCTGGAAGTATGGCAGCAACATCCCAAGGGAGAGCATCTTGAACTTCTCCCTCACCAGGAACCTGTTCAGGTCCTGCAGGTCTAGGATAGACCTTAAGCCAGTTGTTCTTTTTGGTATGAAGAAATACTGGGAGTAGAATCCCTTGCCCCAGAGGTGTGGGGGTACCGATTCCACTGTATTGTCCTTGAGAAGGCCTGCAAGCTCCTGCAGTAGCAAGGTCTGGTGGAGGGGAGACCTGTAGGGGTCTCCCAGGAAGAATGGAGGGGGGAGTCTGCTCCAGATAAAGGATATAACCTTCCCTGACTGCCTGTAGTGCCCAAGTGTCAATGGTGATGATTGGTCACTGGTTGGCATACAAGATTAGACATCCCCTTGTGAGTTGCTGGCCTCCTGGGGGTGGAGAGGCTATGCCCAAGGAATCAAAAACTCCCACCAGGCTATGCTGGAGCTGGTGCCTGGGGAATCTTCTGCTTATGACGGCCATGCCCTTGTCCCTTGGCCTGATGACCCTGCTGGGGAGTTGGGGAAGCCTAATACTGAGGGTAGTTTCTGTAAGCCCTTCCTTGAGCAAGAGGGTTTTTTACTTGAGGCCGTCCATCAGAGAAGGATAGCGATCTTCTTGGAGAGCCTAATCCTTGTCTGGAACTTGGAGTCCAACTCTGCAGCCTTATCTGTCATGGGTTTGCCAAAGAGGTTCTCTCCTTGGCATGGGACATTGACTAATTTGTTCTGAACGCATTGCTCCAGGTCGGAAGACTGTAGCCAAGCCATCATAGCTAATCTAGCCGTTGACTTTAAGCTGTCATAGGCTGCTTGAGTTATGAACTTAGAACACTCTCTGACAGAAAAGGACAGGTTCCGGAACCATTGGAGGGGTTCCTTGGAGAGACCAGCCGAGAACCTGGTGAGTTCCTTTGCCAGGTCCCTCAAGTGCATGCCCATGTACAAATGGTATGCCTGGATCCAGCCAATCAGCATCGAGCCCTGGTAGCCCTTCCTGCCCAGAGCATCCAAGGTGTGGGCCTCACTACCCAGAGGCACTGAGGAATGCGTCTTCTGGCTCTTCAGCCAATGCATGGCCAACTCCACCATCATGAAGTTGTGTGGTAGTTGTGCTTTCTGGAATCCTGGGCTCCGGTGGACCTGATACATCAAGACCAGCCGTCTGTTCATGATGGGCACCAAAGCCAGTGTTTCCCACATACGAAGAAGCAGCCGTTCCAGGATTGGGGGGATGGGCACTGTAAGTGCCTCCTTCGGAGGGGCCTCATATTAGAGAATCTTGAGGTCTTCCATGCAAGGGTCCTCATCCGACTCGGTGTTGAACGATAGTGCCTTTGATATGTCCTGCACAAAGTCAAGGAAGACCATATCCTCGGCACCTGGTCTCAGAGGGAGATGGGTCTGAGGGGCCATCGCAGTGGTGATGGGTGTCCGGTGATTCCTCATCCTCGATCTCCCAATCTGACCCATAGTCGGTGGAGGCGGGCTGGGGTGAGAGGTTGGGCCTCGAGCCCGATCGTCCATGCCCCTCAGAGGTTCTGTGGGTGGACTGCGGCCATTCACTGGAGAAGATCTCGGTCCTGAGGATTGGGACCGGAATCGAGACTGATGTCGAGGATCAACTCAAGGCCGATGATGCTTGAGGATCAGCTCAATGTTCAAGGATATCCTCGAGGTCAAGGCCCCGGTATCCTGGGCAGATGACCTGGTGGAACCAGACATCAAGGCCCACTGCTGGGTCATGAAGGCAGACCAGCTGTGCTCAAAGGCTGCCATTCTGGTCTCCACTCCAGATGGCTCTACAGCCTTAGGCATGGGCAGCAAGGATCTCAGAAGCGGCACCAGCTCAAACAAGGGGCAGTCCTCAACCACGATGGCCTCGGGGGTCCAAGAATGATCACTGGAAGCTGATGATTTTTCACAGGTGACCTTGGTAGGCTGCTCCTGCCCAAACCCCTTGGACTCACGGCTTGGACTGCGGGACCGAGTGCGGGACTTACCCACCTTTCCCAACTCATCTATGGACGCTGCCCTCAAGGATTACACTTCCGGGGTGCTCCGCTTGGAGGACCCACGGCCTCGGTCACAGATGGTAGAGTCACTTCAGGGCTCCAGGGTCCTGGAAGGGGGCTTGGAGCATGGTGCTGGAGTGCTGGAGACTCCGGGAGAGAATCTGACCTTTGGAAGATCTTGTTGTGCTGCTGCTGATGGCTCTTAATTGCCTTGGAGGACATCTTTTTACAGAGTCCACAATCCAAGGGGTCGTGGTCTGCCCCAAGACAGCAGTCATGTGTGTCGGTGAGAGACATGGTCCAGGAATACCGATCACACTTTTTGAAGCCGCTGACAGAGGCCATGGGGGAAAAAAGGGCCCCAGCGAGGTCGAAGACCTGGGTTCTGCCAGTGAAAAGGTCACGAACCACGCTGGTAGAAAAAATAAGGTAGAAAAATGAACATGAGATGCAATGCCAGGGCAAGTGAGCCAGGGTGTGGGAAAAGGAACTGGTGCAATTGGAGAAGAAAAACTTCCAAGAGAAAAAACCGACTCTTTTTCTGGGGAATTCAGACACACTTCTGGTGAGCTTCCCAGAAAAAAGGAGGGGCGACATGGCACCCTTGGGCAGGAAGGGGACCACTCATATGCGGTGCATCTCCCAAAGGCTTTCTTTGAAAGCTGGGAAGAAGCTTCCGCGTAGGGCTCCATCAGCGTCGATGTCACCCATATGTGAGGACTGACTTCCTGCCTGCTCCCGGAGAACTATATGTGCAGGTGTTAATGTCCAAGCCTTAATTTAAGGTTTTCCCCTTTGTTATATCGCTTCAAATGTTCAATGTAAAAGGTTCTGTTCTATGTAAACTGCCCCTGATCTTTGGAAGGGGCGGTATATAAAATCTTTAAAAATAAAAGGTATAATCTCTGCCACTTATACTAGTCTTTCATAAAAACAAGCAGGCACCTACTTGACTTTATAAGATAGATTTATTTATTTATTTTATTTTTCTGTTTTTCTACATCGTTTTATCTGGGAATCAAAGCAGTTTAATACAAGAATGTCATTCAACTGTGTTACATAGAACAGTGAGAACAGAGAGGGTATGTCTAATAAAAGATTAACAAGTAACAATGTCATCAGACTTCGTTACATAGAGATTTTAAATGGGGGGAGATGCTGTAGCCTAATCATGGGGGAGGAAGGTATCAGTTTAGGGATTTCTTGTAGGTGAGTACTTTGGGGACAGTGTAGGTTCCAGGTTTCTTTGGTGCCATTTGGTTAGTCTTTGATGTTTTTTGACTGCCTTAACCTAGGCACACTGTTATAAAATTACCCTAATTGTTGCTAGTTCTAAATTGTTTTCTCACAGCCTGTAATGTCTGCCCAAGTCTTCATGACACTCTGTACTTAATCCCAACTCTATATATTTGTCATTCTCTGGTGCTATCTAGGGGTGAGTATATAGGAGACAGGAACAAGAAGAAGGGGACCGTTTCAAGACAACATAGTATCATTAGGCATTGTAGTCAATTACCTATGCGTGCTTTTCCTGTAACCCAGCAACACTTTTTGAGTGGCAGTGTCCTATTGGATTTGCCTCCTTAAAAGCAGAAGGGCTTGCAGTGTAGCGGCATTAGAATTGTAAACCAGAATGGCCTCTGGCCCACCCCTTTAACTTTGAGGGTTTGGTATAATAGTATGCCACTAGTCAGAAAAATGCGGTTGAGATGGAAGAGGAGGTGTCCTTTTAACTCCACACATCGTTGAAGGAGACCAGCACAGCTTCTGCCTCTCCCATTTCTAGGGTTGCCAACTGGCTCCAGATGTGCACAACAGGCTTGATCCAGTCCTGGGTTTACCTCACTGCATGCAGGGACTTGCAGTCTTGCTTTTCTTATGGAGTGCAATAGGAAATCAGAATTACATATCCCTGCATACAATGGGCTAAACCCAGGACTGGATCAAGCCTGTTAGGTGCATGTGGAGCCAGTTGACAACCCTGCCCATATACCGCATCCTCTGACACAGAACTCCTGTGTCTAGGGGCAACAACCATGTAAATCTAGCCTTGAGAACTTGACATGCTTGCACATATCTGAATAAGCTTCAGATATCCCTCTGCCCGCTCTGGCAGGCATGCTTTCCCATAGGTTTCCTTTGTTTCAGTTATTTACATCAATATTTTTCTGATTAGAAACCCAAATGACTTTGAAACTTCAGTTCTGTCTCCCTTCATCTGTATTAATCCACAAAAAGGAAAAAAACAAACAAACAGGCAGTTACTAGTTGGCTATGAGAGATAGGGTAAACCAGCCCTGAATTTGTAGGGACTTGCAGCAGTGGTTTTTTTTAGGGAATGCAGAATTACAAGCCCCTACATGCAGCAGACCAAAACTACAACTGTGTCAGTACATCCCTCAAGACTTGGATTGACGTGTGCTCCCAGCTGTGCTGTGGGAAGCAGACTAGAAGAAACATATCCTTTCTATGACTGAGAAGGAGGGAAGAAGGTGGAGGGAGATGGTAAAACAAGAATAGAGAAAGTGGACGAGAAGAGGAAAGACAAGGAGTAGAACTCGGCAGAGTGAAGAATGACAGGACAACAAAGCGGTTGGACGAAGGAGGGTATTGACAGAAGGAAACAGAAGACCATAAGAAAAAGCAAATGAGCTAAGTCATAGGTTACTATGAGGTTCAGATAAAAAGAGATGAGAGTGAAATATGTTGTGTAAAAGGAAAAGGAAGAAAGAGGGAGATTGAGAGGGAAGGTTAAAGGAAAGAGAGAAAGAGGGATAGATAGCTGGGGAGATAGCAAGATATATATGGAGGGTGAGATGGGATTAAAAAGAAGGAACGAAGTATAAGCAAATGGAAGATGCTGGCAGGAGAGATGGCTGAAAACATCATATTTTCAGGACGCATTAAAAACAGATTTCTTGGAAGCCTTCTCTGCAGATGTTTACTAGCAGGTTCCTAACATCATTCTTTTTTTGTTATTGTCTTTATTAATTTTCTTATATAACAAATCAATATTTAAAACAAACAAGGTCCAAGCCCCACCCCCAACATTCCCCTTGCCTCTGTGTCCTAACAATCAAGACTACACAATACACATTACAAATTGCGTCCTTCACCATAGTTTCAAGGGGGGGGGGTATAAGAAAGAGATTACAACACCCCCACCACTCCCCTCTTAACATCCCAATAGTGAAATACCCCTTTCACACCTCCCAAAACCTAGCGCCTCACAAAAATACAGACAGTTCACGATTACACACATAGCAAATATATCAAATGACATACAGTAAGAATGCACAGTCAACCTTCGTACCTGTATATAACTTATCTTGTACATAGTTAACCATCTCAACTGCCCTACCCTTGTTTATTATACAAAGTTATCTGTTGAATGTAAACATTCCTTGTATGCTCTCTTGTTCTCTGTAAACTGCTTTGACCAATGCGAAATGAGGTATATCAACCTAGCCAAATAAATAAATAAATATCAGGCTAATAGTTGAAGACCAGTTTAGTATCTATAACCATTCCGTCCCAATCTCTTCTTTTCATCCAAGATTCCTATATAACTTTCTCCCCTACCCATCTCTGTCTTCCCTTTCCACCACCTCCCCCTCTACTACTTTTGGGAATTGAATTTGGAAGTGGTTCCACACCCACCAATAACGTACACCCCATGGTTTGGTGCATGATGCTGTTATACGTGTTTCTACCTGTGCCAACTGGTGCATTGCATTTATCCAGTGTTGAAAGGTGGGTGCTCTGTCCCCCACCCAGTGCTGAAGAGTACATTTTTTTGCACTCCCAACCCCATGCAGAGTGAAGCAACATTCTGCTTTCCGAGCTTTTTTAACCTTCAGGGGGTCATCGTCGCCTAGGAGTAACATGCATTATGTCCACTCCATGGACTGTTTTGTTATTTTCTCTAGCCCCTGTAAGGCTTGACCCCAGATTTCTGTGAGTTTATTGCACTCTAGAAACATGTGGAGAAACATCTCCACTTGCACTTTACACTTATTGCAACTATTATAGCCCCAAAGACCCAAGCGAGGTTCCTTAGTGAGGTAGCAATTATGTAGAATTTGGAATTGGATTTCCCGATAGCTTGGTAAGGGGTATTGCTCTGGTATTTGGCTAAAGAATTTTTCCACCTGTTCATCTGTAATTTCCTCCCCCAGTTCATCTGTCCAAGAGGAGGCTAACTGCTGTATGTGGAGAGCAGGTATCACTTCTCTCAACATATGATACCAATTCTCCAACCAGTTTCAATGTGGCTGTAGATTTCAAAAATCTTGATCACATTCCTGGACCTCCACTCCCCAACCTTTCGGTATATACCACCTACACACCTCAACATTGGAACCACAAAAATACAAATACAACCACAAATAAGATACCTGGGAATCATCATAGACCAAGCACTCACACTCACTCAACAGATCAAAAAAACCACCGCAACAATCTACCACAAGGCTAAAACAGTACAACGTCTCAGACTTCTTCTTGAACCACAGGACTTCAGAACAGTGATGCAAGCCTTGACACTCCCCCACCTGGACTACTGCAATATAATATACCATGGACTTCCAGCCACTCATACCAACCCACTTCGAATTGCCTTAAACACCACAGTAAGAATTATCAAGAATGCAAAAAAACAGGACCATATCACCCCAGTCCTGAGAGAGCTACACATACTCCCTCTAGAAGCAAGAATCAAATACAAATCCGCCCTACTCACCCACAAAGCTCTCTACCAAACTCAAACCTCCCAGCTCCGCACCCTACTGCCTCAGCCAGCCCACAACAGAACAACCAGACAAACCACCAATAACTCCCTCACCATCCCACACAAAAGAACGAAATACAATCAACGGACCTGCAACAGAGCCTTCGAACTATATGCACCATCCCTCTGGAACTCTCTACCAAATCATATCAGAAGCAACACAGACCTCTTATCCTTCAGGAAACAACTTAAAACTGCACTATTCCAAGAATTCCTCGGACCAGAGACAAGCACCCACCACTGACTCCCTCCCAACCACCATATTTCGTCCCCCTGAACATATGTCATATGTAACCATAACACAATGTCTATGTCTATGTCCCAATTAATTGTTTAACAATCATTATTGTTGGCCACCAGGTGACAGCCCCAAACCCTTGTAATTGATTATTGTATGTTCCACCGCTTTGACCCGGTGAAAAGCGGGATATAAATACAGCTAAATAAATAAATAAATAAAATATCTAGTGTTTTCCAGTAATGTTGCAACTGGGTGTAGTGAAAAAAAAAAAAAGCTTTCCTGACAAGCCCAATTTCCATTGGACATTTTCCCAGGTGGGCAGTATCCCCTGTCCCCACCCCAGCAAATGTCACAAGTCAATTTGCTTTTCTTTATTCCATTGTTGGAGATGACTCTTACACCCCCCCCCCCCCGGTGGAGAACCTGGATTTCCAGTCACTTCGAGAAAGCGTAGTTACTCACCTGTAACAGGTGATCTCCGGGAACAGCAGGAATTTAGTCTTCACATATAGGTTTCGTTGGTACCGACGGAGCCTGCGCAGGAAAAACTCCCCAGCATCCAATAGGAAAGCTTTTGGGAGCATCCCACTGCACCTGCATCGCTGCCTTCCTGCCTTTCCAACTCTCCCTCTTCAGTTGAGTTTATAGCTGAGATAAAAGAAGAGAAGGAGAGAAAGAGAGAGAGAGAGAGAGAGAGAGAGACAACTCCTAGGGGAGGTGGGTGGGTTGTGAAGACTAAATTCCTGCTGTTCCCGGAGATCATCTTTTACAGGTGAGTAACTACGCTATCTCCAGGAACAAGCAGGAATGTAGTCTTCACATATGGGGACTCCCAGCTGAGAGATGCCGGGGAGATGACCCCAGACAAGCTGCAAAACCCAAGTTGAGATGGGTCATGCTTCCTCCCATGGACCTCTGGCATCAAAGCCCGGGACGGTGGGTAGGCGTTGTCCTAAGAGTGAAAGAAATGCTGGAGAACAGCTTGACCAAACGAGGCATCCCAACAGGAGTCCTTGTCTAAGCAGTAGTGGGCTGCAAAGGTATGCACCGAAGCCCAAGTTGCTGCTCTGCAGATATTGTCAATGGACACTGAGCGAAGGTTAGCCATGGAGGCTGCCATTGCTCTCATATTGTGAGCTGTGACATGAACTTCAAGAGAAAGTCTCCTACTCTCATATGCAAAGGATATGCAATCTGCTATCCATTTAGACAAAGTTCTCTTGGAAACTGGCAGTCCAAGATGAGTAGGGTCCATGGCAACAAAAAGCTGGGAAGATTTTCTATGTTGCTTTGTTCTCTGCAGGTAAAAGGCCAAGGCTCTTTTACAATCTAGAGAGTGTAAATTCCTTTCTGCATGTGAGGCCTAGGAAAGAATACAGGAAGGTAAACCGATTGGTTTAAATGAAAAGGCGAAACCACCTTTGGCATAAAGTGAGGATGAGTCCTAAGAATTACTTTATCATGGTAGAACCTTGTATAAGGAGGATCAGCCACTAAAGCCTATAGCTCACTGATGCATCTTGCAGAAGTGAGGGCAATCAGGAAGATTACTTTCCAAGAAAGAAATTTCAGGGATGTAGTGGCTAAGGGTTCGAAGGGTGGTTTCATGAGCTGCCCAAGGACGAGATTTAAATCCCATGCCACTGGCGTTGGCTTAATGGGAGGTTTTGTTAAGAGTAGACCTCTCATAAATCTTGCTACAAGTGGTTGAGAGGAAACCGGTTGCCCATCCAAGGGCTTGTGGAAAGCTGCAATGGCACTAAGATGGACTCTTACTGTATTGGTCTTAAGACCAGAGGATGACAAATGGAGAAGATATTCCAGCAATGCTTCCACTGGTACTGAAAAAGGATTGAGTTCCTTTTTTGAACACCAAATAGAGAACCTTTTCCACTTAAAGGCATAGGCTCACCTTGTGGAAGGTTTTCTTGAAGCCAGAAGGATATCCTTTATCTGTTGAGAAAGGTTGAGATCCTGTAATTCTAGGGTCTCAGGAGCCATGCCCTGAGGTGTACAGACTGAGGATTTGGGTGCAATAGCATCACGTTTTCCTGGGAAAGATGATCTGAAGCACATCCTAACTCCAGAGGTTTGGCTCGAGAGAGACGTAGAAGCAGAGGATACCATGGTTGCCATGGCCAGCGTGGGGCTATGAGGATCATATGGCCCCTGTCTCTCTGAAGCTTGAAAAGTGTTTTGGGGATGAGGGGAATGGGTGGGAAAGCATAGAGTAAGTCCTGACCCCAGTGGAGGTGAAAGGCCTCCCTTGCCTAACAGTTCTGAGCCGGCATTCTGGAACAGAACTGGGGAAGTTTGGTATTCTGAGGACTTGTAAAGAGGTCTATATCTGGAGTCCCCAGATCTGAAAAATTCGAGCAATCTGCTCTGCATGAAGAGACCACTCGTGTGGCAGCAGTACTCGACTGAGTTTGTCTGCCAAGAGATTTTGTATGCCTGGAAGATATACCGCTAGTAGATGTATTTGAAGATCTCTGGCGAAAGCCCAGAGGCGTAGAGCTTCGTTGCACAAGGTTTGATACCCTGCCTCATCTTGTTTGTTCACATAGAACATGGCTACTTGATTGTCGTTTTGAACCAGGACTGTCTTGTAGCTGAGGTGGGTCTGGAACACCTGAAGAGCATAAAAGATGGCTCTGAGTTCTAGGAGGTTTATGTGAAGACAAGCCTCTTGCTTGGTCCATAGACCCTGAGTGGAGAGATGGTCCAAGTGAGCCAACTAGCCTGACTTGGACGCATATGTCGTTAACGTGGCTTGATGCAGTGGCTGCTGGAAGGGAGAGCCTATAAGAAGGTTTTCCAGTGACTGCCACCACTGTAGGGACAAACTAAGATGCGCTGAGTTTCTGATTTTGTCAGATAGGCACCCCGAGGCCTGTGTCACTGGGCTGCCCACATGTGAAGGCGAGCATAGGGAACCACATGGACTGTAGATGCCATATGCCCCAGCAGCTGAAGCATTTCTCGAGCAGTTAGCAAAGTTTTCATAGCTGCTTGAGAAGCCAGCTGGATTATTTGAAGACAACGTGGCTGTGGCAGGAAAGCCTTTGGCTGCCTTGTGTCGAGAAGTGCCCCTATGAACTCTAGGGACTGAGACGGAATGAGCTGAGATTTTGGGAGGTTTTTAACCAATCCCAAGTACTGCAGGAGTTGCCTCGTGCGAGAGAGAGCAAGACTGGCTTCTGGAACTGTTGATGCTCGGATGAGCCAGTTGTCTAAGTAAGGGAAGATGAATATCCACAGAGTTCTCAGGAATGCTGCCACTACTGCCATGCATTTTGTGAAGACTCTTGGGGCAGAAGCCAGTCCGAAGGGTAGAACCCTGTACTTGTAGTGTCTTCCTTGAAACAGGAATCAAAGAAATCTCCTGAGATCTGAATGGATGAGAATATGCGTGTATGCATCCTTTAGATCTAGAGAACATAGCCAATACTGACTCTGAATGTAGGGAAGGAGTGTTCCGAGGGAGATCATCTTGAATTTTTCTCGGAACAGATACTTGTTCAACTCTCTTTGGTCCAGTATGGGCCTGTATCCCCCTGTTTTCTTTGGGATAAGGAAGTAGGGGGAGTAGAAACCCATGCCCTGTTGGGATATGGGTACCTCTTCTATTGCCCCTTGAGCAAGTAGTGAGGTAACCTCCTGACACAAGAGAGTGGTGGTAGGACCCTGAGAATTGAACTGTCTTGTGATGGTGGGAGGGGGCATACTGTGAAAATGGAGTTTGTACCCCTCTCGTACAATGGAAAGAGTCCAGTTTTCTGATGTTATTTGTTGCCATTTCCTGGCATAATGACAAATTCTGCAGGGGATGGCAAGAGGTTCTGGACCTTTCAGGGGCAGGATGACTAAGTTCTCTAGGAAGGAGTCAAAGCCCCTGAGGAGGCTGAGTCTGTTGAGCTGGTTGAGCTCTTGGGACTTGTGCCTTCCTTTGCTGTCTGGGCTGTTGTTGCCCCTTCTGGGAAGCATGAACTGGACAGTGGACAGCTTGGGTGTAAGATGGATAGAATTCCTTTTTCTTGTTGAAAAAGGGTTCCTTAGTTGTCTTTCTCTTTGCTGGGTTGGCTGTAACCCTTGATAATCTGTTCAAGGTTGTATTTTCAGATTCAATCTGATTAGCCTTGTCTTGCCAATCCTTGCCAAAGAGATTTTCTCCTGTGCAAGGAATATTCCCCAGCTTATCTTGCACTCATTGTTCTAAATCAGATGCCTGAAGCCAGGCAATGCGACATGCACTGATGGAAATAGTAGAGGTTCTGCTAATGCACTCAAAGCAGTCAAAGGTTGCACGATTCATGAACTTAGACACATTCTGAGCATGCCTGACCAGAGTGAGGAAGTCTGTCCTTTTATCATCAGGGAGAAGTGGAGCCATAAGCTCTAGATCCCTTGTGACCTCTTTGAGAAACATTCCCATGTAGAGGATGTAAGAGCTAATCCTGGCAGATAACATTGAGGACTGAAAGCATCGACATCCAAAGGCATCGAGTGTACTCGCTTCCCGGCCTGGAGGATTGGAAGAATGTGTTTTAGCACTCTTAATCCTATGCATTGCTGATTCTACTACCATTGAATGGTGTGGTAATTGAGTCTTCTGAAACCCAGGGCATTGTGGAACTCGGTACATGGTATTGAGTCTCCGAGAATGTGGAAACACCATTAAAGGAGCTTCCCACATCCTTAGCATGAGATCATGCAGGATTCAATGAATGGGAAGAGTAGCTGCTTCCTTAGGAGCTACTGGATATTGAAGAATTTCTAATTCACCGTGATTGAAAGTCCTCTGGCTACATCATGTATGAATTCCTGAAAAGACATGTCCTCTAGAGGAGACATCCTACATTGAGGGGAAGGAGATGGATCCTCCGGTAGAATCCCCCCGATACTGGTAGAGTCATCAGAGTCATCGGAATCGGAGGACTCAAAATATCTGCGCGCCGATTGCAGCATTGCTCGGTGCCGGTATCGATTGAAGTCGGCATCGGACTGTCTCGATACCCGGCCCTCGATGCTGGACATTGATATGAGAGCCGGCATGGGAGGAAGCACATCAGATGAAGCAGGTACGCTCGGTACCGGTACCGATGACTGTGGAACTGTCTGAAGCGGTTTTAGCAGTACCGAAGCCGCTAAGAGGGCCGCCAGACTGCGTTCGATGGCTAGGATTTGTTGATCCATAGCCTCTGCCAATGCCTGGTTATCAGTACCGGAGGAAGCGGCTACGAACCAGAACATGGCACCAGGAGTTCTCCTGAGGTGGAAGCCTCTGGAACATCGTGGAGTCCCGTTAATGGAAGGACAGACTAGATAGGCCATGTGGTCTTTTTCTGTCATCATATTTCTATGTTTCTATAAAAAGGGGACTGTTGTAGTTGTTGATATGGAAGGACAGACTAGATAGGTCATAGGCCTAGGCCGAGGTCTCCAACTGGGGCAATTTTGCCAGTATGTTTTCCTCGAGGGTAATGCTACTAGCATCTCGATGCTTTGATGGAGATCTACCCTTTGAGGACTGGCCAGTCTTGGAAGACCTGGTTTAGTTACCTGAGATCCATGGGAGGAAGATGAAGCCCTGGAAGACATCGATGCAACAGACATCCCATCTGCAGCAAAGAGGGTGCCGAGTTCTTGCAGCTCTGTTCTGCAGGCCTCTCTTGGTCATCTTTCTACAGAGGAGACACTCTGATGGTAAATGGTCAGGACCTAAACATTTAAGACAACAGTCATGGGTGTCGGTAGCGGAAATGGTACCGCTACACTTTGAACATTTTTTGAAACCACTAGTTGGTTTCTCCATTTTGTGAGAAAAGAGGGCCTAGTGCCCAAAACTGCACCTAGAGGGAGACAGACCCTCCAAAAATAAGATTTTTTTTTTTTTAAAAAGAAGAAGAAGAAAGAAGAAAAGATCGGTGGAACCGGTATAGGTGTTGATGGTGAAGGCAGACGCAATCACAAGAAGAAATTTTCTGCGGTGACAGGGGTTGCTGCCTGTCGGCTCCACAGAAAACAAAGAACTGAAGAAGGAGAGTTGGAAAGGCTGGAAGGCAGTGACGCAGGCGCAGTGGGATGCTCCCAAAAGCTTTCCTATTGGATGCTGAGGAGTGTTCCTGCGCGGGCTCCATCGGTACTGACGATACCCATATGTGAAGACTATATTCCTGCTTGCTCCTGGAGATAGGGTGTTACTCCCCAGTTGTGATCATATTTTCCTGACCAGCACTTCCAGGCCTGTCTAAAGCCTTTTAATAGGGGCTGGAATTCCAGTGAATCTAGGTCCACCTTGGCAAAGTGCAGGAGACTCATCAGCCCGTAGGGCCTACTCCAGTTATCCAAGATTCCTCCTTGCGCATATGTCAGTCACCTGGAGTAAGTGTCATGTACCCATCGCATGAGGGCAGCCACATTGTAGATCCCAAGATGTGGCAGTCCTACTCTCCACTTGTCCCTGCTTAATCTTAATTTGGCAGAGCTTATCCATGGCCTTGTACCATGCCAGAGAAAGCTTCACACAGTGCTCTTAAAATTATTTTCATCTTTTCTACGTACTCACTGGGATAGTATTTGCAGCTGGTACAATACCTTTGGGATAAGCGCCATTTATATCAAAGCTACTCGTTCATTGAGAGATAAGGGGAGGTCCACCCATTTGGCACAGAGGTTTTGGATTTGGTGCAGTTTTGCTTGGATATTTAATTGATAAACTAAATTTGTATCTTTATGCAGGTATGCAATGCAGGTATATAACAAGATATATTAAGGAATCTGATCAACCATCGAAATGCCATGCTATCCCCACCCCCACCTGCCCTGTGCCTAGGAGATGAGCCTCCGATTTTTCACTGTTGGCCTTGAGTCCCAAAATGCTGCTGAATTGTTACAGGATCTTTCTCAATTCTATCCAGTTTTCTTTTTTGTGGAGCATGCTAATCAACATGTCATCAGCAAATAAATTGATTTTACACTCCATTGTCCCCACTTTCACTTCCTGTATAGTCTGCGCATCCCGTATTTTCGGTGCTAGGGGTATGAGAGTCAAAATGAACAGAAGGGGGACAATGGGCATCCCTGATGTGTTCCCCTCTCTAATGGAAATGGTTCCACCAATCCCCCATTGAGTAGGATTTGTGCCAAGAGCTCCACATACAATGTGCGGATCCATTGGACAAATTGTCCCTCATTCCATATCATGGCAAAAACCAATAGAGATAATCCCAAGAAACCCAGTCAAACACTTTTTCAGAGTCCAGGCTTATTAGTGTGGCCGGGCTCTGCCATGTGGTTACTGTTAAACAGCATCAATGTCTTCAAGATGTGATTAGCTGCATTACGACCCTTTACAAAGCCTACTTGGTCAGCATGGATGATATGGGGAACCACCTCACTAAGGCATTTGGCCAACACTGCAGTAAGTATTTTTACATCCCGATTTAGGAGAGATAGGGGTCTATATGATTCTGCTTTCTCCCATTCTTGCCCCAGTTTCGGGAGTAAAAGTATAGTCGCCCTGGTCACATGCAGGTCCATCCTACCCACTGCCACTGCCGTGTTTCCCATGGCCTCCAGATGCAGTGTCACCAGCTCTTTTAACAGTTTATAAAATTCTGCTCCCAGTCCATCTGGTCTCAGGGCATTTTCTGGCATTAATTTTTTAATTATTGTCTGAATTTCTTTGGGCTGCAGTGGTTGGTTTAATAATTCCTTTTGTTCTGTGTTAATTTTTGGGAGTTCCAGTCCCCTAAAGAATGCTTCCCATTCTCCCACCTCACTAGTCTCTGCTTGGTATAACCTTCGAAAATAAAAATCGTTGAAGTAGCATGCATCTCCACATCATTAATCAACATCGTCCCATCTGTTTTCCTCAACCTAGTTACTGTGGTTTTAGTCATGGCTGGGCAAACCAGATTGGCCAATAGTTTCCTAGTTTTATTCCATTTGTACGACTTGCATTTGTAAAGCCATATGCTTTTCATGGCCCCCTTCTGCAAGATGGCTTGAACTTTACCAAATGGAACAGGCCACACTGAAACTGCAAGAGGGCAGGCATACACATGTACGCATCCTGAATCAGCTGGAGGTCCCTTATGCTTTGCTGCAGTGCCCTTTGGGTTTGACATTGCTTAGCAGCTATATACCCCATAATTTTCCCTCTTAATACCGCTTTGGTGGCCTCCAAAAACACTACTGGGCCTACGTCCTTCACCTGATTTTCCCGTTCATATTCAAGCCATGCATGTCCTAGAAACTGTTGGAATTCCGTGTGTTGCGTCCACGTCAGATTTAGTCACCACGCACGTATCCCCCTGATGCCTGCTATGACTATGGCGATTTGCACCACCGCATGGCCTGATATTTTTTGTGGATGTATATTGGCTGCACTTAACTTGGAGAACAATCTCTTTGTTATTAGGATATAGTCGATCCGGCTGTGTACCTTATGGGGTCCTGAGTGGTGTCTGAATTCTGTGTCCAATGGGTGTAGTGTGCAACATGCCCCTATCAATTCTAGCTCCTGGCAAAGTAGATTTATCCCCCTGTGCTCCTGCCTATGAGGTACTAGCTTTGGGGTTTGACTGTCAACAGAGGCGCCAGCCATCATATTGAGATCTCTGCCGAAGATAATCTGGTAGTTTGCGGAGTCTGCCAAATGGACAATCGGGTCTAAAAAGAACCTGTGTTGATACTGCCCGGCAATACCTTTTCCCCATGTAATTCGCCCCACACCAGCACATAGCGCCCCTCGGGGTCTTTTATTACTTTGTGGGATTCAAAAGATACTTTCTTTCCTATCAGGACTTTCACCCCCCCCCCCTGTCTGGCATTATAGAAGGCCGCTATCACTTACCCCATCCATCTTCATTTTAGTTTATTGTGTTCTGACCCAGTTAGATGAGTCTCCTGCAGCAGCGACACTTTGCTTCCCAGGGATCAGAGATGTGAGAGCATTTTGTCCTTCTTTACTGGTGAATGCAAGCCTCCTACATTTAAAGTTGTTATTTTGACCTCAGTCATTTACTGCCCAATTGGTACAATATGTCACCGAAGTTCTATATAGTTCTCTCATGGGGGCATCCCAGCACTGCCCCCCAGAAGTGATTTCCCAGGCCCTATGATTTCCTACACCTTGAAGACATTGGCTATTGAATTTTCTTTTTTTGTTTTGGGTGGTGGTTGTGTACGCTTTTCTGTGTCCTAGCAGTATGTTTCCTATTCCCCCCTTCCCTTCCCCATTTCTTCCATTCCCCCTCACTCACACCAAACCACCATTCATACTCTTCCTCTGATACTGCCGCTCTTCTTCACTCTTCTTCCCCAATCCCATCAATTCTCTACCTAGTACATTCCCTTGATGTGTTTCCCCATTTGTAACAGATAGTAATTATTTTTCTTTCCTCCTCATTTGGCATTAGCTGCCCCGACCCCCAACGGCATTTTCTCCCCTCCCTTTACCATCTGGTCCATTTATAACACAGGTCAACATTGAAATCGTTACTGACTTTAAAAGGCCCTAATCTGTAGTATCTTGGTGAGCTGAACACGAATATAATATTAAAAAAAATTTATTGACTCTCGTTTTGAAGATATTGCATGTAGTTCATTTTTGACGTTTCACCGTGTAAATTTATCCAGTAGGACATCAACAACATCCCAAATAAGCCTTGAATGATGTAATATTGCATCACATTGCATAATACCAGCATGCACACATCATCCAGAGTTGATTGCATCATTTTGCAATGCAGTACTACTGTCAGACGGCTGCTGAAGCCATCTGACGTCAGCAGTGTACTATACGCAATCGGAAAGGAAAGTAATCTGGTATTCTGTTCCGATATTGAAAGCCTCATGAATGCCTTAAAAATCACTCATGATCCACAAGACTGGAGACTATTTATAGACTCTTCGAAACTGAGTCTGAAGGCTGTGCTTTTGAACAATGGAAACCGTCTTCCATCTATTCCAGTAGCGCATGCTGTCCACATGAAAGAGACATACGATAACTTAAAGCATCTACTGACTTCCATTAACTATAACAAGTACAGCTGGCACCTCTGTGGTGACTTGAAGGTAGTTGCCCTTTTAATGGGACTGCAGCAGGGATATATAAAATACATGTGTTTCTTATGTGAGTGGGATAGCCGAGCAAGGGATTGACACTACTTGCGGAAGGAATGGAATCGCAGACAAAATGTAACAGTTGGAGAGAAGAATATCCAGCACCCAGCTCTGGTTGAGGCTCACAAAATCCTGCTACCACCCCTTCACACCAAACTAGGTTTGATGAAAAACTTTGTGAAAGCCATGGACCGCACTTCGCCAGCTTTCCGATACCTGCATGAAAAATTCCCTCGACTCAGTGAAGCAAAGATTAAAGAGGAAGTTTTTGTGGGTCCTCAGATTCGAGAGCTCTTCAAAGATGACCGATTCAACAACTTGCTGCAGGGTGATGCGAAACAAGCATGGAATGCTTTTCGCCTAGTGTCAACAAACTTTCTTGGGAATGTTAGGGCAGAAAACTACAAGGAACTAGTAGAAGACATGCTGATGCAGTATCAGAAACTTGGCTGCAATATGTCTCTAAAGATCCATTTCCTAGATTCCCATCTCGATTTCTTTCCTGACAACTGTGGTATGGTGAGTGATGAACAGGGCGAACGTTTTCACCAGGATATTGCAACGATGGAGCAAAGATACCAGGGAAAATGGTCCACTACAATGCTGGCTGACTACTGCTGGACACTCCCCAGAGAAGCTCCCGAACAGCTGTACAAGAGACAGGCGAAAAAATCTAAGAAGTAGTCTATGACTTGGTTTTTTACAGATATTAACCGAAGGCCTATTATATATTTACTATTGACATGCATTTCGTGATGTAAACATTAATTCTTGTAGATTACAAAAAAACTAGAGCCAACTTTGCAATTTCACTGTCATATTCGTGTTCAGCATATAAAAATTGATAAGAAATTACTATTTTTATTTCAGTAACATGACTTTTGTAAAAATTTGTTGACCAGTGTAACAGTTGAAGGGGTGCACTGTGGGCCACAACCCCCCCTCACTTTAGCGCCACATCATGCTGACCATTTTGGCAAAGATCTGGTGATGCAGTGAGTCGTTTCTGGAGTGTCCAAATCAGTTAGTTTCTCATGTTATAATACTCAGTTCCAGGTGCCTCACTGTGGATTCCAATGTGACGATTTAAGTCAAGTCTTTTCCAAGTGTCTCCAGGTATGTCTGTAGTCCCTTTTCATCCTAGGAGGGCCCCTCAAGTGTCTGGCTCCCCCTCAGCCTGTGCTAATTCTGGGCATCTGTTCATGGCCACGTGTCTTGAGGTTGGAGATGCCAGTCTCTCCATAAATCATCTTCCCTCTCCTGCTGTCACAAAGATGAGAGTCTTGCCTTCATGGATCGCTTTGAGTTTGTGTGGGAACAGTAGTGCAAAATGCACCCCCTGTTTGCGCAGTTCAGAGCAAATTGGCATGAATTCTCTGCGCTTGGTGGCAATGCGGCAAGAATAATCATTGAAAAGCAAAGGTTTTGATTTTTATATTCTAATGGTTGCTTACGGCGATATTCTTTTAAGATCTGTTCTTTTCCAGCCAATTGATATATCTGACAACTGCGGCACGGGACTTACTGCTTTCCTCCATTTTAGGCCCAATTCTGTGTGTGTGCTCACAGCACCAGGCCCCTTCTGTTACAGGTAGGCCCAAGTGCGCCAGTAACCAGCTTTGAAAGAACATGTACAAGTCAGCATCAGTCATGTTCTCTGCCAGGCCAATCATTCGCAAGTTATTTCTCTGTGCTCTATTTTCTTGGACTTCAAGTCTTTCCCACAAGCAATCACAGTCTTTGGTTAGCCTCTCTACCGTGGCTTCTAGCCGGCTTGTAAGATCTTCCTGCGCTGCCACCCTGTTTTCTACTTCTGTCACTCCACCATCTGTACCTCAATGGACTCTTTTATTCCATTCATTGTTGACTACAGGTGGTTTAGATGGTCTTCCAGCGCTGTAGTTACTACTAGGCATGAGATCTCTGCTGCTAGGTCTCCCACTCCGCCAGATAGCGGCTTTCTGATTTCAGCGGCCATTTTCTTTTCTGGTCAGGGCTTCGTTGCTGTGCTTCTTTTGGTGATTTCATGTGGCATGCCCTATTTGCAATCACAGTAGTAGCTCCTTTCCCAGAACTGCAGGCTTGCTCCATTTTTCCTGTGTTTCGGGATGTTCAGGTTGATTTCACCGATTTTGTAGGGAACTAGTTTAGAAGCTCTGCTCTCACACGTTCGCTCTGCTCATGCTTCTTACTGGAAGTCCCACATCATTCTATCTATCTTCACTCACTCACTTAGCTATCAAACCTTTATTTGTATTTTTCCAATACAAGCAAAAATTGTGAGGCAATAGTTTGCTGAGATTAAATTTCAGCCTCCCAGTATAACTTCCAAGCTGATGGTATTTTGAAGTTTGCAAATGCATAGAAATAAAAATAAATTCCTCAGATATCAGCTTTTCAGACACTAGGATTACAACACATAACCAGTAGGTTTTTAACCATTGTTTTTTATTGGGTTTTATTTATTATTATTACCATTTTTATCTCTTTTAGTTTTTATGTATTTATCTATTTATTAGCTGTTGTTGGGGCATATACCTGAAATATAGTTGTGTTGATGGGCTTTAATCATAGACGAACAGAAATTAAGCGTTCACTGACTGCATTGTATTTCATTACAGTTCTTTCAAGTTTCTTCTTAACTATAAATGCAACACCATTCTTTGTCTTTCATTTCCAACATAGTAAACCATATGATCATCAGATGCAAAGTCCCAAAGCCAGTCCATTTCAGATCACTGACACTCAACAGATCGAGATGTACACATTCCATTTCATTCTTGACCACCTCCAACATCCCTTGGTTCATGCTTCATATGTTCCATGTCCCAGTATGTAAGATATATTTGCAACTTCTGACTCTCTTTCCATGCACAGCTACATCAGCAGATCCAACCATATCATAAATGCTGGCTTTACTCTGAAAGACTTCAGCTCATCCCCAGTCATCAGTACTGGCAGCCACATGGGATGCCCACAGATATGACAGGTCCAGCGGCTCCCAGCTCTCCCTCCTTCACTCATCTGTTCATTGCCTTTCCTGAGTGCTCTATCTAGTGTTAGGGCTACATCTGTCTCTGTTCCTCACAGGTCATGCATGTCATCCTGCAGCACCTTACAGCCCTTAGGCCACACTAACCTAGGGCACCATAACCTTGTTAAGCCACCTTAACCTATGGTTCCATAACCCAGGGTGCCTTCTAAGGTGCCTTGTCCAGGGGTGCCTAGTATGGCGCTTAGCCTAAGGAGCCTACTGTATAGGGAACCTTACAAAGTGCCTTATGAGGCATCTTACAAGGCACCTTATAAGGCACCTAACAAGGCACCTTATAGGGCACCTAACAAGGTGCCTTGTAAGATGCGTTATGAGGCACCTTGTAGTGCGCGTTAGTTTGTAACATGCATTAGCTGATACGGCTTGCTGTAATGATGCACCGCCCACACCTTTATATGGGCATCTGTACCTTTACCGCGAAACCTAACGCAAATGACATTACCGCAGTTTAGTAAACATACCCCTATGACTGACCATATCAAAAGCAGGGGTGATATCCATGAATATCAGGATGAATCCTTGTCTCTTCTTGTCTAATCCGGTGTAGTCTGTCCAGGAGGGTCACTAGAAAGGTTTCAATCCTGTGCTGCTGGCGAAAAACATGCTGCTATATGTTGAGAGGGGCGTGGGAGTTGATGTGGCCTTGGATTTGTTGCTGGATGATCTTTTCTAAAATCTTAGACAGGAAGGGGAGGCAGGATATGGTCTGTAGGAGCTGATGTCTGAGGGATTTAGTTTGCTGTTTTTTAGTAATGGTCTGATGGAGGCAGTTTTAAGAGACGGAGGGAGCACACCTGTAGACAGGGAAAGGTGTATAATTCTGGTAATAGTTGCACTTGGGTCGGCTCTCGCACTTAGGTTGGCTCTCGCTCTTAGGTCGGCTCTCGCTAGCTTAATCCAGAAAGCTGGGCATGGATCAGCTGGGGATGTGGTGGTATTAATCACACATGTGATGTTCTCTATTTACTTAGTAGAGTATGAGTAAAAGGCATCAAGCGTGGGTATGAGTGTGTCTCCTGTGGAGGGTAGTCCAAGAGAGGATTTTCAGGATAAGGATTCTCAGAGCAAGGCGTCATCAAATTAGTTTGCTCTGGAAGTGTGTGGCAAAGACCTGAGGGCTGGGGGTATCAATCAGATGGTTCTTAGATGCCTACTTTGTGAGGGATTTAATGAGATCAATAAGCGCTCAGTGCTTATTCAGAGAGCACATCAAGGTATTCGTATGGTATTCCTTTGTTTTAAGGTCAATTGCTTTATGGTGTTCCTGTAGTTTGTTCAAGTATGCAATCTGGTCGTGGTCATGTCTGGAGTGTCGCCAGCATTGCTCCAGCTTTCTGAGATGTAATAATAATTCCCACAGATCGGAGGTAAACCATACAGCTGTATGTTTCTTGCTGGTGGGCTTTGTTGAGAGTGGTAGGAGCGATGCTTGAGCTAGGGTGTTGTTCTAGATGTCTATTAGCTCGTCAAGATCGGTGACATCTGTGTTGAGATCCTGAAGATTGTCACTGAGGAAGGTTTCCTTGTTGAAGTATCTGAAGCGGCAAAAGGCAGGAGGGTTGGGTACGGAGGGCAGCTGATCTTCTGAGACCAAAGGTATATAGAAAAGGATGGCATTGCGATCAGACCAGGGGACAGGGAGAACATGTGGTGGGTCCTGGTTATTCATTCTGTGGGGGGGGGGGGAAGAGAAGGAGCAAAGATGAGGTCAAGGGTGTTACCTCTTGTTTGGGTGTGTGTGTGTATTAGTTGATGGTAATTCAGTGTAGTCATTGCATCAAGAAAGGTGGTTGAGTGCTTGGTTGGTAGTGCTAGAAGATTAAAATTGCCTAGCAGCCAGAGAGGTTTTCGTTGGGTATTTTGGTTGCATGCTAGGTCTAGGATTTATGGACAGCTCGTCAGTGCATACAGATAGTGGGCGGTAGAAGAGATATACTGCTAGGAACTTGTTTGAGATCAGGATATAGTCAAGGTTGGTTGTGCTCTGGGAAGACCAGATTTGGAAGTGGAGATTGCTTCTGGCTATTATGAGGGTTACTCCACCCCTATGGTTTGCTCTTGGGCAGTTAAAGAGGTCATAACCAGGTAGCATTAGTTGGTTGGTGAGTATGGTGTCTGTATCAGTTAGCCATGTCTCCATAACCAACAGCAGATCTAGATTTCAATGTTCGAGATAGTCAAAGAGAGCAGGCCATTTGTTGCAGATGGACCGAGCATTGATGAGCATGCAGTCAGGTTTTCCAGACAAGGAGACTTACGTCTGAAAGTTTTCACTGGGGGGTTGGCAGATTATGTGTATAAACCGGCGATGGTACGCTGTGGGTGGTGCTCCTCTGGTGTGGGAAGTATCATTATGGTGCCTGCGGCCAAGGACTTGTAAGTGGTGGATTAGGCCAGGCTGTTCCCTATATGATTCTGCCCATGTGACGAACTGTGCTAAACAAAAGAAGTGTAACAAGAATGTAAGATCCCCCTTCATTGCACTAGGCCATGGAAGGAGACGGTACATATGTGAGTTCCACTGTGCATTCTGTGCAAGCTCTTAGGAAAGCTCTTGGTACTTTTGAATTGTTCCCTGTCTATTCTGGGGTTGGACATCAATTATGAGGGCCAAGAGGAGAGGGTTTAGTTGGTGCCAGTGGCTTACCTTGAAGATTTTGGAGATCTGGGGAGAAGCAGGGGGCTTCTATTGTTGTATCCAGGAATGGCTTGCAGGGTTGAGGTATTTTCTGCAGTGAATCTGACGTGTCTTATAGCTCCTGATTGCAATGGTCTAATCGATGATTAGGGAAAAAGGCACTGGAGTGTAGTTTTGCTCTGTGCACACCTAAGGACCCTCTGGTGAGTCCCTCAGGCATGGGCGCGCCTGATGGCTCTTTAAATTGAAATAGTTGTTGCTGGGCCCTGATTGGCCTTGTGCCAGAGGAGCGGGGAGGAGTCTTGCCTACCGCTTTCTGGCCCGATGCCTTTTGGGGCTCTGCTGGGCTGGAGGGGCTACTCTTCTTGCTATTTCATGCCTGACGGCTCTTTAAATTTAGACAGTTACATAGATACATTGTAACAGAGGTATGAAAATATATACAGCATACAAACAAGACTCCAGGGGGGTCTAACTATCTAGTGATTGTAACACTGATATGGAACTATATGCAATAAGATTTAGGTGAACTTTCAGCCACAAACCCTGCCCAGTCACTTACTGAAAATTCCTAAAAATGTAACATGTCTGTACATTCCTATTAAATTTATCACAAAGTAAAAATGAATTTGTTGATCTCGTGTATTCAGGATAGAAATATGTCAGACTGTTTTACACAAACACACCACCATACAATTGTAATATGAAATATCTGACATACTGTTGGAATAACGTATGCATGCATACGCAGTCACAGCTTCTACCCCCTGCTTCTCTCATCCATCTTTTCTAATAAACTTTTCATCACAAGCATTAGAAAAGAAATCCATTCTTTCCTGCTAGCAAAGCTTTGTAAATGTCTCCAGAAGGGGTGGCCACAAGCGCCAATAAGATTCTAGCATTTGCTGTGTTGGAACGGAAGGTGTTCCATTAATCCATTAACACCTTGGCTGACAGCAGGGCACATAGTTAAATTAAGGGAATGAAGACAGCAGGCAGGGGAAATGCAAGATATTAACCTCAGACTGAACAAGAGATCTGCTTTTGCTGTCTGAGGGTTCAGCTGCAGGACTTGTCTTTACTTGAACTATTTATGATGTGGTCCTGGCATGCTGCTACACACTAACTCTAGGGGAATTGCTACACAACCGATAAAAACACATACACCCCCACCTTGGAAATTGAAATGGTGGAAGGGAGGCAGAGCAACCGACAATACCAGTAAAGGATCAAAGTCCAGCATAATGCAACCTGAACTAAAACCACTGGCATATACATGAAAAACTATATTCTTTTTTTCTCTCTCTCTCATATATCACGGACACTTTTACTGAACACAGACACCTTCCATGAAACAGCTTCTTCTTTAGTATATAAAACCAGTAGACTGATACTTGCTGTTGGATACTTTGTATCCCAGGACAATTGGACCTGCTTTTATGTGGTGACTTTGTTGTTTCCTTGCATCACCGGAATATCACATGACCTGACAGGAATGGTGCAAAATGCCCTAGGTAAACCTTCAGTATAGAGTTCTCCCACCTTATGCATATAATTGTTGCATGTAATTGTCATCCCAGGGAGGGGAGGGGGAGCGGGGGGGGGGGGGGGGCTGAATTCAAAAATTGACTGGGGTATTTGTACATGAGGAGTGTGGATGATAGACTTGTGGAAGGTTTGGTCTGACAGTGGATGTGTTATTTGGAGACATTTTACCCTTTAAGAGTTGTAGTAGAGAGGGTGTATATAAGTTTGCATGCGCAGCGTTGTGTGGTTCGTATGGATTGTTGAAGGTGATGACACATTTGTATGGCGGTACAGACTGTAAAGCACAGGTGGGTAGTATTTTTGGTATATTTTAAATTATGGGTTGTGGGATTTCTTTGGAAATCTTTGAAGTTGTAGGAATGTATGAATCAGAGATTAGATAGGGGCATTAATTTCATACATTTGAATACAATTGGGGCGGTGCATGCAAATATCTCTCATGCATATTCATTAGGGACAGCCTGAAAACCTAAATGGTTTGGTGCCCTCTGGGACTGGAGTTGGAGACCCCTGATATAGTGTACTTTGATTTTCAGAAAGCCTTTGACAAACGTCCCTCATAAAAGACTCTTGGGAAAATTAAAAAGCCATGGGATAGGAGGCAATGTACTATTGTGGATTAGGAACTAGTTGAAAGAAAACAGAGAGTAGGGCTAAATGGCCAATTTTCTCAATGGAGAAAGGTGAATAGTAGAGTACCTCAGGGATCTGTGCTGGGCCTGCAGCTTTTTAATATATTTATATATGACCTGGAAATGGGAATAATGAGTAAGGTAATCAAATTTGCAGATGGTACCAAATTATTCAAAGCTGTCAAAACACAAGAGGATTGTAAAGAATTGCAAGAATATCTTGATAGATTGAGAGCCTGGGTGTCCAAATGGCAGATAACATTTACGAGGGTGGATAAGTGCAAAATTATGCACTTAGGGAAGAACAACTCAAACTAGAGTTACATGATGCAAGGTTCCACATTAAGAACCACCACCCAGGAAAAGAATTTAGGCATCATTGTGAATAATATGTTGAAACCCTCCGCCCAGTGTGCAGCGGCAAGCCAAGAAAGCAAATAGAATGCTGGGAATCATAAAGAAAGGAATGGAAAATAAAACAAAAGATATTATAAAAGCTGAATGGGACAAACCAAATTTCAAAAGCAAGGCCTCAAAAACCTTTGGGTTGTGTCAAAGAAAGTTCCAAGACCAAACAATGAGGATCTGTATATCACAGCAACACCCCCCCCCCCCTTTTGTGGGAGGACCTGGGAATTGCTACAGATGGATATCCCTGAGGGAGCCCACAATATAAATACGGCAATGGTCACAAACAGCCCCGTGGTGCTTACCTTTTAAACTTCAGTGCCACAGGGCTGTTTGTTTCTGCCCCCTCAGACCACCTGATGCTGACTTCCTGTTTGCAAAGGAAGTTGGCATTGGGTGTGGGGAAGGGAGCAAAAGCAAACAGCCCCGGGTGCTAAAGTTTAAAGGTAAGCGCCACGGGGCTGTTTGCGGCCATTGCCACCATAGCAGGTCCCAGAGAGGGGTAGCAGTGGTAGCAACGGTTGCTGGAGAAGGTGCGCAAAGGATGAAGTTTGCCTAGGGTGCCTCATCTCCTTGCGCTGGCCCTGATTGCAACTCAACCCCCGGGAACACCTGCATTGATGCGTATATAAAAATGAGCATTCTTGTCAGCGCGCATGCTTATAGAAACGACATGTAAGACAGCATTCTCCTTATACGCTCCTCTATTATGGAATGATCTACCTAATTCAGTAAGAGCCAATAAGGACCTACCAGACTACTGGAAAACAATAAAAACTTTTCTCTTTATAGAATATTATGGGAACACCCCATGAACACCAGATACACCTAATTATCACAATTTGTAGACTCTATTCCTCCTAATTATCTGGCTCCCTCGCATGCCCTCCCCAACTCAATCTAACTACTCTCCCACCCCGTCAGATTACCCATCCCAAGTTCATACCTCCCCCCTCCCCAGATGCTCTCCTTATATATGGTCTCCCTGATATGGACCTTCCCCAGACTATGTATTCTTCAACCCACTTCTCTTAATAACTACTTGCCCGTATAAACCATTTGCTGCATAAATGTTACCCACTGCGATTACACATGTGAATTATTTATAACCCCATGTAACCATCCAAGTTTAGCACCCCTGTTCTATGTAAACTGCTCTGAATCCTATGATAGGGCAGAATAAAAAAAATAGTTAAATAAATAAATATAAAATATTTATACTATGATGTATAGGTCTGTCTATGCATCTTTATAAAATACTAGCACAAATCCTGCAGAAATTATGCCTTCTTGAAGGCGTAGACACTTGCGCATGTAAATTAGGCATATATGTGCATATTTTAAAAAAACACACATGCACAAATTGCAGCTCTATAGGAACAACCTAATTTCATATGAGGCTTTTTATGTGCATAAATTATCATTTTATGCAACAAAAGATTTATAAAATCTCCATTGTGTGCATTGTGTGTTCTTGGAATCTAAGGGAAAATCACCTCAGAGTACTCCAAGGTTTTTCACTTGCCTTCTGTATTTTTCAGAAGTAGGGCTCCAGAGTCAGCTAAATATTTTGGGATATTTTAAGAAGTATCTTTGGCTATTTAATCTGTTTTGAATTTGATGATGTAGTTTATATTTGATTTCCTGGTTTCAGTAAGTTCTCAGACACAGTAAAACAGAGCAGGAGAAAATGGCTATTAGATTCAAATTGCATTGGGGTTAAAGTTGCTAGGCAATTAGTGCTTACTTGCCTTCTATAAAATTATTTTTAAGGAAAAGCTGTTCAGGGTGGAAGGTTAGTTAATCTGTTTTATTGCTGGATTTTAAAAACCATGTAGGGTGTGGTTTAACCTTTGTCTTCAGAGTATAGCTTTCCAGGGTAAAGTTAGCCTCAGACTAATAGTACAAGCCAAAGATAGTCTATATCAAAAAGCTGTAATACAGCCAAATGTCTTTGTTTCTGATGCTTTTCCTTTTTAAATAATAACTCGTCCATAACAATTGCAATTATTACACAGCAATATAGTAAATAATGGCCAAAGTGTACCGTCCTGGAACTCCATACAATGACATCTTGGTCTAAAACAGGGCTGGCCCAACTACAAAGGCAAACTAGGCAGTTGCTTACGGCAGCAGCTTATAGGGTGGGGGGAGAAGGTGACAAAGAACAGGACATTCAAAACTGAATAGAGTCTGACAGCCGGGGGGAATAGGGGCGTAAGGCTTAAGGTCTGCCTAGGGCACCAGTAGCTTCAACTCTGGAGCCAGCCCTATTGGAGGGCTCCTGCTCTAGACCAAAAAGTCACTGTATGGAATTCCAGAAGGGTAGACTCAGTGTCTACATCAGTAAATATTTCTTCACAGAAAGAGAAGTAAATACATGTAACAGTATTCCAGTGGTGGACATGGGGAGAAAGAATAAAAGAATTCAAGAAAGCCTGAATATGAAAACAGAGGTTGACTGGGGTCTATGTTATTCTAACAGGAATAAAACTGGGCAGATTGGATGTCGCTAATGCCAATATATCATTTGTTTGTAAGGTTGTTAGCGCTTTTCTATTGATGTCTAAAGATAAAGCCATATGATATGAGACATTGCTTTTTAAAGCATAGGTCTTGTGAAGTGGCATTCTAGGTTCAACTTTTTATTTGATTTTCCAAATATTATCAATTACAAATAATGGAGCAAAAACTATTAGTATAGCTCAAAAGGGTCCAATATAAGGAAAAAGAAACAGAAAATATTATAGTCCACAAAAAAGGGAGGAAGACTTTTTCACATTAGTAACATAATAAATCTAGGAAATCACAAGAATAAACTCCATATCATAGCCAGTATCCTTCAATCAATCCGCCCCCTGAACCACAGAATCTATGGTCTCCCTACTAGACAAAAATGCCTCCAGTTGAAGTGGGTCAAAAAATACATATCTCAACCCCTGAAAGACTATCAAACATTTACATGGATATCTCAGAAAAAAAGAGGCGCCCAAGGCCAAGACACGAGTTTTAAAAACCAAAAAGGCTTTCCTACGTGCCTCTGTAGGTCTGGACACATGTGGAAACAGTTGAATGGGGGATCCACAAAAAGAAACATTTCTATTCCTAAAATATTCTTTACATACAGAGATTTTATCACTTTCTAAGACAAAAGTAACAAAAGTTTTGAAAAAGATATAACATCAGCATTAGGTAATTTTAACACTTCTCGTAAATATTTACGTAATAAAATCTCTGGAGATAACAAATGGCACAAAGGAAAATTTAAAAACCTAATATTCTTAGATTTTATCACATTCTCATATATTTCTAACTTACAATTTAACAATATATTATCCTTCACTACTGCAGACTGAGCTGTCTGTAGGGATTGACTCAATGATTCACATTTAGGGACTTGGTTACAAAGTAACTCCACCTGCTTTTCTACATGAACCAGCCCTGCCACTACATCTTGGGTAAAGGAGCAGAGCTGGGTCACCGTAGATACTAAGGTACGCTCTGTCTGTGTCACCACCCTCCAAACGTCAGCCAAGGAGACCTGTGAATCCAAAATTTCCTTAGCCTCAGCCTGAGGGGGAGTCCAAGAGACCGGTATCAATGGCCTCATCCCTGGAACCAGAGTGTCCCGTTCCAACGGAGAACTACATGCAGACTCGGCAGGAGTGGAACCCTGGGGAGGAGGGGGCGGAGTACGGTTAACGGAGCTCAAAGAGGCCCCCCTGAACTATCAAATGGGGACCCCACAGCTAAGGGTATGGCAGCCCCCAACAAGGGTATCAGATGACGATCCATGGGGCCACTCACCAAAGAAGACGAAACTGCTTCTGCTGCTGATGTCACCACCTTCTTTTTACGCTTCCCCATGGCTACACACACTGTACCCTTGTGCTCTTCCGCTGCTCTGACGGTGCTCCAAGGAGCTTACAAGGAGCTAGAAATGCCCCTTGTAGTGCGCCCCTTTGATGTGCACTACCCGCGCAGGAACAGGTAGAGGAAAATAAAGTAGAGATGTGAATGCCCCCGAGGGCGTCGGGGCCGTCCTTCTGAGAGCCTGCCGCTCCGATCACCTGCGGCTGGCTCAAAATGCTTCCTCCACCTCTCTGGCTCACCCGAAGCTGCTTTTCAAGCCCCCGAGGGCGTCGGGGCCGTCCTTCCGAGAGCCTGCCACTCTGATCACCTGCGGCTGGCTCAAAATGCTTCCTCCCGAAGTGGCATTTTAGAAAGGACATCCAAGTCAAACCAGGGACGTCCAGGGTGGAATGTTCAGAAAAATGCCTGGAACACTATGTTGCCGGCTGATTTTAGGAACATAGACGTCCCCCTTAGGAAAGCAGATGTCCCCCTTAGGAAAGCATGGTGGGGATGTCCATCTCATGCAAGCTAGCATAAGGGGATGTCCAGCAGCACAGCAAAATGAAAACATGAGCCCCCAGTCCTCATCGGTGTTCATTGACATATTGTTAAATACAGGGAGTATTAGTGCAACTCCTTCTCTACATCCTCCAGATGTTTGCCTGACAAAACGAGCACCTTTCAGATACTTGTTCATGCCTGGAGCGGGTATAATCGTAAGTGTGATGCCAGACATCCAGGACATTTCTGAGATCAGGCAGGGACATCCAGGTTCTTGGGAATGCCTCAGCCACACATCTGCCCCCATTCCTTGTGCTGGGGATGTCCAGAGACCTGGTTCTAAAATGGCTCTGGAGATGTCCCTGTGCTTTGGACATCTCTATGCCCATTTTCAGACATCCAAAGCAGAAATAGGGCTTCCAAAATAACCTCCTTTATATGTGCAGACCCATACAAGTGTTACTATACTAAATCAGCTTATGCAAGATGGTTAACCTACTAAATGTTTGGAGATGGCAGGAGTTTATGATATTGTTCAGAAAGAGGTGGTATGTCAATTTTTATAAATAAATGCAAGTGGACCCCCCCCCCCCTCAAAAAATCACAAAAGAGATTTTTTGTAAAAATGTCATCAGTCCTTACACTCTGCTGCGATGGCCTGGGGATGAGATCCTCTAGCCTCATACCCTGTTTTCTCCCCCAAACCCATGGTTGGTTTCAAGAACAGGTTTCAACTTTATTTGATATACCGCTTACTGGGATGATGTCTAAGCAGTTTGAAATGTCTTTAAAATGCATAAAATAAAATAGACATATACAGAAGAAGTACGTTTTGAGGGTATCGAGGTAGTAAGGGTAGTGGGGAAAGATATCTTGGAAGTGAGAGGGACAGGATAAACAAAGAGGAGATAATTAGAGATGTTCTTTGGTCAGTCAACTCAGGTGAGCCCAATCTGACAAAGTCACAGGCAGGTCAGCCCCAATCAAGGAGAGGTTGAGATGAAAATGCAAGTCTGAAGTACTAATTTTTTACAGCAATTTAGAATTTTTTTGGGAATGATTCATGACAGAGACCAGAGAATAGATTGTTCCATAGGTAGGGTACAACCATGCCAAAATCTGAGCATCTGGTCATTTCTAATCTCATCCTCAGGGACTCACCTGATGATTCTCTTGCTTAAATAGTGCTCATGCTGGGATGTGAAGACAGGCTAGAAAAATGGGTGATCTTGACAAGAATATCCAGGCCTGTGCTAACTCTTGTATACACCTGGGCTCCGGAAAGAACATCCCCAGGCTGATGCTGACTCCCATCTTCTTCCACTGGGGGGATCCCCTGCCCTACATGCAGTTTCTCTCTCCTCCTGCATCTTAAGGATGGAATCAAGCAACCTTCTGCTCATTGTGTTTATTTCTTGGGATCAGAGATGGAGATTTCTGAATCAGTACATAGCACATAACAGAAGACCTTGAATAGTTGCTATTTTTACAATGATTGTGGTAACTTAGGCCAAAAGACTTATTTTTTGTTGATTCTTAACTAGACTTTGGACCAAATTGACTAAAATGATGTACTCTATCTAGGGATATGTTTACTAAATGGTATTAGCTGTCTTCACGGGCCTGTCAGAATTGTTGTGCTGCAAAGACAGCTAACACAGGAAAAATGCAGACATTACAGTGCTGTTCCACGATATCTACATTTCGCATGGAAGGTGCAGGTTTGGGCTGGATTACAGTGGAGAGTGGGAGCAGAATGGGCAATCTTGCAATAGGTGATTACCATGGACATTACCATCGTGCAGTAATCTCCAAAGTTTGTAGACTTTGTGGATGCAACTATCGCTACCTAGATGGGCGGTGATAGCTGCATCCATGAAGTTTGCCCCTAACCCCAACAATCCCTGATTTTACTCCACAGTATCTGCAGAAGAAATGCTGGGAACGCCCCCTGCACCTACCGCTGGCTTTTTGCAGCTATTGCCAAACATTACTTGCAAAAGCCTATTGTGGTTTAGTAAGTATACCCCTTGATGTGTGCTAATGCACATTTAGTAAATAACTCCCATCCGTTAAAATGGGACTCTGGTAAATACTGCATGTTAAATATGCAGTAATACTGTTTTCCATTTTGGTAAATCTAGACTTTTGTCATTCTGTCTTAAAATCTTTATTTCAGCAAAACTATGGCTTTAACTAAGCTGTGTAAATTCAAATTAAGAGTCTCTGAGCAACAATTTCAGAAAGGAGCCACATTTCAGAAGATCCAAAAGCAGCTGCAATTGAGCCCCTATCTTCCTCCATCTTCCCTGACTACAGAGGAAACTTGGGAAGAATTTACTGCATTGCTTTTATTTCCACAGAATTCTCACCCATGTGCACATAATAATAAAATGTGCCCTAAAAGAACACCCATACAAATAGGGTATTCTATATTTGTACATAGACCGCCAAGGAGATGAAGACATACTGGTAATGCACGGCTCTATTCACACTAAGTAAGGTTACCAGAAACCCTCAATTTTCAGGGAGAGCAATCTTTTAAGAGGTAATCTTTTCAGAGGTAATTTTATAAAGTGATTTCTATACATATATATGGCCACTTACATGCGTAAATGACCTCTTATAAAATACTGACAGCATAAAAATACAGCTCTGGCATGAAGGCTTATATTTTACCAGTAGGCATAGCTGGAGATGCAGTCTAGGCAACATGTGAGTGGAGTTTTCATGTACACGCATAGATGAAGAAATACCTTAATCTACGCATGTACATGGAAAAAATAGGAACATTTTATTTATTTAACCAGTTTTTTTATACCGCCTTTCCTTCAATCAAAGTGGTTTACATTATGTAATCACTACAAACAGGTACTAAATACATTCCCTTGTCCCCAAAGGGCTCACAGTCTGTTTGTACCTGAGGCAATGGAGGGTTAAGTGGCTTGCCCAAGGTGTGCCTATAGGACTAGAAACCCCAATCCCTCCAGCCTGAGATTGCTGTCCCCAGGTGAGACTTGACCCCCGGCCCACTGGCCTGAGGTAATGTGTCCTAACCACTAGGCCACTCCTCTTTATAAAATAGTGCCTACCCATGTTGCGTGGTTATAAAATTACCCTCTCAGTGCCTGGTTTTACATAGCACAACATCCTCCCTAGCCCTCCAGAAAAATAACTCATGTACACTAGTGACAGCAAGGATTAATGTGAAAGTCAGATTATATACACCTCTTGGCCTCTTGCCTTAGACTAGCTCCCTAAGAATCGCAATTAACCCTCAACTATTTCCCACCTAAACACACCAAATACAGGGAAACAGACAAACATATATTTTTGTCGGAACATACACCATGAGGAACAAGTCCTCTCGAGGTGCAAAGTTCCTTTTAATCGGTTTAAAAAAGTGGAACATCCACTAAAAGGCCCTGAGAGAGTGAACTCCCAACACCAAAGCTATTCAATAGTCATTCTTATATCATAAAGATTGGAAAACTACTTAGCTAGAGTAGTAAGACCGCTTCCGTCCTTCTCCTCTCACTCTTCAGGCAGAGAGGAATTCCAAATAATCGAAACAGCGTTTAAAGGAAAGGGGTTATCCGACCTCACTTATTCATAAGGCATATCGTAGAGCACGCTTTAATTATTCTGAATGGTGGTCCTCTTCGGATGAAGTAACTTCTTTGTCACAATCAACCTCTACTTCTTATGTGGGTGTTCTTCCATATATGCCCCATGTGACAACAGTATTGCAGATTTTGAAGTCTCATTGGCCAGTTCTTTCATTACATTCCAGCTTTGATAAGCCCCTTATGATTGCTTTTCAACGTGGGAGAAATTTGGCAGACTGGACTATTCATAATTCTGGTATGTCTACAGTACCGATCTCGGTGGGCCACTTCCCCTGCAATAACTGTGAATTTTGTTGTTCTACTATAGGGGGTTGCAGCTGGGATATTCCTACTTACCATCGTAACCTGATTAGTAAATATGCTACAACTTGTCTGACTTCTTTTGTGGTGTATGCTTTGATTTGCCCTTGTTGTAAAATTTATATTGGGAAGACCACCCGAATGATGAAACGTCGACTTCAGGAACATAAATCACGTATTTTGAATAACGTGGAATCAGCCCCGATGGTGGCTCATTGTCAACTTGAAGCTCATTCATTTAGTGATTTACGCTGGCGGATTTTGGATCATGTCCCCCCCAGATCTCGGGGGGGGTGACAGGGACATTATTTTGAGTCACCGGGAGCAGTTCTGGATTTACACTTTGAATACCATCTCACCGGGGGGTTTAAATCAATCTATTGATTGGTGGAGCATTGTTTGAATATGAAGAACTACATTTCCCAAGAATCTTCGGGACAACATATGATCACCTTTGGGGGCTTTAATAAGCTTTCTTCTTTTGATAGTGAAGTGAGTGACTGGGTTTGAGAAAGGGTCAGGAATGATTACGGCCCGAAACGCAACGTTGGGTTATCTGATTTGGGAGATTGCCTCCTTACATTGTTGCCACTTTGAAATTTAAGAATTATCTGCATGTCATTCTATGCTGGATTTGTGACCGGCGTCGGACCGATTATTTGTAATTCCTCTCTGCCTGAAGAGTGAGAGGAGAAGGACGGAAGCGGTCTTACTACTCTAGCTAAGTAGTTTTCCAATCTTTATGATATAAGAATGACTATTGAATAGCTTTGGTGTTGGGAGTTCACTCTCTCAGGGCCTTTTAGTGGATGTTCCACTTTTTTAAACCGATTAAAAGGAACTTTGCACCTCGAGAGGATTTGTTCCTCATGGTGTATGTTCCGACAAAAATATATGTTTGTCTGTTTCCCTGTATTTGGTGTGTTAGACTAGCTACCTAGCACAGGAGGAAAAATATGGAGGCAAGAAATACTTGCCGAAATTAAAATAATTTTCCAACCTGTCTGCATTTTGATTTCTAATCTGTTATCTCTACTTGTTCTGCCTTCTCTATGGGGCATGTCTGCTAAAGGGATTTAATGCATATTAATAATGTTTACATGCGTTAAGTGGCAGAATCATTTTATTTCTATGGGTGCAGTGGTTCTTAACACACTTTAACTTTTAGTAAGCATGCTGCTTATTTATCAGTATCACATATTTCCTTCTAACATCCTTCTCTTTTTTTTCTTTCACTTCATTCTCTTCTTTGTCTCTTTCTCTCAGCGTGTATATTTTAATACCCCCTCTTCTTTCTCATTCTGATTTCTTATCCTCAAGGTACAGTTGCATCACAGAGTGAACCAGAGGCATTCTGATATTCTTTGTTTTATTCTGTCATGGGTGTCATGTTTCATTACTTCGCCATACCTACTTCAGCCTAAAGATGGCTCTGTTGCTGCTGATGCCTCCCTCCTCTTACCCAATGCCTGCCTACCGTGAAAGGAGAATGAAGACACCACAGAGGGAGGGAAGAAAAAGAAGAAAAAAAACAGGCAGAAGTGGAACAGAAATGTCAGAAAGACACCAAAGATTGGAAAAAGGGTGGGGTTTTTTTCTTATTTTTTGAATATAAAAAACAAACAAACTTAGGCCCCATTCAAAACATTATATAACTTGTATGTATGGACCATATACTGTAGAAAGGATCTATTTTCTAGAAAAGGTTGAATTTGATTAGCCGATTTGTTTTCTTCTAATGTCTATTTCCCTGCTGTGGAAGATATTTCTTAGATGTTAAACTGAGTCGCTAATCTTTTTGGGGGTAAGAAAACTTACTGAATATTTCCTTGTCCAAGATAGGTTTTATGAAGGCTTTCGAATTATGAAACTTTCCTCCAGCAAATTCTCTAGATTTCTTATACTGCTTTTCATTGCACTCCTTAATCTCAGACTCCCTCCTCCCCACTGCATCTCAGTCTCAGAAATGGGAGGCCCAGATTTGCCCACCAAAGATTTGGTAGCTTTAACACAATGGGGTAATTTTATAAGGTGTCTCTACTTTTCCTAATGAGTTTATGCGCATAAATCACAATATTTTAATGATTTACAGGCATAAATGACCACTTATGCGCATAATGTAGTCTGTAGCTATTCCATGCGTCAGATTGATGACACATACTTTCACTGTGGGCGTGCACACTGAGCACAAAGGTAAGTGCACAAATGATAAAGTACTATAATTTACATGCGTTCTTGCAAAATCTAGGTGCGGATACTCACACCAGCCATAGGGCTAGTGTAAGTGCTCATGCCTAGTTTAGTGCGTGTTATACCCCTATTTTATAAAGTATGTGAGCACCTTACTTTATAAAACAGGCAAGAACAACACGCATGAAAACATATAGTCAACCCTAATAAAATTACTCTTCTCGTGTACTTTTTTAGTTAAAATAGAAATGTAACCACCATGACCCATTCCTACCATCCTGATGCACCCCACTGTACAATCACTAAAGAATCATTTAATATTTAATCCCTTGAAAAATAAAATTATAGAAAAAATTGAGGTAACATATATATCCCTTTTTTAAATAGTTGATTTCTCATTTACTTTGCTTACTTTAATTTTCTTGACCAATTAACTTGTTTATATATTCTCAAAATTATTTTTAAATTTGTAATTTTTTAAAGAAGGGAAAGAACCAAGCTCACCAAAATTACGTCACTAGATAATTGTCTGCCAGTAGTGAAAATGAAGATGAGAAATTATCACAACGTGTTGGCTCTTTGTGCTGAGAATTTTTGAATTGTTTATCTTTCGGATTCATATTTGGTTTGGTTAAAAGAAGATAATTAAGATAAGAGAAATGTGAAATATAATTCAAACTGTTAGGGGGATATTTATAACACAGTGTTAGCTGTTATTGCGGCACTGATGTGTGAAAGGCGGAGCTGCAGTGGCAGCTGACGCGGTTGACATGCAGCTATCGCAGGCAATTTTCCGCAATAGCTGCATTTCGCTAGTGGGCAGCACCGCGACACCAGCGCCATTTTCTATAGCACCACGGATGGCGGCAGAAGCAGCGGGGACTGCTCTTACTCCCGGCTGCTGGACCACCATGGAACTATTAGGTAAGGACTGGGGGTCCCAACTGGCTAGCCAGAATCCTAGCTTCCATGGGGGTCTGGGAGAGGGGACCTGGCTGGCTAGCAGCAAGCTTTGCTTTCATGGCATCTTGGGTGGCCCCGAAGACCCCCTTGGACAGCATCCCTAAAGAGTTGGGTGATGTCGGGGGTGGTGGGTGCTGAAAGACGAGTGTGGCCTTCCCTGGTGCCGGTATCCCAAGGCACCGGCACTCTTTTGCAAGGGGGAGGGACTGCAGGGGGTGTCCAGGGTGCTGCTTCCACCCTTTAGCTCATGTTTCTTGCATTGGCAAGCAGCATGGGGGCACCCATGCCACCTGCCGATGCAGGGAACACGGTCCATTGTGGTAATCTCATGCATTCATGCATGGTAGTATCTGCTAGGCTGATGCTGGCCATTCCCCTGTAGATATCTGTCAGACTGTAAATAGTTATCCTACTGTGTACGATCTCTTAATGATCACTTATTGTAGTTATTTGTTTCCTTGTTCATTTGTTCTATGTAATTTTGTTACTTGTTCTATATAACTTATATTTTATGTAAACTGTTCTATGTATAATGTTGTTCTGTAAACTGTGCTGATCATCAATACTGTGGTATAAACCTAAATAAATAAATACCGCACAGGTTTGCAATTACTACGTGGCATTTTTACATATACCACGTGGCAGATATAAAACCAATTACTGCACATTAGTAAACATGCCCTTTAGAGCAATGAACTGTAAAAAAGAGTTGGGCAATGATGAGAATTATCTACACCACTTGCAGACAATAATCTAGCTGTGTAATGCTGGTGAGCTCAACTCCTTTGGAAATTCAACATCTTTTTGAGAATAGGGTCAAAGAAACTGAAGTAAAGTTTATGAGATAATAATAGTAAATAAAAAAGGGGGATATACATGTCAGGACAATTTTTAAAATATGTATTTATGTGCTCCCTTGTTCACCACACACTGGATAACACAAACGTGAGCAAGCATCCTTGTACTGATTTAACATGAGCGTTTGAAATAGCAGGGTGCTGGTACCTGGTCTCCTGAAGTGGATTTCCTTTGTCAGAGGCCGAGATTGCGAGGCAGAATATAAAGGTTTTCCCTGACTCCCTTCTTACACCCAGAGACAGCTAATAAGCGATGAGAGGCTGTTATAGAGAAAGCCTTCAGTAGTTCCTGCTGAAACAGAGCCCCAGTCATTGTATCTCCTGAAGGGCTTTTTGGACATCCGTTTTGGTAATCGGAGCATAGTCAGATGTTCGGCCTCCAGAACTATTGTAATGAGACCCTGCTCTGGACACCACCAAGCTACCGGTCAGGAGGTCAGGAAAGGTCAGGGGTACAACGAGAAGAGCACAATTCACTCAAGCACTTCTGGCTATTAAAAAAAAAAGAAGAAGATCCAAACTCTCAAATTCCATGACATTCCCTAAAGAGCCAACAGTCAAACACTAATATATTGTGAGTTTCTTTCATTTTTTATTCAATGACATAGAGCTCGGCTGTTTTGGGGACCTTCGTTTATTTATTTGACGTTGCCATTTCTCACCCTCTGCGCGGGTCTGCAGTAAAAGGGAGGCGAGGATGGGGGCGGGGGCTGCAGCGCACCATGCAGGAACATGTTTGGGCGGGAGAGCTGCGCGCGCCCCCTCGCTTACCTTCAGACGCGATTTGGAAACCTTGCCGCTGTTGTCGCGGTCCAGCGCGCTGAAAGCGTACCACGCGCCTCTCAACAGATCGTCTTTCAGGCTCATGGCGCGCGCTGCGTCCTGCTCTTAGCTGGGAGCCAGATCTATGACATAGCCCGGAGCGTCTCAGGAGAAAAACCTTTTTCCCCGGCTTCCTCCCAGTCCTGGTCAGAGGATAAAAGGAGGAGGGGCGGGAGCGCAAGAGGGAGAAACTGGAAAAACCTGCACAGCCGCTTGTGCAGTCTGCGGGACTTGTGAAGCCGCGCTGTGTGCAAGGCATCCCTGGATGAAAGCAAGAATTCATGCAGACCTAGTACCTACATATGAAGCGGACAGTTTTCACATTAGGTGCAAAGTCAGAGCCTGTGCAACTTGGCTATTGGAGGCTCTAGGGGGGTCTTTCAGTATTCATGATCATGAAAACACCATCCTTCTACAGCAAATTTGTAAAAATCCATTCTCCCGGAACAAGCAGGAAGTCAGTCCTCACATATGGGTGACGTGGGTATGGATGGAGCTCTCGTGGAAGCATCCCTCCAGTTTTCAAAGAAAGCCTTTGGGAGATGCTACCACGCATGCGTGGTCCTCTTCCCACCCAATTGAGTTTGGGTCCTTTTTTTGTATTTTTTTCATTTTTGGCGTCTTTGTGCCTTTTTTCCAACTGGCAGCTCGGTGGGTCTTCGGCCTCGCTGGGGTACTTTTTTCCCCCAGGTTCCTGAACCACTGCAGGGGTTCCTCGGACAGACTAGTTAACCCGGCAATTTCCTTCGCCAGGTCTCTCAGGTACATGCCCATGTACAGCTGATAGGTCTGGATGCGGCCAATGAGCATCGAGCCCTGGTAACACTTACTGCCGAGGGTATCTCAAAGTGTGTGCCTCCCTGCTGGGAGGCACCGAGGATTGTGTCTTCTGTGTTCAGGCTACTGGAGTGCTGGTTTTCATCAGACACAGGGGTCCTACTGTTGTCTGTAACTACGGACTCAGTTGCTGCTGCTCACGGGAGCCTTGAGGGCGACCGTGTTTTTTGCTATGAGCTTTCGGTAGCCTGTAGCTGGGGAGTCCCATATGTGAGGACTGACTTCCTGCTTGTTCTCGGAGAAAGCGTAGTTACTCACCTGTAACAGGTTCTCCAGGGACAACAGAAATCAGTCCTCACAACCACTGTTCCCTCTAAGCTGTGCGCGTGTGCGTGCACACACACCTTGCCGAGCGAGCGCACACTTTACAACAGAGCGCACAAAAATAACGGCTCTGATTCTGATAGAAAACAACACAGACGTCTTAAAATTTAAAAGTTATGATTGTAATTACTAGAAATTTCCCGCTTCATTTAGTAATCGTCTATTTTCATTTAATTTGATTAAAATCAATGTGGTGTGCATACTGTATTCTGCTGTGTAGTCAAATTTTAAAGTATATAACTCCGAGTGTCGTTATGTGGCGCACAAAAATTTAACCTTCCTTCAAAAGCTGCACACAGCTGATATTTTATGCGCACACAACCTACAGAAAATTAGAGGGAACATTGCTCACAACCCTCCCTCTTCCCCGTGGAGTTGCTTCTTTGTCTTTTTTTTTTTGCCGTATTTACCTGTGTCATTTGACTGAGACAAGATGGCACACTTGGGGGGAAGGGGACCACGCATGCATGGTAGCATCTCCCAAAGGCTTTCTTTGAAAGCTTGGGGGATGCTTCCACGAGGGCTCTGTCAGTGCCGATTTCACCCATATGTGAGGACTGAATCCTGCTGTCCTCGAGAACATCTTTTACAGGTGGAGTAACTACGCTTAATTGGACATCATACTAAATTGTGCTTTGTATGTACAGTATGTGTTTGTGCCCACTCTCACTCCAGGTAAAAAAAATATATATTGATGGCTTTTTTGAGTTTGTTTGGCTGTCAGGATCTATTGTTTTGCTTTGACTTCTACTGTTCTTTACTGACCCTAGGAAGTTGTTGTTCTAGGTGGCCACCTAGTCTTGCTTAATGGCAGTGCCAACCCTGTGCAACATCCATGCGTAAAGACCTTGCACACAGTTTTTCCAAGTGAAACTAGGTGTACACTTTGCCTTGGGTCTCAGCCATGGGTACAAGCTACCTGTAGACCTTTGCTCTTGCTCTTTGTGCAGGTAAAATTTCTATGGGAAATAATGGATCCGATTTTTAGCCGGCATGATGACCTTATTAATTTAAGCATCAGTAGTGCTGAATATATGGATAATGTAAGTGGTGTAAGTTCTAATGAGGGCCCCTGATTGTCAGGGATGAGGGAACACAAGCAAGGGTGGGAATCCTCCCCTAGCAAACTTGAAAATGTTTGCTGTGCTGCCTCCTTTTCCTCTTATCTTTACCTGGAAGTTTTCAGGCTCGGCAGGCATCACCTCCTGCTGTCAGGCTGAAGTCTCACCATAACAGCCGTGAACCGCAGCAGTTATCACAAGACTTTGGCTCTGCAGTGAATGGTGAAGGCTGCCAAGCCAGAAAGCCAAGGCAGAAAGAGGAGGTAGTGCGGCAAACATTTTCCAGTAAGTCAGCCACTTTGCCTTCACCGTGTCTGTATTGGCCCCTTTACTGCTTGGGCGTCCCTGCAATGCAGGGGCTGCATGGGTAGAATTTCTATGGTGGGTCAACCTAAAGATCCATCAAGCCCAGTCTCTGGTCAACAGTGAATACACTATGTCACTAGATTAGGACAACTGTTTAGCACATCTAACCTAAACATGAGGAAGTGTGCTACCTAGGCATTACACTAGACAAAAACATCAACCTTCAATCCCATATAAACAAGACAGCAGCGAAGGCATACTGCAAATTACACCTAATAACAAGACTTAAACCACTCCTGCACCAGGATCACTTCCGGACTGTTTGCCAAGCCATCATAACCCCAAAACTGGACTATGGCAACTCACTATACCAAGGCCTACCAAAGCAAACCATACACCCACAAAAATTGTGCAAAATACAACAGCGCGAATCATCAGCGGAACCAATAAAACATGTTGATTACATCACACCAATATTACATCAACTACACTGGCTACCAATCCAGTCATGTGCCAGGTTCCAACAAGACTAAACATCTTCAAAATCATTCACCACTCCTCAGCAGACATCCTAGAAACCCTAATTACAAGAGAAAACCATGCACCCTAGAAGAACCAACAACAGACACACGATTAACATGCCATCAGACTTCCGGAAAAGCAAGCAATCAACATCAAAAAGAGCACTATCACTAGCCACACCACAATTATGGAACACCTTGCCTGAAGAAATCTTTTCCATCGAAGACATCAAAGACTTCCAGAAAAAGCTCAAGACCTTTCTGCTCATAGAACTCTATGGACACATCACATAGCACAACAACCACACCAAATTGAAACATTCTAAAAAACACAATAACCCTTCTTGGACGTAGAGAAAAGAACGCTTGTAAATATGTTAAACAATGTGTAAATAGTTACTACCCTGTTAAATACCCCAAGTAATTCAACGTACCCAATTTGAGTTTAAAGTTTCCTGTGAACCGCTTTGATTGCAGGATAAGGTGGTATAGAAAACAGTTTAAATAAATAAATAAAACATACAAGTTGTCCAGATAGCAGACAGTTTTCAAAGCCATTTAACCAGTTAAACTGGTTTGTGAAAAGCATAGTTACTCACCTGTAAAAGATGATCTCTGGGAACAGCAGGAATTTAGTCTTCACATATGGGTGACGTTGGTACCGACGGAGCCCGTGCAGCAACGCTCCCCAGCATCCAAATGGAAAGCTTTTGGGAGCACTCCACTGTGCCTGCGTGATTGCCTCCCCGACTCCTTCTCAGTTGAGTTTGTAGCTGAGAAAAGAGAGTAAATGAAACCCTATAACTCCTAGGGGAGGAGGGCGGGTTGTGAAGACTAAATTCCTGTTGTTCTCGGAGATCATCTGTTACAGCTGAGTAACTACTGTCACAAGCACAACACCAAAACCACTAGTCTCTAGTTGTTGAGGGTGTGGTGGTTGATGTATCCTTCCTCTATCCGCTATATTTATGCTTCAAGTAAAAGGATTGTAGTTGAGACAAACCGAGGGTAAGGCTTATGACAGAAAAAGTTTATTTTAAACACAAGAGAACAGATCAGGTTCAAGGTTCCATTAACAAGATAAATTATAGGCTTTTGCTTAAGGTTCAGCAAACTGGTGGCAAAAACAAACAGAGCTCATCAATGGCTTTTCAAAGTCCTCTTAAATGTAGAAGCTTAGCCTTTTCACAGATAACAGTGTGCCACTTTTCTTATAGTCCTTTGTTAATCATAGCACAAAGAAAACAAGATTAATTCTCCTATGGCAGTTTATATTCACTCAGCCTCAATTCTCTGGGCTGCACTTCCAGGTGAATATGAAATAAGCATTCAAAATGTCCTCAGAACTCTTAGCAGGCTTTTCATATAAAACAGGAGCAAAGCACAAACTCTTAAAGCAGCCAATTAGCTTTCTTGCTGTTGCAGAGTTCTAGCATTCAAAATGTCCTCAAAACTCTTAGCAGGCTTTTCATATAAAACAGGAGCAAAGCACAAACTCTTGAAGTAGCCAATTATCTTTCTTGCTGTTGCAGAGTTCTAACACAGCTGATAATCAGGCATGAAACACAGCTTCCTTTACAAGTTTATGTGGCAGTAAATTCCCTTTCCAAAACACACAGGAATTTACCTCCTTACTGCTAATGCCTTAAGATTATCTTTGCAAGAGGAACAATTCTTTCAAGGCTGGCTTTTCTTCAACATTTCAATTCTAGAGCTTGACATAAAGAACAATCCATAAACATATCTTCTTCCCCCACCTCTGGCTCTGGTTCTCCCAATTGCATGGGCTCTGACCAATGTTCCCTCTAATTTTCTGTAGGCTGTGTGCGCATAAAATATCAGCTGTGTGCAGCTTTTGAAGGAAGGTTAAATTTTTGTGCGCCACATAACGACACTCAGAGTTATATACTTTAAAATTTGACTGCACGTCAGAATACAGTATGTACACCACATTGATTTTAATCAAATTAAATGAAAATAGACGATTACTAAATGAAGTGGGAAATTTCTAGTAATTACAATCATAACTTTTAAATTTTAAGACATCTGTGTTTTCTATCAGAATCGGAGCCGTAATTTTTGTGCGCTCTGTTGTAAAGTATGTGCGCTCGCTTGGCGAGGTGTGTGCGCACGCACACGCGCACAGCTTAGAGGGAACAGTGGCTCTGACTCACTCACTTGATCAGACTGCTCAGCTGACAATCTCTCTGGTGGTCTGAAAGCTTCTCCAATTCCTGACTTCCACCCCTGTTGCCAACCTGATTCAGGGAAAAGAACTCTCTCAGCTCTGGGTAGCTCAGCCCTTCTCCAGGAGTTAGCACCTGCTCTGGCTTCTCCAGCATTCCATCGTCCTTGCTGCTCTGGACTCTGTTCCTCTCCCTATCTGCTGCTTCTCTTGCTTTCTCTGCTGCTCCTCTGGCTTCCTCTGCTGCTCCTCCTCCCTCCATAATCTAACCAGGGTTTATACTCACTGGGATCCAACCCCACCTCTTTCTCTCCCAGGTGTTTGTAATCTCCCTGCCTTCTGAACTCAGAATAATCAGTGCACTTGTTAGAGTAAGGGCTTTGGTCCTCGTGCTTGCAATCTCCCCCTCTTACTCTATCAAGCAATTCCTGAAACCTATTCCAGCTGGGGTTTTTCTGCTTTTGAAACGTGGCTCTGGCCTTCTGACCCTGCACATCAAACAGAGGCCCCTGGATTAAGGTGAATTCCTTATGCTTTTCACCTCCCCCATGCTCTGGATGGCTGACCTTGCCACATACCCCCCCTGCTTAAGATATTACTGACTGTCGGAGGAGATTGGGGTTCCTCCAAACAGTCTGTAATTCGGGAAAAGGCATCCGCATTTTGATGTGGCCCTCCTGTCCGATGCTCTACTTTAGATAGACTGGTGACTGCTGATCTTTACTGCCAGGGCCTAAGCACATTTATATGATAGACTTGTCTGCGTTGCCTACTACTCTCCACCTCATAGGTTACTGGACCTACCTGTCTAATCACTTTCCACGGTTCCTTCCACTGGGCCTCAAATTTTGGTGTAGCACCCGCTACCATGATTAGGACCTTCTTCCCCAGGACTAACTGGCGAGGTTTTGCCCTCTGGTCATACCGCTCTGTGAGGCTTTACAATGACTCTGAGTCCTTTGGAGATAAAAAGCCAACACACGCGTGTAGTCAAAAGCGTGCAAAGTTGTTTCTGCTCTAGACGCATGTGGTTTAGGAAAGAAAAGTGGAAAGTAAATTGACTGGTTTAGATGAAAGGGAGATGCCACCTTTGGCATAAAGTGGGAGTAAGTATGAAGGACTACTTTGTCATGCTGAAGCAGGTATAGGGAGGATCTGCCACCAAAGCCTGAAGCTCACTAATGCGTCTAGATGAAGTGAGGGCAATTAGGAAGATCACGAGAGGAATTTGAGTGAGGTCGTGGCTAATGGTTCAAAGGGCGGCTTGAGGAGCTGCGCTAGAACGACATTGAGGTCCCAAGCAACCGGAGGTGGCTTAATGGGAGGTTTGGACAGCAGGAGACCTCGCATGAAACGTGCTACTAGCGGTTGTGAGGAGATGGGCTGTCCATCGAGTAGATGATGAGAGGCTGCAGTAGCACTAAGGTGGACTCTCACCAAATTTGTCTTTAGACCTGTCAAGGACAGGTGGAGGAGATACTGAAGGAGTGACTCCACTGGAGCAGAAAAAGAATTGAGATCCTTCTGGGAACACCAGACAGAAAATCTACGCTACTTAAAAGCATAATGACCATCTGGTGGAGGGTTTTCTAGAAGCCAAAAGGACCTCCTTAACCTCCTGAGTAAGGTGAAAAGCTAGTAAAGCTATGCTCTTAACAACCAAGCTGTGAGGCAGAGAGACTGCGGATTGGGATGGAGCAGTGAGCCATTTTCCTAGGAGAGGAGATCCAGCGCATATCCCAATTGCAGAGGAGGAGTCTGAGTCAGATGTAGTAGCAGCGGAAACCAAGGCTATGAGAATCATAGAGCCCCTGTCAGACTGAAGCTTGAAAAGCGTCTTGGGAATGAGGGGTATGGGAGGGAACGCAAAAGCAGATCCTGACCCCAGTGCAGGTAGAAGGCATCCACCTGTTGGTTGGTGGATGTCTGAGTCCTTGTGCAGAAACGAGGAAGCTTGGCATTCTGCAGAGTCGTGAACAGATCTATGTCTGCAGTTCACCAGATCTGGAAGATGTAGGACACCGTGTCTGAAAGCAGAGACCATTTGTGGGGAAGAAGAATGTGATTCAGTCTGTCTGCCAAGACATTGGATTCCCCCCGGAGGTACACCACTTGATATTTGATGAGCAATGGCAAAGGATCAGAGGTGTATCACCTCCTCGCAGAGGGCCCAAGAGCATGTTCCCCCCTATTGGTTCACATAGAACATGGCAACCTGATTGTCTGTCCTGAGTAGGACCTGTTGCACTATGAGGTGGTGTTGGAAAACCCGGAGGACATTGGAGATAGCCTGAAGTTCCAGAGATTGATCTGGAGTTGTGACTTCTGCACTGTCCAGAGTACCTGTGCAGTCAGGTTGCCCAGATGGGCTCCCCAACCCAGTTTGGAGGCATCTGTCATCAGGGTGCATTGACATGGAGGCATCTGAAAAGATGACCCTAAGAGCAGGTTTTCTAGAGAACACCACCACTAAAAGGATGTGGTCAGACGGGCAGTGATTTGGATCCTGTCCCTGAGATGACCCGAGGCCTGCTTCCACTGGGAGGCCAGAGTCCACTGGGCTATCCACATTTGTAGTTGGGCATATGGAATGACATATACTGTAGAGGCCATGTGCCCAAGGAGCTGCAGCATTCCTCGGGCTGTCAGATGGTCTCTTAGGAGCATCTGGGATGCTAACTCAACTAGACAGGTACAACGGAACTGGGGCAGAAATGCCCTGGACTGTTGGGGGTCTAGCAGGGCTTCAATGAACTCTAGTCTTTGAGTTGGAGTGAGATGGGATTTTGGGAAGTTTATAACAAATCCCAAGTGCTGTAAGTAGAGGTAGGGGAAGACAAATATCCCCAGAGTTCTTAGATATGTGGCCACGACTGCCATGCACTTTGTGAAGACTCTTGGGGCAGAGGCGAGTCCGAAAGGAAGGACTCTATATTGATAATGTTTTCCCTGAAAGGTGAAGCGTAGATAGCTCCTGTGTCCTGGATGGATGAGGATATGTGTGTATGCTTCTTTTAGCTCTAGAGAACAGATCCAGTCCTGACTGGAAGTAGGTAAGAAGAGTCCCGAGAGAGATCATCTTGAACCTTTTGTGGACTAGAAACTTGTTGAGGTTTCTGAGGTCCAGAACAGGCCTGTACCCTCTGGTGTTCTTTGGAATGAGAAAGTAAGGAGAGTAGAAGCCCACTCCCTGCTGAGATGTTGAGACCTCTTCTGTGGCACCCTAAGACAGAAGAAAGGACACCTTGTCTTGTAGAAGAGCAGTGTTTGATACTCCCCCTTGAATGTGGAGGGGGGCAGAGCTTGCAGGTGAAGTCTGTACCCTTCCTGAACTATGGTGTGTGTCCGCTACTCTGAGGTGATGAGGTGCCATCTGTGGTCATAGTGACACAGTCTGCCTGCTATATGGAGGGGTTGGGGATCCTCCAGAGGCAGGGTGGCAATGCTCTCTAAAAAAGAGTCAAAGGGAGTCCACGTGACGCATGAGCGAGTGAGGACATGCCTCTGCTCGCTCTGGGGCTGCCTCATGCAGTAATCTTAGAAAGGATTAATATTTTCCTGCAAAATACCCCCGAGATAAACACGGGAGGAGAGGAAGTGGAGAGAATCAAAGGGGACGAAATCTGGGGAAGAGACGTGTGGCAGAATGCCTTTGCCAGCCAGGAAGGACCGCGACAAAGGCAACAAGGCCGGAGCCCTGAATTCCGCGGCGGCTCAGCCTGGGTCCCCGGGCGCGGAGAGCGTGGATTCAACAACGGAAGAGGTGGCCAAGGAAGTGGTAAAGATGCTGGACCCTAAGTTCGACTTAATCTTGAAAAAGTTGGAGGAGGTTGGAGATTCCTTAATGGAGGTAGGCCAGCGGGTGGATGAGCTGGAACATCGAGTATCAGCAGTGGAGGATGAGGAGGGTTGCCGGTCCAGGGAGTCGGCAGCACAGCAAGCAAAAATCCAAGCACTACTAGAAAAAGTTGATGATCTCGAAAATCGATCCCGGAGAAACAATGTGCAGATAGTGGGGGTCCCCAAGTCCACCACAGACCGACAGTTGCCAGCCTTGATTGAAAAATGGCTCCCTAAGGAGTTGGGCCTGGAATCTTTGGTGGGCCAGATACAAGTGGAGCGCGCGCACCGCCTGGGAACTCGGACTGAGGCTAGACAGAGGCCAAGAGTAGTGATTGGACGTATACTCAACTTTCAGCACAAAACGCAGTTGCTTCAGGCCTACCGGCAGAAGACCGAGTTGAAATGGGAGAATCAGAGACTTCTGCTCTTTTAGGATTATTCGACGGTGGTAGCGGCGAAGAGAAGAGAGTTTGCTCCACTTTGTGCCACGTTGTTCCAAAGGCAGATGCGATTCACCGTAGCCTATCCGGCGGTGCTGAGGGTCTCCAGCCAAGGTCGTAACCATGTTTTCGATATGCTGGGAGAAGCTAAAAAATTTCTTGCGGGCTTGGACAAGGTGACCTCGGATGCACTCACAGGTTGAGCAGTCCTAAGAGCTGGAGGTGAGCATAACTGCGAATGGCTGGACGAGAGGCAACAGTGGTCGGGCATTATGGATTATGTACTAGCGTTTTACTGTGTTTTGAGACTCAGCAAGCTGGACCTTGGTGTTCTTGGCTGCATGTTAAGAGAGACTTGTGGACTGTGATTCTCGTAAAGAAGGAGAGTAGTGGAGGTCCAGAGGGATCCAAATTGAGGTGTGAAAGAAGTGGACATAAGCAGGACAGATGAATCGAGGCAGCCCTGCAGTGTTGTTTTGGACTAGGCCGAGGAGTGGAAGATGAAGTTTTTATTGGGGTGTGGGGGGGAGGGGGCGCGAGGGAGGGGAGGGGAGGGGTGGGGGAGGGGGCAGGGGGGTGGGGGGCTTAGAGGGGATTTCTTATGTCAGAGGGGGGGGATTTGTGAAGGGAAGCAGAAGGTGCTGAGCCAGAGAGGTCTGTATCATATGCGCTCGGGGCTGAGGCTGGGCGGCTCCGGGCGGGCTAAAGTAATGAGAACAGTGAAGAGGGCCAAAGGAAAATGTAGCTGTGGCTAATGATGTTTGTATGATCTCGTGGAATGTGGGGGGAGTAAGCACCCCTATTAAGCGCACTAAGATCTTACAGGCGTTGAAGCGGAGGGGTGCCCAGGTTGCCTTTTTGCAGGAAACCCATCTCAGCCAACTCGAGCATGCAAAATTGAAACGGGACTGGGTGGGGCAAGTGTGCGATGCCTCCTCAGGAACACGGAAAAAGGGGGTAGCGATTTTAATAAAAAAAGGGGTTCCGTTGGAGGTATTATCTGAGGAGGCTGACCCCCAAGGGCGCTATCTTTTTCTGCGGGTCAAATTAGGAGGAGAAGACTTGTTGTCAGGTAATGTTTACGCACCAAATTGCTATGAGCATGAATTCTTTAGGGGGATTCTAAGGAGGATCTTACAAGAGCCTAATTTGCCTCTCATATTAGCAGGAGACTTTAATTGTCCCCACGATCCGACAATGGATAAGTCTGGAAAGCAGGGCTGGGGAGGAGGAAAGAATAAGGGTATTAGCTATCTATGCGAACTGGGGGATGTCGTGGATGCTTGGAGAGTGCTGCATGGGGCTGAGTGGGGCTACACACATCTGTCACGAGCATATCAGACCTGGTCGCGAATAGATTATATTCTAGTCTCCAAAAATAGCTTGGGAAGAGTCATCGATACTGTAATTGATCCAATTATAGTGTCCGATCATGCAATGGTAAGAATGGGATGGAAGGGAAAGGGCTTGCCAGACAGGAGGCGGACGTTCCCAAGGCATCTGTGGAAGAAAGACGAGTTTCAGAGATACTTGATACAATGTTGGGAAGAGTATGTTCATTTTAATGAGTCTCAGGCGAGTACTAGTGCCACCTTTTGGGAGGCAGGGAAGGCAGTACTCAGAGGCCAAATTATTGCGTATGTGGCAAAGGAAAGGAAGCAGAGGGATAGTGCAATTCTACAGTTAACGCAGGAGCTGCAGGTATTAAAAAAGGTGGTTTCAACACCAATAGAATATTCACGAGTCCAGGCCCAGCTCAATGCTCTGCTCCACGATAGAGCAGTACAATCTATGCAATACTATCGGCATCAGTTCTTCCGGTATGGGGATAAAGCGGGAAGGCTTTTAGCGCAGTTAGTTAAAGAGAGGGGGAGTCGGAAAGTGGGGGCGACAATTAAGGACATGAACGGAGTGAGGCGCAATGAACTGCGGGACATCGCAGAGGTTTTTAGGGAATTTTATGAGAAGCTGTATACCCCAGACGCCGAAGATAGAAGGACGGAACGGGAATTTTTGGATGCGGTAGGGATCCTGAAGCTGACCGAGGCGGAGAATGCGGAGCTTAATAGGCCCATTAAAGGGCGGGAAATCCAGAATGTCATTAGAGCAGGAGCCTCACATAAGGCACCAGAGCCAGACAGATTCAGGGTAGAATTTTACAAGATATTGGAAACGAGAGTGACACCCACCCTGGCTGCCTTGTATGATGAAGAGGCGAATCTGGGGCAATTTCCCAGAGATATGCAGACCACGACCATAGTGGTATTACCTAAGCCGGAAAAGGATCTGGAAGATGTTTATGTTTATGTTTATTAAAATTTGATATACCGCTCATTCAAAAAGATCAGAGTGGTGTACAATATAAAAACAAATAAAATTGTATAAAAACAGTCAAAACAATAACCAGAAGAGAAGAAAAGAAGTTACAATTTCAAGTATAGAGCGGGGGAATTAAAGAACACAACACAACAATTAAAGGGAAGGAGATGACACAAAAGGGGAGGGAAGGTCCAGAGCAAGAGAGAAGAGGTGGGTTTTTAGGTTACATTTAAAAGTAGTATGCTGAGGCTCGAGACGGAGGGCGGGAGGGAGAGAGTTCCAGAGGGCAGGGGCTGTGAAAAAGAAGGCGGAGGAGCGGGTAGATTGTAAATGGGCTAGAGAAGGGGAGGGAAGCGTGAGGCGATTGAGATGAAATGAACGAGGAGTGCGTCTGGGAGTGTGATAAGTAAGAAGGTCAGCCAAATATTGCGGAGTATTGGTATGAAAAGCTCGATGAACCAACGTAAGCAGTTTGTAGTGGAAGTGATATGGTAGAGGGAGCCAGTGAAGATGGGAAAGCAGAGGTGAAACATGATCGCGAATGGAGGAGTGAGTGGCAATGCGAGCGGCTGTATACTGAATGCGCTGAAGACGATATAGCTGTGATTTAGAAAGACCAAGAAAAAGAGAGTTTGCGAAATCAATACGAGATATAACCAGAGAGAGAAGTAATGTGGCAAGCGCAGAGGAAGTAAGAAACGGACGGATAGCACGAATTTGACGGAGGAAAAAGAAGGAGGTTTTAGTGACATGAGAGATATGGTCTTGAAAAGAAAGGTGAGAATCGAAAATGACTCCAAGATAGCGGAAGGAGGGGACCAATGATATGGGAGAACCTAAGAAAGAAGGGGCCAGGAGGGGAGGAGGATCACCACGGGAAAACCAGATAGCAGTGGTTTTTGTAAGATTAAGATGCAAGCAGTTTTGTGATAGCCAATCAGCAACCATAGAAAGACAGGAATTAAGAGGAGAGAGATCCGGGTGAGAGGGAGAAGTGTGGTGGAGAAGAACAATATCGTCGGCGTAATAGAAAGCGCTAATCCCAGTTTGCTGAATCTGGAGAGTGAGGGGAGCTAGAAAGAGGTTGAAAAGAAGAGGGGCAAGAACAGAACCCTGAGGCTTCCTACCGGCCAATATCTTTAATTAATTATGACATGAAGGTGTTGGCCTCAGTTCTTGCTAATCGCTTACAAAGCATTCTCCCGAGGTTAGTGGGGACACATCAGGCCGGCTTCGTGAAGGGGCGGGAAGCCTTTTTGAATATAAGCAAAGTCTTGTTGGGCATGGAAACTTGTTTATTGAAGGGTAAGCCTGGATGCTGAAAAGGCATTTGATTAGGTGTCATGGGCCTACATGTTCGAAGTACTGCATAGATTTGGATTTCGGGATGGCTATTTACAATGGATTAGGGCATTATATATGGACCCATTGGCGCAGATCTTGGTTGGAGGGCACTGCTCACAGTCATTTTCATTGTGAAGAGGGACTAGGCAGGGCTGCTCCCTATCCCCACTTCTGTTCGTACTTCAGCTCGAGCCGTTACTGTTGTCACTCATTAATATGGCAGAAGTGAAGGGTATTGAGTGGAAAAAAGATGGCATAAAGTTAAGCGCCTTCGCCGATGACATGCTCCTTTGTCTTCGGGATCCTACCTAGTCCCTGGCTGCGGCGTTGTGGCAGATAGAGTTGTTCGGTATGTTCTCCGGTCTGAAAATCAACAAAGCTAAATCGATGGCGTTGGGTGTTGGGGGTTGGGTTAGACCAGTGTGGCCAGGGGCTTTCCTGCTAGTATGGGCGGAGGATCAAATTTGGTACCTGGGGATTCAGATACCGGGATCAATGAGGCAGCTCTATAATGTAAACATTAAACCGCAGATGGAGAAGACAATTGCTCGGTTGGTGAGGTGGCGGGAGCTCCCTATTTCGCTTAAGGGTCGGATAGCTCTTTTTAAGATGATAGAGTTCCCCCGTTGGGTTTATTTACTCCGGCATTTGCCTTTGTGGATTGCCAGGAAAGACCTGGCAGTCTTGCAGAGCCACATTGGCAAATTTCTGTGGAGAGGGAGGCGACCGCGCATTGCGTTTTCGATTCTCATGGGTCAGAGGGAAGAGGGCTGGGCAGGTCTCCCTTCCTTGCATACTTACAATTTGGCGAGTCTCCCTTCCTTGCGTACTTACAATTTGGCGAGTCTAGCGAGATCACTGAGAGACTTGTTATTGGGCTCAACAGAGACCCTTCCGGTGGAGCTTGTGGAGGAAATGTCTGGGGAATGGCACAGGGCGTTTCTATTACATCAACCAAATAGTAGATTGCCAGAGGCATGGTTGAAATCGGTCTACTTGAGGTCCCTAAGACAGGCATGGAGGGCGATTTGTCAATATAGACAGCTTAGCTGGAGAGGGACAGATTGCCTTCCGCTAGCAGGGAATAGGGACTTTCCTCCAGGTATGGGGGAGAGTGTAGCAGGAAGGTGGTCCATGAGAGGGTTGGAATTTGTGGGGCACATAAAGATGGAAAAATCCCCAGAATTAGAGTCCTTTCAAGGGCTGCAGAGGAAATATCAGATAGGCTCGAAGGAGTTTTATTACTACTTACAGGCAAGGCACTATGTGCAGAACCTACAGAGAGAGTATCGACACTTCTCCAAGCCGGAGGTATTGGGGAGCTTTGGGGCTCCCTGTCGGGGAAGATCACGAAACCTAGGCTGTGGGCGGAGCTCTCCCCCTCGCTGGAGTTGGGGCAATTGAGGAGGTTAGCGGAGAGGTGGAAACAGGATGGGATGCAGGGATTACGGTGGAAATATTGCAGAGGGCATTCTCAGTTCTGCCTAAGTTGTCGGAATCGGCAAGATTACAAGAGATACAGTATAAATTCCTATGGTGCGCATATGTCCATGATGTGTGGGTCCAGAAGGCGGGATTGGCTCGGACAGATGTGTGTAGGCTTTGTGAGACATGCAGAGGGACCCTTTCACATAGATTTTGGGGGTTCCCCCGTATTCAAATCTTTTGGCGGGGGATATGTGCAAAGCTGAGTGGGTGGATGCAACAGCAAGTGGCGATCTCCCCAGAGTGGTGCTTGTTTGGAGATACGGGGGTGGGGGAATCCTTGCGGAGTCATCAGAGGAAATTATGTGAGAAGGGCTTTATTTTAGCCAAACAATGTATCCTTCAGCAGTGGCTGGGGGCGAGATCCCCAGAGGTTGGGGTGTGGGAGAGGGCAATGATAGCACTGATGTTGATGGAACAAAGATCGGTCCAGTTTATGGGGGCAAAAAGATTGGAACTGTTTAAGGCAATCTGGGATCCTGTCCAAAGAGGGGATCAGCATTGGGGAGAAGGAGCAGCAGAAAGCTTGATGTAAGAGGGGGGTTAGAGACCCTTTCAGGTCAAGCATCATAGGATAAAGTCTGGGGATGGTTGAGGGCGGTGGGGAGGAGGCTCAGTTTTGAATAAGCACTACAAGGGCGGCCCGTGTGCTGCAGTCCTTACTGGGGTAGCAGGTCAGCCATAGGGGGGGGGGAAGGGGGGGTAGCTAGAGGGGGGGGTATAGGGTAATGGGGTAAGAGAAGGGATTAAGGGGAAGGGGGAGTGGGAGTTAGTTAGATAGGGGAGGATAGCACATAGCGTAAGGTTAGCGGACTAGGGAAGAAAGGTTGTGTTGAAGCAACCTGGGATTGAGGGGCACCCTTAGTCTTGGGAGAGTTGCAGTGGGCGGTGCTGGTACCCTTAGTGGGATGGGTAAGGTGAGGGGGGATGGAACTGTTGAGTGGCATTACAGTTTATGGCTATAAAGTAGAAAGTTTGGTTTGATTAGCAATACGATGGCAGTTTTGTGTTTAATGTTAGTACAGGAATGATGTATGTATATAGCAATCTGTTATCAGGTGGAAGCTATTAGTACCAATCTGGAGATAATAATATTATTAGGTATGTTTCAGTAATGACACTGCAAGCATGAGTCTCGGGGGTGAACAGGCGGGGGAGGGGGGGAGCGCTTGTTCTTGTAGTTGTTCTTGTATCAGGATATACCAAGTGATAGTAATGTACAATTTTCTCGCTGTGTGCTGTAGATTTTCTTATGATGCTAATAACAAATAAAAATGAGTTTTCATAAAAAAGAGTCAAAAACCAGGTGCAGCCTGTGACTGCGGGGCTGGTTGTGATTTAGCCACCTGTGGCTTCTTCTGTTTAAGAGGCTGCTGCCTTCTCTGTTGGGGCTGACCCTGATACTGAGAAGCAGGAGGATAGGAAGAGAAGAATTTGTTCTCCTTATTGTTGCTTGTCGTGCTGTGAGGGCTTGCGTGCATCAGTGATGCTGAGAGCTAAACTATCGGTAGTTTAACTACTGGCAGGGTCTCCCAAGATGGACAGGTCTCAGCTGAGGTGCCAGACCAAGACAAACCACCCATCTGGGCAGCAGCAGAATGGGACAGTGTTGACGGCGGAGGATCACATTTTTTGTGACAACGGCAACAACACCAAACTTAAACTGCACGGAAGAAAGGCCCGTCAATCTACTTCTGTATCTTGCCATGAAAACCCAATGGATAGTTACAACAAAACAAATTGTGCTATGGTGCTGGAAGATGAGACCCCCAGGTCAGAAGGCACTCAACTAGCTACAATTTAGGATAGCTATCCAGAGGGTCGCCATGAGTCGACTCCGACTCGACGGCACTTAACAACAGCAACAACATTGTAGAAAGACTTTTTTGTAGGAGTCTTTTTCCTGGCAGGGTGAGCTGTTACTCTGGACAGTCTCTTTAGTGTGGTATTTTCAGACTCTAATTGAGTGGCCTTATCTTGCTAGTCTTTGCCAAAGAGGTTTTCCCCTGTGCAAGGTATGTTGCCCAGCTTATCTTGAATCCATTGTTCAAGATCTGAGGCTTGAAGCCATGCAATGCAAAGTGCACCGATGCAGATCGCTGAGGCTCTGCTCGTATACTCAAAAGCACCGAAGGTAGCTCTATTGACAAACTTTGATACATCCTGGCTATGCTTAACCAGAGCAAGATAATCTACTCGTTTGTCATCTGGAAGGAGAGGAGCAAAAACTTTGAGATCTCTGGAGACCTTCTTCAGGAACATTCCCATGTAGAGTTATATAGGAGTTAATCCTAGCTGAGAGCATTGATGCTTGGAAACATCGATGCCCAAAGGCATCGAGGGTTCTCGATTCCCTACCCGGAGGGTTAGAGGAATGAGTCTTCGTGCTTTTGATGCAGTGTATAGCCGATTCCACTACTATGGAGTGGTGGGGAAGCTGTGGCTTCTGGAAGCCAAGACACTTCGGTACACGATACATGGTATCAAGATGTCTAGATTGGGGAGAGGCTGTGAGAGGTGCCTCCCACATATGGAGCATAAGGTCATGAAGGATACGGTGTGCCAGTAAGGTGGCTGCATCCTTAGGTGCTGTTGGGTATTGGAGGATTTCTAACTCCTCTGCCCTTGGCTCCTTCTCCAGTGCTACTGTGATAAAGAGACCTTTGGATAGGTCTTGAATGAATTCCTGGAAGGACATGTCCTCTGGCAGTGACATGCGTTGCTGTCGATGCGGGGAAGGGTCCAAAGGTAGGTCCCGGGGCCCCCATGAATCAAGTGACTCCACATCTGAATCAGGGGAATTGGAATCGGAGGACTCGAGGTATAGCCGGGTACGGTGTTCGCCCAAAGCTAAATGCTAGTACCGATGTATCAGCCTCGGTGAGCCGTTAGAGCCTGGCACCAGTATTGGTAGGAGTTTCCAGGGAGGTCATGGGTGGGAGCGATGTCGGTGACATCTGTATCAAGCCCAATGATGCATCTGGAACCGGTGTCGATGTCGGTACCGGAACCGGTACCAATGGCCTGGTACCTGTAGCCAATGGTCTTATGGATACTGAGGCTGCAAGTAGTGCTGCCAAGCTACACTCGATGGCCAGTATGCGCAGGTCTGTTGAGGTTGCCGATGCTTGGGTATTGGTGATGGGAATCTGTGCTACCGTCCCAGAGCATGGCACCCATAGCTCTCCAGAGGTCAAGGTTTTGGGAGCATCCTGGAGCCCCTCAATGGCTTTGGATGACAGGACCTCCTGCCAGAGCTGTTTAGCAGGCTGATCCGCCTCTGAGGCAACCCCCGAGGGTTCTCAGTGCTTTGAGCAAGATCTTTCCCTGGAGGTGCCTGCAGACCGATGCGGTCTTCTGCTTGGACTTCAAGGATACCTGAGATCAATGAGAGGATGATGAGGCCCTCAAGGAGGTGGACACTAATGATATCACATCTGAAGCGAAGAGTTCTCCTAATTTAGAAGCCTGGTTCTGCAGGGTTCTCTGAGTCATCTTCTGGCAAAGGAGACAGTCCTTTGGATGGTGGTCTGGGCTGAGGCATTTCAGACACTATTCATGTGTGTCAGTTGTGGAGATGGTGCTAGCACACTTGGTGTCTTTTTTGAAACCACTAGTTGGGTTCTCCATACCTTCTGAGTATGAAGAGTATGGAAGGCTTAAGGCCTAAAAGAGCATCAACGCCTAAGTAGTGTGGTTTTTTTTTAGATAAATAAAATAAAGAAAAGGGAACCATTGATGCCCTTGACGGTGCTGGTGTCGACGGGAAGGCAGAGGCGTTATCCACAAAAAGGAATTTTCTGCAGTGACTGGATTTGCTTCCTGCTGGCTCCTTGGAAAACAAAGAACTGAAGAGGGGGCGTTGAGAAGGCAGTCGCGCAGACACAGTGGAGGGTTCCCAAAAGCTTTCCAGTTGGATGCTGGGGAACGTTCCCACATGTGCTCATCTGGTTCCAACGTCTCCCATATGTGAAGACTACATTCCTGCTTGTTCCTGGAGATAAAATTGCTCTCTTCTGTCTGACTAATATTTTGTTCAGTTCTCATAATGCTTGTACTTTTTGCTGGACACTTGTCATGGATCAAGGGAGAAACACTGCACGTTCATGGTGTCTTCAGAAGTATGTGTATTATTTTACTCCATCTTCCTCCTTTTGGCCACATACACAAGTAAGAACAAAATATGTATGCCCTTTGTATGGGTGTACTCAGAACAGTTATTAGAACATCTTTCTAGGCTAGGGTTGCCCTCAGCACCCCATTCTCATCCACTGAAACTTAGAATATCATAGTAGTTAAATTGTTGTTTTTCTGTAGTCTATCAATCCATATTAGTCACTCAGCTCTTTAATCCCTTCCTCAGAGATTGGAGGTGCTTGTCTCATGAATTCAGACATTGTCTTACTGGTCTTTATCTGCGGTCTTATACTATGTTATGTTACTATATCATGTCTCTACCACCTTCTCTGAGAGGCTGTTCCATGCATCCACCTGTCAAGAAATATTTTCTTAGGTTACTCCTGTATTTACTCTCTTTCTTACCCTCATTTTAGAGCAGTGATTCCCAAAGTGGGTGGCACCACCCCCTGGAGGGCATTAGGCTAATCGAGGGGGGGGGGGGCGATGAAAGACAAGATGGCAGCATGGGGCGCAGCACAGCCCTAAGGGGGCGCTGGAGGGATAAGTACAATATAGTGGCATGAACAACTAAGAAGTAAGGAAGTATAGAAGTATACACATTGGGGCTCATTCCATTGGAGACATACAGCCCCTCTGTATGTCCAGTCTGGAATCAGAATTGCGAACAGGACTGGCCCCAGCTAACTCAGTCAGGGCTGTACAATGGAGCCACGGCGCCATGGCGTCTGGTTGCCATAGCACCGCATCTCCATTGTAAAGCCACGATCCACAGCACCAGCACAGAAAAATGTTTTCCCTGCAGCCCGACCCTCGATCCGACCTCCCAAGGCTAGGGTTAGGCTGCGGGGCATTTCCTTCGCCCCCTGCCACCTCTTTTGAGCCCCAGGCCATTGTCCCCTGCAAGATCAGGGAACATATTCCACCTTTGTGGTGGAATAAGTTCCCCGTCTAAGCCGTCGGCCCTGGACATACAGGGGACATTGGAATTGACCCTATACGTTGTCATAGAGCAGGAGCTAATAAAAGTGAGGACATAGGAAAAGAAGCTGTCTGTCCCAAAACAAATGAGGTGCAGAGAATGCAATTGTCTAGCAAAACAGCTAGAGGGAGCAGGCGTGCACTTACAGAGGTTGAGTGGACACACCTAGCTAATCAGCAGCACCTGAGAACTAGCCCGGGAAGCTCAAAGGCAGAAGACCTTTATAAGCAAGAGGCTGGAGACAGAAGGCAGGGCAGCACCGGAGAGCTGAGCAGCACCGGAAAGGAGGGCAGCACCGGAGAGCTGAGCAGCACCGGAGAGGAGAGCAGCACCGGAAGGCGGAGCAGCATCGGAGAACAGAGCAGCACCGGAGGGCAGAGTAGCACCGGAAAATGGGTTGGAACGCTATATAAATAAAATGAGAAAGACTGAGGCAAGAGCAAAAAATACATAATAAAATATGCCTTAAAAAATAATAATTAAAATCATAATCAATCAATCACTATATAAATAAACATTTATATGGTAAATACCAAAAATGGGTTGGAACGCTATATAAATAAAATAAGAAAGACTGAAGCAAGGACAAAAAGGAATTGAGTCAAACAGGTACTTTTTGTCCTTGCTTTAGTCTTTCTTATTTCACGGTCAATGTACCTGTTTGACTCAGTAGTAGTTGGTATGGAAGGGCAGACTGGATAGGCCATATGGTATTTTTCTGCCGTCATGTTTCTATACATTACATTTTACTTGTCAAACTTCAAACAAGTCCTCGAGCTTTCCTAGCTATTTTCTTATATTTTCCACATCTGCCAGGGTGTCTACCCTATTAGATTTCTATATCATATGCAAATAAACAAGCCTTTTGCGATAGCCTTTCCATGATATAGGGGCTTGTTTACAAAGCCGCGGTAGCGGCTTCCGCCCGATATCGGAGCCGCGGCCCCATTGAATTCAATGGGGCCGCGGCGCTGATATTGGGCGGAAGCCGCTAAAGTGGCTTTGTAAACAAGCCCCATAATTTGGGAAATCTTGGAAAGAAGGAGACCAAGGGCCAATTCCTCAGACACAGTAATGGTAATGCCATTTGCAATTACCCTCTGTTTCTAGGTCCCTCTGTTTCTAAGCCAGTGAGTCACTTTAGGGATCTTACCACAGGTGCTCAGTTTATTTTAGGTTGCCTCTGTGGAATTGTGTCAAAGGCCTTGCTGAAATCCAAGTACAGTCAAACCTCGGTTTTAATGATTAATCCGTTCTAAGAAGTCTGACTAAAACCGAAACGTACGAAAACCGAAGCAATATTTCCCATAGGAAATAATGTAAATTCAATTAATCCGTTCCAGACACCCAGCTCCTGTCACTTCTCTCACCTGCCCGATCGTCCACAGGACAGCAAACACACAGATATTGTACTGTACGGCACTGTAATCTGATCGCTGACTCCGTCTCAACAGCAATTTGCAAGCGTACCCTGCAAGAGAAAGAACTGCCTCCCACATTCATGCAACATCTCCTGCTTACATTGACAGCTACCCTGCTACCTCCGAGCCTGAGGGGGCGCTCCAGAGAACAGGCAGGCGGTGGAGAGATCGGGGCCTTCCTCTCTGTGCAATCCTTGCATCTCTGGCTCGAGGATGTTGCTCAGCTGACTTTGGCTTCTCAACACGCGATCGGTGAGTCCGGGGGGGGGGGGGGGTAGTGCTGCCGGGACTGGGCGGGCAGACCAGCGCGAGGGTGTATGTATTGCAGTACAGTATACAGTATAGGTTTTCAGATCTGGCAGCACTGGCTCACCATTCTTGACGAAAACCGAGGCGATATACGATAACCGAGACAAGATCTCAGTCAGAAAAGACATCGAAAACCGAAACGAACGAAAACCGGGGCACACGAAAACCGAGGTTTGACTGTACAATGAATCCTTCCCCGATCCATCACTGTTGTCAGCAGTCATGGGATTTGATCAGATTCATCTGACAAGACTTCCTTCTGGTAAGGATTCCAGAAACTGCGTTATCTTCTGTTTTAGCAGTGGTTCCATTAACTTACTCATCACTAAGATCAAACGAATCAGCCTGTTGATTCCCGACTCCACCTTCATGTTCAATTTTATGAAAAGAAACCATATCTGCCTATCTCCAATTATCCGGAAGAACGCCTGACTCTTAAAAAGCATTGAAAAGATCAGACAGTCGAGCTGCCAGAACTTACCTGAGATCATTTAATTCCTTCAGATGTAACCCATCCAGTCCTTTTGGTTTACCTACTTTTAGTTTAGCTAGCTCCTCACAAACACAGTCTTCTGAAAATCATTTGAGGTCTACTTCACTTCCATTCCTATTTGTGGCAGTTTTCTGTGATCCTGCTCCTGGCCATCTCTGAACACGAAACAGATACATTTGTTAAGTAATTCTGCTTTTTTTCTTATTAACGTTTACAAATCAGCTCCCCCTCCATCACTTCAGAGTCTTACAATGGCACTTTTTCATAAGAACATAAGATTTTCTATGCTGGATCAGACCAAAGATCCATCGAGCCCAGTAACTGGTCTACAACAGTGAATACACTATGTCACTAGAAAGTACCTGGAAGATTCCAAATAATACATCCGTTTCTCCGTGGACAAGCAGGAATGAGTCCTCACGTATGGGTGACATCCTCCGATGGAGCCCACATGGGAACACTCCCTAGCTCCTATTGGAAGCTTTAGGGAGGCACTACTGCGCCTGTGCACCTCCTTCCTGCCTGCCACCTCTGCGCCATCTTATACCAATCTTCGTTTTTCCGTGGAGCCCAACAGACGTGTTATGGTCATCCTCTACTTCAAAACAGATTTTTCTCCCCTGTGGGGGTCCTGCACTATCCAAGTTTCTACAGATTGCCCTTCATTCGGCTTCGACTCCCTGGTTAGAGGGATTTGCCAATAGCCTTTTGTCATATCAAGGGTGGTTAAATATTGAGCTTGTCCAAGCTGGTCCAACAGCTCTTCAATTCTTGGCATTGGATATGCATCAAAAACTGATATTGCGTTTACCTGCCGGAAGTCAATACAGAATCTTAAAGAGCCATCAGGCTTTGGCACCAAGACTATGGGGCTATTCCAGGGACTCTTCGACTCCTCTATTACTCCCATGTCTAACATTTCCTGAACTTGTGCCACTACTTCCTGTCTCTTTGCTTCAGGCAAGCGGTATGGCCTTTGACAAATTAATTTCCCAGGTGGAGTTATTATCTCAAGGGCAACCAAATGTGTCTCCCCAGGTATGGGAGTCAAAACAACTGGGAATTCTTTAAGCAATTTCCTTATTTCTTCCTGCTGTACCACTGTCAGATCCTCACCTATTTGGGGTTCTGAACTTTCCTTACAGTCAGATACTTGGGGTCCCAAATCCTCCTCTTCATGCACCTCCCTTTCACGGGCACAGGTGGCAGCTAGGCTCTTAACCCCTTTGTCTTCAGTAGAACCAAAGCCTTTGGTTCCTCGCTCAGAATTTGACAAGGATGTGACTTCCTCCACAGGTGGGAAACCCAGTCTCTCACATATCAATTGAGCGATTCTGTCTCCCGTCTTTACATGGTAATCGTTCTGTCCAAAATTAAATAACAGAACTTTAAGATTGCCCCTGTAATCGGGATCAATCACTCCCGCTCCCACATCAATGAAATACTTCAGGGCTAATCCTGATCTTGGGGCTACTCGCCCATAGCACCCAATGGGTATTTCTACTTGTAGTCCAGTGTCAACCAGGGCTCTACCTTGGCTAGGTACAGTCACATTTTCTACACTGCACAGGTCAAACCCAGCAGCTTGAGGGGTTGCCCGCTTAGGAGCTTGGGCCTTCTCTGTGACCCTATGGTACTTCAAGATAAATATCTGCTTCTTAGTAGTTTGTTCTTCTGGAAGCTTAACCATCTTTTTAGCTGGGGTCTGAGGACTTCCAAACAAAGGCCTGGGAGCTATTACCATCATTCCTTCTCCCTCCTTCTTTCCTAGTCCTTTCACTAGTCCCTGCTTAAATCTTGGCCAGTCCCTTCCTAGAACCAAATCAAATGGAAGCCTAGGCACCACTGCTAAAAGAATTTCCTCTTGTTCCCCCAGGCACTTAACCACTAGCCTATAGGTGGGATATGATGTTGCAGCACCATGAATGCATCTGATGTGAACCTGGCTTTCAGGGGTTCTAGGCTCAAATCCTTCTTGGGCCTCTATCCTCTTCCAAAGCCTCTTTGACAGCATACTCTGGTCTGCTCCAGAGTCTAACAGAGTCTAACAGAGTCTAACATCAACCCCCAAAAGGAATCTTTCTTTGGGCTGTTTTAAATCAACACCCATCGAGCTAGTGTGTATCTGGCATCCCCTTTCCAAATGTCCCCCTTTTCCACATTTGAAACATTTCTTTTTACTCCACTTTGTAATCTGGGTTGGCACAGTACTATTATTCTCAGAAACATTTTTAACCATTTTCTTTTCTGATACAGCACAGCTTGCCTCAGCATCAACCTTCAGAGGGCCACCCATTCTATGGCAAGCCTGCATGGCTTCCAAGAATCTCTCTGCTAGCATGGTTGCCTCTCCAAGGTTCTGGCAATTTTGCTGTATAAGGAAAGTGTGCAGATCTTTAGGCACAGCAGACATAAATTGTTCAAGCATAATAATGTCTAATAACATTTCCACAGTCTTTCCCTCAGGCTCCAATGATTTTACAGCCAATCCTCTGATTCTCTGACTCAGAGCCCTGGGTGTTTCACCCACTCTTAATGCAGTAGCTCTAAACATTCGCCTATACTCTGAAATAGACAACCCTAGGCGATCTCTTATAGCAGCCTTTACATCTCTATAATTCAAAGCTTGAGCTGCTGGCATTGCCCTATAAGCTGCAAGCGCCTCCCCAGTTAATGAGGCTGCCAGCCTTACTGCCCACTGGGTCTCTGGCCATGCTAATGCTTGTGCCACTCTCTCAAAAGATTCAAGGAAATCATCAACATTATCATCTGGAGTCAGCTTCCCAAAACTAAATGCCCCAATTCCCTGATTGAGTCCCACATTGTCCACATGTGGTATACCAGTTGTTACTGCTGATCTTGCATCCGGTCCACTTTGGTTATGAAGAGCAATTAAAGCTTCCACCAGATCAAGCACTGGCTTCTGCTGGTCCCTTAATACTTTAATTGCAGTGTCCTGAGCCTGCTGCGCTAGCTCCTGTTGCCTGCTAAACTGGGCTGCCATCCAGCTGGCCAGTTCCCTTGGATCCATCTTGTATCCCTGCAAGAAAACAAAAGAAAAAAAAACACAGAGCAGCACCCTCCAAACAGGTGTTTTTCTCCTATTTTTTTTTTAATTACCCCTGTGTCTTACTCCCATCCACCACTAGACATGCCCAGGTACTTATTACCTTATGCCAGTGATGAATCCAGCTTACACAGGGTCTTTTCCTCCTTGGAACAGCTCCTGGAACAGCCACTCTTTTTTTCTCTGAAGTGTTGTTAAGGGAAAAATCCACTTTCCAGCTTTTAACTTGACCTTTTTTCTTTCAGATTTCAGTTGTAATCCTTATAAATCCTGTAAATCCTTTGTGTAAAAGCAATCCGAACTACTACGCCACTGTAAACGGGGGTGCTGGTCGTGAAAGTCCACAGTCTTGGCAAAGGCAAAATATTATTATGACTTGCAAAGGAGTATGGGGGTTGTAGTTCATTCATACCAGAATCAGCCGTTCACAAAATAATGAGTTGTGATGCTCGAGTGTAAGCAAAGAAAAACAGATTTTATTCATGGGGTTAATTCTCCCCCACAGATTTACTTGGTAACACAAAAGGACACTTGCTTCAAGTATTGTACTCAGGAAAAACAAAACATGTTATAAGGTAACTGAACTTCTTAAGCAATAAATCAATAAAGACCTTGATGGGAAACAGAAAAGGTCTTTTTGAAGGCTCCTGCTAATGACCTTCTTAGCAGTGCTCCAAAAAGCAAAAACAAACCCAAAAGTAACAAAAACTGTTCTTTATCAAGGATAACTTTCTTCTATTCACACACAAAGAAGAAGTTTCCTTCTAGTGCTCACGTGCACTTGTGCCTGGCTCAATTACAAATAATTAGCCAGCTGCAAACCCCTTTGCTGGTTCACTCTCTCTACGTGGCTCAATCCTGCCCTAAAGCTTTCTTGCAGAGACTTTTCTGGATAGATAAAAGAACAAGTTACAGTTCCTTTTGGTGGTTGTTGTATTAGTGAGAAACTACTTTAAAACAGCAGTCTAGACAGAGAGCAATCCATGTATTCCAACTGATCATTTGATATATCTCCTTCTTCCTCAAATATCATGGAATCAATATCATGGTCTGGCTCAGAGGAATTCCTTAATTGATCACTCTCAGGATAATATTTGTTTCCCTGCTGTCTTCCAGGTGAAGAGCTAGGGCATAGATCAAAGTTCATACCTGAGCTTCCCTTGCTGTTAGGTTTCCTCTCCAGGTATCCTGGCCAGTAGGTAGTCCAGCTTTTATGTACAGCCTTCCAATCAAGATCCCTGGACACTGGGTCTCTCTTCACATACCTTCTTGCAACGGTCTTAGGGCCCCTTCCAAATGCAGCTGTCTCCCTCAAAGGTGCCGTTTGGGAGTTCCTGGCTTTATAACCCCAATCCTCTGGCTTCCTCCAGTCCAATGGAGTATGCTTGCCTCTGGAATCACTCCTAACACACGTACTGCTGTGGGCTCCTTCTTTAGACCTCCAAGATGTCTTTCTGGTCTTCCTTCTGTTCTGTCTCTGTGTAGAATATCTTTTACTTTTAAAGTGCTTAGAGGGACACTCCACCCTAGCACAGCCCAGGTGTGCTGAATCAAGCCCTGCCCTTGGAGATGAGTGATTGGGGATTACCTCATAGCTCTCCTGATTGAACACACGTTCCCCACTTCAGCTCTTCTAGAGGCTGTTTGAAACCTGGTGCATTCTGGGACTGGTAGTCTTTTATGAAAACATTCTGTTTTAGTATTTCTACCAGCAAAGACAGGTTGCTTGTTCAAAGCCAATTCACCTCTTTTATAGCTCCCTCCTGAACTATGATAAGCTTCCTTATCACAGGCCTTAATGTCGGCTTCATCAGCATCGACCAGCTGATCTTCAAGATTGATCCCCACTGCCTTCGAAATCGGTGGCCAGGGTAGGGCACCTTCAGCAGGTGCTCAAGGAGCACACTGCTCAGTACTTGGTGGTGCAGCATGCTGAGGCATAAACCAGCCCATCTTCAAGATGCGCGCCTTGCCTGCAAAAGATGCATCAACATCAGGGTATCAAAGGGCCCGACACTGGTGCCGGTTCGGTTGCTGTCCCTTTCTAATGTTCGAGTCGGTGCCAATGCACCCTCGTAAGCAAGCAGAATATTAGTGTATCATAGCTCCTGAGGAAGCTCCTAATTCCTTTTTGTCAAGACAAACGTCTGGATTGAGATTCAGAGGCTCTTCCACTTTGTCTCAAAGATAGATCCCAAAGACTAGGTAACCAATGGGTTCCTCCGGAAGATGAGTCTCCTGCATCTTGTGACATAGCGAGTCCTTTTAGTCGGGGAGAAACTCCCAAAGATCAGCAAAAAAGTGCAGGGCTGCAACGTAAACAACAGCACATGGCTGGTTGTCAGGGAAACCAAGCCCCAGAGAGAGAAACAGGCCCCTGCTATCAGTTCAGCAGAGAGTCACGAGGTAATTATGAACACCTGCTAAGGGGTGGAGTCAGGCTTGACCCGAGGAAGCTGACTCATAAGGAGGCCTCAGTTAACACAGAGGGCAGCGCGGGAAATACGGAGAGAAAGGCAGAGAAGAGAGCTGAGAGCAGAACAGAGAAGGAAGAGAGAGACGGAGACGAGGAAAGGTCAGAGGCTCTGTGTGAGAGGTACAGCAGGAGCAGACCTTGTCAGTGGAAGTCCTCTCTGGGTTCTGAACAGGAGAAAAGGCCAGGAAGGCCATTGAATTATACTCTGCACAAGTCAGGTTGGGAACCGACAGCAATTTACAAACCTCAGAGAAAACCTGACACAGCCAGAGTAAAAGGTAGGCCCAAGGGCGGGAAGTACAATAACTACTGGGGGTTTATTGCCCAGGAGAGTTGGGGCTACGGTACAGAGGACTGTAATGAGAATGGTTATTTAGAGCTGTACCAAACCCAAGTGCTAATCCCAAGGCCTAGCGTGGGAACGGGCGTGGCTCCAGAAAGAAAGGAGCAAACAATTCCTGCCTCAGAAAGAAGGGAAGGGGAATTGAACTCTCTTTTGTAAATAATTCTTTGGAAGCAAGGAACTGTACGATTTCTATGGCAGAGGGAATAATATCTCTGTGTTAATGTTTGATGCTGAAGGAAGCTGCTTTATTTTGTCCTTTTGTCTGCCAGAAGTGCAAGAATTTATGTTACCTTTTATCCTGGTGAAATCCACCCCGGGAGGGGAATAAATCCCTTTTTGCTTTATCAACTTGAGTCACACTACTCTTCATTGAGCTATCAAAGGAAATACATTTCCCTACATGCAGTTCTACAGGAAATAGTAAACCTCAGTTCAAGAAGAAAACTTAACCTCCTTAAGCCCTACCTACCTACGGGTACTGGCAAGGGGGAACATCACAATCTCCATGGGTCCCTTCTATACCTCATAAGTGGCACAAGTCCCCTCCTGAGGATGACCTTTCAGGATGTTGTAGGGAAGGCCATATTTTAGTGGGAGACTGAGGAGAAATCCAGGACACAATAGTTGCCAACCCTGCAGTGCTCCATGATCCCAGGTGACAGTGCTTGTGCATTGCTTCCTGCAGAGAGGAAGATGAATATGTGTGAAAACCCAATCTGGGGCATCTGGTTAGTGGCAAGAATTCCAGAAGCTGCCCTTCCTCACCATTCACTGGTGGTTAAATCAGCCCTTAAGAGGTCTGTCTATCAATCTATCTATTTATTTATTTATTCAGCTGTATTTATATACTGCCATTCACCGGGTCAAGGCAGTTTACATGGACCTAAAGCAAAATACATTATAACAGTGAGAGCCCCAAGTCTCATTCCTCGGTGCCCTGGGGAGGTGCGAACATTGGACTCTTTACAGAGGAGGTATTTTGGGGTTCCATACTCATAGCCACATGGTCACTTACCGGATCAGCAGGGACATCTTCTTGCAGAACATCAGTTGTGACCTCACTGAGCGGCCTCATTTCCTCCCTCTGGAGAAAATGGGAACAGCATCATTCACTAGTGGTCGATGACAAAATCTGCTTGAACTTCATGGTCCGGACAACCCAGGACATCTTTGTGATGGTGTCAAGGGCATATGCCTGGGGTATTGGCACTAGGACACTCGCCTGGCTTCAGTCCTCAGACCTATCAGAATTGGTCCAGAACAAGACTGATGGCTTGCCGTACCATAGAGAAGATCTCTTCAGTGATCAGACCAGAGACAAGGCTGTCTTCATCAGGAAGCAGTATGCCACACTTCGTACTCTCCAAGGCGCTCGGCCGAATTGGCCTCCTATCGTAGGAATGCCAGAGGACAGGAGAGGACCTTTTACTTAAAAAGTATATATCAGAATTATAAAAGAATAGCCACCAAAATTGTAAAGAGGATGGAAGGATGCCCCTATGAAGAAAGGCTTAAAAGGTTAGGGCTCTTCAACTTGGAAAAGAGATGGCTGAGGGGAAATATAATAGAAGTCTATAAATTAATGAATGGCGTAGAACAGGTAAACATAGGTTGTTTACTCCATTAAAAAGTAGAAAGACTATGGGACACGCAATGAAGCTACAATGCAACCCATTTAAGAATAATAAGAGAAAATATTTTTTCACTCAATGAGTAATCAAACACTGGAATTTGTTACCGGAGGATGTAGTAAAAGCTGTTAGTGTAGCTGGGTTTAAAAAAAGAAAGGTTTGGACACGTTCCTGGAGGAAAGGTCCATACACCATTATTAAAGAGGACCTGGGAAATCCAGTGCTTACCCAAGGACAAACATTGTGGAAACTATGTACCTTTTTGGGAACCTGTGAGGTACATGTGACCTGGATTGGCCACTGTTGGAATCGAGATACTAGACTTGATGGACCTTGGTCTGACCCAGTATGGTATTTCTTATGTTCTTTCATAGGCATGGATATTTTCTAGATCCCAAACCTCCCATCCCAAACTGGCACATTAGCATTGAGAGAAGCCTCAAAGTCCAGCTGGCTCCTCTGCCAAGATTGGTGGCGGAGGTTTGGGCTAGTACTTTCAGACCATAGCCATGCTGCCAGTAACTGCAGTTGGAAACCCTCCAGTCGTTGGCAATCTCACTCTTTTGACCTAAGGGTGACCCTTCTCAACCTCAGACTTATGGGCTCTATGGATAGGTCAAAGGAGTTGCAAACTGTATATTTGGATCTGCCAACAAATTTGCCCTGAAGGGGCATGGTCCTTCCCTTCAAAAGGGAAGTTTTGGCTATGCTTCCTGGATTCACAGGAGCTATCTAGGATTTGTCCTGGGGGGGGGGGGGTCATCATTTCCAGCATTGAATGTTGCCTTTTAGCCTAGTCAGTGCCTTGAGTATGCACAAACCTCCTCGTCATAGTAGCTGTGTACCCCCAGACGCTGGGAGTCTTTGTCTTCCACTACTGTAACAATTGCCTAATCAAGAATACTACTCCTGAAGGACTCAAGAATCAACATGATTGATTATTTGGGTTTTGGAACTACTAGGGCCCATTATAACTTACCCCGTGTCCCACCTTCAACCCACCCGGAATTTGGAATCCAGGGGAGCCCTGCTCGACATGACTCAGGCAAGAGCCTTCTTGCATGATCAACTTTGTAGACTGGCAGCAGCAGAGGATTCATTTGAGTCAGCAGGTCACAACTAGCAGGATGTTAACTGTACTAGGCCACATGGCCTCTACCATGCATCTCGCACCCTAGATATGCCTCCACTGGAGGCAGGCTCAGCAGACTCCAAGGGCTCAATGGGGTTGGGTAACTCAGGGATCATCTCTATGTCACTATCCTCTCTTTCAATCATAGCAATAGTAGACAATCCACCACAATGTGCTCAGAGGTCTCCCCTTCTACACTGTCCCTCTTCAAGAAGTTTGGCAACAGATGTCTCCAAACTGGAAGGGGGAGCTCATCTTGATGTGTTTCTCACCCAGGGTGCTAGCTCCATCCAAGAAAGTCTTTGCCAGGCTAACTTCTTGGATTTATGAGCTGTGACACACACTCAGGAGACTTTCCCAGTCCAGTTGCCTAATCAAATTTTTTGGTTTGGAACGTCGATCAAGTTGCAATGTTCTACCTCAACAGGAAGAGCCGAATGGTCTCGAACCTCCTGTGTTGGACATTCTGGTTCTGGTTGGCCATCGCATAGGGGATGGTCTTGAGTGCAGGTTCTAGCCAGAGTACAGGACATTCGGGCAGACAGAATGAGTCACATCCTCCATCCACACGAGTGGACACAGGATGGAGAGCTTATGCCTTGAATCTTTAACCAGTGGAGGACCTCCTCAGTAGTTCTGTTTGCCACTCCGCAGAATGGCAAGGTAGATCAGCTCTATTCCAGGATGTGATCATACAGCTGACTGGCCTCGGATGCTTTCCTCCCACCTTGGGGGGAGGATCATCTGTACACTTATTATCCAATCCCTGTCATTGCAAAAACCCTCCTGAAGCTCAAAACTTCAGTGGAGGAGTGGCCTAGTGGTTGGGGCAAGGTACTTCAGGCCGGAAGGTCGGGGGTTCAAATCCCACTAGAGGACAGCAACCTTGGGCCGGAAGGACTGGGGTTTCTAGTCCCACAGGTGCTCCTTGTGGTCTTGGACAAGCCACTTAACCCTCCATAGCCCATGTTCCCTGTAAAATAGTTATCTCCAAGTTATAATGCCCTGTTCAATATAATTTCAGTTTGTTCAATGTAAACTGCACTGATGCAGAATAGCGTGGTATATAAGAGAATGTAAATAACTAACTAAATAAATAAAACAGAGGAAGCATGATGGTTCTCATTGTTCTCTATCTGGACAGCCTTGGTTTCCTTCTCCAATCAAAGACCACTCCGGCTGGGCCACACGACAGTTTGAATTCACTGGAAGAAGGGATGATGTTGCACCCTAACATCCAGTCCTTGGCCCATATGGTGTGGAGGTTGAGAAGCTGTCAATGCATGTCTGCCACCTGCAGGCCAGTGTGTTAAGAGGTCCATTTGGCCTCCAGGAGAATTTAAATGAAAAGGTTTTCTTCCTGTAAATGGCAGAGGCTTGCTGTCAGGTGGCAAGCCAGGCCCTGGATCCTTTTGTGTATTCCATGCAAAAACTGCTGGAATATCTTCTGCACCTCTCCATATCAGGACTTCAGTCTGACTCCAGTGAGGTTCACCTCACTGCAAATGGAGCTCATCATCGGGGTGTGGAACGGATGTCCATCTCTGTGTAGTCTTTAGTATTACGCTCCATGCAGGGGATGCTTCTCTGAAGCCTCCTTACAGGCCTCCTGCAGTGTCTTGAGTCCTCAATGTATTTCCGAGGTAGCTCCTGGAAGCTCACTTGAATGCTCTCTATTCCTGCTCTCTGAAGTTTTCTTCTGAAGGTATTGTTTGGGGACAGTCATTTCACCATGCATAGTGAGTGAGCTTCAGGCTCCAGTAGTTTATCCACCAAATTCCATAATACTAGTCTACCCCTCCATACTCATCCTGAATTCCTTCCAAGGGTAGTATCAGATTCACATTTTAGTCAACTATTCTTCCAACATTTTTTCCTGAGGCCTCTTGCCTACAAGGGGGAAGCTACATTGTGCTGGTGCAATTGCAGGTGTGCTTCTAACTTCTTCTTGGAGTGGACAAAAGTCATACAGTGCATCCAGCTTTTGTTTCTTTAGATCCCAGCAAGCTAGGGGCTTCTGCTTCCAGACACTCTTTCTTGCTGCTTCCAAATGCGCTCTTTCAATTTGACTGGGCACTTGACCCCTTTTGCTTATGCCTGGGTAGGCCTGAGTCTTCATGGTCATGCCACTACTCACAAGGTCAGAGCCATGGCTGTGATGGTGACCAACTTACACTCGGTCTTCCTGGAGGAGTTCAGCATGGCTGTAATGTGGTGTTCTGTCCTCACCTGCACATCTTACTATTGTCTAGACAGGGATTCCTATTGTTAACATCAACTTTGAGAAATCTCTACTCCAGAATTGGGTTAGAATCCAACTCTATCCCCTTATACTCATAGCACTGGTGTGACTAACTCTTCCCTGCAGGAGGAGCCTTCTCAAGATGGCCGCTGAGAGTTTCTTCTGAATTCATGCCGAAAAGAAAGGGGAAGTTGAGGGCTCTTCCCTCAGAGCCCCAACACTCATCTACAGGTCCGATGGACTGTTTTGTGACCTTGACCCTGGACCAGAAAGCGGAGGTTCGAGCCGGCTTGGCGGTATGCGGTGGAGAGGCTGCATCTCCGCCGTCGGAAATAGATACATCTCTCTCCCCCGCGCAGAGAACGCCGCCGGTACGTCCTGCTACTGCCGGCCCTACCTTGGAAGCTGCGACGCTTGTTCCTCCTATGCTGGGGGATGAGCTTGTCGTTGGAGGGCAGCTCCTTGATGTGGCGGCCGAGCTGACCCCTGTGGAAGACGGGGAGGCGTCGGGCGTCTCTTCTCCGGTGGAATTCCCAGATCTGTCATCTTCTGAGGAACGGAGCTCTCCGGTTGTTTCTTCTTTGCTGCCTGTTCCAGCCTTTAGCCTCTCTAGACCGAAGATCTTCACACTTGAATCCATTTGGAATGCTATTGCTGCTTTGTCTGGCGCAGTTCAATCTCAATCTGCAGCTTTTGCCGCGAGTATTCAGGATAATGCTTCACGTATTCAGGAGAACGCTGGTAAGATCATGACTGTCATATCCACGTGTGACTCTCTGGTAACGTCGGTAGCTGACCATGGGACCCAGTTGAACTCTCTTTCTGACCAGTTTTCCGCTTTGGTTAAGGACAATGGGATTCTTCGTTATAAAGTTGAAATTTTGGAAAATGCTGCTAGTGCCGCTAATTTGTGGGTCTTAAATTTTCCTCAGTCTCAGGGTGTTACTGCGACTGATATGTTTAAGAAATATCTCCACGAAGTTCTCAAAGTCCCAGTTGATCTGTTTCCACCATTGAATAAGGTTTATTATCTCCCTCGGGGGAAAAAAGATGCTGTGGTTTCATCTGATGTATCAAATATTGATTTTGATGTTCTCAACGTTTCTAATTTGTTAGAGGATACGGGAGGTGGGGGCTGTGTACCTGCTACTTTGATTGTTCAATGTGCCTTAATTTCTGATAAGAACTGGCTTCTTAAAATGTTTTTTAAGAAGAGGCTAGAGTCCTTTTTTGGTCTGACTATTTCTATGTTTCCTGATTTAACCCGGGAAACTCAGAAACGGCGCAAACAGTTTTTACTATTAAAGTCTGGAGTGTTGCAACTAGGAGGGTCCTTTTTCCTCCGATATCCGTGTAGATGCCTTGTCATATATAAATCCAATCGTTACTTTTTCACTAATCCATTAGATCTTGCTACTTTTATAGATGCTCGGGTTTCTACTGATGTCACTCTGGGATAGTTCTATCTCTGCCTAATTAGAGTTGTCTGGGGTACCTCGCGGCCACATGAGTTCTTATGGTAATTGTTCTTGTTAGCTTGTAGACCATTTTCTCTTGTTTGGTCTTATTTCCTTTCCTCCCCCCACCCTTTTGCTAAATGTTGGCCTGTATGGGTGTTACAGGATCATGTTTCTTTGTTTTGTATCTTGTTTAAATTGTACGTTCCTATGTACTGATCTCATTTTCCTCGCAAGATTGTGTTGTTTTTCATGCTTGTTTATTTGAAATTCATAAATAAATAAATTTAAAAAAAAGAATCCAACTCTATCTCCCTAGGCCCATTTTAATTGTCCAGGCTACAAAAAAAATAAAATTAAATAAAGGGTAGAGAGATTTTCTGCTATTGTACATAGTTGGTCTCTGATCACTAAGGCCTTTTGCCATTATGCTGATGGCTTGTTGCCCCTGTTGGGCGTGTCTGCATTCTCCTCTGTTTTCAGTAGCCTGTAGCTAGGGAATCCCATATGTGAGGACTCATTCCTGCTTGTCCACGGAGAAAAGGTAGTTACTCACCTGTAGCAGGTGTTTTCCGTGGACAGCAGGAATAAGTCCTCACAACCCTCTCACCTTCCCAAGGAATTGTAGTCTACTACAACTATGCTATCAGACTGGTTTAAGATGGTGTAGCAGTGGCAGGTGGGAAGGAGGCACACAGGTGCAGTAGAGCCTCCCAAAAGCTTTCAATAGGAGCTGGGGAACATTCCCACATGGGCTCCGTTGGAGGACATCACCCATACGTGAGGACTTATTCCCGCTGTCCATGGAGAGCATCTCTTACAAGTGAGTAACTATCTTTTTTGCAGTTCCCCTCCTTCCCCCAGGGATGAGCATTTCCTCATGTTACTAATATCTTTAAAAAAGATTTGTCCCCCTGTTTTATTGCATTAGCTATTTTTTCTTCTATTTGCATCTGTCCTGATTGCTTTCCCAGCTTCTCTTAGCTTATCCAGATATTATTGCTTGGTCTTCCTCTTTATGCAGTCTCTTATAGTTTTAGAAAATCATAGCAGCCTCTTTTTCCTTTTAACATTATTTACTTTCCTATCAAAAAGTATGTTGTCCTTACAATATCGCCTTTCAGTTTTGTCCAGTGCTTTTCTGCTTACCCCTAGATTACCTCATTCAGCTAATAACCCCATTAGGTACTCCCCATCTTAACAAAGTTAGTTTTCCTGAAGTTTAGGACCTTTATCTTTGAATGTAATATTGACGTCATAAACACTCTCCCAATTTGTAAACCCCAGGTTCATTATTGCCCCCTCCCATGTGGTTTCTGATACTAGTTGCTGAAAGAGCTCTTCCTGCAATGAATCCATGATCTCCATGCTTCTAGGCAAAACCACAGCTCTGATGGTCTAATCAATATCTGGCAGCTTGAAATCACTTAGCAATAGCACCTCCTCTGTCAGAGAAATTTTGTGAATGTCTTTCATTAAATCTTTATCTATTTTTTTCTGCCTGCAAAGGAGGTCTCTATATCACACCAGTATAAACAGATGTTCCATTTTCTCTTTCCAGTTTTTTATTTACATTCTCTTATATACCGCGCTATTCTGCATCACATCCACAGCATCTCTTTACCTCATAAGCCCCATAGTTCTGTTGCTGTAATATTTTTTTATGTATAGCGCTACTCATCATCTTTCATCTTGCCTTTCCTTAGTGAACAGACTGTAGCTTGGTATATCTATAGCCCAATAAGATCCTCTGTGTATCATGTCTCTGTGCCCACCACTATTCAGCCCCTTCCATGACTGTCTCTAAATCCAGGACTTCATTTCCTATACTATCAGGCCAATGTAATAAACTGTGCTATTTATTTAATTAATTAATTAACTAACAAGTTTTCATATACTGCTCTTTCCAGAGATCAGGGGCAGTTTACATAGAACAGTTAAAAACCCTTTACATTGAACATTATAACTTATATACAGTTAATATATGAAACTATTTTACAGTAAACTATGCACAGTGTTAGCTTTGGCATGTACAATTTTGCAGTGAGCTTTGTTATTCTTCATGAGCGATTGCCTATGTATCTGGGGTTTGGGCCGTATTATAGGAACTTCCATAATTCTCACTGAACAGATATGTCTTTAGCTCTTTTCTGGACTGAAGGAGATCTTTAATTGATCTTGGGTTATCTGGGAGGGCGTTCCATAGTGCAGGGGTAACATAAGAGAAGGCTCTGGTACTGGTAGAGTGGTTAGTGTTACGGATGTGGTTTGATATAATATATGTGTTTTGTGAGCAATTTCTATGAGATTTGGACTTTGTAGTTGATATTAGTAGGGCAGCCAGGGGAGTTATGGATATTTTGTTATGGTGTTTGAATATAATCATCAAGTACCTGTATTTTGCTCTTGCTCCGACTGGAAGCCAATGGAGGTTGTAGAGGATTGGGGTGATGTGATCAGTGCAGTGAGCTTTATATAGGATGCAAGCTGCTAAGTTCTGGGCTAGTTGTAGTTGGTGGATCGATTTCTTTGGTAAGCCTTATAGGATGCTGTTGCAGTTGTAGAGGATTGGGGTGATGTGATCAGTGCAGTGATCTTTATATAGGATGCAAGCTGCTAAGTTCTGGTCTAGTTGTAGTTGGTGGATCGATTTCTTTGGTAAGCCTTGTAGGATGCTATTGCAGTAATCAATGTAGGGGGTTATGAGTGCTTGTAGGATAGTTCTAAAGTCATGTTCTTCTAAGATGGGCCTTAGGTGTTGGATCATGCGGAGCTTGATTTTATATGGGAGGTCTGTTTTAACGCTGATTTATTGTACATTGAGATTACTTCTCATGTAGAAAAGGTTTTGGCACACAAAAAATCTGCGCTAATCAGAGAGTAAAACAGAGACTGCCAAAAAAAGGCTGTTGATGGAGTATATTTGATTCCATGTAGGCTTTGTCCCATTAAACCATATCTAGTTATGTATTCAGTAATTTTATTCTTTATAATAGTTTCTACTATTTTGCCAAGCACTGGCATTGGACTCACCAGTCTGTAGTTTCCTGGATCACACCTAGATCCTTTTTTAAAAACTGACGTTATATTGGCCACCTTCCAATCTTCAATACAATAGCTGATTTTAATGAAAGTAACCTGTGACTTTTCATGAAAATTGGAGGGTAGTCAATGCAATACCAGTTTTTAAAAGAGATATAATGGTAATTTGGGAAACTACAGACTGGTGAGCTCGATGCCAGTGCTGTGTAAAATAGTAGAGACTTATAAAGAACAAAATTACTGAATGCATAGATAGACATGGTTTATGGGGCAAAGTCAAATGGGTTTGGCATAGGAAGTCCTGTCTTATCAATCTGCTCCATTTTTTTGAAGGTGTGAATAAACGTGGATGAAGTTGGCAAAGTACCTCATGAGAAGACTCCTGAGAAAATTAAAATACCAGGATGCAATGCCCTATTGTGGATAAGGAACAGGCTAAAAGAGAGACAACAGAGCAGCATTAAATGACCAATTGTCTCAATAGAAGAAGATGGATAAGTGGAGTACCCTCAGAATCTGTGTTGGGACTGGTGCTTTATAAATGACCTAGAAATGGGTACAATGAGCAAGGTCATTCAATTTGCAGATGACACCAAATTATTCAGAGTTGTTAAAATTGCATGTGGATTGTGAAAAATTGCCGGACAACCTTGTAAGAATGGGAAATTGAGCATTCGGATAGCAGATGAAATTCATTGTGGACATGCGCAAAGTGATGCACATAGGGAAGAATAATGCAAATTATAGCTACACAATGCTAGGCTTTACATTAGGAGTCACATTAGAAGACATCATCCAGGAAAAGTATTAGGTATCGTTGTAGACAATAGCACTCATTAAGCTTTAGTAAACATGGCCCTTAGTAATTTAGAGCCATATCTGCTATAAAGATGTCTTAGGACTGGCTCTGTAGTAAGCATCAGGTGCTGTTATGTGAAAACGTATCGGCTCAGTTCTCCAGATGGTCAGGGCTGATGTTGTAGAGGAGGGAGTTCCAGCATTTGCAACATTGGTGACACTTAGTGGATAGTCTTAGGATCCACACAGAGTTTCATAGTTGTATGATGTCCTGGTTCATGGATTTTGGCTGATTTGTCATTACAGTGGCTGTGTTAAGATTGGAAAGGGAATCTGAATAGAATAAAAATCCTGGATAGTTTTGAATTTGTTCATTTATTTATCAAACGTTTGATCTCCAAGAACAAGCAGGAATGCAGTCTTCACATATGAGTGACATCTGCCGATGGAGCCTGCACGGGAACACTCCCCAGCTTCCAATAGGAAGCCTTTGGGAGAATTCATCTGCACATGCATGCATGCCTTCCCAGATGATTCTCTTCAGTTTAATTTTTCCAGAGTCCAACCAACGCTTGTCCTGACACTGCAGATAAAATGTTTTTCTTCTGTGCCCTTTGGGGTGCTTGTCATCTTTTTGCCTTCCTGTCTACCTTGTCGGTGCCCTTTTTGGCACTCTAACTTATTTTTATTTTCTTCCTTTTTTACTTCGAGGTTCCCATAGGCTTTTTGTTGGTTCCAACCGCCATTGAGTCTTTTGACCTGGTGAAGGCTATTTTTCCTAACACAGAGAAGCCAGCCAGCGGTTTCAAGAAATGTACTTCTGCAACCGCACCATTTCGGTTACTGACAAGCACAGTTGGTGCTTACAGTGTTTGGGTCCTGATCACAACCCAAACTCTTGTAACGTCTGTCAGCAAAGGACAAAAAAGGGTTAAAAAGCCATGAAAAGCAACATGAGAGTATTTTTGGATCTGACTCTGCGTCCTCAGCACACTCTTCTTCGGTGTCGACTTCCTCTCAGGGCTCCTGCATGATTCCCGCATTCCTTCAGAACCGAGAGGCTGTGATAACAAACAGCCAACCACCAACACTGCATCGAGGACTAATGCCGATTCCCAGGATCAATGTCTTGGACATCGACACCAGAGTCCACCTTGGCGGGACTCCAAAGCTGAGCACCGAGAACGGCCAGCTAAACAGCCCCAGCAGAAGGAACCTACCTCTAAAGTTCAAGAGGGACAGGCATCATCCAGCACAGTTGTCACACAACGACAAGAGGCATGCATGCTTTGTTTGTTGGGTCACATGGCCTCCATAGTTTGTATGATCCTCTACGCATGTCTCCACATGCGCCAAGCACAGTGGACCCTCTCCTCCCAATGGAAGCAAGCGAAGGACCATCTTTGAGACAGAGTGGTAGTCACCTGTCTTCTAGCGGACTCCACTTCAGTGGTGGCTTTCTCCTCACAGGGTTACCTTTTCAGATGCCTTCACCTCAACAGACGCTAACAACCGATGCATCCAAACAGAGCTAAGGAGCTCATCTCGATGGCCTGGGCATGCAGGGCCTATTGTCTCAACAGGAAGCCTTGAATCAGAGCAGGTTCCTGGAGTTGAGAATGATAACCAATGCACTTTGGGTGTTTTCACTATCAGTTATCAAATCAATTCATCCTGGTTAGACGGACAACCAGGTTGTCATGTTTTATGTCGACAAACAAGGAGGCACAGGCTGTCACCTCCTCTGCTGGGAAGCGGTCCACTGGTGGACCTTTGCCCTGACTCATGGAATGGTTCTCAGAGCTGTTTATCTACTGGGTGATCAGAATGTTCTTGCAGACAGTTTCAGTTGGATCCTTCAAACTCACGAATTGACTCTTCATCAGAGAATAGTTGATCGCATCTTTGGGCTACGGAGAATCCTGGAAATCAACCTTTTTGCCACCCCACTCAATGCACAGGTCCCTCGCTTTGCTCCAGGGTGCCATCCCTCCACCATCAAGCCCCAGATGCTTCTTCTGGGGAACAGGTCTGCTATACGCTTTCCTGCCCATTCCACTAATAGCCAAAACATTGTTCAAGCTACAGGCCGACAGGGGCACCGTGATTCTGGTAGCCCCATTCTGGCCTCGACAGCTGTGGTTTCCTCTGCTTCTTCGTCTAGCTCAGCATCAGCCTCTTCATTTGGAATGCGCACCAGACCTGATTTTTCAGGATTAGGGGGCGCTGCTGTGTCCCAATGTCTGCACCCTGCTCCTGACAGCTTGGATGCTGAGAGGGTAGTCCTTTTTGAACTCAATTTGCTGGACACTGTTGAGAATATCTTTCTGGTTTCCCAGAAGGACTCCATGCACTGCACCTATACCTTTAAGTGGCGCTGGTTTGCGGTTTGGTGCACTCAGCAGACCCTCCACCCCTTTAGTTGTCCGCTGGAGTATCTCCTGCTGTATCTTCTCCACCTCTCTTCTACAGGTCTCAAAACTAATTCCATTCATGTCCACCTCAGTGCCATTGCAGCTTCACATCAGAGGATTGATGGAAACCCATTTCCACACATCCATTGGTAGCCTGCTTTATGCGAGGGTCTCCTCTTGACTAAGCCACCAATCTGGCCCCCACCTATCACCTGGGACCTTAACATGGTTCTTGCTCAGATTCTCAAGCCTCCTTTTGAGCCTCTCGGCACCACCTCTCTCAGGTTTCTTACTTGTAAGGTCACCTTCCTAGTTTTGCTCACCTTTGCTCGCCAGGTCAGCGAACTACAGGCCTTAGTGGCATATGCTCCTTATACATGTTTTCACCATGACAGGGTGGTCCTGAGAACGCATCCGTTTCCTTCCAAAGGTTGTTTCTCCTTTCCACCTCAACCAGTTGGTCGTTCTTCCGACCTTTTTTCCCAAACCACATGCATCTCAGGCTGAGGGTGTGCTTCATACTCTAGATTGCAAGTGAGCTTTAGCATATAACCTTGACAGAACTAAGGTACACCAAAATTCTTCACAATTATTCATTTCTTTTGACCCTAATTGTCTTGGTCTTCCCGTGACCAAACATACTCTTTCATTTTGGATAGCAGACTGCATATCCTTTGCATACTCTCAAGGGTGTCTAAGATTGGAGGGTCATGTTACTGCTCACATTGTCCGGGCCATGGCCACATCCGTATCCCACTTATGCTTTGTCTCCATAGTGGAGATCTGCAGTGCTGCCACATGGTCCGCTATTCACACCTTTGCAGCCCATTACTGTCCGGACAAGGACTCTCATAAGAACATAAAAACATAAGAACATAAGATATGCCATACTGGGTCAGACCAAGGTCCATCAAGCCCAGTATCCTGTTGGACAGTGACTTTGGCCAAGCCACACTCTGGCACCTCTTTGGGACTTAGCTACACCTCCTTCCCTCTGGCCCTCTATCCATCCAGGCTACCACCACGGTCATCTCAATTGGGGTGTGCAGGGAATGCTGAGTCTATTAGATCCCCTGGACTCCCCATGTTGTTCTTCAGCATTTTTTTCCTGTTTGCAACGGGCCCTACTCCTCACCGTTTTCTGGTAGCTGGGGAGTTCCATATGTGAAGACAGCATTCCTGCTTGTTTCTGGAGATTGCATAGTTACTCCCCTGTAGCAGGTGATCTCCAGGAATAGCAGGAATCAATCTTTACAACCTCCCCTCCTCCCCGAGGAGTTGTAGTTTTTTTCTTTTTCTCTGCTATAAGCTTACTCAAGAGAATCATCTGGGAAGGCGAGAAGGCATGCACACATGTGCAGACGGCTGCTCCCAAAGGCTTCCTATTGGAAGCTGGGGAATGTTTCTGTGTGGGCTCCATCGGAGGATGTCGCCCATATGTTAAGACCAATTCCTGCTGTTCCCGGAGATCACTTGCTACAGGTGAGCATTATACCTCTATGGACACACCTTGGTGGCATCTAAGTAGTTTATAGTAAGACCAAGTTAACAGAGGGGTACATAAATGACTGAGTAGATACAACAACGCAGTCATACATAATGGTAAGTCACAATGTGGAAGGGGAATACATAAGACAATTCTAACCAATATCAAACATTGTGAGGGCTGTATACCATTGGAGGGTTAATTCAAATTGTATGATCTTTGAAAGAGCCAGATTTTCAACTGCTTTTTCAACTGTATATAGGATAGACCATTCACACTTTAGCATGCTAGTATACTCAGAGCGTGGGGCACTAAAATTGCATGGAGATTGAGAAATGTTTGCTCTAACCTTGACACCACATAAGCTGCTTTAAAATAAGAATGAAAGATTTTTTATAAATTAATTTACCTTGTATTACTTTGGTTCTAGACATTCACAATAACAAACGGCCTTCAATGAGACAGTGCTATCTTTAGGATGGGATGGGGCCTAGTACAGTAATGACGGTCTCTTTGTAGGCCCCCATGCTTAGAAGTGTGGAGGAGTAGCCTAGTGGTTAGAGCAACAGCGTCCTACCTAAGAGATCAGGGTTTGATTCTCACTGGAACTCCTTGTGACCTTGGGCAAGCCACTTTACCCTTCATTGCCTTGGAAGAAAAGGCCTGACAATCTACTTCCATCATACCTTGCCAAGAAATCCCAGGGGCTGCTGGGTCACCAGGAGTCAGCACTGACTTGATGGCACTTAAATCCTCAGTGACAATCTCCCACCACTATGTTTTCCTAGTAGCCAGTCCCACAAATGACCTCAGCACTTTCCATGCTTTGGAAGAAAGCTGGAATAGAAAAGATGTGGGGCCCACATACCCAACCCAACTCCTGTTGCCAGCTCATGCTATGACGCCATCTATAGATTTAGGTGGTACTTCCGCTGTGGCATCCCTTCAGCCCTAGGCCTTGAAATGACAGGTGGTTTGAATGTCACAAAGTGTTGGGGCACAGGGAATTGACTTTTCTTCTACTCTTTTTTATACATAGTCTGGGTTTTATCTACAGTGCTGTGATTCAACAGAGACATCCAGTGGTTAAATTAGATCATCACAGTTGTAAATTATATAGAAAGATACTTTGCACAATACTCTACATTTTGCTTAAAAATGTCCCAGTTCAGACTGGGACATGACTGAGAATTAACGAGTTTATGCCAGAAAAATATGAATAAATCTCTTTTGGGGCTATGAACAAGGCTTGGTCTATTCCAGTTGTTATTATTACTGTTCTTTATGTATTAAAAGCAGTAGGTCTGCAAAGAATTCTACAGCTAGGGAGAACTATTTATTTTTATTTATTTATTTATTTGATGTTTCTTTTATACCGCGCTATTTGCAATCAGTGCGGTTTACATATAACATTTGTCCAGTGCAGGAAAGACTGCAAAGGATTTACATTTCAACAGGGCTCTTTAAACAGGGATAAACATGGTAAACTATGTGCACTTTGCTGTTTTATGTATGTAACTATGTAGCAAAGCATATGTTACTAGCAGTGTGAAAGGGTAAAATGAGCGGTAGTGCGTGTCTTCAGTTTTAGCCCTCCAATCAGTCTAGTGTCTTCTACGTTCTTCCTTTCCACTGATATCTTGACCCATCTCTTTCTTCCCTTCCCTCAATCACCTATTCAGTATTCTTCCTTCTTCATTCAGCTTCCTCTATTTCTCAAATATCTCTTTTTTTCTCTTGCCACGTGTCCGCCCTTTCAGGTTCCTATCTTTTCTTAGTTCTCTTCTCCCCTTTTAGGTTTCCCTATTCGCCCTCCCTCTTTCAGGTTCTCTTCCCATCCTTCCCTCCTCCCGATTTCACTTCCACTTCACGTTGTTCTTTCCATTTTCCTGGTTTCTATTCTCCCCTTTTCCTATTCTTTAGACTTCTTGCTTTAACTTGCTCTCCTTTCTTCTGTTTTTTTATTTTCCGTTTCCTTCAGGTTCTTCTTGTACCTTCAGACTTTTCTTCCTCTCCCTCTTTCCTTCATGATATTCTCTTCCCTTCTTCAGACTCCTCTTCCTCTTCGACCACAGTCTCTTTCTTAATTTATACACCTCTCTCCCTCCTGATTCAGGTTATCATCATTATCATTTTTATAGTGCACACATGAAGTGACATTTTACAAAAGACAACAAGGTGCAAACTGGGATGTCCGGGGCAAAACATCTGAGAAAATGCTGGGGACATTCAAGTTTTGTCACGATTTTGGAAACTTGGAATCCTTGACATGGATGGTTGTGGTGGCGGCCACATAGACATCCCTGCTACAAAAACTTGGGGCGGGGATATCCATTCAATATGGTGTGCATGTCTGTGCCTGTTATTTTGTATGTGGGGATGTGCATCAGCATGCTGACATGAAAACATATGCCCTCATTCCCCATCAGTTTCTCTAATTGGAAAAACAGGATGGCGATATCAGCTTACACCCTTCTTTATGCCCTCCATGTGTTGTGATAGTGAAACAAGATCTTTTCTGATGCCTATTCATGCCTTGTAGCATGCATAGATATGGACACTTCTGCTGGTGCGTACTGACGTGAGCGTCATTTCTAAAATCAGCTGTGGATGTCCATCCTGCTTGAAATGCCCTTGACATGCCTCCGTCATGCCCCCTTCATGACTTGGACGTCCTTGCGCCAGGAACATCTCTGGAGCCAACTTCTAAAACACCTCTGGAGACATCTCTGTGATTTGAACGTCTGCGTACTTGTTTGCAGATGTCCAAAGTACAAATAGCACTTTTAAAATAACGCCCTAAAATGTATACAGCACTGTACAGAGACACAAAAAAGACAGCCCCTTCTCTTTGGAGCTTACAATCTAGTAAAAGCAGAAGGACAAGATACAGACAAAATATTAAATAAGAGACTCTGAGTTAACAGGAAGACCATGGTTAGTGAAAGCTAAACTAGGTTAATTATAGGTAGAAATAATTGAGGAAGAGGTAACTTAGCAGTAATAATGTGAAGGATGAGGCTTCGTAAGAGTTCATATAAAAATACAAAGCAAGTAGGGCATATAGGTGTGACTCTGTCCTGATACTATACTCACAAACTCCAGATTAAAACCTGGACTGATTAACATTTCCAGGGCTGTTAATACATTCTCTGCAATCCTAAACAGTCTACTAGAAACTTTAAGAGCAATAGGTGGAGTTTAATTGAAGCCAGAGGTCACTTTACTTAATGGAACAAAAATACAAGAATTTAGGTAATTGGGCTAGACATCAGTCTATACAAGAAACAACATGGGTGACAGGCAGAGTGGGAGGGCTCAGAGGTGGCAAATCCAAAATTTCTCCTACAAGGCAAAGTCCTATGAAGATTTGTAGCTCTATTTGTGTTTTTACTCACCCACTACAAAGCAATTTCTGCTCCGTAACAACATCTTTCTCACACCAGCCCAGACAATCCATTGTCCTATAAGATAAACTAGAGCCTACATAAGAAATTTCAGAAAGGAAAAGTCCATAAAAATTAGTCAGGTACACTTGCAAGAGCTAATACTTATCCCTTGAAATGAGCTATGAGAAAGTTTAATCTACTTTTCTGGGATTTGCTAGGTACCTGTGATCCAGACTGGCCACGATCAGAGACAGATGATGGGTTTGATGGACCTTGGTCTGACTCAGCATGGCTTATTAGTCTTTCGCCTCCTTTAGTCTCCTTTTTCACCTCTTTCAGATATCTCTTTGCTACTACTTTCTTCAGGCTCCTTTCCTCCCCTTCCCTCATCCATTATCAGGGCCTGCCCTGGACTGACAGTGTACCTAAAAGTGTTTGGCCTCAGCAGTGATGGGTAGGGCAAGGCATGGGATCAGGTGCCAGGACAGTGTTGTAGTAACCAGGAGCTGGACAGGAACTATCAATCTCTTGAGAAACCCCAGGTTCAAATCAGGAACTCTGTCACTGAAGAAGGTAGGCACTGGAGTCGGGATTCACAGGAGTAATTTGAAAGGAGGCTGGACAAAGAGCACACACGGGATAGGCCCACTGAAAACTACTAAACCAGCAAGGGTATGTCTGCCTGGCTCTGTTTATATTCAATCTCTAATCAAGACACATGCTATGCTTGTCCACTGTGTACCCTCCAGAGGCTTTGGTCTCCTGTTGCCCAGAGGGTCACATTTCACCAGCTTCAGTCTTGGCTGTTGTCTTCCATACACCCTGCTGCAAGTCTCCAGCACCTGGTCCTCAAGGCAAGAGATTTGATTGCTGGCAAGCCTGACATTCATCCATCCTTCAGTTTCCTTTCCTCACCTCTCTCAGACTCTGCTCTTTCCCCCTACTCTCTTCAGGTTCCTGACCAGATTCAGCTGTTTGGCTGCCTTGGTGGTGACAACAATGACTCTGAAATGCTTTTTGCTGGTGCACGACATGAGTCTTAATAAAACTTGCAATTCAGGTAACATATGGGTTTAGGTTAGCAGGATGGTTGGCTGGAGCTTCCAAAAGTGTTTCCTGGTCCTTGCACTCTGTAGGCATGGGGTTTCTTCCCTGCCAAGATGGATCATTAGGTTGTAGCTTTTGAAATCTGTGGCCTCGTACCTAATGTGCTGCTTCAATTATTTCTGCAGGGGTATTACAGCCTGTGTGCAATACCACTCATTATCTTGTAGCCTTCCTAGTTCTGATTAGAACCATAAAAAATGAATATGTCTCCAGTAATTATTCAGTTGGACATTATCAGTAGAAGCCTGCACCGGGATGCAGCTACTTCTTTTTATAAGGCAGCAGCAATATTGGGGCGTACACCAGGTCCCATTACTTAACCTGAAAATATTAAAAGGCATCCACTTTAGTTTTCAGCTCCTGTGGTTCACATTTGGAAATATTTGACTTTTCTACATTGACAAGCAAGGGGCAGCTGCCTCCTGTCTGAGACACTAGACCAAGAGGGTTACCAGATGGACAAAGGTGGAAAGAGGGAAATATAAAAAGAAAGGGATAAGCGAAGATACTTGGCAGTGGGATCTACTGTTTAATTATATCTGAAGAAAAGGATAAATCGACATGCTGGACCCTCTGCTGTTAAAATAAACCTCAGATAACAGTGCTTTTACTTTTTTGTATTGTACCAGGGCTGGCTTACCCATTAGACAGACCAGGAGGATACCTAGGGCGGCAAGGAACAGCTAAACAAAGGTACTGACAGCCGTACTAACTCAAAAAACCAATAAGTGCATAATTTTACTTGCAAAGATATAAGCAATTTAAAAAAGCATAGTTTTAGTAATTGCCCTTATTTGTATTTATATCTACTTATATATATAACAAAGTTTAAGATTTATAGTGTAATATAGAATGTCCAATTATTTCTATTTACAGGATCATTCTGGCAGGGGTCATGTTGGGATCAGGGCCAGTGCAAGGACATGAGGAGCCCTCAATCCTGCCGTTCCCCCCGATTCCATCCTTGCCCTCATGGGCACCGCTGCCACCCCTCTCTGGGACCTGCAGCAGCGGCATTGCCCTTTAAACTGCAATGCAGTGCTCACCTGACTTCTCCAGCACTGCTCTGCAGTTCTTGGCTTCTATGACCTGCCACTTCTGCGCCCTCTGACACAAACGTTCTGAAGCTGCAGGTTATAGAGGCCAGGAATTGCATGAAGCACCAGAGAGATTTGATAAGTTCTGTGTTGCAGTTTAAAAGGCATTACTGCTACTACTACTACTACTGAGCATTTGTATAGCACCACCGCCACTGCGGGTCCCAGAGAGGGGCAGCTCTGCAGCAAAGTGGCCACCCTGGGAAAGTTGATGCTCTATGTGACCGTCAGTTTCGTCTATTGAGCCGTGCCGGCCCTGGTTAGGGTGATCATTTTTGATGAGTTTAATTATCCAAATCTTAAAGGAGGGGGCCTGAATGGTAATTGAGGAGGTCACAAGCCTGAAGATTCATGAAGGCACCTAATACACTTGCACCTGCCCTGTAGTGTAGTAAGCATGCCCTGAAACCAAGACCCTTAGTTTTATGTCACAGCTCATGGGGCTGCTTACAAAATCCTGGAGTGGTTTTTCAAGATTCTGCAATTATTCTAAGGCATATTTCAATAAAATATTACAGGGGTTATTTTAGAAACCCCCTGGATATCTGAAAATGGTAACAGAGACGTCCAAAGCACAGAGACATCCTAGGAGCCATTTTGGAAGCTGGGTCTGTGGATCCTTGCCCACTACTCTGACCTTTAGGCTATTCCTAGATATTTTTTTAAGTGCTGTCAAGTCAGTGTTGACTTCTGACAATCCAGCAGCACTTGGGTTTTCTTGGCAAAGTATGGCTGGAAGCAGATTGCCAGGCCTTTTCTTCTGAAGCAAGGGAGGGTAAAGGGACTTGCCCATGGTCATAAAGAGTGCCAGTGGAAATAAAACCCCAATCTCCTGGATGTGAAGCTGTTTCTCTAATCACTAGGCTACTCCTCCTAATTTCTAGATATACATGGTTTGTATACTATTCTGAGGATGTCTATGTAGACACCCCCTCCCCGGCAGATGTCCATTGTGGACACATTCACATTTGTGAAATCATGCCTGAACTTGGATATGCCTGCTTTATTTTTTTCAGACATTCTGGTTTGAACATTTCAGATTGCACTTGGACTTTGTCACAGCCCCTCCCAGTGGTAGCGTGCTGAAGGGTCAGGGCGGACATTTATTGTTTGTTGAAGCCGGAAACTTTAACTTAGACCAGGTGCATTATGGTCCTTGTAGTTCCCTTCTTTATAAAGAATAGTTGTGTGAGTCTTGTGCTGGGTTAAATATAAGGTTTTATTCCCTTGATGCACTAAGGTTCTCCGAGAAGACAACAGAATTCACCTTGATTCAGGGTTTCTAACAAAGTATTTACAAAGTCCAAAACTGTTATAAGAGCTTCACAGTCTTTTCCATTCAAGCAGGATTTTTCAATATCAACAGGTTAAATAAACACAAAAAGCTTCTTCTTTTCAGCTCAACAAAGCAATGACATTTTTTAAAGCATGTCTTATGCTATGACTCTATGAGAGATTCTATTCTCTCAGCTACACAGAGAGTACAGTCCATAGGATATTCAGGTAGCAATGGTTCTGGTTCTACAAGGTCTGTTTGCATATCCTCTTGATCAGATATGGTGTCTGCTAAGCCTGAGCTTTCCCTAGGCAAAACTGGTTGTACTTCAGTAGTTCTCTCCAAGACTTTCCAGCCTGGCTGGAGCTGGTCTGGCAAACAATTAATATGGCTTTTATCTAGGACCTTCTGCACAGGTTTCCAAAGCTTTCCCCAGCTTTGTTTCTCATATCTATGGCTCTCTGGTTTACAAGCCTTTCTAGGACCTGGCACACATTCAGGAAAGGAGGTGTGAATGTACCTTTGTTCTCTGAGACGTGCGTTGCTGGTATTCCCTTTACCAAGCACTCTCCTGCTTACTCTGTCTTCCCTGGAGACGTCTTTCTGGAGCTTTTCAGCATGGGCTTGTCCTTCCTGGACGTTGTCCCTTCCTTGTAAGGATTGCAAGCTTAACTGCCTTTCCTTCCGTAGTTGGAGCTTTCCCCTTTCTCTCTCCTTAGTAGCAGGGGTTTCTGTTGCTCTCTGTATTTGTGGTCCTCTCTTTGATTGTGGTCCTCTCTGCTCCTGTGGTCGTCTCTCTATTCGTGGTCCTCTCTCTATTCTCCTGACCGAGCACTGCTTATAAAGCCGTTTCTTTAGTGAGCTTTCTGGCCCTCTACTCAGGTGTGTTTGATTAGCTATTGCATCATTACAATCTGGGTGTGTCAGCCTACCTTCTGCAGCCTCATGCCTATTCCCTCTAGCTGCACTTCTTGGTAACTGCATTCTCTGTAAATCAGTTTCTTTAAAAGAAACAGAGTTTTCTCCTAACTCCATAGCTTCAGTAGTGTCAGCTTCATCACAACTTCATTTGTAAAATGCCACTTCACATCTTGCAGTACAAGTCAACAGTGCTGGAGGTGTTGAAATGATAAAACAATGTGGGTGATGTAGATGGGACTTGAACATAATGCACTGGGCTCTCATTCTTTTTTGACCTGCAAGAAGAATTTGACTGGGCTGGAGTAACCTCCCACTGAAAAAAGGTTATTCCTTTCTACTCTCAGTGATAGGTCAGGGGAAGATGGTGCAAGTAAAGCTGAAGCTAAGTTGGCATATGTTCCCCCAGTGTCCAATAATGCATTACTCTCCCTTTCAGACATGGAATATGGGGGCTGGAGTAAGAAACTGGGTTGCAGTGGTAAGATGCAAATGCTGCATAGTTTTGAGGAATATATTTTTCTTTCGATATGCCAAACTGAGGGAAAAACTGGATAAGGTTACTATTCTTCCATTATTTCCAGTTGAGATATTGAACTACCATTGGAAAGGCGTGCGCTAAATATAATAACTAATAATAATATTTAGCTAAAATATCCTAGAACATTAAAAACATTCTGAGAGAAGCCTGTTGGCTGAAAATGTACATCTTTGGTGTCTGTCTGATATTATAGAAAATGAATTAAGAGAATTTATTGATTGCAGAGTACATTCACATTTAAAAACCTGGAATAAGTGGCTTGGGGCGCCATGAGAATGGAAAGAATGGGTCAAGTAAACGTCCCTTTCCTACCACCTGTAGGTGGCTTCTGTATAAGATAATTTGTTGGATATACATGACCCCCTTCTAATATGGCTAAAATAGATTATAGTATCTCTCCAAAATGCTAGAGAGATTACAATTATATTGCATTCAGACCATATGTAGTTACACTTTTAACCACATGTGGGAATGTAATTTAATTGACCAATTCTGGGAAGAGCTATGTCAACAGATTGGAAGCATGGGTAATATCTCTATAAAGCCTCTGCTGGAATTGCTGGAAGACAGACAAATTAGACGTCACCAAGGGTTAATATTGCAGTTGTTATGAGCAGCAGAATTTAAACGGCCCGAAATTAGAAACCACCCAGAACACCCGATCTATGAGGGATGGAGCTAGGGAGATAATGATTTATGAAAAGATCACAAGCTTATTAAAAGAGAAGTTAGATTCTTTTACAAAGAGATGGAGCCCTCTTGTTGACTTTCTTAAAAGAAACTGGAGCATTATATAAGTTCGCCTTGAGCTACCATTGGAAAGGCATGAGCTAAATGCTATAAATAAATAAATACATAAGCACAGGATTTCTGGCTTGCTGATTCATAATATTATTGGTTTTTGGTTTTGCTGTATTTGAATTACTATTTGAAATATTAATACTGGAGGTTGAAGGAGCATATATGCAATGTGGATGTTGCAGGATGCAGAATACAACCCGCCTTTTTATTAGAGTGTTTTTGGGACTTGTGAGTATGTAAACTGTTGTCACATGTGTTATCTGCATGAACTTAATGTATTGTTCTGGAACAAATAATAAAATGTCAATAAAACTAAATGAAAAAAGGAGGAACAGGAGAAAAACAAAGAATACTGTGCCTATAGTAGGGGAGTAGAGATTGGTTTAGTTATAGGAGAGATGCTATGCAATGAACTTGCAAAACTGAAAGTATGGGGCTGGATGGGATACACTGGAGAATGTTAAGGGAGCTCTACTGTCAGGTCTGTGCAATTATTCCTTAGAGATAAGAGTGATTCCAAGGAACAAGAGAGGACTGATAGAAGCTGCCCCTTTTCATAAAAATGAAAACAGAAAGGAGGCCACTGCTGCTAACTACAGACCAATTAATCTGACTTCATTGGTAGGTAAACTAATGCAGTCACTACCAAAGGGCAAAAATGTGGAGTATCTTGAATCCAGTGAAGAATGGTTTTACTTAAGGGAAATCATGTCAATTTCTGATGGAGTAGTCAAAATGAGTTATTGAAACAAGCTTGAGAAGTAATCAAATACTTGGTAACTTAGATCCCAGTGTAAAAGAAATGTAGTGCTTATGTACAGAGATACAAGGGGCAGTTCTTGATTTACCCATGTGCATTCCGTTTATGAAAACTGACCCAGGCAGAAAAGCACTTTCACATCTGGGATATAGATCTCCTGGCCATCAAGGCAGACTTCGAAGAACGTGAGATCTTTTGAATGGTGCATTTCGTAAGGTGTGGGTGATTATCAAACACAAAAATGGAAAATTCTAGAAAAGGTCACAGCATTTAAATTTCACACAGGTAGTCAAACATATGGTCTTTATAGGCCAAACATAGAAACACGATGACCTATAAAGACCATATGGCCTATCCAGTCTGCACTTCCATACCAACTACTAAGCTCTACAGACCCTTTTTTTCCTTTAGAGATCTTCTATGTTTGTCCCATGCTTTCTTAAATTCTGATGCAATCTTTGTCTCTACTACCTCCACTGGGAGGCTATTCCACACATCTACCACTCTTTCTGTTAAGAAATATTTCCACAAATTATGCCTGAATTTATCTCCTTTCACCTTCATCCTATGCACCCTTGTTGCAGAGCTGTCTTTCAACTGAAAGAATCTCTCCTCCTGTGCATTTAGGCCATGGAGGTATTTAAATGTCTCTATCATATCTCCCCTTTCCTGTCTTTCTTCCAAAGTATACATATTGAGATTTTTAAGTCTGTCCCCATATGCCTTACGACGAAGCCCACTGACCATTTTGGTAGCCCTCTATCTTGTTTATGTCCTTTAGAAGGTGTGGTCTCCAGAATTGCACACAGTACTCGAAATGCTCTCTCACCAAAGACTTATGCAGAAGCACTATCACCTCCTTCTTCCTGCTGGCCATTCCTCTCCCATCTGACCCCATCACTTTGTCCACTTTTAGTTTAACTAGTTCCTCGCGAACACAGTCTTATGAAAATTGTTCAAGATCCACCTCACTTCTGTTCCTATTTGTCAGTGTTTTCTGAGGTCCTGCTCCTGGCCCTTCATCTGTGAACACAGAACAGAAATATTTATTTATTTATTTTTATTACTTATATACCGCGCTATTCAGCATCAGCGCGGTTTACATGTAACAATAACTGTTCAGTGAAGACAATCTACACTGAACTTACAATATAACAGAAATGTACAATTTTAACTTACAATATAACAGGAATATACAATTTTAACAGAATAGCTACTTTACACATAACTTATGTTGAGGAGAAGTTAACTATTTACATGATGGCTATCTGGGAATTGCAGTCGGTTCGGGTGGGGGAAATGCTATTAGTCGGGTGGAGCAGGGTCTAGAGTACCCGGTTTCAATTCTGTATGGTTGTTGCTTAGGTTTTGTCTGTGTGTGGTACTGGGCGTGTCAAGGTGTAAAAGGTGATCTTGTTCCACGTAGTGCTGCAGGAAAAGGTGGTGTTTAATTGCTTTCCTAAATTGGTAGAGGTCCTTAATAGCCCTGATGGCCGGAGGTAGGGCGTTCCAGCACGTGGGTGCATACAGTGCAAATGCTCTGCTCCTGGATGTTTGTGAGCATTTCGTGATCTGCCTTGGGAGTATCAGGGTGTTGATGGCTACTGATCTTCTTGCCCTGTTAGGTGGAGTAGGCTGAATGAGTTCAGTTAGTGAGGTAGCAGAGCAGTTGTTAATAGCTTTATGGGTCATCGTCAATACTTTAAAGGTAATCCTACTTTGGATTGGGAGCCAGTGTAGGTTTTTGAGGATGGGGGTTATATGGTCCCTCCTAGATGCACCAAGTAGAATTCTAGCAGCTGAGTTCATGGCTAGTTGCAGAGGGTTTATTGTGTTCTTTGGGAGGCCATGTAGTATGGCATTTGCGTAATCAAAATGAGGGGTGACAAGAGCTTGATACACAGTACGAAAATCCTTAGGATCAAGCAGCTGTCTCAAGTGACGAAGAGATCTTATTTTATTATATACGGATTTGACCATATTACTTATCTGGGCCTTCCTATTGAGCTGTTGGTCAAGTATTACTCCGAGGTACCAAATTGTAGACTTGCTTATGAGTTCAGCGTTCCTGACTTTGATGGAGCTAGGTGGTATGAAAGTTGAGTCTCTTGTGAGGAAGAGGACCTCCGTTTTGATTTGTTAAGCAATTCCACTTTATGCTCATTAGCTACTACATATTTTTCCCCTTCACCCTTCAATCTCACAATACCACTTTTGTGCTTCCTTCTCTCACTAAAATATCTGAAAAATGTTTTGTCCCCCATTTTACTGCATTGGCTATTTTTTATTTCCATTTGTATCTTTGCTTTCCTGACTACTTTCCTAACTTCTCTTTTTCTGAATATGCTTCTCTACCACTTTCTGTGGTTTGTTGTATTTTATGAAGGCCACCCTCTTTTTCTTCACCTTTTTAGCTACTTCTTTTGAGAACCAAAATGGCCCCCTGTTCCTTTTTACATTTATTTATTTCCCTAATAAAAAGGTTTGTTGCCCTTAAAATATCCACTTTCATTCTCGCGCTGCTTTTCTACAATTCCCAGCTGTTCCCATTCTGCTAATGACTCCTCTAGGACCCCCATTTTTTAATGAACTATATCAGCCTTGACCTAATACTGAACTGCACTATCCAGTGATCACTGGATGGGAGATGATCATTCACTATAACATCAGAAAATACTCTCCCCATTCGTAAGCACCATGTTCAGTGTGGCTTCCTCACATGTGGGTTCTGTTACCAGGTGCCGGAATAGTTCTCCTTTTAAAGAATACAGGATCTCCTTACTTCTAGATGACACCATAGCAGGGATGTCCCAATCAATATCTGGCATATTGAAATCACCTGTCAGTAGTACTTCTTCTTTCATAGCAATACTATGAAGGTCTTCAATTAAATCTCTGTCCACTTCTTCTGCCTGTGAAGGAGGTCTATATACAATACCAATGCAAATGGATGCTCCATTTCCTCTTCCCAGTTTAACCCACAGTGCCTCCCCCTTCTATCATATGCCCTGTAATTCTGTAGATTTAATATTTTTTTTAAATATAGTGCCACTCCTCCTCCCTTTCTTCCTACCCTGTCCTTCATGAATATACGAGTTAGGCAGGAATAATTATATCCCAGTCATGGTTCTCCTTGAACTATGTCTCTATATCCGTCATTAAATCCAAGTCAGTCTCTTCCATTAAAGTCTTAACATCCAGAATCTTATTTCCCATAGTATGGGCATTATTATACACTTTCCATCATTTTATTCATCTCTTCATTAATCATGTTATTTAATGCTGTTCATGTGGCCATATATGCATCCTTTCATTCAGTAGTGGACTGTAATGCATATAACTGCTTCTCATTATGCAGTTGTTTCTCTAGTATATTGGCCATTATGTCACATTTTCTCTTATAAAGAAAAGGGATATCTACCTGCAGGACTGCCTTATCAGCCTCCCAAACTGGAGAAGGAGCATAAACATGCGCTGTATTATGAGCAACATAATCCTTCCATTTAGTTATTTAAAAATTCCAAAAGACCTCATCTAGATACAAACAATGGGGGAATCGCCACCTACCACCCCCAGCCAGACCAGCGGCACACTATATGTCAATACAAATCATGGCATGATCAGACATCGTTAGGTGTCCAATTTGAGCATCCCGTACTCTATGGAAAACATAGAAGGACTCAAAATAGTATTGAGATGGGACTGTGAACCATGAACCCTAGAGACGTGAGGATAATCAGACTCCCTGTGATACAAGAATTTCCAGGAATCCAGTACCTCAAGAACGGTAGACTCTTAGACTCATGGTCCAAAGGCTTACAGATTTAGGGATCTAACCATTGCAGGATCCATAGTTGCATTAAATTCACCAGCCAGGACCAAAGGAACTTCATAGAAGTAACTGCCCAAAGGCTTAAGGACCAAAAGAAATCTTGGCTGAAAATAATGGATGTATAAACGAATGCCAAGGTCAATTCAAAGCCAAAGATATTCACTTGAACAAAAATATATCATACAATGACACAGATTTGCTAAAAGGTATGGCCCTGATGAGTCAGAAAACTTCAGGCACTCAGCCTTGCTTTAACTTATGATATTCTTCATCTGAGAGACAGGTTTCCTGTAGGCAAGCAATATGAACCTGCCAATATTGCCCAGCTTGCAAAATTGTAAACGTTTTACAGAAGACCCAATGCCAGATACATTCCAAGAAAAAATCCTAAATGTTCCATTAGATAGCATGTAACAAATATATCAAAGTTATCCAAAAAAGAAAGCAAATTGCAAAATACAAATGATAAGGCTGGGGGTGCCCAGCCCACAAATAAAAAGACCAAACTATACCCCAAATCTGTAAGAGCACAAGGTCCTCATTGCAACCCAGCTCTTGACAACCCCCAAGTCATCCCTATCCCCTCCACTCCTCCAACTCCCCTTCCCCCATTAAACCCCCAACTCACAACCTCAGCAACCACAGACATATCAATCACATCTCAGATGAATATGGCTCAGTCAACCCAGTGCCCAGGCTCATAACACAGCAGTCAAATGATATATACCCATGATCAAAGCCCACAACCTGGCTTATTCCAACCACCCAGCCATCCTAACATCCCCATGCCATAACCATCCAAGCATACCCCCAGACCTCACATCCTCACCCACATTAAGCCCCACTTACTGTCCAGAACCTCCCCTCTCTCCATACCTCTTATCATCAAAGGGAGAGATATGGCAAATTCACAGTCAACTATGACATTCATCCTGCCCAACCAAAATACTAAGTATCTCACCCAGAGAACAATATACTCAAGAAGAATAAGAAAACATTGGCATAGTGAACAACAAATAACATAATATCAAAGAGTTACCACCTGCAGTGGCAAAGGCATAACTAAGAAATCAGAAACAAAGGCGGTAATGCCTTGTAAGGGAAAGGGGGAGGGAGAAAATGAAGACAGAGTCCTTCGAGTCTCCCATCTCCATGAGAATAGCTACAGTCACCAAACAATAAAAGAGCAAACAGTGCTTTAGATCCGCCTGCATCAACTTCCAGAGGCCCAAGATAATCGGTGGAAAGAAATTGGAAAAGATCATGCAAGACTACTAAGGGAGAAGCTGAGATCCAGCTCAGCACAGGCTACGTCACAGCTTTTATTCATGAGGTGAAAGAATAGACTATATTCTGGTATGTCAGCCTGAAAGTTGCTGGGTACTGAAAAAAAAACCCCTCTATATGTGTTTTGAAGTAAGCTATCGGTAGGGCTGGCTGAACTACTAAGCAAACTAGGCAATTACCCAGGGCGGAAGCTTCTGGGGTGGCAAAAAGCAGGTCAATCAAAGCTAAAGAATAGATTCTGCCAGCCCGGGGGGGGGGGGGGGGGGAGGAGAGGAGGGAAGGATAAGATTTAAGGTTTGCCTAGAGCATCAACTCCTTGATCCAACTCTGGGGCCAGTCCTGGCTCTCAGCATACAGAGGTGAAGGCTCGACACTATGCAGCAACCCTGGCTGAGTAATCCTGGAACAATAGGATTCTGTGCATTCATAATGCAAGTCCCCTCTCTTCTGATATGTTTACAACAATGAAGTTTTGTGTGCTGAGTTAAGGACCCAAGTGTTCATCATTCGGGGCCTTCCCAAGCAGGGGCGGCCCAAGGGGGGTGTGGGGCCATGTGCGTAGGCTTGGTGCGGGGCCTCATTTGCATAAATATTTGCATAATGTTACCATAGGCTAACCTTTTGTAAACATGCCTCTTAATGAGTGTATGGATCGAGAAAGACTAAAAGATTTCTACATTACTATAATCCAGTGCCAACCGCCATGCACATTAGGAACTACTACAAACACTGCCCATTTAGAACCCATAGCAAACCCGCCGTATTGTAACAGCACTACCAGGACTCAGAAAGCACCATACTCTACCTATCAAAAAGCAACACTGCAAATATTAAACCAATACATTTCAGAGAATAACAATACATGACCTACTGGGGAAAGAGAACAAGTGGCATTGTCAAATAGGAATTACATAAACAGAATACCTCAGCTTAGTTACACATGCAGAACATAGACCATCACCAAACAAAGAATCACAATTTAGAAACAGGAAGACAATAATTAAACTGGGAACCCCAAAAGCCAAACTTGGAATGTACAACAACACTGTAGAAATAAAACTATAAATTTCTTCTTGTACTAAACAAAGCGCAGACGTTAATGATGCACATTTCCCAGAGCTGACATATTCCAGTTAATAAATTCAAAATAAAGAGATATTTTTCTACCTTTTGTACATTTTTTTTTCAGTTGCAATTGCTCCAGCCACTTTCTTCTGGTTTCTTTGTGTCTTCTGCTAACTCTCCATCGTCTGCTGTCCATTTGTCCTTTCTTCTCTCTTCTAGTTTTTTTTTTTCGATTCTCTCTCTACATCTGCTTTAACATACTAATCTTTCTGCTTTTGCTCTTTCCTCATTCCTTTTTCATCCACTCAAATTTTACCCCTCCATTCTCAATCCCCACTTACTCTCCCAATACCCAGCCAATTGTAGATTTTTCTTCCCTCCCACACAAAGTATTTTCCCCTCTCCATTTCACTCTCCCAGCCCCATCCCATTCTAATCCTCCCCCAACATCAGCTCCCTTCTAGTTCCAGCTCCACCCAGCATCCGCTCCCTTATAGTCCCCGCATCAGCCCATTTCCAGTCCTAGCTCCCCCATCCATTTCCAGTCCTATCCGAGTCCCTCCATCAGCTCATTTCCAATCCCAGCCCCCCATCAGCCCATTTCTAGTCCTTTCCTAGCCCCTCCATCAGCCCATGTCAAATACTAGCTCCCCTCCACTCAGCCCATTTCCAATCCAAGCCCCCCTTGAGCCTTCTTCCAGTTCTTCTTCACCTAGTTGTTGCAGGGGTAGCATACTTGTATGGTGGGCAACTGCTGGATGGTATCTAAAACCAAGGTGTTTGAAGGCAGTTAGCTGATGGATAGTGGCAGAGTGGCCACCCAGATACCAAGAGGAAGGGATTTGGAGGTGGATGGGTCCTTTGGGACAAGTTGTTTGTTGTTGTGAAGGCTCAAGTTAAGGTGACCAATAAACAGTAAAATGCAAATCGGTTGCTTACATTTTCAAAAAGTACAAAAACTAGGGGATATGCCATAACGTTACTAAGTAGCAGGTTTTTAAAAGCTTTATTTATCATATTTTCATATACATACAAATGAAAAGCTTGCAAAGTAATTAGGACTTCTTAAAGTGAAAAAAAAAAGACTGAAATTTCAAAATTCAAGATGAAACAACAATCCACAATAAATACCCTCTATCTAGCCCACGGTATAGAAGGGAGGATCCCACAACGTGGAAGAAAATATAAACTTAAATCAGACAATAATACTTCAAAGAAAAAAGGTAAAGATCACTAGTACAGAGTTACATTATACTAGTAACATGCAAAGGAGAAAACCTGAGTCTCCCTGAGTCTTTGTCTGGCCTGCATCTCGTGCTGTTACTATGTTTGGCTTTTGTATTGTCATCCCCCTTTGTGTTATGGTTTCTCCACCCTATCTTCGTTGTCCTTCTTGAGTTTTTGTCTGGTCTGTGTCTTGCGCTCTTATTGTATTTGTTTTATGCTGTCCTTTCTCCCTCTTTCCTATTATACTATGGCGTTCCTTTTTATTGTACACCGCTCTGTTTCGACAAGAGCGGTCTATCAAATGGCGAAATAAAGATAAAGATACAGAATACTTCATTTTAGCAGGATGAAAAAGAATTTTAATACAATAGTCTTAAGACCTCTTGTCTAGAAATTGTTGCAAATGTTTGGGCTCGAAAACAATAATCTAACATATCCAATTTAATTAAACATTTGGCAGGGTAACAAAGAAAAACATCACCCCCCAGGGCAAGAACTTCAGAACACATCCTCGGAAACTGACATCTTCTATTCTGGCTTGCCCAGCAAAAATATGGAAACAGCCACATCTTCTGTCCCATAAACAACATATTCCTTGCTCTAAAGTAAAATCTCAGTATATAACTAACTAGCAAAGTAACTTGCCCTGCTGCCAAAGTATCTGCTCTCTTAATGATAGCTGTAATATCCAAACTGTCCGCTGACACATGGGAGGTCTCTCCTAAAGGATTCCCTCCTTCTGATGACCACTTCTTGGTTGGCAGATAAAACACATTATTTATTTTTATTTATGTATTTATATTCTCTTATATACCGCGCTATTCTGCATCAGTGCGGTTTACATTGAACAAACTGAAATTACATTGAACAGGGCATTATAACTTGGAGATAACTATTTTACAGGGAACATGGGCTATTCAAAGGAGGAATTCTCTCTAGTGGAATTTTCAAGACATCAGTAAGATGCTGCATAAATATATCCCTAGGACTCATAGTGAGATCTTAAGGAAAGTTTAAAGCCTGCAAATTCAAATTCCTGGACTTGTTCTCCAGTGCCTCCACCTTACATGAAAGAGCCTGGTTTTCCTGAGTCCGACTAGCCACAACAGACTGTACAGCTATCACAACAGACTGTACAGTTGAAATAGCAATCACCGCTAACTTAGTCCCACATTAGTTTCCAATGTCTCCACCCTCTCTAGGACTCCCGTGAAAGAAACTTCAGTACCACATAACTGGGGTTTTAATTTCTAGGGGAATGGCCTGGAATGCAGTTAGACACTTTTCAGAGCATCAGGGAGTTTTGCTCCAGCCCCTCCCTTCCAGGCAGCCTGCGGGAAAGAGGAGGTGAAAAGTGAGCCTGGAGCAGAGCAGGGAACTGCCACTCTACTCCCTAATCCAACTCTTCTGCTCCTATTACTCTTGCCCCTAGCCTGGTCATGCCCTCCCCCAGCTCCACAATTCCACTTCCTTTTTGCATATAAACTAAGCTCTACACTAGCACTTACATCTAGCATCAACAGCTTCCTCTAGTACAGTTATATTTGTAGCACTCAGATAGGTTACTTTTGCAGGAAGGCTGACCTCAGATGATCCCTCACCTACATGAACTATGCTTGTAGATTCTTCTTCCAACCCAATAACATGGGATACTGAGCAAGCTCATTACCAGGCCCCATAGAAGCTTGTCCATCTGCTTTCCAGTCTTCCAAATGGCCTGCTCTGTACCATCGCGGTTCCAAGCAACCCCTCCGCCATGCTTCCATCTCCGCCGCTATGTGTTCCCCTCCAGGAAGATTTCTCCTCTACTGGGGTTAGGAGCACAACTCCAAGCAATGACAGTGGTGTATGGTATTCAAGGCTGAGCGATACCTCCACCTCAAGCCAGGGAGATTCTTCCAGCTCACTGCTAGCAGTGAGGTTTCGCCATGACAAATCACCAGCACAGCTCTGTGGCATCTTTGGTATTGTAGCTTGGCAAAAGGGGCAGTTTCAGAGGGCAACATTTTTCACTTCACCTTCCACTTGTCCATAGCGAACACTTCTTAACAAAGGTGAATAGCAGAAAGGAAAAATATGCATAGTCTTCAGAATTATAATGGTCCCAGTTCAGTCAACCAGTGGCACTGAGGTTCCACTCAAGTAGCATATTTAAAACAAATCAGAGAAAAAAATGTTTCACTCAACACAAAAGTCCTGGAATTTGTTGCTGGATAATGTAGTAAAAGCCATTAATGTACTTGTGTTTAAAAAAGGTTTGGGGAGTCATGTAATGTGGTGAGCCGTGGAGGGAGCACTTTCCACGGCTCCGGGGCTTCTTCTCCCAAATCTCAATATAATAGCCCCAGAGCTGCAAATCTAAGCACCTCTGAACACCGGAGGCAGGGGTCTGGAGGGCATTTTCCAGTGGGGAAAGACATGGCGACGAAGGCGCCCCGAAAGGAGAAGTCATGGCTGCCTGAGGGCAAAATGGCAGCCTCAACTCCCCCATGCCCTAATGCAGACCATACCTCTAATCTCATGGAGGAGGTGTTGGCAGCAGTGGTCTGAGTGCTGGAGGGATGGCTGTCAAACCTTTCCGTGCAAATTGGCCAGCTGGCCCAGGGTCTGGCGGATTTCACAGCCCGTATTGACCAGACCGAGCAGCACATGGCGGGAGTGGAGGAGACGCAGCAGGCCCAAGTGGACAGGCTCCAGCGGATAGAAGCTCTTCTCCGTCAGCAAGGCGAAAAACTCGACATCAAAAACTATGGCTGGAGGAAGAATCTGAGAGTCGTTGGCATCGCGGACGGGGAACTCCACGGATTACTGGAAAAATGGTTACCACTTAACCTGCTACTGGGGAATCACATTGGGAAGATAGTATTGGAAAGGATCCACTGGCTGGGCCCAGGGAGGGAGGGTGCTGCCCAACCCAGTGGTGATAGTGTGCTTCCTCAACTACTTACAAAACAAAGGGTACTAAGGGCTGAAAAGGTGCATCGCAACACAGCGCAGGGGCAGCATGGCCTCCTCTTTTTCCAAGACTATTCTGAGGAGATCAGCCAGCACTGCAAGGAGTTTATGACCATCTGTGGCCAGCTCGCCGCTCGCAAGCTCTGTTTCGCGCTGCAGTATCCTGCCCGTCTCCGCATGGATCATGATGGACAACATAGGTTTTTCACCAGCCCGCTGGAAGCCACGCGTTATCTGGAGACACTTCCAGGTTGACACTGAGTCTGGGAGTGGTGGGACTCTGGAGGGGCCTGATAGGCTGGCCTGGCTGTGACTAATGGCTGGACAGGGACCCATGGCCCGGCAGGGATTTTGATGGGATTCTCAGATTATTAAACCGCCGGTGGTATTCTCTTGGCCCTGCGGTGTGCCTGGGGAGGGGGAGTGGACATTGTGGACAAAGAGTGTTGATGGGAACAAGGGGCATTTGTCAGTGGGACTTGGCCCCAGTGTGGCTGGGGGTCTTTCTTTCCTTTGTATGGGCCCCTCTCTGCTTCATCTCCTCCCCCCTCCTCTCCGCATGGCTGCCTCATGGGAGCCAGGGGCAGCCGGGTTACTGCTCCTACCTGAGCCCTGGGGACCTTCCGTGCGGAGCAGGAGGCCTGGTGACTGGCGGCAAGATGGTTGGCCACACCACCATAAAGATGAGGCCAATCTCCATAATGTAATTTAATACTCTGTGGATACAGCATACCGCTAACTGTAAGTATTAATAGATGTGGTATCAGATATTGGGTAACATGCCCCAATGATGTTGTTTGCTCTACCTCTGCAGAGCTAGTAAACAGAGTGGAGCTGGGGCTATGGAGACGGGGGGGGGGGGGGATGCATTCATGGTGCTGCAACATCATATCCCACCTATAGGCTAAAGGTTAAGTGCCTGGGTGAACAAGAGGAAGTCCTGGTAGCAGTGGTGCCTAGGCTACCCTTTGATTTGGTTCTAGGAAAGGACTGGCCAAGATTTAAGCAGGGTCTAGTTGAAGGGCTAGGAAAGAAGGAAGGAGAAGGTTTAATAATGGAAATAGCTCCCGGGCCTTTCTTTGGAAGTCCTCAGTCCCTAGCTAAAAAGATGGTTCAGCTTCCAGAAGGCCAAACTATGGGTAATAAGAGGGGCCTTGTATCCACCCGCTCGCAGGCTAAGATAGAGAGCCAACAGAAGGAGGAGGGGGAGCAGGCAGAGTTATTAGGAGACTTACCCTCTCATGATGATTTAATAACTCCATCATCTGGTAAAGTAAGAAAGTTAAAAGCACAAAAGCGGCGTGAGAGACTTTGCAGAGCACAGGGTAGGGCTGACATGTTGGCTGGTCAAAGTTTACCCTGGGTGCCAGCTGAGTTAGTGGCAAAGTTTCCTAACTTTCCACAAGAGCAGCGAGCTGATCAAGCTCTCACCTGAGCTTTTAAGTATGCTCAGGAGGTCAGGGAGGAGTTGCCCAGATTCAGACTAGATAATGACATATTATATAGAGAGAGTCAGGACCCCAGGAATGGGACCATACGTAAACAATTGGTGGTACCCACAACTTTCAAAGGGCTAGTACTTAGATTAGCGCATGATCATCCAGTTGGAGGTCATAAAGGGATGCAAGGAATGCTGGATCAAATACTTATGCGTTTTTACTGGCTAGGTATCTTCAAAGAAACTGCCCAGTTTTGTGCTGCATGTCCAGCGTGTCAGCGAGTTACAGCGGCTCACCCACCGGTGGTGCCATTGATTCCCATGCCAATTATCACAGACCCAATTGGTCGCATTGCCATGGATATTGTAGGCCCATTAGTCAAAACACCCCGAGGTTTCCAATACATCCTAGTTATGGTAGATCAGGCAACAAGGTTTCCCTGGGCCATACCATTGAGGAATGTTTCTGCAAAAACAATAGCTTTAGAGCTAGTAAAATTGTTTTGTGAAGTGGGATTCCCAAGAGAGGTGTTGACTGACCGAGGGTCCAATTTTGTATCCAAATATTTGGCCCAGGTCTGGGATGCCTTTGGCATTCATCACGTGAAAACCTCAGCCTACCATCCACAATCAAACGGTTTGGTGGAGAGATTCAACCAAACTCTCAAACAAATGTTGAGAAGGGGGTTAGCAGGAGAGGTAAAAGAATGGGATATGTTATTGCCCTTTGCCTTATATGCCTGCAGGGAAAGAATTCAGGTGTCCCTAGGTGTAACTCATTTCATTTCATTTCATTTCATTTATTTAGGCTTGATATACCGCCCAAGACCGAGGTGTCAGGGCGGTGTACAATAAAAGGCAGCTGTGGAAAAGCAAAGAGAGAAAGGAACGCCATTGGATAATAGGAAAGAGTAAGAGAGAGAAAGAAAGAAAAATAGAGTAGAGTCTACAGAGCTAAACACAGGGACATGGGGAGGGAAGGGAGACAGGGTGTGGGAGTTGAATGTGATGTGGGAGTCAGGAGTTGAGTGGCAGTTGGATGTAACGTGAGGGGCATGAATTGGTATGTTGACTACATATCAGGGGGAGACCTGTAGGTTGTACGCTTGAGAGAAAAGGTGAGTCTTGAGGAGAGTTTTGAAATGGGGGAAGGAGGGTTCAATACGAAGGGTGTGAGGGAGGGAATTCCAGAGGGCAGGGGCCAGAAAAAAGAAGGCAGAGTGGCGGGTAAGTTCGAGGTGGGCCTGGGATGGAGGAGGAAGGAATAGACGATTGGTATGAGATGAGCGAAGAAGACGGGGAGCGGGCTGGTGGAAGATAAGGTCAGAGAGATACCGAGGAGTGCTGGTGTGAAGAACCCTATGAGTGATAATGATATACTTGTAGATAAGTCTGAATTTGATGGGAAGCCAGTGAAGGGAGAAGAGGCAAGGGGTAATATGATCAAAGGGGGAAGAAGAGGTGAGAAGGCGGGCAGCAGTATTCTGGAGAAGCTGAAGACGACGGAGTTGACAGGAAGGGAGACCAGATAAGATAGAATTGCAGTGGTCTAAGCGGGAAGTTACAAAAGAGAGAACCAAAGTGGTGAGGGATTGAGGGGAAAGAAAAGGACGAAGGGAGCGAATACGGCGCAGATGAAAATGGCAAGTACGAACAAGGGAGGAAATGTGAGGGTGAAAAGAGAGAGAAGAATCCAAGGTAACACCCAGATAGCGGAGGGTAGAGACAACAGGAATGGGAAGGGAAGACATCACAGGGGCTAGACTAGGTGGGGAAGAGGAGAAAGAAAACCAGATGGCAGAGGATTTAGAAGGGTTAACACAGAGGAAATTTTCAGAAAACCAGGAGGCAACAGAGGATAGACAGGCGTTAAGGGTGGAAAGATCAGGGGAAAGGGAGCTGGTATGATGAACAAGAAGGATATCGTCTGCGTAAAAATAGAAAGAAACACCAGATTGCTGAATGAGGAGGGCTAGGGGAGCAAGAAAAATGTTGAAAAGTAGAGGAGCAAGAATAGAACCCTGTGGAACACCACAGTGCAAGGGAAAGGGAGCCGAAGTGGAGGTACCAGAGTGAACAGAGAAAGAACGACGGAAGAGAAAGGAATGAAACCAGTGTAAAACAGTGCCACGAATACCAGAGTCAGACAGACGTGTGAGAAGGGTGCGATGATCGATAACGTCAAAAGCGGCGGAGAGATCTAAAGAAACAGCGATAGACAAGTCACCACGATCGTGAGAACGGTGAAGATCGCTAAGAAGTGCAAGGAGAACAGTTTCAGTGCTATGGCCAGATCTAAAGCCGGATTGACGGGGGTGAAGATAAAGAGTAGAGTCAAGATGTTGTGAAAGTTGTGTGAAGACTAATTTCTCTAGGACTTTAGAAAGGAAAGGGAGATTTGAAACTGGGCGCCAGTTGGCAGGTAAGCTGGGGTCGAGAGAGGGTTTTTTCAAAAGAGGGCGGACTATGGCATGTTTCCAAGAGTGGGGAAAACTACCGGAGGAAAGACTAGTATTGATTATACCAAGGATATACGGAAGAAGGTGGAGTGAAGGATCAAGGAGCCACGAGGATGGGAGGGGATCAAGGGGACAAGTAGTTTTATGAGAAGAGGAGATCACCTGAAAAAGTTCGGCAGAGGAAACAAGACTAAAAGAACACCAAGTATGAGAGAGAGCATGAGAGGGAGGGGGGGAAGGAATGGAGGAAGAAGGAGAAGGTGAAAGAGGAGGGGAAAGGGGAGGAGGGCACAGGGAAAAAGAGGAACGAAGAGACTGAATTTTATGAACAAAGAAAGAGGCAAGAGCTGTTGGGCTAGGGGCAGTGGAAGAGAGTGCTGATGAGGAGGGACAGGTTGACGAGGAAGACAGGGAGTGAAAGACCCGATACAGGCAACGAGAAGAGTTTGAGGAAGCAGTGATAAGGTCAGAAAAATAGGCCTTCTTAGCTGCAGTGATCATGGTGCGGTATGAATGATGAGCAGAACGAAAAGAAGTCAGGGAAGCAGGGGAAGGATGCCGACGCCAATAGTGTTCAGCACGCTGAAGATGGGTGCGCTGAAGATAAAGGCCGGGGTGGTACCAGGGGTGGTGGGAGGAGGGACGGTAGGGAACGGGGCGAAGGGGAGCAAGTGTATCAAGGGTACTGGAAAGAACAGAAGACCAGGAATCAGCTTGATGGTCGACAGGGAGTGAAAAGAATTCAACAGAAAAGAGAGAGTCGGCGGGAGGGAATGACTGCAAAATAAGGGGAGTGAGACGGCGCCTAAAAACCTTAGATGGAGCTGGGGTAGTTGAAGCAAGGGTTTGGGCAGGGGGAAGAGGGAAGGAGAAGAACAGACAGTGATGGTCCGACCAGGGAAGAGAGACAGAAGAGATGGCAGAGGGTATGTAAGGGGAAGAAGAGAACGTAAGAATAAGATCTAGTATAGAGCCAGAGGAATGTGTAGGGCAGTGCACGTGTTGGTAGAGGTCAAGGTCTGAAAAAAGTGAACTGAGGGCCTTATCCCGGGGGCGGGTTGGGGGGGTAAGGTGGGCATTAAAGTCCCCGAGAACAACCAAATGGGAAGTGAGTAAAGAGGCTTCAGAAAGGGAGAGCAGAAGAGACTCCCAGAGGTCAGGGCGCATAGAAGGTGGGGCATAAAGAAGCAGGAAAAAGATAGGTACAGAGGTATTGGAGCGTAGCAGGAGAGCTTCGGGATAGCGGGGCTGAGGAGATACAAGGGAAAGAGAGAAAGATGAACGGTGAATAATGGCTACACCGCCCCCGGAGCGGTGGAGTCGGGGGAGGTGAAAGCTAGAATAGCCAGGGGGGAGACATCGGTGGAGGACTCCGTCCTCTCCCTCACGAAGCCAGGTTTCCGTAAGGAACAAGGCATCGAGGGAGTGCTGCGTTAGGAGATCGTGGATAAGAGGGGTCTTGGCACGGAGAGATCTACAATTAAGGAGAGCAAACGACAAGGTCAGTAAAGAACAAACAGGCTGAGGAGGAGGTATGGGAGGAATATTGATAAGTGGGCATGTAATAAGATTGTGCATGTTCCGAGCAAAAACCCCGGGTGGGGCAGAGGAAACCAAGGGGAAACGATTCCCCCAAAGGACAGGAATAGAAGCCATGGCCCAGGGCCTAGTAGGAAGCCGGGATGGAATTAGGGGAACAGATACAGGTGAAGCAGTGCTCAAGAAACTGAGCACTGATAACAAAAGCACGAGAAATGTTAAAGGAGGCGAAAGGCACGGGTTTCGAAAACCACTGCAGAGTGATAGGTGACCCGGTGTAGACATGAGAGCGCCCCAGTCGTCGCCCCAAGGAGCTCGCCCAAGGAGCAGGACCTGCTCCTTGGGCGTGCTCCTTCGGCGCACGCCCGCGGCGCGGAACGGCGCCCCGATGTTCTTAATATACTGAGGGAACTCCATATGAATTGATGTATGGCAGGGCTCCACGGGGTTTGTTAGATATTTTGAGGGAACAATGGATTGATCCTGAACCAGGAAGTCAGGAGGTGCCACTGTTTCTACGTGACTTGAAAGCACGTTTGAAAAGGACCTCGCAGGTTGCTGAGAGGAACCTGCAGGACAGTCAAGTGCGCCAGAAAGGGTGGTATGATAGGAAGGCCAAAAGCCGCCAATTAAACATTGGTGAAAAGGTTTTGGTTCAAGTAGCAGGTACAGCCCCAAAATTTGAAGTACAGTGGAAAGGGCCATGGAAGGTTGTTAAACAAGTGAGCCCAGTATCTTATATGGTAGAAAATGCAAGAGGGCGTAGGCAGACCTACCATATTAATGTACTTAAGTCTTGAAAGGAGAGGCCTGTAAATAATAATGACCCTGAAGCCAGTCAGGAAGTAAGTGAGCTTCAAAAAGAGAACACTCTTGTAGGTATTACGGACTGTAGGAAAGAAGTTTCACCAGTTACACCAGTCCGTAATAACTTAAGCAGGGGGCTATGTGATAAGGAAGCTTATCATAGCTCAGGAAGGAGCTATAGAAAAGGTGAAGTGACTCTGAACAAGCAACCTGTCAGTTCTGGTAGAAATAAGAAAACATAATTTTCCCATAAAAGACTACCAGTCCCAGAATGAACCAGGTTTCCAACAGCCATTAGAGGAGCTGAAGTGGGGAAACGTGTGTTCAATCAGGAGGGCTATGAGGTAATCCCTAAGCACTCATCTCAAAGGGCAGGGCCTGATTCAGCACAGCTGCGCTGTGTTAGGGAGGAGCACTCATCAAGGCAGAATAAGAGTAGAGTTTATTCTACAGATGACCATCTTCATGATCACCTTGGATATCCAGAGAATTGTCCTCAGTATCCTGAGAATCAGCTTGAGTTTGATCATCAGTTTCATCTGAAGGATCATCAGAAGCAGAAGCCAAACCGGACGGACAGAGAGGGAAAGAGACCCTTTGGAAGAAGGAAGAGAAAAGCCTTTGAGAGGTCTAGAAGAGTCCAAAGCAGTACGTATACTGGGAGGTATTCCAAGGGCCAGCATACACCATTGGACTGGGGAAAGCCAGAGGAATGGTGCTGCAGAGCTAGGAATCACCAGAGGCTACCTGTGAGGGAGACGGCTGCACGTGGAAGGGACCCTAAGACCTGTGCCAGAAGGTATGTGAAGAGAGATCCAGTGTCCAGGGATCTGGATTGGAAGGCTGGACATAAGAACTGGACTACATACTGGCCAGGCTATATAGAGAGGAACTCTAGCAGCAATGGAAGCTCAGGTATGAACACTGACCTATGCCCTAGCTATAACCTTGAAAGACAGCAGGGAAACAAGTATTCTCCTGAAAATGCTCCATTGAGAGATTCATCTGTGCCAATCCATGATATTGAACCCATGCTTGTTGAACAAGGGGGAATAATAGCAGATGAGGATCCTGTTTATATGGACTGCTCTCTATCTAAACTCCGTTGGTAACTTTCTGTTATAAAGTACAGCAACCATCACAAAGAAATACAAATTTGTTCTTTAATCTACTCAGAAAAGCTCCTGAAGCAGGATTTGACCCACACAGTGGAAGGCAAGCCAGCTAAGGGGTTTCAGCTGGTGACTGCTAGCAATTAAGCCTTACCTAATTGCTTGTGAGCTAGGAGAGAATCATTTCTGAATTTATGTGGGAAGTAATCAGAAGTTAACCTGAAAAGAACAGTTTGTTTCTTGCTTTGTGACTTTTCATTTGTTGTTTTCCTGATTTTGACTTTGTTTTTCCAAGTTAACACTGAAAGCAAGTTACCTAATTTATGTGCTACCAAGCATATCTGTGTTGGGAGAAATAACCCCATAAATAAATATCTTATTGGCTTTACCCAAGAGCACAACTAAATTATTGTCAGCAGCTGTGTCTGGTGTGAATGAACTACATTGCCCACAATACCTTGCAAATCATATAGATATATGCACTTGACAAGACTGTGAAGATTCTCACCCAGGCAGCCGTCTGACAAACTCTGCATACTCTTCCTCCTTCTGATCGTATTCCTGTGGAATTTATTCTTGACTTGGCTCATTTGGTGTTTTCCAAGAATTATTTTTGGTACAAAGATGGCTATTATTTGCAGTGTCATGGCTATTATTTGCAGCATCATTAGCCCCCTCAGTGGCATCGCTGTATGTAGCTGAGTTTGAAAATCATTGTTTGGATGGTGACCCTTGATATAGCCATCTTAAATTATGGCGCTGTTATTTGGATGATATTTTCATGCTATTTATTTTGCGAACTTGTCTTGGGTGTTTGATTCTGGGGGGAGGGGGCATCCAGCTGGCTTCCTGGGGGCTGAATGCTATATTCAGAATAAATTCCATACTTTTGTTATACCTGGAGGCGGAGAAACTAACATCCGCTGAGACCCCTGGCAATGGACCGATGTCTGATACCAGAGCTTCTAGTTAATTCTCAAAACAAGTTTGTAGAATAACAGTGTATTAAATAGGACGTTTAGTTGGTTGTTTTAGATTACCAGTGTTTGCTTCACTGCTGGTGTGTATTGCGACGTCCTTGCTACCTGGGCCCAAGAGCTTACAGGTAGGGACGGCCTATTAAGTGTCCTTTAGGAGTGAAGCTCACTTGGCCCCAAGAGTTCTGGGATATGTAGTTGCTTGGCCTCCTGTGGGACTGAGTTGTAGTTGTAGCTCGAGTAGAAAAAGGCATGCAAGAATATTTATTTTTAAGAGGGTTCATTCCAGCGCATCAAGATTCAGTATCTCAGATGCAAAAGAATGCCAATTCCAACATAAGGGTTGAAAATAGACACACACAAAAGATGCAACAAAACGGCTCAGCTCTACTTGGCTGTTTCACAGTTCCTTTAGTCTCAGGCTAGGCAATCATGTGATCCTTCAGCAAACTGAAACAGGTGCTCTTCCTTACGGCACGGCTTCTCAGTTTTACCATGTGATTAAGCTTATTAAACAACTCATAAGGCTTTCTCACAATGACCGCAGGTATGGCAAACTTTATACTATATTACTTCATATAGCTTTCAGTGCTCATTAACCTGGTTATTCTCAATTACACAAGTAGAACATAGGTGAGTCAAACTCTACTGAAGGCAGACAAACGTCCAGTTGCATAGCTTCCTCCGAGTTACTGGAATTCTGGTCAGGCTTATTATTCTGCTCTGCCCTTTTCTCCAGAAATTCCTTAAACTGACTTAGAAGTAATTCAGCTTGCTTGTGCACGTTTTCAGACTGATAGCCTTCCTTCTTCTCTAACAAACGTTTACTTAGGACTCCCAGCTCAGGGTAATCAGCTATCCTGCCTTTGTCAAAGGAACAGTTCTCAGTAAGGGTAAATCCCTTCCCCCACTTATCATTAGCTGAATATGCTGGGTTTGTTCTCAGGAGGTTAACACATGCAGGAGACTTCTTAAACAAGGGGTTATAACAAGAAATGTCAGCTTTACCTTTTCCAAGGTCTTTTAGATAAGCATTGGTACCTTTTCTCCTGTTAATTCTCAGGCTTTGTACTTCAGCTTTCTTATCCTTACTTCCAGTGCCTTGCAGGTAAATGTCAGGCTGAACAGTTTCCTCGTAGCTTTCTCTGAAACTGTCTTGGCTTTTACAGCTGTGAGTCCGGCTGCCCTTGTTCCAGGTATCTGGCCTGCTGGCTCCCTTAACCAAAGGTTCTACCTTGCAGTGAGACTTCCTCCAGGGTGAATCCTTGCACCACTGTTCAGTGCTCCCAGGTTCTGCTTTGGTCTCAGATTCTAGCTGACTTCTCCTCCAAGCAGTTCTCTCAGCTGTTCCAATGTTTTCCCTTCTGCTGCTCCTGACCTAGTGCTTGCACTCGCTCCTCCTTCTCCCTCTCTCTCTCCTCATTGCTTGAGTATTTAACAAGCCCTCACTTCCTTGCACTCCCTGACTCTCCCTTGGGTGTGCCCAATCAGTGAACAGACCTGTCTCCTCCCCTGAGGTGAGGTGTGGCTTTAGATCATCAACTGGCTGTATTTTTATTCCTGAGGTGAAAATCCTGTTTGTCAGTGCAGTATTGTTTACCTCATCAGGATTTTCTCCTATTTCCATCTCTTCTTGAGGGGCTTCCTCATCACAGTATTCCTCCATAATATCTAGCCTGACTTAGGAACACTGACGGTTACACTTTAAAGGGGCCACACTGGTATTTGCAACACACAACAGGGCTTTGTTGGAGGTAGTGGCTGGGAGAATGAATGCTGGGGTAGGGGTGAATGTTGGGGGCCTGAATGTGGAGAGGAAGGGAGGGGTTTAAACCCACTGGGCACCATGTAGAGGAGCCCAGATGGAGGGAGTGGTGGTTTGGAGATGGGCAGCAAAGAAGGTACTAGGACACATGATGGAACACCAGAATCCACAGGGAGCCATGCCTGGGACTAGATAACCCAGGGGCCATGTGGGGGTGGGGGGTGGCCTGGGGAGAGGGTACGGAAGGGCTAAGGGATATCATAGCTTAACTTGCAGGGAGGGGGCCCTACGCAATCATGACTCCAATGATGGGTTCTCTTCAGGAACAATGGGTGAAGGGATCTCGAGGGGAGAAAGAGGGGAGAGGTTGGGCGGGGGAAGGGGAAGGGAGGATGGGAGCAGGTGGGTGGACAAAATGGGACAAGAACCAGAAAGTGGAGGATAAATGGGAGTAGGAGGGAGGGGGAGCGAAGACGAAAGCGAGGGTCATACACAGTCCATGAGATAGTAAGCTGGAGTGGCACGTCCTGCCCGTGGGAGGCCCAGGGGGTCCTAGGCTGCAGGGACCACCCAAAAATGGAAGATGCAAGGCTATCGGAAATGGTACCTCTTTAGATAAATAAAATTGAGTCTCAGGGCACTATCTTGGAATGTATGTGGTATTGGCTGCCCTTTGAAACGCCACAAGATGCTGCGAGCATTACGAGACCAAAAGGTAGACATTGCACTAATGCAGGAGACCCACATGACCGAGGGAGAACACGTCAAGTTGAAACAATAGTGGATGGGGTCGATATACGGGGCTTCAGCACTCAATAAACAGGCAGGAGTTATCCTCTTAGTCCGTAAAATTATTGACCTGCAGATGGAGCAGGTGATGTATGACCCTGGGGGGTACTATTTGTTGCTGAAGGATCAATTGCAGGGCTTGCCTGTTTTGCTGGGGAGCATTTATGGTCCCAACCAGTATCACTGAGGCTTCTTTGATGTGCTGGTACAGCGTTTGAATATGGAGGGGGACTACAATATTATACTAGGGGGAGACTACAACTGTGTTCTTGACCCGGTGGTGGATAGATCTGAGAGAGGGGTGGGGAATGATTCACGACAGCAGTGAAGGCTATTAAGCCTCTGCGATAGGGCAGGCTTGATAGATATATGGTGGGTTCTCCACCTGGATGACCAGGACTACACCCACTTATCCAGAGCACACAAGACTTGGTCCCAGATTGACTAGTTTCTGTTGTTCCAATGGATCCTAAATAAAGTGCAGGGGGCTCAAATTTGGAATACTCACATCTCTGTTCATTCCATGGTTTGGGTCAATGTTCAAGTGAACCCCCAGCAGCAGGGCGAATGGCGTTGGCGCTTTCCCTTCCAGCTTAAAGGTGACCCGGACTTTTTGCACTTTTTATGGGAACAATGGGGTTTTTTTGAAACCACGAATGGTGACCATAAAGACACACCGGCCCTATTTTGGGAAACTGCAAAGGCATATCCAAGAGGCATGCTTATTGGCTATGTAAGCCGCCAGAGACGGGAGGTGAATCAGCAATTAGTAAAAGGGGGAAACAACTGAAAGTCCTATAGAAACACTTAGCACAACAAGACACTGAGGAAAATTGGACCGCCTATCTAGTGCTACAGAGCCAGCTGAATACCCTCAGGGCAAAGAGATCCATGTTGCATTATCGATACGCTTTATATCGGTTTGGAAACTGCTCTGGCCATTTGCTTTCGTCTCTTATTAGCTCAGGGGGATAGGCCAGAAGGCCCATGGTGGTATATCAACAGAATGGGGGAGTCAGCATGTCCCAGAGGGAAGTGGAAGAGGCCTTTTTAGTCTCATACCAGCAGTTATATGTGGCTGAGGAGTGTGATGAAGTTAAGGCACGGATGTACCTTGGGAGAAGTGCTCTTCCACAGCTGACTCAGGAGCAGAGGGACTTGTTGAATACTTCTATTACCCCCAGAGAGGTACAACAGGTACTCAAGATGTTGCACCCCCCCGCCACCCTGATAGGTTTAGAGCCAAATTTTATCAAATACTGAGCGATAAGGTATGCACTATGGAAGTTGATAGGCAAAATACCATGGTTTATTGCAATGGTCTCCCTCCGAGACCAGCAATACAAGATCATCCAGCGGGCCTATCTCTCGCTGGGCCGCTTGCAATGGATGGGCTATGAGGGGTGGCTCACATGCCCTAAGTGTAGAATGGAGGGAGCTCCACTCATCCACCTTTTGTGGACCTGCCCCTGGGTGCAAGAATATTGGATGGCCATTCATTTCTATATAGAATGGCTCGTAGCACAAAGATGGAGGCTCACTCCCCAAGCAGCACTGCTGCATGTCATGGAAGGGGTGGAACTTACAGTATAGGGATGACGGAGATGGCTGAAGCTATCTTGGGCCCTGGCAACACGTATTATTTTGCAGGGATGGAAAAGGGTAGAGCCCCTGGATTATTGGCACTGGCGGAATACCCAGCACCAGCACATGCAGATAGACAAGTTTGGGCTAAGGCTTCTCAGTAACGTCTGCCCAACTTTCATGCAGTGTGGGATGATTATATTCAATCCTTGCCTCCCCGGGGTTGCAATTATATTCTTGTGTGGGCCCTCAGGACACTAGGGGGGTAGGGAAAGGGAAGGGTGGGGGAGATGGGGGGATAACCCTAAAGGAAGAGGGACTGTGGATGGACCAAAGGGCCATTCCTTCCCTGAAGTGTGTAAGAGTAACCACACTCCAGGGATAGGATACTGGGACTCCTAGGTATTTTTACATGTTTTTGCCTGTGGAACCTGGCAATAACATGTAAAAATAGAGCCTCTTTCAATTGAAAGCAAGTTCTGCTACAAGGGGACATGGGATGAGGGTGAGGGGGGATAGATTCAGGAGTGATATGCGGAAATATTTCTTTACGGAAAGAGTAGTGGATCCATGGAATAGTCTCCCAGTGGAGGTGGTAGAGATGAGGACAGTATCTGAATTCAAAAAAGCATGGAACAAACACAGAGGATCTCTAAAGGTAAAAAGGGGACTGTTGTAGTTGTTGATATGGAAGGACAGACTAGATAGGCCATGTGGTCTTTTTCTGTCGTTATATTTCTATGTTTTTATGTTTCTAATGGGGCATGGGAGGATGGGGGTAGGGGGTGAAAACTGAAAAATGGTCTCCTTTTTTGCATTATAATGTGATGTAATAAGTAATCTTGTTATGTCAGAATGTTTCTGATTTGTTTACAGATTGTTTAAAAAAACCATTTAAAAACATAAAAAACGTTTGGACAAGTTCCTGGAGGAAAAGTACATAAACCATTATTAAGGTGGACTTGGGGAAATGTATTGCTTATCCCTGGGATAAGCCACATGGAATATGGCTACCTTTTGGGATCCTGCCAGGTACTTGTGACTTGGATTGGCCACTGGTGGAAACAGGGTAGTGGGCTTGATGGACCTTTGAGCCTGACCTAGTGTGACAGTTTTATGTCAAATCCAAAGGCTTTTCTGCCATGTTATTTTTCTTTTTAAGGTGATATGTTTATGTGTGTGTGAGGGGGTGCAGGGCGAGGGAGATGGAAGCAATGCCCTTAACAATATTTTAAAGGTTAAGATAAAATTACTGTTAGTGTGGGTTATTCCTTTCCCAGCACTATATACCACTTACCCTCGGGATGTCCGTTAATCCTCTGGGCTGAGGAATCACCTTACCTTCTCTGTCTGGAATTCCAGGGGAACAACCATACACACTCGCACATAAGTAGTATGTAAGTTTATTCCACAGGTTAGAGGGGCTGTCTGTCTTTTATACATTAACAGAAACATATACATACGTCATCAACTCATCCACTGAGGCCCAACACAGCTTATCAGTAACTTCACAGATGTTAGTCGTCTCCGTGTAGAACAATCAATTTGTCTTAGCGCAGCACATTCCTTTCCATATATAGATATATACAGGATTCCTATTTTCCCCTGCGGGCCTCATAGTCCTGCTACACACTTTAAGCTTTACTTTTTCCCCTATCAATCCCCCCTTTGGGCCTGCATAGGCCCACTATAAGAAGAGTGGCTATGGGAGCCACATGTGCTCCATCCATAGCCAATCTCTTCATGGGAGCATTTGAAGAGACATGGTTAAAGAAATCTGAATTTTGTTCCCAAGTAAAATTGTGGTGTCGCTATATAGATGACATTTTTGTCATTTGGGAAGGACAAGTTGCACATTTACTCCAATACGTTGAGTGGTTAAATCAGAGAGAGGAACTCATCAAATTCACGTGTACCTATGATCAACAAGTGATAACATTTTTGGATGTGGAAGTGAAGAAAGGTATTCAAGAATGGGAGACCACAGTGCATCACAAACCCACAGATCGGAACGCCCTACTCCATTATTCCAGTATTCACCTGAAAGGGTTAAAAAATGGGCTCCCCTTTTCTCAACTCCTCCGATACAGGAGGAACTGTTCCAATGTGCAAGATTTCAAAAGTCAGGCGATCACATTACGGAAGAAATTTCGTGATACAGGATATCCCCCATCAATAGTGGATAGGGCATATAAAAGAGCCCTGTTTTACAACAGAGAACATCTATTGACACCTCGATTATCATATTCAGAGGAAGCAGTCATGAATTTAGTGACGAAACATTCCCCGTTCGACCATCGGATTCAACAGATCCTAACTAAACATTTAAATGTGTTACACAGCATTCCATCGTTTAGAGATCTACGAATACGGTGTGTTTGGCAAAGACACAGAAACTTAAAAGAAGTTTTGAGTCCCACAAAGCTACGCTCCCAGGAACATAGTTCTTTAATTCAATCGAAAGGTCATACTCGATGTGGGTCTTGTCAGTTTTGTGAAGTCACCAAGGAAGTTACATCATTTGATTACCATGGAAAACTCTATCAATTACGCCATTCTACAACTTGCAAGACGCCGTATGTAGTTTATGCCATAGAGTGCCCCTGTCGGCTATTATATATAGGGAAGACATCAAGACCGTTTAGAATCCGACTGGCGGAACATCGTAGTAGGCTAAAGTGTCAAACACTAGCAGCTCCAATAGTTGAACATTGCCTCCAGAAACATCACCGATTTGAGGAATTGAAATGCTTTTGCATAGACAGATGTCTATCAGGTACGGAGGGTAGATCCCGCGATCATGCACTGATAGTGAAAGAACAGAGATGGATATTCATGTTGCAATCTGTGAAGCCTGGGGGGCTCAATTTACAAATAGATTGGAACCTATGTGTTTGAGCATGAGCAATAGCAAAGGCAGGGGGGTGGAAACGGGATATATAGCCCGCCCAGTAAGTAGACCGCATGCGCGGCGTTGTCTGAATCGAACGGTCACGGAGATAGAAGAAATTGGCAGTGAAGATCATGGTAAAAACTTTTCTAGTGTCAACACAGCTTAGTTTCGCATGTATATAGTCTAATAGGAAATATGTCATTAATATACAGAACTAACATGTGATTCCCTGTTTAGAACGTGAAAATCGCCAGAAAATCATAAGCGGGAAGACTATTAGAAAACTATGAAGGAACAATACGCAATGAGGAAGCATGAGTGAATCCGGCCCCTGAAGAAACAGCTTGGATGTGAAACGCAACAGCGCTGAAATTGGCATTGGGCATACTTAAAGATAAGCACTCATTTTCTCTTTTCGCAAATAATGGTGCGCATTTAAAAATATTTATTTATTTATTTATTTATTTATTTATTAACAATTCTTATATACCGCACTATTAGACATCAGCGCGGTTTACATTGAACAAAAAACATCCGACAATTTACATATGTCTGGTCAATTACATTTAACAGGAGATATAAACTTGGGAAATAGGGGAAACTATATACAAAGGTGTGTTATCTGACAAGAGATATCATGGTTAACTATATACAAAGGTGGTGCAATAGTATATGGAACTGTTTGTATTTACATTGTGTAGTTGGCCTGTTGCGATGGTCTGTCTGTTTGGCCACTCCTGCTATTCACCTGCTATTCACTTATTTTCTCCTTGTGTAAGTAACACAAGCTAAAAGTCAATGAATAAGCCAAAAGTTAATAACTGAGTGGGAAGCAATACACAGGTCATTGATGCAAAATAGAGCAGAAGGTCGATATCAAATGAGGACCGCAGCTCTTTAAAGTCTGAGACCTGTTGCTTTCATTTGAGATTCATATATAATTGATGGGAACAAAGTGGAACTAGAGTTCTGTAGTGAGTATCGGAGTAACATTTTTTTCGTATAGCTCCACTATAAGAAGAGCCAAACAGTCTTCTGAAGGACAGTTAAGCAGACATTATTAACTGGAGGTCGGTGGTGGCGCGCTCGGGTACATCAGCCACCGTGGAAACAGGTGTATAAGAGTACATAAAAGTGGTGGAGCTCTGCAGGGCCTGAATCCAAGTTGCATTGTTCTCTGTCCGATGTGCCTGCGTCCAAGGTCCTCATGGCTTGGGCGAGTCAGGCGTCTTCCAGGAATCCTCCGATGCACTCTTGAAGCGTGAGGCGTGTACCCAGGTCGGATGCTTATCAGTCAGCACGGCTGTGCGAGTAACTGCAATAATCTCCTCCGGATCTCCAAACGGCGGATCCCACTGGCCCTTCTTATGAAACAGCTTTACCAGCACACGTTCTCTCAGGCGGAATGGGTGCGTCGGTTCTGTAGAAGGAAAAGCATTGTACACTTGTTCCGACACCGTGCATAAATATTTAGCTAGCTGTGTAGCATATTCTTCCTGTGCTAGCAACAAGTCATCCGCCATTATCACCATTCCCTCGGGCCATTTCCAGGGGAAAGGGAAGGGTTGTCCCATCAGAATTTCAAAAGGAGAGAATCCAGATGCCCCGGGGGTTAGCCTGATCTCTGTCAATACAGCTGGCAGATACACTGGGCACCTTCCTGGGGCGTGTTGTGTAGCCTTTTTAAATTTTTCTTTAATTGTTCGATTCATTCGTTCTACTATCCCTGATGACTGTGGGTGATATGGGACATGAAATTTCCAATCAATGGCAAACATCTGAGTAATCTGTTGTAACACCTTAGAGGTGAATGCTGATCCCTGATCAGAATCTATAGAAAGGGGACACCCAAAGCGGGGAATAACTTCCTTACAGAGAATTTTTGCTACTGTTCTAGCATCTTCCTTGGTCATGGGAAAAGCCTCTGGCCACTTTGAAAACCTATCTACAATGACCAACAAATACTTAAAACCCCCTATTGATCGTGGCATACATGTGAAATCTACTTGTAGGGCCTGAAACGGGCCTTGGGGTGGGGGTAAATGATGCAATTGTCCTATTGCTTTTCCCTGCTGAACATTATTCCTAGCACATACGAAGCATTGACTCAATTGTGATTCCACTAAATGAGGCAAATCTCTGCAAATATTTCCTGTAACTCCTTAAGAACCATCTTTCTGTTTTTATGCCCTACCCCATGTACTTGGCCAATTAAGAGAGGACCTGCCGCTTTTGGTAGTCCTCTTCGCCCCCCCCCCCCTTTTTCCTGCCAAATCTGTGCTGAATTTAAACTCATATTATGCTGTTCCCAATATATAATATCCTCGGGATCTGCAGCAGCCTGCAAGTGGTGCAGGGGGAAAGAATGCTCAAGAGGGGAAACATAATATTCAGACAATGGAGGGTCAGACAAATAATAAGAAACTGTTGACATGCCCTGAGAGATATTATTACTACGTAAGAATTCAATTTGGGCTTGTGCACACTGTTTGGCTGCAAGATCAGCTAAGGCATTACCTTGAGAGGCAATAGACGTGTCATATCTGTGTGCAGTACATTTAATAACGACAACTTCTTTGGGTTTACATAAGGCGGCCAGCAGTTCATTAACCAATTGTGCATGAGAAATTGGTTTACTGTCTGCCGTTTTCCATCCCCTACGCCCCCATAAGAGCCCAAAATCATGCACCACCCCAAAGGCATACCTGGAATCTGTATAAATGTTAACACGTTTATCAGCAAATAATTCACAGGCTCTAGTAAGCACTACCAATTCTGCAGCTTGTGCAGAACCATAAGGTAATAACTGGGCTTCATGCAAAATATTTGGGAGTTCTACAATGGCATAAAAAGCAATGTAGGCGTTGTCTGCAGGACGGACACAGCTCCCATCCACAAATATATGTGGAGCGTCCGGGAGCGGGGGAGGAGGGCAAATCAGGACGTACTGACATCTCAAAGTTAATCAACTTTAAGCAATCATGTTCTTCTTGGGGCAACTCGGAATCATCTACTGGGCGCATTAAGGCCTGCAAAGCCAGCATCGGGGTAAAGGCAGCGGATTGCTGTTTAACCGACAACGCTTCAGTGGTTGTTAAAATCACCTCATACCCACTAAGGCGCTGGGCTGTTATGTTTTGCGTAGTGAGGTTCTTTAACACATTCAAAACAGAATGGGTAGAAAACAGAATAGTCTCATGAGACAGGGTAATCGGGGTAGTCATCTGTACGGCAATAGCCGAAGCCGCCAGGGCTCGCAAACATGCAAGCATACCCTGTACCTGGAGGGGCAATTTTTTAGATAAATATGTGACTGGGCACATTCCCCCCCCTCCCGTGGTCTTGAGCCAAAATAGCTGCCATAGTTCCTCCCTCTTTCCTTACATATAAGTAAAACATTTTCCCATAGTCGGGTAGTCCAAGTGTAGGAGCCGAGATAAGCAGCTTTTTCAAAGTAGCAAATGCAGAAAGCATTTCTTCAGTCCATTCAATAGATGCAGAGCCTGGTAACTGTAAAGTAGCCCTTCGCAATATGGAATCCCAATAAGCACAGTCCGTGATCCAACCACGACAGAAGGATACTAATCCAAGGAAAGCCAGCATTTGTGTCACTGTTGTTGGAGGAGATAATATTATAATTGACTGTTCTCGGGGGACAGCACAAACCCCAAGTAGGTAACATGCTCACAGCAGCACTGGAGCTTTTTTAAAGAAGCCTTATGTCCATGGGAGGCTAGATGACAGAGCAAGGATACAGAGTCATTTTCACATTCTGTGATTGTTTTAGAATATAACAACAAATCATCCATATACTGGAGAAGGGTGGAGGAACAAGGCGGATGCCACATTTCAATTGATGCCTTAAGAACAAGAGAATACGCCGCCGGGGAATCAATGTATCCCTACGGCAGGCGAGTCCAGGTATATTGTTTGCCTGCATGTGTGAAAGCCATAAGAGGCTGTGTGATGGGATCTAGTGGTATACTAAAAAAGGCATTAGCTAAATCAATAACCGTGAAGCATTTGGCTTCCGTAGGAATAAGAGTAAGTAGCCCGGCAATATCGGGCATCACTGGTGTCAGTGGGACAAGCTGATTTACGGCCCATAAATCCTGGGTAAAACGGAACCCATCCCCCTTAGGAACGGGATTCACGGGAGTATTATAAGGAGAAACAATAGGAACTACAATACCTGCTGCAACAAAATCCTGGATCATGGACTGCAAAGCAGTTTCCTTAGGGCCAGACAAAGGGTACTGTCGAATACAGATGACAGCTTTAGGATCCTTCAAACGTGCCACGTATGGCGTACAGGGGACCAACCTGGCGTCAGTTGGGGAGGTGGCCCAGAGTTTAGGAGGAACCTTAGACAACCCATGCGCCTCTGTAGAAATCATATTAATAAAAAAGGAGAGTGCAAGGCAAAAGAGCCATCTGAAATACTAATAGTTACTGCTTCTAAGCGACACAACAGGTCCCGCCCCAGGAGACTCACTGGACAGGAGGGAATAATCGTAACTGAATGTGTAAACAGAACAGTATTGTTACCAAGCGCGGAGACAGACAATGGGGGTATAATCCATGTGGGGGTAGAGGTTCCATTTATCCCAACTGAGGCAGGACCTGGCATTAAGGGTTCCCTAAAAACAGAGGCATGCAATGTAGAGCAAGTCACTCCCATATCAATTACAAAGGAGACTTGCTGGCCATTAATGCACAACGTACAAGGGGCTCCTTCCATCCACCCGTTAACTGAACCCAGATCGGAACGTTACCTCAGGGCAGCCCTATGGGCTTTGCGGGTGCTGTTGCCATGTAATAGGGATAACAGGGGTTGTGGGGCTACTCGATGGAGGAGGGAGTGGTGCCGATGGCAAGGCCCACCCCCCTGAGTCGGCACAGGGCTGCTACCTGCCATGTAAGAGCACTCATTTTTCCAATGTCCTTGTTGCTTACAATGAAAACAAATCTGATTCCTAGATATTCCCTGCCCTACTCCTCTTCCACCATCCCGCCCACCTCGAAACCAGCCCTGCTGTTCCCTCCACCCCCGAGATTGCGACCACTGAGGCCCCGGGGGTTGATGGCAACCAATATCCTGCTGCCAAGCATGAGAAATTTTACCCTTTTTTTTTTATTATTTATAATTTTATTAATTTTCTCAAACATTCAAGTATAACAAAATGACAGAAACAAGATGACATAGCATATAGGTAACCTAACATCGAGTATAAATTGAATTAAACTAAAAGGAAAATTTTTGTCATCCAACTTTTAGACCACAAAATAGGTAATCAACGAGGGCTCCAGGAAATATACAAATATGGAAAAACACAGATTAAGCAGGAATGAGACTTACGTGTCAGCCATATTGAGAGCAGTTTTCACAACAATACCTTCCCTAGCTACCAGGAAATCCAACAACTGACTGGGCTCAAAGAAAAGAAAAACTTTATCTTGATAGGTAATTAGACAACGAGAGGGAAAACGTAGAACAAAACTCCCACCCAGGACAGGACCCTAGGTCTAAGGCCTAGGAATTCCTTCCTCCTCAACAGAGTGGTATGTGAGAGATCAGGAAAAATATATTTAAGCCCAAGAAAGACACATTGAAATTCCTGAAAAAAGCCCGAAGAACCAGTGATTTATCCGGCTCAAGAGCCAGAGTCACCAGCAAAATTGTTCTCCCAGTCACTACCTCCAGAGAGTCCTCCAGGAACGCCGTAAGATCCCCGGCTTCCTGAAGAGGAATCTCAGAGGCGGAACCACGAGAGCTAGGACCCAAAGACAAATACTGAGCTTGCACAATAGGAGGCAAATTATCCCCAGGGAGCTTGAGTACCTCCTGAAAATATTTGCGGGTCATCTCAATAGCAGATATAAGAGGAGACTTAGGAAAATTCAAAAATCGCAAGTTATTTCTACGAGCTTGATTCTCCAAATATTAAGCTTTCCTAACAAGCAAAGTTTTGTCCCTAGCTTGGGCCACACACAGCCCTCGAAGTTGTTCCAATTCCGCCTCTAGTTTGGTCACACGTCCAGCTTGTTCCTCTTGAATCCTCTTGGCCTCAGAAACTGAATTTCTCAAGGAAAGTAAGTCCATATTAACAGCACCCACCACAGACTGAAGAGAAGCATTCATCATCGCAACTGCATCCCACAGTGCATCAAGACTTACTACAGTGGGTTTAACCAAGCCTCCCATACCTGGAATCGATCCACGTCCCAGAGTTCCTTCTGCTACATCCCCAACCAGAGGGGCTGATCTCTCCTGATCTCCACTAGTCTACATAGCTGGAACAGAGGGAAAAAATGAATCTCTCGCCATTTTGGATCCCTCTTCACTCCTCTCAACCGGCGAGCTCGTCGGCATTCTGGGACGGAGTATTCCAACAACCAGCATTCTACTTCCAGGATGAGGCGGGGGGGGGGGGGGCTCACTGTGGAGGGGAAAGCCAAATCCCCGAAGCACTCAAAGCCGACGGAACCTCGTCCAGAGTCTCCACCAATGTTCCCTCTAAGCTGTGCGCGTGTGCGCGCGCATACACCTTGCCGAGCGAGCGCACATACTTTATAACAGAGCGCACAAAAATTACAGTTCTGATTCTGATAGAAAACAACACAGACGTCTTAAAATTTAAAAGTTGTTGTGTATTTACGGTTTTCACAAGTTCTACAATATTTTCTAGTGCTGTAGGGCTGGTACCCCTGCAATTCTACATGCAAATCTCCGGCCTGCTCAGCAACTCAGGCCTGAACCAAACTGCACAAAACAAGATGGATTCTTCACTTCACTTTTGCTGTGTTCAGCTACAAACCTGTCCTCCAAGCAACTGCTTGCACAGCGTTTCTAAGTGTGCATGCATACAGAGGCTATTGTCCGTGGCTGGCCTTGGACACTTGTACATGCCCAGAAGTTACATACTGTTGCTTCTGCCTGACTTTTTACCATGGCTCCTTTGTTTGCAAGAAGCTGCTCATCATCTACCTCCTGATTCGCTGAGAAAACCTCAGACTGCCTGGTGCCCACCAATCATCGGACCTATGACGGAGGATTCTCACACAGAATTATGCATTCTGCGCTGAAAACTTTAGTTGTAAGTTGGAGAGTAAGAGAGAGTTGGGGATTCTTCCCACCTATACATACAGACTTCTGCACCGGTCCTGCTGGCTGTGCCCTACGTACCTGATTCCTGCGCCCTGAGCCTTCCGCCAGACGGCCCCTAAGTGTGGGCTAGGCCGTCCTCCACAGGTCTGAGATAAGACTTTCACAGATACCTCCGGTTCGGACTTACTGCGGCTCGCCTGACGAGGCTAGAGCCCGCACTAGCTAGAAGCTGCTTCTGAGTGCCGACGGAGCTAAGGTACTGGCTTATCTCTCCTCTCCTGGATGGGCAAAGGGGTTAGCAATATATTTCTTACTTTTCCTCAGTGCAGAGCGAATCAGTGACGTCTGGTTACTAATCTGTGATTCATTACGTTGTCCAATTGTATATCTGTACAATAACAAATTGTTACTTTATGTTTCTAAGTAGCCATATATGTGTGTGTATATTTTTCTATTTGGTTGCCTATAATAAAGTCTAATATATATATATCTGCCGACCAGAATTCTTTTGTGGCTCATTGCCAGAATAACTCACCGAACTTTGGGCTGGGATAGTAGCCATATTCCCCTAGACAACAGAGAGTCTAACTTATTTTTGTGCTACTACTATACCCTATAGTGCAATCAATGTGGTGTACATACTGTATTCTGACGTGTAGTCAAATTTTAAAGCATATAACTCCGAGTGTCGTTATGTGGCGCATAAAAATTTAACCTTCCTTCAAAAGCTGCACAGCTGATATTTTATGCGCACACAGCCTACAGAAAATTAGAGGGAACATTGGTATCCACCTGACGCTCTGATGAAGACACCGCTCCCGCTGCAGGTATAACAAACCCACATGCCTCCAAAGTCTTCTGTCCAGTGCTGTTACCAAAGGTTGAGCCCGAGGGTAGGCTAGCCTGCTTGTGTTTTCGCTGTCCCATCGCCTCCACAGGACTGCAAAAACTTCCAGATAGAAGAAATAGGTGTGGGGCGTGTTACCCGCAGCAACTCCCTGCTGCCATCTTGCCCCCGGGGAACGAAAAATTTTACCTTTCTTAACATCCATATCTGCAAAGCATCCCGCCACTTCCTTCGTTAATATTACCTTCTCTAATTCTGCCAGAGTCATGCTAAACCAAGCATCTATCATTTGCTTACATGTTACAGTCACTTCTGTGGCAGCACTGATAGCATGCAATAAATAATACCCGGAGTCAGTACAAGGATCCAAACCAATTTATTGTGCACAAGGCCCAAGCATCAAAGGACTGAGCAATGGCGAACAGAAACAACTTCCTTAAATACAAGCTTCACAGTTTGATACAGGCAGACTTTCTATTGGTCCCAACGCCCCCTGCACCTATCCAATCGGGGACCCCCTCACTGGGCCCTCTTCCCCCTTCTCAGGCTATGCTAACACAGGCTCAGTTTCTAGACATAATACATTCCTGCTACAAGGTCACTGCATCAGCATAAAAGCATGGAATAAAGGATTAATACAAACTTATCAAAAGCAGTTTAGAGCGGTTTAAGGCAGATCCTCAGCCTTCACTAACTTTGGTCTTTCTCAGCACTACTATTTCTAGCAGTGGGGGTGGGGACTCCGGCCTAGCTTGCAGGCTCATACATGTACAGGCTATTATATAGGCCATAGCCTACCACACTTCGGGGCGCATAGCCCCAAACAGTGTCTGAATATACATCGAAGCCATCAGGCCTTCCTGTGATAAACCTGCCTCTTCCTTCCAACAGTTACGAAACCTTCGCACAAACTGTGAAACTCCTTCCCCTGGTTCGTGCACACATGCAATAGATGCAGCAAGATTCTGTTTCACTCCAAATAAACGCTGAAACTCTTCTAACACTTCATCCCACATCTTTTATCACCTCGGGATATCGGAGGGGGTAATTAGAATCATCCGGCGTCTCATAAGGATTCGCCAGTGACTTAACTTTCGAAAAATCAAATGGGGTTTCTTCATCAAACCCCAGGACACCCTCAACAATGAGGCGGTAGTCCTGCACCGTGCACTGCAAACCACGAGTCATACGTTGCAAGTAGTGCACAGTGGCAGTTGGCGTTTTCATGGGTTCGGGGCATACTGTAAGATAGAAGAAAAGATGGCGGGTTCCAGGGGCTTAACAACAAACTGGTTACCAATAGTTAGAAAAGGGTACTGGGTGTATATATGGCCCTTAGAGGTAGGGTCTCCTATCACTCTATCACTATTAGAAGTTCTCATGTCATTTGAATCCAGCTTATGAAAGGGGTATGAGGGCTAAGCCCATCCCTAAGAGCCCTAGCCCTACTCTGTTCCTGTTCCCTCCCCTGATCTTCGGATGAAGGCATCAGAAGGGGGGAATTGGGGGGGGGGGGTAATAAGGGACTCTGGCGGGGCAAAAGGGATGGAAGGGAAAGCTGCAGTGGACCCTCCGGCCCCCGCTCGCATCCCCAAACTCCCGGTAGACACCTCTGGAGATGTCTTACACAATTGGCAATACATGTTTTCCCTGGGCGTGTCCCGACCAGCAGGGGCGGGCCCAGAATTGGTCAAGCATGGGCTTGAGTGAGAAGGTAGGGCAGGAGAAGGTAGCCAGGCAGCAGGTGGCAGTGGAAGCGAACCGGCAGGCTCCTCCACCTTGCCACACACAGCCTCATAAGTGGTACATATCTGCCGAAACATTTTATCTATAGGTAATTCCCGATGGGTGGGGGCACGCCCTGCCTTTACTACTGGGGGGTGCGTGGTAGAAGCAGCTGCCGCCAGAACAATGTCCTCTAATGAATCAGAGTCTCTGGCTGACTTTACAACAGCGGCCGATCCAACTAGGGAGGGGTAAATGGGCTGATACGGCAGAGGGGCCATGGGCACCTGGGAGGAGGACACTGTGGATTGGGGTGATTTTGGAGGCAGTTCCTGGGGTGAGTCAAGCACCGGTAGATGCTGACCATTATTTTTATTTATTTATTTTTTATACTGTACTCTTTAGAATCAGTGCGGTTTACATGTATACTAACAGGTACTTATCATTCCCTTGTCCCCCAAGGGCTCACAATCTAAGTGTACCTGAGGCAATGGAGGGTTAAGTGGCTTGCCCAAGGCCACAAGGAGTGGCCATGGGACTAGAGACCCCAGTCCCTCCAGCCTGAGGTGCTTGTCCCCATGCGGGAATTGAACCCCTGGCCTTCCAGCCTGAGGTAACCTGTCCCAACCACTGAGCCAACTCCTGTGGATTCTGGAGCAGTCCCCTTACCTTGGGACCCCCCCCCATCCTCTAATTAATATCCAACAATCGCACGCTTGGCCACTTGCTTTCTGCCAACAACCGTCACTAGCGCTATCGCTTCAGTCTTTGGCAGGGGCATCTTGCCAAGCTCACACAATCACACAAGCCACAGAGAAGGAAAAGGGTATTACCACAGGCCCAGCAGGATGTCACTGTTAAACATAGCGCTACCAAAGCGCATGTTATGCATAGCGCTACCAAAGCGCATTCCCGAGACGAGCTACCAAAGCGATGTCAATTTAGAAAGTCTGGAAATCCCAGTGCAGCTACCAAAGCTGCAGCAATTTAGGAAGTCTGGAAATCCCAGTGCAACGGGGAAATCCTCACTTCTGACACCAAATTGTTAGTGTGGGTTATTCCTTTCCCAGCACTATATACCACTTACCCTCGGGACATCCGTTAATCCTCTGGGCTGAGGAATCACCTTACCTTCTCTGTCTGGAATTCCAGGGGAACAAACACACACACTTGCACATAAGTAGTATGTAAGTTTATTCCACAGGTTAGAGGGGCTGTCTGTCTTTTATACATTAACAGAAACATATACATACGTCATCAACTCATCCCCTGAGGCCCACCACAGCTTATCAGTAACTGCACAGATGTTAGTCGTCTCCGTGTAGAACAATCAATTTGTCTTAGCACAGCACATTCCTTTCCATATATAGATATATACAGGATTCCTATTTTCCCCTGCGGGCCTCTTAGTCCTGCTACACACTTTAAGCTTTATTTTTTTCCCTATCAATTACAGGGAGATACAGAAGATGGGAGAGAAATATATCTCAGGCAAACTCATAGGAATCTCCAGAAAACCTAACTGGTTCAAGATCCTCTAAGACTTGAGGATCTGAATTATGGCTCAAAAGTCCCTGAAATAAATCTGGTTCTGAGATAGAGAGAGCAGAAGTGGGTAAACAGAGAAGCAGAGCCAAGAAAATGGAAAGAAAAGAGAGTGCAAGGGGAGGACTCAGGAATATTGGAGTGCAGGTTAGACAAAGGAGGACATAAGGGAGAGAAAGGTATAAACAGGGCCGGCACAACCACTAGGCAAATTAGGCGGTTGCCTAGGGAAGCAACTTCAGGAAAAGCAGGACATTGAAAACTAAATAACAGATTTTGACAGCCAGAGAGGATGTAAGGCTTGAGGTCTGCATAGGGTGCCAACACCTTGGACCAACTCTAGAACTGGCCCTGGGTATAAATTCCATAGATGTCTATGCTCTACCTGAGACATTCTAGGATTGCTCACGTTTGATTACTGTACTATTGGTTCCACTATATTAGAAATTTGGGCACGAGCAAAGTGTAGAGCAACTTAAACTCAAAAACCTTGGAATCCAACAACATGTAGAGTGCAAAAGCTGAAAACTGTGGCCACTGCAAGTTCTTAAACGCCAGAGATTTCAGCAAAATACAGGAACTCCGAAGGGAAACGAATGTAAATCTGAGAGCTTGAGCGCAGCTAAGGACAATGAACAGGATGCTGAACAAGAGAAGAGCAACTTTGTGACTTAAATAAGGCTACAGAACTATGAACAAGTACAAGCTGAAATTGACAGAACATGCAAACAGGATATCCTGATAGTCATGGGTGATTGGAACGCAAAGGTTGGCAACAAAGAAGACAAAGTAGTTGGAAAATATGGACTTGGCAACAGAAATGAAGCTGGAGGAAGATTGATAGAATTCTGCAAGACCAACGATCTCTTCATCTCAAATACCTTCTTCTAGCAACACAAGCGGCGACTGTACACATGGACTTCACCCAATGGATTGTATAAAAATCAAATTGACTACATCTGTGGAAGTCAACGATGGAAAAGCTCTATAACATCAACAACGACGAAACCTGGAGCTGACTGTGGTACAGATCATCAACTACTAGTATGCAAACTCAAACTAAAGCTGAAAAAGAGCAAACCACTCATGAATGCAGCAAAATATGACCTTGAGAATATACCACTGGAATTTAAAGACTGCCTGCAAAATCGATTTGCTGCTTTAGATACAAATGATAGAGTTCCAGAAGAGTTATGGAATGACATCAAGAAGGTTGTGTTGGAAGAAAGCAAGAAGTCTCTACAAAAGGTAAAAAAGAAAAAACGGCCAAAATGGATGACGGAAGGAACTCTGAAAATTGCCCAGAAACGCAGAGAAACTAAAGCCAGAGGAGACAGAAAGACAATCACAGAACTCAACAGAGATTTCCAACGTGCAGCAAGACAGGACAACGAAAAGTACTACAATGATGCATGCAAGGAAATAGAAGCAGAAACTATTAGAGGAAGAACAAGATCAGCTTTCCTAAAGCTATGAGAGTTAAAGAAAAAGTTCCAGCCTCGAATTGGAATGTTACAAGATGCTCAAGGTTCTATGTTGAATGATGCTGAGAAGATCAAGAAAAGATGGAAGGAATATACAGAGTTTTTATATGATAAAGATCAAGTGGACCAACAGCCGTTTCAACCTGTACCTTATGATCTGGAACCATTGGTGATGTAGGAAGAGGTTGAAGCAGCATTGAAAGCCTTATCAAAGAACAAAGCAACAGGCATTGATTGCATTCCCATAGAAGTATTACAGCAATCTGATGCAGCTGTTACCGTACTTACAAGGCTCTGCCAAGAAATATGGCAGACAGCATCATGGCCAACTGACTGGAAAAGATCTGTGTTTATACCAATACTAAAGAAAGGTGATCCAACTGACTGTGGAAATTATCGCACAATCGCTCTGATCCCACATGCCAGCAAGATTGTACTGAATATTATTCAAAAGAGACTACAATCATACCTGGAACAAGAACTACCTGAAGTGCAAGCAGGGTTCAGAAAAGGGCGAGGAACTAGAGACATCATTGTGGATGTGAGATGGATCCTTGAAAGGACTAAAGAATACCAAAAGGATATCTATTTGTGCTTTATCAACTATAGCAAAGCTTTTGACTGTGTAAACCATGAGAAACTCTGGGCCACATTAAGAAGCATGGGTATACCAGAACACCTGATCGTTCTCTTGCACAATCTGTACATTGATCAAGAAGCAACAGTTCGAATGGAACAAGGAGAAACAGAATGGTTTAAAATAAGCAAAGGTGTAAGACAAGGCTGCATACTTTCCCCCTTCCTGTTTATATGCAGAACAAATCATCAGAGAAGCAGGATTGTATGAAGACAACAGAGATGTGAAGATTGGTGGAAGACTCATCAACAACCTTAGCTATGCTGATGATACCACATTACTGGCGGAAAGTGAAGATGATCTGAAACATTTGCTTCTCACAATCAAAGAACATAGTCTCAAAATGGGCCTGCACCTTAATGTAAAGAAGACAAAGATCATGACAACTGGCATAATCAACAGGTTCATCGTCGAAGGAGAAGAAATTGAAATTGTGAATAACTTTAACCTACTTGGATCAACTATCAATAAAGAAGCAACAAGCAGTCAAGAAATCAGACGACGCATTGCTCTTGGCAGAATGGCTATGAAAGACCTAGATAAGATTCTCAAGAGCAGAGATGTCTCTCTCCTTACAAAGATTCAACTTGTTCAAGCCATGGTATTTTCAATAACATCATATGGATGTGAAAGCTGGACAGTGAAAAAGATAGACAGGAAGAAAATGGATGCCTTTGAATTATGGTGCTGGCGGCGAATACTGTGTATACCATGGACTGCCCGAAGAACAAACCAGTCTGTACTGGAGGAGATCAAACCTAAGCTTTCTTTAGAAGCTCAGATGAACAAGACTTCGACTTTCATACTTTGGACACATCATGCGGAGAGAGAGATCATTAGAGAAAGACATCATGCTTGGCAAGATAGAAGGTCAACGCAAAAGAGGAAGGCCAGCAATGAGATGGATCGATACAATAACAGCAGCTACGGGTACCAGTCTGTCAACAATGAGCCGCCTGAGTGAAGACCGAACACAATTTAGGATAGCTATCCAGAGGATCGCCATGAGTCGACTCCGACTCGACGGCACTTAACAACAACAACAGAACTATTTAGTTTTATAAAGGATGTATCATTGTTTGAGAACAAATCTGTAAAATCTTGTACGTAAACTTCAGATAGTTTCCTGTACAGACGAATTGGGTGATGATGAATGCGAAGAAACTTTGAATGAGCTTCCCCTAACTTTAGCTGGCCAGCCCTGATTTGCTTTTCACTTTTCCATTCAAAACTCGCTTTTCACAAACATTTGTGAAAAGAAACAAAGTTTGCAATGCAGGCCAAAGCACCGGGGCTTTACGGCATGCTGTCATTTCCCAGCTAGCTGAAATGCTTTTGTTTCTGTTTAACTGGCGCAGGACTTGATCTGGGGGTGTCCCTGCAAGTCTCCCGTGTGGATAAAGACTCAGCCTCTGTCCTAGTCCGTGAATCCTTGGACGTGGTGCTGGCAGCCATTAACCCCCGGCTTCCTATCCTGACTTTGTCTGACCTTCGGCAAGTCGCTTTTATCTCTGTTTCTCTGAAGTAGGCAGGAATTGCGCTTCGATTGTGTTTGCTTGTATAGTAATAAATTCAGTTTATGTGTGCCAGGCCAGTTCTTTCTCAGACTTCCTGTCCTGCAAACCTCCTGTTGGATTTTCCGCCAGCATGATAGCTGTTTTGGGTGTAGTACAATGGCAGTTTGCACAACCCCCCTACTTCTCTGAATTCCCTCCTCCTTCCTCCTGCTTGTCTCCGATCCCTGTTTACTGTAAGTTTCCCAGCCTCGGCCTGCCTCCTCCCCCTCCCCTTTATTCACTACCATCGCCACGATCTCTGCTAAGGATGTTTTTCCCATGCCTAGCTCAGTCACCAGCAAAGCCCATAACTGTGCCCCAGAGCTCTTAGTCTCCTCCCAGTCTCTCTTGCAAGGCTCGACGTGAACCCAGAAACCCCTCCTTCGAGCTGCGTTCATTTCATACCAATCCCCATTCTTCAAATTCCAGACTTCCTCCTCGCAAACTCCAGGAAAAACCTCACTTTTCTTTTAAAATCAGCTCCCCATCCCCCCACGATCCACACAGCCTTTTGCCTCTCCGCCTCCTTCTTTGTGCATTTCAGGTGAGTTTCTTTTAGCCGGGGAGGAATTTCTCTCTCTCTCCCTGTCCTTTTCTCTCTAGCTCTCTCTGTTGAGTCAGCTTTCAGGAATTGCAATCTTTCACATTTTTTACATTTTTCCAGACTCCAACTTCCTGCTTTTGCGACCGATCCTGCAAAACAAGACATAAACCTCAGCTGAACACGCAAAGAAAATACCGCTCACCCCCCGCCGCCCCCTCCTAAAAAAAATTGCTTGTAAACTTTTTTCGTAAAACTTTGAGGCTATTTTTTTTATGTGTGTTGAGTGTGTGTTTGCTTCTCTTTATCGGTGTCCGTTCAAAATGTTATGGCTTGGGAGGATCTGCCCAGTCCCGTCTCTGCAAAGAGAAACTAAAGAGCAGCCAGAGGAGGTGAATCCGGGATCGAGCGAGCCTCGTAAACATCACAGTAATCCCTCCGTTCCTCCGGCGGCGCAATGTTTCCTTGGACCTGAAGAGAGACGTGAGACCGGCAGACTGGTGACTCCCCACCTTGCGATCCGCTCCCCCGGCAGCGGCCCTGCAGGTCAGCAAATCCTGCCGCAAAGCCATCGGCTCTGGGAATACAGGGGGGGGGGGGGGTAGTGGGGAAGCGAGAGACTGGGTAAACTAGGGCGAGGGGTAAGGAGCCGCGAGTGCGGGGCGCACGGAGAGAACAGTGAGGGCGAAATCGACGAAAGTAATCCTTGAAGGGGAATGGTGGGCTTGGGGGAGCGGGGGTGAGGTGTTGAGGGGAGGGTCGGGAGCTCCAGTGGAGGACAAAGAGAGGAGAGAGGGGCGAGGGCTTGCTTTCGGCTCGCTCCTTTTCTCGGAGCCGGAGTTTTGCTCTCGGCAACTTGTTGCATCTGAGGAAATTTCGCAGAAGAGGAGCTGGAGGAAGGCAGCTTAAGGAGTGATTGCGGGAGGCGAAAAGACTGCCAAGGGTACCGTAGGAGGAGTGTGAGGAATTGAAAGTGACCGGTACAGACGTTTTGGTGACTTTTAAAACAATACTTTTGAGGGTGGGATGGGGCGTTAGATTATTGAAAATCGTAGCTGGGATGTCTTGTTTGGTCTTTGTCTATGGTTTATTTTTCTTTTTATTTACTTTTCACCCTTTGTTTATCTTTGCCTCCCACGTTTGGATAGTTCTAGATCTGCTTTTTGAATTTGTCTAGAATTATGAGAGAATGAATGTTTCTCGTTTCTGGGAGAGCATTGAGAATTAGGACAAAGAGTTGGATGGAGGTAGGGAGGGAGGGGGAAAGGGAATCTAAATTAAGATAAAGGAAGGCTGGGAACGGGAATGAAACTGTCAGCTGGCAGTTTTATTGAGGCTATGGACTGAGGGACAAATAGCATTAAAGGATAAAGATGGGACCAAGATAAAAGGACGCACTGGAGCTGTTGGGGAGGGTAAGAGGCATGCAGACTGCCTGCGAGGATCAAGAGGAAACAGATGAGTTGAACCAGAGAACAGCCTAGGGAGAAACAAAATTCAGACCACAAAGGCAACCTACCGCTCATGTTTTGTTTGTTTTGTAGTAAACAGACCCTGCACTATTACCAGAAGGGACATTTTCTTCCTGGGTTCAGTAATGTTAAGGTGAAATAAACAATACTGGTCATTGTTGGGGGTCCCTTCTTTCTTTAACAAAAGCAGTATTTAAATAGGATTGCACAACCACACAAACCCTATAAAACACAGTGAGAAATTATTCTCTGGATGTTAAACATCTTTTTTTTTCACCACCTCTCCAAAAAGAACATTCTCTGTTCTAGAGTGCATTGCAGAGGTTTATTAATTTTGCGGTTTCTAGGATGCCGCAGGAGAGGAGTGCGATTCTGAGAAAGCTTGGTTTTCTTCCAAGAATCCCACACCAACCATCACTGCTTCTTCTGTCTATTGTGATTGCACCCTGCAGGCCCCTTCAATCCACTGTTAATGTTATTACCTAATACTCTTGTGGTGTTGTGTTGGTTGTTGGCTTTGCTGTTCCCACCATAGAGTTACAACCAATTGCAGTCTTTGCATTTTGTGATTTAATTCCTGTGAAGAGAGGCAAAGACAAAGTGAAAGGGAGAATCAAGTGTTTACAGCGAGGGGCTAATGGAAGAGTTCTGATTGTAGATTGGTTTAAACTATAAATCTGGTAGTTTGATTCTTTATACAGTGCTTTAAGATTACATAGCTGAACATTGATTAGTTTGGAAAAGGCATTGCTGCAGACCTCTAGGGTGTGAAACCGTACTGTTCCTTGTGTTTTAAATGTAGCAGAGATATAAAAGGGGCAAATTACATAGGACTGTCTTTAGAAACAGTGCTATGGTTCTTTTTCTTTGTTAGATATGACATGTTCTGATGTTGTTTTTCATTTAGCATTTGGAATTTGTTTTTTTTGTCCAAGTGCTGGCCCAGATTTCTGATTCTTAAGAGCAAGGAATTGAGGGGTCCTTTTACAAAAGTGCACTATGCAGTTAACACACGAATAGACGAGCGGTAACTGTGCGCTCGGGCTTATGGTAATGTTACTGCAGAGTCATGATGGTTAATACATGACTGTTATCTTACTAACTGCCAATCATGTGCTAAATGGGCGGGTTAGAGGCGGAGAGTGGGTGTGGTGTGTGCATTGCAGTCAATGCAGGGGGACATGTCACATGCCGTCATTGTTGCCATCAACGCAAGTTCACCTAATGCTTAAGGTAATAGCGCCATGCATTAAGATACACATCTGTGTGATAACTCCTGGGAACATGCTTGTCATGCCCCCACCTACAATTACTGTGGAGGCTTTGCACTTAGCGCACATTAGGTTTTGCGTTAAACATGCGTTCAGTGCAGAAAACTAATGCATTTTAGTAAAAGGGCTCCATAGTTTATTCTGAAGTGCAAATGATCATCAGTTTCTTACTTGAAAGATTATTCCAGACCAAAGTTACAAGAGTAGAAATCTACAAACGCAAGTAGCTCCAGTTCCCTTGCCTGGCACCTAAATTTGGATTTTCTGTAAAAGGAGTTAAAGAGCAAATTACTGTAAGGAACGTATTACACACATAAGATCTATATTTCTGTCCAGTGTGGCATAGATGGATTCTGTTAATCAACTGTGATTTTTACTTTTTTTTTTATTTCTTCCATTATTTCCTTTGCTAGGTCCATTCAGCAAAGGCGGTGCAGGTTTTCTTTTCTTTTTTCTTGCTTGATATTTTTGGAAAGTTTGAGGCATGTTACTAGAGGTCTGAATTGGCTTTTATTTTTAAGTAGAAATTGTAAGCATTCAGAGCAAGAGAGAGAGGCCAATTGCTTTCTACAGAATGACCTTTGTCTTGCTGAGAAGACTGCACAGAAGACACTGTATGCGTCCCTTCACCCTGTAAATAGAAGAGGCAAGTTTAAACAATAGGATTCTCATTTTAAAAGTTTTGTTTTATAATAACAGGAAGAAAAAAACTTTATGAGGATACAGTTTTGTAATGGATGTATTCATTTCATGGCATTGTTTTCCCTGACAGTATATAAAAATGAGCTTGGGGGGGGGGGGGGGGAGGCGGATTTCTTCTCACATCTGGATTATGTTACTATAGTGTTATGGCTAGTGGTGGGCTGCCCTTCTCAGTCTATTTGCAACATCTGTTGTCATATCAAGACATTAAATCTCTTGAGAAATGATTTGGTGGATGTTTGGTTATCTGGCAAGAGATGATCATGGGAAATGTTCTTATTACAGAAAGTGACCCAAAGGGCCAGGTGTACGAAAGGGTACCTCTCGTATTATGCCTGGGGAAAAGTGCTTAGGACATGTGGCCCAAGTAAATACAAGTTGCATTTTATGAAAGAAAATGACTGCTTATGCCATGAGTTACTTGGACAGGGAAATAGATCACTCAGGTGTTCAGAAATGTAATTACATCACTGTATTTAGGCAGAATGAGCATAGGAAGGGTAATTTTTATAACTGGGTGCCTAATTTTAGTCACCCAGAATGTGCTTATCTTGAGCATGTTTAATAAAGAAAAACAGGTATCTAAATTTCTTTATAAAATTGTGGCATACATAAGTGTCTGAAATGACATGTTGAATCTAGGCGTGATTACCTACACCAGCTCTGTGGCTGGCATAAATACCCACACCTAGATTTGTAAAGAGTGCATGTAAATCATAGTATTTTATAATTTAATTGTGTAAATTTGCACCCTGCCCAAGTTCCAGCCCTGTATGTACCCACAGCAAAAGTATGTGCTGTTGATCTGAGGCGCGTAAAGGCTGTTGAAAATACATGATTCACATACATTGTTGGCGCTGAACTTTAATATGCTCCTTATATAATTACCTCCAATACGTCCTGGCTTTTTGGTTTACTTTCTACACAGGAGAAAGTGTATGAGATCACCCTGTTTCCATCTGTGTGTCCCCCTAATACCTTTGGGACTCTTTTACTAAAGCGTGCTATGGCTTTGCACGTAACATGATTTTAGTGCAGAAAAAAATGTGCACTAAGTGCAAAGCCCCCACGGTAACTGTCGAGGATGTGATCAACACGTTCTTGACATTTATCACGTAAATCTGAGAGATTGAGTCTCCATCTACTGAGGTGGAGATAATTGCACCCCCGCTAATTGTAGCATTGACAGTGCGCGCAATATGTACCGCGTGCTAACTGCAATATGCTCACCATGCCTACTCTCTGCCCCAACCCACCCATTCTCCACCTCAGCACCCAAGTGGCAGTTGGAATGAAAATCGGTGCATGGCAACTGTGATGTCTCCACACTATTAGTTACTGCGTCCAAAATGGGTGCTAACTGCTCAGCACCCTTTCGTAAAAGAGCCCCTTTGTGTTTGCTGTCCTATCCACACCGAATTTGCAGGACATGTTAGATGTCAGGAGGTTCCAGAAAACTCCTGACAGGATTTTCTTCTTTTTTTTTACCATAAGGCTGTACTTTCATTTCAAAATACAGTGCCTTGTAAAAGTTTTCACACCCTTGTACATATTTTCACATTCTACCGTCTAAAAATACATTGCAAAATGTATTTGTGGCCATTTGTTTCATTGAACTACACAACATACTCTATACTTTCAACATTTATAGAGGTCTCTGCATCTCTGGACTCAGCAGTTGGTGGAAGCTACTTTTGCAGCAATAGTGATCAAGAGATGTTTCGGATAACTATGCGATGGTGCAGTTTTTGTCCATTATTGATTGCTCTCACAGGCTGGCTGTGGATTTATTTTATTTATTTCATCTATTTAGTAGTATTTAGCTCATGCCTTTCCAGTAGTAGATCAAAGTGAGTTACAATCAGGTACTGTAGGTATTTCACTGTTCCCAAAGGGGCTTACAAACTAAGGTTGTACTTGAGGTAGTGGAGGGTTAAGAGACTTGCCCAAGGCCACAAGGAGAGTCAGTGGGATTTGAACCCTGTTTTTTCTGATCTCAGGTTGTTGCTGTAATTACTAGACTCCTCCAGCAGCCTTCAAGTCTTGCCATGGATTTTGGGTTGGGTTCCAGTCTAGATTTTGACTAGATCACTCAGTGACATTCACTTTCTTCATGCTGAGCCACTCCATTGATCCTTTTGCTTTGCACTTAGGATTATTGTCCCTAGTCCTAGAGCTATGATGAATCTGCCTGTACTTTGCTCTATCTATTTTCCTTTGATCTTCACAGCCTTCCTGTCCCCAGTGCTGCATCACAACAAAATGCTGCCACAGCCATGTTTTTCTGTAGGGATAGTCCTAGCAGTGTGATGTGTTGTGTTTGTTTTTTTGCCACACGTATTGCATTGATACCAAAAGGTTCCAATTTGGTTTGATCATATCACAAAACCTTTTCATGTATGTGTGCTCTGCAGTGTCCTTTTAGTATTTATTCACAAATGCTGTACAGCACAAGATATGACTTTTCTTCAATATTCAGTCACATCAATTGAGCCCAAAATATGTAACAGTGGCCTTATAAAAATAATGTTTTGGACCACATTTAACTTTAGCTTATCACTAAGCTATATTTAATGATCCATTTTCCTTTTTTATATTTATTACAAAAATCTTCATTTAAAAATAGTCCATCTTCTTAGTTCTAATTTCCCAGGATACAGTTGTGGTCAACATTATTGGCATCCTTGCATTTTAGATATGTTGTGTACAATAGCTTGAAAAATAATTGGGAATATTCCAACTGTATGTCATCATAATGTTTTAATAGTATGTTCCAAGTTATACAACAAAAAAGATGTTTGTGCAACTTAGACATAGTAATTCTGAGAAAAAACAAAATATGACCTGGACAGGATAATGGCACCCTTCACTAATATTTGGTTTCACAACCCTTGGCAGTGATGACATCCTTCTTGTAGCCCTCTATAAGTTTTGTACATTGGTCTGCTGGTAGTTTCTCCTACTCTTCAACTGTGATTTGTTCCAGCTCATGAATGTTTCTAGGATTCCTTGTACCAATGGTAGATTTCAGCTCTTTCCAAAGGTTCTCGATTGGATTGAGATCAGGACTCATTGGTGGCCAGTTTAAAACAGTCCATTTGTTCCTTTTTAACCATTTTTTTGTACTTTAAGATGTATGTTTTGGGTCATTGTCCTGCTGGATGACCTTTGACCCAGACCTAGCTTTCTGACACTAGGTAGCACATTACCAAAATACCTTGTTATATGTTTCAGGCCTCCAGTTCCTGATGCAGCAAAACAGTTCCACAACATTATGGAACATCCACCATATTTAACTGTAGGAAGGACATTTTTTCTTTATAAGCTTCATTTCTTCACCTGTAAATGTATTGTGGCCTGCATTGCCAAAAAGATCAAGTTTGGTTTTATTTGTCCATAGAACATTTTCCCAAAAGGATTATGGTTTCTCAAGGTGGGTTTGGGCAAAGATCGGCCATACCTTTTTATGCTTGCCTTTGAGCAGTGGGAATACAAGCTATTAGGTCTATTTCATTGAACGTATTGCTAAACTTGCTGCTAGATCGTTCAACATGAAAAATATGTTGTAAGCTAGAATATTACTTCAGCACACTTCTAACGGGTCTTCAATCCATTTCCATTCCTGGTTTCTTTAAACTTTCATTTCTATTCTTTTTTTATAAACATAAAAATCTTTTACTTTATTGAAAAATCTTCTTCTTTTAAAAACTCTCAGTGTCATCAACCCCAGTGCTTAAAACATCAGTATATAAGAATCATAACTTTATTAGAGGACTTCCTTTTAAAATCTTCACCCCTGTGTTCAATTTTGTATAGCAGATCTCGACGCTCTCATAGGGCGCCTTCACGGCGTCTTTCCAAGAATGAGTAATATTGGGACGTGGGCAGCATCCGTTGCGAAAGTAAAGATCTTCTGAAGAAAGATTAGCTTTTGAAACGCCGTGAAGGCGCCCTATGAGAGCGTCGAGATCTGCTATACAAAACTGAACACAGGGGTGAAGATTTTAAAAGGAAGTCCTCTAATAAAGTTATGATTCTTATATACTGATGTTTTAAGCACTGGGGTTGATGACACTGAGAGTTTTTAAAAGAAGAAGATTTTTCAATAAAGTAAAAGATTTTTATGTTTATAAAAAAAGAATAGAAATGAAAGTTTAAAGAAACCAGGAATGGAAATGGATTGAAGACCCGTTAGAAGTGTGCTGAAGTAATATTCTAGCTTACAACATATTTTTCATGTTGAACGATCTAGCAGCAAGTTTGAGCAGTGGGAGCCTTTGCCCATAAAGCCTTCTTTGTTTAGTGCATGACATATGGTGCAGGAGGAAACCAGCACTCCAGATTGCTCCAGGTCAGCCTTAAGCTCTTTGGATGTTGTACGTGGTGTTTTTCCAACAGTTCGCACTAAACTTTGAAGACTTCTGAGATTCATTTTCCTCTTCCCACCATGTCCTGGGAGGTTCTTGACAGTTCCATTGAGCAGAAAATAACATTGTGAACTGTAGACACAGAAATCTCTTGGTTTTTGGAGATGGCCTTGTACCCATTTGTTGTTTGGTGATAAAGGCTTTTCTGATGGTCTCAGGCAGCTCTCTTGTCTTCACCATTGTGAAAATGGAACAGGGAGGGAATGTAGCCATTTTAAACATTAGAGCCATCATTCATTGATTGATTCAAGTCATATGAGTACTTATAATTGATTATAGATGCGTCTTAATACAGTGGGAATGTGGTTCTTCTGTTCAAACCAATTTGAATTGTTTATAAGGGTTACAATAATCATATCCTGGACAAAACTAAAACAATAATACATAAAAGTCCAAAAGAGGGATCAAAAGATATACCAGATCTAACCCAAATCCCCCATGCAGAAGAGTGGAAAATTTATATTTTTATCAGACTATATTAACATGTAGTCACCCAATACAGGATTGACCTGCACCAAATCGTCCATTTTAATTTTTAAGTTGAGAATATGCTTGCTTTCCCCATAAATCAAGAATATTATGAAGTTATCTTCTTTATAAAGGCAGCATATGTGCCTATGTGGCAATTTAAACTATCCCTAGGGAAAGTAGGCACACACATTTACAGGTGCTCCGAGGCAGTTGTAAATGAATGCATTTATGCACTGGAAAAATTAGGCACATATATGTACATTTTGTAAAGTTATGAATAAATGCCAATCCTGCCTCCACTCTGCCTATTCTCCCGGGAATGCGTATGTGTATATTGCATAAACGTAGGCAACGGAGGGTCATTTTTATAAACCATTTTCAAATGTAAAATTGTGTTTTACCTGCATGAATGGGTTCTTGTAAAATGAGGTCATGCCTGAAAGTACATGCAGTGCAAGCTAAGAGGTGTGCACGTGGTGGGAGTGTTTGGGTGGAATATGGGTGGAATCGCCATTTACATGCATAAAGTATGTGCTGAAATTTACAGCTGCTCTTGAGCAGGTGTATATAAGAACAAAAGATATGCCATACTGGGTCAGACCAGGTCACAAGTACACGTCATGTTCCCAAAAAGATTGAGATTCCATGCTGCTTATCTCAGAGGTAAGCAGTGGATTTCTCTAGTCCACTTTAATAATGGTTTATGGACATTTCCTCCAGAAACTTATCCAAACCTCTTTTACACCCAGCTACACTAACAGCTTTTACTACACCCTCCAGTAACGAATTCCTTGACTGCAGTATAGGCACGATCTCTACATGATTTATGCTAGTATTGTATAAAAACAAACAGACACCTATGTGTCTTTATAAAATAGGTATAAACTAGGCGCCTTCCTGCCAGCTTAACCTAGGTACCCTCTTATAAAATTACCCCCTTTGAGGCACATTTCACAGTGGTCAGAACGTCTGAAAAAAAAGCAGGCACATGCAAGTTTAGGCATGATTTCGGAAACGTGGACGTGCCTGATATGCACGTCTATCAAACATCTATATAGATGTCCCCAGGATAGCATTTCAGAACCCGTACATCTAATAGCATAATAGAGTAGTGACTTCAGAGTAGGGTGGCCATCTTCTCTACACTCTGAATGTTTTAAGGTGCAAACAAGCACTTTCTTGATGCCCTTTCATGCCTGGAGCAGGTATAAACATGGACGTGCTTGCAGACATCTCTGAGATTGAATGGGGATGTGCAAGTCCATTGCGCCCCCCTGGACACGCCTGCCCACACTCCTATGGCCACATGGACGTCCCTGCACCGGAGACGTCTGCGAATGTCATTTCTGGAATAATTAAAGAGACGTCTCCATGGTTTTGATGTCCACATGCATGTCTTCAGATGTCCAAATCATGACCAAACCTTTTAAAATGACCTCTTTATTTATTTAATAGTTTTTTTATACCGCGTTATCATTTTAGTCAAAGCAGTTTACATTGTAACTTAAACTTGGTAATGTACATTAAACAGGGACATTGATAACGGATTCTTCCGAGGCAATGGAGGGTTAAGTGACTAGCCCAAGGCCACAAGGAGTGCTAGTGGGAAACAAATCTTGGTCACCAAGCCAGTGCTCTAACCAGTAGGCTACTCCCCTACTCCAGTCTTTGTGTCTGTGTGCCTTTTTTGTATTCTCATAAAGCCCTGAGCTATTTTATGAGAGACCACTTTAGCATGTAAAATGCAGTTCTATATGCTCAACCCCTTATAAAATTACCACTACAGTGTATAATGCCCTCTATAAATGCCTTCTTGACACAACACTAATCCCTTTGCTGTAGTGAAATACAAGGACTTATAGATATTTCTATTTCAGCCTTGGAGGCAGTGAAGCCTATTCCAATCTGTACGTCCTGGCCCGTGTGCGTCCAGTTGGAACCGGACGCACAGAGTAGATGGGATTCTGATCCCGCAGGATCATAACCGTGTCTAGGCCTGTACATGCAGGCCGGGACCTGATTTCCAACGTCCTGCACGTACAGCCCTCTGCCTGGCTAATGCAGTCAGGCTCCTGAATGGAGCCGTGGCGCCATGGCACCACGGCTCCATTCAGGAGTTGCGTCCCGGCCACTTATCACTTTTTTCATTCCCTGCTGCCTGACCCGCGATCTGGCCACCCATGGCCAGGGTCAGGCTGCGAGGAATCTCCTGTATCCCCTCCACCCTTTGCCGCTGCTTGGGCCTGCCATCCCCTGACTTCTAGGGGAACTTATTCCACCTCAGAGGTGGAATAAGTTCCCCGTCTAGTCTGCCAGCTCTGGACGTACAGGGCCAACATCAGAATAGGCCCTGTACATCAGGGGCCGTGGACTGCTGAATGCCCACCCTAACTCTGCCTCCGTACCGCCCCCTTCCCGCTCGTCTAACCTCCCCCTAAAAACTCCTTGTTTGAACGGGGAGCCTTTGGATGGGGACGGCAGGGGGGCTATTCATGCTTCAGAATAGATCCCGGTGTGACTAGCTGAAGTGACTCTGTGATGTCATACACCTGTCTTAATGGCCAGGTAAAAACACTAGTGTTGCATCACACATCTGTAAATGTAAACTCCAGAAAAAATAAACATGAAGTTATCCTCTGTTATCAGGGCTGTATTTAAGATACTGGTGCTCATAGGCAGGACTGAAGGTGAGCAGGTTAGACTGTTACTATGATGCCCTTCTGAAGCGCATGCCCGTAAAAAAAAGGGAGCAGCAGGTCTCTCTTCATGCTGGATATTTGGCACCCCAGGCAATTGCCTATGCATGCATTTGTGCCAGCCTGTTATAATAGCCTTAAAACACTGCAGGTGTTGCTTTATCTGGTTTTTATAGTAGAACACGGGCGTTTGCTTCACTCTGCCCCACAATGCATTCAAGCCAGGTTATGGAAACCAGGTAAAGCTCTTCCTGTTTATAATTGCTCTGTATAGTACTCTCATGGGATCTCTTTTGTTAAACTCAGGTGCTATGATATTAATTGATAATGCACTGGTAGCCATTAATGGTGAGAACACACAGGTACTTGCTAGGATGCATGTTTTTGATGCAGAATATTCATCCGGCATGGCTTTTCCACTTAGGGGCATGTTTACTAAACATTCCTAACGTGCGGGGCCGCGCTAGTGTGCCTGTGCCATATAAGGAGTGGGCGGTTCAGGCAGAAAATAGAAAAAAAACGGTAGTAAGCAACCGGACGTGTGCGCGTCGCGCTAATGTGCGGGGGTCGACATTAGCGCGTGGAAAGGCAAAGTGCTGAGTATACAAAACAACAGAGCCGTGGTACAACGGTGAAGACACTGACCAATGGTGCAGGGGCCATGGGTTCAATCCCCCAGTGTGCGCAACGACAAAGGTCAGCTGAGGCAGTAACTGTAATGATTAAAATTGTTTTAGGAGGCAAATTAATTTGGAACGGCATAAGGCGGCGCACAGTGCTTTTTGGGCGGCATAAGGCGGCACACAGTGCTTTTTGGGCGGCATAAGGCGGCGCACAGTTATATTTGGGCAGCAGAAGGCGGCGCACTGGTCCCCTTGGGCGGCAGAAGGCGGCGCGCTGATAGGCACAAGGCGGCGCGCTGATGCACAAGCACAGGAACAGAGCTACAGCACAATGGTTAAAACACTGACCAATGGTGCAGGGATCAGGGGTTCAACTCCTCACAATGCCCAGTGAAAAATGCCTGCTGAGGCAGTATGTATTATGTTGTGGAGTGCTGTAGGAGGCTGTATAATTTTATTTTGTTATCACTACTAGCAAACGCACTCTCCCAGCATGTTAACATACGGCGGCACATAAGGCACATGTTACAGTGCACTGTTCGCCAAGGCACCCTTGAATGTCCCCTATAGGGCAGCATGTATGTTGCGACACAGGATAATGTATAGTGCACCCTATAGGGATGGCAACCATAAGGTGGCCTACAGGGCGCCCTATGAAGCACCCTCAGAGGCACCTAATGGGTATAGTAAGCTGAGGGTGGTCTTGCCGGCATAGACATATGTACAGTAAATAAAAATAAAGCTGTGGACAGCCCTACCAAAGGGCCCCACTGTGGGTTTGAACCCATGACCTCTGGCTGCACAGGCAGTGATGTAACCATTGCACTACAGCTCCATAGCTGTAAGCAAGCCCCTGGCTGGCTGCAGATAGCCTACACGTCACCTCACAGACAGTCTGCTGGTGTCAACAGGATAGGGTTAGGCACCCGTACCCATGATGCACTGCACATGCAAATTAGCTGTCCGCAGATGGACACAAGATGGGGAATGCACCCCCACAGCACCTCGGCCCTGTTGGGGGAAGTGACCGGGTGCACCCACACAGCACCTTGGCCTAGTAGGGGGCACTGACCGGGTGTTTTACTGGCACAGAGTAGCCACACACCGTTACATCGTGCGGGTACTGTGCTCACCCTGAGTGTGCAATGAGGTGGCCAGGACCAGGTCAACAACACCTGCCATGGCTGATGGAGGCCAAGCGGGCGTTCCAAAGCAGTATTAATGTGTAAGATAGCTAGTTTCTGCACAAACACCATGGATATCCACCCCCAGTGGCAAACATGGTCCCCATCAAGGGATCCACACTCTACCTCCCTGCAAAGGTGGCAGTAGAGGGCAACACCACCCCCCCCCACACAGGCAGGCATCTCCATACACAACCATAACACAATAGCAGACAGACATAAGCCCAGGGTATGGTAAGCTGCACTCCACCACCAGATATTCCCCTGCAGCAAGTCAACAGCCACTGCACCCTGCAAGCCATTATAGCAAGACATTTACCAGCTACAAACAGTCTGCTGGTTAGTCCATAGTGCATGTTCCCAATGGAGATGCATGCACCCAGAACTGGGCTGTCTGCATACACAGCAAGCAGATAGATCAGTGACTGGGCCCCAAAGAGAAACCCATATCTATCACATGACAGAACTACTATACAGCACTATGGGGGGGCCTAGCCATGCTGTGGTCACTGCACAGTCAGGGTGAGCGTGATCCCCCAGAAGGACATGCTTTGGCCACCCTGTCTGTGTAGGTGGTGGCCGGACACTACAATATCCCAGCCAATGTCCCTGCCAGGGCCCTATGCCCAGTGCAGATGCATCCTGGCCACTCCACCCTGCCCTGGCTATACCCATGGTACCTTGCACCTCATTATGCACATTGGCTGGCCAATACTGGCAACAGTGCTGGCAGTGTGGGCTGTTGAAGGGGCTTGCAGCCAACACCCACTGTATAGACAGACACACACTTCCACACCTCTGCCATCATGGTGCTACGATTGAGGGGGTAAGTAGCCTTGCCCACCAAACCGGTCCTGAGCACGGCAAGGCATGGATATGGTACGCATTACAGCTGGTGGTCACTCCCCAGGGTGGTAAGCACCGTCAGAGGCCAGGCCTGGAGCATGCCCCGCAAACACCTAACAGATTGTTTGGATGGGGTCAACTAGCAGTATGTACGTCACGTATGGATATCTGCCTGCCTGTGCTCCTAGCAAACGTCTCAGAGCTGTGTACCGTATACCTCAGGTGTAGGGTGACATTGGTAAGTTATGCAAGTGCTCGTTTTGGGTGCTGCATGCACAGTCCAATGTTCTGCCTTTCCAGGAGACATTGGCCAATGGGGCCTGTGGGTGTGGGTGTGTCTGCCCTTGATGGCTGCTGCTTTACGGCACAGATTCCCAACTCCAGTCCAGGTTTGCATCACACTGTTCGGGTTTTCCTGCTATCCCTCATGAATATGCATGGGCTACATCTACATGCCATGGGGGTGGTGCATAGATATACAGCACAGGCATTTGTATGAGTGTCAGCATGGAACCTGACTGGTGTGTGGCCCACCAGGACTGCATTTGGGTGATTCTGCTCTAGGTACTGCCCCTGTTCATGGTGTCTGTGCTCAGTGGGGTAAAAGATAGATGTCTTACCATTGCATATGTCCCTGCCATGAAAGGTGTGTCCTTACTATCACTGTTTAGTTGTGGGAAAAATATGTGGGCATGATTGGCAGTAGCCCCAGCTGGGCTTTGAACCTGTGACGACCTTCTGTTCTTGCATGTATTGTCTGTGTGCACTGCACCACTGTGTAGCCACAGATTGGTTGGATTCCCTGGACTGTCCATGACTGTGGATCCGGCAGGGCCTGTCTGTTGCAGTGGACTGTGCCAGCCTGCACATGGCTAGGCCTCTGTCTTCTGTGGTTAGCAGCCACTGCCCCCTGCACCACATGTACTTGTCTGCCAACATGCTGGCATGAACTTCTCTCAGAAAAAGCAGTTGATCTGATTGCAATGTGGCAGTACGGGACTGCATTTGGGGGACTTGGCTGTAGGTAATGCCCATTGTTGTGGTGTGTGTGCGGTGTTGGGTAAAATATGGGTGTTTTCCCCATGCTTATGTTCCCTGCACTACAGGGGTGTCTGTGCTATCTTTATTTAGTGGTGGGTAAAATATAGGGACTGGGCTGGCAGGTGCCCCAGCTGGGTTTTGAACCTCTGCCCTCTGGTCCTAGAGGTAATGACTCTATCCGCTGTACCACACTTTGGCCACAGAGACAGTGCAGCCCCTGGAGGCAGTAAGCCTGGCAGGATGGAGTCACAAACTCTGCTCTACTCATTTTTACTGTGGGCATATGCACCCTGTCTGGTGACAAACGTGCACATAAACACCAGAAATGACCACGGGAAAATGGGGGAGAAAATATCACCACGCTGGGCGACAGTGGTATTAATGGGCAACCATAGCAAACACCCCGAGGAAAGCTCCAAAAACGGAAATGTTTTTCGGAAGAGTCTCCACTCCGTGGACCCTTCCAATATTCATCTCTTTTTTCTGGAGCTTTGCTGGGTGTGTTTTGTATATTTGCCCATCACTATAACTGTTCCCCAGCTGGATTACTATTTATAATAGTTTTGTTGTGGTCATTTTCAGGTTCTATTTGCAATTTTGTTCTGTGCACATATATCACACTGCTCACGTGTTTTAGGTTTCCCCGGTGTTCCTGTACATTGCTGACGGAAATGGTTTCTCTTCCCTTTAAATGCCCTCTACCGCGAGGGTTTCACTCGCGCTAATTTTTACATGGAAATTCGGGCCCGATACTGTGCAGGGAGCCTCTCCCCTCCCACTCTCCACCCGTTGACCCCGTCCCTCCGCCCCTCCGGAGCCTTCCTCCGCCCTCTTTTAGCCGTTCCACGCCTCTATCGGACATTTGCGGGCCCGCACTTGTACGGGGCCCGTTAGTGTGCCGCTTACCTGTGCGGGGGTGACACGCACATGTGCGGGGCGTTTAAACGTGTTTCTGCGCGTTTAAATGCCGCGTTGCCGTGCGCTATTTTGCGGCGCGCAGATTTGCGGACTTTAGTAAACATGCCCCTTAGTGATTACCCAATCTCCAGGAACAAGCAGGAATAAGTCCTCACATATGGGTACGTCAGTACCGACGGAGCCCGAGCGGGAAAACTCCTCAGCTTCCCAGAAGGAAAGCTTTTGGGGCCTCCCACTGCGCATGCGCGCTGCCTTCCCGCCTTCCTGACCAACTCTCCTCAGTTCTTCTTTTTCCGCGGAGCCAGCAGGTCGTGTTCCTGTCACCGCTGAAGAAGTTGTTATTTTAATTTATTTCTTTGGCCGCGTGTCTGCCTTCCCCGATTCCAGACCGGTACCGCCGATCTTTTTTCCTTTATTTAAAAAAAAAAAAAAATCTTCTTTTTTTTTTCCTCACTTGGTGTGTTAGTTCTGTGAGGCCTTTAGGCCTTCACTAATTCTCCCTCATGGAGAAACAAGCCTCTGGGTTTAAAAAATGCACCAAGTGCAGCGGTACTATTTCAGTCACAGACACCCATGAATGGTGTCTTAAATGTTTGGGGCCTGACCATTCCATTCCGGATTGCCCATCCTGTTCTTTGATGTCTAAACGTGGCTTACAGAACCGGGCAGCCAAGTTTCACATGCTGTTTTCTACAGATACTCCAGCATCGACATCTTCCAGGTCTTCCTCTCCTGATGGATCTCAGGTAACCAAACATTCCTCTGGCAGGTCCTCAAAGGGCAAATCTCCCTCTAAGTATTGAGATACCCCTGGGCTTGACCCTGAGGACCCTGCCCCAGCCAAACAACCCCGGCGGGAAGCTCCGGCTTCCAAAGCTCCTCCTATGGGGTTACAGGTTGACATCGATGGCACGGCCTTGACCGATCACCTGTTAGACTGTTCTGGGGTACCGGCTCAATCATCCAGTACCGACATCCAGACAGTCCATGGATCATACAGTTCAATCCATGCAGCAGGCCATTTTGGCTTTTATTAAGGCTGCGACGCCCTCGGTACCGCACCCTGCGGTACCGACTCCGGTTCCGGTACCACAACCGATACCGGTACCCATGCCTTCCACATCGACCAGGATACCGATTCCGGTTCCCGGTTCTGGGGTTTTTCCCGATACCGATCCGGTTCCGGGTACCCCCGCTGTCGATACCGGTCGATACGCTTATCGATCCCTGGAAGCAAACAGACGATACTTTGAGTCTTCTGATGATCCTGATTCATCAGATGACTCTGCTGAAGTATCCCTTACTCTACCTGAGGAGCCCTCTTCTCCAAAGAGGAGAATGTCTCCTCCAGAGGATTTATCCTTTCAAGACTTCATCATTGAAGTAGCTAAAGGTCTTTCTATTTCTGTATCCTCTGATAAAGAACCTAGAGCAAAAAAGTTAGACATTTTAGGATACTCTAAGGTTCCCAAAGAGGCAGTCACCCTGCCCATCCATGAAATTCTTCAAGATCACATGATGGACTTATGGGAGACTCCTCTCACCCTATCTCCACATTCTCGTCGTCTGGACACCATGTATCGTGTCCCCCCTTCTCCTGGGTTTCAGAAAACTCAGCTCCCGCACCACTCCATTGTGATGCAGTCAGCTATGAAAAGGATCAAGAGTACTAAAAGACACTCTTCTACTCCCCCAGGAAGAGAATGTAGGACTCTGGATGCTTTTGGAAGAAAAATCTTCCAAGCAAGTATGCTTATTGCCAGAATCAACTCATACAGCCTCTATATGGGCATGTTTCTGAAGGAAATTGCATTTAAAATACACCATTTTCTCTCCTTTATCCCAGAGGATAGAAAGGAGGAGTTCCTTCTTCTGCTGAAGCATACCCAAGATATTTCAAAGTTCTCCAACAGAGCAGCCTTTGACTCCTTTGAAGGTGCTAGCAGAGCCTCAGGTATTGCCATAGCGGCTCGCAGAATTGCTTGGCTCCAGGCCTCTAACCTTGAACCCTGGGTCCAGGATGGGTTGGGAAATTTGCCCTGTACGGGTGAGAATCTGTTTGGTAAGGAGTGGCAAATCAAAGCCACTCAAATGGATGCAGAAAATGCTGCTTTAGATAGACTTTCTAAGTCTACCTCTACCCCTGTCAAGAAGAAATCTTTCAAAAAGCCTTTCTACAAGAAGGCCAGATTTGCCACAAATACTGGCCAACAATCTTCTGCAGCTCGCTTTGCTCCTAAGAGTCAGCAGCCTAAACAGGCCAGGGCAAAACATGCAGGGGCTGCTACAGCCCAACAGTCCCAACCCCCTCAGGGTTTTTGACTTAAAACTAGAGAACTTAACCTTTCTGGCTCTAAAACATCCAGAACCTCTCACCATTTCAGGAAGGTTAACTCATTTTGCTCCCAGATGGGAGCAAATCACATCAGAGCAATGGACCCTCTCTATCATCAGAGAGGGCTACAAACTACATTTCTCCAACCTTCCTCCCCATACCATGGTGAGAAGTTTCAATTCTCCCCCATCTCTCCTAGACCTGTTGGGTCAGGAGGTGACCACTCTTCTCGCCCAAAAGGCAATAGAAGAGGTTCCTCTTCCTCAACAAGGGTCAGGTTTTTACTCCCCTTATTTTCTCATTCCCAAGAAAACAAGGGGGGTACAGACCCATTTTGGATTTCAGAGAATTGAACAAATTTCTATACAGGGAGAAATTCAAGATGCTTTCTCTAGGCACTCTCCTTCCATACCTACAGAGTCAGGACTGGCTTTTTCTCTAGATCTCAAGGATGCGTACACACATATACTCATCCATCCATCCCACAGAAAATTCCTACGGTTTCTGTTCCAGGGACAACACTTCCAATACAGAGTACTTCCCTTCGGTCTAGCCTCTGCTCCAAGGGTATTTACCAAATGCATGGCAATAGTAGCTGCATTCCTACGCACCCTGGGAATTTTTGTTTTCCCATACCTGGACGACTGGCTCATCCGAGCTCCGTCTCAGTCCGAGGCTCAGACTTCCCTGGATCGCACCAGGCGAATTCTACAGTATCTGGGACTTGTGATCAATCTGCCAAAGTCCCAACTCACCCCTACTCAATCCCTAGAATTCATAGGGGCCTGGTTGGATACCACCACCGCAAGGGCCTATCTACCTCAGGCCCGTTGCCAACGTCTAGTGCACTTAGCCTCTCAGACTCAGTCCAGAAGCCACTTGACTGCCAGAGAGATGCTACAACTATTAGGCCACATGGCCTCCACAGTGCATGTGGTGCCTTATGCTCGCCTACATATGAGAGCAGCTCAATGGACTTTATCCACCCAGTGGACCCAAGCATCAGGAGCTCTCTCAGACCAAATAGCAAACTCCAATCGTCTCTTTTGGTCTCTCCAATGGTGGATATCCACTCAAAATCTGTTGTTGGGGGCCCCCTTTCAACCATTGTTGCCCCAAGCAACCCTCACAACAGATGCCTCCCAAACAGGTTGGGGGGCTCATCTCCAAGATCTCTCCACTCAGGGCACTTGGTCTCCACAGGAGACCACCCTTCATATCAACCACTTGGAACTTCGAGCAATCTTTCTAGCTCTCAAAGTTTTTCATACCCTCCTCAGCAACATGACAGTCCTTATTCACACGGACAATCAAGTAGCCATGTTTTACATAAACAAACAACGAAGCTCTAAGATTATGGGCCTTCGCCAGAGAGCATCAAATCCATCTCCTGGCAGTATATCTTCCAGGAATCCAAAACTCTTGGGCAGACAGACTCAGTCGAGTTCTGCTTCCATACGAATGGTCCCTGCACATGGATCAGGTACTCAGAATCTTCCAGAAATGGGGAACCCCGGACATAGACCTCTTTGCAAGTCCGTGGAATGCCAAACTTCCCCGGTTCTGTTCCAGAATTCCGTGTCAGGGAGTTCAGACCAAGGATGCCTTCCTCCTGCATTGGGGTCAGGGTTTCCAGTATATGCCTTTCCACCCATTCCTTTGATTCCCAAGACTCTGTTCAAACTTCAGAGGGATCAAGGGTCCATGATCCTCATAGCTCCACGGTGGCCACGCCAAGTGTGGTACCCTCTACTTCTGCATCTCTCCCAAGCCCCCTCCCTGGACTTGGGAGCGGCTCCAGACCTTCTGTCTCAAGAAGAGGGGACTTTGTGGCACCCAAACCCCAAGTCCCTTCACCTCAGAGCTTGGTTACTGAAGGCCTAGACCTTCAACACTTCAATCTTTCGCAGCAAGTGAAGGATATCCTACATGCCTCTGGGAAACCTTCCACCAGGCGTTCTTACGCTTTTAAATGGAAAAGATTTTCCATTTGGTGTGCTCAAAAGGGTCTTAACCCTCTGGCACCCCCATTGAATTCTCTTTTGGAATATCTCCTGCATCTTTCCAATGCAGGACTCAAAACAAATTCAGTAAGAGTCCATTTGAGTGCTATTGCGGCATCACTTAAGCCCATCAATGGACAACCTGTTTCCTCTCATCCTCTTATTGCAAGATTCATGAGAGGCTTAACTTTAACTAAACCTCCCATTCGACCTCCTCCGGTGGCATGGGACTTAAACTTGGTTCTTGGTCAGCTTATGAAGCCACCTTTTGAACCCTTAGCCACTATCTCCTTGAAATTTCTTTCCTGGAAGGTTATTTTCCTCATTGCAGTCACTTCAGCTCGCCGCATCAGTGAACTGCAGGCCTTAGTGGCTAATCCACCTTACACAAGGTTCCATCATGATAAGGTAGTCCTTAGGACAAATCCTCACTTTATGCCTAAAGTGGTCTCACCTTTTCATCTTAATCAAGAGGTTTATTTACCTGTCTTTTTTCCAGCTCCTCATGCATCCAATGCAGAGAGGAACCTTCATACTCTAGACTGTAAAAGAGCTCTTGCCTTTTACCTCCACAGGACACAGCAACATCAAAAGTCTTCTCAGCTTTTTGTTGCTTTTGATCCTTCTCATTTAGGACATCCAGTCTCCAAAAGAACACTCTCCAATTGGATTGCTCAGTGTATCTCTTTTGCTTACCAGAGTAAGAACCTTTCTCTGGAGGGCCATGTCACCGCTCACAACGTGAGGGCCATGGCCACCTCTATGGCTCATCTAAACTCTGTGTCCATTGACCAGATCTGTCGAGCAGCCACCTGGGCCTCGGTTCATACCTTTACAGCCCATTACTGTTTGGACAAGGACTCCCGCCGGGATGCCTTGCTTGATCAGGTTGTCCTCAGACACCTGTTCCATTCTTGAACAACTCCAGCCTACCTTCCCTGAATGGATGCCTGAGATCCATAGGAAGATGAAGAACCTTTCAGGGTCTCATACCCTTTAGGGGATCTCCCGGGCATCTTAGCTAGTGAGTCCCCATATGTGAGGACTTGTTCCTGGAGATAGCACAGTTACTTACCTGTAACAGGTGATCTCTGGGAACAGCAGGAATTAGTCCTCACAACCCACCCACCTCCCCTAGGAGTTGTATCTCTCTCTCTCTTCCTTTCCTCTCTCTATTGTCTCAGCTATAAACTCGAACTGAGGAGAGTTGGTCAGGAAGGCGGGAAGGCAGCGCGCATGCGCAGTGGGAGGCCCCAAAAGCTTTCCTTCTTGGAAGCTGGGGAGCTTTCCCGCTCGGGCTCCGTCGGTACCGACGTACCCATATGTGAGGACTAATTCCTGCTGTTCCCAGAGATCACCTGTTACAGGTAAGTAACTGTGCTTTCTCAATCCTGCTGCATTGAGCACTGGGGCAGTGCTTTTACACAACTAAAATTATAGATGCTGATTTTTTGGGACCATAGCATCTCGCTTTATCTGGAGGAGCAATATCACTTTGTGTGTCATATTCTGTGATGCATTAATCGATTTGGATACTTGCAGGTGGATAATATCTTCAAAATCAGTCATTATCCGTATTATATTTCCATAGAAGAATTTTAAATATTCCTAAACCTAGGATGGAAAGGTTTGTTCACAATGGAAAATATGAATTAGCTTGTACAAAGATGAGTACACTGAAAATGCTCTAAAATAATGAATATTTTCCGTTTATTATTGTAAACTGGTAGTTCAAGCTCGATGTATATGAGTCCAAGAATGACCTGTGATTCTGCTTTTCCTTTCCTCCTGCCTGATCACAACTTAGGGGCATGTTTACTAAACATTCCTAACGTGCGGGGCCGCGCTAGTGTGCCTGTGCCATATAAGGAGTGGGCGGTTCAGGCAGAAAATAGAAAAAAAACGGTAGTAAGCAACCGGACGTGTGCGCGTCGCGCTAATGTGCGGGGGTCGACATTAGCGCGTGGAAAGGCAAAGTGGCGCGCTGCTGAGTATACAAAACAACAGAGCTGTGGTACAACGGTGAAGACACTGACCAATGGTGCAGGGGCCATGGGTTCAATCCCCCAGTGTGTGCAACGACAAAGGTCAGCTGAGGCAGTAACTGTAATGATTAAAATTGTTTTAGGAGGCAAATTAATTTGGAACGGCATAAGGTGGCGCACAGTTATTTATGGGCGGCATAAGGCGGCGCACAGTTATTTTTGGGCAGCAGAAGGCGGCGCACTGGTCCCCTTGGGCGGCAGAAGGCGGCGCGCTGATAGGCACAAGGCGGCGCGCTGATGCACAAGCACAGGAACAGAGCCACAGCACAATGGTTAAAACACTGACCAATGGTGCAGGGGTCAGGGGTTCAACTCCTCACAATGCCCAGTGAAAAATGCCTGCTGAGGCAGTATGTATGATGTTGTGGAGTGCTGTATAATTTTATTTTGTTATCACTACTAGCAAACGCACTCTCCCAGCATGTTAACATACGGCGGCCCATAAGGCACATGTTACAGTGCACTGTTCGCCAAGGCACCCTTGAATGTCCCCTATAGGGCAGCATGTATGTTGCGACACAGGAGAATGTATAGTGCACCCTATAGGGATGGCAACCATAAGGTGGCCTACAGGACGCCCTATGAAGCACCCTCAGAGGCACCTAATGGGTATAGTAAGCTGAGGGTGGTCTTGCCGGCATAGACATATGTACAGTAAATAAAAATAAAGCTGTGGACAGCCCTACCAAAGGGCCCCACTGTGGGTTTGAACCCATGACCTCAGGCTGCACAGGCAGTGATGTAACCATTGCGCTACAGCTCCATAGCTGTAAGCAGGCCCCTGGCTGGCTGCAGATAGCCTACACGTCACCTCACAGACAGTCTGCTGGTGTCAACAGGATAGGGTTAGGCCACCCATACCCATGATGCACTGCACATGCAAATTAGCTGTCCGCAGATGGACACAAGATGGGGAATGCACCCCCACAGCACCTCGGCCCTGTTGGGGGAAGTGACCGGGTGCACCCACACAGCACCTTGGCCTAGTAGGGGGCACTGACCGGGTGTTTTACAGGCACAGAGTAGCCACACACCGTTACATCGTGTGGGTACTGTGCTCACCCTGAGTGTGCAATGAGGTGGCCAGGACCAGGTCAACAACACCTGCCATGGCTGATGGAGGCCAAGCGGGTTTTCCAAAGCAGTGTTAATGTGTAAGATAGCTAGTTTCTGCACAAAGACCATGGATATCCCTGTCTGCCGCTATCAGGCGCACCCCCCCCCAGTGGCAAACATGGTCCCCATCAAGGGATCCACACTCTACCTCCCTGCAAAGGTGGCAGTAGAGAGCAACATCAACCCCAGTCCTGCTGAGGAACACCACCCCACCCCCCAGGCAGGCAGGCAGCTCCATTCACAGCCATAACACAATAGCAGACAGACATAAGCCCAGGGTATGGTAAGCTGCACTCCACCACCAGATATTCCCCTGCAGCAAGCCAACAGCCACTGCACCCTGCAAGCCATTATAGCAAGACATTTACCAGCTACAAACAGTCTGCTGGTTAGTCCATAGTGCATGTTCCCAATGGAGATACATACACAGCAAGCAGATAGATCAGTGACTGGGCCCCAAAGAAAAACCCATATCTATCACATGAGAGAACTACTATACAGCACTATGGGGAGGCCTAGCCATGCTGTGGTCACTGCACAGTCAGGGTGAGCGTGATCCCCCAGAAGGACATGCTTTTGCCACCCTGTCTGTATAGGTGGTGGCCGGACACTACAATATCCCAGCCAATGTCCCTGCCAGGGCCCTATGCCCAGTGCAGATGCATCCTGGCCACTCCACCCTGCCCTGGCTATACCCATGGTACCTTGCACCTCATTATGCACATTGGCTGGCCAATACTGGCAACAGTGCTGGCAGTGTGGGCTGTTGAAGGGGCTTGCAGCCAACACCCACTGTATAGACCAGTATAGACAGACACACACTTCCACACCTCTGCCATCATGGTGCTACGATTGAGGGGGTAAGTAGCCTTGCCCACCAAACCGGTCCTGAGCACGGCAAGGCATGGATATGGTACGCATTACAGCTGGTGGTCACTCCCCAGGGTGGTAAGCACCATCAGAGGCCAGGCCTGGAGCATGCCCCGCAAACACCTAACAGATTGTTTGGATGGGGTCAACTAGCAGTATGTACGTAACGTATGGATATCTGCCTGCCTGTGCTCCTAGCAAACGTCTCAGAGCTGTGTACCGTATACCTCAGGTGTAGGGTGACATTGGTAAGTTATGCAAGTGCTCGTTTTGGGTGCTGCATGCATGGTCCAATGTTCTGCCTTTCCAGGAGACATTGGCCAATGGGGCCTGTGGGTGTGGGTGTGTCTGCCCTTGATGGCTGCTGCTTTACGGCACAGATTCCCAACTCCAGTCCAGGTTTGCATCACACTGTTCGGGTTTTCCTGCTATCCCTCATGAATATGCATGGGCTACATCTACATGCCATGGGGGTGGTGCATAGATATACAGCACAGGCATTTGTATGAGTGTCAGCATGGAACCTGACTGGTGTGTGGCCCACCAGGACTGCATTTGGGTGATTCTGCTCTAGGTACTGCCCCTGTTCATGGTGTCTGTGCTCAGTGGGGTAAAAGATAGATGTCTTACCATTGCATATGTCCCCGCCATGAAAGGTGTGTCCTTACTATCACTGTTTAGTTGTGGGAAAAATATGTGGGCAGGATTGGCAGTAGCCCCAGCTGGGCTTTGAACCTGTGACCTTCTGTTCTTGCATGCACTGTCTGTGTGTACTGCACCACTGTGTAGCCACAGATTGGTTGGATTCCCTGGACTGTCCATGACTGTGGATCCGGCAGGGCCTGTCTGTTGCAGTGGACTGTGCCAGCCTGCACATGGCTAGGCCTCTGTCTTCTGTGGTTAGCAGCCACTGCCCCCTGCACCACATGTACTTGTCCGCCAACATGCTGGCATGAACTTCTCTCAGAAAAAGCAGTTGACCTGATTGCAATGTGGCAGTACGGGACTGCATTTGGGGGACTTGGCTGTAGGTAATGCCCATTGTTGTGGTGTGTGTGTGCGGTGTTGGGTAAAATATGGGTGTTTTCCCCATGCTTATGTTCCCTGCACTACAGGGGTGTCTGCGCTATCTTTATTTAGTGGTGGGTAAAATATAGGGACTGGGCTGGCAGGTGCCCCAGCTGGGTTTTGAACCTCTGCTCTCTGGTCCTAGAGGTAATGACTCTGTCCGCTGTACCACACTTTGGTCACAGAGACAGTGCAGCCCCTGGAGGCAGTAAGCCTGGCAGGATGGAGTCACAAACCCTGCTCTACTCATTTTTACTGTGGGCATATGCACCCTGTCTGGTGACAAACGTGCACATAAACACCAGAAATGACCACGGGAAAATGGGGGAGAAAATATCACCATGCTGGGCGACAGTGGTATTAATGGGCAACCATAGCAAACACTCCGAGGACAGCTCCAAAAACGGAAATGTTTTTCGGAAGAGTCTCCGCTCCGTAGACCCTTCCAATATTCATCTCTTTTTTCTGGAGCTTTGCTGGGTGTGTTTTGTATATTTGCCCATCACTATAACTGTTCCCCAGCTGGATTACTATTTATAATAGTTTTGTTGTGGTCATTTTCAGGTTCTATTTGCAATTTTGTTCTGTGCACATATATCACACTGCTCACGTTTTTTAGGTTTCCCCGGTGTTCCTGTACATTGCTGACGGAAATGGTTTCTCTTCCCTTTACATGCCCTCTACCGCGAGGGTTTCACTCGCGCTAATTTTTACATGGAAATTCGGGCCCGATACTGTGCGGGGAGCCTCTCCCCTCCCACTCTCCACCCATTGACCCCGTTCCTCCGCCCCTCCGGAGCCTTCCTCCGCCCTCTTTTAGCCGTTCCACCCCTCTATCGGACATTTGCGGGCCCGCACTTGTACGGGGCCCGTTAGTGTGCCGCGTACCTGTGCGGGGGTGACACGCACGTGTGCGGGGTGTTTAAACGCGTTTCTGCGCGTTTAAATGCCGCGTTGCCGTGCGCTATTTTGCGGCGCGCAGATTTGCGGACTTTAGTAAACATGCCCCTTATTGCAAAAGAGAAGCTGTGGTAAGAGTTTCTAAATTTAAAAATTACAATTTTAAATTTGGATCCAGCTTCAATGGCTGAAATATGATATAGTTCACAGATTATTAAAAGTAGATCTGCAATCATTAAAATATTCTGTAATACCTGAAGATTGGCGAATGGCCAATGTAACACCAATTTTTAAAAAGGGTTCCAGGAGTGATCTGGGAAACTGCAGTCCTGTGAGCCTGACGTTGGTACCGGGCAAAATGGTAGAAACCATTATAAAGAACAAAATTACTGAACATGCATATAGTCATGGTTTAATGGGCAAAGCCCACATGGCTTTAGCAAAGGAAGGTCTGTCTTACTAATGTGTTATATTTTTTTGAAGGTGTGAATAAACAGGTATACAAAGGCGAGCCGTCAATATAGTGTTTCTGAATTTTCAGAAAGCCTTTGACAAGGTCCCTCATGAGATACTCTTGGCAAAATTAGAAAGTAATGGGATAGGAAGTAGTGTTCTATTGTGGATAAGGAACTGGTTAAAAGATAGAAAGCAGAGGGTAGGGCTAAATGGCCACTTTTCCCAATGGAGAAAGGTGAATAGTGGAGTATCCCAGGCATCTGTGCTAACCTCTAAAGACTTCTTTAATTAATTTTCCTCTTCCCACCCTGTCCTGAGAGGTTCTTGACAGTTCAATGAGCAGAAAACGTCTTAATAACACTGCGAACTGTAGATACAGGAATCTCAAGGTCTTTGGAGATAACCTTTTACTCCTTTGATGTTTGTGATAATGGATTTTCTGACGGTCTCAGGCAGCTCTCTTGTCTTCATCATTGTGAAAATGGAACAGAGAATGAATGTGGCCATATTGAACATTAGAACCATCATTTGTTGGTTGATTCAAATTATTTGAGTACTGACAATTGATTACAGGTGTGTCTAATTTTATTGCAATGGGAATGTGGTTCTTCTGTTCAAACTGATTTGAATTGTTTATAAGGGTGCCAGTAATCGTGTCCTACCAATAAAGATACCTATTCTCACAAGCATTCACGCTGTCAACAGCAAAACAATTATTATTTTTAGACTAATGTTTGTATGAGAACTTTACTCCTACCACAGACCGTGTCCTCACACAGACATCAGTCTGACAAAAATAATTGTTTTGCTGTCGTCAGTGTAAACGCTCGTGAGAATATGTCTCTTTATTGGTAGTATTGTATGGGCCAGACCTTTTCTTTGGGATACATTGGCTTGGTGATAATAATCATGCCCTGGCAATGTCCTAGTTTTTATACAATTTCCATTTTTAATTGGTCTTGTTTTATTTGATTCTTTTATGTGTCAAATATGTGTGCATATATAATCCAAAGCCATTACACTGGCCACTTCTCTTTAGGAGCTATTGGTCAATACGGCTTTTCATTTTTATTTGAGGCATTTATATACCTCCCATATGTGATAATGAAATCTAGGCAGGTTACAGTCAGATACTTTATATATTCCCTTGTCCCTGAGGAGCTCACAGTCTATGCACACCTGAGGCAATGGAGGGTTAGGTAACTTGCCAAGGCCACAAGGAGCGCCTATAGGACTAGTGATCCCAGTCCCTCCATCCCTAGGTTGAACTGCAGGGGTGCCAATAATGACCACAACTGTTCTTATTTCCATCTCAGTAGTTGGAACCAGGAATGGGATTTGGAACAATGAGCCTTCATTTGCTACTACCCATAAATTAAAAAAAAAATTCAGTCCCTCTTCTCAGCATACCCAGTCTTCCAGAGTCCTGCAATTGTGGACCCTGAATCTGGCTACCAGTGTTGTCTCTCACTAGTGACTCCCATTACCCCCTTCCCCCCAGGGACTGCTAATACTGTCTCTGCAGGAAACCAAGGAGTGGAATTCCCAACTTGAGAACTGAACTGGGGATCTTCATGGTGCAGTACCTGATACTTGATCTGCTGCACTGCATATTTTATTTCTTGCATTTAAATTCTGTTCATTTTTTTGCATTGTAGAGGTATTTCTTGTTCTTTTATGCTTATTGACTACTGATATGTTCAAGGAAAGGAGGGGAAATAGAAGCATTTAGATATGTGGAGGGGCATTTTAGAAAGGGCGTCCAAGTGCATTCTGGAACACCTAAGCAAGAACGTCCGAAAAGAAAGCAGGCACGTCGAGGCACAGACATGATTTCAGAAACGTGGATGTGCTCGATATAGAGTTCTGTGGGGGCATCTACCTAGGCATCCCCAGAATAGCATTTGAGAACTTGGATGTCTAGGAATAGCTTAATGGTTAGAGATATGAGCTAGGACCGGGGAAGCCAGCATTCAAATCCCACTGCTGCTATCAATGTGACTGTGCTGAGTACTGGGGATGGTGGAGTGTTATCTTGTCAACACCCTTTGGATGTTTTACCGCTGAAATGAGCACTTTCCTGATGCGTATTCATGCATGGGGCAGTCTAAATGTAGACGTGACTCTGGACATTCAGGACATTTCTGAGATCAGGCAGTGACGTCCAGGTTCCTAGGAATGCCCCAGCAGCGACTCCACCCTCATTTCGACTTGTACATCCTCACGCTGGGGGCATACACAGATCTGGCTTCTAAAATGGCTCTGGAGACATCTGTAGACGTCTCTATCCCCATTTTCAGACATCTAAAGCACGACTAGGGCTTCCAAAATAACCTCTTTAGTAAAGTTCCAAGAAGCCAGTAGTTTAAATAGGATAAGAAACTTGACTACAAGGACTGATACAGAATTAATGAGAGGAATGCTCAGAGGAAATGTGAGGTGTTACTTTTTTACTGGGAGGGTGGTTGATACTTGAAAGAGCCTACAAGTAGAGGTGATAGAATTCAATCGTACTTGAGGCAATCGATGGTATGAGTATGGGAGGAATGACTCAAGACTAGTGTCAGCAGGGACAACTGGGAAGACTAGTAGGCCATATTGCCAACATCTTCTATGTTGCTATATAACTATGATGCCTTCCAGTTCTTATTTAACATAGATTAGCCTATCATATCATTATAAAAATTACTGACAGCTTTAGTTAGACATCTGGTCTTTTTATATTTCATTTTCAATTTATATGCCGCTTTCTTCCAGGGGACCCAGAGTGGCTTACAACATAGGAAAGATCTGTTAGGCAAAGGTTTAGTTATACAAAATTGCACAGAATAAGAAATTAATTGTGAGTGACTATTAGGTACGGTATTGGAGATAATGACTGATTCAACTTTAACTTCTAAGTCTCAAATTAATAATGTTGTTTGCACTGCTTTTTGTAAGATGCAGGTTATTTGCAAATTGAAATTACGGTTACAGCCAGAACTGTTTAGATGCTTGGTGCAAGCAATAATACTTCCATATTTTGATTGTTTTAATATGATTTATTTGGATTTACCAGCAAAATACATTAATGTGTTGCAAATTTTGCAAAATGCTGCCACTTTCCTAATATATGGTCTTCAGAAATTTGACTACGTTTCTGCTTATCTTCGAGTATTGCATTGGCTTTCGGTTAAACAGCTGAGTGAGTTTAAGGGGTATGTTTACTAAACCGCGCAATTGTGTGGGGCGCACTTGAGCGTGCGCTAAGGTACCTAATAGTGCGCTAATAGTGTGTTTTGTGCCCCGCACACGTGCGCGCTGCACTAACGGGCCCGCACAAGTGTGCGGTGCGCTGATGTGCGATAGAGGCGTGGAAAGGCATTTCGAGGGCGGAGGAAGGCTCCCGAGGGGCGGAGGGACGGGGTCAATGGGTGGAGAGTGGGAGGGGAGAGGCTCCCCGCACAGGAGCGGCGCTGAAATTCAACTAAAAAAATACCGCGAGTGAAAACCTCGCGTTAGAGCTGATTTAAAGGGAAGAGAAACCATTTCTGTCAGCAATGTACAGCAAAACCAGGGAAACCTACAAAACGTGAGCAGTGTGATACATGTGCACAGAACAAAATAGCAAATAAAAATTGAAAACGACCACAACAAAATTCTAATAAATTATAATCCAGCTGGGCAATAGTGATAGTCATGGAAAACATCAAAAATCACTCCCAAGAAAGCTCCAAAAAAGAAATATGAATTTTAGAAGGGTCTACGCTCCGTCCCCATACAAGGTGAATGATCCCACAGTGAAATTGTGCAGAGCAGGGTTTATGACTCCTGTGGCAAGGTTTCCTATCTCCAGGGACTGCACTGTCTCTGTGGCCACAGTGTGGAGCAGTGAACACAGACAGTCTGTTGAGGAGCCAAACATCACCTGTTCAAGTCCCAGTTGGGGTTCCTGCAAACCCAATCCCCATATTTTACCCACCACTAAACCATGATAGTAAAGACCAACCTTTTTTGCAGATAACATAAGCATGGTCCAAACACCTCTATTTTACCCTACAGAGCACAGACACCAGAAACATGCGCATTACCTAGACCACAGTCCCCTCAATGCAGTCCTGGAGGGCCACATATCATTTAGCTGTGATGCTGTCAGCAATATAAGGCCATGTCAGCATGGTGGCAGAGGGGTACCATTGGTGGAGGAGGCAGTGGCTGCTGCCCACAGCAGATGGTGGCCTAGCCCCCTTCACGTGGGTGCAGTGCCCTCCAACAGACAGGCTCTGTCTGACAAACAGCCATGGACTCCCCAGGGAATGCACTGTTGTTGTGCTAAGACGGTGGTGCAATGGACACAGCCAGTGCCTTTAGGACCAGAAGGTCACAGGTTCAAATCTCAGCTGGGGCTCCTGCCAACCCAGTCCCTTTATTTTACCTATGAAGAAAACATGGTAGTAAGGACTGAACCATTATTGCTGAGACCATACGCATGGGTCAAAAACCTCTATTTTACCCTACACAGCGCAAACACCATAGAAATGTGCATTACCTACAGCAGAATCCCCCAAATGCAGTCCAGGAGGGCCAAACACCATTCAGTTTCCATGCTGCCTCTAATAAAGATGCCTGTGCTGCATATCTATGCACCACCCCCATGGTATACAGATGTATCCCATGCATATTCATGAGGGACAGCATGAAAACCCGAACAGTGTTTGGCACACCAGGACTGGAGTTGGGAACCTCTGCCGTAAAGCAGCAGCCAACAGGGCCAGACACACCCACACCCACAGGCCCCATTGGCTAATGCCTCCTGGAGAGGCAGGACATTGGGCCCTGCATGCATCTCCCAATACTAGCACTTGCATACCTTAGCAATGCCACCCTACACCTGGGTATACGGTACACACCTATCAAACGTTTCCTATGATTACTGGCAGATAGCAAGTCCTACGTTAAGCACGGTTTGCTCATTGAGCTCCATCATAACAATCTTTCTGATGTCTGCGGTGTGTGCTTCAGGTCTGGTCTCTGACAGTGTTTACCACCCTGGGGAGTGACCCCCAACAGTATTGCGTAGCATATCCATGCCTGTACTGTGCCCAGGACTGGTGTGGTGGGCAGGGCTGCTAAACTCCTCTATAGTAGCACAATGCTGGCATAGGTGTGGGAGTGTGTGTCTGTCTATACAGTGTGTGGTGGCTGCAAACACCTTCCACAGCCCACAATGCCAGCACTGTTGCCAGTATTGGCCTGCCAATGTGCATAATGAGGAGCAAAGTACCATGGGTATAGCCCGGACAGGGTGACCTGGCCAGGATGCATCTGCACAGGGCATAGGGCACTGGCTGGGACATTGTAGTGCCCGGCCACCACCTACACAGACAGGGTGACCTCAGTATGTCCTGCTGGGGGATCACTCTCACCCTGACTGTGCAGTGACGACAGCATGGTTAGGCACCCCCATACTGCTATATAGTATTTCTTTTATGTGATATTTATGGGTTTCCTTTTGGGGCCCAGTCACTGATTTATCTGCTTGCTGTTTATGCTGACATCCCAGTTCTGGGTGCATGCATTTCCACTGAGAACATGCACTATGGACTAGCTAGCAGACTGTTTGCAGCTGGTATGTGTCTTGATGGAGCGCCTTGCAGGGTGCAGTGGCTGAAGGCTTGCTGCAGGAGAATATCAGATAGTGGTGGGGTGCAGCTTAGCATATCCAGGCCTAAAGTCCAATCTCCTGCTAAAGCACCAAATATGAAGAAAACCTCACCAAACAGAAAACTATTACTACTTGGAGATTCCATCATCAGAGGCACCAACTTGGGAGCACAGTTCAAAGGAGAGAAGATAGTCATGTGCCTACCAGGCTCTTCAGCCAGCAGGAATACAAACCAAGTTGTTGAAATACTTAGCGCAAAAAGTGAGCACTCCAAACCAGATGTTATTATCCACTTGGGCACAAATGACCTGGCTAGAAACAGTGCCTCTACAGCCCAAAAGGACTTCCAATCTCTGGGAGAGAAACTCAAGCCCATTGTTAACACTGTTGCATTCTCAGAAGTTCTACCTGTTCTTGGTAAGGGGACAAAAAGGCTGCATCGCATTAACAACTTTAATACATGGCTCCAGACCTGGTGCAAACAAGAAGGATTCAGATTTATTGGCAACTGGGACAATAGATGGACCAACAAGAGACTATACTGTGCTGATGGACTACATCTCTCTGTCGCAGGGAAAAGAAACCTAAGTGAAAAATTCAGGCAGTATGTGGATATGCATTTAAACTAGGAAAAGGGGGTGACGAATGTGGAAGGTCAACATCTGCATGCCACCCCCTGCAAAAGCAGAACAACATCAGAAACAGCCATACTCTTAAACCACACATCAAAAACAAGTGGGAAGAAATGGGCAGAATAAAATCAATGCAAAATACACACAAGCCAGGTAAATGCTGGAAAGCAATGAGCACAAATGCTCGAAGCTTAGCCAAAAAAATTCCAGACCTGGAAGCCCTAATGGTTGAAACGGATTTGGACATCGTGGCCGTTACGGAAACATGGTTTAATGAATCGCATGATTGGGATATAGCCATAGCTGGCTATAATCTATTCAGAAGAGACAGAGAAAATGGAAAAGGAGGAGGAGTAGCCTTGTATGTCAAAAGCAGTATTAAAGCTACTGAAATGCAGGGAACATGGGGAAAAGAAGAAGCGCTCTGGATTGCGTTGGAAAGAGGAGATGGCACTGTCATCCATATTGCTGTAGTCTACAGACCTCCGACTCAAATTGAAGAGAGAGATAACGAATTGATTATAGATATTGCCAAGATAGCAGCAAAGGGGGAAGCGATCATATTAGGTGACTTTAATCTACCTGATGTGGATTGGATTACTCCTTCTGCACATCTGGAAAGAAGCAAAAAAATTGTGGATGCTCTCCAAGATGCATTACTTAGACAAATGGTGATGGAACCAACCAGGGAAAGCTCAACGCTGGATGTAGTGCTTACCAACAGTGATAACGTGTCGAGTGTCTGCGTGAGTGCCCCTGTGAGCAACAGCGACCATCACACGGTGTGGTTTGAGATAAAAGCCATGGTACAGGCCAATCATAGCAAGCTCAAAGTCCTAAACTTCAAAAACACTGACTTCAATAAAATAGCCGAGTACTTAAAGGAAGAGATGACGGGGTGGAAGAAGATAAGGGAAGTGGAATTGCAATGGACTGAACTAAAGGCGGCAATAAAAGGGGCAACAGATAAATATGTAAGAAAAATAAATAAAAACAAGAGGAGAAGGAAACCTATTTGGTTTTCCAAAGAGGTGGCTGCGCAAATAAAGGCAAAAAACACAGCTTTTTCAAAATTCAAAAGCTTGCAAACAGAAGAACACAGAAATGAATACAGGATCCAACTCAAAGAGTCTAAAAGAGTAATAAGGATAGCAAAATCAAAGGCAGAAGAAAAAATGGCTAAAGATGTTAAGGGTGGCAACAAAACTTTCTTCAGGTATATTCAGGAAAGGAAGAAGATCAGAGTTGGAATTGCAGGACTCAGAAGTGCTGGGAAAGGACTCGTGGAAAGTGACACTGAAAAAGCGAAATTGCTAAACAAATACTTCTGCTCTGTTTTTACTAAAGAAGATCCTGGAGATGGACCAGCTGTGACTCCCAAATATAAAAATAGGACTGAAGTAGATACCACACCATTCACAGAAGATGAGGTGTTAGAACAACTTGCTAAACTGAAAGTGGACAAAGCCATGGGACCGGATGGGATACATCCCAGGATACTGAAAGAGCTCAGAGAGGTTCTTGCAGGACCGTTAAAGGATGTCTTCAACAGATCCTTGGAAACAGGAGTGGTTCCTCAGGACTGGAGAATGGCTAATGTTGTACCTCTACACAAAAGTGGTGACAGGGAAGAAGTGTCAAATTACAGGCCCGTGAGCCTTACCTCGGTGGCAGGAAAAGTAATGGAGGCGCTCCTGAAAGAGCGAATAGTGAACTTTCTCAAAACCAACAGGTTGCAAGATCCCAGGCAACATGGTTTTACCGAAGGACGGTCTTGCCAAACAAATCTGATTGAGTTCTTTGATTGGGTGACCAAGGAACTAGATCTGGGGCATGCAATGGATGTCATCTATCTGGATTTCAGCAAAGCCTTTGATACTGTTCCTCATAGGAGGCTTGTCAATAAACTCAGTAGCTTGGGGATGGATCCCAAGATAGTAAACTGGATTAGAAATTGGTTGACTGACAGACAACAGAGGGTGATGGTACATGGAGCTCACTCGGATGAGAGGAAGGTGATTAGCGGGGTGCCTCAGGGTTCGGTCCTGGGCCCGGCACTGTTCAATGTATTTGTGAGTGATATTGCTGAAGGACTGAATGGAAAAGTCTGTCTTTTTGCAGATGACACAAAAATTTGCAACAGAGTGGACTCCCCAGAGGGAGTGGATAACATGAGGAAAGATCTACAAAAGCTGGAAGACTGGTCTAATGCTTGGCAGCTACGATTTAATGTGAAAAAGTGCAGTGTCATGCACTTGGGTAGCAGAAATCCAAGGGAAAAGTACACAATAGGGGGTGAGAGGTTGGTATGCACGGTTCAGGAGAAAGACCTTGGTGTGATTATCTCTGATGATCTCAAGGTGGCAAAACAGTGCGACAAGGCGGTGGCAAAAGCCAGGAGGATGTTGGGCTGCATTCAAAGAGGGATTACCAGCAGAAAGGAAGAGGTACTTATGCCACTGTACAAGTCACTGGTGAGGCCTCACTTGGAATACTGTGTTCAGTTTTGGAGGCCCATATCTTGCAAAAGATGTAAAAAGACTGGAAACTGTTCAGAGAAAGGCGACCAAAATGATTTGGAGCCTGCGTCAGAAGCCTTATGAGAAGAGACTTGAAGACCTAAATATGTACACTTTGGAGGAGAGGAGGGACAGGGGAGATATGATTCAGACCTTTAAATACTTAAAGAGAAATGATGAACAAACAAACCTCTTCCAAAGACGGGGAAGCTGTAAAACTAGAGGGCATAACATGAAGCTGCAAGGTGGTAAATTGAAAGGAAATGTCAGGAAATATTTCTTCACTGAAAGGGTGGTGGATGCTTGGAATGCCCTCCCGATGGAAGTGGTGAGGGCAAACACGGTGATGGAATTCAAAACGGCATGGGACAAACACAGTGGATCCCTTTACAGCAACAGGATAAAAGCAAAACAAACAGTACCATCTAACTTCTGAACTATCTAGCATCTGAACAAATAAGGGTGTCCTACATGGAGTGGTGGGTTCACCCCTAAACAGAAACAAAAGCATGGGGAGGGGTGGCCTGCACAGAGCGACAGGTGCACCTACTCTTGCCATCTTGCTGGGCAGACTAGATGGACCATGCTGGTCTTTATCTGCCGTCACTTACTATGTTACTATGTGTTATGGATGTGTACAGAGCTGCATTGACTGCCCTGTAGGGTGTCTGTTCCCCAGCAGGACTGGGGTTGATGGTCCCCTCTACTGCCACCATTACAGGGAGGTAGAATGTGGATCTGTTGATGGGAGGCCCTGTTTGCTGCCCTCGGCCCTGGGGGGGAGGAGGGGGAGGAAGGGTGGTGGTGCATGGCCTACCTAGGGGGTCCATGGGTGCTACACCTGACTGAGACAAACAGAGATATCCAGGGTGTTTCTGCAGAAACTATCTATCTCACAGATTAACACTGCTTTGGACCTCCGGCATGGCCTCAGTCAGCCATGGAAGGTGCTGTGGACCTGGTGCTGGGCGCCTCACTGCACCCTCAGGGTGAGCACAGTACCCGCACAGTGTGACGGTGTGTAGCTACTCTGTGCCAGTAAAACACACGGTCAGTACCCCCTACCAGGCTGAGGTGCTGTGGGGGTGCACATGGTGCTGGGTCCGCTGCTTTTTGACATATTCATAAATGACCTGGAAAGTGGAATAACGAGTGAGGTTATCAAATTTGCAGATGACACAAAACTATTTAAAGTTGTTAAAACCCAGGAGGATTGTGGAAAATTGCAAGAGGATCTTGATAAATTGGAAGACTGGGCATCAAAATGGCAGATGAAATTTAATGTGGAGAAGTGCAAAGTTATGCACCTAGGGAAGAACAACCCAAACTATGGTTACACGATGCAAGGTTCCACATTAGGAACCACCACCCAGGAAAACGATTTAGGCGTCATTGTGGATACCATGTTAAAACCCTCGGCCCAGTGTGCAGCGGCGGCCAAGAGAGCAAATAGAATGCTAGGTATGATAAGGAAAGGAATGGAAAATAAAACAAAAGATATTATAATGCCTCTATATCGTTCCATGGTGAGACCGCACCTTGAATATTGTGTGCAATTCTGGTCGCTGTATCTTAAAAAGGATATAGCGATTTTAGAAAAGGTTCAGAGAAGAGCCACCAAAATGGTAAAGGGGATGGAAGGCTACTCCTATGAAGAAAGGCTAAAAAGGTTGGGTCTCTTTAACCTGGAAAAGAGACGGCTGAGGGGAGATATGATAGAAGTTTATAAATTAATGAACGGAGTGGAATGGGTAAACGTAGCTCGATTGTTTACCTTATCAGAATATAGAAAGACTAGGGGACATGCAGTGAAGCTACAGGGTAAACTATTTAAGACTAATAAAAGAAAATATTTTTTCACTCAACGTGTAATCAAACTCTGGAATTTGTTACCAGAGGATGTAGTAAAGGCTGTTAGTGTAGCTGGGTTTAAAAAAGGTTTGGACAAGTTCCTGGAGGAAAGGTCCATAAACCATTATTAAGAAGGGACCCAGGATATCAATGCTTGAACCAATACAAACATTGTGGAACCTGTGTCCCTTGGGGAAACTGCTAGGTACGTATGACCTAGATTGGCCACTGTTGGAAACAGAATACTGGGCTTGATGGACCTTGGTCTGACCCAGTATGGCATATCTTATGTTCTTATGTTCTTATGGTCACTTCCCCCTACCAGGCCGAGGTGCTGAGGGGATGCATTCCCCATCTTGTGTTTATCTGTGGACAGCTGATTTGCATGTGCAGTGCATCATGGGTACGGGTGTGCTAACCCTATCCTGGTGACCACAACAGACTGTCTGTGTGGTGACATGCAGGCTCTCTGCAGCCAGCCTGGGGCTTACCAGTAGCTATAGAGCTGTAGCCCAATGGTTACTTCACTGCCTATGAAGTCAGAGGTCATGGGTTCAAACCCACAGTGGGGTTATTTGATAGGGCTGCCCAAAGCATTATCTCTTTTTAATGTACATTTTTCTGCCAGCAAAAACACCCTCAGCATACTGTACCCATAAGGTGCCTCTGAGGGCGCTTTATAGGGCGCCCTATAGGGCACCTTATGGTTCCCGTCCATGTAAGGTGCACTATACATTATCCTGTGACGCAACTTATAGGGTGCCCTTTAGGGGACATTTTAGGGTGCCGTGGGGGACAGTGCACTTTATAATGTGCCCTATGGAGTGCCTTATAGGGTGTCTTATATGGCACCTTCAATTACGGCACGTGAGGGCGTGTTTGCTGGCAGCAATTAATAAAATAAAAATAAAGTGCTGCAGGAAACAATATGTACATTGCAAAGCTGATGCCTCAGCCAGCCTTATGTATTAGGCACACTGGGGAGCAAACTCATGACCCCTGTATCAGCAGTCAGTGCCTTAACCATTGTGCTCCACTGCTGCTCCTCCTTGCATGTCAGCGCACCTATTTATGCTTTTCATTCCTTAAACTGCACAGTGCTGCCATCAAAAACAGTACTCTGACCTTGCGGTACCTCATACGGCACCCTATGAAGCGCCCTATAAGCAACATTCTAGGGTGCCTTGGCGGACAGTGCACTTTAAAATGTGCCTTATGGGGCGCCTTATGTTAACACGCTTTGAGAGTGCGTTTGCTAGTAGTGATAATTAAAATAAAAATGAAATGCCTCCTAAAGCAATCTTCCCCATAATACGTAATGCCTCAGACAGTCTTGTTCATTGGGCACTGTGGGGGATTGAACCCCTGATCCCTGCACCATTGGTCAGTGTCTTAACCATTGTGCTGTGGTTTTGTTCCTGTGCTTGTACATTAGTGTGCCGTCTTATGCCGCCCAATATTAAAATGCCTCCTAAAGCAATAGCGTGCCGCCTTATGCCACCCAATATTAAACTGGCTCCTAAAGTAATTTATTTTTATTTATTTTACATTTCTTATATACCGCACTATTTACGATCAGCGCGGTTTACATAAAACGAAACAGAATCCGACAATGAACAAGAGTCAGGTCATTACAATGAACAGGAGCAATCAACTTGGATAACGGGGGAAACTATGTACATAAATGGACTACTGAAATTGGTAAACTAATGCCTCAGCCAGCTGTCTTCATTGGGTACTGTAGGGATTGAGCCCCTGATCCCTGCACCATTGGTCAGTGTCTTAACCATTGTGCTGTGGCTCTGCTCTTCTGCTTGCACATCAGCGCGCCACTTATGCCTCCCGCGCAGCTTTCTCATGCGCTAATGTGTGGGGCGCACATGGGCGCCGCGCACCTTAGCGCATATTTAAATCCCGGTTTTTCTTTTTCAGAAAGAAACGCCCACTCCTTATATGGCACCCGCACACTAGCGCGGCCCACACATTAGCGGGGTTTTAGTAAACATACCCCTAAGTGTCTTATATAGTATATCAGTTTGTGTAGCATAACCTGGGAAATGTGTTAGTTGATATGTTGAGACAATGCTCATCTGTGAGAAATTTGCGGTCAGATCTGCATGAACTCTTAAAAATTCCATCTTTACATGAAGGACAATTGGCTGTTACTGGTAATAGAGCATTCTCAATAATTTCCCCAAGCTTGTGGAACATGTAAAGGTGCGTATAAACTACCTGCAATGAAACATGCAATGCAACCTAGCCTGCAATGTTTTTGTCTAGTTGGGATATGTTTGCGAATGGTGTTTGTCCATCCTGGTGCATGTTACGTACATTCACTTCATGCTTGGTTGGATCCAAACATTGTTGGATTTTGCCGCAAACACAAAGGCACGCTCAGTAGCAGTTGGGATGCTGTTTGGAGCACTTCTTTTATCAGTACATGCTCGCAAACTAAGTGGATCACAGTGTGTGCAGCTTGTCTCTGAAAATGCATGTTTCATGCGTGCTCTGTGTCCCAATTAGCTTGAATTTTGTTGCACGTTGCATTACATGTTCGGATTACCCAGTGTATATACCCCTTTACCACTGTCTCTTTCAGAACAGAATGTGTTGTGCTCCGGAAAGCAGTTAAAGTTGTATTTGTTTACAAAGGGGAATTAGTTGCAATTAGACAGTCTGAGAACAGAGAAGGTAAAGTGGGGAGGGTTAGGAGGAGTTGCAGATATCAGTTTCAGAGGAATATATATATGTGTGATTATAATGTCAAAGTTTTGAGGCAGATTCAATATACGCCGGTTATCTCTGGCGTACATGTTTAAATAGGGCATGGGCATGATTCAATCCTAATTCGCATCTGTGGATATAGATGGACCCATGTTTATGGAATCAACATGTAGACATGTCTGGCACAGCACGTTCAACATGCTGTTCAGCCGGCCCGTGCATGTATTCAGAGCAAGAGCCGAGCATGGGTGCAGGCACGAGCCATAGAGTGAAGCAGAGAAACCCATCCCCACTAATATTAGGGGACATGGGTAGATGTTGAAATGGTTTTGGATGTCCCTGCACTCACCCTTTTCTGGATAGTTGCACGTTTCCGATCATGCCCATCTCCACGATATACCCGTGGACACCTTTGATGGCCATGCCTCCTCAGTTAAAATGTTCATCTCCTAAGTTGCTGTTCTCACTGACAGTATCTTGCTGATTCAAACTAGACATAAATACGAATGATAAATGAATACTGATGCAAACTAGACTATATACTAGTCTTTTCATGCACAGAAGTGTTAAGTAATCTCAGTGCACTCTAATATATTATAAGAGAAAGTAAATATTAACATGTTTATCATGACATACCTTGCATCAAAACATACTTGGCAGTATAAAAATGCTTCAGTTATTCTTCCATTGGTCATCTCTAAAAACACTCTTTAAAAACCTAAGTATGGACCCTTACCAAGTTCAAAAGACCCTAAACTAACTTTGCAATTCCCCAAAGGATGTAGAATATTGCTGCACTACAAATGTATGCTCTTTAAATGACTATGGGCTTCTGGCTAGGGCATCTCCCACATATCTGGGTACTGGCTTTTCTGACAGCAGCTCCCTACATGTGGCTACACCTGTCCCATACAATGTTCACTCTCTGTCTTGACTTTTTTCGGTCTGTATACGTGCCACTATTTGTGGGGCAACCCTGTCTGCCTTTCCACAGTCTTTTTTGTGGCAGTACTCCCCTGGTCAGGCCTGTGTGGGCATGGGAGGGGATCTCTGTGCCATCATACCAAATAGCCAGCCTCCAGATATATCACCACACTCGCAGCTTGCATAGATCCCTCATGGCACAATCTGGGGAATGTTGGCGCAACATCAGTCATGTCTCCCAGTGCCTGGCATAGCTGGTGTATGGCTGCCCTATCACACTGGCACCTGGTGACACTGTGGTCATCTGTAAGGTCCAGGTACAGGCCAAGCATTCATGTCCTCCCTAAAATATTCCTTAATTTCAGCATCTGATGAATAAAGCATCCTGTCAAGAAGGTGAAGCCCTTTCATCTTCTGTAGCAGTTCCTGGGATGATAAAATCTTCCTTGAAGTCCTTGTAGAGTCTCTTGCTATATTTTGAAGGTAATTAAATCCTTCTCATTCATATTAATTTTAAGGAAAATATCCCATGTGGGCATTCTTTCATCATACATAATCCTTTATTAGTTTAGAGATCCTTTATTATATTTTTTTAACATGTCGATATTCTTTATAAGAAGGATGTCTAAGAGTGATAACCGAAGAAGGTCTTATGCATTGGGAAGAATGACCTCTATTCCTGGCTTCCACCCCCTGTATTTAGATGAGTTACTGTTCTGCGTTTGTAATGCATATCCCGATATGTGTTGAGGTTTGACTATATTTACTTGGCTCTGCATATACCTTTTACACTTGTTACCTACCTAATATACTCAAATCGTTTTCCTGGTAAGTGGCTGTTGTTAGCAAATACTGCTCCATGCAGAGCATACTATACTTGCCTGTTTTGATGCTCTGTGAGCGTTAATCTTACTCTTGTCCACCTCATGGAAATTCTTAGGAGAGTAAAAGAGGGCACAAATTTGGTAACTGTGGCTTCAGAATCAATTACAACAAAATAAGCAGTAAGAAATAATTTAAATAATTTGGTTGCGCCTGATAAGACTTGGGCATGCCTTCTGTCTCTTTGTTACAAAAGGCTGATCTTTTGCTGGTTTAGCCCCATGGCATATCTGGATATGGATGTAGCTTTTTAGATTCATTACTTGTGTTTCCCAAATCCAAGCTCTAATTTCCCTTTGACAAGCTAGACTGACAATTCTGTGCTCATAGTGGTGTAAAACCAGGAGGCCATCAGTTCATCATCATTGCAACAACATAGTAAATGATGGAAGATAAAGACCAACATGGTCCATCTAATCTGCTCAATAAGGTGGGTAGAGTTGTACCTGTCACTTGGCGCAGGTTACCCCTCCTCTATGCCTTTGTTTAGGGATGTACCTTCTGCTCTGTGCAGGTTAGGCCCCCCCCCTATTATTTGAAGTATAAGAGTTATTTAAATTTGCTCTGATTCCATCCTCTTGCTATACAGGGATACTCTGTGTCTTTCCCATGCCTTTTTGAATTCTGTCAGTGTTTTTATTCCCACTACCTCCATTTCCTGATACTGCTTTTAAGTTTGCTCATTGTGGCTTCATTTAGTGTTCTCTAGTTCTACGTTTTCTTTGCCTTTGCAAAAGGTTTATTTGTTCATTAATGCAGGCATTTAAATACTTAAAGGGTATCATATCTTCCTTGAACTGCCTCTCTTCTAGGGCATACATATTTAGGTCTTCTTCTCATATGTCTTCTGGAACAGGCAGGGCTGCCTCAAGGATTGGAGGCACCCTAGACAGCTCCTCTATCTTGCAGCTCCTCTCCAGGGCCTGTAGCGGCAGCAGTAGCCCCCAGGCCACACCGCAGGGTTTACCAACACTGTGGTGCTGCATTGCGGTTTCCTCCTGTTCACAGTGTGCCGCTTCTGCCCCGACACCGTTTCTGGTTGTGGAGGGAGATGGAAACGGCACATCATGAACAGGAGGAAATCGCGACGCAGCGCCTGATTGTTAGTAAGCACTGCATCATGGTTTGAGGGCTATTGCTGCTGCTTCAGGCCCTGGAGAGGGGAGGCAGAAGTGGCAATGGGCACCCTTGGAGTACTGGTGCCATAGGCGACCACCTAGTTTGCCTGGTGGTAGTACCGGCCCTGGGCACAAGCTTCATATCATTTTGGTCACTTTCTGCTGAACCATTTCAATTTTTCTATTACAGTCACCAAAACTAAACGCGGTACTTCAAGTCAGGCCTCGCTAGCGACTCGCACAGGGGCATTAATACTTCCTTCCTTCCTTCCTCCGGGTTATGCCTTTCTGTATGCAGCCTAGCATCCTTCTGGCATTGGCCACCACCTTGTCACCTTGTTTCACCACCTTGAGGTCCTGTGACACTATCATCCTCTCCTTGCTATGCACATCAGTCCCTCACCCCCTATCACATATAGCTCCTTTGGATTGTACATCAAATTATCCTTTTGTTAAAAAGTGGATGGTTCCTATTTTCCTTATTGACTCCAAACACGCAGCCAACTGTCTCCTTTTTTTTTTTTTAGAGCAGACTGATGTTTTTGTTATAGTTAACTGTAGGTTACTAGGCTTCAATAAGAGACTGTAATCATACTTGCTATGAGATAAATTTACCTGAAGTGTTAAAATATTTAAACTTCAAATCCTTTGCATAAGATGACTAGCAAGCATAATTTTTTTTTCAGGCAGGACTCATCCATTCTTGCGTTTTCCATCTTGTATGCATGAACGTCTTATAGCCCCTGAGTTTTTCCTTAATGAAATCATAACAAATTCACGCTTTGCAGTGGGGTAAAACCAAGTTACCTCCCATGCTGAATTCGTTCTTTGTTTGTTAGTGCCTATGTAAGATTATAGCAAGGTAATAGAATATTGTTTTCCAACTGGCTTCTCCCTTATCTTAATATTCCACACCCTTATTTTCATTGAGAGAAGATAGCTTGGGCATTTCTAGCCTTGTGATGTCATAGTATTCACATCACCCCCATTCTCATTAGAAAGAGCATTCCAGAACTTAAGAATTTTGTACCATCGCTAGGGAAGAAAGTAAAGTTTTCTAGGAAAAATAATGCTCTTCTTTTTATGTTTCAGTGATTTTTGTATGATTTGAAAAATATATTTTTAAAATGTTTTTTTATTAACAATATGTTTGTGGCCAGTCTTCAAAAGGCTTAGTTTTGTGCATACCTTCAGAGGAATGAAGACTACTCATAAGTCAGGGTAGGATCATGAAGGCCCATTTTGGTCACTGAGACGGTGACTGAGACATCCAGTCTGGTTGATCCAGGTTGGGACATGCTCAGTTGCCCCCTGTATTTTACAAAAGGTTCTGTTTTTGGCAGACCTTTTTATATTGACCACTGTTGGAAACAGGAATACGGGGCTTGATGGACCTTTGGTAGTATGGCATATCTTAATTCAGAAACCTCCATGCAGGAAGAAAGGTATCCTGATCCCACAAATTTGCTTTGCTGCAGCCAGGAACATTGCAATTTCCTGGCTGTAGTAACACAGATAGTGGGCCACAAGTTGGGGCAAAGGGACCCTAGGGGAAAGACCTGCCTCATTCCTAACCCTTTGATGCCCTTCCATGCAGCAGTTAACCGCCTTGATCTCCCTGACCTTCCCTCAGCTCTTTCTAAGGGATAACCTGGCAGCTAGTGGAGTTAGGTTTGGTTCCTGGATGCTCCTGTTCCGTTGGCACCTGGGTTCAAAATGACACCTCTGAATCCCTAGCAATAGCTTTGTGGTACTAGTGATAGACGTGAAGCTGTCAAAAAAGGGTTGCACATTCTTATTTGGTAGCTTGATCCCTATTGGTAGTATTGAAACTATTGCTAGTGCATTCAGAAGCACCATTTTGAACTCGGGCACCGATGGGGAAGGAGTGTCTGGGAATTTTATTTATTTAACCAGTTTTCTATAGCGCCTTATCTTTCAGTCAAAGCGGTTTACATTACGTAATCACTACAAACAGGTACTGGATACATTCCCTTGTCCCCAAAGGGCTCACAATCTATGTGTACCTGAGGCAACAGAGGGTGAAGTGGCTTGCTCCTGCTCCCCCACTAGCTATCAGAGAGACTCCCGGTAAGAGCCTAGTGGGATCTGGGGGGGGGGGGGGGAGAGGGGGGTGTCATATGCTGTGGTGTGAGGGGATGAAGAAGTAAATGTTGAAAGGTGAAAGGTGATATACTCAGGAGCAATTTGTGGAAATATTTCTTTACAGAAAGAGTAGTCAGTGTATGGAATAGTCTCCCAGTGGAGGGAGTAGAGACAAAGACTGTATCCGAATTTAAGAAAGCATGGGACGAACACAGAGGATCTCTAAAGGAAAGAAAGGGACTGTAGAGCTTAGTAGTTGGTATGGAAGGGCAGACTGGATAGGCCGTATGGTCTTTATCTGTCATCATATTTCTATGTTTCTATCTGTAGGTGTAGGGGGTGATTGAATGCTGGTGGGGGGTGATTTGGTTTTACAGCTATGTTTTGATTTAGACCCCAGGTTTAAAGAGATAGCTGGCCCTTATGCATGCCTCAGGGTAGCTACAAAAGTCAATGGGGAAAGTTTCTGTAATGATCGTGTATTCCTATCATAAAATGGGTAATGCATATCTGTTTTTTGGCTACGTTCAAATCATGCGCCAGACACTCCCCCTTGAAATCTCTGTGTGATGTGGATCTCCATGTGTAAATAGTGGCTTTCTAAAATTGTTGTTTACACTTGCATGCAATGTACATATGTAAATGCTTTTAAAATGACATCCTTAGGGTCCGATTCTGTGACACGGGTTATGGGGCTGCATGTCCCGGCGGGATGTGCAGCCCCGCAATCCGTCTGGACCCGATTCCCCCTCAGGCTCTCCCCGTACGTCCTGAGCAGCTGGATGGAGGTGGGAGGGGAGGGGAATGGGTTCTGGGCGGAACAGGGGCGGGCCAGTGTGGCAGGACATACAGGGCCGTTTCAGGTCAAGGCCCTGTACATCCTACCGATTCAAAGGGGAAGTGCTGATTATTCCACCTCAAAGGTGAAATAATCATCACCGACCTGGCGATCGGGCCCAGGGCCGGCAGGCCAGCCATGGGTCGGCTGGTAGGGAAGAGGGGGGGCCAAGCCGTGGCAGTCCCACAGGCAGCAGGGGCATGCCGGGCCATCCACAGGCCCGATTCTGTACACTGGGAACGTTTTGTTCCCGCTGTCCAGAATTGGGTCCAAATGGGCCCATCTTGCTTGGGGCCATCCGGATGGCCCTGACGTGTTCGTATGTGAATCGTACTCTTAGCCTCTCAAATTTATTGCTAGTGCTTGTCTTAGCAGTTGGAATGTGCCAATGAGAGTTACCTTTTGGAGTTCATAAGGTATAACATGTACAGAAACATTTCAAAGTACACTTGGAAATTCTTTTTAATTGGGCTGGTGGTGTCCCTTAGAAATGTGATTATTTTCTTTCTGCCACTTGTTCTTGGTCTCTGATTGCATTTCTTGGTACTTGAGGGTTTTCTCTTCATGCATTGTACGTAATAGTCGGTAGGCATTGACACTACTATTAGCAGTTGCATTTTTGTGTTTTTCTCCTTTACCACTGTGTCTAGTTTTCTTGCAACTCACATTTTATCGATAGGATTGGGAATGTCCCAAGTCATCACAACTTCTTCATTCTCAATAATTCTGCTGGAGTTGCGATCCTAATGTTTTCCTGCTACAGATGCCCCGAATGAACTTACTCTCTGCTGATCCTTTTGTGTTTTGATAGTATTTTAAACATGTTTGTTTGAATTGTTTGCTTTTCATTTCATTTGAATTGTTTGCTTTCATTTCATTTTGTTGCTTTTTGCTAAAGGGTATACGTATCAAATGGAAAATACACATACATACATACACATACAATGATAGCGTAGGTGTACATGGTTTCCAGAGGATAAGCCATGTTACCTTTTTGTGCGTTTCTGTATACGGTTCTTATTTATTTATATTTATTTAGCTTATGCTTTTTTATTGATAGCTCAGGATGAGTTACATTTAGGTACAGTAGGTATTTCTCTGTCCCCAGAAGGCTTACAATGTAAGGGCCCTTTTACTAAAACACACTAGGTTTTGGCACCTAGTGCACGTTTGGCACCAAAATCAACATACTTGGAGCCCGATTCTATCAGGGGCAAGTCCAGGCCATCTGGGCAGCCCCAAGCAGATGGGCTCATTTGGACCTGATTCTATACCGCAGGAGCAGGATGTTCCCGTGGCATACAGAATCAGGCCCGAGGATGCCCCGGTGTACCCCTGCATGCCTGTGGGTATGTCTACCCTGCAGGCTCCCCTGGCTCCCATGGTGCAGTGACCCTCTTCAACCCCACCACCCACTTCACGGCAGACCTGGGGGAGGGGGGCAATGTCGGGCCCTAATCGCTTGGTTTGTGCTAATTATTTCACCTTCAAGGTGGAATAATCAGCATGTTCCCACTGATCCTGCAGGACATACAGGGCCATGACCTAAATTAGCCCTATATGTCCTGGTGCCTTGCCAAGCCCCTGCTCTGCCCAGACTCTGCCCCCTGCCAGCTCTCCCTGTCATAAAAACATAAGAACATAAGATATGCCATACTGGGTCAGACCAAGGTCCATCAAGCCCAGTATCATGTTTCCAACAGTGGCCAATCTAGGTCATACATACCTAGCAGTTTCCCCAAAAGACACAGGTTCCACAGTGCTTGTATTGGGTCAAGCATTGATATCCTGGGTCCCTTTTAATAATGGTTTATGGACCTTTCCTCCAGGAACTTGTCCAAACCTTTTTTAAACCCAGCTACACTAACAGCTTTTACTACATCCTCCGGTAACAAATTCCAGAGTTTGATTACACGTTGAGTGAAAAAATATTTTCTCTTATTAGTCTTAAATAGGTTACTCTGTAGCTTCATTGCATGTCCCCTAGTCTTTTTATATTCTGATGATGTAAACAATCGATTTACATTTACCTGTTCCACTCCATTCATTAATTTATAGACCTCTATCATATCTCCCCTCAGCCGTCTCATTTCCATGTTGAAGAGCCCTAACCTTTTTAGCCTTTCTTCATAGGAGTATCCTTCCATCCCCTTTACCATTTTGGTGGCTCTTCTCTGTACCTTTTCTAATAATGTTATATCCTTTTTAAGATACGGTGACCAGACTTGCACACAATAGTCAAGGTGCAGTCACACCATGGAACAATACAGAGGCATTATAATATCTTTTGTTTTATTTTCCATTCCTTTCCTTATGATACCTAGCATTCTGTTTGCTCTTTTGGCCGCCGCTGCACACTGGGCAGAGGGTTTTAACATGTTATCCACGATGACGCCTAAACCTTGCATCGTGTAACCATAGTTTGGGTTGTTCTTTCTTAGGTGTATAACTTTGCACTTGTCCACATTAAATTTCATCTGCCATTTGGATGCCCAGTCTTCCAATTTATCAAGATCCTCTTGCAATTTTCCACAATCCTCTTGGGTTTTAACAACTTTAAATAGTTTTGTGTCTTCTGCAAATTTGATAACCTCACTCGTCATTCCCTTTTCCAGGTTATTTATGAATATGTCAAAAAGCAGCGGACCCAGCACAGATCCCTCCAGTACTCCACTATTCAACTTTTTTCCATTGGGAAAATTGGCCATTTAGCCCTACCCTCTGCTTCCTATCTTTTAACCAGTTCCTGATCCACAATAGTACACTGCCTCCTATCCCATGACTTTTTAGTTTTGCCAAAAGTCTCTGATGAGGGACCTTGTCAAAGACTTTCTGAAAGTCCAAATACACTATATCAACCGACTCACCTTTGTCTACTTGTTTATTCACACCTTCAAAAAACATAACAGATTAGTAAGACAAGATCTTCCTTGTCTAAAGCCATGTTGGCTGTCTCCCATTAAGCCATGACTATCTACATGTTGAGTAATTTTTTCGTTATGATGGTTTCTACCATTTTTCCTGGTAGTGACGTCAGGCTCACCGGTCTGTAGTTTCCCGGATCACCACTCGAACCCTTTCTAAAAATTGGCATTACATTGGCGATCCTCCAATCTTCAGGTATTACAGATGATTTTAATGATAGTTCACAGATTACTAATAGCAGGTCTGCAATCTCATATTTCAGTTCATTCAACACCCTTGGATGTATACTATTCTGTCCAGGTGATTTGGTACTCTTCAGTTTATCCAATAGTTGTAACACATCTTTCTGGTATATCGATATTTCTTTCAATTCTTCCGCAGTATCACCTTTAAATACCACTTTAGTCATGGGTAACATCCCTACATCTTCCTCAGTAAAGACCGAAGCAAAGAATTCATTTAGTCTCTTCTCCGCTATAGCCTTCTCCCCTCTTACTGCCCCTTTTATTCCTCTATCATCTAATGGTCCAACTGAGTCTCTCACAGTTTTTTTGCTACGAATGTACTTGAAAAAGTCTTTATTACGCGTTTTTGCTTCCACAGCAAGTTTCTTCTCAAATTCTCTCTTTGCCTGTCTTATCAATGCCTTGCATCTACTTGCCAGTGCTTGTGCTGTTTCCAGTTTTTGTCATTTAGTTCTTTTTTTCCATTTCCTGAAAGATGCTGTTTTGGCAACAACAGCCTCTCTGACCTCACCTTTAAACCATGCTGGCAGTTTTTTGTACTTCCTTCTACTTTTCTTAAAGTGTGGAATACAGCTGTCCTGCTGCTCTAGCCATGTGGGGAAAGTCGGAGGGGGAATAGATCAAATTCCAGAGGGTTATAACTAGCAAAACAGGTATTTATTTATTTATTTATTTATTTTATTTATTTTAGTTTCTTATATACCGCACTTTTTGAGATCAGCGCGGTTCACAGGGAACAATAACAAAACCAGAACAACAGGCTGTTCGGTATTACATATAACAGGGGTGACAACTTGGATCAAACTGGGAGAACTATATACATGGAATATGTAGTCTGTTAACTAGATAACATAATCGAACTATGTACATGATTTAGCATGGTTGTTGGGCGAGAATGAAGAGAGTAAGAGAACAAGAAAAAAATTGGAAGGATAAGTGGTGGGACTGTTAAGCTATGTTTTATGTGGGGTAGTATTTGGTGAATAGGATGAATTTAATGGCCTTTCTGAATTGGGTTAGGTCGGTTATGGCACGGATGTCGGAAGGGAGGGAGTTCCAGCATTTTGGTGCGCAAAACAAGAAAGCTCTGTTCGCTGTAGATAGATTGCATGTTATTATGGCCTTTGGTACTGCTAAGGAGTTTAGTGCTGCCTGTCTTCTAATTCTGTTTGATGGAACTAATTGGATGAGCTCAGAAAGTGAGTTTGAGGATATACCCTTGATGGCCTTGAATGTAAGAATCAGGGTTTTGAATATTAGCCTTCCATGTATGGGGAGCCAATGGAGCTGTTTGAGAATAGGAGTGATATGTTCACTTTTGGAAACTCCTTGAAGAATCCTTGCAGCAGTATTCATAGCGAGCTGTAATGGGCTCAAGGTGGATTGTGGGAGCCCTTGAAGAATTGAGTTGGCGAAGTCAAAATGTGGTAAGATTAATGCTTGGTAAATGGTTCTGAAGTCTTCTGGGTCAAGTAGGGAACGAAGGTGCTTGAGCGTGCGTATCTTGAAGTACACAGCTTTTACGATATTGTTTATGTGTGGTATCATGTTGAGCCGATGGTCAATTGTTACTCCGAGGTATTTTATTGTTTCCTTGGTGTATAGTTCAGCACCCTTGACGTTTATATGTGGTGGTGGGATGAAGTTGGGGTCTCTGGAGATAAAGAGAACCTCAGTTTTTTTGTGCTGAATGCGGAGGTTTTGTGACAGGAGCCAGTCAGAGACTGCATTGAAGCAGTTCGTTATAGGCATTAAATCCATTTGCTTTGTGGAAAATGGCATGTAGAGAAGGATATCGTCTGCATATATCATACATTTCACATTGAAGGATCTGATGATATTGCAGATCGGCTGCATATAGATATTGAACATGAGGGAAGAGAGAGAGGACCCTTGTGGGACGCCTTGTTTTTGATGGAAGAGTTTGGATTCTCCTGTTGCGGATTTCACAAATTGCATTCTGGTGTCGAGGTATGATTTGCACCATTCAAGTGCTGAGTTGCAGATGCCCTTTTCCATCAGTCGACCGAGGAGGATCTCATGGTTTACTGAATCGAACGCTGCTGCTATATCCAGGAAGATTAGTACAACGCCTTGCTGTAAGTTGTCTATGGTGGTGAGAACATCGTTGAAAAGAGTAGTAAGCAGTGTCTCAACACCATGGAATTCTCTGAAACCGTGTTGAGCATGGTCCAGGGGGGCTGCAGAATCTATATGGTCTTGAATTTGCCTTTGTGCTTCTTTCTCAAAGATTTTAGCTAGCAGGGGGATGCTGGCTATTGGTCTGTATGAATCGGGCCGTTTAGGGTCTAGTTTCGCGTTTTTTAGTAGAGGTCTAATGGATGTGAGCTTTAAAGCAGATGGGAAGGAGCCAGATGTAAAGGAGAGGTTAATTAGTCTAGCAATGAAAGGGCTAAATGAGCTTCGGAGATCCTTTATCCAAAAGGCTGGGCATGGGTCGGTTTGTGCAGTTGAGGTGTTGAGTGAGGCGATTGTGTCTTCAATGTGTTTTATCTGAGGGAGTGGTGAGTGCAGTTAGGGGTGTTATGCAGGTTGTTTCGTGTACAGTGGTTTTGGAGAGCTCATCTGTTTGTAGAAGTTTCGATTGTAAGTAATCAGCAAATTCCTGTGGGTGGATATCTTCTTTTTGTTCAGAGGATGGTTCCTTTGATAGTGATTTGACCAGGTTGAAAAGGTCACGCGGTTTGTTCAAAGATCTTCAAAGTATTGAAGACCCTCTATAGATATTAAGAATCTACTGATGAACTTCACACTACATTAAATTAAATCACAAACCGTGTCAGCCAGAAAAGTGAATAATGGTCTCAGACTCACATTGGCAATGCTTAAAACTTGTTCAAAGCAATTTGCCTACTCGCATCAACGACCATAGAACATTCACTTATATTATTAAAGTTGTTGTGCTTTTATACGTTCATCAAACTGTTCTCTAATTTTTTCCATTTTTTTCAAGCATATTTTGTAAGATAAAGAATGCGCTTATCTGAAAACTGCTGGCAAAGTTCCCCGACGCTACCACAGGGGTACCGCTCTTGCATTTCGGATACTTCTTCAGGGGGAAATTCATAACCCAGCACACTCTACAAAACAGCCAGAAAGTTTTTTAATTAAAGAATATATCACATTGTAGTAGTGTTTCAGAAACAGCAAGCATGGTTAATCAAATAGCCCACGTTTTATCAAACCGCGAAACACTCTGATTTCACTCACAACAGACCATTAATTCGTCCAAACTTTGTCGGTGTGTCATGAAAATGCCGCGCATGCGGACATTGCACCGTGCTCCAATTTTAAATAGGCTGGTGAACCAACGTCATGATAATGCTGCTTCCAATTGGTTAACGGTCTTTACTCCTCTCCGAAATGGGTCTGGCAAATAGCCAGAAAATGTTCAGTAAGTCAAATGCAGACACGCCAATCTATAGAGCTGTTAAGGCCCGTTGATCCCACTGTTGCTAGTCTGAAGATCCACTTCTGTTCCTGGATCAATAGCGTCTGGGCTCTCGACTTGTTATTTCTACCCACCAATACCCTCTCGATTGCAAAACAACGCAGCTCATCGAAAGTATGGCATTTAGCGATGCTCTTGATGTGGAGATTCAGAAGGGTCCTCAGGGATGGCTCACCTCAATATATAAAAAACCAACAGATAGAAACACAATTTTGCATTATAGCAGCAAGCATCCTAAACAACTGCGGGACAGTTTGCCCCTCTCTCAGTTCATTCGATATCCGTCCATCAACTGCCCGAATCGACGAAAATATTGAAAAAATTAGAGAGCTTGTGCTCACAGACCGTCGACAGACAATTGATCAACTGTCAGAGATTAGTGGGTTATCTTGGAGCTCGGTTCAGCGAATTTTAACGGAAGATTTGGGAATGAAAAGGGTTGCTGCCAAGTTTGTTCCTCGGGTTCTGACTGCTAGGTACATATGACCTAGATTGGCCACTGTTGGAAACAGAATACTGGGCTTGATGGACGTTGGTCTGACCCAGTATGGCATATCTTATGTTCTTATGTTCTTATGACAATCAAAAGGAACATCGAGTTGAAACATGTCGTGTTTTGAAACAACAGCTTGAAACTGATCCAGATTTTCTGTCAAAGGTCATTACAGGTGATGAGTTATGGTGCTATGGTTACGACCCAAAAACAAAGCAACAGTCAAGCCAATGGAAGACGTCATCGTCACCCCGTCCAAAAAAATGTCGTCAAGTCAAATCAAACATCAAAACAATGCTGATTTGCTTTTTTGATGCCAAGGGGGTAGTTCATTCAGAGTTTGTTCCCCCAGGTCAGATCGTCAATCAAACCTTTTATTTGGAAGTTTTAAGAAGATTGCGCAACAGTGTTCATCAAAAAAGACCCGATTTGTGGCAGACAGGAGACTGGTTCTTCCACCACGACAATGCACCTGCACACACAGCCATCTCTGTTAGACAGTTTTTGGCTAAAAATGGCATGGTTCCGCTGCCCCACGCACCTTACTCGCCTGACCTGGCTCCGTGCGACTTTTTCTTATTTCCACACATGAAAAGGGGCATGAAAGGACACCGATCTGACAACATTGAAGAAGTCAAGAAAAAAAGGAGGGAGAAGCTGTCAGCCGTTTCTAAAGATGACTACAAAAAATGTTTCGAACAGTGGAAGCACCGGTGGGACAAATGTATCAGTTGTAATGGAGAGTATTTTGAAGGGGATAAGGTTGTTTTGTAAAGAATTTGAAATAAATAGCTTTTAAAAAATAATTCCTGTTTTTTTTGGGTACCCCCTCGTATTCTTTAATTAAAAAACATTCTGGCTGTTTTGTAGAGTGTGCTGGGTTAACCATAGTTTGGGTTGTTCTTTCTTAGGTGTATAACTTTGCACTTGTCCACATTAAATTTCATCTGCCATTTGGATGCCCAGTCTTCCAATTTATCAAGATCCTCTTGCAATTTTCCACAATCCTCTTGGGTTTTAACAACTTTAAATAGTTTTGTGTCTTCTGCAAATTTGATAACCTCATTCGTCATTCCCTTTTCCAGGTTATTTATGAATATGTCAAAAAGCAGCGGACCCAGCACAGATCCCTCCAGTACTCCACTATTCAACTTTTTTCCATTGGGAAAATTGGCCATTTAGCCCTACCCTCTGCTTCCTATCTTTTAACCAGTTCCTGATCCACAATAGTACACTGCCTCCTATCCCATGACTTTTTAGTTTTGCCAAAAGTCTCTGATGAGGGACCTTGTCAAAGACTTTCTGAAAGTCCAAATACACTATATCAACCGACTCACCTTTGTCTACTTGTTTATTCACACCCTTCAAAAAACATAACAGATTAGTAAGACAAGATCTTCCTTGTCTAAAGCCATGTTGGCTGTCTCCCATTAAGCCATGACTATGTTTTAAATCCTGAAAAAAGATTTTATCATCAGCTGCAATATTATGAGGAGCCAATAGAGGGAGCAGGAGTGACCTTCCAAGGCCCAGAGAACTGCACCTCAGAGCTGATGAGGTAATGCAACCTAACAGCCAATGGAGAAAAGGGGGAGTTCCCCTGAAGAAAGGCTGGGAACTTGAAAAGGAGGAGCTAGGACAAGTTAGAGGGAGACCAGGGAGAGAGAGACCAAGGGGAGGCATACCAAGGAAGGCCTACCAAAAGGAGGCATATCAAGAAGAGGCTTATCAAGGAAAAGCAGACCACGGAGAGTCACACCACAGAGAGCTTCTGGAAAGGAACCAAGAAGGAGAGCACCATAAGGAGTGTCCAGAGCACCAGAGAGGAAGGAGTTCCTGGCAGGAGGGCATAGTGAATCCGAGGCCACAGAGTTCCAGGAGTCCTTGGTTAAGAGGTACTGGAAAGAAAGGCACAAGGGGAGAAATAAACCCCAGAGTTTGGTGTGAAGAACCGCAAATGCAAGACACAGTAAGCATTTTATGAGCCAGGATGAAGTCTTTGCTGCAAATGGTAATATTCCTTATTCAAATGGAAAAAGGTGTGAATGTGAGAGAGTGGTGACTCTGCATGAAGGCCAGCTGGAGTGTGAAAAGCCTACTGCTCAAGACAGGCTGAACTACAGCAGGACCAGGCCGTGGGACTCAACTAAACAAGGTAAAATACCTTTTTATTCTGATAAGCAATATAAGTTAAGAAGAAAGGAAACACAAGATACTGGAGTATATCCTCCCTATCAAACTGTTGGTGAAACAGGGCACAAGCCCTTGGTAAAAAGACTGTATAACATAAGGCAGCCTGCAAGGGGAAGTAACTGCAATAACAAAACACTCACATGGGCGCGGCCCTGACTTGAATGCTGAACATTGGAAGCTAGTAATGTGTTATATGAGAAACCTCAGTACACTCCTCAAGAGTTTACTGACACTGATTCACAGCTGTCTGATACTCAGCCCATGCAGGTGGAATTCAACGAAGACCCACCTGAAACCCCGATGGACTGTAGCTACTGTCAGGCAGGTAGCCTAAGGTCTGTGCATGAAACATAAAACAGTGAACAGTAACGAATGCCTGTAAAGTTTGTTTATGCCAAGTACTGTGAAGCAACAGTTAAACAAAGCAAGTGTGAATATATTTTCTTTTTGTTGCCTGAAGCAAGGTTTCTTTCAGTTTGTTGAAGTAGTCTCCCATAACTTGAACCATTGTGCTTAAAGGGAAATAAAGCCTTATTTTCCCTACATTCTGGCTAGTGTGTTCTCTTGAACTTTGGCCCTCGGTAGGTCCTGGGAACATTACCAAGACCTCTTACAGAAGGACCAAATTCAAAATATATAAAAAAAACTCTCATGCCCATCTGACCTGCCCATACCAACCTTGGCCTCTGGGGCGGCAGCATGACATGAAAATGGCGTAGTTGTGGAGCCTACGTCCAGCCTACAGAGAAGAAGCTTGAGCTATAGGTCTCAAGAAGAAGAAGAACGGAAAAAAAAAAACCCACTTGGATTACAAAAAAAAAAATAACCGGAGTGGAGCAGTCTATTCCGGAGCGGATGGGAATTAAATCCTGGAAAAGAGAAATCCGGTATGCAACTGTCGGCGGAGAATCGGGGAAAGACAGCGAAGTATACTGTTCCAGAGCTGATTCTACACTGTCATCAGGTAAAAACGTAGATATACCTGAAAATTGTTGGATACCGATGAAAGTATAGGAGAAAAAAAAAAAAAAAAGAAAGGGATTAGGAAAGGAAATTTTCTTTGTGAAAGAGCCACACTTGGTTGTGTTTTGTTGTTTTGTTTCCTTACTACAGATTACCATGGATCCCAAAGAAGTATGTGCGTGGATGGCTAATCAATTTGACAAGCAGGCGGAACTAGCGCTGCAGAACCAAGCGCAAGCGCTGAAAGCCATGCAAGAACAGCAGTCACCTCTTCTGCACACATTGGACAAATGGTTAACCCAGCAGAAGGAAGAAATAGCAAAGAAGGAAGCGGAACTATTGCGAGCCCCTGAACTCCATAACACAGAGTTGGGACAGTGGTCATGTAGTGACCTGACAATGGGAAAGTTAAACCCCAGTGATAATCTGGATGATTTTCTGGATTCATTTAGCAGAATAGCAAAGTCAGCTCGGTGGCCGACTGAACAGTGGGCAGTCAGACTAGCTGCATCCCTGACGGGAGAGGCTCTAGCCGCCTACCGGTCGATGCCTCCAGCTTTAGCAGACAATTATGATGAGGGTAGTAATGGCAATTAAAGATCGCCTAGGTCTCACCCCATTTGCTTATAGGAAATTGTTAGAGCCACTATGCTTAACCCAAATGAAACTCCGAAAGCCTTGGGACATAGAGTAAAGAGCTTGGCGTACAAATGGTTACAGCCTGAGAGAAAGAATATTGAAACTCTCATGGACGCCATAATCTTAGAACAGTTTCTAAATGCAGTACCGAGTAGAGTGCAAAATTTTATAATTCTTCAGAATTGCTGCACTACTACCGAGGCCATAAGCCTAACAGAGAGATATCTGGAGCAGAAAAAGTGTCCCAGCCAAAGCTAGCGGTTCCTAAAATGCACTTAGGGATGGAAGCTAGGAGGGTAGAGGGTTCCTCCAGACCAATGTATAGCCCTAGGAGTAATTATGACCCTAAGGATGTGGAAACTGTAAGACGATGTTTTTTGATGTGGTAAGAAGGGCCATATAAAAGAGGAATGTTATTCACGTGTTGCATTAGTGGGAGAAGTCCCAAAGACAACAAAAGAAGGTTTTGTGTTGAGAGTAAAAATACACGGAGTTCATGCTAAGGCACTGCTGGATTCAGGTGCGGACCAATCCATGATGTCCAAACAGCTGTGGTCTATGATCCAAGACCAAGGATGGTCCGTCCCTGAATGTCCAGAAGCGCAGGTCAAAATTAAATGTGTTCATGGATCAGCTACAAGCTATCCCGTGTACAAGCTGTGGGTTAAGGCATGGGGAATGAGAAAACAAATGTTGGTAGCCGTGGTCCCAAGATTACCACAAGAGCTGGTATTGGGTCACGACTGGCCGCAATTTAAAAAGACTCTGAGAGAGGGTTTATCTCCTCAGACAGTCATGAATTCCACCTGCAGTAGGCATGAGCACACGGGTAGTCCTGACCCTACTGATCGCCTCAGCACCCAGCGAAGCAGCCTAGCGGCAACCACTAACTCCATGGTCCCTAGTCCGCTCTGGGGAAAGCCAAAGAGAGGCCTGATAAAGGAAACACCGGAGGCGCCTAAGAAATTCGTGTTGAAGTTCTGTAAAACTTCGGAAAAGGCCCGTAGTCCCCAAAGAGCATCAACACAAGCAGCAGGCTATGATCTCCATAGTGTGGAAGACCAGGTCATCCCGAAGCAGGGGCGGAAGCTAATTAGCACTGGAATACAAGTGGAAATCCCTCCAGGGTGTTATGGAAGGATAGCACCCCGGTCAGGATGGGCTGCCAAACACAGCTTGGATGTAGCCGCAGGGGTCATCGACCCTGATTATAGGGGAATAGTAAAAGTTCTCCTGTGCAATTTTTCTAAAGAAGATTTCGTGGTTCAGGTTGGGGACAGAATAGCGCAATTCACTCAAAAGATCCCTAAACAAACCACGGGATCTTTTCAGCCTAGTCAAATCCCTATCGAAGGAACCGTCACCATGTCCTCCTGAGGAGATCCACCCACAAGCCTTCGCGGACCATCTACAATCTAAACTATTACAAACAAACAAAATCACTGCCTTCAAGCCTCAAGACACCACCTGCCTAAACTATCTCTCAATGTTCTCCACACCACCCAAGAAACATGTGGAAGATACCATTGCCGCCATCAACACTACCACTGCTCATACTGACCCTTGTCCAGCTTACTGGATAAAAAATATACGCAGCGATATCAGTCCATTAATCACAAGAATGATAAGACTATCGTTCACAACTGGATCCTTCCCCTCAGCACTCAACAAACATCAATTAGACCACTTCTAAAAAACCCCAAGCTTGACCCTAGTAAAGTGGAATCGTACAGACCCATAGCTAGCATACCATTTCTAGCTAAAATATTTGAAAAGGAAGCACAACGACAAATACAAGACCATATCGACACTGCATCCCCACTAGACCCTCATCAACATGGCTTCAGGGAGTTCCATGGCGTGGAAACCCTTCTTATCTCACTTCTCAATAATATCATCACATGTATTGACAACATCCACCAAGGTTGTGTACTTATATTCATAGACATAGCTGCAGCCTTTGATTCGGTACACCACGGCCTGCTCATAGAACGCCTAAAAGAAAAAGGCATTAATGGCCTCGCCCTTGATTGGTGCAAATCATACCTTGAAGGAAGATGGCAACAAGTAAGATCAAGATCAACAAAATCGGAGCCCTTCCACCAAGATCAGGGTGTTCCTCAAGGCTCATCATTATCATCTCTCATGTTTAACATTTACGTACAACCTGTCTGCAACATCATCAGATCTTTCAATGTCCAATGTCAGATATACGCCGATGATATCCTTCTTTACATGCCATTCTCCACAAAGCAAATGGACCTCTCACCTCTCATTGAATGTTTTGATGCAGTATCAGAATGGTTTCTATCTCAAAACCTCCGTATTCAACATAAGAAAACGGAGGTACTCTTCATCACAAGAAATCCGAATTTTACCCCACCACCTCATATAAAAGTGAGAGAAGCTGAACTCCAAACAAAGTCTACAATTCGATACTTAGGAATTACTCTAGATCAACACTTGGACATGAAGCTTCACATATCCTACATTGTCAAAGCCGTATATTTCAAGATCCGGACACTCAAACACCTCAGATCTTTATTGGACCCAAGTGACTTCCGGACTGTATACCAAGCTCTTATCCTACCCCACTTTGATTTCGCCAACGCCATTTTCCAAGGCCTCCCACAGTCTACTCTGAACCCCCTTCAGCTAGCCATGAACGCCGCTGCTAGAGTTCTTTCTGGAGCATCGAGATTTGACCACATCACACCCATCTTAATTCAACTCCACTGGCTCCCAACACACGGAAGAATACTATTCAAGACTCTGACGCTTACCTTTAAAGCCATCAACGGCATAACCGCTTCACAACTAGTGGATCTAATTCAGCCCACCCCACCTAACAGATCCAGAAGATCCACATCAGCAAACACTCTAACTATCCCAAGTGCATCAACAAAATGCACACTAACAACGTCAAACAGGGCTTTCAGTCTTTATGCTCCCAAGTGTTGGAACATATTACCACCAGCAATCCGAGCCATCACCGATCTCACACAATTCAGGAAAGCACTAAAACATTACTTATTTATACAACATTACCAGATCAACCATACTCCACCATAGCCACATCTTCCTTCCAGAAACTTCTACATATTAGTCCCTATACTTAATATCTTTCTGTAGGTTCATAACCCACTATGCAAAGCTTACTGCTACATATGTAAATAGTTGATGTGCATGTTTCCCTAAGTTATCCAAGTTGTATTTCCTTGTTCTCTGTAAAACTAACGTTTGTTCATTATGTTTCACTGTTCCATGTAAACCGCGCTGATACTAAATAGTGCGGTATATAAGAAACTAAAATAAATAAATAAATAAATTGATTTGCGAGCGAGTCGGGTTCCCCAGCTTGGAAGAGGTCACCATGCTCACTCCCACTAGTCGAGGTGCAGATGGCTTTGGCTCTACGGGGAAGGCAGAGCTAGAAGGACTCATGGCCATAGGGAGTGATTTTCCTGAAGAAGACCTGGGCCCCCATGTGGAAGACCACAAGGAGGACTCCCTACCGAAAATCGGGGAGGAACTCTCATTGAGCCAACAGCACGACTTAACCCAATTGTTGGGAGCTTACAAGGATGTTTTAAACCTCGATACCGGGAGAAACGTCACTGGTGGCTCACGAAATACTCACACCCCCAGGCAAAATCATCCGGCAACGGCCCTACCGTCTGCCGGAGGCAAAAAGGCAGGAAATTATTAAACAAGTGGATGAAATGTTGAAAATGAATGTCATCGAGGAGTCGCATAGCCCCTGGTGTAGCCCGGTCGTTCTGGTACCTAAGCCAGATGGCTCGATGCGTTTTTGTATCGACTTTCGCCAATTAAACTCTGTGTCTACGTTCGATGCCTATCCCATGCCTCGTATAGAGGAGCTACTAGACCGGCTTGGACAAGCGAAGTTTTTGACAACATTGGACATGACAAAAGGGTATTGGCAGGTCCCTTTAACACGGGATGCCAGACCAAAAACTGCCTTCAGTACGCCCTTGGGGCTATATCAATTCCGCAGAATGCCATTCGGTCTGCACGGGGCAGCCGCCACCTGTCAACGTTTGATGGATATCATCCTGAGGCCATACCAAACGTTCGCAACCGCTTATATGGACGATGTAGTGATCCACAGCGCCACCTGGGCGGATCATCTCCACCACATACGTACCATATTAGAAGCAATGAGAAGAGCGGGCCTCACTTTAAATCCAAAAAAGTGTACTTTTGCGGCAAAAGAGGTCAAATATCTGGGTCACCTCGTGGGCCGGGGAACAGTGATACCTCTACGAGATAAAGTGGAAAGTGTGAGAACAATTTCCCGCTCCCCAGAATAAAAAAACAATTACGAAGCTTCCTGGGTCTCATCGGGTATTACCGACGTTTTATACCCCATTTTGCGGAGGAAAGCAGTCTCTTCACGGGGATGCTGCGGAAAAACGCCCCGAACCTGCTACAGTGGTCGCCGGAAGCGGAGACAACGTTCCAACGCCTGAAGGAAAGGTTGTGTAGGGCCCCCATACTACGAGGAGTAGACTTCCAGCAACCCTTCCTATTGCAAATGGATGCCTCCGAGACAGGCTTGGGTGCTGTTCTGTCTCAAATACAAGAGGGAGCAGAACACCCCATTATGTTCCTTAGCCGGAAACTTTCGGTGGCTGAACAAAAATATGCCACTATAGAGCGAGAATGTCTCGCCATTAAATGGGCCATTGAGGCGTTACGATTTTATCTCACAGGAAGGAAATTCGTTCTTATAACGGATCACGCCCCATTAAAATGGTTACATACCATGAAAAATGACAATAACCGATTAACCAGATGGTATATGGCTCTGCAACCCTACGATTTTCGGGTGGAACATCGAGCGGGAAAACTGCATTTCAACGCCGACGCCATGTCACGAATTCCGTGCTGTGTGAAGGGGGCTTCACCAGCCCGTCATGTTTTAAGAGGGGGGATATGTGGTACCGCAGAGCCTATTCATGGAGAAAAAAGGGTTTTAAATCCTGAAAAAAAGATTTTATCATCAGCTGCAATATTATGAGGAGCCCAATAGAGGGAGCAGGAGTGACCTTCCAAGGCCCAGAGAACTGCACCTCAGAGCTGATGAGGTAATGCAACCTAGCAGCCAATGGAGAAAAGGGGGAGTTCCCCTGAAGAAAGGCTGGGAACTTGAAAAGGAGGAGCTAGGACAAGTTAGAGGGAGACCAGGGAGAGAGAGACCAAGGGAGGCATACCAAGTAAGGCCTACCAAAAGGAGGCATATCAAGAAGAGGATTATCAAGGAAAAGCAGACCACGGAGAGTCACACCACAGAGAGCTTCTGGAAAGGAACCAAGAAGGAGAGCACCATAAGGAGTGTCCAGAGCACCAGAGAGGAAGGAGTTCCTGGCAGGAGGGCATAGTGAATCCGAGGCCACAGAGTTCCAGGAGTCCTTGGTTAAGAGGTACTGGAAAGAAAGGCACAAGGGGAGAAATAAACCCCAGAGTTTGGTGTGAAGAACCGGCAGCAGTAAATGCAAGACACAGTAAGCATTTTCTGAGCCAGGATGAAGTCTTTGCTGCAAATGGTAATATTCCTTATTTAAATGGAAAAAGGTGTGAATGTGAGAGAGTGGTGACTCTGCATGAAGGCCAGCTGGAGTGTGAAAAGCCTACTGCTCAAGACAGGCTGAACTACAGCAGGACCAGGCCGTGGGACTCAACTAAACAAGGTAAAATACCTTTTTATTCTGATAAGCAATAAGTTAAGAAGAAAGGAAACACAAGATACTGGAGTATATCCTCCCTATCAAACTGTTGGTGAAACAGGGCACAAGCCCTTGGTAAAAAGACTGTATAACATAAGGCAGCCTGCAAGGGGAAGTAACTGCCATAACAAACACTCACATGGGCGCGGCCCTGACTTGAATGCTGAACATTGGAAGCTAGTAAATGTGTTATATGAGAAACCTCAGTACACTCCTCAAGAGTTTACTGACACTGATTCACAGCTGTCTGATACTCAGCCCATGCAGGTGGAATTCAACGAAGACCCACCTGAAACCCCGATGGACTGTAGCTACTGTCAGGCAGGTAGCCTAAGGTCTGTGCATGAAACATAAAACAGTGAACAGTAACGAATGCCTGTAAAGTTTGTTTATGCCAAGTACTGTGAAGCAACAGTTAAACAAAGCAAGTGTGAATATATTTTCTTTTTGTTGCCTGAAGCAAGGTTTCTTTCAGTTTGTTGAAGTAGTCTCCCATAACTTGAACCATTGTGCTTAAAGGGAAATAAAGCCTTATTTTCCCTACATTCTGGCTAGTGTGTTCTCTTGAACTTTGGCCCTCGGTAGGTCCTGGGAACATTACCAAGACCTCTTACAGAAGGACCAAATTCAAAATATATAAAAAAACTCTCATGTCCATCTGACCTGCCCATACCAACCTTGGCCTCTGGGGCGGCAGCATGACACTATCTACATGTTGAGTAATTTTTTCGTTATGATGGTTTCTACCATTTTTCCTGGTAGTGACGTCAGGCTCACCGGTCTGTAGTTTCCCGGATCACCACTCGAACCCTTTCTAAAAATTGGCATTACATTGGCGATCCTCCAATCTTCAGGTATTACAGATGATTTTAATGATAGTTCACAGATTACTAATAGCAGGTCTGCAATCTCATATTTCAGTTCATTCAACACCCTTGGATGTATACTATTCTGTCCAGGTGATTTGGTACTCTTCAGTTTATCCAATAGTTGTAACACATCTTTCTGGTATATCAATATTTCTTTCAATTCTTCCGCAGTATCACCTTTAAATACCACTTTAGTCATGGGTAACATCCCTACATCTTCCTCAGTAAAGACCGAAGCAAAGAATTCATTTAGTCTCTCCGCTATAGCCTTCTCCCCTCTTACTGCCCCTTTTATTCCTCTATCATCTAATGGTCCAACTGAGTCTCTCACAGTTTTTTTGCTACGAATGTACTTGAAAAAGTCTTTATTACGTGTTTTTGCTTCCACAGCAAGTTTCTTCTCAAATTCTCTCTTTGCCTGTCTTATCAATGCCTTGCATCTACTTGCCAGTGCTTGTGCTGTTTCCAGTTTTTGTCATTTAGTTCTTTTTTTCCATTTCCTGAAAGATGCTGTTTTGGCAACAACAGCCTCTCTGACCTCACCTTTAAACCATGCTGGCAGTTTTTTGTACTTCCTTCTACTTTTCTTAAAGTGTGGAATACAGCTGTCCTGCTGCTCTAGCCATGTGGGGAAAGTCGGAGGGGGAATAGATCAAATTCCAGAGGGTTATAACTAGCAAAACAGGTATTGAAGACCCTCTATAGATATTAAGAATCTACTGATGAACTTCACACTACATTAAATTAAATCACAAACCGTGTCAGCCAGAAAAGTGAATAATGGTCTCAGACTCACATTGGCAATGCTTAAAACTTGTTCAAAGCAATTTGCCTACTCGCATCAACGACCATAGAACATTCACTTATATTATTAAAGTTGTTGTGCTTTTATACGTTCATCAAACTGTTCTCTAATTTTTTCCATTTTTTTCAAGCATATTTTGTAAGATAAAGAATGCGCTTATCTGAAAACTGCTGGCAAAGTTCCCCGACGCCACCACAGGGGTACCGCTCTTGCGTTTCGGATACTTCTTCAGGGGGAAATTCATAACCCAGCACACTCTACAAAACAGCCAGAAAGTTTTTTAATTAAAGAATATATCACATTGTAGTAGTGTTTCAGAAACAGCAAGCATGGTTAATCAAATAGCCCATGTTTTATCAAACCGCGAAACACTCTGATTTCACTCACAACAGACCATTAATTCGTCCAAACTTTGTCGGTGTGTCATGAAAACGCCGCGCATGCGGACATTGCACCGTGCTCCAATTTTAAATAGGCTGGTGAACCAACGTCATGATAATGCTGCTTCCAATTGGTTAACGATCTTTACTCCTCTCCGAAATGGGTCTGGCAAATAGCCAGAAAATGTTCAGTAAGTCAAATGCAGACACGCCAATCTATAGAGCTGTTAAGGCCCGTTGATCCCACTGTTGCTAGTCTGAAGATCCACTTCTGTTCCTGGATCAATAGCGTCTGGGCTCTCGACTTGTTATTTCTACCCACCAATACCCTCTCGATTGCAAAACAACGCAGCTCATCGAAAGTATGGCATTTAGCGATGCTCTTGATGTGGAGATTCAGAAGGGTCCTCAGAGATGGCTCACCTCAATATATAAAAAACCAACAGATAGAAACACAATTTTGCATTATAGCAGCAAGCATCCTAAACAACTGCGGAACAGTTTGCCCCTCTCTCAGTTCATTCGATATCCGTCCATCAACTGCCCGAATCGACGAAAATATTGAAAAAATTAGAGAGCTTGTGCTCACAGACCGTCGACAGACAATTGATCAACTGTCAGAGATTAGTGGGTTATCTTGGAGCTCGGTTCAGCGAATTTTAACAGAAGATTTGGGAATGAAAAGGGTTGCTGCCAAGTTTGTTCCTCGGGTTCTGACTGCTAGGTACATATGACCTAGATTGGCCACTGTTGGAAACAGAATACTGGGCTTGATGGACCTTGGTCTGACCCAGTATGGCATATCTTATGTTCTTATGACAATCAAAAGGAACATCGAGTTGAAACATGTCGTGTTTTGAAACAACAGCTTGAAACTGATCCAGATTTTCTGTCAAAGGTCATTACAGGTGATGAGTCATGGTGCTATGGTTACGACCCAAAAACAAAGCAACAGTCAAGCCAATGGAAGACGTCATCGTCACCCCGTCCAAAAAAATGTCGTCAAGTCAAATCAAACATCAAAACAATGCTGATTTGCTTTTTTGATGCCAAGGGGGTAGTTCATTCAGAGTTTGTTCCCCCAGGTCAGATCGTCAATCAAACCTTTTATTTGGAAGTTTTAAGAAGATTGCGCAACAGTGTTCATCAAAAAAGACCCGATTTGTGGCAGACAGGAGACTGGTTCTTCCACCACGACAATGCACCTGCACACACAGCCATCTCTGTTAGACAGTTTTTGGCTAAAAATGGCATGGTTCCGCTGCCCCACGCACCTTACTCGCCTGACCTGGCTCCGTGCGACTTTTTCTTATTTCCACGCATGAAAAGGGGCATGAAAGGACACCGATCTGACAACATTGAAGAAGTCAAGAAAAAAAGGAGGGAGGAGCTGTCAGCCGTTTCTAAAGATGACTACAAAAAATGTTTCGAACAGTGGAAGCACCGGTGGGACAAATGTATCAGTTGTAATGGAGAGTATTTTGAAGGGGATAAGGTTGTTTTGTAAAGAATTTGAAATAAATAGCTTTTAAAAAATAATTCCTGTTTTTTTGGGTACCCCCTCGTATTCTTTAATTAAAAAACATTCTGGCTGTTTTGTAGAGTGTGCTGGGTTATGAATTTCCCCCTGAAGAAGTATCCGAAACGCAAGAGCGGTACCCCTGTGGTGGCATCGGGGAACTTTGCCAGCAGTTTTCAGATAAGCGCATTCTTTATCTTACAAAATATGCTTGAAAAAAATGGAAAAAATTAGAGAACAGTTTGATGAACGTATAAAAGCACAACAACTTTAATAATATAAGTGAATGTTCTATGTTCGTTGATGCGAGTAGGCAAATTGCTTTGAACAAGTTTTAAGCATTGCCAATGTGAGTCTGAGACCATTATTCACTTTTCTGGCTGACACGGTTTGTGGTTTAATTTAATGTAGTGTGAAGTTCATCAGTAGATTCTTAATATCTATAGAGGGTCTTCAATACCTGTTTTGCTAGGAGGGGGAATATAGGCAAATCACATCTCAGAATCGGGCCCATAGGGGGCTTAGTAAGCATGCACCTAACAGTTACCACCTAGGCAGATCCCTTAGCAAACGTTTGAGCCCTTGTGAATTACCACGGGTGCAGATTATTCCATCTATGGAGGTGGCAGTAGGTGCACCTCTGCTAGCTGCAGTATGTCTCCCTGCGCTAACTGCAATGTGCTCAGCATGCCCACTCTCCTACCCTAACCTGCCCTTTTCAGTATCCTAACACACGATTACCATTTAGTGTGCGAATCAGCACGTAGTAAAGGAACATTAACTGCTTAGACACATTACTAAAAGGGCATTAGTAAGTTTGCAGCTGATGCAGTGGAGGTCGAAGTGACTTGCTCAAGGTCTTAAGGATATTAGTGACATTGAAAGACTAGCTCCCCTATTTTTCAGCCTTCTAATACGAGCTCATCATACCCAGCAATGAGATACGTAGATGCAGCCAGTTCTGTTTTACAGAATCTGCATTTGTCTGTTTTACTATTTTTTTGTGCTGCAACTATCAATGTTATAAACACTGCAGAATCTTTGCACATGTTAACATATCTTTTCCTCCATTTAGCTTTCTTTTACTTTATATTTATCAATCCAAGTGGCAATGCCCTGTGCATTCCTGCTTGACTACCTGCAGAGGTTGGCTGGGTATGGATCTGCATAGGAAAGAGGCGAGAACACCATGCATTTATGAGATGATCCACTCGTCTGTGCTACAGCCAGCTATTTGGTTTCTTTTGGTCTCTATCAACCCAGTTCATTTTTCTTCTACCTCCCCGGTGTTTGTTCTCATTCTTCCAAATTGTTTAAAGAAATTATGAAGAACCTCATTCAGACACCAGTATGTGATTGAGCAAGAGGAGGTTTTTCCACTAGTCTCCTGAAGTCTTGCAAAATCTGGATAATCTAATTGGTTTAGACAAGTCTAATAGTAATTAATATGCATGCACTGAGTTACATTTTAATCTCTGCAAATGTGGATGTATTTTCCGAGTCACAATAGTGCCATTGTACTGTACTTTGTAAAAGAAAATAGAACAATTCTGGAAGTCAGTTCCTCTCAGCATTTTCCTTTTGAAAGGTTTCAGAGGTAAAATTCAGGTTATGTTTGATATGTAAGCAATATTGCACATATGAATGTGTATTTTTCAACTAAATAGTAACATATGGTGGGTGTATTTATAATGAAATAGTTGTGTATTTAGCCTCAGTTCTACAAAGAAGAGAGCCTTATCAGATTATCGAGTATGGCTGCTTGTGTTTCTCTCTCTCTTCAATTTCTAAAAACTAGACCTAGCTGAACCAAATGTTAGGGGAAGGGGAGCACTTGAGTTTTTTACCTTTCAAAGTTTGTGAGTAATTTTTGGGGAGAGGGAGAGAATGCAGAAAGGGGGCAAAGTCAACTGTTTCTTCATAAGAAATGCATGGGAGTCGAGCAGAGCTCCTCATATCTTGAGAATCATGATTAATTATAACAGAACTTGATATGTAAACATCAAGACACATTTTAGTTAGTATGTGGAGACTGGATTTGAGATGTCGAGGCCAGGGCATACTCAATTCCAGTGGTATTTTAGAAACAGCTCTGCTACACATGGAGCCATTTCTAAAACACACCGAAGGACGGGCAGGAACTCACGGGGATTGATATCCATGTGCAGTGAGAATAGTCATTTCGCAAATATATATGTGGGAAAAATCGATGGAAAAAATCCAGCAACATACATGTGTGTATTCCGGCACTTAAAAGAACATCAGAGCCATTTTGCAAACCTAGATATGCAGATGCTTGGAATTAACTAAGAATGCTGTCTTTCCTCCCCCTCCAAATTGAAATGAGGTATAAACATTGGGATTAAGGGGGATATTCCTGGACAGGAATGGTCAAAAGAAGCACTTCTTAAATACCTATCCGTATCAGGGAACAGGTGTAAATCCGGATGAGGACAATTTGGGACTTACATGTGCATTCCATATATGAAATGGGGCATACACATGTAGATTTTTGTCAGGCCCAGGCCACACCCCTGATATGCCCTCGTGCAATTTCGATGTGATATGGACCGAGCCAGGCCTAGGGCGGTAGCTTCTTGGGGGGTATTTAAGTGTGTGTTGGTGTGGTACAGAGCAGAGCATTCAAAGCTAAACAATAGATTCTGATAGCTGGGGGGGGGGGGAGGGGGGCATAAGGCTTAAGGTCGGCCTAGGATGCCAACATCTTCAAAAAGCTCTGGGGTTGTCCCTGGATATGGACATCCACACGTAAAATGAGCTTTTTCTAAAATGGACATTTTCATGTGGATGCAATTTGCATGCGTAAGAGGTCATATTTAATGTTAAAATGGCAATTAAGGCTTCTAAAATAACTCCCATAGGGTTTAAAGAACTGTTTGAACAGAATGAAATTTGTGTTGGTTTTTGGTTACTCACTGCTTATTACATGGCAATACAATGATATTTGCTCCTGCGTATATTTTTATAACAGTTCAATTTTGCTGAATCTAATTTAGCAAAAAGCAAGTCTCCCGGGGGATATCCGACTTTTGTATTTTCCAGAAGTAGGAAGTGATTGAGAAGGTAGAGGAGAGGCATAGGAGAAGAAAAAATTGGAAATGTGCCTTTAAGAAATGTATGAGAACTTCAATGTATAATATCCTAGAACTGCTGGGCTGTTCGTATGACATTTTATATCTGGCTGTTGGGTACAGTGATCTTTTAATTGAGAGGATTCAAATGTTTGTAGCTTCTTAGCTACTGATTGCTTACATGAAAACACGACAGTTTCCTAATAGTTGATTTAATGACAGCATCACTCCTTGTGCTTAAGTTTGCAACTTTCATGAGCCCAAACCTGATTACTATGGATTTTGCGCAGTGGAAGTTCAGCTAGTTTGACTGAAAACGAATAGAAGTCTTGATAAATATATCAGTTATTACATCTGTTGACAGTATTGCATACAGAAAGAACTGAGGCTATCCAGAATGTCATACTTGCTACTGGTTTAGTGTTTGGATGTATGCCCTGCATGCATTGAGTGGTATGAAGCTAAACTCAGGGTCTTCGACACTCGAGATATGTGTGGAGATCCTTAAAGCCAGGCTCTCATACTGCTGGGCCTCTCTCTATAGAAAAAAATAGCAGGGAAGTATCAAGGAGTGTTGTAAAAGATGGTTTCGTTTGTTAACCCTTCTACCTCAAAAACAGAAAGGAGGTCATTTTAGAACAGGGCCTGCCCAACCAACAGGCAAGACTAGAAGTCACCTGGGGTAGAAGCTTCTGAGGGGCAAGAAAGAGTAGCTGCATTCACAGCAAAGCAGTAGATGCTGACAACCAGACAAGCTCAAAGAGGCAGTAACGTATTACCATCTACACGTAGAAACAAGGGGGGGAAACATGCAGAGCATGGCTCATGAAATTCTTTTCAACCCTCTGTGTGCGTGCGCGTGTGTGTGCGTGCAAATGCACAAACCTATCTGTTTATATCTACATTGCCTCTGTGTGTGTGTGTGTGTGTGTGCATATCTCTATTTTGTGTATTTATCTGTTGTGCACATCTCTGTTTTCTGTGTTGTTGTGGCTGTATCACTGCTGCTCCTTGAGACCTTTGGGCAAGTCACTTAACCCCCCATTGCCTCAGGTACAAACTTAGATTGTAAGACCTCAGGAGAAAGGAAAACATCTGCAGTACTTAAATGTAACTTGCTTTGAACGTGTGAGGAAGGCATGAGCTAAATGCAGTTCCCCTTTCTCTCTTTGTGCGTTTGTGTTTTAGTGGGCTGGTATGTGTGTGCATGTTTATATGTATGTACATGGATGTAGTTGTGTCACTGTATGTTGGTCTGTGCATGCTTGCGTGTATGGGTCTGTGCATACATGGGCATGCATGTGTGTGTGCATGTGAGTGTGCATTTGTGTCTGTTGATTTTCTGTCTGTCTGTGTTCGGGAGAAGAGATGAGGGCTGTTTGACAGGTGCGATTCTATAACTGCTGTGTTACTGTGAATCAGTGTTTGTATGCTGCACCTGTTGGAACAGCTTTCTTACAGAAATGCAGAGAGACACTTTTTTGGAGGGCGGGGGCTTCATTTTCCTTCCACTTCTTACCACATGCAGAAACTTACAGCACAATAACTTCCCCCAGCTCACCTCTTTCCATTGGCTAGATTTTATCCACAGTCTCTACTGCTAGTTACATTGGAAACAGGAAGGGCAGGCTCATTCACAAAAGGGGGGAGGGGAGGAGTAGAGACCTGCAGATAGAGGTTTTAAACTCTGAAAAATGTCTGCACATGTTAGCCATCCTAGCTTCCAGACATAAGTAGGATCCTGAAAAAAGACAGGCAGTTGTTAATCCTAACCTTCTGAGTCAGAGTACATCTGACAGCACCCCTCAAAACTTTGGAGCCTAGATATATTCCTAGTTTGCCAGCATCTTAATATAAACCTGCCCATGGCAACAGATACTAGTTGGGAGTTCACATAGCAATCAATCAGAAAGGAGTACACAACCGGGCCAGTGGCATCCAGGCTAAGTAAGCCTCCTCCTCCCCCCCAGTGGTCTGCCCCCTTGGCTCCCCTGTTTGCTAACTCTGCTGCCAACTACAAAATGCACCAGACTCCCAACTTCGACACAACAATGGAACTTATTGGAATATTTTACCCACAACATAACCTATACAACACACAACTATGTGATAAACTCTACAATTCTGCAAACATATATACAAAACAGTGAATTAAAACTAGCCCCCTCAGCAAGTCACCCAGCTCGTACTTGCACAAAGGTGAGGCCGTCAAAGCCCATCCCTATTTATATCGACTCCGTTAACATTACTGTAACAACCATATACATCTTGCAAAATTGTGGGAAAGGGAAGAATTCCATTGAAGTATTCTCCCCCAATACTCCCGTGCCGTTGACCCTGATCACAGCAGGATTTTACCATCACAGTTTGAGTCCGGCTTGTCAAAGGTCAGAACTCATGTCCAACTTGGCTTATGAGGCAGAGGTGTAGCCCTCACTCCCTCACTATCCAAGCATGGAGAGGTGTTTTGCATGCTGGTCCTGCTGCGAACTTGTTGACTCAGAATGGGGAGGATAAAGTTTTTCTGGCCACTCCCTCATTTGCTCTATCATACGGCTGTGTGCTCGGTCCCATGTCCCTTAAATCCAGGCTATGCTGTGGCGATATAAAAAAAGGGGAGGGTGGGTAGGTAGCTCTGAACACTTGTGCCGATGTCCAGCTCGGAGGAGCAAGAGGGCGGCCTGTGGCCATTCGGCCCCTAAGGCCCGCCCTCCTGCTCCCCACCCCTCACCACACCGTTAACCCCTGCCTGGCTTCCCTGCCCCCTTGTGTCCATTGGCAGCTAACCAAGCCATGGGACTATTCAATCAGTAGCTTCCACAGAAGAAATAACCAGTGGCATTCCTAGCCCCCTCAGCACCCAGAGTGGGTGCCTCCCTATGCGGCACAACATTGTGTGTCGCAATTCACCCCCTCCTGCTGAGCCAATGCAGGCAGTGTGGCAAGCTTACCCTAAAGGTGGCTTGCCGTGCTGTCTCTGTGGGCCTGGCCTCTCCTGGGCCAAAATCTCACGATTCACAAGACTTTGGCCGGGACAGAAGAGCGACTGGGCCTACAGAGACAGCAAGGCAAGCTAGTTTTAGGGTACATTTACTGTTCAGTCTCTGTGGGCCTGGAAGAGCGCAACTCCCCTCCCAGTCGGCACCTGGGGCAGGCCATACCCACCATACGCCACAGGAAATAACATCAAAGATAATGAAATATATATGTGAAGAATTTATAATGCAGTTCAACACAGCTAGGTAATTATTTGTAAGAGGGGCAGTGCAACGGCTTTGGGTGCCCCAGGCAAACCTTCAGCAATGTCCTCCCCCCTGCACCCTTCCCACCCCCAACGCCAATTAGTTTTGGAAAGTTGATGTCGAGCCCTCTGCTTAGAAAAAAACTGTATGGGGCACAATATTGTATCTGTCAAAATTTAAAAAATTAAATTAATAAATAGATGTTTTTTCTAAAACAAGATATTTTAAAACATAGCGTGCCTATAAAAAACCCCATTACTACTGCTACCACTGATCATTTGTATAGCGCTATAAGGCATATGCAGCGCTGTAGAGACACATGTAAAAGACGTTCCCTGCTCATCACAGCTTACAATCTAGTCAAGACAGACAACACAACAGCTGAGGGCAAGGATATATCTAGGAGATTGGTAAGGAAACACATAGGAGACTAAGCGGATCAGGATCCAAAAACAGCCTTGAAGAGGTGAGTTTTCAGGCTGGATTTGAAAAGGGCCAGAAATGAAGCCTGACACACAGACTCAGGTAGTTTGTTCCAGACATAAGGAGCAGCAAGATGGAAGGATCAAAGTCTGGTGTTGGCAGTGGAAATTAAGGGCACAGATCGAAAGGATCTGCCAGAAGAGCAGAGTTCCCGAGGAGGGGTGTAGGAAGAGATAAGAGAGGAAAGGTAGTGAGGAGAAGCAGAAGGAGTGCACTTATAGGTAGTAGGAGACGTTGGAAATGAATATGGAAAAGGATAGGGAGCCAATGAAGTGACTTGAAAGAGGGGTTATTTATTTATTTATTTAACCAGTTTTGTATTTCACCTTATCCTTCAATCAAAGTGGTTGACAAGACAACAAAGGCTAAAGGCTTACATACTGAGGGTATGGGAAAACAAAAACGATACATTACAATATAAATACAAAACAAAACAGTATGTTATAATACTATAATCATAGTGAAATTAAATATACATAATGGTTAATTTAAGTAATTTCACCAAATGATTCTATAAATAAGTAAGTCTTTAAAGATTTGCGAAAGTCCTTAAGGTCTTCCTGAGTTCCAGGCCGAGCCCAAAACTCTCGGGATCCAAAATTCTGACTAAATATTCCTATCAAATGGTATATAATACATGACCATAGCAGAAGGAAAATCACTATTAGAACATATTGAATAAGACGGGTACAGTTTTCCTTAAATATGCAAAAATTAACCCGGCTGCAGAATGTGGATTAAAAATTTAAAGTAGGCCTTCAAAGGGTTAAGTCTTCAGGAATAGAATTCCATAACTCTGGTGCCATAAAGGAAAACGCTCTTTTAGAAGTCATTTGTTTTGATTTGTTGAAGTTCAAAGGAGTATTAAGTTTATTGATATTTTGAGATCGTCTTGGTCTTATGCTCTTGTCTTTTGAAATTATAGATTGTAGAATATCTGCTGAGGATTGGTGAACATTTTTGAAAATAGTCATTAGGTTTTTATATTTTGCCCTTGCAATAACCGGAAGGAAATGTAACTGTTTGAGGACTGGAGTTATGTGTTCAAATTTTGTAGAGCCAGTTATAATACGGGCTGTGGTGTTCTGAACTAATTGGAGAGGATGGATAGAGTGTTTAGGAAGACCTTGATACAAGATGTTTCCAAAATCAGGTAGAGGTGTTATGACTGCCTGACATACCGTGCAAAAGTGATTTGTATTTAGTATTGGTTTTAGTCCTCTTATAATCTTTAAACGATGGTATGCTTGTGACACAATTTTGTTTATATGAAATTTTAAATTTAAATATTTATCTAATGTTACACCTAAATATCTTACTTCATCTTTAATTTTTATTTCTCTATTTAATAAATTGATTTCAATTGGTAGTTTTAAGGACTGGCATTTAGATATGAACATTGCTTCTGTTTTGTCAGAATTTATTTTCAAGTTGTTGTTATTAAGCCAGCCATTCATATAAGCCAAACAGTTTTTAATTTTTGTTGTATCAAAGGTATTTTGGTCAATTATAGTATAAACCATAATGTCATCAGCATATAAATGATAATTAATTTCATGAAGATTAATAATTTGACATATGGGTTGAATATAAATATTAAAGAGAATAGATGATAAAGCTGAACCTTGAGGTATGCCTTGTCCAATCGAAAATTGACAGGATGTTTTGTCACCATATTTTACTAACTGCGTACGATTAGTTAGATAAGAGGCAAACCATTTTAATGAACATATATGAGCATATCAAGGCTGGCGGAAGAATAGCCACGCAACTGAGTTTTGCACAGAGTGAAGGGGAGAGAGATGATTCAGAGGAAGACCAGCAAGGAGGAGGTTGCAATAGTCTAGATGGGAGGTGACGAAAGAGTGGATAAGTGTTCTAACAGAGAGGTTCCAATAAAGATAAAAGTAACCCAGAGGCTCTTAAGTAACAGAGCTGAAAAATTCCAAATTACCCCATCTATTGATAACCAGATTAATATGAATAAAATACAACCTCTAAAATGCCTATATGCAACTGCTAGAAGTCTAAAAAATAAGATGGGAGAGCCAGAATATATAGCACTAAATGAAAGGTTAGATATGTTTGGCATCTCAGAGACCTGGTAGAAGGAGGACTACCAATGGGATCCTGTGATACCTGGGTACAAATTATATCCCAATGATAGAGTATATCAAATTGGTGGAGGGGTTGTGTTCTATGTTAGAGAGGGCATTGAGTCACATAGGGTTAAAGTTTTGCAGGAACAAAATAAACTGTAGAATTTCTATGGATTGAAATTCCATGTAAAAAGGGGAAGGCGATGGCAGTGTGTGTGTGTGTGTGTGTGTGTGGGGGGGGGGGGGGTACTACCACCCGCCTGGCCAGAATGAACCGATGGATGATGAAATGCTGAAAGAAATCATGAAAGCTAACAAAAGTTACAACACTGGGTGATTTCAATTACCCTGGTATCGACTGGGACAATATCACAGCAGGACATGCTAAAGAGAGAAAGTTTCTAGATGAAATACATGATTGCTTCTTAGAGCAGCTGGTTCATGAACCAACAAGAGGGGAAGCTATTTTGGACCTATAGTCCTTAGTGGAACACAGGATCTGGTGCAAGAGGTAAGGGTTTTGGGGAGTTGCTGCAAAGGTTAAAGATTTACATCAAGCATGGGTGTTGCTTAAAAGTACTGTCTTGGAAGCCCAGAACAGATGCATTTCACGCTTTAAGAAAAGTGGAAGGTAGGCCAAAAAACTGCCAGCTTGGTTTAAAGGCAACATCAGAGAGGTTGTTGTTGCCAAAAAAACATCTTTCAGGAAATGGAGAAAGGAGACAAAAAGAACACAGGAAACAACATAAGCATTGGCAAGTTAGATGCAAGGCACTGATAAGGTAGGCAAAGAGAGAACTTGAAAAGAAGTTTGCTGTGGAAGCAAAAATGCATAATAAAAACTTTTTCAAATACATTCGTAGCAAAAAAACTGTGAGAGGGTCAGTTGGACCATTGGATGATAGAGGGGTAAAAGGGGTACCAAGTGAGGACAAGGCCATAGCGGAGAGACTAAATGAATTATTTGCTTCCATCTTTACTGAAGAAGATGTGAAAAGTTTTATTTTTATTTAGTATACATTTGTATACTGCTACTTCCAGTGATCAGCAGTGGTTTTTTGATTTACAGATTGGAAATTGTCAAATCATGACAGGAAAGTTTTGAGGTATAAACACATTGATTAGACAGGAAAGCACAGCACACAGAGAACTATTTTACAGGGAACATGGGCTATGGAGGGTTAAGTGGCTTGCCCAAGACCACAAGGAGCACCTGTGGGACTAGAAACCCCAGTCCTTCTGGCCCAAGGTTGCTGTCCTCTAGTGGGATTTGAACCCCTGACCTTCTGGCCTGAAGTACCTTGACCCAACCACTAGGCTACTCCTCCACTCCAGTTATGGCTGGAATACTATAAAGAAGTTATAACCCCTCACCACAATCTGTACATAGTTTGTTTACCCTTATGAAAATGTGTAAATAGTTTCTGTTACAATGTGTTCAATATATTCAATGTAATGTGTTCATTATGTTTGTTGTTTTTCCTGTTTTTGCACTAAGTTACTTGTAAGCCTTCTTGACTTGTAGAAAGATGGTATAAAAAAAACTTAAATAAATAAATAAAATAAAGGTGATGTATCGGAAGAAATGAAGAAATATGGATAAACTGGGAAGATGTATTCCAACTATTTGGTAAACTTGAACTGTAGCAAATCATCTGGACTGGATGGTATACATCCAAGGGTGTTAAAAGAACTGAAACATAAGATTGCAGACAATCATTAAAATCATCTGTAGTACCGGAAGATTGGAGAATGGCTATTTAATGCCAGTTTTTAAAAGGAGTTTCAGGAGTGATCAGGGAAACTACAGACTGTGAGCCTGACGTCAGTACCAGGCAAAATGGTAGAAACTATTATAAAGAATACAATTACTGAACATATGGCTAGTCATAGTTTAATGGAAGAAAGCCAACATGGATTTAGCCAAGAAAAATCTTGTCTTACTAATCTGTTCTATGTTTTTGAAAATGTGAACAAACAGGCAAAGGTGAGCCGGTTGATATAGAGCCCAATTCCGGAACATGCATGTCTGGCCTGCGGGCACATCCAAATCGAACATGTGCCTTATTTAAACATGATTCCACAGCCATGGGAGTAGATGCACGTGGCGTGGCACGAACAAAGCAGTATTACGAGACATGACTATACGCAGCAAATGGCTTTGTACTTTCCCACGCTCACCATATTTTGAAAAGATGGGCGTTTTCGATCCTGCAATCTCATCTATATACCTGCGAACGGGCACATCCCTCTGTAAAATGTGCACCTCCTAAGCTGCTCCTCTCACTGACAGTGTTATGCTGATGCAAAACTACACATGATACAGATGATACATAAATGCTGATGCAAATTAAACTATATATACCAGTCTATTGCATGCTCAGAACACTGCAAAGTGATCTCGGTGCATTCTAAGATAGTATAAAAGCAGGTAGGAAGTTTATGTTTATTGCAACACTTGATATACCGCCTTTCGAACATCAAGGAGGTGTACAATTTACAAACAAAGTAAGTCCAGAGCCTCTGAAGAGGAAAAGAACTACAAATAAGATAGGAAAGAAAAACACAGTCATACAGAATAGAAACAGACAACCTAGAAAAAGAGGAGTCAGAGAGAAAAAGGTAGGTCATAAGCAGAGGAGAAAAGGTGGGTTTTTAGGAGGGACTCGAATTTGGAGAAGGATTGCTCTAAATGGAGGGTGGTGGAAAGGGAGTTCCACAGAGACGGACCCAGGAAGAAGAAGGCTGAGGAATGGGTGGAGTGAAGATGTGAACAAGAGGGGGAAGGGAGATGAAGACGATTAACATGTATTGCGCGGACTTCGGGAGGGGGTGTGGAATTGAAGAAGATCCACTAGATATTGTGGAGTGTGTGTATAAATGACATGATGGACAAGAGTGAGGATTTTGTAGCGAATGCGATAGTCTATGAGAAGCCAGTGACGTTGACAGAGAAGAGGGGTGATGTGATCACAGTATGAGGAGTGAGTAATGAACCCGGCTGTGGTATTCTGTTGTATTCTGCGGGAAGTGATATGTACATGGCAGTAGAAAACATCCTTAGTTATGCTTGCATTGGTCATCTCTTAAAACAGTCTGCAATGCTAAGTATGGACCAGAAAAAAATCAGAAGAGGTTCTCCATAGCGAAATGTCAAAACATATCCCTGTAATAATAAGGGACCATTGAAATGAGAGCATTTAACAGTGAAAATAGCACTAATAAATGCCCAAAGGCACCATCATCACTCTCTACAAATGTGCACATTTTTAGAGACCAATAATGGTTCCTTATCGTCCCTCCAGTCCCGCACTTCTGGGTAGTGTACCTCTTCCAGCAGCTTGGAGACAGCATGTTATCGTTTGATGACACCAATACTAATGCAGCTGGGACTGCCCACCAGCCCCTGTATGCTCAGTTTCCAAGTAGCTGGAGGAGGTAGTGAGGCAGGGTGCTGGACTCAGTGACGGGACAACTAAGGAGCAGTTTAGTTTTGCCTTTAATTTCTTTAATTTCTCTAAATTCCTTTATTGCAGGGGAGGTTTTCAGGTTTTTTGTAGAAGTTGGCTTTAATTTCTGGTAGGGGGGCCTCCTTCTTAGCTTCAGGGGCCAGTCCTAGAGACCAGTCCATTGATTTTTTAATTATGCCGGCCAGAACGCAGTGCCTGGTTTGTGGAACCCTGTGGGGAGTGTTCTTGGATGCAGGCCTTTGTGTGCGCAGGAGGCCACCTTGATGGAACAGAACCTGCAGGACAGGACAGACCAGGCTAGGAGAGGACTCTTTGCGCATCTCAGGAGGCACAGGACTCAGTTGGTTCCGTGCTTGCACCGCTAGAGATGACTTCCCGTGCCCTGGGCATTCCCAGACCCTCCACATCATAGAGCCTGGACGATGTAGGGGCCCCGGGTATTTTCTCACCAGCAGGGACCAGCGGGTGATTTCTCGGTGCAGGAGCGTGGTACCAAAAGGACAGTGAACCTGAGAGAGAGCAAGCCGGGAGCAGTGCCTTCAAAGAGGCCCAGGCCCTCGGAGGAGTTGCAGGGGCAGTCTCCTTTGAAGAGCTGGAGGGAGAGGACCTGGACACGTAACTAGATTTAGACAAAGAGCTGGAAGAAGGAGAGATCCCGGAACAGGAAGATCAAGTACGGATTGTACGGGAGTTCCGCTGTGAGGAGTTGCCGGCACTCATCGCAGAATCCCTGAAGGTTCTTAATATGCCCACTTGCCTTCCGGCAGAAGATGAGTCACTAGCTTCAGGATGAGTGGGATCTGCAGGAGGCTGGCCTTAGGGGGGGTGAGGACCATGAAGCGGTTGTATCTGCTGCCAGATCAGGATCGCAAGCTTTTTCGCTCCCCTAAAGTGGACGTGGCGATTTTGGAAATTACTAAAAAGACAATGATCCCAGTATGGCATATGTTCTTATGGGTCCTATAACACCAATACAGCTCTCACTGGAAAAACATAACACGCGGAACTTTTCTAGATCCCTACTGAAGCGATACCCTATCAGAATAGCTCACCTCAGTCACACAGAGAACACAACCAGAGTCTTATCAAATCAGAATAAGTTACCGCAAGACAGAAACAGAAACCTTCAGACAAAACCAGAAATTGTGAGAAACCAGACTTGGCATGCAGTGCAATATTAGAATCATCATTCCACAAAAGAGTATGAAAAATGGTAGTGCAAGCTATCTGCCGCAGTGCCCATGTTCTTCCTATGGAACGGAAACAAAAACAGGAAGCGGCAGATTCAACACCCAATAAATTTATTATAACCAAATAAGTGGCCTAAGCCCAACACAGGCCGTGTTTCGTATACAAACTGCCTCAGGGGCTATCAGGACACACTAAAAAATAAATTGTAAAAACCATATTAGTATGGGTTAAAAAATATATGAAAAATAGAAAATTATAACACGAATATACAATATTCATAAAATAAAGGCGAAATGGACTACATCAAATGACTTGCTAAAAAAACTCATCAATAATAATCAATCAAAATCATAGAAAACCATATAGATCTGATGACATAAATATGTATACATACATATGTAAAAATACATAAATAGAATAAAATAAATAAATAACTAAAAATACTAAATGGAATCCAATAAAAAATTAAAAAATTACCAAATTAAAGAATTATCAGGCAAGAAGTAATCATACCAACATTTACAACAGAAAAATATAAAAATGCCATATACAAACATTAAAAATTGAATCCTCACATATTAAATAAATTATACTATAAGTCAGTTAACATATGAATATGTATACATACATATACCTTAAGTATATAAATACTGCGAGGAATACAAAAAATAAAATCAGACATATATAATTGTACATGAATATACCAAAGATGTGAAAAAGTAAAAAAACAACTATGTATTTTTTGTATTCCTCTCAGTATTTTTAGTTATTTATTTATTTGGTGTATTTATTGTTTGTTCATACTAATATGGTTTTACAATTTATTTTTTAGTGTGTCCTGATAGCCCCTGAGGAAGTTTGTATACGAAACAGGGTTGAATCTGCCGCTTCCTGTTTTTGTTTCTGCTCGTTTGAGCGGCTAGCGCTGTTTCTTTGTGGACCCCATGTTCTTCCTATGGACACAGTGGCAGATAGTGCGTGCTAACGTTTAGGAATCATATTCCAATATGTATAATCCATAAAATAGCTAACAGCTCTGCTGCACTGCATCTGTGCACCTTCTGGACTGCCCCCTTTAACTTCCAATTCTCACTTCTGGATTGGCTACCTGAATCATGTTGGGAGGAGGGGTAGGGGTGGGGGCGGAGATGGCTGCAGTTGTGGTTGCAGTGACAATGATGACATTGTGACTTACTGCCATTTTTCCCTAGGGCTGTAGCATGGCGCTGCAAAGGATGACTCAAGGCAGGGCTGATGGAAATAATAGCTTGTGGCTGCCACCTCCTGAATACTGACATTCTAGGTGGTTTCCTAATTAGAGAAGTGCTTCCACCAGCCCTGTTTTGTAAGCTTTGTATATGTTCATGTGTGTATGTGTATCTCTGTTCTGTGTTCTGTGTATGCTATGCATTTGTTGTGTCTAGAGAGAGGAAAGGATAAATTGGGATGGTGGGTCCCTTTGAGACATCCATCCCCGCTATTTACGGGTTGGAATGACCCCAATACTGTATATTCAAACAAACTTTGTCGGGTTTTGTATCATCTCTAAGTGATGCACAGATTTTTAAAAAAATTGCTTGTTTAAGGCAGCCCTTTACATGAGGGATTAAGGGAGTAATTTTCCTTAATTGCCTGTTTATTTCCGCTTCCAAATTTGAAAAAAAGTGCAGCTTCTCTAGTTGATTGGCAGCTCTTGGACACATAAGTTTGTAAAATGGGTCCACTATACTTACAATTGCCACCATGTTTTGCCTCCTCTCCTCTCTTCGCCTCCCTATATAGCCTCTTTCTTGTGCCCTTAGATACCTTTACATCAACTCCAATCCTCACAGATTGCTTTCCTTTTCTTTCCCCCTCCATCCACTCTTTGGAAGTTTTGCTTCACTGCTCCTTTTCGTATCAAGGTCCCTACTTTTTGACCTCTCTGTCACTACATTGTAGATTTGAACCATCTCTTCCAAAGTTCAAAAAAGAAATCGGGACCTGACTGTTCTATCGTGCTTTCCCCGACATCTCCTCCACATAGTCCTGCCTTACCTCCACTCGCAGAGTCAGCAAGCTCTAAGACCTAGTGGCAGAGGCACCGTATACCAGATTCTATAAGAAGAGGGTCATGCTACATATACACCCCAAGTTCCTTCCAAAGGTGGTAACTCCTTTCCACCTCAACCAGGAGGTGGTGTTACCTACCTTCTTCCCAAGGCCTCACTCCAGCAAGGTGGAGACTGTCCTTCACACCTGGATTGTAAGAGGGCCCTGTCGTTCTACATTCAGCAGACCCAGGGCCATCGGAAAGCTTCTCAGGTTTTTTTTTCTTATGACCCCAGTCGGCTGTGGGAAGCGGTGACCAATTGGACACTGTCCACCTGGGTGGCAGACTGCATCACTAACCTATAAACAGGCTGCGGTCATGCTGGATGGCCAGGTCACGGCTCACAGTGTCAGGGCCATGGCGGCCTCTGTGGCAAACCTGCGCTCCGTCCCGTTGCTGGATATCTGCCGGGCCGCCACCTAGTCTTCAGTTCATACCTTTGCAGCTCATTACTGCCTGGAAAGGGAGTCCCAAATGGACAGCGCCTTTGACCAGGCCATGCTCCGTAATCTTTTTGGGGTCTAGGCAACTCCTATCCTCTGACCCTTCTGTGTTCAGGCTACTGGAGCATTGGTTCCCATTGGACACTTGGGTCCTACTGTAGTCTGTATCTGTGCACTCAATTGCTGCTACTCATGGCTCCCACTAAGGGCGACCGTGACCTTTTTTATGGGCTTTCGGTGGCCTGTAGCTAGGGAGTCCCATATATGAGGATTGACTTCTTGTTTGTTGCCGGAGAAAATGTAGTTACCCACCTGTAACAGGTGTTCTCCTGGGACAGCAGGAATCAGTCCTCACAACCCTCCCTCCTCCCCTTGGGAGTTGCTTCTTTACCATCTTTTATCCTTTTGCCGTCTGTTAGCTATGTCATCTGACTGATAAGATGGCACCCTTGGGCAGGAAGGGTACCATGCATATATGGTGGCACCTCCCAAAGGCTTTCTTTGAAAGCTGGGGAGATGCTTCCGCAGGGCTCCATTGCCACCGACATCACCCATATATGAGCATTGATTCCTGCTGTCCCCGGAAAACACCTGTTACAGGTGAATAACTACACTATCTGTATCTTCTCGTACCAACCAGGTTTTGAATTTGGATTTCAGTTACTCCAAATCTGCATGTAAGGTGTTTTACAATAGGTATTATTGGCTCATGGGGCTTACAAGCTAATATTTGTATTTGGGGCAATGGAGGGGGAAAGTGACTTGCCAGTAGCACAAAGAGTATTAGTGGGAGAAACAGGAATTAAATACTGGCTTTCCTGGGTCTCAGCCTGCTGCTTTCATCAATAGGCTACTTCTCTTTCCTGTGTCTTGCCACCAGCATGGAAGCCAAATCTTCTGCATGATCACAGAGACCAGAGCATTAACTGTCAGTCCTGCAGCTGGCCTTATGTACCTATAGAGGTACATAAATTGCATTAAATATGAAGTTTTAGTGATACTGGTCCTTAAGAATTTTGTGATAGATTATTCCTTTGTTTAGAGGTGAGCATTTTAGGGCATTCTGGTGACATAATGGTGCTTTATTTCAATTCACAATGGTTAAAGGATCCCTTAAGTGCTCCATACAGAATTTATTATGGCAAGCGTCTAGAAGAAAAAGACAGGCATTGTGGAAGAAAACCTTGTCATGTATTGTACAGCTCACTCTCACTCTTTCTAAGGGCTTTTTGATAGAATTAGAAAGCCTTGGTAAGATAAAACTTGCAATATAATAAAATTATGGGAGCGATGATAATCGTTAATTGTTATAAGGACACTACTATTCCTTGTAAGTATTCTTGCTTTGCAATTAAACGCCTCATGGTAACGACAAGGCCAAGCAGTTGTTCCGTTTTTATTGTCCCTATGTTTAACATACTCAAAATTGTGATAAATCAGTTTTCTTTCCTTTCGTACTCCAGCTGAATGTTGCTTCCATATTTGTATTTTTTGTGAGACAAGTTGCTTCCATATTTGTAATATTTGTGAGACAAATTGATTCCATATTAGTAATGACGTGGAAAGAAGTAGTGACGCGGGACGAAGTGACGTGGAACACTTCGTAAGTAGAACCGATGTTTTCACTTAACAGTCGTCCTGGAAAATATCTCCCTCTGAACCGTGCACTCTTGAGTAAATGTCTGTTTTCCCTTTGTTCTATTTTCTAAGCTTCTCTATCTCCTTATTTATTTTTAGCACCAGTAGCCATATTCCACTCTAATTAAAGTGAAGCTCACTTCAGGGTGAAGTGGTTACAGTGCCGTACCTAGCCCTGTGCGAGCAGTGCAGCTGCACAGGGCGCAAAACAAATAGGGGCACATTTGGGGATGCCGGCCTCGGCTTCCCCCACTGCCTGTCCTCGCCCCACCGCTGCTTTTAGGGTTGCCTTGGCAACTGCAAGACCTCCAATTGAAAAAAAAAAACCCCACCATGGGTTTCTCTGACTCTGTACTTGCATGCTGGCCTGATCTATAGATAGTTGGGTGGCTGTTGAGGGATTGCATGGTAACTTATTTTCTGACTTCATGTGGAATTTAGATAGAATTTTAGAGAAAATCTGGGGCAGAACTGGCCCAATGAGGGCTAATGAGGGAAGGAGGTTCAGGAAACGAAGTTTAGGCTTGTAGGGAGGAGATTTAAAATGCCAAACATCCAGGGTAATATTCTTGGAAGTGCTTCCAGTTCCAAGCACAGGTTGCGCTACAGAAGCATGGATGAGATGATGATGCAGGGAGAAAGGTCTTAGATTTTGTAGGAACTGGGGAACATATTGGGAAAGAGGGGCCATGTTCTGATGGGATAGGCTTCACCTTAACCAGGGTGGAACAGAGAAGTTTTGAAACTAGAACTTGAGGACAAAAACAGACATTTAATCAAGGGTGCATGGTTCAGAGGGAGAGATTTTCCAGGAAGATTGTTGAGTGATTTTCCAGGAAGATTATTAAGTAAAGGAACTTAGACTATCTTTGTGGTGAACACCAAAATCCCAATCAATACTAGGCTAGAAGAAATTCAGTTTTTTGTCAGACTTGGTGTTCATACTACAATTTACTAACTGTGCTGTTCAATTGCTTAAATCCATTTTTCTTTAATTAGAATTCAAAGTCCATTTTCCAAATAGTTACTTTCACATATATATTTTCACTGGCTCGACACAGCACTATATTTCCGTTGACAAATATTCTTCTTCATAGATTATCCTGCTTCAGGGAAAACATTCCATATCTAGTACTAAATACACTTATCTTTTACAGAGTGAAGAATCTTTATTCCTTCGTTGCATTCTCACCTGATATAAATCTCACACTGCTAGCAATGTTAAATTACAGTGAGATGTAGCGTGCAAGCTCCTTAGGGCTTTAGGCTTTTTAATTTTCTGTATATATTTATTGTATTTTGTATTTTATGTACTCTTGTAATCTGCTTTGAACTGCTTATGGAAAGTGTATGGAACTGCTCAGGGCTGGCCCAAGGGTTTCTGCTGCCCTAGGCAGAAATCCCGGTCAGGGCCGGCCCGTCCATTGAGCAAGATTGTTTTTTGCACAGGGCCCCGCGTTTCAGGGGGCCCTGCACAAAAAACATTCTACATCAGCCCAGCTAGATTTAAAAAAACACAATCCGACTGCTGCTGCTGCTGCCGCCATGGAAGCGGCAGAATCGAGCATCTCGCGGGGCCCCCCCCTGCCCGGCAGAGTCCTCCCTGCAGCATCAGCTGTCTCAGCGTCGGCTGTCAGAGCTGCGAAGGGAGAGCTTCTCTCTCGCGTCTCTGTTAATCCCGCCAGGGCTGATGGGAAATCCCATCAGCCCCGGCGGGATTAACAGAGCCGCGAGAAAAGGAAACTCCCTTCGCAGCTCTGAAAAGCCCGCGCTTTGGGAGCTGATGCTGCAGGGAGGGCTGTGCCGGGCAGGGGGGGCCCCGCAAGACGCTCGATTCTGCTGCTGCCATGGCGGCAGCAGCAGTCGGATTGTGTTTTTTTTAATCTAGCTGGGCTGATGGGGGAGGGGGGTTAGGACTGGTAATGGGCTGGGGGGAGCTAAGACTGGAAGTGGGCTGATGGGGGGGTTAGGACTAGTAATGGTCTAGGTTACACGATGCAAGGTTACACGATGCAAGGTTCCACATTAGGAACCACCACCCAGGAAAAAGATTTAGGCGTCATTGTGGATACCATGTTAAAACCCTCGGCCCAGTGTGCAGCGGCGGCCAAGAGAGCAAATAGAATGCTAGGTATGATAAGGAAAGGAATGGAAAATAAAACAAAAGATATTATAATGCCTCTATATCGTTCCATGGTGAGACCGCACCTTGAATATTGTGTGCAATTCTGGTCGCCGTATCTTAAAAAGGATATAGCGATTTTAGAAAAGGTTCAGAGAAGAGCCACCAAAATGGTAAAGGGGATGGAAGGATACTCCTATGAAGAAAGGCTAAAAAGGTTAGGGCTCTTTAAACTGGAAAAGAGACGGCTGAGGGGAGATATGATAGAAGTCTATAAATTAATGAACGGAATGGAAAGTTTTATGTAATATGTTGCCCAAAGTTTATGTAATATGTTTTTTATGATTTGTATAAATTATGCTACGTATTTTATAATTTTACTTGTATAATTTTATTCTATGTATTTTATGAATTTTTATGTATTTTATCAATTGTACACCGCTTTGATTACCCAGAAAGGCGGTCATATCAAATAAATAAACCTAAACCTAAACGGGTAAACGTAGATCGATTGTTTACGTTATCAGAATATAGAAAGACTAGGGGACATGCAATGAAGCTACAGGGTAAACTATTTAAGACCAACAAAAGAAAATAATTTTTCACTCAACGTGTAATCAAACTCTGGAATTTGTTACCGGAGGATGTAGTAAAGGCTGTTAGTGTAGCTGTGTTTAAAAAAGGTTTGGACAAGTTCCTGGAGGAAAGGTCCATAAATCATTATTAAGAAGTGACCGAAGATATCAATGCTTGACCCAGTACAAGCATTGTGGAACTTGTGTCTCTTGGGGAAACTGCTAGGTACATATGACCTAGTTTGGCCACTGTTGGAAACAGAATACTGGGGTTGATGGACCTTGGTCTGACCCAGTATGGCATATCTTATGTTCTTATGTTAAGACTGGAAATGGGCTGATGGGGGGGTTAGGACTGGAGGTAGGCTGATGGGGTTAGGACTGGTATTGGGCTATGGGGGGGCTAAGACTCGAAATGGGCTGATGGGGTTAGGACTGGAAGTGGGCTGATGGGTTAGGACTGGTAATGGGCTATGGAGGAGGCTAAGACTGGAATTGGGCTGATGGGGGGCGTTAGGACTGGTAATGGGCTATGGGGGGGTGCTAAGACTGGAAGTGGGCTGATGGGGGGGTTAGGACTAGTAATGGGCTATGGGGGGCTAGGACTGGAAATGGGCTGATGGGGGGTTAGGACTGGAGATGGGCTGATGGGGGGGTTAGGACTGGTAATGGGCTATGGGGGGCTAAGACTGAAAATGGGGTGATGGGGGGTTAGGACTGGAAGTGGGCTGATGGAGGGCTTAGGACTGGTAACTGGCTTTGGGGGGGGCTAGGACTGGTAATGGCTATGGGGGGCTAGGACTGGTAATGGGCTGGGAGGGTTGCTAGGACTGGAAATGGGCTGAGTGGAAGGGGGGACTTGAACTGCAAATATTTGATGGGGACGGGGGCTTGGAATAGACATGGACTGAGTGGAGGGGAGCTAGGATTTGACATGAGCTAATGGTGGGGCTAGGAAAGGACTAGAAATAGACTGATGGGGGCTGGGATTGGAAATGAGCTGATGGAGGGACTCGGGTAGGACTGGAAATGGATGGGGGAGCTAGGCATGGAAATGGGCTGATGGTGTGGCTAGGAAAGGATTGGAAATGGGCTGATGGGGGGCTAGGACTGGAAATGGGCTGATGCAGGGACTAGAAGGGAGCGGATGCTGGGTGGGGCTGGAACTAGAAGGGAGCTGATGTTAGGGGAGGATTAGAATGGGATGGAGCTGAGAGAGTGAAATGGAGAGGGGAACAATATATTGTGTGGGAGGGAAGACAAATCTACAATTGGCCGAGTATTGGGAGAGTAAGTGGGGATTGAGGATGGAGGGGTAAAATTTGAGTGGATGAAACAGGAATGAGGAAAGAGCAAAAGGAGAAAGATTAGTATGTAGAGAAAGAATGGAAAAAAAACTAGAAAGGAGAGGAAAGTACAAATGGACAGCAGACGATGGAGAGTTAGCAGAAGACATGAAGAAACCAGAAGAAAGTGGCTGGAGCAATTGCAACTGAAAAAAAATGCACAAAAGGTAGAAATATATCTCTTTATTTTGAATTTATTAACTGGAATATGTCAGCTCTGGGAAATGTGCATCATTAACATCTGCGCTTTGTTTAGTACAAGAGGAAATTAATTTATCGTTTTATTGCTACAGTGTTGTTGTACATTCCAAGTTTGGCTTTTGGGGTTCCCAGTTTAATTATTGTCTTCCTGTTTCTAAATTGTGAATCCTTGTTTGGTGACGGTATTGTTCTGCATGTGTAACTGAGCTGAGATATTCTGTTTATGTAATTCCTATTTGACATTGCCACTTGTTCTTTTTCCGCAGTAGGTCATGTATTGTTATTCTCTGAAATGTATTGGTTTAGTATTTGCAGTGTTGCCTTTTGATAGGTAGAGTATGGTGCTTTGTGAGTCCTGGTAGTGCTGTTACGATACGGCAAGTTTGCTATGGGTTCTAAATGGGCAGTGTTTGTAGTAGTTCCTAATGTGCCTGGTGGTTGGTACTGGATTATAGTAATGTAGAAATGTTTTAGTCTTTCTTTATCCATACACTCATTAAGAGGCACGTTTACTAAAAGTTAGTGTATGGTAACATTATGCAAATATTTATGCAAATGAGGCCCATTATGCAAATGAGGCCCCACACCGAGTCTCCGCACATGGCCCCGCACCCCCCTTGGGCTGCCCCTGTTCCCGGTCTCGCTGCCCCCCCTCTAAAGCTGCCAATGCCCCCCCCCAGCTGTCACCACCCTCCCAGCTGCCACTGATTCCATCTCAAGAGGGAAGAGATGGGCAGCGGCAGCAGCGTTATTTCAAAAGGCTGCCGCTTTTGGAAATTCTGCCGCTGCCCGCCTCTCCCCCCAAATGGAATTGGCAGCAGCTGGCTGGGGGCAGCACATCCAGTTGTGTGTGCCGCTGCTGCTGCCCAACCAGGCCAGCCACACTAGGCAGCTGCCTAGCTTTCCTAATGGATGGGCCAGCCCTGGAACTGCTTATGGAAATCATCTGAGGTAGTGATTTCATATGTGAAAAAAGAAATGTTACATAGACTGCAGTGTGCTAATGTGGTAAGTCTGAAACCCTGAATTCTCCATCCGCAATATTTTTTATTTTATTTATTTATTATTAGTAGTTAGGTTACGTTTTTCCAGGAGAAGATCAAGGCAAGTTACGTACTGTCCCTGAATGTACTTAACATCTCCTTCCACGATACCATTCTTTAGCTTTTCACACTATATTCTCTGAGTTAGTTCAACCCAATTTGCATCATTACTTGCATTTGAAGAACCAAATAGGTATATTGCACGTGGCTCTGGGCTTGAGATAACTACTGGAAAGGGAATTAAACAGTGCACTGAACAATGCTCACTGAGTCTTGAGCAAGAGCAGAAAATATCACTGTTAAGACTGGAAACCCTTCGCTCTGCCTAACCTTTGACGTTTTGACCCAGGGTAGAATTTTCTTCTAGCTGTAAGCCAAATTGCATTTAATAACTCATTGAAGCCATTCTACCCTTCAAATATTAAAAATGATGTGCAGATGAATGGTACCAAATGAGAGTAAAAGCCTGTTCCTGCCCTGCCTTAGGCCATTCTCCCTGACACGGATGTAACAGATGCCAGCTCGGCCCGAGGGGAAGGTACCAGCCTAGGAGAGATCTGCGAAAGCCAACTAACTGGAGGCAGCTGGCTGCAAGTTTTTGCCGTCTCCAGGAAAGAATGCTTTTGTGCTAACTGTTGGTGGCAGCTGCTTTGGCTCGTGTTTGAGCTGTTACAAGCAATAATAACTCGGAGAGCCGATATTAGGAAACAGATGTGTCAGATTATAGAGTCGGAGGTAAAAATGCTGTCCGTTTCCATTAGCTTGCTGCCATGTTGCCCAAGGCAGCTAGTTCATCATACACTGACCCTTCGGGGCCATCTGAATCTGAACTGGATGCAGTCTGCCTAGAAAGGTTAGTGCTTCAGCCCTCGCATCATTAAAATCCCAAATAGAATGAGTAAGTATAGAACTGAACCTTATCGAGGCAATATACCTTTAAACCTGCATCTCTGGCAATTTTTCTTACATAATGTTATTGGCAGGTGTGATAAAAATAATATCAAGATCTTTCTTTTTCATTCTGATGAATTGTTGAAGTTTTGCCTTTCACCCAGTAGGAATCATCAGTGAAGTGGAGCACTACAGTAGTCACTGTAAAGAATGTCATGCAGGCGTTACGCTGATACATACGAACAGGAATATAGTGTGAAAATCTAAAAAGTGGTGTCAGGGAAGGGGATGATAAGATACACTTTGTAATTTAACATAGGAAAACATAGATGAAGCCCCAGTTTCCTGCATCACTTAGAGGTAGATTTCAGCGGTTTATTTTCACAAGCGTGCATTCAGTTAATTTGAGCACCTAAAAAGTTAGTGTGTGCAAACTGTTTGTACCCGCATCTGTGTTCAAATGAACACATGTACAATTAATTGTGTGCTTAAAATTCTTGCGCACATACAGTGTGTGCAAAACAAAACCCTAATAGGTGAAGTGAAATGAACATGAAAAAATGCATGAAATTTGGGAACAGTTAGTTTTAAATGTACCCCTGGTACATTTTGTAGCAAGAGTTAGAAAATCCAGTAGCAGAGTTTCTGAAGCTTTGCTGTACATTTACAAAAGTTGCATACATTTGCATATTAAATGATGCAAACATTTTAAAAGTCAAGGACCTGTTAGAAGGGTTTATCTGGTTAGCAGTACCTGAGCTTAATATTCAGTGGCACTACCCGCATAGGGAGACATTCCGAATGGCAAATGGCGAATAGCAGCTGTGTATGTACGGGCCGGACGTTTAGGCTGCAAACTGCTCCCCAAATCTATTCCTAATCCAGTGCACCCTGCTCGTACACAGTCGATGTGCTGGAAGCACTGTATGTGGGCGGGAGGTGGCGGAGTGAGGGAGTGGCCAGGTGCTGGGATGTAGAGAGCCTATTCAGGAAAGGCCGGTGTATATACCCCGGCACCCCCACAGAAATGCAGCCTGTATCTCCCCGACGGAGGTATAACTGCAGTGCGCTGTTCTGTGTGCATCCCGAATCCCCATGACTCACATAGCAATGGAGTACGCTGGCAACTGCTGCAACATCCTGGCCATAGATGCCCTCGAAGACGATCGGGAGGGAGTGTGCAGGGGCTGTTGTTGGTCTTGAAATGCCACACTGCCGGGTGGACATGGTGATGCCATGGCGATGAGACACCACAGCACAAGTGCACCAGCAGCAGCATTGTGGGGTGGGGATGGGGAGGTTGAGACATTGCTCACGAGGGAATATGGAGTATGCCTGGCTATCTATCTCCCTGATTCTGCCATCGCAGGTGTGTCTAGGCCCCGCAGTTGCAGAATTGGGTCTAGCTTGGCCCTGTCCAAGTTTTAGGCATGCCCATGGCCCAGGCTTATAAGGCTTGGAATCGGCCTCATAGTGTCACTAAATATTCCCAGATAGTGCCATGGCAGTCATGGGCGGGGGCAAGGGCGGTATGAGCAGTTATGCGGTTAGCAGTATTTTTCAGTTTGTTGACTGACTAAGAAACCACATAAACTTTAGGCCAAAAGAACAAACCTAACTTTAAGCAGTTTGGCTATCCAGATAGTTCACAGTGGTCCTGGTTGAAACCGGATATTCAATGAAAGCTTCTACTAGGGCCCTTCCACTGCATATCCAGTTTCGCTTTTGTCCTTGGTGGCCAATGTTTAAAAACTGCTGGGAGGAGCAAGATGGCGGCAGTGTGACTCTACCGGCCGGATCACACTTTCTGTAGGGTCTGTTTGTTGCTGCGCCGTGTCCCGAGGCTAATATGGGCCGGAGGAAGAGAAAGCAGGCTTACCTTCCCTCGGGGGAACCTGCTTCTAGTGCTGCGGCACAGAGGACTCTCCAGATGTGTGGTTTCTCGGGTCCGGTGGAGCGAGCGGCGTCCTCAGCGGGTCCGGAGGGATCTTCGGACCTGAGCACGGTATCCGGGGTGTTTCTTTCTCCGGAGCAGCGGGCCCCCCCCCATGCCCCGGAAGCGCTCTGGCCATTAGTGGTGACTCCCCTGCTGGCGGGGTGATGAGCACGCCGCGACAGGAGAGTGTCGGGGGCCCTTCTAGTGTGGCGAACGCTCCGTGTGGGGACCCTGGAACCCGAGTTCGACCTGGAGCTGGCCCAGAGGTGCTGGGTAGCTCTCTCCGGGGAAGTGAATCTCCACCTTTGCGATCAGGTGCTGGAGTGTTGGTGAAGCCTGCAGTAATTACAATGGAGGTGCTATGGGAGGCTCTTGCTACAATCAATGCTTCTTTGGAGAAGTTTGTGGTTTCGGTGAGTTCTGAATCTGTCTTTGTGAAGGGTCAAATTCAACAGTTCTCGTCGGTACAGAAGGAACAGGAAGGGAAACTGGACCAGTTGGCTGCTGAAATGGAACATTTCCGCAACTTACACCAGGCCCACGTGAAAGATCGGAATGTGAATATGAGGAAGTTGGAGTACTTGGAGAACCAAGTCCGGAAGAACAATTTAAGACTGGTTAATTTTCCCAAGTCTCCTTTATGTTCCCCTCTGGAAATGGTTCGTAGATACTTCCGGGAGGTTTTAAAGATCCCTGAGGAGGCTCTACCACCATTAACCAGAGTTCAATATTTACTGGTGGGTACTGGTAGTCAAGGGAATAATAATAATCTTTCCCGGGGGGCCTCTGGGGACCTTACGGGGTTCTTAGAGAGCTCGTTGGAGATAGTCACTGCCCGTACCACCCTCCTTATTACGCTTGCCCTCGAGTCTGATAAGGCATTAATTTTCCGTTTGTATTTTAGAAATTTCCAGGAACAGTTTTTGGGAGCAAATATAAGGATTTTTCCTGATTTAGCACGGGGTACCCAGCTTAAGAGGAAGGAATTTCTGGGGTATAAATCCCGGGTACTTTCTCTGGGCGGGTCATTTTTGTTAAAGTTTCCTGCACGTTGTTGTGTTACATATGATGGGAAGTTATATATGTTTTTTGAGCCCTCTCAGCTCCTGGAATTTCTGGTAACTAGGGAAGTGATTGATGTGAAAGTTTCCTCCCCTTTGGCTGACGCATAAGTCTTACATTGCTAATTTTTTGCTTCATATTTTCTTTTTTCCTGATTCCTCCCCTCTAATTTTGGGTCTAATATATGGTATTCATAATGAAATTGTTTCCTGTATATATGGGGTAATATTACTTACCATTATTGTATTACCATTGTTTCCTGTCATTTAACTATTTGGTTGTTAAATGAGAAAATTTAATAAATATGAAAAAAAAACCCAAAACTGCTAACTGCTACAGGCTAAATATCGGCCGGAAAGTTTATTTATTTATTTTTATTTCAAAACATTTATATTCTGCTCTGTATCATGCTCTAGGTGGATTACTAAAAACATTCATAAAATATAAAAAAAAAAAAAACACTCGGGAGCAAGTTACAAATAAAATGAGATTAATAAACTAAAATCTTAAGAACCATTACAAATCAAAGATGCTAAAAAAATGTCATCTGTAGTTTGGTAATGAGTTCCAGAGTCTAGGTGCACTAACTGAGAGCATTTGGTTCTGTAGTTCATTGAAGTGACTATGTAGGAAAGATTGAACATTTAAGAGCATAGAATCCTGTGAATGCAAGGAATGAGCTACACAATATACTTCCAACAGTTAGGAGAAATCCACTAGAATTTTAATACTGAGTGCTTAAAAGACCAGTACTAATTCTTTAAAAGTGATGCGCCATTTGATGGATAGCCAGTGTAATGTACACAGTGCAGTTGAAATATAATCCCTGGGGCTAAAACTAGCAATTACACAGGCCACCGAATTCTGAACTATTTGGAATGTATGAACGACATATGCAGGGAATCCTAAATATAAAGTGTTACAGTAATCTAAGTATGATATTACCAAGGCTTAGGTTACTGTGCGCAAGTTATCATCTGAAATAAAAGGTTTTAGACTTCTTACTATTCGCAGTCTATATAGTGCGGCTTTAAACACCTTTCTGGGATGAATATTCAACTGTCAAAAATAGCTCCTAAGTTCCTCACCTGTGAGGATACTTCGATAGCCAAGTTCTCTGTTTTAATTTCAGTGGGTATGGCTGGTGGAATAGTCCAACTTAACGATAACACTTTTATTTTCTGGATACTAAGAGCAAGTCTGTTATGGGCCTTCCATGTTTTTATAGTTTTGATACAAAATGAATTTGTTACCGGAACAAAAAAATTGAATGTCATTTGCATTTATCTTATAATTTAAATTTAGACTGGAAAATAACTGAGGTGCTTGCCTTCCTGTGATGCTAATCTGCACCTTTCTTTCTGACCTAATGTATCTGGAGAATTTATATTGGTTTTTTTTTAGTGTTTTTATGAGTAGAAGAGATCTTGATGAACAGGGTAGGAAAGGGAGGAAGATGAATTGTATGATGATATATTTATATAAACATCTATACTGCCTTTGGGATAGGAGATTTCAGAGAGGGGAGAGAGAGAAAGAGAGGATAGGTGATATGGAGGGGAGTCAGAATGGAGAGGGAATGAAGATCAGGGATGGAGAAGGAAAGGGGTGGGGAGGTGCACCTCGAAAGGGAGGTAGGATTTCTTCTCTCCGTCCCCCTCTCCCACCCAGTGCTGCTCCCACCCTTCCTCTGCTGATTCTTGCTCTCCCTTGACTGATTTTCACCTTCTACTCCTTCCCCATTAATTCTCTTTCTCCTCTCTCCCACCCCTGCCAATTTTTGCCCTGTTGATTCTCACCTTTCTCTCTCCTCTCCTGATGATTAGCCAAATCCCCCTCTCCTCAGTGATTACTCCTGTCCCCAGCTCAGCAGAAGGAACAGGAGCCTGTTAATTCCTTAGACTGCATCCTTGTCCTTTATTGCCTTGGGCCCAGCTCAGGGTTTGAAGCATACAAGCCAAGACAGTTTTTTTTCCCCAGAAAGTTTTGCCAGCCAGGTGGCATGAAAGAGTAGCCAGGTGAGCCACACTATAAGCTAGCTGGCAACAGACAACATTAACTAGTCGTCTTTCAGGAAGTTCCATATATGATGCATTTATTTGCCACTGTTTTAAATTCATTTAATTGTCTAATTCATTTATATTACAAAATCACTTAAATCATTTTCCCATTCCTGCTCATTATTTTGTCATGCCAGTTCATCAGATTAAGTTAGTCTGGCGGTCAGTAAAATCAGCTGGGTGGCCCGCCCATGCAAAAGGTCCTGGGGAGAACACTGTACTGAACTTAAAGCTAGCACTTAGCATACATCTCAACTCACTGAGCTGGGCACTGGGCTGCAGAGAAAGACATGGCCTGAGGCACAGCTGCCCACCTCCTTTTTCTGCCGACCAGTCAGTACAGGATGGGGGGAAGGGTAAAGGCAAACAGGGTGTGGGAATGCATATTGCCCTGCAGTTTTGTGCTTTAAATCCAATTCCATATTGTCCTCCTAGACCAGTCCAGATAAGTGAGTTGTGTTCTCTCACCAGCAGATTGGTGGAGACAAAGAACTAATGAAAAGCCCAGGTTTCAAGGACATCACTCCCATGCCTCTATACGCCTCAGCCACTAGAGCTCTCTTCAGTATTTCTTTGTCTCCAGCAGATGGTGGTTGGATTTTCTCCTCTGAAGATTTGAGAGGAAAAGATTGATTAAATGCTCGTGAATGACTGCCTTGAGGATGACTCTCTCTCATTTGAGCTCGACATGGAAGGCTCCACTAGACTGCAATCTTTTCGGTAGCCATAGGAGGAGGGAAAATTGGTTCAGCTTCATATGCTTATCATGATAAAAGCCTGTTGAGCAGCCAGAAATTGGAAGGATCGGGAAAAGTACAGCAGCCTCACACAACCTCATCTTTCCCTCACTCCTCCTCTATTCCCCCCGGTTCTCTCAAGAAGATTGCAGAAGGCTCTGGGAGCAATCTGCCTGCTAGCCACCTTAAACACAGTGCTGCAAAAGTCAGTGAAACAGTATCAGGGGAGTAGAGCTGAGCCCGACATGGATCCTTTGCCTGGGGCTCTCAGGGGAAGAATACCAAGGCTTGACCTCATCATTGTCTTTGTTGGGGGTTCCCGATTCTGTCTGTGTGGGATGCAAATTCAGGGTAGACCGCTGATAATTGTTGGTGTAGTTTGGGGGTTTCCTGCCGTTTTCTGCACATGTTAGTAGCATTTTCTCCTATTGTGCGCCTGGCGGTCGTGCAGTCTGTATGTACATTCCACCGATGAGGCTCCAATGCATGTTCTTACCCTAGTGTCTCTAACACGCATGGCAGTAAAAGTACAGTTAACGCGTGCCTTTGGGCCACCATTGCTTTAGCGCATGCTGTTGTGATACTTATCTTAACTCTCTATGCCTTCTTCCGGGAATTGTTGTTTTGCCTGTGGCGAGCAAAGGGGCCTCATCTCTGGCTTTTGGATCCTGCTCTTCTAGCATGACAGCTCTTGAGTTGTCTCTGGAGGGGTTGCTCCCCCTCTCTATGCCGGGGGGAATGCAGTTAGTCTAGCCTTGCTTGCTTAAGGGGAGGCGGTGGCAGATGGCACAGTGGGTAAGGGTAACCAACTGGCTAGAGATCTACAGTTCAGTAAAGCAGAGGACAGTGAAATAGTGGGTAACATTCCAGGTAGAGGAGGTAGAGAGGTTGCAACAGGAACTGGTTTCAGATTTTGAGAAAGATGCATGGGAAGGGAGGAGGGGACATGCGTGGGACGCCTGCCTCAGAACACTGGTATTTAGTATGGCTATGGCCTAGAATGGAAAGAGCCGATCCTGGCCACTTGCATCTTCTTCCCTTGTGGGTCTGTAAACATTCACTCACTCCATTATCTCCACCTCCAGCTGGGCCTTCTCCTATGCACCAACCATCTGGAACTTCCTCACCCCAGAGATGCAATCACTCACGGACCTTGGAGAATTCCGTCACAAGCTAAAAACCCTCCTCTTTCTGAGAAACTTGGGCTCTGACACCTAATTGCCCTGATCTCTGTCTGAGAGGGTTCTCATTAGGTCAGTTTTCCCTAATATACATGTATTGTTACATTCTGCTTACTATACAATTTTCAGTGCATAATTTTACCCCCACTACCAACTGTTATTTTAATTCACATTTTCACCTTTGTCAGTATTTGTTGTTACCTATGTAATATTTTTTTTTAGTGCCATTGAGTCAGTGTTGAATCATAGTGACCCAGCTACCTCTGGGTTTTCTTGGTAGTGTATCACTGGAAGTAGATTGCCAGCCTTTTCTTCCAAGGCAATGGAGGTAAAGTGACTTGCCCAAAGTCACAAGGAGTGCCAGTGGGAATTGAACCCTTGATTTTCTGGGTATTAGGCAATTGCTCTAACCACTAGGCTACTCCTCCATACATACTCATATGTAATGTTACTTGTTTTAATTATTCCCTGTATACTGCTGTGACTGGTAGATACAGCGGTTTAAAAAAGTTGCTAAATAAATAAAATAAATAAACAGGGCCACTGTGCGGATCACTTTGGATAAGTTGTCTCTCCTGAAGGCAGTGGTGCCTGTTACCCCAGCCGATCGGGGCAGGGGCAGGTATTCTATCTGTTTTATGGTGGCCGACATAGAAGGAAAATTCTGGCCCATTCTGGACTTCAAGTGTGTCAACGAGCACTTGCGTGTCATGTGTTTCTGGATGGAAACGTTTCAATCCACGTTTCAAGTGGTGCGCTGAGGGGTTCCCCGACATCTCTGATTTAGGCCGAGGCGTATTTTCATATCCTGATCTGGGGGATCAACAAGTATCTGTATTTTGCCATGCTGGCTCTCACCTTCAGTTCGCCGCTCTTCCACTCAGATTCTGCACTGCCTGAAGGATGTTCTTCAAAGTCATGGTGGTGGTGGTGTGTGGCACTATGGCACCAAGGGATTTGTGTGCACTCATTTCTGGTCTTCTAGCTCATCCAAGCTCATTCTCCTTCAGAGGTGTCCTTTCTGATAAGCCTCACCTGGGCGATCATTTGTGGAAGAGCCAATTGTTGCATTCCAGGAGTTCCTAGGAGCACTTGTTCGATACTTGAGTGTGCGGAGTCTTTTTGCCAGTGGAGAAATTCAAGGCTGTTGGATTGCCTAGTGCTATTTTGTTTGCAGCTGGCTCCCAGTGTCCGGGTTAATCTTCATTAGCAGTTTGAGCTCAGGCTCCCATTCCCAATGATAGTGAAGGCCAGTCTGTGGTGGTGGCAGCAGCCCCATCTTCTGGAGAAGGGCATGCTACTGGACGATTGCTCATTGATCCTTCTGGCAATGAATCTAGTCTTTTGGGCAGGAGAGCCCATTGTTAAGGACGAACAGCCTGGGACCATTGGAACCATGGGGAGGTGGGGTGGTCCATCAACTGCCATGAAGCGAGGGTCATCAGGTTGGCTTTTCTGTATCTACGGCCCCTGATCGAGAGCAGGTGGTTCATGTGTTCTTGGACAATGCCACGATGGTGGCTTATGTTGATTAGCAGGCGGCACAAGGAGTGCTGGGTAGTCCTGGAAGTGGCTGTCTTGTTTGCTTGAGCGGTGAAGAGCCTCCTAGTTTGTTGGTTCTTCACATTGTTGGAGTGGATACTGTAGAAATGGACTTTATCAGCTGGTAGGAGGTATTTCAATTGTTTCTGTGCTGCTGGGGTTGCCTCGAGAGGGATCTGATGGTGATCCACTCCAATGCCAAAGTGTGCTACTTCTTCAGTTGCCGCACGGAGATGGGGTATGAAGACCTTGGCACCCTGGTTTAACCTTGACCAAACAGAGGAGAGCAGCGGAAGTAATGACCACAGCCTACCAGGCGATAGATAAAATTCTTTATTAAGGACCTTAATAAAGAATTTTATCTATCACCTGGTAGGCTGTGGTCATTACTTCCGCTGCTCTCCTCTGGTTGTCCATTTGCGGAAGAATATCTTCTTTCTTTAACCTTGACCAAGTCAGCATCTGCTGTAGGTATTTCCTCCATGGCCCCTGGTGGGGCATGTGATTTGGCATATGGAGCGCTATCTGAGAATGTTTATTTTGGTAGCATTGGTTTGGCTGAGGAGAGCATAATGCACATATTTGATGTGGCTCCTGTGAGTGCCACCTCTTCGCTGCCTCCATCTTGGGACTTATTGTGTCGGGAGCCACTTGTCCTGGAGGGTCCAGCTCCCTTCTCGCTGTAAGGTGACGGTTAGCATGTTTGGGCTACTCTCCAGTAGTGGTGTTCCACTCTGCTCAGTTCAGAGGAGGTCTACCAACCTGGCATAATTTCAGGTCTGGTGTCTTGAGTGTTGGTGTGGTAAGATGCCTTCTCTATGACCTTTTTCTGCAGGACAGTCTGGAGAAGGGCCTTTTTTCTCTTAGGTCCCTGAAGGTTCAGGTGGCAGCTTTCATCTGTTTCACAGGGCCATTGGTTAGTAAGTCTCTAGCCATACACCTGGATGTTTCACACCTTCTTCAGGGGCATTCGGCATCTGCGTCCTCCCCTATGGACTGTGGTCACTTCTGGGTCTGGTGCATGGGACTCTGATTTTGGAGTCTTTGAGCCATTGAAGCACGCTGCTCTGCAGGATTTGACGCTCAAGACAGTCTTCTTGGTTGCAATTGATTGAAGGATAAGGTGGTATACAAGTCTGTCTAAATAAATAAAATAAATAAGGCATTTTTTTCTGAGCTGCAGACTTGTCTTGCCGAGATCCTTGCCTATCTTTTTTTGAGGAGGCTGTTTTCATTTGGCCTGTGCCGCCTTTTTTCCCTGAAGTGTTTTCTCCCTTCCTGTGAGCCAGGCAGTTTGCCTGCCCTCCTTCTCTAAGGAGCAGTGTGGGGGGAATGGTAGGATCTTCACCTTCTGGATGTCTAGAGGGTGCTTTTCTGATTCTGTGAGGTTATGAATTTTTTTCATAAGTTATACCATCTTTATATGCTGTTTGCTGACCCATGCAAGGTGACGTGATGACTTTAGTCTGCATTGGGATAGTGGGTTAAGGAGGCCATTGCCTTGGTGGATCTATTGCGGAACTGGCCAGTTTCAGAGGGTTTATGTGCCCATTCTACCTGAGCGTAAGCGTCCTCGTGGACAGAGCAGAGTTTCATAGCCCCTGCACACATTTGTTGGGCAGCAACATGGGCATCACCTCCACTTTTGTCAAGTATTTTCACTTGGATGTCCGAACTTGGGTGGACACAGCCTTTGGCTCTAAGGTTTTGCAAGCTGCTGTGTCTTCTTCCCACCCAGTGGGGGCATAGCTTTGGTATAGTAACATAGTAACATAGTAAATGATGGCAGATAAAGACCAGTATGGTCCATCTAGTCTGCCCAGTAAGAAGGCTGGAGTAAGATGGCAGGAGTAGGTGCCACTCTGTGCAGGCCGCCCCTCCCCATGTCTTTGTTTAGGGGTATGTCCCACTTGTCTGGACTGGTCTAGCAGGACAATATGGAAGGTGACATTTTATTTACCAGATAATGTCCTTTCCTTGAGTCCTGCTAGACCAGTCCAGGACCTGCCCATGGAACTGTGTTTGCTCTGTTCTTCTGAGGCAGTACCCTTGGGTTTGCTATGATTCTTATATTTGGCTCTGCAGGTTAAGAACATAAGATATGCCATACTGGGTCAGACCAAGATCCATCAAGCCCAGTATCCTATTTCCAACAGTGGCCAGTCTAGGTCACAAGTACCTAGCAGTTCCCCTAGAAGACACAGGTTCATCTTCTACGAACAGCCTTATTTATTTATTTATTTTATTTATTTAGCTGCATTTATATCCTGCTTTTCACCGGGTCAAGGTGGTTGGGGGATACATTTAACATGAGGGGATATGAGACACATAGACTAATACTTACAGGGAACATGGGCAGTGGAGGGTTAAGTGGCTTGCCCAGGACCATAAGGAGCACCTGTGGGACTAGAAACCCCAGTCCTTCCGGCCCAAGGTTGCTGTCCTCTAGTGGGATTTGAACCACCAACCTTCTGGCCTGTAGTACCTTGCCCCAACCACTAGGCCACTCCTCCCTCCTCCCCCTAGCCTTCTCTTTATGCTTTCTTGTACATAGTTCTTTACTGTTTGATTGCTCATTGTTGCCCATGTTGAGGTTGTATGAGACCTGCCATGTTCTCCCATATGCTTTGGGATGGATACTGAGGAGACCTTTAGTAGCTGAGGGAGTGATGCCATTGAAACCTATGCTTTTCATTGGTTCTTTGTCTCCACCAATCAGCTGGTAGAGGAACACAACCTACTTGTCTGGAATGATCTAGCAGAATTCAAGCAAAAGTCATTATCTAATAAGTAAAATGTCACCTTGTGTGATGACAGGGGCTGTGAAATCTTCCTCCGAAGTGTCCCTAGTCTTAGCACATCTCGAAAGCAAAAGAACCTTCTTGGAATTTAACCCAGATCTTCACATTGGCTGGACTCAAATATAGGATATTGTTTGCCATAAGCATAGTACCTCTAAATTCACCTTTACTACGAGGTACTACTATATTTAAAAAAAAAAAATCCAGACTAGAGGAAATATTTTTATTTCCTATTTCCTCTCTTAGCTTTCTGTTGGCTGTGCAAAATTCAGTTTTGCAGTGAGCAGGAAGCACATCATTCACAGGTGAACCATGTAATCTTTCTTTGGCAAGATTAGAGGAAAGCCCTGACAATACTGTTTGAGGATTTGGCTGTACTAGTACTGTCTTCCCACAGGAATGTCCTTCCTGCTCACTTTAGAGGCCTGTTTATTAAAGTGCTTTAAGTAATTAGTACGAGATTTAGCATGCGCTAACCAATAGGCTATCATGTGCTTAAAAACAGCCGCACAGTAAAATAAATTCCCATGTTAACTGCTTATCATATTATGGGGTGGGAAATGAGTAGACTGTGGCTAGATAATGGGTGTGGACTGCACTGGACCGTACCTAGTCCTGTGCGAGCAGTACAGCCACACAGGGCGCAAAGGCTTAAGGAGCGCATTTCGACTGTCTGCCTTTGCCTGCCGCTGCCACGTTTTCTTCTCTCTGTGGCGGCAGGCAATGGCAGACATCTGAAATGCGCCCCTTAAGCCTTCTCACAGCATGCTAAGCACATCTGTCCCTCCCTGCTCTGACGCAACATCCGAGAAGGGAGGGACAGATCTGCTTAGCGTGTTGACAACTTACACAGCGGGCATGCCTCTTCTCTCCTGCTGCAGGGGAGAGGGGGCGCACGCCCATTGTGCAAGTCGCACAGGGTGCGATTCAACCTCGGTACGGCCCTGGGACTGCACATACAGTTTAGTGCATGCATTGTCACAACTGCGGGGAGGCATTTAACCTATGCACTTTGTATGATCCCAGTCCCCTGTGCAGCATCCCTACCCCCCCACCTTGATCAGTATCTCAAATCAAGATCTTCATCTCCTGAATCAACATCCCAAACAAGAATCCTAATCCACCCTAACATACCCACCTCACATCAGCATCCGACCCTGCCCCCCATCAGCATCCTTGCAGACCCTCAACCCCCCATAATATTGCCCCTTGATTCTCTGCTAGTAGCATTAAGACCCCCACTCCATGAAAGAGTCAACTGATTACACAGGTACACTACCAAAAAACTGCCTCCAGTTTTGCAACTGATTCCTATAGATTTTGGGGTGCTGAATCCAGGAAAAATAGCCCAAATGTTCCATCACGTCACGTTTTCTTGCAAAATTAGATTTCTTACCCATATAAGGAATGTTCACATAATTTCTTTTTAGCCGACTGCAGTTTCTTTTCTTGGCCCAAAATAGAGGTTGTAATGGTTAACTAACTAGAAACACTCCCTCATGATATTTTAGAGTGTTTTGTATTCATTTTATACATTAACAGGACAATTGGGAGGCGGGGGGCTAAATCCAGTACTCGCGCTGGCGCATGTTCTTTCCTGTTCGCCTCGCCTCGTTCGCCTCGCTCAAACACGGTGGTTGCGACATGAACGTTCCTGTCAAATTTCAGTTTCTTGCAAGTTCATTATTACCTTTTGTTTGCTCAGTCGTAATCCAGCTTTATTCCGAAGTGGTTCACTACAGTTGTAGTTTGCAGTGCTGTGTATTTGTGATGGCTCACAGAGCCAGAGATTGCGTCAACTCTCCGGACAGTTTTTGTTTTATTTGTGGGGAATATACTGTGAAAAAGCGGCAGAGGAACATTTCTGCATTTATTAAAAAAGTATATTTCGCCTATTTCGGTTTGAAATTAGGCGATCAAGACAAACCGTGGGCTCCTCACAAAGTGTGCAAGACATGTGAGGAAGATCTACGCTTATGGATGAAAGGTAAAAAACAAGCATTTCGTTTCGGAATACCTATGATGTGGCATGAACAAAGAGACCACAGCAGTGACTGCTATTTTTGCTCTTGCATTGTGAAGGGATACAACTTAAAAAATAAGAACGTAATAAGTTAGCCCAACCTTCCCTCAGCAATTAGGCCTATGCCTCATAGCAACGAAGTACCTGTGCCTGAACCACCAAAATCTTTGGATCATATTTGTGTGGACGGTTCTGATCATGATGAGACTCATCAGATGGCTTTTCCCGATGAGTCCAGTACTTCCGAGTTTGAAACTGAACCAGATCCGAAACCTGAACTTTTCTCTCAAGCTGAATTGAATGATTTAGTCCGGGATTTAGGACTCCCAAAAGATGCTGCCCAACTGCTAGGTTCTCGGCTTAAACAGAAAAATCTATTGTCACCAGGAACAACTTTTTATTGGTACCGCAACCGCGAGACACAATTTTTGAAGTATTTCAGCAAAGAGGAAGATTTGGTATTTTGCAACGATATATACGGAGTGATGGAAAAGTTTAAACTCAAGTATGATCCTGCTGAATGGCGGCTGTTCATTGATTCGTCAAAAGACAGCATAAAAAGTGTTCTTCTTCATAATGGCAACACATTCGCTTCAGTTCCTATTGCTCACTCTGTTATTCTCCAAGAAAAATACGAGAATTTGGCCCTGATTCTTCAGAAGATTCGTTATGATGAGCATAAGTGGATGATTTGTGGAGACTTTAAAATTCTATCCATGCTATTAGGGCAGCAATCCGGTTTCACCAAATATCCCTGCTTCCTTTGCTTGTGGGATAGCCGGGCCCGCGACCTACACTGGGGGAAAAAAGACTGGCCAATTCGGGAGTATTTGAGACCCGGTGAGAAAAATGTTCTTCATGAGAGCTTGGTACCTCGTGATAAAATTCTATTACCACCTCTCCACATTAAGTTGGGTCTCATTAAGCAATTCATCAAGTCCCTTCCAAAAGATGGTGAGTGCTTTCGGTACCTTTGCTCAAAGTTCCCCCGACTTTCTGAAGCAAAGCTAAAGGAAGGAGTGTTTGTTGGCCCTGATATAAGGAAACTCATTTCAGATGGAGCATTCGCTGAAACGATGTCTGAGAAGGAAAAAGAAGCCTGGGATTCCTTCAAGGATGTGGTTCTCAAATTCTTGGGGAACAGGCGGGATGAGAACTATAAGGATATTGTTGCCAGGATGCTCAATGCCTTCAAAGAACAAGGCTGTAACATGAGCCTGAAAGTCCATTTCTTGCACTCCCATGTGAACTACTTTCCCGAAAACTTGGGGGCGTACAGTGAAGAACAAGGTGAAAGGTTTCACCAGGACATCAAGGACGCAGAGAGAAGGTACCAAGGAAGATGGAACACCACTATGATGGCTGATTTCTGCTGGTTGCTGCTGCAGGAAACCCCAGATGAAAAATACGCCAAGCAGCGCACCAAGAGAAACATTCGGGGGAAGAAGAAACGGGCCCACCAGGAGATTGATTGACCCAAGAATGACTTTAAAATCTAAACTGTGTTGACAAATATCGTGTTTTTACTAAACATTGAAATAAAAATTTGCTAGTTATTACCACAGTGTCGGATCTCATTTATTAGAATTTTATTTTCACACCATCGGGTGTTTGTCTTCATGTATTGCAATGGTGCGGTTTGCGTTTTCTATTCTTACATACATACCTGTACAACATTTTTTGCACATTTCTTTGCTTTGCTTTGTGTCTAACCTCGCTCTTATATGCTCAATGTTTGTGCACATGTATGTGGCTGTTTTAAGTGCAGACAATTTTGCTACCATCACAGTGTGTTTTGTTGACATTACTCTATTCTTATGTGCTGCCTTGTTACAATTTTCTTTATTCTTATTTGAATAACTACTAAACAATTAGTATAAAGAATTCATCCAAGAAACTTTTATCTCGATCGCACTCAATCTGAAACGTTCACCTCAAACTGCTAACCCAATGTAGCAAAAAATCTGTACGTGATGGAGCAAATTGGTTACCAGATTTGGATTCAGCGCACCAAAAAACGTAAAAATCAATCGAAACATTAGAGGCAGTTTAAAAAAAATTTTTTTTAGTGTACCTGTGTTATCTACCCACCCTCTGATCCACCCCTAGAATTTACTGGGGCTGGTGGCTTAGTGGTGGGGTTTGTTCTCCAGCTGTAGTTTCACAAGACTACCACTAGGAATCAGAGCTGTCTTTTTTAACCTGGGTGGCAATAGGGCAGGAGTGTCAGGGGATTACTACTGCTGTGCCGCTATACCACCAGGGAGAGCCCTAATAAGTGCTGGGGATTGCAGATGGAAGAGGGTCGGGTGCCTCTTTGGAGGGTTTGAAGAGGCTTGATGCAAGTGGGGAGAATTAGGGACTTGATACTATTGGGAGGATTGAGGGTGGATGGATGACAGTGCTGATGGGAGGGATTCTTAATTGGGAAGCATACGTTGATGTAGAGAGCTGTGGCTCTTGATTGGTGGATCGGGGATGCTGAGCAGACGGGCGAGGGGTGATTCAGAATATTAAGCGAGGGACTGAGGTCATTTAACACATAGGGCTGTGGTCACTGCTTTGGCAGGCAGCTTGGATGCACTTACTGTGCTATCTGTCAATGTATTTACTGTGTGGTAAGTGTCTGCCCAGTGTGGTAACTGCAGAGCAAATACTAGACACCCCCCAACAATTCTTGCACAGAGCTTGCTTTTATTGTGCATTACATTTTTCACTTAACATGCAGTAAGTGCAAAAACTTACCACACCTTAGTAAATAGCTTTTGTTAGTTTACCATTTTACCGCTGTAGTGAATGGGTGCCATTTTCCAAAAGCATCCTATGATCTGCTGTATGCCTGACGTGACCAGGAAGCCCTGGTGTCATGAAAGATCTGCTGAGACAGGCCTAGTTTTATCCTATTCCATCTAAAGACTTGTAGTTCCAGTGTCTCTAAGAAAAAAAAAGTATCTCATCTCTTGAATGCTGTAATATAATATATGAAAGATCCTCCTTCTGAAACATATTAAAAAGGAGCCCAAAAATAATTTGATTTAGGAAAGTAGAGATTAATTTACTTTCTGTGCTATTTTGACCTATGTATGTTTTGTTTTATTTCAATGTCTATGTAATATTTATGGTTTTTTTTTAAAATTTCTTGGCTATCTGCATCCGTAGATAAATTTCACAACATTTTTGTATGTTGTCATGACTGGCTATGGCAGTACGCATAAAATCCTTTAAAAAATTAATCCCTTTGACTGGCAGTGGCTTAAAATTAAAGGACTCACTGGCTGAAACCTGAAGCTGCCCTGCTCCTCAATTAGGGGGGGGGGGTAATCTTAACATTTATGCCCTACATTAGGATTGTGGGGTCTTGGGCCACTAGACTAACAAGGATCAGAGCTCCCCCTGGAGAGTCCGGGGAGCCTTGAATTCAGATTGTAAGCTCTATGAGCAGGGACTGTCTTATATGTCTGTGCAGCGCTGCGTACGACTTGTAGCGCTATACAAATGCTTGGTATTAGTAGGCCTTTTTCTTTTAAGTTGACATTGTGCAAAGGAGCTGTTTGGTGCCTTACAAAAGATGCTGTAACCACAGATCTTGAGCTGTCATTATTTTTCTTGTGAAAATGGGTCTGTGAAGGCTTTTTAGCATGCTTGTTTTTGAGAAATCTCTTATTATTGAGCTGCTTGCATGAATTTGCATTGCAGCAACTCAATGAGAAATTTGTATAAACTTTCACGCAAAGTGAACTTTCTGTGAAAGTTTGTTATAAAACGGACTCCTTTTGTGAAATGTTTTTGCAGAAAAAGCTTCCCGTGTTAAAAATAGCAAAAAAATGTTACACTTTAGTGCCTGACCCTGAAGGCTCATCATTTGTGATGGTTCTGCACCTCTAAAGCGCATAGCAGTCGCTGCTGATCCTTAATCCCAGATATTCAATGTCGGGGCTATATCCAGCCACCGGAATTGAATATCCGGGTCTGCCGCAATGCTCTGCATGGTACAGAAGCTAACCAGGCAGCAGTGTTATTGAGCTGTTGCCCGGTGAGCTCCAACAGGTAAAAATAGACCATCTTTTCTCTCATGCCTATCTTTATCCACGGGTTGCTAACCGTGCAGCGGTTCACTGTCACCACTGTCCGTTTGGCAATGGGTTCTGCCTCCGCTGTGCCCTGGAATGCCCACAACACACCTCAGTTCTACGCTGATAGTATCAGGGCGTGTAGCGATGGAACCAGTTGATATTCAGTGGCACTAACCATGTCAGTGCTGCTGAATATCCCTCTATAGTGGCATTTACATGGTTTGACTAGCGGGCCCTGAGTATTTATTTATTTATTTGAAAATTTTATACCGCATTTTCCAGCAGATCAAATGCGGTTTACAGCGAGCAAAGTATTGAATTGTACAGAACAGTACATATTCAGTTACATAGAATTATTAACTATGCACATAGGGATAGCAGCAAGTAACTATGCACATTGACATTTACATAGAGGGGTCTGTGTAATAACATTGAAACTATTTACATATGTTATTTCGGTGTTTTACTTTGTTTTAGTATAGGTTGTATCTGGATTGAGCCATCGTGAGTGTCATTTATTGGAAGAAGATGGGAGATGTTTTGCTCAGGAGATGGCGTGGTTGTGGTCAGGATTTTCATCTTCATTTATGTTTCCGAAATGTAGAGTAAACAGATGGGTTTTGAGGGGTTTTTTTGGAAAGTGGAGAGGTCTTCTATGGATTTTATGCTAACTGGGAGACTTCAGAGAACAGGGGAGAAATGGGAGGAAGCTCTGTTGTTGGTCATTTTTGAGGAATTTCTATAGTTAATTTGTTTTTATTGCAATCTTGTTGGTTTCGAGTGCTATTATCCTTAGTGATGAGGGTGGTGAGGTGTGATGGAGCAATGCCTTTGAGAAGTTTGAATGTAGTTACAAGTATTTTGTACTGTATGCGGCTTTGTATTGGGAGTCAGTGAAGGTTGTATAATACTGGTGTAATGTAACTGGTGTATTTAACAAAAATCAGAAAAGAAGAAATCATGTGTTGAATTAAAAAGTAATGAAAAAGGTAAAAAAAGTCACAAAAAATAGAAATCAAACAATCTTAAATATAAAAAAATAAAAACTTCATAGCAAAATGGGAATTAAGATCATAAAAATTATAGAAATGTTTTAAATAATACAACTTAAAGGATAAAAACCAGGATTGAAAACTATATCATTAAAGATTATGGACTTGTTGCTAAACTGCCTTAGGGTCCCTATTTACTAAGGGAGCCTTTTACTAAAGTGCACTATGTAGTTAATGCAGGTTTGGGCATGTGCTAAGTGCGCACTATGGCTCATGGTAACTGTTAGCATGTAGGAGTGGAGGAGTGGCCTAGTGGTTGGGGCAAGGTACTAAAGGCCAGAAGGTCAAGGGTCCAAATCCCACTAGAGAACAGCAACCTTGGGCCAGAAGGATGGGTTTCTAGTCCCACAGGTGCTCCTTGTGGTACTGGGCAAGCCACTTAACCTTCCATAGCCCATGTTCCCTGTAAAATAGTTATCTCCAAGTTATAATGCCCTGTTCAATGTAATTTCAGTTTGTTCAATGTAAACTGCACTGATGCAGAATAGCACAGTATATAAGAGAATGTAAATAAATAAATCACAGCATGGGCTGGGACCATCATAGCATGGGCTAATTTCCATGTAAACTGTGCCTTATGTTCTAGAGTGTGAAAAAGGCAGATGAGAGGCTGAGAGTAGGCATGGTGAGCGTCATGCAGTCAACATGTGCTTAAATAGCACAAGCTGACTACAACTCCTGTAATTAATATAGGTGCAGTTACCTCCATCTCGATAGGTGAAATGAACTGCATCCATAGTAATAGTGCCCTTTGTTACCAAACTGTCCTCCCCATTAACTGCTGGGAAAATGCTGTACATGCCCCCTACAGTTAACATGGTGGCTTTTCCCTTAACAAGCTTTGATTTTGCGTGCTGTTGTTGCGTTAGATGCAGAATTACAGTGCCTTTAGTAAAAGGGCCTCTAAGCTGAGTTAGTTGTTCAACGTAGAAATTGCCATGCGCTACTAATCTGGCATGGTGTTAACCAGTAATGAAGCACTTTAGGGATGGAAGAGTCTTTTTTGGGAGGGGTCTGAATTGGCAACTGTATGATTCACAAAGAAAACAGGAAATGATCCTAAAAACAGTTTTACTACACACATTAGAAAATCAGAAATGCGAAATATGAACAAAAGCAGCTTGTAGTTAAACCATCAACAAAGTACTGGCCGTATGTTAAAGAAATGGTAATAGTACATCCTATTTAACGGAAAGAAGAATGCATAACAGAAAGATGTTATAGATAACAGTGGCTGTTATTAGGTTTATTTTCATCTAACTTTATTTGATGGACTTAGCTCATACCTTTATTCTTTTCACTTCCATTCTGATTTCCTCTCTCCTTAATTTTTTTTTGATGATTCCAGGGTTTTGTATATAATCCTTGAGCCATCGTTTCTGTCACATTGCTCTGTTTTTTTAGGCATGACTGGGGCTGTTTTACTGCAGTTCAATCCCAGATAAAAAGAGCCTAGTGCTTTATGTTTCTTCTTTCTTTAACTCTATTCTTTGTTCCAGATATGGTAGTGGATTCCTTCATTAATTTCTTCGCTTTCTGCTAGATTGCTCTGAGTTATATGGGGTTTTATGACCAGCCAACTCGGTTATTTTTTATCTTCGGCAGGGTTCTTTTGAGTCTAGCTTTCTGCTTTTTATTAGTGGACGTATCCAGGGAGCTTTGGCTTGGGCTCTGCAGCAAACAGGAGATGGTGCTTAAAAAAAAAGATTGGTATGGGCTAGAGTAAAGGCCTAAGTTTATTCTTCTGTCCACCGACTCCCTATGTGACCTTGAGCAAGACACATCTTTCCATGCTCAAACTTAGGTCATATTCTTTAGCTGTGTGACTTTATGTTATATCAGGAGGTGCACACTGGGGGTGTTGTTGTTAAGTGCCGTCGAGTCAGTGTCGACTCATGGGTGTATCCAGTTAATATTTTACAAATAATACATCTCTGCTTCAAGAATACATTGGAGTGTAAGAACAGTGACTGCAGGAGCCAGCAATGCCACTAAAACCCAGCGGTCAGGCTGTAATTCCCCTGCCCTCCCCAGCTCACAGAGGGAGCATTGATCTGCCCTTTACTGTTTGCAGTTGCTACCATTAAACACCTGTTGATGGATTACCACGCTGACAGATCTCTGGCATGGGTGCATTTATGAGTCACCGAGTCAAAGACTTTGTAAACAAAGAGCAATGTTTTAGCCCTTTTTCTTGGCTGTGTTTCTTCGTCTTTTGCATATGTGGTTTGGGGGGGTGGGGTGGGGGGGGAGAGAAGACAGGTTCCAGTCTCTAGATTAGCATACATTCATCCTTGAAATGTTGATACTCCACAGTGGTTTGACACACTGCTAGACGTCTTGAATTTCTGGGGGAGGACAGCGTGTCACTATGTCCTGGGACAACTGCAGTACAGCCAGCAGTGCGTAGTAGGCTTATCTTGAGAAAATGCTCAGTTAAGGTGGTCTCATATAGTTAGGTCATTCTCTGCTGCTTTGTTCTATGGTTCAAACCATTTTGGAGGGATGGGATGGAAATAAGACTCAGCTCTACTAATTTTGGGCCATTATGATGATGCCTAGTACATCTGCTTGCTGCTGTTTGTGTGCCAATAGTGTTTGGAGATAAACACAGCTTACTCTTATTTCATGAGTTCATTTTCAGCTAAAGTTTAGAGGATCTTATATTTAAACAATGTGAGTGGATATAGAGAATAACTCTAAATGGGGATCTAGAACATGAAACTTGCAGAAAATATTTACTGAATGCTAAAAAACACTATCCCACCACATAGGGAACTATAACAGGATAAACGGTAAAATGCAGTCCTGATGACATACCCGCAACCCCTGCCCTTTGGAATTAACAGTCATACACATTAATGGGGTTTAAGTAGATCGCAGCTATGGGGCTTGTTTACAAAGCCGCGGTAGTGGCTTCAGTCCGATATTGGAGCCACGGCCCTATTGATTACTGGAATTGCATTCTTGCTTCAAGGAAAAACGGTTAATGGTGTCCTACTCTAGGGGGGCCAATTTAAGAGATCTGGTGGTAAGAACTACATCATTACAGGATCGACCTCCTTTTTCACATACTGACCTGGGCCACTTTGTATGTGGCTCTTGTACTTATTGTGAAACTAGTATTACAGGGGTCACCTGGATGGATGTTCATACATCCATTCTTTATAAATCTAAATGGCACACTACTTGTGAATCATCTTTTGTAGTTTATTTGATCTTATGCCCTTGTTCCCTTTATTACGTGGGACGGACTATCAGACCTATAAAGAAGCGTTTGGGTGAACATGCATCCTGTTTGTGCTTGAAAAACCTTGCGGCACCTCTGGTGGAACATTGTTTACAACGAGCACACACTTTCCAGCAACTCCGGTGGCGAGTTCTGGATCACATTCCGTCTGATCCAAGAGGTGGCGACCGGATCTCTAAACTACAGAAGCTAGAACAGAGATGGATTTTTAGACTACAAACGGTTTCCCCCAATGGTCTTAATGCTTTCCTTGAATGGCACAGTATAATTTGAACCTTACAGTTTGGATGGAACTTTCAATGGATAAAAGATAAAAAATAAAAGACCATTCTTTGGGACGTATCTTTGATCAGTCTAGCCCAATAAGGTGAGGAGGTTCCCTTGACTCATAGGGTCTTCCCTCTCTGATTGGTGAGTAAACTTGTCTTACGTCTATTGGCTCAGACTTCTTCTTGGGCTGACTTATCATCATCTACGTCAGACGCCAGCTTTTTTAAGCGAAACGGCTCTGCCTTTCTACAACATTGAAGCTTTTCAACTACAAGCCTTTTACTTTACCTGATGCAGGGTCGAAAAATTCTTCAGACCCGAAACGTGCCACGTCGTAAATTTTGGTTCTGTGGTGAAAATAAGCTCGGGGCAAATTACAGCTAAGTGATATAATTTTGTCAAATAGTTTACTTTTTCAACTGATTAAAATGGAGTAATCACAGCGAGAGGGTGGTTTTGCTTCCTCCCACTTTTGGTGATGCTATATTTTCTGAGCACCTAGTTTTATGCACCTAGTTTTAAGCCCCTCCTCGCTCCCCCCACAAAAGCCAATCAGGCCTCCGCAACCTAGGCATTTAAAATGGAGCGCCAGCAGGTGCACTCGCGCCTGAGAGCCACACCAGAGGGCCCTTTGGCGGGGCCCTTAGGCGAGGACCAGGTTAACAAAGGAAGCCAAATGGCAGTAAGAGTAAAGAACATCACTGAGCTCTAACCAGAACAAATGATCCCCACACTCCCAAACAAAGCATATGTCTGTGAAGGAAAATGAATACAGCAACAGCTTAGAAAAAGAAGCCTCCCTCAAGGTAAAAATATTTCCCTTACCATCATAAAAGCTACTAAACTAAGTACCAATTAGAAGGCCAAATATTTAAGCTAACCCTACTCTCGTACTGACAATAGCTGCATGGTAAGCCTCTGACATCAACCTAGAAATAGAGAAAACCACCAACCACAGCCTTGGAACACCCACCCCAACCATACCACGCCTTCAATCTGACTCAGCGCAGATGTCTTTTAGGCTGCAAACAGCCACAGCAACAAGCAAACAAGGAAGAAAGACACCAAAACCACTACCATGGAAATGCCAGGATAGAGGTACACTTCCTTCATCTTGTTAGTCCTACTACTCACTTGGACAATCACCCAACTCACAGCAGCAATTAGACCATCCTATATAATTACCAGCTACAAATGCTCTATAACTACAGCACTGACAACGCATCGCAGCTGTCACTACCAAAAATGCCACTGTGCTCTAAAACACATGCCTCATATGCTGGATAGTGCAGTGAATTTACAACATCTGAAGAACACATGGTCCCTATCCGATGTGCCCTAATCAATGCCCGCTCAGCAAGAAATAAAATTCACACTATAACTGACTTTATACACGAACATAGTCTAGACATATTATTCATTACGGAAACTTTGGTTCTCCGACAAGACTCAATTCTACTGAACCAACTATTCCCCCCCCCATGCTTAATATATTCACATCCAACAGAACCACCAACAGAGGTGGAGGCGTGTGTATAATTGCTATTAAGAACCTGAATTTAAGCCTCTCCAACACAAGTTCCAGCAAGGAATTAAACATCTTATGCATAACAAATAGAAACATCGCCCTCTGTTTAGCATACCGAGCCCTTCATGGAGACTGCGCAGAACTCGCCACCTTACTTGAATCTGCATGCTCCTTACCGCTCAGCGACCGACTTCTGATAATTCTAGGAGACCTTAACTTGGTATCCATCTCCTCATCACAAGCAGCAGCCTTCCTGGAAGCCATGGACATTCTTGGATACAAGCAAATCATCATAGAACCAACTCATCAGAAAGGAAATTTGCTTGACCTAGTCTTCGTACTCTCAGATCGACTCAACAATCCCTCCACACAATCCTCCCTGTCCCGTGGTCTGACCATGCCACCATTCTCTTCCCAATACATACCACAACACACAAAGTAAGCAGGAAAACACACCATTCATGACTCAGAGGTTCAGAAACTTTAACAATGAAGAATTCATCGAGACCGTTATCCAACAGCTGGACCTCATCATCTCAACAAATATATATATCTTGACAAAATAATATCTATCTGGAATGATGCCTTTTCAGCAGCTTCACTTGACCTCTGAAGGAAAATAGAACCAAAACACTGCAACAATGCACCTTAGTTCTTCACATCCCTACAGAAGCAAAAAAGCAGCTATGCTGCCTCGAGCGAAAATGGAGAAACTGTATAGACCCCCTTCTCCAAAACATTTACATCAAGCAACTTAAAAAGTACAATAGAGAAACCCTAGATAGAAAAAGGGAATACTATGCTAACCTGGTCAACTCAGCAATAAACAAACCACGAGAATTATTCTCAATAGCTAAAAGACAGAAGAACCTCACAGTGACAGCACACAAGAAAAAATAACCCCCCAAAAGATCACCTCCTACCTTCCTTCCAAACAACTACAAACACCTCAAATGGATTCAACCACAATGTCAACCAAAATCTGCAACCAACCCACAGAAGACTTGGTCACAATTCAAACTACCTTCATTCAAAAATAGAGGATACTATACAAAGCCTCAACACAACAACCTCCACATTAGACCCATGTCCCATAACCTGGGAGATGATAACCAGATCACATCTGAGTAGGTATCTTAAGACCATAGAACATACCTCACTTTCTCAAGGCCTTATACCTACAGTGCTCAAAGAAACCTCCATCTAACCCAGGGGTCCCCAAGCCTGTCCTGGAGGGCCGCAATCCTGGCAGGTTTTTGGGATAGCCCTAATGAATATGCATGAGATATATATGCATTAGAGATATCCTCACAACCTGACTGGTTTGTGGCCCTCCAGTACTGGATTGGGAGACCCCTGCCTTACACCTCTGTCATTTAAGATTGTGAGTGGGCAAGGTACAGATGTCCTAGACATCAAAAGGGTAGACAGAATTTGTCACATTGCTCCTCGAATCTCACCACCACCAAAAAGTTGTCTAATAGACAGGGGTCTCCCAATCCAGTACTGGAGGGCCACAAACCAGTCAGGTTGGAAGGATATCTCTAATGCATATATATCTCATGCATATTCATTAGGGCTATCCCAAAAACCTGCCAGGATTGCGGCCCTCCAGGACAGGTTTGGAGAGCCCTGATCTAACCTCTCTTCAAAAGTGCAAAACCTGACCCAACCTCTCCCAAGTCTTACAGACCAATATCTAGCATACTTCCAGTTGCAAAAATAACAGAAAAATTTGTAATAAGACAACTTCAAGACCACCTTGATAAGGATGCTCCCCTAGATCCACACCAACACGGCTTCAGAACATTCCATGGAGTGGAAACACTCATCATCTCCCTCCTAAACACCCTTACGGCCTGCCTTCAACACACAAGGAATGGATTTGTCTTAATTTTCCTAAACATATCCGCCGCCTTTAACTCCCTCTTGCACCACCAATTACTATTATGACTCTCTGAAATTGAATTTCAGGAAACCACGCTCAACTGGTTCCACTCCTACCTATCCTCCAGAAAGCAACAAGTACGGATTGGAATGTCAACTTCAAACCTATTCTCACAGAATACAGGTATACCCCAAGGATCCAATCTATCTGCTCTACTTATCAATATCTACATCCAGCCCTTATGTCAGATCTTCATGATACACCATATACTATAAAAGATTTATGCAGATGAAACAATGTTAAGAACATAAGATATGCCATACTGGGTCAGACCAAGGTCCATCAAGCCCAGTATCCTTTTCCAACAGTGGCCAATCCAGGTCATACGTACCTAGCAGTTTCCCGAAAAGACACAGGTTCCACAATGCTTGTACTGGGTCAAGCATTGATATCCTGGGTCCCTTCTTAATAATGGTTTATGGACCTTTCCTCCAGGAACTTGTCCAAATCTTTTTTAAACCCAGCTACACTAACAGCCTTTATAAGATCATAAGATCATAAGATATGCCATACTGGGTCAGACCAAGGTCCATCAAGCCCAGTATTCTGTTTCCAACAGTGGCCAATCTAGGTCATATGTACCTAGCAGTTTCCCCAAGAGACACAAGTTCCACAATGCTTGTACTGGGTCAAACATTGATATCTTCGGTCACTTCTTAATAATGGTTTATGGACCTTTCCTCCAGGAACTTGTCCAAACCTTTTTTAAACCCAGCTACACTAACAGCCTTTACTACATCCTCCGGTAACAAATTCCAGAGTATGATTACACGTTGAGTGAAAAAATATTTTCTTTTATTAGTCTTAAATAGTTTGCCCTGTAGCTTCATTGCATGTCCCCTAGTCTTTCTGTATTCTGATAACGTAAACAATTGATCTACGTTTACCCGTTCCATCCGTTCATTAATTTATAGATTTCTATCATATCTCCCCTCAGCCGTCTCTTTTCCAGGTTAAAGAGCCCTAATCTTTTTAGCCTTTCTTCATAGGAGTATCCTTCCATCCCCTTTACCATTTTGGTGGCTCTTCTCTGACCCTTTTCTAATAACGCTATATCCTTTTTAAGATATGGTGACCAGAATTGCACACAATATTCAAGGTGCGGTCTCACCATGGAACGATATAGAGGCATTATAATATCTTTTGTTTTATTTTCCATTCCTTTCCTTATGATACCTAGCATTCTATTTGCTCTTGGCTTCCGCAGCACACTGGGCCGAGGGTTTTAACATGTTATCCACAATGACGCCTAAATCTTTTTCCTGGGTGGTGGTTCCTAATGTGGAACCTTGCATCGTGTAGCTATAGTTTGGGATGTTCTTCCCTAGGTGCATAACTTTGCATTTGTCCACATTAAATTCCGTCTGCCATTTTGATGCCCAGTCTTCCAATTTATCAAGATCCTCTTGCAATTTTCCACAATCCTCTTGTGTTTTAACAACTTTAAATAGTTTTGTGTCATCTGCAAATTTGATAACCTCACTCATTATTCCCCTTTCCAGGTCATTTATGAATATGTCAAAAAGCAGCGGACCAAGCACAGATCCCTGGTGTACACCACTATTCACCTTTCTCCATTGGGAAAATTGGCCATTTAGCCCTACCCTCTGCTTTCTATCTTTTAACCAGTTCCTGATCCACAATAGTACACTGCCTCCTATCCCATGACTCTAGTTTTGCCAAAAGTCTCTGATGAGGGACCTTGTCAAAGGCTTTCTGAAAGTCCAAATACACTATATCAACCAACTCACCTTTGTGTACCTGTTTATTCACACCTTCAAAAAAACATAACAGATTAGTAAGACAAAATCTTCCTTGTCTAAAGCCATGTTGGCTGTCTCTCATTAAGCCATGATTATCTACATGTTCAGCAATTTTGTTCTTTAAGATGGTTTCTACCATTTTTCCCAGTACTGACGTCAGGCTCACCGATCTGTAGTTTCCCGGATCACCCCTGGAACCTTTTTTAAAAATTGGCGTTACATAGACGTTCCTTCAATCTTCAGGTATTATAGATGATTTTAATGAAAATTCACAGATTACTAATAGCAGGTCTGCAATCTCATATTTCAGTTCTTTCAACACCCTTGGATGTATACCATCCGGCCCAGGGGATGTACTACTCTTCAGTTTATCTAATAGTTGTAATACATCTCCCCGTTGTATCGTTATTTCCTTCAATGCTTCCGCACCTTTAAATACCACTTCAGTCATGGGTAACATCCCTACATCTTCCTCAGTAAAGACCGAAGCAAAGAATTCATTCAGTCTCTCCGCTATCGCCTTGTCCCCTCTTAGTGCCCCTTTAACCCCTCTATCATCTAATGGACCAACTGATTCTCTCACAGTTTTTTTGCTACGAATGTACTTGATAAAGTCTTTATTTCGCGTTTTTGCTTCCGCAGCAAGCTTCTTCTCAAATTCTTCCTTTGCCTGCCTTATCAATGCCTTGCATTTGACTTGCCAGTGCTTGTGCTGTTTCCAGGTTTCGTCATTTGGCTCTTTTTTCCATTTCCTGAAAGAGGCTTTTTTGGCAACAACAGCCTCTCTGGCTTCACCTTTAAACCATGCTGGCAGTTTTTTGGACTTCCTTCCACTTTTCTTATAGCGTGGAATGCAGTTGGTCTGGGCTTCCAAGATAGTATTTTTCAACAACACCCAAGCTTGATGTAGGTCTTTAACCTTTGCAACTGCTCCTTTTAGTTTTTTCTTAACTATTTTCCTCATTTTATTATAGTCTCCTTTTCGAAAGTTAAAAGGTAGTACTGTGGATTTCCTTACTATCCCTCCTCCACTAATTAAATCAAACGCGATCATGCTATGATCCCTATTGCCAAGTGGCACCAACACCCTTATCTCTTGCACTAGATCTGGTGTTCCACTAAGGACTAGGTCTAATATGGATTCCCCTCTGGTCGGTTCATGAACCAGCTGCTCCAAGAAGCAGTCATTTATTTCATCTAGGAACTCTATCTCCCTAGCATGTCCTGCCCTGACACTGACCCAGTCAATACCGGGGTAATTGAAATCACCCATTATTATTACTGCGCTGTAACTTTTGTTAGCTTCCTTGATTTCTTTGAGCATCTCATCATCCATTTGTTCATTCTGGCCAGGCGGTCAATAGTACACCCCCACTGCCATCGCCTTCCCCCTTTTACATGGAATTTCAATCCATAGAGATTCTACAAAAAAATTTGTTTCTTGCAAAACTTTAATCCTTTCTGACTCAATGCCCTCTCTAACATAGAGCGCAACCCCTGCACCAATTTGATCAGCTCTATCATTACAATATAGTTTGTACCCAGGTATCAGTGTCCCACTGGTTGTCCTCCTTCCACCATGTCTCTGATATTCCAATCATATCTAACCTCTCATTTAGTGCTATATATTCTAACTCTTCCATCTTATTTTTTAGACTTCTAGCATTTGCATACAAGCATTTTAGAGACTGTATTTTATTCATATTAATCTGGCTATTGGTAGACATGGGTAATTTGGGATCTTTAAGCTCTTTATGCTCCATACTCGAGGGCATTTGGGCTACTTTACTCATTTTTGGAACCTCTCTGCTTTTGGTAGTATCCTTCAAGGATACATTCTTCCGAACCATGCGCTCTTGGGCGACTGTCGGCTTTCCCCTATTATCTAGTTTAAAAGCTGCTCTATATCCTTTTTAAAGGTTAATGCCAGCAGCCTGGTTCCATCCCGGTTAAGGTGAAGCCCATCCCTTCGGAAGAGCCCCTTCTTTCCCCAGAATGTTCCCCAGTTCCTAACAAATCCAAAACCCTCATCTCTGCACCATTGTCTCATCCACGCATTGAGACTCCAGAGCTCTGCTTGCCTTTTGGGTCCTGCGTGTGGTACGGGAAGCATTTCGGAGAACGCTACCCTGGAAGTTCTGGATTTCAACTTCCTACCTAAAAGCCTAAATTTAGCCTCCAAAACCTCCCTACCACATTTTCCTATGTCATTGGTACCAACATGTACCAAGACAGCAAACTCCACCCCAGTACTAAGACCTTATCTAGGTGGCACGTGAGGTCCGCTACCTTTGCACCAGGCAGGCATGTTACCAGGCAATCCTCATGTCCACCAGCCACCCAGCTATCTACATGCCTAATGATCGAATCACCAACTATAACAGTTGTCCTAACCCTTCCCTCGTGGGCACATGGCCCTGAAGAAACTTCCTCGGTGTGAGAGGGTTTTACATCACCTGTAGGACAGGTCCTAGTTACAGGATCACTTCCTGCCACACCAGGGTGATGCTCTCCTGTCACGTGACCTCTCTCCTCCATGGCAACCGGGATTCTGCCAGACTGGAGGTGGGACTTCAGGACTATATCCCTGTAGGTCTCGTTTATGTACCTCTCTGTCTTTCTTATGTTTTCCAAGTCTGCTACTGTAGCCTCTAGAGAACGGACTCGGTCCCTGAGAGCAAAGAGCTCCTTGCACCTAGTGCACACGTAAGACCTCTCACCAACTGGGAGAAAATCATATATGTGACACTCAATGCAAAAGACTGGAAAGCCCCCATCTCGCTGCTGGACTGCTGTCTGCATCTTAGTTTTAAGCTTGTGTTTAGATCTTTAAGTTCTTTACTTACTAAGGGTTGCTATGGATATTTATACTAATAAAACTGCACCTAATACGTTTAATATACCTTGTTCACCTGAAGCTTAATTAATCTTAGGTCCTTAATGTATGACTGATTTGGATAACGAACTTCACCTGAGAGCACCTCCTTTCCTTTAAGATGTGTACATACCTATAAAGCTACGATAATCCCAGGGGTGGGTGGGTGTTGGGGAGGGAGAGATGGAAATAACACTTATTAAAAGAGAGCTGCTACACAGTACCCTGTCCTGTGCTGCTGAGGTAAGCTGTGACCAACTTCCTGGGTGATTAACAGTCCTTGCTTGGATAGAAGGAGTCTTTCAAAATGGCCTTTTGACCTGCCACCTGGTGTTAACACCTATTGAAAAGGTTTCACAGGTCTCTTGCCCCCTAGGTAGAAGGCCTCTTTGTAAAGGTCTCTAGAAGACTTTATTTGTTGCTCAAAGAGTACTGACCCTGTTTTGCCTCTTATGCTAAGTTATATTCTGATTTGATTTAAATTACAGCTCTTTGCTGCTGCTAGGCTCTGACTTATTATGAAATCTAAACTACAAGCTCTTCACACCCATCAACCTCCTCTCTCCAGACCTTAACAATCTACAGAAGTACTTCACAGAAGTAAAAGATTGGCTTGGCAACCACAACCTCCTCAACAATCAAGAAAATACTGAAGCTCTCTACATAACCAATAACCGATCCTTTGTCCCACCATCCATGATACAATTTGATGACATAAACATCAAAGTTAATTCTGAGACAAAATACTTGGGCATAACATTAGATTAATAACTATCCTTTCAACCCCATGTAAAAAGAATAACCACATCTGTTTACTATAAGCTAAGAATCTTGACACACCTCCGCCCACTACTCACCCCAGACCTCTCCCAAACTGTATGCCAAGGAATGATCACACCTGTACTAGATTTTTGTAATATCATCTACCAAGGTCTACCTAAGCAAACACTCCACCTACTACAAATGGCTCAAAATACCATGGCCCGAATTATTGCTGGTGTCCATTACCATTCACACATCACTCCCATACTGATACAACTTCACTGGCTCACCATTTCAGCAAGAATCCGCTACAAAATTCTCATCACAATATTCAAAATACTTCATAAAGGATCAGCTACATGCATCCAACCTTATATCATGTACAAAGAACAAAAGACCTTGAAGAAACTCCACATGCATCCTGCTCGCCATTCCACAACAAAAGACAAAAAGCAAGCAATCCACTTGCAGCAGAATTTTCTCTCTCTTTGCCCCAGCTTTATGGAACAAACTACCAACATCACTGCGAGGACTCTCTGAATTGTCGGACTTCAGAAAGAAATTAAACACCCACCTCTTCATACTCAGACATAGAAACTCACCCTCCATAAATCCTTACCGTGCAAATTCACATCCCATCCCAAGAGAAACAAGCATACTACAAGAACTCAACAAGACAGCCACAAATCACTGTAAATAGTTCTAACTTTAAAAGTACCAAATGTTACATAACAAATATTTTACAAAATTACAATATAGCTATGTTGTTCCAGTTCTCTGTAAAACATCTTACCTCCTGGTACATGTTAACCCATTCTTTAACTGTACACCGCTTTGAATAGTAGAAAGACAGTATAAAAAAATAAGTTTAAATAAAAAACACTGTTCTACATACTCAATTCGCTTAGAAAATTATCTGTATAAAGTGCAGTTTTCAAGCTATTTATATGCATAAACCAGGGTTTTATATGCAGACATGCAATCTGAAACCTTCCCAAACTATCTTCAGATAAACTAGTGTGCATATTTCCGACGCACATACGGGGTGGCCCAAAAAAAGTGAGAACATCTCGTAGCATATAAGTTATTTAAAAATTTAAAAAGACAGATGTAAACGATTGACACATTAAAAAAAATAAGACAGCGACCAGAAATTGTCGAAATAAAGCCATTATATAGCTAAAAAAGGTAAATAAGTAAACTGTTTAAGCTTTTAATTTACGAGATGTTCTCACTTTTTTTGGGCCATCCTGTATATTTACTAAAGGCTGCTGAAGGGTATTAGGTGCCCTAAGTGAACCTTCAGCCTTATGTTTCCTTCAAGAGCACTGAAACATCACTTCCCCCATTAGTCCAGCATCTCCCCCCTTCCCTTCCTTTCCCTAACCACCCTTCCTGTAGTCCAACATCTCTCCCTTCCTCCCCAGGAGGGCCGGTTCATCCACTAGGCAGGTGCCTAGGGTGGCAGACCCCAGTGGGCAGTACCATGACCCCTCCACTTTCTTCAGAGTGGCTGTAGAGCAAGCCAGTTCAGCGCCACGGTAGGCCTTGAAGCACCTGCCCCTTCTGACAGGAAGTTTGCTTTGGAGGGGGCAAGGGTGGCAGGCCATGAGTGTGTGCACGTGGATGCTTCAAGGCTCACTGCATCTGTAATGCTGCTCCCACCCCTAGACAGGGGAGAAGGGAAGGGGAGATGATGGATGCCGAGGGGCAGGAAGGTAGGACCAGGGCTTCTCTGGGGTGGGGCAGAAACCCTTGAGCCGGCACTGCTTCCCAGGGGTCCAGCATCTTTCCTTCCCTACCTTCTTCTCCCCCCACAATGTGCAGCATCTCCCCTCCCCTTCCCCCTCATCCAAATATCTGGTAAGAGATTGGCAGAGCAGAGCGTTGTCAGTGTGGCAGTGGGCCTTTCACTACCGTGCATGCACTCATGGCCTACTGGTAGTGCCATCTCCTATGCAGACTTCCTGTCAGCTTAAAGGCCTGCCACTCTGCTCAGAGCACCTCGCTTTGCCACTGTCGTTTTGCTGTGCATGGGCCATAGTGCCGCCCCATGAGGTCTGCCACAAATGGCCGGGCTGGCGCTACGCATAAGACACCCTCAAAACAAGGAGACAGCACTGGCAATTGGAAACCAAAACATACAAAATCCACATAAAAAGAAGACAGCAACTACAAAATAAACAAATTGAAAACAAAATTAATGGTGAATGAAGAAGAGAACGGGACAATCCAGAAAAAGAATTTTGTCTGTCCTCTCTCCTCTAACTCTCTTGGCAAAGATTTGTGCTTCTAATTACTTTCATATTGCAACATAGTAGTTTTAAAACCTCAAAGTTACCTTGTTGTCTGTGTTCAGGCTGCTGGCTCAGTTTACTTTGTTTTATGCTGAGTCCTGAACATGCTGCTTGCTCATATCGTCCAGAGTTTTCCCAAATCTGTACCTCATGATCTCAGGTTGTGCAGCAGGCAGCCCAAGTGTGGCATATGTTAGAACTGCAACAGCCTCTGAAAGCAGTCGAAAATGACATACCCACCCAACTGCTTAAAAAAGCCTTCACACAAAGCAGCACAGCCCTAAAGTTTCAAGTGTGTGTGTGTGTGTGTTTTTAACTTTACCACAAACCTCACACTTTGCAGAATTTTCTATTCAGGGCTCTCTAGGATTCTGTTGAGAATTTTGATTTGATAGACTGTAAAATCTGTTTTGTTGCATTGAAGGAAAATCCCTCCATTACCAAGTGTGGCGAATAAAATCAGACTGAGGAAATGGATTATGGCAGTGTGTCAGTAGATGTATGGACTGCCCGCGCACTTCAGAAGCAATAGTCTACCTAGAACTAATCATCATGGGCCCGATTTTTGAAGGCATTTACATGGGTAACTTATCCGGGATTTTCGAAGGGCACCTTCACGGGTAATATCCTTCGAAAATCCTGGATATGTCCCTTATGTGCCCAAATGCTATGCCCTTAGCATCAGGACGTGTTAGGGGCGTTCCGAAGTGGGAGCGGAGGAAAGGGCTAATCGGGTAGCAGTGAACTATAGCTCTACGGTGCTAGGTTCCACATTAGGGGGTCTGTTTACTAAACGGCGCACATGTACGGGGCGCACATGAGCGCTCTAAAAGATGTATTTAAGTGCTCTTAAGCGCCCCGTACGAGTGCGCGGCACATTAACGGGTCCCGCAAGCGTGCGCCGACAACGCGCACATTTGCGGGGCGGTAATGTGCGAAAGAGGCGTGCCAAGGCGAAATGAGGGCGGAGGAAGGCCCCCTAGGGGCGGAGAGACGGGGTCAGTGGGCGGAATGTGGGAGGGGAGAGACTCGCCGCACAGGAGCGTGCCCGAATCTGCAAAGAAATTTACCGCCAGTGAAACACTCGCGTTAGAGGTGCTGTGCAGGGAAAAGAAACCGTTTCCGTCAGCAATGTGCAGCACAATAGTGGAAGCCCAAAAACCGTGAGCAGTGTGATCTATGTGCACAGATCAAACGCCGTAATGTCACAGGGCACTAACCACACGGGCGCCGCGCACCTTAGCGCATCTGTCAATCACAGCTTCTGTTCTTCACGACGGAACGCCCACTCCTTATACGGCACCCGCTCGGTACCGCGGACCGCACAACACCGGCCTTTAGTAAACAGACCCCTAGGAGTCACCATCCCGGAAAAGGGAATAATAGGTTGAATGTTTTTATTCAGTGTGTGGCAGGAGCCAAAATAGCAAACAGAATATTGAAAAGGAGTGGAGAATCACTCCATCATTTTACCACACCTCAAAAATGATGTGGCAGAATTAGAATAGATACAGAGAAGGGCAACCAGAATGATAAGGTGATGGATTGACCCTCCTATGAGGAAAGTCTAACGTGGCTAGTGCTGTTCAGTTTGGAGAACAGACAGTTGAGGAGAGATGATAGAGGTCTATAAAATCCTGAGTGGAGTGGAACGGGTAGACATGACTTGGTTGTTTACAGTTTCCAAAAGTACAAAGACCATGGGGTATACCATGAAATTATCTGATCAGATAATCATATATCTCTTGGAAATTCATAGAACGGATATTCATCCAATCTCTCCAATTTCTTTATCATCGTTGGTGTGGATCACTTTTTTAAAAACATTTTCTAAACATTTTATATTGCATATATTTCAGAGTATTCTTTTATTCAGTCAATTAATAAAATGCCTCCAGCCACGTATCATAGAATCCACTTATGTAGAAATCAGCTTCAGATAAAGTGTCCAAATATCCATCCCCCTACAACATTAATTCACGTTTCAATAACCCGCTTCTGGGATTGAGGGATATCAGTCTCATTCCATTCACACGTTAGCAATCATGCTTAAACAATCATAGCACTTTTCATCAGCAGCATTACTGTTTAAGCCTTTTGATTTATACTGCTCTTATTAGGTTCCAGCATAAGGTTTTATTGTAGATATGAAGTTACTAAGTAGTATATTTAAAACCAATAGAAAAAAATATTGTTCCACTCAGTGCATATTTACGTTCTGGAATTCATTGTCAGAGGATGTGGTAAAAACAGTTAGGATAGCTGGGTTGAAAAAAAGGTTGGATAAGTTCCTGGAGGAAAAGTACATAAACAGTTATTAAGGTAGATGTTATGAAAGTCACTGCATATCTCAGGGGGTAAGCAGAATGGAATCTAGTTACTTTTTTATGATTCTGCCAAGCACTTTTGACCTGGATTGGCTACTGTTAGAAACAGAATGCTGTGCTTGATAGATTTTATTGGTCTGACCCAACATGGCAAATCTTATGTTTTTATGTTCCTGCTAGTCATTCCTCTTCCTTTGCACCCAAGCATCCTTCAGGCATTCTCCATCACCCTTTCTGTCTGTTTGGCCACCTTAAGTTCGTTCAATACAATCACCCCCAGGTCCTGCTGTCCTTCTGCACAGAAATACATCACCCCCTATACTTTACTGCTTCTTTGGACTTTTGCAGCCCAGATTCTCGACCCTATATTTTTTTTTCCCATTTAAATTTTTTATTGATTTATAACACTCATGCATAACAAGAATGAAAATGCAAAAGGATGATATGTATATTCCAAATCGAAAGAAGAAATATATAGCCCCAATAAAACAAAAAAATATATATACATCATCCCCATTTTGTCCACAAAATTAAGGCAATAGTTGTAAGGGGAGGCTACAGGAAATTCTAAACTATAAAAAGGAAAAAAAGAAAAGAACTATTTTAACAGAGCGGAGACTTAAGCAACAGCCGTGTTAGTTGCAGTTAGCACCCCAATTCCCTCCCTGGCTATCAGAAAGTCCAATAACTGACTAGGCTCAAAAAAAAAAAAAGAAAAATCTTACCATCATAGGAAATTACACAATGAGAGGGGAATCTTAATAGAAAACTACCTCCAAGGGATAGAACTCTAGGGCGAAGGCCTAAGAATTCTTTTCTCCTCAACTGGGTAGATCGAGAGAGATCAGGAAACATATAAACTTTAGAGCCTACGAAAGTACAATTGAAATTTCTAAAGTAAGCTCAAAGAATTATAGACTTATCAAGCTCCAAGGTAGTACAATCGGTTCCCACCTCTAGAGAATCCTCCAGGAAAGCGGTAAGATCCCCCATTCCTACGGCCGGGTTCCCAGAGGTAGGGCCACCAGTACCAAGGCCTACAGTTAAATATTGTGCACGGACGATTGGAGGTAAATTATCTCCGGGGAGTTTAAGCACCTCCTGGAAATATTTACGAACCATCTCAATAGCAGGCATAACAGGAGATTTAGGAAAATTTAAAAGTCTCAAATTATTTCTGCGAGTATAGTTCTCCAAATGTCCAGCTTTTTTTGACAGCAAGATCTTATCCTTAACTTGGGCAGCACACAGCTCTCGAAGATGTTCCAGTTCTTTCTCTGCACCCTCCAGGCACCGAGCTTGCTCCTCCTGGACACATTTTGCATCATAAATATCTTTACCCAACAATAGCGAATCCCTTTTAACAACTTCCACAGCTGTTAACAGAGAGGTGTTCACGGTAGCAACCGCATCCCACAGTGCTTCCAAATCTACAACAGATGGCTTAACCAAGCCTCTCAAACCTGGAATCATGTCCAATCCCCCCCGACGGTGCTGTAGGAACCCCACAAGGGGGGATGGCCTCCACCACTCCTTCTGCATCCACCACAGCAGCCGCTAAGGGCAAGGAAGTTGTCAGATCCGCAGCGAGGTCAGAGCCCTCTTCACGTCCAGTTGCCGATGAGCATCTCATAGCCCCGGCAGGAAGCACTCTGATTCCCGGCCCACCAGTTCCAGGTCGAGGCGGGGGGGGGGGGGGTGCTGTTCTGGAGACAGCCACACCCCTGATGCACCCAGAGCCGACAACTCCAATACTGCCGGCCCTGCCGTGGACGCCGTTCCAACTGCCGCCATGGTGAAACCACATGCCGCCAAAGTCCTCTGGCCGGTAGTAGCAGAATCAGGCAGCCTCGAGGGTAGGGCAGCCTGCTTTCTCTTCTGGTGTCCCATCTCCACCTGACAGGCACCGAAACACCACCCGACCGTCCCGACCAACACGGCGCAAGGTGTCTCACTGGCGGAAGAGCTCTGCCGCCATCTTGCCTCCCCGTGATCATGACTGACCCTGCATTTTTTAACATTATATCCCATCTACCAATTTCTTGACCATTCTTCAAGCTTTACTAGAACCTTCCTCTTGTTATCAACACCTTCCAGGGTATTCTACCTATTGCAGATTTTGGTATCATCTGCAAAGCAACATACCTTACCTAACAGCCCTTCTGCAATATCACTTAGAAAAATTTTACAAGAGATCAACAGTCTTCCTTTTTATTCATCATTAGATTCTCAAACTTCCAGGGTATGACTAGAAAGTTGTCTATTGGCCAGGTAAAAATAATCCCTCTCTGTTTAAATCCTGCTACTAATCAGACCCACAAAAAGGACAGAGATAGACATCAATTTCTACTGTTCAGTTCCCCAAGCACCTTCTTTATAATAAATCAAGACTGCAACAAGTCTTGCTTCTTACCTCCAGATGGTCATCAAAACTGTTCAGCATGGCCACAGGCTAATGGGGAAGCTGAGAGATTTTTGAAAACTCTTAAGAAGACACACTGCATACTGCTATAGAAGAGGGAGCAGACCTAAACAGGAGTTTTATAAGTTCCTCTGTAGCTACTGTACCACTGCTCACTTCTCAAATCAGTGCATTTATCACTGACCATTTGGTAGATAATAGTGAACAAAGTTGGCACAGGCTGACAAAAAGAAGAAGAAATAGCCAATAAAATAAGGGGATAAGGCATTTTTCAGATATGTTATTGAGAGGAGGAAGGGCAAAAGTGGTATTGTCAGACTTAAGGGTGAAATGCTGCTAAAAGAGAGAATAGTGACGTTTTTTGAGTCCAAAGGATTACAGGATTCGAGGCAGCATGGGTTTACCAGAGGCAGATCTTGTCAGACAAATCTGATTGATTTCTTTGACGGGAGTTGGACTGAGGGAGAGCTCTAGATGTGGTGTATTTAGGTTTCAGTCAAGCCTTTGACACCGTTCCGCACAGACAACTTATAAACAAACTAAGTACCCTAGGGATGGACTCTAAAGTGACTGACTGGATTAGAAATTGGTTGAGTGGGAGGCAACAAAGTTTACAAGTGAATGGAGCTCATTCTGAGGAGAAGGACGTTACCAGTGGTGTGCCCCAAGGATCTGTTCTTGGTCCAATTCTTTTTCAGATTTTTATGAGTGATATTGCGGAATTGCTGTCAGGCAAGTTTGCCTGTTTGTGGATGATACCAAAATCTGCAATAGAGTAGACACCCAGGAAGGAGTAGATAACATATGGAGGGATCCAGCTAAGCTTGGAGAATGGTCAAGAATTTGGCAGCAGAGATTTAATGCTAAAAAATGCAGGGTCATGGATTTGGGCTGCAAAAATCCAAGGGAGCAATACAGTGTAGGGGGTGAATTACTTCTGTCCATGAAAGAAATGCAGGACCTAAGCGTGATTGTTTCTTATGATTTTAAAGGGCCTGATATTCTAAAAGCATTTACATGGTTTAGTGACCTGTAAACCATGTAACTGCTGCTGAACAGGATATTCAACACAGTTGATGCCAGTGAATATTCCCAACTAACACCTCTATACGTCCCTATGCTAACCGCTTAGCATCAGCGCGAGTCATGGGTGTTCCAGGGCATGTCGTGAGTGGCAACAGTCGCTACCTGGGTAGTGGCGATGTTGCACTACTACCCTGGGCACATGACTTAATATCTATACTGTACACATTAAGAATTCCCTCCACGTTAGTATGGTTGTGTATTTCAATCGTGCCTTAATCGGTATACAACACCACGTGTAGCGTGCTCTTTATATTTTTTTATTTTTATTTTTCTATATTTATCGTTAGGAAACTAAAGGGTATATGAGTTTCAGACTTCTTGTAGCAATGGCTGAACAGACCAAGGTCCTTAGCCAAACTGCCAGATTGCATCAACGACTCACTTGTATGAATACCCTTCAGTAGTAAACTGGAAACTGTGGTGGTATATACGGCAATTTATAATAACTTCAGATATAGTAAATGATAATGCCAAAGCTTATCTCAATGAAATGTTGACGACAAAATTTTCTACACTGCCATTTCTTTTATCTGTGATACAAAAACCAAAGACCATATAGAAAAGCCAATAGAAAAAGTCCCGGTACAAAAGGAGGTGAAAATATTAACACCGTCTCGCTGTGAACGCTCCTTTTTACTCAGTTTAATAAAGTGTTGAAACCAAATTACTTATCTCAAGATATCACAACGTGACACGTTTCGGTTTGAACAATTCAAAACACTGCTTCAGGTGGAAGTTTCATTGAAACCCTGCTTTAGATGAAAGTTTCATAATTTTCACCATCCGTGGCTGAGTACACCTCTGCGTTCAAGCGTAGACTCAGCTATGGAGCAGAGCCACCAATGTAACAGTTTTAGTGGCGTCTGACGTAGCAACTGAAGGCTGAACAACCAATCAGAAAACAACAGCCAACACTTTAAGCCAATGAGATGAGGTTATCCCCACAGAAAAAAAGGGAACCACCGTTATCATTGGTTAGTCTGAACGATGACATCAATACAGAATATCCGTCCATCAAAACAAGGTATGCCATTCAAGTGCGGCATTTAAGACCCAGGGGTAACAGTGTCCAATTGAAATATCCAGCGTTGTTCTCTGTATTGAAGCTTAGAAACCCGATCACCACCACGGGGATCGGCTGGTACAAACTCTAAGACTCTCCAACGCAGCTATTCAAAAGAATGATCATGAAGAAGACAGTGTTTTACAATGAGTGCAGATAAGGTTTTTGTACGTAATCGGGAAGCATGTTCAGCCAGGCGAACCCTCACCGGTCGTGTAGTATGTCCAATATAGTACAGAGAACAAGGACAAATGATAATATAAACTACAAATTTTGATTCACATGTTGTGTACCAGCATAATGAAATCACATTAGATGTCCGAGAATCACAGCAAGACACACCACTGAGTGATTGATCACGATATCGGCAATTCCCACAAGGGAAATAGCCCGGATTAGCATGTGAAAGGGCAAGGCAATCTACTCGTGATGTTGAATGGATTATACGGTCACGTAAGTTAGCACCCCGGGAGTATGCTAAAGACAAATTTTTCTTAGCAAAGCATGTATGAATTTTTAGAACATTCCAATATTTATGCAAAATTGATGTCACCCTTTGGCTTCCTATCATGTAAGGGAGCACTCCCACTATTGTGTCATCCATCGCAGAACCAGTGGTATCAGAAGTTGTAGATGATAATAACCAGTCATGGTGTGTATAACGTGCACGCTTAAAAGCTAGCTCCACTATTTTCAATGGATAGCCGCGAAGTAAAAGACATTATTTTAAATCTAGTGCATGAATGCAAAATTCATGTAGAGTAGAGCAGTTTCGGCGTAATCTTAGAAATTGTCCATAGGGCAATCCACGCTTCAAAGAGGGAGGTTGAAAACTTTGATATTGGAGGAGAGTATTGTGTTGGACCGGTTTGCGAAAAAGGGATGTTACAAAGCCCTCAGGATTTAGGGAAATAGTGATATCCAAAAATTGAATCATATGCGGGTCAAATTTAGATGTAAATTGTATATTGGACTTGAAGGAATTCAATGACAACAAAAATAGTTCTAATGACTGATGAGTTCCAGTCCATATAAAGAAAATATCGTCCAGGAAACGACACCAAAAAGGTATATTAGAAAAAAGAGGTGAGGTATAAATATAAGATTCTTCAAATTGTGCCATATAGATAGTAGCAATGGAAGGGGCTACAGAGGCCCCATAGCAATACCAAAAGACTGCTGATAATAATGTTCCTGGAACAAAAAGTAATAATTATTGAGAACTATTTCTAAAAGTTCCATCAAAAAAGCCCGAGGAATAGGGGTTGGGAGATCCAGAGGAAAGTCTCTTAAAACCTGTATAGCTTCCCTTTGATCTATGTTAGTGTACAATGCTTGCACATCTAATGTGACTAAATAAGTATATGATGTATAATCAGTATGAGCTGATAACTGCTTCAGAAAGTGACCAGTATCACAAATGTAGGATGACACCTGGGCTGCGGCCGGTTGAAGAAAAATGTCACAGAATTTCGATAACGGTTCCATTAATGAATCCCGACAGGAGACAATAGGTCTACCTGGTGGATGATCTAAAGATTTGTGGATCTTAGGAACCACATAAATAACCGGAACCCTAGGACTTTTTTTAACCAAAAAAGCCTGTTCTCGTTTGGTGATCCAGTTCTTTTGAAACGCCTCAAGCATCAAAGCCTGAATTCTCGTAAATAAAGCATACGTCAGATCATGATCCAAGAGGGTGTAATAACGGGTGTCAGATAATTGAGTTAAGATCTCCTGTTGATATTGATGGGGAAACAAAACAACAGTAGCACCTCCTTTATCAGCTTTTCTGATTATAAGATCAGTTTGAGCTAGTTCACGTAAAGCTCTAAATTGTGCAGCCGTCATTTTATTTGGTTTCATTTGTATACCGCTACTTCCAGCGATCAGAAGCGGTTTACTCTACACATCAAACATTGGTTATATATGGTAAGAATCAACAATTTACATTTTCATTGAGGTGTACTTGACTGTACATTTATACATATTTACATTTTATATTGTTTTGCTTGCTTTTTTACAGATTTGAATATTGAAATTTTGTTTTCATTTATACAGTGTAAGGCATCTATATAGTATTTAAACAGTATGGGCCATGTACAGTTTTGTTTCAGTGGTTGCAATATATACATATTGCTTACAACAAATCGGTTCTTAATACTTTTGTTCATTTGGGTTGCGAGGTTATGTTCATTCTGGATTGTTTATGTTAAGTTGTAATGATCCTGGAAGAGGTGGGTCTTTAGTTTTCTCCTAAAGTCCTGTAGGTCGCTGTTCGATCTTAGTTTGTTTGGTAGCTGATTCCATAATGTGGGTGCTGAGTAGGTAAATGCTCTGTAGCTTGTGCAAACCTTTACAGTTCGGATGTTAGTTGAGACATGAAGGGTGTTTAAGTTGTGAGTCCTTCTGCTTCTGTTAGGGGGTTGTGTGGTGATGAGGTTGGAGAGGTAGGATGGTGCTATGTTATGTATCAGCTTGAATACAGTTACTAATAGTTTGTATTTTATGCGGGCTGTAATGGGAAGCCAGTGTAGCTCAATTAGTATAGGTGTAATATGTTTGGTGAGTTTTCTGTTGAGGATAATCCTGGCTGTGACGTTTTGCGCCATTTGCAGTATGTTAAGGGTTTTTTTTTGGCAACCCTTGGAGAATGGCGTTACAGTAGTCTAGGTGGGGAGTTATGAGTGCTTGTGCTACTGTTCTGAAATCAGAGTGTTCGATGATGTTGCGTAAAGGTTGGAGGACCCTTAGTTTATGGAATATTGCCCGGTTAAGCATCCAAAGATGTTTCTCCATCCTTAGGTTTTTGTCGAGTATTACTCCTAGGTATTTTATTTCATTCTTTTTGTTGTAGGTGTTGTTGTTGATGGTGATTGCTGATGGAGGGTTGAAATCTGTTTTTTTTGGAGATGTACATTACTTCTGTTTTCTTGTGGTTTATGGACATATTGTTTTGCTGTAGCCAGGTTTGCATTTCATTAAGGCATTCTTCTAGCTGGTTGTAATTTGGATTGGTCGAGTCCAGTTGGGTGTAGATCATAATGTCGTCTGCATAAATGTGGTAAGTGACCTTGTGCTTCTGAAATATTGTGCAGACCGGTTTAATGTATAGGTTGAACAGTAAGGAGGACAATGCTGAGCCTTGTGGTATTCCCTGGGTTTGGGGGAATGCCTTCACTTTTTCCTTATTGAATTGGACTTGTTGCATTCTGTTCGTTATATAGGATATGAACCAGTTTAGGGGGGTTCCTGTTATTCCTATGGATTCCAGCCTATTGATGAGGGTTCTGTGGTTTACTGTATCAAATGCTGCAGATATATCTATGAATATTAGAATGTACATCTTCTTTTTATCTTCCAAGCCTTTGATCAGTCTATCTAGTAGAACTAGTAGTAAGGTTTCGACACCATGGTGTTGGCGGAATCCGTATTGTTGCTCATCGAGTGCGTTCAAGGTGTCAACGTGGTCCTGTAATTGCTGCTGTACTGCGTTTTCAATAATTTTGGCTAGGAATGATATACTTGAGATTGGTCAGTAAGAGTCTGGGTTATCCTTTTCTAGAGTTTTGTTTTTTAGTATGGGACTTATGAGGGATATTTTGAGTTCAGCTGGCATGACTCCTTGTCATGTTGGAATACAATCTAATGGGTGCCAGCTCATATTGCTTTATTTCATCTAAGACTGGATTTTGAAAAGTCAAAACTGCCGGATCAATATCCCCAGGTGGCAGCCAACGAGAAGTACCATAGATTAATGAATTATCAGATATTGTAGAGACCGTGGAAAAATGTAAAATTACTCTCAATTTACGAAAAAATTTGTGTAATGCCAGTCTAATCCGAAAAGGGTCATAATGAGTAACTGGGACAAAAGATAGCCCTAACTCCAAAACCTACTGCTGTGTGGGAGTCAATAGTCATCCCGAGAGGTTAACAACAGCTAAGTCTTTGTCCGAGAGCGAGTGTTGGGACCTGCCCAAAAATCCTGTTGATATGCTCGCCGTGATCATCGACCTCGGCGTGCTCCACCTCAGAAAGAAGAGGATTGGTCATATGGTGCAGTAGCTGGACTAAAGTGGGCACCTTCCATAGAGTCAGATCCAGTGGAATCATCAGAGCTGTTGGCAAAAGTAACATGTTTTGACTGTTGTTTATCTGGCTCATACATCCATTTATAAACCTGATTATTATCATAATCCAGTTTGTCTCGTTTGAATTTTTTAATCTTCAAACTCCTTTACATGATCTCAAAAAGCTACCAATTGCTTATCAATTTCCAATCATTGTGTCTGAAAACTAATTTCACCTTGGGATTTCAGGATTTTTGATTTTAAGTCAGTCACCTGAGATGACAGTTCTCCTCTTCAGTCGTGGTACGTTCAATCAGTAATGCAATTATATCAAAGCTACATTTATTCAAAATGACATTCCATTTAGCCAAAAATAACGGGTCATCAGTAAGTCGACGGGGGGCTTTAGGCATCCGCAACCCACGGGGGATGATCATAGATTTTAAATATTGTGTCATTGCTGATCCATAAAGTTGTGTCCTTATGAAACGTTTATGTAAATCTTTCAGCTCTAAAATGGTAGGAGGTAACTGATTGGTACCCGTAATTGAGTCCTCAAACAAGGACGAACGTTGTCTAAGCAGCCATAGTTGTTCATCAGTATAAGCAAACAATTCAGAAGCCATTATAATATACAAGGAAAATATACAAAGTGATACAAAAAATATCCTTTAAAACCAAAGACCATATACAAAGGCCAATAGAAAAAGTCCCGGAAGAAATAAGCAGCAAAATTACTCTCTTTTTGTCGGAGCAAAAAATTCACAAAAGTGCATGTTATACACACCGTGACTGGTTATTATCATCTACAACTTCCGATACCACTGATTCTGCGATGGATGACACGATAGTGGGAGTGCTCCCTTACATGAGAGGAAGCCAAAGGGTGACATCAATTTTGTATAAATATTGGAATGTTCTAAATATTCATACATGCTTTGCTAAGAAAAATTTGTCTTTAGCATACTCCCGGGGTGCTAACTTACGTGACCATATAGTCCATTCAACATCACGAGTAGACCGCCTTGCCCTTTCACATGCTAATCCGGTTCATTTCTCTTGTGGGAATTGCCGATATTGTGATCAATCACTCAGTGGTGTGTCTTGGTGTGATTCTTGGACATCTAATGTGTTTTCATTATGCTGGTACACAACATGTGAATTGACATTTGTAGTTTATATTATCATTTGTCCTTGTTCTCTGTACTATATTGGACATACTACACGACTGGTGAGGGTTTGCCTGGCTGAACATGCCTCCCGATTACGTATGAAAACCTTATCTGCACCCATTGTAGAACACTGTCTTCTTCATGATCATTCTTTTGAACAGCTGCATTGGAGAGTCTTGGAATTTATACCGGCCGAGCCCCGTGGTGGTGATCGGGTTTCTAAGCTTCAATACAGAGAACAACGCTGGATATTTCAATTGGACACTGTTACCCCTGGGGGCTTAAATGCCGCACTTGAATGGCATACCTTGTTTTGATGGACGGATATTCTGTATTGATGTCATCATTCAGACTAACCAATGATAACGGTGGTTCCCCTTTTTTCTGTGGGGATAAGCTCATCTCATTGGCTTAAAGTGTTGGCAGTTGTTTTCTGATTGGTTGTTCAGCCTTCAGTTGCTACATCAGGCGCCATTAAAATTGCTACATTGGAGGCTCTGCTCCATAGCTGAGTCAATGCTTGAACGCAGAGGTGTACTCAGCCACGGATGGTGAAAATTATGAAACTTTCATCTAAAGCAGGGTTTCGATGAAACTTCCACCTGAAGCAGGGTTTTGAATTGTTCAACCCGAAACGTGTCACGTTGTGATGTCTTGAGATAAGTAATTTGGTTTCAACACTTTATTAAACTGAGACGTGTTAATATTTTCACCTCCTTTCGTGAATTTTTTGCTCTGACAAAAAGAGAGTAATTTTGCTGCTTATTTCTACCTGGACTTTTTCTATTAGCATTTCTTTTTATCTAGCAGTCCACTCAATCCCCTGTATTTCCCGCAAGCCCTCCATGCTCTCATCGCACACTCTCTAGCGACCCCTACAAAAATCCAGCGTAGCTTGAATCCATTTGCACAGCTGCCTTCTACTGCCAGGCTCCAAAGTGCTTGAATGCTTTACCCAAATAGCTAAAAGAAGAAACATCATTAAAGAAATTTTAAAAAGGACTTAAAACTCACTTTTACCAACTTGCTTTCAAATTAGAAAAATAATCGGTGCTAGGACTGTGCCACATATAAAACCGTTCCTCTTCCCTTTTCCCCATCCCTAATTCCCTTTCCGATAAGAATCCCACTTACCTCTCTTCCTATCTTTTATATTCTTCCCTCTGAGCGCTATTTTATTATAACTTTTTATTCTATTGCTCATATTTTAACTTAACGTTTAATGATTATAACATTCTTTGATGTTATAAAGACAGAATATCAAAACCATAATAAACTAAACTATGGGGGTTATTTTAGAAGCCCTATTCGTGAATTGGATGTCTGAAAATGGGTGTTTAGACATGTAAATCACTGTGTCCCTGACCCATTTTAGAAACCCTGATATATCGACATTCCTGGTGCAACAACATCCATATATATAGCAAGGGGGTGTGGTGGAGGTGTGGCTTGGGCAGAGCAACAGAGATGCATGTCACGGTGCGATTTCAGATTGGCACAAACACGTCTGGCCTTGATTATTGAGACATCTGTGCCTATGCCTGCTCCTGACCATGAATAAGATGCAAAAAAGTGTTTTTCTTGGCTGCAATTCTTCTGAGGGGAACAGCAAAATGTACTTTTGTCACCACAATTCATAATTTCTGGCCATAGAAACCTGCATGTAAATACATACTCCAGACATATTACTGGCCTGCCACTGCATGTCTGATTATCTCAAATGACCAGCTCAGATTGCAAGTCTCATAAAATAGGCACCTCCCTTTTGAAATAACCCAGCCAGCATATCCAAGTACCCATTTCTGAGGCCGTGGCATTCAGGGACATCAGGCAATGGTGAAATGGCCTACAGCCGTACATATACCCGCAGGGTTGGCCTGTCCACTAGGCGAGCTAGGCGGCCGCCTAGGACAGCGGGTCCAGGTGGGTGTCAGCAGCGGCACCCTTAGGCGGCTGTGCTGCCCCCCAAGCTGCCGCCAAGAGGCGGGCAATGGCAGCATTTCCAAAAATGCCAGCAAAGTGCCGCTGCTTTTGGAAATACTGCCACGGCTGCTGCCACTGCCCGCCTCCCCCTCCCAAGATGGAAGTGGCAGCAGCTGGGTGGGGGGTGGTAGCAGCTGGGGAGGCGGCAAGGCCAGGGTTTCTGCCTAGGGCAGCAGAAACCCGTGGGCCGGTGCTGCGTACCCTGCCTTGCTATCTGCACGTGGCCATCACCAGATCCGGTTATTGGGACATTCATCTTTTGGGGTGGAAACGAGCAATTTCAAAAGGCACTTATACGTGCCTCCCTTCACTCCTCTGGATTTTTGGACATTGTACTCTAGATATCCAAGATTCTTCCTAGATGTTACTTCTAAAATCCCATTTGCCAGCTTTTTTCCTATACGGAGACTCAGTATTGTGCTTGATGTAGAACAGAATTCACATGTAGACACAGCTTGTGCTTTGGGGATTTCACCCTTTCTCAGGCCAATGCAGAAAAATGCATTAGGCTTGGTATACAGATTAACCTGGGCTTAGCACCCAATTTTGTGTGCTACCATGGTAAGAAAATGATTTTTGTGCACAGGTTAATTGGGTGCAAAGTCTCAAGTAGACAGCAGCTCACAGTGCATTTAAATCCATAAATGGATGGTAATGGAAGCAATTGGCTATACAGCTCAGATCAAGAGAAGTGTACAGAAGGCTGAGCTCAATGCTAGGAGTTTAACACAAGGTCTGGAGAGATGTAAAGGGTTAGCAGTCAGTGTTAGTGAGGAATTTATGCCTATTTCTTCTCTAGCTTCAGTGTATAGCACCTGCAACTTTTTCTGACTTTGCTAAAAGGAGTGGTGAAAAATACTGTCAGGGGAGGTGTGCTGGAACAATGTTAAGCACGTGCCGGATAAATAGCTTTGAATATCTACAAATAACTGGGTTTGCCAGGCGTAGAGCAGATGGTGCCTGGCAAACCCAGTTATTGGTACTGCTGTTTACAATATTGTAAGTTTGACTCTCCAACTGATGAGACTTCAGCTTGTAATAGCATTCAAAAACTGGATCAAATCAAGAAGCATTTAATTAAAATCTCTCATTCACCAGTCACCCATAGAGTCTAGAGATGCAGAACCAATGCGATGTTTATGTGAATTGAGCACTGAACGTAACTTCTGCTGCACTGTGCATGCCGGTTATCTCTGGGTAGTTTCTGCTACCTTATGGCATCTATACATCAGTGAAAATCCACATCAGATATACAGTTGTGTTAGCCATACTATCAAAACTTGCTTGCTGATGGTACTAAGTGTTCAGAGTTGATTTTGTATGGAAAGCTACAGTCAGTTTCCTTGAACTAGACTGCATGGCTAAAAAACACATTAAGCCTTACATTTGTGAACTGAACTTGCTCTTCCTGCAGTGGAAAAAGAAGTCCACGCACTTTTACTGCCCCGTCCTGAGAAGCAATAGCAGCAGCAATACCACTGCTTGATATTTCATGCCTTCTCCTTTTACCTTTTGCTTTCCTCCTTTCCATTTTTCTCTGCCCCACAGCCCCATTTCATTCATACGACTTAACATAGCTCAGAATTGGGCAAATCGCTAGAGAAAAAATCTATAAAATTTTATTAGCCGGGTAGTCTTGGGAACGCCATGGAAATGAGCTATAAGAAACTGGATCTCTTTTTTGAGATCTTCCAGGCAGGGCTGGTGTTAGAAATGCAGGGGCCCAGGGCAGAAACGGGCAGGCTTACAGGTACTTGTGACCCCAACTGGCCACTGTTGGAGGCAGTAGAGGGACTCCCAGCGGTGCTGGGCTCTATGAACATTGGTTTGCCTCAGCATGACTTTTCTTATATTCTCATTCTAACCGTGTCTGCTTTTATTGTTGTTATTGTTTCCAGGGTTCAAGAAGCCATTGTACTGATGATTATTCATGTTTCCTCCTCAGGTTTTGTGACAGCTTCTCCAAGCAAAGTCTTGGAGTTCTGAGCCGGCATCATTACCTCAAATGAGTGGAGTTCTCCCACCTCCCCAGAGGGGAGCAACGACACAGGCAGCGAGGCCTTGGACAAACCAATCGATAGTGATGCAGAGGGGGTCTGGAGTCCTGACATCGAGCAAAGTTTTCAGGAAGCACTGGCCATCTACCCCCCATGCGGGCGGCGAAAAATCATCCTCTCGGATGAAGGGAAGATGTATGGTAAGGATGCAGGGATTTCCAGCTTGGCGTTATCATTTTATATTTGCTTATCAAGTGCTGTGATCAGTTATTATTTGTAACAGTAATAAAACGCTCATTATCAACAGCCGCACTGGGATGGTACAGAGAGAAGTAGATAGAGGCCTTAGAATATCAAGCCATTTGAATGATCTCTGTGCTTGAATATCCCAAAATGTTTTTCCATAGTAATGGCATAATTTAGAAACCATCAAGGTTTATTTTATTTTATTTATTTATATTTGCTAATTGGTTAACAAGAAGCTCAAGATGAGATAGATACCAAATCAAAAACAGCACAAAAGAATATAATTATCATAGCAAATATAATATTATTCAGTTATCAAATACCAATATTCATAAATAGCAAATCACCAAAATACAACAAAAATAATAGACGAAAAGTTGCACCAACCCAGTCCCATCAGGAAAGGGCCTGTAGGAAAGGCCAAACTAAAATAAAGCCAGATTTCTAATGCGACTACAAAAAGCCTGGGTAAAAAAGCAAGACTTTTAGCATTCATTTGCGCTTAAGTTCAATGGTGCTCCTTCGAGAGGGAGTTCCACAGAAAGCTGAGGTGTAGGATGCTTCGTTTCTATTCCTAAAACAATGGGGGTGGAAAAAGAGCACAGATGAGATAACTGGAGAAAGATTCAGGAGAAAGTGATAGCAAAGAAGGCAAGGAAAGCGGTGGGGAACTGCCATGTGTTCTTTGTGTGGAACATTGGGAGAGGAGGGAGAAGGGAAAGAATGTCCGAAGGAGTAGGTCGGGAGGATCATGTGTGCGAGACCTCAAGTAAGGCAAGATTGTCGGGTATTTGTGGATTGTTCCCACACACTCTCTTCCTCTTCCAGGATGAAACGGAGGATGAGATAGTAAGAACAACTGGCTTAGTGACTTGATATTCAATGTTGTGTCTGCAAATGTCTTTGCCTGGCTGCCCTGCACCTGTTCATGGTGCTGAGTTCGTCCGTGCCATTTGCGGAGGATCCCCTAGCAAGCTTTTCTGAGTGATTTATCCCCTTCTGTACTGATTTAGCTCTGAGGTTTCTGCCAAGAAAGAAACACACAGAGCTTTGTTGCTCTGGTAAACCTGACAGGAGGAAGCAAATGTAACACTGAGATCATGGTTAAGTCTTCATGCGGCATGTGGGACAGCCATGTGGCACAGACTGAACAGTTGCGTCATGATAGGCTGAAGAAAAACCTCTTTTTCATCAAAGTCTGCTGCCTTCAGTTTTTTTTCTCCTGCCAGTTGGACAAGTGGACATAAATCTAAGTAATAAATATTTAAGCCTACGCTTCCCTGAGGCTTGTGATTTTTCTATTTTGTCGAAAGTGTTTGCCTTAAGTTTATGTGAAAAATATGTATGTGGATATAGATATATTTTACAGCATTTTCCTCAAAGTTGCTAAGTTTTATTGTCCCTTGTACTGCACATATGTTTGAAATCGTTATTCTACATGTTGACTAAGAGATTTCTGAATGTGGCAGGTGGCGAAGGGCTTATTGCAAAGAACGAAAGAATCAAGCAAAAGTTAATAGTTTGGCAAATGTGACCGACTTCCAGTACTCAAACTTGCATTAGGGCATGGGGAAAGTCAAGACTTCTTATAGCATGGATTCTTTCCAAAGGAGTAGAAGAGAAGCTGAGACCAGGGAAACTAGGGTTCAAGTCCTGTGTTGCGGGATTGCTGCTTTTATGTAGGTCTAATTTTGTGCTGCAATATATTTTTCATGGAGGGGAACACCTCGTATAAAAATCCCCATTATCGTACTTTCAACTTGTACTGTACTTATCTACTGCTAGGGTCTGGCTTCTATTACGAGCATCACCTTTTTGCCACTGTTGATCATGGTGCAAAGATTATGATAAAACCCAGGGACCCTGCAGTAGACAGCACCTTTCCACTAAAACACTTCTTGGTTCACACAGGTTTGACACTGTTTATGGGATTAAGGTCAACAGACCATTCAGGCTGATAGCCTTTTCCTTGTTGATGTTCTGGTTCTATGTTGTACTTCTCTCAGGGCTGGTGCAAGGATATTGGATGCCATAGGCAAACTCAGCCTTACACCCCCTCTAACCAAGAATTCTGATAACTGAACTCATCAATCATGATTATACAACGCCATCCCTTCTACAGTAATCCTGCAGAAATGCATAATTGAACAATATGATTTGGATGTCTGAAACCACGCTAGGGTGGGCAGAGCTGAGGTAGAGCCAGCAATTTTCCAAACAGCAGCAGTTTCCAGCCCTGCCATCTGGATAACAATCCACCTGTCCTATGTAATGTACGGATTGCCTATCCCACTAGTGGTTGAATATCACCAATATTTGGATAGTACTGGTGCTCAGAAGCAAGGAACTCTTTTTGGTTGTAGGAGCCAAGCAAGCTAATCTTCAACCCTACTCCCAGACTTTCTACTTATTGATGCCCTTGTGGCCCAGCCCATTCCACTGCCTATGCTGGCGCTGACTGCTAAAAATGGATATTCAGTTCCGTCTGGTATCTGGATGCCATTGCTAAATATTTGGGTATTGTTTTACCCATGGCAGCTGGTATAAAAAAAATGCAGGCTGCTGTGGGCTGAATAGTACCCCATACAATTTTAGAAAAACAAAGAGGGCATATCCCTCATAAAATATAGCGATATAGAATAGGAGAAAACTAAATATCACACGGTTGCATTAATGGCCAATTAAAAATTTAAAAACAAAGGCTACAGTTACTAATGTGCATTAACAAGAATTATTTAAGGCAAGCACCATTATTGTCAATGAGGCCTATTTATTAATTTGTTTATTTAAAAAAACTTATACCCATTGTTATGTAATAAATTATAAGCAGCATCCAACCAAAATATACATAGATAAAACTTAACTAATAATCTTAATTGCTTATTAACGTGTTAATGGATCAAGGCAGGTCAATAAATCCAGCCCTTGGATTGTAACTCCTCTGGAGAATGCAAAACACCTGGGCCATATTTTCCAGGGTGCGCTAACAGAAAGCTTGGGGTTGGACATGTGCTAAGGGCACAGTGCTAACAGCGTGGGGCGCTGTGCTAAAAAATCCCACGCTAATCGGTCAGCATGTGATTGGGTGGGGAGTGGGCAGGTTAGGGGTGTAATATGGGCTTGACTGCATATTGTGCTAACATGCCCATTTTCAGCAAACACTAGCTGTTAGCACCTAAAAGCACCTCAGCGGGTGGTGTAAAGTGCACCTGCATGCTGGCAGGTGTAGTGCGCATGTTAGCAGTGTGCCATTTCCAGGGAGACAGATGCCCCCCCCCCCCATTGCTCATCACTGCTGTATAGCAGAAAGGTCCTGGGAAGGAAGCCAAGCTACCAGTTTTTGAAAAAAATTGCAGAATAGATAAGCACTCGCAGTCCACCAGTTCGAAAAACTGCAAGATCTGACCAGAAGTCTCTGCCACCAGACACTCCGCCGGGAGTGAATTCTCATGGAGGCCTATTCCCTCCTGGACGTCCAGCCCCTTGTGTGGCCGGGCAGAATTGGGTCTATGGCCCTGATTCTGATCGATCGCACACCTAGCCACATACCTGGCTAACTCAGCCTGGCTCCATAATGGAGCCGCAGTGCCATGGCGTCTCATTGCCATGGCACCGTGGCTCCATTATGGAGCCACAAATGCTGGCCACCACTGAGATTGTCCTTTCCCTGCAGCCAGACCCCCGATCCGGCCTCCCATAGCCAGGGTACAGCTTTGGGGAACCTCCTGCACACCTCTTTGCTTTGTCCCTGCTGGCTGCCGCTGCTGCCCCATGTCCAAGGGGACTTATTCCACCTCTGAGGTGGAATAAATCCCCTGTCTAACCGGCATCCTCTGGACATACAGGGCTGACCTCAGAATCAGCCTTGTACATCCAGGGTAATGGCCCACACACGCACTTCCCTTGCTTTGCCTTCTGCCCACCCTCTCCCACCCCCGTCTAAGGCTGCCCATACAACTCTGCTGTTCGTACAAGGAGCAGGGATGTACGTCCAGTTAGGGCATACATCCCTGCTCTTTGTGGCTTGGAATGACTCCCATAATGTCTAAGCTGATAATATGCAAAAATTTGGGTTTTCTTCAGTTCATACTCCTGACAGAGTATTGAGAATGGCTTCATCTGTCCCTCCAAGGTGATCACATGGCCTAAACTACAGATTCCATTTGCTTCCCAATCCCAGAAGACCCAATTCTCTAGGCCTGGGCAAAACTGCGGGTTGCCCTGGATTGATAGAAAGCTAGAGACAACCAAAGAGCTGTGCCAATGGAAACAGAGGTATCTCCACACCCCTCTCATGGGCCCCACCAACAAGTTGTGACAGAGTCTCATCGGCAGCTCCCAGCTATCCATATGTAGTACGGCTGTCAGCGTATAGGACACTACGAAATTTTTCTCTAAGTCCCAGGGCGTGAACACCACCGTATATTCCAACCAGTCCCTCAAATGCCGTAGTTGACAGGCTTGCGCATATCAATATATATCGGGGACTCTAATACCTCCTTGGTGCCAAGCACCCTGTAATCTAGACAGGGACACCCTAACTAACGTCTGCTGCCATATAAATCGGCGAATATCCCACTCGATCAGAGTTACGTCCTTACACAATAATCGTATCGGTAGAGTCTGCAACATGTAAAGCAACTTTGGAAACAGGGCCATGTAAAAGGCCGCTACTCAGCCCAGAAAAGAAAGTGGCAATGGAGTCCACTCCTGCATTTTAGTGCGGATATGTTCGAGCATGGTAGCGCAATTCAGGCGATATAACTGAGGATCACCAACCAATTGAATTCCAAATATTGGAAGGCCTGATCTGTCCAGCGGAGTGGAAAGTTCAGTCTCTACGAAGCTCTCAATTAACCTGAGACATCTAGCACCTCCAATTTATCATTGTTTAACTGAAGTCCCATAACACAGGTACACTAAAAAAATTTTTTTTAAACTGCCTCTAATGTTTCGATTGATTTTTACGTTTTTTGGTGCGCTGAATCCAAATCTGGTAACCAATTTGCTCCATCACGTACAGATTTTTTGCTACATTGGGTTAGCAGTTTGAGGTGAACGTTTCAGATTGAGTGCGATCGAGATAAAAGTTTCTTGGATGAATTCTTTATACTAATTGTTTAGTAGTTATTCAAATAAGAATAAAGAAAATTGTAACAAGGCAGCACATAAGAATAGAGTAATGTCAACAAAACACACTGTGATGGTAGCAAAATTGTCTGCACTTAAAACAGCCACATACATGTGCACAAACATTGAGCATATAAGAGCGAGGTTAGACACAAAGCAAAGCAAAGAAATGTGCAAAAAATGTTGTACAGGTATGTATGTAAGAATAGAAAACGCAAACCGCACCATTGCAATACATGAAGACAAACACCCGATGGTGTGAAAATAAAATTCTAATAAATGAGATCCGACACTGTGGTAATAACTAGCAAATTTTTATTTCAATGTTTAGTAAAAACACGATATTTGTCAACACAGTTTAGATTTTAAAGTCATTCTTGGGTCAATCAATCTCCTGGTGGGCCCGTTTCTTCTTCCCCCGAATGTTTCTCTTGGTGCGCTGCTTGGCGTATTTTTCATCTGGGGTTTCCCGCAGCAGCAACCAGCAGAAATCAGCCATCATAGTGGTGTTCCATCTTCCTTGGTACCTTCTCTCTGCGTCCTTGATGTCCTGGTGAAACCTTTCACCTTGTTCTTCACTGTACGCCCCCAAGTTTTCGGGAAAGTAGTTCACATGGGAGTGCAAGAAATGGACTTTCAGGCTCATGTTACAGCCTTGTTCTTTGAAGGCATTGAGCATCCTGGCAACAATATCCTTATAGTTCTCATCCCGCCTGTTCCCCAAGAATTTGAGAACCACATCCTTGAAGGAATCCCAGGCTTCTTTTTCCTTCTCAGACATCGTTTCAGCGAATGCTCCATCTGAAATGAGTTTCCTTATATCAGGGCCAACAAACACTCCTTCCTTTAGCTTTGCTTCAGAAAGTCGGGGGAACTTTGAGCAAAGGTACCGAAAGCACTCACCATCTTTTGGAAGGGACTTGATGAATTGCTTAATGAGACCCAACTTAATGTGGAGAGGTGGTAATAGAATTTTATCACGAGGTACCAAGCTCTCACGAAGAACATTTTTCTCACCAGGTCTCAAATACTCCCGAATTGGCCAGTCTTTTTTCCCCCAGTGTAGGTCGCGGGCCCGGCTATTCCACAAGCAAAGGAAGCAGGGATATTTGGTGAAACCGGATTGCTGCCCTAATAGCATGGATAGAATTTTAAAGTCTCCACAAATCATCCACTTATGCTCATCATAACGAATCTTCTGAAGAATCAGGGCCAAATTCTCGTATTTTTCTTGGAGAATAACAGAGTGAGCAATAGGAACTGAAGCGAATGTGTTGCCATTATGAAGAAGAACACCTTTTATGCTGTCTTTTGATGAATCAATGAACAGCCGCCATTCAGCAGGATCATACTTGAGTTTAAACTTTTCCATCACTCCGTATATATCGTTGCAAAATACCAAATCTTCCTCTTTGCTGAAATACTTCAAAAATTGTGTCTCGCGGTTGCGGTACCAATAAAAAGTTGTTCCTGGTGACAATAGATTTTTCTGTTTAAGCCGAGAACCTAGCAGTTGGGCAGCATCTTTTGGGAGTCCTAAATCCCGGACTAAATCATTCAATTCAGCTTGAGAGAAAAGTTCAGGTTTCGGATCTGGTTCAGTTTCAAACTCGGAAGTACTGGACTCATCGGGAAAAGCCATCTGATGAGTCTCATCATGATCAGAACCGTCCACACAAATATGATCTAAAGATTTTGGTGGTTCAGGCACAGGTACTTCGTTGCTATGAGGCATAGGCCTAATTGCTGAGGGAAGGTTGGGGTAACTTATTACGTTCTTATTTTTTAAGTTGTATCCCTTCACAATGCAAGAGCAAAAATAGCAGTCACTGCTGTGGTCTCTTTGTTCACGCCACATCATAGGTATTCCGAAACGAAATGCTTGTTTTTTACTTTTCATCCATAAGCGTAGATCTTCCTCACATGTCTTGCACACTTTGTGAGGAGCCCACGGTTTGTCTTGATCGCCTAACTTCAAACCGAAATAGGCGAAATATACTTTTTTAATAAATGCAGAAATGTTCCTCTGCCGCTTTTTCACGGTATATTCCCCACAAATAAAACAAAAACTGTCCGGAGAGTTGACGCAACCTCTGGCTCTGTGAGCCATCACAAATACACAGCACTGCAAACTACAACTGTAGTGAACCACTTCGGAATAAAGCTGGATTACGACTGAGCAAACAAAAGGTAATAATGAACTTGCAAGAAACTGAAATTTGACAGGAACGTTCATGTCGCAACCACCGTGTTTGAGCGAGCGAACGAGGCGAGGCGAACAGGAAAGAACATGCGCCAGCGCGAGTACTGGATTTAGCCCCCCGCCTCCCAATTGTCCTGTTAATGTATAAAATGAATACAAAACACTCTAAAATATCATGAGGGAGTGTTTCTAGTTAGTTAACCATTACAACCTCTATTTTGGGCCAAGAAAATAAACTGCAGTCGGCTAAAAAGAAATTATGTGAACATTCCTTATATGGGTAAGAAATCTAATTTTGCAAGAAAACGTGACGTGATGGAACATTTGGGCTATTTTTCCTGGATTCAGCACCCCAAAATCTATAGGAATCAGTTGCAAAACTGGAGGCAGTTTTTTGGTAGTGTACCTGTGTAATTTCCCCATAATGAGAAAACTCTAGGAGCAGATGGGATAAGGATGTCTGTGGTGGCGTGATATGGACCAAAAGGTCATCTGTGAAGGCCGCAACCTTAAATTCCGACCACCCTATACACACCCCTGACACTTCCCGGCACTCCACTAATTTTTGGATGAAAGAGTCCAGCGATATTGCAAATAGCAGTGGAGATAGGGGACAGCCTTGGCACGTTCCCCTCTCCAATCTGAAGGCTGTTGACTAACATGGCTGCCATAGGGTTACAGTACAACATCTGAACCATCCGTATAATATGTCAAAGCTGAAAAAGGTAGCCCCAGCCAACTCTATCAAATGCCTTTTCAGCATCAAAACTAATTAACGTCGAACACACTTGCTTCTCATGCACCCATTCCAGTGAGGCTACAATTTTCTGCAAATTACTAGAGGCATAACGACGCCGAACAAAGCCTACTTGAGAGTCCTGTATGAGGCTTGGTAGGAGGGGCGTGAGTCAGTCAGCTAAAATCATAGCCAAAAGCTTCAAATCAAAATTTATAAGGGAACTTGGCCAATAGGAGCTCGCCAATAATGGATCCTTACTCGGTTTAGGGATTAAAGTGATATACGCCCAATTATCTCCCCAAGAGAAACATCCAGTATGCACAGGATGTTGATACATATCTACCAGTGGGGTCACCATCATCTCCCGTAGCAGTTTATAAAGCTCCGTGGATTATCCATCCAGGCCTGGGTCTTACAGCACTGTGCCTGCATTATGCCCTGGAGCACCTCCCTAGCCGTAATCAGCACCCTAATAATGTGGCCTACTCTGTTGTAAAATGGGGCCAGGAAATGTCTCAAAGGTAGGCCTCTGTTCTTGAGGGAGAGACTTTCTCGCCTTTGTAGAGATCCTGATAGCACATATTTTTCGGGCATTCTATCTCAGGGATGTCTTTGTATATTCTGTCTTATCTCTCAACATGGGTACCATATGTGAATCCCATACGCCTTTAAGACATTATGCCAGAAGTGACCGAATTTTATCTCTGTATTGGCTCCTTGGTGGAGTACTTCATTAAATGCCGCTTGTATTTCCAGAAGCCATGCACAAGATCTCATGATGGGGTGGTGGGCATGTTGGTTGCCATGCAAAGACAACTTGTCGCTCAAGACGTAACACGTGAGCATTAAGTAGGTGGTGACGATGTGCGGTGTACACTTTAATATCTCCTCTAAGCACCGCTTTCACGGTCTCCCAGAAGAGTGCATGGGTCTCCTGGTGTTGCGAGTTGTGCCTCATACAATTGTCAACATTTCTTAATATACCCTAGAAATTGCTCATCACAGTATAATTCGAGAGGAAAATGTAATAGTCTGGGGCCTCCCCTTCGTTATGCCAAGCAAGGTCTATCCATATCGGCGCAAGATCCAAGAGTTTCCCTGGCCCTGTCTTTGCCTCCTCTACCCATAAGAAAAGACGTTCTAAAGTTAATAAATAGTCATTTTGGGCACTAGTGCCATGCACACGTGATAGATATGTATAATCTCTTTTGGTCAGCTATGGGTCCACCAGCTGCAGTTGATGTAGAAACCGTTGCAAAATTCTAAAGTTTCCTTCCCGTGCCCAGGATCTCAGCGAGACGTTTCCATTAGTGGGTCTAGGACCCCATTCAAATCCCCGCCTACCAGTAATTCATCTTCCGGGAGTTGCTCCAAGGTGGAGGCCAACAGTGCATAAAACAAAACATGGTATGCTTGGACCATAAATACTGCAAAGGCATATCAGGCAGCCCTCTAAGTTTCCCCTTTTGTTAACATATCAGCCAAGGGGATCCGAGATTTCAACCTTTCAATCAAAACTTATATGCTTATGTAAGAGGATCACCACTCCTCTCCTCCTTCCCTGTGCCTGCACACGATAAACCTGACCCATTCAATCGTGTCAGAGTTTTTCATGTTCCACCATGGTCTGGTGGATCTCCTGTAGGAGAGCTCTATCACAGCACTGGCGAGCCAACGCTTGTAAGATCTTGTAACATTTATTCTCCAGAAACAAGCAGGAAGTCAGTCCTCACATATGGATGACGGCGCCGACAAAGCCCGCGTGGTATCCTCTCCCCAGCTTTCAACAAAAGCCTTACAAGGTCCCCTTCCAGCCTAAGGGTGCCATCTTGCCTCAGTCTCCTTTTTGCCGTGGAGCCCATCGGATGTGTGTTTGTTCCCTCCCAGAAAAATTAGATTATTTTCTTATCTTTACTTTGATTCCTTTCTCCAGTTGCATACTGGTGCCCTTCTCTCCTCCCAAGTCCACTTGCCTTCAGCGTCACATCTTTCCTTGGGTTCCCTTTTTTCCTCTTAGAGTTTTTCTCTTGGTGCATGGGTTTTCACACCCTTTCTGGCCGGGCCAAAGGAGTTTGACCTTGTGCTATGGCCTCAGTCAGTGGCTTCAAGCCTTGCGACTGCTGTGTATATATGTCGCGCACGGATCTGCATGATTGTTGCTTTCGCTGCCTTGGGCCGGATTATGATGCCTTGGTGTGTGGTCTCTGCCAGCAGATGATCCCCAAGGCCCTCTGAGGCTGTAAGAAGCAGCACAAATTGATTTTTCACAAGACCAACGCAGTCCTGGACTTGTTCATGGGACCAATGCCTTTGAGGGCTGCCATGGAGCCTCAACGTCATGGGCCATCGAGCTGGGGCTGCTTCGGGGAGGGACACACCTCAAAGAGCCAGACGTCATCGGAAGCCTCATTAGATGATGAGTCTGGGGCCTTGGGGAAGTCCCATGGCCCCCAGCCTCAGAGCCCTCGATGCGAGACCAAGGGTGATCCCAGGAGCAGCCCTTAAAGCTGCCCCAGCGGGAGAAAATGCCATCGGCATCTGGAGATCAGTCTTAGTCCTCCAAGAACATCCTCTCCTCCTTCCCTGTGCCTCAATGCCTGCGCCAGTGACTGTGGAGCCTTCTGGTCTCAAGGCAAGCCTTCATGGCCCAGTGGCAGGTCCTGATGCCCGGTTCTTCTGGGTCATCACTCCCTACCACTGGCCACCCCAAAGAAAGGGAGTCCCTGGAGGTTGAGATGATCCTTGAGCACCACGGCCTCGAGACGTTCCTGCACAGCGTTCCCGACTCAGAGCGCAGGAGTGTCAGGGCCACCCAGGCTGGAGCGCGAGCCTGAGGCCCTAGAGATCTCCTCCAATACTGAGTCGGATGGGAGACTGAGGACAGTGAGTCCCCAGACACTCAACACCACAGAAATTTGCTCTCAGATCCTTTCCCTCCCAAAGCCCAGTGCTGATCCCCACCCGAGGACCTGGACTTTGTGCGGGACATAGTGAAAGTTCTTACCTTCACCACTGAATCCAAAGAGGAGCCTCAGGTGGAAGATCTCAAGATCCTCCAGTACAAGGCTCCCCCTAAGGAGGCCCTTATGGTACCCATTCCCCCCATCCTGGAATGGCTGCTTTTCTGTATGTGGGAGATTCTGGCCTCACCATTTTGAGCAGGCAGCTGGATTCGATGTACCAGGTTTGCTGGAACCCTGGCTTCCAAAAAGTTCAACTGCCTCACAACTCCACAGTGGTGGAGTCAGACATGCGTAGGCTCAAGAGCCAAAAAATGCACTTCTTGGTGCCCCCGAGCAGGGAGGCCTGTACCATGGATGCCCTGGGCAGGAAGTGCTTCTGGGGTCGATGCTCATCAGCCGGATCCAGGCCTACCAGCTGTTCATGGGCATGTACTTGCGGGACATGGCGAGGGAACTTGCCAAATTCTTGGCTGGTCTCTTTGAGGAACCTCTTCAGCAGTTCCAGATCCTGGCCTCCACGGTTGAAGAGTGCTTCAAATTTATGACTCGAGTGACCTATGATGGCTTTGAGTTGGCAGCTAAAGTAACCACTGTGGGCATTAGTGCACGCCACCATGCCTGGTTAGTCTTCCAACTTGGAGCAATGGGTGCAGGACAAGTTGGTTAATGTCCCTTGCCTCTTCAGCAAGCCCATGATGGCAAGGCCACTGAGCTGGAGTCTGAGTTGATAACCAGGACCAGGCTTTCCAAAAGACCACTGACCGTTCCCGAAGGAAGGCCTAAGGTAAAAAGCCCCTATAACTAAAGAAGAGGAAAGCTTATGGAAGCTACCCTCTGTACTCGGCCTTCCCAGATCCCCAACAGGGCAAGGAATCAAGGGACCAGGACACGACCCTCATAAGCCTAAGACCCCCAAGCCACAGACCGTGCCTCCGGCACAACCTGGAGGGGAATTTTGACAAACTTTTGCCCCAGGGGGTTCTGCCCTGTAGCATATGGGGGCCATCTGGTATTTTACACTGACCGGTGGTCCACCATCACCACCAATGCATGGGCCCTACTGGTGGCAAGGGAAGGTTACCTCCTCCACCTCAAACAGACGCCTCTGCCATTTTTTCTGGGAGAGCCCCCTATGACTCCCCTTCACTGGGGCCTGCTTCAGCAGGAACCCTCAAGTCTTCTGGCAGACAGGGTAGTGAAACCCATTCCCCTTCACCTCAGAGGCAAGGGTTTCTACTCCCACTGCTTTCTGGTATCCAGAAGGACCAGATGTTTTTGGCCCATTCTAGACCCGCGGGACCTCTACTAGTTCCTGGTGAGGGAGAAGTGGAAGATGCTCTCCCCTGGAAAATTGCTGCCATATCTCCAGCAGGGAGACTGGCTATGCTCCTTGGATTTAAAGGATGCGTATATGCACATTCTCATCCATCCCCTTCAGAGGCAGTACCTCTGCTTCATGGTAGAAGGCTACCACTACCAGTACATGGTTCTACCCTTTGGTCTGGCCTCTGCCCTGAGGATATTCACCAAGTGCCTGGAGGAAGTCTCTGCCTTTCCGTCTCCAGTGGGTATTCGTCTTCCCCTATCTGGATGACTGGCTCATAAACGGAAGCACCGCCACCAAAGCTCATCAGGTGATGGCCCACGCCATCCTCATTCTGGAGCACTTTGAGGTTCATCATTAACTACCCAAAGTCCCATCTCCATCTGGCACAACGCCTGGAGTTCATAGGGGCACTGCTGGACAATGTTCAGGCCAGGGCCTTCTTCCATCTGGACAGGGCACAGCACCTCAGTCGCTTGCAGGAAATGTCCAGGGTCACCCCTTGGTGTCGGCCCGCCTCCTGCTTCACCTGCTGGGTTACATGGCGTCCACGGTGCATGTCACTTCAGGCGCCCGCCTGCATATCCGGCCAGCTCAGTGGGCTCTCCCCACTTCCAGTGGTCTCAAGCAACAGGATGCCTGTGGGACAGAGTGGTTATGACCCGCCCTCTGGCTGACTCCCTTTTATTTATTTTATTTATTTAACAAACATTTTTATACCGGGCTTTCCACTTGATCAACCGCGGTTTACAAAAAACTGATTTCTGAATAATACAAAAACATACTCTTATTCAGTTACATAGAACAAATTGTAATTATTTACATAGCGATATCTTAATCGAACAGTGAACTCATTATCTTTAACTATATGCAGTGTATGCGCAGTACAGCAGTATTTGTGTAGTTTTAGCGGTACATCTTAATATAATGTGATTATGTATTTGGCCCTTCATTTGTTCTGTTATGTGAGTGTGCTGGTGGCAACAATTCCAGCACCTTCAGGCCGGAATGTCCTTCCAGGCCCCCGCCCCCCAGAGGATCCATACCATGGATGCCACCAAACTGGGCTGGAGAGCCCATTGCGACAACCTCCTCACTCAGGGCAGTTGGTCGCAGGTGGAGAACCTCCTGCAGATCAATCTCCTGGAGCTTTTGCGTCATAGTGCTAGCCCTCCAGGCCTTTCACCACCATCTACAGCACCAAGTGGTACTAATCCAGACTGAAAGCTAGGTGGCAAAGTTCTATATGAACAAGCATGGAGGTACGGGATCATCCCTCCTGTGCCAGGAGGCGGTGAGCCTCTGCTCCCTCACCAGCAACAGAGGGATGCTTCTTTGGGCAGTCTTTCTCCCGGGCCAGGACAATTCCCTGGCAGACCTGCTCAATCAGGTCCTCCAACCACACAAATGGCAGCTGGACCCCCAGGTGGCCTGCCTACTGTTCTATCTCTGGAGGCTTCCGCAGATGGACCTCTTTCCCAGGCCAGCCAATGCTCAGTTGCTCCGCTTCTGCTCCAGGTAGCCACATCCCTCGTGGGTGGCGATGGATGCATTCCTCATTCTGTGGACAGAGGTCTTCCTCTTTGCCTTCCTGCACACGCTGCTGATTGCAAAGACCCTGTTCAAGGTCCAGCTCGACAGAGACATCTTGATACTGGTAGCTTCTCAGTGGGCCCCGCAGCTATGGTTCTCCCTGCTCCTCCGCCTGTCCCAGGCACCCCTGATTCCTCTAGAGTGTGCCTCAGGCCTGCTCTCATAGGAGGACAGCTCTCTCCTGCACCCCATTCTGGGGTCCCTGATGCTGACGGCCTGGCTGCTGAAAGGATAGCCTTGGCCCACTTCAATCTCTCGAGTGAGGTGGAGGAGGTCCTCCTAGCCTCCTTTAAAACTTCTGCCTGCTGGGCCTATGCTTTCAAGTGGCGGAGATTCTCTGTGTAGTGTGTGGAGAAGCAGATCAACCCCTTCTTCTGTTCTGTCCAGCCGGTGCTGCAGTATCTGCTTCACCTGTCCCAGGCAGGGCTGAAGTCCAACTCTGTTAGAGTATGCCTTAGCACACTTTTGGTGCACCACCATCTTGTCAAGGGCAAGCCCCTCTCTGCTCAGTGCGTGACTCACTTCCTGAGGGGCATATTTCTCTCAAGGCCACCTGTCTGCCCCCGGTGGCAGAGTGGGATCTCAATGTGGTTCTCTCAAAACTTACCGCACCACCTTTTGAGCCTCTCAGTTCTTGCCATCTCAAGTATCTCTCCTGGAAGGTGGTCTTCCTCATGGCACTCACCTCCACTCGCAGGGTTAGCGAACTCCAGGCTTTAGTAGCTCAACCACCTTATATGAGGTTCCACAAGAACAGGGTCATGCTCTGCATACACCCCAAGTTTCTGCCTAAGATGGTGTCTCCATTCCACCTCAACCAGGAGATGGTGCTCCCCACCTTCTTCCCGCAGCCTCATAGGGCGGAGGCCGCTCTCCACACTCTGGACTGTAAGTGGGTCCTGACCTACTCCTTCCTGAGATCAGGAGCAGCGTACAATGAACATTATTACATAGAACAATTTTTTTTAACATTCTATAATTGTAACAGGCAGAACTATGTATAAGGCAGGGTGTGTGCTTTTAGGAGCATTCTAACAGTCGGAACTATGTACAAGTGGTAGCAGGTGAGACTATTTACAATTGGAGCAGAGCTGAGTGTCATTGTATGGGTTGAGTTTGGGGTGATTCGAGGGACAAACTATTACCTTCAATAAGTTTTCTAAAATGTTGAGTGAACAGGAAGGTTTTTAGTTCTTTTCTAAACATTTTTATATCTATGATTGCACGTAGGAGGTCCGGGAGGTCGTTCCATAACATAGCTGCAGCAAGAGAGAAGACTCGGTTACTTGTAAACTGTTTTGATTTGCGATAGGTGGGAGGGATTGCAAGGGTGTTCTAAGTGTGTTCCCTTCTCAATCTAGTGTTAGTGGATTTGTTGATTAATATTGAAAGGTAGGCTGGAGCAATATTATTAGTAATCTTGAATGTTGTCATTACTGTTTTATATTTAATTCTGCTAATTATTGGTAACCAGTGTAAGGTGTATAATAGGGATGTTATATGGTCAGAGAGTCGGACTTTGCATACAATTCTTGCTGTTACATTTTGTGCAGTTTGCAGTTTCTTGAGGTGCTTTTTGGGAATACCATAGAGGAGGCTGTTACAAAAATCAAAGTGGGGAGTGATTAGAGCGTGAACTACTGTCCAGAAGGGGTCTGAGGTGTTATATTGTTCTTAATTTGAAGTAAATAGATTTGGTTAGTTGTTTTATGTGTGCAGATAGTGTGAGAGTTTGATCTAGTATAACGCCAAGATACCTTACTTCTTTTTTAACAGGGAGGTTTGTGTTAAGTCTTTTGAATGTTTGAAAGGGAGTGAAATTTGGGTTCCTTGAGATGTAGAGTATTGTGAGCGAGAACCTGCAAGGGGAGAACTGGGACCATTCTCTTACCCCGGTATGAAAAATGAGTCTGAACTGGTGGAGAAATATGGGTGGAGGGAGGTGATGAATGGCTGGCCACCAGCTACAACCAACACCAGCGGAATCAACCAGGACATATGCTGGGCTGCCACCTGGTTCTCAGAGATATGCTGGGCTGCCACCTGGTTCTCAGTCCATATCTTCACAGCTCATTACTGCCTGGAGAGGGAGTCCTACTGGGACAGCGCCTTTGGCCAGGCAGTACTCTGTCATTTGTTTGGGGTGTAAGGCAACTCTGGCCCTTCGGTGTATTCAGGCTACCGAAGAACTGGTTACTTGCTTGTCACTTGGGGCCACTCATGGGTCTGTTGTTCCTTGACTCCGTTGCTGCTTCTCACTGTTCACGTTTTTTCTGGTCACCCATGGCTTATACAGATTTTTTTCGGTAGCCTGTAGTTGGGGAGTCTCTTATATGAGGACAGCCTTCCTGCTTGTTCTTGGAGAAAGCAGTTACTCACCTGTAACGGGTGTTCTCTCTTTTTTGCCGTCTTGAGCTATGTCATCATACTGAGGCAAGATGGCACCCTTAAGCGGGAAGGGGACCATGCATGCGTGGTGCATCTCCCAAAGGCTTTCTTTGAATGGTGGGGAGAGGTTACTGCATGGGCTCCATTGGCACTGATGTCACCCATATGTGAGGACTGTTTCCTGCTGTCCCTGTAGAATACCTGTTACAGGTGAGTAACTATGCTATTGGGGTTCTCAGCCGACAGACATTCCATGAGTTGACCCTCAGCCCTGCCCCAATACAGTCTTGTCTCAAGAAAAAGTCTTTGGTCTATGTGGGGTAGAGAGACCCCCCAGTCTAGGGCTCCTCTGTCCCAAATTTCATTTAGAATGTGAGTTACATCCTCTGCGGAGCTTAAGAAATATCTATAATTTCCCTTCCTCATTCATTGGGGACTCCTTCCCCGCCTTCCCCCCACATGCTCCTCCCATTATGTCACTGCATCCCAGCTCACTCACCACCTTCATGGTCACCTCCCCCTTCCACTAAGCAGCCCTCTTGCATCCACCCCTCCATTCGTTCCCCCTCATCCCATCTTTCACGCCCATGTCTCCTCCCCATTCTTCCTCCTTTCCACACAAAAATAGCATTCTCGACAAGAGCCCCCCTTGGATAAATGGCCACTGGGGGGAGGGGAATGAACGGCAGCAGACACATGTCCTGGTTGATTCCGCTGGTGTTGGTTGTAGCTGGTGGCCAGCCATTCATCACCTCCCTCCACCCATATTTCTCCACCAGTTCAGACTCATTTTTCATACCAGGGTAAGAGAATGGTCCCAGTTCTCCCCTTGCAGGTTCTTGCTCACAATACTCAGGCACTCCCAAAGTCAAACACCATCACACACCCTAATCCCCAAAATGGAATTCCAAACCATCCCAGCATTCTATGTCCCTCCTCAGTAACGAGCCCCATTTAAGAAGAGGGTAACAGTAAAGTGAACAATAAACAGGAACATTTGGCAACTGACTTCTGTAAATCTCTCTGCGCTCAGAACGATGTCCAACCTAACCTTGGGTACCTTACTAACACTGGATAGTGTTCACTAGTCCATTTTTCAAAGCAAGGGTACCCAAACCAATCCAGAGTCTGCCCATATCTGTCCTTGGTAGAAATGAGGGGACAGTCGCTAGATCAGGTCTTTTTCGAGGGTCAGGCTATGATGGTTTATGTCCATATTGACAGCTACTGACAGCTACCCCGATGATGCTCCACCATCCATCGATTCCTAGCTATGGCCCGAGGTGGTCTCCCACACCTCCTCCCTGCTTTGCTCAGCTTAAGTATCTGGGGCTGCAGGGGGTGATGAGCTATTGCCTGCACATATTGGAGTTCTGAGTCAGTCTTGTCAAACACTTTCTCAATCCCGTTAAAGTGGATGAGAAGGTGAGCGGAATATTATACCACAAATTTAATCCGGGCTTCCACTAAGCACTGGCATACCTCTGCATAGGCTCTGAAGGATTGGCTAAGGGCTGCTGAGTAGTCCTGGAAGATGCGCAACCGAAAGTCATCTTGCACAATTGGGCCATGTTGAGCTGCTCGCTGTACTGCGTCCTTCTGGACATAATTAAGGAAGCGTGCTAATACAATGCGGAGCCTGTGTTCTTTTGCACGAGCCAGAACAACTTGATGCATTTGCTCTAATTGAATTGGACCACAGTTTTCCCCAGAGGCAGAAGACGTGGGAGAAGAGTCTTTAAATATCTTCTAAGCTCATTGTCACTCACTGATTCAGGGATGCCGACAAAGTGCAGATCATTCCATTGGGCCTGGTTCTTGAGGTCATCAATTTTGGCCACGTGAGATACTAGCAGTTCTTGAGGCCGGCACCGTTTTTGCTTCGCCACATCCAACGCATCCTCTGCCTGAGATAGGCGGCTTTCAGTCTCCTGCAGGCGACCTCCAAAAACCTCCATCGCCCTTGCCATGGAATCCATTTTGCTGGTAAGCAGGTCAAATTTAGATTTTAAAGTTCCAATCACTACTTGTGTCACTTCCTTGACCAGGGCTGCCTGTGCTGGTGGTTTGGGGGAGGGCGGTAGTTATGCCATTTTAGTCACTGCAGGGCCAGCCTTCTCCCTCTTGTGGCAAGCTGATTTCATCAACCCCGGCCACTGCCAAAACGTTTATACCGGGAGAATCTATTTAGAGTGCTCAGTCACCATGAAAATGACATATTGGATAAGTTCTTTCACATGCTGATAGAGGGCTGGAGCCATGGAAAGTAGGAACTTTTGGATACATCCAAGAAGATTGAAGGGGGGGGGGGGCGTTCCAAGATGGCGATTGTAGTCGCTACTGAGTAAGCACGTTATTGCTTCTAGGGGGAGAAAGCGTAAGGGGAAGGCTGGGCAGGTGCCCTCGCAGCCTCAGCTTACCTCGATGCCTCTTGCTGTTTTGGGTCCATTGGATGCTTTTGTGGCTCGTGCTACTCGGGATCCAGTTGTTGCAGGTGGAGAAGACCGGTTGGTCGGGTTGCCGAAGTCGGAGAGCTTGGTCTCGGCCTCGGTGTCATCTCTCTCCCCTGGTGTGAGCCCAGCATCGAAGGTTCCTTGCGGTAGCCTGTTGCCGGAAGGCTTCCTGGAGGTTTCCCTCCCAGGAGAATTGGGAGAGGGGATCACCTCGCGAGGACCAGGGAAAGGTGTACCGAAGGAGCCTGTACATGAGGCTAAAGGAGCCTCACATTTTTTGCCTTCTTTGTCGTCTGTTGGAGGATTGCGCATAGGAGAAGTTTCCTCTCCTATACGTTTGGAAACATTGCAGTCTGCTGTGCGGATGAAGAATGCGCTAACTGCTACCCTGGATGGAGCTTTTGTTATTCAACATCCTGTGACTTTCACTCTGGAATCGATATGGAACTCTGTTGTCTCCCTTGGTGAAGTATTGCTTCCACAGATTACATCTGTATCGTCTAAAGTAAATTTGATTTCTGGGACAATTGCGTTCTGGAGGAGAGGGTATCCAATCTTTCCATGGCGTTGGAAGAAGAACGGAAGCAAATCAAAGTTTTGGAGGACTATGCAGAAACTTTTCAAAAAAACGCTTTGATAGTGCATTCAAAACTGGAGCACTTAGAAAACTTTTCTCGTGGTAATAATCTTAGAGTTGTTAATTTTCCTAAATTAGTGTCTGTTTCTCCTAGGGATATGTTTAAAGAGTATCTGCTTGATATTTTGGGGGTTTCTCCTAATCTTATTCCACCTTTTGTTAACGTCTACTATCTTCCTAAGGCTAAGTGTGTTTCTATGGTGGGAAATTTAGGGGACGGTAATGTGCAGGGGGATTCCCTTTATGTCACAGATTTAATTGAAAATTCTGCTTTAGAGTCTCAGGAGCTCTCAACCCTTCTAGTAACATTTGCTTTAATATCGGATAAGGAGTGGATATTAAAACTCTTCTTTAGGAAGAGAAAGCTCCTATTCCGGGGTTTGGCAGTGCGTATTGTCAGACGGGCGCCTGGGTGAGAATGTTCACAGTCTTGGCAAAGGCATATATCAATTTGATTTGCAAGGGATTGTGGGAAATGCAGTCCATTCACACCAGACACAGCCGCTCACAATAATTAGTTGTGCTTGAGTGTAAAGCCAATAAGATATTTATTGGTGGGGTTATTTCTCCCAACACAGATATGCTTGGTAGCACATAAAACAGGATACTTGCTTTCAGTGTTAAACTTAGAAAAACAAAATCAGGAAAAGAACAGCTGAACTTGTCAGGCAATCAAATCAAAAGAATAAAGACCATGATGGTAACAGAATGGTCTTTTCTGTAGGCTCTAGCTAATATTTTCTTAGCAGTGTTTCAAACAACAAGCAAAACCCACAAAGAAGGGAAAAACTGTTCTTTTCAGGTTAACTTCTTATATCTTCACACATAGACTCAGAAGTGATTTCCTCAGAGCTCACAAGCAATTAGGTAAGGCTCAATTGCTAGCAGTTACCCAGCTGAAACCCCTTAGCTGGCTTGCTTTCTACTGCGTGGCTCAAAATCCTACTCAGAAGCTTTTCTGAGTAGATTAAAGAACAAGTTTGTATTTCTTTGTGATGGTTGTTGTACTTTGTAACAGTAAATTACCAAAGGAGTTTAGACAGAGAGCAATCCATGTATTCACAGCCTGTATCTATAACCCCTTCTTCAACAATCATGGGTTCAATATCATGGATTGGCACAGAGGAATTTCTCAATGGAGCACTCTCCGGAGAATACTTGTTTCCCTGCTGTCTTTCAAGGGTATAGCTAGGGCATAGATCAGTGTTCATACCTGAGCTTCCATTGCTGTTAGAGTTCCTCTCTAAATAGCCTGGCCAGTATGTAGTCCAGTTCTTATGTCCAGCCTTCCAATCCAGATCCCTGGACACTGGATCTCTCTTCACATACCTTCTGGCACGGGTCTTAGGGTCCCTTCCACGTGCAGCCGTCTCCCTTACAGGTACCGTCTGGAGATTCCTAGCTCTGCAGCACCATTCCTCTGGCTTTCCCCAGTCCAATGGTATATGCTGGCCTTTTGAATGTCTCCCAGTATACGTACTGCTCTGGACTCCTTTAGACCTCCCAAATGCTTTTCTCTTCTTTCTTCCAAAGAGTTTCTTGCCCTCTCTGTCCGTCCGCTCTGGCTTCTGCTTCTGATGATCCTCCAGATGATGAAGCTGTCCAAGCTGAATCTGAGGATCTCCAAGAATCTGAGGGTGATTCTCTGTAGAATAAACTCTACCTTTATTCTGCTTAGATGAGTGCTCCACCCTAGCACAGCGCAGCTGTGCTGAATCAGGCCCTGCCCTTTGAGATGAGTGCTTGGGGATTACCTCATAGCCCTCCTGATTGAACACACATTTCCCCACTTCAACTCCTCTAATGGCTGTTGGAAACCTGGTGCATTCTGGGACTGGTAGTCTTTTATGGAAAAATTCTGTTTTCTTATTTCTACCAGAACTGACAGGTTGCTTGTTCAGAGTCACTTCACCTTTACTATAGTTCCTTCCTGAGCTATGATAAGCTTCCTTATCACAGTATATACCCTGATTTATCTAGGGAGACTCTAAAGCGTTGTAGGAATTTATTACTACTGTGCCCTGGAATCTTGCAGTTGGGTGGGTTATTTTTTCTCAAGCACCCTTGCAAATGTCTGATCAAATATCGTTCAGTTTCTTATGTGTTTTTTGAACCCTCACAATTGGTTACTTTTATTAACGCCAGACGACTGGAAGCTTCCATTGTTTCCTCTTAGTGCTCATGTAATTAGTGTTTCTGGATTCGCGATTATGGTTTATTTCTTGTAAGCTTTGATGTTATTTTTTTTTCTTTGAGATGCTCCCCCTTCTTTTTTGGTGGACTAGAGAGGATTAACACTTTATTCATTTGCTTTTTTTAAAATTACCTGCGATGTAAGCATTTTCTGTGAAATGTTGTTTTCAAGTTGTAGCCCTGTTTCTTGAGTAAGGTTTTTATGAAGTACCTTCTCCATTTATTGTAAACTGCATAAATACATAATTAAAAAAAAAAAGAAAGTAGGAACTTTTCTATATAAATTGTTCGGCTCTACCAGCTTTTTTTGGAACACATGCTGTGGAATTATCTTCCCCTTAAGAATCCTTGTAAAGGAGAAACGCGTTGAAGCGCTACAAAGATGGTGTTGGGACAACTACATATTCTTTGCACTATTGGGAACATTTCAGCATTTGTTGCGACATAAGATAAGTTACTTTGTGTTGGGAAAATTGCATATTTTTTGAATTGGGAGCACTTCAGCATTTGTTGCGATATTTTCATCATCTTTAGGATAAGTTACTTCACATTGGAAGAATTACATATTTTTGGAATTGTTGCTATATCTGACAGGTCGTTGATGCTATTTATTTTATTTATTTATTTATTTATTTAACATTGTTTGTATACCGCACTATTTAACATCAGCACGGTTTCCAGGAAACACAGATGTCCAAGGGGGGGAAACCTTGGACTTACATTAAACAAGGAATTCAAACTTGGATAACAGATAACAACTATGTACAAACTTTTCAATATAAACTATGTACACAACTCTTCAGCTTCTGCCGGGTTGCTGGCAGTAAGCATTGAAAGTGTCGGGAAGTCTGAGACCTAGTCATTTGTCTAATTAGTATTTCATCTAAAAAATAAGTTCTCTATTTTAGGGGTATACAGGTTTTTTGGAGCGATAAATATATAAGTAGATACAGTAGTATACGCTCTGCTAACACGCCTAAATATAGCATCTTGTTAACAGCCAAAACTCTACTGGATCGTTCAGTGATGGCCAACTCATACTTGAAATTCATACAGACCATATTCCACCAGTAGTGCATATTCAGTATGTTGGCATTTTTCCGGTTAGAAAATATCAGTTGAAATGCTAGCGAGATCAGTAAATCAAATAATTTGTTACCCTCTGCTGACAGGTCAGCCTCTAATCAAAAGGACAGTAATTATTCTAAACTTACTACATTAGGGTTATAGTCTTCAAGTTCAAGGCTGGTGCAATGATACTGGATATCCTAGGCATACATTTCAGTCTTACATCCCCCTCAACGCAATAATCATGATCATCCCTATATCACCCCTCCCACAACAGTCCTGTAAAAATGCATAATTGGACATCATGCTTTTAAAAATTAAACTTTGTTTTGTATGTATGTATTTTCCCTCTCCCTGCAGATAAAAGAATGTGCTGAAGGCTCTTTGAGTCTGTCTGGCTGTCAGGATTTACTGTTTTGCTTTGATACTGCTGCTCTTCCACCCCTTAGAAACTGCCACCCCCAGGCAACCATCTAGTTTTGCCTAATGGTTGGGCCAGTCCTGTTCAGTACATTTTTCCAAATACCCTTTGGTTTCTGTTGATTCTAACTTTTCTTTCAAGTTAGCCTTTGATTTAGATTTGTAGTTATGCATTGTTTTATTCCTTATCGTCACTCCAGTCCAGTCCCTTTACTTCTGGGTTACGCAACCCTTCCAGCAGCTTGGAGGCTGAGCCCAACCTTTTTGGGGTGGAGCGGTATAAATACCCCTGGTACCACCCACCAACTCCAGTATTCTCAGCCTCCAAGCAGCTGGAGGGTTCCGTAAGCCTAGGGCTTACTGGAGTCCCCCCTTCTTTAAATTGTATTTTAATTTTAATTTTAATTTAAGTTAGTTTTAATTCTAGCTTCTAAACTCCTTTAATACCTTTAAATTGGGTATTGATTTTTATTTGACTCTGTAACTTTAAATTATCTCCTGCCCTCTCTCTCCCTACCCCCCCCCCCCCCGGGGACGGACATCGGAGGAGAGTCTCACCGGCGGCAGCGAGGAGGACTAGTCAGCGATCCTCTCGCGGCTGTTCCGGGCTTACCCCGCATTTCCTCTGCAGAGTCCTGTGCTGCCTCGCGCCGAAGCCCCTCGGTGGCTGAGCGCTGGAGGCACGCCGCGCCTAGTCTCCTCCGTCCTGTCCCGCTCCTGACCGAAGGGACGCGGAGTTGAGCCCCGGAGCCGCGATTTCAGTAGGCCGGCGGAGATCGTTCGGCGGCAGCGGGAGGAAGCCGCTTCCGGTGCTGGAGGGTGTTCCCGGCCCTGGCTCTTCTCTTCCAGCGCCGCAAAGGCACAGTCGTTTTTTTCCCCGGGTCGGGCTCCACGTGGTTGAGGCCTACCACGTGTGGAGCCTACGGCCTGAGATTGCTGAGTCGGGCCTGTGCACAGCATCAGAAGAGCTTCTAACCGCAAGTACCGAGTTTATGTTGGCAGGGGGGTTTGCTTGCGCATAATTTTTTGCACATATTCTTCTTTTTGTTGCTCTGTTCAAATTTAAGTTAATTTAATTTTTATTTTGTCTTATTTTAAGCTGTTTATTTTTTAAACTTCTCTTGCCTTGGTTTGGTCCCTATTAGGAAAGCATTACAAGCTCTCTGCTTTCTCAGGGGTTATATATACTACCTTGGTTTGGCTGCTCACAAGAGAAGCCCCGGCTCTCTTTTTTCCATGGCATCCAAGCCACGATGTCCTTCCTGTGGGACGCGCAGGGGCACCTCCGCAGAGACAGGAATCTGCAGGAGCTGTGCCGCGGAGGCAGCATCAGTGGAACAGGAGATTAGCCTGGCCATGTCGCAGCCCTCCCAGGGATCAGGCAATCCTCTGGAAGGGGAAGGGGAGTCCCAGTTTCCTATCTCCACTCCTACGGACCTGCCTATGCCCCCTCAGCCTCTACCCTCCCCCCACTCTAGTGCTGGGGGGCCCGGAGAATTTTTCTCTCCTGACTTCATCCTCTTACTCCATAAGGCCTACTGCCTACGTAAGCAGGGCCGGGGGGCAGAAGAGGCTATCCCGCCAGCAGAGGACAAATCAGCTAGTGCCCCCGGGGCTACCAATCTGGAAGCCGGTATCCCTGCTAAGCGCCCACGTCTGGGCGGCGAAGAGCTCCTAGCATCCCTATCCCAGGGTACTCCGGAGGAGGATAGCTCAGTTAAAGACTTGGAGGAGGATGAAGAGGAGCTAGAAGAAGGAGAGATCCCGGAAGAAGATCAGTCACGGATAGTTAGAGTCTTTCGCCGTGAGGAGCTCCCGGCGTTAATTAATGAGTCCCTAAAAGTTCTCAATGTGGCCTCAGACACGCCCTCGCAGGAAGAAGCGTTGGAGGACCCCTTAATCCAGGCCTTCAGGAGATCCCAAAGGGTTTCCCTGTCCACAGGGTCGTGCGCCAGATGATCCAGGAAGAATGGGACCAGCCAGAATCAAGCTTAAGGGGAGTCAGGACCATGTCTCGTTTATACCCGCTCCCAGAGGCAGATAAAGAGCTGCTAAGATCTCCCAGAGTAGATGCAGCGGTATCAGCAGTTACTAAGAAGACCACGATACCAGTGGAGGGCAGTTCGGCCCTAAAGGACGCGCAAGACAGGAAGTTGGATACGCTCCTGAAACAAGCCTTTGATGTAAGCGCTATCGCCTTGCAGGCCTCCGTGTCGGGAGCTTGGGTGGCCCAGGCCTGTTTACGGTGGGCCCAACAGCTCCAGTCAGAGGTTTCAACGGGCGAGATACAGGCCAACTCGGCTAAGGTGGAGTCCGGAGCGGCCTACTTGGCGGACAGTCACTATGACCTCATCAGAAGCCTAGCCAAGAACATGGCCTCGGTTGTGGCAGCTAGACGGTATCTGTGGCTACGAAATTGGGCAGCTGACGCTTCCTCGAAGTCACGCTTGAGCCGACTCCCCTTTAAGGGGAAACTCTTATTTGGAGAGGATTTGGAGAAGCTAGTTAAGGACCTGGGTGAGTCTAAGGGAGGCAGGCTCCCGGAAGATAGACCAAAGCAAGGGCGCCCTCTAGCCCCTGTGCGCTCCCAACCTAGGGACTCGCGGAGATTTCGCCCAGCCAGGTCAGGCTCCTTTCCCAGGGGCCGTTTTCCCTCGAAGGGACAAGGCTTCAGAGGTTTTCGGGGGGCTGGACGGGGTTTTGGGGCCTCCTCCTCCTTCTCGGGACCCAGAAAACAACAATGAGATGACGGGGGTCCAGGAGGAAGGACAGCCAGTAGGCGGTCGCCTGAGGCTGTTCCTTCCCGCCTGGTCCCGAGTCACGTCCGACCAATGGGTCCTAGAGGTGATCAGAGAAGGCTATGCTCTCGAATTTTCAAAACAAATACTTCCAGCGTTTGTTCAGTCTCCCTGCGGTTCTTCAGCAAAGAGGGCGGCAATAGAGGCAACTCTTGCCCGCCTAATAGCTCTAGGGGCGGTGGTCCCAGTACTACCAGACCAGTGCGGCTCTGGTCGATACTCGATTTACTTCGTAGTGCCAAAAAGGAAGATTCCTTCCGACCGATCCTGGATCTAAAGCAGGTCAACCGGTGCCTCAGGGTACCACACTTCCGGATGGAAACCCTACGCTCAGTCATAGCGGCCGTAAGGGGAGGGGAGTTCCTAACGTCCCTCGACTTGACAGAGGCCTACCTTCATATACCGGTCAGGAAGTCCCATCAACAATTCCTGAGATTCGCAGTGCCAAGAGGCCACTTTCAGTTCCAGGCCCTACCCTTCGGCCTAGCTACGGCCCCCAGGACATTCACCAAGGTAATGGTGGTAGTGGCGGCCTTCCTTCGGAAGGAGGGAATATTAGTGCACCCCTACTTGAACGACTGGCTGATCCGAGCAAAGTCACAAGAGGAAAGTCATGCGGCAACGGCCAGAGTGGTTCAGGTTCTAGAAGAATTGGGGTGGGTCATCAATCGACTGAAGAGCAGGATGACTCCCTCACAGGATCTAGAGTACCTCGGGGCAAGGTTCCACACTCTCAGGGGCAGGGTATTCCTGTCTCGGTCAAGATCAAGAGAGCTGAGGCGTCTAGTCACGCAGTTTCTCGGCAGGCGAAGTCCCTCGGCTTGGCATTATCTTCAGCTTCTGGGAACTATGGCGGCGGCGATAGAGGTAGTCCCATGGGCCAGGGCACACATGCGTCCGCTACAGCGGGCACTGTTACGTCGATGGTCTCCTCAGCATCATCCTCTGGCAATGCAGTTACCTTGCGCTCCGAGGACCAAACAGTCCCTACACTGGTGGCGGTATCCAAGGAATTTGGACCGCGGGATGCCCCTCGAACCTCATCTGTGGTTACTATTGACAACGGATGCCAGCCTGTCAGGCTGGAGAGCACACTGCGAGGACCAGTTCGTCCAGGGCCGCTGGACACCGTTGGAATCACAGTGGCCCATCAACAGACTGGAATTGAGGGCCGTCACGCTGGCGCTCAAGGCGTTCATGGCCTTAGTTCAAGGAAAAGCTATTCGCGTCCTTTCCGACAACGTCACGGCGGTGGCCTACATCAACCACCAGGGAGGCACCAGCAGTCCTGCCCTGGAGAAGGAGGCAGACGCCCTCTTCTGGTGGGCGGAGCACAGATTGCAGGCACTTTCAGCTCAGCACGTGGCGGGCGAGGACAACGTCACAGCCGACTTCCTCAGCAGATGCAAGATAGACCACGGGGAGTGGGAACTAGATCAGGAGATCTTCGAACAGATAGTGGCCCGCTGGGGGCTCCCAGTCATGGACCTCATGGCGCGGTTCTCTACAGCCAAGGTAGACAGGTTCTTCAGCCGAAGGAAGGAAAGAATGTCCGAGGGCTTGGATGCCCTGTCTCAAAAGTGGCCTCCCAAAGGACTACTATATGTATTCCCTCCGTGGGCTCTGATCGGAAAGGTTCTGCAGCGGGTGGAGTCTCACCAGGGGTTGGTAGTCCTCATAGCTCCGGATTGGCCTCACCGCCCCTGGTATGCGGATCTGGTGAGGATGGTCGCCGACCCTCCGTGGCGGCTCCCTTGCAAAAGGGACCTGCTGAGGCAAGGTCCAGTTCGCATGCCTCACATGGATCGATTCTCGCTTACGGCCTGGCTATTGAGAGGGCGCGGTTCCTAAAGCGAGGCTACTCAGGAGCAGTGATCTCGACGCTGTTGAAGGCGAAGAAGCGCTCGACCTGTCTATCCTATGTAAGGATCTGGCGCATTTTCGAAGCCTGGTGTGCAGAGCATCGACGGAAACCTCTCTCGGCCTCTGTCCCAGAGGTTCTGGAATTCTTGCAAGCAGGTTTTGATAAGGGCTTGGCGCACAGCTCCCTACGGGTCCAGCTAGCGGCAATCGCTTGCTATAGAGGCAAGGTCCGGGGCAAACCCTTAAGGGAGCACCCGGACGTATCCAGGTTCCTGAGGGCAGTTAGTCGGCTACGCCCTCAGCGGAGGGTGGTCCCCCCCCCTTGGGACCTTAACCTAGTGCTGAATGCCATGGTCGGGGAGCCCTTTGAGCCAGTGAAGAGAGCCTCCTTAAAGGATTTGACCCTAAAGACAGTTTTCCTGGTAGCTATCTGCTCGGCCAGGAGGGTTTCAGAACTCCAGGCGCTCTCCGCCCAGCCTCCCTTCCTGACCTTCCTAAAGGACAAGGTGGTCATGCGCACAGTGCCTTCCTTCTTGCCCAAGGTTATCTCTCCCTTTCATGTAAACCAGACAGTCACCCTGCCGGCCTTCGCGGCCAAGGGGCAGGAGGGAAGGAATAACAAGCTGCGTCTGCTAGACGTCCAGAGAGTCTTGAAACGGTACCTATCTCGCACAGCTCCATTCCGGAAGTCCGACCGTCTGTTCATTCAGTTCGGAGGTCCGCACAAAGGTGAGGCGGCGGCAAAGGCCTCGATCTCCAGGTGGATCCGAGAGGCAATTGCCTCCGCCTACATCCTCAAGGGGAAACAGGTCCCAGTGGGTCTGAGGGCTCACTCCACTCGGGCACAGGCGACCTCTTGGGCGGAATTCAGTCTTGTCCCTCCGCTGGATATTTGTAGAGCAGCGACTTGGTCCTCGCTGCATACCTTCACCAAACACTATAGACTGGACGTGCAGAGCACTGCGGATGCTCGGTTCGGGATAGCGGTTCTTCGAGCCGGGATGCCGGATCCCACCCAGGGTTGAACTGCTCTGGCACATCCCAGAAGTAAAGGGACTGGACTGGAGTGACGATAAGGAAATAGTAATTAGATCTTACCTGCTAATTAGTGTTCCTGAAGGAACGACAGTCCAGTCCCTGATCCCACCCGGTTCCGGCAACTGGTAAGACCTCACGTTCATGGAGGAGCACTGGACCGAGCGCAGAGCTGGGTCGGCGGGAGGGAGTGCAGGGGAAGGCCGGGCTGGATAGAAGCAGCCACCTCCTCCATCCATTGCCATTCCTCCTCTCCTTCTCCTATACTTTCCAAAAAAAAAAAAAAAATACTATTGTTTAGAGTATTGAGTTATTGGTTTAGGTTAGTGTATGTCATTATAAGTTTTTGGATGGATGTTCGTTAAGTCTGCTTTTTCATTCGAATACTGGAGTTGGTGGGTGGTACCAGGGGTATTTATACCGCTCCACCCCCAAAAAGGTTGGGCTCAGCCTCCAAGCTGCTGGAAGGGTTGCGTAACCCAGAAGTAAAGGGACTGGACTGTCGTTCCTTCAGGAACACTAATTAGCAGGTAAGATCTAATTACTATTTGTTGCAAAACTACAAATCTACCTGACTGATGGTAGCTTGAGTTCTTTGATGGTGCATTTAGACTTGAAGGGTTTTGTTCTGTAGCATGACAGAAACACTCATTCTTCAAACCAACAGTAACAAAGAGGGGGATATTTTTCATCAACGTTGTTCTTTTGATTTCTCAGCAGATGTCTTTAAGTTGATGATAGGTCAGCCGCTTCTCACCTCTCCCACCCAATAAATTGAATTATCTGTAGTGCTGATTTTAAGTGAACAAATGAGAAATGTCAGTACCAGAATGTACTGGGATGTGCATTCAGAACTGGAAATAGGCAGTTCGGGCCACTGAGCGGCTTTCCTTTCATTTGGGTTTTGGTATCATTTTGTTTTGTGCTGTGGTCTGATTGCTCTTGTAACTCGGCTTGGAGGGGGAAAGTTTAGGAAGCTGCTGATATGACAAGAACAGTTTCTGCATTTGCTTTAAATAAATGGTAAATGATTTCCATTCTGTCTTCCAGATCTGTCACTTTTTTCCCGTACAGGCTGAGCAGAGAATCAGAATGTTTTGCGATTGCAGTTGTGAAAGGTTAAAGTGCCTTGATCTTGCCCCTCTTGCCTAATAGTAGGGAGTTGCCACTTTGCCCCTTGAGTCCTCTGACACCTGTGCCTGCTTGTGTGCTCTGACATGAAGTGTTAGATAGATAGCAGAGGTATTTTGGCTGTGACGCTATGGAAGAGGATAACGGTGACCTTGTGAGGGGAGCTCATGCAGTTGGACGATTGCCCTGTGTATTCTAATAAACAGTTGGCAGCCCAAACTGCACAGGCAGACTGGTGGGGAGGTAAAGAAGATAGGACCAAGAAGCATACCACTGCTTTTACCCTTCACCTCTCTCCCACCTTAATAACATGGAAAACATTCATAAAGGTAACTTGTAACTTCAAAAGACTTAACTGGCTAAGTATGACCAGTGAACGTAACCAGCTAAAATTATCTGTATAAACCATTCTGGATAGCTTTAAGATAGCCTTTCAGTGGCTGGATTTTTCCAGGTAATTTCAGATGCATAGTGCTGATAGTGTTATCTGGCTAAATTAAAGCTGCACCAATAGAATGCCCCAATTACCAATCCAGGTTAACTGGGTAAGTTGTATCCAATAAACGTTTTGGACAGGCAAATGTATGCAGCTGGAGGGGAGAGATTCAGAAAGATTTGTCCAAGTATCGTAAAGAGTTATGCAGACAAATTCATCTTCCTAGTCTTCCTATGTTTGGAACACAGAGTTGTCAAGAAGAGAGCAGGTCCTCTTGTTAATTCTTCCTCACTCGTTTCTTATCTCTGGGCTCTCACAAGATCTGCTCCTTTTGGTAAGTCAGTTTGCCTGACATTGTTTAACCATCCACACCACATTTCTGCATCTAAAGTAATAGAAAATAAGTTATACATGGATCATGCAATAACTTAATGCTTTAAAAAACTGACATTCCCTCGTGGCTATCTTGGGATTCTTGGCAGATGCTGCTACCATTTATTTGACTTGTCACAAAATTTATGCAAAAATGTTGTCTATGAGTTTTTGAGACTGCTACTTCAGGTATAAGCGGATGTGACATCAGAAGAAGACCCAATGTGGTCTTAGGAAAATGATTTTTATTATTTCCAACTAAACACCAAAAACCAGATCAGTACAACTGCATACCATACCCCCCCCCACATGATACACAACTACAGCAGATACATAGGATACAACAACAGACATCGCAAGCTAATACAGCGCAAAACTAAAAGACATCGCAAACTAATACTCAGTAGTCAATAGTCAGTAATCCTTAATCGCCCCCACCCCCTCCCCCTCCCCCTCCCTTTCCCCGATCCCCCAACCCAATAACCCAATATTTATTTATTTATTTATTTAGCTGTATTTATATCCCGCTTTTCACCGGGTCAGAGCGGTCAATTGGGAGATACATGTTCCCTGTAAAATAGTTATCTCCAAGTTATAATGCCCTGTTCAATGTAATTTCAGTTTGTTCAATGTAAACCGCACGGTATATAAGAGAATGTAAATAAATAAATAAATACATTTAACACGAGGGGATATGACACACATACACTAATACTTACAGGGAACATGGGCAATGGAGGGTTAAGTGGCTTACCCAAGACCACAAGGAGTGCCTATAGGACTAGAAATCCCAGTCCCTCCGGCCTGAGATTGCTGTCCCCAGGTGGGACTTGAACCCCCGGCCCTCCGGCCTGAAGTACTGTGTCCTAACCACTAGGCCACTCCTCCCTTATAACCCAATAACCCAACTATCCCCCCCCTCCCCGAGGTACTGTATAACCCGGCATATGCGTGTGTGCCAGCAGACCTATGTGCGTGTGCATGGAGTGCCCAACCCTGCCTTACCTCCCCTGGCCAAGAAGAGGCGCTCACCACAGCAGCAGTTAGGTCACCCCCTCCCAAGTGGGTTCCACTTCATCCATCTTCCTCCCTCCCAAGACAGTAGCCGTCATCCGTTCCATAGCCTGAAGCTCCACCATTCCCTGAACCCACCAACTAATCGACGGAGGACTAACCTCCATCCAAGTATTTAAAACACATTGTTTTGCAACTAAGAAATCCCGCTCATACAAGGCCCTACAGCCCCTATCCACCGAAGCCTCTCCTGAGTAAACCCCAAAAAGACACCACTCTACCGAGGGCCGACCCCCCATGCACCCTCCAACCCCCCAATTCAGCAATCACTGCATCCCAGAAACTACGGATTTTGCTGCATTGCCAAAAGCGATGCACCAACGTCCCTCTCTCCAACAGACACAGCCCGCAAACATCCGTGGTGGCCAATCCCATCTTGGCGGCCTGTACATTGGATACATAAGCTCTCCATGAAAATCTGTACTGGAGCTCCTGTAGCCTGATAGACTCCGAGCCCCGTTTAATCCGAGAGAACGTCTTCCGGAGTAGCTCCGCTGTGATCTGCGACAGACCATCACGGGCCCATCTTTGGCTTAAGCCCTCAAGTTTGCCCAGCTCCCCCTCTGGCCAGAGCTTTTGCCGAATACCTCTCAGCGACATATTCTCTCCTAGCGAGTCTAAAACCTCCCAGAGCCCCTCCTTCCCCCACCGCAAGCCCTTTTCCCTCTGGAGCTCACGGACATAATGACGGGACTGCAGATAAAAATAAAAGGATTGCTTGTCCAAATTATATCTCGTAGCCAAGGACTGAAAAGAATCCAAATACCCAACCCCTACCATCCACAACTGTCCTATATAAACGAGCCCTGCTCTCGCCCACCCCCGCCCAGCTGACCCTTGTCTACCTGGTTCAAACGCCGGATTCCCCCCCAAAGGCAGGCAGTCCGTGCATTTCCAACTTAAACCCCGCATCTGACACAACGTCCGCCATGCCTGCCTAAGTGCTGCCAAATACACGGACTGACGCCCGGCTCTAGACAAAACCCGCCTATCCACATGTAGCATAGACACCCTATGAAGTGGGTCCGCCATCACATCGAACAATTCCACCGGGAGTAAAGTCCCTCCAGCCGTGATCAGATCCGCAAGAGGCCGGATCAAGCACATCAAATTATACTGCCGCAGAGAAGGCAACTCAAGGCCGCCCTCCCCACCCGGTTTCATAAGAGCCGCTAGCGCAATCCGAGACCGCCGGCCTCTCCAAAGAAATTTGGTGAGGTGCTTCTGTAGAAGCTCCACATCTTGACGGGCCAACCAAATAGGGAGGTGACGCAATAGATACAACCACCTCGGCCACTCCACCATTTTCACAAGTGCTTCTCTTCCCATAAGTGTTAGCGGTAAATCCCTCCACTTCAAAAGTTGTGCCATGGTTTTCTCCATCATTGGTCGCACATTCACCTCATACAGATTCTCGATACGGTCTGGAATAAAAACCCCCAGATACCGGATCTGGCCACTCACCCACATCAACGGGAAGGTCCCTATCCAGTGGCTCCGCGACTTCCCCCCCACATCCAAGGCTAAAGATTTCTCTGAGTTAATGCGCAAGCCCGAAAACGACCCAAACTCCTCCATAAGGCACAGAGCGCGCCCTAACGATTTCTGAGGGTCATAGAGGCACAGCAACATGTCATCCGCAAAGGCGCTTAACTTGACGCCCCCACCCCTCCAGGCAATCCCCCGCACTTGCGGGTCATTAAGGATAGCCAACAATAAAGGTTTCAGCTGGAGAACAAAGAGCAGGGGGGACAGCGGGCAACCCTGCCGTGTACCCCTTTGCAGCACAAAAGGCTGAGAGTAACGCCCGCCACTGCAGACACACGCCAATGGATTCACATATAAGGCTTTAACCCAGTCAAAGAAGGCGCCCTCAAACCCAAAACGCATCAGGACATCAAACATATAGGGCCACGAGACCCGATCAAAAGCCTTTTCCGCATCCAGACTTACCAATAACAACGGGTCCCCCCGTTCCACACATTGCTCCATACCCAATAGAACTTTAGTTATGTTCGCAAAGGCGTCACGACCTTTGACAAACCCCGACTGGTGAGAACCCACCAACCGCAGCAGAATTTTCTGTAGCCGATTTGCCATCACGGATGCAATAATCTTCATATCATAATTAATAAGGGATATAGGACGGTACGAAGCAGGATTCTGAAGATCACGTCCCTCCTTTGGAATCACTGTTATTGCCGCCGTCCTCATATCCCTCGGAAAAGACCCTCTTTCCCGCCCTTCCTCATACAGAACCATCAAGGTGGGAGTAATCTGATCTAATAAAATTTTGTAAAACTCCACGCCGTACCCATCAGGCCCAGGTGCCTTGTGGGGCTTCCCTTGACGCACAACCCTGCGTATTTCCGCCGCCGTAATACTCATATTTAACTGCTGCTTATCCTCCTCCGTAAGCTGAGGCAAGGGGACTTTCTCAAGGAAGTCCCATTCCAAAACTCTGTTCTCCTGCTCGGGTGTGTACAGATCTCGGTAAAATTGCCCAAAGATTCTCAAAATATCCTCCACACCGCTGTGACGCTCCCCATCTTTATCCCGAAGAGCTGTGACAGCCTGAACTCCCCCCTTCCCTTTTACTAACCAGGCCAACAATTTGCCGGCTCGGTTCCCGTATCGAAATAACTGATGACGGTAATACTGGTCTGAGTAGACTGCTCTTTCCTGGAGGGCAGCATTTAAGGCACGTTGCCGTTCTATATAGATCCCCAGCCTACCCGCATCCGCTATGGCCTCTCTCTTAGCCTCCCAGAGGGCACACGCCAACTCCAAGATTTTTGCATTAACTCGTTTCCTATCCTGTGCCACATATGCTACCAGTTGCCCTCTCAGGACCGCCTTCCCCGCCTCCCAAAAGGTGGTCGCCGAGATCTCCGGGGATTCATTCAAGAGCTGATAATCCCACCATTGCTGAGCAAGAAACTCTCAAAATGAATCCCTCTGCCATAGATGCCTGGGAAAGGACCATCTACTCCCTGGGGAGGGACCCCCTCTGAGGTCCAAAAAGACCTTCGCGTGATCAGAGATAACTATCGGCTCGATCTCGGTTCGCACCACTTTACCAAACAGATCCCGGGAAATCAGTATATAGTCGATTCTGGACCATGTTTGATGGGCCGTTGACAAATGGGTATAGTCCCGTTCCTCTTGATGTAAAACCCTCCAGACATCCAGTAAATCTCCCCACCTACAGAGAAAATCCACCCCTTTGTTATCCCACCCCCGACCTTGGCCTGCCCTCCCTCCCACCGACTTATCCAGAAGAGGATCATGCAGGCAATTAAAGTCCCCTGCAAGTATCAGCGGTACCTTAGGTGCACCCATAATCTTCTGCAGTAAAACCTTGAAAAATTTGTGCTCATAGATATTAGGGGCATAGATGTTCCCCAGGAACAACTCCTCCCCATTCACTCGAACATGGAGGAACAAAAACCGGCCCTGTGGGTCCTGCTCCTCAGCAAGCACCTCTAAGGCCACTCCCCTCCTAACTAACACCGCTACTCCCCGTTTCTGCACCCCCGAAGAGGCAAAAAAGACGTTCCCCACCCAATCTTTACACAATTTACCCAATGGAGAAAGGTGAATAGTGGTGTACCCCAGGGATCTGTGCTGGGTCCGCTGCTTTTTGACATATTCATAAATGACCTGGAAAGTGGAATAACGAGTGAGGTTATCAAATTTGCTGATGACACAAAACTATTTAAAGTTGTTAAAACCCAGGAGGATTGTGGAAAATTGCAAGAGGATCTTGATAAATTGGAAGACTGGGCATCAAAATGGCAGATGAAATTTAATGTGGAGAAGTGCAAGGTTATGCACCTAGGGAAGAACAACCCAAACTATGGTTACACGATGCAAGGTTCCACATTAGGAACCACCACCCAAGAAAAAGATTTAGGCGTCCTTGTGGATACCATGTTAAAACCCTCGGCCCAGTGTGCAGCGGCGGCCAAGAGAGCAAATAGAATGCTAGGTATGATAAGGAAAGGAATGGAAAATAAAACAAAAGATATTATAATGCCTCTATATCGTTCCATGGTGAGACCGCACCTTGAATATTGTGTGCAATTCTGGTCGCCGTATCTTAAAAAGGATATAGCGATTTTAGAAAAGGTTCAGAGAAGAGCCACCAAAATGGTAAAGGGGATGGAAGGCTACTCCTATGAAGAAAGGCTAAAAAGGTTGGGGCTCTTTAACCTGGAAAAGAGACGGCTGAGGGGAGATATGATAGAAGTCTATAAATTAATGAACAGAGTGGAACGGGTAAACGTAGATCGATTGTTTACCTTATCAGAATATAGAAAGACTAGGGGACATGCAATGAAGCTACAGGGTAAACTATTTAAGACTAATAAAAGAAAATATTTTTTCACTCAACGTGTAATCAAACTCTGGAATTTGTTACCGGAGGATGTAGTAAAGGCTGTTAGTGTAGCTGGGTTTAAAAAAGGTTTGGACAAGTTCCTGGAGGAAAGGTCCATAAACCATTATTAAGAAGGGACCCAGGATATCAATGCTTGAACCAATACAAGCATTGTGGAACCTGTGTCCCTTGGGGAAACTGCTAGGTACGTATGACCTAGATTGGCCACTGTTGGAAACAGAATACTGGGCTTGATGGACCTTGGTCTGACCCAGTATGGCATATCTTATGTTCTTATGTTCTTATGTAATTTGCTATGTTCAGTGGGGGTCAGGTGAGTTTCCTACAATAAGGCTATTTGTACCTTTGCTTTTTTTAAAGCCTGAAGAATTTTCGTTCGCTTTACAGGAGTCCCTATGCCCCCCACATTCCAAGTGAGAAATCTTAAGTTATGGGCCATACAAACCATAATGGGGCCATTCACACGCTCTCCCCGTAACTACATGTTCGGAGCCACCCAGCCTCAGCCCCGAACCTAGAGATCCCTTATCCACTGTAAGACTACCCTTCTCTCCATGCACACAAAACCGGCAAACACCCCTCCCCCCCACTCTCAAGCACTCCGCATCAGGCACGCACCCTCGTTCCCCCGCCCCCATCCCCTCCCTCCCCCCCCTCTCGTCCCCCAAAGCTACCCCCAATACTCAACTCCTCTCCCTCCCCCAGCAGAACAACCTCTAACCACCCTCAGCTCACTCGCTGAGCGGCGATCCCCAAAGTGACACAGCAGGGCTGCCCCAAGGGCCCAGGGACCCCAACAATGCTACAGCAAACTAGAAACAAAAATAATACACAGCTAGATAAAAGCAGTGCAGCGAACCAGACAATCTTGTCCACTACTCAGTCTCCAGATGCACTTAACAATTCCAGGTCCAATTAGCAAGGTCCAACTTCTTTCAGCAACATCCAGCGGTCAGCGTTTGCTCTTAGAAGCGGTCTATTCCCAGACGGCCATCTTCAGCGCAGCTCTCTCCACCTCATCCGACTTCACTCCACATGCTCTCCACCACTCTCCTTTGAGGTATCATCCAAAAATTTCTGTGCCTCCCTCGGCGACTGAAAAACCAGAGACTTGCCCTGATGCCAGATTCGCAAAGTCGCGGGGAAGGCAAGCATGAAACGGATTTGCCGCTTAAACAGTGCTGCTCAGACTCCCGAGAATGCTTTCCGTTGTTCGGTGACCAACACTGAATAGTCTTGGAAAAGCAATATTCTCTGATTGTCCAGCTGCAGTTGCCCCTTGGCACGATAGGCCCGCAAAAGTTGGTCTTTGTGCTGAAAGTCCAGAACCTGCATGATCACTACTTGTGGGCACTGTTGCTCTTCCCGCCTGTGACCAATACGGTGTGCACGCTCCACCTTGAGCAGTCCTACCAACGATGCAAGGCCCAACTCCTTGGGCAGCCATTCCTCTAACAGCGGCAACAGCATAGATCAGTTGTGGACTCCGGAACACCAACCACTCTCAAGTTATTGCGCCGTGATCTATTTTCAAGATCATCTGTCTTAAGGAGAAGGGCTTCTATTTGATCTCCAGGAACAAGCAGGAATGAGTCTTCACATATGGGTACGTTGGTACCGACGGAGTCTGCACGGGAACGCTTCCCAGCGTCCAATCAAGAGCTTTTGGAAGCATCCCAGCACGCCTGCGTGCTGCCTTCCCGCCTTTCCCAACTGCCTCTCCTCAGTTTTCGTTTTTCTGCGGAGCCGGCAGGACGTCCTCCTGTCACCGCAGAAAATTCTTGTTTTTATTTTTTATTTTTCTTGTGGTCGCTGCTGTCTTCCCGACGCCACCGGTACCGCCAGTGTTTTCTTTTCTTTTCTTGAAAAAATTTTCCTTTTCCATGGGATATTTTTTCTTCATAGTGTCCCACTTAGGCCTTTTAGGCCTCTTCTTTTTCCTTCATGGAACCGCCAGGCACTTTCTCCAAGAAATGTTCACAATGTGGCGGTACAATTTTATTTTTAGACCCTCAAAGTCGGTGTCTAACCTGCTTGGATCCTGACAACAGTTTGGTGAGAAGAGGTCTTCAACATCGAGGTTCCCTCGATACACGGTTGCCCTCCAACTTCGGGGCACCGTCCCCTTCTTCTTCCACACAGGATCAGGTAACCCACAAACAGTCTGTTAAGACTAGCCAGTCCTCGAGTGGTAGGTCTCATGCACAGCATGAAGACGGCTCCGGCCTTGCCCTCGAGGGCCCACTGGCTTCAAAACCCCAGCGGGAGTCTTCGGTCTCCAAAGCAGATAAGGGGTTTCAGGTTGTTCCTGAGGTTCACCCCTCACAGAACATGCCTCAGCCGTGTCCGGTGGTGGCATCCGCTTCGAGCGGTACCAGTACCCCGTCATCGGCACTGGTGTTGGATGAAACACTCCTCACCAGGGATCGTTATCTGGCGTCCTCGGTGCTTTCGGGACCGGTGGATACACTCCAGTCTGATTTTCCATTATCGGTACCAGCACCGATACTACCACCGTCGTCGGTACCCTCCAGACGTGCATCGATAGACTCGCTTCCTTCGATGCCGAGTCTGGAATCGATCTCCAGTCTGGAGGACTGTGTACCGACTCGCCTTGGTACCGGCACTCGGCGGTACCGAAGGCTCAGTTCCGATGATTCAGATCCACAACTCTTGGTTCCTTCGAGGCCGATTGAGTTGCCACTGGTTGACTTTCCTTCCCCGGTGTCAGACACGGTACCGAGATCGGTACCGACGACCTCATTACCTTTACGGTCGGTACCTTCCATGCTTCGCTTAAAAGGCTCTCTGCCCTCGATGCTGAGTTTGGAATCGATCTCTAATCTAGAAGACTCGGTACCAATAGGTTTTGGTACCGACATCGATTGATACCGGTGCTTCGGTACCGAGAATAGTGGCTGGGGGTTTTCGGTCACCTCGGTACCGATTGAATTGTCACCGATGACTACTCCGGTGTCTTTGTCGGTCTCAACTCCGACATCGGTACCGGTATTGACATTGGTACCGGTATCCACAGTAGCATCGTGGCCAACTCCTGCCACGCTTTTTTCAACAGGATCGCTCCATTCTATACCAAGCTTGGAGTCGATACCTGGCATGGACAATGTGGTAAGGACGGTGGCTGCTCCTGATACCCAGTACCAGCAACCATCCCTTAAGCATTCCACACTTCACTGTGCAGGATCTTCTATTCCTATATATTTGGATACCTCTGTGGGTGCTCAGGCTAGTTTTGTAAATCTAACCTGTCCAAGAGATTCCTGTTAGGGATCCCTCTTTTCAGAGTTTCCTCCTGGATATAGCAAGATCTCTTGCCCTTCCTATCCCAGGACATGATCCTGCACAAGGCTCTCTTTCTACCAAAGCAAAGGGGAACATAATGCTTCCTTTGCATCATTCCTTGCAGGATCTCCTTCTAGGAATGTGGGAAACACCTTTAAGGGTACCCCCATCTCCCAGGGCAACTGATCTGTTATATCAGGTGCCCCCTTCTCCAGGGTTTCAAAAGACTCAACTTCCTCATCATTCCATAGTAGTGGAATCAGCAATGAGGTGAGTAAAGAGTAAGAAAAAGCACTCTTCCTATCCGCCAGGTCGTGAGTCTAAAACACTAGATGACTTTGGACGTCAAACCTTCCAGACATCTATGCTTTCTGCAAGAATTCTCTCATATATTTTTTATATGAGTCTTTCTCTTGAGGAGGTCACAAAGCAATTGCATCTTTTCTCTCCTTTCCTTTCAGATTCCAGGAGTACAGACTATTCCTCACTGCTTAAGCATATCCAGAATATCTCTTGGTTTCTTTCTCGTGCTTCCCTAGACTCTTTTGAGTCTGTTAGCAGGACTTCTGCTATAGCTATAGGGGCACGACGTAGAGCCTGGCTCCAAGCTTCAGACTTGGACAAATGGGCACAACAAAGGCTGGGACATACTCCTTGCACTGGAGAAAATCTTTTCAATAAGGAGTCTTTACGTCAGGTTACTCAGTTGTCCACTGATTTACCTGTTCCTAAGGGTTGTTCTACACCTTCTTCTGTCCCAGTAGGTAGGAAATGTCCTACCAAACTTTCTTCCCACAGGGGAAGAAGGTTTTATTCATCACTTGCCTATCATACAGATGTTCCCCAACAGGGGAGGCATCGTCCTGGTCTGAAGAATCCAACCTCTCACCAGGCTCAGCAAACCCAGCACCTGCAGGGTTTCTGATCAATCATCATCAGATGCTTGTGACTCTTGGGGTTCGAATCTACAGTTGCTTCTTCTCAATAGAGGCAATCCACTGCTTCATTCTAACCCCTACACATGGATCTCTTTCCAAAAGACATCCATTTTTTCTATATTTCTATGAGCTGTCAGGATGTTCATGCCTATAGGTCACAGGTTTCTCCTCTTTTCCTGCTAGGGAAAGAGGTCTGACCACTATCAAATGATAGTTCCTGTGCCAGCATGTATTTTTCCTTTCTATAGACTTACTACTTGGTAAGTCTTCTTCAGCTCCATTCTCTTCACCCTCTTACCACTGTAAGAGCAGAATTACTTGCTGGGGGGCTTTTCTTCAGCCTCTCTAGTTTTTGTCACTTTCCAGTGCGGAGTTTTCCTCTCTGAGTTACCTCCCCTGTTTCAGTCTTACTTTGAGGCAGCTTATCAGACATGTCCAGAGTTTTCTACTCCTGTTCTGTCTGTTCTTTCTGTTTTTGAACAGTAAGATTCTTTCTGCTGTCTTGCTAGCAGCTGCCTATGCAGGAGCCTTAATGTTTGGTCCACTGGTTCTTGTCCACAAACAACCAGATTTGTCCTCCACTAACATTCTGTCTAGTCTTAGTAGTGGCTCCAAGTCAGTGCTTTCATCTATCTTGGAGATTATCTCACTACAAGCTTTCTGGATTGGTCTTCTATTTCTGCCATCTCCATTCCCCTGGGTTTGGCAGCATAGTTGGCAGAGATACTGGCTCTCTAGCAGCCAGTTCTATCTCCTCATTCTCCTGCATCATGCTCTCTGCAATTCTACAGAGAAGCTTTCCACTATGGGTCCTTGCTAGAGCGCATGGGGGTCTTTTCTCCAACAGCTATCCTAGATGATTGGAAAAGGCTTTTCAGTCATGTCTCCCATGACTAGAAGGTTCTCCCTTCTTTTACTATCTCCTTTTGATATAAAGGACATAGGCCTTCTCTTACGTAAAGGCTTAAGGAGTTGCCAGTTCCCTGCTTTGGTCCATAGCATTCCCAATAGGGGATATGCTCTTTCTCCTTGCAGCTCGTCCTCATGGTAAGAACGCATGATACGTTTTGCCCTTAAGCAGGTCAACATGGTATCTCATCTCTATGTGTCTTCTGTCTACTTACCATGCTAGAGTCCTGCAAGACTCGGGACTTGCTGGCTGCATATGGATATTATCCTCTGTTTTTCATGTAACCATCCTGGTTATTTTATTAGCTAGCATCCTTGCAGATCATAACCAGGGGGAATAGATTCTCTATATATCTTCTCAAGTAGGTTCCACCTCCTTGTTATTAGATGAATCTTTCCTCTCCACATATCCTCTGTGAATACCGTGCTGTAGGCATATCTCTGTCTGTTTAATTGCAGACACCCATATTTAGGCCTACATATTTATATTTATCTTTTGTGCGTATTTTATGCCCCTCCATATCTCACTATAGATATATTCTTATATGTCTATCTATATATCTATATGTATATCTATATTTATATATCTATATGTATCTGTCAAGATATTTCATTATAGATAGATATGTCTCCACATACTTATCTATCTGACTGTCTATGCTCATATAGCTATATGTTTCAGAGGGGCTTTACCCATACCTATGCTATCCAGCAGGTTTGGGGTTCTACGCACACAACCACTCCTCTGGAAGTCAACAATTTTTATACCATAACCTAAGGGTTTAGGTACCTCTGAAGCTCTCCGTGCCCAATATCTCTCCTAGCTTACCCCAGTTAGGAGAGACATTGTGGATCTTCAGTTACTCACAGGCTTAACGCCTCAGGCATTTGTCCTCTCTTTTTGGGATACAAGGGGTTCCCATACCCTTTCTCCCCACAAGGACTGTGCCTGTTTGTCTAAATCGGTTAGCCTTTCTCTTTTTGCTCCTAAGAGTGAGTCACTCTGCCCCCAAAAGAGTTAGGTTTTTGTCATACAGCCTTCCGCTGAAGGCCCACCGTTTTTGTACTACCCCAGTTTTTCCTACTGGGGTTACCTGTTACCTTTCAGAATTCTGACCTCCACTATTTTCCTACAGGTTTATTGCCTCCACTTTACATTGAGGTCCTCTTCACGGTTCCTCTACTGGGTTTCCCAGTAGATCCATGAATCTCCATACTTCTGTGAAATCCTGTCAGGGGAGGTCCATATTGCAATATTCTTTGCAATATCATTGATGACAATCATCATCCACACATGGACTCCTTCTCTGCAGTCCTATGCTAGGTTAGCTGTTCCACAGCATCTTTCTTTCTTCAGTCCTACCCTCCATCCTCAGGATGCCTGGTGTTCTGAGAGATAGCATGTTCCAACACATGACATGCTGGGACTCCAGGCATCTCAGCTTGGGAGTCCCCATATGTGAAGACTCATTCCTGCTTGTTCCTCGAGATAGCACAGTTACTTACCTGTAACAGGTGATCTCTGGGAACAGCAGGAATAAGTCTTCACAAACCAACCACCTTCCCAGGAGTTGTCTCTCTATCTATCTTTCCTTTTCTCTCTCTCTCTCTTTGTCTCAGCTTTAAAACTTAACTGAGGAGAGGCAGTTGGGAAAGGCGGGAAGGCAGCACGCAGGCGTGCTGGGATGCTTCCAAAAGCTCTTGATTGGACGCTGGGAAGCGTTCCCGCGCAGACTCCGTTGGTACCAACGTACCCATATGTGAAGACTTATTCCTGCTGTTCCCAGAGATCACCTGTTACAGGTAAGTAAATGTGCTTTTCTTCTGCGCATTCAATTCTCTCTCCTGGTGCCCTTCTCCCTCTTCCACGCTCGCAACTCGATGCTCTAACACCTCGACTCTCTTTCCTATCTCTGCAAGAGAATCCCCAAGCGTGTCCAACTTCTTAATAAGTTGATCGAACTTTGGTTCCAACACGAAGGCGACCTCCTTAGCCAGCTCTTCCGTCGCCGATTCAATACTGCCCGCACTCGGCGAGGCCGGCTGCGCCATTTTTGCCGGGCCAGCACTTCCCACTTTGGTCGGCTTCTCCTTATCTTTCCTCGTTGGATTCGGCATAAATGCGTCCACACCAGCTCCCATTTCAGCCAGCAACACTCTCACACCGACCTCTCTCCTCAGCAGTTGTTGGGATGCAAAATGCACAAAGTTATTTTGATGATTCCTCAGGGAAGCCCCGGAGCAAGCAGGAAAGCACCTTGCCTACTCACGCATCATGTGGGATCTCCCAATGTGGTCTTAAAAGCTCACGTGCAAAAGTTTTGGATCATTTTTATGTCTAATGAATGTTATCTCAATTTACGAAGAATCCAGTTTACTGTAGGAGGAAATGTTTACTAATACTCTAATCACTAACCTAAAAATACAATTCTTCTTTCTTACTTTATTTGAGTTTTTTGATAATAATACTGGTCTCCGTCTGCTTTGCTGTTGTCTGCCTTCTCCCAACTTCTGTTTTCCAGGCTTTCTTTTTAATTTTATCTTTCTTCTTTCTCCTCTTGTTTTCATCTTGTCCTTGTTTATACCCATTGCTGATACTGATCTCTTTTTCATTTCATTTTTTCAGTTTCTGTCGGCTCTGACTCTCTCTCTCTATCTTTTGTCAGTACTTCTTCAGATCTCCATATTCTCTCATCCCCTCTCACCCCTTCTTTTATCCCTTTACCATCTCTTATCCTTATTCCAGTTTCACTCTCTAACTTTTTCCTCTTCATCTGCTCCCTAGCTGTCTCTTCTTACACCCAGATTTCTTATCTTTGACTTTTTCTCCCTCTTTACCCCAAACCCCTATTGCAGTCCCAGGTCTTGTGGGTTAATTGGTACCTGAATACAGAGGCTGTAAGCAGCTAATTCTGGCATATTCTGTTAGACAACCCAACTGGCTGCCTAAGGCGCCAAAGTGCAGCAATAATGCCCTACATTCTTCCCGTCCTTCCGCCTTTCGTCTGCCAACTGCAGCCACTGCCCTCTACCCACTCTCCCTCTCCAGGCACCTGCGAAGTCCTCTGCATCCCCTCTCCTCTCTCTTCCAAAGCAGCAGGGTAGCCCTGGTCCTGGCTCTTAGCTTGGCATTGGCATCACACCGGTGGTGCAACAGCAGCATGGAGGTTGTGAACCAGCACACGTTCACAGTTCCCACAGCAGTGGCAATACCTCCTCCCTCTTTAAAATGGAAACCGCATGGGCTGCTGTGGAGACCATGCCTTCCTTGTTTGTGGCATCTCATCAGGTCAACCCCAACAGGTTGATCCTGATCTGATTTTGCCTCAGTTCATGCATGGGCTTGAGTTCTCATTTCCCTAAAGTAGGACTACATTTCCATGCATGAACTGGGGCAAAATCAGACCAGGATCAACCTGTTGGGGTTGACCTGCGATGAGATAAAAACCCTAAACCAAGGAGACACCTTTTAATCCTTACGTTGCCAGGGAGATGACTGAGAGCGCTTATTTATTTATTTAGACAGTTTTGTATACCGCCTTATCCTTCAATCAAAGCGGTCACAACACAATTGGGGGATACATTTAACACTTGGGGATATGAGACACATACACTAATACTTAGAGGGAACATGGGCAATGGAGGGTTAAGTGGCTTGCCCAAGACCACAAGGAGCATCTGTGGGACTAGAAACCAGCTTATACAATGTTGGTATGTGTAAAGATATCTTGAATTATCTGTGGGTGGGGCGCTATATGGTGAACTGAAGCTTACTGAGGCCAAGCTGATACAACGAGGCTCTCTCAGTACTAACAAACTGAGGTCCCTTTCCAGAATGCTAGCGGAGAGGAGATGATGTGCCAATGAGTTTTATGCTTTTGAATCAGGCAGGTTTAAGAACTGTGGGCCCAATATTTCGAAAAAGCTGAGTTCCTAAATTTAGGCTCCCAAATATGTATCCTATTTTCAGCCACACTACTTTTTCAGCTGAAAATTCATCCTAATTTGGGAGCTTAAAATTTATGCTGCTAAATTTAGGCCTGTCATTCATTGGCCTAGACTTATGAGCCTAATTTAGGTGCCCAGTGTGCTGAAAATCAGTGCTAAGCTCCTAACTTTTGCCCCCGCCCTAAATCCGTCCCTATGGCCACCCACTTCTTATGCTCCTAAATTTAGGTGTTTAGTGAAATTTTAAGAAAAAAATTAGTCTCACAGCCCTTTTCAAAGAGGCCGATGTAGAAGCAAATAAAGCCTTTGAATATCGGGCCCTGTATGTTAGATTCTCACCTGCTTTCCCAGTACAAAGGTTAAACCGACACGGAAATGTTCTGCCTTATTATTTATACAAAATGAATAAAGAGGTGACCACCACAGCTCAGAAACAGCAGTAGAGGAAAGCATCAGCAACACAGTCCCTGGGAAGAGCTGATAAAGGGGAAGCCCTGTACCCTGTGCTCCTCTGATAGCCAGATGGACTCAGCTGGTAGTTTGTGCTCAGAAGATGGTTGTGGCTGTTTTGGTTCCAGACTGAAAAATAAAGTAAATTGTCGCTTTTTAAAAATACTTTTTGGTTCTAGTGACCCTTTGACGTGGGCCTGTGATATGGTGGATCAGATCCAGTCCTGCAGCAGTTCTGGCTTCATGTCAGGTGGCCACAGCTGCTCTGACTGGGTAATAATCCTTTGATTTGCTCCACAGGCTGCACCCTGTCTCCATTCACCTCAGGGCTGCATGGAGATAGTTGCTAGGATACTTGATAATTGATATATTTATTAAGCTGAAAGCAAGATGTCATTCATTAAAGCACAGATAAAAAATATGCTCGTGTGTCGGAACAGATTTTAATAACTGCTTTGTGTAATTGTGCGGCTTAGGCAACTAATGACTTTTATAGAACGTGCCCCTTCCAAATCATAACACTTTAGTTAGGGTCATTTTTTTTTGTACTGTAGCCATTCAGAAGATCTTCTGATTTCAGAAATGCTTCAATAGCTATTTAAAACATGTCTTCCTTTGTTCATTCTCTGATATCCTTGGACTGCAGGCGGCCATCTTGGCATTTAAACGATTCTGCCATGGTACTGTTCCTGAAAGGCCTATTCAGCAAGGTTTCCACAGCAACTCAAATCTCCTGCAGAACATGCTCCTGTGTTTTGCCAATTTACTTGTGTTCTGCTTTTAACACTCCAACTCCAAGCTTCAGCCAGCAGCTGTGCCTCTTGGAAGGGTGACTTTTGTCACTGTCTAGGAATATTAACAGAACTAGAGGTAGAACCTTAGATGACATATCAAGTTGGACTACATCAGTTAGTGGGTCTTGGCCTGACTTGGGGAGGTAAGACCAAGGATGAGAAGCAGTCCTGGGCAGATGGAAAAGGTACCTTGCAAGATGAGGTGGGCTAAAGTGGGGAGGGAGGAGGGAGAATTCTGACACTGTAGGATGGATAGAGGAGTTAGGTATAAGAATGTTAAGATGGCAGAGAGAAGACTTTGGAAATCATAATATGGTTTGAAGAATGATGCTTCAGGGTACCAATCTGGATGTAGTGATTCTGGACAAAATTTGGGCAAAGCAGAGATACAAAAGCACGGGACTAAAAAGGGTCATCTCTTGATTTCTCAAAGGCTATATGGACAATATTAAAAACAATTTCTTCTGATAAAACAGTGCTTCACCCAAGGACAGAACTTCTAGAAAATTACACATCCTGGTCCCAATACACAAGTACTTTTATGTGCAGGAGGGACTGGTGTTTCAGGGGGTGTGGTTTGGAAAATATGCACATATCTTTTCTCTATAAGGGTTCTTTCATTTTGAAAATTAGTTCAAAGTCTATGGGTAAATAGTCCCAGATTTTGCACTTATCTGGCCATTCTTAACTAATAGCAAACCTGGCTTTGTTTTCCCCAGAATTGTTCTAGACGCTTAAAGGTGTTCTTGAAAATAAAGAGCTGGGAGTTAGTTAAGCCAGAATGAAAATAAAATGCTAGTATATAGGGCATATGTGAGCATTTGTCAGTTACATCATCTACTTGTGGAAATCATTTTTTGGGCGGGGGATATTCAAAGGCATTTACATGGTTGTAGACCTGTAAACCGTGTAAATGCTGGTTAGTGGGATATTCAGCGGCACTAACACGGTTAGTGATGCTGGATATCTGTGGGCGCTGCCGCTATAGACCCCGATGATACACGGTTACCAGGGGTATTCCAGGGCAGAGCAGAGGTGCTACCCGTCACTAACCAGGCAATGGTGATATTGAGCCACAGCCCGAATAGCGACCCATGGGTAAAGTTAGGCACGACAAAGGCTTGCCTAGCTTAACCCATGGGAGCTAACTGGACAGCGACTCAATATCACCACTACCCACTTAGTGATGGGTAGCACCTCCGCTCTGCCCCGGAATGCTGCCCGGTTAGCTTCTGGGTTTATTTCGGGGCAGTTTCTCCAAATGGTTTAGTTTTGCGCATATCATGACATGAACCTCACTTCTAAGCCAGGGTATGTTGAGTGTGATCTCAGTCTTTCATATTTACTGCTAATGCTCGGTGTAGTAATTGCATCGTGCTAGAGAGAGCTTCCTTCTTGAGTTCGTAAGATGTAACATGTAGGGGTAGTTTATCAAGATGTGCTTGGACATTTTCGTTATCAAGCCTGTAGCTCCCAATATGATGGGAAATATTTCTGTATCTTTCTGCTACATTTTCTTGGTCTCTGACTGCATTTCTTGGTACTTCAGGATCTTCTGCCTCTCCATGCAATTTGCTGAATAATCACTTGTACCCTTCTGGGCTATGCGGCAACCCGGATATTCAGTGACGGTGTCCAGATATAGCCCTGGCATTGAATATCCAGGATTAGTATTCAGCGGGGACAACTATGCACTCTACAAGTGCTAGCCGCCACTGCTGAATACCCCCCCTCCCCTTTGAGCTTAGCTCAAACGATAATCAGTAAAGGGTGTTAAAACAATGGAGAGATATTCAAAGGGATTAACATGGTTAGCAGGCCTGCTAAACACGTTAATCCCTCTATTCAGAATATTCAGCGGCACTAACATAGTACATAGCTGGCACAATTCAGTATTGGGCTCGTAAGTTATTAGGATAATTTTGTATAGGTCATTATCGGAAAATGGATGTTTAGGTCATGTATTTCAGCTTTAAAAACCCAAGGGAGTGATACAATATAGGGCGTAAAATACTTTAGTCCACAAAAGAAGAGTGGGACGTGGGGGTGATTGTATTGGATAATCTTAATGTGGCCAAACAGGTAGAAAAGATGATGGCCAAAGCCAGAAGGCTGCTTGGGTGAATAGGGAGTGGAATGACCAGCAGAAAAAGGAGGTGATAGTGCTTTTGTATAAGCCTCTAGTGAGACTTCAGTTGGAATACTGTGTACAGTTTTGGAGACCGCACCTTCAAAAGGATATAAACAGGATGGAGGTGGTCCAGATGGTGGCTACTAAAATGGTCAGTGGCCCTTCTCATAAACATATGAGGGATAGATTTAAAGATCTCAAGATGTATACTTTGAAGGAAAGATGGAAGAGAGGAGATATGAGAGACATTTAAATATCTACATGGTATCAATGCACAGGAGGAAGCCCTCTTCCAGCTGAAAGAAAGCTCTGAAATGAGGGGATAAGATGAAGGTGAAAGGGGATAGACTTATGTGCAGTATGAGGGAATATTCGTTTACAGAAAGGGTGGTGGATGTGTGGAACAGCCTCCCAGTGGAGATGGTGGAGACAAGACCTGCATCTAAATTCAAAAAAGCATAGGACAAATACAGAGGATCCCTGAGGAAGAGGAAGAAATTGTAGAATTTAATTGTTCTTATTGGGCAGACTGGTTACGCTATAAGGTCTTTTATCTGCTGTTATTTTTTCTGTTTCTATGTAAACTGCAATAGTATTTTAGAAAAGGCTCCCTGAACATAAGTCTTCAATAAAATATATATAGTGCCGTGAAAACATATATATATATATATATATATATATATTTGGTATGATGCCTTCATGCCATACCACAGTGCATACTTTTGCACCAGTCAGTATTTTATAAGAGGTCACTTGCATGCATATGTGGTTACGTGTGTGGAAGGATGACTTTATAAAATTACCTCTAAAATGTTGAGCCTCAATGCTTAAATTTATATGTGGATTTTCAACGTGGTACTTACATGGATTTCTGCCACTCAAAAGACACAGAACTTCAGACAGCCTTTTGCGCGGTGCCCACTCCACTGAATATTTACTCCACTGTTTCTAAATGTGATGACGTTTGTGCATATTCCTCCATCAATATTAACATTTCTAAGTAGTGTAATATTTTGACTAAGAATGTTTTTGTGATTGTTTTTTGATGATCTTTTTGCAGTTTCTGTTCACTTCATTAAGATGTTTGTTTGCATTTCTAAGTATATTTCTTGATTCAGGAACTAATGAGCTTGCAGTATGTTTATTTCAGTATCACACATGTTAGGGCTTGACTGTGTGGATATACAAGTGTATGAAGAATTTTTATTCTCCAAGTTAGAACATGAGTGGGCTCCTCATGGTTCAGGTTTTCATGGTTATTGTCCCTGGATGTTTTTATTAGATTTGTGCATTTGTGGTCTGACTCATTCCTGTGGAGGATAATTGCATAATACTGCACACAGGCAAAGTGTGTTGCTGCATGCATGTTGGGGGCCTTCTATAAAGTAAAGCGCACACAGGCTTTACTTTTTATAATACAGTCAAACCTCGGTTTTCATTTGCCCCAGTTTTCATACGCTTCGGTTTTCAACGTCTTTTTTGACTGAGATTTTGTCCCGGTTTTCATACATCGCTTCGGTTTTCAACGTCTTTTGACTGAGATTTTGTCCCGGTTCTCGTACATCGCCTCGGTTTTCGTAAAGTACAGTACTGTAAATACATACACCCTCGCGCTGCACACCATTCTGTATACACTGCCAGAACGCCTGCCCGGTCCCGGCAGCACTGCCCCCCGGACTCACCGATCGCCAGCGTGATGAGAAGCAAAAGCCAGCTGAGCACGTAAATGAAACACATCCTCGAGCCTGGTCAGAGTCAGAGAGGCAAGGATTGCGCAGAGAGGAAGGCCCCGATCTCGTCCACCGCCTGCCCGTTCTCTGGAGCGCCCCCTCAGGCTCGGAGGTAGCAGGGAAGAAAAGCTGTCAACGTAAGCAGGAGATGTTGCATGAATGTGGGAGGCAGTTCTTTCTCTTGCATGGTACGTCTGAAGCTATATCATTAAGATTTTCTGCCATTCTGAAGCATTGAGCAGATAATGTAAAGGTATTTTAATGGGCTGAATCCAATGTGATTCCGAAGAGAGCTGGGCACAGCAGCTTGTCAGGGGTGGCTAAGGCCAGATGTTAACATACTGTACTGTACAGTACTGAACTTAGCTTGCTTTCAGTGATGTTAAATGTTCATTTATCCATTTCATTAGTCATTTATATTTATTTCTCATTGTTTTCTGTATGTAAAAATATAGTTATTCTCTATAAAATGTATTTTTGTGAATATTTTTGGGTGTCTGGAACGGATTAATTGGATTTACATTATTTCTTATGGGAAATATTGCTTCAGTTTTCATACGTTTCGGTTTTAGTCAGACTTTTTCGAACGGATTAATCATGAAAACCGAGGTTTGACTGTATGGGCGAACGGACTTGCCTTAACCTAGGTGCCACGGTTAAGCGCCTGTGCCTAGATTGGCACATTGGCATGTGTAAGTTATAGTATTCTATAACTTATGTGCGTAGATGTAGGCCCTGCCTGTGCCCCGCCCAAGCTCTGCCCCGTGCACACCCCAATTGAATGTACGCCACGCCTGCATGTTCCTTCCTGTTCATATTTTTATAGAATCAGCCCATAGTGTCTTCGCAAAAATCAAGAGGTTTGGTGCAATAAAGAGTCTGAATATGAGATTATATATTTTCTCCCAGTTTAGACAGGAACATGGAATTTTATGTGGAATAAAAACAGAAAATACTCTGATGTTAAGTTGTTTGGTGTGCCAGACCCTCCTGGACTATGGCATTTACTGAGAGTCTTTTCTCTTGCTGTACTGTATATCTATGTCCTTCCAGCTTAGCCATTGCAGAGACCATTCTCGGCTAGGGTAGGGCCTGATTTCCTTCCTGAGCTGTCATAGGCTGTGGAGGTGGAGAGAGGTGTTCTGCTGCTCTCCCCTCCCCCCTCCCCAATCTTGCCCTGTCCTGGAATCCCTTCTTACTTTCCCCTCGGTCCCCAAGCAGTGACAGCAGCAGCAGCAAATGCAATTTAAGATTCAGCTTGGGTCCTGCAGGCTCTTACGTTCTAGATAGTCCCATTGGTGCACATTTCCCTTCTGCCACACTCACAAAAGGAGAGGTGGAGTGCCACAGCATCTGGGACCAGGCTGTTGAACAAGACAACAGCACAGGCCTGGGTAGAGGCATGAGAGTGACAGCATGGTAGCACTTCAGTGTCTATCAGAACTTGACAATGGAGGCATTTGCATACGTCATCTGTGCCGAAGTACAGGACGGAGCCAATGGGCATATGTCACAGCTCCCTCTGGAACCTGGTTGACACCATTGACCCTCAATCTGGCCAGTAGATGTCATCACTGAGGTTTCTTCCTCCCCGAAGCCATGAGCACTGTTTCCATGGCATTCCCAGTCCCGGTCATCCTTAGAAGCAGAGACATAGGCCAGGAATTGGGCCCAGGCCTCCTTTATGGCTGTGTGCAGCACTTTCCACTGAGGCATCAGATCATCCCTATCAACTCCTCCATTTTTGCAAAGAATCTAGCCTTGACGGCTATTGTAATTTGGGACTATAGATTGAGCATGCAGTAAGCGTTCAAGGAAACACTACTTAATGCTAGCATTCAGTTGATGGCTACGTTCTACATTAATGACATTACTATACTATAAATATTTATTTACTGTGATTTGAATTCATTTCTAATTCAAAACTGTCCTTGGAAATTGAGGTCCTTTGTTGTACTTGGCAGATGGTTGGAGTTTGTTTTCTTTTGGGTTAGTCTTTGAAGGCCTTGACCATTTTTATTTTACATCTGTGCATTGACCTCAGTGGCATAAGCAATGATTGTTTAAAAGAAAAATCCGACGGGCTTTTCAAATTGTATTAGTATAGATTTGATGTTTTATTATAAATCATAACATGCTATATTTAATGTTTGACATAATTGATTAACTGCAAAACATCCAAAAGATACCAACGCACTGAACAAAGAAAAATCTAAATTGTATAAAGGGAAACCAGAAAGAGGGACATAGACAGTCAGACAAACCTGAATTCAGTAACTAGACAGGGGAGGAAAAGCCAATAGGGACCAATAGTAGGAAATTAGCCAGAGTTTAAAACAAATACCAATTGTATAATTTCAGAAGATGCGTCAATGAATAATTTCCTTCACTATGCTTATTTTTTTTGTTTTTTGTATGATCTATATCTAGGGCATCTATTCCTAGTTTTTTATCAATTACAAATTTGGATGTTTATTTTCCAGCTAATTAGGTGTTTTTGAGGGTACAAAAAATCAGTGTTTATCAGTGTTTTGTGCCACAGTTACTATTGTTGGATAACCTTTCTGCATTGGTGTAGTTTGCCTTCTTACTTTGTGGGGGGGGGGGGAGGGCAAAGGGTAAGGAAGTCATACTGACAGCGGGGCCCCCTATGTGTGTGAAAATTGCTGTGCAAAGTAAGCGCAGTTATGTGCATCTGCATTTTCTGTGGGTATAATTTTTGCTGGAAAAGTATGCACAAAATTTTGAAAATGAGATCTATACGTGAACCTTTCCTTTGTGCCCCAACCAAAACACAGGCATGCTTCCTCTCAGTCTGGCTATGGGTACACATGTTGCGAGGGAACGCACGGACCTTTCACTGTATTAAGCAAGAGCAATTTTCAGCCCGCTGATCTACATGGGTAAAATATCTTTTACCTGTGCAAATCGTCCTCATGATTAGTAGGACGTAGGGTTTGCAGTGCCATCTGTATTGATTTGTAGTGGCAGCAAGAGAATTTCCTTAAGACATTTTAGATTTGAGTCGTCTTTCATGTTGAGCTGCCTAGTAATGTATCTATGAGGCTCTTTTAAGAGTCTAGAAAGCAGTGAGATTTTAACATTGCACCGCTTGTTCACACAAAAAATCCCATCAAATCGTTAAGTAGGAGCATTGTGTCTTGATGTTCCTGAACATTTGTGGTACGGTGAGGTTATGTGAAGTGTGTTCGGCAGCATGGAATTTCTGGAAAAGCTGCGAGCTTTTAGAAGTTTGCCCTAACAGTTAAGACAACTGGGTGCAATGCAGTAGGGGCACAGTTACCAGCTTCATAGCATTCGGGAGCAGCGGGTGTACAGAGGTCCCCAGAGGACTTGGTGCACTTGTGATTCCATCTGAGCACAGATGGAACAGAATCCTCCGGGTGGGTCATAGTCGGATTGGAGAGACAATGCATAGCTTGTTCCAAGTAGTAATAAGGCTGCCATCGCACACTGGCCTTAGATCCATTTTTCCTGCTAGCGTAGTGTACCAGGGCGAGCACTAAACAGTTCCTGGTGTCCACAGGCAGTCCTCAGATGTCCATGAGAAGCTCAGGTGCTTTATTTTGAGCTTCCTGCACATTGCAGCAGGAATCTGGGACGTTTTAGTAGTCCGTGCTGAGACACATTATATACCAGTGTGCAAACATTCGACCGTGGTGCTCTAAACAGCAGTCATTTTTTGCAATAATTAGCCAGTGAGTGACCAATTACTTTTCTCTTGGAATACCTAAGGGGGGGGAGGGTACATGGGATCTTTAAAAGGATTTTCAAAGGCCAACTCTGGTGACTTTCCCTTTGAAAATCAGTTTCCCATCTCAGTGGACCTGCAAAGACAGTAGCAGACTGAAAACTGGCCTCCTTCTGTATACATAAGTATTTTATTTTCAGGCAAAAATGATTGCATGATCTGTTCTTTCCGAAGTGGTGTCACATTAACAGGCAGGATTATTTTGTTGAAAATATTGGTGGTGGTCGGCACTGCTAAAGTATCTGACTGCCATGACCTAAACTAAAACTGGCTATTCAACACCGGAGCCTATTCAGCATGTGGCACTGAATATCTGGTTTTGCCAACGATCGGTCTTGCTATCCAGTTTGTGGGCATGTGCAGCCATTAACTGGCTAGTAAGATCCCCCTAATGTTAGAGCAGCCATTGACCTGTCATAATCTTACATTGTTTGGTAATATTGTTAACTGCTGAACCTCTAATATTACCGGATAGAGGCTGGAACTGTTTGCCTGGATTGTTCTGAAACTAACCACATGTTTCTAGGGTGGTCTGTGGGGATATTCAGCAGCTCTAAGTGATTAGTGCCACTGAATATCGGACAGGTCCTACAAACTGCATAAACCCTGCCGAATAGCAACCCCATTTATTTCCGATGTATTTATGATTGCATGTAATTGTACACTTTAAGATCAGCAGTCTGTGAATGTATTCCAGTAGTTTATTTAGGTGCATGTGCCGGTAGTGGACGATTGGGCCACAAAACTAGCATGGAGGTCAATGTCACCTTTAGAGGGCATGTACATCCATTCCCTTGCTACCGACACATTCCAATGTGTATCACTGCAGAAATCGTCATGCAGATGCACTTAATGTCACCCATTAAGATATCATTAACACCCTCACTAATGGCAACATTCGCTGTTAGATTGCAACCAAACTACCCGCGCTAACTACGATGCGCTGTCAACATCCATGTTCTGCCCACAATCCACCCAGTCCCTGCCCAATCACGCGCTATCCAGTTAGCATGGGATTTTTAGCACGGGACCGCATGCTACATTTTAGCACAGTGCTCTTACTGTACACTAAGCCTTATGCACACAGCATGGTGTAGTAAACATACCCCTCAATGCATTAGTTTATTCATCTTAGGGCATGTTTTCTAAAGAGCGCTAATGCTTACTGGGGGGTTTACTGTGTACCAAGCATGCTGCGGCAACTGTTGCCACACATTAAAAATGCCGCCTTGGTAAAATTCCCATGATAAGCATGGGCAGTGGCTGGGCGAGTCAGAGGCGGATTTTGGGCATTCACTGCAAAGTGTGGTTAGCAATAGTACACACTAATCGTACATTTTGCAGTTATCCTATGTGCACTTACCGATACCTCAAAGGGTGGTGGTAACTGTGCCTGCAATAATCATGAAAAATGGTTTAGCATGGGGGTGCCACTGGATCTGCGCTATCTGCATGGGATATGCCCCCATTTGTTAATATGGGTCTGATGATACCCACTCTATGTTTAGGAGCTTAACATGCAGTAAACTACCGCATTTTAGTAAACATGCCCCCTTGTGTAAAGCATTCTGAGTACTATCAAAATTTGACAAATTTGACTTCAACAGTTCAGGGTAGCTAAATGTTTTTTTTCCCACCTTTGTTGTTAAGAGATAGGACTGTACATAATGATTGTGGGTCAGCTGATGACCCAGTAGCAGGTTAAATTCCAAGACCCAGCTCCTGCAACTCCAGCCAATGGACTGGAGACAGTATATTATTTATTTTATTTATTTATTTTTATTTATTTAACAGTTGCTTATATACCGCTACCTTCCAAGGATCAGGTGCGGTTTACAGAAAACAGGTAAAGAAACAGTGTAACATATCTGTTTTTACATTAAACATCGCTTGAATTATGTACATCATAACTTTAACAATTAAACTTTAGAGAACTATGTACAATCAACGGGTGTTGAATTAAACAAAAAAGGTAGCCATTTACAAACATCGTAAACTGTGTATAATGGTCATATTTTCATGAGTCATTATGGAATTATTCTCAAAGTGTTATATATTATCCCTTTTCATTTTGGTATTGGGAATTCGCAAGTGAACCGTAGTGGGATCTAAACAAGTAAGTTTTTAATGTTTTACGTAGTTCTTTAAGATCAGTTAAGGCTCTTATTTCTTCAGGTAGGGAGTTCCAGAGTATAGGGGCTGCATGGGAAAACGCTTTTTTATTTGTTGTTGTTTTAGTCTTTGTGAACTCTTTTGGAATCCTTATTTTATTAGTGTTGCATCTTCTGTGAACAGTTTGGGGTGTGTCTTTAGTGAGGAGTTTGTTTAGTGTAGCTGGGGCAGAATTATTTAAAGCTTTGAAGGTGGTTATTATTAATTTATAGTTTATTCTGCATTGAATTGGGAGCCAGTGAAGTTTAGCTAAATGGGGTGATATGTGCTCAAATGGGTGTACCTTCATTATGGTTCTAGCTGCTGCATTTTGGGCTAGTTGGAGCCTTTTGATGTTTTGATTAGTTGTGCCTAGTAGAGTGAGGTTGGCAAAGTCGAAGTGCGGTGTAATAATGGCTTGTATTATGCTCAAGAAGTCATGCAGGTGGACCAGTGGGCGTAATTGTTTTAGGACTTTGAGCTTAAAGTATATTTTTTTTGTAGTGTTTCTTATGTGGGTGTTCATACTGAGGTGTGTGTCTAAGGTCACCCCTAGGTATTTTATTTCGTTTTTTATATTAATATCGTGTTTCTGAAGTGTGATGTGAGTAGGGGGAGTGTACGATTTGTTTTTTGTTACAATCAATATGTCAGTTTTGGAGTGGTTAATATGAAGGTTGTGGTCTTCTAGCCAAGTTGTTAATTCATTGAAACAGTCAGTTAAATTGTAGTGGAAGTGTAGGGATTGTGAATGGAATGTACATCATGATATCGTCTGCATATATGTGGTAGGGGATTTTGAATTTTTTAAAGATGTTGCAAATTGGTTGTATATAGATATTAAAAAGGAGAGCAGAGAGGGCAGATCCTTGAGGGAGGCCAATTTCCTGTTTGTATGTATTAGAGGTTTGGGTGCAGATCCTGACAGTTTGAGTTCTGTTAGATAGATATGAAGTGAACCATTTATGTACTGTTGAATTAGCACCTATTTGTCTGAGCCTGTTGAGCATCACAGTATGGTGTACACTGTCAAATGCTGCGGATATGTCAAGGAAAAGAAGTAAGAATGCTTTTCTAGGACTATCAATTCCTCTTACAAGGGTGTCAAGGAGTACTGTTAAGAGTGTATCTACTCCATGACCGGGGCGAAAGCCATATTGCTGGTCATCGAGGGGAGCTGAGGTGCCAATGTGTTCCTGTGTTTGAGTTTGAACTACTTTTTCTATGAGTTTAGCCATGAAAGGTATACTTGAAATAGGTCTGTAAGAATTCGGTGATGTTTTGTCCAGGGTATTGTTTTTTAGTATTGGGCGAATTTGTGCATGTTTTAGGATGGGTGGAAGGTATCCTTGACTTAATGAGAGATTAATTAAAGGTAGAATGAAGGGGGATAATGTTGGAAGGGTATTCGTTCACTATCTATATTAACAATATAGATAGTGAAAGAAAAAGACCAGTTGGCCCAAATCTTCTACTCTGCATTGCTAAAGATATACTCTAGCTGTCTGCCATAGAAGCTTGATATTGTGGCTTACCAAGTCTTCCTCTTTAGTTCTGTACTATCCTGGGCACATGAATATATAGTAACATACAGTGCTAAACTGATGGCAGTAAAGACCAAAATGGTTTATCCATTCTGCCCTGTTTAGATTCGTCTTCCCGGAGTGCATAGAAAATTTCCAAATGCATTATAATACCCGCTCGCCTCTTGCCCATTCTTTTACCTGACCTCTCTCAACCCTCTTCTCATTTCTGTTCCAAGCATGAACCGAGTGATGCTTTCGGGAGACAATTGTACCATTGCTGTTTGGAGCTAATTGCTAGTCTGAAGTGGTACTCGAGAAGGCATGGGAAGTAAATTACATGGAGCAGAAGTTACAATCCTCAATAGCAGATGCACAGACATATTAGAGAAGACGAGTTCAAGTCTGAAAGAATAACTCTATATGGATAAGTTGTCCATACAAAGTTATGCTGGCGTTTTCAGTGCTTTGACTTGAATGCATAGGTCTGCTAAAAGCCGTGTATAGATATACAGATAAATTATCTGGGTATCTTTATTAGATTGCTAGACCATTGAATATCGTCTCTAGGCTTTTTATAAATTGGCAATCTTCCGCATGTGCAGTCTGCAAATCCATATGTTTATGTGAGCTGAGTTGTTCTAGGGGTGGGGTTAGCATTTATGCACCTACTTTTTAAAACATTCACACATGTATTTAACATTTTTTTTTAGTGCCATCAAGTCAGTGTTAACTCATAGGGGCTTGTTTACAAAGCCGCGGTAGCGGTTTGCGTTCGTAATCGGAGCCGCGATCGCGAACCACTACCGCGGCTTTGTAAACAAGCCCCATAGTGACCCAGCTACCTCTGGGTTTTCTTGGCAATAAGAGGGTAAAGTGACTTGTGCAAGGTCACAAGGAGTACTAGTGGGAATTGAATCCTTGACCTTTTGGGTACTAGGCAGTTGCTCTAACCACTAGGCTATGCCTCCACTCTGTAGTTAGCATACAAGAAATCAAATTTTAAAAAAGAAATCAAAATCCAGAAATCCATATGATCCAGAACATTTGTATATGCCAGAGAGCAAGTGTATATACAAGTCCATTTCCCTGGGGTATTTCAAAGTGGCAATATACACGTTCTGTTGCTTTAGAGGTTTGCCAGTGCCCACCCTTTCTCCGGATAAAAGCAGATGCAGGGAAGAACGACATGCTTGAGATGGGGTTAGGCAAGAGAGAGCAGTAACACAGATAACTCTGTATTTGCTTCTAAAATTGCCTTCTTTATGATTTGCCTCTCTCTTTTTTCTCTACAAAGCAGTTAGATGATATTCAAAAGATTTTGGGTTGGGATTATTACAATTTTTGATGAATACCCCATCCCAGCATCCAAGCCTCTTTGTCTCCCTCCCAAAAACCTTGATAACCTGGAGCATCTAGTTGCAAAAAATGCAGAAAGAGATGAATGACATTAGAATGTAAAGACTGTGAAAATGGCTTACAGATGAACAGCAAGTATCATAGCCAATAAGCAGTTCAAATTTTCGTGACATAAATCTTATAGCAGACCCCTGGGAAAAGACCTTGAGTGGAAAAAAAGAGGGGCTTTTGATACATTGGCTGTAACTGTGAAACCCTATGCTTGGTTTTGACAGAAAAGACAAGTGCTGGCGGGTTCCTTGCACTGTGCTGGGCTCATTGAGAGTTATTCTAAGACTACAACATGCGATCGAGTTACTCAATGATATTTTATAGGGGCTTTAAAAAAAATGAACCAGCCATCTGACAGCTTGTGACAGCTTACAGCACATTCCAGACAAGTGAAGAGTGCTCATGACCCTGGTAACAGCCAGCCTCAAGGCTGATGGTAAATGCTAACAGACTTCAGGAAAGCACAAACACTTTGCTCAACAAAAGATCTTTTAAAGTGACTTCTGCTGAGGGCCTGACCTATGCTCTTCTAGAGTGTCCCATTAGGGATTTTTTTTCAGTTTGTCACATGTTGGTATTTCTCTCTTTTGTTTTCCAGTCTCTCTTTCTTTCTGGAGTCCTCATCAGGCATTAATGTTGGTTGCGCTCTTTTTCTTTATCTGCCTGTTGACCAGAGCTGGTGCAATTGTATTAGGCAAGCCGTCTACCTTGTGCCTCTGCTTTCCTGCCTCCTCTTCTTCTCCCAATCCGATCTGACCTTTGCTTCATGTCCCCCTCCTATCCCCAGTGCAACGGGAGAAGTGACGCTTCAGTTTTCAGCAGACAACAGGAGAACCAGGGCTGAATACAGTGTCTGCTTCCTGCAAGGAGTTGGATCAGTCTTATAAGCCACGAGATTTGTGCAGCTCATGCTGTGAGGCTGGTCTTGCTCTATGCAGGAGTGGACATTGTAATAAGTGCTGCTTTCCTGCCTCTTGCCACTGAGGAAGACTGGCGGCATCCGAGCCACGGGGGAGGATGCTGTGTTTGCCCAGAGGGAAAGGAGCACTGTAACAGTGGCAGCCTTAGGAGGAGGACAGCAGGAACGGTTACCCAGAGGATAAAGTCTCTCCATAAATGTGCTGTTCTAGGCGATTGCCTAGTCTGCCTGATGGCCAAGCTGACCCTGCTGTTGACTCCAGGCTAGAAAGCAGCATCTCGGAACAAACAGGCAAGGACCAAGGAGGCAATTTCCAAATTTTTCACCCTGGGGAATAATTTGTGGGTACTTCTAAGTCAGGTCTTTGCAGCTGCTTTCAAAGTGGAAGTACTCTGCAGCCATCGTACGTTTAAAATTTGTTATCTTTATTTTCTATATAATATACCTCCATGCATTAAAATTGAAAGTATGGGCAGCTTTAAAAATTGATGCAAAGTTTGGAGGTAAAAAGTACCCATGGATTTTTCCCCAACACAGATAATTTGAAAGTTGCCCCTGTAATACTAAAGTCCAGAAAACAAAAAAGATTAGCTGCTATTTGGTTTGCTATGCATGCTGTTGAGTCAGTGCTGACTCCTGGTGAGCCAGCAGCCCTTGGGTTTCTTGACCAGAAGTAGATTGTAGGCCTTACTTCCTAGGCCAGTGATGGCTAACCTTTTTGAGCCCGAGTGCCCAAACTGCCGCACAAAACCAAAGAATTTCCTCAAAGTGCCAGCACGTCAATTAAAGCCCCATTTGCATAAGGTGCTTCATTTGCATAAATATTTGCATAATGTTACCATACACTAACTTTTAGTAAACATGCCTCTTAATGAGTATATGGATAAAGAAAGACTAAAAGGTTTCTACATTACTATAATCCAGTACCAACCGCCAGGCACATTAGGAACTACTACAAACGCTGCCCATTTAGAACCCATAGCAAACCCGCCGTATCCTAACAGCACTACCAGGACTCACAAAGCACCATACTCTACCTAGCAAAAGGCAACACTGCAAATATTAAACCAATACATCTCAGAGAACAACAATACATGACCTACTGGGGAAAGAACAAGTGGCAATGTCAAATAGGAATTATATAAACAGAATACCTCAGCTCAGTTACACATGCAGAACAGACCATCACCAAACAAGGAATCACAATTTAGAAACAGGAAGACAATAATTAAACTGGGAACCCCAAAAGCCAAACTTGGAATATACAACAACACTGTAGAAATAAAACTATATATTAATTTTCTCTTGTACTAAACAAAGCGCAAAAATTAATGATGCACATTTCCCAGAGCTGACATATTCCAGTTAATAAATTCAAAATAAAGAGATATTTTTCTACCTTTTGTGCATTTTTTTTCAGTTGCAATTGTTCCAGCCACTTTCTTCTGGTTTCTTCGTGTCTTCTGCTAACTCTCCATCTGCTGTCCATTTGTCCTTTCTTCTGTCTTCTTGTTTTTTTTTCCATTCTCTCTCTACATCTGCTTTAACATACTAATCTTTCTCCTTTGGCTCTTTCCTCATTCCTATTTCATCTACTCAAAATTTACCCCTCCATCCTCAATCCCCACTTACTCTCCCAATACCCGGCCAATTGTAGATTTTTTATCCCTCCCACACAAAATATTTTTCCCCTCTCCATTTTACTCTCCCAGCCCCATCCCATTCTAATCCTCCCCCAACACCAGCTCCCTTCTAGTTCCAGCCTCACCCAGCATCCATTCCCTTCTAGTACCTGCATCAGCCCATTTCCAGTCCTAGCAGCCCCCCAACCCAATACCAGTCCTATCCCCCCCTCATCAACCCACTTCCAGTCCTAACCCCCCATCACCCCATTTTCAGTTTAAGCCCCCCCCTATAACCCATTACCAGTCCTAACCCCCCACTTCCAGTCAGCCCCCCATAGCCCATTGCCAGTCCTAACCCCCCCATCAGCCCACAGTCCATTACCAGTCCTAACCCCATCAGCCCACCTCAAGTCCTAACCCCTCCCCATCAGCCCATTTCTTGTCCCAGCCCCCCCATAGCCCATTATCAGTCCTAAACCCCCCCATAGCCCATTACCAGTCCTAACCCCATCAGACCACCTCCAGTGTTAACCCCCCATCAGCCCAGTTCCAGTCCTAACCCCACCCAACAGCCCACCTCAAGTCCTGACCCCTCCCCATCAGCCCATTAGCAGTCCTAACCCCCCCCTAGCCCATTAGCAGTCCTAACCCCCCCTCTCTAGCCCATTAGCAGTCCTAACCCCCATCACCCCATTTCCAGACAGCCCCCATCAGCCCACAGCCCATTAGCATTCCTAACCCCCCCTAGCCCATTAGCAGTCCTAACCCCCCCTCCTAGCCCATTAGCAGTCCTAACCCCCCCTCCTAGCCCATTAGCAGTCCTAACCCCCCCCAGCCCATTAGCAGTCCTAACCCCCCCCTAGCCCATTAGCAGTCCTAACCCCCCCCCTCCTAGCCCATTAGCAGTCCTAACCCCCCCCAGCCCATTAGCAGTCCTAACCCCCCAGCCCATTAGCAGTCCTAACCCCCCCCTAGCCCATTAGCCAGTCCTAACCCCCCCCCATAGCCCATTACCAGTCCTAACCCCCCATCACCCCATTTCCAGACAGCCCCCATCAGCCCACAGCCCATTAGCAGTCCTAACCCCCCCTAGCCCATTAGCAGTCCTAACCCCCCCCTCCTAGCCCATTAGCAGTCCTAACCCCCCCCCAGCCCATTACCAGTTCTATCCCCCCCAACAGCCCACAGCCCATTACCAGTCCTAACCCCCATCACCCCATTTCCAGACATCCCCCATCAGCCCACAGCCCATTAGCAGTCCTAACCCCCCCTCTCCCATTAGCAGTCCTATCCCCGCCCCTCCTAGCCATTTATCTTTCCTTACCCCCCCCCTCCTAGCCCATTAGCAGTCCAAACCCCCCCCCAGCCCATTAGCAGTCCTAACCCCCCCCCCCCCGGCAAATTTAAAAACAGAAAAAGCGGGCTCTGGCTGCTGCCGCGGACGCGGCAGCATGCAGTGTCCCGCGGGGCCCCCTCCGCCCGCTAAGCCCCTCTGCAAGGGCTTTCAGATTCGCGAGGGAGACAGCGTCTCCCTCGCGTCTCTGTTAAGCCCGCAGGGGCTAATGGGAAATTTCCCATCAGTCCCTCGCGTCTAAAGGGGCTGATGGGAAATTTCCCATTAACCCCTGCGGGCTTAACAGAGACGCGAGGGAGACGCTGTCTCCCTCGCGAATCTGAAAGCCCTTGCAGAGGGGCTTAGCGGGCGGAGGGGGCCCCGCGGGACACTGCATGCTGCCGCGTCCGCGGCAGCAGCCAGAGCCCGCTTTTTCTTTTTTTGCGGACCTTCACGCGTGCCAGCTGCAAGGCCTTCGCGTGCCACAGCTGGCACGCGTGCCATAGGTTCGCCATCGCTGTCCTAGGCAATGGAAGGTAAAATGACTTGCCGAAGGCTACAAGAAGTGCCTGTAGGAATTGAACCCTGGTCTCTTGGTCACCAAGCTGCTGCTCTAATCATGCTTTTGGTTGCAAGGGAGAGGAAAGTTCACCTATCTCTCCCTTGTTATCGAAAGCACGATATTGGAGCACGTCCTCCCACATACAGCCCTGAGTTGCTTAGCGGGATTGTTGGTTGATGCATACATACTTCCATAACATATGCAACCTTGTCTACCTAAAAATAGAGGCTTTCCGGGAAGAAGACAGGAGAAATTTCATGGCTATGGATTAGATGTACACATGTACTTTACATTTTCATCTGACACAGGCTAAGGCATCTAACATTACACTCCTATTGCACTTTTTCCAAATGTATGACAGTGCAATTTATTCACAGAATACAGTTTTCAAACTCAGTATTTGTGGGTACTTTGTATTTAAACATTGCTTTGCATATAAATTTGCACTTCTGCAATTGGCCATATTGCATATCCAAGTTGACAGGATTTCCGGGAAGCTAACTGGGCAGCGGCGGTATTCGGCTTCTGCAGCGAACGTTAAACCAGCCTTTACCATGCCTGACTTTCACCATGTGTTGGAAAGTAGGCAGTGGCTCAATATCGCTGCTGGGTGCAGCCCTGGAACACCCCTGGAACATCCTTTTTCAGTGGCGCTAACATGGTTAGTGCCGCCGAATATCCCGCTGAGCGGCATTTACACAGTTTGCAAGTTACCCGGTACCGGGAGTGAGATTTTAAGCCAGTCCTGGATTTCTGACAAGCGCATTCTGATGCATTCTGAGACCTGCTACACTGATTCCAATGGGTCAATTCAGGGACTATAAATATCATACTGCATTGCAAAGCCGATTTGAAACCAGAACTGGCCAAAACGTCTCACTCCTGGAACTGGGTAACTTGGCAATTCTGCTAACTTGTGTTGCAGTTATGTGCCAAAGTTACACTACAGGGCCAGTGTTCAGTCATGGTGGCGACTGGTATAGGTTAAACTCTGGCTGTTGCATTTATGTCGGTACATATATACAGTGCTGCTATTTGTATAGGTAGCATTGCTGAATCTCCAGGAACAAGCAGGAATGAGTCTTCACATATGGGTATCGTCGGTACCGACGGAGCCTGCGCGGGAACGCTCCCCAGCGTCCAAAAGGAAAGCTTTTGGGAGCATCCCACAGCGCCTGCGCGCTGCCTTCCCGCCTTTCCCAACCGCTTCTCTCCAGTTCTTCTTTTCCGCGGAGCCAGCAGGTCGTGTTCCTGTCACCGCTGAAGAATTTCTTTATTTTATTTTATTTCTTTGGTCGCGCGTCTGCCTTCTCAGCGCTGGACCGGTACCGCCGGTCTTTTCTTTCTTTATTCTAAAAAACAAAACAAAAAAAAAACTACTGTTTTTCCTCACTTCAGTGCATTTTCTTCTTGGCCTTAGGCCTAGAACATTTTTCCTCATGGAAAAGCCCACTTCTGGTTTTAAAAAATGCACGAAGTGCAGCGGCACTATTTCTGTCACTGACACCCATGAATGGTGTCTAAAATGTTTAGGTCCTGACCATTCCATTGCGGATTGTGAGTCCTGCTCCATGATGTCTAAAAGAGGTCTACAGAATCGAGCAGCTAAGCTCAGTACCCTGTTTCCCTCGGATGTGGCTTCGGTTGCATCGACATCTTCCAGGGCTTCTTCTTCCGCACACGAATCTCAGGTAACCAAACTTAAATCCAGCCGGTCCTCGAAGGGTAGATCTCCCTCCAAGTATCGAGATGCCTCCGGGCTTGCCCTCGAGGAATCCGCACCGGCAAAATTACCCCGGTGGGAGGCTCTGGCTTCCAAAGCTTTATCTATGGGGTCACAGGTTGACATCAATGGCTCGGCCTCGACCGATCACCTGTTGCCATGTTCTGGGGTACCGATGGTTCCCACTGGTACCGACATCCAGACATTGGTTGCGTCAATGGATCAGAATATCCTGACCATGCAGCGTGCCATAACGGCATTCATACAAGCTGCGACGCCTTCGGTACTGCAACAAACTCCGTTGCCGGTACCGACTCCGGCACCGGTACCGACATCGGTTCCGGTGCTGGTACCGATTGCATCGACATCCGCTTCAGGGTCGACTGCAGCGGTACACTGTTCAGTGATGCCCATCGGTACCGATCCGGTACCGATCACTCCCGATGTCGATACCACCCGGTATGCGTATCGGGCCTTGCAGGAGCATCCAGACAGGCGATACTTCGATTCCTCTGAAGACTCTGATGAGTCAGAGGTTTCCGTCGAAGCATCGGTAATTCATCCTCAGGAGCCCTCTTCTCCAAAAAGGAGAATGTCTCCTCCAGAGGACTTGTCTTTTCAAGACTTCATTAGGGAAGTGGCCAGGGGTCTTTCCATCTCAGTGGCCTCTGAGACAGAGCCTAGAGCAAAAAAAATTAGATATTTTACAATATCCTAAGGCTCCTAAAGAGGCAGCCACTTTACCAATACATGAGATTCTTTATGATCACATGTTGGGCATATGGGAGACTCCTCTCACCACTTCCCCTCATTCTCGCAGGTTGGACACCATGTATCGTGTTCCTCCTTGTCCTGGCTTTCATAAGACTCAGCTCCCTCACCACTCCATTGTGGTGGAGTCTGCTATGAAGAAAACAAAGAGTACAAAAAGGCACTCTTCTGCTCCTCCAGGTAGAAAATGCAGACCCTTAGATGCCTTTGGCAGGAGAATTTTCCAGGCCAGTATGCTTGTTGCCAGAATCAACTCCTATAGTCTCTATATGGGGATGTTTCTAAAAGAGGTTACAGATCACCTGCAAACTTTATCTCCTTTTATTGCAGAAGATAAAAGGGAAGAGTTCCTCACCTGGCTCAAACATGTCCAGGATATTTCCAAGTTTTCCAACCGTGCAGCCTTTGACTCTTTTGAAGGTGCCAGCAGAGCCTCGGCCATTGCCATAGGTGCACGCAGAGTTGCTTGGTTACAAGCTTCTGATTTGGAACCTTGGGTTCAAGATGGACTAGGAAACCTTCCTTGTACAGGTGAAAACCTGTTTGGCAAAGATTGGCAAGCAAAGGCCACCCAAATGGATGCTGAGAATTCTGCTTTAGATAGACTTTCAAAGTCTACTTCTGCTCCTTTTAAGAAAAGGTTGTTCAAAAAAGGCTTTTTTCCCAAAAAAGGGAAATATTATTCTGCTTATGGTCAGCAGTCATCTACTGCAGGTCGTTTTGCTACAAAGAGACAGCAACAACCCAAACAGGCCAAGCCTAAGGCTGCTACGGCCCAACAGCCTCAGCCTCCTCAGGGCCTTTGACTTACAACTAGAGAGCTTAGCTTTTCTGGCTCTAGAACATCCAGAGCCTCTCACCATTCCAGGAAGGTTGGCTTACTTTGCTCCCAGATGGGAACAGATCACAGCAGAGCAATGGACCCTCTCCATCATAAGGGAGGGGTACAAGCTTCATTTCTTAAACCTTCCTCCTCACACCATGGTGTGGTTCAATTCTCAGACATCTCTCCTCGACCTTCTGGGTCAAGAGATTACTACCCTTCTTGCCCAAGGGGCAATAGAAGAAGTACCCCTTCTACAACAGGGCTCAGGGTTCTACTCCCCCTACTTTCTTATCCCAAAGAAAACAGGGGGCTACAGACCCATATTAGATCTCAGAGAATTGAACAAGTTTCTATGCAAGGAGAAATTCAAGATGATTTTTCTCGGTACTCTCCTTCCATACCTTCAGAGTCAGGATTGGCTTTGCTCTCTAGATCTCAAGGATGCGTACACCCATGTCCTCATCCATCCAACACACAGAAGGTTCCTTCGGTTCCTTTATCAAGGAAAGCACTACCAATACAGAGTGCTTCCTTTTGGTCTGGCCTCTGCACCAAGGGTGTTCACAAAATGCATGGCAGTAGTAGCAGCATTTCTACGCACTCTAGGAATATTCATATTCCCATATCTGGACGACTGGCTCATTCGAGCTCCATCCCAGTCAGAGGCCCAGACTTCTCTAACCTGCACAAGGCATATCCTTCAGTATCTGGGACTTGTAATAAACATTCCAAAATCCCATCTCACCCCTACTCAGTCTAGAGTTCATAGGGGCCTTGTTGGATACCACAACTGCAAGGGCCTATCTTCCCCAGGCCCGTTGCCTACGCTTGGTGCAGTTAGCCTCACAAATTCAGTTAAAATCCCATTTAACTGCTCGAGAGATGTTACAACTGTTAGGCCACATGGCATCCACTGTGCATGTGGTTCCTTACGCTCGCCTTCACATGAGGGCAGCTCAGTGGACTCTCTCCACCCAATGGACCCAGGCATCAGGTTGCCTGTCAGACAAAATAGCAACCTCCAGTCGCCTCTTTTGGTCCCTCCAGTGGTGGAAGTCCCCTCAAAATCTGTTGCTGGGGTTCCCCTTTCAACAGGTGTTACCCCAAGCAACACTTACAACAGATGCCTCTCCAAGAGGTTGGGGAGCTCATCTTCAAGATCTCTCCACTCAAGGCATCTGGTCTCTACAGGAGACATCTCTACATATCAACCTCTTAGAGCTCAGAGCAATTTTTCTAGCTCTCAGAGTCTTCCACACCCTGCTCAGCTACAAGACAGTCCTCATCCACACGGACAACCAGGTATCCATGTTCTACGTGAACAAGCAGGGTGGAACTGGCTCTCTGTCGCTTTGCAACGAAGCTCTGAGATTGTGGGCCTTCGCCAGAGAGCATCAGATTCATCTCATGGCAGTGTATCTTCCAGGGGTTCAAAACTCTTGGGCAGACAGACTCAGTCGAGTTCTGCTTCCACACGAATGGTCCCTCCATGGGGACCAAATAGCCAGGATCATTCGAATTTGGGGAATTCCAGACATAGACTTGTTTGCAAGTCCGTGGAATACCAAACTTCCCCAATTCTGTTCCAGAATTCCGTGTCAGGGAGTTCAGGCCAGGGATGCCTTCCTCCTTCATTGGGGGCAAGACTTCCTCTGTGCCTTTCCACCCATTCCCCTAATTCCCAAGACACTCTTCAAACTTCAGAGAGACAAGGGGTCTATGATCCTCATAGCACCACATTGGCCACGCCAAGTGTGGTACCCTCTACTTCTGCATCTCTCCCAAGCTCCCTCCCTGGACTTGGGATCTGCTCCATACCTCCTGTCCCAGGAGGAAGGAACGTTGTGGCACCCAAATCCCCAGTCTCTTCACCTCAGAGCCTGGTTGCTGAAGGCCTAGACCTTCAGGATTTGCATCTTTCTCAGCAAGTGAGGAATATCCTTCATGCTTCCAGAAAGCCTTCCACTAGACGTTCCTATGCTTTTAAATGGAAAAGGTTTACCATTTGGTGTGCAGAGAAGGGTCTTAACCCTCTTGCAATACCTCTGAATTCTTTATTAGAGTATTTGCTGCATTTATCCCATGCAGGCCTTAAAATGAATTCAGTAAGAGTCCATTTGAGTGCTATTGCAGCATCCCTTAAACCTCTCAATGGACAGCCTATTTCCTCTCATCCTCTTATAGCAAGATTCATGAGAGGCCTTCTTTTGACTAAACCTCCCATCAGACCACTTCCAGTGGCATGGGACTTGAATCTGGTTCTTGGCCAGCTTATGCAGCCACCTTTTGAACCCTTAGCCACTACCTCCTTGAAATTTCTTTCCTGGAAGGTTATTTTTCTCATTGCAGTCACTTCAGCTCTCCGCATCAGTGAGCTGCAAGCCTTGGTGGCTAATCCTCCTTATACAAGGTTCCATCATGACAAGGTAGTCCTCAGGACTAATCCACACTTTATGCCTAAAGTGGTCTCACCTTTTCATCTGAACCAGGAGGTTTATTTACCTGTCTTTTTTCCAGGACCTCATGCTTCAAGTGCAGAGAAGAATCTTCATACTCTGGATTGTAAAAGAGCTCTTGCTTTTTACTTACAAAGGCACAGCAACATAGAAAGTCCTCTCAACTCTTTGTTGCTTTTGATCCTTCTCATTTAGGACTTCCAGTCTCTAAGAGAACTCTGTCCAATTGGATTGCTCAGTGTATTTCTTTCGCCTACCAGAGTAAGAACCTTTCTCTGGAGGGCCATGTCACAGCTCACAATGTGAGGGCCATGGCAGCCTCTATGGCTCATCTAAATTCTGTGTCCATCGACCAGATCTGTCGAGCGGCCACCTGGGCCTCGGTTCATACCTTCACAGCCCATTACTGCTTGGTCAAGGACTCCCGCTGGGATGCCTTGTTTGGTCAGGCTGTTCTCAAACACCTGTTCCATACCTAACCAACTCCTACCCTCCATCTCTGACTGGATGCCTGAGATTCATGGGTGGAGGTAGAGCCCTTCCCAGGGACTCACAACCTGAGTGATCTCCCAGGCATCTCTAGCTGGGGAGTCCCCATATGTGAAGACTCATTCCTGCTTGTTCCTGGAGATAGCACAGTTACTTACCTGTAACAGGTGATCTCTGGGAACAGCAGGAATAAGTCTTCACAACCCACCCACCTCCACTAGGAGTTGTATCTCTCTTTCTTTCCTTTCCTCACTCTCTCTTTGTCTCAGCTTTAAAACTCGAACTGGAGAGAGGCGGTTAGGAAAGGCGGGAAGGCAGCGTGCAGGCGCTGTGGGATGCTCCCAAAAGCTTTCCTTTTGGACGCTGGGGAGCGTTCCCACGCAGGCTCCGTCGGTACCGATACCCATATGTGAAGACTTATTCCTGCTGTTCCCAGAGATCACCTGTTACAGGTAAGTAACTGTGCTATATACTGTATGGATAGTGTAGTCACCATGCTGCACTCTTTATTTAGTTTAGGGCTGCTATTAAGCAGGTCTAAACTCATTGTGTAACTTATCTGGATAGCGGCTAAATGTTGCCATTATTGGAATATTTATTTTGCCCTTCCTCGCCCTGCCCTTTCTCTGCCCCCTGTTTATATGGGTTGTTTAGTGATTTAAGTTTTTTTGTAAATACAAGTTATATATTCACCGGCAGCTGATGAACGCATAACTTGTTTTGAATATCGGCTGTAAGTTTTGCTAGAAAGTATTCACATACTTTCCCTTAGAAAAATTATCCCATGGAAAGCATGCTTATTTTTGGCCTAGCTATATGTGGTTGCTCATTTGGTCAGTGGGTTGAAAATTGCCACTAACTGGATGAGAAGTTGCATTGCCCTTACCTCACCCATGGAGCGCCCCGACACTATCTGGATAGTGCCGCAGCAATTAGAGCCAATGTTCAGTAGCACTATACGGATAGGGCCACTGAATATTGGGCGCAGTGATATTCAAAAGTCTCCCTAAATAGATAAGACTTCAAAAATCTATTTAGGGAGGTTTCTGTATGGTGTATTAGGGGAGGGAATGTCTGCTGATTTGGAAAGGGATTGGATTTTTGTCTTATGTTATATTGTCTGTGATTTGATGTTATTTAATGAATTTTTGGTTGGCATCCACTGTGGTTTTATTGCTAGGCGGATCATAAATTTTAATAAATAAATAAACAAGACGTTTTTTATTTATCAGGCTTAATGCTCCACTAGATACAGTCAAGTGAAAACCATCTGCGGATTACAAATAAGAACACATAGGCCACTGTGGCAAACAAATTGAACATAAAATAAGCAAGGCTTGGCTGGGCCATTTGATCTTTATGCGCTGTCATAAACTCTAGGGTCGATATTCACAGGCCTGCCAAATACTTAAATGCTGCTCACTGGAATATTTAGAGGCACTAACACAGTACTGCTGTCTATGCCCGGTTTGTGCCACTGCTCATCCCGATGCTAGCTGGGTAGCAACAGAGCATTCCGGAGCGGAATATGGGCAGCCCCCAAGGATAATCGGTTTACTCAGTAGTCGATAATCGGTTATCCTTAACCGGGTAAACTTAGGCCAAAAAAAAAGCTGGCCTAACCTTACTCGGTTAAGGATAACCAGTTATCGACTGAGTATCACAGATAACTGGCTAACTAAATTGCTAACCGAGAAACTTGGATTCAATGCTGGTAGCAAGATATATCCTCAGCATTGAATATTCGGGCTTGAGTTAAAAAAACAATGGCTAGCTGCTTGAAAAGCATTGGCCGCCACCATTGAATATCGACCACCTATGTTTCCATGTGAAATAAAAGTTCTGAGATGAAATGCAGTCTAGATGAAGCCTAATGGGGATTCAAGTAGAGTTTGTCATTCATGACAGATTACGCAGGAAATATTAGCACTTTATCTGTCTTTTAGTGTTTGAGGCCTTCATTTCAGTGTATAGTGTCTGAAGATCTCAAATATATTTTAGTGGACTAAAAACTGCATTCTGGCCTCCTCAATGCTAGTAGTAGTGCACCAACATGGGAAATATCAGTGTCATTTCCTATCATTTTTAATATGAAACTAACAAAGATGGTCAGATTCTGTTTAACATCTTTGTTAGTGATATTGCAGAAGAACTCTCAGGTAAGGTTTGCTTGTTTGCAGATGATACCAAAATCTGCAATAGAGTAGACACACAGGAAGGAGTCGATAACTTGAGGAGGAATCTAGCTACGCTTGAAGAATGGTCTAGAATTTGGCAACTGGAATTTAATGCTAAAAAAATGCAGGGTCATGCATTTAGGCTGCAAAAATCCAAAGGCGCTATACAGTGTAGGGGGTGAGGTACTTCTGTCCACGAAAGAAGAGCAGGAACTTGGCGTAATTGTGTCTGACGATCTTAAAGTAACTAAACAGAAAAGGTGACTGTGAAAGCCAGAAGGATGCTTGGATGTATAGGGAGAGGAATGGCCAGCAGAAAAAACAAGGTGATAATGCCTCTGTATAAGTCTCTGGTGTGACCTCATTTGGAGTATTGTGTGTAATTCTGGAGGCTGCACCTTCAAAAGGATATAAACAGGCTGGAGTCAGTGCGGAGGGTGGCTAGTAAAATGGTTAGAGGTCTTCATTATGAAGCATATGAGGACAGACTTAAAGATCTTAAGATGTATACTTTAGAAGAAAGGTGGGATAGGGGAGATATGATAGAGACCTTTAATACCTTCATGGCATAAAAGCACAGGTCTCTTTCAATTGAAGGCAAGCTTTGCTATAAGGGGACATAGGATGAAAGTGAAAGGGGATAGACAGGAGTAATATGTGGAAATATTTCTTTACGGAAAGAGTGGTAGATGCGTGGAATAGTCTCCCTTTGGAGGTGGTAGACATGAGGATAGTATCTGCATTCAAAAAAGCATGGGACAAACACAGAGGATCTCTAAAGGTAAAAAGGGGACTATTGTAGTTGATATGGAAGGCAGACTAAATAGGCCATGTGATCTTTTTTTGTCATCATGTTTCTATGCTTCTGTGAAATGACAGGAAACCCCCGAAATTTCAGCGTTTTCTTATGGCACTAATAGTGTGCACTTGACATTGATCCCTGAAATGAAAACATAAAAAACATCAAACAAAATGAAAAATCCCATAAAAAACATGGGTCAACTGAACAAAATTAAAATTTTCAGTCTGCATACCCCTATTAGGAACTAACAAAAGTAGTACTTAAGAGATTCAATCATCTTGTTTCTTGCTATACGACTATATATTTCCAACCATATACCACTCATTACCATAAGATCCCAAATCTCACAATACTTTATTTTCTTGTTCCAGGTCGAAATGAGTTGATAGCTCGATATATTAAACTTCGGACAGGGAAAACACGTACTAGAAAACAGGTAGGTGAAACACTTATGTTAGTCATTTGAATCTGCAGTATTAAAGGTTTGGAGTTTGGCCAATTGTTAATAAGGCTAAATGGCACTCTCTGTGATCCTTGGATGGGGGGGGTTCGCTCTCTATGACATGGCTTCCTTCCCAAGATGCAACCACACAGGAAGTTTGCTTGCTGCCATTGCAGGGACTGATGCAGCAATGTGTTGCCATAGGCAGCCATCCTTCTTGATCCCCCCCCTCCACCCAAGGGGTTGCCTAGGGTGGCAGCTTATGTTTTTTTGGTGGGGAGGGGGTGGCAACGAGCAGAGCATTCAAAGCTAAACAGTAGATTCTGACAGTCAGGGGGGCATAAGGCTCAGGTTTGCCTAAGGTGTGAACACCTTGAACCAACTCTGAGACCGGCCGTGCCCCTCCTTTCTGATGGCCTTGAAGTGTGGTCACAGGGCTAAATTAATCATCTCTCTTGGAAAGTGGTTGGTGTATGGCTAAGCTATTCTATTTACTTAGGGCCCAATATTCATCTGGGTAGGGCTAAGCGCTGTGGCCATTTAGCCCTGCCCGCCAACCCCAAACATCGGATATTCACTTCCATGGCAACAGAAGTGACTATCTGGGTCTGGCCACACTTCCCGGAAGCCACCGAGGCTAACCGTTCAGCATCGATACTGGATGCTGCATGGGTTAACCTCGGCACCTATAAGATAGGCCAGGGGTTTCCTCGCCTATCTTATAGGTGCTGAGCACTAACCACGCAGCTGCATGGTTAGCGCCAGTCCCCACCTCCGCTCTGCTCTGGAATGCCCCGGCACACTCCGACGCTAGCTGGCTAGCATCAGGGTGCATAGGGGACTTAGTCGGGGATATTCAACGGCACTACCTGTGTATGTGCTGTTGAATATCCAGGTAGCAGGCAGGCTGTTAACCATGTAAATGCCTTTTGAATATTGGGCCCTTAGAATTAAAGGGCCCGATATTGAGTTAGGAGGGCTACGTACCCCTTCGGTGCATAGCCCTCCCCACGATCTCTAACTGCGGATATTTAATGCTGGGTCATATGAAGCCCTGGTATTGAATGTCTGGGATCACCGCACTGCCTCTTAGCTGCAGTCGATAACCAGGCAGCAGCGATATCGCATGCTGCCCGGTTAGCTCCTGCGCTTAAAGATAGGCAAGTTTTTAGGCGCAGGTCGCTAACCGGTCAGCATGCAATATTTCTGCTGCCCGGTTATTGATTGTCACCGCCTGCACTCCTCCCCGGAACACCCCAGACATGCTCTGATGCTAAGCGGTTTGCATGTGGGCATGCAAGAAAGAAGAGGGGATATTCATATCCCAGATAACAGCATTTACACAGTTTACAGGGCTGTAAACCGTGTAAATGCCTTTCAAATATCGGGCCCTAAATGTTTATATGCCACTCTGGGCTGTTTTTGAAAGGGCAGGGTATCAAGTAGAAATGAATAAATATTAGCCCTCTCTTGCATACCCACATGAGCATTTCCATATAAAATAGCTTCATGTTAATATTAATCATTCAAAAAACACTTATCTGGATAACTCCAGTGCTGTGTATGTGTATCCGGATCATGGCGCTGAATATATGTATTTTATTTAAACACTGACCATAGAGTTTAAGTATCGCCCATAAGTGGCTGACCTGGTGGTCCTGTGCCAGTTATGTGTGGTGCCATGTAGATGACCCAGATTCAGTTTGCAGATGTCTCTCAAGCTTCTTAGATTAGGAGAAGCTAAAACTACTGTAGAGACAGCGTCCACAGTCCCTGCAGAGGAAGGAGGTCCTAGCCTACTGGCTGACTTAGATGTGCACTTGCACCAACTACTGAAGACAACTGTAGGTTTGTGCTTTCAGCCAGAGAATTATTTCTGCTGAGCTAGATGGGTGGAAGGAAGGGAGAGAGTCAAAAGGAATAAAATAGAAGTTCTATACAGAACGGATGGAGCCTATGGGGTATGTTTACTAAAACCCCGTTAGGTGCGCGCCGCGCTAGTGTGCGGGATGCCATATAAGGAGTGGGCGTTTCAGTCAGAAAAAAGCAAACCGGGATTAATCATGCGCTAATGTGCGCTGTGCGCTCATGTGCGCCGCGCACATTAGCGCATGAGAAACTTGCGCGGGAAGCATAAGTGGTGCGCTGATGTGCAAGCACAAGCACAGAGCCACAGTACAATGGTTAAGACACTGACCGATGATGCAGGGATCATGGGTTCAATCCCCCACTGTGTCCAATGAAGAAGGCTGGCTGAGGCATTACCTGTTATAGGTAATATTGCAGTCTGAGGCATATTAATTTTATTTTAATTACTGCTACTAGCAAACGCACTCTGAAAGCACTGTAACATAAGGCGCCCCATAAGGTACCCCAGAGGGCACATTTTAAAGTGCACTGTCCGCCAAGGCACCCTAGAATGTTGCTTATAGGGCGCTTTATAGGGTACCATATGAGGCACCGCAAGGTCACAGCACTGTTTTTGATGGCAGCACTGTGCAGTTTAACGAATGAAAATCATAAGTAGGTGCACTGACATGCAAGGAGGAGCAGCAGTGTAGCACAATGGTTAAGACACTGACCAATAATGCAGGAGTCATGGGTTCAATCCCCCACTGTGCCTAATGAAGAAGGCTGGCTGAGGCATTTCCTGTTATAGGTAATATTGCTTTAGGAGGCATTTTATTTTTATTTTAATTAGTGCTGCCAGCAAACACACTCTCAAAGTATTGTAACATAAGGTGCTGCATAAGGCGCCTCATAAGGTACCCCAGAGGGCACATTTTAAAGTGCACTGTCTGCCACGGCACCCTACAATGTTGCTGAAAGGGTGGCCTATAGGGCACCATATAGGGTGCCCTATGAGGCACAGCAAGGTCATAGCACTGTGTTTGATGGCAGCACTGTGCATTTAAACGCATGGAAATCTGAAGTAGGTGCGCTGACATGCAAGGAAGAACTGTAGTGTAGCACAATGGTTAAGGCACTGACTGCTGCTACAGGGGTCATGAGTTTGATCCCCAGTGTGCCTAATATGTAAGGCTGGCTGAGGCATCAGCTTTGACATGTATGTATTGTTTCCTGCAGCACTTTATTTGTATTTTATTAATTGCTGCCAGCAAACACGCCCTCACGTGCCGTAACTGAAGGTGCCGCATAGGGCACCCTATAAGGCACTCCATAGGGCACATTATAAAGTGCACTGTCCGCCACGGCACCCTATAATGTCCCCTATAGGGCAATCCTATAAGTCGCTCCACAGGATAACGTATAGTGCACCTTATATGGACGGTAACCATAAGGTGCCCTATAGGGCGCCCTATAAAGCGCCCTCTGAGGCACCTTATGGGTACAGTACGCTGAGGGTGTTTTTGCTGGCAGCAATAATGTACATCAAAAGAAGATAATGCTTTGGGCAGTTCTATCAAATAACCCCACTGTGGGTTTGAACCCATGACCTTTGGCTCTACAGGCAGTGAAGTAACCAGTGGGCTACAGCTCTATAGCTGCTAGCAAGCCCCTGGCTGGCTGCAGAGGGACTGCACGTCACCAAACAGACAGTCTGCTGTGGTCACCAGGATAGCGTTAGCCCACCTGCACATGCACATGCAAATCAGCTGTCTACAGATGAACACAAGATGGGGTATGCACCCCCACAGCACCTCGGCCTGGTAGGGGGAACTGACCATGTGTGTTACTGGCACAGAGTAGCTACACACCGTCACATTGTGCGGGTACTGTGCTCACCCTGAGTGTGCGGTGGGGCGCCCAGCACCAGGTCCACAGCACCTTCCATGGCAGAAATAGGCCATGCTGCAGGTCCCCAGCGGTGCTAATGTGTGAGATAGGTAGTTTCTGCAGACACACCTTGGATATATCTGTATGTCTCAGTCAGGTGTAGCCCCTATGGACCCCTAGGAGGATTATGTACCACCACCCTCCTCCAGAGCTGAGGGTGGTAAACAGGGTCTCCCATCAACAGATCCCCATTCTACCTCCCTGCAATGGTGGCAGTAGAGGGAACCATCAACCCCAGTCCTGCTGGGGAACAGACACCCTACAGGGCAGTCAATGCAGCTCTGTACACATCCATAACGCAATAGCAGACAGACATTAGGCCTGGATATGCTAAGCTGCACCCCACCACTATCTGATATTCTCCTGCAGCAAGCCTTCAGCCGCTGCACCCTGCAAGGCGCTCCATCAAGACACATACCAGCTGCAAACAGTCTGCTAGCTAGTCCATAGTGCATGTTCCTGGTGGAAATGCATGCACCCAGAACTGGGATGTCAGCATACACAACAAGCAGATAAGTCAGTGACTGGGCCCCAAAAGGAAACCCATAAATATCACATGAGATAAATACTATATAGCACTATGGGGGTGCCTAGCCATGCTGTGGTCACTGCACAGTCAGGGTGAGAGTGATCTCCCAGCAGGACCTTGGACGAGCTCCTTGGGGCGAGCGAGGAGGCGGTCAAGGGGTAAGAGCTGTTTCTTTCATGCCTTGGCAATTTGTGCTGTGACTTAGTTTGTTTCTTTGGTTTTCTCTCCTGCCTTTTTGCGAAGGCGTTCCTAGATCCACATCTCCTCTTATGTCAGCTATCCCGGTCTCTTGGGGTTGGCAACCGGCACCCATTTTTACGGCCCCCCCGGTCCGCTAGCGCGCTGTATCGATAACCTGGTCTATTGCACTACCACCTCGACGTCGGTCTCTCCTTCCTCTAGACCTCTCATCTTACCGGCTTCCCTGGTGACCCTTAACCTAGTACTCCTAAACTGCCGCTCTCTTAAATCCAAGTCTCTCTTAGTTCGAGACCTCATTGGCCAGCACGTGCTTGATCTCTGCTTTCTTACCGAGACCTGGCTCAAGGACGGTGACCACCCTATCCTCTCTAGTTCCCTCCCTCCCGATTTTACAGCACTTTTTTGTTCTCGGCGGGGCAGATGTGGAGGCGGGGTGGCCCTTCTTCATCGTGCCTCCATTAATATCGAGGAAGTTCCATCACCGGTACCGCTTCCCCCAGAATCTCTTTTCTTAAGGCTTTCTTCCCCCTCCCCCCCTCTAATTCCTCCTTCTCTACTTTCCCCCCTCTCTCATGACCTCCCGATGGGAGGCAGCCCTCCAGGCTATTTCTGATCTTGTGCTCCATTTTCCTAACCTTATTTTGTTAGGTGATTTCAACGTCCATATTGACAATCCCACTAGATCAAAGGATCAGGCCTTTGCTAACTTCCTGAAGGATGTTCCCTTGCATCAACATGTGGTTGATCCGACTCATATGGCAGGTCACACCCTGGATTTGATCCTGTCACCTTTGTCACTACAGCCTGTGATCTTGCCCCCCTTCACCTTTAGCGTCCCATGGTCAGATCATTTCTGTGTTTTTTCGTCAATTTCTTTCCCCCAGGCAGGAATTGGCCCCCCAGCCCCCCCCCCACTCCTTCCCTCCGTCGCAACTTGTCTCCGGAAACACTTCAGGCGTTTCCTCCAGCTCCCACAATTTTCCCCACTGATTTTGCTACTCGCTCTATTGATGACCAGGCTGCTCTCTGGGATTCCCTCTTATCTAACTCCCTCGATGGCCTGGTGCCTCTTCGTCCTGTTTCCGGGACCGCTAGGGCACCTTCCTCACCCTGGTATCACCCTGCTCTACGCATTTTGCGCTCTCAGTTACGTCAAGCCCAACGTCATTGGGCTCGACATCCTTCACCAGAGCTCCATCTTCGTTTCAAACACTTATCATCTGAATATTGTTCAGCTATACAGTCTGCCAGACTCACCTTCTATTCTGCTCAGATCTCGGCAGCAGCTAGCTCTTCACGTCAGCTTTTTAACATCCTGCGGAAGCTGTCGTCCACCAATGCTAGGAACCCGCAGGCCACTTCTGCCCCGGACCCTCAGTCCCTTGCCACCTTCTTTTCCGATAAGGTACTAACCTTACGCTCCTCTTTCTCCACTCCTCCCCCTCTTTCCCCTTCCCCCTCTCCCTCTGCTATGACCTCTGCTCTCCCCCGATCTCTTTATCTGCTCACTCACCACCCACTTCTGTCTCCAGTGACCTTGTCTTCACTCATACCTGTTCATCCTTCCGTCCTGTCCTCTCAGCGGAGTTGCTAATGTTTTTATCTAATTCTACGAGAACCACTTGCATCCTGGATCCCATCCCTTCTCGGTGGCTCTCTGAGCCCTCTTTACAATTAGTCCCGGTCATTACTACCATCATTAACTCTAGCTTTTCTTCTGGCCACTTTCCGACATCTTGGAAATCTGCAATCCTACACCCTTTACTGAAACAACCTTCTCTAGATCCATCCATCCTCTCTCATTGGCGCCCGGTATCCAACCTTCCATTTCTTGCTAAGCTCCTAGAATGTTGCGCTTTCGATCAATTGAGTTCCCACGTTGAATCCACCAATTCACTCCACCCACGTCTGCTGGTTTCCGCCGAGGGCATAGCACCAAAACTGTCCTTCTTGCATTACTAAATGAATTACATGTCTCTCACGATCGTGGTGATATCACTCTCCTTGTATCACTTGATCTGTCCGCAGCGTTTGATCTGATCGACCACCGTACACTCCTGTCCCGGCTTTCCGACATTGGTCTCCGAGGTACTGTCTGGCGTTGGTTTCGTTCCTTCCTCTCCTCTCGCTCTTTTTCTGTGTATGTTAATGGTCAGTCCTCACCTGTCCTTCCTCTCACTTGTGGTGTCCCGCAAGGCTCTGTGCTTTCCCCTCTATTGTTCAATACTTTCCTTGCTCCTTTGCCCTTGATCATTCAGCAATATCCGGTTTCATTTTACTTATATGCAGATGACATTGTTCTCCTTTTCCATACCTCACCCTTATCCCCTGATATTTCTCAGCTGAATCTCTGTCTTTCTCACATTGCTTCTTGGCTATCAGAGAAGTTTCTTCACCTCAATCCAGCGAAGTCCTCAGCAATGTGGGTTTCCTTGAGTGGTTCATGTCCCACTCTTGCTCCCTCCATCGGAACAACCAGCATTCCCCTTACATCCTCTTTTCGCTACTTGGGCGTTCTTTTGGATCCCTCTCTGACCTTTCACGAGCACATTTCCATGATCTCCCGCCGCTCCTTTGCTGCTTTACGACAAATTAGGGCCGTCCGATCTGTATTACCCTCCAGTTCCCTAGTCACCCTTGTCATTGCTCTTGTCATCAGCAGACTGGATTATTGCAATGTTTATTTGGCCAACCTCCCCAAATACTGCCTTCAAAGACTGCAACGCATCCAGAACACCGCAGCTCGCCTCATCACCTTTTCTAGTCGATTTGACCATATTACCCCCATCCTCCTTCGTTTGCATTGGCTTCCTCTTCATTACCGCTTCCACTATAAATTTCTGATTCTACTTCACCGGGCCATTTACACCTGTACTCCTCTTTATTTAGCAGACTGCATTTCACTATACTCTCCCCATCGTCAACTCCGCTCAATTCATACCAACCGTCTATCCCTTCTTCGCCCTCCCAAGCCCGTTTAGAACAGACACGGCATTCTGCTTGGTTCTTCCTCGGACCATTGTTATGGAATATGCTGCCTACTTCTCTTTGGTTAGAATCATCTTACCCCCAGTTCAAGTCGTTGCTTAAGACTTATTTATTCCAGAAAGCTTTTGACCTCCCCCCTGAAGCCCCCCCCTGACTGTCCTTTGTTTTTGTCTGGTGTCCCGTGAATCGTCCTTGTCTGTCTTCCTTCTGTCCTTATGGTTTATTATGATTTGGCATTAATGTGTGATGTGTTTGCCCTTTTCTGTACCCTTCTTTCTTATCTATTTTTGGCGTTCCGTTTCCTGGTTTGCAGTGTTTAATCAGTTTTTATTGTACACCGCTTAATGCTTCTGCCATAGCGGTATATCAAATACTGAATAAAGATAAAGATAAAGGACATGCTGAGGCCACCCTGTCTGTGTAGGTGGTGGCCGGGCAATACAATGTCCCAGCCAGTGCCCTATGCCCTGTGCAGATGCATCCTGGCCAAGCCACCCTGTCCGGGGTATACCCATGGTACCTTGCTCCTCATTATGCACATTGGCAGGCCAATACTGGCAACACTGTTGGCAGTGTGGGCTGTGGAGGGTGTTTGCAGCCACCACACACTGGACAGACAGACAAACACTCCCACACCTATGCCAGCATTGTGCTACTATAGAGGAGCTTAGCAGCCCTGGCCACCACACCAGTCCTGGGCACAGTGCAGGCATGGATATGGTATGCAATACTGTTGGGGGTCACTCGCCAGGGTGGTAAACACTGTCAGAGACCAGACCTGCAGCACACTCCACAGACATCAGAAAGGTTGTTATTATGGAGCTCAATCAGCAAACTGTGCTTAACGTAGGAATTGCTATCTGCCAGTAATCATAGCAAACGTTTGATAGCTGTGTACCGTATACCCAGGTGTAGGGTGGCATTGCTAAGGTATGCAGGCAATGGCTAATGGAGCCTGTGGGTGTAGGTGTGTCTGCCCCTGTTGGCTGCTGCTTTACGGCAGAGGTTCCCAACTCCAGTCCTGGTGTGCCAAACACTGTTCGGGTTTTCATGCTGTCCCTCATGAATATGCATGAGATACATCTGCATACCATGGGGGTGGTGCATAGATATGCAGCACAGACATCTTTATTAGAGGCAGCATGGAACCAGAATGGTGTTTGGCCCTCCAGGACTGCATTTGGGAGACTCTGCTCTAGGTAATGCGCCTGTTTATGGTGTCTTTGCTCTGTAGGGTAAAATGTAGGTGTTTTGGGCATGTTTAAGTCATCTGGCAAGCCACTTAACCCTCCATAGCCCATGTTCCCTGTAAAATAGTTATCTCCAAGTTATAATGCCCTGTTCAATGTAATTTCAGTTTGTTCAATGTAAACCGCACTGATGCAGAATAGCCCGGTATATAAGAGAATGTAAATAAATAAATAAAAATAAATCTGCAATAAACATTCTGTCTGTATTAGCACGTTCTAGTAGTGGGTAAAATATGGGGACTGGGTTGGCAGGTACCATAGCTGGGACTTGAACCTGTGACCTTCTGCCTCTAAACACACTGGTTGTGTGCACTGCACCACTGTGTTGCCACAGAGACAGTGCATTCCCTGATGATACCATGACTGTTTGTCAGACAGAGCCTGTCTGTTGCAGTGCATTGCACCCACCTACACAGGGCTAGGCCATTGCCTGCTCTGGGCAGCTGCCACTGCCCCCTCCAACACCAGTACCCCTCCGCCACCATGCTGACATGGCCTTATATTGGAGACAGCATAAAACCTGAATGATTTGTGGCCCTCCAGGCCTGCATTTGGGGGACTCTGGTCTAGGTAATGCGCATGTTTCTGGTGTCTGTGCTCGGTGGGGTAAAATATAGGCGTATTAACCATGCGTATGCTCTCTGCAAAAAAGGTTTGTCCTTACTATCACGGTTTAGTAGCGGGTAAAATATGGGGACTGGATTGGCAGTAGCCCCAGCTGGGACTTGAACTTGTGACCTTTTGCTCATGAACACATTGGCTGTGTTCACCGCACCACACTGCACTCACAGAGACAGTGCAGTCCCTGGAGATACCATGGTTGTTTGTCAGACAGAGCCTGTCTGTTGCAGTGCATGGCACCCACCTACATAGGGCTAGGCCATTGTCTGCTCTGGGCAGCTGCCACTGCCCCCCTCCACCTCCAGTACCCCTGTGCCACCATGCTGACATGGCCTTCTGCTGGTGGTGCTGGTGGTATGCAGTCTCAGGCCATCCTGTGTGCGGGTAGGCGGCTGCCTATGGTGCGGGTTCTGGGGTAGGGGTGCCTGCATATCTGTCCGCATGTCCCCCAATCACTGCCTGCCAATGTTCTGTGCCCTTGGGGGTACTTGCTGGGTACTATCCCCTGTGACACTGTGATAAACACTCTCGTGCCCATGTTGGGCCCTCATCAGTTGCTGTCTGGCTGCTGTTCAGTTTCAGCATTCCTAAGTGCCATCTAGGCATCTGCCTAGTCCGCACTGTGCCCCAGCTGCACCACAGCATGTGCCGCCTGCAGTCCTCTGTATCCCCTTTCCCAGCATCTGTCCAGTTGCCCATTCCGACCTGCCCGTCCTGCTGTTGTGGAACATGTGCATGCCATAGGTAACCTGTCCAATGGAGAGGGAAACCCTGATCAGTGCTATTTCACTGTGGGATCATTCACCTTTTATGGGGACGGAGCGTAGGCCCTTCCAAAATTCATATTTATTTTTTGGGGCTTTCTTGGGAGTGTTTTTTGATGTTTCCCATTACTATCACTATTGCCCAGCTTGATTATAATTTTTTTTTATTTTGTTGGGGTCGTTTTTAATGTTTATGTGCACTTTTGTACCATGCACATGTATCACACTTATCACTGTTTTGTAGGTTTCCCTGGTTTTGCTGTACATTGCTGACAGAAATGGTTTCTCTTTCCTTTAAATCGGCTCTACTGCGAGGTTTTCACTCGCGGTATTATTTGCCTTGAATTTCAGCCCCGCTAGTGTGCGGGGAGCCTCTCCCCTCCCACTCTCCACCCATTGACCCCTTCTCTCCGCCCCTGGGGAGCCTTCCTCCGCCCTCCGGGAGCCTTTCCATGCCTCTATCGCACATTAGCGTGCCGCGCACATGAGCGTGCACTTTAGTGCGCCGCGCACCTGTGTGGGGCACATTTGTGCCCCGTAACGCGACATTAGCATGCGCCGCGCACATTAGCGCAGTTTAGTAAACATACCCCTATGTTCCTGAACGCATGCGCAGTTGAATGCGTGCATCACTATGTATCCCGAAAAATAGTCCTGTGTCTGAGTACTCTCAGCCCTCTTTGAGGGGTAGTTACTAAACTGTGGTAAAATGTCACCTTTTAATACAGCTTAATTCACCGTGGAGGTTGCAAAACTGCGGTCTCTCAGTACTGCAGGTTTAGGCAAGCGCATCCTTTATCCCCCAACCCGCATCACTCACTGAAAGGAAAATGTAATCATCCCTCCTCACACCCGCTGAAAAAATCTGGCCTCTCCCTGATAGTCCAAGTCAGCTTCTTATATTTCATTATCTCTGCCACTCTCTCATTTCTGTTGCCAAGCTGTCACCATCTTTTCATGGTAGTTTGATGTACTTTGTGTGTCTGCGGATTCGGGTGAGAGATGAGGCGCAGAGACCGTTGATGGCTTACTGTGTTAATAAACTGCTGTATTTTGTCCTCTATGATGATGTTATTCAAATAGTTCATGTATATTATCAGTAGTAACTCCCGTGGTAAATTAATAATGGCACTCGTAATCAACCTTGCAAACTTTGTTATTCACAGAAAAAAAGCACCCCTGGTGCAGTTTTTCCTCTTTGCTAATACATGGCCTGATGATCCCGGGAATCATCTTAAAGGGGCTGGAGGTAATGTAATTCCTGTACCCACCCCTTGATCCCCCCAGCAAAGATTCCCCATCAGAGCCTGCTCCAAAGACAACACAATGGCCCCAAAGCACACCATCCTGGGCCCCTCTTCCTTCTGGATGAGACCCAACACCCTCTTCCCCATCCCCGTCCTTTCCCCTGTTATCCTCCCTGAATCCCCCTGGAATAGACTCCCATCCTTCAAAGATAACCCCAGATCTCCCTGCTGTCTAGCAGTGGAGAGAAGAAGCAGTCCCCAGTGGCTCCATCCCAAAGGCTGCTAGCATCACAATGGCTCTGGTTGGCCACTAGGTCCAATTCTTTTAAGAGTTCATCATTTCCCCATGAATAACATAGCTTGCAAAGTTTAGCACAAGCTGCTCTATTTGAGGTGCTTTGCATGCTTTACATCTCATTATGTAACATGCATTAGGGTAAATTAACATATGTTGTGGTAACATGATTTTGTCTTTTAATGTACATTTATTTGGCAAATATTGTGCATTAATCCCTTCATGCACATTAGTAACTAACCCATTTTTCATTTTTTGAAAATTTAGTGTGGATCCAGTTTAAAGCTAGAAAATTATTAGGTGACAGAATTACATGCTTGTATTTATGGAAAATATAGATTCCTCTAAAATTAGCCCTTTCAAGAGTTTTGTAGACACTCTCACTTGTCCAGCAGATTTGGTATGGATTGAATGGAAAGCCAAAATTTATTAGGTGACTAAGTTGCCAAAAGGCTTTCAGGCGATGCAATTGTATGCATGTATTCATGAGATACATTGATCCTCACCAGTAATACCTCTGTTATGATCTTCGTGCACCGTCTGACATGTGACACACTGGTGTGGATCTGATTCAAAACAAAAATGTCATTAGAGGATGACAGTTGTGCACCTGTTTTTATATAATACGTGGCTTCAGAAAAAACTGCTCATATTTGGCTTTTTTTAGCTGCCCTGCCATGTCCTGAAAATTTGGTGTTGACATTGTTAGGGCGGATGTCCCTTCAGAAAGTAGGCTAAAAATGAAGAGTTTGGATAGCTGTGAATGAAGGCTCCATAGGTGCAGGGTGAGAGGATACGGTAAGGAGGAGGAGATAGAGAGTATCCAGGAGAAACAGCTAGATTAGACGTGAATAGGGGAATATGCTGCAGGAAGAAAGCGTAGTAGAAGTGATGTGGGGAGAGTGCAAGATCGAGATTTTATTTATTTGTATTCAGCTCACGTCTTTCCAGTCGTAATTCAAGGTGAGTTACAGGTATAGTAGAATTCCGCTGAGGTAATGGAGGGTTAAATGACTTATGAAAGGCCACGAGGAGAGGCAGTGGAATTTGAACCCAGGCTTTCCCGGTTCCTATTCAAAATGAAGCAGACTCTGTTCGCTGGTAAAACGATAGGCAGAAATCACCGGGGATCTAATCCTAAAGCAGCTTTAAGCAAAACAATGGCTAACGATGATTTTTCTTTGGTGGATGTTTATGAAAATAAGATGGAGTTTGATCATTTCATAAGGAAATAAGATAAGTGGTGAAAGAAAGCTTTTGATACCATTTTAAATATAATTATTAGATTATTTTGAACGTACTTATTGGATACACTTCGGACTCTGGAGGCTTTTAGACTGATGATTGTAAGCTTACAGTCCTTTGAGCATAAGAGTGCAATTTTAGGCTGTTATAATTTACAGCCAGGGAAGCATCAGCAACTTAGACTGTTTCTGTTGAGGTCTTTTCCTCTTAATGAGGATGCATTATAAGAAGATGTTGCTGTTATAAAAAATATATATATTTATGGAAGTTTAGGTAATGCAGATAATGTTGGTGAAATAAAATAGCAAATATTGTCATTTTCTTGTTTCTCTGCAACTTTATGACTTTTCTACATTGTTTTGCGCTTTTTCCACTGGAAATTGCTGGCTAGTTTATGGTTTTACTTTGGGTTTGTTTTGTAAACTTCCTGTTATATGTGTTAACTCAGATTTGTCATCCTAAAGCTACCAGGGTAGGTATGGAGTCTGCGATTCCCTCAGCTGTAAGTACTCGCAAATCAGGTCTTAAGCCCTATGGCAAAGGATTCCATGGGCGTTCTGAAAGAAATAGATTTATAAATTTCTACTACTTGTTTCTGGCTTGGTAATGATTATTCTGTTGAAGGCTGTTTTACTCAACTATTTTCCCTCTTTATTCGCTTTCCCCAGGTGATCTGGGTGATCCAGGGTCACCATGAGGACTGGAGGAGCCCTTAACTTCTGTCACTTTTGTAATGAAAGTTGCATTCTTCCTTCAACACTCCCGAGCTCCTTCAACACTCCCGAGCTGGCCCCACTGGGCAGCATGCTCAAATCCAAGAGGCATGTTTATTAAAAAGCAGGAGCTTAATGCATGTTCAGTCCCCCAAATTAGCCTGGAATTGGCACTGGATCTACTCTGAAAAACTGAGGCATACCCAGTTTGTCTTCATGTAGCTAGCACAATTTCCATGCCACCCCTATGGTAAGTCGTTTGATGCAATTAACGTAGGTGCACTTAACGCCACTCAGTGACATAGTGGTAAGTGCACCCATGCCAAGTGAATGTTGCCAGTTAACATGCATTAGAGATGCTCGCCCTAACCGCAGTGTGCACACTCTGTCCCAAACTGCCCAGTCTCCGCCCCATCCTGCGCTAAGCGATTAGTGCAGGATCATTAGCGCAGCTGCATTTTTGGCACACGGTGACGGTTACCGGTGTGCCCTAAATCCTGTGTTACCCATTAGCACACTATAGTAAATATGACCCCAAGTCATCTGTGCCACAAAGATTAAGTCACTGGGGCTGGGCCACTCTGCTTTTTACCTCCTCTCTTGGGCTAATGGAAGAGAAGGAAGGCCAGTAGAGTACTTGGATATCTTTGGAGGTATGTGTGTTACAAATGAGACATTTCGAAGAATGATAACCTAACCTTTATTGGACTAATAAAAACTGTGTTCCTTAGTGCATGTATATTAGTATTGCTATAAAACTTATGATGTTACGCCAATTAAAGATTTCACAGCCTCCAAACTACTAATGGTCTCCCAGGGACCAATACAGCAGCAAATATTTTAAGCCATAAAATAGATCATGACAGATAATAATCTTTATCATTACTGTCTCTATTATCAGCAGGTGTGTTTTCTGAGAACTAAGGCAAGCTTGCTTGCTCTGGAGGAATAGGTAGTGATATAAAAAATGCTCTTTTAGATTGTACCAGGTATTTTACTGAAATATCTTCTCTTGCCAGAGACAAAGGAGCCCATGCATATAGCTGGAGCTGATAAACTGCCTCTTTTACAGTACATCTTGCAGCTGTTATTACCTGAGGGATGTTGAGACTTTTATTAATTGTTTTTGCATTGCTGCACTTTTGATGGCTGGGGGGTCGGTAACCTCTGTCACTGGTGACATCAGATGTTGGAGCCAAGCCTTGAGTTGATACACCAATGTGCCTGTAGTGTGCTGATGAAAGGGGCACACCACTTCCTGCCACCAGTGTGAGACCTTTAGTTAGGGTGTGGTGGTATAGTTGTTTGTTCTGAGTTGGTTGGCAATTCTATTTTGTTGGGTATCTATATTTTCTCCGGGAACAAGCAGGAAGTCAGTCCTCACATATGGGTGATGTCGGGGCCGACAGAGCCCGCGTGGAAGCATCTCCCCAGCTTTCAGAGAAAGCCTTTGGGAGATGCACCATGGATGCATGGTTCCTTTCCCATCCAAGGGTGTCATCTTGCCTCAGTCTTCTTTTGCCGAGTCCACTGGACATCTGTCCTGTTTTTCTGGAAAAAGTGTTTCTTTTTTGCCTTAAAAATTTTCCTTTCCAGTACGCTTAGCGGTTCCTCTTCCTACCCCCGAGCCAGATCACACCAGGGTCACTCCGTGGTTTGTTTTCTTGTTTTTTCTCAAGATGTCCTTTGACTGGCGTTTCGCATCCCTCTTTGGCCGGTAGGCCTCGTACTCTTGCCCAGGTTCAAAGACCCGTTTTTCTCCATGGCCTTCAGTGGCTTCAAAAAATGTGATCGATGCAGTAAGATGATATCCCTCACTGACCCACATGACTGCTGTCTCTGTTGCCTTGGGTTGGACCACGACAACTTGGGCTGCGACCTTTGCAAGTCCATGTCTGCAAAGGCCATCAAGAGCCACCAGCTGCAGCAGGAGAAGTTGTTCCATAGATTTGACTGCACCGGAGTCCCTGGCGACACCACATTCCAGGGCCCCCTCTGAAACCTCGGTGCCCCATGATGCCCAGGCTGCCTCGGAGTTCCACAGCTTTGGCTTCTCCGTGGGGATCTTCCCAGAGGTAGAATGCAAGAAGAGCTTGAAGCCCTCGAAGGATGGGTCTAGAAATGTGGGTAAATCCCACACCAGGTCCTGTAGTCCCTAGTGTGAGTCTGAGGGGCCGGAGCGCAAGCGGCCTCACAAGCTGCCCCAGAAGGAGTCGTCAGCATTGGGTGACCGGCCTTGGACCCCTGAGGCCATCCTGGTCAAGGACTCCCCTTTTGACAGAACCAACGCCGGGCCCGAAGCCATCGGTGCCCACATCGAAAGCTCTGGATCTATCTGGCATGGAGACCAGAACTATCCTTCTGGCACAGCAGCAAGCGCTGATGTCTGATTCCTCTGGTTCATCTGCCCTGATGACCAGACCCTCGACCTTGGTTGTCGAGCCGATCCTTGAGCACCAACCACATCGAGAGACCCATCAACATCAGACAAGGTCCCTGTCCCATTCCTCGGGACACTGGTCCTCTCCAGCGAGTGAGCGCGACTCAGACTGCAGGTCCCCCAGGGGTCGCAGGCCTTTGGACTCGGCACCCAACCAAGGGAGCTGCGGAGCCTTGGATTCTTCCTCTGACTTTGAGTCAGTCTGGGAGATTGAGGACGAGGAGTCCCTGGACACTTGGCGACACTGAGATGTGCCCTTGGACCTGTCTCAACTGGTGTCTCGGTGTTGTTCCCTGCCCGAGGATTTTGCCTTCCTTGACTTTGTGCGGGATATAGCAAAGGCACTTGCGTTCGAGAATGAGGCAAAGGAGGACCCCCGTATGGAGGAACTTGAGATCCTCCAGTACAAGGCCCCTCCGAAGGAGGCCCTCACAGTACCGGACCCTCTGATCCTTGAGCACTTCCTTCTCCATATCTGCTACCCTCTGCTACCCTTTCTTCCTTTCCTGTGATCTCTGAAGAGGAAACTGCACACCTTCTTTCTTCCTCCAAACTCACCACCTGCTCCTCTGATCCTATCCCCACTCGTCTAATAAGCCCCATCTCCTCCACTGTTGTCCCTTCCATCTCTCATATTTTCAACCTATCGCTCTCCACTGCAACTGTCCCTGCAGCCTTCAAGCATGCAGTGGTCACACCTCTCCTCAAGAAACCCTTATGTGATCCCACCTGTCCTTCTAATTATCGACCCATCTCCCTCCTTCCCTTCATTTCTAAACTACTTGAACATGCAGTTCACCGCCACTGCCTCAACTTCCTCTCCTCTCATGCCCTCCTGGATCCTTTACAGTCTGGCTTTCGTCCTTTACACTCTACTGAAACGGCTCTTGCCAAAGTCTCCAGTGACTTGTTCCTGGCAAAATCCAAAGGCCTTTACTCTGTCCTCATCCTTCTTGACCTCTCTGCTGCTTTTGACACTGTTGACCACAGCCTTCTCCTCGATGCCCTGTCCTCGCTTGGTTTTAAGGGCTCTGTCCCACTTGGGACAGGTGGAATAGGTACTGGAGAACCAGCTGCACTGAGCAGGAGAATGGGTTCGCCTGCCTTTCAGCGCACCACATCCTGGTTCTCCTCCTATCTTTCCCATTGCTTTTTCAGTGTGTGTTCTGGTGGCTCCTCCTCCTCTGCTATCCCGCTCCCAGTTGGTGTACCCCAAGGATCTGTCTTGGGTCTGCTCCTTTTCTCTCTCTCTATACCCAGTCCCTTGGTGCGCTTATCTCTTCCCATGGCTTTCAGTACCATCATTATGCTGATGACTCCCAGATCTACCTCTCTACGCCTGAAATCTCTCCGGCAATCCAGACCCAGATCTCTGCCTGCCTTTCTGACATTGCGGCCTGGATATCTCACTGCCGCTTGAAATTGAACATGACCAAGACTGAACTTCTTATCTTTCCCCCTAAAACCTCCCCTCCTCTTCCTCCTTTCTCAGTCTCTGTGGATAACTCTGTACTCCTTCCTGTTTCCTCGGCTCGCAATCTTGGGGTTGTCTTTGACTCTTCTCTCTCCTTCTCCACACACATTCATCTGATAGCTAAGACCTGCTGTTTCTTTCTCTGTAACATCAGCAAAATCCGCCCTTTCCTTTCTGAACACACTGCTAAGATGCTTATCCACTCCTTAATCACCTCCCGTCTTGACTACTGTAACCTACTCCTTGCTGGTCTCCCTTTGAATCATCTCTCTCCCCTTCAATCTGTTCAACACTCTGCTGCGCGGCTAATCTTCCACCAGCCTCATCATGCCCATATTACTCCTCTTCTCAAGTCACTTCATTGGATCCCTATCCATTTCCGCATCCAGTTCAAACTTCTCCTGCTGACCTATAAATGCATTCACTCTGCAGCTCCTCACTACCTTTCTTCTCTTATCTCTCCTTACAACCCTCCTCAGGAACTCCGCTCTTCAAGCAAACTGCTTCTATCTGTGCCCTTCTCTTCTATTGCTAACGCCAGACTTTGCTCCTTTCACCTTGCTGCACCTTGCGCCTGGAACAAACTATCTGTGTCTGTATGCCAGGCACCTTCTCTGACCCTCTTCAAATCCAGGTTGAAAACTCACCTCTTCACTGCTGCTTTTGGATCTTGACTCAACTGATCTTCTTTTTCTTTTGTTTTCCCCCTTGTTTTATCCCTGCCTACACCTTCTGTGTTGTCTGTCTTGACTAGATTGTAAGCTCTGATGAGCAGGGACTGTATCTTACATGTCTGTGCAGCACTGCGTATGACCTGTAGCGCTATACAAGTGCTCAGTAGTAGTAGTAGAAATACCGGCGTCGGTGCCATAGTGAGCAGATGGCTCGACTCCATATACTGAGTCCACCGAAGTCCGGGGTTCCATAAAACCCAGTTCCCTCACAATTCTATGGTCGTCGAGCCAAAAGATTCATTTATCGATGCCCCCGGGTAGGGAGGCCCAGACCTTGGACACCCTCAGCCGAAAAGGCTACCAGGGCTTGATACTGGTTTGCTGAGTCTAGTCCTACCAGGTGTACATCGGCATGTATCTAAAGGAACTAGCGAGGGAGCTCACTAGTTTCTGTACAGGCCTTGATGGGGAACCTCTTCAGCAGTTCAAGTCTCCGGCCTTGGCAGTCAAAGAGTGCTCGAAGTTCCTGTCTCGAGCAGCATACAATGGCTTTGAATCGCTAGCCAGAGTGGCCGCCACAGGCATCGGGACCCAACGCCAGGCATGGCTGCAGTCGTCTAATCTCAAGCAGTGGGTCCCTTGCACTGGAGAGAACCTCTTTGGAAAACCTATGTCAGACAAGACTGCTGAGATAGAGACAGAGTTCCTGACTAGGACCAGACTCTCAAAGAAGACCTCGGTGCGCCCCCATAAGAAGGCCCCGTGGAAGAAGCCTTTCTTCCCAAGAAAGAAGGGGGTGTTTGGTAATGCCCCACAGTACTAGGCCTTCTCTGCCACACAGCAGTGGCAACAGTCCAAGGGGCAAGGGCATAACATCCGCAAACCTAAGACCCAGGCACCGGCCCCAGTCCAGCCTAGAGGGAGTTTTTGACTCCTTAGATATAGCCTCCTCTCCCCCAGGAGGTCCTCAGCAGCCCACAGGGGGGGGGGGGGTCTGACCCTGTTTGCCCACAGGTGGTCCTCCATCACCAAATCTGTTCAAGTCCCGTAGGTCCAGGATGTAAAGCCTCTCCTTCAACAGACTCTGCTCCTCACCGAGCTTGCAGGCCTCCTCACGGACAAGGTGGTGGAGCCAGTGCCCAAACATCTCTGGGGCAAAGGCTTCTACTCCATATATTTCCTCATTCCCAAGCAAACAGGGGGCCTCAGGCCCATCCTGGACCTATGGGACTTGAACAGATTTCTGGTGAGGGAGAAGTTCAAGATGCTTTCCCTTGGAACACTGCTGCCTTACCTCCAGCAGGGAGACTGGCTATGCTCCATAGACCTGAAGGATGCTTATACACACATCCTGATCCATCTAACCACCGACAATACCTTCGGTTCCTGGTGAGAAGAGGTCACTACCAGTACAGGGTGCTACTCTTCAGGCTGGCCTCATCACCAAGGGTCTTCACCAAGTGCCTAATGGTGGTCGTGGCCCACCTTCATCTCCAAGGGGCCTTCGTCTTTCCCTACCTGGACAACTGGCTCATAAGGGGAGGCACAGCTTCAGAGGTGCACCCCGCTACCGAGCGCACCATCCACATCCTGCAATGTCTGGGGTTCATCATCAACTACTCCAAGTCCCACCTATTTCCGGTGCAGTGCCTGGAGTTCATAGGGGCTCAGCTGGACACCCTCCAGGCCAAGGCCTTCTTCCCTTAGGAGAGGAAAGAATGCCTCAGGGTACTAGCCGCAGAAGTGCAATACTGCCAGTCGGTGCCCGCTCACCTTCTCCTTCACCTGTTGGGCCACATGGCCTCCACGATCCATGTAACCCATATGCCCACCTGCATATGAGGGCGGCTCAGTGGTGCCTCCGCTTCCAGTGGATACAAGCCATAGGCAGGCTTCGAGACAGGGTAAAAGTGACCCACCAACTGGCGGACACCCTCGACTGGTGGCAGATTCCCAGCCACCTTCAGGTTGGGATGCCCTTCCAGGCACCCACCCCCGAGAGGATCCTTTCTATGGACACCTCCCTTTGAGGATGGGGAGCTCATTATGAGGACTTCCGCACCCAAGGCACGTGGTTCCAGATGGAGTGCCAGTTGCAGATCAACCTCCTGGAGCTCCAGGTGATATTTCTGGCCTTCTGAGCCTTTCACCATCGGTTGCAGCACCAATTGGTGCTGGTCCAGATGGACAATCAAGTCACAATGTTCTGTGTCAACAAATAAGGAGGCACAGGGTCATACTCCCTCTGCCAGGAGGCGGTAGCCCTCTCCTCATATGCGACATGCAACAGGATGCTCCTGCAGATGGTCTACCACCCGGGCCTGGACAACGAACTGGCAGACAGGCTGAGAAGTCCTCCAACCGCACAAGTGGCGCCTAGACCCCAGAGTGGCCTCCCGGCTTTTCCAACTCTGGGTTGTTCCCCTAGTGAATCTGTTCACCAGCCCGGACAACACACAGTTGCACTGTTTCTGCTCCCGTCAGCCGCACCCAGTCCCGGGTTGCGGCAGATGCATTCCTCATCCCATGGATGGAAGGCCTCTTTATGCCTTCCCACTGACACCACCCGTCGCCAAGACCCTCTTCAAGGTCCAGTGTGACAGGGCATCACTGATTCTGGTAGCCCCCCTGGTGGCCCAGGCAACCTTGGTTCCTGTTGCCTCTCTGTCTGTCAGTGGTACCCCCGATCCCCCTGGGCTGTGCCCCAGGACTACTTTCACAGGAGGAGTGCTCTCTCCTGCACCCCAACCTGGGGTCCCTGTCATTCATGGCTTGGCTCCCTTCAACCTCCCACATGGTGTGGAGGAGGTCCCTTCTGGCCTCCCGCAAGACCTCCATGAGAAGGGCATATGCCTTCAAGTGGCATCGATTTTTGGTGTGATGCGCCGAAAGGCAGGCGAACCCATTCTCCTGCTCAATGTAGCTGGTTCTCCAGTACCTATTCCACCTGTCCCAAGTGGGACTGAAGTCCAACTCAGACAGAGTGCACCTAAGCGCTATTGTGGTGCACCACCATGCTGTCGAAGGCAAGCCACTCTCGGCTCGGCCCATTATCTCTCATTTCCTTTGGGGCCTTATGTTGCCCAAGCCCCCCGTCTTCCCACCAACAGCAGAGTGGGATCTTAGTGTGGTGCTCTCACAGCTCACTAAGCCACCATTTGAGCTCTTACCTACCTGCCATCTGTGGTACCTCTCGTGGCACTCACAATGGCTTGCAGGGTCAGCGAGCTCCAGGTTCTACAAGAACTGGGTGGTGGTCCGCACACACCCCAAATTTCTGCCAAAGGCGATGTCCCCTTCCACCTCAATCAGGAGGTGGTGATCCCCATCTTATTCCCGAGGCCTCACGCCGGCAAGGCGGAGACCGTTCTCCATACTGTGGATTGTAAGAGGGCCCTGTCCTTCTATCTGCAACAAACTCAGGGCCACCGCAAAGCACCTCAGCTCTTTGTCTCCTATGACCCCAGTCATCTGGGACTTCCAGTAACCAAGTGAACTCTGTCCAATTGGATAGTGGACTGTATTGCCCTCACCTATGTGCAGGCTGGGATCTTGCTAGACCACCAGGTCATAGAGCACCACATCAGAGCCATGGCTACCTCTGTAGCAAATCAGCATTCCGTACCTGTGATGGAAATCTGTCGGGCCATCACCTGGTCTTCAGTCCATACCTTCGCAGCTCACTACTGCCTGGAGAGGGAGTCCTGACGGGACAGTGCCTTCAGCCAGGCCATGCTCTGTAATCTGTTTGGGCTGTAGGTAACTCCTGCCCTCCGACCCTTCTGTGTTCAGGCTACCAGAGTGCTGGTTTCCTGCTGAATACTTGGGTCTTACGAAAGTCTCTCAGTTGAGACTCAACTGCTGCAGATCATGGCTCACCTTCTGTGGTCACCTGTGGTGTTTTGTACAGATTCTCGGTAGCCTGGAGCTGGGGAGTCCCATATGTGAGGACTGACTTCCTGCTTGTTCCTGGAGAAAGCATAGTTACTCACCTGTAACAGGTGTTCTGCGGGGATAGCCATTTTATGATCATCTGATATGATCATCCCCCGGGTCCTGTTCTTCTTTCATGCACTGAAGTATTTCACCCCATATACCATACTACCCTCTTGGGTTTTTTTGCAGCCCAAATGCATGACCTTGCATTTTTTAGCAGTGAATCTTAGCTGCCCAATACTTGACCATTCTTCAAATGTTACTGGATTCCTCTTCATGTTATCCACAACTTCCAAGGTGTCTACCTTGTTGCATATTTTGGTATCATCCATAAAAAGGCATACCTTTCCCAACAGACCTTCCACAATATTGCTTATAGAATAAACTCCATTTCCTGCTAACCTCTGTTGCCTTCTACTCAACCACTTTCTTAACTCAGTCAGTTACTTTAGGGTCCATCCAAAGGACACTCAGTTTGTTTGTAATTCACCAATGAGGAACGGTGTCAAAAGCCTTGCTGAAATTTAAATATACTACATGTAGTACTCTCCCCAATCCATTTCTCTGGTCATCCAGTCAAAGAAATCAATCAGATTTGTCTGACAAAGCAAGAATTCTCTGTTGTTTCAAAATATTTGTATGTTTTAAAGATTACATTTGTCTTCCAGCACTTTGAATTTTAATGTTTTATGTAATGGTATATTGTTTTTAATGTCTTTTTTGGTTTAAAAGTTTTTATGATTGATATTTGCATGTGATTTCTTTATTTTATTATTTTACTACATTGTATTGATTGAGATGTATATCTTATTGTACAAAATCATTTATTTGTAGTGCCAATACACCCCTGAGGAAGGTTGGTGCCGAAACATGGCCTTGTTGAGTGTGTCTATACTGTATCCCTGCATAAAGACTTGGATTCTTTTCTTAGATGTCTCGCTTTGTTTGTTGGCTTTGTATTTCTGTGGGTGTCCTGTTGCTTCTACGTTGGACTATCTCTAGTAAAGCCAGCTGTCTCAGATCCTGTAATCCCTTGGATTTCATAAAGCACACCATCCTCTGCCTTAGTAGTGTTTCTATTCATTTACTCACCATAGAGGTCAGACTAACTGGGCTGTAGTTACCAACCTCTTCCTTACTTCCACTTTTATGGACAGAAATCAGATGCGCCCATCTCCTGTTCTCCGGGATCACTCCCAACTCTAAAAAAGCATTAAAAAGATCATCCAGTGGAGCCACCAGTATTTCCCAAAGTTCCTTCAATACTCTTAGATGAATCCCTTCTGGGCCCCATTACTTTTAGTTTAGCTAGCTCCTCATGAGCACAATCTTCTGAAAATAGTTTGAATTCTAAACTACTTCCATTCTTGTTTGTTTGTCTGAGGTGCCATTCCTGGCTCCTCACCTGTGAACACAAAACAGAAATATTTTTTAAGAAGTTCTGCTTTATCATCATCAAAGTGCAATGTGTGCCATTGAGTCAATGCTGACCCCAGAAGCCCCTAGGTTTTCTTGGCAAGATGTAACCAGAAGTAGATTGCCAGTCCTTTCTTCTGAGGCAGAGGAGTTATCAGAGGGAACTAAAGCCTGGTTTATTGGTTGCCAGACTACTGCTCTAACCACTAGGCTACTCGTCCATTCCTCATCAGCCTCTGCATATTTCTCCTCTTTACCCTTCAGTCTCACAATGCCACCTTTGAACGTCCTCCTGTCACTAATATACCGTAAAACCTCTAATAGACCGCCACCTCTAATAGAACGCCACCTCTAATAGACCGCCACTCCGGCGGAGAGGTTGAAAAATAGAGCGCCACCCTCTAATAGAGCGCCACCTCTAATAGACCGCCACTCTCACCTTGTGTAAATTTACTGCATTTAACATTCATGTGTAAAAGAAACGAAGATTTTCTCATAGAGTTTCTTTCTTTGTTCGAAACGATAAAAAGATTTGTAGTTTATGAATGTTAATATAGACATCTTGTTGGCGCCTTTTTCTGATGCAATATTTCATGTGTTTTCTACCATACTATGCTGTATTGTACAATGTAAAAGCAGTGCTCACCGCTAACGTTCTAGTTTGATTTGGCTGTCAAAAAGTGATAGTTCACAGATGCATTTTCTGCACGTTACAATAGTCGGCTGTGTGTAAAGTTTGTCCACTTAAAAGTTTGGCCAGATAGTTGAAAAATAAACCGCCACCCCCTATTTGAATGCCACCTCTAATAGACCACCACCTTGGCAGAGGGGTTGAAAAACAGAGCGCCATGGCGGTCAATTAGAGGTTTTACGGTACTTTTCTCCTAAAAAAAGGTCTTGTCTCTGTGTTTTATTGTATGGGCTATTTTTTCTTCCATTAGCATTTTTGCTTTCCTGACTACTTTACCAGTTTCCCTTAACTTCTCCAGATATTACTGCTTGTTGTCCCCTTCTGTGATCTCTTGTAGTTTAGAAAGGCTAACCTCTTTTTCCTTACCTTTTCAGCTATTTCTTTTGAAACTATAATGGCCTCCTTTTTCCTCTTGCTTTTATTTACTTTCTGAACAAAACATTTTGTTGCCCTTAAAATATCACCTTTCGGTTTTGTCCATTGTTGTACTGCTTTCCCTAGAGGTTCCCATCTAGCTAATGACTCCTTTAGGTATTCCCCCATCTTTGCAAAGTTTGTTCTCCTGAAGTCTAGATTCCCTGCTTTTGAATGAATGAACCATCTCCACCTGTGTCCAGATATTGAAGCTCTGTGCTACATGCTAAAAGTCTAAAAAATGAATGCTAGAAGTCTAAAAAAATAAGATGGGGGAGTTAGAATATATAGCACTAAATGAAAGGTTAGATATGATTGGCATCTTGGAGACCTGGTGGAAGGAAGACAATCATTGGGATACTGTGATACCTGGGTACAAACTATATCGCAATTATAGGGTAGATCAAATTTGGGGAGGGATTGTGTTCCATGTTAACGAGGGCATTATGTCACACAGGATTAAAGTTTTGCAGGAAACAAAATACAGTGTAGAATCTCTATGGGTAGAAATTCCATGTAAAAAGGGGAAGGTGATGGGATTGGGGGTGTACTACTGACCGCCTAGCTAGAATGCACAGATGGATGATGAAATGCTAAAATAAATCAGGGAAGATAACAAAAGTTACAACACAGTTATAAAGGGTGATTGTCACAGCAGTGGGTCAGTGTCACAGTGGGGTGGGGAAGTGTCACAGCAGGACATGCTAGAGAGATCGATGAAATAAATAACTGCTTCTTGGAGTAGCTGGTTATTGAAACAAGAGGGGAAGTTACTTTGGACATAGTCCTTAGTGGAACACAGGATCTGGTACAAGAGATAAGGGTGTTGGGGCCACTTGGCAATAGTGATCATAACATGATTGCATTTGATTTAATAAATAGAGGAAGGATGGCAAGGAAATCCACAGTACTACTTTTTAACTTTCAAAATAAGGAAAGTAGTTAAGAAAAAAATAAAAGGAGCAGCTGCAAAGGTTAAAGATTTACATCAAACATGAGCATTATTTAAAAATACTATCTTGGAAGCCCCGACCAGATGAATTCCATGCGTTAAGAAAAGTGAGGTCAGAGAGGCTGTTGTAGCCAAAAAAGCATATTTCAGGAAATGGAAAAAGGAGCCAAATGAAAATGAAAAACAACATAAGCACTGGCAAGTTAGATGCAAGGGATTAATAAGGCAGGCAAAGAGAGAATTTGAAAAAAAAGCTTACCATGGAAGCAAAAACACATAATAACTTTTTCAAGTTCATTCATAGCAACAAACCTGTGACAGAGTCAGTTGAACCTTTAGATGATAGAGGGATAAAAGGGGCACTAAGGGAGGACAAGGCGATAGCAGAGAGACTGAATGGTTTGCTTTGGTCTTCACTGAAGAAGATGTAGGGAAGTTACATCACCTTTAAATACCATTTTATGCATGGGTATTGGAAGAATTGAAAGAAATTTTGATAAACCGGGGAAGATGTTTTACAACTATTTGATAAGCTGAAGAGTAGCAAATTGCCTGGACCAAATGGTGTACTTCCAAGTGTGTTGAAAGAACTGAAATATGAGATTGTAGACCTCAGTAATCTGTTAACTATCATTAAAATCATCTGTAGTACTGGAAGATTGGAGAATGGTCAACGTAAAGACAGTTTTTAAAAAGGGTTCCAGGGGGATCCGGGAAGCTACAGACCGGTGAGCTTGATGTCAGTACTGAGTAAAATGATAGAAACCAGTATAAAGAATAAAATTGCTGAACATATAGATAGTCATGATTTAATGGGAGAAAGCCAACATGGATTTAGCCAAGGAAAGTCTCGTCTTACTAATCTGTTATATTTTTTTGAAGATGTGAATAAACAGGTAGATAAAGGTGAGCTGGTTGATATAGTGTATCTGGATTTTCAGAAAGCCTTTGACAAGGTCCCTGACGAGACTTGTCAAAATTAAAAAGTCATGGGATAGGAAGCAGTGTACTGTTGTGGATCAGGAGCTGGTTAAAAGATAGAAAGCAGAAAGTAGGGCTAAATGGCCAATTTTCTCAATGGAGAAAGGTGAATAGTGGAGTACCCCAGGGATCTGTGCTGGGTCCGCTGCTTTTTAACCTATTCATAAATGACCTGGAAATGGGAATGAGTGAGGTGATGAAATCTGCAGATGACACAAAGTTATTGAAAGTAGTTAAAACACAAGAGGATTGTGGAAAATTGCAATTGGAAGACTGGACGTCCAAATGGCAGATGAAATTTAATGTGGAGAAATGCAAAGTTATGTACCTAGGAGAGAATGATCCAAACTATGGTTACATGATGCAATTTTCCACATTAGGAACCACCACCCAGGAAAAAGATTTAGATGTCATCGTGAATAATATGTTGAAACTCTCCGCCCAGTGTGTGTGGCTGCCAGGAAATCCACTGCTTGTCCTGGGATAAGCAACGTGGAATCTGTGTACCTTTTTGGGAACCAGACAGGTACTTGTGACCTGGATTGGCCATTGTTGGAACAGGATACTGGGCTTGATGGACCTTTGTCTGACCTAGTAAGGCATTTCTTATGTTCTTATTTCTAACAGTCATGCTCTACCTTTTGGGGGTGTTTTCAGCATGGTCCTAGAAGATACTGCACTGATTTGGAACCTAGCTCATGCCAGCAGCAGTCACGCTTAATGAACTTAAATGCACTTAATGCGCTTAAAGGTGGTAAGTGCATCCATGCTAATTGCAGCATTGATGGTGAACAAGTGAGGCCAACCTCTGCGCTAATCACGATCTACAGTCACACTCATGTTCCGCCCCTGTCCTGCTCATTTCCTCCCTGTCTTACCTAAAGCAGATAGTGCAGAATTAACCTCTGGTCAGTGCACACTCAAGCACATTAAAGGCTATCACAACTTAGTAAACATGCCCCTTAGATTTCATAAGTATACTATGCAGTTATTAGAAATTCATCCAAGGTGAGTGTTTTAACAGGTCTGAGATTTAGCCAGTTGAAAATTAGGGAGTAAATTGAAACCATTAACATTGTAGTAAATGAAAGGTAACTTTATCTGAAATTAAAAACAGTCTTTCTACAGTCGGCATTATGTAGATTAGAAAAAGAAGAAACTCATTTCTAAGCCTCCTCTCCCTCTCTATTGAGTATCACAATAGCAATCCTTCTTTCCAGTTGTCTCCGTTTTCCGAAAAATAAACATTTTTGACTGTCACAATATTAACTAGAGTAAATGTGGATGTTCAGCTACATTATTCCATATTATAAAATGCATCACCTTAGTGAAGAATATTTGCCACATTATTTTTTTCCATTAAATTTAGTCAGTGCGAATTTTGTGAAATAAACAAACAAACAACCCCCCCCCCCCCCAGTTTTGTTAGGTAATAGGCTGTGGTCTGTGGCAGCCTCTATCTTCCTTTCTAGCTTCCTGTCTGTTTTCACAGTGGTCACTAGAGGTAATTCCATAACCTGGTCGTGCAAAGATACACGCCATCTGCATGCATAATTCACAGTGTTCTAATGACTTCCACGTGTGGATGGGCACATGCATGCATACTCCGACCAGCCGCTGTTATGTGCGTATATGCCATCCTGTGTATTTGTGGGGTGGACATGCACAGGGGTGGAACCTAGGTAGAGTGTAGGCAGAGAGAAAAGGCACATACACAAATTATAGAATCCCATTACGTATGCATGCAAGCATTTCTACCTACCATAGAGTAGGCGTAAGTGCAGGCACAGCCTAATAGGCAACCTAGGCAGTCATATAGAGTGTCAGTGTTCCCAGGGCACCCATTGCCAACGCTGCCACCCTTCTCTGGGACCTACGCCTGCAAAATGGCAACGCAGTGCTTACTCAAACTCTGCGGCGCTACGTTGCTCTTCTTGCTCTCTGTGATCTACCGTTTCCACTCCCTTTGATGCAGACTTCCTGTTTGGAAGCAGGGGGAGCAGCAGGATTGAGGGTTCGCCTACGGCGCCTCATAACTTTGCACCAGCCCCAGCTGGCACCTATTGTGAGTGAGTCTGGGGCCACTTACACCCTGTTCTATAAGGTAAAGTATACAAATTCTTTACTTGATACAGGTGTGCTGGGCGCATGCATGAACGCACACAGTTATAGAATTACTAGAAGCAGGGCTTGACAAATCCCAGGCGCCAGGTTGCCATGATGACCAGAAATTTGCACCCGGTGCCTGGAATTATCTTATCCCCCCTTTTTAAAAAATGTGATGGGCAGAAGACCTCTTCTGTCTGCCTGTGCGATATGATCTCCTGCAGGCAGAGCAGGAGGGGACGGCGATTGTGGCTCAGAGTCAGATGGCTGCCCACGGGGATCCCATCCCTAGTGGCCAGAAGACAAGAAGAGAGTCACAATTGTGCATAAGGCTCCTCCTGTTCTCTCCGTGGGAGATCGGATCCCCGGGGACAGAACAGGAGGGGAAGGCGATCGCAGCTTCGAAGCAGCTGGCTGCCTAGAGGGATCCCATTCCCCACGGGCAGAAGATAAGTAGAGAGCCGCGATTGCACATAAAGCCCTATCTATCTGCCTGCGGGAGATCGGATCCCCGGGGGCAGAATGGGGGGGGGAGGGGGGACTGGGCCAGGAGAGTAAGAGCTGCCCCAGGGATCCCATTCCCTGTGCAGAGGACGGCAGCGATCAGGCCTACAGAAAAAAAAAGTTGGATGGGGCGGGGGAAAACGAGGAAGCAAAAATTTAAAGAGGCAGTAGTTAAAAAAAAACAAAACAGAGGGTGGGGGTGGAATGGAGGGCAAGGGTGGGAGTGCAAGAGGGTAGGGAGAAGGGGAGAGAGTTGGGAGGGGCTAAAGGGAAGAGGGAAGAGTGCAAGGGTTGGAGATTGAAGGCATGAATGCATAGGAACAAAAGAACGCAATCTGTATATACCAAATGGTGCATTCCCTCACCCCAATCAAAACACATACAAGCACCCCACCTACACAAGCGAACATACAAACAGACATTCCACCTCTGCTCAAAAGACACACAGGCAGGCAGGCACCCCACCTCTGCACCACACACACACCGTAGCTTAGAAGGTCAATGGGAGAGGGAGGAGGAGGTGGGGCCAAGGTCTTCTGTTGGCAGTGTGCAGTGGCCCATTAAGAGCCTGATTTATTAAGATTTTTCCACATAGAGAATGGGAAAACAGTCTTAGTAAATCAGGCCATAAAACCTAAAAAGAAGCTGTGATATACCTTTTTGAGGTTGGGGTGGGGGTGGGGGGGGGGGGGGCGTGCACTGTGGATAGCTCCTAGATTTTTAGGCCAGCTCCTAGATTCCAAGAAAGTTTTGTCAAGGCTTGCTAGATGTATATATCCTTTTGAATATTGACCCAAATATTTTTGCCTTTGTATTTTGGGTCTAAAAGATGTACAGCAGTGTGAGATGGTCGGCAACAGATATAAAATAACACAGGACAGAAAAAACAGTATCACCTTAGTAGGTGAACAATTCTCGTGACTTCAGAATCAGAATACGCCAAAAGAATTTCAGAATTAGGTAGCGGTGTAAAACATTTGAAATTGAAAGCCATGTAGCATTTTGAAAAAAACACAAAAGGACTCACCTTCTGTCAACTGTATAATTTTACTGTCTCATAACCTCTGTCACTTTGTCCCCTTTTTTCCTCCCCCTCCTTCCCTTTTGTTGAGTTGTAACAGCATTTTCAGATAACCTTTGGCCTTGCTGACTATGCTATTTAAACTATACAGTGACAATGCTGTTTCTTTACTGACCTGATGATAAAGGGTACTTAGCTCTCAAAAGCTAGTCATAAATGAATCCAGTTAGTCCAGTAAAAAAGTTCGTATTCAGCTTGTTTGTTGACCACAATGTTTGCTTAGAATGGAGCTATAATTACCTACTAATTATTGTTGTCTTACATTTTTGTATTATATGAGCCCTATTTATTAAGCACAATAAGGGGCATGTTTACTAAACACCGTTGCTGTGCGGGTTCTCGTTAGTGTGCTGGTGCCATATAAGGAGTGGGCGGGCCAGGCAGAAAAAAGCAAAAAACCGGACCGTACGTGTGTGCGTCGCGCTAATGTGCGGGGCCCACATTAGCGCATGGGAAGGCTAAGTGGGGCGCTGCTGCAGAACCAAACAACAGAGCCATAGTACAACGGTGAAGACACTGACCAATGGTGCAGGGGCCAGGGGTTCAAACCCCCATTGCGCTCGACAAAAAAGACCAGCTGAGGCATCAACATTTATGGGCAAAAGTGGTTTAGGAGGCATATTAGTTTTGGGCGGCAGAAGGCGGCGCACTGTTATTTTTCTTACGGCATGAGGCGGCGCACTGTTTAGTGTGGGCGGCAGATGGCGGTGCATTGTTAAGTTTGGGCGGCAGAAGGCGGTGCGCTGATAAATGTGGGCAACAGAAGGCGGCGAGCCGGTGGGCAGAAGGCGGCGCGCTGATGTGTGAGGGGGCAGTCCAATAGTGGGAGGGATAAGTGGCGCGCTGATGTGCAAATAACAGGAACGGAGCCATAGCACAATGGTTAAGACACTGACCACTTGTGCAGGGATCATGGGTTCTATTCCCCACAGTGCCCATTGAAGACAGCTGGCTGAGGCATTATTTTAGGGGCATTTCCATGTTGTGCGGCATAAGGCGGCGCGCTGTTAATTTAGTGCGCCACAAGATGGCGCGCTGATGGCTACAAGGCTGCGTGCGGATGCACAAATACAGGAACAGAGCCACAGTACAATGGTTAAGACACTGACCAATGGTGCAGGGGCCAGGGGTTCAACCCCTCACAGTGCCCAGTGAACAAGGCTGGCTGGGGCAGTATGTATCATGGTGAGGAGTGCTGTAGGAGGCCTTCCATTTATATTTTATTTCCCACCACTAGTAATCCCGCTCTCACAGTGTGTTAACATACGGATGCCCGTAAGGCACATGTTACAGTGCACTGTCTGCCAAGGCACCCTAGAATGTCCCCTATAGGGCACCATGTATGTTGCGACACAGGATAATGTATAGTGCACCCTATATGGATGGCAACCGTAAGGTGGCCTATAGGGCGCCCTATAAAGCACCCTCAGAGGCACCTAATGGGTATAGTAAGCTGTGTGTGGTTTTGCCGGCATAGACATATGTACAGTAAATAAAAATAAAGCTGTGGACAGCCCTATCAAAGGGCCCCACTGTGGGTTTGAACCCATGACCTCTGGCTGTACAGGGAGTGACATAACCATTGGGCTACAGCTCTACAGCTGACAGCAAGCCCCTGGCTGGCTGCAGAGAGCCTGCACGTCACCCCACAGACAGTCTGCTGTTGTAGACAGGATAGGGTTAGGCCACCCGTACCCATGATGCACTGCACATGCAAATCAGCTGTCCACAGATGCACACAAGATGGGGAATGCACCCCAACAGCTACCCGGCCTGGTAGGGGGAATTGTCCATGTGCACCCACACAGCACCTCGGCCTGGTAGGGGGTCCTGAGCGGGTGGACTACCAGCAAAGAGTAGCTACACACCGTCACATTGTGCGGGTACTGTGCTCACCCTGAGGGTTTGATGTGGCGCCCAGGACCAGGTCCACAACACCAGCCATGGCTGGATGAGGCCATGACAGAGCTCCACAACAGTACTAACCTGTGAGATAGGAAGGTGCTGCAGAAACATGTTGGATATCTCTGTCTGTCTCAGTTAGTGGAAACCCCCGTGGACCCCTAGGTGGTCAAAGTGTACACACCACCACCCCCACCAACAGATCCCCATCCTACACACCACCCCCCCCCCCCGGCAGCAGAGTGGACCATCAAACCCCAGTCTTGCTGGGGAACAGACACCCTACAGGGCAGTCCAAGCAGCTCCACACACATCCATAACACAATATCAGACAGACTTTAGGCCTGAATATCCAAAGATGCACCCCAGCACTATCTGATATTCACCTGCAGCAAGCCATCAGCTGCTGCACCCTGCAAGGCACTCCATCAAGACACATACCAGCTGTGAACAGTCTGCTGGTTAGTCCTGATGGAAATGCATGCACCCAAAACTGAGGTGGCAGCACACACAAGCAGAGAGTTCTATGAGGAGGCCCCAACAGGAAACCCATATATATCACAAGAGAGAAACACAATACAGCACTATGGGGGTGCCTAGCCATGCTGTCATCACTGCACACTCAGGGTGAGAGTGCTCCCCCAGCAGCACATACAGAGGTCACCCTGTCTGTGTAGGTGGTGGCCTGGCACTACAATGTCACAGCCAGTGCTCTATGCCCTGTGCAGATGCATCCTGGCCAGCCCACCATGTCTGACCTATACCCATGGTACTTTGCTGCTCATTATGCACATTGGCAGGCCAATACTGGCAGTAGTGCTGGCAGTGTGGGTTGGGGAAGGTGTTTGCAGCCAACACACATTGTATAGACAGACACACACTCCCACACCTATGCCAGCATTGTGCTACTATTGAGGGGGTGATTAGCCTTGGCCACCACACCAGTCCTGGGCACGGCACAGGTATGGATATGGTACGCAGTACTGCTGGGGGTCACTCCCCAGGGTGGTGAACACCGTCAGAGGCCAGGCCTGGAGCACGCACCGCAGACACTAAACAGATTGTTCGGATGGGGTCAACTAGCAGTATGTGCGTAACGTAGGGATATCTATCAGCCTGTAATCTTAGCAAACGTTTCAGAGCTGTGTACCTCAGGTGTAGGGTGACATTGCTAAGGTATGCAGGTGCTGGTATTGGGAGATGCACACAGGGTCCAATGTTCTGCCTCTACAGGAGACATTGGCCAATGGGGCCTGTGGGTGTGGGTGTGTCTGCCCCTGTTGGCTGCTGCTTTACGGCAGCGCTTCCCCACTCTAGTCCAGTTTTGCATCACACTGTTCGGGTCTTCCTGCTGTCCCTCATGAATATGCATGAGCTACATCTACATGCCGTGGGGGTGGTGCATAGATATACAGCACAGGCATTTGTATGAGTGGCAGCATGGAACCTGACTGGTGTGTGGCCCACCAGGACTGCATTTGGGGGATTCTGCTGTAAGTTCTGCCCCTGTTCATGGTGTCTGTGCTCCGTGGGGTAAAAGATAGATGTATTACCATTGCATATGTCCTCGTCACGAAAGGTGTGTCCTTACTGTCACTGTTTATTTGTGGGGAAAATATGTGGGCAGGATTGCTGGTAGCCCCAGCTGGTCTTTGAACCTGTGACCTTCTGTTCTTGCATGCACTGTCTGTGTGCAATGCACCACCCTGTAGCCACAGATTGGCTGAATTCCCTGGATAGTCCATGACTGTGGATCCGGCAGGGCCTGTCTGTTGCTGTGGACTGTGCCAGCCTGCACATGGCTAGGCCTCTGTCTTCTGTCGCTAGCAGCCACTGCCCCCTGCACCACATGTACTCGTCCGCCAACATGCTGGCATGAGCTTCTCCCATAAAAAGCAGGTGACCTGATTGGAATGTGGCAGTACGGGACTGCATTTGGGGTACTTGGCTGTGGGTAATGCCCATTGTTGTGGTGTGTGTGCGTTGTTGGGTAAAATATTTCCTTAATAGTTGCCTTTCTGCTGTCGCTTCGTGGTTCTCTTCTAACTATCTACATGTTAATTCTGCAAAATCATTTGCCACTTGGTTTACCCTAGGGAGCACTCCCCCACCCACATGTTCTCCGATTTTTTCCTCTCAGCCTATTCCCTTAGTCCCTTCCTTTCGTTACCTTGGTGTGGTTCTCGATTCTGCTCTTTCCTTTCGGGAACACATTTCCTCTGTTGTGCAACGATCTTTCCTTTCTCTTAGACAACTCCGCGCTGTTCGCCCCCTTCTCTCTTCCTCTGCATTAGCCACTCTTCTGATTTCCCTTGTAATATCCAGGCTCGACTATTGCAATGTCGTCCTGGCGGGTCTCCCAAAATCTCAAATCACCAGACTTCAACGTATTCAAAATACCGCAGTTCGTCTTCTCACTCACGCCTCCCGGTACGATCACGTCACTCCCCTTCTTTTGCAACAGCACTGGTTACCTATCCCCTTCCGTATTCACTATAAGATTCTTATCTTTGTCCACAGGGCTCTCTTTACAGGTACCCCCCTTTACCTCGCTGATCAGGTTCGTTTTCACACTCCCCACCGTTCCCTTCGTTCTATTCATCTCAACCGTATGTTTCTTCCCCCCCCTTCACATGCACATCTGGAATCCACTCGGTCCTCTGCCTTCTTTTTCCTGGGTCCGCATCTTTGGAACTCTCTTCCCCTTTCCCTCCGCACTGAAACATCCTTCCCTCACTTCAAAGCAAAGCTCAAGACACATCTGTTCACTGTAGCATTCAATCTCCCCCCATAAACCTCACCCTTATGTTGGTTTTCCTTTTACTTCCCTTCCCTGACCTACCTCTTCTGTCATGTCTTGTTTTACTTGGTTTGTAAAATTCCTCTTTTCTTTTTATATGATGGCGTTCCTTTCTTAAATCCTTGCAGCCTGTAATTTTAATCAATTGTGAACCACCCAGATGCCTATTGTGGTATGGGTGGTATATCAAATTTTAATAAAACATAAAACATATGGGTGTTTCCCCCATGCTTATATCCCCTGCAATACAGGGGTGTCTGCGCTATCTGTGTTTAGTGGTGGGTAAAATATAGGGACTGGGCTGGCAAGTGCCCCAGCTGGGCTTTGAACCTCTGACCCTAGAGGTACTGACTCTGTCCGCTGCACCACACTATGGCCACATAGACAATGCAGCCCCTGGAGGTAGTAAGCCTGGCAGGATGGAGTCACAAACCCTGCTCTACGCAAATTTACTGTGGGCATATGCACCCTGTCTGGTGACAAACGTGCACATAAACCCCGGAAATGACCACGGGAAATGGGGGACAAAATATCACCACGCTGGGCAACAGTGATATTAATGGGCAACCATAGCAAACACTCCCAGGAAAGCTCCACAAAAGGAAATGTTTTTTGGAAGAGTCTCCGCTCCGTAAACCCTTCCAAAATTCATTTCTTTTTTCTGGAGCTTTGCTGGGTGTGTTTTCTGTATTTGCCCATCACTATAACTGTTCCCCAGCTGAATTACTATTTTTAATAGTTCTGTTGTGGTCATTTTCTATTTTTATTTGCACTTTTGTGCTGTGCACATGTATCACACTGCTCACGTTTTGCTGGTTTCCCCGGTTTTCCTGTACATTGCTGACGGAAATGGTTTCTCTTCCCTTTAAATGCTTTCTACCGCGAGTGTTTCACTGGCGGTATTTTTTCCTTGTAAATTCGGGCACGCTCCTGTGCGGGGAGTCTCTCCCCTCCCACATTCCACCCATTGACCCCGTCTCTCCGCCCCTCGGGGGCCTTCCTCCGCCCTCATTTCGCCTTTCCACGCCTCTATCGCACATGAGCGCCCCGCAAACGTGAGCGTTTTCGGCGCACGCGTGCAGGATCCGTTAATGTGCCGCGCACGCATACGGGGCGCTTAAGAGCACTTAAATGCATCATTTTAGGGCGCTCAGGTGCGCCCCGCACAAGTGCCCCGTTTATTAAACATACCCATAAGACTTTGCCTTTACTAAAATTTAGCAGCAAAACCTCCCAGATATTTCCCATTCAGTTAATGCAGAAACATGTTTTATCTTACATTAAGAGGCCTATTTACTAAACTGTAGTAATGGTTAGTGTGAGTTTTAGCTCATGCCAATTGTGCTGCAGTAACCACACCAAGCATAGAGGAGTAGCCTAGTGGTTAGAGCAACAGCCTAACACCCAAGCGATTGAGGTTCAGTTCTCACTGGCACTCCTTGTGACCTTAGGCAAGTCACTTTACTCTCCCTTGCCTTGGAAGAAAAAGCCTGGCAATCTACTTCTGGTCAGACTTTGCAAGAAAACCCAGGGGCTGTTGGGTTGCCAGGAGTCAGCAGTGACTTGATTGCACTTAAAAAAAGCCAAATTTGCAGCTGTGCTATAAGAATTCTGTGTTAACCACTTAACATGGGTTGGGGCAGAGGCTGGGTGGTCCAGGAGCAGAACATGTGTGTTGCAGTTAGCATGGACATCTTTAGCACACACTGTTAATGTTGCACTTAGAGTGGATGCACCCTGGTAATCATTTCAAATAGCTTAGCACAGGGGTGGTGTGGAACCCACACTAACTACATAAGGACAAGCTACGCACACCTTCATTTGTTAGTTCAGGTCTGGCACCACCCCGGCACGAACTGCGCTAAGCTACTGCATTTTAGTAAACTTATTCCCTGAATGCACTGCAGATAAGGTGATGCAGTTAACTCTACCTATTCAGTTGGCACAGACGTATCATGTTTTTGCCACATTAACAGTTATTGTGCGGCTGCTATCTCTCTGTTAACTGTAAGGTGCAGTCACCACACCAAAATTACTGTGTTTTCATGCTGTATGAACTGTTAGTGCAAGTTAATTGCTGGCTTAACAGGTTATGTGACTTAGGGGTTCTAATCAGTTAATGTGTCTCTTAGTGTGCAGTAACTGACCATGAAGAGCACTAATGGGTAAGCATGCCAACTATTGACTGCTAAAATGCATGGTAATTGGCCATTGTGTGTGAGGATGGTGAGTGGGCAGGTTAGGGGTGCAGTGTGGGTGTGGATCGCACATGGAGCAGGTAGCGTGAGAGCACATGACGACACCTCTATAGGTGTTGCTAGGTTCACCTGTAGTAATTGCACCGCATATTAGCATTCGCATCTGTGCTTAGCTGCTGGGAAATTTCTGGGCATGCTCAACAGCTAGTGCATGATGATTACTGCACCTTAGTTTTGCGGCTATAAAGACCCCTTGGTAAATAGAATCCCTAGTTATTAATGCATCGTTTACTCCTTCAAAAAGTAGAAAGAATAGGGGACCTGCAATGAAGCTACAAGGTAGCACATTTAAGGCTAATTGGAGAAAATATTTTTTCACTCAACACATAAGCAAAGTCAAATTTGTTGCTGGAGGATATAGCAAAGGCTGTTGGTATAGCTGGTTTTAAAAGAGGTTTAGACAAGTTCCTGGAGGAAAAGTCCATTAACCAATATTAAAGTGGACTGGAGAAATCCACTGCTTACCCCTGGGATAAGCAGCATGGAATCTGTCTATCTTTTGGGAATCTGACAGATCTCCAGGAACAAGCAGGAATGAGTCTTCACATATGGGTATCGTCGGTACCGACGGAGCCTGCGTGGGAACGCTCCCCAGCGTCCAATAAGAAAGCTTTTGGGAGCATCCCACAGTGCCTGCGTGCTGCCTTCCCGCCTTTCCCAACCGCCTCTCTCCAGTGCTTTGGATCGACTTTCAAAGTCTACCTCTGCTCCTGTTAAGAAAAGATTGTTTAAAAAGACATCTTTTTCCAAAAAGGGAAGATACTATCCTGCTTATGGTCAGCAGGCCTCTTCTGCAGGTCGTTTTGCTGCAAAGCATCAGCAACCACCTAAACAGGCCAAGTCAAAGGCAGCTAGACCTTCCACGGCCCAGCAGCCTCAGCCTCCTCAGGGCCTTTGACTTGCAACTAGAGAACTTAGCCTTTCTAGCTCTGGAAGGACCAGAGCCCCTTACCATCCCAGGAAGGTTGACTTATTTTGCTCCCAGATGGGAGCAAATCACAGCAGAGCAATGGACACTCTCCATCATAAGGGAAGGGTACAAGCTTCATTTCTTAAGCCTTCCCCCTCACACCATGGTGAAACAGTTCAATTCTCCAACATCTCTCCTCAACCTTCTAGGTCAGGAGATTGCCATCCTTCTTGCCCAAGGGGCAATAGAAGAAGTACCTCTTCTTCAACAAGGCACAGGGTTCTACTCCCCTTATTTTCTTATTCCAAAGAAAACAGGGGGCTACAGACCCATCTTAGATCTCAGAGAATTGAACAAATTTCTATTCAAGGAGAAATTCAAGATGATTTCTCTCGGTGCTCTGCTTCCATACCTTCAGAGTCAGGCTTTGTTCTCTATATCTCAAGGATGCGTACACCCATGTCCTCATCCTTCCAACTCACAGAAGGTTCCTTCGGTTCCTTTTTCAAGGAAAGCACTACCAGTACAGGGTGCTTCCTTTTGGTCTGGCCTCTGCACCAAGGGTGTTCATGAAATGCATGGCAGTAGTAGTTGCATTTCTACGCACTCTAGGAATATTCGTCTTCCCATATCTGGACGACTGGCTCATTCGAGCTCCATCTCAAGCAGAGGCCAAGACTTGTCTAACCTGCACAATGCGTATCCTTCAGTATTTGGGACTAGTAATAAATATCCCAAAATCCAGTCTCACCCCTACTCAGTCCCTCGAGTTTATAGGGGCTTTGTTGGATACCACAACTGCAAGGGCCTATCTTCCTCAGGCCCGTTGCCTACGCTTGGTGCAGTTAGCCTCCCAAATACAGTTAAAGCCCCTTTTAACTGCTCGAGAAATGTTACAACTCTTAGGCCACATGGCATCCACTGTGCATGTGGTTCCATATGCTCGTCTTCACATGAGGGCAGCTCAATGGACTTTGTCCACCCAATGGACTCAGGCATCAGGTTGCCTGTCAGACAAAATAGCAAACTCCAGTCGCATTTTTTGGTCTCTACAGTGGTGGAAGTCCTCTCAAAACCTGTTGCTGGAGTCCCCTTTTCAACAATCACATCCCCAAGCAACCCTTACAACAGATGCCTCTCCAATGGGTTGGGGAACTCATCTGCAAGATCTCTCCATCCAGGGCATCTGGTCTGCACAGGAGACTTCACCACACATAAATCTCTTGGAACTCAGGGCAATTTTCTTAGCTCTCAGAGTGTTCCACTCCCTGCTCAGCTACAGGACAGTCCTCATCCACACGGACAATCAAGTAGCCATGTTCTATGTAAACAAGCGGGGAGGGACTGGCTCTCTGTCACTTTGCAACGAAGCTTTGTGACTGTGGGCCTTCGCCAGAGAGCATCAGATTCATCTTATGGCAGTATATCTTCCAGGCGTTCAAAACTCTTGGGCAGACAGACTCAGTCGAGTTCTGCTTCCACACGAATGGTCCCTCCACAGGGACCAGGTAGCCAGTATTTTTCGAATTTGGGGAACCCCGGACATAGACCTATTTGCAAGTCCGTGGAATGCCAAACTTCCCCGGTTCTGTTCCAAGATTCCGTGTCAGGGAGTTCAGGCCAAGGATGCCTTCCTCCTTCACTGGGGTCAAGACTTCCTTTATGCCTTTCCACCCATTCCCCTAATTCCCAAAACACTGTTCAAGCTTCAGAGAGACCGAGGTTCTATGATCCTCATAGCACCACATTGGCCATGCCAAGTGTGGTACCCTCTACTTCTGCATCTCTCTCAAGCTCCATCCCTGGAGTTGGGCTCTGCTCCAGATCTTCTCTCCCAGGAAGACGGAACGTTGTGGCACCCAAACCCCCAGTCTCTCCATCTCAGGGCCTGGTTGCTGAAGGCCTAGACCTTCAAGTTTTCCATCTCTCTCAGCAAGTCAGAGATATTATTCATGCTTCTAGAAAGCCTTCCACTAGATGTTCCTATGCTTTCAAATGGAAAAGATTTACCATTTGGTGTTCAGAGAAGGGTCTTAACCCTCTTGCAATACCTTTGAATTCTTTACTAGAGTATCTTCTGCATCTTTCCCATGCAGGTTTAAAACAAATTCGGTGAGAGTCCATTTGAGTGCTATTGCAGCGTCCCTCAAGTCTCTCAGTGGACAGCCTGTTTCCTCTCATCCTCTTATAGCAAGATTCATGAGAGGCCTTCTTTTAACTAAACCTCCCATTAGACCACCTCCAGTGGCATGGGACTTAAATCTGGTTCTTGGCCAGCTTATGAAGCCACCCTTTGAACCTTTAGCCACCACCTCCTTGAAATTTCTTTCTTGGAAGGTTATCCTTCTCATTGCAGTCACCTCAGCATGTCGCATCAGTGAGTTGCAAGCCTTGGTGGCTAATCCTCCTTATAAAAGGTTCCATCATGATAAGGTAGTCCTCAGGACCAATCCACACTTTATGCCCAAAGTGGTCTCGCCTTTTCATCTGAACCAGGAGGTATACTTACCTGTCTTTTTTCCAGGACCTCATGCATCAAGTGCAGAGAGGAATCTTCATACTTTGGATTGTAAAAGAGCTCTCGCCTTTTACTTACAAAGAACACAGCAACATAGAAAGTCTTCTCAACTCTTTGTTGCTTTTGGTCCTTCCCATTTAGGACTTCCAGTTTCTAAGAGAACACTGTCCAACTGGATTGCTCAGTGTATTTCTTTCGCCTACCAGAGTAGGAACCTTTCTCTGGAGGGCCATGGCAGCCTCAATGGCTCACCTAAACTCTATGTCCATCGACCAAATCTGTCGAGCGGCCACCTGGGCCTCGGTTCATACCTTCACAGCCCATTACTGTTTGGACAAGGACTCCCGCCGGGATGCCTTGTTTGGTCAGGCTGTTCTCAAACACCTGTTCCATTCCTAATCAACTCCTACCCACCTACCCTGGTTGGATGCCAGAGATCCATGGGGGGAGGTGGAGCCCTTTTCAAGGACACACAGCTCTGGGGTCTCTCCCTGGCATCTGCAGCTAGGGAGTCCCCATATGTGAAGACTCATTCCTGCTTGTTCCTGGAGATAGCACAGTTACTTACCTGTAACAGGTGATCTCTGGGAACAGCAGGAATAAGTCTTCACAACCCACCCACCTCCCCTAGGAGTTGTTTCTCTCTGTCTATCTTTCCTTCCCTCTCTCTCTCTCTCTTTGTCTCAGCTTTAAAACTCGAACTGGAGAGAGGCGGTTGGGAAAGGCGGGAAGGCAGCACGCAGGCGCTGTGGGATGCTCCCAAAAGCTTTCTTATTGGACGCTGGGGAGCGTTCCCACGCAGGCTCCGTCGGTACCGACGATACCCATATGTGAAGACTTATTCCTGCTGTTCCCAGAGATCACCTGTTACAGGTAAGTAACTGTGCTGTACTTGTGATGTGGATTGGCCACAGTTGGAAACAGGATACTGGATCTGATGGATCTTTGGTGTAACCCAGTATAGCATGTCTTATATTCTTATGTTCTTAGCATAATGGGAAGTGATATTTTGAAACCATGTCTTGAAAAGTATTTCATGCCTTAATCTATGAGAGAAAATAATTCAGAACAAGATTTTAATTTTTTTTCCCGAAGTTCACAGGGCCCGATGTTTGGCAGCGGTGGCTAGCACTAAGTGACTAAGTACTGCGCTGAACTTTAAACCTGGATATTCAGTGCCAGGGCCATATTTGAGCCCCGGCACTGAATATTTGGGTTGCCTGGATTGCCATGAAGGTAACCGAGCAGCGGCGATGTTCAGCCGCTGCCTGGTTAGCTTCAGCGGCAAAGGTTAGGCCAGCCTTTACTGCTCCTGACTTTCAATGCTTAGCAATAATCGGGCAGCGGTGATATCGAGCCATTGCCCAGTTATCGCCTGGTGCTGCTCTTGCAGCAGCAGTACCCAGGGATATTCAATAGCAATAACCTGTCTGCTAACCATGTTAATCCCTTTGAATATCGGTCCCACAATTTGTTCTCTTCAGGTCTTAGACAAAAAAAAGAAAAAACAAAATGTTTTGTTCTGAATTTGCCTGGGCCATTATTTTTCCATTTCTAGCTATACAACTTCTCCCTCAGGCTGTTTATAAACTTTCAGGCATTACAGTTGTTAGAGATTAACCAAGAAACATTTTGAAAGATTTTGCCCTCAAGCGGTATCATGAGACTGGTTGCTATGAGTCACAATCTGAAAGTGCCGGACCACTGTGTTTTAATCCTGTACCTCACATAGGGGCTCGTTTACTAAGGTGTGTGCTGAGCAGCTGGTGTATGTTTTGACACACGGTAATCACATGCTCGGATACAAAGGAATTGTTAACATGTGGGCAGGACAGTTCCAGTACCGCACAGTGTTTCATGCGCTAACTGTGACTCGTGTGTCGGGTTGGTGAATGGGTGACTTAGGGGCAGAGAGGGGGAATGGTGAGCGCATTGCCATCAGCTTGGGGGTAAACACCATACGCCGTCACTGTAACAATTAGCGTGGGTGCAATTACTTCCACCTTCATTGGTGACGTTAAGTGCACTCATGATAGAGTATGGCACCACGCGTTAACTGCCTTGAACATGCTGTGCACACCCCCAACAGGTAACATGGTAGCTTTGCTTTTAATGTGCTTGAATTTTTGTGCTATTTGTGCGTTAGGTGGAAAACCATAGCACACGCTAGTAAAAGGGCTTCATGTATTCTTTTATTTCAAAAACATCTTTTAAGAAATCAAAAATGATGCCATCATCTCTTTAACGTCTCGAAAAACGTTTCTGGTAATCGAACACAAAAGCTTTTCTTATGAAGTAGCTTGCTGCTCCATTATTGCTTCACGTGACCCCCTCATTATTTTTGGTTCTGAAGTTTGATAGGGATTGCTTTCCCATTTTCCCACTTCTACATCTACTAGAGATTCACTCACTGATTTATATGGCATTAGATTAGCTGCCTCATCACCCACCTCGGGGCAGCATTCTTACGAAGCTCTGCTGGAGTCCTCTGCCCATGCTGCTGTCAGTGGGGAGGTGCTACGATATTGCACTTTCGATTTTCAGACTGAAAAATGTGATATCACAGTACCACCGTAGCCCTCGCCAACAGCAGTGCGAGCGGAGGACTCCCATTCACCTTCATGGGAACGTTGCTCAGGGGCATCTGCAAATGTGGTTGAAAGCTGTGACATTTCTAGAGCATGCTGAGATTCTCTTTGGATGAAAGGTGCTAGATGGTTGCAAACATTTGTTAGCATTACAATTATTATTGTGCTGAATAATTACATGTAACCAGGGGGGCTTCACACTTCACAATGAATAGATCTAGAGTTTTCTTTTGTTTTATAGGTGTCAAGTCATATCCAGGTGTTGGCACGGAGAAAAGCACGGGAAATCCAAGTAAAACTGAAGGTACCTTTTCTTAGATGTATTTCTGTCATTTTCCACCGTGAACAAGGCAATGGTTTGACTGGAAAACATTTTCAGGCTTTTTTGAATCACTTTCTACTCTTTGAGGGTAATTTTATAAGGAAGCACCTAGTTGAAGATGCCCATATTAAGGCAATTTTATGGAGACAAGTAGCTGCCTACTGGTCTTTATAAAATACTAGCTTAAGTGTCAGATCTCTTGCCTACATTGCAGGCACAGACATTTATACCAGTCCTGGAGCTGTTCCTAATGCGCCTGTAATTTTTAGGTATGCGTATAAATTATAGGATTTTATAATCTACCCTTGTACTTGCACAGAAACCCCTCCCGCGTGCATGCTGACTGGCAAAGTACGCATCGTCATGTCAAAGCAGGTACTTTTATGCCAGTTCGAATTTTATAAGAGACCATTTTCAAGCCAAGGTGGCTGCATATACGAAGAAATGACTTTATAAAATTATCTCCTTAATGACCCATCGTCCCAACATGGTGTGCCCAGTTAGCCAAAGGATCCCCCACTGACCGAGGAATAATGGGATTTCTTTTTTCATGGCTAATTCTAGAGGAGATCAAACCTAAGCTTTCCTCAGAAACTCAGATGACAAGACTTCGACTTTCATACTTTGAACACATCATGCAAAGAGAGAGATCATTGGAGAAAGACATAATGCTCGGCAAGGTAGAAGGTCACCGTAAAAGAGGAAGGCCGGCAACGAGATGGATCGATATAATAACAGCAGCTATGGATACCACTCTATCAACAATGAGCCGCTTGGCTGAAGACCGAACAAAGTTTAGGTCAACTATCCAGAGGATCGCCAGGAGTTGACACCGACTCAACGGCACTTAAAAACAACAATTCTTGGCGCACCTGTTGCATCAATAGGAAATGCAGCAATCACCTTTGTTTTTTCCTCAGAGCTTTGAGCACATTAAGATACTCCGCAGAACCTTAGAAATGGTCAGGTTGAACTAAAAAAGAAATTGGTTATTGCGACATTCCAAGAAAACTGTGACCTAGTTTTTAAAGGGCTTTGCAATTCTGTGCATTTGTTAGAAAAGCACTTGAAAATAGCATTCTGATGTTTGCTTATGTACAGTTGCTGCAGCCCTTGGAGGATTTTGTGAAGAGAGGTAAAATTTATAAGTTAATCCAGGTTAGGATCAGCATGCAGTTTCAGTAAGGAGTGGGCTTGTGTATATAAAGGATAGGCATATGGATAGTAACTATGATTGAATGTTGTTTGTAAGTTTCAGACTTGTATTAATTAAATTCCTTTGCAAGGAGTAGTAAACACTTCCATTTTAAGGAGGCTTCAACTCAGCTTTTCAAATCAATCAAATCTACCTGCCCTTCCTTGAGCACTAATCCTTTTTTGCTGTGATGCAGAGGAAAAGGATTCTATAATGAAACATTGTCCCAGTAATATAATGAGGATGAGCATCTGTAGATTGCATTCAGGGGCCTTTTTACTAAGCGCCGCAAACTGGGTAACACAGGTTTCAGCATGCGATAACTGGCTGCAATGAATGCTATTGCGTGGCACAACTGGCAATTGTGCACTTACGTGGAAAATGGAGGGTTAGGGGCGGAGTGTGGCCATGGAGAACACAGTAGCAGATAAGACAGAGACGTTGCACTTACCGTACACAGGGTCGGCCCCAGAGTTGGTTTAAGGTGTTGGCACTCTAGGCAAACCTTAAGCCTTATGCCCCACCCCCCTCCCGGATGTCGGAATCTATTGTTTAGCTTTGAATGCTCTGCTCTTTGCTGCCCCCTAGAAACCGTTCTAGGCAACCTCCTAGTTTGTCTAATGATTGGGCCGGCCCTTGACCGTACATTAAAAGCGTGTGGTAATTGCAAAACCTTAATGGGATTTAATAAAAGGATCCCTCAGTTCTTTAGTGTGCTTTAAAACATTTTGTGCACGCTAAATTGATTTAATATATGTTAGCCTATGAATTAACATGCATTAAATTGTGAAAGAAATTGGAAAGAACTCCAAAAATCAGGACAAAAGTCTAAATTAACTAAAAATGAGCAGAAACCTTTTGCCTTGTGCACACCCATATAGCATTTTGATTTGTATCTGCTGGCTTGTTGGAGACATGAGCTGCAGGACAGAGACAGCTACAGCAGTCAGCTCATCAGTAAAGCAGTGCACCGTCATTTGAACCAGGCTGGTTTATGCTGTATAATATCCATCATCTAGTCACTACGGGTCTATTCTGTAACACTAATAGCAGGGATGGACGGCCCGCTATTTGTCCGCCTACCCGTCCCCGCCAAGCCTCCCCATATGAACAAGGAGTTTGTATGGGGAGGCTAGACGTGAGCAGGAAAGGAGTGGTGTGGAGGCGGAGTTAGGGTGGGCAGTAGGCGGTTTGCGACCCTGGACATACAGGGCTGATATTGATATCAGCCCTGTATGTCTGGGGCTATCAGACTAGACGGGGAACTTATTCCACCTCAGAGGTGGAATAAGTTCTCCTAGACATCGGGGGACAGCAGACCTGGGTGGCAGAAAAGGTAGGAGGGGGTGTGGTGCAAGAGATTCACTGCAGCCCGACACTGGCCATGGGTAGCCAGATCGGAGGTTGGGCTGCAGGGAATGAAAGAAGTGGTCGTGGCCGGGGATCATGGTTCGTGAATGGAGCAGCAGTGCCATGGCAACCAGTTGAGTTAGCTGGGCAGAGGCCTGTATGTGCAGGCCGACCGGAATCGGGTCCCAGCCTGCATGTATAGGCCTAGATGGGATTCTGATCCCACGGGGGCTAGATGTGCCTCGCGGGATCAGAATCCCATCTACCTCTGTGCATCCGGTTCCGAGAGGATGCACAGAGGCCTGGGACGCACATCTTAGAATATGTCTCTATACCTATACTGCTCTAACTAGTGATGCTCTAGACTTCATTTAGTACCAGTTGTGGTGCATTTTGTTAAACCAATATAAAAATTATCCCAAGGAGCCATTATATATGAGCTTTGGAGACCACATGGGTCCCTTCTTCCAACTCCCTGAATCCAAAAAGTGACTGCAAGAAATTTTTGCATGCTGTCCTAGCAAGTGAATACCCACTCTAATGTTTTCGTTTGCTAAGCAATCCAGATTGTTTGATCTTCGTGAATGTTCACTGTACCAGCTGGAGCTCTCTTAGTTAGCTACCTGTTTTGGGGGCAGTAATCAATTCTTTATGCACAGGTAAATGACTTTTGCTGACAATATGCACACTTTTATGTTACACTGATAGGTGGTGGAGGCAAAGTACATGTACATGCTTTGAAAATTAGTTTGCGGTCAGCTCTGTGGAGAGGCTCATTATTGCTTTCTTAGAGAATAATTTTCAAAAACATTGTTATGAGTCAGGCACAGAAATAGACCTTTCTTTGTCCACGCCTGATCAGTTCAGATGAGTGGGTAATATCCCCCTGCCAGCAGAGGGAGCCAGCGGAAAAAACATAGAAACATGACGACAGAAAAAGACCACATGGTCTATCTAGTCTGTCCTTCCATATCAACCACTACAACAGTCCCCTTGGCAAAAAAGCTCAAACCTGACTTTACTCCCCATGTAGGGTGATGGTGCTGCCTTCATATGCTTAATAGTTCTCTGGCTCCAGCAGACAGTGCAGACTTGTGACATGGTGCTGCAGTTACATGTAGGCTGTTCCTACAAGTCTGCGGGATGCTCTGGGCTACAGTCCTTAGGGGTTGATTCTCTCCCTTTTTGAGAACAGACTCAGTTGGGGTCTGAGTTCTCATACCAATGGGCCCTACCTTGGGTGGTCTTGAGTGACTTATCACTCTTGGTCAGTCTGATAGCAAGAGCTACTGCCAGAGAGCAACAAGGACGCAGTAAAATTTAAAAAAGGCTTTCAGCGCAATCTCTTCCCAGACTGCTTCCCAATCTCCTATGGTGCTGTGCTGAATTTGGACTCAGTCATAGAATCTGAAGAGATTTCACTCCCCCCTCTTTCACTCCACTTGCTTCTAGTATGTCTAGAAGAAAAGGGAGGTGATGCATTGCAGGTGAGTCACGGCAATTCAGTGTGTCAGCAGGTGCCCTTCACTTGCTTCCAATATGTTTGGGAGGAAAGAGAGATGACACACTCCAGGTAAGTCATGGTAGTTCAATGTGTCAGCCAGTGCATTTGGCTTGACTTGGGAGCAGGCAAGCAAGCAGGCATCATGTGGGAGGGTGCAATCTGTGAAGGGTTAGCACCCAACCAAGAGCTGGAGGGGTATCCCAGACTGAGCCATGGCGCATGCGGTGCACATGGAATAAGATCTGGTCAGTGTTCCTGCTTTGGTGGCATCATCAGCCATTTTATTGCCACTTCTTTCCAAAAATACATGGCTGCATCCTTTATCTCCCTCTTTAATTCTGATTAACAAATGGGGTAGTCCATGGAGGCTGTGGGGTCTATTCTGAACCACGAATAGCGGGGATGGACGTCCCCGCTATTCGTTTGCCTTTCCCGTTCCTGCCAAGCCTCCCCGTATGAACAGGGAGCTTGTACGGGGAAGTTAGATGGAGCAGGAAAGGGGCAGTGCAGAGGCAGAGATGGGGGCGGGCAGTGAGCGGTCTGCGGCCCTGGATGCACAGGGCCAATTCTGATGTTGGCCCTGTATGTCGGGGGCCGGCAGATTAGATGGTGAGCTTATTCCACCTCTGAGGTGGAATAGGTTCCCCTAGTCAGGGGGAGATGGCAGGCCTGGGGCACATCAAAGGTAGGAAGGGGTGCAGGGGATTCCCTGCAGCCCGACCCTGGCTGTAGGAGGCCAGATCGGGGGTTGGGCTGTGAGGAAAGCACAATGTCGTTGGTGGCCAGGGATTGCGGCTCCTGAATGGAGCCACAGTGCCATGGCAACCAGATGCCATAACACCACGTCTCCATTCAGGAGCCTTGACTGAGTTAGCTAGGTAGGTGCCTGTACGTGCAGGCTGATTGGAATCGGGACCAGACCTGCATTTACAGGCTTAGATGGTATTCTGATCCCACGGGGGCTAGACATGCCCCGAGGGATCAGAATCACATCTATCTCTGTGTGTCCGGTTCTGACCGGACACACAGAGGCTGGAATGTCCTCAATAGAATAGGCCTCCATGTATCTACCCTCAGGCATGGCAGTGCCTGTGCAGATCAAGTTCTCTACTGAGTTACTATTTCAACAATCAACCTCACAGGAATGTCAGAGCTTCTCTCTCCTCCCCTCTACCTCCCAGTTAGGGAAGCAGTGACTGGAAAATCCTCCAGAAGTGTCTCTCTGCCCCCTCTGCTCAGGTGACATCTCCCTCAGTGTCTATAAGGCCAGATTAGGCTTGTGACACAGGAACAATTGTTGCAACCTCAAATATAAAAAAAGGGGGAATTCATGGGTGATTCCATTTTGACAGCACCTTCAGGTTCCTCTTTGAGCCCTTCCTAGCTCTAAGCTGTGTCCATGCATGGAAGGAACCACAGGTTGTCCTTGCCAATGTTTGAGGTGCTACAGTAGAGTATTCCACTGAGGGGGCAGAGGCAAGAGGAGATGGCCAGTTTGGCAGACAGACAGAGGTAACTTCATCACTGAGGTGTTATCCCTTTCTGAGGTAACAATTTGGGAGAGAGGAGTTGATGATCCTTATTGGGCGATATTTAAATGCCATGGTGGTGCATCACGAAAAGCTTAAAATAGCATCTTTGCTTAACAGGAAGCTTCTGTACAGTTGGACCATTAGATGATAGAGGGATAAAAGGGGCACTAAGGGAAGGACAAGGCCACAGCAGGGAGATTGAGTGAATTCTTTGCTTTGGTCTTTACTGAAGAAGATTTAGGGAAGTTACTCATTCCTGAAATGGTATTTAAAGGTGATGTATCAGAATTGAAACTGGGAAGATGCACTACAACTATTTGATCAACTAAAGGGTAGCAAATCACCTGCACTGGATGGTATACATCTGAGGGTTCTGAAAATACTGAAATGTGAGATTGCAGACCTACTATTAGTAATCTGTGAACTATCATTAAAATCATCTATAGTACCTGTAGGGGTGATCCAGGAAACTACAGACCGATGAGCCTGACGTCAGTACCAGGCGAAATGGTAGAAACCATTAAAAAGAATAAAATTATTGAACATGTAGATAGTCATGGTTTAACGGGAGAAAGCCAACATGGATTTAGCCAAAGAAGATCTTTCTACGTTTTTTTGAAGATATGAATAAACAGGTAAATAAAGATGAGCAGGTTGATATAGTGTATCTGGATTTCCAGAAAGCCTTTGACAAGGTCCCTAAGGAGAGACTCTTGGCAAAATTAAAAAGTCATGGGATAGGAGGCAATGTACCATTGTGGATCAGGAACTGATTAAAAGATAGAAAGCAAAAAGTAGAACTAAATGGCCAATTTTCTCAGTGGAGAAAGGTGAATAGTAGAGTATCCAAAGGATCTGTGCTGGGCCCACTATTTTTTAACATATTCATGAATGACCTGGAAATGGGAATAATGAGTGAGCTGATCAGATTTGCAGATGACACAAAATTGTTAAAACCCAAAAGGATTATGAAAAATTGCAAGAGGACTTTGGTAAACTGGAAGACTGGACGTCCAAATGACAGATGAAATTTAATGTGGACAAGTGCAAAGTTATACACCTAGGAAAGAACAATCCAAACTACAATTACACATTAGGAACCACCACCCAGGAAAAGGATTTAGTCGTCATCACGGATAATCCATTGAAACCCTCCACCCAGTGTGTTGCGGCGGCCAAGAAAGGAGGAGAGAGGTCACGTGACAGGAGAGCATCACACTGGTGTGGCAGGAAGTTATCCTGTAACTAGGACCTGTCCTCCAGGTGATGTAAAACCCTCTCACACCGAGGACGTTTCTCCAGGGCCATGTGCCCATGAGGGAAGGGTTAGGACAGCCGTTATAGTTGGTGATTCCATCATTAGGCATGTAGATAGCTGGGTGGCTGAAGATTGGCGGATCGCCAACGTAACACCAATTTTTAAAAAGGGTTCGAGGGGTGATTTGGGAAACTACAGACCGGTGAGCCTCACGTCAGTACCGGGAAAAATGGTAGAAACCATCATAAAGAATAAAATTACTCAGCATGTAGATAGTCATGGCCTAATGGGAGACAGCCAACATGGCTTTAGACAAGGAAGATCTTGTCTTACTAATCTGTTATGTTTTTATGAAAGTGTGAATAAACAGGTGGGCAAAGGTGAGTCGGTTGATATAGTGTATCTGGACTTTCAGAAAGCCTTTGACAAGGTCCCTCATCAGAGACTTTTGGCAGAACTAAAGAGTCATGGGATAGGAGGCAGTGTACTACTGTGGATCAGGAACTGGTTAAAAGATAGAAAGCAGAGGGTTGGGCTAAATGGCCAATTTTCCCAATGGAGAAAGGTGAATAGTGGTGTACCCCAGGGATCTGTGCTGGGTCCGCTGCTTTTTGACATATTCATAAATGACCTTGGAAAGGGGAATAATGAGTGAGGTTATCAAATTTGCAGATGACACAAAATTATTTAAACTTGTTAAAACCCAAGAGGATTGTGGAAAATTGCAAGAGGATCTTGATAAATTGGAAGACTGGGCATCAAAATGGCAGATGAAATTTAATGTGGACAAGTGCAAAGTTATGCACCTAGGGAAGAACAACCCAAACTATGGTTACACGATGCAAGGTTCCACATTAGGAACCACCACCCAGGAAAAAGATTTAGGCGTCATTGTGGATAACATGTTAAAACCCTCGGCCCAGTGTGCAGCGGCAGCCAAGAGAGCAAATAGAATGCTAGGTATCATAAGGAAAGGAATGGAAAATAAAACAAAAGATATTATAATGCCTCTATACCGTTCCATGGTGAGACCGCACCTTGAATATTGTGTGCAATTCTGGTCGCCGTATCTTATAAAGGATATAGCGTTATTAGAAAAGGTTCAGAGAAGAGCCACCAAAATGGTAAAGGGGATGGAAGGATACTCCTATGAAGAAAGGCTAAAAGGTTAGGGCTCTTTAACCTGGAAAAGAGATGGCTGAGGGGAGATATGATAGAAGTCTATAAATTAATGAACGGAGTGGAACGGGTAAACGTAGATCGACTGTTTATGTTATCAGAATATAGGAAGACTAGGGGACATGCAATGAAGCTACAGGGTAAACTATTTAAGACTAATAAAAGAAAATATTTTTTCACTCAACGTGTAATCAAACTCTGGAATTTGTTACCGGAGGATGTAGTAAAGGCTGTTAGTGTAGCTGGGTTTAAAAAAGGTTTGGACAAGTTCCTGGAGGAAAGGTCCATAAACCATTATTAAGAAGGGACCCAGGATATCAATGCTTGACCTAGTACAAGCATTGCAGAACCTGTGTCTTTTGGGGAAACTGCTAGGTACGTATGACCTAGATTGGCCACTGTTGGAAACAGAATACAGGACTTGATGAACCTTGGTCTGACCCAGTATGGCATATCTTATGTTCTTATGTTCTGGTGGACGTGAGGATCGCCTGGAAACATGCCTGCCTGGTGCGAAGGTAACGGACCTCACGCGCCACCTAGATAAGGCCTTAGATAGTGCTGGGGAGGAGTCTGCTGTCTTGGTACACGTCGGTACCAGTGACGTAGGAAAATGTGGTAGGGAGGTTCTGGAGGCTAAATTTAGGCTTTTAGGTAGGAAGTTGAAATCCAGAACTTCCAGGGTAGCGTTCTGTGAAATGCTTCCCAATCCACGCGCAGGACACAAAAGGCAGGCAGAGCTCCGGAGTCTCAATGCATGGATAAGATGATGGTGCAAGGATGAGGGTTTTGGATTTGTTAGGAACTGAGCAACATTCTGGGGAAAGGAGGGGCTCTTCCAGAGGGATGGGCTTCACCTTAACCAGGATGGAACCAGGCTGCTGGCATTAATGTTTAAAAAGGAGATATAGCAACTTTTAAACTAGATAATAGGGGAAAGCCGACAGTCGCACAAGAGCACATGATTCGGAAGAATGTATCCTTGAAGGATACTACCAAAAGCAGAGAGGTTTCAAAAAAGAGTAAAGTAGCCCAGATACCCTTGATTATGAAGCAGACAGAGCTTAAAGATTCCAAATTACCCATGCCTGCCAATAGCCAAATTAATATGAATAAAATACAGTCTCTAAAATGCTTGTATGCAAATGCTCGATGTCTAAAAAATAAGATGGGAGAGTTAGAATATATAGCACTAAATGAGAGGTTAGATATGATTGGAATCTCAGAGACATGGTGGAAGGAGGACAACCAGTGGGACACTGTGATACCTGGGTACAAACTATATCATAATGATAGAGCTGATCAAATTGGTGGAGGGGTTGTGCTCTATGTTAGAGAGGGCATTGAGTCAGAAAGGATTAAAGTTTTGCAGGGAACAAAATTTGCTGTAGAATCTCTATGGATTGAAATTCCATGTAAAAAGGGGAAGGCGATGGCAGTCGGGGTGTACTATCGACCGCCTGGTCAGAATGAACAAATGGATGATGAAATGCTCAAAGAAATCAAGGAAGCTAACAAAAGTTACAGCACAGTAATAATAATAATTGGTGATTTCAATTACCTGGTATTGACTGGGTCAGTGTCACATGCTAGGGAGATAAAATTCCTAGATGAAATAGATGACTGCTTCTTGGAGCAGCTGGTTCATGAATCGACCAGAGGGGAAGCCATATTGGACCTAGTCCTTAGTGCAACACCAGATCTGGTGCAAGAGATAAGGGTGTTGGGGCCACTTGGCAATAGTGATCATAGCATGATCGCGTTTGATTTAATTATTGGAGGAGGGATGGTAAGGAAATCACAGTGCTACCTTTTAACTTTCGAAAGGGAGACTATGATAAAACGAGGAAAATAGTTAAGAAAAAACTAAAAGGAGCAGTTGCAAAGGTTAAGGACTTACATCAAGCTTGGGTGTTGTTGAAAAATACTATCTTGGAAGCCCAGACCAGCTGTATTCCACGCTTTAAGAAAAGTGGAATGAAGTCCAAAAAACTGCCAGCATGGTTTAAAGGTGAGGTCAGAGAGGCTGCTGTTGCCAAAAAAGCCTCTTTCAGGAAATGGAACAAAGAGCCAAACCACGAAACCTGGAAACCACACAAGCACTGGCAAGTTAAATGCAAGGCATTGTTAAGGCAGGCAAAGGGAGAATTTGAGAAGAAGCTTGCTTCAGAAGCAAAAATGCCTAATAAAGACTTTTTCAAGTACATTCGTAGCAAAAAACCTGTGAGAGAGTCAGTTGGTCCATTAAATGATAGAGGGGTTAAAGGGGCACTAAGAGGCGACAAGGCGATAGCGGAGAGACTGAATGAATTCTTTGCTTCGGTCTTTACTGAGGAAGATGTAGGGATATTACCCATGACTGAAGTGGTATTTAAAGGTGCGTAAGAATTGAAGGAAATATCGATACATCGGGAAGATGTATTACAACTATTTGATAAACTGAAGAGTATCACCTGGACCAGATGATATACATCCAAGGGTGTTGAAAGAACTGAAATATGAGATTGCAGACCTGCTATTAGTAATCTGTGAAATATCATTAAAATCATCTGTAATACCTGAAGACTGGAGATGGCGAATGTAACGCCAATTTTTAAAAAGCGTTCCAGGGGTGATCTGGGAAACTACAGACCAGTGAGCCTGACGTCAGTACCGGGAAAAATGGTAGAAACCATCATAAAGAACAAAATTGCTGAACATGTAGATAATCATGGCTTAATGGGAGACAGCCAACATGGCTTTAGGAATATCATTTTTATTATCATTATCATTCCACATTGCCACATCATAGAGCATGCATTACCTCGACCAACTGAAACGTTATACAGCAGAAGTCAAAATTGCACCCAACAGTATAACACCCCACTCTAATACACCCCACGCTAATACAGCTAGAGTAGGTAAGACTGCAACCTAACTAACTCAGCAATATAGCAAACTCAGCAGTACAACATATTCAACAGTACAGAGCCTGCCACTATACACCAGAGGCGCCTCCCTTTATCCTCAATCTCTCCCCCATCAACCCCATCGGCTGACTTGCAACGACACACTAAGGTTCTTCAACCCTAAAAGGTGAGAATACATTCAGCACTTCATGGCATTGGTCCCTCCCGGTTTCATCTGCAGAACTACAACCACAAGTAGCATCCTCATCTGCATATATCAGGCTCTATCTCCACCAAAGCCAAAGAAACTATAACAAACTCCACCTAATCCCCTCCAACGATATTCCCCCTCCCCTCCCCTCCCCCTACTTCCCAAACACAACACCCCTCCAGCATCCCCCCCCCGTTACCCCCCCTCCTCCCTCCCCCTTCCCCTCCATTCTCACTCACACCCACACTCACACACCCCCTGTTTATATGTCCATAGTATCGCCTGGGCCTCCTTCTTGGGGCGTGCCTCCTGCCAGAACTGTACTCTATATTTCACACCACTCCACCTGCTTACGCCCACCCAACAGCTGACCAGTTCGCTCCTCCATATCCCTTAAGTTGAGCATCCCCTGGTGCCACTTCCCAATCTCTGGAGATTTATTGGACAGCCAGTGTCTAAGTATACAGTGTTTTGCTACTAAGAAGCCCTTATCACATAATTTTCTACCATGACTTTTTAGGAAACGCTTCCCCTCCCCTGCAACACCAAACAAACACCATGTCATCGAGAGTGTGCCTATCTGCTGCCCCCAGTTCCCCAACCGGCCCTGCATTTCACTCCAAAAAACTTGAATCTGCTTACAGAACCAGAATCTATGTAACAAGGTGCCTGATTCCAGCCCGCAGAGCTGACACACATCTGTTGAGAGCAATCCCATTTTACCCGCCCATACATTAGACACATATGCCCGCCACATCAATTTGTACTGCGTTTCTTGGAACCACACTGATTCAGACAGCGATTTCAGACGTATGAAAGCCTCTTGCAACAGATCAACTGTGACCCCCAAAGCACTCTCCTTAACCCACCTCTGAGCTAACCATTCCAATGCTCCCACCTCTCTCCTGGGGCACAACTCATCTCGCAGAGCTCTTACCGACGTTCTCCCATCCCATTCGGTCATAAAGCCCCACCAACCCCTTGTGAAGCATACCGGGCCATACCTCTTCTGGAGACCTCTTATGTAATGGCGGACCTGCAAATAGAAATAAAATGTTCTTTGGTCCGAGTTGAACCTTTGACCAGGTTTAGAAAAGAATCTACCTCCCCGGCCGTCTGCATGCGCAGCTGCCCAATATATTCAACACCCCTCTGGAACCATTTCTTGGGAGCCCCACCCTGCTGCCCCGGCATAAAGTCTCCATTTCCCATAAGGGGAAGACAGTCCGTGGCATGCCAGTTGAGTCCTTTCTGTTGGCATAGCACTTTCCATACCTGCCAAAGAACGTTAAGATAACCCTCTCCCCGCCAAGCCACGGGAAGGTCTTTGGCAGCCGCATGCAAGAGGTACGCTCTATGGTAGGGCTGCAACATCTGATCGAGGAGACTCAAAGGCACTATATCTGACGAGCCTACAATTACATCTTGCAACGGTCTGAGCATATAGGCCTCATCAATACCGCCAGAGCTATGCGTGATTTTTTTCCCCTCCAAAGAAATCTAGCAAGATGTTTCTGCAGTGTTATTATATCCCACCTCAATAGCCACACAGGTAAATGGCGCAGTTCGTAAACCCACTTTGGCACCTCTATCATCTGAAACAAGGCCATACGGCCCATGAGCGAAATGGGCAGGTCTCTCCACTGCTGCAGGCGAGTAATTGTGTTTGCTAACATTGGGGCAATATTGACCTCATATAGTTTTGAAATATGCATGTCTATAGGAACAGCTTCAATAAATTGTTCTAGAATTATTGCATCAATAATAGACTCTATATCTTTCTTTTCTGGCAGTAGCCATTTAAAGACTAAGCTCTTTACTCTATAATACAGAGCTTGTGGTGTTTCACCTTCTTTTAAGACAGAGGCTCTTAGAAGTCTCCTATAAGTGGAGGAACTTAAACCCATCCGTTCTCTTATAGCTTCTTTAACATGCTCATAATTATGAATAGAATCAACTGGCATTTCCCTGTAGGCAGCTAATGCCTCACCGCTTGGAGTAGTGGCAAATCTTACAGCTAGCTGTTCTTTAGGCCACTGAGCTAGACCAGCTATTCTCTCAAACGCCTCTATATGGTCGTCAAGGTTGTCCTCCTTGCTTAAGCGACCACATGCAAAAGGTCCGAAGGCTAATCCTTCCCCCCCTGTACCAACAGGTTGAGTCTTTGGAACAGCCTGTGCTTGCTTTGTTGCTTCTTCTTCCTGAGTCCGGATCCATTTGGCCATCATTTCCAGCAGGGGTTGCTGTTGGGCTCGCAACATGGAGGTCGCCTGCTCCTGGCTCAACGCTGCCATCTCCCGCTGCTTCGCGAATTGGTCCGCTACCCACGCCAATACATCCGCTAGTTCCATCTCGGATTGTAGTCTCTGCAACAAAACAGACAAGACACACACAAAGTGCAGCACTTTTTTTTTTTTTTTCTCTCTCACTTCCCCTAGTGAGCAGCTGGTGGCCCCCTTACACCAGAATCCAGGCCTACCCCTTCCAGTCTACGGGTTACCTGATTCTGATGCAGGTCTCAGCACTTCCACCAGTCACAGCGCTCCCGATCCGAATCCGCTCCGGTTTTTCCCTCCGTTTCCTCGATTGGTCACCGCCTTTCCTGGAGTTCTCCGTCCAGAGGTATGGCTCAAAGACGCTCTTCTTGACCACTGGAACACCGCATCCAAAAACTACGCCACCTGTGACGCTCGCGCCCCTACCAGGCGGTTGCCTAGCAGGGACGGCCGGCCATCTGTATCCCTTCGAGGGTTGTAGTTGTGTCAATAAGGAAAGCCAAGTGGTTATTTAAAGCGCACAGGAAATTTTTATTCGGTTTCCAAAGTTGGCAAGTGATGAACATAAAAATTCTTTAAGCACTTTTTCCAGACAAAAGAAATACAGGATAATTTCTCCAAATCAAAATGTCCAAACAAAACTCACAGCAGTTTCTATTCTTCACTGCGACTGCTTGACCTTACAAAACAAAAGCATTTGTAAAACTCTTCATAGCTTCCAACCCGCTGTTGCCACGCCCCATACAAACAGTTCTAGCTGTTTGGGCCTTCACTGAAGTTCTGCAGTTTTACTTCTTAAGAGAGATTCCTAACCTCCTGTCTTCAGGGTTACTCTTCTCTTTCAACTCTTGAAAACTGCCTTTAACTTGCAACAGCTTCCTTTGGTATTGCACTGTATTCTAACTCACAATACTATTGTATTTTAGTGCACAGCTCACATTCCATCTCAGAGGCTCCTGACTCAATAACACTTTCTTCAGGGCCTACCTCCATGCTCTCAAGAGAGCTACAGCTGGGTGCTCTCTGGAAGTGCGCTGGTAACTTTTCCTTAAGAGCCTTCGCAATGTTAAACAGTCTCTCACACTGCCTGGCCTTGGCTCCTCCAAGCCGGTCTCCTGTGTGTCTCTCCTGCTTAACTTCCCTCCCGAGATACTTCTTGCTGTGCTGAGGCTTCAGGTGTCTGAAAGTCTCCTCTGAGTCAGAGCAAGAACTATTCTGGTGGCACTGCTCATTCCCTGCGTACCTTCCTTGGCTGCCTTTATAATGGTTCCTCCATTTGCTGCTCTCCTTGGCTGCAAGGGTTTTCCACAGCTTGGCCCCAGACCTCTCCTGTCTGTGCCTCCTGGGAATTGGACTTGAACCTGGGCTAGGCCTTGAACTGCAGCTGCCACTGGTGCTTGCTCCTGCACTCCTCCTGGACCTTCTGCTCACAGCTCCTTCCTCCTCCTGCCTCAAACTCAAACTGTGCCTCTCTCTTTTGTTTGTTCTTCCTCTGTTAACTGTTGAGCTGGGCAACTCCCTTCCTAGCTCCTCCCACTTGGACCTCCTACTCCTCTGCAGGGTTGTCCTGTGGTCTGTGATTGGCTTACCTTTGGCTCTGCCCTCTAGGTTTCTTTCAGTGCTTCTAGTATGGAGCCTAGGATTTTGGGCTCCCATCCCCCGCAATGAAAAAAAATCCTTCTTTTTTTCCGTTTTCCCTAGCTGGGCTGCACTCACCTCATCACAATAGGCTATGATATACCCCCTTAGGACCGCTTTACCCGCTTCCCAAAAGGTCGCCGTGGTTACCCCGGATGTCTCATTAATCTGTAAATAATCCTCCCACTGGTGAATCAAATATTGGCGAAAATTTTCATTCTGCCAGAGATGCCTAGGAAATGACCACTTTAGCCTTCCAGGAGATCGGCCTTGGAAGTCCATAGTAACCCTAGCATGGTCAGATACCACGATTGGTTCAATCTCCACCCGTACCACCTTCCCAAAGCTCTCGTTTGAAACACGGATATAATCAATCCGAGACCATGTCTGGTGTGCTCTCGACAGATGCGTGTAGTCCCTTTCTACTGCATGTAGAATTCGCCAGGTATCTACCAAACCTCCCATTTTATAGAGGTAGCCCACTCCTTTATTGGCCCACTCAGCAGTCTCCCTCTCCCTTCCACCCATTGATTTATCTAGCATTGGATCGTGCGGGCAATTAAAGTCTCCCGCCAATATTACTGGAATCTTTGGCGCTCCTAAAATCTTTCCTAACAGCAACTTGAAAAACTTGTGGTCATAACTGTTCGGTGCATAGATGTTGCCCAAAAACAATTCTTCCCCTTGAATCTTTGCATGCAAGAACACAAACCGCCCTTGCGGGTCTGCCTTCTCCCTGATGACCTCTACCATGATCCCTTTCTTGATCAAAATCGCCACTCCTCGTTTCCTCCCCCCTGATGAAGCCGCATAAATCTGCCCCACCCAATCTTTCTTCAATTTGGCATGCTCCCTGTCACCTAAGTGGGTTTCTTGGAGCAATGCTATGTGTGTTTTCCCCTTTTTAGGGCCTGCAAGATTTTCGTCCTCTTTACCGGGGTGCTCACTCCTCCCACATTCCAAGTTGTTATTCTCAAGTCATGTCCCATGCAGTCCCCGTGTGGATTGTATACAACATAGGCTCTACTCCCATACTCATTACAGCTCTGGGTTGCCCAGCCTCAACCCTGAACTTACAGGCACACAAATCCCCAGCACCCCAATTCACATGCTTACCAAATAGTTCCACTGCCCATGGCCAGCCCCACATACGTGTTGTCTCCCAAACCCCTCCACCCCCACTCTTCTCAACCCAGACACTGCTCACACACCAGCCCCATGCATACCCCCATACACACCCCCAATCCCCCTGCCCAACTTCTGTTCCCCTTGTAGCCCAACCTATCCCCTCCCCCCCCTCCCCATCAAAATAACAATGTTACCCTCAGCAAATCCGCTGAGGCCCGAATTTAATTAAATGCCGCAGGGCTGCCCCGGGCTCCCCAGCAGCTCAACCCACATTACCATGTAAAGTCCATTTAATAAGCCTATCACAAATCTAAAGGACTCTTAGGGGTATGTTTACTAAAGTCCGGGAATGTGCGCGCCGCAAATCAGCGCACGGCAACGCGCCACTTAAACGGTGACAAACGCTCCTAAACGCCCCGCACAGGTGCGAGGAACCCCCGTGAATGTGCGCGACACACTAACGGGCCCCGCACAAATACGGGCCCGCAAATGTCCGAAAGAGGCGTGTAACGGCGAACGGAGGGCGGAGGAAGGTCCCCGAGGGGCGGAGAGACGGGGTCAATGGGCGGGTAAGGGGAGGGGAGAGGCTCCCCGCACATGAACGGGGCCGAATTTCCCATGAAAAAATAGCGCGAGTGAAACAGTCGCGCTAGAGGTCATATAAAGGCAAGAGAGAAACCATTTCCGTTAGCAATGTACAGCAAAACCGGGGAAACCTGCAAAACGTAAGCAGTGTGATACATGTGCACAGCAGAAAGGTGAAAGTAAAAATAGACAATGACCAGAAAATCAATAATAAAAATAGTAATGCAGCTTGTGAACAGTTACAGTAATGGGCAAATATAAAAAGCACACCCAGGACAGTCCCAGAAAAAAAGATATGAATGTAGGAAGGGCCATGGAGCTGAGACTCCCCCAAAAATAATTCCCAGCCCTGTGGCTGTCCTGGGTGTCTTCCAAATGGTTGCCCACCAATATCACTGTTGCCCAGCTTAAAAGTAAGGCCCCGGTATATGTGTCTATTTCTGGGGTTTAGCTGCATGTTTGTCACCAGACAAGGTGAATGAGGCCACAGTAAAAGACTGAAGAGCAAGCTGTGCATACCCATCCTGACAGGTGTCCTATCACCAGGTACTGCACTGCCTCTGCGGCCACAGTGTGATGCAGCAGACAGAGCCAGCACCTCCAAAACAGGAGGGTCACAGGTTCAAATCCCAGCTGGGGCACCTGCCAGCCCAGTCCCTATATTTTACCCACCACTAAATAAAGATAGCGCAGACACCCCTGTATGCATGGGGAAAACACCCATATTTTACCCAACACCGCACACACACCACAACAATGGGCATTACCTACAGCCAAGTCCCCCAAATGCAGTCCCATACTGCCACATTGCAATCAGGTCAACTGCTTTTTCTGAGAGAAGTTCATGCCAGCATGTTGGCGGACAAGTACATGTGGTGCAGGGGGCAGTGGCTGCTAACCACAGAAGACAGAGGCCTAGCCATGTGCAGGCTGGCACAGTCCACTGCAACAGACAGGTCCTGCCGGATCCACAGTCATGGACAGTCCAGGGAATCCAACCAATCTGTGGCTACACAGTGGTGCAGTGCACACAGACAGTGCATACAGGAACAGAAGGTCACAGGTTCAAAGCCCAGCTGGGGCTACTGCCAATCCTGCCCACATATTTTTCCCACAACTAAACAGTGATAGTAAGGACACACCTTTCATGGCGGGGACATATGCAATGGTAAGACATCTATCTTGTACCCCACTGAGAACAGACACCATGAACAGGGGCAGTACCTAGAGCAGAATCACCCAAATGCAGTCCTGGTGGGCCACACACCAGTCAAGTTCCATGCTGATACTCATACATATGCCTGTGCTGTATATCTATGCACCACCCCCATGGCATGTAGATGTAGCCCATGCATATTCATGAGGGATAGCAGGAAAACCCGAACAGTGTGATGCAAACCTGGACTGGAGTTGGGAATCTGTGCCGTAAAGCAGCAGCCATCAAGGGCAGACACACCCACACCCACAGGCCCCATTGGCCAATGTCTCCTGGAAAGGCAGAACATTGGACCGTGCATGCAGCACCCAAAACGAGCACTTGCATAACTTACCAATGTCACCCTACACCTGAGGTACACGGTACACAGCTCGGAGACGTTTGCTAGGAGCACAGGCAGGCAGTTATCCATACGTTACGTATATACTGCTAGTTGACCCCATCCAAACAATCTGTTAGGTGTTTGCGGGGCATGCTCCAGGCCTGGCCTCTGACGGTGCTTACCACCCTGGGGAGTGACCACCAGCTGTAATGCGTACCATATCCATGCCTTGCCGTGCTCAGGACCGGTTTGGTGGGCAAGGCTACCTACCCCCTCAATCGTAGCACCATGATGGCAGAGGTGTGGAAGTGTGTGTCTGTCTATACAGTGGGTGTTGGCTGCAAGCCCCTTCAACAGCCCGCACTGCCAGCACTGTTGCCAGTATTGGCCAGTCAATGTGCATAATGAGGTGCAAGGTACCATGGGTATAGCCAGGGCAGGGTGGCGTGGCCAGGATGCATCTGCACTGGGCATAGGGCCCTGGCAGGGACATTGGCTGGGATATTGTAGTGTCCGGCCACCACCTACACAGACAGGGTGGCCAAAGCATGTCCTTCTGGGGGATCACGCTCACCCTGACTGTGCAGTGACCACAGCATGGCTAGGCCCCCCCATAGTGCTGTATAGTAGTTCTCTCATGTGATAGATATGGGTTTCTCTTTGGGGCCCAGTCACTGATCTATCTGCTTGCTGTGTATGCAGACAGCCCAGTTCTGGGTGCATGCATCTCTATTGGGAACATGCACTATGGACTAACCAGCAGACTGTTTGTAGTTGGTAAATGTCTTGCTATAATGGCTTGCAGGGTGCAGTGGCTGTTGGCTTGCTGCAGGGGAATATCTGGTGGTGGAGTGCAGCTTACCATACCCTGGGCTTATGTCTGTCTGCTATTGTGTTATGGCTGTGTATGGAGCTGCCTGCCTGGGGGGGGGGGTGGTGGTGTTCCTCAGCAGGACTGGGGTTGATGTTGCCCTCTACTGCCACCTTTGCAGGGAGGTAGAGTGTGGATCCCTTGATGGGGACCATGTTTGCCACTGGGGGGGGGGGTGCCTGATGGCGGCAGACAGGGATATCCATGGTGTTTGTGCAGAAACTAGCTATCTTACACATTAACACTGCTTTGGAACGCCCGCTTGGCCTCCAGCAGCCGTGGCAGGTGTTGTTGACCTGGTCCTGGCCACCTCATTGCACACTCAGGGTGAGCACAGTACCCGCACGATGTAACGGTGTGTGGCTACTCTGTGCCAGTAAAACACCCGGTCAGTGCCCCCTACTAGGCCAAGGTGCTGTGTGGGTGCACCCGGTCACTTCCCCCAACAGGGCCGAGGTGCTGTGGGGGTGCATTCCCCATCTTGTGTCCATCTGCGGACAGCTAATTTGCATGTGCAGTGCATCATGGGTACGGGTGGCCTAACCCTATCCTGTTGACACCAGCAGACTGTCTGTGAGGTGACGTGTAGGCTATCTGCAGCCAGCCAGGGGCCTGCTTACAGCTATGGAGCTGTAGCGCAATGGTTACATCACTGCCTGTGCAGCCAGAGGTCATGGGTTCAAACCCACAGTGGGGCCCTTTGGTAGGGCTGTCCACAGCTTTTTTTTTATTTACTGTACATATGTCTATGCCGGCAAGACCACCCTCAGCTTACTATACCCATTAGGTGCCTCTGAGGGTGCTTCATAGGGCGCCCTGTAGGCCACCTTATGGTTGCCATCCCTATAGGGTGCACTATACATTATCCTGTGTCGCAACATACATGCTGCCCTATAGGGGTCATTCAAGGGTGCCTTGGCGAACAGTGCACTGTAACATGTGCCTTATGGGCCGCCGTATGTTAACATGCTGGGAGAGTGCGTTTGCTAGTAGTGATAACAAAATAAAATTATACAGCCTCCTACAGCACTCCACAACATAATACATACTGCCTCAGCAGGCATTTTTCACTGGGCATTGTGAGGAGTTGAACCCCTGATCCCTGCACCATTGGTCAGTGTTTTAACCATTGTGCTGTGGCTCTGTTCCTATGCTTGTGCATCAGCGCGCCGCCTTGTGCCTATCAGCGCGCCGCCTTCTGCCGCCCAAGGGGACCAGTGCGCCGCCTTCTGCTGCCCAAACATAACTGTGCGCCGCCTTATGCCGCCCAAAAAGCACTGTGCGCCGCCTTCTGCCGCCCAAAAATAACTGTGCGCCACCTTATGCCGCCCAAAAAGCACTGTGCGCCGCCTTCTGCCGCCCAAAAATAACTGTGCGCCGCCTTATGCCGCCCAAAAAGCACTGTGCGCCGCCTTCTGCCGCCCAAAAATAACTGTGCGCCGCCTTATGCCGTTCCAAATTAATTTGCCTCCTAAAACAATGTTAATCATTACAGTTACTGCCTCAGCTGACCTTTGTCGTTGCGCACACTGGGGGATTGAACCCATGGCCCCTGCACCATTGGTCAGTGTCTTCACTGTTGTACCACGGCTCTGTTGTTTTGTATACTCAGCAGCGCGCCACTTTGCCTTTCCACGCGCTAATGTCGACCCCCGCACATTAGCGCGACGCACACACGTCCGGTTGCTTACTACCGTTTTTTTTCTATTTTCTGCCTGAACCGCCCACTCCTTATATGGCACAGGCACACTAGCACGGCCCCGCACGTTAGGAATGTTTAGTAAACAGACCCCTTAGTTCGTTCATCCTCCTGCACTTCTTGAGGATCTTCACATCTCAGGATACCAGTCTGTTTGCCCAGACCCTCTCAAGTCTTCAGCGCCGATTCCTCTCCTCCACTGCCTGCACTCGGCAGTCCCGCCAGAAACTGCGTCGCTGCTTTCACCGTTGGAAACACGTAGTTCTGTCCATGATCTGTAACCCTGAGTGTAGCCGGGAACGCTAAAGTGAAGCGTATCTTCCTCTTGAATAGCGCTGAACAGATAGATGCAAACTCCTTTCGTTTTTGCGTTACCAACGCTGAATAGTCCTGGAAAATAAGTAGTTTATGGTTCTCCAATTTCAGCTCCCTCTTCCGTCGATAAGCCTGCATTATTTGGACTTTATGTTGAAAGTTAAGCAGTTTCATTATTACCACCCGCGGCCTCTGCTGGTCCGCCCTCTTTGGGCCCAGGCGGTGTGCACGCTCAATATCTAATTTTCCCGCCAGAACCGTGAGGCCCAATTCCTTGGGCAGCCATTCTCCCAGTAGTGGCAGTAACATGCTCTCTGAGTGTTCTTCGGGCACCCCCACCACTCTCAAGTTATTCCTCCTCGATCTGTTCTCCAGATCATCTACTTTAGCTTGTAGGAGGTTAATCTGATCTTGCTGCTCTCTGCGCACGCGGTCTTGGTGTCCCTCCTCATCCTTGATAGCCGAAACACGCTGCTCCAGTTCCTCCACCCTTTTTCCAACCTCCGTTAACGAATCTCCCAGGGTTTCCAACTTTTAAAGTACCTGGTCAAACTTCGGCTCCAGTAGCTTTGCCACCTCTCTAGCCAGTTCCTCTGAGCCCGATTCCATACTATCCACATTAGGTGAGGGCGACTGCGACGCCGCCGATTGCAAGGCCCCCAGCCTGCCCGCACGCTCTCGATCTTTTTTCTGCAGCGTGGTCAGCAAACTCTCGATTCTGGAGCTGCGCTTCATGGGAGCCAAGAGTGCCTTGTCGTCCTTTTGGCAGAAATCACAGTTTTTGTGGGTAATAGTTGGTAAAATTTAAGATCTTGCCCAGGACAGCCCCGGAGCGAGCAGAAACACATCTTGCTTACTCACGCATCACGTGGGACTCCCGCCAACATGGCTTTAGACAAGGAAGATCTTGTCTTACTAATCTATTATGTTTTTTTGAAGTTGTGAATAAATAGGTAGACAAAGGTGAGTCGGTTGATATAGTGTATTTGGACTTCCAGAAAGCCTTTGACAAGGTCCCTCATCAGAGACTTTTGGCAAAACTAAAGAGTCATGGGATAGGAGGCAGTGTACTATTGTGGATCGGGAACTGGTTAAAAGATAGAAAGCAGAGGGTAGGGCTAAATGGTCAATTTTCCCAATGGAGAAAGGTGAATAGTGGTGTACCCCAGGAATCTGTGCTGGGTCCGCTGCTTTTTGACATATTCATAAATGACCTGGAAAAGGGAATAACGAGTGAGGTTATCAAATTTGCAGATGACACAAAACTATTTAAAATTGTTAAAACCCATGAGGATTGTGGAAAATTGCAAGACAATCTTGATAAATTGGAAGACTGGGCATCAAAATGGCAGATGAAATTTAATGTGGACAAGTGCAAAGTTATGCACTTAGGGAAGAACATCCCAAACTATGGTTACACGATGCAAGGTTCCACATTAGGAACCACCACCCAGGAAAAAGATTTAGGCGTCATTGTGGATAACATGTTAAAACCCTCGGCCCAGTGTGCAGCGCCGGCCAAGAGAGCAAATAGAATGCTAGGTATCATAAGGAAAGGAATGTAAAATAAAACAAAGGATATTATAATGCCTCTGTATCGCTCCATGGTGCGACCACACCTTGAATATTGTGTGCAAATCTGGTCGCCGTATCTTAAAAAGGATATAGCATTATTAAAAAAGGTTCAGAGAAGAGCCACCAAAATGGTAAAGGGGATGGAAAGATACACCTATGAAGAAAGGCTGAAAAGGTTAGGGCTCTTTAACCTGGAAAAGAGACGGCTGAGGGGAGATATGATAGAAGTCTATAAATTAATGAACAGAGTGGAAGGGGTAAATGTAGATCGATTGTTTCCATTATCAGAATATAGAAAGACTAGGGGGCATGCAATGAAGCTACAGAGTAAACTATTTAAGACTAATAAGAGAAAATATTTTTTCACTCAACGTGTAATCAAACTCTGGAATTTGTTACCGGAGGATGTAGTGAAGGCTGTTAGTGTGGCTGGGTTTAACAAAGGTTTGGACAAGTTCCTGGAGGAAAGGTCCATAAACCATTATTAAAAAGGGACCCAGGATATCAATGCTTGACCCAATACAAGCATTATGGAACCTGTGTCTTTTGGGGAAACTGCTAGGTACGTATGACCTAGATTGGCCATTGTTGGAAAGAGGATGCTGGGCTTGATGGACCTTGGTCTGACCCAGTATGGCATAGCTTATATTCTTATGTTCTTAAAGCAAATAGAATGCTAGGAATCATGAGGGAAGGAATAGAGAATAAAACCAAGGATATTATAATGCTTCTGTATCGTTCCATGGTACGACTTCACCTTGAATATTGTGTGCAGTTTTGGTCGTCATATCTTAAAAAGGATATAGCAGAATTAGAAAAGGTACAGAGAAGAGCCACCAAAATGGTAAAGGGAATGGAAAGCTACCCCTATGAGGAAAGGCTTAAAAAATTAGGGATCTTCAACTTGGAAAATGGATGGCTGAGGGGAGATATGATAGAAGTCTATAAATTAATGAATGGAGTAGAACAGGTAAACGTAGATCGGTCGTTTACTCCATCAAAAAGTAGAAAGACTAGGGGATATGCAATGAAGTGACAATGTAACCCATTTAAGCTAATAAAAAATATTTTCCCTCAACGTGTAATCAAACTCTATAATTTGTTACTGGATGTTGTAATAAAAACTGTTAGTGTAGCTGGGTTTAAAAAAGGTTTGGACAAGTTCCTAGAGGAAAAGTCCATAAACCATTATTAAAGAGGACTGGTGAAATCCATTTATTACCCCGGGCAAGCATTGTGGAACCTATGTACATTTTTGGGAACCTGACAGGTACTTGTGACCTGGGTTGGCCACTGTTGGAAATAGGATACTAGGCTTGATGTATCTTGGTCTGACCCAGTATGGCTTTTCTTATGTTCTTATGATAGGCTGGGATGGAAGACTTGATCTAGAACAGCTGAAGTGGTGACAGTGGTCCTGGTGGAGAACCAACAGGTCCAAGTCTAGTCCGAGGGCTATAGCCAGCCATCTAGCACACCAGAAATGCTGGTCTCTAGCTTAGGAGAGGATTGTTGATGTGGTGGCAGGTAAGAGTGCTATTCACTGATGGGAACAAACTGAAGGAAATTAATAGCCCTTAGGTGCTCTGGTAAGTTTATCAGATTTGGTCTGGCATGGAGTTCCTCTGCTGGATCTAGCAGCAGCACTCATGCCTGATACCATCATTATACAGATGGTTTTTTTGAGCCATTTCACTTCGGATCCTGAAGTGTAAACACTGGAAGAAGCAGCTGTGATTCTACTAGACATCAGGTTGGGCAGCTCTGTAAGTAGACTTCAAATCATCCTGGCGCAACTCCAAGAGAAGTAAGTTCTTCAATAAAAAAAGAAAGCAGGGGTCAGGAGGCTGTACATATTCCTGTTGGAAAACTGGACATTCCCTGGTCTGAAGGGGCCAGTTAGGAATAGGACTTCATTTTTTTCCTGCAGTTAGATAATTTCTTCCTGGAAAATCCCTTCCATTATCTTATACAGTTTTGTCTGTTGAGAGAAGCAGGCACAACAAAGTTAAAAGATGACATGCCTTTGCTGAAACTTTATGTAAAAAGTTATTGTTCCTTGTAAACATTGTTTAACCAAGTTCAAAGTTCTATGTACACCGCTTTGACCTAAGTGAAAAGTGGTATAAAAGTTCAGCCAAATAAATAAAATGTAGCAAGGATACACAATGTCAGGTAATGATAGAACATTTGGTGATGTGAAACAAGACCACATAATGGGCTTGTTAAAGTTTGAAGCCTCTGTGAGTTCTGCTTTGGGGTGACACTATTTTCCTTGAGGATCTATTTCTTCAGTCTTCTTCTTCAACAAGGGCAGAGACTGGTTCTAGAACACAGTCTTGGAAGTTCCCTCACTATGCTTCTGGATGGGATACTCTTCTCTGGGGAGTCAAGTATGCAAGACCTCCCTTTCTGTCAAGCATCTCAGGGTAGTATCTCTTTGGATCTTGGGGCAGAGGTTGATCTCTTTGGATAATTTTAAAGTAAAGGTTATCTCTGTGCCCAGTATTTTCCTCCCTTCTGAATGTATTGATTTAACTTCTAGTAGAATCAAGCTTTCTCCTTTTCATCTAAGGGAAAGGAAGTTGGGGTGATGTAGGCCAGGGCAGGGGCAGCCATCCTCAGGTTGGTAATCTCCTTGGATAATGTTTGTAGATGCTCAGTTTCTTCTGAATTTTATATAGGTCTGTGGTCTATTGCTATGTCCTAATAAGGCAGGCTAATCTTTAAAGCATTGATTTGAGGAGTTAAGTAGATCGCCTCAGACCACACCAGCAAGAGTTGACAAGTCCCAGAGGGCTAGTGAGCTCAGTTGATTGGAGCTGAGGAGTCCTTGTAGGTAGAGTTAGAATCTATCTTTCAAGAGGATTATGGCAGGGCAGTGTCTTTGACCCTTCTCTAAGTGCCTCAGCATGGATATGCAAGTCCTGAGAGTTATCATGGCTTCCTCCTGCCTGGTGTGGATAGAGCTTGGGTGCATGCCACTTGTCTAGATTGGTGTGGCATGGACAATAAGGAAGGTGAAATGTAAATTTACCTGTTAATTTCCTTTCCTTGAGTCCTACCAGACCAGCCCAGAACTCACCCATGGAAGCCATGGCGATCAAGGGCTCTCAGTCTGACAAATTCATAAAGTTAACAGTGAGTATGTTATAGCCCACTCTTAAGGTAGAGGTTCTGGTCATACCCTTTGATGTAGACTATTATCTCATTCCTGGATTACTGACCGTGAAGGTAAGTTTTGACTCTATCAGGTTTGGCTTTGATGATGAATTGGAAACCTAAAACATAGCAATTTCCTTTGATTGTCTTAGTTTTGACATAGGATGCTATCATGAATTGTTTGCCTTCATGTGCAGGCTTTTGAGAATTAATCCAGAAAATCTGTGTAATGTAGGGAGCAGAGGGCAGATGTAAACTCTCTGGGGTAAGTATGTTCATACTTTATGGGCATGCTGATAGTTATAAAATTATTCCCTTAACATATTCACATTCAATATAAAGAATACGGTGAACCTAAATATCCTCCCTTTAAATCTTAATGAGTGACACTTGTGCCCTATAGATATTGATGCAGACTGGTGCCCAGCCTTATAGAGGATGATGTGACAAACAGTATTTTAGGTTTCATCATTCAAAATCTGCCCCTGGATACTGCCGTCCAGCTGGACAACTATGGCATCGGAGTATGATCCATTGATGAGAAGGATGAAGAGGATGAGATACAGTTTGAGAAAGAAATAAGAAAGCAATCAGCTCTTGCTGGACCTTCACGTTACCACTTTAGCATCTAAGTTCGAGCTTTGTAAGACTCCAGCTGCATGCAATGAGAAAGCTTGTGCTGACACGTCTGAGAAGTTATAATGCATTGAGTCATCTTTATTTCCACAGAAGGCAGCAAGGGGCAGAACTGTCTTCTCTCAAGAACAAATGTCCTCCTACGTGACTCTTTGTTAGTCTGTCCTCCTGCCGAGTTGGGTCCATCGGTTTATCGTGTTCTGCCATGCCGTTCAGGGGCCAGCTGAACTGCATGCAGTGAGGACCATGCTGAGAGCTCAGCCCAGCTACCTGCAGGGAGAGCTGCCGTCCTCCTGTTGGCCCATCCTCTTCAGCCGCACAGCTGCTGGGGGCAGGTTAGGCAGCATTAGTTGGTTTCATTACTTCCTCCACTTTGCCAGCTTCAGGCTTTCCAAAGCAGCTGGATATTAAGAAAACCCTGTTTTATCCAGCTCCTCCAAGCCATGTTTGTGCAGGCTGTTATTTTAACTCAGATAAAAATGCAATGCTTTTTCTGATGTCGTTTCCTTTGCTAAAAAGAGATGATTGGAGGAGAACAGTGTATATATTTTCTGTCTTTCTCATTCATTTCCTTTCAAAGAGAATGTTTATAATGTATAAAAGAATCTGTGTCTATTACAGCTATCTGTTCTCATGTAAAGTTGTAGTTTCATGCTTGTGAGGGTAATTTCTAAACTATTTTTCAGCGTAAAAGAGCATTTTGCATGCCTAAACAGGCTCTTATAAAATTAGGTCATGCCTAAAAGTACATGCAGTACAGACTGGTGTAAACGTCTACTGTAGGCGTGCACAGGGGTGGAGTTTGGGCGGAGTCATGATTTATGCGCACAGAGTATGTGCTGACCATCGAGTGTTATATCCACGCCTTGAATGAAGGCGCTATTGCTGCTGGATTTGCACTAGTATTTTATAAAGTCACATATGTGGGGAAGAAAAGAAGATATTCTTCTGCAGGTAAACAACCAGAGGAGAGCAGCGGAAGTGATGACCACAGCCTACCAGGTGATAAATAGAATTCTTTATTAAGGTCCTTAATAAAGAATTTTATTTATCACCTGGTAGGCTGTGGTCATCACTTCCGCTGCTCTCCTCTAAAGTCACATATGTGCCTATATGTCTGTATAAAATAGTGCCAAGATAGACACTTCCTGCTCACTTAACCTAGAGCCCTGTTATAAGATAATCCCAGATGTGCCAATATGCAGAAGGACTTGTGCATTTACTAGGGACCGTAAATACGCAAGTCAACTGGCTGCTGATTTTCAGTTGCACTAAGTACTTCAGCGCTATCCATATCATGCCAGGGCAGAGTGGAGGAAGATAGTGATAACCAACTCTCCCTATATTTAGCTAGGCCTGCAAAAAATCATTTCTAAAGTAAACCAATTAGTTCTACTCACATTGGCTGAATATCGCCGCTATATGTATAGCTGCAGGATCGAAGCAGAGCGCTAGATTTGGTATGCTTAGATTTCAGCAAAACCTTTGGTGTGTTTCTATGGAGGTGGCTTATAAATAGACTGAGCACCCTTGGGATGGGCCCTAAAGTGACTGACTGGATTAGAAACTGGTTGAGTGGCAGCTTACTGAGGATAGTAGTAAAGGAGTTCCCTCTGAGGATATGGGTGTTACCAGTATGGTGCTGCAGGGATTAGTCCTTGTTCTGGTTCTTTTTAACATTTTTGTAAGTGATGTTGCAAAAGGGTTGTTGGGTACGATTGCCTTTTTGCGGATGATACCAAAATCGGCAATAGGGTAGATGCCCAGGAAGCTGTGGACAACATGAGGAAGGATCTTGCAAAGCTTTGAGAATGGTATAGAATTTGGCAGCGATGTTTTAATGCTAAAAATGTAGAGTCATGCATTTGGGTTGCAAAAACTCAAGGGAGAGGTATAGTATAGAGTATGAAGTACTTCTGTGCATGAAAGAAGAGTTTGACTTGTGGGTGATTGTATCTGATGAATTTAAGGTGGCCAAACAGGTAGGAAAAGCTAGAAGGATGCTTGGGTGCATAGGGAGAGGAATGGCTATCAAGAAAAAGGAGGTGATAGTGCCTCTTTAGAAGCCTCTGGTGAAACCAAATGTGGAGTACTGTGTACAGTTCTGGAGACCAAATCTTCCAAAAGATATACTAAACAGGTTAGAGTTGGTGTAGAGGAGGGCTACTAAAATGGTCGGTGGCCTTCATTAAAAAACATATGAGGACAACCTTGAAGATCTCAATATGTATACTTTTGAAGAAAGACAGGAGAGGGGAGATACGATAGACATTTAAATACCTCCATGGCATAAGTGCACAGGAGATGGGCCTCTTTCAATTGAAAGGAAATCCTGGAATGAGAAGGCATAAGATGAAGGTGAAAGGGGATTGATTAAGGAGTAATGTAATTAAATATTTCTTTATTGAAAGCGTAGTGGGCAGGTGGAATAGCTTCTCAGTGAAGGTAGTGGAAGCTAGGACTGTTTCTGAATTCAAGAAAGTGTGGAACATGCAGAAACTTTGTTTTCACCACCCCGGCTCCAAATCTTTTCCCCAAAGCAGAAAGTATGCACACCATGAGCCCGACATTCAAAAGGACTTAGCCAGTTGGTAGGACCTGCAGACCAACTAAGTCCTGCTGAGCCTACATTGTGCCCCTGAATATTTCCTTTGATTGTTCCGGCACTATCCGGATAGTGCCGGAACAGTCCATGGGCAGAGCTGGGGAGGAGCCAGTACTTATCTGGATAGTGACATTTGTCAGCTCCAATATCCGGATATGTATCTGAAATAACATAGGACAGGTAAAAAGCTGTCCTAAGACTATGCAGATTGGTTGTCTAGATAGCGGTTGATTACTGGCCATTCCCTGGATACTGCTGCTGAATATTTTGCCCATGGTGGGTCACTGAAGGATAAATGCTTAGTAACCAAGATAAATTCCTTTCAAAATTCTCCTCATCTTTATAAAGTATTGCAAAACATAGCATGAAATAAATCATCACATTTTGTAAGTAATCATAACATGGCTGAAAATACAAAAAGTCTGGATCTCCACCATCTGAAGGGTGCTGGGAATTTGAACACTATGTTCAGCTTGCCGGCAGTACAGAATGCCTTTTATTGTACAGTCCGTGCATTTATACATTATTATGAACTGAAAAAAATCTGGTCATACAGTGTAGCAATGGCTGTCCGATTTTAAAACCAATGATTTTCTCATGCCATTAGATCAGATCTACTGTTTCACCAAATACAGTAAATGATCTCAGCTTCCAAAGATGAATCAGGACTGAATCCAAATTATTATGCATAGTACAGTAATGAGCCAGAATATAAAAAAAACAAACATAATAAAAACATCAGGGGATAATAACCATAAAAACTGTGATAATGAGCAGCTCATTGGGGCTCTAACTGGGAGCAAAATAATTTTCCATATGTTCTGATACCCACGCTGCCAAATTCTGAATTAAGTGATTTATTGTGTTTAAATTTAATTTGTATTTAGTTGGCGCCTTCCCTGCAGCAGTTCAAGTGAGTTACATTCAGGTGCAGTAGGGATTTCTCTGTCCCCAGAGGATTTACAATCTGAGTTTGTACCTGAGGCAGTGGAGGGTTAAGTGACTTGATCAAGGCCAGAAGGAGCATCAGTAGGATTTGAACCTTGGATACCAGCCACTGCTCTAAACACCAGGCTAATACTACAAACTGATTAGAGCCCAAATCAGCTATTGGTTACAAAAAGAAAAAAACATGCAAAACATGTGAAGAGGCATTTAGAAGGGACGTCTAGGAAAAATCTGGAATGTCCAGAGCAGAAAGCCTGACAACCAGGGGAGTGGCAGCATTGACGTCTGAAATCACTCATTCTCCACTCCAAAAAATGAACGTTCCAGTAACCGGTTCTGAAGATGACCCCAAGCAGATAGCAAGACCAGGTATGTGCATAGGTGTAGGCCATTTTACAAATCTGGACGTTCCCAAAGTGCATGCCCTTAGAGCCAGGTACTTGGATGTCCTGGTCTGGGTAGGTCAGAAGGTTAGCATCTATGTTATAAGGCTAGCATGTCCTGACCTACCATTTCAGATACTCAGGTGTGTGACGGTCAGTAGTATGTTTGGAATATATATTTAGGGGTAGGAAATATTAACCACGACAATCTAAGCGCATTTTGCTCTTTCCACTGGAAGAATTGCAGCCATGAAATGAGCACTGTTTTGCACCTTATTCATGGTCATGAGCATGTATAGGCATGGACATCTCAACAACCAGGGCCAGACGTATTTGTGCTGTTTAGAAATTGCACTACGACTTGTATCTCCCTTGTTCTAACCAGGGCATGAATCTACCATGACTCCATCCTACATAGATGTTCTTGTGTCGGGGACATGTAAATTCCTGTTTTCAGATGTCCAACTCACGAATAGAGCTTCTAAAATACCGCCCCCCCCCCACCACCCCTATTATCTCAAATGATGAACAACAAGACCGGTAGATGTCAAACTTATTCATTTTTTTTTAAAATTTCAAATATACTTTTTAAAACTTAAAAATAATAAGAGTTTGGTATTCAAAAGTACTTATATATTTAGGGCTGAATGATTGCAAAATTTTTATAAAATTTCCTCACAGGCTATGTACGGTATATAAAAGTAGATGGGGTGAAAAGGCACGTATTTTTGTGCAACCCATGTGCAGGCGTGTTCTGGGGCAGAGTGTGGGCAGAATCACACAGTATGTGCATTATTTGGCAGCTTGATCCCTAATGGTAGTACAACGAGACTACTGCTAGGGATCAAAGCCGCCATTTTGAACCCAGGCAGCAATGAGCCTGGAGCATTTGGAGGGAACAAACAAAGCAATCTCCAACCCTACCCTCCAAACTCTGTTGTTGCTGATGCTGTGTTGGCTCACCCCATTCCACTGTCTATGAATTGCTCCTATTTATTTAGAGTCTTTTCTATATCGCGCTTTTTAAAATCAGCGCGGTTTACAGTCAGCAACAAATTTGTACAGTCCCGGCCGAGCCGGTCCTGTACTTACAATGAACAGGATTTGCAACTTGGGTTAACTGGGGTGACTATGTACAGGCTGCACAGCAGGTCAGCATGGCAGCTCTTTTAAGTAACTATATACAGGCTACGCAGTCGGGCTACTGATGTGCGGTGGCGACAGGGCTGCTTATTTATTTATTTATTTTATTTATTTAACTGTATTTATATCCCGCTTTTCACCGGGTCAAAGCGGTGTAACAACAAAGGGGGGGGGGGGGTAATCAGTTATAGGGATAGGGCCATCACTAGGAGGGCAACATTGATGATTTCGACAGAGGGTAGACATAGACATGGACAAGGTAACGTAGTTTTTGGTCATAGGTTCTTGAGGGTGGTTTAGCGGGGTTGGTGTAGTTATTTGTGGGAGGGTGCTTTTGTGTTGAGATGTTCTTGGAATAGGATGGTTTTTAGCTGCTTTTTGAATGACAAGAGATCGTTATTGATCTCCAGGAACAAGCAGGAATGAGTCCTCACATATGGGTACGTCGGTACCGACGGAGCCTGCACGGGAACACTCCCCAGCTTCCCAGAAGGAAAGCTTTTGGGAGCATCCCACAGCGCCTGCGCGCTGCCTTCCCGCCTTTCCTAACCAACTCTCCTCAGTTCTTCTTTTCCGCGGAGCCAGCAGGTCGTGTTCCTGTCACCGCTGAAGAAGTTCTTTATTTTAATTTATTTCTTTGGTCGCGTGTCTGCCTTCCCCGACGCCGGACCGGTACCGCCGGTCTTTTCTTTTCTTTCTAAAAAAAAAAAAATATATATATATTTTTTCCTCACTTGGTGTATTTTTCTTTTTAGGCCTCCAGGCCCACAAGAAAATTTTTCCCTCATGGAAAAACAAGCCTCCGGGTTCAAAAAATGCACTAAGTGTAGCGGTACAATTTCTTTTACAGATACCCATGAATGGTGTCTTAAATGTTTGGGTCCTGAACACTCCATTCCGGATTGCCAGTCCTGCTCTCTAATGTCTAAACGAGGGTTACAGAACCGAGCAGCCAAGCTCCATGTGCTGTTTCCCACGGATGCGCGGCGCCGGCGGTGGCATCGACATCTTCCAGGTCTTCCTCTCCTGATGGGTCTCAGGTAACCAAACATAAACCTAGCAGGTCCTTGAAGGGCAAATCTCCCTCTAAGCATCGAGATGCCTCCGGGCTTGCCCTCGAGGATCCTGCCCCAGCCAAACAACACCGGCGGGAAGCTCCGGCTTCCAAAGCTCCTCCTATGGGGTTACAGGTTGACATCGATGTCACGGCCTCGACCGATCACCTGTTAGACTGCTCTGGGGTACCGGCACTTTCTCCCGGTACCGACATCCAGGCAGTCGTGGCGTCCATGGATCACACTGTTCAATCCATGCAGCAGGCTATAATGGCTTTTATTAAAGCTGCAACGCCGACGGTACCGCAACGAGTTCCGTTGTCGGTACCAGTGCCGGTACCAGCGCCGATACCGGTACCGACTGCATCGACATCGGCCAGGATACCGACTCCGGTTCCTTGTCCAGGGCTATTTCTCGGTACTGATCCGGTACCGGGGACGCCCGATGTCGGTACCGATCGATAAGCGTATCGATCGTTGGAAGCAGACAGACGATACTTCGATTCCTCTGATGATTCTGATTCATCAGATGAGTCTCCTGAAGTATCCATTACCCTTCCTGAGGAGCCTACTTCTCCAAAAAGGAGAATGTCTCCTCCAGAGGATTTGTCCTTTCAAGACTTCATAATAGAAGTGGCTAAAGGACTCTCTATTTCAGTAACCTCTGAAACAGAGCCTAGAGCAAAAAAATTAGATATTTTAGGATACTCTAAGGCTCCCAGAGAGGCAGTCACCTTGCCAATTCATGAAATTCTTCATGAACATATGATTGACTTATGGGAGACTCCTCTCACCCTTTCTCCTCATTCTCGCAGATTGGACACTATTTACCGTGTCCCTCCTTGTCCTGGATTTCAGAAAACTCAGCTTCCTCACCACTCCATTGTGGTGCAGTCAGCTATGAAAAGGATAAAGAGTACCAAAAGACACTCTTCTGCTCCTCCAGGAAGAGAATGCAGGACCTTGGATGCTTTTGGTAGGAAAATCTTCCAAGCCAGCATGCTTATTGCCAGAATCAACTCATATAGCCTTTATATGGGTATGTTTCTAAAGGAAGTTGCACAAAAGCTGCACAACTTTCTCCCTTTTCTTCCAGAGGATAAAAGGGATGAGTTCCTCCTTTGGCTTAAGCATACTCAAGACATTTCAAAGTTTTCCAACAGGGCAGCCTTTGACTCCTTTGAAGGTGCCAGCAGAGCCTCAGGCATTGCCATAGCTGCTCGCAGAATTGCTTGGCTCCAGGCTTCTGATCTAGAGCCCTGGGTTCAGGATGGCTTAGGAAATCTGCCCTGTACGGGTGAAAATCTCTTTGGCAAAGAGTGGCAAATAAAAACCACTCAAATGGATGCAGAGAATTCTGCTCTGGATAGACTTTCCAAGTCAACCTCCATTCCAGCCAAGAAAAACCTTTCAAAAAGCCTTTTTACAAAAGGAGCAGATTTCCTTCCACTTCTGGCCAACAATCTTCTACAGGTCGCTTTGCTACTAAGCGTCAGCAACCTAAACAGGCCAGGCCTAAACCTGCAGGGACTGCTACAACCCAGCAGTCCCAACCCCCTCAGGGTTTTTGACTTGATACTAGAGAACTTAACCTTTCTGGCTCTACAACAGTCAGAACCTCTCACCATTCCAGGAAGGTTAGCTCATTTTGCTCCCAGATGGGAGCAAACCACATCAGAGCAGTGGACCCTCTCTATCATAAGAGAGGGCTACAAACTTCATTTCTCAGACCTTCCTCCCTACACCATGGTGAGACACTTCAATTCTCCCACATCTCTCCTCGACCTTCTGGATCAGGAGGTGACTACCCTTCTGGCCCAGGGGGCCATAGAAGAAGTTCCTCTTCTTCAACAGGGGTCAGGGTTTTACTCCCCCTATTTTCTCATTCCAAAGAAAACAGGGGGATACAGACACATTCTAGATCTCAGAGAATTGAACAAATTCCTATGCAAGGAGAAGTTCAAGATGCTTTCTCTAGGCACTCTCCTTCCATACCTGCAGAGTCAGGATTGGCTTTGTTCTCTAGATCTCAAGGATGCGTACACTCATGTCCTCATCCATCCATCTCACAGAAAATTCCTACGTTTTCTGTTCCAGGGAAAACATTACCAATACAGAGTGCTTCCTTTCGGTCTAGCCTCTGCTCCAAGAGTGTTCACCAAATGCATGGCAATAGTTGCTGCATTTCTATGCACTCTGGGAATATTTGTCTTCCCATATCTGGACGACTGGCTCATCCGAGCTCCAACCCAGTTGGAGGCTCAGATCTCCCTGAACCGCACCAGGCGCATTCTGCAATACCTGGGACTTGTGGTAAACCTCCCAAAGTCCCAGCTCACCCCTACTCAGTCCCTGGAATTCATAGGGGCCTGGTTGGACACCACTTCTGCAAGGGCCTACCTTCCTCAGGCCCGTTGTCAACGTCTAGTGCAGTTAGCCTCCCAGATTCAGTCAAAGAGCCACTTAACTGCCAGGGAGATGCTACAGCTGCTAGGCCATATGGCTTCCACAGTACATGTGGTACCCTATGCTCGCCTACACATGAGAGCAGCTCAATGGACTTTGTCCACCCAGTGGACTCAAGCTTCAGGAGCTCTCTCAGACCAAATAGCAACCTCCAAACGTCTCTTTTGGTCTCTCCAATGGTGGATGTCCACTCAAAATCTGTTGCTGGGGTCCCCCTTCCAACCTTTGTTACCCCAAGCAACCCTCACAACAGATGCCTCCCAAACAGGTTGGGGAGCTCATCTACAAGACCTCTCCACCCAAGGCACTTGGTCCCCACAGGAGACCTCTCTTCATGTCAACCACTTGGAACTTCGAGCAGTGTTCCTAGCTCTCAAGGTCTTTCATACCCTCCTCAGCTACAAGACAGTCCTCATTCATACGGACAATCAAGTAGCCATGTTTTACATAAACAAGCAAGGAGGAACTGGCTCTCTGTCGCTTTGCAACGAAGCTCTAAGATTATGGGCCTTCGCCAGAGAGCATCAAATCCATCTCCTGGCAGTATACCTCCCAGGAATCCAAAACTCTTGGGCAGACAGACTCAGTCGAGTTCTGCTTCCACACGAATGGTCCCTGCACATGGATCAGGTACTCAGAATCTTCCAAGAATGGGGAACCCCGGACATAGACCTCTTTGCAAGTCCGTGGAATGCCAAACTTCCCCGGTTCTGTTCCAGAATTCCGTGTCAGGGAGTTCAGGCCAAGGATGCCTTCCTCCTTCATTGGGATCAGGGCTTCCTGTATGCCTTTCCACCCATTCCTTTGATTCCCAAGACTCTGTTCAAACTCCAGAGGGATCAAGGATCTATGATCCTCATAGCTCCACGCTGGCCACGCCAAGTGTGGTACCCTTTACTTCTGCATCACTCCCAAGCCCCCTCCCTGACTTGGGAGCTGCGCCAGACCTTCTGTCCCAGGAGGAAGGGACTTTGTGGCATCCAAACCCCAAGTCCCTTCACCTCAGAGCTTGGTTACTGAAGGCCTAGACCTTCAAGACTTCAATCTTTCTCAGCAAGTGAAGGATATCCTCCATGCTTCCAGAAAACCTTCCACTAGGTGTTCCTATGCTTTTAAGTGGAAAAGATTTTCCATTTGGTGTGCTCAAAAGGGTCTTGACCCTCTGGCACTTCCTGTGAATTCTCTATTGGAATATCTCCTGCATCTCTCCAATGCAGGCCTTAAAACAAATTCAGTAAGGGTCCATTTGAGTGCTATTGCAGCATCCCTTAAGCCTCTCAATGGACAACCTATTTCCTCTCATCCTCTTATTGCAAGATTCATGAGAGGCCTAACTTTAACTAAACCTCCCATTCGACCTCCTCCGGTGGCATGGGACTTAAACTTGGTTCTTGGTCAGCTTATGAAGCCACCTTTTGAACCCTTAGCCACTACCTCCTTGAAATTTCTTTCCTGGAAGGTTATTTTCCTTATTGCAATCACTTCTGCTCGCCACATCAGTGAACTGCAGGCCTTAGTGGCTAATCCACCTTATACAAGGTTCCATCATGATAAGGTAGTCCTTAGGACAAATCCTCACTTTATGCCTAAAGTGGTCTCACCTTTTCATCTTAATCAAGAGGTATATTTACCTGTCTTTTTTCCAGCTCCTCATGCATCCAGTGCAGAGAGGAACCTTCATACTCTAGATTGTAAAAGAACTCTTGCTTTTTACTTACACAGGACACAGCAACATAGAAAGTCTTCCGAGCTTTTTGTTGCTTTTGATCCTTCTCATTTAGGACTTCCAGTCTCTAAAAGAACACTGTCCAATTGGATTGCTCAGTGTATTTCTTTTGCTTACCAGAGTAAGAACCTTTCTCTGGAGGGCCATGTCACAGCTGACAATGTGAGGGCCATGGCCACCTCTATGGCTCATCTTCATTCTGTGTCCATCGACCAGATCTGTCGAGCAGCCACCTGGGCCTCGGTTCATACCTTCACAGCCCATTACTGTTTGGACAAGGACTCCCGCCGGGATGCCTTGTTTGGTCAGGCTGTCCTCAGACACCTGTTCCATTCTTGAACAACTCCTGCCCTCCTTCCCTGAATGGATGCCTGAGATCCAAGGAAGACAAGGAACCCTTCTCCCAGGCATCTTAGCTAGGGAGTCCCCATATGTGAGGACTCATTCCTGCTTGTTCCTGGAGATAGCACAGTTACTTACCTGTAACAGGTGATCTCTGGGAACAGCAGGAATTAGTCCTCACAACCCTCCCACCTCCCCTAGGAGTTGTATCTCTCTCTGTCTTTCCTTTCCTCTCTCTCTCTATTGTCTCAGCTTTAAACTTGAACTGAGGAGAGTTGGTTAGGAAAGGCGGGAAGGCAGCATGCAGGCGCTGTGGGATGCTCCCAAAAGCTTTCCTTCTGGGAAACTGGGGAGCGTTCCCGCGCAGGCTCCGTCGGTACTGACGTACCCATATGTGAGGACTAATTCCTGCTGTTCCCAGAGATCACCTGTTACAGGTAAGTAACTGTGCTTTCCTGAGGTGGTTCGGTAGAGAATGCCAGAGGGATGGAGCATAAAGTTCAAAGGCAATTAGGTGACTATATACAAATGCATACCAGAGTGTCTGTTAGTGCTCATGTGCCGGGCTGGGTCCGTGTATTGTGGGTGTATTGTGGGTGTGTTGGGGGGATTGTCTTGGTGGTTGAGTGTGACTGGTTGTGGCGTGTCCCCTTTGTGAGAGTAGTGCTGGAGGAAGAGGTGGTGCTTCAGGGCCTTCTTGAATTGGGTAATGTCGGTGATGGACCAGATGGTGGGCGGGAGGGCATTCCAGCATGTGGGTGCATAGTACACGAAGGCTCTGTTTCTTGTTGTTTGAGAGCACTTTGTAATTTTGCTGGGGATTCTCAGTGTGTTGGCAGCGGCTGACCTTCTGACTCTGTTTAGGGGATTGTGGAGGACGAGGTCCGTGATGGATGAGGCGATGAGGCCGTTGATGGCCTTGAAGGTTAGCAGTAGAATTTTAAAGGAGAGTCTGCAGTGGACCGGCAGCCAATGAAGGTGTTTCAGGATTGGGGTTATATGGTCTCTCCTGGCGGCTCCGTGTAGTATTCTGGCAGCTGCATTCATTGCAAGCTGAAGTGGGTTCAGTGTATTTTTTGGAAGTCCCCTGTAGGATTGCGTTGGCATAATCAAAGTGGGGGATTATCAAGGCTTGATAGATTGTGCGGAAGTTGTCTGGCTCAAGTGAGGGTCATAGATGCTGGATTGTCCGTATTTTGTGGTATACTGCCTTGACAGCATTCTTTATGTGGGCTTTCATATCCAGCTGTTGGTCTAGTGTGACCCCTAGGTAGCGGATCGTGGACTTGCTTTGGAGCTCGGCGCATTTTACTTTTAGTGATGCGGGGGGGGGGGGGGTAAGCTTTTTTCCTGGTAATGAATAGTGCCTCCGTTTTCTTGAAGTTTATTCTGAGGTTTTGGGTGTGGAGCCATTCCGTGACAGCATTGAAGCAGGTTGTTAGTGGTGAAAAGTCCGGCTGGTCATTTGAGAATGGCTTGCAGAGTAGTACATCGTTGGCGTATACCAGGCATGCGATGTTGATGGAGCGGGTGATTGCACAGATGGGCTGCATATATATGTTGACGAACAGGGCCGAGAGCGAGAAGCCCTGTGGCACGCCCTGTTCCTGTTGGAACAGTTTGGAAGTCGTGGGGCCGGTCCGTACCTGTTGCCATCTGTCTGTCAGGTATGATTTGCACCAGCTTAAGGCTATGCCCTGGATCCCTTTCTCTGCAAGGCGTACCAGGAGCAGTTCATGGTCAATGGAGTCGAATGCTGCAGCGATATCCAAGAAGATTAGGGCATATCCTTGTCTGATGTTGTCCAATCTGGTAATTAATGTGCTGAAGAGGGTGGTCAGGAGCGTCTCGACTCCATACGACTCCCTGAATCCGTGTTGACATGGGTCGAAGGGAGCGGTGGTCTCAATGTGGTGTTTGATCTGGCATTGGACGACTTTTTCGATTATTTTGGCCATTAGCGGGATGCTTGATATTGGTCTGTATTAATCTACCTTCTGGGGGTCAAGTTTGCTGTTTTTTAGGAGTGGTCTAATGGAAGTTTGCTTCAAGCTGCTTGGGAATGAACCTGCTGAGAAGGATAGATCTATGAGTTTGGCCAGGAATGGGCAGAATTCTTTGCGCAGTGATTTTATCCAGAATGCTGGGCAGGGATCGTTTGGAGCTGTGGTGGTGTTGATAGCCGTGATGGTGTCCTCAATGCTCCTATCTTTCTACTGTACCACCAGGGAAGGCCCCAGTAAGTGCCGGGAGTGGGAGGAAGGTTGGGTATCTCTTCAGGTGTGGGTTTTGATGCTGCTGGGGGGAACTGGGGAGTGAGTTGAGATGCTGAGGGAGAGCTATCAGGGGTGTCTGGATTCAGATGGGAGGGATACTAATATGAAGGGTAGTTTGTTGAAGGGATGGGTTGGGGATCTTGATTGGGGTATTGGGGATGTTAATTGGAGCATGAATGCGTAGGTAAGGATGCTGCATGGGAGATTGAATACCTGATTGGGGGCAATTGAGGCCGCACAAAATGCATGCCAAAATAGCATGGGTGCACTTAACAACTCCTGTTGAGTCATTCTTGGCAGCCATGATAGTGTACAGTAAAATACTATAAGTCCAGTACATATCTGTTCTCTGCCCATTACACGCCCAGTTCCTACTCATAATGCGCTAAGCAGTTAGTGTGGGATTTTTACCACGCTGGCTGTTTTTAGCATGGTATAGCCATTATGACAGGCCTTGCTGATGTTTAGCAAGCACCAAGTCCTATATTAACTACTTAGTGCACGTTAGTAACAAGCCTCTTTATCCCTTGTGTCTCCACATGCTGTTTATGTTTTGCAAATGAAGTGCTGCTACAGATTCTCTCTCTAAGATGAGGCTAATGGGGAGTCAGGGTAGAGGCTTTTTCATGTGGCCCCTTCCTTTTGGAATTCTATTCCAAGGGAAGATTGCCCCACTGATAATTATCTGAGCTTTCCGTAAAAGCTTGTCTTTTTGCCCTAGCATTAAATGATCTTTTTTTTTTTAAATACTTTATTTATATCCACCAATAAATATCAACAACAAAATACAGTGAACAAACCTTCCCCGAGGGGTGTACTCTTATCCCCTCCGGGAGGCAAGAGCAAAAATATACCAGGTGGCTTTATATCATATTATCCCCTCCCCCCCCCCGCCCTCCCTCCCTCCCCCGCCCTCACTCCCTCCCTTCCGTCCCCCCCACACTCCATCAACAGCCAAGTCGGAGCAAGGACAAAAGTTGGGATCGCCAACTACTCACCCTATCGCCCCCTACCCCAGTCAACTCCCCATCTGGAGGATTTCATTACAGCAACGAGCCCCTAGTTGCTGAATATAAGGTTCCCATATTGACATGAACACTGTCCAGCGCTTGACACTGCCCCTCGCGAGCCAGCGCTCCATCAACATCAGGTGGTGAAAACTATTCCGCCATTCGCTAAAGGTGGGCGGCTGGTGCTCTCTCCATAACCGGAGAATCGGCCCTTTACCCACCAGACAGGCCTTACGCAGGAGCATTCGTTCCCCTGCCTTCGCAGGCCAGGGAGGGGCCAACTGGTCTAAAACCACAAAGAAGCCAGTCCATCGAACCCGCTGTTGCAACAACTGACTGAGAAATTCCCGTATCCTTTCCCAATAAGGTCGCACTCTACGACAACCCCACCACATGTGCAGCAAAGTCGCCAAGGGTTCCGAACAGCGAGGACACCTGCCATCCGTCTCCAACCGACTACGATAAGCCCGCCGTGGGGAGAAATGAGCTCTAGTCACACACTTGAATTGAAGCTCCCTCCAACGGGCCCCCGGTGCCACACAAACAATTCGTTTCAAAGCCTTGCCGACCAACCCCGGCGCTACCTCCCCGCCCAGTTCATCAGCCCAAGCCAACTCAACCCCCCGATAGTCAGGACGTATCCGGTAACACTCCAACCGGCTTTTCAACTGGGAGATGGACGGGGGCCCATCCTCCCCTATCCCAAAAAATTCCAAAATCTTGGCTGAACAGTCGGCATGCAACGCCTCCTTCGATAATGAGGCCACGTAATGAGAAACTTGCATGTAAGCAAAACAGTGCCTAGTCGGCAGATCATACTCTCGGCTCAGGGCCAAAAAAGATTTACAGCAGCTCGAGGGTTCTACAAGGTGTCCCACCGTCCGTATCCCACGCGCCCACCAGTCTCTAAACACCGTCGAGTCAGACCCCGGGAGGAACTGAGCGTTCCCTCGAAGGGGTAACCAACTGGAAACATCCCAGGGTGCCATCCAGTATTTATTAAGCTGTTGCCAAGTCCGTCGAACCGAGTCCACCAAGGCGCTCCGCCGGGCCGCCTCTGGCAAATCGCTATATCTCCCATGGAGAACCCCCAGCAAGGTCCACGGAGCCACTAAACACTCCTCCACAGCCCGACCCGTGTAATCATCCGTCCCACCTAACCAGTCTCCCAAATGGCGCGCTTGGCACGCCAAAGCATACATCTTCAAGTCAGGCAATCCCATACCCCCGTCCTTCCATTTCCCCAATAACCGGCCCCACGGAATCCAAGCCTGCTTCCCTCTCCAAAGGAACCCCTTGAGCAAGGCTTCCACCCGACGCAGGTCCCGACATAATAACCAAACGGGCAAAGTCTGTAACCAGTACAGAACACGGGGTAATAGAACCATCTGTATCGCCGCAATTCTCCCAGACAGGGACAATGAAAGGGACTCCCAAACCTGCAACTGTGTCGTCAAAGACCGCAAAATACGATCCAAATTGCGCTTGTAGAGCATGTGGGGTTGATGAGGCAACACTATACCCAAATAAACAAATTCCTCTACCGCCCACCGGAGGGGAAAGGGGCCCCCCCAGGACCCACGAAGAAGCCCCAAGGTATCCAACGCCTCGGATTTATCATAATTAATACGGAAGCCTGCCAACGCCCCAAATCGCCCAAATTCCTCCAACAGATTCTGAAGAGAAGCATCCGGAGAAGTCACATGGACTAACAAATCGTCCGCGAATGCCGAGATGACAAAGTCCTGCGAGCCCATCATCACCCCCTTAATCGCACCCGAGTTCACAACTGTGCGAATCAGAGGGTCCAGTGAAAGAACAAATAATAACGGAGATAGGGGACAGCCCTGTCGCGTCCCCCTCTCCAATGGAAAGCTTTCCGATAGCACGCCGTTACACAGTATCCCCGCCGTCGGTGTTACATATAAACTCCGCACCATTCGACAGAAGGCATCCCCGATTCCATAGCATGGCAACAGCCCCCACAGATATTGCCAATTCACCCTATCAAATGCCTTCTCGGCATCAAAGCTGACAAGTAGCGAAGGTATCTGTCGAGCATGTACCCATTCTAAGGAGGCCAGGATTTTGCGGAAATTCCGAACTGCGTACCTCCCCTTGACAAAGCCCACTTGTGCCCCGTGGACTAGGGTCCCCAATACTTCAGCCAGTCGTATAGCCAAAACTTTCGCAAGAACCTTTAAATCAAAATTGAGGAGGGAAATAGGTCGATAAGAGGCTGCTAGCATCGGGTCTTTACCCGGTTTGGGAATCATAGTAATATGAGCATGATTCAGCCCCCATCTAAAGGCCCCCCGGTCCCCCCTCGCACCGAACACCTCCCTTAACATAGGACTAACACTATCACCCAGTATCTTGTAACATTCCGCACCCAAGCCATCCGGTCCCGGGGCCTTACAACAACTGGCCGCCGAAATAACCGACTGTATCTCCTGGGCAGTGAGGGGCTGGTCCAACACCTCCCTCTGCGCCTCTGTAAGCCTCGGCAAATTCAAATCCCGTAAATAGTCAGACAGGGTCATATCGGATCCAGACTCAGCTTCATACAGTGTCTGGAAAAATCCCCGAAACACCCTGACAATATCCCCACTCTCCTTATACACAGTTCCCTTAGCATCCCGAAGGCCCGCCACCAGAGTGGAGCCTCTCCTGCCCTTCAAGCAACAAGCTAACAATTTTCCAGGTTTATCGCCATGACAATGTAACCGGTAGCGGTAGTAAAGAACTGATTTCTTGGCTTTCTGATGCAGGAGCTCGTTGAGATCTACTTGAGCCTCCCAAAATCGCTTCTTGTTCTCGGCTGACGGAAGTTGGGCACACGTACGCCGATTAAATGATCTTTTATTACCCAGTGTTGCATTAGCTTTCTTCCTACTTATGTTATTTATATTGTATTGTATTTAGTTTGTATTTTAGTTGGCCTTATCTTTTCATGTGTTTAATGATATATGTTTGGTCTTTGCTTTTTATTATCTTCTTGGATGTCTAGTTTTGTACTTACTGATTATCCTGCTATTCTTATTTACCATTTTATTTCTGTCAATTCATTGCTTTTGTTTTGTGCATTATTTGTTTTTGAAGATTTTATGTTTTTTCATTGCTGTTTTTCATAGGCAGCAAAATGGAATGGGCCACAGGGGCCATGGCCCTAACAATATTTTGTCCAACACAATATCTGCAATTAGAGAGCTTGGGGGTGTGGCTTGATATTGTTTTTTTGCCCCCCCCCCCCAGCCAAAAAGAAGTCCTGCTGCCCCTGCTGTTTTTACTTTTTAATTTGATGCATGTTTTAGCGGCCTTTTCACTTTAGGCACTCATAGTGGCAAGTGCTTCTAAAAAAAATGATCTCTTCCTTCTCTCTAGGACCAGGCTGCTAAAGATAAAGCCCTGCAGAGCATGGCGAACATGTCCTCAGCACAAATCGTCTCCGTTACTGCCTTCCAGACCAAGATGGCACTGCCAGGCCTGCCACGACCAGCTTATCCTACTGCTTCTGGAGTAAGTAAGGCCTCCAGTGCTTGTGTGTATTCACTTAACTGTAATATTTATTTTCAGTGTTAACCTTTTGTGTCATTTTTAATAAATAGGTTTTCTTTAATGGATCTAGTGCCCGAGAAAGATTATGAATTGACAAAATGATAAAAGTCAGTTTCCATTATACAGGCTCCGTCGCACCAACCAACCTGAGCCCTTTTCTAGAGGGAACACGTACAGGAGTGAGAGGTTGGTTCTGTTTTCAGGCCCATCCAGTCCTAGGCTACCTTTCTAGGGTTTGTAGCTCAAGTGTCGGTTATGATGAGACTCTTAGCCCATTGGTGGCTGACAAGTGCTAGACATTAATGGATCTATATACATTTTTCCCATTGACACAGGAAGGACAGTTCTAAAAGTCTTTTTTGCATAGAAATAGGTGCTTATAAAATTGTGGATGTGATTTATGCAGAAAGATAAGCGTATGTAGGCTGTGCATACATTACTTTAGCCAAACTGAATGGAGTCATTTTGGGGGCGGGGCTGGAGAGGGGGTTCGCATTTATACACATAGGGGTTGATATTCAAGGCGATTAACGAAGTTAGCAGACCTACTAATTCCGTTAATCGTGGCGGCTGGGATATTCAGCAGCACTAATATGTTTAGTGCCGCTGAATATCTGCAGATGCCCGCCATTGAACCCCCCCGATGCTAGCTGGGAGCGAAGGTGGCACCAAGGATAACCAGCTAATGGCGATATTCTGCTGCTAGCCAGTTATCCCATGGCAGTGAAAGTTAGGCACCTGAAAGTCTCCCCTAACTTTTTCCACCGGCGCTATCCAGCCAGCCCGGATATTCAGTGCCGGTGGATGGATATGGCCCCGGCATTGAATATCTGAGTTTATGGCAGCTAGCCGCTTTACAAGAGCTAGCCACTGGTGGTGAATATCCTCCCCTCCCTCCCCCACACTTTATAAATATATGTATGCGCATAAAGTAGCCCTGAAAATGTGTGCATGGTAAAGAGCAGGTCTACCGTAAATTGAAGTATCTATCTTCCGTGGCGTAATTTTAAAAATGGAAATATGTGCATAATTTCATTTTGAAAATTCATCAGTGGCCACGCGGGGAAAAGTATGCATAAACTATATATGCTTTCACTCATTTATAAAGTTACCCCCAAAGAAGGCAATTTCCAACTCATTTCCACATGTAAAACAGTGTTTTATCCATGCAAACTGGCTTTGACACGTTTTTTTCACCCTGTCTTGTTGAGATTTTGCACTTATTTTTACCTGCTTTTGGGAGAGGTGTTAGGCTGGGATTCGGAACTATCCAAATATTTTTGAACTTTTAAAAAGATGCATGTAATTTTACTCAAAGGGCTCGATTATCCAAAGGGCCGATATTTAAACCCTACGGTGGTGAGCCACGGTACTTAAATATCAGGGGATATTCCAGAGCAATATCCAGAGAGGAGCTGCCACAGAATACCCAGGTTGGTGCCATCAGGATAAATGCAGACCTTACCTGGACAGCATCAATTTTCTGCTGGTATTTATCTGGATAGCAATTTAGATCTGCTTTTCATGCGGCCTGAGCTATCCACATAAGTGCGGCTGAACTCAGATAAGGTTAGCATGTCTCCAGAGAGTGGCCGTACTGCCTCCGCTCCTTACATGCACCAGTCCCCTCCACTAACTGGATCCGTGCCAGCATTTATCTGGATAGCGGTGAGTAGTATTGTTGAGTGCCTTTATCCAGAATACTCAATGTGGACTCTCTAGATGAGGGTTTCTGATATCGGCCGCTAAGTATCTGCACTAATTAGAAGATGTTAAACGAGTGCAGGTACATTTCCTGGGTTTTGAAAATCCTGCGAAGTCTATGGAATGAAAAGTATGCATATACTTTTCAATAGCATGGGCAGCTATAAAATTACCTGAAATAAGAGAGATACCCTTTAGTTCTTTTCTTAAACGTTTGCCTGTGTAGTAGAAGTTGATTTTTTTCTTTAGTGATTCTCGGGTAAGGCTGACTAGAGTGCCCTGCTGTTTATAAGCCTGAGAAACAGCTTTCCATCAACTGTACAGGACTAAAGAAAACGTTTGACCTTTTCAGTGATGTTTTAAATCCCCAGTTGATTCATGTATGAAATCTGTGCTATCCTTGGCGGTCTCCATACTGTTCTTTCTTTTCGCTTTTATGTTTTGCAGTTTTGGCAAGGACCTTTACCAGGTCAAGCTGGTTCTTCACAAGAGTGAGTTCTGTTTGGTCTTCCATCTGTACAATGTCTGAAACTGATCCCGCTCCTCCATCCTCATGCACCCTTTCAGAGAGATGTAAGGGAAGGCTTGGTGAGCTCACAAACCCCTCCATCGGGGGTCTGCAGTAATAAGCTAAATCCACATGGGGCAGCCAAACAAAACTGTGAAAGCAATGTCTACTCGAGTCTAGAAATGAGGTGACTGAACTAGAAATAGAGAGGAGCCACTGATGGCGCTTTATGTAAAGAGCATCACTATCTTATCTAGTCCAGTTATCAGGAGTCCCTTCTGTCTTTGATCCTGGATACCATAGGGATAATTGTATAAACCCCAGGCACTGCTTACACATGTAGAAAAGGGATTTGGAGATACAGAAAGTCATATACATATATGTAGTGGTATTATAAAGAGTTAGAAGAGAAGCATGTATCCCATCATATGTATAATATGGGTATATGGAAAGGAGACATTTATGGGTGGTCCTTTGAAATATGTTTGTATACCGGGTTTTATAACAGCAGGGCACGTGCACCTTGACAGTTTTACCTGTCGGCATTTCGAAATGCTCAGAATCACACATAACCTCCAACAAAGTTGTTTTTTGGAGACTTGCGGCTTAAAAGAATGCTTGATGGTAAAAATTTGCTCACCTCTTTGACTAGCAAATCCACCTCCCTCCGAGGAAGGCTCTTTCCTTCCCCGCTATTATGCATGCATATAAAACATAGTAGCATGACGGTCCTCAATAATCTGGGCCAGCAGCCAATATCAGGTCCATTTTACTAAATATTTATCATAAAACTTCAACAAGTCTGTTCATAGCATATCCATCGTAACATACACACCTGCAAGCATTAAGTCCCTGTAGTTTATAGGAGCACCACATGCACGTTTAACTGGTGCTATATATGTGGACATACTAGTACTACTATTGAACATTTCCATAGTGCTGCAAGGCATATGTAGCACTACACATGCACCTAAGAGACAGCTCCTGCTCTGTGGCCCACCTTTTCAAGGTAGTTCTTTGAGGGAAATGGTTAAAGCGCACTTGGGTATTAAACGGTGAATAAGGGGGTCAGGATCCAAAAACAGCCCCAAAGAGCTGGGTTTTAGCTTGGATTTGAGTGTGACGTAAGATGGAGTCCGATGTACTAACTCAGATAATGCGTTCCAGGCATATAGATATGTTCTCAATCTAGAAATACATATTATTTGAATGGACTAGAACCTTTCATAAAATACTTGCCTAGTGGTGTGCAACCTGATTTAAGCATCCTTTTTGGAGCCGAGCCTACTTTTATAAAATTATCCTTCACGTCAATTTAAGTTAAGCATGCTTTCTCTTGTGCTGGTGCTTGTCTCAAACTTTCACCCATTATTGAGCTCTGACTCTGTTGTGTGTATACTACTCCTTGAATAAACTTTTTATTAAATGCTAATAACGACCACCACATGCTTTTTCTGAACTGCCTTGCTGTGATCGCTTTGCTTTCCTAACTGATGGTCTTAATCTTCCCATTAAACATATTGTTTTGCAGATTCTTCGTTTCCTTGTTATATAACCTACGCACATGGGTTTTTAGCCTTTTTGCCCTTTGAACTTACAACTCAGTTCGAACCATGGTCCTGCAACATGGGCATAGTTTGATGGCTTCATTTGGGGGGGGGAAATGGGTGGGGGATGTATTTGCATATCATTTGCATAGTTGTATATCATTTGCATTTTTATTATGGTTATCTTAATAAAAAATACTAGATGGCTAGGAAGCCAGTATATCAAACAGGCAAGGGATGAGCTGGTGCCCCCAAGATACTCAAAGAGGAAGCTGAGGTTCTCATCAGTGACTTTGCCGAAAACCGAGAAGGGAACAGATTCCCAGGCTGTATAGTTAACATGCAGCAAAAGTTGTAGCTGTTTAGTTATTTAGCCTGGCACTCTAAGATTAAACAAAATACTGACGCCTGTATATATATTCTCTGAAAAACAGAGGAGATGTAAAGTGCTCACACGCCAAGGGACAAAAAGAAAAAGAACCACAGCGCAGTGTTTAACTACTAGAAACTGCGCCATGGTTCTCTCTCTTTTTTTTTGAACATCTATTTTGCATCCAGCAAGACCCTTCCTCCAAAAGTAGGTGCAAAGCAGAACTAGGACATTTCACCAAAGAACCCAACATACAAGAAAAAAAAAATCTGATTCCAATATCATCTCATTAACAGCAGATTGTAAACGAACACAAAACTCTACAAAAGCCACTGAAGACCTATAATGCAAATCTATCATATCATAATGACACCAGCTTCTAAAATGAACACAATAAGGAGCCTACCCAAAAAAAGAGCAGCACCATCAATATTGCATTGGGCATCTTAGGAGCCAGTGCTTATGAATTCTTCGCTGCCCCCCCCCCCCCAATCGTCTCTCGCGCTGGTTTCATGTTCTCATCTCACGAGACCAGTGCCAGATTTCCGATACTGCGTGGCATCATTGGACAAGAGTGCAGATAACAGCAGCTATAGCTTCAGATATTAAGTGTCTGCGTGTGTGTGTATGGTGCAACGGTGGTGTGCCTGTCTGTGCGTGGGATAGAGCAGTGAGTGCCTTTGTGTGTGTGTATGGTGCATGTGTGTTTGTGCCGCAGAGCTGAAGAGTCTCTAGGTGGTGCGGAGGTGAAGTGTGTGTGTGTGTGTGGGTGTGTGTGTGTGACATGTGCAGGTAGGGGTTTTCGAAAAGAAGGTGTGAAAACACTCCACTTTTGAAAGTTACCCCTGGGAAGAAGCACCCTTTGTGTCTGCTTTTTTTTCGTCAGTATTTTTTCTCTTAAGGGATGTTGAAGGTATTTTTAATAAATCTTTCTCAGGCCTAAAATGCACTTCAGGCACATAAAAGGGCTTTTATAAAACTGTGCCCTGCCTAAAAGTACATATAGTGCAAGTCAATGCTTATTTGGGTGTAGTATGGACAGAGTTATAATTTATGTGCAGATTTTATAAAATACGTGCTGACATTTATACCTGTTACTGCTGCCAGATTTGTGCTAATATTCTATAAAGTCACATAGGCACCTCTGTGTCTTTGCAAAATAGGAGCTACCTGGTCACTTAACGTGGGCCCGTGTGCGTAAAATGGAAAATGTATTCAGGGCTGGCCCAAGGTTTCTGCCGCCCCAGGCAGAAGCCCTGGCCATGCTGCTCCCCCTTCCATGACATCGCCCCCCGCTGCTACCAATTCCACATGGAGGCTCGGTGGGACGGCTCAGCTTGGCATGGTGCAGCAGTGGCCCGCAGCAGACCATGTGCTTCGGTACACATGGCTTGCTGCCCCCAGAGGTCTTCCGCCCTAGGTGGCTGCCTAGCCTGCCTAGTGGACATGCTGGCCCTGAATGTAATCTATGTAGATTATATCTCTCCTAACCTAAACACACATTTGAGACCACCCACTCTTCACCTGGAAATAGGACATATATTTTTGATGCTGTGCATGCTTTTAGCTAAGTAAAAGCTGAGTGATTATCAGTTGGCAGTTTACTGAGATAAATCTATACTGACCTGGGTCGATGGCTTCTGAATAGTGCGCTCGGTTGACTGTGCCTCGCTGGTGCTTTAAGAATTCTCACCTGTAACTTAAGACAATAAATGTAGAATGCAATAGTTTGGAAATGTCTATGAGAGGGCAACATAAACAGAGAACTTCACATTTGTTTATTGACAGAAATAAATGTGCTTGCAATCCTAATTTACTCTTAGGTGCTGCCATCAGTCCTTTTGTTTATTGATATTGCTCTTGCTTGTATTTTTTTATAGTGTGAAGCCTTTTTCACAACAGACCTATGTTCAGCCTCCACTCCCATCTCCCATGCCAGGTATGTTAGCCATATAAGATTATGTGTGTACCTCTGTCCAAGCAAGAGGAAGTCCAATTAATGGGAAATTTGTCCCATCACTCCACAAGCTGGATTTTCTCCTATATTTTCAATTAGTGTTTTGTCCTAAATGCTCAAAAATTGAAGCAACTAATTATTATTGTTCATTATCTCTTTGCCCACTCGGAACATCATCCCATGCTGTTTCGGTGAGCCCTGGGCAATTCCCTTTCCCTTGGACATTATTATTTAATTTAAGTGAATATGGGTTATATTGTTGAGCATTACTGTCCTAGTCACTCACGTTGTTGAATGAGATGAGGAGTTATGCTTCCTCCAGTGGGAAAGTAGAGAATATGATTATGTCACCATGCTGAAGGGGCAAATGTTGGATGCTAGGACAGGAATAATCTTCATTTGGCCTTATTCATAACTGACAATAGCTTTTATGGAAAGCAGCATTACTTTTGCACTTAGAAGAGCTTTTTCAAATGACATTTTATTGGAGGCCAAAATGACTTTCTTGGGGTGGGGGGGAGGCATAAACCAGCTTATTGAACTCCACTAGTAAGACTGTTTATATGCAGCTGCAAAGCCCCCACTGAAGACCACAGCAGTTTGATTCCTGAATTCCATGAACAGGAGCCAAGTTTTAACTCTGATGAGGGAATGACCTATATATTAGCTGTTTGGCATTAACATCTGCTGTGCTTGGGATAATTCTTCAAGAGAGACTGGTTAAGATAAGCTTTACTCTTTTTAACATCAGTGCTTATAAGATACCACTGCTTGAGCCAAATTTCTGGCCGACAGGAAAACCAGATCTGTTGTACAGTTAGTGTCGGCCTCATTTTAAATGCATTCCAAGATCACTAAAGATGGTTCATTTTTTAGTTTTAAATTGGCATCAGGTATATTTCAAGCCGGTTTCAAATTAATTTGTAAGTTAAATGAGCGGCATGGTCACTGCTGCACATTGCCATGTGGAAGACCCGAGTTTGATTCCAAGCTCTGGTCTTCTTCTGCCTGGGATGACCAGGATTGGGAATGATGTTGAGACAGTGGACCCGAAATTCATCTAGGTCGGCTATGCACCACTACAGCGCATAGTCATCTGTGCTGACCCTTAACCCCAGATATTCAATGCTGGGGTCATATGCGTTCTGGGGATTGCATTGCATATCCAGGTTTGCCGTATAGCCTCCCGGCAGTGGCGATATTGCACGCTGCCCGGTTAGCCCCTGTAGCTAAAAGATAGGTGAGCTTTTGCTTCACTTTTTAGCTGCAGGTTGCTAACCGGGCAGCATGCAGAGAGTCTCAGTCTCAGTCTTCACTCACCAGTAACACTTCGTGTCTGGACTTTGGGTCAATTATTGGCCTAGTGCATGACTCCCGGCTGAGAAATATCACGATGACAGGATTAGAAGGGGCATAAAATAAGAAAAAAGAATTCCTAGACAGTTGTGAACGAGGGACCAGAACTCAGCCCCTTTTCTGAATGAGATGGAAGTCCAAAGGAGTAGAAGGAAACGTTGTGGCCTTCCCCCCAAAATGAAAGAAAATCACTGATAACTGGATTGCGGGTCAAGGATACAGCATCTTTCCGAGGATTGCGTGGGACACTCAGTCTGTATAGCCCTTTTACAGAGTGACCATGAGGCTTGTTTTGTTTGAAGTAATGTATTATGTTGCTTGAAAAGTAGGTCCCCCTTTTCTGTGTTTTTTTTCACTTTCTAGACCGACATGGTGCTTGTAATTGAATCCTATAGTACTGTAGCAGTGAGGCCTTGATATTTGTTGTCACTGCAGGAATTCCGCTCCATATGTGCAGTGTGCAGTTTGGTACCTATAGATATATGTGTATATGTGATGTTGTTACAGGAATTATATGCATGCCAGAACATTAGAAACCAGGCTCCTATCACAGTTCCATACTAAAGGGTATTAAAACAAAGACCTGATTTTTAAAGCAGGAGCCAAAATCATTGCCTCCTATGGTGAGGATATAGAGGGTAATTTTATAAGGGGGTCCCTAGTTAAAGTACGTTAAGGCACTCATGTTAAGCCTATTTTATAAAGACAAATAGGCTCCTACTTGTCTTTCTAAAATACCAGCGCAAGTAGCCCTACATTGCAGGCACGGACAGTTACAACAACCCCAAAGCAATAAATGTCCGTGCATGTAATTTTCAAGTATTGCTCATAAATGATAGTATTTGATAATCTGGGCATGCTCTGCTGATGCTGCATCCAAACTCTGTGTGTATGCCCACCAGCAAAGTACGCGCCCTGATGTCAAAGCGCGTACTTCAACACCAGTCGGTAGCACTCATTTTGTAAATGCTCCATGGTAGTCCTCCTTTAATACTGTAACCAAGCCTCATTTGCATATAGAAATGAAGGGGCCCTTTAACTAAGGTGCGCTGCGCAGCCAGCATGGGTTTTGGCGCGTGTTAAGCATGTGCTGAAGCCCACGGTAACCGACAGCATGGGAGCAGAACAATGAGCATGCGCTGATTTCTGGGTTATCGCGCGTCGCACGTTGGGGTGGCAAGGGGGTGGGTTAGGGACGAAGAGCAGGTGTGGTGAGCACAGTGCAGTTATCGGGGGGGTAATTGCCACATGCTACCTGTGCCTTATGCAGTTAGTGCAGGTGCACCAAATGCTACCCCAATAGGTGAGGTTCAGTGCAGCCGCGGTAATAGTGCATGCTGCCGCGGCACGTTAGTGTACCGTATGGTGCGGCAACTGCTGGGAACCACTGGCTATGCTCCTGGCAGTTACCACGCAGGGCTCGCAACTAATGCGTGTTCTTTTTAGCACTAAATGCACGCTAGCTGCTAAATTCTAGCATCCTCTAGTAAAAGGGCGCTGAACGTAACTGAAGTGCTTCTTTCTCTGATACTCAAGTAGGTTGTACACCATTGTGAAGAAGGCAAAAACAGTCGTCAGCTGGTGCAATGAAATGAGCGCATGGAAGAAAATGTTCAAATAGCCTGCGTAATTAGCAAATGCACACAAATTTTCTAAGGGAAACAATATGGTCAGTTTTTCTTTGAGAATTGCTGGAAGGTCCCCGCTTTGTAAACATCCGTGTTCTTTGCACACGCTCTTTTGCATGGGCAGCCGATGGGAGGGGAAAAGAGCATGCATGCATGTGAAAATGTCATGCCTGTGGCCTGTTTTCTTCTCCTAATCCACATATGCATCTGGGAGTGCCCCCTCGCAGTCCAGCTAAAAGTGTGTATGCTCTGGAAGACCGTGCACATTTTTAGCTAGGCTGCGGAGACCAGTTGCCATTCAGGCAGACTGAGACGACTGGATTGCCTTGAAAACTGCCCTTCCTGAGTGCTTTCTTCTAGGTCTTAATTTCCAGACTGGAAATTGTAGCACCCTGGGTATGTGCTTTCTGACTGCAGTAGATATTAAAATGAAAGCCGTATTGCTCTTTTCCTCCGGTCTTCCTGTGCATTTAGGATTTGAATCGCCAACTGGTCTCTCAACAACATCAGCAGCACCACCCTGGCAAGGAAGAAGCATTGCCAGCTCCAAGCTTCGGATGTTGGAATTCTCTGCATTTCTGGAACAACAACAAGATCCAGACACAGTAAGATCCAGAGCTCGGTACCAGTCTTTAGGTATCTATGGTCCCTGTTTGCGCTTATCTAGCTGTAACTGGAGGAATGGGGAATGAAAGGCAAATCTCTTAAACAATGCGTGGATGAGATGGTGATAGGGAGGAGCAATCTATAGGAGTTAGGAAATGGGGAATCTGTCTGGCTAAACTGGAATTGCGCTGGAAGGATGGGCTGTACTGAAATGAAAAAGGAATTGAACTGCTGGGGATAGAATTAACTATATTATAATGAACAAGGCCAGCTTTAGGGATGTCTGACCTGCGCAGTTTAGAAGAGGCATCATCGGCTTCAGTGTTCTGGAGGGATCCCTTCACTCAGGCTTTGAGGGACACCAGTGCCTGCAATGCTTCGGGGTTGGGGGCAGGGAGAAGAAGGAGCTGTCCTGTTACAGCGGAGAGTGCTGTTCTTGATGCTGACCTGTAGATGAGTTGTTAAACTAAAAGCTAAAGGGTAATATTTACCAAACAGCAGTAATGTTTCGCTGTTAGCAGAGAATTTTAGTGTGTGTAAGCAGCGAAACATACACGCTATGGTTGGGGCTGGAATCATGTGAGATGCTTAAAGTGAGTTAACATGTATACCACACCACAGAAGCAATCACTTGTGGACATGTAGTTAAATTATCATGGTAAAATCTTGCAATAAAGTTAAATCTGAAGGCCATTACCATTTTGGATGTCCCTTTACTACACCCTTGCCAGATTTACGTATATAAAATGTTAGCAGGAAACATTCCTACTACTTACTACTGCCGCTTAGTTCTAAAGCGTTAACAGGCGTATGCAGCCCCTGCCCCCATTGGACACCCAGGGATGCGCCAGTAGGTGGCGGTGGTGGGGGCATGCCATATTTTTTTGAGAAAATCAATGGGGCTTGAAGGTTCCTTTTTGCTTCATACATTTTCCAACCATATATGGAAGCTTAGGGAGGATATGCCCCCCACAGCAAAACCATCAGGGAGTACCACAGCTAGGAAATGGGACAGCAGGGCTTTTAAATTTGTTACTGTAAATTCTTCTCTGGAGGTGGTATTAACTTTTTGAGATTAATGCAAATAGCACATTGTCATGCCGTGGAATTGGATTTGCAAAATAATGAGCTCTTTTACTTGCATTTGCATGTGAGATAATGCATTATTTTTTAACGCACATTGGGCCACATTTGTACGTGTTGTGGTGATAGTGCACATTAAATGCAATTAACATACATTATAGAGTTTTGACATGAATAATTGCCCTTAAACGCATGTTATGATAATGCAGTTTAGTAAGTAGACTGCTAAATGACATGTCCTACCGTAGTAAAGTTCAGGGTGAGTTGTAATTATCAACTATGACAATAAAATGTACACAACTAAATGAAATGAAAAACTACAGTGCAAAAAACCAGTTGAAATCACCCAGCCCCGCAATTCTATAACACTACTAGACCATATTTCACTTGCGCATGCTACACTGAGATTATGCCTTTGTTAATGTTTTCTTTCTCTGTAAACCTGTGTTTAATTTAATTTCAGATTTCTAGTCACCACTTCCCTAGATAGTTTGCAACAACAAAATACATAAATCTCTCTTATCTAAAAATATATGTTGGAATGTACTGATAGAACAAGCGCGGGAAGAAGCCCGATGACATGCTTGCCAGTCTGACAACTGAGGCCGAGGAAGGCTGGAAAATCACTGGACAAAGGAGGAGGGCCCGGAACACAGGACAGAATGGACTGATACATGGAGCAGGGATAAAGGGCAGGACAGGAGAGAAAAAGGGGGGCGAGGGAATGCTCTGTCTGTAGTCCAGCACCAAGCGCATAGCAAAATAGTCATGGCACTACTGTGTCCATGTGGGAAAAGGATAGCTGGAAATTGCACCCCTCCCCCTAAGGCGTGTATTTTTGTGGGGTTAGGTCAGGGAGGGGGATATTTTTTTTTTCCATTTAACTTTTTATTAATTATTTCAAAAGAGAATGCATACATCATTTTAACACATCTGTGTACATTTTCCACAGCCTTCTTACACTCCCACCTATAATAACCCCTACCAACTAATACAGCAAACAATACTATCTAATTTTCTACCTCCCCCCTCCCCTCCCTTCCCTCCCATCTCACTTCCCCCCTACGGTTCTCCATGCTTCTGTATCACGCTATATCTCACTTATACACCACACACTTATACAAAATTATACATTCTATCACCCTTTGACTCATTGGCATTGTTATATGTTAATACCCATCTTTACATTGCTTCATCCCTCCCTCCCACCTCCCGCTCCTTCTCTCCCTCCTTCCACAATTCCATTTCCAGATTCTCGTCCACTGTACCACACTCTCCTCCCCTTTCCACTGCCCCAACCTTGTCAACCTTTGCATCAAACACAGATCCGCCATTCTACTGACGAAACCTGCAGTTTGTGGTTTCCTCACTCCTGTCCAATATTTTGCAATCTCACTTCTTGCTGCTACTATGCAGTGATGTAGCACTCCCCTATCTCCCTCCAGAATATCCCCCTCTAATTGGTGCAATAAGCAGACCTCTGGCTTTCTTTGCACTCTATATCCTGATATTATGTCCAACACCTGTTTCCAGTATTCTTGAATGTGCCAACACCCCCACCACATGTGGAACATATCCCCTCTCTCCTGACATCCTCTCCAGCACATGCCAGATTGTCCCAAACCTGCCCGTTTTTTCCGTACCGGTGTCCAATACCACCTATATAACACTTTATAAACATTTTCTTTCATTTGCGTGGCTATGGATATTCCTGCCACTGTCTGTATTAACTTGTCCCATACCTCCTCATCCCATTGCACTTCTAAATCTTCCTCCCATTGCTTCATAAACGCTAGCTTGCCCTCCCCACCCTCCATCAGCCCTTTATAAATTTTGGACAAAGCTCCCTTTTGTCCCAAATTCCCAGAGCAAAGGGCCTCAAACCACCCCCTATTGTTCCATAAATCTTTCCAAACTCTCTGCTGTCGCACAAAGTGGGTTACTTGGATATAGCTATAATAATCATTACTTGATAGCCCGTAAAGGTCCTTAATTCCCTCAAAATCTCTAACCCTGTCTTTCACCACTGAGAGATATGTGTAAGACCCGCCTTTGCCCATCGTTGCAGTGTACTCGCTCCTGGCCCTTGTACCCTCTCAAAGCATGCCTCCAATGTCATCCCCTGCATATATCTTTTGTCTTGTACTAATGACTTCCTATTCTGTTTCCAGACCTTCACAATATGAGCTATGATAGGGTTTATGGGGTCAACCTCAGGCGTTGTACTCCCCCTCCATACCATCCTTTCCAATCCCCCTCCCCCAACAAAATTTTCTTCCATTTGAACCCAATGCTTCAGCTTTTCTCTTTGCCATGCATATATCGTTCTCAGTTGTACTGCCACATAATATTTTCGGAAATTGGGAACCCCAAGGCCCCCCCCCCTCTCCCTTAGTTCTCTGCATAATTGCCATAGCCACCCTTGGGCCCTTATTCTGCCATATAAATCGGTTGATAAGTCTTTGCAGTTGTTTTAGCTTTCCAGGTGGCACCTATATTGGCAACGTTTGGAACAAGAACAGGAATCTGGGCAACAGCATCATTTTTATAGCGGCAATGCGCCCAAACCAAGATAAATATCCTTGCCCCCAACCAGTTAACAGACCTTCTACTTGTCTAAATAGTTTTGAATAATTTAGATCATATAATGACTCCAACTTATTACTCATTTGAATCCCCAGATACCTAATAGCCCCCTTGGCCCACCTAAATGGGTATTTCTTCTGTAAGTTTTCCTGCGCTTCCTTTTTTAATGACAGGTTCAAGATTTCCGACTTCGTCCAGTTTATAGTGAATCCCGACAACCCTCCAAATTCCTCTAATTCCCACATTAATATTGGTAGAGAAAAACCTGGTGTAGTCATGCTCAGAATGATGTCATCCACAAACAAAGATATTCTATATTCTTTCTTCCCTACTACTATACCCGTCAAATCTGCCATTCCCTCACCCTCTCCTCAAACGGTTCCATAGAGAGCGCGAACAGAAGAGGAGATAGAGGGCACCCCGTCTTGTCCCTCTCCCCTGCTCAAAAAATGCCAAATAGGCTCCGTTCACCCTTACACAGGCTTTCGGGTTGCGATATAGCGCTCGCACCCAACCTATGAACTCCTCCCCCAACCCCATTCTTTCCATTACCTGAAAGAGGTATGGTCATGACACCTGTCCGAAGGCTTTCTCCGCATCTAAGCATAATAGTAATGCCTCCTCCCGACTTTGTTCAATTGACCAAGTAATGTTCATTATCTTACGAATATTGTCCGCTACCTGCCTCCCGGGGATAAATCCCGCTTGATCTTGATGTATTAATTTCCCTATTACCTTATTTAACCGCATAGCCATTATTTTCGCTAATAGTTTAGCATCCAAATTCAGTAATGAAACTGGTCGATATGCTGAGCACTCTTGTGGGTCCTTTCCTGCTTTATGTATTATTGTTATTCCTGCCCTGCCCATATTCTCTGCCATCACTCCCCCTTCACGTGGTAGATTGAACAACCTCACTAGCAGAGCAGTTAATAGCTCTCTGAACCTTCTATAAAATCTTGCTGTTAGCCCATCGAGCCCTGGTGCTTTATCTACTTTTAACTGAGTTATAGCTTTCAGAACTTCCCCTTCCGTTATGAGTTTATTTAACTCTTTTTGATCCTCCTCCACCAGTTTCTGAAGGTTTATGGAATCTAGATAACTCTTTACCCTCTCCGGCTCTGGAGGAGTCCTTGCTTCATATAGTGATTGATAAAAATCTTTAAAAGCCTTCTTAATATCCCCATCTTTTTGAACTAATTGCCCTCCAGAATCTCTAATCTTCAAAATTTGTGATCTTAATTTCCTTTGTTTCAACTTCTGCGCCATATATCTCCCAGCTTTGTTTCCCCCCTCAAAAAAGTCCTGTCTCAGTAACTGCATTTGGTATCTGATACTCTCTGCTTGCAGCACATTTATCTGAGCTCTGACTGCCAAACCTGACCCCTGTATATTCCTTTCCTATCTTGCGCATCTAAGTCTTCCAATGTCGTTAATCTTTCTCTCAATTCCCTATCTCTCCCCTCCCTTTCTTTTCGTTTACGTGCCCCCCATTTTATTAACACTCCCCTCACAACTGCCTTATATCCATCCCAAACTCCTCCCCAAGCCACCTCACCATGGTCATTCCACCTAAAGTATTCCCCTGTTTCCCTCTTGATTTCTTCTCTAACCCTTTCGTCCTCTAATAGAGATTCATTTAATCTCCAAAACTGATTACCCCTTTCCTCCCCCTCTATTGTCAGCCGAACCTCCACCAGAGCATGGTCTGACCATGTTATTGGGTCCATCTCTACCCCTTAATCCTACCTGCCACCTCCTTAGTAACCCAAATGGCATCTATTCTAGAATATGAACCATGCATTGGGGAGAAATGGGAGAATTGTCGTTTCCTAGGGTGTTGAAATCTCCATGCATCTATCAAACAATTTTGATTTACAAACTGACGATATTTACTTCTATCCGCCTTTTTGCCCTCTCTTTTTCCCATGGCATCTCTTGCTGGATTCCAAGTTAAATTAAAATCCCCCCCACAAATGAGTTTACCCTCTCTCATGTTCCCCACTTCTTCATTGAGCTTTGTCCAAAATTCTCTTTGTACCCCTGTAGGTGCATGTACATTCATTATACAATACCACTCTGTCCTTATTTTTAAACGCACTTGTACATACCTTCCCGCCTTATCCCTGACTACTTTCTGAACCTCCAGCTTTATTTTTGAGTCTATTAAGATTGCAACTCCTCCTTTCTTCCTTTCTACGGTATTTGATGCATGAACACACACACCATACCCCCTGGGTCTAACCAGGTGGTTGGTTGCTCGAGTTAAATGTGTTTCCTGTATTAGTACTAACGATGCCTTTTGACGTGTTATTTCTTTATACAGTTTCTGACGTTTAAATGGCGAATTGAGTCATTTCACATTTAACGTTACTATTTTTAACTCACCTTTGATATTTAGCCCCCTCCCTCTCCTAACCTCAGCCTCACCTCCCTCCCCCTCCCCTCCCCCTCCCCCTCTCCGTCCGCTCAAGGGAGACTCGTCTTCCGTATCTAGTGATTGTCTATCGGACCCCTACCTGCCCTGCCCCTTCCTTCACTTCCCCCCTGTATTTCCTGTCCCCCCTCCCGTGTCCCGACTTACCCATTCAATATCTTGCCCCCTCTCAATCAGCCCCCTTCCCTTCCACCCTTAACATCCATCAATAAACATTTTTACATTTTTACTATCCCATTTTCTCCTATCTCCCTCTACCCTACCTCCCACATCCCTACTCAATAGTAACCATACATTTGAGACAGTACCCAACCAGAACTCTTCTGCACCTCCCCCCCCCCTCCTTCCCTTCCCAACCCACAGCATCCTTGTCAAATCACATCTCATTATCAAACATCTCAATTCAAGCAGTGATTCTGCTTGGGCTCAGCTCTCATTGATCCTCCGCCTCATCCGTTGGCTTGGGCTGCCTCTTTTACTCCCTTGCCACCCTTGGGCAGCCATGCTGTCTTCCGACCATTCGTTGGTGCTCTGTGCCATCTCTTGCTCGCCGCCCTTGTCACCGAAGACACAGCATGCTTTATTCTTGCTTGACTCTCAGAACTCCCTGGAAGATTAGTCAATCCCAAGTCCCTGAGCACCCCCCCAGGCCTCCTCGCTGGTCTTCACCTTTCTCAACATGCCCTTCACTGTAATGTGTAGGCCAAAAGGGTGTAACCATTTCTAGCGTGCCTCCTCCTTCCTCAAGTAGGCCATTACATCCTTTATCTCTCTCCGCCTCTGCGATGTGCCCAAAGATAAATCCTGAAACAATTCCACTGCATGTCCTTCCCACTTAAAATGTCCCAGTTTCCGTGCAGCTTTCAGAAGTCGTTCTTTAGTTTTGAAAGATTTCAGACACACTACAATGTCTCTTGGTTGATTGTCCCTTATGGGCCCCAACCCCCTATGTGCCCTTTCAATTTGAAGAGATTCGTCCTTCCCACTTTCCTCTAAATTCTCAGCTTGTATTAGGGCTCCACACACTTTTGTAATGACTTTGTCACAGTTTTTATATTGGGGGTCCTCTGGGATGCTTCTCACCCTAATATTACTTCTCCGAGGTCTATCCTCCAGCTCCTCCGCCTTTTCTTTCAATTCATCCTGAGCTTGTTTCATCTCCTCACATCTTTTTTGTAAATCCTCCAATGCTTCCCCTGCTGTTCCAGCTGATTTTCCGTTTCCTCCACCCGGGATCCGAGGTCCACTATATCCTGTCTTATAGATTGCAGCGTTTCTTTTAGTTCCGTTTTGACTCTGCTGATTTCCACTTTAAGTTTTTCTTTCAGTTCATTCAGCCACATCTTAATCAGCTCGGCTACCCCCAGACCCCATGGTTCCTCCATCTCCTCCACTTGCTCAGTCTCTTGCTCCTTCACTTTTTTCCCTTCCTTCTCCCCTTCTTTTCCTCCTCTCAAGGGTGCATAGGAGGATCTGAACTCTGCTAGCTTTTTCTTCGCCAGTAGCCCCCCTTTTGACATCTTCGTATTCTCCCCTTCCACTCTCTCTTGTCCACCCCCACCTGCTAAGGTGCTCCGTCCCCTGTTTCAGCCACCTATGACTCCCTGTGGGCTGTCCTGTTTTCCCCTCTGTGGGTGTCCTTTCCTGCTTTTATTGCAGTTCTGCTGACCTCTCAATTGTATTTTACTTACGCCAACAACTGTTCTATGGTTGCTTTGTTTGTCTCACTGTCGTTGGGGAATGTCTTCTGTCTCATTTTAAGAGCTCACCTCTCTCTCCTGCTGGAGCAGTTTCAGCCACCGTCATAGGTGTGACCCGCTTTTCCCCTCGCTCCTCTAACGCGGCTCCCTGCAGCTGCCACTCCGTTGGTGCGCCGCTTATTCCGCCGCTGATTCACACTCACCGCCTTAGTGGGATCTCGCTCCCCACAGGCCTAGGCCGCTTCTTTCCCCCGCCACGTGCTCCGCTGTGTCTTCCACTCGCCGGCCCGATCGCCGCTTGGAGCCTGCTGATTCCGCCGCTCACTGCCTCCTGCTGCCCCTTAATTCAGCTTTACTGCCACCTCATTGCACCTCATTTCAGTGCCTCATTGGAGGTTTTTACGTTGTTAATGCAGGCTTCGATGGCGGAGCTCGGTTCTCACACTGCCATGTCACCGGAAGTCGAGGGGGATTTTATTTTGAAGTGCCTCACAGATACTTTCTGGTTGGTATAGTTGCATTTTTTTTTAAAATTGGCCCCTGAATGAGTATTTTTTTTATTTTTATTTTTTTATTGGAAGGCAGCAAACAAGTACAACAAATAACAACCAAATAGGCTGCATACAGCATACATATACAAAAGAACATCTGCGTTGAACCAAGAATGAAATGAACAGGGCTTTTTTTTTTTTTTTTTGTGTATCTTCTCCCCGCCCCGTTGCTCACATCATCCGCCTTATGCCCCTCCCCTCCCACTCCTATTACCCACAAGACTCCGAATTAAAGAAAAACTCCTGTCCTGTTCCCTCCTCCCCCCAACCCCCCCTCCCTTCCCCTCCCCCCTCAGAACCCCTCTCGGAACCCCTCTACCCCCCCATCCCCTACCACCCACCCCCCGCTTCTAACAACCCCAAAAGTACCCACATTACCCTCAAGGAGTGTGTGAGGCACCACCGCAACGGGCTACGCATGGGAAGGAGATAGAGCCAGAGACTCCGCAGCAAGAAAAGAAAAAACCGTTGGACCCAAAGCACCAATAACAAAAAGAAGCAGAGATTATCTTAAGAGCGTGAACCATACTTCAGAACAAAAGGCTCCCACACTTGCTCAAATTGTGGCACTCGCGACTTTCCAGCTGCCACCCCCCACTCCATAGTATAAGTCTCCCACATCCGCTCCAGCCAACTAGCAAGGCCTGAATGAGTATTTAATATTGGTCTTTATCACAGAAAATATTTGGAGATTCCCAAACCAGAGCATTCTTTTGGAGGAAATCTGGTTGCAAAGAAATGCGAAAGGGCAAAATCAGTCCTACAGAAGAATTTACAAAATAAGACATGCTATTCAGTGAGTCTAGTACTGAGGTGGAGGCTTGTTTACCCCTCTTTGCAAACCTACAACCGATGACATATTCACATACTTTACTAGAAAGTGCAAAATAAAGTCAGATCACCGTCATCATTTTATTTAGAAACCCAAGGCTTTCAACAATGATGTGACCAATAAAGCGGAAGCATTCACTGATTATGGAAATAAATCATTTTTTAATCATTTTGTAAGCAGTCTAAAGTTGAAACACGCTGTCAGTATTCTGTTTTCAGCAGCCATTAGGAATTATGACATTTCACTTAGACTTTCTGCTGCTGTCCTTTGCTCTCTCCAGTAGGAAACAGGTTGCTGCTGTAAGACACCACAATTAAAGTATTGGCCTCTGCTTTAAGATTTTTGTCTTCAGCGCCCATTAAGGAGATAATTTTATAAAATCGTAATTAACGCATGTATGTGGCAGTTTATGAAGCGCTAATGGCCTCATAAAATACTGACTGGTGTACATATGTTGGACTGAACACATGGGCTTTGCCAGTAGGCGTAGCCAGGGCAGGGCTGGTGCTACCATTAGGTGAACTAGGTAGTTGCCTAGAGCGCCGGCCCTCTGGGGCCGCCCATTGCTGCTGCTGTTGCCCCTCTCTGAGACCGACAGCTTCAGCACCACGGGGCTGTTTGCTTCCGTCCCTCTCTGACTCTCAATGCCGACTTCCTGTTTGCAGAGGAAGTCTATGTCAGAAAGTGTCAGAAGTAAACAGCCCAGTGGCACTGAAGCTTGATGATAAGTGCTGCGGGGCTGTTTGCCTTATTGCTGCTGTTGTCAGTCCCAGAGAGGGGCGGCAATGGTGGCAATGGGCTTTGTGCAGGACGGGGCGCGCAAGGAATGAGGTTCATCGAGGGGCGCCTCATCTCCTTGCGCTGGCCCTGAGCCAGGGGTGTGATATGGGTGGAGTAGGTTGATTATAAAAAAACTTTAATTTGTGTACATATTTACATACTTAACGTGCACATTAATGAGCTGCTTGGCTGAAGACCGAACTAAATTTAGGTCAACTATCCAGAGGGTCGCCAGGAGTTGACACCAACTCAATGGCACTTAACAACACAACGCACGCTCATTTACTCCTACTATAGAGTAGGTTTGAATGTCCATGCCTGAATTTAAACCATGATCTTGTTAGCATTTTATTAAGACAAGTAGGCTTGTTTTGGCTGCCTTAACCTAGGCACCCTAATTCTCCATGAGGGCAAGAAAGCATCTATTTTCATCTAATTTTATAAAAACACCTAGAGGGCTGATATTCAGCGTCGGCAGCTAGCCACTGCCACTTTAAATAAACCTGGATATTCAGCACTAGATATCTGGCATCCAGTGCTGAATATCCAGTTTCGCCAGACAGCACCTTTGCTATCCAGTCAGTGGCGATATTCACAGGGCCGGCCCCAGAGTTGGTTCCAGGTGTTGGCACCATAGGCAGATCTTAAGGTTTACATTCTCCCTGGCTGTCAAAATTTATTCTTTAAATTTGTATTTCATAGTAACATAGTATATGACGGCAGATAAAGACCAGCATGGTCCATCTAGTCTGCCCAGCAAGGCGGCAAGAGTAGGTGAACCTGCCGATCCATGCAGGTCACCCTTCCCCATGCCTTTGTTTAGGATGTACCCACCATTCTATGTATGTCACCCCTATTTGCTGATCTATAAGAGATACGAACCAAGGGAAGTTGGAGGTGGTCAAGAATGAAATGGAACGTGTACAACTTGATCTGTTGGGTGTCAGCAAACTGAAATGGACTGGCATCGGGCACTTTGCATCAGATGATCACATGGTCTGCTATGCTGGAAATGAAAGATAAAGAAGAAATGGTGTTGCATTTATAATAAAGAAGAAACTTGCAAGAACTGTAATGAAATACAATGCAGTCAGCGAAAGCTTAATCTCTATTTGTCAGCGAGGAATGCCTATCAACACAACTATAATTCAAGTATATGCCCCCACAACAGCTGCAGAAGAGAATGAAATTGAAGAGTTCTATGAACAAGTACAAGCTGAAATTGACAGAACATGCAAACAGGATATCCTGATAGTCATGGGTGACTGGAATGCAAAAGTTGGCAACAAAGAAGAAGGCAAAGTAGTTGGAAAATATGGACTTGGCAACAGAAATGAAGCTGGAGAAAGACTGATAGAATTCTGCAAGACCAACGATCTATTCATCTCAAACACCTTCTTCCAGCAACATAAGCGGCGACTGTACACATGGACTTCACCCAATGGATTGTATAAAAATCAAATTGACTACATCTGTGGAAGTCAACGATGGAAAAGCTCTATAACATCAACAAAGACAAAACCTGGAGCTGGCTGTGGTACAGATTATTAACCACTAGTATGCAAACTCAAGCTAAAGTTGAAAAAGAGCAAACCACTCATGAATGCAGCAAAATATGACCTTGAGAATATACCACTGGAATTTAAAGACCGCCTGCAAAATTGATTTGCTGCTTTAGATACAAATGACAGAGCTCCAGAAGAGTTATGGAATGGCATCAAGAAGGTTGTGTTGGAAGAAAGCGAGAAGTCTCTACAAAAGGTGAAAAAGAAAAAATGGCCAAAATGGATAACGGAAGAAACTCTGAAAACTGCCCAGAAACGCAGAGAAGCTAAAGCCAGAGGAGAAAGAAAGACAATCACAGAACTCAACAGAGATTTCCAACGTGCAGCAAGACAGGACAAGGAAAAGTACTACAACGATGCATGCAAGGAAATAGAAGCAGAAACTATTAGAGGAAGAACAAGATCAGCTTTCCTAAAGCTACGAGAGTTAAAGAAAAAGTTCCAGCCTCGAATTGGAATGTTACAAGATGCTCAAGGTTCTATGTTGAATGATGCTGAGATCAAGAAAAGGTGGAAGGAATATACAGAGTTTTTATATGATAAAGATCAAGTGGACCAACAGCCGTTTCAACCTGTACCTTATGATCTGGAACCATTGGTGATGAAAGAAGAAGTTGAAGCAGTATTGAAAGCCTTATCAAAGAACAAAGCACCAGGCATTGATAGCATTCCCATAGAAGTATTACAGCAATCTGATGCAGCTGTTACCGTACTTACAAGGCTCTGCCAAGAAATGTGGAAGACAACATCATGGCCAACTGACTGGAAAAGATCTGTGTTTATACCAATACTAAAGAAAGGTGATCCAACTGACTGTGGAAATTATCGCACAATCGCTCTGATCCCACATGCCAGCAAGATTCTACTAAAGATTATTCAAAAGAGACTACAACCATATCTGGAACAAGAACTACCTGAAGTGCAAGCAGGGTTCAGGAAAGGGCGAGGAACGAGAGACATCATTGCGGATGTGTGATGGATCCTTGAAAAGACTAAAGAATACCAAAAGGATACCTATTTGTGCTTTATAGACTATAGCAAGGCTTTTGACTGTGTAAACCATGAGAAACTCTGGGCCACATTAAGAAGTATGGGTATACCAGAACACCTGATCGTACTCTTGCACAATCTGTACATTGATCAAGAAGCAACAGTTCGAACGGAACAAGGAGAAACAGAATGATTTAAAATAAGCAAAGGTGTAAGACAAGGCTGCATACTTTCCCCCTACCTGTTTAATTTATATGCAGAACAAATCATCAGAGAAGCAGGATTGTATGAAGACAACAGAGGTGTGAAGATTGGTGGAAGACTCATCAACAACCTTCGCTATGCTGATGATACCACATTACTGGCTGAAAGTGAAGATGATCTGAAACATTTGCTTCTCACAATCAAAGAACATAGTCTCAAAATGGGCCTGCACCTTAATGTAAAGAAGACAAAGATCATGACAACTGGTATAATCAACAGGTTCATCGTTGAAGGAGCAGAAATTGAAATTGTGAACAACTTTAACCTACTTGGATCAACTATCAATAAAGAAGCAACAAGCAGTCAAGAAATCAGACGACGCATTGCTCTTGGCAGAATGGCTATGAAAGACCTAGATAAGATTCTCAAGAGCAGAGATGTCTCTCGCCATACAAAGATTCGACTTGTTCAAGCCATGGTATTTTCAATAACATCATATGGATGTGAAAGCTGTACAGTGAAAAAGATAGACAGGAAGAAGATTGATGCCTTTGAATTATGGTGCTGGCAGCGAATACTGTGTATATCATGGACTGCCCGAAGAACAAACCAGTCGGTACTAGAGGAGATCAAACCTAAGCTTTGTTTAGAAGCTCAGATGACAAGACTTTGACTTTCATACTTTGGACACATCATACAAAGAGAGAGATCATTAGAAAAAGACATCATGCTTGGCAAGATAGAAGGTCAACGCAAAAGAGGAAGGCCAGCAATGAGATGGATCGATACAATAACAGCAGCTACGGGTACCAGTCTGTCAACAATGAGCCGCTTGACTGAAGACCGAACATAATTTAGGATAGCTATCCAGAGGGTCGCCATGAGTCGACTCTGACTCGAAGGCACTTAACAACAATGTTTATTTTGATTTTATCCTGTTGCTATAAAGGGATTCACTGTGTCTGTCCCATGCCATTTTGAATTCTGTCACTGTATTTGCCCCCACCACTTCCATCGGGAGGGCATTCCAAGCATCCACCACCCTTTCAGTGAAAAAGTATTTCCCAACGTTGCCTTTCAGTTTACCCCCTTGCAGCTTCATGTTATGCCCTCTAGTTTTACAGCTTCCCCATCTTTGAAAAAGGTTTGCTTGTTCATTAATACTCATTAAGAATGTAAAGGCTTGTATCGTATCTCCTCTGCCCCTCCTGCCCTCTGGTGTATACATATTTAGGTATTCAAGTCTTTTTTCATACATCTTCTGGCACAGCCTTCAAATCATTTTGGATGCCTTCCTCTGAACTGTTTCCAGACTTTTTATATCCTTTGCAACATATGGTCTCCAGAACTGAACACAGTGTTCCAAGTGAGACCTCAACAGCATCTTGTACAGTGGCATTAGTACCTCTTCCTTTCTTCTGGTAATTCCTCTCTGTATGCAACCCAGTATCCTCTGACTTTGGCCACCGCCTGTCACACTGTTTCACCACCTCGAGATTCTCAGAAACAATCATTCTGAGGTCCTTCTCCTGGTCCGTGCACACCAGTCTCTCGCCCCCTATTGCATACAGTTCCCTTGGATTTCTGCATCCCAAGCGCATGACACTGCACTTCTTCACATTAAATCTTAACTGCCAAGCATTAGACCATTCTTCCAGCTTTTGTAGATCTTTCCTCATGTTATCCCCTCCCTCAGGGGAGTCTATTCTGTTGCAAATTTTCGTGTCATCTGCAAAAAAGACAGACTTTTCCATTCAGTCATTCAGCAATATCACTCACAAATATATTGAACAGTACTGGTCCCAGGTCTGATCCCTGGGGCATGTCACTAATCACCTTCCTTTCATCCGAGTGAGTTCCATTTACCATCACCTTCTGTTGTCTGTCAGTCAACCAATTTCTGATCCAGTTCACCACCTTGGGACCCATCCCCAGGCTGTTCAGTTTATTGATAAGCCTCTTGTGAGGAACAGTATCAAATGCTTTGCTGAAATCTAGGTAGATCACATCCATCGAATACCCCTGATCTAGTACTCTGGTAACCAAGTCAAAGAACTCAATCAGATTTGTTTGGCATGATTGTCCTTTGGTAAAAGCATGTTGCCTTGGATCATGCAACCTATTGATTTCGAGAAAGTCTACCATTCTCTCTTTCAGGAGCGTCTCCATTACTTTTCCCGCCATTGAGGTAAGGCTTACTGGCCTGTAGTTTGTCACTTCTTCCCTGTTACCACGTTTGTGAAGAGGTAGCCCTTCTCCAGTCCTGTGGAACTTCTGTCTCCAAGGATCTATTAAAAACATTCTTTAAAGGCCCTGCAGGAACCTCTCTGAGCTCTTTCAGTATCCTTGTATCCCATCTGGTTCCATGGCCTTGTCCACTTTCAGTTGGATTCAAATTGAATAATGGGGCTTGCAATGATTACCACAAGATGCATTATTGTTTTAAAAAGAAAGCCAGTTCAAAGCTGGTGTTAATTTTGCCAGCCTGGAGCATCAGACCATTAACATGTTCCTGTTCTCCAGTCCACAGTCTTAAAGGGGCCCTTTGTGAAAATACAACTGGAGGTCTGGAAGTCTTCTCCATCTGTCACCACCAAGGAGTCAGCCCCCCACCCCAAAACATCAGGGGTAGAACCCCAAAAGATCTCCATCCCCACCCCCTTGGATGCTGAATCTACATTCCCCTATCCCTGAAGAACCCCCTCCATCCCCAAAGGCCTGCTGGGCCTATCTTTACTAGTATCTGGTGGTGTAGGGGTCGGCTGGCAGGAGCAGTGTCCTGTTGGCACCAGTATCGAGTTCAATATGTTGCCTGTGACCTGCTATACAAGAGAAAAATGTCAGCTTTGAGCTGATGTAATTTTCATTCAGAATAATGCAGGTTTTGGTGATCACTGCAAGCTGTGTTATTTCTTATGGGTCATGTTTACTAAAGGTTAACACACATTAATGAAGTTTCTCCTGGAACAAGCAGGAAGTCAGTCCTCACAAATAGGTGACATTGGCGCTGAAGGAGCCCTCGCGAAAGCATCTCCCCAGCTTTCACAGAAAACCTTTGGGAGATGTCACCACGTATGCGTGGTCCCCTTCCTGCCCATGGGTGGTATCTTGCTTCAGTATCCTTTTTCCGTGGAACCCTCCAGATGTCTTTCTGTTTTTCCCGGAAAAAGTCTTAGATTTTTGAGCTTTTATTCTCTTTCTCTGGTCATGCACCGGTACTCTTCCTGCTCCGAGTTCCCTTGCCTCAGCATCGCGTCTCGGGTTCATCCTTTTTTTCCTCGGTGTGGTTTCGAGCCTTTTTCCATTAGCAGAGTCTTGGGTCTTTGACCTAGCTGGGGCCCTTTTTCCCTCCATGGCCTCCTCCAGCAGCTTCAAAAAGTGTGATCGGTGCACGAGGACCATGCCCCTCACTGACACTCATGACTGCTGCATCCGTTGCCTTGGGTTGGACCACGACCCTTCAGACTGTGACCTTTGTAAGAAAATTTCATCCAAGGCCATCAAGAGCTATCAACAGCAGCATGACAGAATTTTCCCGAAGTCTCCAGCGACACCATGCTCCAAGACCCCATCTAAGGCCTCGTACTCACGTGGTGACTCCGCGGTTCCTGATCAAGGTTGCAAGTCCTCTGAGTGGAGCTCTTCAGATTGGGAACACAAGAAGAAGAAGAAAAGCTTGGGGGCCATGTCCATGGAAGGTGCAGAAATCCCGAGCTGGATTCCACAGTCCACACCGCTTGTCCGAAGGCTCAGAGCGGGAGCGGCCTACAAAGATTGGCCAAAGGGAATCATCGGCCCCCGGTGATGGGACTCAGACCCCCGAGACCATCCTGGTTGAGGACTCCCCTTCAGTGGAACCAGCACCAGGCCTGAGTCCCTCAATACCCATGCCAATGGCTGTGGAGCCTTCTGGACTGGAGATCAGGATGGCGGCCTTGGAGCACAGCTTGTCTGCCTTCATGGCCCAGCAGCAGGCCCTGATGCCTGGCTCCACTGGGTCATTCGCTCAGACCATCGGGCCCTCGACCTCGAGGAGCTCCCTGGTGAGTGCCCATTGGCTTTGGCTGTGGAGCCTCTGAGGGACCTGGATCGGCGGGTTTGGGGCAAGATTGCCCAGCCCAGCCCTCCTTCGACTCCTCCACCGATTATTTGGATTGGGTTGCCAAGGACGAGGAATCTCTGGACACGTACTGACACTACGATGTGCCCTTGGATCTATCCCCCTTTGAGACTTGATGCTGGTCCCCATCCGAGGACATGGTGTTCATTGTCTTCATACGGAACATGTCGAAGGAGTTGGCATTTGCCACCGAGTCGGAGGAGGACCCTTGCATGGAGGAGCTTGAAATCCTCCAGTACGAGGCCCTGCCCAGGGAAGCACTGGCAGTGCCCCTCCAATCCATTCTGGAATGGCTGCTCCTCTGCTTGTGGGAAAAACCGGCCTTGGTGTCCATCATGAGCCGAAGGCTCAATTTGATGTATCAAGTCCACTGGAGCCCGGGCTTTCATAAAGCACAACTGCTGCATAACTTCATGATGGTGGAGTCAGCCATGTGTCAGCTCAAGAGCCAGAAGACACACTCCTCAGTAGCCCCAGGTAGGGAGGCCCGCACCCTGTACGCCTTCGGCAGAAAGTGCTATTAGGGCTCAATGCTCATTGGCCGGATCCAGGCATACCAGCTGTACATGGGCATGTACATGAAGGACCTGGCGAAGGAGCTTGTTGGGTTCTTAGCTGGTCTCTATGAGGAGCCCCTACAGCGGTTTCAGAACCCAGTCAGAGCCGTCCATGAGTGCTCCAAGTTTATGACTTGAGCAGCCTATGATGGCTTCGAATTGGCGGTTAGAGTAGCCATGGTGGACATTGGTGCTCAATGCCAGGCTTGGCTAGAGTCGTCTGACCTGGAGCAATAGGTTCAGGACAAATTGATTGATGTCCCTTGCCAGTAAGAGAATCTCTTCAGCAAACCCATGACCGATAAGGCTGCTGAGTTGGAGACCAAGTTCATGATAAGGATTAGGCTCTCTAAGAAGACTACTACCCTCCCCCAACAGAAGGGCCTGAGTAAAAAGCCTCCGCACTCAAGGAAGGGAACTGCTTACAGAAACTACCCGCAGTATCAAGCCTCCCTAGCTCCCAAGAAGGGTCAGCAGCCCAAGGGACATGGGCATGGCCCTCATAAGCAGAAGGCTCCCAAGCCCCAGGCACTAGCCCTGGCCTAGCCTGGCAAGAGTTTTTGACTCCTTGGGCATAGCCTCTCCATCCCCAGGAGGTCAGCAGCCCACAGGGGGATGTTTGATCCACTTTGCCCATCAGTGGCCAGTCATTACCACTGACACTTGGGCACTCCAGGTGGTCCAGGAGGCTTACCTCTTCCACCTGACACAGATACCCCCTTTCTTCTTCGGAGAGCTCCCCAGGACTTCCCTTTACCAGGATCTACTACTGCAGGAACTTGCAGGTCTCCTTGAAGACAGAGCAATTGAACCGGTGCCTCAGCATCTCCAGGGCAAAGGGTTCTATTCCCGTTACTTCCTCATACCCAAGAGAACTGGGGGTCTTCAGCCCATCCTGGACCTGTGGGACCTAAACAAATTCATGTTGAGGGAGAAGTTCAAGATGCTGTCCCTTGGAACACTGCTGCTTTACCTCTAGCAGGGAGATTGGCTATGCTCCTTGGATCTGAAGGATGCTTATACCCACATCCTCATCCATCCGAGCCACAGGCATTATCTCAGATTCATGGTGGGGGGTGGCCACTATCAGTGCAGGGTACTGCCCTTTGGCCTAGCCTCCACCCGAAGAGTCTTCACCAAATGCCTGGCGGTTGTTGCAGCTTATCTCCTTCTCCAAGGGGCATTCGTCTTTCCCTACCTGGATGACTGGCTCATAAAAGGGGACACAGCTGCTGAGGTGCAGCAAACTATAGCCTGCACCATCCACGTCCTGCAGCATCTGGGGTTTGTGATAAAACACTCCAAGTCCCACCTCCTCCAAACACAGTGTCTGGAATTTATTGGGGCAAGGCTAGACACTGTTCAGGCCAGAGCCTTCCTCCCTCTGGACAGGGCCGACCATATCAGGGCACTGGCTGCAGACGTACAGCACCATCCCTCAGTGTCTGCTCCTGCAGTGCCTACTCGGCTTCATGGCCTCCACAGACCATGTTACCCCAGGCGACCGTCTTCATATGAGGGCGGCACAGTGGTCCCTCTGTTCCCAGTGGACACAGGCCATGGGCTGGCTGTGAAACAGTGTTGGTGACTCACCGATTGGCGGAGTCCCTCGGCTGGTGGCAGGCCACACAGCATCTTCAAGTGGGGATGCCCTTTCTGGCTCTTACCTTCCACAGGGTCCTTACTAAGGACGCCTCCTTGCTGGGCTGGGGGGCCCATTGCGAGGAACTTTGCACTCAGGGCAGTTGGTCCAAGGCGGAAAGCCAGTAGCAGATCAATCTCCTGGAGCTCTGGGCCATATTCCTGGCTCTCCAGGCCTTCCGCCACCATCTGCAGCACCAGCCAGTGCTGGTCCAAATGGACAATCAATTTGCAGTGTTCTACATCAACAAACAAGGGGGCACAGGGTCCCGCACCCCCTATCAGGAAGCAGTGGCTTTCTGCTCCTTTGCAATCCTTAAAGGGATACTCCTGCGGGAAATGTACCTGCTGAGCCAAGACAATGCCCTGGCAGACAGGCTGAGCAGGGTCCTTCAGCTGCACGAGTGGTGGCTGGAACCCAGAGTGGCCAGTCAGCTCTTCTGGCTCTGGGGGACCCACTAGTGGATCTCTTTGCCAGCTTGTACAACTCCCAGTTGCCCCACTTCTGTTCTCAGCAGCCCAACCCATCCCCAGGTGGCTATGGATGCATTCCTCATCCTGTGATTGGGAAAAACCGGCCTTGGTGTCCATCATGAGCCGAAGGCTCAATTTGATGTATCAAGTCCACTGGAGCCCGGGCTTTCATAAAGCACAACTGCTGCATAACTTCATGATGGTGGAGTCAGCCATGTGTCAGCTCAAGAGCCAGAAGACACACTCCTCAGTAGCCCCAGGTAGGGAGGCCCGCACCCTGTACGCCTTCGGCAGAAAGTGCTATTAGGGCTCAATGCTCATTGGCCGGATCCAGGCATACCAGCTGTACATGGGCATGTACATGAAGGACCTGGCGAAGGAGCTTGTTGGGTTCTTAGCTGGTCTCTATGAGGAGCCCCTACAGCGGTTTCAGAACCCAGTCAGAGCCTTCTGTACGCCTTCCTGCCCTCGCCGTTGATTGCCAAGACCCTTTTCAAGGCTCTTTGCGACAGGGCATCGCTAATCCTGGTGGCCCAGGCAACCATGGTTCCTGCTACTTCTCCACTTGTTCGCGGAGGTCCCGGTCCCTCTGGAGAGTGCCCTGGGATTACTATCTCAGGAGGCGGGCTCCCTCTTGCACCCGAATCTCAGCCTCTCGGGGAAAGTGGAGGAGGTCCTCTTGGCCTCCCATAAGTCCTCCACTAGGCGGGCCTATGCCTTCAAGTGGCTCAGGTTCTCGATGTGGTGTGCAGAGTGACAGCTGAACCTGTTGTCATGCTCAGTGCAGCTGGCGCTGCAACACTTGCTTCATCTGTTGCAAGTCGGGCTCAAATCCAATTCTGTCGGGATGCACCTGAGTGCTGTTGTGGCGCATCACCACCCCATCGAGAGCAAGCACCTCTCTCTGCAGCTTCTCATAACCCACTTCCTGCAGTGTCTTCTGTTGTCCATGCCCCCCATCCACCCACCAGCGGCAGAGTGAGTCCTGAACGTGGGGCCCCCGGCTCTCCTCTGACAGTTTTTATAGTACTTCCTAATGTGATTGGCTGTTGGCACTGGAGTATAGTAATATAGAAATCTGGTAGTCTTTCTTTATCAGACACTCATTAAGAGGCATGTTTACTAAAAGTTAGTGCATGTCAACATTATGCAAATATGTATGCAAATGAGGCCCTTTATGCTAATGGGCCCTGCAATGACTATCCACACATGACCCCACACTCCCCTTGGGCCACCCCTGCATGCCAAAGAGGTTTCCAAGTCTGCCTCAGGCTAAAGGAGGCATAGCCTGCAGGTGGGCTTTGGGGCCCCCTCATCAGTTTCTGCCTGGGGCCCCCTGCATGTCTAACACCAGCTCTGACTGGTTCCCACCTCTCCAGGGGTGATATATTATTAACTTCATTGCATGATCCCTTCTTCAGCATGTAAAGCATTCTGCTGAGGTTACCAACATCTGGAATTGGGCAGAGGAGCAGGGCTGACTCAACCATCAGGCAGACTAGGCTGTACCTAGGGCAGCAGCTTCTCGGGGTGGTGAGAGGGGGCAGCCAAGAGCAGCTGCAGTTGAAACACACTGATAGGCCCTGACAGCCACATAAAATCCGGTGTGTGGTTTTACACCTTTATGCATTTTTACAAGATTGTTTTAGGAGTGGTAGTATTGAGATGAGTTTAATTATCAAATCTCAGGGTGGGGAGGGGGGAAGGAGGGGAGGAGCCTGTGGAAATAAAAGCTAATTGAGAGGGCACAAAGCTGAAGGTTCACTTAGTATGCTTGCACCGGCCTGCAGAAGAAGTAGAATGAACATGCTTATGCCATGATGTTAGCTTAGACTGAGGGCAAGAAGCAAAAAAAAAAAAAAAAGGCTACCCTCACCTCATTCACTGTATTGACTCTTTTTAGATATGTTTCACTAAGGCATAGCACCTATTGTCGAGGGTTCAGTGTCAGGGAAATTGTCTGTCTGAACGCATAGGCGTGTGCAAACAAAACTGCATATGTGATCCTAGACAAAACTCTGTAGTTCATGCTTGCAGGAAGTTCGGGCTGATCTCAGTTTGACGTCTCGCGGGACTTGATACCAGGAGATCAACCGACTTCCTGCATAGTGCAGCTCCACCATGCAGAGAGCTAATCACGGTGACAGAAATATGAGTATGAACTGCTGCGTTTTTGAAGAACTGCAGAGACTAGAATGGGTGAGTGAAAGAGGGGCTGGCTGAAGGGTGGGGGGAGATATGAGAATGATAAAGAGACTGGATGAAACCTTGAAGGGGGAGGATTATGAGCGAGAGAGAGAGAGAGAGAAAGAGAGAAACTGGGTGAAGCCTAGGGGGCTCATGAGAGAGAGACACAGGGAGGGCTGATGGGGGGTTAGGAGAGAGAGAATGGGTGAAAGATTGGGGGGGGGGTATGAGAGAGACTGGAAAAAGCCTGCAAGAGGTATCATGAGCGAAAAATGCACACACACACACAGCCCTAAGACCCCCCATAATACACACACATACACACACACTTGCAGCCTCTTGACCCTCTGAATGACATGAACACGCACAGCTTCGACACTCTCCGTAGTATACACATATGCATGCATGCAGTTCCCAACACTTCCCATGATACACACATGAATGCATGCAGCCCCCGTCACTCCCCTTAGCACACAAACACGCATGCATACGGCCCCCAACACTTTCCGTGATATACTCATGCACATATGCAGCCCCGACACTTCCCATGACACATATGCAGCCCCTGACACTCCCCATGACACACATGCACACACATACACATACCCCTTAACTCAAACACACACACATACAGCACCCAACACTTCCTATGAGACATGTATATCAACCTCTCCCATGTGCCTGATTCTGGAAATACGAAAAATTTGATATTGTGTCACCCTGCTAGTATATACTTTTCAACTTGGATAGTGTTTTACGGCTTCCCCAAAGACGGGGAAGTTATAAAACTAAAGGGTATAACATGAAGCTGCAAGAGGGTAAATTGAAAGGCAATGTCAGGAAATACTTTTTCACTGAAAGGGTGGTGGATGCTTGGAATGCCCTCCCGATGGAAGTGGTGGGGGCAAATACAGTGACAAAATTCAAAATAGCATGGGACAGACACAGTGGATCCCTTTATAGCAACAGGATAAGATCAAAATAAATTTAACTATCTCTTATATCTAAACAAATAGTGGTGACCTACACGGAACGGTGGGTGCACCCCTAAACAAAGGCATGAGGAGGGGTGACCTGCACGGAGCGGCAAGTGCACCTGCTCTTGCCGCCTTGCTGGGCAGACTAAATGGACCATGCTGGTCTTTATCTGCCATCATATAATATGTTACTGTTACTAAGTACATAGGAAATGATTAAAAACAGATAATCTCAGGCCACTGCTATAAAAGTCAACAAACATCTATCACAATCAGATCTATTACATCTGCAAATTTGAAGAGTAATATAAACACCAAAAAAGTAAAGCAACTGGGAAAATAACATCTGAGGTTTTTGATATTAGTGGACATGATTTGATAACAGAGTGCAGTGCTAGGAAACTATTCAAGCATTTGTCAAGGATTAAGCAATATGGGTACTAAGAAGAAAAGATAAATCACGTGAAACTCACATCAAAATGTTATCTAAACTAGCTTGAATTAGAAGTCATCTGGATCTTATCAAAGAAATGGTACTTTCCTTGATTTACAAGACAAATAATACAAGTGCCATACATCACACATTTACCTGCTGCAGATGGAGCCCCAAATAAGTTTTTCCATCATTGGCCTTTCATGGCATGGTAATATTGGCCTTTCATGGCATGGTAACATTGGCATTGTAGAAAAGACATATTAACTTAGCCCAATATATTTAAAGAAAACACATCTACAGGCCTATATTGCAGGGTAAAATCATGTCTAGCTCAGCCTGTCTGATAGATCATTATATAAAATTGGAAAGGACGAAGTCTTAGAGGGGTATATTCCTGTGTGTGCATTTAGTTCTTTTGGGTATCAAAAAATTTAATGTGCATGTAAATCACTTGTATGTGTGTATACCTACAAATTAGGAGTGGAGAAGTAGCCTAGTGGTTAAAGCAACAGCCTAGTACTGAAAAGATCTGGGTTTGATGTCCACTGGTACTCCTTGTGACCTTGGGCTAGTCACCTTACTCTCCATTGCCTTGGAAGAAAAGGCCTGGTAATCTACTTCTGGTCATACCTTGCCAAGAAAACCCAGGGGCTGCTGGGTTGTCAGGAGTCAGCATTGACTTGATAGTACTTAAAAAAAAAATAGAAAAGAAAAACCTACAAATTAATACTTGAACATATAAATTGCATGTTTAAAAAAAGTTAATGCACACACAAAGAATGAATAGGTGAAATGCTCAAAAATCAGGAGAAGCAAACTTTTTTTGGTTAAGCACACCGCTAGAAAATAAGAGGAAGTACTGTTTTATTTAGAAGATTGTGGATGTGTTTAATAGCTTATCAGCAGGATTAATGCATGTTTAGGGCAAATACAGAAGACAGTGGTAAGGGCAGGTGGTTGGAACCAGGCCTGATGAAATAAAGGAGGAGTTAGTGGCTGGGTGTTGGACTGGAACCCTATATGTTTAAGAGGTCATTTTAGAAGTTCTGTTCATGATTTGCATGTCTGATCACATCCATGTCTCAAGGGCCATTTTAGAAAGGGAAAAATGTACACACATCCGGTGCGAGCACTTCGATGTCACACAGAGGCGTGGCGTAAGCGTTTACAGGGCGGTCTGCAAAAACTACATGTGAACGTTTGATTTTAGAATGACACTACACGTCTGTGCTCACTAGCGGACTCATCCATTTCTATACCTGCTCCTGGGCACAAATAAACATTTGAAAAATGCTTGTTTCAGCCAGCAACCGACAGTAGGGAGAGGAGGGGAATGTCCTCTGACTCCCACACTAAGTTACACCCATTCAAGCAAGCATATAGGTAAAAACAGAGGCCTTTTTGTGAACTGCCGTGCCATGGCACATCTGCATTTGCATAAGGGCAGGTGGGGCTGTGTATGTGGCAGCAGATACATGTGCGCATCCTGCGATACCACTGGGGACATCTCTGTGTTGTCAGATTCATAAACATCCAGGTTTCACGTATGCACGTTTCTGAAATCACCCATTGACCTGCATGTGTGCATCCTGCGATACCACTGGGTACACCTCTATGTTGTCAGATTTATAAACGTCCAGGTTTCACGTATGCACGTTTCTGAAATCACCCATTGACCTGCATGTCGGCATCCTGCGATACCACTGGGGGCACATCTATGTTGTCAGGGTCATAAACGTCCAGGTTTCACGTATGCACGTTTCTGAAATCACCCATTGACCTGCATGTGCGCATCCTGCGATACCACTGAGGACACCTCTATGTTGTCAGATTCATAAACATCCAGGTTTCACGTATGCACGTTTCTGAAATCACCCGTTGACCTGCATGTGCGCATCCTGCGATACCACTGGGGACACCTCTATGTTGTCAGGATCGTAAACGTCCAGGTTTCACGTATGCATGTTTCTGAAATCACCCGTTGACCTGCATGTGTGCATCCTGCAGTACCACTGGGGACACCTCTATGTTATCAGATTCATAAACGTCCAGGTTTCACGTATGCATGTTTCTGAAATCACCCGTTGACCTGCATGTGTGCATCCTGCAGTACCACTGGGGACACCTCTATGTTATCAGATTCATAAACGTCCAGGTTTCACGTATGCATGTTTCTGAAATCACTCGCTGACCTGCATGTGTCTGGTGTCTTATTCTGCACATCTCCCTTCTCTTTCATTTTGGTGGACACATCTTTTGTGGTGGCGATGATTGATTTTAGAAAACATTTACATGTGGCCACCTTCTCTGCTGTCCCTGCCATGGAATCTTGAACAGTTTGACTTGGACATCCCCGATGGCTCCTAAACAGCCTTCCTAAAATACCGATTTTAATCACCTAGAGCAGTGGTTCCCATCCCAGCATCGAATACCCCCAGGCCAGTCAGGTTTTCAGGATATCCGCAATGAACATGCATGAGATAGATCAGCATGCACGGCTTCCATTGGTCTGGGAATACCCAAGGACTGGGAACCACTGACATAGAGCATTAAAGAAGCAAAAAGAGGAGATGGTAGATATAATTGTAGGTGTGGGGGTATATTTCCTAGGCCTATTTGGTTACATCTTTCAACTAGGGAGGATGAGCAGTATCCTCTAGGTGGGAGATGTCCTTTGCATAAAACAAGGGTCCACAGATTACAGCCAGTGGGCCAGATGTGGCCCCAGAGCTTATTTTTCCAGCCCACCATCTTTTTCCTGCCCATGGCTGAGTCAAACCCATGAAAGAAGTTTGATCTTTTTTTGTATGCATGGCACTCAAACAGGCGGCAATACTGGTATAGCTTCCAGGCCCCATCAGCTGAAGATGATGATGGCAATATGGCATGGCATCAAACTCAGCAAACTCCAAGGGGGAACCTAGCAGCTATTCAGCAAACTCTAGCAGCAGTTTCTCTAAATGGTTTAGTTTGTGGCTATCATGGCAGTCATGAACATCACTTCTAAGCCAGGGTATGTGGAATATGATCTTGGTATAGTACTTGTATTGTGCCAATGAGAACTTCCTTCTGGAGTTCGTAAGATGTAACATGTATGGGTAGTTTGTCAAGATGTGCTTGGGAATTCTTCTTTACCAAGCCTGTGGCTCCCAATACAATGGGAAATATTTCTGTATCTTTCTGCCACATTTTCTTGTTCTCTGATTGCAATTCTTGAGGTTCTCCCTCTCCAAGTGATTCGCAGAATAATCACTTGGAATTGACACCTTTACTATCAATGCTGTTCTGGTGTTTTTATCTTTTATTTTTATTTATTTAACAATTCTTTTATACTGCTTTATCTGAACATTAAAACAGTTTTGATGGAACTGAATTTGACATACAAAAGTAACTTAACTGAACTTATTCATATATGGAACTCAGGTTTGATATGCAACAGTAATTGAACTTAAATACAATAAGGCACTAAATGATTACATTTTTGCGGTGGATGTGGGATTTGTTTTGTCATGTTGCATGATTAGGTACAGTGCTTATTTTAGGTTTTGAGTAACATATGGACAGTCAATTCACTTTACAGTGAACTTAGAGTATTGAATATGATGGTGTGGGAGTTGGCGTTGGGGTAAAAGTGATTGTGTCATGACTACGGAGGGCTCGTGCATATCTGCATCCAGTGGAAGAGTGAATCCCTGCTTCTGAGTGGTGGTTTTCACGTCATGTTAATTGTCAGCCCTGAAGTGTTCCAGGAAGAGGTGAGTCTTGAGGTGCTTTTCAAAAGTCAGATAGTATGCTTGGAGTTCTTAAGTCAGGTGGGAGTGCATTCCAGAGGGATGACGCATACAGTAAGAAGGCTCGGTTGCAGGCGGATTGAGTACTTATTGCTTTTAGGATTGGTACAGTGAGGGTGTTGTGGGTGTTGTGTCTTCTCGCTCGATTGAGGCTTTCTGAATTAAAGTTTGAAGATGGTTTGCAGATAGGTTGTTCATGGTCTTGAATATAGTAAGTATAGCTTTGTATTTTATTCAGAATGTTATTGGTAGCCAGTGCAACTGCTTTAACATGGAATTTATATGATCTTGTCACGAGGCTCCAAAGATGATTTGAGCTGCAGTGTTCTGGGCCATTTTTTAATGGTTATACTGTGCATTTGAATAATCTATGATAATTTATGTTGCAGTAGTCGAGATGAGGTGTGATGATGGTTAGACATACCATCTGGAAGTCACTTATATCAAGCAGTGGACAGAGGTATCTTCCTCTTGTGGTACACTGTTGATATGGTTTTGTTGATGTGTGCTTATAAATTTAATCGCTGGTCTAGGGTACTTCCAAGGTACTTCACTTCAGACTTTATTTGTAGGTCTATGTTTGAGATTTTTATTGCAGGTGGTAGGCTGAAGGTTGGCTCTTTGGTCAATTAGAGGTCTTCTGGGTTTTTTGTAGTTGATTGAAAGATCATGATTTTTTAACCATTGTATCATTTTGCTGAAGCATTTTGATATTGTATGATCTGGGAGAACTATGGAGAATGATGTATATATCCTGATGTCATCGACATGTATATGGTAAAGAATATCATGAACAATCGCTGTATGTATAGATTGAACAGTAATGATGATAGGACAGATCCCCGAGGAACGCCTCGGTGTTGTTTGAAAGGGGGTGACTTGATGGGCCTATTTTAACCTGTTGTTGGTGGTCATTTAAGTATGATTAAAACCATAATATTGTTGTACTTTGTAGGCCAATTTCCTGTAGGCAGGCTAAAAGTATGTTATGGTTTATGAAGTTGAAGACTGAAGAAATATCTAGGAAGATTAGTTTGAATCTTTGTGTTAGTCTATCCGTGCCTCATATTAATTTGTCCATGAGGGTGGTGATTAAAGTTTCAATGCTGTACTGTGGTCTGAATCCATGCTGCTGGGGATCCAAAGGTGCAATAGAGTATACATGGTCTTATTATTTATTTATTACATTCTCTTATATACTGTGCTATTCTGCATCAGTGTGATTTACATTGAACAAACTGAAATTACATTGAACAGGGCATTATAACTTGGAGATAACTATTTTACAGGGAACATGGGCTATGGAGGGTTAAGTGGCTTGCCCAAGACCACAAGGAGCACCTGTGGGACTAGAAACCCCAGTCCTTCCGACCCAAGGTTGCTGTCCTCTAGTGGAATTTGAACCCCCGACCTTCTGGCCTGAAGTACCTTGCCCCAACCACTAGGCCACTCCTCGTCTTGTAGTTGTTGGAGAACTACTTTCTTCATTGTATTGGCGATGAACAGTATACTCGAGATAGGTCTATAGGAGCATGGATTCATTGGGTTTAGTGAAGGGTTTTTTAGCAGAGGCCTGATGGAGGTATTTTTAAGGCTGGGAGGCATGTAACCTTTAGACAATGACAGTTGGGTAATTTTGGGTAGTATGGGGGTTGAATCAACCTGGGCAATTTTGATCCATGAGACTGGACATGGGTCTAGTGGAGATATAGCCATATTGAGGTTACGGATTATGTTTTCGAGTTGCTCAGTGGAAATTTATTTATTTTATTTATTTATTTAAAGATTTTTCTATACCGTGCTTTTGCAATTCAGCTCGGTTTACAAGTAACATTAACTTTGTCCAGTCTTGGAGGACCATGCTGGGCTTACAGAGAACAGGGTTGGTAAACTTGGGTTGAACTGGGTAAAACTATATACAGGTTTTTGGCTAGCTATTTACATTCTAGGTTATTATAAGCATTATAAATATTTTTAGATACTATGTACATGGTTCTGCTCGGGTTCTGGTAGAGCTAACATGTTGTGCTAGTGTCATGTTTAGTGGATGGCGTGGGGTGGCTGTTTAGTTGATTGGAGATGCATGGTCATTGTGTGGTGCCGTAGTGCTGAATGAAGAGGTGATGTTTCAGGGCCTTTCTGAAGGTGGTGAGGTCTGTTATGGACCGGATATTAGGTGGGAGTGTATTCCAGCACGAGGGAGCGTAGTACTCAAATAGGGCAAAATGCGTTCCAGGTGTTAGCATGACTTAAATTAGTGTGGGTTAATTGAGATGGCATAACGTTGGTAGCATTTGTGTTGGTCTTGGATAGTAGGAAATTGGCCAGGACCTGTGGACAAATTTCATTGTTGGGTAGCTTTAGGTTGGGGTCTTTTATTAGCGCTCATGCTATTTCAAAAAGCTCATCAGTAGTTTAGTGTGGTATTCTTTCTTGCAATTTAGAGTCATACAGCAGTATTCATTTAGTGTAGATGTGAATTCTTTCTTTAATTGTTGGTCCTTTGAGTGTCTCCAGTTGCATTCTAATTGTTGAGGTTTACGTTTCAGGTCTTTTAAGAAACAGGAGTACGGTGGTGGGGCACCTTGTTGCCTTTTGATAGTTTTCTTAGTTTCTTGCGTTAAGACAGCTGAGGTTGTTATGTAGTTTCAGTTTGTGATAACTGATTCAGTGTCATCAGAGTTGAGGTCAAACTGTGTAACCATTTCCTTTAAGAAGGAATGCTTGTCAAAGTGCTTGAATCTGCATGTGCTGGAATGGTTCTCTTCGACTAGGACCGTCTCTCTTTGAAGGTTGAATGTTATGGTCTGACCACGGTACTGGTGATATGAGTGACGGAGGTTGAGGGTTTTGTTGTATAATCTTGTAGGGGATGAAGATGATGTTGAATATGCCTTCTTTTTTATGGGTTGACTGGTTGATAATTTGTTTGAGCTGCAGAGCTTCAATGGCCTCTTGGAAGGAGCTGGCATGCTTTGTGGGTGCCGATGCGAGATTTAGATCACCTAATAAAATAAACCATTTATTCTGAGTTGTGTGTTTGCATGTGGCTTTGAGAATTGTTGCTAGTTCATTGGTATTCATGGTGGGTGATTGATATGCCAGGCATATAGTTAGGCTCTTGTTGGAGATGGTGATCATGTCTAGGTATTTGTGGAGTGTTTGGCTGTCTGGAGGAATTTTAAGCTGTTTTTTGTTACTATGAGGACTCCGACACCCTTTTTTTATTGCTCGTGAGACATTATATAGGGTGTAGTCTGGTGTGGTTATTTGGTTAAGTAGGACATTGTCAGATTTGGTGAACCAGGTTTTGGTGATGCATATTATCTTCAGGTTGTTATCCTTGAGAAATTCAGATAATATGGGAATATTGTTGCGGGCAGATCAGGCATTTATCAGAGCGCATTTTAGTGCAGGGCCTAGATATTTGGGTGAGTTGCAGTAGATTGGATAGGAATTCTGATGAGGGTGCGAACTCCTCTAGTCCACGGTTTGTATGAGAAGTACCATTGATCATTGCCACTATGTTGGGTTTCCTTGCATCCAGTTTCTTATCCGTCAGAATGGGGACGTCCCAGGTGATCAGAACCTCTTTATTCTCTGTAATTCTCTTAAGGTCATGATCCCAGTGATTTTCAGGCACAGTGATGCTATAGAGTTTACAGAGTTTCCAATGTATGAGGCGTGCTACTTTGTTGTGTCTTTCTATATAGAAATTTTCCACCACCAAAACTTCACTGTCAGCTATGACATGAGTCGCTGTTTCCAGGTATGTCTTACAGAATAGACATATGTCTGTTTTGCCAGTCTTTTCAGTGCTCACTGTAAATCATCACATTCGTAATCTGTTGTTCTGGCCTACAACTATCAATTTCTCATCTTTCGGTTACAGTTCACCACTCCTTAACCATTCATGTGTCCGTTCTTGATCGACAAAGGGTTCCTGCAGTATTTCAGTTTGTATTTCCCTCTGTATTTGTGCATTTGCCACTTGTTTTTCCATGTTTACTGATCTAATTCTTTGAAGAACTTTTTTTCTCTTGTTTTGCAAATTCTATTGCTTCTTTTCCTGTGTGTGCTTGGTCAATTGGTTTTTGCAGTTTGCCAGATCTTGGTGGAGTGATGTCGACTGTTTGAGCCAAAGGTTGGTCAGTCCAGGGATCTTCCAGTTTGGGGCTTATTTTAACATGCTTTCCAGCTCTTTTGTTGTTACTGCAGGCCATTCCATAGGTTTGATGTTTGAGTTTTCTAAATGTTCCTGTACGCAGGGTAACCATTCTGCTTCTTGACTGTGCTCTGTAAGATCCTCATATAAGCTTTCCAGTAGGTTTCTGTTTCAGCTTTGGTTGGTAGTGTTTTTACCATATTAAGGCTCTTTTCCAGTTCCCCGTAGAACTGTTTTGGGTTTTCTCTAAATAGTTTATTTTGACATCTTTCTTTTTTAGTTTCCTCATATCTTTGCAATTTTTGCGCTTCTGTTTTTTATTAATTTTTTTATTTAACACTTATTTATATACCGCATCTTCCAGCGATCAGTTGCGGTGTACAATTAACAACAGTTAACAATGCAGAGCTTGTTTTACATGGAACAGAATAAGTTTTTACATAGAACATCATAACATGCACACATAGGTTTAAAAACTAAGCAGAATAATTCAACTAACACAGATTGTGTAACAATTTAAACAAAGTACTGACTCTTTGTTGCTACTTTCAATTTATTGTTAGAACATGGAAATTTCAGGTCGTCTTCTGTTAATGCAGCATGCCTCAGCTTGATGTCTTGGATCTTCCTCAATATCTTTGAAGATCTTAATCCTTTGAGATACCCGTCTATCAGGGAGACCTCCACATGCAATGACTGTATTTTTCCGTTAATGTGCTTTTTCCAAGGAGGAACTGTTATAGTTCTCTTCTTCTTTTGGCCCTGCACTTTAGTTGTCCTTATTCATTTTAATTATACTTTTTAACCTTAGGTGTTAATCTTCCCTTGCCTGGAACCCAGCATATTCCTGTTTTTCCCTGTGTACTAGAAGTTCGATCTTGAATTCCTCCATCTTTGGGTCTTTCTCCTCCTCTTCAGTTGACTTGTTGACCTGTTCTTTATTCATCTCACTTTCCTGTAGTTCCAGATCTTTAAGCTCCATCTCCCCCTCAACTGCTCTTTCTTTTTCTGTGTATTCCTTTCTTCTGGTACTCTCACCTGGGTCTCCTCCTCCTTCCTGTATTTCTTTTTTCACGGAAGCCCTTAGTTGATTAAAGATGTTATCATTCAAATACTTCTTTACTTTGGTCTGTGAAATTAAAGATCTTAAATTTTCATCCATTGCTTTTTGCAATTTTTCTTGTGGCAATTTTCCTCTTTCTTCCAGATTTTGGCGGATTCTCTTTGTATACTCTCTTGATTTAAATATAGGGTATGTAGCATATAAGTAGCAGTACATTATCTCCCCTTTATCTGCAGAAGTACTTTACTGTAGTTAATCCTCTTAACGTTTTCATTACTTTCTGTGGTTTATCTCCTGCCACAGTGGGTCCATGAACATGCTCACCGTGGCCTTTATCCATGGCAGGGTTGTTACCTGCATCTGCAGTGTCTGCACATCGCTACCGCCATCATTAGCCCTAGTTCAGAAGCTGCAGATGGGCACCTTTTTATCCTGGGTGACGTGTATTTTTCTTTCCTGCCATACTTTAATTGTAGTGTTGCTTGGCTGGGATTTAGTATAGATTTTGTACAATGGGGTCACTATGTGAAGGTCCCCAGCAAGACTTTGGGGGGGGGGGGCTATATTCTCTCCTCCTAAAAGGTGCAAGGTAATTCACCAACCACATCTAGTGAATTTTATGCTGCACTTCCCCCTAAACTCCGATGAGGACCCCTACTGACTATTTTGATGATATGAAATGCGTTATGTGGCTCTTCTCTTGAGAGGCTTGAGGACCCCTGGTGTAAAGGATGATGGAATAAGGGTTAGGAATGGTTATGGCTATGGCTGGAACAGTGAATGCAGTCAAGGCTGTACAACTGACAGGTGAGAGGTACTTTCATCTAGAATAATATAAGCAGGGGCAACAGTTTACACTGAATTACCTATAGGCACCCCATAACCCTATGTCCTTAATATAATTCTGAATTAGATACGTTCATACAGCATTTAAGAAAAACATGACATATTCTCATCTTATTTCAGTATTATCTTGAGGGCCAATGTCTTCTATAGTTGTGGGGATAGCCTCAAATGCATTATTACTCTTTAAAACTTGTAAGACAGGGACTCCCAAACCCCCCTCCCAGTCAGTTGGATTTTCAGGATATCCGCAATGAATATGCATGAGAGAGATTTGCATGCACTGCCTCCATTGTATGCAAATCTCTCTCATGCATATTCATTGTGGATATCCACAAAACCAGACTATCTAGGGAGGCCCCAGGACAGGTTTGGGAACCCCTGCTGTAAGGTAAAGCAAAACTTGCAAATCATAGTGGAGTAGAATATTTTGTATTGCTTATTATTTATTTAGATTTCTATCTTAATACAAAACACTAACTCTTAAAATGGATTACAAGATAATATCATTTTGATTACAATGCTTGTATCAACATTCAAACTCAAATACAATACACCACCAGAACTCCAGAAAAACCAAACACAAGACGAAGACCAAAATTAGTCAACATAAACTAATTAACATGAGTGCCTGATGCAAACAAAAATAAGTATTTCTCCAGTCTACTGCAAATCATTCTCTTTCCCATACAACAATACCCCCATAAAAGAGCTAGAAAATAGGAACAAAGCACAGTGGACTAAAGTAGTATCTCCTCCAATTTAGAAAGTACAGGTGAACGACAATGCCCAATCATCACTCCTGCTTAGAAGCAAGCTACAATAAGACGGTTCTTGCTGCATTCCTGGAGGCTAGGACATCATTTAATAACTTTGTTCAGTTTTGGAGGCTGTATCTCACTAAGGATATACAAAGATTTAGGTGGTTCAGAGGAGAGCAATCAAAATAGTCTGAGATTTGCACTCAAAAACTATCCATATAGGAGTGATATTCAGCTGTTAAACGGATAAGCTATAGAGTTAGTTTAGGCCTGTTGAATATTTGAATTTTCAGCAGCAGTGATCACCATTTTAATTGAAATGCCTTTGCCAGTATTTAAAGTAATGCATGTATTCAGTGGCGCTGAATATACATATTACACAATGACTGGCCGTATATAGGGGTGCTGGATAAACATATTAACATAAATGCCAGCACCAGCATTTAATTAATTATTTGCCCTCCCCCCCCCATAATTCGAGGTGAGGTACAAAAACATACAAAAGTGTAACAAAAACATACTACTCTGCTGCCCCTGCCCATGCTGAGCCTAGCCGTCCCCACCCCTGGCACCGGAATCAGTGGCAGCATGGCGTGGCTCAGCACAGGCAGGCGCAGCAGGCCATGTATGCCAAAGCACATGGCCTGCCATCCTAGGCAGCCACCTAATGGACGGGCCAGCCCTACCTGAAAGGCGGGTTCACTTAATGACTCCCTTTAGAGGTATTGCTAGATGAACTTGCATCAAGAGCCTCATTGCTGCTGATTGCGTGGCAATTGCTGCAGCACTAGTGGTTATGCGCTCTCCATATCCACATTCCACACTTTCCACGCCCCATGGCGCAATGGTCGATTACTGTGCCATCACTGGCATGCTCCCACATTAGTATTCCAGGCTGCCAGTGGCAGTACAGTCATCCCTCGCTACTTCGCGGTTCATTTATCGCGGCCTCAGTAGATCGCGGATTGAGGAATTATGGCGAGAAAGTTGCCCGCATGCCAGCAGAAGGCAGGGAGTGCCCACACAAATGAAAATCCACGTCTCTGATTAGCTGCTAGCATCCCGCCATTTGATATCCCTCCCGACTCGGGAATCTCGCAAGCTGATTGGCCTAGACATTTCCCCCACCTTCGCTCTCATACCCTTGTGCAAAATAGTGCTTGCGACGCCCTTGAAAATGGCTCCTAGACGTCCTCCACCCTCTAAATCCTCTAGCGAACCCAAGATGAAGAGAAAAATGATGACAGTGAACGAGAAAGTTAATTTATTGGACATGCTTAAGGCAGGACATAGCTATGCGTCTGTTGCACGCCATTACGGATTGAACGAATCGACAGTTCGCTACATAAAAAAAGATGAAGTGAATATCCGTAAAACTGCCTCGATATCATTCTCCAAGGACACTAAGCGAGTTGTGACTTCTCGTAATAAGCGAATTGTGAAAATGGAGAATGCCATATCAGTGTGGATATCGGATTGTCTGGAAAAGAAGGTTAGTCTCGATACCAATATGATTCGGACTAAAGCCAAAACCCTGTATGATAGCTTTGTTCCTGAAGGAGAGTTGAACGAAGACGACGAAGGTGATGACGACGACGAAAATGAACCTCAGCCTAGTACCAGTGCCTCGAGTGATCCTACCCCACGAGAAAAACGTGGTTTTGTTGCCAGCAAGGGCTGGTTCGAGAAATTCAAGAGGAGATTTGGCCTTCGCAGCGTTCCTTTGTATGGGGAGGCCTCTTCGGCAGACCAAGAGGCAGCTCTTCATTACGTCGAGGAAGAGTTTCCGAAGATAATGCAAGAACATATAGACGAGCACAACTCCCTTGACTCCCACCAATTTGGTTTCCGCCCCTTCCATGGGGTAGAAACCCTCTTAATTACTCTGATGGACTTCCTCATAAGACACACAGACGATAACACTCAAGGCCTCCTACTCCTTTTCATAGACATTTCCGCCGCATTTGACAATATCAATCACCTCACACTGATTAACAGATTAGAAAACCTAGGAATAGGCGGGACTGTCCTCAATTGGTTCAAGTCCTACATCACACACAGACTAATGTGAGTTCAATTAAACCAGGAAGCATCAGAAACCTTCCCCCAAGGACAAGGTATACCCCAATGATCAGCCCTTTCTGCTCTCCTTTTCAACCTATACCTACAACCCATCACAAAAATATTTAAAAAACACAAAATCAGTCATTTTATCTACGCCGACGACATCATGCTCGCCCTCCCCATAACCACGAAAAACCCTAATTATAACACTCTATCCGAATGCATGGCGGAAACCTCATCCTGGATGGAAACCAACTTCCTCAGCATCAATCTCAAAAAAACTGAGGCAATGTTTGTATCAAGAGCACCTATAGCTAAAGACACCTACCCAACAACTATCTCCATCAATAACACAATGATACCTGTTAAAACAGAGGTAAAATACCTAGGCGTTATAATCGATCACACACTCACCATGCTACCACACATAAAGCAGACGGTAAAAACTATATTCTACAAACTTAAAACTATTCAACACTTAAGGCTCCTTCTTGACACGCAAGACTTTAGATCAGTCGTAAATGCACTCATAACCCCTCACTTTGACTATTGTAATAGTCTCCTAACCGGCCTCCCACAAAAGAATATCTACCTACTACAAAGAGCACAAAACATTTGTGCAAAAGTAGTCACTAAAGCCCACCTAGCAGACCATGTAACCCCTATACTGCTAGAACTACACTGGCTCCCCATAAATAACCGAATCAAATACAAAATACTACTAACAACCTTCAAACTACTAAACGATATTGCCCCCTCCCATCTATCTACACTCCTCCACGCCCCAAATGATTCAAGAGCCCGCAGACTAAATGCAACCCTCTCACTAGAGCTGCCAAAAACATTCACGAAGACTAAAAAATCCACCAGTGCCAGAGCCTTCTCATTCACCGCTCCCACACTCTGGAATGACCTCCCAATAGACATCCGAATCATAAAAGACCTCTCCCAATTCAGGAAAGAACTCAAGACATACCTATTCTCTGAGCATTTTGAAATCCCCTACCCACCAAGTCCAGCCACACAGCGTCCACAGGCACACAAACAAAAAAACCTGCAGACACACAATTAACACACACAACCCCTTCTTCAAACAGCCCCAAAGACACCCCAAACAACCCACGAAAAAATGGAAATAAATTCCATCACACACACACACACCCACACACACACACACACCCACATCCACACCCACACCCACACACACATACACCCACACTCACACACACAAACTTGAATAATAAATCATATATCCTAACCTTTTTGTAAATAACATCTATAAATAGCAATGTCAGCTCGCTGACATTCCCCTGTAAATCCAGTAGTATACAAAAGCATACACCCTGTAAATAGTTTTAACAACTTACTGTTCTGTTTTATGTAAAAAGTTAAAAAGTTATATGTAAAAAGTTAAAAAGTTCTTGTTCTATGTAATGTTATACGAATGTATACAATTGTTCCATGTAAACCGCCCCTGATCTCTGGAAGGGGCGGTATAGAAGAAATAGATAAATAAATAAATAGATAAATAAATAATTGATGAGGGTGGTTATCTCCCGGAGCAGGTCTTTAACATGGATGAGACTGGCCTCTTCTGGAAGAGGATGCCGTCCCGGACGTTCCTTTACAAGGACGGATTGAAGAGGCCAGGGTTCAAGGCCCACAAAGATAGAGTGACTATCCTCATGTGTGGGAATGCTGCAGGCTTCATGCTCAAGCCTGGCTTAATTTACAAGTCCCTGAATCCTCGGGCTTTGAAAAACAAAAACAAAGCCTTGCTGCCCGTCTACTGGATGCACAACAAAAAGGCATGGATAACAAAAGCCCTCACACTCGACTGGTTCGTAAACTGCTTTATCCCGCAGGTAAAACTGTACCTCGCTGAAAAGGAGCTGCCCTTTAAGGTCGTCCTCTTCATGGACTGTGCAGGAGGACATGCAACCAGTCTCCATTATGACGGGGTCCAAGTGGAGTTCCTGCCCCCCAACACCACTTCCCTTATACAACCCATGGATCAGGGGGTCATTCGGGCCTTCAAGGCCCTCTAGACGAGGTCCACGATGGAGGGCCTCATCTCCTCCATCGACGAAGACAACGTGGCCTTCAGCCTGAAGAACTATTGGCGGGGATACAACATTGCAACGTGCCTGGTCAACATTCAGAATGCTCTTAATGAGATGAAAGAGCAGACACTGCTTGCAAGTTGGAGGAAATTGTGGCCAAAAAACGTCACCCATGACTACGAGGGATTTACGCCTGACGAAGTTCACCACTCCGCCGTAGATAAGGCTGTGAGGCTGGCTCGGTTGGTAGCCACTGAAGGGTTCTCCGACATGACGACGGAAGAAGTGAACACACTGATCGAGTGCCACTCGAACCCCCTAACCGACGAGGAACTCGTCGAAATGACAAGATCGGCGAGTGAGGAAGAAGAGGAGGTAGCTGACGACGGTGACGACAACGAAGCTGAAGAACGTGGCCTTACCTTGGAAAACCTGCAAGAGCTCTGCAACATAGCACGGACTCTGCAACAAAGGGCCCAAGAAATCGACGACAACATGGTCCGAGCCGTAGAATTCAGTAACCGTATTGACGGTGTAATGGCGTTGTACAAGGGCATCTTTGCTCAGAAGAAAAAACAACGGTCACAACTCCCCATCACGATGTTCCTTGTGCCAACGTCCAGCGCCCCGAGCACGTCCAGCGCCCCGAGCAACTGACGATGAGGCGTCATCTGAGGAGCAGTAAAGCTCTCATTAACCTGTGCAGTAAATCATCTTCATCTTCTTCACCTCCACCATACCACATACACAAAAAATGTACATATGTTAAAAATGAGAGTATTTTTTGTGGTGTACTGTATTCTCTTAATATTGCTTATACAGTATTGTAATCTGGGTTTATTCTCCCATGATGTGGGCTTGTACTTTACTGATTTCTTGTATTGTTCTTTTGTGTAATCTTCTGTATTGAAGTTTGTCTTTTCATATTACTTTGTAATATTGATGCAAAAATTTATAAATAAAAAAAAATAAAATGAGAGGGTGACACTACTTCGCGGTTTTTCACTTATCGCGGCCGGTTCTGGTCCCTATTAACCGCAATAACTGAGGGATGACTGTACATTAAAATGCTCATTAACCAACTACTGGGTTTTAGTAAAAGGCGCCCGAAATCCAGAAGTCCTCTCTTCTCTTCAGGGTGGAGGGAGGTTTGAGTTGAAAGACCCCTTCTAGTGCCAACTGTTGCTAATTAGGGAAACATGTCCTTTGTTTTCGGTCATTTTCTCTTTGCCCCCTTGCCCCATCAGTCCCTTTTCTTTTATGCATCCACCTTAGTATATTTAAGAAAGTAGTCTACGTTTCCTGTACCAAACTCTCCCTTCCATATGTGCTCCAAGTCTATCATTATGATGCTTAAAAATTCAATTTTAGTATTAAAAATATATCTTTAACTATTCAAGTGAAATTATGAAACAAATTCTTATAGCCAAATAAACGTTTGCAGTGCTTATTTTAAAAAAATGTAGTAACCTCGATCAAGTAGCTGTTTCTTTACAAAAAAATAGACAATCGTACAGTTGCACAGCACATATGCTAGAGTAAACTTTGGAAATTCAGTGCTGTACTAGTAGGTTAAAATTACCAGGAATAGTGCTTTGCACTGGGATTCTTATATATATGTACAATTAGATAGATCACAGCAAACATGAACTGTAATTGTGTACTGACATTTTATCTCCATATCCTGGTTAGAGTTTGTTACACTTCTAGCTTCTAATTCCCATTCAGACTTATTCCGCTAGCTAGCATGCATCACACTGTACAAAGATAAGCATTAGAAACTAGGACTGTATTGTTTTGGTTGGTTGACTTATAGTCAGGTTGGCAGCACTGATTTAAATACAGAAAACCGATTAATCAGAATCCCCACAAAGCAGAAAAGATACAGTTCAGTTTAGTCCTTATGCCTTGTTTTCAGTTTTGCAAATTCACATATTGTATGGCGCAGTTTAGCTGACAAGATTATTATAAAGCTGAATTTTAAGTATAAAAGTGATAGGTAGAAGTCATATCTCTCTCATGCAAAGGAAGTTATTCGCATGCCAAGTAATGATACAACATAATCAGAGCTGACGCATGCTAATGTTTTTTGATTGCAGTATAACAAGCATCTGTTTGTTCACATTGGGCAGTCGAACCCATCCTACTCTGACTCCTACCTCGAAGCTGTGGATATTAAGCAGATCTACGACAAATTTCCAGAAAAGAAGGGAGGCTTGAAGGAACTCTATGAAAAAGGGCCGCTCAATGCTTTCTTCCTTGTCAAATTTTGGGTGAGAATAGCTTCCATCGTCTTGTACGCTCGTATTGATTTCTTCACAGTGATATCCCAAATGGCTGTATGTTCACAGGGGGTAGCTCTGCATAGCTGTTCTCTAGGCTCTTGCTTCACTTTGGGGCCTTTATCTACAGTATCATAGTGGAACTTACATGTGGTTATATAGCTAGTTATAGTCTGAATCTACAAGAATATTTGCAGCTGCTAACAACAGCAGTGCGTGGAAGGATGCAGACAGCGTCATTCTCACGTGTTGTACGCAGTCTGCGAATCCACTTAGAGGAGCATTTGTTTATGAAAAAGGCAAACGTAAAATGGTAGTGAGAACAGTTTTTCTTAAACTACGCCTGTTACACAGATTGGCCTAATATTTTGCAGCCTGGTGATGTTAATTCTCTTCTCCAGGTCCTTAATGGTTTAGACTATAATTCCTTATATTTTGGACTTCCGAAGTCTCATTTAGGTATTGTAGAAATGCACAAAATGCTGCAGCGAGATTGTTGGTCAGTTGCAGCCTTCATGAGCACGTCACGCCAGTTTTGCAAACCCTGCATTGGCTAGCCGTACCCAAAGAATGAAATTTAAAGCTTGTGGATTGATTTTTAAAACACTTTCAGATGGCTTAAATACTCCAAGGTTACCAAAGAAGTTTATTCTCTTGCTGTTCACCTAAAAGCAATTTATGCTCACACTCTGCAAATTTATTAGTAGAACCTTCTTTAAGAATTGCAAAATTAATTATAACTCATTCCATGGTACTATCTCTAGCTAGTCTACAGTTATGAGATACTTTACCGGATGAGGTTAGGTCAGGGAAACATTTGGACAATCTGTAATTTGAACTGATTATAGGCGGTATTTTAAAAGCTCTATTTGTGACTTGGACATCTGAAAATGGGCACTTAAACATGCTAATTACAGAGATGTCCCTGGGGCTAATTTAGAAGCTGGGTATATAGACATCCTTAGCACGAGAGTGTCCATATAGCAAGGGAGCAGGGTGAAGGTGTGGCCTGGGAAGAGCAAGGGAATTGCATATCACGGTGCAATTTCAGAATGGCAGAAGCGCATCTGGGCCTGGTTGGTGAAATGTCCATGCCTATATCTGCTACTGACCACAAATAAGGTGAAAAAAAAAAGTGCTTCTTTCAAGGATGTAATGCTACCAAGGGGAAAGCACATTATGCACTTACACCAATTATTATTTCGTGCCTGAAGAAACCTGAGCGTAAGTACATACTCCAAACATTTTACTGGCATGCATGAATGTCTAAAATGGCAGGCCAGGACGTGCAAGCCTCATACCACAGTCACCCCCCTTGGATACCACTGCCGGCACATCCAAGTATCATGATCTGAGGCCGTGGACGTCAGGGATGTCCATACTTCTGAAATGGCCCACACTTGTGCATGTACCCAGCTCTGCAACCTTCACAGGGCCTGAATCCATAACTGGTTAAGGAGGCGTTCATTTTTCGGGGTGAAGATGTAACGATTTCAGAAGGCACTTACATGCCTCCCTTAATTGCTGCCACTCCCCCAGATTTTGAACGTTTTGTTCTGGACGTCCCAGATTCAAACTAGATGTCCCTTCTAAAATGCAACTTCATGTTTATACGAGCAGTAGTGTTGTTACTATTTTTAACATATTATATGTGTTTTAATGTTTGTTGTGGTATATTTATGATTTTGTGGGCGTCTATTGTAAACCACATTGAATGGTCTTGATCAGACTTTCAGGATCTGATTTTTGAAGGCCTTTAGATGGGTAACTTCCCTTGTTACCCATATGAAGGCCTTATCCGGGTAGTGCCCTTCGAAAACCCCAGATAATCTTTGAGATTATCAAAAAACTGACAAAAGCACCCAACCACTCCGACCAACTACCAAACATCCCACCAGAACTACTTGCACAACAATACAAGCAGTTTCAACAACCACAAAATCCACAATTGAACACAGAGACAACAACAAACCACACCACCACCATAGACAGAGAATGGAGCACATTCGAAACAATCATGAAAGAAGAAATATCATCCACCATCTCCCACCTGAATACCACCACCTCTCCGCTAGACCCCTGCCCTACAGAATGGATAAAGAAAACCAAAGAAGACCTGTGCACACCATTAACCCGCATTGTTAATGTATCCCTCAGCCAAGGATGCATGCCACTCCTTAAAACTTCAATCATCTGGCCAACCCTAAAAAAACACAACCTGGATCCCCTGGACCCCGCCTCCTACAGACCTATAGCAAGCCTCCCATTCACCGCCAAAATCATTGAGAAGGTAGTTCAGCAACAGCTCCAAGAACATTTAGATACCAACAACATACTGGACCCGCAACAACATGGCTTCCGTCCACTCCACGGAGTCGAGACCCTCATGACATCACTAATGAACACCCTCATCATAGGAACTCAAGCCAAACACTCTGGATATGCTGCAACCACTCTGCTCAATCATACGTGTCCACAACATCAACTATCTCATCTATGCAGATGACATAATGCTCTATGCCCCAATCACAACCTCTAACCCAACAAATAAACACTTATCAGAATTCTTCACAGAAGTATCCAGCTGGCTACAAAAGAACAAGCTATCCATCAACATAAAGAAAACAGAAGCCCTCATAGTAACAAAGGACCCAGACTTCACACTACCTACACACCTCAACATTGGAACCACACAAATACAAATACAACCGCACATAAAGTATCTAGGAATCATCATAGACCAAGCACTCACACTCAAGCAACAAATAAAAAAAACCCACCAGAACAATATTCCACAAGGCTAAAATGGTACAGCGCCTCAGACCTCTCCTTGAACCACAGGACTTCAGAACAGTGATGCAAGCCATGACACTCCCCCACCTGGTCTACTGCAATATAATCTACCACGGACTACCAGCCACTCATAACAACCCACTTCGAACTGCCTTAAATACCACAGCAAGGATTATCCGGAAAGCAAAAAAACCAAAACCGCATCACTCCAGTCCTGAGGGAGCTACACATACTCCCCCTCAAAGCAAGTATCAAATACAAATCCGCCCTACTTACTCACAAAGCTCTCTACCAAACTCAGACTTCCCAGCTCCGCACACTACTGCCCTGACCAGCCCACAACAGAACAACCAGACAAACCACCAACAACTCCCTCACCATCCCCCATAAACGAACCAAATACAATCAACGGACCTGCAACAGAGCCTTTGAACTGTATGCATCATCCCTCTGGAACTCTCTACCAAGTCACATCAGAAGCAACGGAGATCCCTTATCATTCAGGAAACAACTAAAAACCGTCCTATTCCAGGAATACCTCGGACCAGAAACAAGCACCCGCCACTGACTACCTCCCAACCCCCCTAATTCATCCCCCTAAACATATGATCTAAGAGACTGTAATACAATGTCTATGTCAATGTCCCAATTATTTGTTGAAATCATTAATGTTGGCCACCTGGTGATGGCCCCAACCCCAGAATTTGATTATTGTCCACCCCCCACTTTTAATGTTACACCGCTTTGACCCGGTGAAAAGCGGGATATAAATACAGTTAAATAAATAAATAAAATAAATAAGTCCCTAATGCGTCCAGATGCTATGCGGTTAGCATCGGGGCGTGTTAGGGGCATTCTGGGTTGGAGCCAGGGGCAGAGGAAAGGGCTAAACGGGTAGCAGTGATTTTCGATGCTATCCTCTTAGCCCTCTGCACCTTAAAGATAGGCAAGGTTTTTCCTCGCCTATCTTTAAGGTGCAGAGGCTAAGCAGGTAGCATCGAAAAACGCTGCTACCTGTTTAGCCTCGGCAGCTGCCAGCGCATTCAGACAAACCTGGATTTTCATTTCCACCTCTTCATAAGTGAAAATCTATGTTAAGGGGGACGGCGGGCAGGCTATGTGCCACCCCGGCACATAGTCTACCTAATTGAAAATCGGGCTCTCAAATATAAGCATGTTTTAAATAAATAAATGATGCCAGATGACACATTGGCTCAAGTATTTTGCCCAGTTGTCTTCCTTTCTGTTTCTCTATCATTTTGGGTAAATAAACATATAAGTTGTTAGTCTTAAATCAGCACCAGTTGCCCCCTATGTCTTCTAGCCATCCTCTCAGTCCTATTGCTACCATTGTCCTTTATACCAATTATGTTTAAATGACCTTGCAGCACTGGCCTCTACTGCCCCCACTGGTGGCTTACTGCAAGCAATGTCTTTCTCTGGTTCTTACAAGTTCTATACCAAATTCAGTCCCAGGCCCACTTCTGGGTACTAAACCTTGTAATAATTCAATCAGCTACCAAATTAGTGAGCCTGTTGTATGTAACCTTTAGCCGCCCCATTGTCATTAATGTTACAGTTATAACCACATCCATTCTGTGCAGGGTAACCCAGATTTCTTTGAAGCCTGATGTACATTAGTTGTATCTCTGATGTTAGAGTGGTAGAAAAATCTGAGTAGGATGCACTGTGAAAAGCCCCAAAAAGCAAATGCTATCACTGGTTCTGGGTCCAGGACAATTGTATGCTACTGTGGAAGGTCAGGTGCAGATGAGTGGAGCTTCTGATGGAAGTTCCTTGATGGAACCAGGCAGTGAATGAGGGGAGACTTCCACAGAAGAAGTTCCATATTATTCTGCTAGACCAGTCCAGACAAGTGGGTTGTGTTCCACTACCAGCAGATTGGTGGAGACAAAGAACCAATGAAAATCCCAGGTTTCAATGACATCACTCCCATGCCTCTATTCGCCTCAGACACCAGAGGTCCCTTCAGTATTTCTTTGTCTCCAGCAGATGGTGGATGGATTTTCTCCTCTGAAGAAAATTCTGAAGATTTGAGAGGAAAAGATTGACTTAAAACACTCATTGATCTCTCACTAGAGTGCAACGTGGGAGGTTCCACTAGACTGCAGTCTTTTTGGTAGCCATAGGTGGAGGGAAAATGCTCTTACCCTGGATAAGAGCCTGTTCAGCAGCCAGAAGTTGGAAGGATTTGGAAGGATCTGGTACAGCTGCCTCACATAACCTCAATGCTCCCTCCCTCCTCCTCTGACCCCCCTGTTCTCTCCCGAAGATTGCAGAAGGCTCTTAGAGGGATCTGCCTGCCAGCCACCTTAAATGCAGTGTTGCAAAGCCAGCCAAACAGTTCCATGGGAGTAGAGCTGAGCTCGGCATGGTCTCTGCCTAGGGTTCTCAGGGTGAATACCAAGGCTTGACCTCTTCATTGTACTTGTTGGGGCTTCTGATTCAGTCTGTGGGTATGAAATTTGTGGTAGACTGCTGGGGCTGGGTGGGGGTTTCTGACATTTTCTGCATGCGTTAATAGCATTTTCTCTATTGTGTGCCTGGTGGTCATGCAGTCCTTGTGTGCATTCCACCCAAGTGACTCCAAATGCATGTGCCTACCATAACACCTGTAACGCATGCTGTAGTACATAAGAACATAAGATATGCCATACTGGGTCAGACCAAGGTCCATCAAGCCCAGTATCCTGTTTCCAACAGTGGCCAATCAAGTTCATATGTACCTAGCAGTTTCCCCAAAAGATACAGGTTCCGCAGTGCTTGTACTGGGTCAAGCATTGATATCCTGGGTCCCTTCTTAATAATGCAGAGTTAACGTGAGCTATATTTAAAGCACAGTCAACGTGCACCACAATAAAAGCACAGTTAATGCATGCCTTCAGACCACCAAAGCCTTAGTGTGTGCTGTTGTGATATTTGCCTTAACTCTCAATGTTTTCTTCCAGGAAACATTGACCTATGAAAAGTGAGGTATTTCATCTCCGGACTCTGGACTCTGCTCTTCTTGCGTGGCAGTTTCTGAGTCATCCCTGGAGGACCTGCTCCCCCTCTTTCAGCTGGGAGATGTGATTAGACCAGCCTTGCCTGCCTCAGGGCAGGAGATGACGGATGGTGCTATAGGTAAAGATATCCAGCCAGCTGGAGGATCCAGCGACTTTGCAGTGAGCTTCTTATCATCGTCTAGGAGGTCTGTGGCAGCTGTGCCCCCTGGTGTTGGTGGGTCGTTTCTGAGAGGAGAGCTTCCAAGCTCTGGATTATCCTTCCCGGAATTCTTTCTTTTTTGCAGCAGGTCTGGGCCTTTTGGCATGGAAATTCAGACACTGCGGCCTCTTGGTGCCCCTGGCACAGTCTTGGGTGGGGCAGGCGGAGAGTAGAAGCCCTGTTCAATTGCCCTTGACCAAGCATCCCTGGCGTGGGGTGCTCCCTGGAGATGGGGAACAACTGGGAGCTGTCCAAGATTTTGTCTATGACTTGGATCCAGATGGCTCGGTACTGGGCTCTGACATGGATGTAGAAGATTGTGAAGAGGCCGGTGTGATCTGCCTATTCCAGAAGAAGGAGCTGGCGGCGTTGATTGCCAGGGTCTCTTCTGCCTTGAACTTGATGGATGCTTCTGGCATGGAGCAGGAGCTGAAGTTACTCTCTCTGCTTTAAGAGGTTCGAATATCCACTACTGTCTTCCCATTTCTAGATGTGATCAAGAGATGATTTGGTCAGAGTGGGACTCTCTCAACTCCCTGCCTAAAGGGTTAAGGGTGTGCAAGAAGATCTCTGCTCTCACAGAGGAGTACATTGAGTGGTTTGGCATTCTCAGGGTGGATGTGCAGGTCATGGAGGTTACCAGCTGGGCCACCATTCCTGTGGAAGGCAGATCGGCCTTAAAGGAATTTCTGGACCATAGCGTGGATTCATGGTTGCGTCTATTTTGCAGCCAGCAGTATGTACCAACCTGATGTCTCGAGCCCTGCTCCAGTGGATTCAGTTTCTTCTGACAGTTTGATACTCATTTGGAGTTTTCTACGACCTTCCATTCTGATGCTAAACATGACCTGGTATGTTTGGCGGCCACAGATGGTGCCCTGACAATGGTATCACAGTGTTGAATTTGGTTCCAGCACTGGGCAGTGGACACATCTTCCAAAGTCCGGTTGGCCCAACTGGTTTTTAAGGGGAAGCTTTTGTTTGGAGCTGATTTGGAGAAGCCGGTGAAGGACCTGGGTGAGACAAAATCTGCAGCCTTTTGGAAGACGGGTCCAAGAGGCCTGTGAAAAGGGCGGGTGACCTTTCTCATCAGCCTCTGCCCGTCCATTGAAGGCTCACTGGCTGGATTCCCAGGGGTCTCAGGACTCTTGTTGTTACCAACTTGGAAAACCTTTCTTCCCCCCTGCTTCTGGACTTCAGGCTCATTCTCAGTCCTTTCATGGAGAGCACAGAGGAGCACTCTCAGGCAGTGAAGGTTTGGTAGCCCATTCCCTGATTTCTTCATTTGGCGACAGGCTTAACATTTTCCTTCAGGATTGGACTTGGGTTATCAAGGATTGCGAGGTGCTAGACACCATTCAGTTTGGCTATGTCCTGGAATGCAAAGAACTGATTCTGGATGCCTTCATCATCTCCCCTTGTGGGTCTGTGATCAAAAGTGCCGCTGTGCGATCACCTTGAACAAATTGCTGCACCTAAAGGTGGTGATGCCCTTCCTGCTGGACAAATGGGGCTAGGGCAGATATTTCATATATTTTGTAGTGCCCAAAAGGAGGGTCCCTTCTGGCCTATTCTGGACCTCAAGGGGATCGATGAACACTTGCGTATTCTGCACTTCCGGATGGAAAACCTTGCAGTTTGTGATTCAAGCAGTTCACCGAGAGGAGTTCTTGGCTTCTCTGGATCTGGCTGAGGCGTATTTTCATATTCCAATCTTGGCAGATCAGCAAAGCATCTATGTGTTGCCGTGCTTGGCTCTCACTATCAGTTTGCTGCTCTCCATTTTGGGCTTTCCAACGCCCCAAAGATGTTCTTCCAGGTCATGGTGGTGGTGGCAGCTGCGGTGCGGGCTTCAGCTGGGTGATCAATCAGGGAAGAGCCAGCTGTGGCCTTCCAAGTCCCTGGAGTTTCTGGGAGCATGTTTCAACTCTTGAGTGGGCAGAGTTTTCCTGCCAGTTGAGAACATCAAAATCTGTTGGATTGCCTGGTGCTTTTCTGTGAACAGCAGGCTCCCAGAGTCTGGGATTCTCTTCAGCTCCTCGGATTGATGGTGGTGCCCATAAAGATGGAGCCATGGATGCATGCTCACATGTGGCTGTTCCAGCTGAACTTGTTGATTCCTTGAGTTCTCAGAGGTTTGATTCAGGCTTCTGCTCCCATTGATGGTAAAGTCCAGCCTGTGGTGATGGCAGCAGCCCTGTCATCTGAAGAAGGGTGTGCCACTGAACCATTTCTCCTGCATCCTTCTGCTGACAAATGCCAGTATCTTGGGCTAGGGAGACTATTGCCAAGTCCATATGGCCTAGAGCCATAGGAACCACAGGAAAAGTGATATGGTCCATCAACTGCCATGAGGCGAGAGCCATCAGGTTGATTCTTCTGCATTTCTGGCCTCTGCTCAAGGGCCATGCAGTTTGAATGTTTTCAGACAATGCCATGATGATGGCTTATGTCAATTGACCAGGCAGCATGAGGAGTGCTGGAGTAGTCTGGAGATTGCTCTCCTTTTTTGCCTGGGTGGAGAAGAACCTCATAGCCTTGTTGACTTAACACATTGCCAAGGTGGACATTGTGGAAGCGGACTTCCTCAGCTATCATTCTCTGGATCCTGGAGAGTGGGAGTTGAGTCAGAAGGCATTTCAGTTGATTCTGCCCCACTAGGTTCGCCCCAAAATGGATCTGATGGCATCCCGCTCCAATGTCGAAGTTTGCTGCATCTTCAGTCGCCACACGGAGATGAGGTCCAAGGGCATTGTCATCCTGACCCAGCCTTGACCAAGTCAGCACTGGCTGTACATGTTTCCTCTGTGGCCCTGATGGGGCCTGTGATTCGGCATATAGAATGCTACTTGGGCAGGATTGTTCTGGTGGCGCCAGATTGATCAAAGTGAGCGTGGTTGAGAGACCTGATCAGGCTCCTGCAGGCGTCTCTTCTATGGTTTATTGTTTATTGTTTATTTCAAATTTACTATACCGCCTCCCATTACATCGAGGCAGTTTACAAATAAAAATAATGGTTAGAGAGAAAGGAAATTACAATAATTAATAGGAGAAAGGAGAGTAAAGGCAGAAGCAATACAATTAGAGAGCAGAGAGAGGTCTTCAGGGGGGAAAAGCTAGTGAGAAAAGATGGGTTTTGAGAAGAGAACGGAATTTGGGGTAGGATTCCTCTGTACGGAGGTTGGTAGGGAGGGAATTCCAAAGAGAGGGTCCTAGGTAGTAAAAGGCAGATTTTCTGGTGGATTGCAGGTGAGCTTTGGAGGGTGCTGGGAGGTGAAGACGGTTAATGTGGATGGACCGGAGACTGCGAGAGGGGTTATGGTAAGTTAATAAGTCAGAAAGGTAGGCAGGAGTTGAGTGATAAATGGCTTTGTGAGCTAAAGTGAGAACCTTAAATGTTATTCGATAATCAAGTGGCAACCAGTGAAGGTGATAAAGCAGGGGGGTGATATGGTCACGTGGGGAAGCGTGGAGGATCATGCGAGCGGCTGTATTCTGGATCAATTGAAGACGGTGCTTTTGAGATTTAGGGAGACCGGCAAAAATAGTGTTACAGAAATCTAGTCTAGTGATAACCAACGAGAGCAGAAGAGTAGTGAGGGCCTGAGTAGACAGAAAGGGACGAACGGCACGAATTTGTCGAAGACATAGAAAAGAACAGCGAGAAACATGGGAGATATGGTCTTGAAAACTGAGAGTACTGTCAAGAAATACCCCAAGGTAGCGAAGTTTAGATACTACAGTGATGGAGGAGCCTGCAAGGGATGGAGCAAGAGACGGGACAGGAGAGGTGTGAGGGAACCAGATTGCGGCAGTTTTACTAACATTGAGCACCAAACAGTTAGTGGAAAGCCAAGTGGAAATAGTTGACAGACAATTTTCTAGAGGTGATAAATCAGGGTGGGATGATGAAGTATGGTGCAGCAGAAAAATGTCGTCCGCATAGAAATAGCTGGTTGCCTCCATCTCGGGGCCTATGGAGGCAAGAACCTATCGTCCAGGAGGACCCAGTTCCTTTCTCGCTTATCGCTTGGTTCTTGAAAGGAGACAGCTAGCATTAAAAGGTTACTCTCCAGTGGTGATCGCCACATTGCTCGGAGCCCAGGAGCATACGTGCGGATCTAATGTCTCCTTTGAGCAATGGTGCAGTGCTGGGCAATTGGCTCCTGAGGCAGCCAAGCTACCATTTCTGTTGGCCTTTCTACAGGATGGCCTGGAGAAGGGCCTTTCCTTAGCTCCCTGAAAGTTCAGGTAGCAGTTTTGGCCTGTTTTCGAGGTCCGGTGGCTGGTAAGTCTCTAGCCTTGCATCCTGATGTCTCGCACTTTCTCCAGGGGGTTTGGTGTCTGCATTTTCACTTCTGGTTTGTGATCCATTCCTGGGGATCTGTGTCTGGTGCTTTGGGCCCTGATGGCCCTTTGAGCTGTTGAAGTGCACTACTTTAAAGGATTTGATGCGCAAGATGGTCTTCTTGGTTGCGATTTGTTTCCGCAAGGTGGATTTCTGAGCTACAGACTCTTGTTTGCTGAGATCCTTATCTGTCTTTTTCAGGGAGGCCATTTCCATTTGGCCTGTGCCTTCCTTCTTACCTAAGGTGCCTTCTCCCTTTCCTGTGAACCAGTTGGTATGCCTGCCCTCCTTCTCTAAGGAATTGTGTTGGAGGAAGGATAAGGATCATCACCTTGTGGATGTCCGGAGAGTGCTTCTCCAATACTTGGAGGTTACGAATTCCTTTCATAAGTTAGACCATCCTTTTCTGGTGGTGTTTATTGGCCCACGCAAGGCTGATGCATCTGCTAAGTCGACTTTCGGGTGCTGGATTAAGAAGGCCATTGTCTCGGCGTATATGTTATGGAACCGGCCAGTTCAAGAGGTATGTGCGCCTATTCTCCTAGTGCACAAGTGTCCTCGTGGGCAGAATGGAGCTTGGTAGCCCCTGCAGACATTTTTCAGGCAGCAACATGGGCATCACTTTCCACTTTTGTCATTCATTACCACGTGGATTTGGCCTTTGGCTCAAGGGTTTTGTGAGCTGCTGTGTCTTCTTCCCACCCAATTGAGTTGTAGCTTTAGTACATCCCACTTGTCTGGACTGGTCTAGCAGGACGATATGGAAGATGACATTTTACTTAGCAGTTAATGTCCTTTGCTTGAGTCCTGCTAGACCAGTTCAGGTCCCGCCCCTGAAATTATATTTGCTCTGTTCTTCTGCTGCGGTACCCTTGGGTCTGCTATGATTTTTATACTTGGCTCTGCAGGTTTATCATCTACTGACAGCCTTATGTTTCTGCTTTCCTGTACATAGTTCTCAACTGTTGATCACTCATTGTTGCCCATGGTTGAGGTTGTTTGAGACTTGCCATGTTTCTCCCATATGCTTTGGGACAAATACTGAAGGGACCTCTGGTGGCTGAGGTGAATAGAGGCATGGGAGTGATGTCACTGAAATCTGGGCTTTTCATTGGTTCTTTGTCTTCACTAATCTGCAGGTAGGGGAACACAACCCACTTGTCTTGACTGGTCTAGCAGAACTCAAGGAAAGGACATTGTAAGTAAAATATCATGTTGTAATCATTCCTGTAAGCGAGCTCAGCACTGGAGAACTGTCCAGCAGTTCACAGGAAACAGTGGCACTCCCCGGACTATTTTGCCGTTGATTCTGGAGAGAGCAAAGACCATCTCCATCAAAACTATCTGGCAGGTAATTATGACTGTGAGTAGGAAAATGGGCAGCGTGGAGACCTCCCTCGGGGATCTGACTGAGAAAAAATCTTAAGTAGATGGACTGGTATTAGATCATGCTTGGAAGATTGAAAGGTTGGAGAATCAATATTCCTTCTTGCAAGCTGCTAGTTCCAATATGATATGGGACAGTAGTTCTTTATGTCACAAGTTGGAGTTTCTAGAGAACAGACTGAGGCATCTGAATCCCAGTCATAAGAACATAAGAACTGCCATACTGGGTCAGATCAAAGGTCTGTTAAGCCCAGCATCCTGTCTCCAACAGTGGCCAACCCAGGTCACAAGTACCTGACAAATCCTAAAAGTAGCCACATCCATGCTAACTATCCCCAGGGATAAGCAGCGATTTTATCTTAGACAACATTCTATGGACTTTTCCTCCAGGATTTTGTCCATACCTTCTTTAACTTCCTTCATATCCCTGCTAGTTCTCCAAAAGAGATGTTTAAAAATTATCTTGATAGAAATCCTAAAGATTCCCAGAGAAGCACTGCCTCCACTTTAATAAAGTGTTTTCTCTTTGTTTTAAGAATAGGATGGAGAGGTCTTCATTTGGAACAGAGCAATTTGTAGCTGTGATTTGTCAGCTTTCCTGTAGAGATCTGGACATAGGGGATTAGCTTGTGCCATCTTATTAATGTCTTTTGTTTTCATATCAGATAGCGACAAAATGATGAGACTATTCTTGTTATGAAAAATGCTGTGTTTATGGGGAAAAAAGGTTTAGGTAGTCGAAGGTTTGGTAAACAGACACAACAAAGATGCAAGATATTTTTACAGAGGCATCACAAATAATTTTCTTTGGGAGATCTCTTTTTTTTAGATACCCTTCTAAGTGTCCGATTAAATTTTCTAATATAAGATACAAGGTCTTTTATGAATTAAAACATTTCTGTGATAATAAATATTAAAATAAAAAAAACCTTTCTGTGCAAGGTGAGCCACCACCATTTTGATGGTCTGATCATGGACATCTTTAGCCTTATGACAGATTTTTCTTGTGCATTTGTATATAATCTAATTTCACCATTTATGGATTGTTTTCTCCCTTCTTTTGATTGTGGGCTTGATATGAGGTATTCAGACTATATTTGATTTGCTTGGGTTTGGAGGTCGCCTTTCAATTTCTTATGAGTGACCTTATTTTCTGGACAAGTGTTATTACTTCTAATGTTTGGTTGTTTGTTTAAATCAATAAAAAGTAAAGTGAAAAAAAAAGCTTGGCATCACATTAACAACCCTCCAGTTCTCAGGTACATATTACTAGTAACAGGTCTGCTATTTCATATTTGAGTTTTTTCAGAACTCTGGGGTGAATACCTTCCAGTCATGGAGATTTGTTACTCTTTAGCTATCAATTTGCTGTATGATATCTTCCCATTTCACCATGGCTTGCTTCAGTTCCTCTGAAACATTACCATTAGAGAATGTTTCCAGTCTGAGTATCTTCCTGAATCCTCCTCAGTAAAGATTAAAGCAAAGAATTATTATACGTTTTTTTGCTATGGCTTTGCCTTTTAGGTCATCTAGTGGTTCAGTCAACTCCCTCCAAAGCTTCTTGCTTCAAAATGTACTTGAAAAAGTTTTTATTATTGGTTTTTGTCTCTATAGGAAACTTCTTTGGAAATTCATTTTGGCCTTTCTTATTAATTCTTTATGTTTAACTTTCTAAAATATATGCTTTTCCACCGGGCATAATTTCTGGGGGAAAGGCAGGGGTGTTCTGTTCCAGCTCTTCCATGCTCATTCTGCTTGCTAATCCGGTCCGTCTTCTACTGCTCCTGCCCACCTGACTCCTTCCGTGGCTTCACAGTCCCACTTCCTTTTTGCTTTCAAATTAAGCCCCGTTTATTGCTATTTTCTTCATTTGGATCTGCTTTCTCGTTTCTGAAAGATACGTTTTTGGGCTTTTATGGCCTCTTTCACATCAGCATTTCTGATGCTTGCAAAATCTGTTAGTTTTTTGTATCTATCTATTAAGAATGTAACACTTGGTCCTGCTATCTATTTATTCAAATCTAGCTCCTGCTTTTCTGTTGTTTCAGTGTGATGTATGTATGGGAATGCATATGCTGACAGGCATGAAGCACTAGCGATCTAAAACTGAGAATCTAGGAAGCCAGCTTATATAGAATGGTGGTATGGGCACATGAGGCTCCCAGGGAGGGCGGGGGCAAGGTTATTCAGCAGGATGTGGTGGTAGAATTTTGGCACCCTCTTAGGTATAATAGGAGGGAGGCGGCATGTTATCTTTCTTGCCTTACTCCCCAGCAAATAGGAAATGGTGCATTGTCTTGCAGGCAAACTGGCTGGACCAAATGAGTCTCATTTGCTGACATTTGCAATGTGGCTGTCAAGCCTTGGCAAATTTTCTTTGATTTGGTAACCAGCACAAAAAATTAGGAGCCAGCAGTTTAAAATTCTTACACCCCCCCTCCAGTTGTATTCACTGACGTTGAGGGGCTTTGGGGAGGGGGGGGGGGGGTGTAGGGACCTCCTCTGAGATCTAGTGCAGCTCCTTTAGGGTTTGATTTACTAAGACCGTTTTCTCATTCCATGTCTATGTCTAAGGAAAAAGAAAGTTCAGTAAATCAGGCCCTTAATGCATTGCTGTGGGTTACTGGCAGAAATACACAGCCAGCAGTCTCCCCACCCAGTCTCACTCTCTCCCCACCACCCTGATATCACCCAGGTTTGCTCTTTTTCTCCCTCCCATCCTATTGTAACCCAATCTCGCTCTCTCTCTCCCTCTCTAGCCTGTAATCACCTAGTATTGCTGGCTCTCCTGTCCCCCCACTCTATATCTCTATTTATCCCTTCCTCCCCTCAGCCTCCCTCTCCTATTCCACCATCTTCCTTCCCCCCTAAATTGGTCAGCCCTTACTTCCTCTACCCCAGCAAGCCAGCCAGCCATCTCCTACCACTCAGGAAGCCAGTCAGCCCCAACGAGCCCCTACCCCATCTCAGCAAGCCAGCTATTACTGCCTAAGTAGCCAGTCAGCCCACTAGTCCCTACCCCTGACACAGCAAGCCAGTCAGCCACCCTCACTCAGCCCTATACCCCTCCAGCTACTCCTCAACACCCAGAAAGTCAGTTAACTCTCTCGACACTCCTACCCTCATCCCAGCAAGTCAATCATCCATCCACCTTCCAATCTCTAACCCTCAGCTAGAAACTCTGAGCCAGTATCTCCCTAGACATCCCATTAGGCCAGAAGTTCTCAACCCAGTCCTTGGAACACACCTAGCCAGTCAGGTTTTCAGGATAACCACAATGACTGAGGGTGAGAAAAAGCGAGAGAGGTGCTGGATGGGGGAGGAGAGATGCTGGACATGAAGAGGGGGTGAATTAGTTAAAGACTGGGGAAAGAAAGAGATGGGGAATACTGTAGGAGGGCTGTGTTAAGGGTTGAAAAGTAGTAGGTGGAAGGAGCAAAAAGATGGAGATTGAAGACTAGATGCTAAGAAGGAGGAGTGAAATCTGAGTTGATAGAGACTTAGAAAACGAATGGAAGAAAGCTAAAATGAAAAGATCAATATCAGAAACTGAAGGACGTGAAGAAGATAGGAGGAGAGAGAAGTGGCAGATAGACTGAAGACTAGAAAACAACTTAAGAGAAGATCGTGGAAAGCAGAAACCAGAGATTGATGTCATCATTAGAGAATAAAATGATCAGATAAAGGCAGAAAAAGTAATTTTATTTTCAGTGTAGTGATTGGAATATGTTAGTCTTTGGAATGTACATGCTCTGTCTTTAAATTTTGCACAGCGCATGGGGTATCTACATCTCTGTACTGCAGGCAGTGTCTGGCTTCTTGGGGTTTTGGTTTAATTTTTGTCTACATATTTTTTTTATTAGTTTGTGGTCACTTATTCTATTCTTGATAAGTGTGTTTCTGTCTGTGTTCTACATTTGTGGCTGAGGCCAGGTATTCTGTTAGGATGGAGTTTCTATTTAGGGATCTGTACTGTAGTAATGCAGCTTGTTCAGTTTTCTGAATAGGTGTATGGATGTTCTAGGGCCCACTGCAACAAGCGAGAATCATAGTGCAGTTTAAAACATAACAATAAAATTAGTTATAATAATTTAATTTTAGTGTTATAAACTACACTGTGGTTCTCACTTACTCTTTTTGTTCATTGGTATGTGACATTGAGCATCTTCCTTGTTCTTTTGCAGAATATATATACATTTAATACTCTGTCATTCTAGAGTGCAATGTGGGTGCTGGCATGTTTTATATTAGATTCCCAGGCTACATAATTAAACTGCTACAATTTTTGCTGTATAGAAACAGCATTGCCATTTTTTTAAAAAATTACATAGCGTGGGAATCTGTTGGTTTCTTTTTTCTTGGGTCAACCTCCTAACCGGTGTTCTGAGCGAGGGGATGCTGTGCTTCCTGGTTAGAACTCTGAGGAGTCCCTTCCATTTTGGGTGTCTGGAAGGTCTAAAAGATCTTGAGAGTCCCAGCAACTCAACGAGTCAATACCACATACTTCTACCCGGAGGGAGAGTGGGTCCACACATAACATAATATTTTAAAGTATGTTGCTCAATTACGCATTTTTATAGGATTATTATGGGAAGAATGGTATTGGGATGATTCTGATGGTTGAATTTAATTCTCCAAATGTTGGGCGGGTGGGGCCTAGGGCACCCAATATCCTTGCACCATCCTTGGTACCTGGGGTGGGGAGGGGGACTCCAGCTCATCTTTTGCCTCAGGCAGAAAATTGCCTTGAGGTGCCCCTGTGGTTAGCAATGAAAAAAGATTTCCTCCATATGTCTTTATGGAGTAACTCTGCTGTGCACCAAATGTGGGAGCACTAATTAAACTGCCCGCATTGATTCCAGCCTTGTGAGTACTTCTAATCCACAGGCTTTGCACCAGCAGTCGAAGCAAAAATACATGCATATGTTGCATCTGCTTTAGAAAAGCAAAGTGTTTTTACAGAATAACCTTCCCAAATGCCCCTGCACAATGTTGCACGTGCTCTGAAGCAGGACTATCTTTGCATGTGTATGTGCCGATAAAAACTGTTGCAAATGTGTGTATTTTATAAAATGCATGCCTGAGTGGCGGTCCTGCCCCCACCCCCAGGAACTCCTATCCTTATCGCGTACAGGAGGCGTCGCTTTCTGATTGTTGACTTTGATGTGTACATATGCTATGGAAATTGTATAAGTGCCTTTATGAATGCGTAAAATGTTGTTGTAATGTTCAAGATGCTTATAGAATTACCCCCTCGTGGTTACAAGTCTGCATCTTGGGGAATAACATGTATAATTTTTGCCTGCATTGAGGATGGGCAATTTTCAAATAACCCATTTCTACTGTTTTTACCTGCAAAAATGACTTTGAAAATTACCTTCTGTGTGCACAGCAGTGTTGAAATTCACATAACCAGTGAATAAGAGCCTTAAGGTTAAGGTTATGGTTACCATATTTTTGAAGGGCAAATCTGGGACACTTGGAGAAAAGTTAGTATCCTGGAGTTTTGGGACTGAGGAGCAGGCGGGGGAAGGAGTCCCACAGATTTACAGAGGATACTGGTTCGTGTGACACAGGAACCTTACATGCTATTGAGCACTGTTCCTGCTATTGATGTGGAGGGAGGGAGAGGATCGAGAGGCTTGGAGGGGCTTGTGGGAGAAGGAACTCCTATGCTTCAGTCTGCACTGAAATCAGGGACAGGAGGTGAGTTCAGAATTCCCAAACATTGGGGCCATCCGGTGTCAGCTCTTTTCCCAGTGCTGTGTGCTTGCACTATAGAAATGATACGCGGTAATTGTATCTCCTGTCCTGCTTGGGTTTCTCACTCTGTAAGTCTCATGCATTGCTCTTTGACAAATTAGTCCGTGTGGTTGCCTGATGTGTCTTTGCCTGGTTAGCAATTATTTAAATACAGCAGTTCTCAAGCAGAGGTTTACAGCCAACTAATTAGTAATGAGATGAACTAGTATGGAAACCATGGAAGGAAACAGGGGAGAGCAGAAGGAATATATTTGGCTAATATTATCTTTCATGCTGATGGAAAATGGAAGGGATTATTGCTTTATAGCATTTGAACAATATGAAACAAAGCTGTTTAAGGTTTAGGTGTGGAGTAGCTTCCATATGTGTTTGCATGTATGTAATTAGTCTCGAATGAGCCCCACATAGAATCCGTGCGCTAGAATGACTGCGTGCTTTTATAGATCTGGTACAAGGATAGAGGTAAAATTGGTGCTTTGATAAGATCAATATATCATTAGAAAATGTCCCCATGACATTTTCCTGTGCTTGAGGTCTGCATTCCAACACAGAACAATGAATTTGATAAATCACTTTCCCGACACATGGGCAGAGGCAGCCTTGCTCTTTATGATTGTAATTTTATCTCTGGCACCTGTTCCTCTTCTCTACCATGAACTGGCTCCATACACATATATTTATTAATAGCAAAGGGGGAGGGGGTTAATACACTTACACATTTCAAAGGTCCTGTATCCAGGGGAAAAGGCTTATAACTGGCCTTCAAACAAATACTATGGGGGTCATTTTAGAAGCTCTATTCATGTTTTGTACATCTGAAAATGGGTACACGGACCTCCAAATCATGGAGACGTCCCCGGAGCCAGTTTACAAAATGATTATAAAGACATCTGCAATGCGGGAACGTTCATCTAAGACAGGGGCGTGAGGAAGCATATCCGGGGTATTCCAAAGACGTTAGAGGTTTTCAGAAATGGCCGACACGTCTTCACCCTCATCCAACTCTATACCTGCTCCACAGCATGACTAGGTATCTGAAAAATGCTTGTTTGGACAATAAAACATCAAGTGGGTCGAAAAATGAAAATACTCAAATATCACCAGTATGGTCCAGAACCATAAAGACAATTGTAGGCATTATTTATTTATTTAGCTTTATTTATATACCGCCTTTCTTACATGAAACAATTTCAGATACATTGTAGCAGTGGTATTAGGAAAACCTGTTTTGTGATTGTCGTGCTGCCAAACATCTCTGTTAGCAGAGTGGCAGACTGGGACACATCCCCTGTCTGGAATACCGTTGTGGGGAAGTCTGTGTAGCCATCCCCAGTGACATTTATATCGGGTACGTCCACATTTCTGAAATCGCACCCAAACTTGGACATGCCCAGCCTTTATTGAAATAGTTTTACCTAGATGTTGCAGTTGCATCTGAACAGCCTTTCTAAAATGTGCCTTTATGAAAGTGGTCAAAGAGACCATAGGGTTGAAGAAATGTGTCTACTTGTTTAAGGCAAGCCTTAACACCCCCCCCACCCCCCATACAAGGGATTTTTTTTTAAACTTCTATTCTCAGGATTCAAGGAAATAGACTGAAATGTGTATCTTTGTATTCTGTTTATGATCTTGCCCTGGTAAAAATCCCCGAGCACAATGTATGCAAGCTGCTACATTCACCTCCTTTGCTTAGGTGAATATCCTTGGTTTGACCTCTCTTCTTTGCTCAGCCCATTGACTTGAGTGAGCTGAGCAGAGGCGAGGTGCTCAGTCAGTTACACAGGAAGGGAATGGGTTACAAGTTCAGAATTCAACCAACTAACTGCTAAAGGGTAAGCTAAAAATATACTAATTCTCCAGGACCAAGCAGGAAGTCAGTCCTCACATATGGGTGACATTGACGTCGATGGAGCCCCCATGCACAGCATTTCCCCAGCTTTCTAAGAAAGCCTTTGGGAATATACCCACGCATGCGCGGTCCCGTTCCCGCCCAAAGGTGCCATCTTGCTCAGTCTTTCTTTTTCCGTGGAGCCCAGCGGACGTCTGTCCTTGTCACCCGGAAAAATTTGGAATTTTTTCTGCGATTCTCGCACCTCTTTTTGTCCAGTTTGATGTCGGTTCCCCTTCCCACCCGGGTTTGGTACGCCGGTATCGACCCGATCTCTATTTTTCATTTTTTTGCCCTTCGTGGCACGCGTTCATGCTCTTTTTTCTTTTCCCTGGAGGGCCGGTCCTTTGACCTCGCGGGGGCCCTTTTTTCCCCAATGGCCTCCAGTGGTTTTAAGAAGTGTGATCGTTGTAAGAAACTCATGTCTCTTACCGACACACACGACTGCTGCCTGCGCTGCCTCGGGCCTGACCATGATCCCAAGGTCTGTGTCCCATGTGGCAAAATGTCCACCAAGGCACTCAGGAACCGGCAGCATCAGCAGGAGAGGATTTTCTTGGATTCGGCCTCCGGATGGGCCCGGACCTCGTCAGAGGCCTCGACGTCTCGGGAGTCGGATCCCGAGCTTCGTCGGGGTTCCTCTGAAAGGGGGTCCCCCAGTCGGGAGCATAAGAAGAAGAGAAAGCTCGTGAGGGCAGCGTCGGAGGAAGCTTCTTGTTCCTTGAAGGTCAGATCTCGGACCCCTGACTGCCGCCCCGGGCCCTTGGAGCTGGAGAAGCCAACTAAGGTTTCCCGTGTAGAGCCGGAGTCTGTCGAGCACATAAGTCCTGTTGTCCTCGAGGACTCTCCTCCTAGGGAGCCGCCGCCGGGGCCCGAGTCGGTGGCTGCTGAGTCTCCTGAGCTTGGACTCAGGCTGACAGCCTTGGAGTGCAGATTGTCTGCCTTCATGGATCAGCAGCGGGTGCTGATGGCCAGCCTGACTGGTGCATCTGCCCCGACCACCGGGACGTCGACGTCTAAGTCAACCCCAGAGATAGAGCCGGTTCTCGAAGCCATGAAGGCCCGAGTCCGGTCTCAGTCACGGTCTCCCTCGACCTCCCGTTCAGGACCGAGGGCGTCGACACCAATGGTCCTGGCGTCGGGGCAGGTGTTGCCGGAACCCGCACGGTCGGAACCCCTATACTCTTCTTCAGATGAGTCTGCATGGGAGATGGGGGACTCCCGGTGTGTCCCTTCGGACTTGCCGCAGTCCGAACCCTGGAGTAGGTCTCCTCCGGAGGATACCCGGTTCTTGTAGTTCGTTAAGGACATGGCCAAGGAGCCTCGAGCCGAAGAGCTCAATGCCCTCCAGTATGGCTCTCCCCCGCGGGAGGCCTTTACTGTGCCGGTTCCTCCGATGCTGGAATGGTTCCTCTTCCAAATTTTGGAGGCACTGGCCTCGGCGCTGGTTTTGAGCAAGCGGATCAATTCCATGTATCGAGTCTGGAAGAGCTCTGGTTTTCAGAAGGCGCAGCTGCTGCACCATTCTATGGTTATGGAATCGGCCATGCATCGTCTGAAGAGCCAGAAGATGCACTCCACGGTGCCCTCCAGCAGGGAGGCTTGAAGCCTAGATGCCATCGGCAGAAAGTGCTTCCAGGGCTCGATGCTTGCTTGCCGTGTCCAAGCCTAACAGCTGTACATGGGCATGTATTGCGGGACCTGGCTAAAGAGGTAGCCGGGTTCTCGGCTGGCCTCTCCGGGGAACCTTTGCAGAGGTTCCAATCCTTGTCCTCGGGGGTCCAGGAATGTTCTAAATTCATCTCCCAGGCGGCCTACGATGGCTTCGAGGCTTCGGCCCGTGTAGCGGCGGCCAGCATCACTGCTCGACGCCAGGTATGGCTACAGTTATCGGACCTCGAGCCATGGGTGCAGGACAAGTTGGTTGATGTCCCATGCCGGGGTGAAAACCTCTTCGGCAAGCCCATGGCCGAAAAGGCTGCTGAGCTCGAGTCTGAGACTCTACCGAGGACAAGATTGTCTAGGAAAACTTCTACCCCTTCTCATAAGAAGAAGGGCTCGGGGAAAAAGACCTTTTACCCGAGGAAGGCGCCTGCCTGCAAACCTTTCCCTCATTATCAGGCCTCCCCTGCTCCCCAGCAGGGTCAGCAGGCCAAGGGGCAGGGACATGGGCCCCGTAGGCAGAAAGCCCACAAGCCTCCAGCTCCTGCTCCTACCCAGCAGGGAGGGTTTTTTTGCCTCCCGCTGCATAGCCTCTCCACCCCTGCTGGCCCACCTCAGCACAGGGGGTCGCTTGGTCCTGTTTGCCCACCAGTGGCCACCCATCACAAGGGATGCTTGGGTACTGAGCATAGTCCAACAGGGCTATCTGCTCCATTTCAATCAGGTACTCCCTACCTACTTCCCAGGGGAGCCTCCACGGCCTCCTCTGCATCAGAAACTCCTTCTCCAGGAACTGCTAGGTCTGCTTCAAGACAGGGCGGTAGAGCCTGTACCTCCAAATCTGTGGGGACAAGGCTTCTACTCCCGGTACTTTCTTGTGCCAAAGCGGACTGGAGGTCTCCGGCCCATTCTGGACCTGAGAAATCTCAACAAGTTCTTGGAAAAAGAGAAGTTCAAGATGCTAACTCTTGGAACACTACTGCCCTACCTCCAGCAGGGAGATTGGCTATGCTCCTTAGATCGAAAGGATGCGTACACTCACATCCTCATTCATCCAGACCACAGAAAGTACCTCAGGTTCGTGGTAGCAGGAAGTCATTTTCAGTACAGGGTACTGCCCTTTGGCCTAACCTCCGCCCCACGAGTTTTCACAAAGTGCCTAGCTATGGTAGCGGCCTACTTGTGAAGCCAGGGTATATTTGTCTTCCCCTACCTGGATGACTGGCTCATCAGGGGTCAGACTCTCCAGGAGGCCAGGCAAGCCACCCTCTGTACTGTCTCTCTCCTTCAGCACCTAGGCTTTGTCATAAACTTCGCAAAGTCCACTTTGCTCCCCTTCCAGAACCTAGAGTTCATAGGGGCAAGGTTGGACTCCCTACAAGCGAAGGCTTATTTTCCATAGGACAGGGCGGAAAGGCTGATAAGCTTGGCCAACCACTTCATAAGCAACCCATTGATTTCTGCCAGGCTTTGCCCACGGCTCCTAGGCCATATGGCATCGACAGTGCATGTGACCCCCCCAATGCTCGCCTGCATATGCGGCCTGCACAGTGGTGTCTCAAAGCTCAATGGAGGCAGGCCACAGGAAACCTCAGAGACAGAGTAAGAGTGTCCAAACCCTTCCTGAACTCCCTGCAGTGGTGGCTACACTCCCCCAATCTGCTACAGGGGATTCCTTTTCAGGTACCTGTTCCCACAGTGGTACTCACAACCGATGCCTCCTTGCAGGGCTGGGGTGCAAATTGCCTGGACAAGTGCACACAGAGCCTGTGGTCCCCTTGGGAGGCCACTCAGCAGATCAATCTGCTAGAACTCAGGGCGATACGTTTAGCCCTCAAGGCCTTCGCCCATACTCTGGCCCACCAGGCTGTCTTGGTGCAGACCGACAACCAAGTGGCAATGTTTTATGTCAACAAGCAGGGGGGCACAGGGTCAAGGCTCCTGTGTCAAGAGACTCAGGCCCTCTGCTCCTTTGCCCTTCAACACAGCATGCTGCTGAGGGCTGTCTATCTTCCTGACCAGGAAATCTTTCTGGCAGACAGATTGAGCAGGGTTCTACAACCTCACGAATGGCAACTGCACCCCTTAGTGGTCCAGACCATTTTTCTGAGGTGGGGACTTCCGTCTATCGACCTCTTTGCCAGTCCCTTGAACTGGCAGCTGCCTCTGTTCTGCTCCAGGCAACCGCATCCCAAAAGATTGGCGGCGGATGCCTTCCTGATCTCATGGTCCCAGGGCCTACTGCATGCGTTCCCTCCCACGCCCCTGGTGGCTCGGGCCTTGTTCAAGATTCTGAGGGACTGGGCCTCGGTCATCCTGGTGGCCCCCAGATGGCCCAGGCAACCCTGGTTTCCCCTTCTGTTACAACTGGCGGTGGACACCCCTCTTCCTCTGGGGTTTCAACCTGATCTACTTTCTCAGGATCAGGGATCCCTTCTGCACCCCAATCTCAAGGCTCTCAATTTGATGGCCTGGAAGCTGAAAGGGTAGTGCTGGCCCCCTGGGGCTTGCCTCAGGAAGTCGAAGAAGTTGTCTTAGCTTCAAGGAAGCAATCCACCCGAATGACCTATGCCCTGAAATGGAGGAGGTTCTCCCTGTGGTGTGATCAGCGCCAGGAAAACCCCTTCTCCTGTCCTGTGCCAGTGGTGCTTCAGTACCTGCTGCACTTGTCTAATCAGGATCTTAAGTCCAATTTGGTTAGGGTACACTTCTCTGCTCTGGCAGCCGACCACTCATTGGTGGAGGGGCACTCTTTGTCGGTTCACCCCCTGGTGGCCAGGTTCCTCAGAGGCTTGCTCCTGCTAAAGCCTCCTCTCCGTCCACCTGCCCCTGAGTGGGAGTTGAATGTGGTTTTGCAACAGCTTCCTCGCCCACCCTTTGAGCCTATGGCTACGTGCCCTTTGCGCTTCCTTTCTTGGAAGACTCTCTTCCTAGTGGCACTGACTTCGGCCAGGCAAGTGAGTGAACTTCAGGCCCTGGTCTGTGACAGGCCATACACTCATTTCTATAAGAACAGAGTGGTCCTTAGGACTCATCCTAAGTTCCTACCGAAGGTGGTCTCCTCCTTCCACCTCAACCAGGAGGTGGTTCTTCCCACATTCTTCCCTAGGCCCCATGCAAGCAGGGCTGAGGAAGTCCTCCACACCTTGGACTGTAGAAGGGCCTTGTCTTTCTACCTTGAGCGTACTAAGGGTCATGGAAAGGCTACTCAGCTCTTTGTCTCCTTTGACCCGAACAACTTGGGGGTTCCTGTCTCCAAGCGTACCTTGTCCATATGGGTGGCGGACTGTATCACCTGGGCTTACAGGGCAGCAGACCTTCCCTTGCGGGGTCGAGTTACAGCCCACCGTGTCCGGGCCATGGCTGCATCAGTAGCTCATCTCCGCTCTGTACCGTTGGCAGACATCTGTAGGGCTGCAACTTGGTCCTCAAGCCAGACTTTTGCAGCCCATTACTGCCTGGAGAGGGAGTCCCGTAGAGAAAGTGCTTTTGGTCAGGCAGTACTCCGGAATCTCTTTGAGGTTTAGGCAACTCCTACCCTCCTGCCCTCTTGTTGGGCTACCGAGGGGGTTCTGGTCTCAGTGAAATTCTTTCCTTCATGCTACGGCTTCACAGAGGGAGTTTCTTTTTCAGCCTGGATTCCTGGTAGCCCAGAGCTAGGGAGTCACCCATATGTGAGGACTGACTTCCTGCTTGGTCCTGGAGAAAGAGTAGTTACTCATCTGTAACCGGTGTTCTCCAGGAGCAGCAGGAATCAGTCCTCACAACCCTCCCTCCTCCCCTGGGAGTTGCAGTTGTACATAGTTCATTTGCTTTTTTGTGCTGTCTTTTTAGCTATGTCATCTGACTGAGCAAGATGGCACCTTTGGGCGGGAACGGGACCGCGCATGCGTGGGTGTATTCCCAAAGGCTTTCTTAGAAAGCTGGGGAAATGCTCCGGCATGGGGGCTCCATCGACGTCGATGTCACCCATATGTGAGGACTGATTCCTGCTGCTCCTGGAGAACACCTGTTACAGGTGAGTAACAACTCTATACCAACACCCTTAGAAACACCAACCTACCCCAATCACAAATTTCTATAACTAAATGATCACAACTCTCACATATTTATATACGGTATATATGACCTCAAGGTATCCTTCTCCCTACATGTGACAAAATAAATCACCATAGGGTTAGGTAACAAACCTCACATCACGGGTCATAACCTTCTTATCTTTAATTCAAACTTACAAAAAATTAATCCAAATATAATAAAATTACACCCAAAATGTACTTTTCCAAAAAGTACTTTTTATGGATTCTCAAAATTCTTTTATTAAAAAAGTATTTAAATTTTATCTTCATTTCTTTCAAATTTCTACACCGTCACGCTTTAGCAGAGAGCCGAAGCCCACAAACTGTCCTTTTAATTCCTACAAAAGAAAAATAAGGTATTCTTCAATTTAATAGTATACAATACCATACTAGTAACAAAAATTCACTTATCTGGACGTTGTAAAGACATCAGTCTGCACCGCAGCGGGACGCCATCACTTTCACTATAACTTTCAAATATCAAAGGAGCAGTGAATTGTTTCTGCTATCGTGAAGAACTTCCTGTTATACACTTTGAACACCTTACTAAAATTACCCGACAAAAGCTTCTGTTTCGTCTGTTCGGCTTCGTCAGGGATTCAGAATTAGATTCTTAGAATTTAGAGAATTTTTTGGAAAAGTACTTTTTGGGTGTAGGTAATTTTATTATATTTGGATTAATTTTTTTGTAAGTTTGAATTAAAGATAAGAAGGTTATGACCCGTGATGTGAGGTTTGTTACCTAACCCTATGGTGATTTATTTCGTCATATGTAGGGAGAAGGATACCCTGAGGTCATATATACCTTATATGAATATGTGAGAGTTGTGATCATTTAGTTATAAAAATTTGTGATTGGGGTAGGTTGGTGTTTCTAAGGGTGTTGGTATTTAGTATATTGGTTGCTTTTACATCTTGACCACTTCTCACATTCTACTAGAGTTTTTTGTTTGTCTTGAGCACATTTTAAGCTCTATGGAGCAGAGCCTCTTTCACATTTATCAGTACAGTGCTGCGTTCATCTAGTAAAGCTTTAGAAATAGTAGTAGTAGAAAAGTAACCTAAATCATAATAGTTATTGTCTTTACTAAGAAGTTCCTTTAGATGGGAGGATCCTGTTACACATGAGTGTCTCTTGCAGTTACGGACATATTACCAATGGCTTCTGAGACTTTTTTTAGTTACCTCAGCAGAGGTTTGTAGTTGCAGCTGGATGACAGATATAATCAGCCGGTAACAATGCCACTATCGAAGAAGACTGCATCTGTTCGGGATAGTATGGGTACCCTGGACATTTGTCCAGGATAGTAATGGGTACACTGGATCCTGCTTTAAAGAAGAGGAATAGACTAGTTGGCTTCTTGCCTATCCTTTCTTTCTCTGGTTCTGTGATACAACTTAGGGGTATGTTTACTAAAGTGCGTTAACATTACATAACGCGCGTTATGTAACGTTAACGATCGTTAACCACTGTCAACGCGCGTTATGAGACGTTAACGATCGTTGACGTATCATAACGCGCGTCAACAGTAGTTAACGATCGTAAGGGTCCGTGGCGCGGTAAAACAGTGCAGAGGGTGGAGAGAGGGCGGAGAGAAGGGGTCAATGGGCGGAGTGTGGGCGGGGAGAGGCTCCAGGCACCCCAACGCGGTGAACTCAAGGGCTGAATCCTACCGCGATTGAAAACCTGCCGGTAGATGCAAATCTGCAGGGAGGGAAACCATTTCAGCGTCAGCAATGTGCAGCATAGGCAGGGAAACCCACAAAACGTGATAAGTGTGATACATGTGCACGGAACAAAAGGGCAAATAAGCAGTGAAAATGACCATAACAAACGAGGAAAATAACATAACCAAGCTAGCCAATAGTGATAGCAATGGGAAACAGCCAAAAATACCACTGAGAAAGCCTCAGAAAAAGATATCAACTGTGGAAGGGTGTATGCCCTGTCACCATAGACGGTGAATGATGCCACAGTGAAATAGTGCAGATCAGGGCATCCCCTTGTTACTGAACAGGTTCCCCATGGTGTGCACATGTCCTGCAACAGCAGGGTGGGCATGGTGGAACGGGTAACTGGGCAGATGCTGGAAAAGGGGATACAGAGGGCTGCAGGAGGCACATGCTGTGGTGCAGCTGGGCCACAGTGGGGACCAGGTTGATGCTCAGTATGGCCCATAGGAATGCATAAACAGTAGAGCCAGACTGCATCTGTTGAGAGCCCAACATGGGCATGAGTGTGACCCCCGCTGTGTCACAGGGGACAGTACCCAGCAGCCACCCCTAAGGGCACAGAACAATGGCAGGCGGTGCTGGGGGGAAGTGTGGGCGTCCATCTAGGCACCCCTACCCCACCACCCATACTATAGGCAGCTGCCGACACGCACACTGGATGGCCCGAGACTGCCCACCACCAGCACCACCAGCAGAAGGGCATAGCAGCATGGTGGCAGAGGGGTACTTGCGGCGGAGGGGGCAGTGGCACCTGGCTGCAGCAGACCATGGCCCAGCCCGGTCCAGGTGGGTGCCGTGCACTGCGACTGATAGGCTCAGAAGGACAAACAGTCACGGTACCTCCCAGGGAATGATCTGCCCCTGTGGCGCAGTAAGCACAGTCAGTGTGCTCAGGAGCTGAAGGTCACTGGTTCAATCCCGAGCTGTGGTCCCTGCCAACTCCACCCCCATACCTTTTACCAGTAAGAAACCGGTAAGATGGAACCTTGTAGTGATGACAGAATAAGCATGCTTCCAACACCTACATTTTAACGCACAGAGCACAGACACCACAAACAGGCGCATTAACGAGAGCAGAGTCCCCCAAAGGCAGTCATGGAGGTCCAATCAACATTCTGGTGCCATGCTGTCTGCAATAAAGATGCCTGTGCTGTATGTCGATGCGCGGCCCCCAATGTATCTGGATGTATCTCATGCATAGTGTGATAAGGAAGCTTATCATAGCTCAGGAAGGAGCTATAGAAAAGGTGAAGTGACTCTGAACAAGCAACCTGTCAGTTCTGGTAGAAATAAGAAAACAGAATTTTCCCATAAAAGACTACCAGTCCCAGAATGCACCAGGTTTCCAACAGCCATTAGAGGAGCTGAGGTGGGGAAACGTGTGTTCAATCAGGAGGGCTATGAGGTAATCCCTAAGCACTCATCTCAAAGGGCAGGGCCTGATTCAGCACAGCTGCGCTGTATTAGGGAGGAACACTCATCTAAGCAGAATAAGAGTAGAGTTTATTCTACAGATGACCATCTTCATGATCTTCATGATCACCCTTATCCTGAGAAGCAGCTTGAGCTTGATCATCAGTTTCATCTGAAGGATCATCAGAAGCAGAAGCCAAACCGGATGGACAGAGAGAAAAAGAAACCCTCTGGAAGAAAGAGGAGAAAAGCCTTTGAGAGGTCTAGAAGAGTCCAAAGCAGTACGTATACTGGGAGGTATTTCAAGGGCCAGCATACACCATTGGACTGGGGAAAGCCAGAGGAATGGTGCTGCAGAGCTAGGAATCTCCAGACGCTACATGTGAGGGAGACGGCTGCACGTGGAAGGGACCCTAAGACCTGTGTCAGAAGGTATGTGAAGAGAGATCCAGTGTCCAGGGATCTGGATTGGAAGGCTGGACATAAGAACTGGACTACATACTGGCCAGGCTATATAGAGAGGAACTCTAGCAGCAATGGAAGCTCAGGTATGAACACTGATCTATGCCCTAGCTATAACCTTGAAAGACAGCAGGGAAACAAGTATTCTCCTGAAAATGCTCCATTGAGAGATTCATCTGTGCCAATCCATGATATTGAACCCAAGCTTGTTGAACAAGGGGGAATAATAGCAGATGAGGATCCTGTTTATATGGACTTCTCTCTATCTAAACTCCGTTGGTAACTTTCTGTTATAAAGTACAGCAACCATCACAAAGAAATACAAATTTGTTCTTTAATCTACTCAGAAAAGCTCCTGAAGCAAGATTTGACCCACACAGTAGAAAGCAAGCCAGCTAAGGGGTTTCAGCTGGATAACTGCTAGCAATTAAGCCTTACCTAATTGCTTGTGAGCTAGGAGAGAATCACTTCTGTATCTATGTGGGAAGTAATCAGAAGTTAACCTGAAAAGAACAGTTTGTTTCTTGCTTTGTGGCTTTTCATTTGTTGTTTTCCTGATTTTGACTTTGTTTTTCCAAGTTAACACTGAAAGCAAGTAACCTAATTTATGTGCTACCAAGCATATCTGTGTTGGGAGAAATAACCCCATAAATAAATATCTTATTGGCTTTACCCAAGAGCACAACTACATTATTGTCAGCAGCTGTGTCTGGTGTGAATGAACTACATTGCCCACAATACCTTGCAAATCATATAGAAATATGCACTTGCCAAGAGTGTGAAGATTCTCACCCAGGCAGCCGTCTGACAATAGTCATCAGTAATATCATGAAAATCTGAACATGGTGCGGCCCACCAGGACTACGGTTGGGAACCCCTGTCCAAGAGCAATGATCCACAGGGGTGGAAACACCCGCACCCACCGGCCCCATTAGCCACTGCGTCCTGGAGAGGCAGGATGTTGGGCCCTGTGTGCATCCCCCAATACTAGCACATGCATACCCTAGCAGTGACACCCAAGACCAGGGAATACGGTACACAGATAGTAAACGTCTGCCATGATAACTGGCACATAGCAATCCCTAATGATAGCACAAGCGGCCCAGTGTGCTGTACCATACCAACCTCTGAGATGTCTGTGGAGTGTGTGTCACGTCTTGAACCTGACAGTGTCCACCACCTTGGGGAGAGACCCCCAACAGTACAGCATAACCATAGCCACGTCTGCACTGTGCCCAGGACTGGTGCGGTGTCCTGGGCTGGAAAAAGCCTATACTGGCATATGTGTGGGGGTGTGCGTCAGTCTATCCAGTGTGTTGCGTTTGCTAACACCCTCTGCAGCACACACCGCTATCACTGTTGTTAGTATTGGCCTGGCAATGTGCATAATGAGGAGCAAGGTACTGTGGGTATAGCTGGAGAGTTTGGCCTGGGCAGGATGCACCTGCACAGGGCCCAGGGCAATGGCTGGGACATTGTAGGGCTTGCACACCACCTACACGGACAGGGTGGCCACGGCATGTTCTGCTGTGTGATCATGCACACCCTGACTGTGCCGTGACCACGGCTTAGCTGGGTTCCCCCATAGTGCTACTCAGTGTCCTTCTGAAGTGAGATATGTGGGCTCCATCCTCTAGAGTCCTATCACTGACCCATCTGCTTGGTGAGTGTGTGCACATCCCAGGTGTGGGTGCACACAGCACCTCCAGAAACATGCATTATGGACTAGCAGGCAGGCTGACTGCAGTTTGTATGTGTGTGGCTGGAACACCTTGCAGGGTGTAGCGGCTGGTGACTCACTCTGCTTGCTGCTGGAGGATGTCATATAGTGGTGTGGGGCAGCTGTGCAGTACCAGGTCTTCTGTCTGTCACTGCCCAATGTAGCAAGGCATACAGATCTGCATAGACTGCCCTGGTGGGGCGTTCAATCCCTGGCAGGACTGGGGTGAACGGTACCCTCTACTGTCACCAGTGTAGGGGAGTAAAATGTAGACGCATTCGTTGGAAACCATGTTTCCCACCCTGACCACAGAAGGTGGGTTGGGTGTTGATACTTAAACTGCCTATGGGCCCAAACACCCCCCCCCGCCCCCCATGGACCTGAAATCATGTGACCAGGGCACCCACACAGTGTATGAACTATTCAGGGTGTATCACAGTCCACATGGGCAAGACGTGATGTACAGATGGACACAGGCCAATGCAAAGGGTATCTGCAGGGGCCACCTATCACACAGAGGCACCGAGGGGGACCTGTAGCATAGGCCATCGCAGAAATGCCAGGTGCAGTGAAAATGGTGCTGGGCACCCCACCTCACCCTCAGGGTGAACACGGGACCCGTCCGCTGTGATGGACGTTAGCCACTCTGTGGCAGTAACACACACGGTCAGAACCCCCACCAGGCTGAGGTGCTGAGGGGTTGCACATGGTCAGGACACACAACCAGGCCGAGGTGCTGGGGGGGGTGCACCCCGCAACACGGGACCCTCTGTAGACTGCTGATCTGCATGTGCAGTGCATCATGGGTGTGGCTTGTCCAATCCAACCCTGGCAACCACAGCAGACGGTTGGAGTGGTGATCTGAAGCCCCTCTGTAGCCAGCCAGGCATGGAGCAGGAGCTATAGAGATGCAGGCCACTGGCAAATGCACTGGCTGTGCAGACAGAGGTTAGGGATTTGTCCCTACTGTGGTGATATGTGGTAGGGCTGTCTGAGTATATTCCCATGGTATCAGTGGAGTGTATGCAACCAATTAATACTAGGAGTCACTGACAGAATCCAAGCCACTGGAGTGTGCACAAGGCCCAGACAGAAACGAGGTCAAAAGTGACTGAGCAAGCACGAACAGGAGCAAATACAATATAGACATCTGGTATAATTTAAATACACACAAGCTCTCCATAGGTGCAAATGCCCCCCCCCCTTACCCAATCAGAGTCCTCCTCTGGGCCTCTCCCTCCATTTCCCCCTCTCAAGCCAGCTGATCAAAAGGCACATGAAAAGTGATAGATACAGCGAGGACATCTCTGGGCAATGGAATGTGAACATATCCCAATGAGAAATGTCTAAAGCAGACTCATTTGCACAGACTCATGCAGACTCTGCAATAAGCAGACATCTCATACAGGAAATTCTGAGTCTTAGCAGCAATACTAAAGGGTAGGGGGTTTAAAATCAGGGTCTAACATACAGTTTCGTAGAGGCCACAGCCTATCACACGTATAGTTGGTCGCAGCAATCAAAACTTTAAAACAACCCCCAACTGTTACAATGAGAAATGCTCACGCGTGCAGCTACGCACGCGGGTAGGCATGGGGGTACGCATGCGGGTACGCACGGGGGTACGCACTCGGGTACGCAGTAAAAACATTTCTGGAGGAGATGGCTGCCATGTCCAGGAAACCTGCCTTCACCATGGCGGATCTCTACCTGCTGACAGAGTTATTCTGCCTCCGCCAGGATCGCCTCTTCCCAGGCTCATCCCAGAGGCAGAATCTGACCAGAGTGAGGAGGGCCTGGGAGTGCCTCACCAGGAGGTATAATAGAGGTTCTGATTACCCACGTGAGGTAAGTGCATGGGGACAGGCAACCCAAACTAGGATGTGAAGGAGAACACCTGGTAACCAAACCACTTAACAGCCACACACTCCCAGGGAATGTCATGTGTTGGTGTGTCTTGCTGGGACTAACAGAAACCCCCCCCCCCCTTAAAATAGAACCACCCTGCCTCCAGGGGGTAGCCCTTACCACCACAGAGATGGAGTACCCAGTACAATGTAATGGTATATGGAGCTGTTGCAGCCTCAGTGATGTGCCCTATCCACACAACACCACAGGTCCATTCCAGAGGCCAAGAGACACACAGGGGTTGGTCTCTGGCCATGCTTGTGATCACAAGGCTCAACCATATCCCCAAGATGCAGTAGGCCTCACCTCAGAGCCCTATCCCCCATCCTGGTGCTATGGTGACTGGCCCTGTTTGGGTTCACAGGGCTCAACTATATCCCCAGGATGCAGCAGGCCTCAACTCAGGGCTCCATCCCCCATCCTGGTGCTATGCTGACTGCCCCTGTGTGTGTTCACAGGGCTCAACTATATCCCAAGGATGCAGTAGGCCTCACCTCAGAGCCCTATCCCCCATCCTGGTGCTATGGTGTCTGCCCCTGTGTGTGTTCACTGGGCTCAACTATATCCCCAGGATGCAGTAGGCCTCACCTCAGAGCCCTATCCCCCATCCTGGTGCTATGGTGACTGCCCCTGTGTGTGTTCACTGGGCTCAACTATATGCCCAGGATGCAGTAGGCCTCACCTCAGAGCCCTATCCCCCATCCTGGTGCTATGGTGACTGCCCCTGTTTGGGTTAACAGGGCTCAACTATATCCCCAGGATGCAGTAGACCTCACCTCAGAGCCCTATCCCCCATCCTGGTGCCATGGTGACTGCCCCTGTTTGGGTTCACAGGGCTCAACTATATGCCAGGATGCAGCAGGGTGCACTGCAGAGCCCTATCCCCCATCCTGGTGCTATGGTGACTGCCCCTGTTTGGGTTCACAGGGCTCAACTATATGCCCAGGATGCAGTAGGCCTCACCTCAGAGCCCTATCCCCCATCCTGGTGCTATGGTGACTGGCCCTGTTTGGGTTCACAGGGCTCAACTATATCCCCAGGATGCAGCAGGCCTCAACTCAGGGCTCCATCCCCCATCCTGGTGCTATGCTGACTGCCCCTGTGTGTGTTCACAGGGCTCAACTATATCCCCAGGATGCAGTAGGCCTCACCTCAGAGCCCTATCCCTCATCCTGGTGCTATGGTGACTGCTCCTGTGTGTATTCACTGGACTCAACTATATGCCCAGGATGCAGTAGGCCTCACCTCAGAGCCCTATCCCCCATCCTGGTGCTATGGTGACTGCCCCGTTTGGGTTCACAGGGCTCAACTATATCCCCAGGATGCAGCAGGCCTCAACTCAGAGCCCTATCCCCCACCCTGGTGCTATGGTGACTGCCCCTGTGTGTGTTCACAGGGCTCAACTATATGCCCAGGATGCAATAGGCCTCACCTCAGAGCCCTATCCCCCATCCTGGTGCTATGGTGACTGCCCCTGTTTGGGTTCACAGGGCTCAACTATATCCCCAGGATGCAGCAGGCCTCACCTCAGAGCCCTATCCCCCAGCCTGGTGCTATGCTGACTGCCCCTGTTTGGGTTCACAGGGCTCAACTCTATCCCCAGGATGCAGCAGGATGCATTGCAGAGGCCCACCTCCCATCCCGGCATTGGCTGATGGGCACTGGCAGATGTGTGGAGATGGCCCACAGAGGTGCGCTTTGTCTGGGTCGCATGGGCCGACACACAGGGCACATAGGGTCCAAGCCAGACATGCCCTGGCATGGTGCACACATGGGGGAGGCCCTGGCAAATGCATGGGGCATGAATGAACCAGACAATAGGGGCGGGCACCTGTGACACACAGAGATATATCTGTGTTGCGTCGTGGGCCACTAAAGGGTTCCTGTCCGCTAATGTCAATGTGTGCTATCAACCCGACAGGTGGAGGATTTCTGGAAGAAGGCACATGATCTGAGGGTGAGGTTCCCGTGCTTCGTAGCGCGTGTCCAGCGGGAGCGGATGGCCCAACGGGATGGTGAGTGATGTGACATGGCCCTGTGGGGCAATGGCTGTCAGATCCACAGGACGCATGTGAGTGCCGTGGCTGACGTGTGACCATGGAGATGATACGTGTTCCCCTCTCCCACAGCGGATGCATGTGCTGCCGTGGAGCCAGCGGTACCGGAGGCACAGGATGCTGCAGTGGGGACAGAGGATGAAGGCGGTGATGGAGGCCAGGAGGAGGTCCACGCCCTGGAGCCCATGCCTAACAACGGCGGGGGGGGGATGACTTGGAGGGTGCTGCAGCCCCCAACGAGGGGGAGGAGGGGAACAGGGAGGAGGAGGGGGAGGTGGGAGCGGGGGAGATGGAGGTGGAGGGTGTAGTGGGAGTGGGGGAGGAGGGGAGGAGGGGAGGAGGGAGAGGTGAGAGTGGAGGAGGCGGAGGGGCAGGGGAGGAGGGGCGGGTGGGGGCAGAGGGGGTGCCTGCGATTGGGAGCCAGGGGCCAGGGGACCAGGTGGGCGGGGTGTGGGTGGAGCAGGTTGGGTCCGGGGGGGAAGGGGATGGGGTGGGGGCAGGGATGGGGGTGGCAGCTGAGGCAGGTCCCCATTGGCACGGGCCGCCACAGGGCAATGGGGGCACCAGCTACCTGCCCCATGATGACCCAGATGCACACCTCCTGGACGTGTGCCTGCCACACATGGCCGTTGACAGGCGCACCGTGCATGCAGCCACACAGACAAGGGGAGATGTGTGTCTGTGCGGCTGCATGTGCGAGCTGCGCCTTACTGTGGCTTTGCGTGCCCAGGCGCATGCCCAGAGGCAGCACGCCCTCATCATGGGGCAGGTCCTGGCGACCCTGACCGTGGTGGCTGACCGGCTGCGTGCGCTGGAGGAGCACGTTGCCGGTGGCGCACCTGGCCAGCCACCATGTGACAGGGGTCCCCGGGTGTGTAGTGTGGGGATACACATGGCACACCCGCCCTATGATGGCCCGTGCCATGGCCTGCCACAACCATGAACGACAGGGATGACTGGGCCCTCAAATGTCGGCAATGTAAATAAAGTTGTTAACAGTTTGAACGTTCCTACGGTGGCCAGATGTCTCTCATTGCTATGTGTCATTGTTGCGCGAGTGACAGGTGTGTCTGTGTGCACCCCTAAAGGTGAGACTGCAGTGTAATCAGGTAAGGGCAGCGGAGACACCATTGTGCCTGGACTACAGTGCTGCAGGGATGGAATGAGGGGGGTAAACCGAGCAGGGGGGCGAATGGCCTGCAGGATGACAGCGCGACGGCACTTATCGGTGGCATAAAAGTTCAGGGAGAGAGCCTCTTTCAATTGAAAGCAAGTTCTGCTACGAGGGGACATGGGATGAGGGTGAAGGGAGATAGATTTAGGAGTGATATGCGGAAATATTTCTTTACAGAAAGAGTAGGGGATCCATGGAATAGTCTCCCAGTGGAGGTGGTAGAGATGAGGACAGTAACTGAATTCAAAAAAGCATGGGACCAACACAGAGGATCTCTAAAGGTAAAAAGTGGACTGTTGTTGTTGTTGTTATGGAAGGACAGACTAGATAGGCCATGTGGTCTTTTTCTGTCATCATGTTTCTATGTTTCTATCCACAATAGGAGGTGTGTGCAACACAGAGGGGACAATGGTGTATATGGGATAGGACAGTAGAAAGGCCTCAGTAGCGTATCATACAACAATCCACAGTGGTAAGTTGCGAGGGGAAGGGATGACGGGGGAGGGGTATGTGGCGAGGTGTAGTCTGAGTAAGCTCACGGAGGGTGTGGCGGAAGAATTGGGGATGCTGGTGACCGATGAGGGGGTGAAGGGAGCAGTGAAGACCTTTACGGACGGGAAGGCTCCGGCCCTGGATGGGTACATGGCAAACACGTATAAGGTCATGCAGGGTGAGAGGGGGGGTTGCTATGGAGGACCGCAATGGGGTGCTGCAGGGTGCGGAATCACCACGGTCTATGGAGGGAGCGGGTGTAGCCAGTATCCCTTAGGAGGGTGGCACTTATACTGTCTGTGGAGCGTACCGGCCCATCTGGCCTATTCATGTGGATGCTAAGGTGTTGGTTAGGATTGTGGCGGGTAGGTTGCAAGAATTACTGCAGGAACCTGGGCATATGGATCAGACAGGATCATTATAGGGGGGCATGGGGGCGATAACATTCAGATATTGCTAGATATTATCTGGTCTGTGCAAACAACAGGGAGGGAGGCAGTATACCTGTCGGTTGACAATGACAGGTATAATGACAGGGCAGAGTGGGGAGTTATGTTGCAGGTGCTAGACAGGGTAAGGGTGGGAGAGACATTCCTACGGTGGGTTAGGGCGCTGTATGCCTGTCCACGGGTGCAAATACGGGTTAGGGGGGATACCCTGAGAGAATTGGGCTGTGCATAGGAACAGGGCAGGGGTGCCCTCTGCCGCCCCTATTGTATCCATAGGTCATTGGGCCATTGGAAGCCTACGTCAGAGGGCAAGTAGATATTGGTGAAACTGAACTGCAGGAGCAGCTTAGTAGTGTACTACATTGTGCGGATGATGTTATCCATACATTGGGGCTCCCTTTGGTTAGCCTGCCAAATCTGCTAAAGGCAGTAAGGCAGTATGGTGAGGGATCGGGCCACCAGACGAACGTACATAAGTCGGACATATTGAGGGCAAATATGGATACGGGATTGGAGGCGAGGTGGGGGGGCCCATGGCCAGTACAATGGGTACGTGCAGGATCCCGGTATGTGGGTATACAGTTTGGAGCAGCTCCAGACTGTGCACAGGTGTGGAATTATAAACCCCTGATGGTGGCGATAGGGAGGGATGTAGGAAGATGGAGGGGGCTCCTCCTGATGTAGATGGGGAGAGTAGCTACAATACGGATTTGTGTGTTACCACGGGATTTGGTTGTCCCTATGGCCCTACCGCCCAACGTGATGATGAGGTGCCTTAGGGGGCTGCACGATCCCATAATTAGGCGTATTCGGGTGGGCAGGAGGGCAAGGGTAGATAGGCATGCCATGCGTCGACTTCAGGAGGGAGGGGGGCTTGGAGCCCCCAATTTGGACAACCACTATGATGCCAAACAGCATAGGACATTGTGCGGAGAGAGAGAGGGAGAACCCCGCAATGGGGTCAGCACAGGGAGTGTGTGTGGAGGCAGTGGTATGGGGTGTGGGGGGAAGGGTCAGGTAGGGGGCCGTGAACCCGTAACAGAGGCTAACCGTGCAGATGTGGGGGGATGGAAGGGTTAAGAACTGCAAGGGAGGTGCCTGCCCCGGGACACAAACGTACAGAACACAGTTGCCTTTACCATGGGGTGGGGGGGGGGGTTACAACATTGGGCCAAGGAGGGCTGGGTGAGAGTGGGGGAGGGGTGTTGGATGCAATAGTGGGGTACGGCCCTGTGCTGAACGCCAAAAGGTGTTTGGGGTGAGGGATAACGACCTACATTCGTATATGCAGCTGTGGTACTACCTGCAAATGCAGGGGGTACAGAGGGGTCAACAGGGCTGGCCAACGGGGTATGTGTAACTGATGGATGAGCAAGGTCAACTGCGGGGTCTGGTGTCCAAACCATAGCACCTACTGAATGCAGGGGCAGAGGGTACGGCCTGATGGCAGGAACAGTGGGAGAGGGAATGGGGGTGTCCCTGGGAGGTGGAGCGGTGGCAGCCCATCTCAGTAGGGGAAAAGAGGCTTGCATGGGGAACAGCTTGGGTAGAGAGCCCCCCTACATACCGGATCAGGATGATCTGGACCCCAGCTAGGCTGCACCGTATCTATCTGGAGCAAGCGGATACCTGTTGGAGGGGGTTTAGGGAGAGGGGTGACCCTATGCAGATAGTGTGGGGGTGCCATAAGCTGCAACAATTGTGGAGGGAGCTAGATGGTTCTATAGAGGGACCACAGGAATACGGATGGAGGTGGTCCCAGCCCATGTGGAATTGGTGAGGGGGGGGGGGGTGCGATGGGACATGGTGAAGTGCTCTGTCCCGTAATTTTTGTGTGTTAGCGGCTAGACCGGCCATGTCACGAAAATGGACGTGTGCAGACGTACTGAGCATGAGGGACGCTATTCGAGAGCTCAGGGTATCTGTGGGTGAGCAGTAATGTGGGTGCACGTCGTCGAGCAAAGATAGTGCAACATGAGGAGACCTAGGGGGGTATGCAAAATGGAGGGAGGGGGTGGCCAGCTGTTGGTGGCAAGGTAGGGGATACGCAAGGGGGGGGACGAGGGTTTGGCGTGGTACCCATTGTGGGACGGGAGGGGTGGGGGTAGAGGGGTTTGGCCCGTCAGGAGGAGGGGAGGGGGGGAGTGTGGGTGGAGGGAGGTATTGGGAGTGCCACAGGGTGCTGGGGGCGTGGATGCGGTGGAGTAGAGTGTGGATGGTGTGACTGTTGACAGGTGGGTTGCTGAATGTACCCTACGGGGCTTACCAGGTACCGGGGGGCCATATTGGGGGGCAGAGAGGCGTGGGCGGATGGGGTGGCCATGTGTGTACAGGGTGATGTGGGGGCGGGAAGGGGTGGCAACCTGTGGAGGTGGGGCACACCAAGGGGGTCGCTGGGGGTCCATAGTGGCTGGTTGGTAGCGGGGATGTGATGGGGGAGGGGGCCAGGCCACCTGTTGAAACGAAGGCTGTGACATGTGCAGTTAACAGCTTGTTTCGGCTTGGGGTGGTGGCAGTGTGCCATGTGGATACCCATGCGGAACACACAGTGCACCTATCCCAGCCCAAGTACATCAGGATTGTCAGAGCGGCCCAGGGGAATGGCCTACAGGGTTAGGACACCCCCATGGCACACAGCACAAGACCCCAGACACGGGGATGTACATAGTACCAGCAGTGCCCTACCAGTGTGCTACCAGGGTTGGGCGTGGAGACAGGCCAGACAGCATGCACGGGGCAGTGGATGTTGTGGCACGGGGGCCCATCAGTGGTATGGGGGGCATGTTACAGGGGGGGTCACCCTTGTACATGGTCCCCTCGTACATGCAGCAGGGTGGGGATGACATATACACCACCGGGAAGGCAATGGCCTCCACCGGGCCAACACCAAAGAGTCCCCGTGTTGGACTGACGAGGGAGTTGCACAGCGCATGGAGCCCCATGGGCAGGGCATGCTGCACGTATGCAGGTGCGGGAGAGCAGGCCTAGTGTCACCACCTAGGGGGTGGCGGCCGTAGCCAGAGCCCCAGACGCGGCAGCCAGGGCCAGGATATGACAGGGAGAGCCAGGGCAGGGAATGGGCTGAGGGCAGCGGCAGCAGCCAAGGGGAAGAGGGAGCAGGACGCCAGACTGCCACAGGCCATACCACAGCCACAGGCTGGAGGGGTTGGCCCACTAAAGAGCAGGGCAGGGCCACGGAGCCCCCAGGAGCTGGAACCGCTAAGTGGGACATAGCGTGTCCACGGGAGGGTTGGCAGCCACACACAGGAGGGGTACCACGCTCACCTGGGATGCTGATAGCTGGGGACAGTGTGAGGGACAACGAACTGGGGCCTATGCAGCTTGGGGAGGCTGTGGCACACCTAATAGTGGGGGGAACTATCATGGACTGCTCAGTGCGATGCTCCCGAACCTGCGGAACATGGATGGGACATGCCTGTCCTGTGAGGGGGTGCACCAGGGAGGGGTACCCACAGTGCCCAGGCTGGGTGGCCCTGATCACCCCCTGACGCTGGGGGGACAGTCATCGTGGCTACAGATTCACAGCTAGAGACAGAGATGCAGCTGCCAAGCTCCTGCTGCAGGGGCGAGGGCACTGGGGTATGAACGTGGCCTCTCTAACAGAGCTTAACGCTACCCTGCATCGTATTCATAGGTTACCGGTATCTGTTGCTGGTGTAGGGCTCTGCAGTCATGAGCGATGGCGGCACCTGTTGTTAACAGCCACCAGCATCAGGGCTAGAGGGGGACAGGCTATCCCCGCTGCTACGGACCGGTGTATCCCGCACTATGGTGGCCCCAGAAACACTCATTTCTGGGATATGTGTGTTTCTTGGGAATGCTCTGTGTCCCTGTGGTGATCATGCACCATTGTGTTACATACATATCTGTCCTGTGCCTCGCCCCTTGGCAGCCTGACTACATGTCCCCTGTGAGATGCACACATACCGCCAAGCACTGACTACCGATAGGTGAGAGAGGCTGGTGATACACAGACCGTGGAGCGGCCCTATGGTAACCCACACCCCCCTTAGCCAGGGGCGAGGGGTGCCAGCGTGACACGGTACACGGTCTGATGTCTACCCATGGTGGACACAGCTGGGGAAGGGGGGGACATGGGCCGGTTGCGTTAGTGGCACGGGGTGGTGACATGAGGTGGACAGGAGGGGGGCTCTGTGTGTAGTGGCCCCACAAAAGCAACACAGGACACATAGCATCAGCTACAGCTGCTTGTGCAGCAGTTTATTTCCCCCTCTCCCTGCCACACCTTGCGCAGCCCCTCCCACCCCATGTTGATGGTGGCATGCCTGCCGCCGCCGCTGCTGCTGCCGCTACTGCTGCCGGTGGTGGTGGCGTCGGCCTTCTGCCGCAAGAAGCTCCAGGCTGGCAGCCATGCGCTGTGCCGATGAGGCCAGGTCCTGCACCCCCACCAGGACCCCCGACATTGTGCACTGCAGGCGCCATGACGCACGGCGTTGGCGGCGCTGTTCCCTCACCACCGCTCGCAGTACATGCCGTATACCTGAGGAGACAGCAGGTAGTGCATTGTGGGACAGGGAACCATCCACCACATGTACAGAGGCATTGCCACCCTAACACAGTTGGACACTCATCCCTCTGTGCCGCTGCTGAGTACGCCTGCATTTGCCCAATAACCTCAGACACTGCAGCCAGCGCCTCTTGCCTGGTCCGCTGTTCATCTTCAACAGCCACTTCCCCCATGGCTGCATTGGTGGGTGGTGCGCCGTCCCGTGCAGGCTGTGTGCCGTGCCTGCTGTCCTCCCCCGGGGGTGGGGATGGACCACCTGCTCCCACCTGGCCCACCTCTGGCACAGGGTCCATCAGGGTGCACGGCCCAGGCTGGTTGTCCTCTGGCGCCTCTTCTGGTGCGTCAATGGAGCAAATGTCACCTGTAGGGCACAATGTTACATAGGTCAGATGAGGCATGACTGCCTGTCTACTCCCGTCCCACCCCCCTACGGACACATGTGTGTGGGTGAGCCGCATGGGTCTGGGCCAGGGCCCCTGTGCCCCCCCCCCCAACGTTTGTTCTCTATCCATGCCAGTGGGCCCTGTGCCCTGCACTGCCACGGCCCCCTCCCCCCCTTGCACGCTGCCACACACCCCATGCAGCCCCATCATCGCCTTCAGCCCTGCAACCAATGACCATGGTTGGCACAGGTGCATTGTGCTGTCCCGTTGGCCACGTTACTACCCATGTGGCCCTGCTGCCTCTACCAACCCTGCACCGTATCCCCTGCAACACATTGGCAGCCTCTGCTGGTACTGTGGGCCTGTCCTCCTTGCCCCCGCACCCATCCACTGTGCTGTGCCGCCCCCTGCCCACTGTAGACACGTCCCCCCCATGGGTCATGAACCAGCAGCTGCCCGTATGCCTGTGCCGCCCCCTGGTTCCCAAACAGCCACGTCATGCCACCCCCACCCCACTCTTGGTCCACCCCTACACATGTGCGTGTGGTGTCTCCCACTGGTGCAGCTCACTGTCACACATACCGGCAAGTGGGTGCGCTGTGTCCAACGCAGGGGGCAGGCCATGGATGTACATAGGCCCCAATCAATCCGTCAGGCGCCGCTCAAGATCACTTAAGGTGGCCACCTGTGCTGGGCCCCCTCCAGTACCCTGTGCCCCTCGCCTCTCCCTGGCGAGCTCTTTATGTACGTTGCGCTTTATGTCACAGTAGCGTTTACGTAGACTTTCCACGTCATGATGGGGTCCATCTGCAGTTGCCACCACTGCCTGCACCTCCGCCCATGCTCTGGTGCGTGTGGCAATTGTAGTAGTTGTGCTGAGGCGTCCGAAGAGCAGGTCGTAGTGATCAAGGACGCTGGCCAGGAGGAGATCGTTCTCCTCCTGGCTGAACCGCACCGCCCTCTTCCTGACCTCCTCTGGCACTGGGGTCCTGCGCCGCCTTTGCCCATGTGCACTGATGGCCTCCTCACTTGGGTGCTGCTGTGCCCCAGATGGGCCTGGCCTCTCATCATCTCCATCAGGGTTTGGCACTGGTGTGTTTGTTGTTTGCTCCACTCCAGCCTCCTCTGTTCCCCGGTTCCTGCACGCCATACCTGTTCGGTTATGTGTGCTGAGGTGTGTGCCATTTTGTGCTCACTATACTTATAGGTATACCTTGGGTGTGGCTCTATGCGCGTTGTGTACGTGCCAAGCGACGCACGTTCCCCGTGCACATGCATGTACGTGCCGTGGTGACGTACCCTATGTGCGTTACTGTGGATGGATCGCAGCATTCTAGTATTCCTCCATATTAGCCCTAGCAGTACACAACCGCAGTATACACGCGCCTTCCTACCACCATTGTGGTTTCTGCTGCTTAGTAAATGAAATGCTCTGTGAGATTGCAATGTTATTTTCTTTGCGCGCTAACACGCGCTTTTGGGGATAATGCAATTTGTGTGGCACACATTACGTCAGACATACGTTGCATGCTGCGTGTACGCGTGTGGGAACGCGTCTTGCATGCCTGTCCCACCTTGGCGTCTTCCAAATTTGGAATGGGGTGTACTTCGCAGTATCTTTACACCCTGCTGCGTCACAGAGACACATGTAGATGCCTTTCGTCGGATGCATTGCGGGAACGCGCGCTCCTGCGCATGCTGCATCGATGCGTACAGGGTGTTGGCTGTGATGGACCTTCCTGGCTCACCAGGTGTGTATTGTTAGTGTGATTTCTGTCCCCGCCCCGCACCCTATTTCCCAGCCACCTGTCCTCCATCCTGTGTCTATCATGGCTCAGACTATGAATGCAGGTGGTGCAGTGTTTGCATTGCTGGAGCTGGCTGGGCTGCGCTTTCCGGAGGAGGGAGATGATGTTCCTGGGGCTGCGGCACTGGGCATGGGTGCTATCCTGCTGCAACTCAGGCCTGCAGCTGTGGGGAGTCCACAGGCAGGTGTGGGAGAACAACGGCGCCATAGGTGTGCTGAGGCACGGCCCCGCCTGCAACGCCTCTACAGGCCCAGGGCCATGCTCCAGGACATCAGGGAGGACCAGGTAATCTCCCTCTACCAGCTGGACACAGTGGCTATTAGGGAGCTCTATGAGGATCTCAGACCTGACCTCGAGCCTCTGACTGCCTGGTCACATGCTATACCGGGATTGGCCAAGCTCCTGGCTGCCCTACATTTCTTTGCCTCTGGCTGTTTCCAATCCTCAGTGGCCGCAGTGGGTGGGATGAGTAGGCCAACGTTCTCTTGCTGCCTCCACCAGGTACTGCGGGCCATGGTCAGCCGGGTTGGGAATTACATTGCCACTCCCAGCAGTAGGCAACATTGGGTGGCCCTGGGACAGGCATTCCAGCGGATTGCAGGGATACCACACGTGATGGGAGCAATAGATTGCACACATGTTGCCCTGGTCCCACCCTGCGACAGGGAGGTTGTGTACCGCAACCGCAAACACTTCCATTCCCTGAATGTGCAGGTTGTTTGTGATGCAAGTATGCGGATTCTGAATGTGGTTCCACGGTTCCCAGGGTCAGCCCATGACTCCTATATCCTGCAGCACTCGGCACTGTTCGGCCAGTTTGAGGCTGGACAATATGAGGACTACATCCTGCCGGGTAGGTATTCACCATATCTTATGTGCGCCTACCATATTTGATTCACGGGGCACCATTGTCACCTGTGTCCTCTGCATGCCTGACATTGTGGTGTTATTTCCTGGTGCAGCCTATTGTGGACCTGGCACTACATCATACCCTGTCACCTGGAATGTGGTCACATACCTCTGTGCACTGCCACACGTCTCTCTGCCTACCATGTGTGTGTTAGTGCTCATCAGGGTATCCCTGCACACATGTGGTGTGGGCTGTACCCTGCCTCTGCTGTTCACTTAACAAGCTCCCGTGTCCAGGGGCACTCTGGACGCGTATGGTGTGTCCCTCCATGGATGCGTGCAACACCTCTTGCTTGGCCATGGCTCCTGCACCTTGCCTAGGCCATACTGCATGGGCAGTTGTACATATGTCTGCCTGTGGGGTGTGTCCCTTTCCCACCCCATGTGCCACAGGTTTGTGCATGTGCCATCCGGGGGGGGGAGGGGGAGGATTGGGGGCACAGAACCATCCACATGGTGTACAGTGTGTATGGGGCCTCCTCTCATTCGCCATGTAGGGGATGACACGTGTCTTGAGCTGTGGGCGCACCTGCTATCACACATGTATGCTGCATGACTGTTCACTTTGGCCTGTTTCCACTGCCACTCCCACCTGACCCCCCTGGGGATGTGTTCCGTTGGCCTATGCTCTGTGTGCAATGTATCATGACGGTCACAGACTTGCACAACTGCGCATCTCTGCCCCTCTGAGTATGCTCTGGGACTCCCAGCATCAGACTCTGGTGCACTGCCATCGTGTGCAATGCTGTGACGTCATATGTGTGTGTCCATGCTTCTCTGCTGTCCAGTTGGGCATTGCTACATCAGTGATTCCATAGGTCCATCATCTCACGTGTGACTTTATGCCATTTGTGTTTGCAGGTGATGCAGGATATGGGTGTCATGCCTGGTTGCTGACCCCTGTGCGTCTTTCTCGGCCAGGTGCAGAGATGCGGTACAATGAGGCCCATGCCTCCAGCTGCTCAGTCATTGAGCGCACCTTTGGCGTTCTAAAGAGTCGCTTCAGGTGTCTGGATAGGACCGGCAGTGCCTTACAGTATGGACCCCTGACTGTGGCAAAGGACATTCTGGCCTGTTGCATCCTCCACAACATTGCTCTCAGGCACAATGTCCCAGTCGATATTAATGAGGATCTTGGGGAGGATCCTGTGTGCCCTCCTGCACATGACCGTGGTGACACACATGAGGGGATGGCGGCCAGGCAACATCTGATCGAGGAGCTCTTCTGTAAGTTCTGCATGTGGGGGGATGTGCTTATGGGTCGCCATGTGTGAGCTGGTATGTGTGTTTCACGGCACTGTAATGATATGTCTCTATTTGTCTCTTGTGTTTCGGCTCCCCAGGATAGGCTGCTGTGTTCCTGCCTCCCAGGGATAGGCTGCTGATACTGCCCAATGCTGTGGTGCATGTAAGGACTGTGTGTATGTCACAGCAACATGAGGGTGACTGGGATGGGTGGACATACAGCTAGGTGTGCTCTGGTGTCAGCACCACATGACACATATGTGTTTCCCTCTCCACTGCTCCTCTGGTGTTGCACATGTCTTTGGCCTCACACTCCATCCACCATATGCTCCGTTTGACACACATGTGACCATTGCCTGTGCACATCTTGGGGGTCTACATACTGTACCTGTGCACATGTTACCAGGCTGTATGTGTCTCCGGACACAGGGCATTGCAATGCTTAGGAACACGTAAAGACCTCACTGCCATTGTTGCATTAGACAGCCTCGGTGCACCCATGTCTCCACTTGTCCCTGATTGTCCACAGTCCAGCCAACTGCAGCTTGCGGCATGCTTACCTTGTCTCACGGTGTGTGTCTCTGTGTCTTTGGGACGTGTGTGTCTTGCCGCCTGTCCAGTGATGTTCATCCGTCTCTCTATGCCCTTCTGCTTCTGCCCTTCTGTACATTGTGTGCATATGTCATATATTTTTCCCTGACATGTCTCATGTTTGCTGGCAGGACACTTCATGCCACCATTATGTTTCCACGCAGCAGAGCCTTCCTCAGCTCCACTGACAGCTGACCATGAGGACGTGGTGATGAACGCAGTTCATTGACGTCTGCAGTCTCTACTGGGGCCCCTTGTGCCCTTGCCAGACTCTGGCTTTCCCCATCAGTCCAATGCTATACCTTTCAGGTAGGTTTCACCTTCCCTCCTCTGGGACATCGGCCACGTGCAGATGCTGCATTTGGCCTGTTAGTAGCAACGTGCATATCTGTGGTATCTCTGTGCACCACCACTGCTGGACATGCTGTAGACCTCTGGGGTGCCTGTGTGACATGGGCATTCACATGACCATGTTGGGATTGTGTCCTGGTCTGCAGGGCCATCTCCTGCTGTGGTCCATGTGCACTATGCTGTGTTTTGTGGTCGTGTCATGTTGTAGTGTTTAAGCATTCCTGATGCACATATTCTGATGTCAGTGTGTCCTTTCTGACCTGATGGTGGGTGTGGGTGTGCCCTTCCCTTACCTTATTTCTACCCCTTTCCACACAGGACACAGCCAACAAACAGGTCACATCTACCACACTTCATCTGGAACCCCATCTGCCACATTTGTTTGGACACAGCACCTCTGTGAAACTGTCCCTGGGTGTTGTTGCCACTGGGAGATGGACCTCTGCAAGTTGGACACAGGCCTTTTTTGAACCTTCTTGTTGGCCTGCTATGTTGACTGTCACTAGGAAAACTGACACACCGTCGCTGACATGAAGTGTCTGGGTGTTTCGTTTGCAGCTGGGGGAATCACCTTTGCATCGTTGTGGAACATTGACACGTCACTGGGGATGTTGCATGGTCACTGTTGACTCTGCATGCTTCAACCTGTGTCTGTGGGGTGTTGGGGATGGTAACTGATGTGCATACGGTGGGGGTGGGCGCTGTGGGGACATGTCGTGCTGCCACCCTCCTCATCGCATCTTACAGTCTGGTTTGGACAGATGGCAGAATGGGGGACAGGGGTTGGTGTGACAACGATGGGGTGGGAGGCAGGGTGGTTGGGGTCCACGGGCAGCACCAGGTAGGTCGCCTTGCAGCATGGCTCAGATGTGTGTTGGCGATGGTGCTGTCTCCTTAGGCGCCCTATAACATGCCCTATGAGTCACCCTTCCAAGCGCCCTGTGGGGTCCCCCATAGGGGACATTATGTGGTGCCTTGGCAGACAGTGCACTTTCTAATGTGCCCTCTGCAATGCCTTATGCGGCGCCTTAGGTTACGGCCCCATGAGGGTGTGTTTGCTGGCAGCACTACTTAGGGTTAACAAAATAACTGCTTCTGTCTGCACTGCTTTAAGGTACACAGTGATGTCTCTGCCAGCTTTACTCATTAGACCCACAGGGGTATTGAACTCATGACCCCTGTGCCATTAGTCGGTGTATTAACCATTGTGCTGTAGCTCTAGATGCTTTGCTAAGCACCTTTTCATGCACCGTATAGGGCAACCTGTTGGATTATTGTCTGTAGGTACTCTGTGCCAGTGAGACACATGGTCAGTTCCCTCTACCAGGCCGAGGTGCTGTGGGGGTGCATACCCCATCTTGTGTTCATCTATGGACTGCAGATCTGCATGTGCAGTGCACCATGGGTATGAGTGGGTTAACCCAAATCCTGGCCACCACAGCAGACAGTTTGTGTGGTGACCTGACGTCCTTCATCTGCCAGACAGGGCTTTATTAGTAGCACTAGCAATGTGGCCCACTAGTTACTTCACTGTCTGTGGAGCCAGGGGTCATGGGTTTGATCCCACAGTGGGGATATTTGTTAGCGCTGTCTGTAGCATTTTCTTTTTTAAATTTCAATTGGTGCTGCCAGCATGCCACCCTCATAGTGCTGTCTCCTTACGTTGCCTTATCAGGCGCCCTATACTGTGCCCAATGCAGGACCCTATACTGCGCCCTGTGGGGTGGCCCATAGGGCACATTCTAGGGTTGCTTGGCGGACAGTGCACTTTATGATGTGCTCTCTGGGGTGCCTTATAGGGTGCCTTATGCGGCACCTTAGGTTACGGCCCTGTGAGGGTGTGTTTGCTGGCAGCACTAATTAAAGTTAACAGACAAACTGCTTCATACAGCACTGATTTTGAGTAAAAGGTGATGTCTCAGCATGCTTTACTCATTGGACCCACAGGGGGATTGAACTCACTTCTCTTGCACCATTAGTCAGTGTATTGACCATTGTGCTACAGTTCTGGATGCCTGGCTAGACACCTTATCAGATGCCTTATGGGCACGCGTTGCGTAACGCTGTACACGATGTTTTCTAAAGATCATTAGGCTATGGCGCCTGGTAACGCATGTTGGCGATAACGATGTACCGCCCATGTCCTTATTTGGTGTTTCTGCCTGTACCGCGGATCCTACCGCGAATCACACTAACGCAGTTTAGTAAACATACCCCTTAGAATCTTTGCACTCCAGGTTCTGATTTTATGAGCTCTCAGAAGCTAGTCAAGGTTGGGTACTCTCAGAAGCTAGTCAAAGTTGGGTACTCTCAGAAGACAGTCAAGGTTGGGTACTGGAAAGGACACCCTTGGGGTATACTAGATGTTGCAGGAAGCCCCTGGAAATTATCATTGAGGAGTTTATCTGCTTGCTGAGCATGTTGTGCTGAGCAGAAGAACTGAAAACCTCAGCAGTAAAGAATTCTCCAGAAATTTGTAGGGGATAGTGGACCCCCAGGACTATTTTGCCATTGATTCTGAAGAGACCAGAGGCCATCCCCCTGCAAACTATCAAGCAGGCAATTTTGACCTTGGAAGAAGCTGTGAGTAAGAAAATGTGTGGCATTGAGACCTCTTTCGGGGATGTTGCTGAGAAAATATGGTGTTTAGGGGCACTGTGCTGGTATGGAATCATCTTTCAAAGGAGAGGACAAATCAAGGCCTGTTCTAGAAACATAGAAACATGACAGCAGAACAAGATCGTGTGGCTTATCTAGTCTGCTCTTCCATATCAACTGCTATAGTCCCTTTTTTCTCTTTAGAGATCTTCTATTCTGTGCTTTCTTGAATTCAGATACTGTCCTCATCTCTACTGCCTCCACTAGGAGACTATTCCACACATCTACCACTCTGTCCATAAAGAAATATTTCCACGTATTACTCCTGAGTCTATCCCCTTTCACCCTCATCCTATGTCCCCTCGTTGCAGAGCTTACTTTCAATTGAAAGAGGCTCTCCTGTACATTTAAGAATAGTGATTCACTTGTGGCAAATCGCCATAAGGATAGGTCAGAGTATAGTAAATTGAACAGTCTGTTTTCCTTAGTACTGATAGAATGAGTCTTCAGTTTACATTTTCAGTGATAAAAGTCTCCTGAAAAAACAAAACAAAACGCTGAATCATGTGGGCTACATCCAGTTTAAGGTATTTGATGTCCTTGATCTCCAAAGAACAGGGACCCCAGTTTGATCAAGTCGGGTCTTCCAGTCCCCAGTTCGGCCAGGACTGGAAATGTTGTTAAGGGGCCAGTAGCCTGTAATCACTGCATTTCTAATTATCTCCGCTTTTTAATGCTGCTGTTTACCACTCAGTAGCTTTTTGTTGCTTACTGTTGGATAGTTAAGCCTGGTGGACATCTCAAGCATCATGGCCATTCGGGTACTCTGATTCTGTTATGTTCCTTTTTTCACCCTTTTTTTGTCTGAATGTCCTGCCGCAATCTTCAGTCATGAGGTATGAACTACAGCTTTCTTTGGAGCCTACTACAAGTGCATTGTGTACCTCCTAAGAGTCTGTGAATAAGCCCCTCTCCCTCCTCTTTTGGGCTACCATCGGTTTTCAGCCAATGGTGGCCCACGAATCTGGGGCCCATTCCATAGTGAAATCTGGGGTCCCTGCTCAGCACTATGTTGAGCCATCAGATTGCCCTTTCTGTCTGTTTTGATAGTTTGTCTCTATACTCTTCCGTTTTGTTTCAGGATTTAGAAGATCCACTCTTAGAACATGCTCATTTTTTTATCCCTTTTTATTCTAGTTTTTGCCATTTTTATCAGCTGTAATGGAGTGCTCCCTACTGAATGTTTGTGGTTTGTAGGCAGAACAATAATTTCTGCTTGTGAACATGCACCAGAGGTCATAATTGTACTTTTTGAGGTGGTCCTTTTATGTGCAGTTAAAAGTACATTATAGCTCATAAGACCTATGAAAATATAACTTCCACATTCCTTAAAGAGTAATTAGACCTTACCTGCTAATTAGCGTTCCTGAAGGATCTCCAGTCCAGTCCCTCTCCACTGGGTTGTGCCCCCCCCCCCCCCTTCTAGCAGCATGTAGACTGAGCACGTCATCTTTTTGATGACGCTGGGGTATAAGTAGACCTGGCACCTCCCACCAGCTCCAGTAACCTATTGGCAAAGCAGACTTAACGGAGAGACAAGTAAATAACTATAAAACTGGACTATAACTAACTATAAACCATTGGCGCCACCCTCCCCCGGGAGAACTTCCTACCGTCTCCGGAGAAGAAGAGGCTTACCTGAAACCGACAATCTCTTGTCGAGGCCCCTGTACCGTCCAACTCGCCTCACCCTCAAGGACCCTAGTGGAGTTCCTCTGACCCTTATCTTTGCTTATCACTTCGGCCCGGCAATGCCTGTAAAAACACAAACCAAACCTGGGCTGGATCAGGGACTGGACTGGAGATCCTTCAGGAACGCTAATTAGCAGGTAAGGTCTAATTACTTTTTCCTTAGCGTCTCTCCAGTCCAGTCCCTCTCCACTGGGATGTACCAGAGCAGTTCACACTTGGGCGGGTCCAGCAAGGCCGACCCAAAGAAGCGCTCCTCCAAACCTCGCTTCTTCTGCAGCCTGGATGTCCAACCGATAATGCTTGGCAAAGGTGTGCAGGGACAACCAGATCACTGCTCTGCAGATGTCCAGCGGCGGGACCAAACTAAATTCCACCCATGAGGCCGCCTGGGCGTGAGTAGAATGAGCTGGAAGCCCAACCGGAACATGTCTTCCCTTCAAGATATAAGCCGAAGCAATGGCCTCTCTGATCCTTCTGGAAATCGAAGCCTTGACTGTCGCCTCACCTTTATGCAGCCTGCCGAACAGAAGAAACAATTGCTCTGACTTACAAAAAGGCTCAGTGCGATCCAGGTAACGCTTCAGGGCTCTGTGCACGTCTAAATGATGTAGGCATACATCATCTCCCTCCGGGACCCGTAGAAAGAAGGAAGGGAAACTAACTGATTCACATGGAAAGACGAGATTACCTTGGGCAAAAAAGATGGCACCGTCTGGAGAACCACTCTTTCCTTGGAAAATGTAAGAAATGGAGGGTGGCAGGACAAAGCCTGCAACTCCGAGATACACCTGGCCGAACAGATGGCCACCAGAAAAACTGTCTTAAGAGTAAGGTCCTTGAGAGACGCCCGCTGCATTGGCTCAAAAGGCTCGGCGGTCAGGGAATCTAACACGAGGTTGAGGTCCCAAGGAGGGACCAGCGATCTCCATTGAGGCCGAAGCCACCGTACCGCCTTCATAAATCTTCCAACGTCCGCATGCTCGCCCAAGGACTTGCCCTGGATCTTACCCCTATAACAGGAAATAGCCACCAATTGAACCCTCAAAGAGCTGGCTGCCAAGCCTTTCTCGAAACCTGACTGCAAGAAATCTAGAACCTCTGGAACCGACACTGAAAGGGCCTTCTTCTTCTTCTCCACACACCAGCCCTCAAATATGCGCCAGACCCTCACATAGGAAAGACAGGTCGAGCGCTTACGGGAACTTAGCAGGGTGGAAATCACTGCTCCCAAGTAACCTCGCTTTCACAACCGAGCCCTTTCAATAGCCAGGCAATAAGCGAGAACCTATTCACCTGTGGCATGTGCACTGGACCCTGAACCAGGAGATTGTCCCTCACTGGCAGATGCCACGGCCCGTCGACCAACAGGCATATGAGGTCAGCATACCATGGACGGTGAGGCCAGTCCGGGGCAATAAGGACCACCAGCCCTGGGTGTGCCTCTATCTGTTGAATAGTCCTGCCTATAAGCTCCCATGGAGGAAACACATACAAGAGACCGCCGGTTGGCCACCTTTGAACTAGGGCGTCCAAGCCTTCCGACATCCTCTCCTTTCTTCGGCTGAAGAACCTGCCTGCCTTAGCCGACTCCCAAGTCGCTATCAGATCCATGATGAGAGACCCCCATCTGTGCACAATTCTCTGGTACACCTCCTGAGAGAGCTGCCACTCCCCGTGATCCACTCTGTGCCAACTTAAGTAATCTGCCGTTACGTTTTCTACTCCTGCCATGTGTTGCACCGACAAGGCCACCAGATGGGCTTTGGCCCATAGCATCAGCGCCTCCGCTTCTTCTTCCAGGGAGGCGCTGCTCGTTCCGCCCTGACGATTGATGTATGCTACCATAGTCATGTTGTCGGAAAGCACCCAGACCGCTCTTCGACCCATCTAATTTCCGAATGCTCTGAGGGCAAGGAAGACCGCCCTCAGCTTCAACCTGTTGATCGACCACTGTGCCTCCTGAACATTCCAAAGTCCTTGAGCAATCCGTCCTTCGCAGTGGGCCCCCCAACCGGAGAGACTGGCATCTGTGGTCAGTTGTAACCAATTCAGTGTCTCGAGGGGCATGCCGCGCTCCAGAGGCCCTGGACAGAGCCACGACTTTAAGGATTTCTTGACGGCCTCCGGACAGGGAAGTGCCACTGACATGGGCTGCCGTTGGTGGGACCAACGGCGAAGCAGGGATCGCTGAAGGGGCTGCATGTGAGCCCTGGCCCACAGAACCAGTTCTTTGGTTGCTGCCATGGTACCCAGCACCTGAAGATAGTGCTACGCTGTAGGCGCCTTTATATCCCGAAACTGGTGCAGCAGGGCCCGAAGCATCCCTGCCCTCCAATCTGGTAAGGACACTCTGCCTCTGCTCGTATCAAACCGAGCTCCTAGATACTCGATCTCGAGGGAGGGAACTAACTTGCTCTTTGTTAAGTTGATAACCCATCCTAGACTCCTCAGTAAGTCGACCACCTTGGACATCGCCTCTCGACTCTCCCGTTCGGACTTTGCCAGAATCAGCCAATCGTCGAGATACGGATGGACCAAGATCCCTTCCTTGCGAAGAGCCACCACTACCACCACCATAAGCTTTGTGAAGGTGTGCGGCGCTGTCGCAAAGCCGAACGGCATTGCCTGAAACTGGAAATGTCCCTGCGGAACTGTAAACTGCAGGAACTGTTGATGGGACTCGCGGATGGGAATATGCAAGTATGCTTCCGTGAGGTCGAGGGAAGTCAAAAACTCCCCTTGCCTTACCGCTACTAGCACTGACCTCAGAGTTTCCATTTGAAATTGAGGTACCCGGAGGCACCGGTTGACCCCCTTCAGGTCGAGAATCGGACGCAAGGACCCCTCCTTTTTTGGGTACCATGAAATAGATGGAGTATCGACCGCTTCCGTGCTGTCCTGAGGGAACGGAAACCACCGCCCTCAGCCTTTTGAGTGTCGCTTCCACTACTGCCAGCTTGGAAGGCGACCTGAACAGGGACTGAACGAAGGAAGGAAAGACGGGTTTTGTGACTTCGAGAGCATAACCCTCTCGTACTACCTCCAAAACCCATTGGTCTGTCGTGACCCAGGCCCAGGCGGAGAGGAACTGCTGGAGGTGGTATCCCACCGGCAGGACTCCCTCCCGGGTCCCCGTGGCTTCATTCGGGCTTCCTAACGCTCGAGATGGAGGAAGAGGCTCCAAAACCATTTCCCACACCTCAAAACCCCCAGAAGCCCTGTCCCCTAGAGGGGAAACGCCTTCTCTGAAAGGATGAAGACCGGTTCGTCTGAAACCTTCGAACCTCACGGGATTGAGTCCGGCAGGGAGTGGGGCCCCGATTTTGCTTAGGCCTGTCTTCCAGGAGCCTACCTCCCTTAGACTCCCCCAGCTCCTTAACCAGCTTATCCAGGTCCTCCCCAAAAAGCAGCTTAACCTTAAAAGGGAGCCTGCTGAGTCAGGCCTTAGAAGAACTGTCCGCCGACCAATTGCAGAGCCGTAGGTAACGCCGGGCCACCACCACCGAAGCCATTTTCTTCGCTAGACTTCTTATGAGATCATACTGTCAGCCAAGTATGCTGCGCCCGACTCAATCCTCGAGACCTCCTGTGCGCCTTCACTGGGGAGTCCCCTGCCAGCTGTATCTGTTGAGACCAGCATAGGCAAGCTCGGGCACCCACGCCCCACAGACCAAAGCCTGTAGTGCTAAGGCACCAACATCAAATTCCTGTTTTAACAGGGTGTCCAACTTTCTATCCTGGGAGTCTTTAAGGGCGGCGCTGCCTTCGATTGGAATCGTGGTCTTCTTAGTGACCGCCGACACCGCAGCGTGAACTCTGGGCAAGCGAAGCAGCTCCTTCTATCCCTCCGGTAAAGGATACAGTCTTGACATAGACCGTACTCCCCGCAAAGCGGATTCCGGCTGATCCCACTCTTCCTGGATCATCTGCCGCACCACTCGATGCACTGGGGAAACTCTCTGCAATTTCCTGACCGCTTGAATTAATGGGTCCTCCAGCGCCTCTTCTTCCACTGGAACTTCAGCCGACATGTTCAGGACCTTCAGTGCTTCCCTGATGAGCGCTGGTAACTCTTCTCGGCAGAAGACTCGCACAATCTTGGCTTGCTCCTCAGGGATCTCGCCTTCTTCGAGCTCCTCTTCAGCCTACACTTCCCTGTCTGACAGATCCCCTTCCAAGGGTTCCGACCAAGGGGAGTGGAGAACCTCCTCTTGCGTGAGCCGTGCTCGCTTCAAGGGAGGGCCGGCCTCCTCCTGCTCCTTAGAGTCAGGCAGTCGCATCTTAGTACCTCCCTGCACTGACCCCTGTCCATGCAGACCCTACCTTCGTAGGCAAAAAGCCTTGTGCAGCAACAACACGAACTCGGGGGAAAATCCCCCCCCCCCAGCTCACCTTCCATTCCAGGCAAAGTACTAGAGCTGCCTGGGTGAGACTGAGCCAGGGCAGCCTGACCCAGAGACAAGGAGGGGGGACTCAGGCTAGGATACCTCCGCCGGAGCTTCCGAGGTCTGTGAAGTAGAGGGAGGAGGGTCCTGTACTGCCTCCGCCTGGATTTCCAGTTCTAAAGAGGCTGCCTCCTCAGCACAGCCTCTACAGACTCCTACCTCTGAAACCGCTCCTCTGCGAGTGCCACAGAGCAAGCACTGTGGTCTGGCCGGCATGACTGCAGCAGGGGAAGAAAAAACTCTGCAGCACTCAACAAGGAAAGAAGAAAATGAAAAAGGAAATCCTGCTCTTTTCCAGCCTTCCGGAGTCTTAATTAACCTAGGACTCCTAGTCAGGGCCTTCTGTGACTGCGTCGGGCCCTCCTTCTCTCCCTCCACACGGTCTGCAAAAAGCGCGCGAACAAAAAATAAAAACGTGTCGCTCTTAGCGACTAGCTGGCACTGCAGAAGAGTAAAGAGGAACCGTGGGACACCGGACTGCAGTCGCACGGCTACCTGCTGCCTCCACGAACTGACGCCCCTGCAGACTTACTTGAAGTGTGCCGAGCGAAACAGCTCCTTCCCTCTTCTTAAAGCCTCCTCTCTGACGGGCCTTCAGAAGCGGCGCACCGACTCCTCGTCCTCCCGCTCTCACGCTCAGCCGCCTTGAGGGCTTTGGCGGTGAGGCGGGAAGGACGGCACTGGGTCTCCTCCAACTATTCTCGGCAGAAAAAAAGAGCCCTTGTCAACGCTCTCTTCCAGACCTCACCGAGAACGCCGGTAGTAAGTCTCCTTCACCCCCAAGCATGCCTCCGGAGGAAGTCTCAACAAGAAACTCCAAAACTAAGTTAAAATAAATTAAATCAAATTAAATAAACCAATTACTACAGAATCTCCCCCCCCCCACCCCCCAAAAAAATAAAAGAACCTGTACTAGCTAAGTCTCTCCAGTAAGCCAGATCCCTGGCTTGCTGCAACCCCTTCCAGCTGCTAAAAGACTGAGCACAAAAACTGGAGCTGGTGGGAGATGCCTGGTCTACTTATACCCCAGCGTCATCAAAAAGATGACATGCTCAGTCTACATGTTGCTGGAAGGGGGGCACAACCCAGTGGAGAGGGACTGGACTGGAGAGACACTAAGGAATAATAATTATGTGGTTCAAGTAGTTCAAACAAATGGTAGAAAATTCTTTTCTCAATGTTTCTGGTCCTGCTGGAGCATGGAGCTAAGGATTCTGGCTCTTCACATCTTTTCCCAGCATGGCTTTTGCTTTCATACACCTACTGCAGTTGTTTTTCTGGAATATTAATGACAGACGGTGTCTTTTACTTCTTGGACTTCTGTATTCTTTTTTTTTTAATTCTTTCACTCTTTCTCACTAAAAATATTAAAAGTAGATAATTTTTAAAAAAATATTAAAAGATATATGTGGCAGTATCTAGATATGACGGAGAAATCAAAAAAGTGGTTCAGGAAAAATCCTGGAATAACTCCAAACTCCCATCTGCCCAGTGGTGGATCCCCGCTGCTGTCCCTCTCAGAAATGCTTTGTACAAGTTGATGCCATTGTTTCTCTTGTGGTATTTGCTTGCATGGGGTTACCACTGGCTCTTGTCACAGCAATGTCCTGGCCACCACTAGTTCTGTTCATGTCAGCAGTGTGAACAAAGCTATGACTGGCTCTTCTATGACAAGTAGGCACATACTTGTGTGCAACTTGTGTGTAGATATGTTAGGGCTTAGTTTCAGTGGGGTCATGAAGTACGCCTTTAGGGGCTGATATTCAGTGGTGCTTGTCAACTCTTGGCCATCAGTGCTGACATTAAAACCGGATATTCAGCCACGGAGACTATCCGGCTTTGCCGGTAGTCGCAACAGCTATCTGGTCAGTGGCCAATAACTGGATAGCTGAACCACATGGAGAATTATGGGCATGCATTTCAAGACATGGCAAATTAAGACAGTATTTTACAGGAAGTTTTGCCAAATGTAGAGGCCCTTGTAAACTAGCTTCATGACAGTATGTGTATGCCATACCATATCTGGCAGGAGCAGCGATTTTTTTTTTGTATTTATACATTTCATTAATATTACAAGTATACAACCACTTACATTGGAAATGAGGATAACCGTAAGAAATCATATCATCATATAGGAAAACAAAAATAATAGGAAATAAATCACAAGCAATCCTTCCTCTAGCCCACAAGTGAGGACCCCATGATGAAAAAATATTATACAATAGATACTCTTTTAGGAAAAATCTGAGATTAAATAGTCGATATTTCACTATCACAGAGTAGGAACATCACCTTGCACCAACCCAGGAGACCCAGGGCATTCAAAAAGGAAATTAACATGAGCAGCGATTTTAAGAAGCTGCACATGGGAAATAGGGGCCATGGAAAACCCCTTCAGCTAGACATGGGAGTAGCCTCTTAAAATGGTTGCACCAGCACAGATGGCATACTGGTCCAGCACCACAGACTGGGCCCCCACCGATCGCTGCTCTGACCTCAGGAACACCCCTCCTTGCCATCCCAGACCCTCTCCTACCTAGTTTTTAAGACCCCCTTCCCTTGAAGCAGTTTGCATCCCCCACCTGCTCCCTGAAGCACAGGCAAGCCCCCCTCCAGCCAACGCTGTTCCCCCTCCCCCGATTGCCCCAACATTAAACCCACTTCTCGACCCCCTTCAAGCCCTCCCAACAGACTGCAGCACACCCCACCCCCTGATTGCCAATCACGAGCTTGCCCGGTGTCATTGGTGGCCAGGGGGAGCAGGAGCGATGCTCACTCACTCTTCAGCATGTGGTCAGTTTCAAAATGGCACAAATGACCCCCAGCAGTAATCTCAAGGTGGTATCAGCAGTACCATGAGATTACCGGTAGAGGTCATTGGCGCCATTTTGAAGCTGACCGTATTCTGAATAGGAGCGAGTGGGCTTTGCTCCTGCTTCCTTTGGCCACCATTGACCCATAGTAAACCCATGGTTGGCAATCAGGAGGAGGTGGGGGGGGGGAGGATGCGATCTTTGGGGGCTTGGAAAGTGGGTTTTGTGTTGGAGCAGTTGGGATGAAGGGGGAATGGTGTTGGCTGGGGAGGGGAGCTTGCCTGTGCCGTGGGGTGGAGGGAGGTGGGGGATCAGAACTGCTTCAGAGGGGCAGGCAGAGGATTGGAACTGCTTTGGGGGAAGTGGGGCTTAAATACTGGGTAGGAGAGGGGGTATGGTCTTGGGTCTGGGGATGGCAAGAAGGGGGGTCCCAAGGTCGGTGCTGCAGTTGGGGTGGGGGTCTGATATCAGCATGCACATCTGCCCCTGTGAACAAGCACTTATTCATGCCTGTTATGAAAAGGGGAATCCACGTCTGCACTGTAAGCACTGCCCAAAGCACTTCCAGTGTTTGCCACCACAATTCCTCCAGGGAAGGTAGATGCGGTGTGCATTCCCACGTCTGCAAAAAGCATGTTCTAAAATGGCATTGACACGTGTAATCCAATCTACATGTCATTGTAAAATAGACATCTACTTGGCATCTCAAAACTTGGTGGTATGTTATAAAATGATCCTCTGCATATTTAATTTGAATTACCATACATTAGAAAATGAGGCCCTTAAATTGTCAGACCCTTGGGGCAGGGAAATGCCTACTGTACCTGAAATGTGCCTCTTGAGCATGGATTTGGAAAAGTACATATTTAAATCCAAACTTTTAAAAAATGCCTTCATTTTGAGATGTGACATCTGCCACTAAGCACAATACTGTCTATTGCTGTTTCTGGTGCTTGCCTCATTGCACATTAATGAAGAACAGGAAGAAAGTATATAAATGCTCAGCGTTACATCTTCACGTCCCCTGGTCTTGAGAGAGACCCATATGTCATCCTGTCTCAGCCAGCATGTTCTGTGGGGAGAGCCAGCCATAATCTAATTTCACCGACTTGTTAGGTCAGCTTTTCAATTGCATCATTTATCTGAGGCCAGTGGGTTTCTTCACTGACAGTTGCCAGCGTTACCCATGCTTTAATTTCAACACTTTAAAAATTTTAAAGACCCTTAAGGACCGGACTGTGTGTTTTTTGAGAAATAAACCTAAGGTGGAACCTCAGGCTGGCGATGCTTTTATTTAATCACCGTTGCTAAATGTGCTGTTTTTATGATGGCCAGGTCCCTTATTCCTATATCTCTTGACCTGCATCTAGATTCTAGTTACTTTGTCTCAGATTCATGTATCTGCATGAGTCTCTGATAAGGATCATCCGGGGCTGGCCCCAGAGTTGGTTCAAGATGTTGGCACCCTAGGCATACTTTAAGCCTTATTTCCCCCTCTTCCCCGGCAGTCAAAATATATTGTTTAGCTTTGAACCCCCTTTACAGTCAAACCTCGGTTTTCATGATTAATCCGTTCGAAAAAGTCTGACTAAAACCGAAACGTATGAAAACTGAAGCAATATTTCCCATAAGAAATAATGTAAATCCAATTAATCCGTTCCAGACACCCAAAAATATTCACAAAAAATACATTTTATAGAGAATAACTATATTTTTACATACAGAAAACAATGAGAAATAAATATAAATGACTAATGAAATGGATAAATGAACATTTAACATCACTGAAAGCAAGCTAAGTACAGTACTGTACAGTACAGTATGTTAACATCTGGCCTTAGCCACCCCTGACAAGCTGCTGTGCCCAGCTCTCTTCGGAATCACATTGAATTCAGTCCATTAAAATACCTTTACATTATCTGCTCAATGCTTCAGAATGGCAGAAAATCTTAATGATATAGCTTCAGACGTACCCTGCAAGAGAAAGAACTGCCTCCCACATTCATGCAACATCTCCTGCTTACGTTGACAGCTTTTCTTCCCTGCTACCGGGACAAAATCTCAGTCAAAAGACGTTGAAAACCGAAGCAATGCATGAAAACCGGGACAAAATCTCAGTCAGAAAAGACGTTGAAAACCGAAGCGTATGAAAACCGGGGCAAATGAAAACCGAGGTTTGACTGTACTTTGTTGCTCCACCAGAAGCTACCACTCTCGGCGACTGCCTAATTTGCCTGGTGGTTGCCGCGGCACAGCGCTGTCCCAGACTAATTTATAATGGTGCAGTGGCTAAGTCTGAGGTGCTTTCAGAATCTTTAAATGCTAAGATTTCTGTAATGAAATTTAAAAAAATAATGATTGTTTTTCTTCTGGCTACCAATAGAACTATTTCAATTTTTTTTTTTTGTTGCTTCTGCTGCTGTTGCTGTCCTGACTACCGAGAGGTGCCAAAAAAGCTGGGTGATGTAATCAATGTGTTTAATTCTGCCATGAAATTGGACTTGTCTAAATAAATGGCATGGTTTATTGGATTTTCACCTCTTCCTAGGCCTTTCTGTGCCTGCAGCAGTAAGTTAAGCGTCAGGGGAATTCAATTGCATTGAAATGATGTACATTTTTACACGGCTGCAGCTCATGGTAATTTTGTTAAGGTTTGTCATTGGTGGAGTAGTGATAAATTCTCCTCTGCTTCTCACTGAAATTCTGGCTGGAGGTTCTCAGCATTTGTGTGCGGCTGACATTTTCAGCACCGCTCTGTGAAACTCACTTGTGAGGATCGAGGTAGCAGTTAAAACCTCTTGACAGATGTTGATAAAGTCTTGGGCAACATGCCAGACCTGTGAAGGCCAAACCCTTATAGGCTCCCACAGAGCAAGTCAGCTCATTTTGGTAACATTCCTGAAAGGCATAAAATAGCCAAATATCTGGAGATGTTTGGCCCACAGTTTTTTTCACAAGTTATATTAAGGAAGTGATTTTAAAAGCATCTAAATGTGGAAATAGAATTAAACATTTAGATGGAGTACACATAAAAATATCAATATCTGAAAGTCGCTATTAACACATGGAGATTCCTGGGATGCAGAGAATGAAGGAAGCATATAATGGGCATGGTTTAGGTGAGCTGAAAAACTGTACATATATTTCCCATTTTGCAAAGTGAATAGATAGGTGAAGGCACATCTTAAATTGGATGTAGAGATCAGAATTCTGATGTTGAAGTCACCACTTTTACACTTGTGCTTGTATTTTAGAAATAAACAATATATACACCCTCTGAAATCAACCCTAATATATCCAACTATCACTTGATTTATTTATTTTCATTCTCTTATATACCGTGCTATTCTGCATCAGTGCAGTTTACATTGAACAAACTGAAATTACATTGAACAGGGCATTATAACTTGGAGATAACTATTTTACAGGGAACATGGGCTATGGAGGGTTAAGTGGCTTGCCCAAGACCACAAGGAGCACCTGTGGGACTAGAAACCCCAGTCCTTCCGGCCCAAGGTTGCTGTCCTCTAGTGGGATTTGAACCCCCAATCTTCTGGCCTGAAGTACCTTGCCCCAACCACTAGGCCACTCCTCCACTCCATTTCCCTAACTATTCTCCCTACAGGAACACCTAAACCTCAACACATCCTAAATGTGCAAATGTGAAATGCATGCAATTTTTGTGGGATCACTCACCATGAGAAGAAACTTTCTTTCTCTCGAAGTGAGTCCTCCATTTTAATCATTTGAAAAGGACCTTACATAGATCCTAGAAACCCAGAATCAACAGCATAATTGGCTATCATTACCGTTTAAAGCATCAGACGCTATTTTCTCAACCGTTGAATCATATTTAAATGACATGAAATTTTCTCCACATGCCCATGATCAAAGAGTACTTAGCTGAAGACGTTTCCAATGTAGTCAAACGGGTACCAGATTGCTGAATTTTTCACGGCCCAACATGAGCCGTCTCACCACTTTTCACAGTCCCAGTAACTCATTGCTGGCCCCTCATGTGCCCAAGATACTAATTGGGTTCTTCCTGAAAGCAAAGTTCCTGCATTTAAAACATCAGCCGCTGTTTTCTCAACCGTTGAATCATATATAAATGGCATGAAATTTTCTCCACATGCCAATAAATCAAAAAGTACTTAGCTGAAGAAATTCCCAATGTAGTCAAACAGGCTCCAATTTGATGAGTCTTTCACAGCCCAACATAAGCCGTCTTGCCGCTTTTCACAATCCCAAAAACTTATGCTGGCCCCTCATGTGCTCAAAAAACTAATTGGGTTCTTCATAAGAGCAAGGTTCGCACTACACCGATAAGTGTTTCAAGTTGCTCAACTTTCAGCTCTTCCTCAGGCGAAACCCAATTAGTTTTTTGAGCACATGAGGGGCCAGCATAAGTTTTTGGGATTTACTGAACCGCAGTAGTGGTTAGCATGGGGTTGAGTGCATGCTAAGTGCAATATAGTAACCATTACCATATGCCAAATATGCGGCCATTCTAAGAATCCAATGATAGCCACTTAGCATAGGTTGGGGCAAAGAATGGGTGGTTCGGGGGCAGAGTATGCATATTGTGGATAGCGCGAGCATCTTTATGCACACTGTTAATGCTGCACTTAACGTGGATGCATGTACCACCACCTCAGTGGGTGGCGTTAAGTGTACCCACCATAATAGTGTTAAAATAATATTTTATTATTCTTTCCAAATCATCATCCATTCAAAGTGCCTATCCCTCTCCTTCAGGTGAAAGACAAACACACACACACACACACTTTGGAAAGAATTCTTTGAGCTGTGCTCTGCACGATTTCTCCACTTGTTTCAAGTAAGAAAAGTAATTGGGAATCTTGAACTCAACATAAAGTTTTCAAGCACTCTTGCAACTGGCAGGAACATCAGAGGTCAGCCTTCCTCACAAAGTCCTCAGACAAAGCTAGATGTCCCTGGAACCAGTGTCAGTGGGCCCTAGAAATGTTCACAGGTTAGTAACCCATTTTTGCAAAATTTAAGTACAGAATGCAAATGACCCATTGCTCATCTACCTAGTCTTTTACCTAAATTTCCCAAGAAATGTGTCATACTTTGCCACAGCCGAGATCATCACAGATTCCCGGTGGTGACAATATGCGGAAAATTTTTAAATAAAGAGACATTTTGCATGCAACAGATGCTGTTTAAAGGGCCCTCATGGCCTGACTCAGAAGCCCCCTGGAACCTCCCCAGGGGGTCTCCAGACTCTGGTAAGCCAACTCCCCTGCAGCCATCAGCCCTAATGCAGTGCTAAAATGTCAGACCCTAAATACTCCGCCCCTCTAAGCACTGCTTCCAATTCGGACAACAAGGGTCTTTTAAATAGCAGCCACCAACACACAAAGTGTTGTTTTTCAGCAACTCTAGAAAAATTAACTACACCTCCAGAAGTGTGGAGTTTTTTTTCTGCAAATGGCCCCGTGAAGTCTTTTACAAATGCTTATTTTTGCAGTTTTTGGCATTAATTAGCTGCTCTGCATGATTTTACATCACAACAGCTCATTAACGACACATTTAAATCAACTTTCATGCCAAGAAAGTTTACTTCTGTGGTTACTTTTGCAAAGTGACTGCAAAAGGGGCACTATGAGTGGAAAATAGCATAAAACGGCTCAAATTTGGCATTTTTGTGAATTCCCAGATGTATGGCCCAATTTTATTCAGTTAATTTGTGCTTTACTACATGAGGTCCAATATCTTTTTTACAACATGATAAGAAATATCTCAGCTTGTATATCTCTGCAAACCAAACCAAACCAAATATAAGGTACTTTTGTGTGAGATGCTGATTGATGCTAGTTTACAGGCTGGGTTCTCAATAGGGGGAATTCACTTGGGTTGGAAACGAGAGATCTGGGATTCAGGTGTTCTGTTAGACAAAGATTTATGTTTGCATCAGCAAGTATCTCAGGTGGTTCGAACACCTATGCAGACACCTATGGGTATCTGCAAATTGCTCAGCAACTTCGGCCTGATTTAGATTGGGAGATATTGTGTTTGGTGGTTCAGGTGTTGGACTATCATGCTGTGATTGTTGTAATGCTCTGCATGTGGGGTTGCCAGGCTACCTGTTGAGGGAAATTACAGGTGGTTCAGAACTCGGCAGCTTGACTTATATGGGGGCTGCTTAGGCAAGATCTAGTCGCTGGAGTTCTGCGGCAGTTGCATTGGCTTCTGATCAGACAAAGGTGTGCTTTCAAGCTATTGACCCTTGTATTCAAAATATCGAGGGGCATGGGGCCCTAGTATCTGCGGGAATTGGTGCAGTGGTACCAGCCTGGGCCGGCCCTGCATTCTGTTGGGAAGCAGTTGTTGGTTTTGCCGGGGTTTACGCAAGTCCGCATGTAGCATTGCAAGCATGAGTGTTTTCTGTGGTCCCGCTTCTGTGGAATGCCTTGCCCATAGCACTGCTTAGGGAGACTGACCTGCTAACTTCTCGAAAGGCACTGAAAACTTTTCTTTTTCCTTGAGCTGATAATATCAGCTGCGAGCAGGTGGGCGATTGTGCAGCTGAATAGCGTAGCACTATGGCAGCAGTTAGGAAGGTATGTGGGTGATGGTGGGGGGTCCTGCTGGGTGAGGCCTGAAGGGTCTGTACCTGTTTTATTTGCTGTACACCATCTTGAATGCTTGAGCGTATCACGGTTAATAAATGTTTTTAAATAAATATTTTTCAAGTTTTTTATACAGCTTTATCATTTTTAGTCAAAAGTGGCTTACATTGTAACTTAAACTTGGTAATGTACATTAAACAGGACATTGATAACTTGGATTCTTCTGAGGCAATGGAGGGTTAAGTGACTTGCCCAAAGCCACAAGGAGTGCTAGTGGGAATCAAACGCTGGTACTCTTGGTTCCCAAACCAGTGCTCTAACCATTAGGCTACTCCTCCACTAATAGTTGGCTACTTACTAAAAATTGTTTTGTAAAATACCTGAGCTAGGTAACAGCTGTTTATTTTACTTATTTGGTGGCATAAATTTTGCCTTTCTGCATCTGTTCTTTAATTTTGTGGCGTATTGAAGTAGAACGGATAAAAGACACTTCCATAACCTTACTACAAAAGTAAATGGAAAATCCTGCATTTATGTTTCAGGCTGATCTGAATACAGATGTCCAGGATGAAGCTGGGTCTTTCTATGGGGTCTCCAGTCAGTATGAAAGCCCTGAGAACATGATCATTACCTGCTCAACCAAAGTCTGCTCCTTTGGAAAGCAAGTGGTGGAGAAAGTAGAGGTACATTGAAGATGTGGTAGAAGGGAATCTCAACATTAGAAAGGCCTTGTTTCTAACAGAACTGGGGGTCCCAGCCCATTCCTCCGGACACCCTTAGCCAATCAGGTTTTCTGGATAACCACAATGAATATGAATGGAAATTATTTGCATGCCCTGCCTCCATTGTATGGAGGTCTCCATCATGCATATTCATTGTGGTTATCCTGAAAACCTGTCTGGCTAAGTGTGTCCTGAGAACTGGGTCGAGAACCCCTTCTAACAGAGTGAAACAACTGGAAAATATTAGAAAATGTTTCATAGGAGTAAACATCAAATGTTGATAGCAGCCTATATGCTCCACTAAAACGCAAGTCAAAATGTTTCAGTCATGAGTTTAGACCGGTAGTTCTCAACCCCGTCCTTGAGGCACACCCAGCCAGTTTGATTTTCAGGATATCCACAATGAATATTCATTTGCCAGATTTCCATTTACTGCCTCCAGTATAGGCAAATCTGGCCATGAATATTCATTGCTGATATTCTGAAAAACACAGCCAGTCAGTTGAGTTAAGGACTGGGTTGAGAACTTATTTGTCGGATTGGATACACATGTTCACACCTTTGTAAATAGCCTATTCAGGTGCATTGTTTATAGTGCTACATTAGCCTCCAGTTCTACCTTAGGTAAATTTCAGGGGGCATGAGGGGTTTACTTACTATGTGATGGTATTTGCACTAATTGTGTGGTAAGTGCACACCTTTAGTAAAAGGGCCCCAAAGTCTATAGCAAAGAGTTGAAAAAAAAAGTTGCTTGGGGGAGGATGGGAGTGCAAATGATGGGAGGCAGGAGAGGAAAAACGAGGGGCTCTGTGAGCATCACAAGTTATAGTTGAACTTTAAGGTCAAATGCTAATGTAAGCACCTGTCCTGGAGGCTCCACAGCCAGTCAGATTTTCAGGATAGCCATTATGAATATAAATGAGACAGATTTATGTCCACTGCATGCAGATCTACCTTCTGCATATTCATTGTTGACATCCTGAAAACGCGACTGGGTGGGGATCCCCCCAGGATCACTGTGCTAGCCAGTAAAAGGCGGTTGAGTAAATGGATTCCAGATGTGCCTGATGTTTGGTTGGTGTCTTTAGAAGATGAGCATTCAGTGAGCAGAAGATCCTCCTGGGGTTATATGGAATTAGGTGAGATAAATATGAGGGGGTATCAGAATAAAGGTTTTGTGTGCTGTTTGAAATCAGAAGCCAGTTTTTGGTCACTAATAATGGGGTTACATTATTAAATTTGATTGCATTACAGAGTAATTTTATGGTCATGTTTTGGATATACTGAAGTTATGAAGACTGGTATTAGTAATTTGATTGTCAATGATATTACAATAGTCTAAACATGATGGGCCCGATATTCAGTGCCGGCGGCTAGGTACAATTACAGCATCTAGCTGTTGGCGCTGAACACTAATCCCAAATATTCAATGCTGGGGGTCATATGTGGCCCCGGCATTGAATATCTGGGGTCGCCGCACAGTCTCTGCTGTTGCAGAAGCTAGTGGCAATATTGAACCGCTGCCCGGTTAGCTCCTACAGGTAAAACTAGGCCAGCTTTTGCTGTGCTAGATTTACCCATGTATCACTAACTGGATAGTGTGCAATATCGCTGCTACCCGGTTAGTGACCGTCATCACCCACAACACGCTAACCATCTTAATGCCCTTGGCCGGTATATTTAGCAGCACTAACAATTTGAATATCCATGGGTCTCGTTGCTAACCAGTTAGTATTGGGGCGTTATTGGGGTGGCATCCATCGATAACGAGGCAGCAGAAAAATTGAACTGTTGCCTGGTTATCGACACGTGGCAAAAGTCAACTGCAATAAAGGCTGGCCTAACTCCTGGTGCAGAAGCTAACTGAGCAGCAACTAAATATCACCGCTGCTCAGATATCTTCCAGGCAATCAAGGCAATCCGGATATTCAATACTGGGGCCCGGATATGGCCTTGGCATTGAATATCTGGGTTTAGGCCCCATGTTTTTAGTGATTGCAGAAATACGAGAATTGAAACCTGAGTCCGAGTCAGTGATGCAGCTAAGAATCTTAAAGGGCTGAGGTAGTGATGGTTGGGGTGTTGCTTAGTCAAATGTACTTCAAATGGAGGAGGCATGACAAAAAGAAAGAACTAATCATTCCAAGGAAAAGGAAACAATCAAGAAGGTAACACCCCAGCTATTTCCCATTTAAAGGTGAAGAGCAATCTCCCGAGCCAATAAAGTCAATTAGGAGCAATATTTCTACTTAAAATGTTTCCTTAAGGAATATCTCTAAAAGGTATGTTTACTGATGTGTGATGAGGGTTTACACTTAATGTGCATTTGAAGCAAAACCTAACAGGTGAAGTGAGATGGCCCTGTGCTATTAAGGGCCTTCCCAAGATATTCTTAGCAGTTACTGCACTGAACAGTTCCCTAATGCACAGCAGCGGCATTTGCAGTTAACGGGAGTCATCCTCTGAGGCGTTGCTAACTGCATGCATGAATAATCCCTGTGCTAACCATAGTGTGTTGTCAATGCCCATTTCCCGCCCCGTCGAGAGCTACATAGCACAGGATTTTTATTGTGCTGGCTGTTGTAGTGTATGGTAACAGTTACCATCGTCCCACACTAACTGCTTAGCAAGCAGTAAAGCACACGCTAACTCTTGTACACGTTAGTCAAGATGCCCTAATTGAACAGGGTCAAAGACAGCATATCTGTTCCCATTCAAACCAATTAGAAATATACAGGGAAACTTAAAAAAAAAACATCCCCTTGCCCTCAGCATTCAATCTTTTGACTGGAGGAAAGATTTCCTCCTAAGCTGGGTTGGGTTGCCAACATCTAGAAACAAATATCCCTCTGACCACAAAAGGAAACTTCTGAAAACCAAACTCTTATCTTCTTTGGAGCACAGTATCACTATTAGAGTTGTGATATTTTCAAAATGACTGATATGTCCAAACTATCCACCAGTACCAGGGGATCCATTCAGCCTTCCATAGAAGATTCCATCTACCTTCCTCATGGCAATTAAAACATCCTTCAAAGTCCAGTGCTGTCAATGTCCATTTCAGATATATCTTCCTTAGCTGTCATAGGGAAAGCTGTCATAGCTGGTTTGGGGAAAGTTAGGCAGTCTCAAATTCTTATTTTCCAACCATTCATCTTTATTAAGGAGGGCCAGACCATCCTTAATATGGGCACTCCCAAGAGCTTGCAATGCACTCTTTGAGACCCAAAGTGGGTTCCAGCTTGGCCACTGTCCCTTTAGAGAATAGCACAATTTGGTTAAGAGACTTGTACAACAGGGGTTATTTTAGAAGCCCTATTCATATTTTGGACATCTGAAAGCGGGCATACAGACATCCAAAGCATGGAGACATCCCTGGATCATTTTAGAAAGCGGTTCTAATGACATCCTCAGCATGAGGACATCCAAGGCTGAATAAAGGTATGGTGTAGGTATGTCCAGGGCATTTCTAAGTACTTGGACGTCCTCACCCAATTGCAGAAACACTCTGCACATCCCTAGCCACATCCAAGTTTAGACCTGCTCCAGAGCACAGATGGGCTTCGGAAAAGGCTCTTGTTCTACTATCCAGACACTGGGAGGGCATAGAGAAGTAGGTACTTTGATAGCTCCTCTATTTTTACTGTTGGTAGCAAAAATGGCAGGAAAACTAGGACACTTGATTTCATTTTGGCATGCTGATGCACATCTTTGCATGCAAAATAGCTTGGGTTCAGCATAGGACAGATGCCCCTGACCCATTTTTTCTAGTGGTGATGTCTGTATGGCTTCTGATGTGGCCATCCATTTTGCAGATGTCCATATTTTCCAAATCGGGCTGATATTTAAACATCCCTGATGTTTTTTGGACATTTTGCCCTTGACACCTCAGATTTCACCGGGACATCCTTTCTAAAATCCCACTTCATGTCTTTTCCCTGCTTGTGAACCCTTTCCAAATGTCTTCTAAGGAAACTTTCTTTTGGGACCTGGTATTTTTTTCCCAGGACCATTAAGGTAACACCACTAGCAAGGGAGCTCTTGAAAAGGACAACAAATAAACTTCAACTTGATTATAGACAATGGTGTTTTTTTTGAGATTCGTTAGCAGCTCCCACCACAGCACTCCCAGCCACTGCTTCGTAAATTACTCTGTTTTCACAGGCAGGCACTTCCAGTGCTACTGAGTTGCACAGCCAGTGATACTTCAGCTGGGATCTTATCTGGACATGACTCCCCCTTTGGACCACTCTAACACATGCCATCAAAGACAAGGGGGGGAACTTATACCAGAACTTATGATAACATTCAGCTCTTCCAAGGACAACACTTCCTCATTGGCGGTTCTCACGTGCTGATCTGATGCCACAACATGGGTATCTGCCAGCCCTTGTACCGCTGGTACTTCTGAACTGGGGTAAATTTTGGACTTTGCCTTCCTCTTGCCCATAACTGGAACAATAACTAGATGAGGTAACAAATAGCAGCAGGAGCAACAAACTGCACATCTGATCACGGAGCCATCTTGACACGCCGCCGGCATGCTTCCTTTTAATGCAGCTCAACGTAAACATACTATGGAACCTTCACATCTGAAGAGCAAGTTTGCAGTCATCATTTTATTGAGTACTATAAATGCCTCTGAGGATGACTCTCTCCGTGAACTTGGGAGATTCTTGCTGAGCACTGAGACATACAGAGAGGGGAAGAGTTTCAGAGATACAGAGAGAGTGCTAAAAGTGCATTAAGGGCCAATATTATAAGATTTTTCTGTATCTAAATTCTGTCTTACACATGGAAAAGGCTTTTATAAATAAAATATGCACCTTCTTTTATGCAGCTTATATGTAGGCATTCCTGGAGGTGTAGTTGATTTGGCATTGAGTCAGCCTTTTGATGCATGCACATATTTTGTACAATGCATGCGTACATACATGGAATACATACACAAACTTTCAGCTTTTTGTTCATCAGTGTTTGTGCATTATTAGGGCTGGATCTAGGCACCTCTGTTGACTTCATAAAACAGGCATCTTTTTGGACTTCTCATACAGCCGTCCCATTACAAAATCAAACCCTAAAAGGCTGGTTCACTAAAACATGGTAACCTGTGCTACCATGAATGCGGGCTACAGTGTGGTTTTTGACTGCATTGGCTCCTTTGAAAATAACTGGCTGCTGGCAATTAACACAAGTCACTGTGTGATTTAGTGACTCAGGCTTCGAATAACATTCCAGCATGTCACTGCTTTCTTTTGACTTTGCATTCTTTATTAATGCATGGCTCAACAGTTGCCTTTCCTTTGTAGTAGCAGGTTAACGAGTAGTATGAAACTGTACCCTTGCTTTTACGTTGCCAAAGAAAGTGATGGTGATATACTGGAAGATTTTGAGGAAGGCCGTATACTACCTACTTAACAAATCTGTATGCAGAATGGGAAGATCTAGAGTTGGGGCAAGCGGCTTCTTGTGGGGAGGGGTTAGAGGTGCAGCGGAGAGAAGCTATGCAAAGGTTTCCCAATGGTGGGCATGCGCTGCTATAGCATCTGAGCTCTGAGAGAAAAATGTTAGAAAAGTCCTTGGGTGAGTCCCAGGCCATAGTCCGCAAATGTTCTCTTGATTGCACTCTGATAGGGAGCAGTGGGGCAATTTCTGCTGTTTATAGAAATCTATTGCAGAAGAATAAGGAGGAGTGAAGAGCTACCAGCTGTTTATCAGTGAGAGTGATAGTCCATCTTAGGTAAGCCACATGCAAACATTACCCATCTTATCATTTCTGGCATTTAGCTGTCAACCTCTGACTTCCCGGTTCTGATTCCTCATCGGTAGATCCTTAGTGGCAGCATTTTATCATTTAAGATCTTTATTCAGTATAGGAACTAACAGCATCGGGGTTCTTTCATTAAAGCTCCAATATAATCAAGCCAGTCTGGTTTTCAGGATATCTAAAAAAGAATATGCATGAGATAAATTTGCATATAGTGGAGGCAGGCACATGCAAATTTATCTCATGCATATTCATTGTGAATATTCCGGCAGGGTTTGTCCTGAGGCCTGGGTTAAAACTTCTGGTATACTCCTATTCCTCTAATAACTTTGTACAGTAACCCTAAGACCTGCTTCTAGCATTCGCTTCAGAGTTAGGAGTCCAGGGACATTTTGCGGGGAGGAAGGAATCTGTATTCCGATGTATCATTTTAATGTAAGCAGTTATAGTGCCTGATAGCGCTCTTGGTTGTAAAGCTTAAGGGGGCAATTTGCAAAACAGCCCACCCAGGTGCAGTTTTTAAAAGGAAAGCCTGCACCTACTTTTCCATCGAAAACTGCCACAGGTGCAACTAGCCTATGAATTTCCACCTTCTTTCTTCTTCAGGCTGTCTGGCTGGGATGTATCATGGGTGCATTTGAAAATGCAATGCAGGTGCACTATTCCTATCCTATCCAAACATACTGCAGGACTGCCTCCCCTAAACTGGCTACGTGGACACATGCCGCAGAGCCCTGCTTGTACTTTCAGCCAGGTTAAGGGGTGGAAAGATTGCGCTTGCAGATTATTCTCTACATCGACAGTTTTGCCTTTCCCTTTTCAGACAGAGTACGCTCGATATGAGAGCGGACGTTACTTGTATCGTATCCACCGTTCGCCGCTCTGTGAGTACATGATCAACTTCATTCACAAACTGAAACATCTGCCAGAAAAGTATATGATGAACAGCGTGCTGGAAAACTTCACAATTTTACAGGTAGGGTGCATAGATTCTGTTGCTTTTTGTATTTCATACTCATTTTTCCAACTATGCAAATAAAACCAGGCTTTCTCAATTCATGTTTCATGAGAGATGTAGCAATAAACAAAAGCTAAGGGCTCATTGTATTTTCCTTGTTTCCAACAGCTACAATGTGTTTCTTGAATTATATTGTAGCTTTTCTGAGTTACTTCCAATCTAGAAAGCTGACTGCTGAACAGTTCCCCACTAAATTTACTGTGCAAAGATGTTGCCCATTCTGAAGGCCAACAAGAGTTTCCACTCAATCTCTTCCCTGCCAATCAGCCTTGGTGAGGTCGTTCCCCTGCTAGGATAAGGGAGGCATTTCCCATTTTACATAGTCTTAGACCAGGGGGCTCTTTTCATTATCATAGTGCAATGTTCAAAATCATCTAATCATACTACATACTGAGGCTGAAGTATAAAAAGTGAGGTAATTTATCATCAAGTGAAAAAAAAACCCGTGTAGGAATTAAATCATAAACAAGCAAGAGGTAAATGGGATATTGGGTCATCGTACTTTGGCCTTCTAGCAAAAGCCTGAATGTATCCAGAAACTGGCAGCTGTAGACAATAGGAATAAATCATGTGACTGCTGTATTACTCCACTTGAAAGTCGAGAAATATAAATTATTCAATAAAAATAAAACAAAAAAATTAATATAATACAATCATGTTTTATTGGACTGAGTTGATATGTTTATTAGGCTGACTTAATACAGCTCCCAAGACCTAGTTAAAAAATGCAGTTAGTCAAAAAGATATCGCTTTATATTCTTTTGTGTTGCGTTATTTTTTTTGTTGACCTTTATTTCTAGACAGTGGGAAGACATTGTTTAAGGATGTAAGCTCCTGAAAAATGTATTTTGTATCCGGAAAACTATGCTCCGTCAATGAGGAAAAAGGCACATACTAACTCTTCCACAACCTTGGGCTGGAAGGACTGGGGTTTCTAGTCCCACAGGTGCTCCTTGTGGTCTTGGGCAAGTCACTTAACCCTCCATAGCCCATGTTCCCTGTAAAATAGTTATCTCCAAGTTATAATGCCCTGTTCAATGTAATTTCAATTTGTTCAATGTAAATCACACTGATGCAGAATAGCGCGGTATATAAGAGAATGTAAATAAATAAATAAATAAAATAACTAAAAACACTGATAAATGGAATAGGCCACGAGGTGATGACAACTGAAAATCAACTGTGCAGTATTATCTGGGCAACAAATATCCAAAGTACAAGAGGGTTAGCTACTCAGATATTTAGTGGAACAATAGGTAGGGAAAGAAAATCAAAACAAAGGGTGATGGAGCATCTTGGTGGAGAATCACATGTTCAAATATGCAACATTGTCTTGTTAACAAAATCACTCACCTAGGGGCCTCTGTGGCAAATGCAGACTTGGGTGCCATTGGAATTTCTGAATTTCGGTGTAATGACAAACCAGTCTTAGGATGCGATAAGCCCAGGGTGTAATCTATCCAGAAAGGAATACAGAAAAAAAGGGGGCATAGCAGGTCTTGTCTTTATGAATACAGTAGCGGCCACTGAAAGAGAGAGGGAGCAGGGCAAAGAGGAACACGGATGGCCAGTGGGCCAATATTCAGCCAGTGGTGGTCAGCATTTTTTGTAAATGTTGGCTTCCATGAGTAAAAAATGTGGATATTTAGCAATGGGGCCTGGATACTGGCCAGCGCTGAATAGGATCAGCGTCAGTACTATCTAGGTAATTGTGATATTCCACCACTATCCTGATAGACAGTCTGCAGTAGCACTGAGGTCAGCTTTTTTTGCCATCCTAAGTGATGTGCCTTGTTATCTGGATAGCGGTGCAGAAAATCATCACTATCTAGGTAAGCATCAGCTCTGTCCACCCAGACAACCCCAGCAATGCCGAGGCAGTCAGAGAAAATTCAGTGGCATGATCTAGATAGTGGAACTGGATATGTTCTTTTGAATATTGACCCCTAGAAAAATTTCCATCTGCATAGGACTAGTATGCAGAAATCTATCAGAGGAAAGTGTTTAATATTGATAAGACCAGATATGTTGTAGAGCTGAGCATATACTTGATGTGGCTCTAACAAATGGGCAAACTCTCACTCATTGGCAGCAGAGTGGGATGGGCCATAAAGGCAATTAGAGCACTTGGGGGCGGAGCTGTTAATTGATTTGTTTGGCCCCTCCAATAAAAAAAATGTTATTTTGTCCCTGGTCTTACTGATCTCTTGTAAGAGAAAATTTAGGGTCTAATGATTACTCTGCAGTCTGGTTCAATATTAGACTCAGACCATTTAATACTAGGACAAGGTTTCTGGACTTCAAGAATATGTAGAGAGAGCCTTCTCAGAAATCCAGGATCTGAAAGAGCCAAAGCATTATGGAGAACAATACGAGTACAAAGAGAGATCAACAAACCTTTGTGTAGAGCAGACCAGCAAGGGATAAGGAGCAATATGCTGTTCGTGGGCAGACTTGTAAAAAACGATTTTATTTTGAAACAAAACAGGAAATTTCAACAAAATGAAAGAACAATGAATGGAATTTTATGCTGTGTTGTTTCATTTTCAGTTAAGCAACCACCAGTCCTGGCTTGGCCTAATTTCTTCTTCTTGCCAAAATAAAACAGCATCACCAGATATTAAATTAAAGGCCTCTCTCAGCCTCTTCTCCTCAGCTCCATTTTACCTCGTCCATTGCAAATCTGCTGTCGTCCGTCCACTTTGGAAGGGTCCATCACTAGATCCCCGCTAACTTCTGATCTGTGTCTAATCTTCCCTTTCTCTCTAAACTTTTGGAAAAATTAGTATTTCTTCAACTGTCTCATCATCTTGCTGAAACCAACTTTCTACACCAATGGCAGTCAGGCTTCAGGGCTGGCCACAGCACAGAAACAATTCTTGTGTCTGTTCTCAACGAAACGCACACGCCTCTGGATAAAGGTGACATATCTCTGGCTATTTCTCTTGACCTCTCTTGCGCTTTTGACCTTGTGGACCACTCTTCTCCTTTCACGTCTCTCCTCTGCGGATCTGAGCGCTACTGTTCTACACTGGTTTCATTCTTCTCTCCCTCTTACTGTGCTTCTTTCCAGGGCACTTGGTCTTCTCACCGCCCTCTTTCCTGCAGGGTCCCCCAGGGATCTGTTTTGGCCCCCCCCTCCTGTTTAATATTTTCCTTGCCACACTTGTTCAGTAGCAGGGTGTTTCTGCTTATTTTTATGCAGAAGACATCCTGCGGCTATTCCGTACACACCCTTGCTCTTCAGATCTCGCGTCCATCAACTCCTGTCTGACAGTGGTTGCATCCTGGCTCCACTCTAATCATTTGAAGCTTAACCTCTCCAAAATGTCTGCAATCTGTCTCATGGGCTCTCTTTCCTCACCTTCTGCCTCACCATCTCTTAATGGCTTTTCTATCTCCGTGGTTTCCTCTCTAAATACCTTGGGGTCACTCTTGATTCTGCACACATGTTTCATATACATAACAGTGGGTTGTAAAGCGGTCTTTCTACCCCTTACATCAAATATGTTTAATTTGATCCTTGCTTCTTTATTCCTCCATTGTTATTCTTCTTCTTACCTTAGTAACTACAAGACTCGACTACTGTAATGTGATCTAGTCCTGACTCCTCAAGTATCAACTCAAGCATCACCGCCATCTGTCTGTTCCATCATGCTACTCCACTCCTTATAAAATCCCATTGGCTTCCACTGTCCCACCGCCCTCATTATAAGTTACTCACTATCATCCACAAAACCTTATACTCAGGCTCTCCTGCCTACCTGTCTTCTGCGACGCTCCTGCCTGCGCCCTGGAGCTAACAGGCAGGAGTGGTCTTATTGTCCCTTAGGAGTAGAGGTAAACTGTTCCCTAGGGATGATGGGAATTGTAGTTCACTCTTTTCTCTCGGGAATGAAGTGTAGTTGCGACAAAGATGGTAAGGCTTGCAAGAAATACTTATTTGTATTGGGGATGTTTCTCCAGCGCATCAAAATTCAAATACATAAACGTAAAGGGTGCACTTTTAACACAAACAGAAGTAATCAGGAACTTAGGACAACTGAAATAGAATTAGCTTTTAACTTCAGCTTTTCATCTATAGAGGAGCTTAACTCAGCTCTGCCTCGAGTGGTAGCTTATGAACATTGCAGCCTCATAATATCAACTGTTCTTCTCCCAGCGTGGGTTCAGAACACAGGTGCAAATAATTAACTCTTCACGGCACAGGCAGCAGAAACAGCAACGTTTGTATTCCTTTCATACAACACTTGCCAAGCTTCTTTTATATTACTCTTCTTTACAACATATAGAGCAGTCCATGATACAAGGGTCAGTGCTTACGGTAGGTAAATCATTTTCTACCTGCATCACATCCTCTGACTTAACAGAACTACTATCTTCATTAAGCTTCTGCTGTTTTCCTGCTTTCAGTTCTAGAAACTGCTTAAATTCTTGGAAGAGCAATTCAGCCTGCTTATTATCAGATTGGCAGTTGTCAGCAAATACTATGCCCTTCTCCCTGTCACTAACTGTTCCCACTGCAGCACTCAGCTTAAACCGTTCAGGGCAATGAACAGGTTCCTTCAACCAAGCCCTAAAAATAGGAAGTTGTGCTTTACCTTCTCTATCTTGGCTTGTATCAGAACTGCCTTCTTTCTGCCAGGCTCCTCTCCTCTTTAGTAGCTTAGAAGCTTTCCAGGTGTGGGTTTTTCTGGGCTTTCCAGGTCCAGGCTCTATCCTATGGAATGAGTTTTCTTCAAAGTGTGCCTGCCTTTGAGGCTTTCTATTCCAGGGTTCTGTCGTCTCCTAGGATTCTAAAACATGACTCCGTCCATTCCTCACAGGACTCCTCTTAACAGCATGTTTAGAACTCCTTGCAGAACCTTTCCAAACACTCTCAAATCTTCCAGACTCACTCTTCCAGCCAAACTGCTTCCTGGTCTCAGACCCACTCTTCCAGCCAAACTGCTTCCTTGGCTCAGACCCACTCTCCGACGTACTCTTAGAGCCACTCTCCCACCTAGTCTGCTTAGCAGCCTTGTTCAAAGCTTTAAAAAGGGTTTCTTTTCCCGGCACACCTTGTCCAACCCCTGGGTGTGCCCAATCAGCATTGCCTAACTCCTCCCCTGGGCTGGTGTCTGTGCTCAGCTCAGCAGAGCAGTGTGTTTTTTTCCTTCTAGGATTGAAAATCCTGTGTAAATCCTTTCGCTTTTCAGGATTTTCTTCTATCTCCATCTCTTCTGGAGGGCATTCTTCACCACACTTCTCATCTTATCCCATATACACCAACATGGGTTCTTAGGTCTGTTCATGCTTTCCGCCACCATCTTCCTTCTCCCTCCTAAGCTCCCCTCAAATGCACCCAACACACTGCATTTTTCTTCTTGAACCCTCCCTTTGGAATTCCCTCCCGACAGAACTCCGCCTTGAACCTTCCTTCCCTAAGTTTAAGGTGTCTCTTAAGACTTGCCTATTTCAGCATGCATTTAATCTCACCCCCCTCCCTTCCACTTCTGAAGACTCTCAATATATCTGTATATACTCTGTCTCATAAATCTTCCAGGATTCCGCTTCCCTCTTTCCCCCTTGCTGTCCCTGCTCCTTTTGTTTGTACCTCTTTTTTTCTGTCCTTTTAATTTTATGGCATTCCTTTCTATTTTCTTAAATGTGGATTGTTTTTATTGTACACTGCCCTGATGTAATGAAGGGAGTATATCACATGTTTAATACATCATAAACCATTGGACTTAGAAGTTCAAAGGGACAGGAGCGATCCCAAGTTACTATTGTGTCACTGTTTCAGAATTTGAAAATGGCACCAGGCTCAGAGCCTGTCAGAGACATTTGAAGGCACATTTTAGAAAGGATGACTGGCTGTAAAATGGGACATCCAATTCAAAACATCTCATATTCTATGGGAGGAGCAGCTGAGAAGGTAGTGTGCCTTGTGAAATTGGCCTATCTCCAGGAACAAGCAGGAATGAGTCTTCACATTTGGGTATCGTCGGTACCGACGGAGCCTGCGCGGGAACGCTCCCCAGCGTCCAGTAGGAAAGCTTTTGGGAGCATCTCACAGCGCCTGCGCGCTGCCTTCCCGCCTTTCCTAACCACCTCTCTCCAGTTCTTCTTTTCTGCGGAGCCAGCAGGTCGTGTTTCCTGTCACCGCTGAAAAATTTCTTATTTTTTTTTATTTCTTTAGTCGCGTGTCTGCCTTCTCATCTCCGGACCGGTACCGCCGGTCTTTTTTCTTTCTTTAAAAAAAAAAAAATGAATAACTACTATTTTTCTCACTTCAGTGCATTTTCTTTCTGTAGCCTTAGGCCTACAAAAATTTTCCTCATGAAAAAGCCCGCCTCCGGGTTTAAAAAGTGCACGAAGTGTACCGGCACTATTTCTGTCACTGACACCCATGACTGGTGTCTCAAATGTTTAGGTCCTGACCATTCCATGACGGACTGTGAGTCCTGTTCCATGATGTCTAAAAGAGGTCTACAGAATCGAGCAGCCAAGCTCAGTACCCTGTTTCCCTCTGATGCAGCTTCGGTGGCATCGACGTCTTCCAGGGCTTCCTCTTCCTCCCATGGATCTCAGGTAACCAAACTTAAGTCCAGCCGGTCCTCGAAGAGTAGATCTCCCTCTAAGTATCGAGATGCCTCCGGGCTTGCTCTCGAGGAATCCACACCGGCAAAATTACCCCGGCGGGAGGCTCTGGCTTCCAAAGCTTTATCTATGGGGTCACAGGTTGACATCGATGGCTCGGCCTCGACCGATCACCTGTTGCAATGTTCTGGGGTACCGGTGGTTTCCACTGGTACCGACATCCAGACATTGGTGGCGTCGATGGATCAGAATATCCTGACCATGCAGCGTGCCATCACGGCATTCATACAAGCTGCAACGCCTTCGGTACCGCAACAAACTCCGTTGTCGGTACCGATTCCGGTACCGGACCCGATATCGGTTCCGGTGCCGGTATCCATTGCATCGACATCTGCTTCGATGTCGACGGCAGCGGTACACTTTTCTGTGATGCCCATCGGTACCGAATCGGTACCGATTACTCCCGATGTCGATACCCCTCGGTACGCATATAGGACTTTGCAAGAACATCCAGACAGGTGATACTTCGATTCCTCTGAAGACTCTGATGAATCAGAGGCCTCTATCGAAGCATCGGGGATCCTTCCTCAGGAACCCTCTTCTCCAAAAAGGAGAATGTCTCCTCCAGAAGACTTGTCTTTTCAAGACTTCATTAGGGAGGTGGCCAGGGGCCTTTCCATCTCAGTGGCCTCTGAGACAGAGCCTAGAGCCAAAAAATTAGATATTTTACAATATCCTAAGGCTCCTAAAGAGGCAGCCACTTTACCAATACATGAGATTCTTTATGATCACATGTTGGGCATATGGGAGACTCCTCTTACCACCTCCCCTCATTCTCGCAGGTTGGACACCATGTATCGTGTTCCCCCTTGTCCTGGTTTTCATAAGACTCAACTTCCTCACCACTCCATTGTGGTAGAGTCTGCTATGAAAAAGATCAAGAGTGTAAAAAGGCACTCTTCTACTCCTCCAGGAAGAGAATGCAGAACCTTAGATGCTTTTGGCAGGAGAATTTTCCAGGCCAGTATGCTTGTGGCCAGAATCAACTCCTATAGTCTCTATATGGGGATGTTTCTAAAGGAAGTTACAGATCATCTGCAAACCCTATCTCCTTTTATGTCAGAAGATAAAAGGGAAGAGTTTCTCACCTGGCTTAAACATGCCCAGGATATTTCCAAGTTTTCCAACCGTGCAGCCTTTGACTCTTTTGAAGGTGCCAGCAGAGCCTCGACTATTGCCATAGGTGCACGCAGAGTTGCTTGGTTACAAGCCTCTGATTTGGAACCCTGGGTTCAGGATGGACTAGGTAACCTTCCTTGTACAGGTGAAAACCTTTTTGGCAAAGATTGGCAAGCAAAGGCCAACCAGATGGATGCTGAAAACTCTGCTTTAGATAGACTTTCCAAGTCTACTTCTGCTCCTTTTAGAAAGAGGTTGTTCAAAAAAGGATTTTTCCCCAAAAAAGGGAAATATTCTTCTACTTATGGTCAGGCCTCTTCTGCAGGTCGTTTTTATTTATTTTATTTATTTATTTTATTTTAGCTGCATTTATATCCCGCTTTTCACCGGGTCAAAGCGATTGGGGGATACATTTAACACGCAGGGATGAGACACATACACTAATACTTACAGGTCTCTTCTGCAGGTCTCTTCTGCAGGCCTCTTCTGCAGGCCTCTTCTGCAGGTCGTTTTGCTACAAAGAGACAGCAACAACCAAAACAGGCCAAGCCTAAGGCTGCAAGGGCTGCTACGGCACAACAGCCTCAGCCTCCTCAGGGCCTTTGACTTACAACTAGAGAACTTAGCCTTTCTGGCTCTAGAACATCCAGAGCCTCTCACAATTCCAGGAAGGTTAGCTCATTTTGCTCCCAGATGGGAACAAATCACAGCAGAGCAATGGACCCTCTCCATCATAAGAGAAGGGTACAAACTTCATTTCTTAAACCTTCCCCCTCACACCATGGTGAGACAGTTCAATTCTCCAACATCTCTCCTCAACCTTCTGGGTCATGAGATTGCTACCCTTCTTGCCCAAGGGGCAATAGAAGAAGTACCCCTTCTTCAACAGGGCTCAGGGTTCTACTCCCCCTATTTTCTCATTCCAAAGAAAACAGGGGGCTACAGACCCATTTTAGATCTCAGAGAATTGAACAAGTTTCTATGCAAGGAGAAATTCAAGATGACTTCTCTCGGAACTCTCCTTCCATACCTCCAAAGTCAGGACTGGCTTTGTTCTCTAGATCTCAAGGATGCGTACACCCATGTCCTCATCCATTCAACACACAGAAGGTTCCTTCGGTTCCTTTACCAAGGAAAGCACTACCAATACAAAGTGCTTCCTTTCGGTCTGGCCTCTGCACCAAGAGTGTTCACAAAATGTATGGCAGTAGTAGCTGCATCTCTACGCACTCTAGGGATATTCGTATTCCCATATCTGGACGACTGGCTCATCCGAGCTCCATCCCAGTCAGAAGCCCAGACTTCCCTGGCCTGCACAAGGCGTGTTCTTCAGTATCTGGGACTTGTAATAAACATTCCAAAATCCCATCTCACCCCTACTCAATCTCTAGAGTTCATAGGGGCCTTGCTGGATACCACAACTGCAAGGGCTTATCTTCCCCAGGGCCGTTGCCTACGCTTGGTGCAGTTAGCCTCACAGATTCAGTTAAAATCCCATTTAACTGCTCGAGAGATGTTACAACTCTTAGGCCACATGGCAGCCACTGTGCATGTGGTTCCTTATGCTCGCCTTCACATGAGAGCAGCTCAATGGACTCTGTCCACCCAATGGACCCAGGCATCAGGGTGCCTGTCAGACAAAATAGTGACCTCCAGTCGCCTCTTTTCCTCTCTCCATTGGTGGAAGTTCACTCAAAATCTGTTGCTGGGATCCCCTTTCACCAGGTGTTACCCCAAGCAACCCTTACAACAGATGCCTCTCCAAAGGGTTGGGGAGCTCATCTACAAGATCTCTCCACCCAAGGCATCTGGTCTCCACAGGAGACATCTCTACATATCAACCTCTTAGAGCTCAGAGCAATCTTTCTGGCTCTCAGAGTCTTCCACACCCTGCTCAGCTACAAGACAGTCCTCATCCACACGGACAACCAAGTAGCCATGTTCTACGTGAACAAGCAGGGGGGGGACTGGCTCTCTGTCACTTTGCAACGAAGCTCTGAGATTGTGGGCCTTCGCCAGAGAGCATCAAATCCATCCAATGGCAGTGTATCTTCCAGGGGTTCAAAACTCTTGGGCAGACAGACTCAGTCGAGTTCTGCTTCCACACGAATGGTCCCTCCATGGGGACCAGATAGCCAGGATCTTTCGAATTTGGGAAACCCCAGACATAGACCTGTTTGCAAGTCCGTGGAATGCCAAACTTCCCCGGTTCTGTTCCAGGATTCCGTGTCAGGGAGTTCAGGCCAGGGATGCCTTCCTCCTTCATTGGGGGCAAGATTTCCTCTATGCCTTTCCACCTATTCCCCTCATTCCCAAGACACTGTTCAAGCTTCAGAGAAACAAGGTGTCTATGATCCTCATAGCACCACGTTGGCCACGCCAAGTGTGGTACCCTCTACTTCTGCATCTCTCTCAAGCTCCCTCCCTGGACTTGGGGTCTGCTCCAGATCTCCTCTCCCAGGAGGAGGGAACGTTGTGGCACCCAAATCCCCAGTCTCTTCATCTCAGGGCCTGGTTGCTGAAGGCCTAGACCTTCAAGATTTACCTCTTTCTCAGCAAGTGAAGGATATCCTTCATGCTTCCAGAAAGCCTTCCACCAGACATTCCTATGCTTTTAAATGGAAGAGGTTTACCATTTGGTGTGCAGAGAAGGGTCTTAACCCTCTTGCAATACCTCTGAATTCTTTACTAGATTATTTGCTGCATTTATCCCATGCAGGCCTTAAAACGAATTCAATCAGAGTCCATTTGAGTGCTATTGGAGCATCCCTTAAGCCTCTCAATGGACATCCTATTTCCTTTCATCCTCTTATAGCAAGATTCATGAGAGGCCTTCTTTTGACTAAACCTCCCATTAGACCACCTCCAGTGGCATGGGACTTGAATCTGGTTCTTGGCCAGCTTATGAGGCCACCCTTTGAACCCTTAGCCACTACCTCCTTTAAATTCCTTTCCTGGAAGGTTATTTTTCTCATTGCAGTCACCTCAGCTCGCCGTATCAGTGAGTTGCAAGCCTTAGTGGCTAATCCTCCTTATACAAGGTTCCATCATGACAAGGTAGTCCTCAGAACTAATCCACACTTTATGCCTAAAGTGGTCTCACCTTTTCATCTGAACCAGGAGGTGTATTTACCTGTCTTTTTTCCAGGACCTCATGCATCAAGTGCAGAGAGGAATCTTCATACCCTGGATTGTAAAAGAGCACTTGCTTTCTACTTACAAAGGACACAGCAACATAGAAAGCCCTCTCAACTTTTTGTTGCTTTTGATCCCTCTCATTTAGGACTTCCAGTCTCTAAGAGAACTCTGCCAAATTGGATTGCTCAGTGTATCTCCTTCGCCTACCAGAGTAAGAACCTTTCTCTGGAGGGCCATGTCACAGCTACAATGTGAGGGCCATGGCAGCCTCTATGGCTCATCTAAACTCTGTGTCCATCGACCAAATCTGTCGAGCGGCCACCTGGGCCTCAGTTCATAACTTCACAGCCCATTACTGCTTGGACAAGGACTCCTGCCGGGATGCCTTGTTTGGTCAGGCTGTTCTCAAACACCTGTTCCATACCTAATCAACTCCTACCCTCCATCCCTGACTGGATGCCTGAGATTCATGGGTGGAGATAGAGCCCTTCCCAGGGACTCACAACCTGGGTGATCTCCCAGGCATCTCTAGCTGGGGAGTCCCTATATGTGAAGACTCATTCCTGCTTGTTCCTGGAGATACCACAGTTACTTACCTGCAACAGGTGATCTCTGGGAACAGCAGGAATAAGTCTTCACAACCCACCCACCTCCCCTAGGAGTTGTATCTCTCTATCTATCTTTCCTTTCCTCTCTCTCTTTGTCTCAGCTTTAAAACTCGAACTGGAGAGAGGCGGTTAGGAAAGGCGGGAAGGCAGCGCGCAGGCGCTGTGGGATCCTCCCAAAAGCTTTCTTACTGGACGCTGGGGAGCGTTCCCACGCAGGCTCCGTCGGTACCGACGATACCCATATGTGAAGACTTATTCCTGCTGTTCCCAGAGATCACCTGTTAGAGGTAAGTAACTGTGCTTTCTCCACCCTGAAAGATACACTCATCCGCTACATAAAAGTGAAAACGGGGACATACAGAAGTATGGGTTAGACATGTTCATGATGTCTCTGGATTTCATAAACTTGCCCTGATGATAGTGTCATGGCATTGGATTAGCTCCAACAATGGGCAGCGGACACATCTTCCAAAGCCTGGTTAGCCCCGTTTGGCTCTCCCAGGCTGTACAGTGAAGGTCTGGGGGCCCATTCCCTGGCTTATCTGGTTGGAGACAGGCTTCGCCTTTTCTTTTAGGAATGGGCACAGATTACCACGCATTGCTGGGTGCTAAGCACCATTTAGCTTGGCTCTGTCCTGAAATGCAAATAGCTGATTCTGGATGTCTTCGTCATCTCCGCTTTGTGGGTCTGTGATAAATTTAAAAAATTTTAAAAAAAGTGCTGCTCTGTGAACCACCTTGGACAAGTTGTTGCACCCAAAGGCGGTAGTGCCATCTATTTCATGGTGCCCAGAAAAGACAGTTCCTTCCAGCCCAATCTAGACTTCAAGGAGGTCAATGAGCACTTGCACGTCCTGTGCCTCTGGATGGAAACCTTGCTCTCTGTGACTCAAGTGTGCTGAGGGGAATTCTTAGCTTCTCTGGATCTTGAAAGGAGGACGGCTAGCACATAAGGGTTACTCTACTCTACTCAGAGTCTGGAGGAGATCTCCCAAGCTAGCATACGTGCAGATCTGGTTCCTCTTTGAGCGATGGTGCAGCGCTCAGCAATTGGCTTCTAAGGTGGCCAATGTTCCCTCCCTGCTGGCCTTTCTGCAGGATGGCCTGGAGAAGGACCTTTCCCTTAGTTCCATTCTTTGCCCTTTTCTATCACTGCTAATTCCAGACTTCAGTCCTTTCACCTTGCTGCTCCTTATGTCTGGAACAAACTTCCTGAGTCTGTACATCAGGCTTTATCTCTGCTTCTTTTCAAATCTATGCTAAAGGCTCACCTCTTTGAGGCTGCTTTTGGATCCTGATCCCTTAGTCCCTTGTGTCTCCTTACCCTTCCCTATTCTATCCTTATTCCTGTCTTTTGTGTTATCTATCTTGATTAGATTGTAAGTTCTGATGAATAGGGACTGTCTCTATCTGTGTTTGTACAGAGCTGCATATGCCTTGTAGCGTTTTATAAATATTTAATAGTAGTAATAGTAGTAGTAGCTCCCTGAAGGTTCAGGTCACAGCTTTGGCCTGTTTCCAAGGTCCAGTAACTGGTAAGTCTCTGACCTTGCACCTGGTCATCTCATGCTTCTCTAGGGGGTTCAGCATCTGCATCCTCTCCTTCAATTTGTGATCCCTTCTTGGGACCTGTGTCTGGTGCTCAGGGCCCTGGTGATGGTGCCCTTGAGCTGTTAAAGTACACTACCTTAAAGGATTTAATGCTCAAGGTGGTTTTCTTGATCACAATTTTTTCCGCAGGGTGGATTTCTGAGCTGCAGGCTCTGTCTTGCCGGGATCCTTCGACCTGTACTTTCCTTCATGCCTTTCACATGAGCCAGGTGGTCTCCCTGTCCTCCTTCTCTAAGGAACAGTGTTGGGGGAAGGATAAGGATCTCGCCTTGTGGATGTCCAGAGGGTGCTTCTCTGGTAATTTGAGGTTACAGATTCCTTTTGTAAGTCCGACCATCTTTTTATGTTATTTGCTGGCCGATGCAAGGGTGACACGGCAGGCAAGTCAACTTTGGGGTGCTGGATTCAGGAGGCCATTGCCTCAGCATATCTGTTGCAAAACCGGCCACTTTCAGAAGGTATGCGTGCCCATTTTACCCAAGCATGAGCGTCTTCATGGGTGGAGCAGAGCTTGCTAGCCCCTGCACACATTGTCGGGTAGTAACACGGGCATCACGTTCCCTTTGTCAAGCATTTCTGCTTGGATGTCCATATGCGGGTGGGCATGGCCTTTGGCTCAAGGGTTTTGCGAGCTGATGTGTCTTCTTCCTACCCAGTGATGTTGTAGCTTTGGTACATCTCACTTGTCTGTACTGATCTAGCAGGATGACATGGAAAATAACATTTTACTGACCACTTAATGTCCTTTCCTTTAGTCCTGTTAGACCAGTCCAGAGTCCGCCCCCGAAACTGTATTTGCTCTGTTCTTTTGCTGTGGTACCCTTGGGTCTGCAGGTTCATTTTTTACTGACAATCTTCTGTTCATGCTTTCCTGTACATCCTTCTCTACTGTTGATTATTCTTTGTTGCCCACGATAGAGGTTGTGTGAGGCTTGCCATGTTTTCTCCCATATGCTCTGGCATGAATACTGAAGGGGCCTCTCTTGGCCGAGGCAAATAGAGACCTAGGAGTGATGTCATTGAAAGCTGGGCTTTTCATTGGTTCTTTGTCTCCATCATACTGCTGGTAGGAGAACATAACCCTCTTGTCTAGACTGGTCTAGCGGAACTCAAGGAAAGGACATTAACTGGTAAGTAAAGTGCCACCTTCTGTTAGTACACGCGTCAGGGTGATGGTGTGTAGTTTTGAAGTGGGCGAGCACAAGGGTGGAGCTTGGGTGGAGTGTAGGCATAGCGCAAAATTACCCACATAAGAATCTAAAAATAGCCTAATGGTTAGAGTATTGGTCTGGGAACAGGGAAGCCAGGGTTTAAATCCCACTGCTGCTATCACTGTGATTGGTACTAGCATTGGTGATATAGCGGTGAGCATAGATGCCTTCCGGTCAGTTGATCCAGGTTTGATTCTTGGCCTTTCCTTCTGTTTCTCCTTCCATTTTTGAGGGGACATAGGATGAAGGTGAAAGGAGATAGACTCAGACTTGGGAGTAATTTGTGAAAATCTTTACGGAAAGAGTGGTAGATGCATGGAATAATCTCCCAGTGAAGACAGTAGAGACAAAGACTGTATTTGAATTCAAGAAAGCATGGGACAAACACAGAAGATCTCCAAAGGAAAAAAGGGACTGTAGAGCTTAGTAGTTGGTATGGAAGGGCAGATTGGCTAGGCCGTATGTGGCCCGATATTCGAAAGGCATTTACAACCCAGTAAACCATGTAAATGCCTTAAATCAGGATATTCAATGGCACTTACATGATTATTGCTGTTCAATATCCCCTTCTACCCCGCTACACACCCTGATGCTATGTGGTTAGCCTTGGGGCATGGTGGGGCATTCCAGGGCGGGGCAGAACAGAGGCGGTGACTGTCGCTAACCGGGTAGCGGCGATATCTTATTGCACCGCTACCTGGTTAGCAATCGGCGGGTAAACCTAGATGTAGAAAAAGCTGGCCTAGTTTATCTGTGGAAGCTAACGGGGTAGCATTGCAATATCGCCGCTACCCGGTTAGCTTCAGCAGCTCCACGGCATGTGTGGCAAACCTGGATATTCAGTGTCATTGCCACAGCATTGAATATCCAGGGTTAAGGGTCGGCGGGCAGGGCTATGCTCCGTAGCGGCATATAACCTGCCCAATTCAATACTGGGCCCATGGTCTTTATCTGTCATCATGCTTCTATGTTTCTATGTATAAGTTAAAGAAAACTATAACTTACACATGTTTCCGACAAATCTAATTGCGGGCATTTACACAAAATCTAGGTTGGTGTAAGTAGTCGCATCCAGATTTGGCACAAGTATCTCACCACTTACACCCCTATTCTATAAAGTACGCACATAGTTTACTTTATGGAATAGTTGCCAAATATGAACATGACAACGTGTGTTGAACTAAGTGACCCTTATAGAATTACTACTACTACTACTACTACTACTGAGCATTTTTATAGCGCTACCAGTTGTACGCAGCGCTGTACAAAACATGTAAGAGACAGTCCCTGCTCATCATAGCTTACAATCTAATCAAGACAAACACAGAAGGCGTAGATAGGGGTAAATCAGGGTAAAGGAAAAGGAGATGTAGTAAAGGCTGTTAGTAAAGGCTGTGTAGTAAAGGCTGTTAGTGTAGCTGGGTTTAAAAAAGGTTTGGACAAGTTCCTAGAGGAAACGTCCATAAACCATTATTAAGAAGAGACCCAGGATATCAATGTTGACCCAGTACAAGCATTGTGGAACCTGTGTCTTTTGGGGAAACTGCTAGGTACGTATGACCTAGATTGGCCACTGTTGGAAACAGGATACTGGGCTTGATGGATCTTGGTCTGACCCAGTATGGCATATCTTATGTACTTATGTTCTTAGATCAGGTGAGTCAAGATCCAAAGGCAGCAGCGAAGAGGTGAGCCTTCAACCTGGATTTGAAAAGGGTTAGAGAAGGTGCCTGGCATACAGACACAGGTAGTTTGTTCCAGGCGTAAGGTGCAGCAAGGTGAAAGGAGCGAAGTCTGGAGTTGGCAGTAGAAGAGAAGGGCATAGATAGAAGCAGTTGGTTAGAAGAGCGGAGTTCCCGGGAGGGGTTGTAAGGAGAGATAAGAGAAGAAAGGTACTGAGGAGCCGCAGAGTGAATGCATTTATAGGTCAGCAGGAGAAGTTTGAATTGGATGCGGAGACGGATAGGGAGCCAGTGAAGTGACTTGAGAAGAGGAGTAATATGGGTATGATGAGGCTGGCGGAAGATTAGCCGTGCAGCAGAGTCTTGAACAGATTGAAGGGGAGAGAGATGACTCAAAGGTAGACCAGCGAGGAGTAGGTTACAGTAGTCAAGATGAGAGGTAATTAAGGAGTGGATAAGCGTTTTAGTAGTGTGTTCAGAAAGGAAAGGACGGATTTTGCTAATGTTATAGAGAAAGAAGCGGCAGGTCTTAGCTACAAGATGGATATGTGTGGAGAAAGAAAGGGAGGAGTCAAAGACAACCCTCAGATTGCGGGCCGAGGAAACAGGAAGGAGTACAGAGCTGTCCACAGAGACTGAGAAAGGAGGAAGAGGAGAGGAGGTTTTAGGGGGAAAGATAAGAAGTTCAGTCTTGGCCATGTTCAATTTCAAGTGGCGGTGGGACATCCAGGCAGCAATATCAGAAAACCCAAATAAAGAACCCTGGCATAAACCTCCGTAGAAATGGGCTAAATTAAATAAACATGCATATGAAAACCTATTCTTATACTATTTTCTTTTTTGTTGGAGTGACCATACAAAAGGGGAAGGAACTCCAACCCGCCCCTCGCCGTGGTCACTCCGGTTTAATCATTTAAATGCTTGAGAAAATCAATCAAAAACTTAGCTTAGTCACTTAGCTCAGTCCAGCCATTGCAGAATTCATGGAACTAGCACAACGTGCCACGTTTCGGGCCAGCAAAAGTCCTAAGGCCCTGCATCAGGTGGAGAAGATGAATTCCCAGAATAATGGCTTCTATATGTGAAAAAAGCCCAAACGGTCAGGTTTAAAAGTGCAGCATGTGACGTAACATGCAGAAACCTGGAGAACATCAGCCAATAGACAATCAGAACGTTGCAAGCATTAGTAATCGGGGAAACCCCACAGACAAGGGAATCCCCTGCAGCAGTGAGCAGTCCACAAAAGGAGATCCAACGTCACAGCAGAGTATGCCACTCCACTGAGGCATTTAAACCTCGAGGGGAGACAGTCATTAAACGGAATATCCAGCGCTGCTCCAGGCGCTGTAATTTAGCTACTCGAAAGGCAGAAAGGCAGGCAGAGATTCGGCTCTGGTTTGCCGAAGAAAGTTCAGGTGTAGAGAGGTAGATCTGGGAGTCATCAGCATACAGATGGTACTGAAAGCCATGGGAAGAGATAAGCGCACCAAGGGACTGGGTATATAGAGAGAAAAAGAGCAGACCCAAGACAGATCCTTGGGGTACACCAACTGGGAGCGGGGTAGCAGAGGAGGAGGAGCCACCAGAACACACACTGAAGGAGCGATGGGAGAGATAGGAGGGGAACCAGGATAGTACAGAGCCCTTAAAGCCAAATGAGAACAGGGTATCGAGGAGAAGGTTGTGGTCAACGGTGTTGAAAACAGCAGAGAGGTCAAGGAGGATGAGGACAGAGTACAGGCCCTTGGATTTTGCCAGGAACAAGTCACTGGGGACTTGACAAGAGCCATTTCAGTAGAGTGTAAAGGACGAAAGCCAGACTGTAAGGGATCCAGGAGGGCATGAGAGGAGAGGAAGTTAAGGCAGCGGCGGTGAACCGCATGTTCAAGTAGTTTAGAAATGAAGGGAAGGAGAGAGATGGGTCGATAATTAGAAGGACAGATGGGATCAAGTGAGGGTTTCTTGAGGAGAGGTGTGACCACAGCATGCTTGAAATCTGCAGGGACAGTTGCAGTGGAGAGCGAAAGGTCGAGAATATGAGAGATGGAAGGGACAATGGTGGAGAAGATGGTGCTTAGGAGACGGGTGGGGATAGGATCAGAGGAGCAGGTGGTGAGTTTGGAGGAAGAAAGAAGGTGTGCAGTTTCCTCTTCAGAGATGACCGTAAAAGAAGAGAGGGTAGCAAGGGATGGGGGAGGGGGAGAGTTGGGAGTGGAGAGGGGGAGGAGGGGAAATAGCCGAGTTTGTGGGGAATTGGAGGGTGATCTTGTGGATTTTGTCATGGAAATAGTCAGCCAGGGTTTGGGAAGAAAGGGAGGGAGGGATCAGAGGCAGAGGCACTTTGAGGAGAGAGCTGATAGTAAAGAGGCGGCGAGGATCAGAGGCAAGAGACTTAGTCAGATGAACATAATAGTCTTGTTTGGCAAGAGCTATGGCTGATTGGAAGGAGGCAAGCATGAATTTGAAATGTAGAAAGTCTTCCGGGGAGCAGGATTTGAGCCAAGCACGCTCAGCAGAACAGGCACAGGAACGTAGATAACGGGTAGTGGATGAAAGCCAGGGCTGGGGTGCAGAATGTCTCACAGGACATGGGGTGGCTGGAGCGAGAGCATCCAGAGCCGAGGAGAGTGCAGCATTATAGGAGGTTACTGCCTCGTCGACAGACTTGGATGACATAGTGGAAGAAAGAGATGGAGAAATGGTGGAGGAGAGAGTCAAGGGATCAATAGTATAAAGGTTTCTGAATAGGTTGGAGGAGACAGGATGAGGCTGAGGCAGCGGGAGATGAAGATTAAAGCTTAAAAGGTGGTGGTCAGATAAGGGAAGAACTGAGCTATGGAAGTTCGAGGGAGAGGAATTAGAGAAAAATATCAGATCAAGGCAGTGGCCGTGCTGGTGGGTGGGGGCAGTGGAACAAAGTTGGAGGTCAAACGAGGAGGTAAGGGAGAGGAACTTTAAAGCATAAGCATCAGAGGGGTTATCAATGTGAATGTTAAAATCTCCAAGAATAAGAGTGGGGGAAGAGGAATCCAGAAAGAGGGAAAGCCAGGAGTCAAAGTCAGTAAGGAAGTAGAAGCAGACTTGTCAGGTGGTCGATAAATAACAGTTACCCGGAGAGGAAATGGAGTGAAAAGGCAAATGGAGTGGACTTCAAAAGAGAGAAAGGAGTGAGACTGAGGCAGCAGGAGGGGTTGGAATTGGCAAGAGGGAGAAAGTAGAAGCCCAACACCACCACCGCGGCCAGTGCGATGAGGCGTGTGGGAGAACTGATAGCCCCCGTGGCAGAGAGCAGCAGTAGATGTGGTATCATCTGGGAGGAGCCAGGTCTCAGTTAGGGCAAGAAGATGTAGAGCGTTAGAGATAAAGAGATTGTGAGTTAAAGCAAGTTTATTAGAGACAGAGTGTGCGTTCCATAAGGCACATGAGAAAGGGAGAGTGAAAGGGGAAAGGAGAGGGATATGGATAAGATTAGACAAGTTACGTGAGGATCTCTTCTCAGAGTGAGACAGAAATCTAGTGGGGCCAGAGTTGGGGTTGATATCTCCGGATGAGAGAAGGAGAAGGAGTAGCAGAGAACGGGGTAGAGAGGAGACAATACGGCAGAAGCGAGGGTGAGGTTGCCTTAGAGAGAGAGGGGATGGTTGAATGAGAGGGAGAGAGTGATGAAGCTCAAGACCTGATGCTAGGTCAGAAGACAGAATGGAGGGAGAAGCGAGGATGGCAAAGGGGGAAAAGGGAGGGAAGGAGTGAGGGTGCTGGTAGGAGGGGAAACAGGGAGAATGAAGAAAAGAAGGACAATGTGATGTGGAGCCATAGAGGAGGAACAGGGAGGGGCTATGCAGCGTATGTTATCTTACAAGCAATGAGGTAGCAGTGGAGTCTATAGGCTGTGCAGCAAAGTTATTTGCAGGCAATGGGGTAGCAATGAGGAATTACCCTCTATGGGGGTAATTTTATAAGGAGAAGCTTATTTTTAGGCACATAAATGCACATAAATGTTAGTATTTAATTAATTTATTTATTTAGACAGTTTTGTATACCACCTTATCCTTCAATCAAATTGGTCACAACACAATTGGGGGATACATTTAACACGAGGGGACATGAGACACATATGCTAATACTTACAGGGAACATGGGCAATGGAGGGTTAAGTGGCTTGCCCAAGACCACAAGGAGCACCTGTGGGACTATTAGTCATTTATGTGAGCTAGTGGCCATATATGTGTACAAATGATCTCTTATAAATTACCTACCAGCATATAAGTCCACATGTTGTTAGCATGGTGCATACCTTTACTCTGGGCATGGAAATAGTTGGAGTTTGCACAGAGTGTGGGCACTGCAAGCAAATATACATGTTGATCATAGAATACAACAATTTACACATGTACTTGCAAAAAGCAGGCATGTTCATTTAAGTGATTGCCTCATTTAAGGTGCACTCTCTGCCACTGAGGCAAATATTTTAAAGAGACAAGTAGGCGCCTACCCTGTCTTTATGAAGAATCTACATAGGTGGCAGAGATCACGTCTTAAGTGGACATGTACACCAGCCCTAGGGTCGATGTACATGCATAAATGATAGTATTTGAGAATCTACACATGTACTCATGTGCATGCACTCCTATGAAGAAAGGCTAAAAAGGTTGGGGCTCTTTAACCTGGAAAAGAGACGGCTGAGGGGAGATATGATAGAAGTCTATAAATTAATGAACGGAGTGGAACGGGTAAACGTAGATTGACTGTTTACGTTATCAGAATATAGGAAGACTAGGGGACATGCAATGAAGCTACAGGATAAACTATTTAAGACTAATAAAAGAAATATTTTTTCACTCAACGTGTAATCAAACTCTGGAATTTGTTACCGGAGGATGTAGTAAAGGCTGTTAGTGTAGCTGGGTTTAAAAAAGGTTTGGACAAGTTCCTGGAGGAAAGGTCCATAAACCATTATTAAGAAGTGGCCCAGGATATCAGTGTTTGACCCAGTACAAGCATTGTGGAACCTGTGTCTTTTGGGGAAACTGCTAGGTACGTATGACCTAGATTGGTCACTGTTGGAAACAGGATACTGGGCTTGATGGACCTTGGTCTGACCCAGTATGGCATATCTTATGTTCTTATGCCCATTGGCAAAGTACACAGCACCATATGAACGTACGCACTTTTATGCTGGTTGGTATTTTATGAGTCTGTTAACCTGCTTATGTGGCCAGATACGTACTTAAATGACTACAATACTGCCAAAATAGGCACATACTCTATGAGCAAAGAAAACACCCCCTTATAAAACGACCCCTTAGAGCCACAAAAGCCCCAAGGACATAAAGGGAGGCCAGCCGTTTAGTCCAGCAGTATTAGAAGGAGGAGATAAATCACTAAGAAAGATGCAGCAGCTATGTCTGTCTTTTGAATTCTTATGGAGTTCCTTATGGGCTACTAGCAAGGCTGTGGTAGAAGACCCCCTTGGAGCTTATAAAAGCAGATAATTGAGGTGGACCAAATCTCCTTGAAAGTTAAACAATACATCTACTTGGAAAACAGAGAGAACATGGCACCCATCTGCAAAAACTTAAGTCTTCATAAAAACTGCCACATTTTCTTCTGAGTATTCTAAGCCACATCTGGAAACCTACAAATCTTACAATCTAGAAACAATAGATCTTTAAAGGACCCTTTTACTAAAGTGCAGAAAGCACTTAACACAAGAATTTGGCTGTGCTAATGGTTAACACAGCGGCTTGGCATGCACTAATTCTCACATTAAGGGGGTCATTTTATAAACTCCCAAGGTAGTGATTGTATGTTAGCGTATATAGATTTGGGGCCTGTTTTATAAAGTGAAGGAAGCTCATACTGCACTTTATAAAAGAGGGGTGTACTGACGCCTACAGCAAGCATAAGAGTCCACGCCTAGATTTGCAGAAAAAGCACATAGGTTATAATATTCTACAACTTACGCATGTAAATTGAGGCCCCCACCTATGCTTCACCCTGTTCAAAGCTCAATGCAAAGTCCACACAATGGGACTTGCACACCTACAGAATAGCAACCACCCAAAGCATGCGTGTAAGTTCTTTAAAACAGGGACTTGTACGCGTAGATAGCACTCTCACATCCTGCATGCCCCTTATAAAATCAGCCCCTAAGGGCATGGTAGAGAACGGATAGGAAACGAGCATGGACTGTGTCTTACGGTTAATGCACGGTCATTTCCCATACATTAACTGTTACCACAGTAGATTGTGCAGATCATTTAATGCAAGCTCCGTAAGTGATGTTAAGTGCATCGGTATTAGCTCTAATGCATTTAAGGCAGAGTAAATGTTTTTTCACTGCATTAAACATATGGAAAGATGCCACAGTTGCTGCAGAAGCTTTGAACTGACCGCATGTTAATGTTTGCAGCTAATGTACGGTTAGTGCTAGTGAGTATCTGCTACATGCCCTAATGCTACTGGTGTTCCAGGGCGGCACCCATCGCTAACTGGGCAGTGGCGACGTTGAGCTGCTGCCCGGTTAGCGATATGTGGCAAATGTCAGGCGCAGGAAACCCTGGCCTAACGTTTGTCACAGAAACGAATCGGGCAGCAGTTGAATATTGTCACTGTCTTGTTAGCTTTGTGGCAATCCAGGCAGCCCAGATGTTCAGTGCTGGAGCCTGGATAGGACCCTGGCACTGAAGACCTGGGTTGTAAGCTCAGCGCCAACGGCTAGCCGCTGACGCTGACTATCGGGCACCATGTGTAAACTCTACTCTTTACTAAAGTTAAAAAAATTAAAAATTTCATGACTTCTAAGGCACACTTTTGTTGAGAACTGGGAGAGAACTTCATTTAGAGCAGTGATTTGCTTGCATTTAGCTCAAAGCAAGTTACATTCAGAAGTAGCAGGTATGGTCCAGTTGCTAGACAGCTTACAATCTAAGTTTGTACCTGAGGCAATGGAGGGTAAAGTGACTTGCCCAAGGTCACATGGAGCATCAGGAGTTTGAGCCCTTGACTTCCCCGCTTCTCAGTTGCTCTATACTACCCTATATTATATAAATATTGATTATAAAAAAGTGTGAACATAGGAGCACCATATTGATCTTATTTTCCTTATCTGTTATTCTTTTAGGTCGTAGCAAACAGGGACACGCAAGAGACACTGCTATGTATAGCATATGTTTTTGAGGTGTCGGCCAGTGAGCATGGAGCTCAACACCACATTTACCGACTCGTGAAGGACTAGCAGATTTTGCCAGTGTGAGCCCAGTGGGGCCATGTGAGACACCCAAGAGGAAAACTGTGCCTACAAACCCTTCATGCCAAAAACGAATAATATCCTTGAAGACATTTTATCTATTTTCAGGAAAGAGCACACTGTAGCTATTTTGTGACTGCAAGTTGAAATAAGTCAGCGCTGTTATTTCTGTGCAAATACTGTAAGTCAAAAGACAGAAACTAAGAGGAAAGGAAAGGTGGCTTGCAGTATTTCTGTATACCAACCTGATATGGAAAGAAAACGCCAGCACAGTTACAAGTTTTCATGCTGTGAAGGTCGCCGTTGCAGGCTCTTCCCTTCCAGGGGCATTGAGTCTTCATGTGTCCTGTTGTTTGGTTCTCCAAGATTCATTCATTGTTCTTGTTTTTTATTTTAAATCAATTTATTAAACAGAAATATAATACTAAAAATGAAACAGCTCTACATCTTTTAAAAAGATACTACATGGCTGCAGGTAATCAAGGGCTTAATTGAAAACATTAAAAATGTAGATCAAAGGCATTCAGTATAGGCCAAAACCTTATCGATAGTACTAAAGAAAGAGCCAGAATTGGATAAGACGCTTTTGCCGAGATGACAAAATACCAGTAAACAGTCAGGGTCTTAATCAGCAGCAGCAGATAAATGAAACACAGATGAAAGGTTGCATTTGGGTTCCCTGTGGATGCTCCCTGCCTCATCATATTCAGCTGTAAGGTAGGCCTGAAAGTGGCGTTTCTAGTGCTCTTCTAACTGCGGCAGGCACTCTCCCTGGTGGCTGGCTCCCTCCCCCCACAGTCCTGCACTTTGGAGGCAGTTAAGCAAACATACCTGCAAGATGGATTGCTTGCCATGCTGTCTCCAATCTAGGCTGGGAGAGAAGAGCCAGCCTATACTGGAGACAGCGTGGCAAGCCACCCATCTTGAAGGTATGTTTGCCGCACTGCCTTCAAACTGTGGGCCCAGTGGAGGGCACCTCCTCACAGCTAGCACCTGGGGCAGGCTGCACACACCGCCCTACCCTTGGTACACCACTGGGCCTGAATTCGTATTATGATTCAGATGGGCCAGGCAACTACTATTAATCTTTTTGAATGATGACTGGGATTGATTTTCAAGAGTGCTTTGGAAAGTTGGGGAGAAAAGCCTAAAAGATACTTCATAGTAATTCAAAGAAAACCCAGTTAGGCCCAATATTCAACAAAAAGATGAGCACCTAAATTCTGGCATCTGATCTAAGGGGGAGCATATTCAAAGGCATTTATGTGGTTTGCAGATCTGCAAAGCACATAAATGCTACTCCCCAGGACATTCTGGACTAACTGGGTTAGTGCCACTGAAGTATTCCCCCTATGAGGGTCATTCTAAAAGGTTTGGACATCTGCAGACATGTACGTGGATGTCAAAATCACGACACGTCTCTGTAACCATTCTACAAATGCCATTCGCAAATGTCTCCAGTACAGGGATGTTCAAATTGGCAGGGAGCGTGACAAGCACGTGTCTGCGGAGGGGCAATGGACTTACACGTCCCTGTTCGATCCCAGAAGCAGTGGAGCTCTCTACAGGCACATGCATGTTTATTCTTGCTCAAGGTACGAATAGGCATCAGGAAAGTGTTTGTTTTCACCTTAAAACATCCAGAGAGTGCAGAGAAGATGGAGAATTAAGGACCTGATTTTTGAAGGCCTTTACAAGGGTAACTGCCCTAGTTACCTGTGTAAAGGCCGTATCTGGGATTTTTGAAGGGCACGTATATGGGTAGTGCCTTTTTTTTTTTTTTTTGAAACTTTTATTTTCATTTTGCAACAAACAAAAGAAACAACACACCAAAGGAACAATACGATTATACAATAAAGAAAAGTAAACCCACTACCCCCCACCCCCACGCTTCTTCTCTAGCAGATTATGTCAGCATGTGAGCGCTTCAAAACAAACGTGATTGTACAGCAAAACAATCAAAAGAGTATCTGCGATACAGAATAATCATGAGACAAAGATATATATAAATTAGACAGTCAGATGAGAGCATTGAGCAGAGTGTACATAGTCATTGAGCATCTTCCATTTAGACCTATGATAAGGAGTCTGAATGGGGGAAGCAAACATACGAGGTATTTGTTCATATTTACTGTAGAGACAGACATGATTCCACCATTCATTGGGGCTCAACTGGGAGCTATTTTTCCAGTATTTCGTAATTAGGGAAATAGCAATACCTAGCATAAAGTCCAAAAGGAAGTAAGCCGTTTTTGGAAGAGAGGGGATCCCCGCTGCTGAGCGAAGTCCCACTATCCTCCAAGAAAGGGGCTCTTGAAAGTGCAAAATAGACTGGATACGGCCCCAGACCCGACTCCAGTAATACTGTAGTGCGGGACATTCATACATAACATGAGGTAGTGAACCAATGGCCGCATGACATGTCCAACAATTATTGCCCTGAGCAGTGTTCCATTTGGCTAATCTGTCAGGAGTGTAAAAACACCGGTGGGCTAGAAAGAAGAGTGTCTGAGTGAGTGAGGCGGATCGGGAGACCCGTGTCACTCTACTCCAGACAAGGCTCCATTGCTCCGGGGTCAAAGTCACATGCAGTTCTCTCTCCCATGCTTTCTGCGCTATAGGGGTATCCCTAGTTATAGCATTACATAAGGTTTTGTAAAAATTGGATGCTACACCCGGGGAACTACCGATAGATCGGATAGTCTCCAACCAACCTTGTGTAGGGGAGGCCGATGGCGGGAGCACCTTAGCACTCCTAAGGCAATGCTGAAGTTGCACCAACTGAAAGTAGTGTTTCGCTGGGAGACCAAATTCAATTTGCAATTCACTAAAAGTTTTCCAGCGACCTTCATGGAACAATTGGCTAGGAATCCAAATGCCCCTAGTGTACCAGGGGCTCCACGCCATCGGTTTATTTTGTATTCTAAATCGAGTGTTATACCAAAGTGGGAGTTTGTCTAACGGACATAGTCGGGAGTCTAGAGATTGCATGAGATTATTATAGGCACCTAAGGTGTCTAAAAGCATTGGTGGGAAGTGAGAGTCTGATGGAAGGGTCATACCAGGGAGAAACGTAAGAGGAATCGGTTTGCAAAGGTCCTCTTCTATGTCTAGCCACACAGGCCTACTCGGTACTGGATCTTCCAGCCAACGAGCACCTTGTTTGAGAAGAAAAGATTGATGATACTTCAGGAAATCAGGGAATCTGACACCCCCATATTCCTTATCTGCTTGCAGCTTATGTTTCGCTATCCTAGGTGTCTTATTTTGCCACAAGTATCTAGTCAGAAGGCCCTCGATATCTTTATATATACGTCGAGGGAAGAGACAGGGCACCATTTCTAAGACATAATTCACTTTCGGAACAATCATCATTTTTATGGTTTCTAATCGGCCCCACCAGGTAAGCGTTAAAGGAGTCCAGCGGTGAATAAGCGCCCGGACTTTAGAGGTTAAGTCTTTGGCATTGAAGGAGATAGTGTCTTCCAAAGGAGAACAATAGTGAACCCCAAGGTATTTGACCATGCGAGGTTGCCATAAAAAGGGGAAGGGTTGCATATCTGCCTGATGAAGCAAAGGATTTAATGGAAAGGCTACCGACTTGGTCCAATTTATCTTATAACCGGACAGTTGTGAGTATTTACCAATTTGCTCTAAGACAGCCGGTACTGAGTCTATAGAGACAAAGAGCATAAGATCATCAGCATACGCTGAAATTTTGATATCCCGATGGGTGAAGGGGACTCCATGAATCTCCTCCGATTGCCGGATTAGTAAAGCCAAGGGTTCGAGTGCAAGATCGAAGAGGAGTGGAGACAGTGGGCATCCCTGGCGAGTGCCGCGTTGAAGGGGAAAAGGTTGAGACTTTAAAGCATTTGTACATATACTGGCTGTAGGCTGAGCGTACATGGTGCGAAGACAACGGAGAAAACCTTCCCCGAATCCGTACCAGCGGAGGACTGCAAACAGGAAGGGCCACTCTAAGCGATCGAAGGCCTTCTCAGCATCAAGTGAGAGGCCAACAAATGGGCGATCAAGATTAACTGCGGTAGTCAATACATGGCATAGAGTCCGAGCATTGTCAGCGGTCGATCTACCAGGAATGAAACCGCATTGATCTGGGTGTATTAAGGTAGGCATCCTATCCGAGAGCCGGGTAGAGAGAATGGTGGCAAAGATTTTATAGTCCGCATTTAGGAGGGAAATTGGACGATAATTAGCTGTTAGTTGCGGGTCTCTCCCCTCTTTCTCAAAAACTACTACATTTGCCATTGAAAAGGACCCAGAAGGAGAACCCTCTTCGGCCAGAGCAGAAAAATAAATTTTCAAAACTGGAGCTAAATCAGCGTGAAAGGTTTTGTAGAATTCAGCGGGGAGACCGTCTGGGCCTGCGGCTCGACCTGAGGCACATTTCTTAATAGCAGAATGAATTTCTGAGACAGTAAATGGTGTGTCTAAGGCCACTCTATCTTCGTTAGATAGGGTCGGTCTTTGTACTCCTGAAAGTAAGCGTTCAAATACATCTGGCTCAAAATCACATTCAGATTGATAAAGCCGAGTATAAAAGTCACGAAAGAGTTCTAAAATTTCGGTATCTTTAGTGACAAAGCCCCCCCTGACGGATTGCGGAGGGCGGTAACACGCTTGGCTTCTTTTCGACCTTTTAGGGCATTTGCTAGTAATTTGCCAGCTCGATTATTTTCCCGATAATAAAGCCCTTGTTGTGATTCAATATTTTTAACAGCAGCAGTGTGCAAAAGCTGATTGTATTGAAAACGCAAGCGTTGTAAACGGAGTAAAATACATGGGTCAGTACGGGACGTGAGGAGACGCTCCCCAGCTTGTATCTGCTGCTCTAGAGTCAGTAAAAGCTGCTTTTTTTGTTTCCCCTGCCGAATTTGATAGCTAGTTATAGTAGCACGGATAGATGCTTTAAAACCCTCCCACCAAGCCCAACCCGCTGTATCATGGGGTGAGTTAAAATGAAAATAATCTTGGATAGCGGCCTTTATATCGATCTGAAAATCTTTTTGACCCAGTAGGGATCTATCAAAAAACCAAGCTCGGGGAGAATCGTCCCGCGCAGTGACACGTAATGATAAAGATATGGCAGCATGATCTGAGATATGGAGAGGATGAGTCCTAGTCGTGTCTACTTGAGAAATCAGTGCTTTGGAAATGAGAAAGAAATCTATTCTAGATTGGGAGTGATGGGGGGCAGAAAAGAAAGTGAACTCTAAGTCGGAGGGGTGAAGCAGCCTCCATATATCTACCAGCGCAAGATCTTGCATCAGAGCTGTAAGGGTAGCAAGACTCTTGGGTGGACTACTCGTTCTTGGCGGCTGTCTATCTATCAGAGGGTCTAACACTTGATTAAAGTCACCACCAAGTATTAATGGAGTATTGGCAGAGGCCTGTGCCAACTGCGCAATACTTGCATAGTAAGCAGGGTTGTCCACATTCGGGGCATAAATGCAAATACATGTGAATTCACTATCTCCGACCTTAAGGTGTACTCGGGCCCATCTACCCTCCTTGTCAGCGCTAGAATCAATTACAGTAGCTTGCAAAGATTTCTTAACCAGGATGGCAACCCCGCACCGTTTAGAAACGGCAGGAGAATAGGCAGCCACCATGTAAGGCTTAACATTAAGTTTCAGTGTTTCAGCAGAGTTTAAGTGCGTCTCCTGAAGAAACGCTAAATCAGCATGCTCATGGCTAAGATAGCTAAGGATTTTCTTTCTTTTGATTGGACTATTAATGCCCTTTACGTTGAGTGATAAAATTTTACATAAAGCCATTCAGACAAGTTAAAAATTCTGAGCATGATAGCGCACCTAATTTCACAATGTCCCTCATATTGACTGTATCAGGCTGTACATATGGCATAAAAGAAACTAAGCTTAGATAACATAATGAAGCGCCCCACATTAAAAAAGAAAAACCGCAGCGCGGTAGAGAAGAAGCAAAACCCCAAAAATTACTGGCGACCATGTGTCTGCGGGGAGAAGCCCCAGAGAAGGCCAAAATTGAAAAACACATAACCTGTAGGATTGTGCGTGCTCCGAATCCGACCGAGGCACACATCGTGGAGGGAGAGGAGACCACAGAGCAAGAGTCATAGAAAGAAAGAAAGAAAGTCCAGGAAATCTCTGTGCTTGACTATGACCGCCACATCGGGCCCTTCAAAATGGCGGATAGAGCCGGCGAATAAAAGTCCACGTCGTTGGATTAGCGCATCTGCTCGGCCTCTTTGGAGTCTAAAAATGTTGATAGTAGATCAGGATCTTCGAATGTCCTGGTTTGGTTGTGGAGAGTCACTCGGAGTTTCGCGGGATACAACAGGCCAAAGCGAGCCTGTAGCTGTTGAAGTCGAGGGCGAAAAGCAAGGAGTTTCTTCCGTCGGTCAACGGTAGGCTTTGCCAAGTCAGGGAAGAAGGAGACTTTGCGACCTTCAAATTCCAAATGATGGTTCGCCCGGGCAGCATTTAAAATTTGTTCCACTTGTTGATATCGTAGCAAGCGAAAGATAATAGGCCGGGGGGTCGTTCGGTTGAGCACCATGTGGGTAGGAGCACGGTGTGCACGATCGATTTCCAATTCTTTATGAAAGGTGATCTTCAGCAAGGAGGGAAGAATTTTGAGCAGGAATTCTCTCATATCTCCCGCTTCCGCCCCCTCCGGTATTCCAATGAGCCTCACATTGTTGCGACGGGCTCGATTATTGCTATCTTCTAACTCCTTTTGCAGATTCTGTATCTGGCGCTCGGCCTTGTCCAGTGCGCCCAAGCGCACCGCGTGCGAATCGAGGACCCCCGCCATATTGTCCTGCCGTAATGAGAGTCTTTCAAGTCGGTCCTGGAGCACTCCAAAGTCTTCTCGCAGGGCTCTAAGCGCTTCTCCATTGGACTGCACTAGTTCCTTCACGCCGCGTAGTTCCTCCAAAATCTCCAGGTGCATTTCGGGGTTTTCACGAAATGGAACCATCTTCTGTGGGGAGGACACCTCTGTTTTGGAGCGTTTTCCGTGAGAAGAAGAAGGAGACCCGAAGTCCAAGCGCGCTGGTTTATGGGCCGCCATCCCCCCCGAGGTATCCCGGTCAACCCGGAGCGAAATAGTAAGTTTGTATAGGTATTAAGTCAGGATTCTAAGTAGGCCTCTCGGGAGCTTCAGCGCGAAGCGTCTTACCCGCTGGACATCAGGCTCCGCCCCCCCCATGGGTAGTGCCTTTTGAAAATCCCAGATATGTTCCTAACGCGCCCCGATGTTATCCGCATAGCATTGGGGCGTGTTAGGTGTGTTCCGGGGCGGAGCAGAGGAGGGCCATGGCGCTACCCATGTAGCACCGATTTTCGATGCTACACAGTTAGCGCCCTGCACCTTAAAGTTAGGTGTGTGAAAACCTCACCTATTTTTAAGGTGCAGGGGCTAACTGTGTAGCATCGAAAATCGAGGCTACACGGGTAGCCCCTGCGGCTTCCTGGCTGTGCGGCTTGACCTGGATTTTCAATGCCAGGGCTGCATAAGACCCCAACATTGAAAATTTGGGTTAGGTGGGAGGTGGGCAGGCTATGCGCCGACATGGCACATAGCACCACCCAACTGAAATTCGGGCCCTAAGTGACTAGCTTTAGATTATAAAGTTCCACATTTGGATTTGAACCCTGGCCACCCAGCACTTAAGCCACTGCTCTAACAATTATGCTATTAGACCTCTTGGTTTTGAAATGCTCTCCTGGGGACATCTATATAGACATTTGATACACATGCATATTGGGTACGTCCACGTTTCTGAAATTTTGCCTGAAATTGAACGTGCCAGAGCTATCCCAAAAGGTGATTTTTGCTGAATTTGCTGCTTAACTGTGAGTTCTATCTGTTTGTCTCCACATATTTCTCTATCTATTTGTCCTTATTGGTGGGTTCCCTTACCTACTCCATTGTGTGTGCCCACAGTCCAGGAACAGCCTACTGGCCAGAGACACTTAGGTTCCCGCCCACCCTACCCCTCACCCCACCCACCCCAGGGGCTACATTGCCTATGTAGTGGTCACATACATGCCATCTATTGTTCCTAACTTGGGTTAAAGCCCACATCTTCTTCATCTTTTCTTCTTCTTCTGGGACTGCTTAATCAACATGACGTGTATTCAGTGCAATAACTGCGGTACTTTCATTCAAAGATGAATCATTTGGCGCCTAAGAGTTTGTCCTATATGTCTAAAGTCAGTTGCCATGCATGAAGAACTGACTCTACTAAGGAAAGACCTAGCTGTCATGCATAAAGAAGTGTCTCTACTGAGGGAGGAACTGGCTGCAATGAAGCGCACCTCTTCCAGGATACAAACTGAAACAAAGTCCACCACCGCTCCCGCAAAGAATCAAACACCCCAGGAACAAATGGATCACAGTGGGTTCTGGTAGATTGCGACCTGTAATGCAGAGACATCCCATACATCAAGAGATATCCCTGCACAATGCCTTCTCTGCCTTGGCTAATGAGGATGCCCAATTCAAAGAAACTGAAGGGCCCTTAAATGAGTCAGACAATGCCCAATCTCCTGCTAAAGCGCCAAATATGAAAAAAACCTCACCAAACAGAAAACTACTACTACTTGGAGATTCCATCATCAGAGGCATCAATTTGGGAACACAGTTCAAAGGAGAGAAGATAGTCATGTGCCTACCAAGCTCTTCAGCCAGCAGGAATACAAACCAAGTTGTTGAAATACTTAGCGCAAAAAAGTGAACACTCCAAACTTGATGTTATTATCCACTTGGGCACAAATTACCTGGCTAGAAACAGTGCCTCTACAGCCCAAAGGACTTCCAATCTCTGGGAGAGAAACTCAAGCCCATTGTTAACACTGTTGCATTCTCAGAAGTTCTACCTGTTCTTGGTAAGGGGACAAAAAGGCTGCATCACATTAACAGCTTTAATACATGGCTCCAGACCTGGTGCAAACAAGAAGGATTCAGATTTATTGGCAACTGGGGCAACAGATGGACCAACAAGAGACTATACTGTGCTGATGGACTACATCTCTCTGTCGCAGGGAAAAGAATCCTAAGTGAAAAATTCAGGCAGTATGTGGATATGCATTTAAATTAGGAAAAGGGGGTGACGGATGTGGAAGGTCAACATCTGTATGCCACCCCCTGAAAAAGCAGAATAATATCAGTAACAGCCACACTTTTAAACCACACATCAAAAACAAGTGTGAAGAAGTGGGCAGAACAAAATCAATGCACAATACACACAAGCCAGGTAAATGCTGGAAAGCAATGAGCACTGTGATACCGCAAGCCCTCTGATGCAAGAAAGGAAACTTTTAAATCTTGAAAAAAACAGGATTTGCCTGCAATTACGAGAAGGGACACATAGAGGGAGCAGGAGAACAAACCTGAAAGTGGAAGAACCACACCTCTATGGGCAGGACTCAGAAGCAGCTGCTCTGGATTTAAGTAGGAACAGAGCACTGCAAGAGGAAGAGCCAAGAGGGGAAGAGCCAAGAGCGAGAGAGCCAAGAGAGGCAAAGGTGCCAGGAAGGCAACAGGGAAACCCCGAAGGGAAGAACCCAGAGGAGAAGCACAGGAGGAGGCAAGGAGCTTGGCAGAGACCTTCATGTGGAGAACAGGAGGCAGTGCCAAGGGAAGCTCCAGAGGCCAGACTCAGAGACCGAGGTGAGGTCACTGACAAACCCAGCAGAGCTAAAGGAAAGGAAGCTACTGGGAGAGCAGGCCTAGAGAAAGGCCATACACAACTTCAAGGGGCAGTATCACGGACTGCAGCCAAGGAAGGAAGTGCTTATCCCTCCGGTTGGAGAAGAAACCTTCAAGAGAAAAAAGGTATTTTTAAAAGCTTTTACAAAAGTAACTTGAAAGATAAAGGAAAAGTTCATAGCCTTGAGAGAAAGGATATACCTGGAGCACAAAACTCTCAGACTAGGCCTCAAGCCTTTTTCAAGAAGCCTAGAGAGGAACAAAGGGCTAGTTTTTATCTGGACAATAAGGACTGTTTTAAACCAGATATAACTGATAAGTTTTACAGGAAAAAGTTTAATGTTGCCAGAGAATGGAAGGAGCAAACTTTTAGTCCTGAAACAACAGCAAGCCCAGGGAGATATACTAGACCTAAAAGCCGACGCCCCAAACTCCCAAGCCAGCACTGGGATACAGTATGGCATGCTTTTAGGAAACCAGGTTTTAATATCCAAGAGATCTCAGAGACCTCAGTTTCAGATCCCATAGACATGGAATGGCTGCCAGGGGAATCTGAGAGCACTGAAGATATAGAATCAATGGAATGTGACTTTTGCACAAGAAGATATCTTTGAGCAAAAGGCAAACAAATCTAATGTGTGCAAATTGTACTGGAAAGTTTATGCTTTAAGTTGGTGAAGGAACCATGTTATTTTGAGTGTTTTGCTGACTCACGTTTTGATGCAACTGAATTTATGTTCTGTTACTCATTACCTCATATTTTGAATTTCTTCATGCGAAAAGGGGAAATAAAAGCCTTTTTGAACCCTACACTTGGCAAGAGTTACTTTTTTAGGTTGTTGACCCTGAGGCTGACAATGTGACCTGCTATCCCATTGACCCTCACAACAGATCAACCCTGAACCTTTTAATTCTTATGCGCTCCCCAGCCCCTGTGGAACCACTACGCCGCCACTAGAGGGGGCTGAGGGGGACAGCACAAATGCTCGAAGCTTAGCCAACAAAATTCAGGATCTGGAAGCCCTAATGGTGGAAATGGATTTGGACATTGTGGCCATTACAGAAACATGGTTTAATGAATTGCATGATTGGGATATAGCCATAGCTGGCTATAATCTATTCAGAAGAGACAGAGAAAATGGAAAAGGAGGAGGAGTAGCCTTGTATGTCAAAAGCAATATTAAAGCTACTGAAATGCAGGGGACATGGGGAAAAGAAGCAGCGCTCTGGATTGCGTTGGAAAGAGGAGATGGCACTGTCATCCATACTGCTGTAGTCTACAGACCTCTGAAGCAAATTGAAGAGAGAGATAATGAATTGATTATAGATATTGCCAAGATAGCAACAAAGGGGGAAGCAATCATTTTGGGTGACTTTAATCTACCTGATGTGGATTGGATTCCTCCTTCTGCACATCTGGAAAGAAGCAAAAAAATTGTGGATGCTCTCCCAGATGCATTACTTAGACAAATGGTGATGGAGCCAACCAGGGAAAGCTCAACGCTGGATGTAGTGCTCACCAACAGTGATAGCGAGTCAAATGTCTGCGTGAGTACCCCTGTGAGCAACAGCGACCATCACACGGTGTGGTTTGAGATAAAAGCCATGGTACAGGCCAATCATAGCAAGCTCAAAGTCCTAAACTTCAAAAACACTGACTTCAATAAAATGGCTGAGTACTTAAAGGAGGAGATGACGGGGGGGGGGGGGGGGGAAGGATATAAGAGAAGTGGAATTGCAATGGGCTAAACTAAAGGTGGCAATAAAAGGGGCAACAGATAAATATGTAAGAAAAGTCAATAAAAACAAGAGGAGAAAGAAACCTATTTGGTTTTCCAAAGAGGTGGCTGCTCAAATAAAGGCAAAAAACAAAGCTTTCGCAAAATTCAAAAGCTTGCAAACAGAAGAACACAGAAATGAATACAGGATCAAGCTCAAAGAGTCTAAAAGAGAAATAAGGATAGCAAAATCAAAGGCAGAGGAAAAGATGGCTAAAGATGATAAGGGTGGCGACAAAACTTCCTTCAGGTATATTCGGGAAAGGAAGAAGATCAGAGTTGGAATTGCAGGACTCAGAAGTGCTGGGAAAATACTCGTGGAAAGTGACACTGAAAAAGCGAAATTGCTAAACAAATACTTCTGCTCTTTTACTAAAGAAGATCCTGGAGATGGACCAGCTGTGACTCCCAAATATAAAAATGGGAATGAAGTAGATACCACACCATTCACAGAAGATGAGGTGTTAGAACAACTTGCTAAATTGAAAGTGGACAAAGCCATGGGACCAGATGGGATACATCCCAGGATACTGAAAGAGCTCAAAGAGGTTCTTGCAGGGCCGTTAAAGGATCTCTTCAACAGATCCTTGGAAACAGGAGAGGTTCCTCAAGACTGGAGAATGGCTGATGTTGTACCTCTACACAAGTGGTGACAGGGAAGAAGTGTCAAACTACAGGCCTGTGAGCCTTACCTCGGTGACAGGAAAATGGAGGCGCTCCTGAAAGAGTGAATAGTGAACTTTCTCAAAACCAACAGGTTGCAAGATCCGAGGCAACATGGTTTTACTGAAGGACGGTCTTGCCAAACAAATCTGATTGCGTTCTTTGACTGGGTGACCAAGGAACTAGATCAGGGGCATGCAATGGATGTCATCTACCTGGCTTTCAGAAAAGCCTTTGATACTGTTCCTCATAGGAGGCTTGTCAATAAACTCAGTAGCTTGGGTATGGGTCCCAAGATGGTAAACTGGATCAGAAATTGGTTGACTGACAGACGACAGAAGGTGATGGTACATGGAGCTCACTCGGATGAGAGGAAGGTGATTAGCGGGGTGCCCCAGGGTTCGGTCCTGGGCCCGGCACTGTTCAATGTATTTGTGAGTGATATTGCTGAAGGACTGAATGGAAAAGTCTGTCTTTTTACAGATGACACAAACATTTGCAACAGAGTGGACTCCCCCGAGGGAGTGGTTAACATGAGGAAACATCTACAAAAGCTGGAAGATTGGTCTAATGCTTGGCGACTACGATTTAATGCGAAAAAGTGCAATGGCATGCACTTGGGTAGCAGACATCCAAGGGAAATGTACACAATAGAGGGCGAGAGGTTGGTATGCACGGTTCAGGAAAAAGACCTTGGTGTGATTATCTCTGATGATCTCAAGGGGGCAAAACAGTGCGACAAGGCAGTGGCAAAAGCCAGGAGAATGTTGGGCTGCATACAAAGAGGGATTACCAGCAGAAAGGAAGAGGTACTTATGCCACTGTGCAAGTCACTGGTGAGGCCTCACTTGGAATACTGTGTTCAGTTTTGGAGACCATATCTTGCAAAAGATGTAAAAAGACTGGAAACTGTTCAGAGGAACGCGACCAAAATGATTTGAAGCCTGCGTCAGAAGCCTTATGAGAAGAGACTTGAAGACCTAAATATGTACACTTTGGAGGAGAGAAGGGACAGGGGAGATATGATTCAGACCTTTAAATACTTAAAGAGAAATGATGAACAAACAAACCTCTTCCAAAGACGGGGAAGCTGTAAAACTAGAGGGCATAACATGAAGCTGCAAGGTGGTAAATTGAAAGGCAATGTCAGGAAATATTTCTTCACTGAAAGGGTGGTGGATGCTTGGAATGCCTTCTCGATGGAAGTGGTGGGGGGCAAACACGGTGATGGAATTCAAAACGGCATGGGACAAACACAGTGGATCCCTTTACAGCAACAGGATAAAAACAAAATAAATGGTACCTTCTAAATTCTGAACGATCTAACGTCTCAAATAGTGGTGTCCTACATGGAGTGGTGGGTTCACCCCTAAACAAAGACATGGGGAGGGGTGGCCTGCACAGAGCAACAGGTGCACCTACTCTCGCCATCTTGCTGGGCAGACTAGATGGACCATGCTGGTCTTTATCTGCCGTCATTTACTATGTTACTATATTACTATGTACCTGCCTTTCTTTTCAGACGTTCTGGCTTTGACATTGCAGATTGCACTTGGACATCCCATTTGAAATGTGCCTCCATACACACACCCATCCTTCAATGCACATACAAAGATTTAGATCCTTGGACAAAGAGTCTTTCTTAATGGCGATTCAACCACTTATACAAATGAACACAGAGCAAAGTGACCCAAGCAACCTAGACAGCACAATCAGTCAGTGAAACAATTTCATCTCTTCTTACACAACTAAACCTAACAACCACCACAATAAAAAGAATCCCCACCTGGCAAGATTCTACTGTGCACCATGGTTCACCCCAGAGCTCAAACTGATGAGAACAAGATCAGACGTCTGGAATGCAGATGGAGATGCCACAAAAACCCAGACACCCAAGAAATATACCTCGAGACCCTGAAGCAATACTGTGCCCTCACACTAATGAAGAAGAAAGAAACCACAGAAATCTACTTAACTCCTCTCTCAACAAGCCCAGAGAGCTTTTTAACATTGCTCAACAGCTCATCAAATCCCCTACTAGCACAGGATCAACCTCATCTATCTCACCCACTCTTTGCCCAGCACCTACAAACCAAGCAAGCAAGTGCAGCTACAACTATCGATCCACCCAGCCAAATAAACACTTCTACTGATGTCCCCAACTCACCTAGCCAAATAAATATGTCTACTTATGTCCCCAACTCAGATTACATCCAAGCAGCTTGAGAACATCATGATTAACCTAAGCAGTACAATATCCCCACTGGACCCATGCCTGTTCCCATGGATTAGAGTCGCCCGTCAAGAACTGTTACTGCTAATCCAATGGATTGTTCAAACATCCCTCGAGCTTGGCTCCATGCCAAGCACTCTGAAACAAGCATCGATTAGACCATTGCTGAAATCACCCACACTCGACCCATCCTCTCCTTCCTCATACAGACCCATCTCAAGTATCCCATCTCTCACCAAGATAGTCATTGAATCTCACGCCTCCCTGGATGAGCAACAGCATGGCTTTAAACCTTAGCACGGCACTGAAACTCTAACATCACTACTTGACAATCTAATTAGAGGCACTGAAAAAAACACCAAAGGCCTCATCCTGGTCTTTCTGGACATATCCGCAGCCTTTGATTCTGTCATACACACAGGGGCGGCCCAAGGGGGGTGCGGGGCCATGTGCGGAGACTCGGTGCGGGGCCTCATTTGCATAAGGTGCCTCATTTGCATAAATATTTGCATAATGTTACCATACACTAACTTTTAGTAAACATGCCTCTTAATGAGTATATGGATAAAGAAAGACTAAAAGGTTACTACATTACTATAATCCAGTACCAACCGCCAGGCACATTAGGAACTACTACAAATACTGCCCATTTAGAACCCATAGCAAACCCGCCGTATCCTAACAGCACTACCAGGACTCACAAAGCACCATACCCTAACTATCAAAAGGCAACACTGCAAATATTAAACCAATACATTTCAGAGAACAACAATACATGACCTACTGGGGAAAGAACAAGTGGCAATGTCAAATAGGAATTATATAAACAGAATACCTCAGCTCAGTTACACATGCAGAACATAGACCATCACCAAACAAGGAATCACAATTTAGAAACAGGAAGACAATAATTAAACTGGGAACCCCAAAAGCCAAACTTGGAATATACAACAACACTGTAGAAATAAAACTATAAATTAATTTCCTCTTGTACTAAACAAAGCGCAAAAATTAATGATGCACATTTCCCAGAGCTGACATATTCCAGTTAATAAATTCAAAATAAAGAGAGATTTTTCTACCTTTTGTGCATTTTTTTTCAGTTGCAATTGTTCCAGCCACTTTCTTCTGGTTTCTTCGTGTCTTCTGCTAACTCTCCATCTGCTGTCCATTTGTTCTTTCTTCTCTCTTCTTGTTTTTTTTTCCATTCTCTCTCTACATCTGCTTTAACATACTAATCTTTCTCCTTTTGCTCTTTCCTCATTCCTATTTCATCCACTCAAATTTTACCCCTCCATCCTCAATCCCCACTTACTCTCCCAATATCCGGCCAATTGTAGATTTGTCTTCCCTCCCACGCAAAATATTTTTCCCTCTCCATTTCACTCTCCCAGCTCCATCCCATTCTAATCCTCCGCCAACATCAGCTCCTTTCTAGTTCCAGCCCCACCCAGCATCTGCTCCCTTCTTGTCCCTGCATCAGCCCATTTCCAGTCCTAGTCCCCCATCAGCCCATTTCCAATCCTATCCTAGCCCCACCATCAGCCCATTTCCAGTCCTAGCTCCCCCATCCATTTCCAGTCCTATCAGTTCCTCCATCAGCTCATTTCCAATCCCAGCCCCCCATCAGCTCATGTCTATTCCTTTCCTAGCCCCACCATCAGCCCATGTCAAATCCTAGCTCCCCTCCACTCAGCCCATTTCCAATCCAAGCCCCCCATGAGCCTACTTCCAGTTCTAGCCCCTCCATGAGTCCATTTCAATTCAAGCCCCCACCACAGCCCAGTTCCAACCTTAGCACCCCCAACAGCCCATTTCCAGTACTATCCTGGCGCCTCCATCAGCCCATTTCCTGTCATAGCCCCCCCCCCCCACTCAGCCCATTTCCAGTCCTAGCTCCCTCTCCTCACAGCCCATTTCCATTCCAAGCCCCCCTCCCCATCAGCTATTTGCAGTTCAAGCCCCCTTTCCACTCAGCCCATTTCCATTCCAAGCCCCTGTCCCCATCAGCTATTTGCCGTTGAAGCCCCCCTTCCACTCAGCCCATTTCCAGTCCTAGCAGCCCCCATCCCATTACCAGTCCTAGCTCCCCCATCAGCCCACTTCCAGTCCGAACCCCCTATAGCCCATTACCAGTCCTAACCCCCCCCATCAGCCCACTTCCAGTCTGAACCCCCTATAGCCCATTACCAGTCCTAACCCCCCCATCAGCCCACTTCTAGTCCTTACCCTCCCATCAGCCCATTTTCAGTCTTACCCCCCCATCAACCCATTACCAGTCCTAACCCCCCATCAGCCCACTTGTAGTCTTAGCCCCCCCATAGCCCATTACCTGTTGTAACCCCCATCAGCCCATTACCTGTCCTAAACCCCCCATAGCCCATTTCCAGTCCTAATCCCCCCCATCAGCACACTTGTTGTCTTAGCTCCCCTTAGCCCATTACTTGTTGTAACCCCCCCATATCCCATTACCAGTCCTTATGCCCCCCACAGCCCATTACCAGTCCTAACACCCCCCATCAGCCCACTTGTAGTTGTAGCCCCCCCATAGCCCATTACCTGTCATAACTTCCCCCATCAGCCCATTTCCAGTCTTAGCCCCTCCATAGTCTATTACCTGTCCTAACCCCCCATAGCCCATTCCCAGTCTTAACCCCCCCCCCATCAGCCCACTTCCAGTCCGAACCCCCTATAGCCCATTACCAGTCCTAACCCCCCCTCCCCCCCCATCAGCCCATTTACAGTCCTTACCCCCCATATCAGCCCAGCTAAGTTTAAAAAAAAAAACCCAGAAACCGGCTGCTGCTGCCGCCGTGGCAGCGCGGGCTTTTCAGAGCCGCGCGAAGGGAGAGTTTCCCTTTCTCGCGGCTCTGTTAATCCCGCCGCGGGGCTGATGGGATTTCCCATCAGCCCCGTGGCGTGATTAACAGAGCTGCGAGAGGAGAAGCTCTCTCTCTTCGCGCAGCTCTGACAGCCGACGCTGAGGCCGCATAGAAGACTGCAGGACAGGGGGCCCCGCGGGATTCTCGATTCTGCCGCTGCCACGGCGGCAGCGGCAGCAGCAGCCGGTTTCTGGGTTTTGTTTTTTAAACTTAGCTGGGCTGATGGGGGGGGGGTGGTAAGGACTGTAAATGGGCTGATTCTCGATTCTGCTGCTGCCACGGCGGCAGCGGCAGCCGCAGCCGGTTTCTGATTTTTTTAAACTTTGCTGGGATGCAAGATGTTTTTTGCGCGGGGCCCCCTGGAACGCGGGGCCCTGTGCAAAAAACATTCTTGCTCAATGGCCCTGCATACACACTAAGATCATTGCATGACTTCATGAACTTGGGCTTAGAAGCAAAACTCTGTTATGATTCCAATCATACCTCTTGGATCAGTCCCAAAAGGTTCGTGTAGACTCACAAACCTCAAAACCCTTCAAGCTTCTTCGAGGACTACTCCAGGGCTCTGCACTATCCTCTTTGCTCTTTAACATCTTTATTCAAACCCTCTGCAAGATCATCAAAAAAGCCACAAAGTCCTTTACTATTTTTACGCAGATGACATCCTCATCTTATTTCCCCTTCACCACCAGCAACTCTGATTACCATCCAATTAGCAGATGCCTGGGAGCAATCACACAATGGCTCACCATCCATAACCTGTTTATCAATCCTAATAAAAACGAAAGTCCTACATGTTACCAGACACTCTACCTTCTCTCCACCAGACACCTTAACCCTTGCAAACCTAACACTGCACATAAAACAGCAGGTGAAATACTTAGGTGTAATTCTTGATCAGAACCTGAACTTCAACACCAAAATCTTGCAAATCACCGGAACAGTATATCACCATATCAAGACCCTGAGGAACCTCAAATCACTACTAGAACATAACGACTTCAGAAACATCTGCCAGGCTCTCATTACTCCCATTTCCGATTACACCAACATTATCTATCAAGGACTCCCTAAATCCTTGCTACATCCACTACAGCTGGCACAGAATGTAGCAGCAAGGCTCATCAGGGGTACCTCCAGACACGACCACATAACACCCATCTTAAAGCAGCATCACTGGCGGGTGAAATACAAGGCAGTTTTAACAACTTGTAAGGCATTGCTACAAATTTCAGCCCATTCTCTGCAATCAATACTTAGCAAACCCCATGGCCAGAGAACCCGCAGAAGCGCTAACAATACTCTACTCTTAATACCCCCATCAATCACCCATACCAACAACTCTACCTCTAACAGAGCATTCTATTACTATGCTCCCATCATCTGGAATGCTCTTCCTCCTGGTCTCCGCTCCGGAGACTTCCACCAAAGACTAAAAATACTTCTGTTTGTAGAACACTTCGGCTCAGACACATAGCCACCTTCACATCCTATGGACCCACATACTCACTTAGAAGTTATTACCTACCATGTTAATTAGTTCTGTGTTCACCATGTTCAGAGTTATCAGTTTTAGTTCTTAGCCTGTTCACTATGTTCAGAGTTATCATTTTAGTTTTTAGCCTGTTCAATATCTGTTCCATGTAAAGTTAACGTTCATTGTTCCATGTAAACCACTGTGACTTGTAGATACAGTGGTATAAAAGTGTCGTTAAATAAATAAATAAATCTAAACTCCCCGTCATTATCCAGTTAGTGATGGGGGTGTTGCGGGGTGGAACTGTGAGCTAGCCGATTCGTAGTGATAGCTGCTAACCAGTTAGTTAAACCGCCTAAAGTTAGGACAGGTGAAAGGCTGTTAAATGGTTTTGCAATCCCAGCTAAATATCACCGCTAACTGGCTTGCAAAAGAACAATCCGTCAAAGCTGGATATTCAGTGCTGATTGCAAATATCTGTGTTTTATTTTAAAGCAGCAACGGCTGCCTGGTGTTTCTGGTTTTGACCTCCGCTGGGGTTCTTACCCCTAAATTTAGAGCTACAATTCGTTTGCCTAGATTTAAGAGCCTAATTTAGGTGCCTGGTACTGAAACTCAGTGCTAAGCTCCTAACTTTTTTCCCTGCCCTAGCTCCACTCCTGTTGTCACCAATCTTTTTCGGCTCCCAAATTTAAGGAGTTAAGTGAAATTTTGAGCATAATGTAGGAATGAAACAGCCAAAGAGGTCAATTTAGGAGCCTAATTCTCAAAGTTAGCAGGCTAACCCCCATTTGAAAATTGATCATTTTGTTCCTAGTACTTCATTTCCATCCACTTTTTAGGCGTGTTTCACTAAGGTGTAGCGCCTGTTGTTGAGAGTTCAAGCAGCAAGCAAACATGTGCGTCCTGGCCCAACACAGAAGTCCATGGTTTACCTTATCACCATCACGATCAGCTCTTTGCATGGTGGAACTGCGCAGTGCAGGAAGTTCTGGCTGAAGTTTGAAGTCTTGTGAGACTTGAACCAGGAGATCAGCCTGAACTCCCTGCACCGGGGCTCCACCACATTTTTCAGTTTTATGGTGTAGGTAAAAAGTGTTGCAGTTAACTTTCAGCACCCATGATACTGATGCCATTTGGCATATAGAGGGTAATTGTATAAGGAGGTGCCTAGTTGGAGGTGCCAATACAGCATGTAATTGTCAATATCATAGTCGTTTACATATGTAAGTGGCCACTTTTGCGCACCAGTGACTGCTTCTAAAATACAGACTAGCAGGAAAGTGCACACACTGTGTTCACTTACTTTTATTGTGGGTATGCACATGGGCAAAGTTTGGCTGTGCATTGATTATAAAATACTATAATTTACACATGTATACTTGCTGTAGGGCTAATATACTGTACGTCATCGAGCCTTACCTTAGCACGCCTTCTTTGCCAGTTTCACTAGTTTTTTGTAAAGTCAAGTACGCCATACTTGACTTTATAAAATAGATGTCAAATACATGTATGAAAACACATTACCCAGGTGCGACATCATAAAAATATCCTCGTTTTGCATTAACACTGATCTAGCCACATTCAAAAATATGTTCAAAGCAGATGTCTGGGGAAGACTCGGCGCATATGCATAAATTTTATAAAATACGGGGCCAATAGTCAGCAGTGGCAGCTGAGCTTCTTCATGTGCCGTCGCTGCTTTATTTAAGCCCAGATATTCAGCACTGGAACGTAATCTGGCATCCAGCGCTGAATATCCGGGTTTGCCGCTCAGTGTTTCACCAGCCATTTAGCGGCAATATTCAGCCACTAACCAGATAGCAAAAACCGATTAAAGTTAGGAGAGCTATTTAGATGACCTAAGTTTAACCAGTTTGGCTATTCCTGTTAGTGGCTGAATATTGTCACTAACCAGAGAGCAACCAGCACCGCCTGTGTTCTGTTCACAGTCAGCCCTGGTTTTAGCCAGGCGGCTTTTATGCGATCTGTGGAAATAGTGCCACTGAATATTGGGCTCAGTGTGTTTTAGCTGGTTAGCAGGTCTGCTAATGGCTAAAATACATTGAATACAAGTATCAGCTCCAGTGTTATAAGCACCAATCCTGCTACTGCTTACAATTTATCTTCCACCCCTGTCCATATATCTTATAAAAGATTGTGTTATGTTTTCTGAGTGACTGACTTTATGCGTATAAACCCTTAGACCAGTGGATCTCAACCCAGTCTTCAGGACACAACTAGCCAGTCAGGTTTTCAGGATGGCCACAGTGAATATACATAGAGAGATTTTCTTGCATTGCCCCCATTGTATGCAAATCTCTCTCATGCATATTCATTGTCCTGAAAATCTGACTTTCTCCAGGAACAAGCAAGAAGTCAGTCCTCACAAATGGGGACATCGGCCCCAACGGAGTCTGCGTGAAAGTACCTCCCCAGCTTTCAAAAGAGAGCCTTTGGGAGATGCACCACGCATGCGTAGTCCCCATCCCACCCAAGGGCGCGACCCTCTCTTACCAAGTTACTGCTATCCAATCTGTCTTCTGAATGTTGATATAAAGTTCCTTGCAAAGATCATAGTGGAGCGTCTTTCCCTGTTTAAGCCCCAACCTGTCCATGAATTGCAGATTGGCTTTGTGTAGGGGCGGTATATTATTAAAAATGTGGCAGATTTTTGCCTCTTTGCTTTATGGAATAAAGAGTCGCCTTCCATCCCTCCTGGTCAGCTTTGATACAGAGAAGACCTCTGATCACACTAACTGGGAATACATGTATTTGGTCTTAGAGGCTGTGGTGATCTCAGGTTTCTTTTCGGATGTGGTGCGTCTTTTGCACTCAGATCCGTGGGGGAGAGTGTTAGTCAATGTGTCTTTTACCACAGATTTTCCTCTTAGGCGTGGGACGCGACAGGGATGCTCTTATCCCCGCTTCTTTTCATTCTCATGTTTGAGCCACTCTTGGTGTGTCTCCTCTCCCACCCTCTTCTGACGGGTGGTTGACTTGGTGAGGAGGAATTGCAAACATTAGCTTTTGCTGATGATTTTCTGGTTTACCTAGCCCACCCCCAGACTATGCTCCCCTCCTCTTGGAGGAGTTTGCAATGTTTGGGTCTTTTTCAGGGCTTAAGCTCAACCTGGACAAATCTGAGGCTCTTCCTCTGCAGTTTGAGGTTTGAACTGGCTGGGACAGCGCCTTCCCGCTCAAGTGGACGGATGGGGAATTAATTACCTGGGCATTCAGCTCCCCTCTGATCCCACTAAATTTTATGGGTTGAACATTGGTGTTTTTCTTTCTGATCTGCATCATTGGGTGGTCAAGTGGCAAGACCTCCCACTTTCTCTAAGGGGTTGCATTGCTGTTTTTAAAATGGTCCTCTTCCTAAGTGGTTTTATGTCCCCCAGGTTCTATCAATCCTGCTCTGCCAAAGAGACCTTCATCTTTTCAACCCCTCCTCAGTTTGTTTCTGTGGCTGGGAAAATGCCCGCAGGTGCTGACTCAATACTTTGCAACATCCATGGGATTGTGTGGGGTATGGGGGTGTCCGACCTTGCATGGTATAATGTGGCTTGTCTGCTGCGGAATGTCCAGGATTGGTTAAGAGGAACCTCAGATTATACTCCTCTCAGTATGGAACATTTGGCACTTTGATACCTTCTTCATGCCCCTACTGCACCTTTAGCGCAGATCTTGCGGTCCTATGCAGAGGATGTGGCAGCTGTTGTGTTGTAGATGTCAGTGTAATGCCTGAGCCCTACCCTTCCTCCCACTGTATAGCAATGGAGATTTTCGTCCCAGGCTCAAGGGAGAGGCCTACCGCATGTGGGAGGCAAGCGGCATATCAGAAGTAGAACAAGGTGGTGAGTGAAGATGGTTCCCCTTTAGATTTTTCTGAGCTACGGCACCACTTTGGCTTTACTCTGTTGGAGAACATTTGCTCATGACTTGAAGAGTTGTTGCATGTGGGTGGTGAGGGGAGAGCACGGATTTCATCACTCCATCAGGCGTATCTTGAGTTGGAGGTTGTTCTCTTGGAGGGGGCCTGGTGGAGGCATAGGGTCGGACTTGGGAGTCCAGCTTGAGGGCTCTCTTATTTTAGAGGCTTTTCAGATTGTGCCCGAATTGAGCTGTTGTGTTGGCTATCGTAATCTCCAATACAAAATACTCTGACATTGCACTTTGCTTCCAATCGGGCCTATAGAGCTAAGTGCAGTTCATCTTCTGACTGCCCCTGCTATGAATGCTCTTGTGCGCTACTCTGTGGCATTTGTTCTGGGTTGCCCTGTGATTGTGCGCTTCTGGGGCCTTATATATCAATATTTGAGTGCTGTGTTGGGTTCCTGGGTCCCCCTCCTGCTGCAGGTGGTGATATTGAGTTTGGTATCCCGTCTGGAGGGTGTTGAGGGTTCGTTGTGTCAGTGGGTGGGATGTGCTTTGCTGGTTGTGCAGAGTTGGTTCTCTACAGATGGGCTGCTGTATTGGGCGTGGCGCAATGAATTGCATGGTTTATTGATGCTGGAGCATGTCGCGGCATGAAAGGGAAGGGGGCGGCTGCACATGCAGTTTTTGGAAGACTGGGGCCCTTATATGCAGTCTATATCTCCGCGGGCACGTAGCCAGGTTCTTAATGTTCTTTAAGCTGGTGTCACTGGCAGTTGCCCTTTTATTTCTAAGGCTGTTAGGTGGCCCTGCACATAGACTCCGAAGAGAGGGGGGGGGCTGGGTAGTGTGGGGGTAGTTGGTCAGAGTTGAGCTGGTATATTGGGTATGTTCCCAGGTATGGCGCCCTTGTTGGCCTATTTTCTCCAGGGCTTCAGGTTCTCTTGGTCTGAGGGGGCGTTGGTGTGTCTCCTGATCCTAGAGGTGTTGTTCTCCTTGGGATCTGCGATACCCTCTGGGATCATCTAGAATTGAGGTGGGTGAGGGTGGGGAGGGCCAAAATGATTCTTATTTCTTCAGTGGAGGGGAGAGGAGGAAGTTCTTGAACTATATAAAAAATGTAAAAATGTGTATTTTGTCCTGGCTATGTTACAACTGTGGCATGTTTCTGTTGTGTGCTTAATGCCACTTTTTGCATTTGCTGAGTCTCTTGTACTTCTCTGTTAAATGGTTGTTTGGGTTGTACATAGTACGTACTTGACTTTTATTACTAATAAATATGCTTTGAACATAAAGTACCTAAGTTTAGCAGATTTAGGATAACTGGCTAGTAACTGAGTATTGCCACTAACTGGTTATCCTCTGGCGCCGCTTACACTCCGCCCCTGGAATGCCCAATGCTAGCTGGCTAGCGGCGGGGTGCTTAGTGGCTCAAACTGGGCATGCTCAGTGGCACTAACCACAATAGTACAGCTAAATAGCCTGGTGAACGGCATTTAGGAAGTTTTCAGGTCTTCAAACTACCTAAATGCCTTTGAATATCCTCATTCCCCCTTTATCTCTTTGGTGGTTATGCCTTCTAGCATTGCTCTGACTATACAAAGATATTTAACAGAACTAGCAGAAAGATCCCACTAATCATCATTTTCCATCGACAAGCAGGATATAATCAGGTACGCAAGTGGGTGATGTCATCATGCATGTCTAGGATGGAACCGCGCTGCCAGAGCTCAGAGACAGTGAAGAGATCTGAGCATGTGTGTGCATGTGTGGTCTCAGTCCTCTCAGACTTGCTTTTTCCATTTTGCCTAATGAATGTGAAAGCAAAGTCTCTCTCTCTGACTGTTTTTCATAAAAAAAAATATTAAAAAAGATTTTAAAAATGGTTCTATAGTTCATTATTTTTGTTCCAGTGGTTACTTCTTCACACCATGGCTCAGACTAAGGGGCATGTTTACTAACTCTTTTAATATGCATTAATGAAGTTAGCGTGCATTAAGTCAATTAAGCCAAATGTCAGCACTGTCGGAGAATATCCCTGTGGGCAACGAAGGATTGCCTCCACTGTCTTCAGGAATGCTGCAAGCCAGAAAAGCGGCTTCTCATTTTGCAGAGGAAGTTCCTATTAGAACGGTTTCCTCTAAAGCAGGGGTGTCAAACACCAGTCCTGGAGGGCCACAAACCAGTCTGGTTTTCAGGATGCCCCTAATGAATATTCATTAGATATATTTATAAGAACATAAGATATGCCATACTGGGTCCCTTCTTAATAATGGTTTATGGACCTTTTCTCCAGGAACTTGTCCAAACCTTTTTTAAACCCAGCTACACTAACAGCCTTTACTACATCCTCCGGTAACAAATTCCAGAGTTTGATTACACGTTGAGTGAAAAAATATCTTCTTTTATTAGTCTTAAATAGTTTACCCTGTAGCTTCATTGCATGTCCCCTAATCTTTCTATATTCTGATAACGTAAACAATTGATCTACGTTTACCCGTTCCACTCCGTTCATTAATTTATAGACTTCTATCATATCTCCCCTCAGTTGTCTCTTTTGCAGGTTAAAGAGCCCTAACCTTTTTAGCCTTTCTTCATAGGGGTATCCTTCTATCCCCTTTACCATTTTGGTGGCTCTTCTCTGAACCTTTTCTAATAACGCTATATCGTTCTTAAGATACGGTGGCCAGAATTGCACACAATATTCAAGGTTCGGTCTCAACCTGGAATGATATAGAGGCATTATAATACCCTTTGCTTTATTTTCCATTCCTTTCCTTATGATACCTAGCATTCTATTTGCTGTCTTGGCCGCCACTGCACACTGGACCGAGAGTTTTAACATGTTATCCATAATGACACCTAAATCTTTTTCCTCGGTGGTGGTTCCTAATGTGAAACCTTGCATCATGTAACCATAGTTTGGGTTGTTCTTCCCTAGGTGCATAACTTTGCACTTGTCCACATTAAATTTTATCTGCCATTTTGATGCCCAGTCTTCCAATTTATCAAGATCCTCTTGCAATTTTCCACAATCCTCATGGGTTTTAACAACTTTAAATAGTTTTGTGTCATCTGCAAATCTGATAACCTCACTCATTATTCCCTTTTCCTGGTCATTTATGAATATGTCAAAAAGTAGCGGACCCAGCACAGATCCCTGGGGTACACCACTATTCACCTTTCTCCATTGGGAAAATTGGCCATTTAGCCCTACCCTCTGCTTTCTATCTTTTAACCAGTTCCTGATCCACAATAGTACACTGCCTCCTATCTCATGACTCTAGTTTTGCCAAAAGTCTCTGATGAGGGACCTTGTCATAGGCTTTCTGAAAGTCCAAATACACTATATCAACCAACTCACCTTTGTCTACCTGTTTATTCACACCTTCAAAAAAACATAACAGATTAGTAAGACAAAATCTTCCTTGTCTAAAGCCATGTTGGCTGTCTCCCATTAAGCCATGACTATCTACATGTTCAGCAATATTGTTCTTTAAGATGGTTTCTACCATTTTTCCCGGTACTGACGTCAGGCTCACTAGTTTGTAATTGCCCGGATCACACCTGGAACCCTTTTTAAAAATTGGCATTACATTGGCCATCCTCCAATCTTCAGGTATTACAGATGATTTTAATGATAGTTCACAGATTACTAATAGCAGGTCTGCAATTTCATATTTCAGTTCTTTCAACACCCTTGGATGTATACCATCCGGTCCAGGTGATTTGCTACTCTTCATTTTATCAAACAGTTGTAATACATCTTTCCGATGTATCAATATTTCCTTCAATTCTTCTGCGCCTTTAAATACCACTTCAGTCATGGGTTACATCCCTACATCTTCCTCAGTAAAGACCAAAGCAAAGAATTCATTCACTCTGCTATCGCCTTGTGGCCTCTTAGTGCCCCTTTAACTCCTCTATCATCTAATGGACCAACTGACTCTCTCACAGGTTTTTTGCTACGAATGTACTTGAAAAAGTCTTTATTATGTGTTTTTGTTTCCGCAACTAGCTTCTTCTCAAATTCTCCCTTTGCCTGCCTTATCAATGCCTTGCATTTAACTTGCCAGTGCTTGTGCTGTTTCCAGTTTTCGTCATTTGGCTCTTTTTTCCATTTCCTGAAAGATGCTTTTTTGGCAACAACAGCCTCTCTGACCTCACCTTTAAACCATGCTGGCAGTTTGTTGGACTTCCTTCCACTTGTCTTAAAGCGTGGAATACAGCAGGTCTGGGCTTCCAAGATAGTATTTTTAAACAACACCCAAGCTTGATGTAAGTCTTTAACCTTTGCAACTGCTCCTTTTAGTTTTTTCTTAACTATTTTCCTCATTTTATCATAGTCTCCCCTTCGAAAGTTAAAAGGTAGTACTGTGGATTTCCTTACCATCCCTCCTCCACTAATTAAATCAAACATGATCATGCTATGATCACTATTGCTAAGTGGCCCCAACACCCTTATCTCTTGCACTAGATCTGTTGTTCCATTTCATCTAGGAACTTTATCTCCCTAGCATGTCCTGCCATGACACTGACCCAGTCGATTCCGGGGTAATTGAAATCACCCATTATTATTACTGTGCTGTAACTTTTGTTAGCTTCCTTGATTTCTTTGAGCATTTCACTGTATGCAAATATATCTCATGCATATTCATTAGGGATACCCTGAAAACCTGACTGGTTTGTGGAACAATGACAGTGAGCATGCAGTATGTACCCTCGCGCCAACTCGTCATCCCTAATCTGCCCAGTCATCACCCTGTCACATGATGTGCTGTTCACATCAGAATTAGTGCACGGCAACCATCATGTCATCACGCTAACAGGATACCATGTTCTAATTCCGGCGTTAAACGCTTAGCGCACTTTACTGAAAGGGCCCCTTAGTTTCCTGTCATAGAATAAGGGGCATTTCTAAAGCCATTTGCCTGGATAATTGGCTATTACCCACCCACCCTTTGGATAAAAGTATGCACTGATGTTTTTTTTTAAATTCATGAGGCTGTCAGAATCTATTGTTTTGCTTTGATGCTCCTCAGAGGCTGCCAGGACTGGACCAACCATTAGGCAAACTAGACGGCTGCCTAGGGTGACAACATATGGGGTAGCAAAGAGAAGGGCATTGAAATCTAAACAAGAGATTTTAACAGCCAGGGTAGGTGTAAAGCTTAAGATTTGCCTTGGGCGCCAACACCTTGAACCAGCTCTGGGGCTGGACCTGCTGCCACCCTAGATGCCCATCCAATAACCCTAATGGGTAATCCAGCCCTGCCTGCTCTGTATGACACATTGGGGTATGTTTACTAAACTCCAGTAATGTTACCCACATTAAGTTCCCCAGTAGTGTTACGGATGCCCATATAAAGGCGTGGGCGTTGCATCATTACGGCAAGCCGTGTCAGCTAGCGCGCGTTATAAGGCGCCTTAGACTAACACGTGTTACAAGGTGCCTTATAAGGTACCTTACTTATAAGGCACATTACAAGGCACCTTGTAAGGTGCCTTGTTACGTGCCTTATAAGGTGCCTTGTAAAGTGCCTTGTTAGGTGCCTTGTTAGGTGCCTTGTAAGGTGCCTTGTAAGGTGCCTTATAAGGAGCCATGTAAGGCGCCTCATAAGGCACTTTGTAAGGCTTCCTATAGGGCTCCTTAGGCTAAGCGCCATATTAGGCACCCCTGGACAAGGCACCTTAGAAGGCACCCTGGGTTATGGAACCATAGGTTAATTTGGCCTAACAAGGTTACCGTGCTCTAGGTTAGTGTGCCCTAAGGGCTGCAAGGTGCTTCAGGATGACATGCATGACCTGTGAGGCATAGAAACAGATGTAGACCTAACACTAGATAGAGCACCGAGGAAAGGCAATGAATAGGTGAGTGAAGGAGGGAGAGCTGGGAGCTGCTGGACCTACCATATCTGCGGGCATCCCATGTGGCTGCCAGTACTGTTGACAAACATGTTGGGGGCAACTGTACCACAGCACAGGGTGTTGGCAATGTAAAGTACTGGAAAGACAGTGGGTGGCAAATGATGGGAATACGTGTCCCCCAGTGTAGGTGGAGGTGGCAGGATAGTTACAATGATGGGTGGACAGAGGAGTGGTGGTGCCATGCAGATCAGGCACAGGCAAGGCAAGCATGAAGAGACACAATACAGGAAAGGGTAGCAGTGAAGGACATGGGGTGGCAGCCTGCACAGGAAGACAGGACTTTACACAGCTGACAGACGCAGATAGATGGATCAAAGGAATGTTGGCAACTGTGGCAAGGGTATTATGGGCTGGCAACACAGATCTGCAAAAATATGACTTACAGGCATGCAAACTATTTGAGTAAGACAGGCATGAAAGGAGGGAATAATGAGGAATTGAACCCATGAACACTGCTGAGAACGGCATTGTACTAACCAGTAGGCTATACCTCCATGGCGTATCTCACAGCAATGGTCACCATACAAACTGTCTGCTCTGAGTGCCAGGATAGGGTAACCCCACCAGTACCCATGATGCAATGCACATGCTGAATAGCTGTCTACAGCTGATCACCAAATAGGGTCTGCACCTCTCCGGTACCTCAGCTTGGAAAGATGAACTGACAGTGCGTGATACTGGCACAGAGTAGCTACAGACCATACCATTGTGCAGGTTCTGTGTTCACCCTGAGGGATAGGATGGGCACCCAGCAGTAGATCTGCAGTACATGTGGGGCTAGAGATAGGTCCTGCCATCCCCATCCCCATCACTACCAGTGTGTGACAGGTGTTCCTTGCAGTGCATCTGAAGGTAATTTGGTGTCCATCTGTATTCCTCAGTCATGTGTGGCTCTCTGGGACCAGACTCCACCCAGATTACTGCATACCCAGTGTTAGGGTCTGGCTGACATGGACACCTGTTATCAGGGCAGAGGGGTTTCTAGACTTGCATGAGGTTTGTGTAGCAGTGCCTCTACAGGTCTTTGTGGTATACACTATATACCCCAAAGGGCCCACAATCCCCCTTTTTGTAGGTAAGGGACAGGTGCCTGAGCCCCAGTGAAGCAACCTCCATCCTGCTGGTATAAGACAGCCCTCCAGGGTTGGTGGGCCAGAGCCATACCTGTGACTGGGGCAGACCAGCAGCAATGCTGGGGTTAGGTCTGGAAAACCTCAATTGCCTCACACCATGGTCAGCCATTTACCAGCAGACGACACAGTCAGACTGCACCTGCAGCACCCTACAAGGTGTTCTAACCATGCACAGACTAACTGCAGACGGTCCACTATCCAGTCCATAGTGCATGCTCACAGAGGATCTATGTGCACCAAGCAGATATCTCAGTGATTGGGCCCCCGCACTGGGAACACACAAGTATCACTGGAGGCAGACAGTGTCAAGCGCTATGTGGGAACCTAGACATGCCATGGTCACTGCTCGGTCAGAGTGAGAGTGTCCTCCCAGCATGACATGCTGTGGCCACCCTGTCCATTCAGGCGGTGGTCAGGCACTACAGTGTCCCAGCCATTGCCCCACACCCTGTGAAGATGCATCCTGGCCAATCCGCCCTGTCCGGGCCATACCCACAATACCATGCTCCTCAATTTGCACATATTCAGACTAACGCTGGTAACAGTAGGACATTGTGGGCCCAGTGAGTTGTGGGCAGCTACAAAACAATGGATAGACATACACACACACACACACTCTCCTATTGCAGCATTGTGCAAAGATAGGGGTGGTTGGCAACCCTGCCTGCCACACTGGTCCTGATCACAGTGCCGACATTGATAAACTGTGCAGGAGGTAGTAGTAGTGCTCTGGTGATAACTGCAGCTCCGTGCTGGGGCCAACAGCCTGACTCTCCATGCAACTTTGGATTGTGGAGCCTGTGTGAGTGGGTGTTTGTGCCCCTGTTCGCTGCTGCTTGGGGCTTTGCACATGTTGCTGTTGTACCTGCATTGTAGGGTAAAATATAGGGACATGCTCTGCAGGATCCACAGCTGGGACTTGAACCTGTGACCCTCTGCTTCTAGACACACTGGCTGTGTGTACTGCACCACATTGTTGCCACAGGTGCACAGTAGTCCCTGGAGCTACCTGTACTTTTCCTCAGCCAGACCCTTTTATGTTGCACTGCACATCACGTACTGGTACAGGGCATGGACCAGGTCCACTGCAGGCAGGTGTCACCGCCCCCTCCAGCACGGGCACACCCCCCCCCCTGCCATGCTGACATGACCATATGCTGTCGGTGCTGGTAGTGCGCAGTCCCAGGCCATCCATTGTGTGGGTAGGCGGTCGCCTAGGAGGCAGGCTCTGGGGTAGGGAGGCATATATGGGCATCCTCACATTCGCCCCATCACTGCCTACCAATATTATGTCCCTTCCGCTTGGGGGAGGGTTGGCTGGGGGGATGTCAGGTCAGTGCCAGGTAGATGTAGGTGGATTGTGTTTGGCCTTTGTCAGCTGCTGTCTTGCTGATGTCCGGTTTCTATGTTCCTATGTGCCACCTAGACGACTGCCTAGTCCACCCTGTGCCCCAGCTGCCCCCACTACATGTCCTGCCTGCAGCCCCCTATGCCCCATTTGCACCATCGCCATAGTGGCCTTTCATACTAAGGCACTATGCTGTTGCTGCAAATGAAGCACTACTATCACTTTTCTTGTGCTCCCTGCCTATGTTGTACATTGCTGACACTGAAATGGTTCCACCCTCCTGCAAATGTGCATCTAACGACAGGTTTTCAGTCCCGGTAATGTTCGGCCCTTCAGTTCCCCGCGTTAGTGTAATAGGAGCCTCTCCCCGCCCATTGACCCTTTCTCTCCGCCCTCTCTCCACTCTCTGCGGGACTTACTGCGGCCGGTGACGTTATCGCACGTTAAGTAACATTAACGTGCTTTAACGTAGCTGCTGCTAGGTTACCGCAGTTTAGTAAACATACCCCATTGATTTGTTTCCGCATGCGCAAGCAGACCTATGTGTATGGATAGACAAACACCGCCTCCACAATAAGCACTATTGCTGCAGCAAAATGCATCTCATAAAACAACCATATCAGAGAAAAAGCCCAGCAGCTCAAGAATGCTCTCCACCATTGAAACTTTCTTCCAGAAAGATATCTATTTTGTCTCCAGCCCAACAGATTATGGAACAGAATTTCATAGCCTTGAACCAACAACTGGGAAAAGCTCAATTGTGAGTTGCAGCCAAATGCGTATCTCTCACAGCTGGAATAACTAAAAAGATCAACATCGAATGACTGTATTGAATGTGTGCCGTTCTGAAAATGTAACAAGGATTTTAAATTAGCGAGGTGCATCTCCTCTCAGATTTTTAAAGACATGGGTAACCAATGCAATGCTTTCAATTTATTTATTTAGTAGAAATTTATAGTCCTCCAGTCCAGTGGATGACAGCAACAAGATATCACAAATCAAAAACCCATGTTTCACAGATAGCATATAAATGATTAACAATGACAAAACATAACTAAAAACATATTAAAACTGTGCCATTGCCTGTCTCACTTGCTCACATTTCTCATAAGGCAAACAGGGCGGTATATCAAGTGCCTAAACCATAAACCTCTAAAGACAAAACTGCCTTCTATTGAGACAGTATTGTATCAACCTAGCTGCTGCATTCCGAATTATTTGCAGAACACATGATAAGTAAACTGGAGCACTTAAATACAGTGAGTTACGATAATCAATGTGTGATAGAACTAAAGACTGAACCACTGTTTCCCAATGATCCCCTGGTAATATATATCACAAGTGCCTGAACAATTGTAATTTAAAAAAATTAAGGCATGGCCATTGAATGTATTTTATTCTTTAATGATTGTGTGGAGTCTAACGTTATTCTGAAGCAAATGGCAATGAGAGCTTACCAAATGGACCACACCATCCACACTTGGTTACACCCAACCCCCAAAAATGTCTGTTATATTTACAGTTCTAGGGTAGTTTATTCTGTGCTATTCCTGAATGCACTTTTGTCATAACACTGGCAATATTTAAATCTAATGGGATCATATAATAAACAGTTGGACATCATCCACATAACATGCTACAGTGAATTCCCAGTGACTGGAGAATCTGACCAAAGGACTGTAAAAAATTGTTAAATAAAACAGCTGAAAGGGCCGACCCTGAGAAATCTGACTTTGTTATTGTTTGGTTTATAGTAGTTATTATTTGTTTTGCTGTTCTTTTATGTGTTCTTTTGTTTTGTTTATTGTTTTATGCCCCTTTTCTATGTTATTTTCCTTGGGCACAATTTTCAAAAGGCATTTACACGGTTTACAGTCCAGAAAACCCTCACCTATCTTTAAGGCGCAGGAGCTAATCAGGCAGCATGCAATATCTCTGCTTCCTGGTTAGCGTCAGTGGCTTCCTGTGTCTGCGGCAATCCCCGGATAGTCAATGCTGTCGATGCGGCATTGAATATCCAGGTTAGAGGTCAGCGGAGAGGTCTATGTGCCAACAAGGTGCATAGCCCTTCAAAAATGCACACAGTTCAATATCGGGCCCCTTAAGTCTTATGAAGATTTGAGCACTAAGAACTCACAATAAATAAATCAATACAATTCATAATTGAAATGACTAAATACTGGGCATTAAGATGAATACACATTCTTCACTCATACTGATTTATTCTACATGAAAAGGAGCAACCGGAAGTCCCACACACAAGTACTGAAAGGGTTCATAATGACAACAGCTTAACATCTTATGCAGTGATAGGAAGGGGAAGGACCGACTCCTGCTTCTCTTTGTGCTAGCAGCGGGAAACAGGGAAGAGTGAAAAACAGATAGAAGGCAGCTGCGGCCAACCAGCGATTGGGCCCTACAGTTCAGTTCTGTGCAATAAGGGAGTTATTTTATTTGACCTATTCGTGCTTTTGATGTCTGAAAGCAGGCATACAGATGTCCAAAGCATGGCGACGTCCCAGGAGTCATTTTAGAAAGCAGTCCTACGGACGTCCCCGGCACAAAGATGTCAAAGGCTGAACAGGGGCATGGTATAGGTGTGCCCAGAGCCTTCCCAAGTACTTGGACATCCTCACCAGATTTCAGAAACCCCCTACATGTCCCAAGCCACATCCAAGTTCATAGCTGCTCCAGGGCATGAATAGACACCAGAAAGGCATAGGGGTATGTTTACTAAACCGTCTTAATGTGCGCCCTGTGACGTTATCGCGCGATAAGGTACCTTATCGTGCGATAACGTGGGCAGCGGGGCAAACGAGCGCTGAAGGCGAAGAAAGGCTCCCGGAGGGCGGAGGAAGGCTCCCCAGAGGCGGAGAGAAGGGGTCAATGGGTGGAGAGTGGGAGGGGAGAGGCTCCCCGCACACTAACGCTGTGAAATCCGAGGCTCATAACTAACGCCAGTGAAACCCTGGCATTAGAGCTGATTTAAAGGGAAGAGAAACCATTTCTGTCAGCAATGTACAGCAAAACCAGGGAAACCTACAAAAAAGTGATAAGTGTGATACATGTGCACGGAACAAAAGGGCAAATAAACAATGAAAATGAACAGAAGAAAATGGAAAAATAAAATAACCAAGCTGGGCAATAGTGATCTCAATGGGAAACATAAAAAAACACTCCCAAGAAAGCACCAAAAAAAGGATATGAATTCTGGAAGGGTCCATGCTCCGTCCCCATACAAGGTGAATGAGCCCACAGTGAAATTGCACTGTGCAGGGTTTTCCTCTCCATCGGACAGGTTTCCTATGGCGTGCACATGTGCGGCAACAGCAGGGCAGGCATGTCAGAACGGCTAACTGAACAGATGCTTGAAAATGGGATACAGAGGGCTGTAGGCGGCACATGCTGTGGTGCAGCTGGGGCACAGTGCGGACTAGGCAGATGCCTAGGTGGCACGTAGGAATGCTGAAACTGTACAGCAGCCAGACAGCAACTGATGAGGGCCCAACATGGGCATGAGTGTGTCTATCACAGTGTCACAGGGGATAGTACCCAGCAGGTACCTCCAAGGGCACAGAACATTGGCAGGCGGTGTTGGGGGGGAAGCGTGGACGTCTATGCAGGCACCCCTACCCCAGAATACGCACCATAAGCTGCCGCCTACCTGCACACTGGATGGCCTGAGATTGCGCACCACCAGCACCACCAGCAGAAGGGCATGTCAGCATGGTGGTGAAGGGGGGCAGTGGCAGCTGCCCAGAGCAGACCATGGCCTAGCCCTGTGTAGGTGGGTGCCATGCACTGCAACAGACAGGCCCTGCCGGACGAACAGTCATGGTATCACCAGGGAATGCACTGTCTCTGTGGCAACACGGTGGTGCAGTACACACAACCAGTGTGTTCAGAGGCAGAAAGTCACAGGTTCAAGTCCCAGCTGTGGTTCCTGCCAACCCAGTCCCCATATTTTACCCAATACTAAAATGTGCTAATACAGACAGAACCTTTATTGCAGATGACGCAAACATGCCCAAAACACCTACATTTTACCCTACAGAGCACAGACACCATAAACATGCGCATTACCTAGAGCAGAGTCTCCCAAATGCAGTCCTGGAGGGCCAAACACCATTCAGGTTCCATGCTGCCTCTAATAAAGATGCCTGTGCTGCATATCTATGCACCGCCCCCATGGTATGCAGATGTATCTCATGCATATTCATGAGGGACAGCATGAAAACCTGAACAGTGTTTGGTACACCAGGACTGGAGTTAGGAACCTCTGCCGTAAAGCAGCAGCCAACAGGGGCAGACACGCCCGCACTCACAGGCTCCATTATCCAATGCCTCCAGGAGAGGCAGGACATTGGGCCCTGCGTGCATCTCCCAATACTAGCACTTGCATACCTTAGCAATGCCACCCTAAACCTGGAATACGGTACACAGCTATCAAAAGGTTGCGATAAATACTGGCAGATAGCAATCCGAAGTTAAGTACAATTTTCTGATTGAGCTGCATCATGGCAACCTTTCTGATGTCTGTGGAGTGTGCTACAGGTCTTGTGTCTGACAGTGTTTACCACCCTGGGGAGTGACCCCAACAGTATTGCGTACCATAGCCTTGCCTGCACTGTGCCCAGGACTGAAGCGGTGGCCAAGGCTGCCAAACACCTCTGTAGTTGTACAATGCTGGCATAGGTGTGGGAGTGTGTGTCTGTCTATCCAGTGTGTGGTGGCTGCAAACACCCTCCACAGCCCACACTGCCAGCACTGTTGCCAGTATTGGCCTGCCAATGTGCATAATGAGGAGCAAGGTACCATGGGTATAGCCCAGACAGGGTGGCCTGGCCAGGATGCATCTGCACAGGGCATAGGGCAATGGCTGGGACATTGTAGTGCCCGGCCACCACCTGCACAGACAGGGTGGCCACAGCATGTCCTGCTGGGAGATCACTCTCACCCTGACTGAGCAGTGACCATGGCATGGCTAGGCTCTCCCATAGTACTATATAGTATTTTTCTCATGTGATATTTATGGGTTCCCTTTTGGGGCCCGATCACTGACTTCTCTGCTTGGTGTGTATGCTGACATCCCAGTTCTGGGTGCATGCATCTCCTCCAGGAACATGCACTATGGATTAGCTAGCGGACTGTCTGCAGCTAGTATGTGTCTTGCTGGAACACCTTGCAGGGTGCAGCGGCTGGAGGCTTGCTGCAGGAGAATATCAGATAGTGGTGGGGTGCAGCTGAGCATTTCCAGGCCTAATGTTTGTCTGCTATTGCTTTATGGATGTGTACAGAGCTGCATTGACTGCTCTGTAGGGTGTCTGTTCCCCAGCAGGACTGGGGTTGATGGTTCCCTCTACTGCCACCATTGCAGGGATGTTGAATGTGGATCTGTTGATGGGAGACCCTGTTTCCCACCCTCAGCCCCAGAGGGTGGGTTGGGTGGTGGTACATAATCCGCCTATGGTTCCATAAGGGCTAAACCTGACTGAGAAATACAGATGTATCCAAGGTGTTTCTGCAGGAACTACCTATCTCACACACTAGCACTGCTGGGGGACCTGCAGCATGGCCTATTTCTGCCATGGAAGGTGCTGTGGACCTGGTGCTGGGTGCCCCACCTCACCATCAGGGTGAGCACAGTACCCGCACAATGTGACAGTGTGTAGCTACTCTGTGCCAGTAACACACACGGTCAGTTCCCCCTACCAGGCCGAGGTGCTGTGGGGGTGCATACCCCATCTTGTGATCAATGGTAGACTGCTGATTTGCATGTGCAGTGCATCATGTGTACGGGTGGGTTAACCATATCCTGGTGATCACAGCAGACTGTTTCTGTGGTGACGTGCAGTCCTTCTGCAGCCAGCCAGGGGTTTGTTAGCAGCTGTAGCCCATTGGTTATTTCACTGCCTGTGGAGCCAGAGGTTATGGGTTCAAACCCACAGTGGGGTTATTTGATAGGGCTGTCTGAAGCATTGTCTATTTTTAATGTACATTAGTGCTGCCAGCAAAAACACCCTCAGAGTACTGTAACCATAAGGTGCCTCAGAAGGCGTCCTATGGAGCGCCTTATAGGGGACATTATAGGGTGCCGTGGCGGACAGTGCACTTTATAATGTGCCCTATGGAGTGCCTTATAGGGTGCCTTATGTGGCACCTTAGGTTACGACATGTGAGGGTGTGTTTGCTGGCAGCAATAATTAAAATACCTCAGGAAACAATACTTACATGTCAAAGCTGCTGCCTCAGCCAGCCTTATGCATTAGGCACACTGGGGGATTGAACTCATGACCCCTGTATCATCAGTCAGTGTATTAACCATTGTGCTACACCTCTATTTCTATGTGTGCCTGTCTGGGCGCCTACATAAGATTACCGCGCGTTAACGCGCTTAGCGGCGCTTCGCCCGATAATGTGCGCAGCAGCGCGCGTTATCGCACGATACTCCCGTTTTGCTACTTTAAGACTGAAACGCCCACTCCTTTTATGGCAGCTTGCACACTATCGCCGGGCGCACGTTAAGACGGTTTAGTAAACATACCCCATAGAGTAGTCTGACACTTCCTATATTTTTATTGATGATAATAAAAATGGCAGGGAAACTAGGACACTTATTTTAGTTTGGCACACTGATGCACATCCCCACATGCAAAATAGCTTGTGTTCAGCATAGGACAGACGTCTCTGACCCCAGTTTTTCCAGCAGGGACATCTATGTGGCCACCAGTGCAGCCGTCCATTTTGGGGACATCCATGTTTCAAAATCGGGCTAACACTTAAACATCCCTGATTTTTTTTTTTTTTAGACATTGTGCCCTGGACGTCCCAGATTTCATCTGATCGTCCTTTCTAAAATGTCCCTTCATATGTTGCCAGCTAGTTCCCCTTGCCTCTAGAATGGATCGGGAAGCGCTATCTCATAATATTTTTCTTCTATTTTCTTAAAATTCAACTGGGAAAACAAAGATACTTTCCATTATCCTGTGGGAATCTCAGAGTGTGATATTGAGCTAGCACAGTCACTACATTAATTTCATCACTGTCACCTGTGCTTAAATTAATATGTATATTCGGGGCCACTACCCTTTAATTGGTAATGCTAATATACAGATTAGTGCTGACCACACTGGCCACTAAACTAAAAGGATAACTTAACCGCGTGGAAGGTGATTTTATTGCAAGTCTACTAGGCTGGAAGGCCAAGTAGATGCCCATTTAAAGGCTGTTTTAAAAAGACACAGGTACCTATATGTCTTTTTAAGATTCAAGGGGAAACGTGGTAGAAATCATACTTTGATGGAAATTGTGGGCATTTATGCCTGCTTGGGAGCAGCTGTGAATACTCGCATAGATGGGCACATTTTATAAACTATTGAGACTATACCCAAGCACCACCCAAATTTCACCTCAGAATATGCCTGCACCTGGGTTGCATCACTGCGCATACGTTTACATAGGCAATGCTAAGCTAATTTTATAAAAGCAGGGTTTTACATGCAGGGAAGGTTTGTAAAATAACCCCCTTAGTGGCTGAGTATCGCTGCCAAACTGATAATTTGTGGTGGCGCCTCAACCCCTCGCTAACCTATTATTACATGGCTAATATCTGGCCATATGGAAAGTAATTTTATAACAGGGCATCTAGTTTAAGAGGATAAGAAGGCACCTATTTCTTACCTATTTTATAAAGTAACATTGGCATTGCCTGCCACTAAGTCATGCCCTGTTGGGTGCAATTCAAATTTATAATCTAGTCTCACAATATCTTTTGTATACCTCTTCCAGTGCAGCGCTAAGAAGAATTAATGCACCTTATGTAGTCTTTGTGGACTTTTGTTTCACTCTGTATGTGCTCTAATCTTATTTTTATATGTTTTGTTCTTTTTATGTTTGTTCTTTTAGAATTTTACTCTAGTCAATGCTTCCTGCCACTACCTTGCCTCCTTGAGCGTGATTCAGGTGATGTCTCACACTATTTATTGTAGATCATATTGGGTGCAGCTGAGATTTACTTGAAAGATGCCAATTTTGCTGTAGTAAAACAAGCATGTCCCTGAAGTTATCTGTTGTGGCCAAATGAAGACCACCAGATTGGGTGGAGTGGTTGCAATGTTATACAAAGCAGCACTTAAAGGCAAGGAAATTGCTCTTCCTGCTTGTCCATCTATTGAGACAGTTACCGGTATGCTACACGTCATCACATCCTACATACTGTTGGTGTACTGCCTGTCCAATTTAGGAGCCACCTTACTTATTGAACCTGAAGATTTTCTTGTGGAAACAGCCTGCAAGTATCAGGACCTATTTATTCTGGCAGATTTTATTGACATGCGGGTACTCAAAGCAGGGCAAAAGATAAAACTCGGCTTTGATTAATGGAGGAATTAGGTTTTCAACAACATCATCACATCACTGTTCCTATTCACTTAGGTAGTCATACGCTAGACTTGATTTTAACAAGCGATAAATGTATGTGCAGCATAATAGTCTATCAATCAAGACTTTTTCATGGACAGACCATTATTTGGTGTATGGTCATATCGGTGTTATTGATAAGAAAAAGGAAATCTTACAGAGAGCTCCTAAGATGATAACTTTCTGTAGGCTACATAACTTTGACTTTACCTTCCAGTCAATCTTTTTCATCAAAATATGAAGCAATTTTTCTTCATGTTTTAAGGAAGCAGATAAACTGCTGGAAGAAATCTTGATCCAAGTCCTTGAATACATTAGTCTCGTTGCAACAAGTATCTGAAGCCATCTCTTGAAATACCTATCTATGGTATCATGCTGGCCTCTGCCTGCAGAAAAGATATGTCTGGAAAGCAAAGAGGCAATAGCAGAAAGCTTGCTCAGCTTGAATATCTATAAGGAAAGACATGTTCAATATAAGTCGTCAGAACGGTCCACCAAAAAAGCTTAAGTATTAATTGAGAAAGTCCACATTCAAAGCATCTGTTTAAGTTATTCAATGATCTGTCAAAAAGATCAAGCCACTCAGAAGAAGATTCAGCTACTAATCTAACAGCTGAATCCTTGCCTTCTTATATTTCTGGGATGATAATAACTATCCAAGATTCAATCCCTCCTACAAATTCTAATTCAGATCGGCAACATGATGCAGGAAACCCATAGGATGATCCCACCTTTTACCAGGCAGTCGGCCTAGGCTCAAGTTCAAACAGGGATAACACCTCTGGCTTAGCTGCTCGTACACTAGTAATGCTTCACAATGATGTGATGGAGACCCATATTTTTCACAGAAGGAAGGACTCTCCTATATGCATAGTTACTTGAGGGCTTTTAATTAAATTACTCCAATGAGCCTCTGTTACATTTTGGGCTCACTAAACTCATTCACTGTCCCATATGATCCTATTCCTGCTTCCTTTATTAAAAATTTCCAAGTAAACTTAGCCCAATATATATGTTCTATGGTGAACACAAGCCTTGCTATGGGGGAGGTACCTTCTTCATGTGAGGAGGCACAAATGAGATCTCTACTGAAAGAGCCATCAGACCTCACTCATTACCAGCCTGTTCGAACCTTCCATTTGGGGTTTAGAAAAACCTTAGTACTAAACCGGCACTCTTAGCCCTCACCAATGAGATAGCCATTAACTTAGACAATGATAAATTTGTTTAATTGGTTGCCTTCGATTTGAGTGAGTGATCTGGTAGATCTTGATTCATATATGTTAGATAAGCAATTATGTAAACTTATCCTGTGAAGTGTGAATTTCTTCTCCAGTGATTGTAAAATCTCTTGACTTGTGTTCTTTGTATGCTGATCTCTGTATATACTGCTATTGTGAATCACCTTGGTGATTATGTTTTTCTAAGGCAGAATACCAAGTTAATAAACCTGAATCTAAACCTTTATAAAATATTAGTGCAAATCCTAAACAATTCTGCCTAGCTGAAGGTGCGGACACTATGCCTGCTCGAGAGCAGGTATAAACGTCCAAGCATAGAGTATGCAAGTACACACATAGAATAAGGTATTTTATAATCGACACGTATATATCACAATTCTGCCTAAACCCCACACAGACTGCATGTCCAGCAATGCCCACAGTAACAGTATGCATGTTCATGCCCTCTTGCAGACTTTAACGCATGCCGCAATTTCATAAGAGCCATTTTATGCATGGATATTGCCACATATGTTATAAAATTACTCCTTTAGATATTTTAATGTCCTGATATGATTCATATAATTTGTAAAACTATATGGATAGGGGACTTGTGCACCTTCAGAATGAGCCTCTATGTGCATGTCTGGGCTGTCCGGATGTCAAGAAATATGGATGGCCTGGAGATGCAACCGATTCTGCTCCCACGGGGGCTAGACGCCCATGCAGGAGCAGAATCACAGCACTGTGGCTGGATGTCCAGGGGCTGCCCTGATTCAGGTACCCAAGATGTCCAGCCACTTGCCTGGCTAACTCAGCCAGGCTCCTTAATGGAGCTGCAGTGACATGGCATCATGTTGCCATGGCACCACAGCTCCATTAAGGAGCTGCAATCCCTGGCTGCCCACAATACTTTCTTTCCCTGGAGCCAGACCCCTGATGCAACCTTCCAAAGGCAGGGTCAGGCTACAGGGAAACTCCTGCACCTCCTTGGCCCTGCGCTGCAGTCCCCCGACGTCCAGGGGGACGTATTCCACCTCCGAGGTGGAATAAGTCCCAAGTCAATGTTGGCAACCCCAGACTTACAGGACTGACCTCACAATCAGCCCTAGGTTGGCCCTGTATGTCTGGGGTTGCATCCCTGCCTACCATCCACCACCCACCTTCGTTCCTCCCTCGGTTCCCCCTCCTACCCACAAAAAGAGCTCCCCGCACAACAGGGATCAAACTGCCGGTGAGCATTGTTATTGGCATAGTGATCTTGGCATTTAGCAAGGCTGAATGACTGGATCGGACGTCCAGTCCTGCTAAACAAGGACCGGAATGACCCCCTGAGTGTCCATAAGCCATGCATATTACTCTTGCTGAATTAACAGTCCATCAGTTTTGTGCTTTATCCCGCCTCATATTATTTGCATTAAGGGCTTTCTTACATTTTACTACTGTACTGCTTTTGCATGCCAGGGTTTCTATGCTGTTTGAAACATTTCATTCAATTAATGAGGACTGATTTTGCTCGTGAATATCTCAGTCATTTCCAGCTATGGCCACTAGATGGCACCAAGATCTTACTTTATCTAAAACCTTTTTCTATTTTTGAAATGCGCAAATCATTGTCTGTTTCACTCTAAATATCTTAGCATGGTGCACCCTTCTAAAGATGTGAAATTTTAGGAACTAAAACTGTGGGTTATTCTTTCTTGGGTTTTAAATACAGTTAAGGCACTTCAGTTTGCTCTGACGACAATGTTTCATTTAAACTCTGACTTAAGAACATAAGATATATCATACTGGGTCAGACCAAGGCCCATCAAGCCCTGTTTCCGACAGTGGCCAATCCTGGTCACAAGCACCTGTCAGGTACCCAAAAAGGCAAACAGATTCCATGTTGCTTATCCTGGGGTAAGCAGTGGATTTTCCTAGTTAATAATGATTTATGGACCTTTCCTCTGGGAACTTGTCCAAACATTTTTTAAACCCAGCTATACTAACAACTTTTACTACATCCTCTGGTAATGAATTCCAGGGTTTGATTATGCATTGAGTGAAAAGTATTTTCTCTTATTAATCTTAAATGTGCTATAATGTAGCTTCATTGTGGGTCCCCTAGTCTTTCTACTTTTGAAGACATAAACAACTGATCTACGTTTACCCACTCCACTCATTTAGGCATGAGGTTATGAGGGAAGGTTCCTTGTTGAATTAGTGTCTTTTCTCTGCCCCTGCAGTCTTTCATAAGATGTCCTGCTCAGGGACTGATTCACTAAGGTTTTTCTGCCATCCACTCTTTGTCAGTGGGAGAAGACTGGGATGAATCGGGGCCTTACTGGATTAGATGTCACATATAAGTCATGCAAACATGGCACTGGAAGCCAGCTACCATCAAAAAATTATATTCAATCGTCCAGAAAGTAATCAAACAAACTGGAGCTATAAAAACATCCTCTAGTTCAACAAGCAAAAAACCCTTAGAACCGAAGAGGAAAACCTCAGACAGGCCCAACAGAAAATTCAAACAAGGCCTTCACTATCCAGCATAGATGTAAAACCCCCTCTCCATTATACACAATACATTGTAATTAACTATAAAACACTTAGCAAATGCACAAATTTAAAGTGAAAAACTGACTTAACGTGTGGCTGCAGAAGTCTAATACAAGATGCAAAAAGTGGAAAACTTCCAACACAGTTTGTGTTTTGCTAACACTGCTTCAGAGACTGAATTTTTCTAAAGCAAAAACCAAAACCATTAAAAAAGACATTCAAATAGCAACCATTTTGCCTCCAACCCTCATCATGTAATTAAATACCTCAATATTTTTAACTATTGCTATATATTGACAGCCAAAAAACCCTGACACCCTGCAAAGTTTACAAACCACCCACACCTGACCACCAACTAATCAGGTATTACCATGTGGGCATTTCAAATAAGGTGTTATCAGTCATGTAAATAATATGAACCAGGCTCTTCAGATACACATTGTCTTAGGGTGTCAAAAAGACAGTAAATTGTGACATGAACCACAGGAGAATATATTCAGAGGAGGAGACTTTTAAAACAGGGAAAGAGGTCTGGCTAGAATAAAATGCATAGTGATAAAATCTTTTGACACACAATGGAAGAAGACCCATAATGACTTTCAAGTATTGCCTAGAGTCTTGGCACCTTGCATAGATTTGCAGAGATCTTTTAAGACTTAAAAGGTACAATGAGTGCCCAAGGACTACAATTGTGTGCACAAGCTGAGCTTGTCCTGATCTTTTGACCTGATATTTCACTGCATTTCGAGGTTCATGGTTGTGTTTCTTAATAAGATGAAAAGAACATTAAGTCCAAGGAACGAAAGAGGACAGCAGTAAAAATCCAGGGCTGCGTGGACTCGTTTGGTTTACTTCACATCTCAGCACACTAGCTTGAGCCTAGCGTTGTGATGCTCTTTATATCATTCATAGATTTATTTGTTTTGTTTTATTAATTTGTCTGACTATTTTTGCACATTTGCTCTGTGAAAATGTTTTTTCCTATTGTACTTAGGGCTTCTGGTTTTTGGTGTTCATACATTATAAATATCGCTACTTGATTTTCCTGGCAGTTCAGTGATTTTTGGAGGATACCAAGAATAGTGCTGTGTATTGGTGTTTCATAGCACTGACTGCATCTTCTTGGTAGCTGTGTATTTTTCAGTTGATTCGGTTTAATAGACTTTAATGCTATGTTTCATCTCTTTGCTTGCAATTTCATCCTATTTAAGTTGCCCTTATTTTGATCAATCCAGCTGTAACCCACCTGGGTTTAGTTCTGCTCAGTCAGTTTCCATGTTAATTTTAAGGATGTTAATTCTAAGGGGCCTATTTACTAAAGAGAGGTAGCTGGGAGTGTGGGGTTTACTGTACGACGGACGCACCTTTTGGCTGCATGGTAATGAGAATTGTGCAGCCATAAGGCTCCCACGCTAAATATGCCATGCAACGAGAGCAGTGCACAGAAAGGCAGGGTTTGGGCATAGTGAAGACTGAGAATGGGCGTTGACGGCCGCGCACAACGAGCATGGCTTGTGTGGCCGCGGTAGTGGTGCCGCAAGGCTGGAAATGCATCACTAGTGTGAGTGTAGCTACTGCCTGCCTACTACCAGGCAATGGGTGCACCCGCTCTACCAGTGTGATGGCCGCGCTGCCCACGCAGGACAATATCTTGAAATTCCCCCAATATTTCTAAGGGAACAGGGAGCGCCTTGCGGACAAATAGAAAGACCCTAGGGTGCACACCGTAAATCCTGACATCCACATACAGTAAGCCCGCAGAGCACTGAAGCAAAGCCCTACAGGGAGGGTGACCATCAATATGCCTTCAGGGCAAAAGAATATTTCCCAACTGTGCTGTCAAAGCAGACACTTGCACAAGGTTACTGCTGCTCTTGGAAGGGGGCCATGGGGCTGAATGCACCCCTAGTGTGCCTCAGAGCCCAGAAATGGCCCACATACAACAGACGCAGAGATACAGCTTTGGCCCCAGACCCCCATGCCTACATCTGTTGAGTGGCAAACGTATGGCTAAGGGAGTGGGCCTGCTACACCAGCAGCAGAAGTGACAGATGGGGTACTCAGAACCCCCCACACCTCTCTGCATGGAGATTGGGGGGAAAGGGCATGACAGGATGGCCACAAATAGGTAGAGATGGGTTAGCAGTTAGGCATTAGGCTCAGGCGCAGTTACTGGGGTCTTTGAAATGGGGTGGAGAATAGGAACAGGATGGGATGCAGGGAAAAAGAGGGTAGTACCAAAGACGCCTAAATGGACAAAGATGACAGTCAGGCTCAGAAACCGCAAGCGGATATCCTCCAGTCACCAATGCCAGAAGCAGTCCCAGAAGACAACAAAGTCCCATTTCTGTTCATGGTTTATAGCAGCTTTATATTGGCCCATTGAAAAATTCCACCCTATATGTTGCTGGCCTATGTGAAATATGTCATTAACGTGCAAACATTACTACCACCCACGCCGCACCTTGAAATACCCCTGGAATGCCTCCTGGAAAAATGTGCACATAGCAGGATAATGCGGCGCTATGGCAAGTTTTTAAGATTCTTGGGCTGACACGAGCACTAGTTCTTTATTCTCTTTTCGGTCTGTGGGTTCTTTCACATTACTAGTCTCCTGTCCGTTAAAGCATTGTATGCCGATAATAATCATGAATCACATCTAACTGTTTGACGCTGCTGATTTTGACAGGCTCTATGGTCACCTGTGATTCAGTCTAATGTGGCTTTATCATGGTCTCTCTATAACGTTTGATGACTGTGTGTGGCTTTCTTTGCATTATTCTTTGCATTATTTCTTTATTTTTATTTTCTTTCTTTCTTTTTTATACTGCGCTCTTTAGAATCAGTGCGGTTTACATGTATACTAACAGGTACTTTTTATTTCCTTGTCCCCGAAGGGCTCACAGTCTATGGGGTATGTTTACTAAAACCCCGGTAAAGTGCGGGCCCCGGTAGTGTGCGGGTGCCATATAAGGAGTGGGCGTTCCGTCCTGAAAAAGAAAAGCCGGAATTTACATATGCGCTAAGGTGCGCGGTGCCCATGTGCGCCCCGCACCTTAGCGCATGAGATAGCTGCGCGGGAGGCATAAGTGGCGCGCTGAAGTGCAAGAAAAAGAGCAGAGCTACAGCACAATGGTTAAGACACTGACCAATAGTGCAGGGATCAGGGGTTCAATCCCCCACAGTGCCCAATGAAGACAGCTGGCTGAGGCATAAATTTATGAGGCACAGAAATACTAGGCGGCACACTGATGTTTATGTAGGCATTATAATATTGGGCGGTATAAGTGGCGTGCTGATGTGCAAGAAAAAGAGCAGAGCCACAGCACAATGGTTAAGACACTAAGCAATGGTGCAGGGATCAGGGGTTCAATCCCCCACAGTGCCCAATGAAGACAGCTAGCTGAGGCATTACATTAGGAGCCAGTGTAATATTAGGCAGCAAGGTAATGATTTTGGAGGCATTTTAATGTTGGCAGGCATATGGCGGCGCACTGATGTACAAGCACAGGAACAGAACCACAGCACAATGGTTAAGGCACTGACCAATGGTGCAAAGATCATGGGCTCAATCCCCCACTGTGCCCAATGAAGACAGCTGGCTGAGGTGTTATTTTAGGAGGCATTTAAATGATGGGCGGTATAAGGCGGCGTGCTAATGTTTTAGGAGGCTTTTTAATTCTGGGCGGCATAAGGCGGCGCACTGATGTGCAATGACAGGAACAGAACCACAGCACAATGGTTAAGACAGTGGCCAATGGTGCAGGGATCAGGGGTTCAATCCCCCAAAGTGCCCAATGAACAAGGCTGGCTGAGGCATAACATATTATGGGGAAGATTGCTTTAGGAGGCGTTTTATTCATATTTTAATTATCACTACTAGCAAACGCACTCTCAAAGCTTGTTAACATAAGGCACCCTATAAGGCACATTTTAAAGTGCACTGTCAGTCAAGGCACCCTAGAATGTTGCTTATAGGGCGCTTTAGAGGGTGCCGTATGAGGTACCGCAAGGTCAGTGTACTGTTTTTGATGGCAGCACTGTGCAGTTTAAGGAATGAAAAGCATAAGTAGGTGCGCTGACAGGCAAGGAGGAGCAGCAGTGGAGCACAATGGTTAAGGCACTGACTGCTGATACAGGGGTCATGAGTTTGCTCCCCAGTGTGCCTAACACGTAAGGCTGGCTGTGGCATCAGCTTTGCATTGTACATATTTTGTCCTGCAGCACTTTATTTTTATGTTATTAATTGCTGCCAGCAAACACACCCTCACGTGCCGTAATTGAAGGTGCCGTATAAGGCACCCTATAAGGCACTCCATAGGGCACATTATAAATTGCACTGTCTGCCACAGCACCCTAAAATATCCCCTATAGGGCACCCTATAGGTTGCGTCACAGGATATTGTATAGTGCACCTTATATGGACGGGAACCATAAGGTGCCCTATAAAGCACCCTCTGAGGCACCTTATGGGTACAGTACGCTGAGGGTGTTTTTGCTGGCATCAAAATATGTACATTTAAAAGAAAATGCATTGGACAACCCTATCAAATAACTCCACTGTGGGTTTGAACCCATGACTTCTGGCTTCAGAGGCAGTGAAGTAACCATTGGGCTACAGCTCTATAACTGCTAGCAAGCCCCTGGCTGGCTGCAGAGAGCATGCACGTCACCACACAGACAGTCTGCTGTGGTCACCAGGATAGGGTTAGCCCACCCATACCCATGATGCACTGCACATGCAAATAACCTGTCCACAGATTAACACAAGATGGGCAATGCACCCCCACAGCACCTCGGCCCGGTAGAGGGAAGTGACCATGTGCACTCACACACCACCTCGGCCTGGTAGGGGGTACTGACCGTGTGTTTTACTGGCACAGAGTAGCTACACACCGTCACATTGTGCGGGTATTGTGCTCACCCTGAGGGTGCAATGAGGCGCCCAGGACCAGGTCCACAACACCTTCTATGGCTGAAAGAGGCCATGCCGGAGGTCCAAAGCAGTGTTAATGTGTGAGATAGGTAGTTTCTGCACAAACACATTGGATGTCTCTGTCTGTTTCAGTCAGGTGTAGCCCCCATGGACCCCCAGGTGGGCCATGTACCACCACCCGCCTCCTCCAGGGCTGAGGGTGGCAAACAGGGTCTCCCATCAATAGATCCACATTCTACCTCCCTGCAAAGGTGGCAGTAGAGGGGTCCATCATCCCTGGTCCTGCTGAGGAGCAGCCACCCCACAGGGCAGTCAATGCAGCTCTCTACACATCCATAACACAATAGCAGACAGACATTAGGCCTGGATATGGTGAGCTGCACCCCACCACTATCTGCTATTCTCCTGCAGTAAGTCATCATCCACTGCACCCTACAAGCTGCTCCATCACAACACACACCAGCTGCAAACAGTATGCTAGTTAGTCCACAGTGCATGTTCCCAGTGGAGATGCATGCACCCAGAACTGGGATGTCAGCATACACAGCAAGCAGATAAATCAGTGACTGGGCCCCAAAAGGAAACCCATATCTATCACATGAGAAAAATACTATATGGCACTATGGGGGTGCCTAGCCATGCTGTGGTCACTGCACAGTCAGGGTGAGAGTGATCTCTCAGCAGGACATACTGAGGTCACCCTATCCGTGTAGGTGGTGGCCAGGCACTAAAATGTCCCAGCAGTGCCCTATGCCCTGTGCAGATGCACCCTGGCCAGGCCACCCTGTCCGGCCTATACCCATGGTACCTTGCTCCTCATTATGCACATTGGCAGCCCAATACTGGCAACATTGCTGGCAGTGTGGGCTGTGGAAGGTGTTTGCAGCCACCACACAATGGTGGCTGCAAACACCTTCCAAGGGAGGAGTGGCCTAGTGGTTAGGACAAGGTACTTCAGGCCGGAGGGCCGGGGGTTCAAGTCCCACCTGGGGACAGCAATCTCAGGCTGGAGGGACTGGGATTTCTAGTCCTATAGGCACTCCTTGTGGTCTTGGGCAAGCCACTTAACCCTCCATTGCCCATGTTCCCTGTAAGTATTAGCATATGTGTGTCATATCCCCTCGTGTTAAATGTATCTCCCAATTGACTGCTTTTCACCGGGTCAAAGCGGGATATAAATACAGCTAGATAAATAAATATAATGTATAGACAGACAGCCACCCCCACACCTATGCCAGCATTGTGCTACTATAGAGGGGTTCAGCAGCCATACCTACCACACCAGTCCTGGGCACAGTACAGGCATGGATATGGTACACAAGGCTGTTGGGGGGTCACTCCCCAGGGCGATAAACACTGTCAGAGACCAGACCTGCAGCACACACCGCAGACAGCAGAATGATTGTTATGGTGGAGCCCAAGGAGCAAAATGTGCTTAACATAGGAATTGATGCCAGTTATCATGGGAAACGTTTGATAGCTGTGTACCATATACCCAGGTGTAGGGTGGCATTGCTAAGGTATGCAACTGCTAGTATTGGGAGATACAGGCAGTGCCCAATGTCCTGCCTCTCCAGGAGGCATTGGCCAATGGGCCCTGTGGGTGTGTGTGTGTGTGGGTGTGTCTGGCCCTGTTGGCTGCTGCTTTATGGAAGAGTTTCCCAACTCCAGTCATGGTGTTCCAAATAGTGTTCGGGTTTTCATGCTGTCCCTCATAAATATGCATGAGCTACATCTGCATACCATGGGGGTGGTGCATAGATATGCAGCACAGGCATCTTTATTAGAGGCAGCATGGAACCTGAATGGTGTGGGGCCCTCCAGGACTGCATTTGGGAGACTCTGCTCTAGGTAATGCGGCTGTTTATGGTGTCTGTTTGGTGTGGTAAAATATAGGCGTATTAACCAATGCGTATGTTCTCAGCAATAAAGGTTTGTCCTTACTATCACGGTTTAGTTGTGGGAAAAATATGTGGACAGGATTGGAGGTAGCCCCAGCTGGCCTTTGAACCTGTGACCTTCTGTTCCTGCTCACACTGTCTGTATGCACTGCACCACTGTGTTGCCACAGATATGCTGCCTTCCCTGGAGAGTCCATGACTGAACATCCAACAGAGCCTGTCTGTTGCGGTGGACAGTGCCAGCCTGCACATGCCTAGGCCACTGTCTGCTGTGGCTTGCGGCCACTGCCCCCTCCACCTCCTCTTCCCTCTGCCAACATGCAGACATGTCCTTATCTGGGAAAAAGCATATGACCTGATTGAGTTGTGGCACTCCAGGACTGAATTTGGGGGACTTGGCTGTAGGAAATGCCCATTGTTATGGTTTGTGTGCGGTGTAGGGTAAAATATGGGTGTTTGAATCATGCTTATGTTCTCAGCAATAAAGGAGTGTCTTTACTATCACTGTTTGGTGGTGGGTAAAACTATGGAGACTGGGTTGGCAGGAGCCCCAGCTGGGATTTGAACCTGTAACTTTCTGGTCCTACAGGCACTGGCTGTGTCCGCTGCACCACACTGTGGCCACAGAGACAGTGCAGTCTCTGGAGTTAGGAAACCTGGCCGCACGAGTCAGACACCCTGCTCTGCACAATTTTACTGTGGGCTCATTTACCTTGTATGGGGGACAAAGGTGCAAATAAACCTCAAAAATGACCTCCAAAAAAGGGGAAGAAAACCAAAACCAAGCTGGGCAACAGTGATATTAATGGGCAACCATAAAAAACACTCCCAGGAAAGCTCCAATAAAATGCAGTGATTTTTGAAAGAGTCTACGGAGCGTAGACCCTTCCAAAAATCATTTCTTTTTTTTTTGAGCTTTCCTGGGAGTGTTTTTTATGGTTGCCCATTAATATCACTGTTGCCCAGCTGGATTATAATTTTTTGGAATTTGTTGTGGTCATTTTCAATTATATTTGCTATTTTGTTCTGTGCACATGTATCACACTGCTCACGTTTTGCAGGTTTCCCCGGTTTTGCTGTACATTGCTGACGGAAATGGTTTCTCTTCCCTTTAAATCGGCTCTAACGCGAGGGTTTCACTCGCGGTATTTTTTTTGCCGAAATTCAGCCCTGCTCCTGTGTGGGGAGCCTCTCCCCTCCCACTCTCCACCCCATTTACCCCGTCCCCCCGCCCCTCGGGAGCCTTCCTCCGCCCTCGAATTGCCTTTCCACGCCTCTATCGCACATCAGCGCGCCCCGCTCTTGTGCAGGCGGAGCGCACTTGTGCGGGGAGCGCGCACGCATGCGGGGCACCAAAAATGCACTATTAGCATGCGTTAAGGTACCTTAGCGCACGCTCAAGTGCGCCCCGCACATTTGCGCGGTTTAGTAAACATACCCCTATGTGTACCTGAGGCAATGGAGGGTTAAGTGGCTTGTATTATATCAGATCTCAGCCATGCACTAGTGTGTCTATCCATAGTGCATCTGAAAAGGCTATCAGCACGTTTGTCTTTTTATTGCAGAAAAACACCCGATGTGTTTGAAATCAAGTAAGGTTAGATTTGTCAAGTCTTCTTATGATCAGTGTCCCATGTAACTTATCCTGTTCTTTTGGCTTCTAATAGGCAATATATATTTTTTCACAATATATGTGGTGCTTTATCTTGTTCTTCATATTTAAAATATGCATTTATTCCAACCATTTCCACATCGTTTTATTTGTTGGATCCTATCTCAGTTTATCGTAAGCATTTCCAGTTCATTTAAGCCCCATTGGCAATGTTCTTTAAGGTTCATGGTCAGCAGTGCCGTATGCAATATGCACCGCGTTTACAAACAGTGACAGTCTCAGGCAGTCAATGGGGTCTCCTTCAACATTTTATTTAAAAAATGTGCATGTTCCCTAAATTTCATTATTAATATTCATTTGTAATGGTAGTATAGTGCCATCACTTTTTATTTATCCATCAAACTGGACCAAATTCCCTACACGCCCTCCCTTTTGCTCCTCATTTTTTAAAATTTACAATTAGTTACATTTTTATTTTATTTTTCTGTTCATATTTCACAGAGTAGTGCTTATATCTTCATTGTTAAGTTTACCAACGAGTGGTTCTCCCGTTGCTTCATGAGTAAGTTCTCTGTGTTTTTTGTTTTCAATGTTACTTTACTTCTTATTGATACACTATCCAATATTTGTCTTGGATTCAACTTTTCAGTATAATGCTTTTTCAGGGTATCTTTCCCTCTTTCATATTCGTTGTGCACGACCTTATTATTGTCAGCTATACTCTCAATTTTGGTGCTTGCTCAGTGCCGAATATAAAATTGTCCTTGATGGGATATCCTCTTTTGAATCCTAATAGTTTTAAATATCTGTTACTTTATTTATAATTGTTCTATGTGACTAGTTGCATTATATATAAAATTTATCATTTAATCCATAAGTACATGTGACTGTTTTTATATTTTATCAATTTATGGTATTATTGTTGTCTTTGAGATTCCCCCTGATGAAGGCTCTGCCGAAACGTGGCCATGTTGGGGTAATTAATAAAGGACCATTGGTTTACTTCTTGCTTCTTCTGGTTCTTTGGTTTTGCATGTGCTTCCTTGTGGACCCATCACGTTGCCATATCTACAGTACGTGCTTCAGAAAGAATATTGATTGTTGTGTTTTGAACTATCTATGGCCACTCAAGCTCCACCAAACCTAAATCTGCATATACAGAATTACAGTAATCAAATCCAAAGGCATGGATGAAAACATGCTATACAGAAGTGTCAGAAAAGAGCGAACCCATTGGCGGAGATATAGTGGCCACTGACACTTGTTTCTCAAGTCAATTCTAAGTCAAAGATAATACCCAGGTATTTAAAATTATCGGTAAGACTAATTTGGAGTCCTCAAGTAAAAGGGAGAAAAGGCCAAGTTGCAAAGGTTTTAGTAGGATTGACCTTAAGATGATTATTATGCAACCACTGCAATACCAGAGGATGTAGTAAAAGCTGTTAGTGTAGCTGGGTTTAAAAGGGGTTTGGACAAGTCCCTGGAGGAGAGGTCCATAAACCATTATTAAAAGGGACCCAGGATATCACTGCTTAACCCAATACATGCATTGTGGAACCTGTGTCTTTTGAGGAAACTGCTAGGTATTTATGACCTAGATTGGCTACTGTTGGAAACAGGATACTGGGCTTGATGGACCTTGGTCTGACCCAGTATGGCATTTCTTATGTTCTTATGTACTTGTATGAGGCAGTGATTTAAACAGAATAAGTCAGGGGCAAGTAGGTCAGTATAACTAATTACAAGAATGCTATTAGCATAACAGAACTCATTAACCCCCAGGCCCACAATCAAGGAAGCTAACAGACGTAAAAAAATATTGAAAAGAAGAGGGGCCAAAACAGATTCACAAGCAAATGAGCTATTGGAACCAACACTAACAGAAAATGACCAGACAGACAGAAAAGTTGAAAACCACTGCAGAATCGGGAAGCCCACTATTGTGAAGGTGAGAAATAAGACCATGATCAAAAAGATCATAAGCTGCTGACATAGCAACAAAAATGGCCAAGGTAACTTTACCATGGTCCAGATAGCAATGAATGCTACTTAAAAGTGCATAGCATGCATCAGTTTCTCTAGAGGCAAGAAGATGGAAATGAAGAGATTTTTTCGGGGCAGTTTCTCCAAATGGGTTAGTTTTGTGCATTCCATGACAGCCATGAACTCCATTTCTAAGACAGGGTAAGTGGAATATGATCTCAGTCTCTCAATTTTACTGCTAATGCTTGGTGTAGTACTTGCATCATGCCAAAGAGAGCCTCCCTCTGGAGTTTATAAGATATTATGTGTATGGCTAATTTATCAAAATGTGCTTGGAAATTACTCTTAATTAAGCCCGTGGCACTCAACACAATGGGAAATAACTCTGTATCTTTCTGCCACATTTTCTTGACACCTCTAAAATCAATGCCGTTTTGTATTCTCCTTTACCACTATATCTGGCTTCCTTGCATCTAGCTTTTTATTGGTCAGGTGTATCCCAGGTGATCATAACCTCTTCATTCTCTGTTATTCTCTTAGGGTCATGATCCCAGTGCTTTTCAGACACAGTGATGTTGTAGTGCTTACAGAGTTTCCAATGGATGAGGCGTGCTACTTTATTGTGCCTTTCTGTATAGAAATTTTCTACCATCCGAACTTCACAGCCAGCTATGAGGTGAGTCACTGTTTCCAGCTCTTTCTTAGAGAATCGATAAATGTCAGTTTTGCCAGTTTTTTTAATGCTCTCTGTTAACCATCTCATTGTCCTGGGCTGCAACTATCAATCTTTCATCCTTTGTTTTCAGTTTACACCTCCTTAACCATTCATGTGTCTGTTCTTGATCGACAAAGGGTTCCTGGAATAACACTCTGTATTTCCCACTGTATTTGTGCATTGACCAGTTGTTTTTCCTCATTTGCTGAGCTAATTCTTTGGAGAGTTTTTTCTCTTGTTTTGCAAATTCTGTGGCTCCCTTCCCTGTGTATGCTTCTAGATTCTCACTCATTCCTTCTATTCATTGGAACACTTTTTTCAAGTTTGAAGATGGAGACAGATTCCAGACATTTATTTTCATATTTCAGCACTGTTTGCATATTTGGATCTGATAATGCTGTTGGGTAGGGCTGAAGGACTATGATAGTAACTCTGTATGTGTAATCAATCTCTATGAAGCCTAACCCTCCTTCAGCTCTAGAGATATACAGTCTTGGCCAACACTAATTCTTGTAAATTACCTCATTTGTTTTATTTATTTATTTAGCCAGTTTTGTATACCACCTTTTCCTTCAATCAAGGTGGTTAGTGACATGACAAAGGGTCTACATTGAACAGAGGGTGAACAGACAGACATATAATTCTGGGGGGCGAGCCCAGATCTGGTTCATTGGTGGTTGGTGTCTGTATCGGTGGTGATTGAGTTATGGGGGTTGTTCAAATGAGTCCATGAACAGGTGGGTTTTAAGGGATTTGCGGAAGTCCTTGAGGTCTTTTTGTGCTCGTGGATCCTCAGGGAGGGTTCCATAGATCCGGTGCTGAGAGTGATAACGCCCTTCTGGAAGTTGTTTGCTATGTCCTGTGGTATCCGGCTGGGGTGTGGAGCCTATTGTTGCCTTGGGTTCGCCTAGGTCTGTTGCTTGTGTCTTTAGCTATCAAGGTCTGTAGAACCTCTGCTGAGCAGTGGTGTATGATCTTGAATTTTTTCTGTGCAATTATAGGTAGCCAGTGCAACTGTTGGAGTACCGGTGTTATGTTTTCGTATTTGGCTGTGCCTGTGATTATGCGAGCCACAGTATTTTGGACCATTTGAAGTGGGTGCACAGTTTGCTTTAGTAACCCCTGGTATAAGGAATTTCCATAGTCCAGTATGGGAGTGATGACTGCCTGGCATACAGTGTGGAAGTGGTCTTAGCTGAGGAGTGGCTTGAGTCGTCTGATGATCTTTAAACGGTGGTATACTTTCGCTGCAGTCTTGTTTATGTGGGATTGGAGATTGAGGTTCTTGTCCAGGGTGACACCTAGATATTTTACTTCATCCTTAGTTGTTATTGTCCTGTGCAGTATTTTGATTTCTTGAGGTGGCTTGAATGTTGTGTTTCTGGAAATGAACATTGCTTCGGTTTTGTCAAAGTTCACCTTGAGGTTGTGGTTGGCGAGCCAGATGTTCATGTGTTCAAGGCACTTGGTCATTGGGGTTGTGTCAGGGGTGCTCAGGTCAATTGGGGTGTACACCATGATATTGTCTGCGTATAGATGATATTGTATGCTGTGTTGTCTGAAGATACTGCATATAGGCTGTATATAGATGTTGAAAAGAATTGATGATAGGGCTGAGCCCTGTGGTATTCCCTGCGTGGTGGGAAACTTGGTTGAACGTTTCTCTCCACATTTTATTTGCTGTGTTCGGTCGCTTAGGTAGGAGGTGAACCATTTCATTGTGTTGTTGCGGAGTCCAATTTCTTGAAATCTCTGTAGGAGTGTGGAGTGTGATACCGTTTCAAAGGCAGCTGAGATGTCAATGAAGATTAGTAGGAAACCATTTTTTATATTATCCAATTCTCTCAGGAGGTTGTCGAAGAGGGAGGTGAGTATGGTTTCCACGTTGTGATGCGGTTTAAAGCCATGTTGGTGCACATCCAGCAGAGCATGGAGGTCCACGTGGTTCTGGAGTTGTCTTTGTACAACTTTCTCAATGATTTTTGTGATAAATGGCAGGCTTAAGATTGGTCGGTAAGATTTTGGATCAGAGGTATTTGACATGTTACCTTTCAGGACTGGACGTATGGTGGCTTGCTTTAGCACCTGTGGCAGGTGCCCTTGTTGCAGGAACCTTTTCACGATTTTGTGTAAGTGGTGGCTTAGTTGGTCCTTGGAGGCCTTGATCCATTCCACTGGGCATGGGTCGGCTGGTGAGGTTGTTGTGTTGAGTGTGCCCACAATGTCTTCTATCTGTTGCTTTGTTGGAATAGAGAAGTCATTCCAGGTTTGGTGGGATTGTTCGCAGGTCTGGGACTCCGGCGTTGGTGAATCAGGTTCTTTGGTGGGCATGGGGTGAACTGGAGTTGTGTTCTTGTTTATCATGCAGTTTGCGAATTCCTGTGGGTCTATTTGGTGTCCACTGTGGAGCGGGATATCTTATGTGAGTTGTTGCACTATGTCAAATAATTCTCTTGGCTTATTGGCTGCTTTCAGTATTAGGTTGGTGTGGTGGTGCTGCTTGTGGTTGTTGATCAGGTTGTTGTAGACTTGTTGTTCGCTTCTGTATTGGAGTGCTGCCTCTAGTGACTTGGAGCATCTCCATTTTCTTTCTATCCTTCTGAGCGTGTGTTTTGATTCCTGAATTTCATTTGAGTACCAGGGAGTGCTGTTTTTTCTTTGGGTGTATGTATTTTCTTTGTTTGTCGCTGATGCATAGGGTGGAGTTCCATTTGTTTATGGTTTCGTCTAACCCATTACAGTCTTGTTGAATTTGTGGTATTATGTCCTGTAGGAAGTTCCCTTCATGGGCATGGAGGAGTTTTCTTGTTCACATATCCAGTTTTTCAAGATCTTTTAAGAGGCAATCCACAATACCAAAGCTGTATGAGAGTACAGGAATTGCTAGCAAATTGATGGCTTGTATCTTATTCCATGATCTTAAAGCACTTTTCAATAATGATTTTAGTCTCCTGTAGTATTCTAAACCTAGATTGATGCCTTTGAATTATGGTGCTGCCCGAAGAACAAACCAGTCAGTACTAGAGGAGATCAAACCTAAGCTTTCCTTAAAAGTTTAGATGACAAGACTTCGATTTTCATATTTTGGACACATCATGCGAAGAGAAAGATCATTAGAGAAAGACATAATGCTTGGCAAGGTAGAAGGTCAATGCAAAAGAGGAAGGCCGGCAATGAGATGGAGCGATATAATAACAGCAATTATGGGTGCCACTCTATCAACAATGAACTATCTGACTGACAACCAAACACAGTTTAGGTCAACTATCCAGAGGGTTGCTATAAGTCGACACCAACTTGACAGTTCTTTACAACAGCAGTATTCTTTACAACTGCAGGACCACGTAGACATCCATGCTCCGCTAGACCTGCACCAACATGGCTTCAAACCCCATCACAATGTAGAGACTCTACTCACCTCCCTCTTTGACAACCTACTGAGAGGGATAGACAACATAAAGAACAGTTTCTTACTAATTTTCATCAACATCTCAGCTGCCTTTGACACGGTGTCACACTCCTACAGCGCTTCCAAGAAATTGGACTACACAACAACACCCTGAAATGGTTCACCTCCTATCTAAGCAACCGCACACAGCAAGTAAAATGCGGAGAGAAAAAATCAGCCCATTTTCCTACCACGCAAGGAATACCACAGGGATCGGCCCTGTCATCAATACTATTCAACATCTATATCCAGCCCATATGCAGAATCATCAAACAGCACAACATACAATATCACCTGTATGCAGATGATATCATGGTGTACACTCCAATCGACTTGATCACCCCTGACATAACCTCAATGACTGAGTGCCTCGAACACATGAACACCTGGCTTGCCAACAATAACCTCAAGTATAAGCTAAACACAAACTTTAAACTAAGATGCAGACAACAGTCCAGCAGCGAGATGGGGGCTTTCCAGTCTTTTGCATTGAGTGTCACATGTATGATTTTCTCCCAGTTGGTGAGAGGCCTTACGTATGCACTAAGTGCAAGCAGCGCTTTGCTCTCAGGGAACAAGTCTGTTCTCTAGAGCCTAGAGTAGCAGACCTGGAAGACATAAGAAAGACAGAGAGGTACATGGACGAGACCTACAGGGATATAGTCCTGAAGTCCCACCTCCAGTCTGGCAGCATCCCTGTTACCATGGAGGAGAGAGGTCACTTGACAGGACAGCATCACCCTGGTGTGGCAGGATGTGATCCTGTAACTAGGACCTGTCCTCTAGGTGATGTAAAACCCTCTCGCACTGAGGACGTTTCTCCAGGGCCATGTGCCCATGAGGGAAGGGTTAGGACAGCTGTTATTGTTGGTGATTTAATCATTAGGCATGTAGATAGCTGGGTGGCTGGTGGACGTGAGGATCGCCTGGTAACATGCCTGCCTGGTGCGAAGGTAGCGGACCTCACGCACCGTCTAGATAAGGTCTTAGATAGTGCTGGGGAGGAGTCTGCTGTCTTGGTACATGTCAGTACCAATGACATAGGAAAATGAGGTAGGGAGGTTCTGCAGGCTAAATTTAAGCTTTTAGGTAGGAAGTTGAAATCCAGAACTTCCAGGGTAGCGTTCTCTGAAATGCTTCCCGTTCCACGCGCAGGACCCAAAAGGCAGGCAGAGCTTCGGAGTCTCAATGCGTGGCTGAGACGATGGTGCAAGGATGAGGGTTTTGGATTTGTTAGGAACTGGGGAACATCCTGGGGAAAGGAGGGGCTCTTCCGAAGGGATGGGCTTCACCTTAACCAGGATGGAACCAGACTGCTGGCATTGACATTTAAAAAGGAGATAGGGAAGCTTTTAAACTAGAAAATAGGGGAAAGCCGACAGTCGCCCAAGAGCACATGGTTCGGAAGAAGGTATCCTTGAAGGATACTACCAAAAGTAGAGAGGTTCCAAAAAAGAGTAAAGTAGCCCAAATGCCCTTGAGTATGGTGCAGACAGAGCGTAAAGAATCCAAATTACCCATGCCTACCAATAGCCAGATTAATATAAATAAAATACAGTCTCTAAAATGCTTGTATGCAAATTCTAGAAGTCTAAACAATAAGATGGGAGAGTTAGAATATATAGCACTAAATGAGAGGTTAGATATGATTGGAATCTCAGAGACATGGTGGAAGAGGATGTGACACCTGGGTACAAACTATATCGTAATGATAGAACTGATCAAATTGGTGGAGGGGTTGCGCTCTATATTAGAGAGGGCATTGAGTCAGAAAGAATTAAAGTTTTGCAGGAAACAATATTTGCTGTAGAATCTCTATGGATTGAAATTCCATGTATGAAGGGGAAGGTGATGGCAGTGGGGGTGTACTATCAACCACCTGACCAGAATGAACAAATGGATGATGAAATGAAGATGTCAAGTGAGCTAACAAAAGTCACAGCTCAATAATAAAATGGGTGATTTCAATTACCCCGGTATCGACTGGGTCAGTGTCACGGCAGGACATGCTAGGGAGATAAAGTTCCTAGATGAAATAAATGACTGCATCTTGGAGCAGCTGGTTTATGAACCGACCAGAGGGGAAGCCATATTGGACCTAGTCCTTAGTGGAACACCAGATCTGGTGCAAGAGATAAGGGTGTTGGGGCCACTTGGCAATAGTGATCATAGCATGATCATGTTTGATTTAGCTAGTGGAGGAGGGATAGTAAGGAAATCCACATTACTACCTTTTAACTTTTGAAAGGAGACTATGATAAAATGAGGAAAATAGTTAAGAAGAAACTAAAAGGAGGGGTTGCAAAGGTTAAAGACTTACATCAAGCATGGGTGTTGTTTAAAAATACTATCCTGGAAGACCAGACCAGCTGTATTCCATGCATTAAGAAAAGTGGAAGAAAGTCCAAAAAACTGCCAGCATGGTTTAAAGGTGAGGTCAGAGAGGCTGTTGCTGCCAAAAAAGCATCTTTCAGGAAATGGAAAAAAGAGCCAAACGACAAAAACTGGAAACAGCACAAGCACTGGCAAGTTAAATGCAAAGCACTGATAAGGCAGGCAAAGCGAGAATGTGAGAAGAAACTTGCTATTGAAGCAAAAATGTGAAATAAAGACTTTTTCAAGTACATTCATAGCAAAAAGCCTGTGAGAGAGTCAATTGGACCGTTCAATGATAGAGGGGTAAAAGGGGCAGTAAGTGGAGACAAGGCTATAGCGGAGAGACTGAATGAATTCTTTGCTTCGGTCTTTACTGAGGAAGATGTAGGGATGTTACCCAAGACTGAGGTGGTATTTAAAGGTGATACTGCAGAGGAATTGAGAGAAATATCGCTACACCGGGAAGATGTATTACAACTATTTGATAAACTGAATATTAGCAAATCACCTGGACCAGATGGTATACATCCAAGGGTGTTTAAAGAACTGAAATATGAGATTGCAGACCTGCTATTTGTAATCTGTGAACTTTCATTAAAATCATCTGTAATACCTGAAGATTCGAGGATCGCCAACGTAACGCCAATTTTTAAAAAGGGTTCCAGGGGTGATCCGGGAAACTACAGACCAGTGAGCCTGACATCAGTACCGGGAAAAATGGTATAAAGCATCATAAAGAACAAAATTACTCAGCATGTAGATAGTCATGGCGTAATGAGAGACAGCCAACATGGCTTTAGACAAGGAAGATCTTGTCTTACTAATCTGTTATGTTTTTTTGAAGATGTGAATAAACAGGTAGACAAAGGTGAGTCGGTCGATATAGCATATCTGGACTTTCAGAAAGCCTTTGACAAAGTCCCTCATCAGAGACTTTTGGCAAAACTAAAAAGTCATGGGATAGGAGGCAGTGTACTATTGTGGATCGGGAACTGGTTAAAAGATAGAAAGCAGAGGGTAGGGCTAAATGGCCAATTTTCCCAATGGAAAAAGGTGAATAGTGGAGTACCCCAGGGATCTGTACTAGATCCGCTGCTTTTTGACATATTCATAAATGACCTGGAAAAGGGAATAACTAGTGAGGTTATCAAATTTGCAGATGCCACAAAACTGTTTAAAGTTGTTAAAACCCAAGGGGATTGTGAAAAACTGCAGGAGGATCTGGATAAATTGGAAGACTGGGCATCTAACTGGCAGATGAAATTTAATGTGGACAAGTGCAAAGTTATGCACCTAGGAAAGAACCACCCACACTATGGTTACACGATGCAAGGTTCCACATTGGGAACCACCACCCGGGAAAAAGATTTAGGCGTCATCGTGGATAACATGTTATAACTCTCCGCCCAGTGTGCAGCAGCAGCCAAGAAAGCAAATAGAATGCTAGGTATCATGAGGAAAGGAATGGAAAATAAAACAAAGGATATTATAATGCCTCTGTATCGTTCCATGGTACAACCGCACCTTGAATATTGTGTGCAATTCTGGTCGCCGTATCTTATAAAGGATATAGCATTATTAGAAAACGTACAGAGAAGAGCCACCAAAATGGTAAAGGGGATGGAAGGCTACTGCTATGAAGAGAGGCTACAAAGGTTAGGGCTCTTCAACCTGGAAAAGAGACGGCTGAGGGGAGATATGATAGAGGTCTATAAATTAATGAATGTAGTGGAACGGGTAAACATAGATCGATTGTTTGCGCTATCAGAATATAGAAAGACTAGGGGACATGTAATGAAGGTACAGGGTAAACTATTTAAGACAAATAAGAGAAACTATTTTTTCACTCAACGTGTAACCAAACTCTGGAATTTGTTACCGGAGGATGTAGTAAAGGCTGTTAGTGTAGCTGGGTTTAAAAAAGGTTTGGACAAGTTTCTGGAGGAAAGGTCCATAAACCATTATTAAAAAGGGACCCAGGATAGCAATGCTTGACCCAATACAAGCATTGCGGAACCTGTGTCTCTTGGGGATACTGCTAGGTATGTATGACCTAGATTGGCCACTGTTGGAAACAGGATACTGGGCTTAATGGACCTTGGTCTGACCCAGTATGGCATATCTTATGTTCTTATGCTCTTATGTAAACTTTGATAAGACTGAAGCAATGTTCATTTCCAGGAGCACCACATTAAACCCACCCCAAGAACTCAACATACTACACAGGACAATCACAACTAAGGATGAAGTAAAATATCTTGGTGTCACCACAGACAAGAACCCGAATCTCCAATCCCACATAAACAAGACTGCAGCAAAAGCGTACCACCAATTAAAGATCATCAGACGACTCAAGCCAATCCTCAGCCAAGAACATTTCCACACCGTTTGCCAGGCAGTCATCACCCCTATACTGGACTATAGAAATTCATTATATCAGGGGTTACCCAAACAGTCTGTCCACCCTCTTCAACTGGTTCAAAACACTGCAGCACACATAATTACAGGCACGGCCAAATATGAACACATAACAACAGTACTCCGACAGCTACACTGGCTACCGATAAGGGCAAGGGCAAAATTCAAGGCAACACTAATCATTTTCAAGACCTTCCACCACTGCTCAGCAGAAATTTTACAGACCACAATAACCAAAGACCCAGGTGAACCCAAGGCAGCAATAGACTATGCACCCCAGCTGGATACCACAAAACGAAGCAAGCAACTTCCAGAAGAGCGATATCACTCTCGGCACCAGACCTATGGAACTCTCTCCCTCTCCCTAATGAACTAAGAGCACAAAAAGATCTCAAGGACTTCCGCAAATCCCTCAAAATCTACCTGTTCATGGACTCATTTGAACAAGTACCATAACTCCCAATATACACAGCCTTGCCGATACAGCCACCGAACACCAACGACTCAGTCCTGGGACTCAATCCCCAGAAATATATGTATTTCTTGTCACCCCTCTGTTGAATGTAGACCCCTGTTATGTCCCTAACCACCTTGATTGAAGGATAAGTCGGTATATAAAACTGGCTAAATAAAAAATTAAATCTTTCTCTCAATAATTTCTGCTTGAATGTTGTTCCTTCCTCTACTTTGAGATACTTATGTACATTTTCCTGTTCAAGGTCCTTGATATCATAGCCCTCAGCCAGGGAGATGTTTTCCATTTTGCTCAATTTTCCTCTAAAAAAAAGTTGCACTAGCACATTTATCAAGGCCAAAAGTGATCCTGATGTCCTCAGAAAAGCTTTTCACCACACAGAGTTGCTTTGCTAATTGTTGGTTGCTGGAACTGTAGAGCTTCAGATCGTCTACAAATAATAAATGGGATGTTATTTGTGGGTTGTTACCTTCTTTGGATTCAGGCTAAATCCATATCCCAAAGAGTTGATGAGAGTACTCATTGGATTAAGCACCATACCAAACAGAAGTGGCAACAGGGAATCTCGTTGAAATATTCCTCACTGGATCTTAATGTTATGAATGATGTATTAACAATCTACATACTTCAAAAAGAGTGTGGTTTGACATATTGTCATGGTGAACTTAATGTATTCTATCAAACCAGGATTTATTTTATACATTTCAAGACAATTTATTATCCAAGAGTGTGGGATGCTGTCAAAAGCTTTCTTATGATCCATCCATGCTATAAAGAGATTTCTGCTTTACTTAGCACTGGCCATGATGGCATTATTCAACATTAACTGGTCTATGGTTCTATATGCTTCCCTCTTATTGTCATTTTGCTCTATTGGCATGATGTTATTGGACTCGATATGATAGTATATTCTGTTTGCATCTATCGCAGTGAACAGCTTATAGATTGTAGGTAAACAAGTTATCGGTCTGTAATTTTTGAGAAAGTTACTTGGGTCGCTCTTTGGAAGGAGAAATTGTCCTTGATCAATTGTTTTTTTTTTTTCAGTTTACCAGGTCTTGGTAGAATGATATTAATTGTCTGAGCCAAAAGTTGGTCACTCCATCTGGGCCAGGACTCTTCCAGTTTTGGGCTTGTTTTAACCTGCTCTCCACTCTTGTGTTACTGCAGGCCATAGGTTTAATGTTTGCTTTTTCTAAATGTTCCCAAATGTAGGATAACCATTTTGCTTCTTGATTGTGCTCTATAGGATCCTCATATAGTTTTCTCTAGAAAGTATCTGTTTTGGCTTTGGTTGGTGGTGCTTTTACGATATTAATACTCTTTGCCAATCCCCTGTAGAATTGTTTTAGGTTCCTTCTAAATAGTTTATTTTGATATCTTTTTTCCTGTTTTCTTCATATCTTCACAGTTTTTGTGCTTCTGCTGCTACTTTTAATTTATTGTTAGAACATAAAAATTTAAGGTTTTCTTGGAGGAGTAGCCTCATGGTTAGAACACTTGCTTTGTAACAAAGAGACCAGGGTTTGATTCCCACTGACACTCCTTGTGGCCTTGGGCAAGTCACTTAATCCTCCATTGCCTCAGAAGAAAGGCCTGGCAATCTAGTTCCGGTTAAATTGCCGGGAAAACCCAGGAGGCTGCTGGGTCGCAAGGAGTCAGCATTGACTCGAAGGCACATATTGCATTTTTTTTTATTAATGCAGCATGTTTCAGCTTGATGTTCTGGATCTTCCTCAATATCTTTGATGATCTTAATCCTTTTAGATACTTGTCTATCAGGAATATCTCTACACACAGTGATTTTATTTTTCCTTTGATGCACTTTTTCCAAGGAGGAACCATTTTTTTTTCTGGCCCTGCATTTTAGTTGATAGTATTATTTCATTGATAATTTTAGCTGAACAATATTATATTCAGTTTATTTATGTGATGTCAGTAAATGGTCCCTTTATACAAGTTATGGCCTTATTTGTCTTGTTTATCATACTTTTAACCTTAGGTGTTAAATTTAACTTAGGTAATTTTTCCATTGCCTGGAACCCAGCATATTCATCTTTTTCCTTGTGAACTAGGAGTTTGATCGTTAGACCCAGAGGTGGAGGAATTTTCTCCTCCCTTTCTTCTTCCTCTTCAGCTGATTTCCTTGACTTGTCCTTTGTTGCTCTCTAAGCTCCCTCTCAACTATTCTTTCTTTTTCTGTGTATTCCTTCCTTCTGGTACTCCCACCTAGGTCTCCTCCTCCCCTCTGTATTTCTTGTTCCACGGAAGCCCTTAGATGATTCAAGATGCTATCATTCACATACTTCTTTACTTTGATCAGTGAAATTAAAGATCTTAAATTTGCATAAGTTGCATTTTGAAGTTTTCCTTTCAGCAATATTCCACTTTCTTCCAGTTTTTAGTGGGGTAAAGGCCAAGGCAGAGAGGCTCGCATCCTGGAGATGAATACGTGGATGGTGTCATCGAGAGCATTTTGGTTTCCTAGACCATGGGATGCTGTTCCAAGGGTTGCAGAGCAGAGATGGCATCCATCTGTCCAAGAAAGGTCAACGCATCTTTGGTAGTAGACTGGCTAATCTACTGAAGAGGGCTTTAAACTAGATTCGTTGGGGATGGGTGAAGAAAGCCCCCATGTAAGTGAAAGCCCCCAGGTAGGTGATACATTAAATATCTTTATGGAAATGGGTAACAGGGGTAACATATGGAAAGCAGTGTGTATTAATGCCCGTAGCATGGGAAATAAGATCCCTGAAGTTGAAGCTTTGGTGGGAGTGGCTGACTTGGATTTAGCGGCAGTTACAGAAACATGGTTCACAGAAAACCATGACTGGGATGTAACTATACCTGGCTATACTTTATTCAGAAAGGACAGGGTAGGAAGAAGGGGAGGAGGAGTGGCACTATATGTAAAAACTACTATTAAAGCTTTGGAATTACAGAGCTTAAAAGGGAGAGAGGAGGCATTGTGGGTTAAACTAGAAAGAGGGAAAGAGAAATCTATTTGCATTGGTGTGATATACAGACCTCCCTTACAAGAGGAAGAGGTGGACAGAGAGTTAATTGAAGACATACGCAGCATTGCTAGGAAAGGGGAAGTGCTACTGATAGGAGATTTCAATATGCCAGATGTTGATTGGCACATTCCTGCTGCAGTATCATCTAGAAGTAAGGAGATCCTGGATTCTCTACAGGGAGAACTATTCAGGCAATTGGTAACAGACCCCACACGTGAAGGGGCCATACTGGACTTGGTGCTTACCAATGGTGAAACTGTTTCTGATGTTGTAGTGGGAGATCATTTTGCATCCAGTGATCACCAGATGGTGTGGTTCAGTATTAGGATTAGGGCTGTTAGAATCCATTCCAAGTTGAGGATCTTAGACTTTAGGAAGACTAACTTTGCGAAGATGGGCCAATACCTCAGGGAGTCGTTAGTGGGATGGGAACAGCTGGGGGATGTAGAAAAACAGTGGGCAAAACTGAAAGGGGGTATTTTAAAGGCAACCAACCTTTTTGTTAAAATGGTAAATAAAGGCAAAAGGAACAGGAGACCGCTATGGTTTTCGAAGGAAGTAGTTGAAAAAGTGAAGAAAAAGAGGGAGGCCTTCATGAAATACAAGAGATCACAGAGAGAGGAAGACAGGCATCTGTATTTGGAAAAACTTAGAGAAGCTAGCAAAATAGTCAAGAAGGCAAAGATTCAAAAGGAGGAGGAAATAGCCAATGCAATAAAATGGGGGGATAAGACATTTTTTAGATATATTAGTGAGAAGAGGAAGGGCAAAAGTGGTATTGTCAGACTCAAGGGTGCAGGGGGGAATATGTAGAAGCTGATAAGGATAAAGCGAAATTGCTTAACAAATATTTTTGTTCTGTGTTCACAGATGAAGAACCAGGAGCAGGACCTCAGAAAACACCCACAAATAAGAACAGAAGCAAGGGACATCTTGAACAATTTTCAGAAGACTGTGTTCGTGAGAAACTAGCTCAACTTAAAGTAGACAAAGCGATGGGACCGGATGGGATACACCCTAGAATACTGAGGGAACTTGGGGACGTTCTAGCAACTCCACTGACTGACCTTTTCAATGCCTCGTTGGAGTCGGGAGTGGTGCCAAAGGACTGGAGAGAGGCTCATGTGGTGCCTTTACACAAAAGCGGAAGTAAGGATGTGGTTGAAAACTACAGCCCGGTTAGTTTAACTTCGGTGGTGAGTAAATTATTGAAAACACTGCTGAAAGAGAAAATAGTGAGGTTTCTGGAGTCCAGCGGATTACAGGATCCGAGGCAGCATGGATTCACCAAAGGCTGGTCTTGTCAGACAAATCTGATTGATTTCTTTGACTGGATGACCAGGGAGTTGGACCGAGGGAGAGCTCTAGATGTGGTGTATTTAGATTTCAATAAAGCCTTTGACACTGTTCCTCACAGGCGACTTATAAACAAGCTGAGCACCCTAGGGATGGACCCTAAAGTTACTGCTTGGGTTAGAAATTGGTTGGGTGGGAGGCGACAAAGAGTACAAGTAAATGGAGCTCACTCTGAGGAGAAGGATGTTACCAGTGGTGTGCCCCAGGGATCTGTCCTTGGTCTGATTCTTTTTAACATCTTTGTTAGTGATATAGCGGAAGGGCTGTCAGGTAAGGTTTGCCTCTTTGCAGATGATACCAAAATCTGCAATAGAGTAGACACCCAGGAAGGTGTAGATAACATGAGGAGGGATCTAGCTAAGCTTGAAGAATGGTCTAGAATTTGGCAGCTGGGATTTAATGTTAAAAAATGTAAGGTCATGCATTTGGGCTGCAGCAATCCAAGGGAGCAATACAGTATAGGAGGTGAAGTACTTTTGTCCACTAAAGAAGAGCGGGACCTAGGCGTGGTTGTGTCTGATGATCTTAAAGTAGCTAAACAGGTAGAAAAGGCGACGGCAAAAGCTAGAAGGATGCTTGGGTGCATACGGAGAGGAATGGCTAGCAGAAAAAAGGAGGTGATAATGCCTCTGTATAAGTCTTTGTTACGACCTCATTTGGAGTATGGTGTGCAATTCTGGAGACCGCACCTTCAAAAGGATGTGAACAGGATGGAGTTGGTGCAGAGGGTTGCTACTAAAATAATTAATGGGCTTCATTATAAAGCATATGAGGACAGACTTAAGGATCTTAATATGTACACCTTAGAGGAAAGGTGGGATAGAGGTGATATGATTGAGATGTTTAAATACCTCCGTGGCATAAATGTTCAGGGAGAGAGCCTCTTTCAATTGAAAGCAAGTTCTGCTACGAGGGGACATGGGATGAGGGTGAAGGGAGATAGATTCAGGAGTGATATGCGGAAATATTTCTTTACGGAAAGAGTAGTGGATCCATGGAATAGTCTCCCAGTGGAGGTGGTAGAGATGAGGACAGTAACTGAATTCAAAAAAGCATGGGACCAACACAGAGGATCTCTAAAGGTAAAAAGTGGACTGCTGTAGTTGTTGTTATGGAAGGACAGACTAGATAGGCCATGTGTTCTTTTTCTGTCATCATGTTTCTATGTTTCTATGATTATCTTTGTATATCCTCTTGTGTTAAGTATAGGGTTTGTAGTATAAAAGTGTTGTTAAGTGCCATCGAGTTGTGTCGACTTATGGCGACCTTCTGGATAGCTGTCTTAAACTATGTTCGATCTTCAGTCAGGTGGCTCATTATTGACAGAGTGGCATGTATAGCTGCTGTTATTGTATCGCTCCATCTCATTGCTGTCTGACCTCTTTTATGTTGATTTTCAACCTTGCCAAGCATGATGTCTTTCTCTAATGACCTCTCTCTCCGCATCATGTATCCAAAGTATATAAGTCAAAGTCTTGTCATCTGAGTTCTAAAGAAAGCTTTGGTTTTATTTCCTCTAATACTGACTGGTGTGTTCTTCAGGCAGTTCATGGTTTACACGGTATTCTTTGCCAGCACCATAATTCAAAGGCAATTAAAGTATAAAAGCAGCATAAAAGTAGAAGAACACTATCTCCTCTTTCTCTGCAGAAGTTGACTTAACTGTAACTAATCCACTTAACATTTTCATTAGTTTCTTTGGTTTGTTTCCTGCCACAGTGGGTCCATGAACACGTCCACCATGACCTTTTTCTGTGGCTGGGATGTTATCTTTATCTGCAGTGTTTGCACTATTGCAACTACCATCGTTAGCTCTAGTGTGTAAGCTATGGGTGGGCACCTTTTTATTGTGGGTGACATGCGGCCAGTATGTATTTTTCTTTTTCTTTCCTACCATACTTCAATTGTAGTTTCGCCTTGCTGAGATTTAGAATAGATGTTATACAATAAGGTCACTACGTGAAGGTTCTCAGCGAGACTTGAGGAGGGAACTATATTCTCTCTCCCTAAGAAATGCACAGCAATTTACCATCTACTGTTAGTGAATTTTATGTTGTGCTCCTTTTGACCCCCAATGAAGCACTAACGTAACTTGCATGGAGCAGCAATTACAATTCTAAAATCCATCGAGTTTACGAGAAAGCATTGGGGGTAATCTGCACAGTGCAGCAGTTACAACTCTAAAAGGCAATGGTGCTACTTTGCAAGGTTAGGTGAGGGACACGGGGAAAGGGGGAGTGAGTATGGAATTTCATATGGTAATCTGTAAGCACATCTACCCAAAGTGGATAAATCACTGGTGGGCAGACTAGATTGGTCCTTTTGGTCTTTAACTGCCATCAGATGTCACCATGTTACTATGAACCTCACAGTGTCAACCAATGGTTACTATTTCAGAAGAATTTTCAGCAAAGTTCTATAAATCCTGTCCTGTCCTATACCACAACATTGATGAAACTAAATAATTTATTGTTAATACTCATTCCCTTAAAGAAAGGCTGGATAAAAGGCACTGCCGCCTCTTTGACCTTCATTTCACCTTATCATGGATTCCCTTCCAGTTCTGCTGAACAATAGCATTATTCCCTAGAAATACTCCTTGTATTTTAAAATCTGGCATTCCTTGTGACCTTGGGCAAGTCACTTTACCCTTCATTGCCTCAGAAGAAAAGGCTTGGCAATATACTTCCAGTCATACCTTGCCAAGAAAACCCAGGGGCAGCTGGATCACCAGGAGTCAGCATTAACATGACGGCACTTAAAAAAAAAAATTGAAACCTACTATATATATTTGTAACTCACCCAGCAGCCCAGAAGGCATCGGATTTTTCCAAATATTCAGCAGAAGTGTTTCACTCTTCCTACAATTAATATAAGTAGGAAACATTTTTTGAAAAATATTTTGACAACCTGTCATAATTTTTACATTTTTCTCATTTTTAACCAACCAAAGGTAGGCTTCCAGCATGCACCAACACCTCCAAGGCTTACTTGCTGGCCTAGACCAAGAGATTCCTGAGACCAGAAAGCTGTTTAATTAGACGGTTATTTTAGAGGCTCTATATGCAATTTGCACATCTGAAAATGGCCGTTCAGACATGCCAATCGCAGCCACGTCCCAAGAGCCACTTGAGAAAGGCCTGGTTTTGCATGTGTCTGGAGTGATCGTATCTGTCACACGGGGGCGTGGCAGAGGCCGGTCTGGGGCAGTCTGTAAAAGATCCATGTGTACATCCAATTTTAGAATGACACCACACATTTAGGACCGCAGGCGGACATGTCTATGTCTATACCTGCTCCCAACCGCGAACAGGCATTTAAAAAGTGCTTGTTTCAGCCCGCAAACAACAATAGGGAAGAAGAAGGGAATGCTGACCAATCATTTTCACCCCCTGAAAGTGAACTGCCGTACTGCTGAATGTCTTCACTTGCAAAATGGCATGCCAGAACATGTATATGGCAACAGATACATGTGCACATTCTGAAATATCATCATGGACACGTCTATATTGCTGGTTTCGCAAATGTGCATGTTTCTAAAATTATCCATTTTTCTGCAGGTTTCTGGGGCTTTATTCTACATGTCCCTGTTCTCTTGTATGTTGGTGAAGATAGGTCAATTTTAGAATGCATTAACATGTGCCCCCTTCTCTGCTGCCCGTCCCACAGAATTTCGAGCGTTTTGATTTGGACATCCCAGATAGCACCTAAACAGCCTTTCTAAAATGCCTCTTCACATGTATGGGAGTCAACATATTCTCCTCTACACAGATGGCTTCCAAACTTTCACAAGTATTCAACATGAGTGGTGCATGTTTTGATGACACCATCTAAAGGGGAGGTATCATACTGGTAATGTGATGTAAACCAGTGCTTTCCAAATTGTAGGAGGCAGCCCCAAATGGGATTGCAAAAGCTGCATGTGGAGTCATGAACTTGGTGAGCTGAAATAAAATTCTCATCAGCCCATGCCGCTCATCAAGGCCGCACTGTAACTAGGCCTTTGTGAGCTCCGGAGAAGGCAGTGGATAATGGAAGTACTGGATGTAATGCTGTAGGAAGGCCAGGAGTGAAAGGTAGGCCTCCAGAGGTCACATGCTTTCTGTGGCTGTAAAAAATGGGGGATTGCAACCACAGAAAGTTTGATAAGCACTGATCTAAACAAAGCAATGAAATTGGACTCCATTTCCTGAGGTTGCTGAGATCTCATTTTTAAGGCAGTACTGTGGAACTAGCTCTTTGGCAGCTTACAAGACAACTATCTCTGGGATGCTTTCTACAAACATGTGGAAAAGATGTTGCACCAGCACTGATCAGAAGTGCTTATAAAACTCTGTTGATAATCTATTGATGCTTTACTGTTGGCCATACCTCAATGACATATGATAGTTCACTGTTCCTCTGACTCTTCTGATGATGTCTTTGGGAGATCCTGAAAGAAATGGCAGGTCTCAGAGGTGTTTACAGCATCCACTGCATACAACTCTGAAAAGAATCTTGCTGTAAATTTGCAGATCTTCATAGGTTGTGACAACCCTTGTCCTACTGTCGTCTTCAAGTTACTGTAGTGATAATCTTCCTCTCTGAAATTTTTTTTCAGCCCGAAAAATTATTGAGCAGGAGCAGGCACCTCATTCAGTCTTCAAAACTGAGCTTGCAATTGCTACTGCACGCTACATGAAATCTATAATCCAAACTGGACCATCTGAATGTGCATTATAGAGTTTCTTCAGCTTCCTTTTGGGGTACCCTCTAGCTACTCATAATAAATGCCTTATTGGGTCAGAACAAAGGTCCATCAAGCCCAGTGCCCTGTTTCTAACAGCGGCCAATCCAAGTCACAAGTATGTGTCAGGTTTCAAAAAGGTACACAGGTTCCTCAATGCTTATCCCAGGGGTAAGCTGTGGATTTCCTGAGTCCTCTTTAATAATGGTTTATGGACTTTTGCTCCAGGAACTTGTCCTAACCTCTTCCAAACCTAGCTACACTAACAGCTTTTACTACATCTTCAGGAAATGAATTCCAGGTTTTGATTACATGTTGAGTGAAAAACTATTTTCTCCAATTAGTCTTCAATGTGCTCCTGTACCCTGTAGCTTCATTAGGTGTCCTCTAATCTTCCTCATTGATACAAGTATCATCTCGATTCCTCACTGCAATCCTAGGCAGTCATGCATCAGACTGTGGGTTGCAGCAAGCTCACAGTCCCTGTAATGTTGTAGCTCAGCCACCGTACTGCTCGGCATACTTCCAAAGTAAGGGGAGGAAGAAAGACCATTTCGCCAGAAGGACTGTGAGCATGCAGAGGTTCGGAGTCCTCATAGCTATGTCAGCAGTGGTGGAAGCCTGCTGGAAGACATCACTGGCTGGTGGGGGGTGGGGGGGGGGCTGGGGGGTGACAGTTGCATGATACACCATCAATGCGGCCTGAGGAGGAAGGAGGCATCATCGACACTGATGCTGGCCAGGGATTGGGGGACAAGGGCACTACAGTTTAAAGCCACTCAGGACAACCAGAGGTCTTGCACCAGCCCCGACCACAAACAGAAAACAGACAAAAGAATAAAACACATACAGAGAAAGTTTTAACCCCCCCCCCCAGAAAAGAACAATTGTGTACACAAACTAAGCACAGCTCTCAACACTAAACACCCCCCCCCCTCACACTACGCCTACAATCTCTAGAGAGACAGATACTGTCTATAAAACAGCTTCATTAGCATAGCACTGGGCATCACGCCAGAAGGCAAGAATATTTGTAAACTAGGTTTACTCAAATTTTCCACTGGCAAACAAAGCCAGAAAGAAGGATAATGGGACAAGGAAATAGGTTTTATCTTTCACTGTAAATGTTGCTTGTGCTCCGATGGAAATGAACATGTACTGAAAGAATGCAAGGGGGTTATAATCAAACATCATTCATACAATCACTCAGCTCAGAGCAACCCTAGGACCCGATTGTTCCTTGTAAGGATGTTTCTATATTTTCAGAGCACTAGGGCAATGCAGAACCGACTCTGAGGAACAAAGTCCAACTCTACCTGCAGGGCAGTCCCTTTGAGAACTGCCCCCTTTGGAATTTAAAGAAGTGCTTACCTGCCGGGAGGAGTTTTTTGGAAATTTGCTTTCGCTCTTCTGCGGGGAAAATGACCCATGCTGTATACAATGGGCTTAGGAAGCGCAGGAATTTCATTTTGCAATCTCTGCCCCTGCCTCTTGTGGTTTAGGCTGCATTCTTTGAACCGGCTGATTAGCTGATTTTTAAAGGGAAACAACAGTGGAAATTTTGCTTGAAGAATGGGGCTTACAGGCTCATCTGGTTGGTGCTGAAAATTACCCTCAAAGTCACTTGCAACGGTAATTGCGGTGATCATGACTGAAGTTTTAACTATAAAGGAGCCCGTTTTCAGATTTCTTTTTAGCTGCTCTAGTCTCAAAGCGAAAATCTATATGTACTTTCACTCTGAAACTTACCATGGGCACAAAGTATCCGCGAAGAGGTGAAAATGCCATTGCCATCCTAAATATGCCTCTAGGGATCCTACCCCTCATTAAGGCTAACGTTATATGTCTTTTAGCCACACTGGAAGACCAGTTTTCAGACCATTGATTAACATGTAGTTCTTGAGAGGCCAATGTACTAAAGCGGAGGATGCTTAGCACAGAACTGTGTCCACAACTTTCCACCCTATTGCAGCCTCCCAATGCGGAAAGGAGTTTACCGCACTAAGACTCATGTAGAGCCCAGCACAGTGCTCATGGAAATCCAGTGGTGATGAAGGCATTAGCTCTTAAATCCAGATACAAAGACGTGCGTAGAAGAGTCAAAGGCCGAGCACATGGTTTTTTAATGCTGAGGCTTTAGCATATGGTCTGAGAAGCAGTAAAAAGATGTTCAGCTAGCATTAGTGAGGATTTCATGTCAGTTTCTTGTCTTCTGTGTTTTACCGAAGGGGATGGGCCAATCAAAGAAATAGCGGAGAGATGAGAAGCTGAGGTGATGGTATCGCAGGGTTAAAGGGGAGGTGCCACAGCTATGACATAATAGGCAGCATTCAACAGGGCAGAAATTTACATGACGCCTGTCATGCATAGAATACACATTCCACATAAGCACATCTAACGAGGTGATTTTAGAAGCCCCATTCATGCTTCGGACGTCTGAAAACGGGCATGAGAATCAGCCTATGAAACTGTTTCAGTTTATCCGTTGGTTGATCTGTACGGATAAAGTAGATTAGCTGAGAGGAATCAGATGCTGACATCTGATAATTATGTGGCAGTTTTTGATGAGAAGATTGTAAAGGTGCATGATTTGAGGATGGGAATTGATCTGTGGAAATAATGGTGGAAGCCTTGGGGGAAGAGATGGAAGTTTTAGGGTGGACTAGAGCGCCTTCATTGTGATGTTCAAACAAGTCATTTGGAAGATTCTTTGTGGTCTGAAAATTTCCTCTACGAGATTAGACTCCTTGCCAGCGAGGAAACTTGCCTGAAGAGATATTTGTGCACTTCTAAGTTTGGTTAACCAATCTGTTATTGGATGAGACCATTTTATTTGGGAAACTGAAGAAAGCTGAAGTTTGCCTAGCTTTCGTAAAGAGAATGAAAATAGGTGATACTTTATTTAGATATCATTCAGTTTCTAATTTACCATTGATATCAAAATTAATCGTTGAAAAGGTAGTCTATGGTTCTATTATAGAGTTCTTAGTATGGCGACTGTTCTGGTAGCCATGTTGGGCAGTATCTGTGTGCAAACAGATCAGGGATTTGATTCACTTAGATCTTTCTGTAGCTTTTGGTACCATCCACCATAACCCATCTACAGCAGTTAGGTATCATAGATCCTCCTTTGACATGGTTCTCTGCTTATCTGTTAGGTAGAATGCAGTCTAGATTTTGGGAAGATTATTTCTTGGCAAGCAGACACATGAGATGTGGAGCTCTCTAGGGGGTCGAGATTCCCCTGCCCCTCCCCCTCATATTATTCAATCTTTATAGTCCCCCTTTGTCTAGAGAAACTGAAAAGTACAGGATGGAGATATTCATGGTTGCAGGTGATATCCAGTCTGAAGACAGGAAGTCACATTTGACATAGTAGTTTAAAAGGTACAGATTTAAAATGACCAAAGTCAAATGCGACGTCCTGTCTTCAGTCTGAAACACATTGGTTAGTTCAGCATAGGCTGGGACACAGTGCTAAGAAATCCATGCCAATGAAGATTCACTAGTTTACCATTCATGGTGAGACAGAGATTGAAACTAAATAAATGGATCAAATTTAGGAACTAATATAGATAATCAGCTTAGTACCCATTCTCAGATATTGGAAAGTGTGAGGTCACATTTTCACAGTTTGCATCAGATTTGATAATCAATGCCATATTTAGAATTGGTTGAAAATGGTTATGCTTATTCATGCAATGGTTACTTCCAAACTTGACTACATTATTTCAGGAGTTACCTCAGATCAGTCTGGTGTGATTGCCGTTGATTGAAAACGCATGCCTGATTAGTTGCTGGGGGAAAGAAATGATCACATCACCCCTTCTTACAAAGTTTTTGTTGGTTATCCATGGAAATTAGATCACAATTTGTATTGAAGCCCATTCCTATCAGGGCATATCCAGCCCGTCCAAACGTCCAAAATCTGGACGGGCCAGATTTGCACCCGATTTTGCACCTATGGGAGCTAGATGTTCCTGCGGGAGCAGAATCGGAGCAAAGGGCTTGGACAGGCCAGATGTACCCCGATTCAGTCCCTTTGCACATACTGCTCCCACCCCATCCAACACTCACAATGCTCCTGTATGGAGCCTTGGTGCCACAGTGTCCTATCACCATGGCACCGGGACACCATGCAGGAGCCCCGATTCCCTGCACAGGATTAAAAGCGATGTTCCCCACCACCTGATCCACGGAGGGGCCTGCCAAGTCTAGGGCCAGGCCAAGGAGAAGCTCCTGCTGCCACTCATCGCCCTTCCTGGGTCCACTGGTCCAGACCTCCTTTGATGGGGAGATGTATTCCACCTCCGAGGTGGAATAAGTTCCCCGTGCATCCTTGCCCCCCCCCCCCCAGCCATACAGGTCCGCAACTGGAATCGACCCTGTATGTCTGGGGTCAGGGGCCTACCTCCCCCCCCCCACCCCCACTCCTCCTCCAGCCCATCCCTTCCCACCCCCATCCAAAGTTCCCCGCACATCACCTCTGTACATGCAGGGAGTTTGGGGTATGGAATCGGCCCCAAGTGATTAGCAGGGGATGTACATCCAAACTGGATGTACATCCCTGCTAATCGCAGTTCTTAATGACCCCCATTGAAGCCAATTCCAAAATCGTGCACATCCGGGCAGAGGGCACACCAAATGGAAACGTGCAGAACTAGAATCCAATTGCACACATGCGGGGACAGACACAGTCTCATGCACAGAAGTGCCCACATAGACATGCTAGGCACAGCTACGTTGTACGAAGATGGGTATATGCCGACAATGGCATTGTACATCCCTGCACTCCCCGTATTCTGAAAAGGTGTACGTCTGCGACCCTGCCCATATCCGCAGTATACCCCGAACAATCATGCAGGGCAGCTGTGAAGCTTCACAGGGCAGCTTCACAGGGCAGCTTCAAAATGGGCAGCTTCAAAATGGGCAGCTGTGAAGCTACTGCGGACAAGGACAGAGCTGTTCTGAGGCTGAATGACAATGAAAGATGGCGAGATGCACAAATGGATGCAAGTTGGGCAATAGAAACCAGTCCATGACATGCACAGATCACTACAAAGCACTCGCAGTGTACAGTACTGTAGCAGGAAAATTGGTAGAGAGTGAACCTACTGGCACAAGATGCAGTGCAGCACCTCAGGCATGGCAGTAGTCACCCTTCTGAGGTATGTACGTTGTGAGTGGCTCAGGACTATGACTGTACAATACTAAGTAAGAACACTAAGGAGCAAGGAAGAAGGCCACATATAGAGGGTCTGGCCTTCTTCCTTGTTCCTTAGTGTCCTTATTCCCCTTTTGCAAGGACTTGTGTCTTTTTGGACTCCTCTCCAATGCTAAGTAAGGATATGATCCCAGCAGAACAGGCCTCCCCATAGAGACCTACCAAAACACTTCCCCTGCACTACTAAAGGGCCATTGGAATGACAGCAGTGAGCAGTGTAAACACCACACAAACATGCCCAGAGACACCACTGGTGCTCCCTACAAATGCGCACCTTTGAAGAGACTAATGCTGGTACACCTGGGAATGGTGTACTGCGCTTTGCACCATTGCACGCCCACCCTCTGAGGTCCCCTGAGTGGTGAAAGGGAAGTAATTGTGGAACCGTCCTGCGCACTCCTACCTGTATGCACTAGCACCTGGTGAAGCTGCAGACAACCCTATGGTCGAGGTAACTGCTAGGCATAACCGTCCTCCCCAGATATATGGATAAGCAATCTAGATCCCCCTTCACTCACAGACATACTCTCACTTGCAGCCCCACAGAACCAGCCGTCTGTCAAAAGAATGCCCAGCACCGAAAGTCTTAGCTGATGGATAGGGAACCATAGCAATCAGTGCTTCCAACCCAGCATCATACCTTCTCACTAAGAACATAATAATAAGAACATAATATATTCCATACTGGGTCAAACCAAGGTCCATCAAGCCCAGTATCCTGTTTCCAACAGTGGCCAATCATATGTACCTAGCAGTTTCCCCAAGGGACACAGGTTCCACAATGCTTGTATTGGGTCAAGCAGTGATATCCTGGGTCCCTTTTAATAATGGTTTATGGACCTTTTCTCCAAGAACTTGTCCAAACCTTTTTTAAACCCAGCTACTCTAACAGTTTTTACTACATCCTCTGGTTACAAATTCCAGAGTTTGATTACATGTTGAGTGAAAAAATATTTTCTCTTATTACTCTTAAATAGTTTACCCTGTAGCTTCATTGCATGTCCCCTAGTCTTTCTATATTCTGATGACGTAAACAATCAATCTACGTTTTCCTGTTCCACTCCATTCATTAATTTATATACCTCTATCATATCTCCCCTCAGCCATCTCTTTTCCAGGTTAAAGAGCCCTAACCTTTTTAGCATCTCTTCATAGGGGTATCCTTCCATCCCCTTTACCATTTTGGTGGCTCTTCTCTGTACCTTTTCTAAGATACGGCGACCAGAACTGCACACAATATTCAAGATGCAGTTGCACCATGGAACGATACAGAAGCATTATAATATCCTTTGTTTTATTTTCCATTCCTTTCCTTATGATACCTAGCATTCTATTTGTTCTCTTGGCCGCCGCTGCACACTGGGCAGAGGGTTTTAACATGTTATCCACGATGACGCCTACATCTTTTTCCTGGGTGGTGGTTCCTAATGTGGAACCTTGCATCGTGTAATCATAGTTTGGGTTGTTCTTTCCTAGGTGCATAACTTTGCACTTGTCCACATTAAATTTCATCTGCCATTTCGATGCCCAGTATTCCAATTTATCAAGATCCTCTTGCAATTTTCCACAATCCCCATGGGTTTTAACAACTTCAAATAGTTTTGCATCATCTGCAAATTTGATATCCTCACTCGTTATTCCCTTTTCCAGGTAATTTATGAATATGTCAAAAAGAAACGGACGCAGCACAGATCCCTGGGTTCTCCACTATTCACCTTTCTCCATTGGGAAAATTGGCCATTTAGCCCTACCCTCTGCTTTCTATCTTTTAACCATTTCCTGATCCTCAATAGTACACTGCTTTCTATCCCATTACTTTTTAGTTTTGCCAAAAGTCTCTGATGAGGGACCTTGTCAAAGGCTTTCTGACCTTTACATTTCTATTTGGCTTCCTACATACACGATAACTACAACGGTGGACCTCAATCTGCTACAGAGCTGCAGTAGGCCCAAACAGCCCTTTCAGTATATCTGCCTCAAGGGTCAAACCCCGTATGCGCATTGCACATCATAGGCCCACATGTGTAAACAACTGTAACAGTGATCTGTGAACAAGATATGTGCCATGTAACCACCAGCGTAAGATATCTCCAGTATAGTGTTCAAATAGGAGTTACATAAGACCTTATCTGCACCAGGGGACTCTGCACATTGCATAGAGCATATTGTAGAAATCCACCGTGTGGAGCACAACACTCAGGCTGGCTGGGCGCTGCACTTAACACCGATGTCTGGGCTTACATTTTCACATGGGGTCCTAGGACTCCATCACCAGTATCATATCCAGGATGTGGGCAATGGTAGGGCACCCTAGCTATGGCCCTTTAGCTCACACAGCAATCCAATATGCCGGATTGAGCACCAGTGCTCTACTCCATATAGTTGTGGGGCATTTATTTCTGCTGCTTTGAAGTACATCCTCCCTCTCCTCTGCGTTCTGTTCCGTAACACTGCATGCTGTGCTTTTCCAGACTGCAGTCACACCAGTGCACAGCATACGTCAGTCATCCATTCACCACTATTGGCTGCATTGGGATGAAGAGCAGAAATATTTCTAAGTCCTACTTTTATTCTACGTTTTTGCAGGTAACCTGGATGTCAGTGGTGCCGTCTGCGGATGTATACGGGTGTGATCAGAATATGCCTCCTATGTCTGCATGGCTGGCCACACCCCATTCCACCCCTTCCTGCCCACGCTCTGTGATCTCCGTATAAGTGCCATATACATGTAGGCCTGCAAAGGTTCAGAATACAGTTTTGGACATTTTCGTGAGATACACGTCGATCCCACACGTAGAGGCGGCTTATTCGTGGTTCAGAGTTGTGTTTAAGAGTGTTACCACTTTAGTTTATCATCTTGCCAAGAATAATTCTGTTTACACACTATGGCCTTCCTAATTAGGGTAGTTAGAACATACTGAATTTAGTACAGTCCTATTGACATTAACCAGAAGTACGGCTTTTAGCTATGTGGAACTACCTTCTGCTGGAGATTAGAGAACAATTATTTCTATTTCAGGAAAATTCTGAAGGCCTCTTTTTTAAATCAAGTTCATCTAATACAAGGCAGTGTAGTTAGATAGCATTGTTGCACTCAGACCTGACTGAGAATCACACCTCCCTTGGATACACGTGGTTCTGGAGATAAGCAACCCGAGTAAATATGTCATCAACAGGAAGGAGGCCCAATATCTCAAGAACATAGGAAGGAGGGAAGGTGGAATGGGGTTATTCAACCAGTGTGACAAGTCCAAGGTAGAGGTAATAGAGAAGAATGAGCCAAGCAAAACAAAAGAGCAAACGAGATCTTTCTGAAATTTTACTGACAGTTTAGACGGAAAGGTTTGGCTTAAATATTGTGGGCCCGATATTCCGCACTGGTGGCTAGTGCTCCTACAGCGGCTAGCTGCCAGCGCTGAACTTTAGACCCCGATATTCAGTGCTGGGGCCATATTTGTCCACTGGCTTTGCATATCCGGCTCGGCCTCGGAACCCGGAAGCTAACCAGGCAGAGGCGATATTCAGCCGCAGCTCATTTGGCTTCTGCAGCGAAAGTAAGGCCAGTCTTTGCTGTGCCTTACTTTTGCCGCATGGCACTAACCATAGCCCCCACTTTAGATCTTCCTTATCAAGGCGTTGGTGTTTTAATTCAGTGCCTCCTATTTGTTTTTCTGTCTTCTCTGTCTATCTTAACTAAAATGTAAACTCCAAGAAGCAAGAGAGTCTCTTGTTTTTGTAAGAAGCTTTGTGCACTTTGTAGCGTTATAGTCAATGGTTCAATATTTATAGGGACTTATACATTTATCATAATCCCCTGTTGCCTATCACTCATGAAGTTTAGTACGTTAGAAAGCATTCCCAGACTGCTCGGTAGGTTAATGACCATGGTGTATGGAACAGTGAACGTTATTACCGAAATCTCAATATGCCACATCCAGCACTCTTCTTTGATTGAATTTGTTGGCCATTCAACCATAGAAATATAGGAGATCAGCTCTGTTTGACATGTCTACCCTGGAAGAACACTGTGAGGTCTTGGCTCCTGCAATCTGATAGATTCAGCAGATGGCACTATCCTTTATCACCTCTCAAGAAGGGACTTATGTGGTCTCAGAAGCTACAGTATTTTAGGATTATTCTTACTTTGGTCAAATAAAAAGTATCATATTTTACAGGGAATACAGTAGGATAACAAAAGCTCCAGGAAACTGCTTTAATAGGAAGCACTGAACCTTTGATTTTTAGTTCCTACATTTATTTAGCATCTGTTAAAGGAGCAATCATTTATGGACTTATCCAGCAAAGTTTATTTAAAATGCTAGTCAACCACAGGGATTTAGTTTAGTGAAGGGGAACAGAATGTTTGTACCGAGTGATCATTTAAGCAGTGACCTCGCTGCTCAGCAATACATAAGCCAACCAGGAAAGAGACGTTATGTGAAACAGATTGTACTGCCTGTCATCAGAATCCTCTTCTCTGATTATGTCATTGTACTCGGTCATTATTTTGCAACACATACTTAACTTAACCATTTTAAACTTCCAGACAGATCATTTGATTGGAAGCAGGGCTGGTGCAAGGATTAGAGGCACCCCAGGCAGGCCCTCAGTCCTGACGCCCCTCTGCCGCCTCTCTCCAGGCATTGGCAGCAGCAATGGCATTGAAACCGGGATCCGGCACTTACCTGAACTCTCCGGCAGTGCGTCATGCTTCCTGCCCTCTATGATCTGCCACTTCTGTCCACTCTGACACAGGCTTCCGGTTTGCATGGGGGCATGCAAATTGGAAGTCTGCATTGGAGGGGGTGGAAGCGGCAGGCCATCGAGGGCAGGAACTTCAACACAGTGCTGGAGAGTTCAGGTAAGCACTGCATTGTGGTTTTAATACCATTGTTGCCGCTTGCAGGTCCCGGAGAGGAGCGGTGACAATGTGGCAGCCCCAAAAGGTCAGCAGTCTATGCGACCATTCACCTGTCCTAACTTGAACCACTTAAGCTATCTGTTCAGTGGCCAAATATTGCTGCTAATAGGACAGCAGGTGTCCCCAGCCTCACTTCACCTACAGATTGCCCCGATTTTAACTAGGCATTTCTTCAGCGGTTTGTGGAGATATTCATGGTGACCGTATTAGAGGGTCTGCTAAATGTCTACGAACATTTGAATATTCCCCCCCCCATATTTTTTTATTTTCTAAGAATGCAAAGGGAAATAATTTTGAAAATATAGGACCTTCTTTTTCATTGTTACAGTATGCAGATAGAAGTGTATGTTTACTAAAGTGCGCTATGCGTTTGCGCTTAAAGCGAATTTGGAGCCAAAAATAATGCACGATAAATGCAATGGTCCTGGGCTGTTGGGGTGGGCCAGGATGCCCACCTGTAGTTATTGCACTGAAATGTATGTCACTGCACTAACACTGCATTTGCAAATTAGCACGGGTTTATTTAATGCCACCGATTGAGGTGGTGTTGCGTGGACCCATGCTAACTGCAATATTAACAATTAGCAATTACCCTGATGCTAACCGCAATGTGTGGTCAGCACCCACTCACCACGCAGTTCCTGCCCGATTGCATGCTAAGCAGTTAGTGTGGGAATCTTACCGCACTATAATGGTCCTGCTCTTACTGGTTAGTGGGCACTGAACCCCACAGTAAAATATCAATATTGTAATTATCACCACTGTAGTAAAAACTAGGGATGTGCACAGGCAAAAATGTTCTGGTTCATTTTCAGAAATGTTCCTGATTTTCAGGCTTTTTTTTGTTCATTTCAGATGTTTGGTTTAACAAATTTTTTTTTTACCATACATTTTAACTTTTTAATATGTACAGACTGAATTCATGCACATTAATTCATAGGTTAACAAATATTAAATCTCTTTTGTATGTACTAAATTTTTTAAGCATGTGAACCTAAAAAAGCATTAATAAATGTCTATCTCTAGTCATCGAGATTGTTTTTAATCCTAAAAACAAGATAACTTTTTCTGCATGTTCTTAGCCACACTTGATTCAAAAATGTTAAGGCCCTTTTCACTAAACTCCGCTATGGATTTGCCAGTAACATGCCGACTCATGTGCATTAATGGCAAAGGCTGCAAGGTAGCTGTCAGGGGCGTGTTCAGTATGTCCCTGGCCGCTAACATGCAAAGGGTTTTCCTAAGGTGCATGTCACTAGGTCGGGTTCCTCTAGAGGAATTGTTAGGAGAACCCCTGTTAGGAGCCGAGTTGCTGCTGAGTGGTACTGTCGGCAATGCGTTCTCCACGCCCACTCTCTGCCTATTCTCTCGATCGAGATGAGCATGTGTTTTAGTGTGCGAAGGCAGACAGTATCAGACATTAGTGTTCCAGAATACCTGTAGCCATGTGCTAAAATGCCCGTTAACCAGCTTTAGTAAAAGGGGCCCTTAATTACTGTTGAATATCTTCAAAAGAAAAAATCCTAAATTCATAATGAGGTCAATGACGGCTCATTAGCATTAGCGCTGCAATGAATTACTGCAGGTTTAGATGGATAGATGTGCAGGTATTGGGAGAAAAAAAGAGGCACTTCCAAGATATATGAAGATTGTGTTGCAGCCAGAGAGAAGGCATTTGTCAGAGGGCTGTAACCGCTGTCTTTTCTGTATAGCCGGGTGGTTCAGGAATACACTTTCAAAGAGGACTGTCATGAGTATTATAGATATGTGCATGTGTGTTATTATCATGTTTCCAAAATGCTCCCTCGTTCTCAGAATCGATTAAGAATTCATTTGGCTGATTCCCTTCTGCAGCATTTTAAGTCGCTCCTATGTATGGAAGGGCGTGGGGAGTGCTGGGCTGAGCACTGGGTTATAACTGATGATAGTGTTTGCAAATTGTTTCCTTGCCCGGATAGCTTTTGCACTGACCTTCGGTACCTGGTGGTTTGATTTACAGCTGCTTTTATTGCCATTGAAATTGGACAGAGAGCCAGAGAAATACCAGAAAACATAGAGGAAATAGTTCTCACCTCTCAAAAAGTGCTGTAGGCTCAAGTCTGGCTGTTGGTCTTCCATGATGTAATTTGTTATGGATGGTAAAGGAAAGCAATTATATGATCTGGCCTAAAAGGTGGAACTGGATGACATCAGAGTATTAAAAAAAAAAAGAGAAAGTCAAAATGTACTGGGCACCATGACAAGAAATGGAAGGGGAGGTGGTGTCAAATTCTTCTTTTTCTAATAAAGTGGAAAACATCAATTCAGACGGCAATCTTGAGCTAATATGTCTGAAAACACTGCACTCTGCATCTCCTCATATACAGATTATATTCTCTCAACAGATGGCAATGTGTAATTTAGTAAGGCCGCTTCAACAGGGATAGTATCACTCAATACTTAAGAGGACACTGAGGACCCAATTCAGCAACTCTGTTCCCATAGACACAGAAGAAAAGGCAAGTTTTGGTGAATCAGATCCTCAATGCCCTTAGATATTATTGAAGGAAAGGTTCTTAATTCCACAGGTTTGTTTGAGCCAACGACCCCTCAAATGTAATTCAGGCCTATTAAATCTGCCACTTGACTACAACAGAATGTGTAAGTCTCTATTCTACTACAAAAACATACCAACATGGCACACACTGAGCATTAAAAATCCAAGGGGCTTTGAGAAAGGCAGCAACGAGCAGCCGCAGCAGTACTTAAAGCAATTCAGAATCAAGTGATCATGGCATCAAAATGTCCTAAATGTCAGAAAAACATTTATTGTGCTGAAAAAGTGACTTCATTAGGGAAGGACTGGCACAAGGTCTTCCTGAAATGTGAACATTACAGCAAGACTCTGAGCCCTGGTGGACAGCTAACCATGACAGAAAACCGTACTGCCACTATGCCACTTTGTTTGGACCAAAAGGATTTGTTGGAGCTGAGCTCAGTGAAGGTGGCGAGGACGGACGTTACTCGGTTCCGGCCTTTTCCGTGGTGGTCGCTAAGCTTCAGAATGCTTTGCCATCTACCATGTGAGGTGATTAGAGACTACTGAGATTTTCGAAAAAATCTTTAAGGTATACATTTTCCAGCGGATTGTGATCATTGAGCAGTTCCTGTCTTAAATGTACAACTTATGTAATTTTTTGGTATGTTTAATTGTCACTTTATGTATGGTTTGTTAGGCAGTTGAGAAACGTAATAAAAATAATAAAGAGTGTCCACGCCCCGAGAATATCTAAAATCCATTCTGTTTTAGGGGCCTCAATACCACTTCCTTTTTCATCCTTATAAGGTCAGTTGTTAAGATCTTAGGGGTCTTTTTAGACACAGAACTTACTGTAGATGCTCAGATTGCAAATTTTAAAATAAAGGCTTTAATTTGGCAGCTGAGAATTATATGAAATCTATGAGCATACTTTATGGTGGGGAGGGGAAAGGAAGTAAAAACATCTGCAAATCTCTGTTAGCTTCAGAAAAGAGTGTGTGCACAGGTGAGACATAGCAGGTGAGAAATGTACAATTCACATTTCACTGTCCCTCAAAATGGACACAATAAGCCACAGACAGAAGGAAGTGAAGGAACCCATAGGGATTGATATCCACGTACAGTGGGCGGAACCACTGAACAAATGTACACGTAGGAACCCAGCAACTTACACATTCTTACAATCCTAGATGTGTAGATGCTTCGTTTCCATTTTGAGGGGGAATAAACGGTGGGGAGATTAAGGGGGATAATCTCCCTAAATCTCACCTGTAAAAGGATGACCAAAGGGAGCACTTTTCAAATACCGATTTGTGCCAGGGAGCAGGTGTCAATCTGGACGTGGACAATTTTGGGCTTGTTCATGTATTCCCTATATGCAATGGGGAATGCACATGTAGATTCTGACATGCCCCCATGCATGTTTGACATGTTAGGTCATCCGCGTGTAAACTTGACCCTTTCTAAAATGGCCATTTACACATGGACGCGATTTACACGTTTATATGGCTGCTTATACACATTTAGATCACCAGTAGGTCTTCTAAAATAAACAGCATTGCCGACAGTGGTGTCCACGTTATACAGTACATGTATTCAGCACCGCTGCCAATCTATATAGCACCATTAAATATATGCATTTGTTTAAATGCCAAAGTTGGTGTTAAAAAAAAATGCAATATACTACAGGAGATTGGGGAATCCAAGATGGCATTTGGCTACTCTTGCTGCCCCAGTTGCCATGTTTGATGGGGAAAAAAATGAAGGGGAAGCAATGGAAGCAGGCCACAGGCTGCCCAGCTTACCTCGACCCTGATTGCCGCTGGACATATTGAGGTCTTTGTGGTTCGCTGAGAGCAACAGACAGTTCAAACGGGGGCATTTAGCTCGGCTGTGAAATGCCTGGAGCCTGAGAGCTCAGGGTCTCCCCCTCGAGCAGCGGTCTTACACCACCTGATGCACGGCAGCCTCAGAGGCAGCAGTATGTTGAACCGAGCCCAGGTGCTTCGGAGGTATTAGACTCCTATGCCGTTGGTGCCTATTCATCCTCTCTGGGGGTGCTGCCGGTGCTTGACGCGAGTGGAGGAGGATCCGCGTGGGAAAATCTTTTGTTTCAACTGCTACCTGAGAGAGGAAGCTCTTTGGAGTCGACTGGTGGGGTCAGCGTCTCCAGTTCCAGGATCCTCCCAATTGCAGCCATGGCTGGGAATGCCAAGAGGAGTGCTTTCGATCTCTCCTTCGTGTTGAATCGTCCTGAGCAGTTTACGTTGGAATCCATTTGGACTGCTATAAAACAATTTGGAGAGGCCATTACTTCACAAGTACAGGCTATTCAGACTCAGGTACAGCATACCTCTGAGATTTCTACAGAAAATGCTGGACAGATTGAAATGCTTGAATCTTTTGTTGAAGGACAATCTCAGCGTGCTGATCGATTGGACACCCATTCTAATGCATTTAGTAGTTAAGTGTGTCTAGAGCAGAGGTTCCCAACTCCAGTCCTGGAGGGCCAAACACCATTCAGGTTTTCAGGCTGTCCCTAATGAATATGCATGAGATACATTTGAATACAATGGGGGCAGTGCATGCAAATACATCTCATGCATATTTATTAGGGACAGCCTGAAAACCTGAATGGTGTTTGGCCCTCCAGGACCTGAGTTGGGAACCTCTGGTCTAGAGGTTTTGGACAATCATTCTAGATTATCTAACTTATACTAAGGGGCTTGTTTACAAAGCTGCGGTAGCGGCTTCCGCTCAATATCGGAGCCACGGCCCCATTGAATTCAATGGGGCCGCGGCTTCGATATCAGGTGGAAACCGCTACTGCGGCTTTGTAAACAATTCCCTTAGTAAATTTTCCTTAAGCTTCTAATATTTCTGCTAGAGAAATGTTTTAAGACATATCTATCTGAGGTTTTGGGCATTTCTTCAGATTCGTGTCCACCCATTGTTGAAATCTATTACTTACCTACTGGTCAGAAGGTAGAGACTGTTGCGAGATTGCTGATGTACTAAATGTTACTGTTATGTTGGAAGCCTCTGATTCAGAGGTGGTTTCACCAGCAATGTGTTTATTAACTTTAGCCTGAATCTCTGACAGAGCGTGGCTTCTCAAGCTGTTTTTAGGACGTTTCAAAGGCTGCGTAGTACGTATTTTCCGGACCTGACTAAGGATATCCAAGGCCGTAGGAGAGAGGTTTTGATCCTATGGCCTCTGGTTCTGCAGCTCAGGGGACAATTTTTCCTCAAAATACCCCTGTAAGTGTCTAGCTAGGGTGCAAGGCCATTACTCACGAGTCTCTTGGATTGGGACAAGGAGATGTTCGTATTCCATGATTTGGTATTACTGGCTGTAGAGAGAAGTCTTGTATCCCGTAGAGTATCATTGCATTTGTTTTCCTGGTTTGGGTTCCTCAGACAGTGGGCTAGAGGTGGGGATGCCTGAGAATAGTGGATGATTACTTGTCTCATTTTCTATTGCTCACGTTGGTGTTATTTCCATGGCTACCCACATTTCCAGTAAAAGTAGAATTGTATGAAATGCAGAAATACAAAATTTAAAAAAAGCAGTATTGACCTACTTGTATTTATAGCCCAGCTGGGACTCTATGGTCAGGAGCAGGGGAGATTAAGGTGTCTAGATACTAAGGTGCGCTACTGTTGATGTGCATTATTTTAGCACGGGTCCCATGTTATTCAATGGAACCTAATTACTAATAACTCACATTAATGGTTAACTAACATGTGTTAACATTAGCACACCTTAGTAACTAGACCCATAAGCATATTGAACCTGAAAGAAGGGCATTTTACTGTATGGTACCTCAGTGGTGGAATTCCCTGCCAAAAGATTTAAGACTCACTCCACTTTCTCTCTCCCATTTCATCAGCTATGTAAGGTTTGGCTGTTCGAACATGTTTTTAATTGCTTATGGTCTGATTTTATATTATTGTCTTATAATGTTTTATGTATGTCCTATTGATTGTGGCTTATATTATTTGAGAGGCAATTTTGGAACTAGCTGCATAGGGGGATATGTGTAAAAGGGCAGAAATTGTACAAAGGGAAAAGCAGATGCAAAGGTATGTTTTTGCTTTCTAAAAATCGCCTCTTCAATCACTGGTGGCAGGCAGATGTGTAAATGTACACCTGCTCTGGAGTAGACATAAATATACATATGTACATCTGCTGGATTGTGCATGTACACTGTGGGAGAATATCCAAAAGCGTTTAGCTGGTTAGCAGGGCTAAAAGTCGCTCTGCCCAATATTCAGTGGCACTAATCAGTTTGCGCGGCTGAATATCACCGCAGACCACCTTAGAAACGTGCAGCTTCTTTCAGAGCAGTCTCTGGGCAGAGCTACGACAGTCCTGTGCCTATATGGTTAGCTGCTAACCACATAAGGTGAGGACAGGTCAATGACTATCCTATCTTTATGCCGTGTCTTCTGTCCGCTTAGCGGCTGAATATCACTAACTGGATAGCAAAGGTTCTGAGCAGATGTCGGATAGGCTTTGGCACCAATTATCTGACTTTAGTTTCAAGGGGGGAAGCCAAGTGCTTTAAAAATGCTGACTACCACCGTTAAGTATCATCCCCTGGGCATTTTGGAAAGTGTATTTGCAAAACCAAAGCTCCATTCTCAGGAACATCTAAACATACATAAAACTATTCAGAGGATTGCTTTCTGCCTATAGTTTTATATGTATGTATTGTGGCAAATTGTCCATATCCCAAGTAAAAAGCCTTTCTTAAATTGCGTTCTCTGAGTTCTTGTGAAGAGGAAGTGATCCCTAAATCTAATCAATAAGTAAAATAGATAAGTTAGCTATTTCCAGGATAAATTCCCCAACTTTTAGGTTACAGTTTTTAAAACACTGATATGTTGCTGTTTTTCCCTTGTGCCATCAAGTCGTGAGTAATAGCTACTAGGCTTATGTCCAACCACTTCACTGAATACACGTGGCAGCCATTTTTTAAACAACTTTTTCATTGAAAGCACTGCAGAATAAGAGACTGCAGAAGGTTACACAAGAGTCTTATTTGTTCTGTGTGCTGTCGTGTGTGGCCAAATGCAAATAAAGTATCTACAAAGTGTGAGCAACAAGCTTTATTTTTGGGAATAGGGATGTACGCAGGCAAGAAAAAGTTACATTTTGTTTTTTTCATTCAGGTTTCCTGATTTTCAGGTGTTTTTTTTTTCAGTTAATTTCACACACTTGTTTTAAATATGGCAGGGTCAGTATTCAGTGGTGGGGGCCAGCGCTCTTAAAGCAGCTGGTCATTGCCATTTTAACTTAAACCCAGATAGTCAATGCCAGTGTCATATCCGACTACTAACATTGAATGTCTGGGTTGCCCCGTTAGCAATTTAGATAACCGGTTATCTATAACCAGGTAAAACTAGACCAGCTTTTTATCTACCTAACTTTACCTGGTTAAGGATAACCAGTTATCAAATGAAAATCACAGATAACCAGTTATCTTTGGCTGCCACTCTGCTCTGCCCCCAGAATGTCTTGATGCTAGCTGGTTAGCAATGGGGCATTTACATGGGCTAGGAGGCAAGTGGCGCTGAATATCTTGATGAATGGCATTTATACGGTTCGCAGACCTGCAAACCGTGTAAATGCCCTTGAATTTGCCCACCGGCATTTTTAGTACATAGTTAATTGCTAGTAAGTGCATATTAAATCAGGCTAAGGTGCCTTAAGTTGATTAGTGCACATTATATCAATTTAGCACACACTAAATTTTTTAAGGCACACTAATGAACCAAAAGCGCACTAATGCATGCACACCTATATTGGGGAAGGACAGTGACACTATGGGCTCGATCCATGAAGGCAAATAGCGGGACTGGATGTCCCAGTGGGATGTCAAGCCCCGCTATCCGCCCTCAGCCTATGCTGCCTCCGGCCCCCCTGCACATACAAAGCCACTGTGCGTGCTGCGGGGAACAGGGGCAGCATGGGGGTGGAGAGTGGATGGGACCATGGACATACAGGGCCAATTCCAGTATCAGCCCTATATGTCCAGGGATTGCTGGGGAGGGGGGGATGGGGACGCCCTGCTTATTCCACCTCAGAGGTGGAATGAGAGCGGGATTCCCCTCCGATCCTGGTTGGCAGCCCCCCCCCCCCCTCCGGAGCCCAGCAGCCCTCCCACCAGAGCAATGGGACTCTCACAGTAAGTCTCCACCACCCAATCCGGGTCCCAGCAGCCTCCGTCAGGGGTCGAGTGGCAGGGAATTGTGGGTCACAAAGGCAGCAGGCAAGTTTGCATGGGGAGGATATCCCTGTGGCGATGCAGGGGCATGCCGGGCCGTCCCAGGGACTGATCCTGCACCCGCAGGGCTGTCTTGCTCTTGCAGTGCAGAATCGGGTCCTAACACGTCCTTCCTGCCTGGGGGCGCCCAGATGGCCTGGATATGCCCCTTCGGGGATCGGGCTCCATATGAATTTTATCATCTAGGAACATGCAAGGTGGGTGATAACAGTGAGGTTGAAGAGGCATTTTGAGGTGATGTATCCAATTGCCACCTTTCATGATGTTTCAACTGGACAAACTGTTGGCAAGTAGAAATCTAGTGGAACGCCTCTTAGAAGGAGATTCTATGTACTGCTCACAACCAGCCCCAGTGCATGTATCACTCTAGGCAGGCCTACTCGGGTGCTATGTGCTCATACACTCCATCCAGCAGTGCTAGCAACCTTCCTCCTGTTCTACCCAATCTCTTCCATCCTCTTATCTACCTACTCGCCTTATCGGTTTCCTAGCAGGGCCATAGTAAATTTCAGTAAACTACAGCAGCCTCCTGTCATCAAGCCTAGAGATTTGAGTGACTCAAGAGTCCCTCCAGTGACTTCTCGGAATCCTCCCTCTTCTGAGTTTCCTGTTCCCCAGTGACAGGCTTCAGACACTCTGGCTTCCTGACAGCAACCAGGCCCATGGTGCCCAGCAGAACCCTGTTGGGACTTTGAGATGAGCAGATAGAGTGAGGACAAAGGAATGGAGGCATTTCGGGCAAAAGGGTAGACACTGGAGATGGGGCGTGGCAAAAAATTGGCACGCAAAGTAATTTTCTGCTCCAGGCAGTAGTCTACAGCCCCACTCACAATCTGCCCAAGTTAATGAACCAGACTTCAGATCACTGCTGGCTTTCACCTCTGACCGCAATGCTCTCTGCTAGGCAGCAGTGCTGACTATTGTTTCACTGATTAGATAAAGCATAGCTATGCCCTTGGGCCATTGTAAATTGGCAAACTGCTAATAATACAGGTTAGCTGGATGCTGACAAAAGCTCTATTTAATAGAGACATTTTTTATGAAAATGTTTTTAGTCTGTATAGAAAGCAGTTAAAATCCAGATGCTACTATTTCGCCATTCATTTTGCATTACTATTGTCCTCTTAAGGCCTTTGTGATTTCCTGTACTCTGGCCAATATCATCTTTTCCTTTCTGTAGGCATTTGAAGACTGTTTCCTGGCTGTCAATGAAAAAAAGCCTTTCATATTTAATGCTAATTTTTCTTTCTGGGATTGGAAAAGGAAAAAATGCAAACGAGGTCATTCTGACCCACTATTTGTGCCCCTTCTCACCGGTGGCTAACTTCCCCACCATGTACGGGGAAGTTAGATGGGGGCAGGGAAGGGACGGATCGGAGTGGAGTTAGGGCGGGCAGTGGGCAGTCGCCGGCCCTGGACATACAGGCCGGATTCTTATGTCAGCCCTGTATGTCCAGGGCCGGCAACCTGCACGGGGAAGTTATTCAACCTCTGAAGTGGAATATCTTTCCTAGTCGCCAAGGGTCGGCGGGCCCGGGGTCAGAAAGTGGCAGGAGGGGGCAGTGAGCATTTCCTGCAATCTGACCCTGGCCTTGGGAGACCGGATCAGGGGTCGGGCTGTGGGGAATGCAGTGCAGGAGCCGGCGGCTGGGATCGTAGCTTTACAATAGAGCCACGGTGTCATGGCAACCAGAAACCATGGCGCCATGGCTCCATTGTAAAGCCCAGACTGAGTTAGTCGGACATGGCCTGTACGTGCAGGCCAGGCTGAATCACAGTCCCGGCCTGCACATACAGGCCTAATCGCGATTCTGATGCTGTGGGGCTAGATGTGCCCTGTGGGATCAGAATCGTGACACCCTCTGTATGTCCAGTTCAGACCGGGCATACAGAGGGCTTGTACATCCGGAGCAGAATCAGGTCTCAACTGTCTTGATTACAGCTGCAGTTTGCAGGCATAACCTTGAAAAGTGGTTGACTAGCAGGAAGTTAAAGTCTGTGTTAATGCTACGTTCTCCTGTCCATTTGAGTGGCAATGTTCTTTCTGGCAGACAGAGAGGCCAAGCAGCGATGCGTGATCAAGTACATCTGAAGGTGGGAAAGAGGCCTCTTCTGTTGACCAATGACATGGTAAGACATTTCAACACCAGTGACTTAAACAGTGTCTGCAGTCCAAACGGTGACAGTGTAGAAAGATTTTCCCTCAGGTTACTGATGGTTTAACAGTTTGGCTGTGCAGTACGAGGACGTGCTGAAGTCCCTGCAGTATTCCATGCAAAGGTAAAGATTTATGCAATGGCTGTCTCCTCCCCCCACTAATCTGTTACATATCTACAGACAAAACAGGGCCTTGGCATTGCATTGCGGATGTCTGTGACTCTTGCCAGGACACTGAAAACAGACCAAAGACCTGGGAGGAGTCAGCAGGTCATCTGGGGTTATAGCTACTCGTTAAAGCCAAAGAACGTAATGAATGTACTAAGTCTATGTGCCGATTTTTCATTCGACATAATAGTTGCTGCTCACTGGGCTGAAACTGTACATAAATAAGCAAGGTAAAGAACTACTTCAAGTGTGGTATTGGGAATTTCGGAGGCACACTTAATCTGGCACAAAGACAAAGCATAGTATATCTAGTGGAAGGTTTGCTTTAGAAGAACAAAAAACAGGGTATTGTGTAATATTTAATTTTCCACAAGGAACGTGCTACTGATTCAATATTAGCTTGAAACGTTCAGTAAAAGAAGGTCCTATTTGTACCATGCATTAAAAAAAGCATTCAGAACAGAAATCCAAGTCCTAGGAAGAGAGAACAAAAAGTACAATTTCAGAATGCAGAGTCAAATTTAATAGCCAAACCTTTCAAAACACAAGACGTCTGGAGATGTGTTTGATAAATTCTTACTGCAAACATTATTGAGAGGCAGATACAGTAAGTAGATGGAATGGGTCTGCTTTGATTTTATAGTCAATTTATATGGTTTATACCAAAAAACTAAAAACCAATTAGTATGTCTTAAAAGGTTAGGGCTGTTCAACTTGGAAAAGAGACGGCTGAGGGGAGATATGATAGAGGTCTATAAAATAATGAAGGGAGTGGAACGGGTAAACGTAAATCTGTTGTTTACTCCTTCAAAAAGTAGAAAGACTAGGGGACAAGCAATACAGCTACAATGTAGGACATTTAAGACAAATCAGAGAAAACATTTTTCCACTCAACGCGTAATCAAACTGTGGAATTTATTGCCAGAGGATGTAATAAAAACTGTTTGTGTAGCTGAATTTAAGAGAGGGTTGAGCAAGTTCCTGGAGGAAAAGTCCATAAACCATTATTAAAGAGGACTAGGGAAATCCACTGATTACCCCTGGGACAAGCAGCATGGAATATGTATACTTTTGGGAACCCAACAGGTACTTGAGATCTGCAATGGTCACTGTTGGAAACAGGATACTGGGCTTGATGGACCCTTGGTCTGACCCATTATGGCATCATATCTTATGTTCTTACATTCTATGTCACATGAACACTTTAATGGAGATTCACTGCCCTTTGGACAGAATTTGTCTCCTATTACCAAAGCATTTATGCCCAGAAATGGCAGATTATCCAATAACATTACTAAAAAAGAATGTTAGTTAAAGTTTATTGTATTTGATGTTCTCTAGTTTAATGACAAACAGTATAATGAAGCCATTTACGTAGTAAATTAAAACCAATGGAGAATAAAAACTCAAAATTGTCCACTGACACAAGAGTGTGAATCTTCTCTGTGGTTGAAGTCTTGATCACTGGCACTATGGCTCCCATGTTTCAGACATGTAATAATTTTACCCCTTTTTGTATCATATTGTATAAGATGCGCATATTTTATAAGTGAGTAGAGTATGTAGGTACTTATAAAATTACCTTGGCATGTACATTCACAAAAGTAGACAAAGGGGTATGTTTACTAAAGTGCGATAAACGTGGCTAACGCGCGTTGTACGACGTTAACGACTGTAAGTGCCGTATAACGCGCGTACCGACGCGCTAACGACCGTTAACGTAATACTACGCGCGTTAAGCATAGTTAACGATCGTAAAGTCCCGCGGCGCGTTAAAACAGCGCAGAAGGTGGAGAGTGGGCAGAGAGAAGGGGTCAATGAGCGGAGAGTGGGTGGGGAGAGGCTCCCCTCACACTAACGCACTGAATTCCTGAGCTCAATTCCAACGCGAATGAAAACCTGTCGTTAAAGGCATTTAAAGGGAAGAGAAACCATTTCCGTCAGCAATGTACAGAAAAACCGGGGAAACCCACAAAACGTGAGCAGTGTGATACATGTGCACAGAACAAAATTTCACATAAAACGTTAAAAATGACCACAAGAAACATTTTAAAAAGCATAATTCAGCTGGGCAACAGTGATAGCAATGGGCAACAAGGAACAACACTCCCTGGAAAGCACCAAATAAAAAAAGAAATGATGTGTGGAAGGGTCTACGCTCCGCAGACCCTTTCAAAGATCATTTCATTGTAATGGAGCTGTCCTGGGAGTGTTGTGTAATGTTGCCCAATGATATCATTGTTGCCCAGCTTGGTTATGGGTGTGTGCCCCTTTTCTGAGGTCTTTTCTGAGGTTTATGTGCACCTTTGTCTGCATACAAGGTAAATGAGGCCACAGTAAACCTGTTGCAGAGCAGGGTTTCTGACTCATCAGGCCGGTTTAACTAACTCCAGGGACTGCACTGTCTCTGTGGCCACAGTGTGGTGCAACAGACACAGCCAGTGCCTGTAAGACCAGAGAGTCACAGGTTCAAATCCCAGCTGGGGCTCCTGCCAACCCAGTCCCCATAGTTTTACCCACCACTAAACAGTGATAGTAAAGACACTCCTTTATTGCAGAGAACATACGCATTGCCTATATTTTACCACACCAAACACAGACACCAGAAACAGGCACATTACCTAAAGCAGAGTCCCGCAAATGCAGTCCTGGAGGGCCCCACACCATTCCGGCTTCATGCTGCCTCTAATAAAAATGCCTGTGCTGCATAGCTATGCACCACCCCCATGGTATGCAGATGTAGCTCATGCATATTTATGAGGGACAGCATGAAAACCCGAACAGTGTTTGGAACACCAGGACTGGAGTTGGGGAACTCTGCCGTAAAGCAGCAGCCAACAGGGCCACACACCCACCCACAGGCCCCATTGGCCAATGCCTCCTGGAGAGGCAAGACATTGGGCCCTGCCTGTATCTCCCAATACTAGCAGTTGCATACCTTAGCAATGCCACCCTACACCTGGGTATATGGTACAGAGCTATCAAACGTTTCCTATGATAACTGGCAGATATCAATTCCTACATTAAGCACATTTTGCTCATTGAGCTCCACCATAACAATCATTCTGATGTCTGCGGTGTGTGCTGCAGGTCTGGTCTCTGACAGTGTTCACCACCCTGGGGAGTGACCCCCCAACAGCCTTGTGTACCATATCCATGCCTGTACTATGCCCATGACTGGTGTGGTGGGTATGGCTGCTGACCACCTCTATAGTAGCACAATGCTGGCATAGGTGTGGGGGTGGCTGTCTGTCTATCCAGTGTGTGGTGGCTGCAAACACCTTCCACAGTCCACACTGCCAGCAATGTTGCCAGTATTGGGCTGCCAATGTGCATAATGAGGAGCAAGGTACCATGGGTATAGGCCAGACAGGGTGGCCTGGCCAGGGTTCATCTGCACAGGGCATAGGGCAGCGACAGGCACATTGTAGTGCCCGGCCACCACCTACACAGACAGGGTGACCTCAGTATATCCTGCTGAGAGATCACTCTCACCCTGACTGTGCAGTGACCACAGCATGGCTAAGCACTCCCATGGTGCTATCCAATATTTCTTTCATGTGATAAATATGGGTTTCCTTTTGGGGCCCAGTCACTGATGTATTTGCTTGCTGTGTATGCTGACATCCCAGTTCTGGGTGCAGGCATCTCCATTGGGCACTAGCATACTGTTTGCAGCTGGTAGGTGTTGTGATGGAGTGGCTTGCAGGGTGCAGTGGCTGATGGCTTGCACCAGGGGAATATCAGATAGTGGTGGGGTGCAGCATACCATATCCAGGCCTACTGTCTGTTTGCTATTGTGTTATGGCTGTGTACAGAGCTGCATTGGCTGCCCTGTGGGGTGTCTGTTCCTCAGCAGGACTAGGGTTAATGTTCCTCTCTACTGCCACCTTTGCAGGGAGGTAGACTGTGGATCTTTTGATAGGAGACTCTGTTTGCCACCCTCAGCCGAGGGGGAGGGGGAGGGGGGTGATGGTGGTGCATGGGGGCTACACCTGACTGACACAGACAGAGATGTCCAAGGTGTTCCTGCAGAAACTACCTATCTCACACAGTAACACTGCTTTGGACCTGCGCCATGGCCTCTTTCAGCCATGGACGGTGCTGTGGACCTAGTGCTGGGCGCCTCACAGTACCCGCACAATGTGACGGTGTGTAGCTACTCTGTGCCAGTACAGCACACGGTCAGTACCCCCTATCAGGCCGAGGTGCTGTGGGGGTGCACATGGTCAGTTCCCCCTACCAGGCCGAGGTGCTGTGGGGGTGCATTCCCCATGGTGTGTATCTGTGGACAGCTGATTTGCATGTGCAGTGCATCATGGGTGTGACTGGCACAATCCAACCCTGTGAAACTCCAGCACCTGCTCACAGGCTCTGATAAACCATAGGCCATCACACGTACATCTGTTAGCATAATGCATAGGTGCAAGACACCCTACAGAGTCTGTAATATAAGATGCCCACACTGGTAAAAACACACGTACCCACGCACGTAAAAACACACGTACGATTGTACGCACGCAGCTACGCACGTACCAACGCACGCAACCTCACACGCACCAACGTACGTGGCTAGGCACACTCCGAGGGTGTGTTTCTGACACCAATACTCAACGTAACGAAAAACATGCCTCTTCATTCCCTCTGTAATGTGCAGGGTGATGCCTGGGACAGCCTTCTGCGTTAGGCACACTGGGGACTCGAACCCATGCTGCCTGTAACAGCGGTCAGTACCGTAACCATTGTGCTACAGCTCTGTTTCAGTGCTTTGTGTCTGTACGTCTTCTTATGATTAACGCACAGTAACGCGCCACGGCGCCCGGTAACGCTCGTTAATTTTTTGAACGCGCGTTAGTGGTGACGATGTACCGCCCATGTCCTTATTTGGGGTTTCTGTCACTACCGCGGCTCCTAACGCGAATTGCACTAACGCAGTTTAGTAAACATACCCCAAAGTGGCATTTTAGAATGGGCGTCCAGGGCAAAATGTTAAAAAAAAATGCTGGGAATGTTTACATTTCGGCCCAATTTTAGCAACTTGGACATCCTTGAAGTGGATAACAGCACCAGTGGCCATATAGATGTCTCCACTACAAACACTTTGGGTGGGGACGTCTATCCTATGCTGAATGCATGTCCATGCAAGCTATTTTTGCAGGTGGGGACGTGTATCAGTGTGTCAAACTGAAAACAGATGTCCTCATTATCTTGCAATTTTCATTATCATCATGGAAAGTACAGGGGATATCAGAGTACCTTCCACTGTTCCCTCTAAGCTGTGCGCGTGTGCGCGCACACACACCTCGCCGAGCGAGCGCACATACTTTAGAACAGAGCGCACAAAAATTATGGCTCTGATTCTGATAGAAAACAAAACAGACGTCTTAAAATTTAAAAGTTATGATTGTAATTACTAGAAATTTCCCGCTTCATTTAGTAATAGTCTATTTTCATTTAATTTGATTAAAATCAGTGTGGTGTACATACTGTATTCTGATGTGTAGTCAAATTTTAAAGTATATAACTCCGAGTGTCGTTATGTGGCGCACAAAAATTTAACCTTCCTTCAAAAGCTGCACATAGCTGATATTTTATGCGCACACAGCCTACAGAAAATTAGAGGGAACATTGGTACCTTCGTCTGTAGGCCCTGCAGGTGTGTGAATGGCAGAACAAGAGCTTTTATGACACATAGTTGTACCTTGGAACAGGAATAGACATGGACTGTATCGCTAGTGGGTGGGGATGTGCTGGCCGCTTCTGACCACCCTGGTCACACCTCCGTCATGCCCCTTCGTGATTTGGATGTCCTCAAGCTAGGGACATGTATAGAATCGGTTTCTAAAATGGCTCTGGAGATGCCTCTGTAATTTAGACATCTGTGTGCCCATTTTTAAGCGTCCAAAGCACAAATAGGGCTTCTAAAATAACCCCCAAGCATCTACTTTTGGAGGATGTTTACTAAAGTGCACTAAATTGGTTATGTTACCACATTAACATCAAAAATGACCATGCATTAGAGGAAAATCGGGCACACTAAAGGTTTTGGCCAAACTTATATCAATGAGATGGGAGAGCATCAGTGGCCAACAATACTGCTTGTTAGCAGTTGCCAACAGTATGTTCGAGGTGCCCTTGTGCTAACATGCAGTGATGTACCACCAGCTGGTGTTTCTTGCCTTTACCCTCCATCCTGCTATAAATGAACAGAGGAGAGTGCTGGCCAATTGGAAGGAGCGACAAAGAGGAATCAGCTACTTTGCTTCTCGATGCGACTGCACTGCGAGTGGGAGCTCGGAGCGACCTCTGGTATTACATTAACTTCTATGCATTTGCTTTTCAATGTGCAAGGTGTGCGCTGAGTATTAAAGGGACTGGGAGGTTTGTGAGTGGATCACCATGGGGTATGTTTACTAAACTCCGAAATTGTGCGGGGACGCGGTAGTGTGCCTGTGCCATATAAGGAGTGGGCGGTTCAGGCCGAAAAAGGAAAAAAAACGACCGTACGTGTGTGCGTCGCGTTAATGTGCGGGGCCCACATTAGCGCGTGGGAAGGCTAAGTGGGGCGCAGCTGGGCCCATAGAGGAACAGAGCCGTAGCACAATGGTGAAGACAATAACCAATGGTGCAGGGGCCCCGGGTTCAATCCCCCAGTGTGCGCAACCCAAAAAGGCTGGCTGAGGCACCACCTTGAATGTGGAAAAGCATGTCAGGAGGCAACATAATTTTGTACGGCATAAGGCAGCACACTGTTCATTTTGGGCGGCATAAGGCGGCGCACTGTTAATTTTGGGTGGCATAAGGCGGCGCACTGTTAATTGTGGGCAGCAGGATGCGGCGCGCTGATGCTAAAGCAAAGGAACACAGCCACAGCACAATGGTTAAGACACTGACCAATGGTGCAAGGACCAGGGGTTCAATCCCTCACAATGCCCAGTGAAAAAGGCTAGCTGAGGCAGTATGTTTTATGTTGTGGAGTGCTGTAGGAGGCTTTTTAATTTTATTTTGTGATAACTACTAGCAAACGCACTCTCACAGCATGTTAACATAAGGCGGCCCATAAGGCACATGTTACAGTGCACCGTCCGCCAAGGCACCCTAGAATGTCCCCTATAGGGCTGCATGTATGTTGCGACACAGGATAATGTATAGTGCACCCTATATGGATGCCAACCATAAATTGCCCTATAGGGCGCCCCATAAAGCACCCTCAGAGGCACCTTATGGGTACAGTACGCTGAGGGTGTTATTGCAGGCATCAACATATGTACAGTAAATTAAAATAATGCTTTGAACAACCCTATCACAGAACCCCACTGTAGGTTTGAACTCATGACCTCTGGCTGCACAGGCAGTGACGTAACCATTGGGCTACAGCTCTATAGCTGCAAGCAAGCCCTTGCCTGGTTGCAGATAGCCTGCACGTCACAGCACAGACAGTCTGCTGGTGTAAACAGGATAGGGTTAGGCCACCCGTACCCATGATGCACTGCACATGCAAATCAGCTGTCCACAGATGCACACAAGATGGGAACTGCACCCCTAAAGCTCCCCGGCCTGGTAGGGGGAGGTGTCCGTGTGCACCCACACAGCACCTCGGCCTGGTAGGGTGTCCTGAGTGGGTGGACAAACGGCAAAGAGTAGATAAACACCATCACATTGTGCGGTTACTGTGCTCACCCTGAGTTTCTGATGCTGCGCCCAGGACCAGGTCCACAACACCTTCCATGGCTGAATGCAGCTATGCCAGAGCTCCAAAGCAGCAATAATCTGTGAAATAGGTAGGTGCTGCATAAACATCCTGGAGATTGCTGTCTGCCCCAGTTAGTGGGGAACCCCCCCTACCCCCCTGTCCGTGGATAAAACACAGCTTCCCACCAGCAGATCCCCATCCCACCCTCCCCTGCACTGATGGCAGTAGAGTGGACCATCAACCCCAGCCCTGCTGGGGAACAGACACCCTACAGGGCAGTCCAAGCAGCTCCATATAACACAATAATAGACAGACATTAGGCCTGGATATTCACACATGCACCCCACCACTATCTGATAGTCTCCTGCAGCAAGCCATCAGCCACTGCACCCTGCAAGGCACTCCATCAAGACACATACCATCTGTGCACAGTCTGCTGGTTGGTCCTGATGGAAATGCATGCACCCACAACTGGGGTGGCAGCACACACAAGCAGATAAGTCAGTGAAGAGGCCCCAACAGGAAACCCTTATATATCACATGAGAGAAACACAATATAGCACTATGGGTGTGCCTAGCCATGCTGCCATCACTGCACACTCAGGGTGAGGGTGATCCCCCAGCAGCACATACAGAGGTCACCCTATCTGTGTAGGTGGTGGCCGGGCACTACCATGTCCCTGTCAGTGCCCTATGCCCTGTGCAGCTGCATCCTGGTCAGCCCACCCTGTCTGAGATGTACCCATGGTCCTTTGCTACTCATTAGGCACATTGGCAGGCCAATACTGGCAACAGTGCTGGCAGTGTGGGCTGTGGAAGGGGCTTGCAGCCAACACCCCCCCTATGCCATCATGGTGCTACTATTGAGGCGGTAATTAGCCTTGCCCTCCAAACCGGTCCTGGGCACGGCAAGGCATGGATATGGTACGCAGTACTGCTGGGGGTCACTCCCCAGGGTGGTAAACACTGTCAGAGGCCAGGCCTGGAGCACGCCCCGCAAACACCTAACTGATTGCTCTGATGAGGTCAACTAGCAGTATGTGCGTAACGTATGGATATCTATCTGCCAGTACTCCTAGCAAATGTCTCAGAGCTGTGTACCGTATACCTCAGGTGTAGGGTGACATTGCTAAGGTATGAAGGTGCTAGTATTGGGAGATGCATGCAGGGTCCAATGTTCTGCCTCTCCAGGAGACATTGGCCAATGGGGCCTGTGGGTGTGGGTGTGGGTGTGTCTGGCCCTGTTGGCTGCTGCTTTACAGCAGAGATTCCCAACTCCAGTCCAGGTTTGCATCACACTGTTCGGGTTTTCCTGCTGTCCCTCATGAATATGCATGAGCTACATCTACATGCCATGGGGGTGGTGCATAGATATACAGCACAGGCATTTGTATAAGTGGCAGCATGGAACCTGACTGGTGTGTGGCCCACCAGAACTGTATTTGGAGGATTCTGCTCTAGGTACTGGCCCTGTTCATGGTGTCTGTGCTCAGTGGGGTAAAACATAGACGTAGTACCATTGCATATGTCCTCGCCACGAAAGGTGTGTCCTTACTATCACTGTTTAGTTGTGGGAAAAAAATATGTGGGCAGGATTGGTGGTAGCCCCAGCTGGGCTTTGATCCTGTGACCTTCTGTTCTTGCATGCACCGTGTAGCCACAGATTGCCTGGATTCCCTGGAACATCCATGACTGTGGATCCGGCAGGGCCTGTCTATTGCAGTGGACTGTGGCAGCCTGCACATGGCTAGGCCTCTGTCTTCTGTGGCTAGCAGCCAATGCCCCCTGCACCACATGCTGGCATGAGCTTCTCTCAGAAAAAGCAGATGACATGATTGCAATGTGGCAGTACGGGACTGCATTTGGGGGACTTGGCTGTAGGTAATGCCCATTGTTGTGGTGTGTGTGCGGTGTTGGGTAAAATATGGGTGTTTTCCCCATGCTTATGTTCCCTGCAATACAGGGGTGTCTGCGCTATCTTTGTTTAGTGGTGGGTAAAATGTAGGGACTGGGCTGGCAAGTGCCCCAGCTGGGATTTGAACCTTGGACCCTTTGGTCCTAGAGGTACTGGCTCTGTCTGCTGCACCACACTCTGGCCACAGAAACAGTGCAGCCCCTGGAGGTAGTAAACCTGGCAGGATGGAGTCACAAACCCTGCTCTACGCATTTTTACTGTGGGCACATGCACCCTGTCTGGTGACAAAAGTGCACATAAACCCCGGAGATGACCACGGAAAATGGGGGACACAATATCACCACGCTGGGCAACAGTGATATTAATGGGCAAACATAGCAACCACTCCCAGGAAAGCTTCAACAAAAAGGAAATGTTTTTTGGAAAAGTCTCCGCTCCGTACACCTTTCCAAAACTCATTTCTTTTTGTTGGAGCTTTCCTGGGTGTGATTTTTAGTTTTGCCCATTACTATAACTGTTCCCCAGCTGAATTCCTATTTTTACAATTTTTGTTGTGGTCCTTTTCTATTTTTAATTCCACTTTTGGGCTGTGCACATGTATCACACTGCTCACGTTTTGCAGGTTTCCCCGGTTTTGCTGTACATTGCTGACGGAAATGGTTTCTCTTCCCTTTAAATGCATTCTACCGCGAGTGATTCACTCGCGCTATTTTTCCTTTGAACTTCAGCCACGATAATGTGCGGGGCGCCTCTCCCCTCCCCTTCCCCGCCCATTAACCCCTTCTCTCCGCCCCTCCGGGGCCTTCCTCCGCCCTCCGTTAGCCTTTCCACGCCTCCATCGGACATTTGCGGGCCCGTACTTGTGCGGCACCCGTTAGTGTGACGCGCAAGGGTGCGGGGGTTCCTCGCACATTTGCGGGGCGCTTAAGCGCTCTTAAATACGCTTTCAGTGCGCTATTTTGCGGCAGCGCACATTGGCGGTTTTTAGTAAACAGGCCCCCATGAGTCAGGGCTGGGTCTAGGAGGAGCTCATTTCAGGAGGTCCCACAAAGAAGCCAGGGGAAGGACAGGGAGAGGGAGGAGGCCAGGTGTGCAGAGAGCCAGGTAACACCCTGAAACAGGCAGGGAGGGTCACTTGTATGCCAGCCAAGCATCCAGCACATGCCTTGAGCCATCGCAGCGCAAGTGTGCACTTCTGCAGTGAAGACAATCATTTGCTGCTGGAGAAGGAAATTTCCAATGACTCCCAGCTGTTTGGCAAGCAGTGCATCAAGATGTAAGCAGCCTCCAAGAAAGCCATCTGGAAGAGCATTGCGAGATCTGTAAGCAGCCTGGGGGTCACCAAGCACTTGGTGAGTCAGCTCATGCATCAGTACTGTGACATGAGGGGGCAACAGAAGACTAGAGTTGCAAGCAGTGAAGGAGTGAAAGGACAACATTGTGATAGCCACCAGTCCATCTCCAGTGGATCAGGGATAATGTGCAAGTCACAGAACCAGCGCAGCACTGATTTCCTGAACTTGCCTGTTCATAGGTAATACCAGGGACACAGAAACCCTATGTGCCACTGGTAAGTCAAAAACACATGATATGTGCATTAATTTCTGAACAGAAGGACCACAAACAGATCATGGTTGGGTGTCTTCCCACAAGAGCTGATTGGAAATGTAACTATTAAGGTCTCAGCTGTATGGAAATGATGGCAAAACTATCAAAATTTGCATCAGTGGGAGAAAATGGATATAAAAGGCCATTTGGGCCTCCTCTGCCTGCAGCTCTGAACAGTTGCTTATGTCTCTCATGCAGACCTTTGTGAACATCACAAACCATCTGCACATTCAGGGAATGAAAATGCTAACAGCTGCACAAGGTAGCTATCTGTGTTTACACTGTATGGGGCTATTTTGGTATTCAAAGCAATGGATGCTGCCCTTTAGGTATAGCCGCAATGGTATAGCCCAGGCTGTTGATCAGAAGGCTGAAGCAGGTGTAAGAGAGACGGCAGTCTGCTCATCTGCTTCCAGTTTCACGAGCTCTTTATTAGGGTTTGCATGTGTCCGCAGCACTCAGAGGGGGATACTGTATCCCAGGACTATCTATAAGGCTTATCCAAGTGTTTGGGGGGGGGGGGGGCAGGAATAAGAACTACATGTACATGATCCCTACAGCACCACTGCATGGGAGGCACAGCAGCTCTATTTAAAACCGGATCACATCACTTTATACTAGCCTGGAACAGCTGAAAACGACATCCTGTACTCCTTCCTGCCAATTACCAGCGGAGAAGGAAGAGAGTTGTACTTTCCCATCTACTTGGTCTACCTAAGATGAAATTTGTTACTCACGGGGGAAATTTGTGCAAGGGGGCAACGCAGAATATATGCGGAATTTACACCCTTACAATATGCCTGCAATTTTCTTCTATGCAGATGGAGCAGCAGCAGAACTGCTTACAATCCCTTTATGAGGGAGGGGGGGGGGGGCGTGCAACATGAAGAATGCAATGCACAAAGAGTTGGCCCATATGAATGCAGCAGAAGCTGGAATAGGGCCAAGCTTGGAGGAAACCCCTGCCAACTCAGGCTTCATGTTTTGAGAGGTCCTATGCTATTGCATGTCAGAAACTTCCAGAAATTTGCTGTCAGCCTCTTCCATTTAATCTCCACTTTGATACCGATATGTTCCTGTCTTGCAGGCAGATGGAGTCAGCCAGCAGCGCTTGTCATCTGGGGTTGCCTGTCAGTCTCCATCCAAAATATGAGCAGTTCAGAGCCCTGTAGTATCATGGAACCTTCTAGGTCCACAAGTTCAAATTTCAGATGGAAACTTGACAGAGAAACAAATAGTATAGAAGAAAGAGACACCTCTGGCTTTACACATAGGCAACTGCCTCCAATTTTTGATGGATCCAAGAGCACTGCCATCAGTACTCTGCCTGCACACATGGCTGGCATTTGTTTTTTGGCACCAGCCCCACAGTACTGTAGTAGCAGCAGGTTCGAAGAGCAAACTGAGCATGGTTCCTGCTTGCCCTCATACTCCGACACGCCCTGCAGTACTCCACTCCCTCGTCCTGTATGGATTTCCCCCATCTTCATGAAGACCCATGCGAGACAAAGGGTACTGCAGGGCATGCCAAAGCACAAGGACAGGCAGGGCCCCTACTGAAGTTCCTCTTCAAACCTGCTACTACTGCAGGGCCTGTGGCAGGAAAGAAACAGCAGAGACATGAAGGTGACAGCAGGATCTGGGCAGCAATTGGAGCAAGTGGCCTAAAACATAAACGGAGTCTTGGAAGCATTGCTCTCTGACACCACCTCTCAGGCTTGTGCTGGGAGAGCAGTGCTGGGCTGACATGACAACGATTTAGGGAATGAAGCAGCAAAAATGATTGCAATAAGAAGAGAGTAGTAAGCATTTATTATTTCTCGTTTTTGTATGGTTTGTTTGTGATTTTAGGTGATGGGTTATTTTAAACGGATGTGATTCGCTTAGAATGGTTGGATAAGCGGAATACAAATGTAAACCATGAAAGCAACCGCATGAGAAGGAGAAACGACAGATGAAGAGAGTGTGTGTGTGTGTGTGTGAAGTTGAGGGAGTGATATGATAAGGAAGAGGCGATGATTATTGCAGGGGCAAGGAGAAGAACGATTGTGCTAGGGTCCTGCATATTCCCTCCAGGGCCGACCTAAGGGTTTTTGCCACCCTAGGCAGAAACCCTGGCCGGGCCGCCCCTCCCCCCACACCAAGCTAACCCCGGAGCTGTGCCGCCAATTCCATCTTGGGGGGGGGGGGAAGCAGGCGGTGGCAGCAGTAGTAGTATTTTAAATGCAGTGGCTTTGGGGCTTGTTTACAAAGCCGCGGTAGCGGTTCGCGGTCGTTATCGGAGCCGCGGCCCCATTGATTTCAATGGGGCAGCGGCTCCGATAACGACCACGAACCGCTACCGCGGCTTTGTAAACAAGCCCCTTTGTGTCTCCACAGCAGGCCATGTGCTTCAACATGCATAACCTGCTGCTTCTGATCAGAGGGAGATCAGAAGTAGCAGGTCATGTGTGCTGAAGCACATGGCTTGCCGCAGGCAACAAAGCGGAGGCACAAAGCCATCCATCTGGGTTAGCCGCCTAGCTCGCCTAGTGGACGGGCCGGCCCTGGCTCCCTCCCCCTATCCTCAGTTCCCAATTATTCATTCTTGCATCTTGCTCCACTGTAGCATTGCACTGCTCAAGTCAGTCTTGCAAATTTAGAAAAGAAAAATTCACACTGAATTCCCTCAAGAGTAGAAAATACATTTTTCTGAAATATGCCACTGTGACTTAATCCCCCTGTTGCAGAACTGTTCAGTCCTGGCCATATTTGGAGGAGCTGTTTGAGTGAGAATGTCTGTGTAGATTTGGAGGACTGAGCTGTTATCTCTGAGCTCTTTGATAAGGTGTAGTGACACCTGGGCCCCTGTCTAGCTCACAGTCACAGTTTGCCTGTGGAAGTGAAAGTGATGACAGATCTATATCATCTGGCAGGAGACACAGCTGTTATTAGTCAGCCCTCTGGCTATAGATTTTTCTGCTCTTTTCTGGAGACCATGGTTGCCTACATTTTTGGCTATGGGTCCCTAGTTACAAAGATGCATTTACACAGAATTTGAGACAAAAGGTATTAAATCTGTGTCAATACATATTATCAGTAACACCTGCTTACGCATAGCCGATAATGCACAATAAACTCTTAGGGATATGTTTACTAAATGGCGCTAACAGCGCAGCGGTGGTATTATCGCACAGTAATGATGTTATCGTGCGATAATGTCACTTAGCACACGATAATGCGGCTGCAGCGTTAAAGCACACTAACACTGTGAAATTCAGCTCTGAAGGGTGGAGTAAGGCTTTCCAGAGGGCAGAGAGAAGGGGTCAATGGGCAGAGAGTGGGAGGGGAGAGGCTCCAGGCACACTAACGCTGTGAAATCCGGGTCTGAACACTAACGTCAGTGAAACCCTCGTGTTAAGGCACATTTGCAGGAAAGAGAAACCATTTCAGTCAGCAATGTACAGCAAAGCCAGGGAAACCCAAAAACGTGATAGTAGTGATACATGTGCACGGAACAAAAAGGCAAATAAACACAGAAAATGACCTGAACCACATTTAAAATCCCAATAACCAAGCTGGCCAAAAGTGATATTAATGATAAACATAAAGCAACACCACTGACAAAGCTCAAAAAATAAGGTTTCATGTTTGGAAGGGTCTATTCTCTGTCCCCCTACAAAGTGAATGATCCCACATTGAAATAGTGCTGATCAGGGTTTATTCACATCTATATTGGGCAGGTTTGTTATGGCGTGCACATGTGCAGTAACAGCAGGGTGGGCATGTAGGAAAGGGCAACTGTACAGATGCTGGAAATGGGATATAGAGGGCTGCAGGTAGCACATGTTGTGGTCCAGCTGGGCCACAGTGCATGTTAGGCAGATGCCTAGGTGGCACATAGGAATGCTGAAACTGTAAAGCAGCAAGACAGCAACTGATGAGGGTCCAACATGGGCACGAGTGTGTGTCCCAAGTGTCACAGGGGAGATTATCCAGCAGGTACCCCCACGGGCACAGAACATTGGCAGGTGGGGGGGGGGAGCGCGCATGTCCATGTAGGCACCCCTACCCGAGAACCCACACCATAGGCAGCTGCCTACCGGCACAATGGATGACCTGGGACTGTGCACCACCAGCACCACGGGCATAATGGCATGGCAGCATGATGGGAGAGGGGTGCTGGTGGCGGAGGGGGAAGTGGCATCTGCCCACAGCAGACCATGGTCTAGCCCCGTTTAGGTGGGTGCCATGCACTGCAAATGACAGGGTCTGTCTGACGAACAGTCATGGTATCCCCAGGGAATAAACTGTCCCTGTGGCAACAGTGTGGTGCAGTACACACAGCCAGTGTGTTCAAGAGCAGAAAGTCACAAGTTCAAGTCCCAGCTGTGGCTCCTGCCAACCCAGTCCCCATATTTTACCCAGTACTAAACCGTGGTAATAAAGACGGAACCTTTATTGCAGATAACATAAACATGCCTGAAACGCCTATATTTTACTCTACAGAGCACAGACACCATAAGCATGTGCAATACCTAGGGCAGAGTTTTCCAATTGCAGTCCTGGAGGCCCAAACACCATTCAGGTTTCATGCTCTCTCTAATAAATATGCCTGTGCTGCATTTGTATGCGCCACCCCATGGTATGCAATTGTATCTTATGCATATTCATTAGGGACAGCATGAAAACCCAAACAGTGTTTGGCCCACCGGGACCAGAGTTGGGAACCTCTGCCCTAGAGCAGCGGCCACCAGGGGCATAAACACCCACACCCACAGGCTCCACTATCCAAAGCCTCATGGAGAGTCAGGCTGTTGGGCCCTGCGCACAGCAGCATCTCCCAATACTAGCACTTGCATACCTTAGCAATGCCGCCCTAAACTTGGGAATACGTTACACATGTATCAAAAGGTTGCTATGATTAATGGCAGATAGCAATTCCTAAGTTAATCACAATTTTCTGATAAAGCTGCATCATAGCAACCTTTCTGATATCTGTGGAGTGTGTTTCAGTTTTGGTTTCTGACAGTGTTTACCACCCCGGGGAGTGACCCCAACAGTATTGCGTACCATAGCCATGCCTGCACTGTGCCCAGGACTGTCAAAAGCCTCTATATTTGCACACTGCTGGCATAGGTGTGGGAGTGTGTGTCTGTCTGTCTATCCAGTGTGTTGTGGCTGCCTACACCTTACTCAGCCCACACTGCTTGCACTGTTTCCAGTGTTAGCCTGCCAATTTGCAAAATGAGGAGCAAGGTACTGTGGGTATGGCCCGGACAGAGTGGCCTGGGCAGGATGCATCTGCACAGGGCATAGGGCAATGGCTGGGACATTGTAGTGCCTGGCCACCACCTGCATGGACAGGTTGTGTGTGTGTGTGTGTGTGTGTGTGTGTTAGAGAATGTCAGATAGTGGTGGGGGGCAGCCGAGCATTTCCAGGCCTACTGTCTGTCTGCTATTGCCTTATGGATGCATACAGATCTGCATTGACTGCCCTGTAGGGTGCCTGTTCCCCAGCAGGACTGGGGTTGATGGTCCCCTCTACTGCCACCATTGCAGGGATGTAGAATGTGGATCCGTTGGTGGGAGATCCTGTCCTCCACCCTGAGCCCCAGAGGGTGGGTTGGGTGGTGCTACATAATCTGCTTATGGGTCCAAACACCCCCCCTCACTTAAATCATGTGACCATGGCACCCACACAGGATATACACTATTCTGGGTGCATCATACTCCACAAGGGCTAGACATGACAGGGAAATACGGATGGACACAGGTGTGTCCTAGGTGTGTCTGCAAGGACTACCTATCACACACTAACACTGATGGCTACCTGCAGCATAGCCTATCTCAGCAAAGCCCACTACTGCGGACCTGATGTGGGTGCCCCACCTCACCCTCAGGGTGAGCACAGGACCCACACAATGTCACGGTCTGTAGCTACTCTGTGCCAGTAAAACACACGGTCAGTTCTCCCTACCAGGCTGAGGTGCTGTGGAGGTGCACACGGTCAGTTCCCCCTACCAGGCCGAGGTGCTGTGGGGCTGCATACCCCATCTTGTGATCAGCTGTAGACTGCTGATCTGCATGTGCAGTGCATCATGGGTACGGGTGGGTTTACCCTATCCTGGTAACCACAGCAGATTGTGTGGTGACCTGCAGTCTTTCTGTAGGCAGCCAGGGGTGTGTTAGTAGCTATAGAGATGTAGCCCACTGGTTACTTCACTGACTGTGGAGGCAGAGGTCATGGGTTTGCTCCCATAGTGGTGTTATTTGATAGGGATGACTGAGGCATTTCCTTTTTTAATTTAAATTAGTGGTGCCAGCAAAAACACCCTCACAGTGCTGTAACCTTAAGGCGCCCTATAAAGCGCCTTATAAGGCGCCCTATAGGGAACATTATAAGGTGCCTTGGCGGACAGTGCACTTTATAATGTGCCCTCTTGAGTGCCTTATAGGGTGCCTTATGCGGCACCTTAGGTTACAGCACTGTGAGGGTGTGTTTGCTGGCAGCGCTAATTTAAATTAAAAAAGAAAATGCCTCAGACAGCACTGATTTAAAGAAAAGGGTAATGCCTCAGACAACCTTACTCATTAAGTCCACTGGTGGATCAAATTCATGACCCCTATTTCATCAGTCAATGTATTAACCATTGTGCTACTCCTGTTGCTGTTTGCAGGTCAGTGCACCTAATTAAGGCTAACGCGCTTTAACGTGCCACGGCTCCCTCTATCGCGCGATAAGGGACTTCATCGCACGATAACCTGAAATGCTACCTTAAGACCGGAACGCCCACTCCTTTTATGGTATTCTTCACATTATCGCTGGCGTTAACGCCAGCAACATTAAGACGGTTTAGTAAACATCCCCCTTAATATTAGAAAAATGTTAGCACTACAATGCACGTAAAATACCTCTTCAGTTCCAGAATGGGCTAATGCAAAACATATTAAACTTTGTAACCGGCGTTAAGTCAGGCTCGTCCCACTATCCAGACACCCAAATCTATACATGACTTACTTACCTTCACCAGATTTCAAAATCTGAATAGACTTGAGTACTACAGCAAGCCAGCAGCTATCATTACTTTATACTAATTTTGGCTATTACATTTTATTTTTTCTCAGACTGGAGGTCCATCTAGCCTAATATGCTCTCTCAAGCCAGTGGCAAGCTACAGGTTCTCAAAGGAAATGAATGTGTGTGTATGTGTGTATATGTACACACACACACACTGTTACCATACCTAAACCACTATTAGAAATTAAGGGTATGCATTCAACTTGGATGCGGAAAAGGGTAATGCCTCTCATTGTTATGTGACTGGGCTGGAATAGTCTAGTCAATAGCACAGTGGGCTGAGAATAAGAGAAACCACAGTTTAAATTTCACTTCCTTCATTGACGTGACTCGTGATCTGGGGGAAGTCAGTCAATTCACCTTCCACTGCATCAGGCAAAGATCTATAGCCTCATTTATGTACCCTTGTATGTGTTAAACACAATTAGTGTGAGTTAATGCACATTAATACAAGCCCCAATATTCCTACTGGGTTTTTACTAAGGGGATTATTTTAGAAGGGATAAAAGTAAAATGTATGTCATAAAGGCGGGGATATGCCAAGTCCAAGTCTGTATGTCCCAGCGTGGGTGTGTTTTGGAGGACATTTGCTCTGCCCTAGCCATATCCAGAAAGAGGCACATTAAGACATATTTTGCATAGTGGTTGGGAAATGCTGGGCATGGTATTCAAATGTTCCACCCTACACCTGCTATAAATCATAGATAAGGGACTCTGTGGTTCATGCTAACCGAGGTTTGAGATTATTACTGAAGGAGCTTGTACTAGAGAGAGATTGGTGTGTTCATCATTCATATCTACTGAGCATCTTTGTAGCAATTCCCCTTTGTCTTTGCTGTATATTTTTCCCCTAGTAGTGCTCACTGTTCCCACTAGCCAATTCCCAGCTCAAAACTACCCCCTTTCCGGCCCCTGCTTGGCTAGCAATTAAATTTCCCGAGATGTTGGATCATTCTTTGAACTTCAACTTTCCAAACAGAAGTGTTAGTGAGATCTTTGATACCACACAGCCATCAGGACAAGCAACTCCAGAAGGCCCAATAAAACTGTGCATTACCAATAGGGATGATGGGTCTAAAAGCAGAGCAGCACACTTACAGAGAAGATGGCAAATGTCCTATTCTGACCACATCACCATATGCCATGGACTATTCAACAAATGTCTTACCCAGAGCACAGGTCTATGGGTCTGCACTGAGACTAACAGCCAGTTGATGGGAATGTTGGGTCCCTGAGGATACCATCATTGTTGGAGGACTGATAGCCATTGCTACAATACACACCAGAGCACATCTAGATCATGGACATCCCCCACCCATGCCACAAACTGGAATGGCATTTGGATCTCCCAACATGATTGTCGCGCATGGATTGCAAGCTGTGAACAGCCTATACCAATCTGATGACGCTGTTGCAACTTGTACCTGTAATCCATGAACATCTCACAAAGAGACTAGTATGGCAGTACACTAGGAATGCCTTGCATTGACCTATCATATCTCTGCTACCTATTATGCCCTGTGCAATCAGCTGATGTGACAAAGGATGGGGACCACTTCTTACAACCCTGACATTGGCCAGGGAGACCGTTCCACATGCATTCAGTACATAAGCCAGTGTGCAGGCTATGAATTTGGCAGAACCTATGAGCTTCCTCCCTTTCCCCTCCTTTGTTATTGTGCCCTTCCTTCCCCTTGCATCCTTTCCACCTTTTGTTACGTTATTGAATTTTATTTTATTCTTTCCTATCATTTGAAATGGAGTTCTTGTTTTTATTTTATATCTGTAAACCGCATAAACTGTGTACACTTTTGTGGTATATTCAATAAAGTCAACCATAACAAAAAGAAACGAAAAGTAGGAGAGAAGTGAGACGCAACATGGAAGAAACAGAAACACAGGGCAGAGGGGAGGGAACTGTCAAGTGATTAGGCAAGGGGGTCACTAAACTAGCGGTGGGGGGGGGGGGGCCCAACGGGGAAGAGTCCGAGCCGTCAGCAGGAGCAGGAAGGTCATAGGCCTGACAGAAAAGGTGAGTTTTAAGGAGTGTCTTGAACCGAGGGAAAGAAGGTTCAGTGTGGAGGGAGTGCGGGAGAGAGTTCCAGAGGGCGGGGCTGAGGAAGAAAAAGGCAGAATGACGGGTGAGCTTAGGGTGGGCCTGGGAGGGAGAAGGAAGAAAGAGACGGTTGCCATGCGCAGAATGGAGGAGACAGGGGGCTGGTTGAAGGTGAATAATGTCAGCCAGGTATTGTGGAGTACTAGTATGCAGAACCTTGTGGGTGATGGTAAGAAGTTTATAGATGAATCTGACAGAGATTGGAAGCCAATGAGGAGAGAGAAGAGAGGGGGTGACATGGGTGTTAACAGGGGAATGAGTGATTAGGCGGGCGGCAGTATTTTGAACTAACTGGAGATGGCAAAATTGATAACGGGGGAGGCCAGCAAGAACAGAATTACAGTAGTCTAAACGGGTGATCACGAGAGACAGAACGACAGTAGTGATAGCAGAGGTGGAAAGGAATGGGCAGATGGATCTAATTCTGCGGAGGTGGAAAAAGGAGGCGCGCACCACAGAGGAGATATGTTGGTGAAAAGGGAAGAGTCGAGGGTGACACCTAGGTATCGAAGAGTGGAGACAAGGGGAATAGAACGAGCAGACATAGTGGGTGACAGAGTGGGAGAGGGGGCACCAAAAAAGAACCAAATGGCAGAGGATTTGGACAGATTAACATGAAGAAAATTGCGGCTGAACCAGGAGGCGATGAGAGTAAGGCAGTGATTGAGGGGAAAAAGGTCACGAGCAGAGGAGGAAGTATGATATTCTTTTATTCTATCATCGGCATAGATATAAAAGAGGAAATGCCCATTTGCTGAATGAGCAGAGCGAGAGGAGCGAGGAAGGCGTTAAAGAGTAGGGAAGCAAGGATGGGTTGGTGGTGATTCAACTCTTTTGTTCGTGGGGATTGATTGGTTGGTTTGCCTGAGGGTTGCTGGGGTGTGATTGCTGTTTCTGAGCCTTGTTGGTGATGACTCAGCTCTTTGGTCCACAGGGATCGGTAGATCGGGTCTGTGCCAATATGTCTGTTTATTGAGTTTGTGGTGGAAAACCAGGCTTCCAGCAATTCTCTTTCTTTCTCTTTTTTGTTTGTGTTCATGCTATGATTACAGTTATGCTCCACTTGAATTTGTGTCCTCCCACGTCTTCATGAATTAAGACCAGGGAGAGTGGGTTGTGTCTTTTGTGGGCTAGTTGGTTTTCGTGTAGGCTGGTAGATAGTTTTCTTCTTGTTTGGTCTTCTTGTCATAGTCACTGCTTTGAATCTTGTACATGATGTTTCTCCTTTGATCTTTCTCTGGTTGTCCTTTTGGTTTTGACAGGATTCTTCTCAGGGTCACAATTGGTTTGTGGGCTATTGTAATGTCATGGTCTCTTAGTAGTCTCACAGTCATTTTGGAGGTTTTCTGGATGTAAGGGAGGATAAATCATCAGGGTGCTCTTGTGGTCTGGAGGTTGAGGCTTTTTGACTGTAGGCATCTGTGGATGAAGTTCCGTGGGTATCTGTTCCTTGTTAATGCCTTGCATAGGTGTTTCTCTTCTTCTATTTTAGCTTCTATCGTGTTGCAGTGGGATTCTACTCGTCTGAATAGCGTTTTTATGCAACTTTGGGGGTTACTTTGGGTGGTTGCTGTAGAAGTTCAGGATTTTGTCTGTGTTACTTTCCTGTAGACTGATGTGTGGAATTTGCTGGTTTTAGTTCTCGTGACAAGAAATTCCAGTAATGGCAGTTTCTTGTCCTTGGCCGTTTACATTGTGAACTAGATGTCCTTGAAAATGCTGTTGAGTAGTTGGAATGTTTCTTCGATTAGGTTGCATTTTATTATGACAAAGGTATCATCGATGTACTGTGCCCAGAGTTTTGGGTTTAGCTGTGAGAGTACGATGCTTTCGAGTTTTTGCATCACAATCTCAGCAACTAGGCCAAATATGGGGGATCCCATTGGTGATCCTTTCAGTTGTTCATAGATTTGTCCATCGAATTCAAAGTAAGTTGATAGGCACAGCTCGAGAAGTTCACATATGCTTTGCATTGTAAGCGACCCTGTTCGCGGCATTTGGTCAATGAGTTGGTCGATGGATGTAAATAGTGCTGTGATGTCGAACGATACCATCTCTTCATCTTCATCGATCTGATGATCTTTTAGTTGGTTCAGAAACTGTTGGGCATTGTTTGTAGAGTGTTGTGACCTGTAGGTCAGGTGTTTAAGGTATCTCCATATGTCTTTTGGCTAGATTTTAAGTAGGTGTGCCTGGGAGTGAGACGATCAGCCAGAGTAGTGCGCCTTCTTTGTGCACTTCTGGAAGTCTGTAGAACTGTGTAATATTGGACTCCGTCACTCTCATTTGCCAGTGTTCTTTTCTTGTGACCTGGCTTGATTGTTCAAGTTTCATTAGGATTGTATTGATCCTGTTGGTGAGCTTCATTGTCGGGTTGTTGTCAGTGAGCCAATAGGTTGATGTATCCTGTAGTAGTTGTTTCACTTTCCGAATTTACTCTGCCTGTCCAGTACCACCATCATGCGTCCTTTGTCAGCAAGGAGAATGATGATGGTGTGGTCGGTCTTCAGGGATTGGAGCGCTTGTTTCTCTTGTTTATAAAGTGTGTTGGATTTTTGGTTTTGTTTCAGAGCTGGGATGATGGTTTGACATATTTGTGGTTGGGTATCCTCGCCAAGGTGATTTGAGTAGGTTTTCGAGGTTGGCTAGGAATTCTGTGCTGATTGCATTGCTGATATTAAAGTTGAGTCCTTTTTGGTGGGTTTTGAGTGGCCGGCCATTATTCTTCCTCTACCAGAGGATGTACTGGCCAAGGATCCAATATCTGGACCTCATTGATGAGCAGTGTCTGACCCAGTACAGATTTGATAAGGCAGCTATACACCAGCTATGTCTGGAGCTGGGTTCCCTTCTCTGCTCTACTAAACAGAGAGGCCAGCAAATTCCAGTGCATCTCAAGATCACTACAGCCCTAGTATTCCTGGCCATGGGCAGCTTTCAATCAGTGCTGGTTACCACAGCCAAACTCAGCCAGTGCAGTGTCCCAGTGCATATCACAGTTCTTGGCAGCCTTTCTAAGGTGAACAGCTGGCTACTTAGCCTTCACCTCCACTATGCAGCAGAAGCAGAAAATCATGCTTCAGTTCCATGATGGGGCATGTTTCCCTGCAGTGCTGAGCATCAGGGCCCCAAGAGTCCATGTTTCCCAGGGTCATGCCATGATTCATAAATCCTGACACAATCAGGCATATAGGCACTTCACCAGAGGCTGGCTTCTAGGTCAGCAGGCAGAGAACCAATGCCACAGGTGAGTGGCAAGTGTGTGTGGAGGATATCAAAAGGGACAATCATTAGTCCCAGAAGAATATACCCGCACCACGTGCCTCTAGTGAGCAAGCTGCAGTGGTGCCAGAAAGGAGGGCCATTGTCGCTCTTTGGAGAGAATGAAGGGCTGTGGACCTGGGAAGCCAAGTTTAAATCCCACCATATACCACATAGGGAATGGACAAGGATTACATGCCAGAAGTACAGGGCAAAAGGTTGCCAAATACAGCCCCAGGGCTTAAAGCTGGGGGTGCATAGACATATGTAGCCTATTGATTTTGATTGTGGGGGGCACATGCAGGCAGGATCCACAGCATAGCAAATGTTAAAAAGCATTTTGCCAGTGACTTAATCTGTACATTATCATTGCTTCCCTCAATCAGTTGCAGGTGCTCCCACAGCAGGACATCAATGCCACTCTGTTATAGTGCACAGCTATATGCCCATGTATATCTGCTGCCTGGAACTGAGGGAAGGCTGCAGGAATGGCAGGATTACTTGATGAATGTCTGCATCCTCATTCATGGGGAGGGGAAGAGAGGAGGAGTGAGAGGCAGTGTAAGTGCATGGCTGACAGTATCCACAGCCACCCATGGACAAGAAGCTGTGTGTGGCAAGGCCTCTCAAAGAAGTCAACCGAGATGTAAAGGGACAAGAGATAACTATATCCATAACCATGAGCACTGACCCTTATATCCTCTCCACCAGCATCTCTCGCAGGTGACAGAGGAGATTCTCTAAGGAGCTGTCCCACTACGCCAATAGTGGCACCAGAAGTGAGGCAGAGACCAATATAAACATTCCCACAGAACCACCAGAGTGATTATAGAGAAAATGTTTGGCCAGCTGAAGACCTGTTTCAGATACCTGTATGGATCTGGAGGCGAGCCACTATACAGCCCCACCAGGGTGTGAGATATTCATGGCATGCTGCATGTTGCACAACCTTGCATTGAGGAGCCCAACAGCAACCAGTAGAAACAGATACAGAGGAGGGTCCAGTCTTCAAGAGACTGAACAGCTCTACAGGCAAGGAGTGATAGCCAGAAAGGAACTAAATCGAGACACATTTCATGTGATGGGACTTGTTTTATTGAAGTCTTGATCAGCACAAAATACGTGCACTTGTACTGCTACCCAACTTCCCCCATCAGCAACCACAGTGAATACACACTACACACATCCCCTTTTCACTGGTTCTCTTCCAATAACACCCTCCTGTCTCAGCCACTACACCCACCTTCTCCTGCCATACAACTGCAAACCTTCCTGCATTCATCTTTCCCTTCCTCTCCTCCACATCCCTAAAATGCTCACTATGTCCATCTTCATTGAAGTGCCAATGCCCACATATCATTAAGAGTATATGCCCATATGATCATCTAGATGAAAACAGACAGGCCATAAGGTGGGTGATCCTCACACATCAGGAGTTGCCATGGTGAATGGGGTGTTAGGATACCTGCCATCCCCTATCCCTTACACCCTGGATAGTTTGGATGGACTGGAGAAATGTGATGGAGGACACTCCATTGCTGTCACTCAAGCTTGATTAGTCTTCCTCTCCCTTCTCCTTGGTTGCCACTGTGGAATGCCAGGAAGCAAACTACTGGCCCAGTCCCACAAGGTGTAGCTCCAAGTAGGTTTGGTGGTAGAGAGTCCTGCTGTAGGGTATGGCTGCTTGATGTCTGCCACCTCTGTTGCACATGACTAGCTGTGATGGAGTCCCACTCCAAGCACTGGCCTGTGGCTGTACATGGGTGAAGGATGATTTCTGCCGGCTGAAGGTCTCCCTCCGGTCCTGGCAAAAGTCCTGTATTTCCTCTAGAAGGACAAAAGTGTAATCCCTTTTGTTCTTGCTGCATCATGAGGGACTGCCAAATTATTGCATATGGCTTCTGCTACTGCAGCCTTTCCCCACATCTCAATTACTGGCTCTGCTGGCTGGCATAGCTACTCTCATCTAACATTGATCCCAACTCTGCATGCCAAGAGGATAAGGGCAGAGACACATGCCAGTAGCTGCCATACCGCCTCTGAGAGCATGCATCTTTGCCCTTATTCCTTCCATGTGCTCTACCATGAGGTCCTAAACCCTGGCAATACCACTAAACCCCCTGCTGGATAGCTTGGAGATGCAGCAGGACCTAATAGTGGTACATCTGCTGCACCACACAGAGAGTCCTAGACATCCTGGCCCTCTGTGCGCCTGGTTGGAACTGGATACACAGTTAGCCGGGATTCTGATCCCGTGGGGCACATCTAACCCCGCAGGATAAGAATCGCATCCAGGCCTGTACCCCAATTCAGGTTGGCCTGCACATACAGGCCTTGCCCAGATGGCTCAGTCAGGGCTTTTGAATGGAGCCATGGGGCCCGGTTGTCATGGCATCACAGCTCCATTCAAAAGCTACAATCCCCAACAGCTGAACCAAAAAGTGCACTTCCAGCAGCCTGACCCCCGCTCTGGCCTCCCAAGGCCAGGGTCAGGCTGCAGGAAATTTCCTTTCCCCTCTGCCACCTCTTTTGGGCCCCGGGCCTGCCCAATCCACCCAACTAGCGTAACCTATTCCACCATAGAGGTGGAATAAGTGCCCCGTTCAGGCTGCTGGCCCCAGATGTACAGGGTCGACAGTGGAATCGGCCCTGAACATCCGGGGCCAATGACCATCCACTGCCTGCCCTAATGCCACCCCCATCTAACTTCCCCATACAACAGCAGGGACGTTAGTTGGGGTCAGAAGGGGGTCCGAATAGCAGGCATGGATGTCCCAACAGGATGTCCATCCCTGCTATTCGTGCCTCGGAATGATCCTGCAAGTGTTTACACCTGTAGTTGTGACATGATCCCTACTTGGCCCTCTTCCTTTCTAGGTCTCTGACCATACCTGCGGCCTTTCTGCCTCCCTCACTCCCATGGATCCAACACATGACTATGTTAGAGTCCACTGCCACCTTTCCCCTTAGCCACTGAGTTACTGTACTGTGTGTTGCCACTTTGTATGCTGTGTGAGTGCTGCAACTAAGACTTCAGTTGTTGATCCTTACCTATTTGTGGCCCTTGACTGCTCCCTTTCCCTATCCCTCTGCACTCATCTTTGGCCTAGAGCCAACGGCACCTCCATGTACTTTGTGTTTTCACCACTTACTGAACTAGGGTCTGGCGGCTCTGGCATATCGCGCAGTGGGGGGCCCTGTGGCCCCCTGGGTAGATAAAGCTTTAGCTCGTGCTCTATCACCATGGCGCAGAGGCTCTGATCTTTGCCCTGGAAAAGATGGGCTGAGACGTAGCCATCTCTCCCTCTTCATGTCCTTGTGCTGAGCCTCTGCATGCCAGTAAGGATATAGGTCTGTACTTTATATCGCATGTGCACCTTTCTGGAAATAGATCCTTACACAGATGCTTATTTCTCATGTGCCATACATGAGGTCATCTCGAGTCCAAGTCCAATCTCGCAGATGTTCACATGGTAGTTTCAAATGCAGCCTACACATTCCCAGGCCTCTTCTGAAATCACTTCTATTAGCAGCAGGTTCCCCCTGCTGTTGGCACGTCCTTTCTAAAATCCCACTTCACGTGCGTAATTTACCTAGCTGTGGGAGTTAATACAGCTTAGGAAAGGAGGGATTTAGAGGATTAGGTCCCTGTCCAAGAGAGCTTACAGACTGTACCTGATCATAGTTTGCGCTAAGTTTTGAAACGTGAGCAATTAAGGAAATTAATTACAGATGTATGGATTTTGATTTAAGTCAGTAATATCATTTCCATGTTGTAGAACAGCATTTCACTCAGATCATTTATGCAGTATGGACTACTTTGTTTCAAATCTACTGCTTAATGCTTTTCTTAGACAGGCCCTCAGGCAGAGCATGGGGGCAGGACATGCAGCAGTAGGGGGGGAGGGGAGGGAGAGTGTAGGGCAGAGGTACTCAAATCCAGTCCTGGAGGGCCACAAACCAGTCAGGTTTTCAGGATATCCCTAATGAATATGCATGAGATAGATACAAATACAATGGAGGTAGTGCATGCATATTCATTAGGGATATCCCGAAAACCTGACTGGTTTGCGGCCCTCGAGGACTGGATTTGAGTACCTCTGGTGTAGGACCTGGGCCAAACATTGAGCTTGAAAATCAGGTTGGGTACAGAGGGAGCAAGGAAACAAAAGGGCCTCTTCAAGGCTTTTCCTATCACTAACCCAATGGCCCCCGTCTTTGAGGAGATACCATGAATCAAAAAGCGTAGTTACTTACCTGTAACAGCCTGGATGGCTTTCAAAAAAAAGCCTTTGGAACATGCTATTACATGCATGGTCCCCTTCCCGCCCAAGAATGCCATATTGCTCGGTCAGATGGCAAACCAAACAAGGTTGGGAGGTAACAACCAGGGGAGGAGGGAGGGCAGTGAGGACTGATTCCTGCTGTCCATGGAGAACACCTGTGACAGATGAGTAACTACACTTCCTCCAGGAACAAGCAGGAAGTCCATCCTTGCATATGGGACTCCCTAGTTTCAGGCTGCTGAGGACAGCACCGACGGTGACCAATTGGGTAACCGTGAGTTGCAGATGGTAAGTCCCCACTGAGGCTCTGCAAGACCCCAGCATCCAGTGACACTATTACTCCGATAGCCTGAACACAGAAGGGTCGGAAGACAGTAGCTGCCTACACCCCAAGAATATTATGGAGTACTGCCTGACGAAAGGCACTGTCCCCGAGTGACTCGCTCTCCAAGCAGTAGTGAGCTGCAAATGTATGAATTGAAGACCATGTGGCGGCCTTGCAGATTTCTGTCACTGGCACTGAGCGGAAGTTGGCCACCAACATGGCCATCACCTCACACGATGCGCTGTGATCCGGTACTCAAAGAGAGACCAGCTCGCTCATAGGCGAGGGCAATACAGTCCGCCACCTAAGTGGACAGAGTTTGCTTAGTCACAGGGAGCCACAGTCTACTGGGATCATAAGACACGAAAAGCTGAGGAAATTTTCGATGGGCCTGAGTCCACTGTAAATAGAAGGACAGGGCCCATTTGCAATCTAATGTATGAAGTACTAGTTCCTCCTTGCTGGCATGAGGCTGCAGGAAGAAGGTGGGAAGGACCACTTCTTGGTTGAGGTGGAAAAAAGGGACACCACCTTCGGGAGGAAGTTGGGGTGTGTGCAGAGCACTACCCCGTTCTTGTAGAACCTTGTATATTGTGGATCTGCCACCAGGACCTGGAGTTCGCTCACTCTTCGAACAGATGTGACGGCAAAGGGAATACGAACTCATGCCCCCCTGCTTGTTGATATAAAACATGGCGACCTGGTTGTCCATCTGGATCAGTACAGGCTGGTGTCACAGGCAGGGGCGGAACGCTCGTAGGACCAAAATGATTGCCCCGAGCTCCAGGAGATTGATCTGTAGGAGCAACTCCTCCCGAGAGCAGCTGTCCTGTGTGCGGCAGTCTCCACAATGTGGTGTCTGTGATCAGGGTCCTCTGCGGCATGGGTGCCTGGAAGGGCATTCCTGCCTGGAGGTGGCACAGGTTTTGCCACCAGTTGAGGGACTCTGCCAGTTGGTGGGTAACCCTGATTTTGTCCCATAGCCTGCCCGTGGCCTGAGCCCACTGTGAGCATAGGCACCACTGGGCTGTCCGCATGTGTAAACGGGCTGACGGCATGACGTGGCCTGCCGAGGCCATATGGCCCAGTAGCTGGAGTCACTGTCGAGCCAGCACTGACCAGCATTGCACCTCTCCTGCCAGTTGCCTGTAGCATTCTGCCCTCTCTCTTGGGAGGATGGCCTTGACCTGTAACATGTCCAACTGGGCACCTATGAACTCCAGACTTTGGGCTAGAGAGAGAAGGGATTTTGGATAGTTGATGAGGAACCCCAGGTACTGCAAAAGAAGGGTTGCTGCTTTGCTACCTGACTAACCTCCAAGGTTATACCACCCCTGATGAATCAGTAGTCCAGATAGGGGAAGATGAAAGTCTCTTGTAGACACAGGTAGGCAGCTACCACCGCCAGGCATTTGGTAAAGACCCCGTGGTGAGGAGGCCAGGCCAAAGAACATAAGATATTACATACTGGGTCAGACCAAGGTCCATCAAGCCCAGTATTCTGTTTCCATCAGTGGCCAATCTAGGTCATATGTACCTAGCAGTTTCCCCAAGGGACACAGGTTCCACAATGCTTGTATTGGTTCAAGCATTGATATCCTGGGTCCCTTCTTAATAATGGTTTATGGACCTTTCCTCCAGGAACTTGTCCAAACCTTTTTTAAACCCAGCTACACTAACAGCCTTTACTACATACTCCGGTAACAAATTCCAGAGTTTGATTACACGTTGAGTGAAAAAATATTTTCTTTTATTAGTCTTAAATAGTTTACCCTGTAGCTTCATTGCATGTCCCCTAGTCTTTCTATATTCTGATAAGGTAAACAATCGATCTACATTTACCCGTTCCACTCCGTTCATTAATTTATAGACTTCTATCATATCTCCCCTCAGCCGTCTCTTTTCCAAGTTAAAGAGCCCTAAACTTTTTAGCCTTTCTTCATAGGAGTATCCTTCCATCCCCTTTACCATTTTGGTGGCTCTTCTCTGAACCTTTTCTAAAATCGCTATATCCTTTTTAAGATACGGCGACCAGAATTGCACACAATATTCAAGGTGCGGTCTCACCATGGAACGATATAGAGGCATTATAATATCTTTTGTTTTATTTTCCATTCCTTTCCTTATCATACCTAGCATTCTATTTGCTCTCTTGGCCGCTGCTACACACTGGGCCGAGGGTTTTAACATGGTATCCACAATGACGCCTAAATCTTTTTCCTGGGTGGTGGTTCCTAATGTGGAACCTTGCATCGTGTAACCATAGTTTGGGTTGTTCTTCCCTAGGTGCATAACCTTGCACTTGTCCACATTAAATCTCATCTGCCATTTTGATGCCCAGTCTTCCAATTTATCAAGATCCTCTTGCAATTTTCCACAATCCTCTTGGGTTTTAACAACTTTAAATAGTTTTGTGTCATCTGCAAATTTGATAACCTCACTCGTTATTCCACTTTCCAGGTCATTTATGAATATGTCAAAAAGCAGCGGACCCAGCACAGATCCCTGGGGTACACCACTATTCACCTTTCTCCATTGGGAAAATTGGCCATTTAGCCCTACCCTCTGCTTTCTATCTTTTAACCAGTTCCTGATCCATAATAGTACACTGCCTCCTATCCCATGACTACCATGAAGGGTAGCAACTTGTAATAGTAGTGCCCTTCTCCCACCAGAAACCATAGCTACTGCCGGGGGTGGGGGGGAAGGGGTGTGGATCAGGATATGCATGTATGCGTCCTTTAGGTCCAAGGAGCACAATCAGTCAGTCAATCTCCCTGGTGGAGGTAAGGTAGCAGTGTTCCAAGGGAGAGCATCTTGAACTTCTCCCTCACCAGAAACTTGTTTAAGTTTCTCAGATCTAGTATGGACCCGAGGCCCCCCGTTCTCTTTGGGACAAGGAAATATCTGGAATAGAAGCCTTTTCTCCATAGATGTTTGGGTACAGGCTCTGTGTTGTCCCTGAGCCGACCTGTGAGCTCTGAGAGCAGAAGAGTCTGGTGAAGGAGAGGTCGCACCGGTTCTCCTGGAAAGAACCTGGGTGGTACCTGCTGTAGGTGGAGGAAGCATCCTTCCCTTACCATCTGCAGTACCCACTGGTCCGAGGTGACACCGGCCCACCTGTGGGCAAAGAGTGCCAGGCGACCCCCTGTGGGCTGGTGAAGTTCTCCCGGGTGGGGTGGGGGGGGGGGGGAGGAGGAGGAGGAGGAGTAAAAAAGCTCATACTAGGCTGGGCAGGAGCTGAGACTTCTATGCCTTTGGCATTTGGGCTCCATGGCTTTATCTTTTAGAGTAAGAACCCTGTTGCTGACCCGAGAAGGGCTGTAGTGGTGACTCTGATGAAAGGGCCCCTTTTTCCTTGGGAACAGGGGTCTTTTCCCCGATGGTGTCTTACAGAGAAAGGATGAGGTCTTTTTTGGAGAGCTGCTGTCGAGTTACCATGTCGGCCTCTATCTTGGCCGTTTCGTCAGCCATAGGCTTGCAGAACAGGTTCTCCCCAGTACAGGGGACATCGAGCAGCTTGTCTTGGACCCATTGTTTGAGGTCCGAAGACTGCAACTAGGCTTGGCACCAGGTGCCAATGGCCACTGCTGCTACCCAAGCTGCTGACTCAAAGCCATCATAGGCCGCCTGGGAAAGGAACTTAGAGCAGGCCTTGATCCCGGAGGTCAGGGACCAGAACCATTGGAGGGGTTCTCTAGTAAGCCCTGCTGAAAACCCGGACAACTCATGGGTTAAGGCCTTGAGGTACATGCCTATGTATAACTCATAGGCCTGTATCCGACACCTTAGCATCGAGCCCTGGTAACCCTTGCACCCAAGGGCAGCGAAGGCTCTAGCATCCCTGTGAGGGGGAACAGAAGAATGGGTATTCTAGCTCTTAAGTTTTTGCATGGTTGACTTGACAATCATGGAGTTATGTGGGAGTTGGGGTTTGTGGAATCCCAGCCCTTTCTTGATGCAGTACATGGCGTCGAGGCGCAGTCTGACCACTGGTACCGACACCGGGGTCTCCCACATTCTCAATAGGAGCCACTTGAGGATTGGCTGCACTGGCACCATGAGTGGTTCCTTGGGTGGAGACTTCATACTGGAGAATCTCCAGTTCTTTGGTGCATAGATTCTCCTCCCCCCCTCGGTTTGCACCAAGAGGGCTCTGGTCATATTCTTGACAAAGTTGTGGAAGGCCACGTCCTCCGGAGGAGAATGGTGCTGGGGAGACTGGTCCAAGGGGATCTCTCAGTGCCATCTGGTTTCTGGGATGCTTCGGTCTCCCACTCAGAGTTGAGGGGTGACGATGAATCGGAGGCCCTGTGACTCCTTGCCTCGAGGCCGGGGACCTCTAGAGGACCTGGAGTCCAAGTCTTGGAAATTGGCCAGGGAGGATTGGACTCCTGAGGAACAGGACCTCAACCAGCACCGAGGACTTACCCAAGGCCAGTGGTGCTCAGAGCTTGGTGCGACGACCGGGGACTCCCCCACAGTCGGGGGGGGGGGGGCTTGTCAGGGTAGATGATGCGGATGAACCAGCCAGTCATCATTGCCTGCTGCAGGACCAGGATAGCAGTGATGTTCTGCTCCAAGGCTGACATTCTGATTTCCAAGCCAGAAGGCTCCACAGCTTTTGGAGTGGGCACTGAGGACCTTGGGCCCGGCCCCAGCACTCACACGAGTGTGTCCTCGATGAGGGCTACAGTCTCAAGGAACCTTGCACGGCCTGCACCGGCCAAGGAATCCTTTTGAGGACCTTGGTAGGGCGCTTCTCGGATCCACCCGAGTTCCTCTGAGCAGTTTTACCGGGTTTCTCCTGTGGAATCTCGATGGACTTAGAGGACTTTTTCTTCTTTCTCTCGAGGTCCAGGGTCTTCTTGGAAGAGCTGCGGCTGCAGGACTCAGAGTATGTTTGGGCCTCACGGGAAGTGCTGGGTTTGGAGCTCAGTGTCGGGGAAGCCAGTGCCGAGTCGGACCTTGGGAACAGTTTCTCCTGCAATTCCGACCTTTTTATTGGTCTTAGGCATCATGGCCTGGCACAGGTCCCAGGTGGTGCTGTCATGGTCCAGTCTCAGGCAACCTAGGCAGCAGTCATGGGTGTCGGTAACTGACATGGGGGCTTGTTTACAAAGCCGCGGTAGTGGTTCGCGATCGCGATCGCAGCCGCGGCCCCATTGAAATCAATGGGGCCGCGGCTCCGATTACGATCGCAAACCGCTACCGCGGCTTTGTAAACAAGCCCCATGGTTTGACTGTAGCAGTCACATTTTTTGAACCCACCGGGAGACATGGTGGGAAACACCAGCTGGGGGTCAATGACCTCTGGGCAAAATAAGGCATGAGCACCAGTCGAGGCAAGTCTCGATCGAAAAAAAGGGGAAAAAAGCCAAGAACAGCGCCGGCTCGAGGCAGGAAGAGGAACCGATATGCAAAGTTGGAAAAGCTAACTTTTAAGGATATATCTAGGATTTTTTCTGGGGAAAAAGGACAGATGTCCACTGGGCTCCGTGGAAAAAATGGAAATGAGCAAGATGGCACCCTAGGGTGGGAAGGGAACCACGCATGCGTGGTAGCATACTCCAAAGGCTGTCTTTGAAAGCTGGGGAAATACTCCTTGCGGGCTCTGTTGGTGCCAACGTCACCCATAAGTAAGGGCTGACTTCCTGCTTGTTCCTTGAGAACTACATTATCACCGATACAGGAATTTTCATCCAGTTCAGTGGTATATAAAATTATTTTTAAATAAAGGTAGATCAGTGTGCACAAACAATGCTAGCACTTGAACCCAAACAGAGAAACAGCCATACCTGCTGACAGAGCTTGGTAGTCAGAATACATAAGGTCATGTTTAAACCCACTTGCTACTGTAAGCTTGCAAGATATTATAATGAATTCTATACCTTGGCTATATAAGAGAAGCATGGTGTATTTGGATGCAGGACAACAACACATTTGTCATCATTTTAATAGGTTTAACAATTACGTCACAAGCATTATCACACACCATTAGCATCAGAACTTGCATGGGTTGCAAAAGGAAATCAAGCAAACGTGATGAAACTGTGGTGTTTTGGGTAGATGAAAGGGCTTTCTTATTTGTGGAAAGCCTATAAGAGCGACGTATATATGAGCAGCAAGTATTCCAGCATTTCAGCTTCATGTGGTGAGATTTTTGTGCCGTTCTCTTTGAAAAACTCACTTTGTCCCCGATGCAAAAAAAAAAAGAATATTCTCAGAGACTCCTGCGCTGTGCCATTTTTCTCTCAAGAGCACTAGTATAAATAATCGGCAAAAGGAGCTTTGACCTTTGTGCATCTGTACAGCAGTTGCTATATCTCGGCTCACATTTCTTGACACTCAAAAACTGTGTCCAAAAGACCATCAGTGATTTACTGTTTTAAAAGGTTCTGCCCCCGCCCAAGTCACTGCTGCAGTCCCTCCTGCAGAAAGCCCGATTGAGCGATGTACTGCACGCTCAAGAACCTCTTGTTAATGGAACAGTCGTCTGTAAATAAAGAATAGAGAATGAAATGATAAAACATCTCAACTTTTTATGATCTCGATACTTTCATAAGAAATGTCTTTGGAGCCTAATCCTAGCAGCAAACCCGAAAGGTAACTTGTGGAGGATAATTTCCTAAATGCCCGCACATCGTGGAGGCCCATTTTATAAAGTGAAGCACACACGTTCTTATATTCACACTTTAATTTGTAAAACAGTGGCATGAAGATACGCCTTACTCCAGTGGCGGTAGTTACACCTGCTCTAGAGCACGTGCAAATACCTATGTCTAGATTCTTTAGAAATAGATTTCTGCTTTGCCCCTGTGCACGTCCATACGACCTATGTGCATGCTTTAGTCAATCACTGTTCCATAAGCACATTCTTAAATGCCCACTCACGTGCAGAAGTCCTTTAAAATAGATACTTGCATGTATAAATAGTGCACAACTTTACACAGTTCCCTTATAAAAAATCAGCCCCATAAACGAGGAGAATATGTTGGTATGCAGCACTGCTCATTCTACTATTTTATTTATAGACCATATGTTTAAACATATGTTCAACTGCTGCACAGTAATAAAATATATAGAACATACTCAATGAGAATAAAGTCAATACTTCAAAGTCAAACGTAAAACACTAATCAAGAAAGAACGCATTGACTGAAGGCCATATTAGAAAGTCAGGCCTTGCGAAGTTTCCAAGTTTTGACAACCCTTTTTAGCTCTTAGCCTTCCAAGGTACAGGTCCTACACAAGAAAAGATCTGTTAACTAGTGGTGGATGGGGCAGCTGCCCGTTTGATGCTACTTGAAAGGGCAGGGAGGAGTTAAACACTGAAATGTCAGTATGGACTGGCAGCAAGTGGAAAACCCAAGTAGACTCCCCACAGGCTGTGGGGTTCTCAGTTGTGACCTTTCTCCTCTTTCAATGCAAGCAGAACCTGGATCCCTGCCAGCACACTGAAAAAAGGCACAAAAAAGGTGAAAAGGCCCATGACAATGTTGAGGGGTTTGGGGTTCCCACTGACCCGACTCCCCCTCCCCTCCCCAAATCATTGCTTGCTTCTCTTTGGTCACAGGGCCTGACTCCCACAACATGCTGGTAACTTCTGTTCAGGCACATGCATAAAACAAACGTATGCCTATAGATGGACCCTCCTCAGATGCTATTCAGCAAAACGCCTGAAAAGCCTAAACAAAATAATGACAAAAATGTTCTTCCACCACATCCCTACTTGGCAAACGTCTGTTTCGTTTCTTAACACTGGTTTTCAATTATGTTAATTGACACACATTTCCAGGACTTTGGAGGCAGAATGCACCAAAATGCCATACTGGCACCTTCTCCACCTCCACTGCTTTCTGAACACATTCTGCACCCTGCTTGCACACGTGCAGATGTGGATAAGCTGCAACATGTGCTGGGTGCCTGCATAGCACATGCCATTTTTGTCTGCAGCCACCTGTTTTTTGTACCAGCATGTACACCTCCAAGCTACAATGGAAAAACTATCCTCAACTGGCCTCTCAAGCCAGAGCATCCTCAGGCCCCTGTGCAGGATTTACAGCCTTCCAGTTACTACCCTCCAGTTCGGCTGTGCACACAACCCAGGCACTTCTGCTGCAGCAGAGAGACTTTCCTTCTCCAGCCATGACCTGGCCCGTCAGCGGTTGCAGCAGTGACTAAGTCCTGATTTGCTGTGCTGCTGTACACTTGGGTTGTCTCCCTGATAGCCGACAGACTCAATGCGCTTTTTGCAGGTTTGTATGACTTCGTAATGAACCTGGCAGTTGGCATGAAGGGAAGTTCTGTAGCTATTAGGTGAGGTGATATTAAAACTTCAATGACTATTTTAAGTGTATGATATCCACTGATTCTGTTAGAAAGCCACAAAGAGAGTGAGCACACCCACAGGAAACAGGACACCACAAAGCATGGTGGTCACAGGTGCTTTATTAAAAGAAAACACGGAGGGGTTTCGGCAAACATACTGAAAGATGCTTTATTGTTTTAAATATCTTTTGTTTTTATTTAAGGTTTTGCCCCCTGAAGAAGGCATTTGCTGAAATGCATAAGGGTTTTCTTTTAATAAAGCACCTGTGACCACACACACACTACGCTTTGCTGTGTCCCAATGATCCTGTAAGAACAGATAATTCTTGGAAACCACGTGGGCAACGATTGTTTCCTTAATAATCAAAAAATATTATTGGGGGTAGGGGGCTCTATGAGCCTGGACTCCAATTCTTTTAAGTACCTATTAATGCGCCTGCCCACTGCTCGGTCACCTCTCTGCTCCCAATCTACCGCGCAGTCCCAGCTGATAGGAGTGTGCATTTGGTGGTATAGTAGGCCAGATGCTTCTCTGACCCATTTTTCATGCTGCCAGAGTCTCTCCCAATATTGAACAGAACATATAGAGCACCAGGCAGAGCAAACAACTGAACTGAGCTGTGAAGCACCTGGACAGGCGAGGTATCAGCAACAGGAAAAACAAGTATGAGAAGTATTAGGCGCTCTCCTGATCTCAGAGGGGATTGGAGTGACTAAGGGAAGAGGAGGAGGACGATACAGGCTGGAGGTGATGGAAGGTGTGTGTGGGGGGGGGGGCACAAATGTAGCTATTGGCCCCCAGGCAGAGGAGACCCATGGTATGCCACAGGGTAGTCTTTTGTTGGGGCCAGACAGCGATCCCCTGTTGCACACTGGTGCATGTTGGGAGCATTACATTGGTCTAGTCCACTTTGGGAATGTGAACGTGCAGCTCGCAGAGATCTCAGCATCTTGCAGTGGTACAGGAGACAAATGCTTTTCTGTTTCCTTTTTTCAGTGTTGCACTGCAGGCAGAATTCAGGATTCTTGGGGTTTCCAGTTAAGTTTTGTTTTAATTTGAGGTTGTCTCTGTTTTGCATTACTTTGTAATGTACCTGACAGGTGGCATTGAAGGGACGTTGTGTAGCCATTACTGTATTTGTAGTCCAATGACAGCAGGCCGCGAAGCACATCTCTGCAGCAGCATTAAGGTAGTATTTGTGTATTGGCTCTACCACGTAGATTAGGAAAGGCTCAACACCAGAAGAAAAGGTAGTTCTCTTTCAGTTTCTTTGTTCAGTCTGGCTTCTTGTTCAGTTCAGTTTCCTCCACATCTTTGGTATTTTCTGAGGTTCTATCCATGTTCTGCATATGTGACTGAGGCGAAATATATATTCTGCCAACATGCAGTTTCTGTAGAGAATCCTCTTTGTTCTATCTGCAGTGCTGCATTTTCATATGCTCCGCTGCTGACTGTAGGGGTTGGAGCCACTGATTGTTGGCCCTTTCATGCGAGTACCAGCACCTCATTTCCTTAAAAAAAAAACCTAGCATTGTACATATCTAAAGAGAAGAGAATTAAAAATCAAACTCAAGTTGTTTTAGAAGCATTTTTACTCCATTTATTCCTCCAGTTTTCCTGCAAAAGCAAAATGAACATGGAAGTACTACTTAACGGATGCGAAGTCCCAGCAAGAGCATGGACGTTAGGGGCCTGGATGCACAACGCTGTACCGTGTGCAGAATTTTATCTCTACAGCACAGATACATAAGTCAGTAATTGTGCTCCTTCTAGGTCTCCTAGGAATGGACTTAAAGAAATGAAATCAGCACTTGCAGCAGCAAAACAAGGACGACGTTCATATAATTCACCTGGCTGTTTCAACTAGCAAAACCATCAAGGCTGCCGGTTAATAAGTCAGTCCTTAAGGGCATTTAAAAAACAAAAACAAAAGACATTAGATGCTTTCTACTTAGCCATGCTGGGTGCTCCTGATCACAAGCAAGCCTCATTCATACAATGGGGAAAGGGGGGCAGATTTTATAAAAGGGCTCCCAAGTCAAAGTTTCAATGTAGGGAACACTGGTACCTCTGTGCGCTTGGACCCTTCAACTCTGAGAGAGGCGCGAGCTAAATCCAATAGCACACACATGTACACGCATGCACACACACTCCTGCTCGGAAGAAAATATAAAAAAGTGTGTACATGTAAATGCTCATTTTTATAAAGCATGTGCATACAGTGCAAGAGTGCACAATCTTGTTGGCATCCACACTTGTATATGCATATGCAGATGTGCACTCTTATAGGAGCTATTCCTCAATGTAAAAAAAGCATTTACAGGCTGGAAGTGGTCTATGAAAATTACCTCCACTGGAGATAATTTTAGACGAGGCCTTTTAGGTGTATAACACACCACTGATTTTACGCACATAAAAGGCCTTTATAAAATTAGGTCATCCCTAGAAGGATGCATGTTGCAAGCAGGCATGTACTTCTAGCGTAGATGTGTTCAGGAGAGCTATGTGCACAGGGCATGGGCCAACTCGCAATTAAGGCGCATTTTATAACGCACATATGTACTTTACATCTGATCCCAAGCATGCACATGTGTCAGTGCCCACAATTTAGGTGCTATTTCTGCAGCATTTTACAGAACCAGGTGCCCCGTTATAAAGTTATCCTCGCGACAGTCCGAATATGGTAGAAACTGTTCACGAGTGGATGTGAAAGATGATGATGTGAAATAACACTGACCTAATAAAATAGAGCAGCGGGGGAATTTGACAGGGGATTTGGTGTGGGTGAAAATACATAGGAGGCTTCATAAAACTGCCCCATATGTAAGAGTATGCACCAGGACAAATGAGCATTCTTGTACACAACCTGTATGTGGGTGCATCTTGGAAGAGTCAATAGGCTGTTTTTGGATCCCGACTCCCTTATTCTCCAGTTTACCATCCTTGTGTTCTATAACTATTTCCCCCCAAATTCCCTGTTTGCTGCATCTGTCTGTCTCTTTCTTGAAAGTATTGAGCAGGGATTGTTTCTTACACATTTGTGTACGGCAATGTGTTTGCCTTGTACTGCTATACAAGTGATTAGTAGCAGTAATGTATGTGTAGGTTATGAGCTATGCCCTGCAATTTGAGCAGATTTCGTGAAGCAGGCACTGATGTAGCTTTATCAAATAGCTTCAGAGGCACCAGCTTGGCCTCCCAACCTAGGTGGTCTGTTTTAATACTAACATGGAGGGAATCTTATATGATAGTAATCTAGTAGATACACACACACACACACAATTCTAAAGATTGAATAGGCCGGGGTTCTGAAAACTATTAGGAGGTAGTGCTTGAGACTTTATACTTGTAGTAACATAGTAAATGAAGACCAGCACGGTCCATCTAGTCTGCCCAGTAAGGCAGTCAGAGTTGTGGAGCTGCACACCTGCCGCTCTGTGTGGGTTACTCCCCCTCTATGCCTTTGCTTAAGGTTGTACCTGCTGCTCCAAGAAGGTTACTCCTCTCGGTTCATGTAGTTATTTACATTCGCTTTGATTCCATCCTCTGTCTATGTAATGATCCTCTGTCTGTCCCATGCCTTTTGAATTCCATCACTGGTTTTCCCCCTCACCACTTCCTTCAGAAGGGAATTCCAAGCATCCACCACCCTTCCTGTGGAAAAGTATTTCCTAATGTTGCTTTTAAGTTTGCCTCCTTTCAACTTCATTTCATATCCTCTAGTTCTACAGCTTCCCCACCTTTGAGAAAATATCCTCTAGTTCTACAGCTTCCCCGCCTTTGAGAAAAAAAAAGGCTTGTTTTGTTTGTTCGTTAATACCTTTAAGTATTTAAACTTCTGTATCATATCCAGGGCTGGCCCAAGGGTTTCTGCCGCCCTAGGCAGAAACCCCAGCTGCCGATTCAGTCTTGGGGAGGAGGTGGCAGTGGCATCTTTGTGCTGACGCTTTGTTGCTGCGGCAGGACACGTGCTTCAGCACACAACGCCTTCTGCTTCTGACCCCCCTCCGACAGTAAGTTGTGTTGGGGGGGGGGATCACAAGTAGCAGAGCATGTGTGCTGAAGTACATGGCCTGCCACAGGCAACAAAACAGCAACAAAACGCAGCCCACCCAGGCCAGCCAATCTAGGCAGCCGCCTAGCGGACGGACCAACCCTAATCATACCCCACCTGTCCTCTAGGGTATAAATATTTAAGTCTTCTCTCATATGCCTTCTGGCACAGCCCCATATCATTTTGGTCGCCTTCCTTTGAACCATTTCAAAATTTCTTTATAGCCTTTGTAAGGTACAGTTTCCAAAACTGAATACAATACTCCAAATGAGGCCTCACCAATGAGCGACAGTAATACCGCCTTCTTCCCACTGGTTTTTCCTCTCTGTAGGCAGTCTAATATTCTTCTGGCTCTGGCCACCGCCTTGTCACACTGCTTCCACCACCACAACCCACACACAGACTGGCACACCACCATTGTACCACACAGACACGTGCCATTGAAAGTATAGCTGCTGTTATCTAAAGACATAATATGTAGGAACTCTGGCGGTGGTAACATAAGACCAGTGAGAGAGAACGGGGGAGGGGGGTACAAGGAAGTCATGAGCACTGGCTCCTAATATTTTGCCTGGCTGCTAAATCCACACAAGGCCTGCCCTAGGCGAATCTTTGGGCATGTCACCCATCTCTCCCCTCCCCACCCCGCCCGACGGCCCTAACCTTTCCTCCCCTTCAGGCCATCATTTCTCTTTCACAAACACTCCCCCCCCCCCCCCGTTTACAGTGTTTCCCCATCTTCCCCCCCCCCCAATGTCGAACATCTCACTTTCCCTTTCCTTCCCCCCCCCCCATGTCGAACATCTCACTTTCCCTTTCCTTCCCCCCCCCCCCCCCCCCAAGATGTGCCCATCTCTTCTTCCCCTCTCCCTTGTCTGTGTCCAGCATCTCTCAGACATTACAAGAGGAAAACGATATATAAAAGTTACCCCCACATCGCCGATGGGCTGCTTTTTGAAACTAATCGGATCTCTTTCTACTTGAGGCACAGTTTTCTTTTGTCCAGAAAGCTACTAGAAAAATAAAAAAGGGGCAGAGCATGCATGTACCTGCTTCAGAAGCCGTTCTCCTTTTCCTGCGCTTCTCGCTTGCTGCCGCTGGGGGGCACTCTGCCAGTTCGGGCCCCAGCGTCCGGCTCCTGTAAAATGCAGGCACCTCCTGGCATCCCAACGGCTCCCACTCCAGCGCACCCTCCGAGGGCAAGTCCCTGGCAAAGTCAAAGCTCCACTTGCGCCGGGCTGCCTCTAGACTGGCCCGCAGCAGCTGCCGAAAGTCCTGCTGAAGCTGCTCGTGGTCCACGGGGCCGAAAAGGTTCCTGCGCACGGGCGGTGGCGGCTCGGGTAATCTCGGTTCCAGCGCCCCCCTGCGGATACGAAAGCAAACTCGGGTTATGCTCGGTTGCGGACAGCAGGAACCAAATCAATTCCTCAAACTCTTACAAAGAATTAACAAACAACAAAACCAAAGATAAGATCTGGGTGCAAGTATTCCAAAGAAAATTGCTTCCCTGCGTCATTCTCTGTTTTTTTTCCTGTAGTCCTCAAACACAGCGATAGGAGCTGTGTGTTTATTGTTCTAGACTTACCAAAAGATGCCCTCCTGCTATTAAAAAGCTGTTTATCGGCAGGTCAGCCGCCGGATTGATTAAACTACGTACTTGGGAAGAACTGGCATTTTATGCGCACATCTGAAATAGTTTATCTCGTAACAACGTCAATCGCGCACTAGTTCACAATGCAGTTTTCAAAAACTACGAAGGATCTGGAAGAGCTGTGATCGACTTTGTAAATCAGAAAGATCACACCGCTCCCACCTGGTAGCGCGCACTATGAACTACTCGGCGCTATTTCTGGCTGCGTTGCAGCTCTACTCAGAAAACGGACTCGAAGGCTAAACCCGCGTCCACTGTTACCTGTGGTTGCAAGGCTGGGCGCAGAGACACGGGTAGTGCTGCTGGCCGTCCGAGCCCATGCTGCTCTTTCGCTCCTCTGCTAGCAATGAGCCTCTGCCCCCAGCTGCCGCCTCCACTCTTTGCCTCCTTTCGCGGTCGATTTCCCCGCCAGAGACTGCTGCTAAGTCATTAACACATTTCAGTTGCAAAGTCAATGCTTCCCCTCCCTGCTCGCATCGCCCATTCATCCGCTCTACGGGCAGGTGCCTCAGAAGCCTCTCGAGAAACTTCCCCCCAAAGTTGTCACACTCGCTCCGCTGTGGCTGTTCCTACTAAAGCCGCAGTAGATAAATCGCTGCTCACACAGCGCTGGGGCCTATAGTTTATTTATTTAAACGCTTTTTTATACCGCGCTCTTTATTATCAGTGCGGTTTACAATTAACAATTCATGCACAAGACCAGTCAGATCTGGCTTGTGCTTACATTGAATAGGATCGGTAACTTGGAGCTGAAACTGCCATATTCGCCATCAAAAATGTGGCGAGGTAACTATTTACATGTTAGATGTTAGACCCAAACTGCATGGTTAAGATTTGGTATTAGTTAAGATTTGATTGTTTTGAAGGTAAGAGCACACAAAGCAAGCGCCTCCTTTTTAGTTTTTATCTTTGTTGGTACCTATTTATTGTAAGGACGTTTAAACACGGATTACTACCATAAATTGCTCTTAAGACAACAGAGATACTGTACTCAGTATTGCATCTGTACTACTCTGCACATTACTTGAGCATAGGGTTGCCAAACTGGCTTCAGATATGCTCGACATGCTTGATCCAGTTCTAGCTTTACTCCACTGCATGCAGGGTCATGTAGTTCTAATTTTTCCATTGCACCCTATAATAAAAGCAAGACTACATGTCCCTGCATGCAATGGGGTAAACCCAGGACTGGATAAAGCCTGTCGGGCGCATCTGGAGCCAGTTGGCAACCCTACTTGAGCAAGCAACAAGGTCTCTAGGGATGCTTTTATGATTTAGCTGTGTTTCCATAGACCAGATAAAGCCAGTCCTAAAATGTAGAAAGGTATCGCCTTACTTTCTTTTTTTTTTTTCCTTTTTTTTTAAATTTAACTACCATTAAAGGGGACCAGCACAGCATTTGCAAACACACTGCTTAATCCATAGACCAGATAATAAACTAGAAGAGTAGTGGCCTAGTGGTTAGAGCAACAGTCTGTCTCCTACCAAAACATAAGAACATAAGATATGCCATATTGGGTCAGACCAAGGTCCATCAAGCCCAGTATCCTGTTTCCAATCTAGGTCATACGTACCTAGCGGTTTCCCCAAAAGACACAGGTTCCACAATGATTGTACTGGTTCAAGCATTGATATCCTGGGTCCCTTCTTAATAATGGTTTATGGATCTTTCCTCCAGGAACTTGTCCAAACCTTTTTTAAACCCAGCTACACTAACAGCCTTTACTACATTCTCCGGTAACAAATTCCAGAGTTTGATTACACGTTGAGTGAAAAAATATTTTCTTTTATTAGTCTTAAATAGTTTACCCTGTAGCTTTATTGCATGTCCCCTTGTCTTTCTGATAACATAAACAATCCATCAATGTTTACCCGTTCCACTCCGTTCATTAATTTATAGACTTCTATCATATCTCCCCTCAGCCGTCTCTTTTCCATGTTAAAGAGCCCTAACCTTTTTAGCCTTTCTTCATAGGAGTATCCTTCCATCCTCTCTACCATTTTGGTGGCTCTTCTCTGAACCTTTTCTAATAACGCTATATCCTTTTTAAGATACGGCGACCAGAATTGCACACAATATTCAAGGTGCGGTCTCACCATGGAACGATATAGAGGCATTATAATATCTTTTGTTTTATTTTCCATTCCTTTCCTTATGATACCTAGGGGTATGTTTACTAAACCATCTTAACATCGCAGCGGTGGTATTATCACGCGATAAGTGACGTTATCGCGCAATAATGTAACATTATCATGCAATAATGTCACTTGTCGCACGATAATGCGGCGGCAGCGTTAAGGCACACTAACGCAGTGAAATCCGGGTCTGAAGGGTGGAGTAAGGCTTCCCAGAGGGCGGAGAGAAGGGGTCAATGGGCAGAGAGTGGGAGAGGCTCCAGGCAAACTAACGCTGTGAAATCCGGGTCTGAACACTAATGCCAGTGAAACCCTCGCATTAGGCACATTTGCAGGAAAGAGAAACCATTTAAGTCCGCAATGTGCAGCAAAGGCAGGGAAACCCAGAAAAGTGAAAGTTGTGATACATGTGCACGAACCAAAAAGGCAAGTAAACATATAAAATGACCAGAACCACATTTAAAATCCCAATAACCACACTGGCCAATAGTGATATTAATGATAAACATAAAGCAACACTACTGACAAAGCGTAAAAATTAAGATATCATGTTTGGAAGGGTCTATGCTCTGTCCCCCTACAAAGTGAATGATCCCACATTGAAATAGCGCTGATCGGGGTTTCTGTCGTTTAGATTGGGCAGGTTTGTTATGGCGTGCACATGTGCAGCAACAGCAGAGTGGGCACGTAGGAAAGGGCAACTGTACTGATACTGTAAATGGGATACAGGGGGCTGCAGGCGGCACATTCTGTGGTCCAGCTGGGGCACAGTGCGGACTAGGCAGATGCCTAGGTGGCACATAGGAATGCCAAAACTGTAAAGCAGCAAGACAGCAACTGATGAGGGTCCAACATGGGCACGAGTGTGTGTCCCACAGTGTCACAGGGAATATTACCCAGCAGGTATCCCCAAGGGCTCATAACATTGACAGGTGGTGCCGGGGGAAAGCGCGCATGTCCATGTAGGCACCCCTACCCAAGAACCCACACCATAGACAGCTGCCTACCGGCACACTGCATGGCCTGGGACTGCGCACCACCAGCACCACCGGCATAATGGCATGGCAGCATGGTGGCGGAGGGGTGCTGGTTGCGGAGGGGGCAGTGGCATCTGCCCACAGCAGACCATGGCCAAGCCTCGTTTTGATGGGTGCTGTGCACTGCAACAGACAGGGTCTTTCTGACGAACAGTCATGGTATCCCCAGGGAATGATCTGTCCCTGTGGCAACAGTGTGGTGCAGTACACACAGCCAGTGTGTTCAGGAGCAGAAGGTCACAAGTTCAAGTCCCAGCTGTGGCTCCTGCCAACCCAGTCCCCATATTTTACCCAGTACTAAACTATGCTAATAAAGACAGAACCTTTATTGCAGATAAAATAAACATGCCTGAAATGCCTATATTTTACCCTACAGAGCACAGACACCATAATCATGTACAATCCCTAGAGTAGAGTTTCCCAACTGCAGTCCTGGAGGGCCAAACACCATTCAGGTTTCATGCTGACCCTAATAAATATGCCTGTGCTGTATTTGTATGCGCCGCCCCCATTTTATGCAAATGTATCTCATGCATATTCATTAGGGACAACATGAAAACCTGAACAGTGTTTGGCCCACCAGGACTGGAGTTGGCTGCTGCTCTAGGGCAGAGCTTCCCAACAGGGGCATAAACACCCACACTCACAGGCTCCACTATCCAAAGCTTCTTGGAGAGTCAGGCTGTTGGGCCCTGCGTGGAGCAGCATCTCCCAATACTGGCACCTGCATACCTTAGCAATGCCATCCTAAACTTGGGAACATGTTCCACATATATCAAAAGGTTGCTATGATTAATGTCAACTAACAAATCCTAAGTTAAACACAATTTGTTGATAGAGATTCATCATAGCAACCTTTCTGATATCTGTGGAGTGTGCTTCAGTTATTGATTCTGACAGTGTTTACCACCCCGGGGTGTGACCCTAACAGTACTGAGTACCATAGCAATGCCCGCACTGTGCCCAGGACTGGTGTGGCGGCCAGGGCTGCCACAAACCTCTATATTTGCACAATGCTGGCATAGGTGTGGGAGTGTGTGTCTGTCTATCCAGTGTGTTGTGGCTGCCTACACCTTACTGAGCCCACATTGCTTGCACTCTTTCCAGTGTTAGCCTGCCAATGTGCATAATGAGGAGCAAGGTACTGTGGGTATGGCCCGGACAGGGTGGCATGGGCAGGATGCATTTGCACAGGGTATAGGGTAATGGCTGGGACACTGTAGTGCCCAACCACCACCTGCACGGACAGGGTGGCCACAGCATGTGATGCTGGGAGGTCACTCTCACCCTGACTGAGCAGTGACCACGGCATGGCTAGGTTCCCCCATAGTGCTAGATAGTATTTCTCTCAAGTGATATTTATGGGTTCTTTTTTTCTGGGGCCCAATCACTGATATCCCAGTTTTGGGTGCACACAGTTTCTCTAGGAGCATGCACTATGTACTAGCTAGCAGACTGTCTGCAGTTAGCATCTGTATGGCTGCACCACCTTCCAGGGTGCAGCAGGTGCACACTGACTGCTCTTTGCTGGTGAATTTCAGATTGTAGTGGGGGGGTTGACTGGGCCCACTACCTATCTGCCCGTGGCCCTGTCCCAAGTGCAGATCTTCACTTTGCCACCAGGACTGGGGTTGCTGGTTACACAGCCTGTCCTCATGTGCCTCCATTGCCCCCCTTGCAAAAAGGGAGAGTGTAGGTCTGTTGGGGGTAGATCATGTCCCCCACCCTGACCAACAGAGGGCAGTTTGGTAAGTACATCCCTGCTTCCTAAACAGGTGACCATAGCAAGCACAGTGGATATGCACTATGTTGTGTGCATCATGGTCCACAAGAGCCAGACATGATTGGCAATTAGAAATGGACACAGAGACCTCCTAAAGGTGTCTGCAACAAATACCTGTCTGGCACTGTTGGAGACTCACAGCACATCCCACATTAACCAACATGGGTACTGTGGACCTGGTGCTGGGCACTCCACCTCACCCTCAGGGTGAGCACAGAACACGCACATTGGCATGGCCTGTGGATACTCTGTGCCAGTAACACGCACGGTCATTCCCCCCTACCAAGCTGACGTGCTGTAGAGGTGCATACCCCATCTGGTGAGCAGATGTAGACTGCTGTTCTGCATGTGAATTGCATTATGGGTACTGTTGGTTCTATCCTATCCTGGTAGCCACAGCAGACAGTTTTATGGTGACGTGCACTCTTTCTGTAGCCAAGAGACACAAGGAAGAGCACTGGCTCGCAGGGAGTCCAAAAAACAACCAAGGGATCAAGCAGAATGTGGGTCACTTGCGCTTTATTGAAAACCAAAACCCCGACGCGTTTCGGCGAAAGCCTTCATCAGGGGGCTAGAGGACTGCAAACAAATACAAACAATATATCTCAATAAACCATAATAAAAAAACATAAATGTATAAATATAAAATCAACATACATAGTTTAAAAGGACAAACATCAAGATTGTGTAAAAATGCAATGCAATGTGTGCCTTCAAGTCAGTCCTGACTCCTGGTGACCCAGAAGCTCCTGGGTTTTCTTGGCAGTGTCACCAGAAGTAGATTGATAGGCCTTTCTTCCAAGACAGTGGAGGGTTAAGTGACTTGCCCAAGGCCACAAGGAGTGCTAGTAGGAATTGAACCCTGGTTGGTTGGTTACCAAGCCAGTGTTCTAACCACTAGGCTACTCCTCCACTCAAGATTGTATATATCATATTATACTCACACAATGTATAAACCCAATACAGTAGATGAAGCGCATAGGAATGTATAACCAATAATGTGGTTAAAAATGCTGAAAAACAACAGCCATATTAAAATACAGATGCAAAATAAAGTACAAACAGTAAACCAATAATTAAACAATGCAGTAAAAAAGACAGATGGGAAACCCAGACCTAGAACAGCAAAAATACATACATTTAAACTGCTAAAAAGTACTAAAAAACTAAAAAAACAAACAAGACGTAATACATATATGTAATTAAAACATAAAAACTTTAAATCACATCACAACTACATAGGGGCATGTTTACTAAACACCGTTGCTGTGCGGGTTCCCGTTAGTGTGCTGGTGCCATATAAGGAGTGGGCGGGCCAGGCAGAAAAAAGAAAAAAACCGGACCGTACGTGTGTGCGTCGCGCAAATGTGTGGGGCCCACATTAGCGCGTGGGAAGGCTAAGCAGGGCGCTGCTGCATAACCAAGCAACAGAGCCGTAGTACAACGGTGAAGACACTGATCTATGGTGCAGGGGCCAGGGGTTCAAACCCCCATTGCGCTCAATGAAAAAGACCAGCTGAGGCATCAACGTTTATGGGCAAAAGTGGTGTAGGAAGTATATTGATTATGGGCAGCAGAAGGCAGCGCACTCTTTTTTTATACGGCATGAGGCGGCGCACTGTTCATTGTGGGCGGCAGATGGCGGCGCGCTGATAAAATGGGGCAACAGAAGGCGGCGAGCCTGTGGGCAGAAGGCGTCGCGCTGATGTGTGAGGGGGCAGCCCAATAGTGGGGAGGGATAAGTGGCGCGCTGATGTGCAGATAGCAGGAATGGAGCCATAGCACAATGGTTAAAACACTGACCACTCGTGCGGGCATCATGGGTTCAATTCCCCACAGTGCCCATTGAAGACAGCTGGCTGAGGCATTATTTTAAGGGGCATGCCCATGTTGGGCGGCATAAGGCGGCGCACTGCTAATTTTGTGCGCCACAAGACGGCGCGCCGATGGCTACAAGGCTGCGCGCTGCTGCTCAAGCACAGGAACAGAGCCACAGCACAATGGTTGTGACACTGACCAATGGTGCAGGGACCAGGGGTTCAATCCCTCGCAATGCCCATTGGAAAAGACTAGCAGAGGCAGTATGTTTTATGTTGTGGAGTGCTGTAGTAGGCCCACTAATTTTATTTTGTGATAACAACTAGAAAACGCACGCTCACAGCATGTTAACATAAGGCAGCCCATAAGGCACATGTGACAGTGCACCGTCCGCCAAGGCACCCTAGAATGTCCCCTATAGGGCAGCATGTATGTTGCGACACAGGATAATGTATAGTGCACCCTATATGGATGGCAACCATAAAGTGCCGTATACGGCGCCCCATAAAGCGCCCTCAGAGGCACCTTATGGGTACAGTACGCTCAGGGTGTTATTGCTAGCAGCAACATATGTACAGTAAATTAAAAAGATGCTGTGGACACCCCTATCACAGAACCCCACTGTGGGTTTGAACCTATGATCTCTGGCTGCACAGGGAGTGATGTAACCATTGGGCTACAACTTCATAGCTGTAAGCAAGCCCCTGGCTGGCTGCAAATAGCCTGCACGTCACCTCACAGACAGTCTGCCGGTGTAAACAGGATAGGGTTAGGCCACACGTACCCATGATGCACTGCACATGCAAATTAGCTGTCCACAGATGGACACAAGATGGGTAATGCACCCCCACAGCACCTCGGCCCTGTTGGTGGGAGTGACCGGGTGCACCCACACAGCACCTCGGCCTGGTAGGGGGCACTGACCGGGTGTTTTACTGGCACAGAGTAGCTACACACCGTTACATCGTGTGGGTTCTGTGCTCACCCTGAGTGTGCAATGAGGCGCCCAGGACCAGGTCCACAACACCTTCCATGGCTGATGGAGGCCAAGCGGGAGTTTCAAAGCAGTGTTAATGTGTAAGATAGCTAGTTTCTGCACAAACGCCATGGATATCCCAGTCAGGCTCAGCACCCCCTGGGAACCCCCACCAGGGCTTCCCCTCTCCCCCTGCAGCAAACATGGTCCCCCATCAAGAGATCCACAGTGTACCTCCCTGCAAAGGTGGCAGTAGAGGGCAACATCAACCCCAGTCCTGTTGAGGAATGAACACCATCCCCACAACACAATAGTAGACAGACATAGGACCAGGATAAGGTAAGCTGCACCCCACCACCAGATATTCCCCTGCACCCTGCAAGCCATTCCAGCAAGACACATACCAGCTACAAACAGTCTGCTGGTTAGTCCATAGTGCATGTTCCCAATGGAGACACATGCACCCAGAACTGGTCCACCAGCAAGCAGATAAATCAGTGACTGGGCCCCAAATAGAAACCCATATCTATCACATGAGAGAAATACTGTATAGCACTATGGGGGTGCCTAGCCATGCTGTGGTCACTGCACAGTCAGGGTGAGCGTGATCTCCCAGAAGGACATGCTTTGGCCACCCTGTCTGTGTAGGTGGTGGCCGGACACTACAATGTCCCTGCCAGTGCCCTATGCCCAGTGCAGATGCATCCTGGCCAGGCTACCCTGTCCTGGCTATACCCATGGTACCTTGCACCTCATTATGCACATTGGCAGGCCAATACTGGCAACAGTGCTGGCAGTGTGGGCTGTGGAAGGGGCTTGCAGCCAACACCCACTGTATAGCCAGACACACACTTCCACACCTATGCCATCATGGTGCTACTATTGAGGAAGTAATTAGCCTTGCCCACCAAACCGGTCCTGAGCACGGCAAGGCATGGATATGGTACGCAGCTGGGGGTCACTCCCCAGGGTGGTAAACACCGTCGGAGGCCAGGCCTGGAGCACGCACCGCAAACACCTAACAGATTGTTCGGATGGGGTCAACTAGCAGTATGTGCGTAACATATGGATATCTAGCTGCCTGTGCTCCTAGCAAACGTCTCAGAGCTGTGTACCATATACCTCAGGTGTAGGGTGACATTGGTAAGTTATGCAAGTGCTAGTTTTGGGAGATGCATGCAGGGTCCAATGGTCTGCCTCTCCAGGAGACATTGGCCAATGAGGCCTGTGGGTGTGGGTGTGTCTGCCCTTGATGGCTGCTGCTTTACGGCACAGATTCCCAACTCCAGTCCAGGTTTGCATCACACTGTTCTGGTTTTCCTGCTGTCCCTCATGGATTATGCATGAGCTACATCTACATACCATGGGTGTGGTGCATAGATATACAGCACAGGCATTTGTATGAGTGGCATCATGGAACCTGACTGGTGTGTGCCCCACCAGGACTGCATTTGGGTGATTCTGCTCTGGGTACTGGCCCTGTTCATGGTGTCTTTGCTCAGTGGGGTAAAAGATAGACGTATTGCCATTGCATATGTCCTCGCCAGGAAAGGTGTGCCCTTACTATCACTGTTTACTTGAGGGAAAAATATGTGGGCAAGATTGGCAGTTGCCCCAGTTGGGCTTTGAACCTGTGACCTTCTGCTCTTGCATGCAGTGTCTGCATGCACTGCACCACTGTGTAGCCACAGATTGGGTGGATTCCCTGGCATGTCCATGACTGTGGATCCGGCAGGGCCTGTCTGTTGCAGTGGACGGTGGCAGCCTGCACATGGCTAGCTAGGCCTCTGTCTTCTGTCGCTAGCAGCCACTGCCCCCTGCACCACATGTACTCGTCCGCCAACATGCTGGCATGAGCTCCTCCCATAAAAAGCAAGTGACCTGATTGGAATGTGGCAGTACAGGACTGCATTTGGGTTACTTGGCTGTGGGTAATGCCCATTGTTGTGGTGTGTGTGCGTTGTTGGGTAAAATATGGGTGTTTTCCCCATGCTTATGTCCCCTGCAATACAGGGGTGTCTGCGCTATCTGTGTTTAGTGGTGGGTAAAATATAGGGACTGGGCTTTGAACCTCTGACCCTAGAGGTACTGACTTTGTCCGCTGCACCACACTATGGCCACAGAGACAATGCAGCCCCTGGAGGTAGTAAGCCTGGCAGGATGGAGTCACAAACCCTGCTCTACGCAATTTTACTGTGGGCATATGCACCCTGTCTGGTGACAAACGTGCACATAAACCACGGAAATGACCACGGGAACTGGGGGAAACAATATCACCACGCTGGGCAACAGTGATATTAATGGGCAACCATAGCAAACACTCCCAGGACAGCTCCACAACAGGAAATGTTGTTTGGAAGAGTCTCCGCTCCGTAAACCCTTCCAAAATTCATTTCTTTTTTTCTGGAGCTTTGTTGGGTGTGTTTTCTGTATTTGCCCATCACTATCACTGTTCCCCAGCTGAATTACTATTTTTAATAGTTCTGTTGTGGTCATTTCCTATTTTTATGTGCACTTTTGTGCTGTGCACATGTATCACACTGCTCACGTTTTGCTGGTTTCTCCGGTTTTCCTGTACATTGCTGACGGAAATGGTTTCTCTTCCCTTTAAATGCTTTCTACCGCGAGTGTTTCACTCGCGGTAGTTTTTACATGCAAATTCGGGCCCGATACTGTGCGGGGACCCTCTCCCCTCCCACTCTCCACCCATTGACCCCGTCCCTCCGCCCCTCCGGAGCCTTCCTCCGCCCTCCTTTAGCCGTTCCACGCCTCTATCGGACATTTGCGGGCCCGCACTTGTACGGGGCCCTTTGGTGTGCCGCGTACCTGTGCGGGGGTGACACGCACGTGTGCGGGGCGTTTAAACGCGTTTATGCGCGTTTCAGTGGTGCGTTGCCGTGCGCTATTTTGCGGCGCGCAAATTTGCGGACTTTAGTAAACATGCCCCATAGTGAATTTAAAAATAAAATAAAATCAACTAAAAAATAAAATTAAAAATCGGAAATTGGTCACAAAATCAGACCTAAATGGGAACCAAGATACCATATTGTAAAAAAAGTAGTATATAAAGGGCCGTAATATATAAAAAATGTAAATATTAAAGTAACCTATCTGTGCAAACAACAATTTAAAAAGGGGACAAGATGTCATATTGAGTGAACATAAAATATATGAAAAATAGAAAAGAATAAAAACAGTATGCATAATTTAAAAACATATGCGTTTAAAAACCATATTAAAAAAACACAAATGCTCGGCTGATTGAAGCAGCCAAAAATCAGCATATAATAAATATACCAGATGAATTAAAAAGGCCTCTAAAAAGGAGGCAGAGGAATGAACATGGTTAAAATGAACTATACTGAGCAAACTAAAGTGGAGTCAAGCGCTACATGCTCTTTCAGCGCTGACAATGAAAACACAACCTTGCATGATACGCTGGACTTTGGCGCGCTCAAAACCTCAAACAAACGCGAAGTAGATGGAGTTAAATATCCCATAGTGATATATATATAGTGTGGCCCAGAAAAACGGTTAGGCTGTGATATCTTAAACACCACTCGAGAGAGAAAACCGAACCTGCCAAAATTGCTAGTGTTGTTTAAAAGGAAAGTAGCGTGCTATAGAAAGAACAAGCTATAAAGAGACCATAATAATACATTGTACATAAGAAACCTAACTTCAAAACAATTGGAGATTGTATAGTATACCTGCACAAAAAAAAAAAAAATAAATGATAAAAAAACGTTCTCGTTGGTTGTTTTTCAGATCACAGCATTGCTTCGTTTAAATGTTTTTTTTAATCATTTTGATCTGAATGCGATCACTGCGATACAGTTCTTAACGGTTCTGACTTTACACGGTATACTTTCACGTTTGCTCATTAAAATCTGCTCATGAGTAATATTGTGACTAGCTCACACGCAAGAAGCCTTTGAAACCATTAGGTTGACAACGTGTGTCTGGTGTTACTCCCCCTGAGGAAGGCGTTGCCGAAACGCGTTGGGGTTTCTTCTTTGAACAATAAAGACCCTTCAGCTCTTCCAACATCTCCTGCTTCTTGTGTTCGTCCATGTGTGTGTGCCAGCTGTGTGGCGTCCTGCCCTAATATGCAGGCTGCTACCCCATGTCCTGCACTGGCACACTTTTCTGCATTGCGGCTCTTCATGCTTGCCTCTCCTGTGTCTGCTCTGCATGGCACTGCTCTCCTCTGTCCTCCTGTCATTGTACTTATCCTGCCACCTCTACCTCCTCTGGTGGACACGTATCCCCATCCTCTGCCACACACTGTCATTGTTGCACTGTACATTACCATCACCCTGTACATCGATACAGCTGCCCACGATATGTTTGTCCACTTTAACTGCTGCCACATGGGCTGCACGCAAATTTGGCTGGTCCATGAGCTCCGTCATCTACTTCCTTCCATCACCTGTTCATTGCCTTTCCTTGGTGTTCTGTGCAGTGTTATGGTTACATCTGTGTTTGAGCCATACATTTCATGCTTGTGACTTTGGGGCAGCTTTGTGCCCCTGGGAACCATCTCCTGTGTCACCTTGGCATCCCTGGGGCATCTTTCGCGGCACCCTAGGTTTGGCCAGCTTATGGAGCGCCTTATATGCTGCCTTGGAGGGTGCCAACCTTTCCTGCGGCCCTCTGGGGCACATTATGACCTGCCTTGGATGACGTGGTGCTTTATGATGTGCCTTATGGTGCGCCCTAAAAGGTGCAATAGGTTGCGGCACTGGGGCGAGGCTTTTTTGGCTGGCAGTGCAAATTGTTGGGATGTGTCTGACTGTTACAAGCAGGAAAAGGAATTGCCTCAGACAGTCTTTTAACAGAGCCCACTGGGAGATCAAACTCATGACCACTGTATCAGCAGCCAGCGTATTAACCATTGTGCTACACCTCTGTTGCTGTGTTTGTAGGTCAGCGCGCCTAATTAAGGCTAACACGCGTTAACGTGCCACTGCTCCCTTTATCGCACGATAACGGACTTTATCGCGCGATAACCCGAAATGCTACCTTAAGACCGGAACGCCCACTACCTTATATGGTATTCATCACAGTAAGACTGCAACTAATGCCGGTAACATTAAGACGGTTTAGTAAACATACCCCCTAGCATTCTATTTGGCCACCGCTGCACACTGGGCCGAAGGTTTTAACATGTTATCCACAATGACGCCTAAATCTTTTTCCTGGGTGGTGGTTCCTAATGTGGAACCTTGCATCGTGTAACCATAGTTTGGTTTGTTCTTCCCTAGGTGCATAACTTTGCACTTGTCCACATTAAATTTCATCTGCCATTTTGATGCCCAGTCTTCCAATTTATCAAGATCCTCTTGCAATTTTCCACAATCCTCTTGGGTTTTAACAACTTTAAATAGTTTTGTGTCATCTGCAAATTTGATAACCTCATTCGTTATTCCCTTTTCCAGGTCATTTATGTATATGTCAAAAAGTAGCGGACCCAGCACAGATTCCTGGGGTACTCCACTATTCACCTTTCTCCATTGGGAAAATTGGCCATTTAGCCCTACCCTCTGCTTTCTATCGTTTAACCAGTTCCTGATCCACAGTAGTACACTGCCTCCTATCCCATTACTCTTTAGTTTTGCCAAACATCTCTGATGAGAGACCTTGTCAAAGGCTTTCTGAAAGTCCAGATACACTATATCAACCGACTCACCTTTGTCCACCTGTTTATTCACACCTTCAAAAAAACATAAAAAAGATCTTCCTTGTCTAGAGCCATGTTGGCTGTCTCCCATTAGGCCATGACTATCTACATGCTGAGTAATTTTGTTCTTTATGATGGTTTCTACCATTTTTCCTGGTACTGACGTCAGGCACACCGGTCTGTAGTTTCCCGGATCACCCCTGGAACCCTTTTTAAAAATTGGCGCTACATTGGCGATCCTCCAATCTTCAGGTATTACAGATGATTTTAATGAAAATTCACAGATTACTAATAGCAGGTCTGCAATCTCATATTTCAGTTCTTTCAACACCCTTGGATGTATACCATCCGGCCCAGGTGATTTGCTACTCTTCAGTTTATCTAATAGTTGTAATAATCTTCCCGATGTATCGATATTTCCTTCAATTCTTCCGCACCTTTAAATATCACTTCAGTCATGGGTAACATCCTTACATCTTCCTCAGTAAAGACCGAAGCAAAGAATTCATTCAGTCTCTCCGCTATCGCCTTGTCACCTCTTAGTGCCCCTTTAACCCCTCTATCATCTAATGGACCAACTGACTCTCTCACAGTTTTTTTTGCTACGAATGTACTTGAAAAAGTCTTTATTTCGTGTTTTTGCTTCCGCAGCAAGCTTCTTCTCAAATTCTCCCTTTGCTTGCCTTATCAATGCCTTGCATTTGACTTGCCAGTGCTTGTGCTGTTTCCAGGTTTCGTTGTTTGGCTCTTTTTTCCATTTCCTGAAAGATGCTTTTTTGGCAACAACAGCCTCTCTGACCTCACCTTTAAACCATACTGGCAGTTTTTTGGACTTCCTTCCACTTTTCTTAAAGCGTGGTTTGATTCCTTGTGACCTTGGATAAGTTGCTTTCTCTGCCTCAGAAGAAAAGGCCTGTCAAATCTGCTTCTGGTCATACCTTACAACAAAAACCCAGGGGCTGCTGGGTTTGACTTGATTGCATTTAAAAATATAAAATAAAATAAACTAATGGATGTAAATAGTGTTGCACAGTGCCTCAGAGAACTTACAATCTAAGCTGGTGCTTGAGGCAATGGAAGACAGACATTCTTTGTGGCCTTAGTCACTCTATGACAGAAGTAGGAATTGGACCCTGGCTTCCCTGGTTCTTAGCTCATTGTTTTAACCAGTAGGCCAGGGCTGGCTGTACCACTAGGCAAACCAGGCATCTACCTAGGGTGGAAAAGTTGATGGGGTGGCAGTGTGACAGAACTAGGCCTGTTCTGCCCCTCCTCCTCCACAGCTGCCACCACAAGCCTACATCTGCCCAGACCAACCTGAAGCACTGTAAAGTGGCATGCATGGTACAGGGCTTCTGAGTACAGATGTTTGCCCAAGCTCTGCTGGGTTCCTCCCCCTCCAATGCAGACTTCCTGCCAGAGAGGTTAGGACCCAGCAGAGCTTGAGTGAGCACCAGCACTTGGAGTCCAGCGCTGTGCATACCACTTTACAGTGCTTCAGAGCTGGGGCGGCCCAAAGGTTCTTGCCACCCTAGGTAGGCTCACCACACCACCTCATCACCCCTGACATCCAGCCTCTCACCAGGGGTTGATGGACAGCATGGCAATCACCTCTTTGAAGATGTGGAAGGCCTTAAAGCGCATGCGCGCACTCATGGCTTGCTGGTCCTGCCCCCTCCAACTTCCTGTCGGAGGGGCCATCAGTGGTAGGACTCAAGTGAACGCTTTAAAGACTGCCGTGGCTTCAAAGAGGTGATCACTTTGCTGCCCATCAACCCCCAGTGAGAGGCTGGATATCAGGGGCGATGACACATGATGCGGTAGAGGTGGCACATTGGGACTCTCTCTAGGGCAAGCTGCCCACCAGAGTCTGCCACCCTAGGCAACCGCCTAGTTTATCTAGTGGTCGGGCCAGAAGTAGGGTGGCAGCAGGCAGTGTAGGAAGAGAGGAAGCAAGGGAAAGAGAAGATGAGGAGATATGCTGAACAGGAAGGGCTGGAGAAGAAAAGGGGAGATACTGGATGGGGTCCAGGAGGGAAGGGGAAGAAGAAAAGCTGGGCATGGAACAGCGGAAAGAGAAGAGAAAGGGGCCCTGGACATGGGGAGTAGGGAAGAGAAGGTTTGATACTGGCCTATGGTGGGATAGAGAAGAGCAGTCCCCAGACTACGGGGCGGGGGGGGGGGAGGAAGGGGAACTGTCGGACACAGATAATAGAGAAAGGAAGCAGAGATGCTGGACTACAGGGGCAGGTGGGGAAGAGAAGGGGAAATACTGGTCATGGAGCAGAGGGAAGGGAAGGGAAAGGGGACAATGGGGAGGGGGGTTACCTGGCTGAAGGTTTGCTTAGGTTGCCTACTGCAGAGCTAACCCAAGGATATTTGACAACTTCCTCTCCCCCAAAAATGTGGGGAAAAAACTGACACCTTTTGAAAAGAAATGCATGGGGCATTGAACCAAGACTAAATGCAGTCATTCTGTTTACTGGTTTGATTCTCCTAAATTCAGATGCAGAGCTGTATTTTATATATTTATTCACTTGTAATTTGCCACTCCAGGCAAGATGCAACAGTAAAACAACATAGATGTCAAGACTACATTCAAAATATTACCAATGATTACAAAGATAAAAGCATAGGGGGTTATTTTGTGCTACGAATAGTGAAGATGGACCGTCTGACGGGATGTCCACCCCCACTATTCATGCCAGCTTCTGTCCCCAACTAACATCCCTGCCAGTTTTGCGGGGAAGTTAGACGGGGGAAGGGAATGGGCGGCCCGGGGGTGGAGTCTGGGTGGGCAATGGGCGGTTGCTGGCCCTGGACATCCAGGGCCGATTCTAATGTCGGCCCTGTATGTCCAGGGCCAGTGACATGTGCGGGGAAGTTGGAATAACTCTGAGGTGGAATAACTTCTCTGGACGTGTCTTAATTTTAATGCTAAGGCGTGGATGTGGTGGGCAGGAGACATTCCCCGCAACCCGACCCTGGCTTAGGAGGCCAGATCGGGGGTCGGGCTGTGGGGAATAAACCCCTTTTTCAGACGGCCGGCATCACGGCTCTTCAATCGCAGTCCTGGCCTGCACGTGCAGGACTCTTTGTGATTCTGATCCCATGGGGCTAGACATGCCCTACGGGATCAGAATCGCGATCCCCTCTTGTACGTCCAGTTCAGATCGGACGCACAGAGAGGATCTATGTACGGGATGGAATCAGGCCCATAGCAAATAAATAAAACCATGATAGCGAAGTAATACTGCGAGGAAGATAATGAACAAGCAGGAGCAATATTAATCTTCAGATAAAAAAAACAATCAGAATAAATTTAAAATGAAATTAAACAGTCGTCGCTGACTAATTAGCAACACTAAAAAAACAATAAAAGCCATCAGCAGCAAAAGAAAACTAATAATTCAACCATCAAATAAGTGAAATCCAATGATCAAATTTAACACAATCGACAGATCTTCTGCGGCAGTGAAGAATAATCCAAATACTGGAAATACAAAAAAACCACTATTATGTTTATAAATTGGATTTGTTGTTCATAAACATAATGTTGAAGGTTTTTGGCATTTCCAACTTTAACACAAACCAAGATTCCCTACCATGGCAGATGTAATGGCAACCTAAAAAGCTTACATAATAGTTCCGCCCAAAGGCCCACCACCTTCGGCCCAGCTGAGTAAATCCAGCATAGTCGTCCTGTCCAAATTCCCATCAGTCCAAGACACACCATCTGCTCAGATTAATTAAATACCTCCTGAAATAATAAAGTTTTTAACTTTTGCCTGAAGGAAAGATAATCAGAAGTCAGCTGAATTTCCAAGGGTAACTTATTCCGTAAACGTGGAGTAGGGTGTCTGAAAGCCTCTGTCTTGAGTCAGCCAGGCATGTGTCTTTAATGGCTGGCTCCACCAGCCTGGCTCCTTGGAAAATCTCAATGTGGCTTGAGAAGTAGCAGTCTAAATGCTCCATAAGATAAACTGCGCCATTGCCCCTTAGGCATTTGAATATGAAGCAAAGGAATTAGATTCTATATTCAGTGGGTAACCAGTACAATATGGCAAGTAAGCTCCCACTTTCTCCTGGGATTGGCAGCAGATAATAATAATATGGGCCTTGGAATTCTGTATCAACTCTACGAACGACTGCTTATCATTTCTAAAGTAGCACTGGGCATACACAAGCTTGCAAGTTGCCATTTTACTGCCTGGGGCAGGTGAGCATATCTGTGTCCTCCACCCCACCCTCATATTCATTCCTCCTTGCTCCATTCTGCTCCCCAGCCCTCTCTCTCCCTCTCACTTGGATTGTGGGAGGACTCCTGGCTATTTATTCGCTGACAATACATGCTTGCATTTCAGCTTTTCTACGGCATCTTATCTGGATACGTAGTCATACATGGAATGATAGCCCATGACAGTTGCGTTTTTTGAGACGGTGGCCACCACGGATAAGGTCAATTTGGATAGTCAATGACACTGTCTGGAAAGTGTTGCCATCGAATATCTGGGTTGTGCGGTCATTATCTGGAGAGTGGCGATTTTTACCTGCTGCCTGGATCATCTCTCCAGATCGTACTTAGGACAGCTTTTTGCCAGTGAAAATCACAGCTATCTGCATACATCACGCTTAGCTCCATCCCCAGATAATGCCGAGCACTCCGTAATGACATTCAAAGGCACGATCTAGATGGTGCTGACTGACTGTCGAGCTTAGCAGCAGTTATGTGGTGGCGGGTGCTGCTCCCCAAATCAGTGCTATTAAATATCAGGCCTACAGTACCTGGCTTACAGTACATTCACAAAGTGGCGGAGCCCAGGAAACTTGGCCATTACTAATATCTGAGTGTCTCAACATACCTACAGTAGTTGCGTTAATACTTACAGGTCCAGTGAATGGCCTTCGAGGCTGTGGAAGTCTCTCATATCATATGAATACGGAGTAGCCTGGAGTGGAGGAGACCGAGGCTCAAATTCCACTAGCACTCTCTGTGGCCTTGGGCAAGTCACTTAACCCTCCCTTGCCTCAGGTACAAACTTAGATTTTAAGCCCTCTAGGGACAGGGGAAATAGTTACTGTACTGTACCAGATTGTAACTCACCTTGAACTACTACTGGAAAGGCATGAGGTATTTAGGACAGCCATGGGTTCAAATCCCACCAGAGGACAGCAACCTTGGGCCAGAAGGATTGGGGTTTCTAGTCCCACAGGTGCTCCTTGTGGCCTTGGGCAAGCCACTTAATCGTCCATTGCCTCAGGTATAAAAAAAACATAGATTGTGAGCCCTTCAGGGACAAGAAAAAATATATATATACAGTACCTGAATGTACACCACTTTGACTGGTAGAAAAGTGGAATATAAGCCTAGTTAAATAAATAAAACAAATACTAATAGCCCCAGTAATAGTGAGGCACTGAACAATAGCCCCTCTGTTCCTCTCATTGCTCCTTGATAGGACAGGTGAGTTGGATGTACTAGGGTGTAGCCTGTGATGCTGCTTGGAAAGGAGACTGCAGGTAGGGACTCACCTGGCCACATCTCTGAGACAAGAGGCCAAATCAGATGAAACACAGCCAAGTATTGTCCTTGAGGATCTAGTAAATAAAGCTTTCAAATGAGTTTTAAACATTAGTCCATTTAGACTTTCCATGATGTTACATAAGATTGCTTGATGAGGTTGATAGCTGTTTGGAAATGGGGAGAATTGGTTAGCTGGAGAGGTAGAAAGCAGGCTGAAGAAATTCTCCAGGAAGGAGATGGAAAAAGAACAAGGTGGTGCATTCTTTAGAGGGTGGGAGAGGGGAATGGAGAAAAAGGAGACATTTGGTAAATTGATAATTTATTTATAGAGTCTTATATCCTGTCAATGTAATATAGATCATTCAAGGTGGTTTATAACAAAATAGAATAATACATTAACAAAACAATATAAACATAATTCAATAAACAACAATCATGAACACATTCTCAACTGTAAGGAAGCCTAAGACATTGCTATCTAACTCTACGTCACCCATTTGGGAAAGTTGTCTACCTTAATCTAACCATGAAAATAAATCAGTTTTCGACTGTTTTCAAAACATCAGATGAGTGTTCACTTTTTGCAGCTCACCTGGAAATGCATTCCACAATTCCAGCCCTACTATGGAGAATACCTTGGCTGCCTTTCCTCCCTCTTGAATATTTTTGCAGAAAAAAGAATTGACAAGACGTTTTCAGAGGACTGGAGAGTCTACTGGTACAGTATCATGCCAACTTTTCCAATAAATAAGTTGCTTTCTGAGAATGCAAATACTTAAAAATCATCACTAAAAAGTTTAATTTACATCTTTCTTTTTCTGGAGTCATTGTAAGGCCACCAGTGATGGTAAATTGAGTTACAGGGGAGCCTGTCCTAATGCAGACTGCAAAGAGAACTTACGTTTGCGAGGAGTAATTACAATGAGCGGATACTAGGGAAAGCATGGGGGAGACTGAGAGATACCGTTTGATCATTGACACTACAGAAGGGAGGCTGACTCCCAAGACAGGAATGATGCATAGACAAGCTAGATATGTGCCTGGGGAACACAAATTTCAAAGTTTCTCATCTGATAATGGTAAACCTGTGACACATATGGAGCACTTGGGGCCAGGGCTGGGTTGCCAAGGGGCAACTTTAATTAAGGGAGGTCAGCAGCTGGCAGAACCTTTAAACTGGCAATATAATTGCCAGTAATATGATAATGTTCTGCATCCCCAGCAGTAGAAATGCTCCTTTTTCCCTCTTGAGGGCTCCTGAATCCACATCTTCCCCTACATCCTGCTCATCTCTTCAGAGCAGCTGCAGGAGTTGGTCCTGAGTATGACAGCAAGTGAATCCAAGAGTTAAATGTGCACGCGTAGGTTGCATAGTCAGTCACCCCTCCTACGTTTGGGTTCTGTGCAGGATGTGGGGCCTGGGAGCAGGCACTGTCACAATTCCCACATTCACTGCAAGTTGCTGCTGCAAGAACAACCCCTGCAGTTTTCCCCAGGCCATTTCAGGAGAGGGAAGCTTGGAGAGGGGAATAGTGTTTAAAGATCATGGATAGAAATAAACGTAGTCAGAGAGCAATTAAGACTCATCTATGCATTCATGTTTATTTCTCAGAATTTCATTCACTGAAGGCCCTGTTGCACTAGTGGTGAACCTTTCCGAGCTCAGGTATTACGAACTGCAAAATTACTCAGTCACTGAGTATAAATGTCTGGAGGATGACATTAATTTTCGTTTCAAGGTAGGGCCTCAAGTGCAAACCCAATTGCTCTCCAATGTGTGCTGTTGAGTCAATGCTGACCCAGGCCCTGGGTTTTCTTGGCAAGGTGTGATTGGCCTTTCTTCTGTATAGGGAGGTTTTTTTTTAAAGTGCTGTCAAGTCAATGTTGACTCCTGGTGACCCAGCTGCCTCTGGGCATTTTTGGCAATATGTCACTGGAAGTAGATTGCCAGGCTTCTCTTCTGAGACAATGGAGGGTAAAGTGACTTGCCCAAGTTCACAAGGAGTGCTAGTGGGGATCAAACCCTTGATCTTCTGGTATTAGGCAGCTGCTCTAACCAATAGGCCACTCCTCCAAATAGCTTAGAGCCCTGGTATTCCAGGGTGGTCACCTATTCAAGTACTATCCAGGCCCAACCCTGCTTAGTTTCCAAGATCAGTCAAGAGGAAGCGCATTCAGGAGACCTTAAGGGGCATGTTTACTAAACATTCCAAACGTGCGGGGCCGCGGTAGTGTGCGTGTGCCATATAAGGAGTGGGCGGTTCAGGCAGAAAGAAGAAAAAAACCCGACCGTACGTGTGCGCGTCGCGCTAATTTGCGGGGCCCACATTAGCGCGTGGGAAGGCTAAGTGGGGCGCTGCTGAGCATATATCAGAACAGAGCTGTAGCACAACGGTGAACACACTAACCAATGGTGCAGGGGCCACAGGTTCAATCCCCCATTGTGCGCAACAAAAAGGCCAGCTGAGGCAACACCTTGAATGTGTAAAAGTGGTTCAGGAGGCAAAGTACTTTTGGACGGCATAAGGCGGCACACTGTTCGTTTTGTACGGCATAAGGCGGCGCACTGTACTATCTGGGCGGCACAAGGCGGCGCACTGTTCTTTTTGGGCGGCACAAGGTGGCGCACTGTTCATTTTGGGCGGCACAAGGCGGCGCACTAATTGTGGGCAGCAGGAGGTGGCGCGCTGATGGGCATAAGGCGGCGCGCTGATGTCAAAGCAAAGGAACACAGCCACAGCACAATGGTTAAGACACTGACCAATGGTGCAGGGACCAGGGGTTTGATCCCTCACAATGCCCAGTGAAAAAGGCTAGCTGAGGCAGTATGTTATATGTTGTGGAGTGCTGTAGGAGGCTTTTTAATTTTATTTTGTGATAACTACTAGCAAACGCACTCTCACAGCATATTAATATAAGGCGGCCCATAAGGCACGTTACAGTGCACCGTCCGCCAAGGCACCCTAGAATGTCCCCTATAGGGCAGCATGTATGTTGCGACACAGGATAATGTATAGTGCACCCTATATGGCTGGCAACCATAACGTGCCCTATAGGGCGCCCCATAAAGCACCCTCAGAGGCACCTTATGGGTACAGTACGCTGAGGGTGGTATTGCTGGCAGCAACATATGTACAGTAAATTAAAAAATGCTATGGACACCCCTATCACAGAACCCCACTGTGGGTTTGAACCCATGACATCTGGCTGCACAGGCAGTGACGTAACCATTGGGCTACAGCTGTAAGCAGCCCCTGGCTGGCTGCAGATAGCCTGTACGTCACCTCACTGACAGTCTGCTGTTGTGAACCACCCGTACCCATGATGCACTGCACATGCAAATCAGCTGTCCACGATTGAACACAGGATGGGAAATGCACCCCTAAAGCTCCCCGGCCTGGTAGGGGGAAGTGTCCGTGTGCACCCACACAGCACTTCGGCCTGGTAGGGTGTCCTGAGTGGGTGGACAAACGGCAAAGAGTAGCTAAACACCATCACATTGTGCGGTTACTGTGCTCACCCTGAGTGTGAGATGTTGCGCCCAGGACCAGGTCCACAACACCAGCCATGTCAGAGCTCCAAAGCAGCAATAACCTGTGGAATAGGTAGGTGCTGCATAAACATTTTGGAGATCTCTGTCTGGCTCAATTAGTGGGGACCCCCAGGTGGATAAAACAGGGCTTCCCCTCAACAGATCCCCACCCCAACCCCAGTCCTGCTAGGGAACAGACACCCTACAGGGCAGTCCAAGCAGCTCCACACACATCCATATCAGACAGACATTAGGCCTGGATATTCAAAGATGCACCCCACCACTATCTGCTATTCACCTGCAGCAAGCCATCAGCCACTGCACCCTGCAAGGCACTCCATCACAACACATATCAGCTGTGAACAGTCTGCTGGCTGGTCCTGATGGACATGCATGCATGCACCCACAACTGGGGTGGCAGCACACACAGACAGATAAGTCCATGAAGAGGCCCCCACAGGACACCCATACATATCACATGGGAGACTCACAATATAGCACTATGGGGGTGCCTAGCCATGCTGCCGTCACTGCACACTCAGGGTGAGAGTGATCCCTCAGCAGCACATACAGAGGTCACCCTGTCTGTGTAGGTGGTGGCCAGGCACTACCATGCCCCTGCCAGTGCCCTATGCCCTGTGCAGCTGCATCCTGGTCAGTCCACTCTGTCTGAGATATACCCATGGTCCCTTGCTACTCATTATGCACATTGGCAGGCCAATACTGGCAACAGTGTTGGCAGTGTGGGCTGTGGAAGGGGCATGCAGCCAACACCCACTGTATAGACAGACACACAATTCCACACCTATGCCATCATGGTGCTACTATTGAGGAGGTAATTAGCCTTGCCCACCAAACCGGTGCTGGGCACGGCAAGGCATGGATATGCTACGCAGTACTGCTGGGGGTCACTCCCCAGGGTGGTAAACACCGTCAGAGGCAAGGGCTGGAGCACGCACCGCAAACACCAAACAGATTGTTCGGATGGGGTCAACTAGCAGTATGTGCGTAACGTATGGATATCTATCTGCCAGTACTCCTAGCAAGCGTCTCAGAGCTGTGTGCCGTATACCTCAGGTGTAGGGTTACATTGCTAGGGTATGCAGGTGCTAGTATTGGGAGATGCACGCAGGGTCCAATGTTCTGCCTCTCCAGGAGACATTGGCCAATGGGGCCTGCGGGTGTGGGTGTGGGTGTGTCTGCCCCTGTTGGCTACTGCTTTACGGCAGAGATTCCCAACTCCAGTCCAGGTTTGCATCACACTGATCGGGTTTACCTGCTGTTCCTCATGAATATGCATGAGCTACATCTACATGCCATGGGGGTGGTGCATAGATATACAGCACAGGCATTTGTATGAGTGGCAGCATGGACCCTGACTGGTGTGTGGCCCACCAGGACTGCATTTGGGAGATTCTGCTCTAGGCACCACCTTGTAGCCACAGATTGGCTGGATTCCCTGGAACGTCCATGCCTGTGGATCCGGCAGGGCCTGTGTGTTGCAGTGGACTGTGCCAGCCTGCACATGGCTTGGCCTCTGTCCTCTGTGGCTAGCTGCCACTGCCCCCTGCACCACATGTACTCGTGCGCCAACATGCTGGCATAAGCTTCTCTCAGAAAAAGCAGATGACCTGATTGCAATGTGGCAGTACGGGACTGCATTTGGGGGACTTGCCCATTGTTGTGGTGTGTGTGTGGTGTTGGGTAACATATGGGTGTTTCCCCCATGCTTATGTTCCCTGCAATACAGGGGTGTCTGCTCTATCTTTGTTTAGTGGTGGGTAAAATATATGGACTGGGCTGGCAAGTGCCCCAGCTGGGATTTGAACCTCTGGCCTTCTAGTCCTAGAGGTCATGGCTATGTCCTCTGCACCACACTATGGCCACAGAGACAGTGCAGCCCCTGGAGGTAGTAAACCTGGCAGGATGGAGTCACAAACCCTGCTGTATGCATTTTTACTGTGGGCTCCTTCACCCTGTGTGGTGACAAACGTGCAAATAAAACCCGGGAATGACCACGGAACAAAGGGGGAAAACATATACCCAAGCTGGGCAACAGTGATATTAATGGGCAACCCTAGATAACACTCCCAGGACAGCTCCAGAAAAAGGGAAATGTTTTTTGGACGAGTCTCCGCTCCGTACACCTTTCCATAAATCATTTCTTTTTTTTTTAGCTTTCCTGGGTGTGTTATCTAGTTTTGCCCATCACTATAACTGTTCCCCAACTGAATTACTATTTTTCATATTTTTGTGGTGGTCATTTTCTATTTATAATTGCACTTTTGCGCTGTGCACATGTATCACACTGCTCACGTTTTGCAGGTTTCTCCGGTTTTGCTGTACATTGCTGACGGAAATGGTTTCTCTTCCCTTTAAATGCATTCTAACGCGAGTGATTCACTCGCGCTATTTTTTTTTGGAAATTCAGCCCTGATAATGTGCGGAGCGCCTCTCCCCTCCCCTTCCCCGCCCATTAACCCCTTCTCTCCGCCCCTCCGGGGCCTTCCTCCGCCCTCCTTTAGCCTTTCCACGCCTCTATCGGACATTTGCGGGCACGTACTTGTGCGGCACCTGTTACTGTGACGCGCAAGTGTGCGGGGCTTCATCGCATGTTTGCGGGGCGTTTAAGCGCTCTTAAGTACCGCTTTTAGTGCGCTATTTTGCGGCGCGCTAATTAGCGGTTTTTAGTAAACATGCCCCTAAGACTGATAAGTGTGTCATCTATGACCTCTTTAATAGAGAGTTTCTCCCTATTAGAAATATGACATGCTTCTATGGATTTTCCAGTGGGTACTGAGAGAACATTCCCTGAGACCAGCCATGCTCTTTGGGCATCATCAGTCCAGGAATAATGAATGCTGTGCTGGAAGCGATGGCAGTAGCTCATTTTATGGGCGACATGCAACATTTGGAAAAGGGCTTCAGAACTGGAGAGGTCTATCTCAGAAGTTCTGAAAGCAGCTGTAAGCAGGTCCCTTCTTCTCTAAGGTAAGGTCTCCCTGCACTGCAGGGCTGCTTGGGCAGAAGTTACCCCACTGACTGGCAGGATTTCACTCTTAGGTAACATAGACATGTATTACGGAGAGCCATTTGCTGCTTTTTCAAATAAAATTCCACGGGGAAGAAAAGCATTAATACAAAAGACGCAAATTGTTGACAGAAAGGTTTGGTGAATTTCATGGATAGGTCATAACGAAAAAAAGCTTACCTTCATAGGCAGGGTATGAGTTTCTCTCTCATGTCTCTATATGCTGTGCTTTTTTTTCTGAATTCAAAAAAGCACGGGGCAAACACAGAGGATCTCTAAAGGAAAAAGGGGACTGTTGTAGTAGCTGATATGGAAGGACAGACTAGATAGGCCATATGTTCTTTTTCTGCCATTTAATTTCTATCTCTTTCCCTCTCTGCTTCTTTCCTCTTTGCTTCCCTTCCACTTGCTTCTTTCCAAGGTTCATCATAAGGACGTTTATCTAGAGGCAGGGAGGATATGCATTTGTATTTTAAGTCATGATATTAATTGTAACACACACCACTGTTAAAGTTATTAAGTCAAATTGCACTGACTTCATGTGAACCGTCTTGACTTGCAGAAAGACGGTATAAAAAAGGCATTAAATAAAAGAAATAAATAATTAAGCAAGGAGCGAGAAGACAGATTTGTCTTGCCGTTTTAACATTTGGGAAGTCTCACCATTCTCCATAAGTTCTGTGTTAATGGATAACATGATCACCACCATCTGCATGGCACAGTCCTCTTCCTAGTAAAATCTAATGACAACACGAGCGTGAGGCACAATACACTTGTGAAATGAAAAGGGCTTTTGTACATTCTATCTTTCTCTTCAGCTCATCATGATCACTAACCCAAACAAAGATTGTGTAGTGGCTTGTGAGAAAAGGCATTGTGCATTAAGGGCCCAGTAATCCACACAAGTTTAGGAGAGCCATCTTTCATTGGCCCCAAAATGTTTGGGGCTCATGCCTTCCTCCTTTATATTTTCTTGTAAATATTCATATAGGGCCTCATTTTCGAAAGCATTTACATGGTTTACAGCCCAGTAAACTATGTAAAGGCCTTAGATGGGGATATTCAACGGCACTTACACGGTTAGTGCCATTCAATATCCCTTTCCAAGTCCCTTACACGCCCCAATGCTATACAGTTAGCATTGGGGCATGTTGACGATGTTTTGGGGCGGCGACAAGCACTGACCGGGCAGCAGCGATATTGCATGAGGCCCAGTTAGTGATAAGCGCCTTAAAGATAGGCAAGGGAAAACCCTCGCCTATTTTTAAGGCACAGGAGCTAACCGAGCAGCATGCAATATTGCTGCTACCCGCTTAGCTTCGGCGGCTTCCAGCATGTTGGTGGTGACCGGTTATTCAATGCCGTTGCCGCAATATTGAATATCCAGTTTAGAGGTCGGCGGGGAAGGCTATACGCCGCCGAGGCACATAGTCCTTCCAAAATGTGGACAGCTGAAAATCGGGCCCATAGTGCTTTTAGGTCTGATACATAGAAGGAGCAAGTTCTCTTGAACAGGACTTCTGCCCCTGGTTGCAAGGTTTGTCGGGCAGTCTATGAAGCGATACTATATCTGCATTCCTTAATGCAGTCACAGCACAACAGGTATGTTTACCCCTCATTAAGGAACTCCTAAAACACCTCCAATTCACCATGATTTACACTAAGTTAGATCTTAGGAGGACCATGTTTGTACCCTGAGATTATCCAACCACCATGGCATTGAGGGAGAATGGGCCTCCCTGATCTGGAATGACGGGGCGGCCCAAGGGGGGCGGGTGCAGGGCCATATGCAGAGACTCATTGCGGGACCTCATTTGCATCACTATTTGCATAATGTTAATGTGCACTAACTTTTAGTAAAATGCCTCTTAATGAGTGTCTGGATAAAGAAAGACTACCAGATTTCTACATTACTACACTCCAGTGCTAACCGCCAAGCACATTAGGAAATACTATAAACATTGACCATTTAGAACCCATCAAAATATATCAAAATCATCAAACGTGCACATCGTGCTATATTGATGATACCGCACATTTGCCTGCTCAGTCCAGTTGTGGGATGTTACAAAGCTAAGTGTTTTTGAATGAATTACAAGGAAAATGATTAAAATGGAATAAGCCGCTTGGTGTGGTTAGATTGTAATTCTTACCCCCTCCGGCGTATTCTGACAAAAAAATATTACTTTAAATTAGTTTCTAAGGGATAGTTTGGTGATTTTGATATATTTTGATTGTAATTCATTGCCAAACAAGGTTTTTTTTTAAATTCAATTAGAACCCATAGCAAATCCACCATATCATAACACTACTACCAAGGGGTATGTTTACTAAACCTTCTTAATGTGCGCCCAGCGTTAGTGTGCAGGATGCCATATAAGGAGTGGGCGTTTCAGTCTAAAGTAGCAAAAGGGGATTAGCGTGCGATAACGCGCGCTGCTGCGCACATTATCGGGCGAAGCGCCACTAAGCGTGTTACCGCGCGGTAATCTTAAGTAGGCGCACAGACATCCAAACAAATAAACAGAAGTGTAGCACAATGGTTAATACACTGACTGATGATACAGGGGTCATGAGTTTGATCCCCCTGTGTGCCTAATGCATAAGGCTAGCTGAAGCATCAGCTTTGACATGTAAGTATTGTTCCCTGGGGCATTTTAATTATTGCTGCCAGCAAACACACCCTCACGTGCCGTAACCTAAGGTGCCGCATAAGGCACCCAATAAGGCACTCCATAGGGCACAATATAAAGTGCACTGTCCGCCACGGCACCCTATAATGTCCCCTATAGGGCACCCTATAAGGCGCTCCATAGGACACCTTATACGGACTGTAACCATAAGGTGCCTCAGAAGGCGATTTATAGGGCGCCTTATAGGGTGCCTTCTGAGGCACCTTATGGTTACAGTACTCTGAGGGTGTTTTTGCTGGCAGCACTAATGTACAGTAAAAATAGACAATGCTTTGGACAGCCCTATCAAATAACCCCACTGTGGGTTTGAAACGCATGATCTCTGGCTCCACAGGCAGTGAAGTAACCAGTGGGCTACACAGCTCCTAACAAACCCCTGGCTGGCTGCAGAAGGACTGCACATCACCACACAAACAGTCTGCTGTGGTCACCAGGATAGGGTTAACCCACCCATACCCATGATGCACTGCACATGCAAATCAGCAGTCTACAGATGATCACAAGATGGGGTATGCACCCCCACAGCACCTCGGCCTGGTAGGGGGAACTGACCATGTGTGTTACTGGCACAGAGTAGCTACACACCGTCACATTGTGCGGGTACTGTACTCACCCTGAGGGTGAGGTGGGGCGCCCAGCACCAGGTCCACAGCACCTTCCATGGCAGAAACAGGCCATGCTGCAGGTCCCCTGCAGTGCCAGTGTGTGAGATAGGTAGTTTCTGCAGATGCACCTTGGATACATCTGTATTTTTCAGTCAGGTTTAGCCCTTATGGACCCATAGGAGAATTATGTACCCCCCACCCTCGGGGCAGGGGCAGGGGCAGGGGCAGGGGCAGGGGCAGGGGCAGGGGCAGGGGCAGGGGCAGGGGCAGGGGCAGGGGCAAACAAGGTCTCCCACCAACAGATCCACATTCTACCTCCCTGCAATGGTGGCAGTAGAGGGGGACCATCAACCCCCGTCCTGCTGGGGAACAGACACCCTACAGCACAGTCAATGCAGCTCTGTACACATCCATAAAGCAATAGCAGACAGACATTAGGCCTGGAAATGCTAAGCTGCACCCCACCACTATCTGATGTTCTCCTGCAGCAATCCTTCAGCCACTGCACCCTGCAAGGTGTTCCAGCAAGACACATACCAGCCACAGACAGTCTGCTAGCTAGTCCATATTCCTGGTGGAGATGCATGCACCCAGAACTGGGATGTCAGCATATACAACAAGCAGATAAGTCAGTGACTGGGCCCCAAAAAGGAACCCATAAATATCACATGAAAAAAATGCTATATAGCACTGTGGGGGAACCTAGCCATGCCATGGTCACTGCTCACTCAGGGTGAGAGTGATCTCCCAGCAGGACATGCTGTGACCACCCTGTCTGTGCAGGTGGTGGCCAGGCACTACAATGTCCCAGCCAATGCCCTATGCCCTGTGCAGATGCATCCTGGCCAGGCCACCCTGTCCGGGCTATACCCATGGTACCTTGCTCCTCATTATGCACATTGGCAGGCCAATACTGGCAACAGTGCTGGCAGTGTGGGCTGTGGAGGGTGTTTGCAGCCACCACACACTGGATAGACAGACACACACTCCCACACCTATGCCAGCATTGTGCTACTATAGAGGTGTTTGGCAGCCCTGGCCACCACACCAGTTCTGGGCACAGTGCAGGCATGGATATGGTACGCAATACTGTTGGGGTCACCCCCCAGGGTGGTAAACACTGTCAGACATCAGAAAGGTTGCTATGATGCAGCTCAATCAGCAAATTGTGCTTAACTTAGGAATTGCTATCTGCCAGTAATCATAGCAACCTTTTGATAGCTGTGTACCGTATTCCCAGGTTTAGGGTGGCATTGCTTAGGTATTAAGTGCTGGTATTGGGAGATGCACGCAGGGCCCAATGTCCTGCCTCTCCAGGAGACATTGGCTAATGGAGCCTGTGGGTGCGGGTGTGCCTGCCCCTGTTGGCTGCTGCTTTACGGCAGAGGTTCCCAACTCCAGTCCTGGTGTGCAAAATACTGTTCGGGTTTTCATGCTGTCCCTCATGAATATGCATGAGATACATCTGCATACCATGGGGGCGTCACATAGAAATGCAGCACAGGCATCTTTATTAGAGACAACATGGAACCTGAATGGTGTTTGACCCTCCAGGACTGCATTTGGGAGACTCTGCTCTAGGTAATGAGCCTGTTTATGGTGTCTGTGCTCTGTAGGGTAAAATGTAGGTGTTTTGGGCATGTTTACGTCATCTGAAATAAAGGTTCTGTCTGTATTAGCACGTTTTAGTAGTGGGTAAAATTTGGGGGCTGGGTTGGCAGGAACCACAGCTGGGACTTGAACTTGTGATGTTCTGCGCCTGAACACACTAGCTGTGTGCACTGCACCACTGTGTTGCCACAGAGACAGTACATTCCCTAGGGATACCATGACTGTTCATCAGACAGGGCCTGTCTGTTGCAGTGCATGGCACCCATCTACGCAGGGCTAGGCCACGGTCTGCTCTGGGCAGCTGCCACTGCCCCCTCCACCACCAGTGCCCCTCTGCCACCCTGCTGACATGCCCTTCTGCTGGTGGTGCTGGTGGAACGCAGTCTCAGGCCATCCAGTGTGTGGGTAGGCGGCTGCCTATGGTACGGGTTCTGGGGTAGGGGTGCCTGCATAGATGTCCACGCTTTGCCCCAGCACCGCCTGCCCCTGTTCTGTGCCCTTGGGGGTCCCTACTGGTTACTATCCCTTGTGACACTGTGGGAAGCACACTCGTGCCCATGCTGGGCCCTCATCAGTTGCTGTCTGACTGCTCTACTGTTTCAGCATTCCTATGGGCCACCTAGGCATCACCCTAGTCCGCACTGTGGCCCAGCTGCAGTACAGCATATGCCGTCTGCAGCCCTCTGTGTCCCCTTTCCCAGCATCTGTCCAGTTGCCCATTTCGACATGCCCGCCCTGCTGTTGTGGAACATGTGCATGCCATAGGAAAACTGTCCAATGGATAGGGAAACCCTGATGAGCGCAATTGCACTGTGGGATCATTCACGTTGTATGGGGACGGAGCGTAGACCCTTCCAAAATTCATATCTTTTTTTTGGAGCTTTCTCAGGAGTGCTTTTTGATGTTTCCCATTACTATCATTATTGCCCAGCTTGGTTATGTTTTTTTTATATTTTGTTGGCGTCATTTTCAATGTTTATTTGCCCTTTTGTTCCGTGCACATGTATCACACTTATCACTTTTTTGTAGGTTTCCCTGGTTTTGCTGTACATTGCTGACATAAATGGTTTCTCTTCCCTTTAAATCAGCTCTAACGCCAGGGTTTCACTGGCGTTAGTTTTGAGCCTCGGATTTCACAGCGTTAGTGTGCGGGGAGCCTCTCCCCTCCCACTCTCCACCCATTGACCCCTTCTCTCCGCCCCTAGGGAGCCTTCCTCCGCCCTCCGGGAGCCTTTCCCTGCCTTCAGCGCTCATTTGCGCCCCTGCGCGCGTTAAGGTTCCTGAGCGCCTGCAAAAGCGCCATTATCGCGTGCTAAGGTACCTTAGCGCGTGATAACGTCACAGAGCGCACATTAAGAAGGTTTAGTAAACATGACCCCAAGACTCACAAAGCATAAAACCCTACCTATCAAAAGGCAACACTGCAAATATTAAACCAATACTTCTCAGAGAATACCAATACATCTCATTGGGGGAAAGCGAACAAGTGGCACTATCAAATAGAAACTACATGAACAGAATACCTCAGCTCGGTTACACATGCAGAACATAGACCATCATAAAACAAAGAACAAGGGATCACAATTTAGAAATAGGAAGACAATAATTAAATTGGGAACGCCTAAAGCCAAACTTGGAATTTACAATAACACTGGAGAAATAAAACTATAAATGAATTTGCTCTTGTACTAAACAAAACACAAATATGCTAGTGATGCACATTTCCCAGAGCTGACATATTCCAGTTAATAAATTCAAAATAAAAAAGTATTTTTATACTTTTTTTTTTGTTTGGACATTTTATTTTTCAGTTGCAATTGCTCCAGTCACTTTCTTCTGGTTTCTTCTTGTCTTCTGCTAACTCTCCATCGTCTGCTGTCCATTTGTCCTTTCTTCTCTCTTCTAGTTTTTTCCATTCTCTCTCTACATCTGCTTTAACATACTGATCTTTCCCCTTTTGCTCTTTTCTCCATTTCTTTCTTTATTCCTTTTTCATCCACTCAAATTTCACCTCTCCATCCTCAATCCCCACTTACTCTCCCAATACCCGGACAATCATAGATTTTTCTTCCCTCCCACACAAAATATCTTTTCCCCTCTCTATCCTCACTTCCCCAGCCCCATCTCCTTCTAGTCCTCCCTCAACCTCAGCTCCCTTCTAGTTCCAGCCCCACCCAATTTTCCGCCCCCTTCTAGTCCCATTCTCCCCCCCCCCACATCAGCCCATTTCCAGTCCTAGTCCCCCCATCAGCCTATTTCCAATCCTAGCTCTCAATCAGCCATTTCCAATCGTAGCCTCCGTCAGCCATTTCTAGTTCTATCCTAGCCCTCCCATCAGTCATTTCCAGTCCTATCCTAGCCCCCCATCAGCCCATTTCCAGTCCTAGCTCCCCCATTAGCTATTTCCAGTCCTATCCTAGCCCCCTATGAGTCCATTTCCAGTCCTAGTCCTCCCATCAGCCATTTCCAGTCCTATCCTAGCCCCTCCATCAGCCCATTTCTAATCCTAGCCCTGCATCAACCCATTTCCAGTCCTAGCTCCCCCATCAGCTATATCTAGTCCTATCCTAGCCCCTCCATCAGCCCATTTCCAATCTTGGGCCATCCATCAGCACATTTCCAGTCCAAGCCCCCCCCCAACTCAGCCCATTTCAGCCCTAGCCCCTCCATTAGCTATTTACAGTCCTAGCCCCTCCCCGAAGAGTCCCGCGACTGTCCGTCTACCTTTAGAGGGCTCCCAGCAGGCCCTGGGTCACCGTTTTTCTTCTCTTTGGCAGCTGTGTTGTAGTATAGGCCACTGGCATGCTGAGTGTCGGGAAACAGGAAGTTCCCCTTGACCTGGTGCGCCAGCAGCCTATTGTACAACCCAGCTGCCGAAGTGAAGAAAAATGGCGCTTTTCACTTCGGTGTTGTCAGAGGTGAGCTGGGGCCTGCCGCCGGGAGCCTTCTAAAGCTGACTCTGCTGCTGCTGCCACCGGTGCTGATTATGCGAGATATTGTTGGCGCGGGGCCCCCTGAAGTGCCAGGCCTTGTGCGAACGACATTCTCGCACAATAGATGGGCCGGCTTTATGAAATGATACAGTATGGTTTGTATTATGCGGCATCTCAAAGACTAGTTGTTCAGTACCTCTATATGGCTAACGCTCTCTATTTAGGGTATTTACAGAACATTCCTTTGTTCTTCAAGGGCAGTTTCTCCAAATGGGTTAGTTTTGCACATACCATGACCATCATGAATCTCGCTTCTAAGCCAGGGCATGTGGAGTATGATCTCAGTCTCAGATTTACTGCTAAGGCTTGGTGTAGTACTTGCATCGTGCCAAAGAGAGCTTCCTGCTGGAGTTTGTAAGATTTAACATGTATGGGTAATTTGCAAGATGTGCTTGGAAATTCTTCTTTATCAAGCCTGCGGCACCCAACACGATGGGAAATATTTCTGTATCTTTCTGCCACATTTTCTTGGTCTCTAAATGCATTTCCTGGTTCTCTATGGTGAGTATAGTGTGTTGTCTATCTACAGGTTATATTAGGGGACTGTGACCAGAGGACATCTTGAGTGACCTATGTTCTGAACTGAAGGATCTTATGTTGCCTGAGGATGTTGGCTTGAAACTACAGTCTTAGAAATATTTGGAGCATTGATCTTGATCTGTTACTTTTTTGTTTGTATTTTTGCATACATGAATCCAGATGGTTTTTACATTTTGGTTTTTCATGATTATTAATTTTTTACTTTAAAAATTGATTGTAATTTTCAGCCTCAGCTATGTGATCTGTTCTGTTTTGGTTTTAATTTATTTATTACGGATTCAATTTCTGCGTTTTCAACTATCATTTCTCTTGTCCTTACATCTCACATCGTTTGATGAATTGTTAATGTTTACATTATAATACTCTTCAAAAAGATTGTTGGTTGGCCATTTAAATAACAAGTTTCCTATACTCACTCCTGCTTTCAGTTTATGATGGTTCTGATATCCTTTTCCTTTTCTTTTGTTTTAGTACCAGATCAATCTGATTGGTTTATTTTACAGTAAGAGGTATCATGTATGAAATTTCTATTTTACACACCCGTATATGTTTTGTTTCTGTTTTTGTTTGTTTATTAATAGTCATTAACATTCATGTTTTTAATTAATGTTTCTCTATGTATTATATTATTTGTTTTTGGACATTCCAACATTTATTTTACCTATAAGCAATGGTTTTTATTTATTTTTATTGATTTTATCATTTATTATTCTATTCATTGTATTATAATTGTTTATTTATAAATACAGTATGTTTACAATTTTGAATGAATTATGATTTTATGTTTTTTATTTTTATTTATTTATGAACTACTTGTATATGTATATGTATGTATATGTATTGTTACTAGTGTAAATAATTTGTAGATAGCTACCCCAGTTATGTCCAAGTTATAGTCCCTGTTCATTGTAAATACAATACAGCCCACCTGCATTGTATATGTTCTGTTATATGTAAACTGCACTGATTTGAATAGCGCGGTATATAAGAGAAATCAAATAAATAAATAAATAAATATTCATTTTGTTCATGCGTTTATGGATATAGTACACCAGAATCCCTCTGAAGAAGATATTTCGAAACACGGCCTGTGTCGGACGTGTATGGCATGTTATTGATCTACAATAAAGGTTCCTTCTTTTCTACCATGGTTTAGTACTGGGTCTTCTGTTTACGTGGTATCGTGCTTTCTTGGTGGACCTCTTAATCCATGGTAGTAGAGACCAGGACAGTATCTGAATTCAAGAAAGCATGGGACCAACACAGAAGGTCTCCAAAGGAAAAAGAAGGACTATAGTAGTTGGTATGGAAGGGCGGTTTGGTTAGGCTATATGGCCTTTTTCTGTCATCATGTTTCTATTTTAGATAGTACGTGGGGATCAGAATTGAGATGTGGAGTTCGGGATGTACGCAATTCCGATGGGATTTTAGAAAAGACTCTGCCACACATACAGCCTTTCCTAAAATATGTCTTAGAATGTGTAGGAGTGCACGTGTTATTTGCCAACACATAGAGCTGGTGGAGCCATTTTATAAAATCTATATGTGGGGAAAAATCAATGGAGGCCTCTCAGTAACTTAGGGATATGTTTACTAAAACCCCTGTTAGGTGCGCGCCGCGGTAGTCTGCAGGATGCCATATAAGGAGTGGGCGGTCCGGTCAAAAATAGCAAAACGGGATTAGCATGTGCGCTCTTGTGTGCCGCGCACATTAGCGCATGAGTAACGCGCGCGGAAGGCACAAGCAGGCCCGCTGATGTGCAAACAGAGGAACAGGGCTGCAGTACAATGGTGAAGACACTGACAGATGGTGCAGAGGTCATGGGTTCAATCCCCCACTGTGCCCAATGAATAAGGCTGGCTGAGGCACTACCATTTATGTGTAATATTGCATTATGAGGCTTTTTAATTTTATTTTATTTATTTATTTATTTATTTAGACAGTTTTGTATACCGCCTTATCCTTCAATCAAAGCGGTCACAACACAATTGGGGGATACATTTAACACGCGGGAATATGAGACACATACACTAATACTTACAGGGAACATGGGCAATGGAGGGTTAAGTGGCTTGCCCAAGACCACAAGGAGCATCTGTGGGACTAGAAACCCCAGTCCTTCCAGCCCAAGGTTGCTGTCCTCTAGTGGGATTTGAACCCCCGACCTTCCAGCCTGAAGTACCTTGCCCCAACCACTAGGCTACTCCTCCCTCAATTACTCCTCCCTTAATTACTGCTGCTAGCAAACGCACTCTCAAAGCACTGTAACATAAGGTGCTGCATAAGGCACCCCATAAGGTACCCCAGAGGGCACATTTTAAAGTGCACTGTCCGCCACGGCAGCCTACAATGTTGCTGAAAGGGTGGCATATAGGGCGCCATATAGGGTGCCCTATGAGGCACAGCAAGGTCATAGCACTGTTTTTGATGGCAGCACTGTGCATTTCAACGCATGGAAATCATAAGTAGGTGCGCTGAAATGCAAGGAGGAACAGCAGTGTAGCACAATGGTTAAGGCACTGACTGATGATTCAAGGGTCATGAGTTTGATCCCCAGTGTGCCCAGTACATAAGGCTGGCTGAAGCATCAGCTGTGACATGTAAGTATTGTTTCCTGAGGCATTTTATTTGTATTTTAATTATTGCTGCCAGCAAACACACCCTCACGTGCCGTAACCTAAGGTGCTGCATAAGGCACCCTATAAGGCACTCCATAGGGCACATTATGAAGTGCACTGTCCCCCACGGCACCCTACAATGTCCCCTATAGGGCACCCTATAAGGTGCTCCATAGGACAACCTTATAAGGCACCTTATACAGACTGGCACCCTATCAGTCGCTCCATAGCATACTGTATAGTGCACCTTATATGGACGGTAACCAAAAGGTGCCCTATAGGGCGCCCTATAAAGCACCTTCTGAGGCACCTTATGGGTACAGTACGCTGAGGGTGTTATTTCTGGCAGCACTAATGTACTTTAAAAATAGATAATGCTTTAGACAGCCCTATCAAATAACCCCACTGTGGGTTTGAACCCATGACCTCTGGCAGTGAAGTAACCAGTGGGCTACAGCTCTATAGCTGTTAGCAAACCCCTGGCTGGCTGCAGAAGGACTGCATGTCACCACACAAAGTCTGCTGTGGTCACCAGGATAGGGTTAACCCACCCATACCCATGATGCACTGCACATGCAAATCAGCAGTCTACAGATGATCACAAGATGGGGTATGCACCCACACAGCACCTCGGCCTGGTAGGGGGAACTGACCGTGTGTGGTACTGGCACAGAGTAGCTACACACCGTCACATTGTGCAGGTACTGCACTCACCCTGAGGGTGAGGTGGGGCGCCCAGCACCAGGTCCCCAGCAGTGCTAATGTGTGAGATAGGTAGTTTCTGCAGACACACCTTGGATATATCTGTATGTCTCAGTAAGGTGTAGCCCCTATGGACCCCTAGGAGGATTATGTACCACCACTCTCCTCCTCCTGGGCTGAGGGTGGTAAACAGGGTCTCCCACCAACAGATCCATATTCTACTTCCCTGCAATGGTGGTAGTAGAGGGGACCATCAACCCCCGTCCTGCTGGAGAACAGAAACCCTACAGTGCAGTCAATGCAGCTCTGTACACATCCATAACGCTAAAGCAGACAGACATTAGGCCTGGATATGCTAAGCTGCACCCCACCACTATCTGATATTCTCCTGCAGCAAGCCTTCAGCCGCTGCACCCTGCAAGGCGCTCCATCAGGACACATACCAGCTGCAGACCGTCTGCTAGCTAGTCCATAGTGCATGTTCCTGGTGGAAATGCGTGCACCCAGAACTGGGATGTTAGCATACACCCCAAACAAATAAGTCAGTGACTGGTCCACAAAAAGAAACCCATAACTATCACAGGAGAAAAACAGTATATAGCACTATGGGGGTGTCTAGCCATACTGTGGTCACTGCACAGTCAGGGTGAGAGTGATCTCCCAGCAGGACATGCTGTGGCCACCCTGTCTGTGCAGGTGGTGGCCGGGCACTACAGTGTCCCAGCCAGTGCCCTATGCCCTGTGCAGATGCATCCTGGCCAGGTCACCCTGTCTGGCCTATACCCATGGTACCTTGCTCCTCATTATGGCCAATACTGGCAACAGTGCTGGCAGTGTGGGCTGTGGAGGGTGTTTTCAGCCACCACACACTGGATAGACAGACACACACTCCCACACCTATGCCAGCATTGTGCTACTCTAGAGGAGTTTAGCAGCCCTGGCCACCACACCAATCCTGGGCACAGTGCAGGCATGGATATGGTACGCAATACTGTTGGGGGTCACTCGCCAGGGTGGTAAACACTGTCAGAGACCAGACCTGAAGCACACTCCACAGACAGCAGAAAGTTTGCTATGATGGAGCTCAATCAGCAAATTGTGCTTAACGTAGGAATTGGTATCTGCCAGTAATCATAGCAAACGTTTGATAGCTGTGTACCATATTCCCAGGTGTAGGGTGGCATTGCTAAGGTATGCAAGGGCTAGTATTGGGAGATGCACGCAGGGCCCAATGTCCTGCCTCTCCAGGAGGCATTGGCTTATGGAGCCTGTGGGTGTTGATGTGGGTGTGTCTGCCCCTGTTGGCTGCTGCTTTACGGCAGAGGTTCCCAACTCCAGTCCTGGTGTGCCAAACACTGTTCGGGTTTTCATGCTGTCCCGCATGAATATGCATGAGATACATCTGCATACCATGGGGGTGGTGCATAGATATGCAGCACAGGCATCTTTATTTGAGGCAGCATGGAACCTGAATGGTGTTTGGCCCTCCAGGACTGCATTTGCGAGACTCTGCTCTAGGTAATGCACCTGTTTATGGTGTCTTTGCTCTGTAGGGTAAAATATAGGTGTTTTGGGCATGTTTACGTCATCTGCAATAAAAGTTCTGTCTGTATTAGCACGTTGTAGTAGTGGGTAAAATATGGGGACTGGGTTGGCAGGCACCATAGCTAGGACTTGAACCTGTGACCTTCTATTTCCAAACACACTGGTTGTGTGCACTGCACCACCATGTTGCCACAGAGAGAGTGCATTCCCTGGTGATACCATGACTGTTTGTCCAGCAGGGCCTGTCTGTTGCAGTGCATGGCACCCACCTACACAGGGCTAGGCCATGGTCTGCTCTGGGCAGCTGCCACTGCCCCCTCCACCAACAGTACCCCTCCGCCACCATGCTGACATGGCCTTATATTGGAGACAGCATAAAACCTGAATGATTTGTGGGCCTCCAGGACTGAATTTGGGGGACTCTGCTCCAGGTAATGCGCATGTTTCTGTTGTCTGTGCTCGGTGGGGTAAAATATAGGCGTTTGAACCATGCGTATGTTCTCTGCAATAAAGGTTTGTCCTTACTATCACGATTTGGTAGTGGGTAAAATATGAGGACTGGATTGGCAGTAGCCCCAGCTGGGACTTGAACTTGTGACCTTCTGCTCCTGAACACACTCGCTGTGCTCACCGCACCACACTGTGCTCGCAGAGACAGTGCAGTCCCTGGAGATACCATGGTTGTTTGTCAGACACAGCCTGTCTGTTGCAGTGCATGGCACCCACCTACACAGGGCTAGGCCATGGTCGGCTCTGGGCAGCTGCCACTGCCCCCCTCCACCACCAGTACCCCTCTGCCATCATGCTGACATGCCCTTCTGCTGGTGGTGCTGGTGGTGTGCAGTCTCAAGCCATCCAGTGTGCAGGTAGGCGGCTGCCTATGGTGCGTGTTCTGGGGTAGGGGTGCCTGTATAGGCATCCACGCTTCCCCCCCAACACCGCCTGCCAATGTTCTGTGCCCTTGGGGGTACCTGCTGGATACTATCCCCTGTGACACTGTGATAAACACTCTCGTGCCCATGTTGGGCCCTCATCAGTTGCTGTCTGGCTGCTGTTCAGTTTCAGCATTCCTACGTGCCACCTAGGCATCTGCCTAGTCCGCACTGTGCCCCAGCTGCACCACAGCATGTGCCGCCTGCAGCCCTCTGTATCCCCTTTCCCAGCATCTGTCCAGTTGCCCATTCCGACATGCCCACCCTGCTGTTGTGGAACATGTGCATGCCATAGGTAACCTGTCCAATGGAGAGGGAAACCCTGATCAGTGCTATTTCACTGTGGGATCATTCACCTTGTATGGGGACGGAGCATAGACCCTTCCAAAATTCATATTTATTTTTTGGGGCTTTCTTGGGAGTGTGTTTTGCTGCTTCCCATTACAATCACTATTGCCCAGCTTGATCATGATTTTTTTTTATTTTGTTGGGGTCCTTTTCAATGTTTATTTGTACTTTTGTTCTGTGCACATGTATCACACTTATCACTTTTTTGTAGGTTTCCCTAGTTTTGCTGTACATTGCTGACAGAAATGGTTTTTCTTCCCTTTAAATCGTCTCTAATGCGAGGTTTTCACTTGCATTATTTTTGGCCTCGTATTTCACCTCGCTAATGTGCGGGGAGCCTCTCCCCTCCCACTCTCCACCCATTGACCCCTTCTCTCTGCCCCTGGGGAGCCTTCCTCCGCCCTCCGGTAGCCTTTCCCCGCCTTCAGCACTCGTGTGCGCCGCTGCGCGCATGAGCGCGCACTAAAGCGCATTTTAGCCCCGTAAAGCATCATTAGCGTGCGCTAAGGTACCTTAGCGCGCGCTCATGCGTGTCGCGCACATTAAGAAAGTTTAGTAAACATACCCCTTAGATGTGGAAGTTGGTATTTTGCCAACCAATACATATAAGTGATACCAATTAACTACAGAGGCTGCTATCTTTAATTTATTTCAATTTGGAGGGGTAAATAAACAATGGGCAATTATGGAGGAACCCCCCTTATTTCTTCTAAAAAGGGCTGGCTGAAACTAACAGCTGTAAATCCTGACAAACAATTTTGGTCATACATATGCCTTTCCTATATGAAATAGGGAATACACATTTTTGACCTATTCAGGCCATGCCTTAACCATGCCCCTAACGTCTTACTGGATGTATAGATCAATAGACTTCAAAGGTGCATCCAATCTCAACAAATCTGTAGTGCAATGTTCTCAATACAGAATAAGAATTAAGTGTCCAAAGAATCAAGTGCGAAAAGGAATAGCTTATCCAGGTACTTAGCTTTCAAAACATTTTCGCGTTACCTTCAGAGCACTCATTATCACAATCCCGACGTTCATGCAGGGCACCACTGAGACGTTTCACCGTTGCCGGTTTCCTCAGGGGATCACAAGACTAGTGCTGCTCAAATATTTTTATGAATTTTGATGCTGCCCGCGTTGAAGCTCTTAAAACGAGAGCTTTGAAGATTGACGCCGCCCGGCTTCTCCCATGCGCGGTGAAACGTCTCAGTAGTGCCCTGCATGAACGTCGGGATTGTGATAATGAGTGCTCTGAAGTTATTGAGAACATTGCACTACAGATTTTGTTTATAAAGAAGAGAACACTGCACTACAGATTTCTTTATGTAAAGGCCGTTGATGCAATGCTAGCATTCTCTAGTCAGGCTTGCCTGGTGGGATGCGAAGAAGAAGTCTGAGGCCTTAAGAAATCAATAGTTGCAGTTTGTCTAGAATGTGAAGTCCATAGAATAAGATTTAGTAGAAGATCATGTGTATTGTTGAGATTGGATGCACCTTTGAAGTCCATTAACCATGCCCCTGACATGCCCCCTTGCAATTTCTATGTATTGCAGACATCAATGTGTAAATTTAGCCCTTTAAAAATCACCATTTCCATGTGTAAATGCCAGATTTTACAGGTGGAAAATGGGACTAAGGCTTCTAAAATAACCCTCATAAAACAATATTACCAGAGGGCTTATATATGGATCCATGCAAGAGCTCAGCAATGACTGAATGGCCAATCCCAAAGGATGTGAAAAAAGTACAACGCTTGGGGTTTGCAAATTTCTATTGATGATGTATTTAATACTTCTCCAAGCTGACAAGCCTGTAGACAGTGGTGCTGAAGAAGAGAACTCCATTAAAATAGATCTCTGAACAGCAAGATTTATTTATTTATTTAAAGGTTTTCTATACCGCCTTTTCAACAATCAAGGCGGTTTACATTGCAACAACAATTTATATGTGACATTATAACGTTAGTTGAGAATAGCATACAATATAGTGTGAACTACAGAAAACATGTTAGCGTGGGAATTGGGAAGGGTAATGGTCAGGAAGTATTATGCAGGAAATATAACTTATAAACAGTTTATGTACAACATGATTTGATCCCGTGTTTAACAATATGAGGTAGATGAGCGTGAGTAAACTGAGTAGATGTGTGAGCTAATGGTTTAGGTTGGCAATATTCTAGGTAGGTTATTGTTTCCAAAATGTTCAATACAAAGGTACTTTTTAAGATCTTGCCTGAATGTAGACAGGTCAGAGGATGCTCTTAGATTATCTAGAAGTTTGCTCCATAATATAGGAGGGGAGAATGAGAAGCTCTATTACTGGTAGTGTGGTTCGTTTTACGGAATTCTGGGGGCACTATCAAAGTGTTATGTAAGCAGCCCCTTCTGATTTCTGTCATCTGGGGTGGTTTTTATAAGGGAAGATAGGATGGAAGGAGCAGTGTTTATGGTTAGGTTAAAAATTGTCATTAGTAGTTTGTATTTAATTCTACTTTGCATTGGAAGCCAATGGAGGTTGTATAGGATAGGGGTGATATGCTGAGAAATATGGGCTCTGAGGTTGATGCGCGTGTCCATGTTTTGTGTAACTGTAGGCTGTGTGCTGAGCGCGGGAAACAGGAAGTTCCCTTTGACCTCAGCGTGGCAGAGTTCTAAATGTCAGTACAGCTGCCGAAGTGAAGGAAATAGACGCGCTTCACTTTGGCAGCTGTAGAGGTGAGCCGGGGCCTCTCTCCAGCTCCCTCTAAAGCATCTTAAATAACCACGGGGCTCTTTGGGAGGGGAGGGGAGCTTGGAAATGGGCTGTGGGGGGAGGAGCTAGGACTAAAAATAGACTGAGTGGGGGAGGGGGGCTTGAACTGGAAGCTGATGGGTTTGGGGGCTTGGACCGGAAATGGGCTGTGCGGGGAGCTAGGACTGGAAATAGCTGATGGGGAGGGGGTCTTGAACTGGAAATGGGCTGAGTGGGGGAGGCCTGGACTGAAAAACCTTTTTTGGGGGGAGCTAGGACTGGAAATGGGCTGAGTGGAGAGGGGGTTTGGACTGGAAATGGGCTGAGTAGGGGGGAGCTAGGACTGGAAATGGGCTGATGGGGGGCTAGGATTGGATGGGGAGGGGGCCTTGGTCTGGAAATGGGCTTAGTGGGGGGCTTTGACTGGAAATGGGCTGAGTGGGGGAGGCTCGGACTGGAAATAACTGATGGGGAGGGGACCTTGGTCTGGAAATGGGCTGAGTGGGGGAGGCCTGGACTGGAAATAACTGATGGGGAGGGGGCCTTGGTCTGGAAATGGGCTGAGTGGGGGAGGCCTGGACTGGAAATAACTGATGGGGAGGGGGGCTTGGACTGTAAATGGGCTGAATGGGGGGCTAGGATAAGACTGGAAATGGGCTGATGGGGGGCTAGGATTGGAAATGGGCTGTTTGGGGGGGCTTGGATTGGAGGTCTGAGTGGGGAGGAGCTAGGACTGGAAATAGCTGATGGGGAGGGGGCTTGGACTGGAAATGGCTGAGTGGGGGGGCTTGGACTGGAAATGGGCTGAGTAGGGGGGAGCTAGGACTGGAAATGGGCTGATGGGGGGCTAGGATTGGAAACAGGCTAGGACAGGACTGGAAATGGGCTGATGGAGGGGCTAGGATAGGACTGATGGGGGGCTAGGATTTAAAATGGGCTGATGGGAGGCTAGGATTGGAAATGGACTGATGGAGGGCTAAGATAGGACTGGACATGGATGGGGGAGCTAGGACTGAAAATGGGCTCATGGGGAAGGGCTTGGATTGGAAATGGGCTGAGTGTGGAGCGAGCTAGGACTGGAAATGGGATGATGGAGGGGCTAGGATAGGAAAGGGAATGATGGATGGAGGGGCTAGGATGGGATTGGAAATGGGCTGATGGGAGGCCAAGATTGGAAATGGGCTGATGGGTGGGGGGGCTTGTATTGGAAATGCACTGATGGAGCGGCTAGTATAGGACTGGAAATGGGCTGATGGGGGAGCTAGGACTGGAAATGGGCTGATGGGGAGCTAGGACTGGAAATAGACTGATACCGGGACTAGAAGGGAATGGATGCTGGGTGGGGCTGGAACTAGAAGGGAGCTGCTGTTGGGGGAGGATTAGAATGGGATGGGGCAAGGAGAGGGAAATGGAGAGGGAAAAAATATTTTGTGTGGGAGGAAAGAAAAATCTACGATTGGCCAGGTATTGGGAGAGTAAGTGGGGATTGAGGATGGAGGGGTAAAATTTGAGTGGATGAAAAAGGAATAAAGAAAGAGATGGAGGAAAGAGCAAAAGGGGAAAGATCAGTATGTTAAAGCAAATGTAGAGAGAGAATGGAAAAAAACCTAGAAGAGTGAAGAAAGGACAAATGGACAGCAGACAATGGAGAGTTAGCAGAAGACAAGAAGAAACCAGAAGAAAGCGACTGGAGCAATTGCAACTAAAAAATAAAATGCACAAACAACAAAAGGTAGAAAAATGCTTTTTTATTTTGAATTTATTAACTGGAATATGTCAGCTCTGGGAAATGTGCGTCTTTAAAGTCTGCATTTTGTTTAGTACAAGAGGAAATTAATTTATAATTTTATTTCTGCAGTGTTGTGCATTCCAAGTTTGGCTTTTGGGGTTCTCAGTTTAATTATTGTCTTCCTATTTCTAAATTGTGATCCCTTGTTCTTTGGTGATGGTCTATGTTCTGATGGTGTAAACGAGCTGAGGTATTCTATTTATGTAGTTTCTGTTTGACAGTGCCACTTGTTCTCTTTCCCCAGTAGGTCATGTATTGTTATTCTCTGAGATGTATTGGTTTAATATTTGCAGTGTTGCCTTTTGATAGGTAGGGTTTGGTGCTTTATGAGTCCTGGTAGTACTGTTATGATATGGTGGGTTTGCTATGGGTTCTAAATGGGCAGTGCTTATAGTACTTCCTAATGTGCTTGGCGGTTGGCACTGGAATATTGTAATGTAGAAATCTGGTAGTCTTTCTTTATCCATACACTCATTAAGAGGCATGTTTTCTAAAAGTTAGTGCATGTTAACATTATGCAAATATTTATGTAAATGATGTCCCTTATGCAAATGAGGCCCCACATTGAGTCTCCGCACATGGCCCCGTGCCCCCCTTGGGCTGCCCCTGGTTGTTGGTTTGAGAGATAAGATTTAAACCATTGGAGTGTAGTACCTTAAATACCTATATGTCATAGCCTATTAAGTAGAATGTTGTGATTGATGGAGTCAAAGGCTGAGGCGATATCTAAGATGGGCATAAATGCGTTTTTGGGGTTCTCTATATGTTTTATTAGGTTGTTAAACAGCATTAGTAAAAATGTTTCAGTACTATGGTGTGGTCTGAAACCGTATTGGTGTTTATCAAGAGGTGAATGGAGATCAATATGGTCCTGGAGTTGGATGAGTACAGTCTTTTCAATTACTTTTGCGAGGAATGGGAGACTGGATATCGGTCTATATGACTTAGGACATAATCAGGTTCATTCTGAGCCGCAAATAGCAGGGATGAATGTCCCAGTGGGATGTCCATCCCCGCTATTCATGCCCCTTCCTGCCGGCATCTAACTTTCCCGCCGGTTATACGGGGAAGTTAGATGGGGGCGGGAAAGGGGAGGATTGGGGGTGGCGTTAGGGCGGGCAGTGGGTTGCCACTGGCCCTGGACGTACAGGGCCAATTCCAATGTTGGCCCTTTATGTCCGGGCTGGCAAATTGAATGAGGAAGTTATTCCACCTCGGAGGTGGAATAATTTCCCTGATTCTGCAGGATCGGTGGGCCCAGGGCTGGGATGGGGTTACCGAGGGCAGAGTATATTCCCCGCAGCCCGACTCTGGCTCTGGGAGGCCAGATCAGGGGTCTGGCTGCAGGGAATTAGCTGTAGGAGCCGGCGGCCTGGAATTGTGGCTTTTAAATGGAACCACAGTGCCATGGCAACCGGATGCCATGGCGCTGTGGATTCATTTAAAAGCCCTGACTTAGTCGGGCAGGGCCTATATGTGCAGGCTGGGCTGCAACACAGTCCCGGCCTGCACATATAGGCCTGATCGCGATTCTGATCCCATGGGGCTAGACGTGGCCCACGGGATTAGAATTGCGACGCCCTCTGTATGTCTGGTTCAGACCGGGTGTACAGAGGGCATGTATGTCTGGGATGGAATTGGGCTGAATTTGTCCAATGATTTGTCTTTTAGAATAGGACATATGATGGATCGTTTTAGATCTTTGGGCATATGGCCCTGAGCAAGAGAGAGATTTATTATCTTGAGCATAATTGGTGCAGTGTATTCACGAGTGGCCTTAATCCAGTTAACAGGGCAAGGATCAAGAGCTGATGTTGTTGTGTTTATGGATGTTAAGATGTCTTTGAGGTGGTCAATAAATACTTTGTAAAAATCTGTCCAAGATACTGTAGGAGTTAGACTAACGTGTAGGTCAAGTGACTGAGGAGTGTTCGAGGATTGGAGTTTATTAGCATAAAAATTTGCAAGTGTTTGTGGGTTTATCAGCTGGTTTTGTGAGTCATCAGTAGGAGGTTTGGTCAAAGATTTGACTATTTCAAATAGCTCCCTAGGGTGATTTAGAGATTTCAGGAGGATATTTGAGTAGAATTCTTTCTTTTTATTATTTATAAGGTTGCAGTATGCATGGAGAGCGTTCATAATTTAATCTGTTTTCGGGAGATTTCAATATTCTCCATTTGCGCTCAGCTTTCCTTAGGTGTCTCTTTAGATTTCTTATTTCTTGAGTGTACCATTGTTGGGATCTTTTTTTCTTGATAGGTTGCTTTGTTTGGATTGATGCTGAACTGACAATGGTATTATTCCAATTATTTAGGAGATCATTTAGGTTATCGGTGTTTGTTATCAATATTTGTAATCACATTCTTAATGAAGGTGTCCTTATCAAAGCTCCTAATGTTGTATATGTGATTGGATGGGTTTACGTTTGCCTGACTGGAGTGTCAGGTTGAAGAGGATGCAGCAATGATCTGAACATGGTAAAGATAGTGAGTTTGGTTTGTTATCTATGGAGTTTTTATGAAGTTTATTTGGGAGAAATATTAAGTCAAGAATGTTCCCTTTGTTATGAGTGGGGAAGTTTATTATTTGCTGATAGTCCATATCTGTCATGGCATTTAGTAAGGATGATGCATGGGAGTAGCTTAAGGAGGTTAGGTTTAGATCATCTAATAATATCAGGTGTTGCTTAGAGGAGTAAGAGCAGACAGCTTCAATTATGCTTGCTAGGCCGTTGGAAATCAGCTGTCGGGCAACGTCAGGAAATACTTTTTCACTGAAAGGGTGGTGGATGCTTGGAATGCCCTCCCGATGGAAGTGGTGGGGGCAAATACAGTGACAGAATTCAAAATGGCATGGGACAAATACAGTGGATCCCTTTATAGCAGCAGGATAAAATTTAAATAAATTTAACTATCTCTTATATCTCAACAAATAGGGGTGACCTGCACGGAGCGGTGGGTACACCCCTAAACAAAGGCATGATGAGGGGTGACCTGTACAGAGCGGCAGGTGCACCTACTCTTGCCACCGTGCTGAGCAGACTAGATGGACCATACTGGTCTTTATCATGCCATCGTATACTATGTTACTATGAAACATCCTTTCTAATTTTGTCCAGTGTTACATGGACTGAGCAGGGGCATTCCCGAGGCCGGGATTGGAGAAGGGTTTGCATTTCTGCACATACTTTTTAGAAATCAACTGCATGCATGTAAATTGACCCCAAATTTTGTGTGTGATAAAAAGCAGGTGTAAATATAAGCACAAAAGTTTCTGGGTAAGTTTCAAAGCAGAAGTATGTGCATACGTACAATCAGTTTGAAAAAGCGTGCATGCAATTAGACAATTATCCGCAGTACAAACAGGAGCAGCGGAAAATACTAAAGGAAAAGCATTTTTGCCAGGCAGCTACCTTTCAGCCTGTTTGGAACCTTTTCCAACCCCACTCACTGCCATTTAGGATGTGGAGGTCAGGGGTTACGGTGCCATGTGTATTTCTTGCTCACTCCCTAGGGTTCTCCTTCTCCCTACAGTTCTTTCAAGGGGGTGACTGTTCAGAGTCACTCACAGGTGTTGCTGCTGTTTGCTGACTGCGGTTCTCTCCTCCCTGGGGGCCATGAACCCTATAGTAGTGGTGTAACACTCTAGCCCTTGGGGGCTGCAAATGTGTCTTGTTTTCAGAATATCCACTATGACTATTCAACAGATATTTGCGGTATTTGCACACATTTGGTTTAGCAGTCCAATTTGCATTTTTTGATTACTCTGAGAACCTGCCCTGATTTTGTGGTTCTTGAGGACCAGAGCTGGGGGTCCCTGCTGTAAGGCTCTTGCTGGCCTCATTAGAACTATAGTTGCTATTGATCATTTCTGTAGGGCCACTTGATGTATGAAGTGCTGTCCAAATATGCAGAAGAGACAGGCCCTTCTGCAAAGACTGTACAATCTAGTCTTTGAAAATTTAATTTATTCAGAAAATGGTTAAAACCAACAGAAATCCAGGGGTTATAATTTAAACACAGCCTCAAAAAGCTGGACTGAGGGGGAAGGGGGAATGTTCTGTAAGAGGGACCTAGGTGTGTGTGTGGGGGGGGGAGGGAATTGAAAACTATTATTGTTTGTTGCATCTGTTTTTGGTATAGTTAATAAAAAATGAAAATGTAAATAAAGAACTGGCTGGGTTTGACTAAGGCTACAGAGGGAACATGAGGCAGTAACTTGGAACCCAAATATAATGTGCAGCAAGGTGGAAACCACAGAGTTGGGTGTTGGGTAGGGGAATCAAATCCAGGTTTCCCACATCATAGCCTGATGCACGACTACAAAGCCACCTTCCTGCCCCACCCTTCTCCCATATTCTAATGCCAGTCCCAGTTAGCCCAGTCGTCACAGCAGAAAGCCTTCACCCAAAGGCATGAATCGTGATTTCTCCTGGAACCCAGTGCAAGCATGCTCTGAAAACGACCCTCTCGAAGCAATGATCAGGCTTCCTTCTCTCCCGGAGCCTGAATGCTGCTTCTGTAATATTGTAAACCCCCCCCCCCCCCCCATCCCATCCGTATTGGCCTGGGGAGTAGGAATTGCATCCAAGAATTGCATCTGTAAACAAAGCAGTCATGACTAAGGAGTTAGCAAGGGCAGACACACATGCAGTTGTATGTCTGCCCACACTGGGCCAATGTAATAAGCTGCGTGTTCGAACTGCGTGCAGAAGTCCAGTGCAGTTTCCTAACACACACGTACAAAAAGTTAATGTCTGATGCAGTAAATAAATTGCAAGGTGCATAAAAATGGAAGAGCACGTCAATCGTAATGAAACTATGTGCATTCTATTACTCTGGACAGGCGTTAACAGCAGAATCAATATTTTGCTCTGAGACTGGACTGGGAACTGTATGTGCACATGTTATTGAGCACATTAGATGTAGGTGCCTGAAATGCCAAATGGGTTCTGTGCATAAAATATTACTGACATCATATGATATCATGTGCATTTCTGTAGTTACGTGTTACTGCTACTCTTGTCTGTACTGTGTCCACCTTGCCTTGCCTGCTTAGCTGTCTGCCTGCCTTGCCTGCTTAGCTATTGCCGATGCTCTTCTGTTGCTCCTCCCACAGGTAATCCCATTGGCTGCTCTCCCGGCATCCCCGGAAGCGACCATCCTGTATTTAAATGCCTCTAGCGCAGCGTCCCGCGCCACGGGCGTGCCTAAGGAACAGGACATGCTCCTTGGTCGAGCTCCTTGGGGCGAGTTGGGGGGTGAGTCCTGCAACCTGTCGCACCCGATATTCTTCTATCAACATCAACGTCAAGACACCACTCTGCTCTCTGTTTCTCCAATTGCCTCGGTGGCTGGACCACGTTATAATCCTGCCAGCTCCAAACAGCGTTGGAATTGGGATATTCTGTCTACTCGTAGCCAGGTCTTATTGATTCTTACGCTGTTCTTGGCCCTGTTCTTTCCCTTTGTAATGTCTGCTATCCCTGTTCTTTGGGGCTGGAGGCCCTCTCCCTCTCCTCCTGTCTCTGCCCTGTCAGACCCTGCCATGAGACCATCCCCTAACCTTATCTCATGTTTCACCCCTCCTTGGCCACTTCACCCCCCTTTCTCCCTCCCCCTCGCAGCTCCTACTACTCCAGACGGCCCTTATAAACTGTCGCTCTCTGTGCACCAAATCTACTCTTGTTCATGATCTTGTTTTACACCACTCCTTGGACATTCTGTTCTTAACAGAAACCTGGCTCAAGGAGGGGGAGGAACATAATTTGAATCGCTGTCTCCCCCCAGGCTTCTCCTCCCTGTTGACGTCCCGACAAGGCAGGAGCGGTGGGGGGGGGGGTTGCGGTGTTCTTCCGTTCATCCCTCCCTCTGCTCGAGATCCTTCCCATCCCTTTCTCATACCCGGAGACTCTCTTACTCCGTTTAGGGACCTCGACCCCTATTCATATCCTTCTGCTATATGCTCCCCCTGCTCTATGTTCCCCTCTATGGGACTCTGTTCATTCAACACTGCCCGAGGCCTCTCTTACATACCAACATCTTTTAATCCTCTGAGATTTTAATGTTCATTTCAACTCTCCCTCCTCTCAGCATGACTTTTCTCTTCTTTCCCTGCTTTCTGACCTTTTTCTACAGCAATTTGTTCAAGTCCCCACTCATTCAGCCGGCCCTACGTTAGATCTAGTCATTTCCCGGCAGTCCTCGTCCGTCGCTCCTTCCTCCCTCTCTGTTCTGTCCCTTCCCTGGTCTGACCACTCCTGCGTATTCTTCTCTCTTCCTTTTTCTTCCCCCTCCTCCTCCTCTTCATCGGACCCGTCTCTTCCTCCAGTTCGCCTTGTCCGTCGCATCACCCCTAACTCGCTTCTCCAGTTTCCACCCTCAGATAAGCTCTTTCCCGTTGACTTTCACCTGCTTTCAGTGGATCTCCAGGCCCAGTTCTGGGACACCACACTCTCAGCCGCCTTGGATAAGGTTGCCCCTCTAAGTCTCTCTTCTATCACTCGGCGTTGCCCTAGCTCTCCCTGGTTCCATCCAGGTCTCCTGATCCATCGTTCCTATCTTCGCCGGACTATTCGCCACTGGCGTAAGTGCCCCTCCCCAACTACCTTGTCGCATTTCTGCTATTGTCACACACACTACCGCACTCTTCTTAACTCAGCCAAACAGGAACATTTCTCCAAGCTTATTTCCTCCTCAACAAATTCCACTTGGCAATTGTACCATATTCTTCGTTCTCTTCCTGCCCCTCATGTTCCCTCTGTATCTGGTTCCGCAACCTCTGCTCTTTCCTCTTCCGATAACCCTACACCTACCATATTGGCTTCTCATTTCACCTCTAAAGTACACTCTATTCGACAACTCTTCCCTGCCTGCCCTCCCCCTCTTCCCCCCCTCCCGCCCCCTCGCCACCCTCCTCTCCACCCCCAACTTCCCCAGCCATCCCACCCCTTTCTCATCGCTGGTCTTCCTTTCAACCCATTACTCTATCAGAGTTGACAAAGGCCCTCACCACTACTCGGAAAACTACCAGTCTTTCTGATCCCATCCCTTCACAATGGCTCTCTGAGCCCTCACTGGTCTTGCCCGCTTTGATTCTCTCTATCTTCAACACTAGTCTACTATCTGGCATTTTTCCCTCACATTGGAAACACGCCCTGATCCGTCCCCTCCCGAAGAAAGCCTCACTAGACCCTTCTGTATCTGCAAACTGGTGTCCTATCTCTAACCTTCCTTTTCTTTCTAAGCTTCTCGAGAGGCTAGTCTTTTCTCAGCTTTCCGCTCACCTTGAAGCTTCCTTGGCCCTTCACCCCTGTCAATCTGGTTTTCATCCTGGTCACAGCACTGAATCTATCCTTATCTCCTTTCTCAATGAGTTACACGTTGCTCACGACCGAGGTTCTATATCTATAGCTGTTTCACTTGATCTCTCCACTGCTTTCGACATTGTTGATCACCGTACCCTTCTTTCACGTCTCAGCACCATTGGTCTCTCTGGCTCAGTTCTTCTCTGGTTCCATTCTTTTCTCTTTAATTGGTCTTTCTCGGTTCTCTTTGGCACTGATTCTTCTCCTCCAATGCCCCTTCACTGTGGTGTCCCCCAGGGCTCCGTACTAGCACCTCTCATGTTCAACATCTTCTTAGTTCCCCTCTCTTTGCTATTCCAGCAACACAGCATCTCTGCGTATTATTATGCAGATGATATCATTCTTCTCCATCACACCGATTCAATCACTCCTGATATTGGTCCACTTAACATCTGTCTCTCTGCTGTTTCTTCCTGGTTTTCGGATAATTTCTTATACGTCAATTTGTCAAAAACCTCGGCCATTTGGTTCACTCCTGGCACTCCTGTCCCCTCTCTTGTTCCGCTTCTTTCAGCTGACCCTATCCCTATTGTTACCTCACTAAGCTATCTTGGTATTGCACTTGACTCGGCTTCGACCTTTAAAGATCACATTTCTTCTGTCGTTCAACGCTCATTCTATACTCTACGGCAACTCCGTGTGGTTCATCCTTTCCTCTCTCCTTCCTCTTTAACCACATTGCTTCTCTCTCTTGTTGTTTCTCGTTTAGACTACTGTAACGCATCTTTTACTGGTTTTCCCCTCACTCAACTCTATAGGCTCCAATTAGTACACAATACTGCTGCTCATCTTTTGACCCATACCTCTCGGTTTGCCCATGTCACTCCCCTTCTCATTCGTCTGCACTGGCTACCTATTCCTTTCCGAATTCAATATAAGATCCTCATTTTTGTACATAGATCACTTCACACTGGCATTCCGCTCTACCTTTCTGATCTAGTCCATTTTCACTGCCCTCCAAGAATCCTCAGATCAATTCATGCTAACCGGTTATTTCTTCCTTCCCCCTCTCAGGCTCACTTGGAGTCCACACGTTCTTCTGCCTTCTTCTTTCTCGGCCCCCATCTATGGAACTCTCTACTGTCTGCACTTCATTTAGAACTCTCCTTTCCTGCTTTTAAAGCTAAACTTAAGACTCACCTTTTTTGCACGGCTTTTGATCTTCCTCCCCCCCCCCTTCCCCTCTTTCTCCTCCCCCTCATTGATAATCTATAACATCTTACTCCGTTTGTTTCTACTGTTGTCCGCTGTTTCCCCCCCCCCTTTTTTCTTTTTTGCTATTTCTTTCCTGTCTATAAATGGTGTTCTTTTTTCTGTTCCTCTTCTCCTGGCAGTACCTCTTTGTATTATTGTAAACCGCCATATGCCTATGGTTCTGGCGGTATATTAAGTTTTTAAATAAAGATAAAGATAAAGTGTATTGCCCATTTCACAGCTGTGGCATCTGCCCATTAATCCTACATTCGGTGATGCGATCGCCTCAGCTCCTTCATGCCTTTTTCTTCTCTAGATTGTCCATCCTATTCCCTTCAATAAAACAAGAAACATTTGCAGGTAGTTCATGCTGGCACAAGAAAAGAAACTGGCTTTAGTGAGCCAAATTTTTACTCGTCCTTGGAACACACACTACATCTGCAGGCATTAAAGCTTCAGGTTTTGTGTGCACTTTTTTGCTGTGAGTTTAATAGCTAATGCCTCCATTACAATTGGATTTGGATGAACAGTATGCTATGTCCAGGGTCAGCCCAAAGCTGATACAAGGTGATGGGTACCCTAGATGAACCTAGATGGGTGCATAGGGAGAGGAATGGCCAGCAGAAGAAAGGTTATAGTGCCTCTCTATAAGTCTTTGGTGTGACCTCATTTGGAGTACTACAGACCGGTGAGCCTGACGTCAGTACCGGGAAAAATGGTAGAAACCATCATAAAGAATAAAATTACTCAGCATGTAGATAGTCACGACCTAATGGGAGACAGCCAACATGGCTTTAGACAAGGAAGATCTTGTCTTACTAATCTGTTATGTTTTTTTGAAGGAGTGAATAAACAGGTGGACAAAGGTGAGTCGGTTGATATTGTGTATCTGGACTTTCAGAAAGCCTTTGACAAGGTCCCTCATCAGAGACTTTTGGCAAAACTAAAGTCATGGGATAGGAGGCAGTGTACTATTGTGGATCAGGAACTGGTTAAAAGATAGAAAGCAGAGGGTAGGGCTAAATGGCCAATTTTCCCAATGGAGAAAGGTGAATAGTGGTGTACCCCAGGGATCTGTGCTGGGTCCGCTGCTTTTTGACATATTCATAAATGACCTAGAAAGTGGAATAACGAGTGAGGTTATCAAATTTGCAGATGACACAAAACTATTTAAAGTTGTTAAAACCCAAGAGGATTGTGAAAAATTGCGAGAGGATCTTGATAAATTGAAAGACTGGGCATCAAAATGGCAGATGAAATTTAATGTGGATAAGTGCAAGGTTATGCACCTAGGGAAGAACAACCCAAACTATGGTTACATGATGCAAGGTTCCACATTAGGAATCACCACCCAGGAAAAAAATTTAGGCGTCATTGTGGATACCATGTTAAAACCCTCGGCCCAGTGTGCAGCGGCAGCCAAGAGAGCAAATAGAATGCTAGGTATGATAAGGAAAGGAATGGAACATAAAACAAAAGATATTATAATGCCTCTATATTGTTCCATGGTGAGACCACACCTTGAATATTGTGTGCAATTCTGGTCGCCGTATCTTAAAAAGGATATAGCGATTTTAGAAAAGGTTCAGAGAAGAGCCACCAAAATGGTAAAGGGGATGGAAGGATACTCCTATGAGGAAAGGCTAAAAAGGTTAGGGCTCTTTAACCTGGAAAAGAGATGGCTGAGGGGAGATATGATAGAAGTCTATAAATTAATGAACGGAGTGGAACGGGTAAACGTAGATCGATTGTTTACGTTATCAGAATATAGAAAGACTAGGGGACATGCAATGAAGCTACAGGGTAAACTATTTAAGACTGATAAAAGAAAATATTTTTTCACTCAACGTGTAATCAAACTCTGGAATTTGTTACCGGAGGATGTAGTAAAGGCTGTTAGTGTAGCTGGGTTTAAAAAAGGTTTGGACAAGTTCCTGGAGGAAAGGTCCATAAACCATTATTAAGAAGTGACCGAAGATATCAATGCTTGACCCAGTACAAGCATTGTGGAACTTGTGTCTCTTGGGGAAACTGCTAGGTACATATGACCTAGATTGGCCACTGTTGGAAACAGAATACTGGGCTTGATGGACCTTGGTCTGACCTAGTATGGCATATCTTATGTTCTTATGAGTATAGTGTGCAGTTCTGCAGACCGCACCTTCAAAAGGATATAAACAGGCTGGAGTCAGTACAGAAGGTGGCTAATAAAATGGTTAGAGGTCTTCATTATAAAGCATATGAGGACAGACTTAAGGATCTTAATATGTACACTTAATATGTACACTTAATCTTAATATGTACAACTTCATTGGCTACCTATTTACTCCCGAATCAAATATAAAATTCTTGTCACTACATTTAAACTTATAAATAATCTTGCACCATCGGCACTCAATACACTGATTAATATAGACATCGATAAACGATCTCAAAGAAGCCAGAAACTTAAATACCTTAACAATACCAAAAGATTTCACAAAAGCCAGAAAACAAACAAATAAGAGAGCTTTCTCACACTCTGCTCCAATTCTTTGGAACAATCTACCTGACAAACATTCGCCTGCTGTCTGATATAAAAGAATTTAGAAAAAAATTAAAAACTCACTTATTCATATTATAACTACTACACCCTCAGAACAGAATACTCAAATAGATACAGGGCTAACATTTATACATATTATTACATACCCTATTTTCGAAAATAAATGTCACTATACACTATTTACCATACCACACTCTCATTCACATGATGATTATCAGATTTAACAACAATGTATATATCGTCTAATATGTTATATCTGTAATGTTACAACATTCCTTGTAAATTATAATTATCTGTTCTATGTAAACTGACTTGGTATATTACATACCAATTAACATACTGTTCCATGTAAACCGCACTTGATACTAGGGAAAGAGCGGTATATAAATAACTGTTAAATAAATAAATAAATAAATGTACACCTTAGAGGAAAGGCGGGATAGAGGTGATATGATTGAGATGTTTAAATACCTCTGTGTCATAAATGCACAGGGGGAGAGCCTCTTTCGATTGAAAGCAAGCTCTGCTACAAGGGAACATGGAATGAGGGTGAAAGAGGATAGATTCAGGAGTGATATGCGGAAATATTGCTTTACGGAAAGAGTATTGGATCCATAGAATAGTCTCCCAGTGGAGGTGGTAGAGATGAGGATGGTATCTGAATTCAAAAAAGCATGGAACAAACACAGAGGATCTCTAAAGGAAAAAAGGGGACTGTTGTTGTGGTTGATATGGAAGGACAGACTAGATACGCCTTGTGGTCTTTTTCTGTCGCCATGTTTCTATGTTTAACCTTCAACCTTATGGCCCTCTCCCCTGATATTCTAACCACCACCCTTCCAATAACAATTCCGCAGAAATATACAATTGGAAATCATACTTTTAAATATTAAACTCTGCTTTGTATGTATGTAGGTGCCCTCTCTTCCTGCAGGTGAAAGAATGTGCTGATGGCTCTTTGAGTTTGTCTGGCTGTCAGGATCTATTCTTTTTCTTTGACTGTTGCCACTCTTTGCTGTCCCACCCTCCAGAATCCTCTGCCCTAGGCAGCCGCCTGGCCCTGCTGATGTCCACTCAGTTTGCTGCACACAGTTTCCTTATGTGCTAAAGTTCTTTCTGCATAGGGCGACCATAGCAGTGCAGGAAAATGTGTTCAGAACCTACCCGAAGCTGTGCATTAAGCCTCCCGTAGTTTATTAGATCAGTCTCACTCGCTTTCTTTCCTCATTTTAAATCAGCGGTCAATGCTGCATTCACTTGTGTGCAATGTACCAAAAACGTGGTGTGAGGGCTAATGTTTGAAGGACACTTTTTTTAGATCTGCCTGGTCTCTACCTTGTATAATTTGGCAACTGTCAGTGATGACAATAACTGTTGCCCTCCAGCAATATTTGCGGTGGAGACCTTATCTGTCACAAAAGTTAATATTTGATCTGCCTTCTCCTAACCCCCTACCCAGTGTTATCATCTTCTCCCTGTTCATTGTGCTATCAGCAAGACAAACAGGGCAATGTCAGGACAGGGCTGAATTTCTGTCTATGTGAAGAGGTAGAATATAGTCCAAGGTTAGAAGAATGAATAAGCAGGTTGAAATTACGATCCAATTGTCCAGAATAAACACTGTAGGTGTCAATTGCCACAGAGATGACAGTGACACAGAGTAATCCATATTTCAGTTTTTTATTTTGCCACTGGGTCATTGTATTTTCATTTTCTACAGCAAAAGAGAGCAGTTTCGGAAAGCAAGTATGGTACCAGTCCATATTCTCACTAGCTGTGCTGAGTCCTCCGCCATCATTCTTGCCGGTGGGGGCAGGTGCAAAGTGATTGGGAAAGCGATCACGCTTAAGATTGCATGGCATCGGCAGGTCCCGAGGGCCTGCTGATGCTCTGCGATCTTAAGCGCGATCGTTTTGCACCTCCCCCACTGGCAGTAATGCTGGCGGAGGACTTAGTGCAGCTTAGCGGGGACATAAGAACATAAGATATGCCATACTGGGTCAGACCAAGGTCCATCAAGCCCAGTATCCTGTTTCCAACAGTGGCCAATCAAGCAGGGCCGGCCCGTCCATTGAGCAAGAATGTTTTTTGCACAGGGCCCCGCGTTTCAGGGGGCCCCGCGCAAAAAACATCTTGCATCCCATTAAAGTTTTAAAAAAATCATAAACCGGCTACGGCTGCCGCTGCCGCCGTGGCAGCGGCAGAATGGAGAATCCCGCGGGGCCCATTTACAGTCCTTACCACCCCCCCCCCAATCAGCCCAACTAAGTTTAAAAAAAAAAAAAAAACAGAAACCGGCTGCTGCTGCCGCTGCCGCCGTGGCAGCGGCAGAATGGAGAATCCCGCGGGGCCCCCCTGTCCGGCAGTCTTCTCTGTGGCCTCCGTCGGCTGTCAGAGAGGCGCTAAGAGAGAGAGAGAGCTTCTCCTCTCGCAGCTCTGTTAATCACGCCGCGGGGCTGATGGGATTTCCCATCAGCCCCGCGGCGGGATTAACAGAGCCGCGAGAAAGGGAAACTCTCCCTTCGCGCGGCTCTGAAAAGCCCGCGCTGAGGCCGCATCAAAGACTGCCGGACAGGGGGGCCCCGCGGGATTCTCCATTCTGCCGCTGCCACGGCGGCAGCGGCAGCAGCAGCCGGTGTCTGGGTCTTTTTTTGTTTAAACTTAGCTGGGGTGGGGGGGGGGTAAGGACTGTAAATGGGCTGATGGGGAGGGAGGGAGGGAGGGGTGGGTAAGGACTGTAAATGGGCTGATGGGGAGGGGGGAGGGGGGGTAAGGACTGTAAATGGGCTGATGGGGAGGGAGGGGGGTAAGGACTGTAAATGGGCTGATGGGGAGGGGGGAGGACTGTAAATGGGCTGATGGGGAGGGGGGGGGAGGACTGTAAATGGGCTGAGGGGGGGAGGACTGTAAATGGGCTGATGGGGAGGGGGTAAGGACTGTAAATAGGGAGGGAGGGAGGGGGGTAAGGACTGTAAATGGGCTGATGGGGGGGTTAGGACTGGTAATGGGCTATAGGGGGTTCGGGACTGGAAGTGGGCTGATGGGGGGGGGGGGGTTAAGACTGGGAATGGGCTATGGGGGGGGTTAGGACAGGTAATAGACTATGGAGGGGCTAAGACTGGAAATGGGCTGATGGGGGAAGTTATGACAGGTAATGGGCTATGGGGGGCTACGACTACAAGTGGGCTGATGGGGGATTAGGACTGGAAATGGGCTATGGGGGGGTTAGGACAGGTAATGGGCTGATGGAGGGGTCACAACAGGTAATGGGCTATGGGGTGGCTAAGACTACAAGTAGGCTGATAGGGGGTTAGGACTGGTAATGGGCTGTGGGGGGCATTAGGACTGGTAATGGGCTGGGGGGGGGTTAGGACTGGTACTGGGCTATGGGGGGGCTAAGACTACAAGTGGGCTGATGGGTTAGGACTGGTAATGGGTTTGATGGGGGGGTAAGACTGAAAATGGGCTGATGGGAGGGTAAGGACTGGAAGTGGGCTGATGGGGGGGTTAGGACTGGTAATGGGCTATAGGGGGTTCGGACTGGAAGTGGGCTGATGGGGGGTTAGGACTGGTAATGGGCTATAGGGGTTCGGACTGGAAGTGGGCTGATGGAGGAGCTAGGACTGGTAATGGGATGGGGGGTTGCTAGGACTGGAAATGGGCTGAGTGGAAGGGGGGCTTGAACGGCAAATAGCTGATGGGGACAGGGGCTTGGAATGGAAATGGGCTGAGTGGAAAGGGGGCTTGAACTGCAAATAGCTGATGGGGAGGGGGGCTTGGAATGGAAATGGGCTGTGAGGAGAGGGAGCTAGGAGTGGAAATGGGCTGAGGGGGGGGGCTAGGACAGGAAAGGGGCTGATGGAGGGGCCAGGATAGGACTGGAAATGGGCTGTTGGGGGTGCTAAGGTTGGAAATGGGCTGTGGTGGGGGCTTGAATTGAAATGGACTCATGGAGGGGCTAGAACTGGAAGTAGGCTCATGGGGGGCTTGGATTGGAAATGGGCTGAGTGGAGGGGAGCTAGGATTTGACATGGGCTGATGGTGTGGCTAGGAAAGGAATAGAAATGAGATGATGGGGGGCTGGGCCTGGAAAGGAGCTGATGGAGGAACTGATAGGACTGGAAATGGGCTGATGAGGGGCTGGGATTGGAAATGAACTGATGGATGGACTCGGATAGGACTGGAAATGGATGGGGGAGCTAGGACTGGAAATGGGCTGATGGTGGGGCTAGGATAGGATTGGAAATGGGCTGATGGGGGACTAGGACTGGAAATGGGCTGATGCAGGGACAAGAAGGGAGCAGATGCTGGGTGGGGCTGGAACTAGAAAGGAGCAGATGTTGGGGGAGGATTAAAATGGGATGGAGCTGGGAGAGTGAAATGGAGAGGGAAAAATATTTTGCGTGGGAGGGAAGACAAATCTACAATTGGCCAGATATTGGGAGAATAAGTGGGGATTGAGGATGGAGGGATAAAATTTGAGTGGATGAAATAGGAATGAGGAAAGAGCAAAAGGAGAAAGATTAGCATGTTAAAGCAGATGTAGAGAGAGAATGGAAAAAAAAAAACAAGACAGAAGAAAGGACAAATGGACAGCAGATGGAGAGTTAGCAGAAGACACGCAGAGAAACCAGAAGAAAGTGGCTGGAACAATTGCAACTGAAAAAAATGCACAAAAGGTAGAAAAATATCTCTTTATTTTGAATTTATCAACTGGAATATGTCAGCTCTGGGAAATGTGCATCATTAATTTTTGCGCTTTGTTTAGTACAAGAGGAAATTAATTTATAGTTTTATTTCTACAGTGTTGTTGTATATTCCAAGTTTGGCTTTTGGGGTTCCCAGTTTAATTATGGTCTTCCTGTTTTCTAAATTGTGATTCCTTGTTTGGTGATGGTCTATGTTCTGCATGTGTAACTGAGCTGAGGTATACTGTTTATGTAATTCCTATTTGACATTGCCACTTGTTCTTTCCCCAGTAGGTCATGTATTATTGTTCTCTGAAATGTATTGGTTTAATATTTGCAGTGTTGCCTTTTGATAGTTAGGGTATGGTGCTTTGTGAGTCCTGGTAGTGCTGTTAGGATACGGCGGGTTTGCTATGGGTTCTAAATGGGCAGTGTTTGTAGTAGTTCCTAATGTGCCTGGCGGTTGGTACTGGATTATAGTAATGTAGAAACCTTTTAGTCTTTCTTTATCCATATACTCATTAAGAGGCATGTTTACTAAAAGTTAGTGTATGGTAACATTATGCAAATATTTATGCAAATGAGGCACCTTATGCAAATGAGGCCCCGCACCGAGTCTCCGCACATGGCCCCGCACCCCCCTTGGGCCGCCCCTGCAATCAAGGTCACATGTACCTAGCAGGTTCCCAAAAAAGGCACACAGGTTGTATTGGGGCAACCAGTGGATTTTTCGGGTCCTCTTTAATAATTGTTTATGGACCTTTCCTCCAGGAACTTGTCCAAACCTTTTTTCAACCCAGCTACACTAACAGCTTTTCCTACACCCTTCGTTAATGAATTCCAGAGTTTGATTATCTGCTGAGTGAAAAAAATATTTTCTCTTATTAGTCTTAAATGGGTTACATTGTAGCTTCATTGCATGTCCCTTAGTCTTCCTACTTTTTGATAGTGTAAACAATTGATCTACGTTTACCTGTTCCACTCCATTCATTAATTTATAGATCTTTCTCATATCTCCCCTCAGCTGTCTCTTTTCCAGGTTGAAGATCCCTAACTTTTTAAGCCTCTCCTCATAGGGGTATCCTTCCATCCCCTTTAGCATTTTCTAGTTCTGCTATATCCCTTTTAAGATACAGCAACCAGAATTGCAAACAATATTCAAGGTGTGGTTGCACCATGGAACGATACAGAGGCATTATAATATCCTATGTTTTACTCTCCATTCCTTTCCTTATGATTCCTAGCATTCTATTTTTCTTATTGGCTGCTGCTGCACACTGGGTGGAGGGTTTCAATGTGTTATCCATGATGATGCCTAAATCTTTTTCCTGGGTGGTGGTTCCTAACCTTGCATCGTGTAATCATAGTTTGGGTAGTTCTTTCCTAGGTACATAACTTTGCACTTGTCCATATTAAATTTCATCTGCTATTTGAATGTCCAGTCTTCCAGTTTATCAAAGTCCTCTTGCAATTTTCCACAATCCTCATGGGTTTTCACAACTTTAAATAGTTTTGTGTCATCTGCAAATTTAATTACCTCACTCGTTATTCCCATTTCCAGGTCATTTACGACCCGTCACAGATCCCTGGAGTACTCCTCTATTGACCTTTCTCCATTGGGAAAATTGGCCATTTAGCCCTACCCTCTCTGCTTTCTATCTTTTAAACAGTTCCTGATTCACAATAGTACACTGCTTCTTATCACATGACCTTTTAATTTCATCAGGAGTCTCTCATCAGGGACCTTGTCAAAGGCTTTCTGAAAATCCAAATATACTATATCAACCAGCTCACCTTTGTCTCCCTGTTTATTCACATCTTCAAAAAAATATAACAGATTAATAAAACAAGACCATCCTTGGCTAAAGCCATGTTGGCTTTTTCCCATTGAACCATGACTATCTACATGCTCAGTAATTTTATTCTTTATAATGGTTTCTACTATTTTGCCTGATACGGACATCAGGCTCACCGGTCTGTAGTTTCCTGGATCACCCCTGGAACCCTTTTTAAAAATTGGCATTACATTGACCATTATCCAATCTTCAGGTATTACAGATGATTTTAATAATAGTTCACAGATAGTAGGCCTGCAATCTCATATTTCAGTTCTTTCTTTCTTTCTTTCTTTGATTTTTCTATAATTCCCCTTCCAAAGATCAGGGGCAGTTTACAGATAACAGGACATTTTACATAGAAAAATGGTTTACCTTTTTACATAGTAACTTTCAACACCCTTGGATGTATACCATCTGGTCCAGGTGATTTGCTGCTCTTTAGTTTTAGCAAATAGTTGTAATACATCTTCCTGGTTTATTGATATATTTTTCAATTTTTCAGATGCATCATCTTTAAATACCATTTCAGGCATGGGTAACTTCCCTACATCTTCTTTAGTAAAGACCAAAGCAAAAAATTCATTCAGTCTCTTCGCTTTAGCCTTGTACCCTCTTAGTGCCCCTTTTACCCCTCTATCATCTAATTGTCCAACTGACTCTCTTACAGATTTTTTGCTATGAATGTACTTGAAAAAGTTTTTATTATGCATTTTTGCTTTCACAGAGAGCTTTTTTTAAATTCTCTCTTTGTCTGCCTTATCAATACTTTGCATCTAACTTGCCAGTACTTACGTTGTTTCCATTTTTCGTAATTTGGCTCATTTTTCCATTTCCTGAAAGATGCTTTTTTGGCTATAACAGCCTCTCTCATTTCACCTTTAAACCATGCTGGCAGTTTTTTGGGCTTCCTTCCACTTTTCTTAAAGCATGGAATACAGCTGGTCTGGGCTTCCAAGATAATATTTTTAAACAATGCCCATGCTTGATGTAAATCTTAAACCTTTGCAGCTGCACCTTTTAGTTTTTTTGTAACTATTTTCCTCATTTTATCATGGTCTCCCTGTGGATTTCCTTGCTGTCCTTCCTCCATTTCTTAAATCAAATGCAATCATGCTATGATCACTATTGCCAAGTGGTCCCAACACTCTTATCTATTGCATCAGATCTTGTGTTCTACTAAGGACTAGATCTAAAATGGCTTCCCCTCTTGTCAGTTCATGAAACAACTGCTCCAAGAAGCAATCATTTATTTCATTTAGAAACTTTGGGGTATGTTTACTAAAGGGCGCTATTTGCGCTGCTGTCACGTTATCGGGCGATAAGGTACCTTATCGCCCGGTAATGGCACTTTACCGGGCGATAAGGTACCTTATCACACAATAACGTTTGCAGCGGCGCAAACGAGCGCTGAAGGCGGAGAAAGGCTCCCGGAGGGCGGAGGAAGGCTCCCCAGGGGCGGAGGAAGGCTCCCCAGGGGCGGAGAGAGAGGGTCAATGGGTGGAGAGTTGGAGGGGAGAGGCTCCCTGCACACTAACGCTGTGGAATCTGGGGCTGAAAACTAATGCCAGTGAAACCCTGGCATTAGAGCAGATTTAAAGGGAAAAGAAACCATTTCCGTCAGCAATGTACAGCAAAACCAGGGAAACCTACAGAAAGTGATAAGTGTGATACATGTGCACGGAACAAATGGGCAAATAAACATTGAAAATGACCAGAATAAAATGTAAAAAAACCATAACCAAGCTGTCCAATAGTGATATTAATAGGAAACATCAAAAAACACTACCAAAAAAGCTCCAAAATAAAGATATTAATTTTGGAAGGGTCTATGCTCTGTCCCCATACAAGGTGAATGATCCCACAGTGAAATAGCGCTGATCAGGGTTTTCCTTTTCCATTGGATAGGTTTCCTATGGCATGCACATGTTCCGCAACAGCAGGGCGGGCATGTCGGAATGGGCAACTGGACAGATGCTAGAAAAGGGGATACAGAGGGCTGCAGGTGGCACATGCTGTGGTGCAGCTGGGCCACAGTGCGGACTAGGGTGATGCTTAGGTGGCCCATAGGAATGCTGAAACAGTAGAGCAGCCAGTCAGCAACTGAGGCCCAACATGGGCACGAGTGTGTTTCCCACAGTGTCACAGGGGATAGTACCCAGCAGGTACCCCCAAGGACACAGAACATTGGCAGGCAGTGCTGGGGGGAAGCGTGGACAGCTATGCAGGCACCCCTACCCCAGAACCCGCACCATAGGCAGCCACCTACCCGCACACTGGATGGCCTGAGACTGTGCACCACCAGCACCACCAGCAGAAGGGCATGTCAGTATGGTGGCGGAGGGGTACTGGTGGTGGAGGGGGCAGTGGCAGCTGCCCAGAGCAGACCATGGCCTAGCCCTGTGTAGGTGGGTGCCATGCACTGCAACAGACAGGCCCTGTCTAACAAACAGTCATGGTATCCCCAGGGAATGCACTGTCTCATATCATCTGGAGGACAGGTCCTAGCTACAGGATCACTTCCTGCCATACCTGGTAATGCTCTTCTGTCACATGGCCTCTCTCCTCCATGGCAACAGGGATGCTGCCAGACTGGAGGTGGGACTTCAGTACTACATCCCTGTAGGTCTGATCTGTATACCTCTATGTCGTCTTCATGTCCTCCAAGTCTGCTTTAGCCTCCAGAGATCAGATTTGTTCCCTGGGAGTAGAGCTTCTTGCAAATAGAGCACATGTAAGACCCCTCACCAACTGGGAGAAAATTATACATGTGATACAGTGCAAAAGACTAAAAAGCCCCCATCTCACTGCTGGACTGCTGTCTGCATCTTAGTTTTAAGGTTTTGCTTAGGTATTTAAGTTGTTTGCTTACTTAAGTTTGCTAGGGATACTTATACTAATACAATTATACCTAATACATTTAATGGATTTTGTTCACTTCAAGATTAATTAATCACAGGTCCTTAATTAATTTATTCCTGATGAGGATAACCAGTTACACCTAAGAGTGAATATGCGCACCTCCTTCCCTTTAATAGGTTTAAGAGCCTATAAAGCTAAGATTATCCCTGGGGTGGGTGGGAGGGAAAGAATAAAAGCTGGCTTGCTACACAGTGCCCTGACCTGTGCTTCTAAGGTAATGTCTTACCAATTTCCTGGGTGATTAACACAGCCCTTGGTTTGAAGAGGAGGCCTTTCAAATTGCTCTTTTGATATGTCACTTGGCTTTAACACCTGTTTAAGCCAATTTCTCAGATCTTTTGCCTCCTAACTGAAAGGTCTGTTTGTAAAGGTCACTAAAAACAAATTTCTTTCTTTCTACTCAGAGACTATTTATTCTACTTGTATGCTAAGTTATACTCTGATTTGATTTAAATGGTTATACCCTGATCTATCTTGTCTATGATCTCACCAGCATTTTACAAAACGTCCCTCAATGTAAAGGGACAGACAGAAGGCAGCAAGAGTGCTTGAGGGCTTCAGTGCCTTCTTGGAGCTCCAATGGCTGCTTTTGGTTTTTGCAAAACAGTCTTTAACCAGTTCTTTGGGCCACGCTGCTCAACATTTGTGCAATGGAAACACAGGGACAGGGACAGATATTCCAAGAGCCCAATATTTTTTTTATAACTCTCTTAATTCAATAGCACAATACTGGCTGAACAACACAACACCATTAACAAAAGTCAAGGGGTGAAGAGCGCAACATATACACCAAAACATCATAGAAGTTTTGCATTTTTCACTTTACAGACTTCTACTCTTCCACATGGTCTACTATGCTGGAAATGAAAGACAAAGAAGAAATGGAGTTGCATTTATAATAAAGAAGAAACTTGCAAGAACTGTAATGAAATACAATGCAGTCAGCGAACGCTTAATCTCTATTCGTCTACGAGGAATGCCTATCATATGCCCCAACAACAGCTGCATAAGAGAATGAAATTGAAGAGTTCTATGAACAAGTACAAGCTGAAATTGACAGAACATGCAAACAGGATATCCTGATAGTCATGGGTGATTGGAACGCAAAGGTTGGCAACAAAGAAGAAGACAAAGTAGTTGGAAAATATGGACTTGGCAACAGAAATGAAGCTGGAGAAAGACTGATAGAATTCTGCAAGACCAACGATCTATTCATCTCGAACACCTTCTTCCAGCAACACAAGCGGCGACTGTACACATGGACTGCACCCAATGGATTGTATAAAAATCAAATTGACTACATCTGTGGAAGTCAATGATGGAAAAGCTCTATAACATCAACAAAGACAAAATTTTTTGCAGATAGAATAAACATGCCTGAAACACCTATATGTTACCCTACAGAGCACAGACACCATAAACATGTGCAATCCCTAGAGCAGAATTTCCCAACTCCAGTCATGGAGGGCCAAACACCATTCAGGTTTCATGCTGTCCCTAATAAATATGCCTGTGCTGCATTTGTATGCACCGCCCCCATTGTATGCAAATGTACCTCATGCATATTAATTAGGGACAGCATGAAAACCTGAACAGTGTTTGGCCCACCAGTACTGTAGTTGGAAGCCTCTGCCCTAGAGCAGTGGCCAACAGGCTCCACTATCCAAAGCCTCATGGAGAGTCAGGCTGTTGGGCCCTGCACGGAGCAGCATCTCCCAATACTGGCACCTGCATACCTTAGCAATGCCGTCCTAAACTTGGGAACACGTTCCACATATATCAAAAGGTTGCTATGATAAATGTCAGCTAACAAATCCTAAGTTAAACACAATTTGTTGATAGAGATTCATCATAGCAACCTTTCTGATATCTGTGGAGTGTGTTTCAGTTATTGCTTTTGACAGTGTTTACCATCCCAGGGAGTGACCCCAGTAGTATTGCGTACCATAGCAATTCCCACACTGTGCCCAGGACTGGTGAGGCGGCCAGGGCTGCCACAAACCTCCATATTTGCACATGCTAACATAGGTGTGGGAGTGTGTGTATGTCTATCCAGTGTGTTGTGGCTGCCCACACCTTACTGAGCCCACACTGCTTGCATGGTTTCCAGTTTTAGCCTGCCAATGTGCATAATGAGGAGCAAGGTACTGTGGGTATGGCCTGGACAGGATGCATCTGCACAGGGTATAGGGCAATGGCTGGGACATTGTAGTGCCCGACCACCACCTGCAAGGACAGGGTGGCCACAGCATGTCATGCTGGGAGGTCACTCTCACCCTGACTGAGCAGTGACCACAGCATGGCTAGGTTCCCCCATAATGCGTGGCAGTATTTCTCTCAAGTGGTATTTATGGGTTCTCTTTTTTGGGGCCCAATCACTGACATGCCTGCTTGGTGTGTGTGCTCACATCCCATTTTTGGGTGCACACAGTTTCTCCAGGAACAGGTACTTGCTAGCAGACTGTCTGCAGTTAGCATGTGTATGGCTGGAACACCTTGCAGAGTGCAGTGGGTGGAGACTGAGTGTGCCTTCTGCTGGTGAACACCAGATAGGGGTGGGGGGCAGCTGAGCTTCTCCAGCATTCTGCCTGTCTGCTATTGCCTTATGTGATGCATACAGATCTGCATCAACTGCCCTGTAGGGTGCCTGTTCTACAGCAGGACTGGGGTTGATGGTCCTCTCTACTGCCACCATTGCAGAGATGTACAATGTGGATCTGTTGGTGGGAGATCCTGTCGTTCCCCCCCTCCACCCCCCCCGTCGTTCCCCCCCTCCCCCCCCCCCCCATCGTTCCCCCCCTCCACCCCCCCCCCATCGTTCCCCCCCTCCACCCCCCCCGTCGTTCCCCCCCTCCACCCCCCCCCCCGTCGTTCCCCCCCTCCACCCCCCCCCGTCGTTCCCCCCCTCCACCCCCCCCCCCGTCGTTCCCCCCCCCTGTCGTTCCCCCCCCTCCACCCCCCGACCGAGCCACAGTGGGCGGGGTGGGTCGTGCTACATAATCTGCTTTTGGGTCCAAACACCCCCCTTTACCTATAACATGTGACCATGGCACCCACACAGGATGTGCATTATAGTCCACAAGGGCTAGACGTGACTGGGACATACAGATGGACACAGGTGTATCCTAGGTGTGTCTGCAAGGACTACCTATCATACACTGGCACTGATGAGGACCTGCAGCACAGCCTATCTCAGCCAACCCAGGTGCTGCGGACCTGGTGCTGGGCGCCCCACCTCACCCTCAGGGTGAGCACAGGACCCGAACAATGTCATGGTCTGTAGCTACTCTGTGCCAGTAATGCACACGGTCGGTTCCCCCTACCAGGCCTAGGTACTGTGGGGGTGCATACCCCATTATGTGATCAGCTGTAGACTGCTGATCTGCATGTGCAGTGCATCATGGGTACGGCTGGGTTTGCCCTATCCTGATAACCACAGCAGACAGTTTGTGTGGTGACCTGCAGTCTTTCTGTAGCCAGCCAGCAGTGTGGCAGTAGCTATAGAGATGTAGCCTACTGGTTACATCAATGATTGTGGAGGCAGAGGTCATGGGTTTAATCCCACAGTGGTGTAAACTAAGAAGGCTGTCTGAGGCATTTTCTTTTAATTTAAATCACTGCTGCCAGCAGAAACACCCTCACACTGCTGTAGCCTAAGGTGACTCATAGGCGCCCTATACGGTACCCTGTAAGGCGCTCTGTAAGGCGCCTTATAGGGCACATTATCGGGTGCCTTGGCAGACAGGGCACTTTATAATGTGACGTATGGGGTGCCTTATAGGGCGCCTTATGAGGCACCTTAGGTTACGGCACTGTGAGGGTGTTTTTGCTGGCAGCACTGATTTAAATTAAAAGAAAATGCCTCAGACAGCCTTTTTAGATTACACCACTGCAGGATTAAATCCATGACCTCTGCCTTCACAGTCATTGCAGTAACCAGTGGGCTACATCGTTATAGCTTCTAACACTGTGCTGGCATGTATTTAAGGTTAACGCGCGTTAACGTGCCACGGCGCCCACTATCGTGTGATACATATTCTTGCTACCTTAGGACTGGAACACCCACTCCTTATATGGCATTCTTCACATTATCGCTGCAACTAGCGCCGGTGACATTAGGACGGTTTAGTAAACATACCCCTAAGAGCCTTTACTCCATTCTCCGGTAATGAATTCCAGAGTTTGATTACGTGTTGAGTGAAAAAATATTTTCTCTTATTAGTCTTAAATGGGTTACACTGTAGCTTCATTGCATGTCCCCTAGTTTTTCTACTTTTTGATCTACGTTTACCCGTTCCACTCCATTAATTAATTTATAGACTTCTATCATATCACCCTTCAGCAATTGTTCTGTCCAGTGAAACTGAATATTCGGTGCTGGATGCTGAATAAGCTTCGGTGCTGAATGTCCAGTTTTAATTTAAGCAGTGGTGACCAGGCGCTTTAAAATCACTGACCACTGCTGCCGAATATTGGCCCCATTATCTAGAAAAATAAATAGTAACTTCTTTCTCTTTCAGTAACAATGTCCACAAACTATGGAGGGTTTTTTCACTAATCAAAGCTAAGCAATTAGGTTCACTTCTCCTTTTGGTATCTTGATTACTGTCTGCTCTGATAGCCTGCAGGGAAAAGCTTTGCCTGTTGACTGCTCTGCTGATGACCCTGTCTGCTGGAGCTCAGATAAGCAGCTCATGACTTCTCCCCCTTCCTGATGCCTTTAAGCACTTGGCGCCTAAGGCTCCTGTGTCTTCATGTGCCTACAAATAAATTTGAATCAGCACCTTGGTTACTTGTTTCCCTGGTCTTCAATTTCCTCTTTTCCTTCCTTATAAGCATGTTTTAGGGCAGTTAAAGACAAGAAATGCTTTACATATCAAAGTATTGGAGGTCGTGGGTCTGATGTTAGTAACATTGGGCCCGATATTCAAAGGCATCTACGCTGTTTACAGATCTGTAAACCGCATAAATGCCGCTGAGTGGAGTATTCAGCAGTACTAACATGATTAGTGCAGCTGAATATCCCCGATTATCTGCATTTACATGCCCCACTGCTAACCGCTTAGTATAGGGGCGTATCGTGGACATTCCGGGTATGGCACCAGCCGCTAACTGGGCAGTGACAATAATGCCCTACTGCTCAGTTAGCACCCGTGGGTAAAAGATAGGCACAGCAAAAGCTGGCCTATCTTTACCCATGGGAGCTAACCGGGCAGCAGCTCAATATTTCCACTACCTGATTAGCTTCTGCAGGCTTGTGGCCTGTGCGGTGCCCCTAGATATTCATTCCTGGACCTCATATGACTCCGGCATTGAATATTTGGAGTTAAAGGTCGGCGGCGACAGCTATGCACCATAGCAGCACATAGCCATCCCAGAAGAATATCAGGTCCATTAACTTTACTCATTGTCATAGTTAACCCTAAATTAGTGGACCCCAAACTGCTCTATGACTCTTAGTTCACAACTATCTAGAGCTTCCCAAACATTTTAACAAATCACTTGGCTCCTGTTTTGCTCAGTCATTGCAAGAACAGTTATCAGACTGAGGTCACAGACCACAACTCACTGAAGGAACTAGTACTGTAAGCAGGTTCCTTCAATTCAGCCAGTAATGGGGGGGGGGGGGGGGGGTGTTATTTTAGAAGCTCTATTCGTGCTTTGAGTGTCTGAAAATGGGCATGCAAAAAGTTAAAAGCATGGAGACATCCCCAGGACCATTTCAAAAGCCAGCTCTGTGGACATCCCTGGAGTGAGGACATCCAATTCTGAACAAGGGTGTGGAGTGGGCTGTTCCCAGAACTTACAGAAATGCCCTGGACATCCTGAGCTGTGTCCAAGTTTAGACTTGCTCCGGGTACAAATAGAAACCAGAAAATGCTTTTGTCAAACAGACATCCAGAGAGTGTGTAGAGCGTAATCAAACTCTGGAATTCATTACCGGAAGATGTAGTAAAACTTGTTAGTGTAGCTGAGTTTAAAAAAGGTTTGGACAAGTTTCTGGAGGAAAAATCCATAAACCATTATTAAAGAGCATCAGGGAAATCCACTGCTTACCCCAGGAAAAACATTGTGGGACCTCTGTTCCTTTTTGGAAACATGATAGGTACTTGTGACTTAGATTGGCCACTGTTGGAAACAAATTGATGGACCTTAGTCTGACCTAGTATGGCATTTCTTAAGTTCTGATGCAGTATATTTGTGTCCTCTATATTGTCCATGCCGATAATGAGCACTGGGAATGAGGGCTTATGTTTTCATTTTGCTACACTACTGGACTTCCCCCTTATGCTAGCTTGCATGAGATGGATGTCCTCGCCACATGCTTTCCTAATGGGGATGTCTATGTGGCCGCCAGCATGTATGTCCACATTGGGGACATCTATATTACTAAAATCAGGCAGACACATATAATTTCTTGGCACGTTCTGTCCTGGATGTCCCTGATTTGACTTGGTTGTCCTTTCTAAAATGCCATTTCACATGTCACTACAGATTTTATGTATTTATTTAACAAGGCTTATATACCGCTTTTCTACAAGTCAAAGCGGTGTACATTCAGGAATTGTATATATATTTCCCTTGTCCCTAAAGGGCTCACAATCTGTTTTTGTACTTGAGGCAATGGAGCGTTAAGTGGCTTGCCGAGGCCACAAGGAACACCTGTGGGACTAGATAGGTGTCATTATATTAATGACACTCCTTCCTCTAAGGCAGGGGTGGGGAACCCTGGTCCTGCAGAGCCGCAGACCAGTCAGGTTTTCGGGATATCCCTAATGAATATGCATGAGATATATGTGCATTAGAGATATCCTGCCAACCTGACTGGTTTGTGGCCCTCCAGCGCTGGATTTGGAGACCCCTGCCTTACACCTCTGTCATTTAAGATTGTGAGTGGGCAAGGTGCAGATGTCCAAGACATCAAAAAGGTTAGATAGAATGTGTCACATTCCTCCTCACTTCTCACCACCACCAAAATATTGTCTATTACAGTGTTTCCCAACCCAGTCCTACGGGGCACACCGGCCAGTCAGGTTTTCGGGATATCCCTAATGACTATGCATGAGATATATATGCATTAGAGATATCCTGCCAACCTGACTGGTTTGTGGCTCTCCAGGGCTGGATTTGGAGACCCCTGCCTTACACCTCTGTCATTTAAGATTGTGAGTGGGCAAGGTGCAGATGTCCTAGACATCGAAAGGGTATATAGAATGTGACACATTCCTCCTCGATTCTCACCACCACCAAAATATTGTCTAATAGACAATATTTTGGTGGTGGTGAGAATCGAGGAGGAATGTGTCACATTCTATATACCCTTTCGATGTCTAGGACATCTGCACCTTGCCCACTCACAATCTTAAATGACAGAGGTGTAAGGCAGGGGTCTCCAAATCCAGCCCTGGAGGGCCACAAACCAGTCAGGTTGGCAGGATATCTCTAATGCATATATATCTCATGCATAGTCATTAGGGATATCCCGAAAACCTGACTGGCTGGTGTGCCCCGTAGGACTGGGTTGGGAAACACTGGTCTATTAGACAACTTTTTGGTGGAGGTGAGAATCGAGGAGGAATGTGACACATTCTGTATACCCTTTCGATGTCTAGGACATCTGCACCTTGCCCACTCACAATCTTAAGTGACAGAGGTGTAAGGCAGGGGTCTCCAAATCCAGCCCTGGAGGGCCACAAACCAGTCAGGTTGGCAGGATATCTCTAATGCACATATTGTGGTGATGCGCAGGTAGCTGAGCCTTTTAAAACTGGAAAAAAAGAGTTTTTTTCTCATGAGCGGGGGAAGGGCTCACGACAGCATAGCTCCCAGGCAGGAAAAGAAGCTAGAACACACACTAATAGGGATAGCTTGAAGCCACACCCAGCCTCTAGAGCTCGTGCAGGCAGAGAGGGGGTGGGGCCAGAGAAGGATACAGATACAGCAGCTGAAGCAAAAGCAGAGAGAGGACGTGCTCAAGGAAAACTGCATGCTAAAAGCCAGGAGGAGAGGCCAAGAGTCCAGAGGAACCAAGGGAAGAAACAGCAGTATAAAGCTGTAGGGCCTGGAGGTTCAAAGGGAGACCAGCCATAACTGCCAAGGCAAGTGCAAAGATTGTGGGCATGAGTGGAGCTGGGGAAGACGTCAGGAGTATATGACTGATTCTGAAAGTAACAGCTCAAGTCCTGAGTCTGTGATTAGGCAGTACAGAAAACCAGTTAAAAAGAGGGTTTCTGCCAGTAAAGCAACTTGTGTGTGTCCTGAACAGGAGTGGCTAAGTGAAAGAAGGGCAAGAGCTTTTGACCCAGTAAAAAGGGGAAGCCAGAAGTTAAAATGGGGGAAACTTCTTAAGCTTTTAAAAGAAGTGAAGCATAGCGTTCCAGAACGTGCCCCAAGCCCTGAGTGTTATAGCACCCCAGAAGAAATGGAAATAGAGCTGTACTCAGACTCTCCAATATCCTCTGCAGAATCCATGGAGTGTGGGATTTGTATAAGCCGTGTTTAATGCTTTTATAAGAAGCTGTGGGTAACAGGTTAAGAAGATAATCTGTGCTGGTGTTATTGTGTGCCAAGGTGAAAAGCAGACAAGAAGTCACAAGAACCTCATTGTTTAAAAGCAGCCAATTGTATCTCTGAAGAAGCCAGGTTAACAAAGCTAGCGGTGTTAAACCAGGAGGCAGCACAGGAGAGATATCCTAATCTGCAGCAGCTGAGAGTTAAAGGTCAAAAACTGTCTTACAGAAGTTTTTGGAAAACTGTGCGTTTAAAAGTGTTACACTGCTTTGTAAATAGAAGAAGCTAAAAAGAGTATCAAGAGTGAAGTAACTACTTGAAGAAATATTGCTGAGAAGTTTAAGGGAGAAAATATCCTGTATTTTCAGTTTGCAATATTGTTTGCCTTATCAAGGTCATTTGCCTCAGCAAGGTCATTTGCCAAAATTGGTTCCAGAAATAAATAAATAAAAAGCAATTTAAGTTAACAAATTGTCCTGTGATCCTCTTCCACTCGAATTGCTAACAAAGCAAACCCATAACTACACAAAAGAAGAGTGATGTCCAGCGCTCCCCACTAGGCAACCGCCTAGGCGGACGGGGCGCGGCCACAGGTGGCGTAGCAAGTTGGATTTTTCGCTGGAAGCAAGTTGGCACACTAGAAAGGCAAGCCGGATTAAAGGCAAAGGAGAGACATCCCCAGGAGCAGCCGAGTCAACCCCAGGTCTGCAGAGCAGAAGGGAAAATCCGGAGTGGCGGTGGAGCTGGAGTCCGGATCAACGGAGTTGACAAAGTGAGACTCTGCACCAGAACCAGGTAACCCATAGGCTGGAGGGTTGATCTGGATAGCACTGGTGTAAGAGGGTGGCTGTGGGGAAAGTAATCACCAAGGCAGGGAAAAAGGAAAAAAAAAAGTCCGCACTTGGTGTTTTTCTCTTTTTGTTCTCTCCACAGGAAAACATGGAATCGCGAGACATCCTGGACTGGGCCGCTGGCCAGATTGCCAAACAACAGGAGTTGTCCAGGCAGAGCCTGGAGCAGGCGAAGGCGCTGTTCCAGTCACAGCAAGCACCCCTCATAGAAGCCATGTCCAACTGGTTGAAGGCCCAGGGAAAGAAGGAAGATGCTGCCAGGACTGTGCCAGGTGCAGGGGCAGGTTTTCAGGGCTGGGACTGGCCAGGGACTGGGACTTTCTCAGGTGGGCGCCTCACGAAAGAGGACGATGTAGAGGATTACATTGAGGCTTTCGAGAGGATAGCTCTCTTAGCCGGATGGCCAAAAGAGCAGTGGGCACTAAGGTTCGCTGCTTCTCTCACGGGCGAAGCCTTAGCGGCCTACAGAGCTATGCCTGCTGGTTTAGTTAAAAATTATGAGGATGTAAAACAGGCTGTGAAAGATCGCTTAGGTTTGAATCCGGCGGTCTATCGCAGGCAGTTGCGTACATGCAAGTTGAGGCCAGGTGAGACGCCTCAGGCATTGTATCACCGTGTGAAAGGCCTGGTGTACAAGTGGCTGATGCCAGAAATGAAGGATATGGAGTCTATATTAGATGCAATTATCCTAGAGCAATACATGGAGTCTGTACCAAGCAGCGTGCAAACCTTCCTAGTACTCCAAGATTGCAAGAACACTCGGGAGGCCATTGCTTTGACCGACCGCTTTCTGGAGGCTAACAAGTTAAGCCCAGAGAGAGGGGGTGTTTTCAAAAACAACAAAATGGAGTCACTAGAAAGGAAGGCCAAGCTTGAGGAATGTGCAGAAGAAAATGTAAAACTGTATAAAGGATATAAAATGCAGAGAAAATGTTTCTCGTGCGGAGAAGCTGGTCATTTAAAGAGGGACTGTAGAGCCAAGAAGGCCTTGATAACAACCCAGCACAGAGAGGCAGGAGAAGGGTTCCTGTTGAGGGTGGAGGTAGAGGGAATACCAACGGAGGCATTATTGGACTCAGGCGCAGACCAATCTATGATTTCCCAGAGGCTCTGGCATCAAATAGAGGCGAAAGACAAACCCTTGCCACTGACCTCTGGGAATCATATTAGGATACGCTGTGTCCATGGCGCCGCTTCTACCTACCCTGTACAGTCTGTGATAATAGAGGGAGTAGGCCTGAGAAAACAGATGGAGGTGGCCATAGTACCCAAGCTTCCACACGAGGTAGTTCTGGGCCGTGACTGGCCACAGTTCAGGAAGGGTTTAGCGGAAGAGTTGCAGGGTGAAGCCAACCAACCAGCTACCTTTCCACAGGCAGGTAATTTAGCCAGGGAGAAACCCTTACCCCAGATAGGAAAGGTTGCTGACCCCAGGCTAGGAGAAAATAGGGCTACTGAAAATATCGCAGCCAGGGAGAAAACCTTACCCCAGTTAGGAAAGGTGGCTGACCCCAGGCTAAAGGACAGTAAAAAAGGTATGATTACTACCCGTACAGGTTATAAGCCCATAGAGAAAGGAAATAGCCCTCAGGAAGACCCGGTGCCAGGGACATCCTTCCAGGGGGACTTAATCACTCCTGCCAAAAACATTCCTAGGAAAGGAAAACTTGAAAGGAAGCGGGAGAGGAAGACCAGGGCGAAGAACAGGGCTGATTTGATAGCCGGACGGGAATTGCCCTGGATTCCTGCCGAGTTAAAAGAGAAATTTCCCTCCTTTCCCGGGGAACAGAGGGCAGATCCTGCCTTAAGCCGAGCATTTGAAAATGCCAGAGAAGGATCTGAGACCCTACCAAGATTTCTCTTGGAAGACAATGTGTTATATAGGGAAAGTATAGATACACGGTCAGGTGACACTAGGAGACAGTTAGTGGTACCTCATTCATTTAGGAATATAGTTTTAAGATTAGCTCATGATCACCCGGTGGGGGGGCATAAAGGGGTACAAGGTACCTTAGAGCAAGTGTTGGCTAGGTTTTATTGGCCCGGGGTTTTTAGGGAGACGTCAAGGTTTTGCGCGTCTTGCCCGGCTTGTCAGAGGGTCACGGCGAATCATCCGCCGGAGGCACCTTTGATCCCGATGCCAGTTATAGCCAGACCAGTACACAGATTGGCGGTGGATATAGTGGGGCCGTTGTTAAAAACGCCCAGAGGCTACCAATATATACTGGTCATAGTCGACCATGCGACTAGATTCCCTTGGGCAGTTCCCTTGCGGAATACCTCCGCCCGCCTCATTGCTCTGGAATTGGTAAAAATCTTTTGTGAAATTGGATTCCCTCGGGAGGTTTTAACGGATAGAGGGAGTAATTTCATGTCCCGATACCTCGCTCAGTTGTGGGATGCCTTTGGTATCCAGCATATTCGCACCGCGGCGTATCACCCACAGACCAATGGCCTGGTAGAAAGGTTTAACCAGACGTTGAAGAGTATGTTAAGGAGAGCCCTTGAGGGTAACCTAGCAGAATGGGATACAATGCTCCCATTTGTGCTATATGCCTGTAGGGAGAGGAAGCAGGCCTCCACAGGCGCTTCCCCATACGAACTCATGTATGGGCGTACTCCGAGAGGGGTGCTTGATATACTGAGGGAACAGTGGATAGCACCCACGGAGGGTGAGCAGGAGGTACCCAAATTTTTAACTGACTTGAAAGGCCGCTTGCAGCGTATGGCAGAAGCGGTGGAAGGGAATTTAAAAGTGAGTCAGGCCCGTCAAAAGGCTTATCACGACCAAAGAGCACGTCCACGTGTCCTGAAAGTAGGAGATAAGGTACTGGTAATGGTTGCCGCTGCCAGTTCCAAATTTGAAAATGCCTGGAAAGGGCCCTACAAGGTTTTAAAATGGGTGGGTCCTGTGACATATACTTTGGAAATGGGGAAAGGGAAGCAGCAAGTGTACCATATCAATGTACTACGCCCATGGCAGGAGCGGGCTGTGGAAGTAGCTACAGAGCAGAACAATGACCCACCAGCTTTAGTTGGGATTACCAGCTGTGCGCGGGTTGCGGCGCCAGCCGGTAATAGCTTAAGGGGGGGGGGGATATGTGGTGATGCGCAGGTAGCTGAGCCTTTTAAAACTGGAAAAAAAGAGTTTTTTTCTCATGAGCGGGGGAAGGGCTCACTACAGCATAGCTCCCAGGCAGGAAAAGAAGCTAGAACACACACTAATAGGGATAGCTTGAAGCCACACCCAGCCTCTAGAGCTCGTGCAGGCAGAGAGGGGGTGGGGCCAGAGAAGGATACAGATACAGCAGCTGAAGCAAAAGCAGAGAGAGGACATGCTCAAGGAAAACTGCATGCTAAAAGCCAGGAGGAGAGGCCAAGAGTCCAGAGGAACCAAGGGAAGAAACAGCAGTATAAAGCTGTAGGGCCTGGAGGTTCAAAGGGGGACCAGCCATAACTCCCAAGGCAAGTGCAAAAATTGTGGGCATGAGTGGAGCTGGGGAAGACGTCAGGAGTATATGACTGATTCTGAAAGTAACAGCTCAAGTCCTGAGTCTGTGATTAGGCAGTACAGAAAACCAGTTAAAAAGAGGGTTTCTGCCAGTAAAGCAACTTGTGTGTGTCCTGAACAGGAGTGGCTAAGTGAAAGAAGGGCAAGAGCTTTTGACCCGGTAAAAAGGGGAAGCCAGAAGTTAAAATGGGGGAAACTTCTTAAGCTTTTAAAAGAAGTGAAGCATAGCGTTCCAGAACGTGCCCCAAGCCCTGAGTGTTATAGCACCCCAGAAGAAATGGAAATAGAGCTGTACTCAGACTCTCCAATATCCTCTGCAGAATCCATGGAGTGTGGGATTTGTATAAGCCGTGTTTAATGCTTTTATAAGAAGCTGTGGGTAACAGGTTAAGAAGATAATCTGTGCTGGTGTTATTGTGTGCCAAGGTGAAAAGCAGACAAGAAGTCACAAGAACCTCATTGTTTAAAAGCAGCCAATTGTATCTCTGAAGAAGCCAGGTTAACAAAGCTAGCGGTGTTAGACAAGGAGGCAGCACAGGAGAGATATCCTAATCTGCAGCAGCTGAGAGTTAAAGGTCAAAAACTGTCTTACAGAAGTTTTTGGAAAACTGTGCGTTTAAAAGTGTTACACTGCTTTGTAAATAGAAGAAGCTAAAAAGAGTATCAAGAGTGAAGTAACTACTTGAAGAAATATTGCTGAGAAGTTTAAGGGAGAAAATATCCTGTATTTTCAGTTTGCAATATTGTTTGCCTTATCAAGGTCATTTGCCTCAGCAAGGTCATTTGCCAAAATTGGTTCCAGAAAGAAATAAATAAAAAGCAATTTAAGTTAACAAATTGTCCTGTGATCCTCTTCCACTCGAATTGCTGACAAAGCAAACCCACAACTACACAAAAGAAGAGTGATGTCCAGCGCTCCCCACTAGGCAACCGCCTAGGCGGACGGGGCGCGGCCACAATATATCTCATGCATATTCATTAGGGATATCCCGAAAACCTGACTGGTCTGCGGCTCTCCAGGACCAGGGTTCCCCACCCCTGCTCTAAGGGATTTGTGCCTGCTACAACTATAGCCCCCCAAGCACCAGTCAAGTTCAGGAGAAGAATCTGGACTCCCAGAAGACAGTACACAGGGCTGCCAATGAGTTGACCTGTATAATGGAAAACATATATGTGGGTTTGTGCAGTACAGAACTATTAATTCTGAATCAGTAAATATCAGGGTAGCCGGATCAGCTTGCTGAACCTTTTTTTTATATAATGAAATCAAAATTTATGCCTTGATGAGCTCATCTAAAAATCTGATCATCATCAACACCTTTAAAACTTGGGGGATGATATTCAATTTGATTAACAGCATCTGAGGCCAACGTTTAGTGGTACTATGTCAACATCATACCATCGAGTGGGAGCTCTGACATTTATATGGATAGTGGCAATTTTGGGTACCACCATCCGGTTAACAATCCCCAAAATTTGGACAGCAAAAAAAACTTGTTCTAAGTGGTATGCAGATTGGCTACCGGACAGTGGCTAAGTATTGCTGCTATCCAGATATTGCCAATGCTCACCACTGTTTCTCGTTATTCAGCAGCAGCCACTGATGGGATGCTGCCACTGAATATGGATTTTTTACCCACAATTTCCAGCATTTAACAAAAAACCCCATTGACATTAACCCCGTGGCTAACAGAAACATAGAATCATGATGGCAGATAAAGACCATACAGATATCCAGCCTGCCCTTCCATACCAACTACTATAGTCCCTTTTTTATCTTTAGAGATTGTCTATGTTTGTCTCATGCTTTCTTCAGTTACGATACTGTCCTCATCTCTATGACCTCCACTGGGAGACTATTTCCTTTATCTTAGAGGTATGTTTACAAAGCAGCGGTAGCAGCCTCCATGTGATATCGGAGCCGGTGCCCCATTGAATTTAATGGGGCCGAAGCTCCGATATCGCACGGAGACCACTACCGCTGCTTTGTAAACAAGCCCCTTAGTATTGTACTGGATATGAGGTTTTCCTAATGTTTAAATGTTTTCAGGTAAATACTGGATGTTACAATTCTATTATTCATAATTTGTTGACTCAATGGAGTATGTTTATTAAAGTGTACTAGGGTTTTACAGGTTTCATGCATTTAGGGTAAAAATCAATGCTGGGCACATGCAAAAATAATTCACTACCTGTTGGGGGATGTGTACAGTGTGGCCCCACTAGCTACCATATCGATTCGGACTCTAACAAGTGCTGGTAGCAATGTGGATGCACTTAATGCCACTCACTGAGTTAGCATTAAGTGCACCTGCACTGACTATGGTATTAATGGTGAACATGCGTTATCAACCCCCGCGTGGACTGCAATCTACCCCTACTCCATCCATTTCTCTCCCCATGGTGCCCTAAGCAGATATCATGGAATTAACTCCATGCTCTCTGTTTAACACGTGCATTCAAGCCAACCTTAATAGCTAGCGCAGCTTAATAAATATGATCCAACGTTTTTGAGCCTTTTTTGATGTTACCAATAAATATTGGAAAAAAAAAAAGATGTTGGTTGCCAGGGCCAAATCAAGCCATAATTGCGCCCTGGAAAATTAAATGAAGAGTAAATATTTGAGACTGATAAACTTTCCCATTATCTTCTGCATGAAACGTGCATCATCATTCATTAGTAGAAGTTCTGAAATTTTCTGAGAGTTCCTTACATCTTTGTTTAAAGCTTTCTGTGTTCTACAATGCCATCTTTTCATGACATCTAAATATAAATCTGCAGACATATCTTTAGAAAATGAATGTACCACTTTTCAAAGGGAGTTATGCACTGGCCTAAGGAGGGCCAATGCATAACTCCTTTATCCATAGAATTTCAAAAATTATACAGATAGTATCAGGCTATTTAAATTGCTAAATGGCTCAATACTATCTGTTTAACTGAGGGCTGAGTTAGAGGAGGAGTGGAGGTGCTCCTAAAAATGATCTAAATAGTGGCCATATTCAGCTGTGATCTGGATAACTTACCCATTTAGTTTTAGGCCTAGTACATAGTTGGTCTAATCATCAGTCAATCTGAATATGCAGTCCTGCATGTATGGATACTGGGTGAGCTATTAAGTCAATGCTGACTCTTGGCAACCCAGACCCTGGGTTTTCTTGGCATGGTGTGACTGGAAGTTGATTGCTAGTCTGTTTTTCTATGTAGCAAGTTTACAGCCCCTGGTTTTCCAATGTGGTCTCCCATCCAGCCAGGCCCAACCTTGCTTAGCTTCTGAGATCAGGTTCACCCAGGACAGCTGAAGACTCAGATATATGGACAGAGGTACTAAACATACAGATTAAGCTAAACACTGGCACTTAACCAAGTAAAAATCTGGCCCGAAATGTCCGTTTTCTCTTCTGTCTCTTTCTCCTGATAAAGCCACACTAGCAGTAGGGTTTGGTGGTAAGATTGTTTTTCAAACGGAAGATACAACTTTTCTTTCCTTACAAATTAGATTTGTTCCTGATATTTCCAGAGCAGTATAACTACACAGGAAGAAATTCCTCTCATTACACTCAGATGGGCAAAAATTAGGTGCTAATTTTGCCTTACAATTTCCTGTTAAATGCAAAGTGACCTTTAGGGGTATGGTTTATGTATTTTATGAACCTGAACAGTTGATTGATCTTGTTAAGTCTCAAAAGAGAAAAACTATTAAAGGAGTTCTGGTTGAGGCAGATCCCTTTCCTCCTTAAAGATCGCTACTGAATAGCTGCAGATTCTTATGGTTTTATTTTGTGGTGAAATAGCACTTCAATTTTTATTTGTGTAGTTGCTTTATTATTATTTTCATCTTGACCCAAAATTGTTTTAAAGACTTAAAATACTTTAATATTGAATCTGCTTTTTATTACGTATATATTTATTTTATTTATTTTTATTTATTTAATTGGATTTTTATACCGCCTTATCATACAATCAAAGCGGTTTAACAAAAGAGAAAATAAGTAATAGTGAAACAATCTGTGATAATATATACATAGTTTGTAAATATATGATTAAATGTCTTGGGAAAAGGTGCAATATATATATTGTGAGCTATACTATAAAGTGAGCTATAGTACAATGTATATATAAATAATTGCTTTCTTAAAAATTAATTAGTTGATTGCATGACCGTAGTGCTCCGTAAACAAAACTGTTTTCAGTTGTTTTCTAAAGTCTTTGATGTCCTGAGCTGCTCTCAGATCATTAGGTAGGGAGTTCCAGATGGAAGTCGCAGCAAACGAGAAAGCTCTCTCAGAGGTCTCCTTGCGTGTTTTTCTGATGTCATTTGAGGAGCTGATTCTATTTTCAGATACACTTCTCCTAGGTCTGTTGCTAATATCTGACCGGATAAGATACGTCAGACTTTTTGCAGAACATTGTTGCTTTATCTTGAAAATATAAATTACTGTTTTGTATTTAATACGAGATGATATTGGTAACCAATGAAGCTCCTTTAAGATAGGAGTTATATGCTCTTTACTTGATAGACCAAAAATTATACGAGCAGCGGTGTTTTGCGCTAACTGTAAAGGCTTCAGTGACTGCTTAGCTAGACCCAGATATATTGGATTGCAGAAGTCAAGTAATGGTGTAATTAGAGCATGACAAACATTGCGGAAGTGAACAGTTTCCAGAAGCGGCCTTAGTCTTCTGATGATTTTCATTCTATAATAAGCGCTTCTAATCGTCTTGTTTATGTGTGATCTGAGATTTAATTCCTTGTCTAGAATAACTCCAAGATATTTCACTTCTGATTTAATAGGAATAATTGAATTATCTATCTTGATGACAGGTGTAACCGAAGGAGCGCGGACTCACCGCTCCTCGACTTCCTTGATTTTCCCTTCTGTGTCATTCCCCCCCCCCCACCACCTTTCCCCCCCAGGGTACAAAATTAGACAGACACTAAGGCATATTGGTCAACAAACTGGTCACAGCTTTATTCATTATTTAAATGCATGAATATAAAACATCCCATAACAAAACCAGCGGACTCCTCCATCACCAGCCATATCCCCAGCAAGGTGATAGCGGCTCCGCTTATTCCTACTTCCCCCCCCTTAGCCCCCGGCTTCGCCATATCATTAGCAAAAACCCAGCCAGGGGGGTTGTCCGGGTCGGGGGTACCCCACCCCCGTCCCAAGCTTATCGTAAGCTTCCGGACCCCGGAAACCTCCGGGATCCCACCAGACCCATTCCCCCACCAACTGCGACACCCCTCAACGCTGAACAGAACCGCCTAGAGCATAACAAAGGGAGGGCGGGCGGGAAAATGCTCCCGGCTCTACCGCTCCCTCCGAAGCCCCGAACTCAACTGCCGCTTCTCCGTCCAGCCTTCCCTCATTGGCTCCCGCTTCCACGGTACGGGAGCCAATGAGTTTGCAAGACGCGGCTTGCTCCCCTGGCAACCCCCCCCCCCCCTCTTCTCCCCCTGCACTTCCCCTTGTCGCTTGCCACGCCGCCCGGTTACAGGCGGCCGGCCTGGACTCCGCCACGCGGCCTTCATTAACCGAAGGAGCGCGGACTCACCGCTCCTCGACTTCCTTGATTTTCCCTTCTGTGTCATTCCCCCCCCCCCCCCACCACCTTTCCCCCCCAGGGTACAAAATTAGACAGACACTAAGGCATATTGGTCAACAAACTGGTCGCAGCTTTATTCATTATTTAAATGCATGAATATAAAACATCCCATAACAAAACCAGCGGACTCCTCCCATCACCAGCCATATCACTAGCAAGGTGATAGCGGCTCCGCTTATTCCTACTTCCCCCCCCTTAGCCCCCGGCTTCGCCATATCATTAGCAAAAACCCAGCCAGGGGGGTTGTCCGGGTCGGGGGTACCCCACCCCCGTCCCAAGCTTATCGTAAGCTTCCGGACCCTGGAAACCTCCGGGATCCCGCCACCGGCGCAGTCGTCAAGCACGTCACTGCGCCGCCCCCCCAGAACAAAGCTGCGACCAGCGAGCATCCTGCATCACAACCCACTCAATAGCCTCCTGCCAATCATTCAATAACAGATCCAGCCCAACCGGGGATAAATGAACCCCGTCCCCCCTATACAAACCCGCACAACCCACCTCCACCCAGGAATGGAGAATTTGGTATCCCCGATGCTCACAAACCCATCGGCCGATTTGCCGATTGATCTTTGCCAGGCCCCGCGACCACCGCCGCTGGTCCCGACAAATCGGCCGAGGGATAATGTCCGACCAGAGCAGTATAATGCCCGGGAATATGCGCAACACCAGACCCAAATCCCTCATTACAGCTCGTATTAACTGTTTACAAGTCCATGCTGATAAGTCATTTCCCCCCAAATGCAGCAGAAGTAGGCGAGGTGGCTCTCGAAGTCGGGCATGGTGCCGAAGCAAGGGGAGCAATTGCGTCCACCGCAAACCCCGCTCACCCAGCCATGAGATGGTCACCACTGCGGAATCCAGGCCCAAATTCGGCCCCACAGGCCGCACAGCTGCACGGCGTCCTGCCCAGAACATGTACGAGTGGCCAATCAACCAGCAGCCACCCGCCAACCGCTCCCGTTCTGCAAAAGAAAGACAGCATTAGTTTTCCCCCCATCCCCAAGTCCCCCCCCCATTAGAAACGGACATAATCCAAAAAGGCCTTAGACCGCCATCTCCCCACGCTCTGCACCTCAGGAGCCGAGAGACCCGCCGCTGCTGCGCTAGTCGCAGCCCCTATGCGGAATGAATGCAGCGCAAAAAATTGCGGCTCCTCCCCAATCTGCCTAAGGGCCAAGCGTAACACCGCGGTGACCTGAAATCTCGTCACCGGGCGAGCATCCGCATGTATAAACAACAAACCCCGCCCACAGGACGAAGGCGAAGATAACCCCTCATGGCCGACACCGGACAGGTAGCGGCCGCACGCAACGCTCGAAGCACCACCCACCGCCCCCGCCCCAACTGATCGGTCTTGGACCGGGCCAACCAGACCCTCAACACTGCTGCATCAAGACATACATGCCGCAACAGCAAACCACCCACCCCAGCCGAAGTTCCAGAAGAGGCCACCAACTCCCCCACCCGGAACGCCCCAAAAAACGCTAAACAGAATATTGCTTTAAACAGCACCCCTTCATAGCTGGATGAGGCCACCTCGGGTAGCACCGCACACAGCCTCTCCAACAAGACGTGGGTAAGAGGCCGTCGACGGTCCCTGGGGGTAGGCTCAACCCGCTCCCAACCTCGCAACAATCTCCCGGTTAAGAAACCTGTCCCCGCCGGGGCCCAACCCACCGCCCTTGCAAAAAACAGGAACCCCGCCAGATGACTCCGGACTGCCGTCCTGGACAGCCCGCCAGATTTTGCTGCTACCACATAGTCGGCCAACAGCCTATTGGAAACCGCATCCACGCTCTGTCCGGTCGCCTCGCAGAAGTCTTCTATCTTGCCGCAGCCACGCCAATAAGCTGCCCAGGTGGAGCGAGCTACTGAACTCCGAAGCATGCTCATCATCTCCCCAGGCCAACTTGCCACAAGCGCTCGGGGACCGGGCACCCGACGACCGCCGCTCCAGGTGCGAGCTTGCGAAAACGCTCCCACTGTAAACGAGAAAGAGCGTCAGCTAACTCATTGCAGCAACCCGGAATATGGCGAGCCCTAATCACGGCATTTAACCGTAAACACGACAGCACCACCTCCCGCATGAGCTCTGCCACCTGCCGACACCGGGGGGTAAAGTTATTAATGACACTCACCACTGCGGCATTATCACACCACCACAATATCCGCTTGTTACGAAAACGGTCAGGCCACAATTCCAATGCCACCCATATGGGGAAGAGCTCCAAGAAAGCCACGTTCTTGACGAGCCCCGTATCCCGCCACCATTGCGGCCACTCCTGGGCACACCATGCCCCTGCCAAATAAATGCCTAGCCCGATCCCCCCCGCCGCATCCGTGAACAACTGCAACTCATCCGAGGACATCTCCTCCCCTAGCATAACCAACGACCCATTAAAATCCCTCAGGAAGACATCCCAAATCCGTAAGTCCGCTCTCATCCCACCGGACACCCGAATCCGATGGTGCGGTTGGAGCACCCCCGCTGTGGCCCTCGCCAAACGACGCAGAAACACTCTACCCATCGGAATCACCCGGCACGCAAAATTCAACGCCCCGAGCAAGGACTGAAATTCCTTCAACGTCAACTTACGGGATGCCCTGGCATTGGCTACCAACACCCTTAAACGGACCACTTTATCACCAGGAAGACGCACCATCATCGCAGCCGAATCCAATTCTACACCTAAGAAGGTCAAGGACCGCGCAGGTCCCTCCGTCTTGCCATCTGCTAGCGGAACGCCCAACTCACCCGCCAATAACATAAAGCCCTGGACCAGCGCCTGGCAATCCCCAGAATGCTCACTCCCCACAAACAAAAAATCGTCTAGATAGTGAACAACAGTTGCACAACCGACCTCCTTCACCAATGCCCAATGCAAAAAGGTGCTAAACTTCTCGAAGTAAGCACAGGACACAGAACACCCCATCGGCATGCACTTATCAAAGTAAAAGTGATCCGCAAACCGAAACCCCAACAAATGAAAACTATCGGGATGCACCGGCAGGAGTCGAAAAGCCGACTCAATGTCAACCTTCGCCATCCACGCCCCTGGCCCAGCACCCCTCACCAGTTCGACTGCCCGATCAAATGACGCGTACCGCACCGTGCACCTATCCGGCGGAATATGATCATTAACCGACTCCCCTACCGGGAAGGACAGGTTGTGAATTAATCTAAACTTCCCTACCTCTTTTTTGGGGATAATCCCTAATGGAGAAACCACAAACTCTGGGAACGGCTGATCAAGGAAGGGGCCCGCCACCCGCCCAAGGCGCAACTCAGCTAACAACTTGTCATGCACCACGGCCGCCAACCGCCTGACAGAAGGTGCATTACGCGACAACCGGCCGCGCACTTCCCCCACCACCGGAATGATAAACCCCACCCGAAACCCCTCTTCTAAAATGGCCCTGTCACCCCTTTTGGGATAACCGGCCAACCTCGCCTGTAACGCCGGTACGTTAATCGGGGTAGGGGCTAAGGAGCGTAAGGCCCTATTTTGGCAGAGGCCCACCGGAAGGGGTGAGGGGCTTCTTGCCACACTTGGCAGCTGGATGCCCCCCCCCCCGCAGCTTGAACAGGCATGCCTAAATTTACAGTCGGGAAAGGGACACGAGGCTTTATTAAACCTCCAGCACACATCCCCGGATCCCCCTGCCAAGCCCCTCTGGGACACCCCACCTCCAGAATTCCGAAAGGAACGACCCCCGCTCCCCTGGGCCGCGCCCCCTAACTTCCCACCCCCGAACCCCCCCTTTGCGGACATCTGTGTGAGCCATAAGTTAATGTCTTGGGAGCCCCAAGACAGAGAAGGATTCTCTTCCATTTTATCCCGAAAGCGCTCGTCGTAGTTTAACCACGACCAACCCTCATGCATCTGCGCCGCCTCCAAGATTGCATCTGCATATGCCAACAACATCCCATGTTGCTCAGGATGATAATGGCCCCAGACGCTCGCTAAACGCAAAAACGATCTCGTCCAATTCACGACATTCCGCGAAACTTTTTTAACTCTCCCCGCTTTTTCATCCTCCTTCCTCTTCTTCTTGCTGTCCCCGTAACGCCTCCGCCCCTCCATCAACCGGAAAATATCAATATATCTACGCTTTTTGATCCTCCGCCGCAATTTCTTTGGGACCCCCACCCACAACTCCGCATAAGCCGCCAACGAAGAAGCGGCCCCCAGCGGCAGCTCTGTCGCCCCACCACACGCCCCGAGCCCCGCGCCTTCACCGAGCACAGAGGAGGTAGACGACCCACTGGACGAAGAAGACGATGAATCGGATCCGTGCCGCCTCTTACCACCCCTCCGATGTTTCCTGCGCCTCTTCACAGAGCGTTTCGCCGACCTCTTCTTGCGCCCCGTCGTATCACCACGCACCGCAGTTAACTCACCTGGGTCCCCTTGGCCCGCCACGCCCCCGACTGCTCCGGCGGGACTCAACGCTGGCTCATTCAGCGTCGAGCTGTCACCCACTCCGCCGAACTCTTGCGTCGCCGACTGGGGCACCGCATCCTGGGTGCCCTCTCCGCCCCGTGCTGCAGCGCCAGCTCCTCGCGAAGACATCTGTGGAAACAGAGCAGGACAAACAGGGGAAGGAAGATCTGCCGGCCCGGCCGGACGCCAAGCCCCCATCCACTCGGCCCCTGAGGACCCCTGCCCCCCCCTCGCCCAATGATCCCAAGCCGTGCAGCCCTGCATGGGCCCCGCCCCCCTTTGCACCCCCCATCCTGGATAAAACATGTGCAGTCCACTGGCAAAAGGACCGTCCGCACCCCCATACGCCCTGTCCCCTGGGCTCAAGGAAGCCCCTTCCCCCCATGCCCCCCACCCATCTCCTGACCCAGGGTCTCCACCCTGCCCCCCTCCCCTCTGCACTCCAAACGCCTCCCCCCTCTGCACCCCCCTTGGCCGTGACCGGGAACGGGACCCACGTGCAGTGGCTCTTGCAGCCCCTTCCGTCAGTACTGCAGCACTATTCCCCCCCTCCCAGCCGGAGGCTGAGGCCCCACGTGACGCAGCCCGCTCCCCCCTTGCCATCCGACCCGCTCTCATACCTCTCCCTCGAGCCCCCACACCGCCCCCCTCCCGGGTATGGGCTTCCACTGCCCTCCCCCCCAGCGATCCACGCCTCAACTGCCTGGCCTGCCTCCATGCAGGGCCCGCGGATTTTTGGGGCGCCCGGCCGCGTTGCTGCCTGCCCGCTGGCATAATCGCGCCCAACCCTGCACTGCCAAGTACCGCAGGAGCCGCTTATATTTTAATCTAGTGATTCTGAGACAGTACTTGCCGCGCCCAGGCACCTCCGGCACCGCGAAAATCCACTGCCTCCACTTGCCGCACACGCCACGTCTCTGCAGCTCTGAAGCCCGACAGCCGGGAACTGGTAAGCACGGCTGCTCTCCGCTCGCCCCGCTCCGCACGCACCGCAAGAGAAAACAAAAAAGAAATCGCTTCCCGGCTCCAAAAAATGCTCAAAATGCTCCCGGCTCTACCGCTCCCTCCGAAGCCCCGAACTCAACTGCCGCTTCTCCGTCCAGCATTCCCTCATTGGCTCCCGCTTCCACGGTACAGGAGCCAATGAGTTTGCAAGACGCGGCTTGCTCCCCTGGCAACCCCCCCCTCTTCCCCCCCTGCGCTTCCCCTCGTCGCTTGCCGCGCCGCCCGGTTACAGGCGGCCGGCCTGGACTCCGCCACGCGGCCTTCATGATGTGCAAAATTTTGGTTACGAGATACAAATAATGCCTCTGTCTTGCTAAAATTAATTTGCATATTGTTGGTTTTACACCAGGTGGACATTTTTGATAGACAATCTGTGATGCTGGAAAAATCAGGTTTCTCGACGGAGATAGTTGTGAAAATCATAATATCGTCAGCATAAATTGTATACTTTATGCCACTTTTTAACGGAATATTGCAAATTGGCTGCAAATAAATGTTGAAGAGAAGCGAAGAAAGAGCGGAACCTTGTGGCACACCTTGTAATACTCTTATGGGCAGAGACGTTTTTTGTCCAATCTTTACTTGTAAAAATCTCTCTGTCAGATATGATTGAAACCATTTTAATGTGACCCCACGTAGACCAATCTCCTCTAATCTATGTAATAACCTATTGTGATCTACAGAATCGAATGCAGCCGAAATGTCTATAAAAATCATTATAATACCCTTTTTAATGTCATCAATGGTACGGAGAACGTAATCAAAAAGATAAATCATTAAAGTTTCAACTCCATGGTTTGGGCGAAAACCTTGTTGGTTATCGTCTAAAGGCGCATGAATATCAATGTGTTCTTGGAGTTGAAGTTGCACTGTCTTTTCAATGATTTTCGCTAAAAAGGGTATGCTGGAAATAGGCCGGTAGGCAGCTGGGTTATTCTTGTCTAACGTTGTCTTCTTCGGGATTGGTCTAACAGTTGCAAGCTTTAAGTGCTTTGGTAAATTACCTTGAGAGAGGGAATTATGCACAATGTTTTGTAATATGTGAATAAAATTTGACTTTGTGGACTTTATCCAAGATACAGGACATGGATCGGTTGGAGAAGTGCATGTGTTTATGGAAGAGATAATGTGCGAGAGTTGCTCTTTAGAAGGAAAAGAGAATGTATTCCAGACCCTGAAATTTGAGACCAAATTCAAGTTGAGACTAAATATATCTTTTACCTTAGAGTGGAATTTTTCCTTAATATAATCTGCATACTTCTGCGGTTCAATTTCAGCTTCACCTTCTGTTTTTTGCTCTTTTGTTAAACTCTTTACAATTTCAAAAAGCTCTCTAGGTTTGTTGATGGAGTTATTTATTATATTTGTATGGTATTCTTTCTTTGAGACTTTAATACGTTCGTCGTATAGCTTTTGTTTTGTTAAATATATCTGCTTTAATTCTGAAACCTTATTCCTTCTCCATTTACGCTCTATTCTTCTGAGATCTCTTTTCATCAGACGTATAGCATTAGAATACCATGGCTTGTGATGTAGCTTATTGATCCTTGATTTCCTTGGACTTGTGTCTGTCATTCTAGCTGCATTAGAAATTATGTAATTCCATTTGTTTACTTGTGTCTCTATTTCTACTGAATCGTCAGATAGATGAGGTAAGGTATCCTGTATAAATGTATCTTTGTCAAATTTTTTAAAACGCCTATGATAGCATTTGTCATCTAGTCTTAAATTATTTTTTGTTTGTAATAAAATTTCCATACTAACTATGTAGTGATCTGACCAGGGAACTGGGGTAATGGTAGGAATTGAAATTAGACCTCCTAAGGTCAAATCATTTGAGGCAAAGATGAGGTCTGGCGAGTAACCATATATGTGTGTAGGTTTATTGACTGTTTGTGTGAAATTTAGTGAGCCCATTGCTTGAAGAAAGGTCTCGGAGTCTCTGCAGTTAATGGATTTAAGGTTGAAGTCACCTAGCACTATTGTGGGTTTGTACGGGGAAGTGATAGAACAAATAGACTCCAGTGTTGAGGCAAGCTCAGCAGAAGACACTTTTGGTGCTCTATAATGTAAACTAATTGCCATGTGCTTATTCTTAATGTTAATGGAGTTACATTGTTGCGATTCTAAACTACATTGTATTTTGAATGTAAACTCTTTTTTGCGATTATAAGGACACCTCCTCCACGTCTGACAGATCTAGAGCAGCTATAAGCAGAGTAAGAATCTGGGACAAGCTGATTGAGAATTACATTATCATACGGATGTAGCCAAGATTCTGTGATGCATAGCACGTCTGTTTGTGCTTCATCTATATGATCAACTATAGTTTGGATTTTATTGCATACAGATCTAGCATTAATTAATTCAATGCTAATTAGCTTCTCTGAATTGGATAATGCTTGAATTACATTTGTTTTGACATGAGATTTTTCATTTAGATGCAAATGCCTATCAGAGCTATGATTAATACAAGTGCCATATTGCCGTGGCTGCGGTTTTACGAAAATGTATTTGCATAACACTATCCAAGTGAAAGGGGGTAGCCAACTATAATTGCTTTGGCTATATTGCTGTTGTAGGATTACAGGGAAACCTTGTAAACAGATGAGGTAGAATGGTAAAAACAACATTGCATGTATATAAGAGACGACACTATAAGTCTATACTTGCACTTGGTTGAAAGTTGTTTTTCATGTTCATGCATATAACTTCTTCTTTCTTGGGGAGAGGAAGTATAGGCAGAATAAACACACATACACACATACATATATATACAGGGTGGCCCAAAAAAAGTGACAACATCTCTTAACATATAAGCTATTTAAAAATTCAAAAAGACAGATGTAAACGATTGACAAATTAAAAAAAAAAGATGGCGACCGGAAATTGTCGACATAAAGACGTTATATAGCTAAAAAAGGTAAATAAGTAAACTATTTAAGCTTTTAATTTATGAGGTGTTCTCACTTTTTTGGGCCACCCTGTATATAAAATTTCAAATAAAGATAACACATCTTTAACAAACGTAAATAATGAGATATGAGATCATAGCACAGAAAGAAAGAAAAAATCTTCAGAGTGAAAAAAAAAATTCAATATTAACCCTGGAATTACTGAGAGTTTTTGCACACACTGAATACCGTTGGGGTCATAAATGACCCCACGACGAATTTTAATTGTTAACCATGAAAAATTTAAACTAAATAGACAAAATATTATTCCGAATTAATTATTTATTATATGAAGGTTAAATGTTTTGAAATTTAATGCTTTATCATAAAATTACATGAAGAAGAGTTGCCATGAAAGCAGTTTTTGCATGCACTTGATGAACACAGTAAAGTACTACAGTCATTTGCATGAGACACAGACAATTTCTGAATGTTCTTTGCAAACATTGCGCTTGCAGGAGGTGCAAACTATGTTGCTTTTCTTGTCTTTTTCTCTGGAACAGCAGTGACACCTTGCCCTTTTCTTTGGGATCCCGACATTGCAAACAGCATCAGTGGCTTCTTCAATGCTGGAAGAAGTCTCGCTGCAATTACTCTGAAGCAGCTGCTTTCCAAGAGGAATAGATGACGTCTGTGCTTTGACTTGGACTGCCATTCTGGATGCGCGACGTTCTTTATGAAAGTGATGAAGAAAGCTAGAAAAATACTAGCACTACTGAAAGTGAATTACATGTTTGCAGCATCATTTCTATTTTTCAAAAATAATAGTGAATGTGGATCCCCTGATGAAACGATAGTGAAACGCGACGGAGGCGCCTGAGGGAGGTGTTGGGATCGGAGAATGAGATGGGAACATTCTGAAGAAGTTTCAAATACAAGTTAAGTGTTTTATTGAAGCCTGAATATAACAATTGTAAAGTGGAGTTTACACTTTAACAAAAACTTATACAATCGGCTTAAGAAATAAGAAGAGCGTCCCTTTCATTTTCTTAAATCACTTGAAAAAGTTCATAGAAGGTCGTTGATGCAAATAGGCACTTGAGTTTGGACGAGTCACCAGTCCGGAAGTGTGCCAAATAAGTCTGAGACCTTCAACGAAGATAAAAATAAGATTTAATGGTTTGATATAACCACAAGGAATAAATAGATGATATTGTTATAACTGAGCATTTTTTACTAGTTGTAAATCTGGATTTAGTGACATCCAAACAATGAAGGCGTTCAAAGCACTGATGTCCAACATGTTGTAGAAAATTGTCACTGGCCAACGTCTTGTCATTCGTTTTGTGGTATACGTGCGCAACATTTGATCTGCCGTATCTACTCTACCTTTACTAGAATTATAGTCCAAGATCATGCGTGGTTTTTTGTCTGGACGTGTGTTATCTACTTCTTCTTGATCATGCAAACTGCTCAGAAGAACAACCACTTTTCCTTTCTTCGGGCAATAGGAAACCAGAGTGGCGTCCTCGCAAAAGGCAGTGAAGTGAATACCTCTCGGCCCTTTGCTGTTACAAATTCTGGAGGTAATTCTTTTCTGTTCTTTCGAATTGTCCCCAAAAGTGTCATTTGTTTTTCTAGCAATTTCCGTGACAGGGATAAACTGCAGAAGAAATTGTCAACAGTAACATTTCTGCCAGATCGCGTCAATCCTTCAGTGAGTTGCAGAACAACCCTTTCACCCTGATTCTGTTCCCTGTTCTGTCCGAGTTCCCTTCCTGTATATACTTGAAGACGCAGAACATATGACGTTGCACTGTCACACAACATCCATAGCTTTATGCCATATTTCCCAGGTTTGCTGGGAATATATTGTCTGAACAGAACACGGCCACGAAATGTAAGCAGTTGCTCATCCACCGTAACATTTTCACCAGGAACAAAGGCGTCACTTAGAGTTGCTTCCCAGGTATCAAAAACGTGTCTGATTGGAGCAAGCTTATCCACGCCTCGTTGTTCACATCTGTTGGTTACATCATCAAATCTGAGAGCACAAGAAATTTGCTGAAAACGGTCACGGGCCATATTTTTGTTGAAAACAGAACGACCAACTTCAAGGTTCCACAACTGAACTATGGATTCATTTCATGACTTGTACACGCCTGAGAGGATCAGAAGTCCAAGAAAACGTTGAAATTCTCCATCTGTCAAATCTTTCCAGGTGTCGTCATAAATGTGTCTTCCTTGTTTGCTCATCCACATCATGATTTCATTCAATAAGTTCTTCCTCATGAACAAGTAGAATGCTGTGAGAGGGCCATCAACATTTCGTACAGCATACCTTGTAGGACCATGTTGTACGGGCATGACATGAGCTCTGTTGTATCTTCCAGCACCTTGCTTTATAGGTTTGCTGTTCCATGATGTGGCATCCTTAGATACGTAGGCTTCAATGGCAACATTTGTGCTTATAGTTGATGACCTTTTAGCTCCTCTACGACCACAACTAAGATTCCTCACAGATGATACTGACACCGAGGACGCCTGCCTTCTTCCCTGTCCAGCACAGCCTTGACCTTTGCCTCGACCTGTAACTTGACTCTTTGCTGCAGGCGATGTTACCGGCTCAAAATCAGTCTCACATTCACTTGGCAACCAACTGCTGTCGCCATCTGAATCATGACTGTCATCATCAGATTTATCGCCCGAACTTGGCTGATATGCTTCTTCGCTTGCTGAATATGCTGCATCATCAGACGAATCAGAGCCATCACTGTCAGCATCTCGTTGCAATATTTCTCTTACTTGGGCAGTTGAATACTTTCGTTTTGACATCACAAACATTAACCTAAAATAAATAAACAAAGATAAAGTTGAATAAAACGCAAAGCAGTTTTACTATATGTGTACAATAATCGTGATGAACGAGCTGAAAGCCTTTAGATTTCATCGGAAATAATGAGAGAACGTATGATATCAATTACAGAAAATGTGTAATTTTCATAAAATAAGAGTACAAAAAATAAATGATACATAATTAATAAATACCTTTGTCAGATCAAAAAATTCACAAAACTGCAAATTGTATCACGATCCAAACCGGACGTAAGCAACTGGGGTCAAAAATGACCCCACTGGTACTCTGTGCTGCAATTCATCACTAGCGTCACCTAGCGGATGAAAATTATTCCTCTCATGGCGCAATATAAAGAGAATATTGACAAGTGAAAAGTTATAAAAAGATTGCATTCTTGAACAACTAGTTTCCGAGATACGCGTTGTGAAACTTGCAATGGGGTCACTTTTGACCCCATCAGTACTCCCAGGGTTAAGTATTTTCAGTCTTTAAAATATATCTGGCCTGGATGCAGTAAACTCCGCTATGCTCTTGTGCTGAGTTTTGCTCCAGATATTCCCACACTTGTCTTGCTCCCAAGGCAGAAAGCAAGCTAGCGCAGGAGAATCTGCAGCTAAACCACTGCGCTAAAGCATAGTGCGGTAGGAATGCTAACCACATGCAAAGGAGTGCGTATTTAATTGTTCCTGATGTTAAAAACTGAGCTGAAAATTAGTGTAGTTTTTTTTGTATTTTCTTAATGCTGGATCTTTATGCAAATGGAAGCAAATGGATTATCTGAGGTGAAGTCTGACATTTCACCTCAGATGACCAGGGCTCAGACCCCTGATCACATGCCTGCTAACATTGCCATACAATCAATGGTGGTCCAGTTGCCACAACCCCCCCCCCCCACTTCCCAAACCCCCTAAAAAGTGTCCCCAGTAACCCCTACCCTCTACCCCGCAAACCTGACAAAAAGATATCCCAACCCCCTGCTCCCTTCAGTAGCCACAGCCCCCCCCCCATTCTCCTCATAGCTCTAATCCCCCTTTGTTAGTCCCAGCCTCCCCAATCCCCCATACCTTGCTTGTTGGGGAGCGGGAGTGATACCCACATGCTCCTGCTCCCTCCCTGCCATCTTGGAAAATGGCGGCACTGACCCTGTGCAGTGCATTGTTTGATGCACCAGGTGGGGTCACTCTGCCATATACTGTAAGGTAAAAAATGTCTTACATGTCAGACTAACCCTCTATGGTGCATTCTTCTGACCCCATGCTGTGCATTCCAGATTGCACCATGGAGGGGGCGTTAATCTGCCATATAAGGCATATTTTACCATATGGTAGACTGACCCTACCCAGTGCATCGCAGATAGTGGTACAGAGGCAGGAGCGTGTGGGTGTCTCTCCTTCTCCCCAAAAGAGAAGTACATGGGGGGGGGGGGATCAGGGAGGCTGGAACTACTGGGAGTGATCAGAGCAGGGACTGGGAGTATAGTGGCCACTTGACCCACCAATTTTATTTTTGTTGTGACATCATGCCACCAATGTTTTTTTTTGGACAGCGAACACACGTGCAAGGTATAGGTGCTGCTAACAGACTCCTGTGCACATGTTTATGGCTTTCTCTCATTGTTCAGACTTTTGCATGGAGCTGATTTGCTTACAGCATTGCTGAGCAAAAAGTCTGCATTAAACTTGCTTTAGGAAACACTGCATTGAGTCCATATGAATGAAAACATTTTTGGGGAAAGGAGGCACAGGCAGAAGCATTTATGGAATGATACATCAGAGCTTGAAAACTGATATATTCCAGCTGTTTTTAAGTGGGTTGGAAATGTGCAGCAAAGCAGGAGAGTGTGTGTGTGTGTGTGGGGGGGGGGGCGGTAGTGAGTAGGAGGAATAAGAAAGAGGAACTCAGAGGGCAGAGAGTTCAATAATTGTGTTATCACTAAGAAAATTAGAGAGGAAATCTGCTGTGTGCATGATTTTCCACCCTCTGGGAGCACTGTCATTACAATCAGGCCATCTGTGCACAGCAGGTGTTTACAGAGGCTGGGGCTACTACAAAAAACTGTAGTGTAGAAAGTTTCCCAGATCCCACTATTTCGAAGAGCTATACACAGAAAGTCTATCTTCCCCAATAAACACAGGGTGGAATTTTAGAAAGCTTTTTCTATGTGTAAGCATGTTTTACATGTACAAAATGACTCATATATGTGTCAAAAAATAGGCACATTGCAAAATTACACCTACCTTTATGTGATCTTCATATAGGCATTCCCGAAGGCTGCTAAAGTATACATCTATGTTATAAAATACAAATACCCATGCATGGAGGGTAATTCTATTTATTTATTTAAAATATTTATATCCCATGTCCTTGGCAGATTACAATAAACATACATAATTAAAAACAATACAAACAAAAAACAAAATAGAGCTAAAAAAAAACTTACAACTATAACATAATTAAAAATCTGTCTAAAAAGTGTTGCTTTAATTAACCTCCTGAAATACAACATATCAGGTAATTCTCGAAGAGAAGACTGCAATTGGTTCCATAATCTAGGTCCTACAAATGACAAAACGTGATTCCTAGTTCTACTTAGCTTTGCTTCAGGAAAGGAGGCGACTTCTAGCAATTGCTGGGATTTTATAAAGCTTTTTCTGTATGTAAAGACTGTTTTACTTATAGAAAAAGTATTTTATAAAATTGCATAACTGCATACTTGCATAAAAAGTATGTGCACTGAGAGTGTATGCCAACTTTTATATGATCTGGGTATAGGTGTTCCTGGAGGCATAGTTTCTGCAGATGAGAGGCGGAGTTGCGATATATACACAGATTTTATTAAATATGGAGGTAGATATGCAGAAAGCATTTGGGGCATCTGATGGCTAAATGTGGGTGCCTATAGTGTGGGCACCTTCTTTGAGTGAGATAAAGGAGGGAATTTTATAAAGAATTTTTCACATGTAAAAGCCTTTTTATGCATGTAAAGGGGCTTTTATAAAATTACCAATGAGTTTATGTGCATAAAAAACACATAGGGATATGTCTACTAAGCTGGGCTAACAGTTAACCTGACATATGCCAATTCTGTAGGAAAGAGTTGGAAACAGTGACTCACCTAATAGCAGGCTGTGAAGTTCTGATGCAGAACATTTCTATACAGAAAGGCACAACAAAGTAGCACACCTCCTCCACTGGAAACTCTATAAACACTACAGCATCACTGTCCCTGAAAAAGCACTGGGATTATGACCTAAGAGAATAACAGAGAATGAAGAGGTTATTATCACTTGGGGCATTTCCATTCCGATGGATAAGAAACTGGATGCCAGGAAACCTGACATAGTGGTAAAGTAGAATGCCAGAATGGCATTGATAATAGAAGTGTCAGTACCGAGTGATTATTCTGTGAATCGCATGGAGAGGCAGAAGATCCGGAAATGACAATACAGACACAAACTCACAAGTGACCTAACCACATGACTCATAACCTAATGCAATGATGACAATTAATCACTCAAACATATGCAGTGCCAAATCATATTCCCACAACCTCGTATAACCCTTATATATAGTTAATATGTATATAGTTTTTGTTAAACTGTTCTCATGTTAAAATCATCATGTACAGAGTTCATATATCTGTTATATGTAATATGCTGGTTCTTTGTAAACTGCCCCTGATCTCTGGAAGGGGCGGTATAGAAAAGTGTAATAAATAAATAAATAAGTACCAAGAAAATGTAGCAGAAAGATATGGAAATATTTCCCATTGTACTGGGAGCCACAGGATTGATAAAGAAGAACTTTCAAGCACATCTTGACAAACTACCCATATATGTTACATCTTGCGAACTCTAGCAGGAGGCTCTCTTTGGCACGATGTAAGTATTACGCTGACCTTTAGCAGTAAATTTGAGAGACTAAGTTCATATTCCACATACCCTGGCTTAGAAGTGAGGTTCACGACTGCCATAGTATGCCTGAGCTATCTGCACCTAGGTCCCATGTTATTCAATGGGACCTAGGAGCAGATAGCCTGGGCTAACCATTAGCACAATTTAGTAGACAAACCCCATAGTTTCAAGAAGGTGTGGACTTTAATGTGATCCCACACGTAGGTGTGTTCTGGGATGGACTTTGTAAGGAGCATGGGCATCGTTGTGATTTACATTTGTATTTTTAAAAATGCAAGCGTGCTTAAATTTTCTCTTACTATTATCTCAGAAGAAAGGTCTGGCAATCTATTTTTGGTCACATTGCCAAGAAAACCCAGGGGCTGCTAGGTTGCTAGGAGTTAGCATTGACTCGAAGGCATACATTGCATTGCATTACCTATCAGCAACTTCATTTTTGGCTTTTCTGTATTCTTCTTTATAATCTAAGCAGAACTTCACAAAGAGAATAATCCTCCTTGCCTTACAATCTGTCTCCATGTTTGTGGCCGTTGAGTTTGTTCACCAACTCCCTATCCATTCCCAGTTAAATTTCCTTCCAATATGTTGCATGCTATACAGTGGAGGTATCTAGAATGCATTGCCTGACTCAAAAGAAAGCTTGCTAGAAGAGAAGACATGAGACCTAAAGAGATGACTGCTTAGAAAAGAAGAACTTCAGAGTAATTAGGTGACAACTTCTTGTGGATCATAGGGATGTGCAAGTAAAAAAGCTTCATTTTAAATATACTATCAGAGACATTTACCAAGATTACTCCATATCACTAATAGGACAACTGGGATCTGGACTAGGCTTGGTAAATGTCTCTGATAGTATACTTAGACATGGTTTTGTAGAATTTCTGGCACAAGAACATAGCAATGGAGAAGTCTTTGGAGTAAGCCTCTAGAGCAGAAGTCAATAGATTCAAAAGACAAAAAATTCAGGGAGGTTTTCTGTAGAGCTCAAGAACAATCAAGCTTTGGGCCAATCAAAAAACATGAATGAAGATCACCGGAAACATAAAATACATTTAAGAGCAGGCTGGCTATAGGCAGCCTTTGTCAATATACTAGCTCTTCCTGCAAGATTCCTGCCTTCCAACACAAGCATCACCGGTTTGTGGTAAGGCTGTGACTATAGTGGGTAAAAAAAAATTAGAATTATGTTTTTTTATCATGTACTGTTCAAAATGACAAATGTTCTTGATATAAGAACATAAAATATGCCATATTGGGTTAGACCAAGGTCCATCAAGCTCAGCATCCTGTTCCCAACAGTGGTCAATCCAGACCACGAATATATGTCGGCAGGGCCAGTGCTACCATTAGGAGGTCACCTAGAGCACGGGCCCTCCACTGGGCACCCATTGCCACCACTGTTACCCCTCTCCAGGACATGCAGCAGCGGCAATGCTTTTAAAATGGTACTGAAGCACTGGAGTTATCTTCAGCTCCGGTACCATTCATGTTTGCACTCCCTTCTGATTCCACTTCCTTTTGCATGGGCAGCAGCGGCTTCTGCCCCCATGCAAAAAAGAAGTGGAATCCAAGAGGGGCAGAAGCACGAATGGCACAGAAGCGCCACTGCTGTTGTAAAAGTATTGCTACCACTGCATATCCCAGAGAGGGGTGGCAATGAAAATAGGAGCTGGAAAAGGGGGGCATTTGGAACGAGGTTCACCTAGGGTGCCTCATATCCTTTACAGGACCTGCCTGTCAGGGTTCCAAAAGGTTAACAGTTTCCATGCTGCTTATCCCAGGAATATGCAGTGGATTTCCCCAGTCCACTTTAATAATGGTTTATGGACTTTTCCTCCAGGAATTTGTCCAAACTTCTTTTAAACCCAATACAATCAGTTAGAGTTATAGGGCCCATAGATAAGGATGTTATGATAGGACTTAAGGAAGAAGGAGATTCTCCATTACCTGTGAATAGTGACTCTTTTGTGGGCTTCCTTAATCTTTTGGAGGATATGTTCCCACCCCCTCAATCTAGTATTATATTATTGGCGTTACATTGGCTATTCTCCACTCATCAGCTACTACAGATGATTTTAATGATAGTTCACAGATTACAAATAGTAGGTCTACATACTCATATTTCAGTTCTTTCAATACCCTCGGATGTATACCATCCAGTCCAGGTGATTTGCTACTCTTCAGTTTATCAAATAATTGTAATACATCTTTCCGGTTTATTGATATTTCTTTCAATTCTTCTGATACATCACCTTTATATACAAGGTACAATCAAAAAGTATCAAGACTTGTACAATAACACAAGAAGTATAGCACTGACAATTATTGCACTCAGTCTCCTTCAAAATAGTCCCCTTCCAATAAACACATTAACTCCTCCGCTCCTACCACTGCTGGAAACAATTTAGAAATGCCTCTTTCATTATGCTGTTTAGCTGCAGTGTCGAATTTTGCTTAATGATCTCCAAGTTATCGAATCTCCTTCCTTTCAGTGGATGCAAGAAAAAGTCACAGGGTGCGAGGTCAGGTGAGTACGGAGGTTGACGGACTTGCTCGATTTGGTATTTGGCCAAGAACTGCTGGACAAGATGTGATGCATGAGCTAGAGCATTATCGTGATGAAGCAACCATTTCTGTGCAACTCTGGTCTCTTATGACGAACTGCATCTCTCAAATGAGTCAGAATCTGGATGCAGTACTCTTTTTATTGATGGCTTGACCTTTTAGAGTATACTCATGATGAACAATACCCTGGTAATCAAAGAAAATTGTGAGCATGACCTTGACTTGCTCCTCACCTGACGGGCTTTTTCTTGTGTCTGGGAGAATCTGGAGTCTTCCATTGTGAGGACTGAGCCTTAGTTTCTGGATCATAACCATAAACCCATGATTCATCACCAGTAATAATCTTTTTTGATGAAATCTGTGTCATTTTCAATGCATTCCAACAACTCCTTGGCAGCAGACAGTCAATCTTCTTTTTGGTCAGAGGACAGGAGCTTCGGCACAAATTTTACAGATACACATCTCATCCCCAAATCACAGGTAAGAAGGGACTGTAGTGATCCGAAACTGATGTCCATGTCCTCAGCAAGCTCCCTGATAGTCAACCGATGATTTGAGCATACTGCGGCACACACTGATTCAACTTTGTCTTCATTCCTGCTCTTGGATGGCCTTTCAGAACATTCGTCCTGTCAACACTTTGGCAGCCCTCTTGGAAACGTTTGTACCGGTCATAAACTTGAGCACAACTCATGCACTCATCAACATACACTTGCTGTAACTTGTCATTAGTCTCTTTGCACGAATCCCCAGGTTTCTGGTAGAATTTAATGCAAATTTACTGTTCATTTTTTTCACTCATCATAAATCTGATGAACTGCTTTTACACAATACCAAACATCACTTGATTAAAAAAAAGTGCAGGTGTGCTGCAGCCATGCTATACTCTGCACATGCAGAGCACATAATTAGGTCATTGCATGCTTAATAGCATCGTGGTGCAATGTATTGTTATATAGCTACACAACAAGTCTCAATACTTTTTAATCATACCTTGTACTTTACTATTTCAGGCATGAGTAAATTCCCTACATCTTCAGTAAAGATCGAAGCAAAGAATTCATTCAATCTCTTTGCCATGGTCTTGTCCTCTATTAGCGCCCCTTTTACCCCTCTATCATCCAGTGGTCCAACTGACTCTCTCACAGGTTTTTTGCTATGAATGTACTTGAAAAAGGTTTTATTGTGTATTTGTGCTTGCATGGCAAGTTTTTTTTCCAAATTCTCTTTGGTTGCCTTATCAATGCCTTGCATTTAACTTGCCAGTGCTTATGTTGTTTCCCATTTTCATCATTTGGCTCCTTTTTCCATTTTCCAAAAGATGCTTTTTTGGCAGCAACAATCTCTCTGACCTCACTTTTAAACCATGCTGGCAGTTTTTTGGCTTTCCTTCCACTTTTCTTAAAGTGTGGAATACATCTGTTCTGGGCTTCCAAGATAGCACTTTAAAAAATGCCCACGCCTTATGTAAATCTTTAACCTTTGCAGCTGCTCCTTTTAGTCTTTTCTTAACTATTGTCCTCATTTTATCATAGTCTCCCTTTTCAAAGATAAATAGTAGTACTGTGGATTTCCTTGCCATCCTTCTTTCATTTATTAAAACAAATGTGATCATGCTACATATCATCACTATTGCCAAGTGGCTCCAACACCCTTATCTCTTGCACCAGATCATGCATGCTACTAGGTCCAAAATAGCTTCCCCTTTTGTCGGTTCATGAACCATCTGCTTCAAGAAGCAGGCATTTATTTCATCTAGAAACTTTATCTCCCTGGCATGTCCTGCTGTGATTATGATCCAGTCAATACCCGAGTAATTGAAATCACCCATTATTACTGTGTTGTAACTTTTGTTAGCTTCCCTGATTTCTTTCAGTATTTCATCATCCATCTGTTCATTCTGGCCAGGCAGTCGGTAGTACATCCCCACTGCCATTGCCTTCCTCTTTTTACGTAGAATTTCTATCCATAGAGATTCTACAGCATATTTTGATTCCTGCAAAATTTTAATCCTATGTAAGTCAATGCCCTCTCTAACATAGAATGCAACCCCTCCACCAATTTGATCTACTCTATCATTGGGATATAGGTATCACAGTGTCCTATTGGTTGTCCTCCTTACACCAGGTCTCTGAGATACCAATCATATCTAACCTCTCATTTAGAGCTATATATTCTAACTCTCCCATCTTATTTTTTTAGACTTCTAGCGTTTGTAGGCATTTTAGAGGTTATATTTTGTTCATATTAATCTGGTTATCAGTTGACGGGGGTAATTTGGAATCTTTCAGCTTTGTACTTAAGGGCATTTGGGTTACTTTTATCTTTATTGGAACCTCTCTGTTAGGGTGCCTAACGTCTCTCTTTTGCTAGTATCCTTCAAGGATACATTCTTCCGAACCATGTGCTCTTAAGCGACTTTCGGCTTTCCCCTATTATCTAGTATGCCAGTACAATCACAGAACCCTAGAACTACATACATGGGAAAGACATGCAGACTTAAAGACTCACATTCATGCTTCAAGAATGTAATATACATGACTGAACGCAAGATATGTGAAGAGGGCTGCTACATCAGTGAAAGAAGTCAAAAATTGAAGCCATATATTCTTCTTCATAGACATACCATAAGCTATTACAGAAAAAAACAGAATGACAGTTCAGTGGGTGAACATTTTTCAAAGGAAGATGACTTCTGCAATGACCTTACAATAAAGGTACTTGAAGAAAATTTCAGGACTGCATAAGAATGGAAAACACTTGAAATTGGAATGATCAAACCCTTTGAATTAGCACAAAAGGACTCAATAGAGATATTGGATTTTTCACCCATTATCAGATATAGGGCCTTTTAACTGTAAAGTGCTTTTGTCTCATCCCCTCAGCCCATTTATGGCGCTGCAATCGCAAGACCTAGATAAGTTTAGTATAAGTTTCTTCACTGACCTGAGGAAGAGAGGAGAACTATGCAGACTTCATATAAAATTAGGTGTGCTATGCAAGTTATTTAAGGTACCCCTCTGCCTGGCCATTTGTCTCTTTGATCTGCTATGTCGTGGCTGCTAGCATGGTCCAACAGATCAGGCATGCCGTGTCCTAAGAATGCCATATTTATCATCTTGGTGATGAGATATTAACTCAGCTGGCATGTGCTTAATACAACCTAATTTTAATCAAATATAATTTGAAATAAAAGGAAATGTTCAAAAGAACATGAACATTTTATGATGTATAAGCAATTTGTATTATTGTACCAGCAAGTCAGTGGTCATGGAAACCTGATTTTCATTGGCTTAAAGCCACAATGGACTGGTTTATAGAAATTCTAGTGTGAAAGACATTGTTTCAAAAGGAGAATGTGCCCAGTTTTAGTCAGAATATATTTTTTGCTACCCATTCTCTTTTCCCACCATGGGCTCGATTCTAAGACAGGTCCTGCAGCCCCGCAAGCCTACCTGCCCCTATTCCCCTTCCGGCTCTCCCTGCGTGGCTAGAGCAGCAGGATGGGGAGAGTCAGAGAGGGGGCGGAGTCTGGGCAGAATGGAGGCTGGCTGAGGAGGCAAGACATATAGGGCTAATTTTGGTCACGGCCCTGTGTTGTCCTGCAAGGTCATGGGGGACATGCTGCTTATTCCACCTTGAAGGTGGAATAAGCAGCACACATGGTGCAATCAGGGCAGGAACCCCACCCCGGGGCTGGGGCCAGGTGCAGGGAGGTCCCCACCGCCCGATCCAGGCCCATGGGTTTAGCTGTGGGGAAGAGGAGGGTCGGTGCCACTGGAGCCACTAGAGCCTGCGGTGAGGATGTCCCCGCAGGCATGCAGGGGCACATCGGGTCGTCCTTGGGCCCAATTCTGTGTGCTGCGGGAACGTATTGCTCCCGCGGTACAGAATCAGATCCTAACGGGCCCATCCTTCTTGGGGCTGTCCAGATGGAGCCTTTCAGAATTGGGCTCTGTGCCTCTAGACTGTTGTTTAGTCTTGAACAGGACAATAGACTCATACAACCAAATGCCAGGCCATCAAAAAGGATAAGCTTACATGTTGTTATCATCACCATCAGAGCCATATTGACTTGTTAGGCACTCCTACACACAGGAATGGGACAGGTATCCCCCTCTGAGGGTGCAGTAGCTGGAAGAAGGTGGGGGACAATGCATTGTTCCTCTTCTGAGGATGCACAGTGATGAAAGAGGCATCTCCTCCTCTGTTCTGTTGACAATTACCTAAGCAGCAGCGTTCTATCTGACCTGTCCCCTTAAAGGCACGGGATAGACTGTGGTGATTCTATTTCATGGTGCTAATGCCTCCAGCCCTCAAGTTCCTGTGATATTAACAAGATGGGTCCGATGGGATACTGTTGCTCAGATAGTGCTGTTGGGACAGAGGAAGCCCAGGCTTGATTATCATTTTACTTACTGTATAAAAAAATATTGTAAAGGAAATGACTAATGACTAATGCATTCTGAATACCAACTTGTAAGATATATTGTAAATAGGCCCACAATAACCACTGTTATTGTCATGTATATAGTTTTACCCTAGTTTTCAGTCCCAAGTTACCTATCCTGTTACAATGTAAGCATAGGATCACTTGTTCTGATGCAAACGTTTTTGTTATTTGTAAACCGCACTGATACTGAAAAGCACAGTATATAAGAGCCTGCAAATAAATAAATAAGTAATAGTGCAGTCTTCATTTACAATATTCTGCTTCTTTTTGAGTATGTTGTAGTTCATGCTTAACAGTGATACTTAAAAAAAGGTACAAGGTTGATGCCATTGGTGTCCTCCGCTTTCTGCTCACCTGCAATGGTAAAGAGAAAGCAAGTTCACAAAGGCTCCAGGTGGTGAAAAAAATATTTCAGGTCAGTAACCTGGCACGACCTAGCTGAAAAATCACCACTGATGCTGAAGAAAAGGTGTCCCAGGATAGTCATTCACTTGATTTATCTTGATGGCTGTGCGGCTAATTCTATGGGGAGGTCACTCTTGCCAGCAGCAGGGCTTTTCTCCTTACTTGTGAAACATGATTCACTAATATGGCTTGTCTATTTACTTTCTGGACCACTACACATACAAAAGATCTAACAATACCAAACATAAATCTACAACTATTTCATTAAAAGCAGGTTGAACTCAACCTGCACTATGCAATTTTACCTTTTATTTACAAGAATGTTTTCCTGATTTTTGGAAGAATTATTGAGTATAATTTGCAAGAATAAAGGTCATAAATGTCAAGGGACACATCTTCAACTTATCACATTTGTGCAGAAAATAAAATGCATCACAGATATCTGAGGTAAAACAATTGAATAGAACAGAACGTATTAAAACAGTGTAACAAGAATGATGATTCTAAACGAGAGAGCCACAAAGGGGTTTTTTGCAGCTTATTTATGGCCATATCTAAAAAAACGCTCCCTGTGGTGTACAATACCACCAATAAAACATATTAAAACCACAATTCTATAAGTCGCAGTAATAAAACACAAAATCAGACATTTATTTGCCCTAAAACCATATTCTAAAACTATCTGGTAAAAGCTACTTGAAATAGCCATGTTTTGAGCCCCCTTTTAAACTTTGTGCAGTCCTTCTCATGGCACAATACTTTTGATAGATTCTTTTCATCATATAGGTGCCACAGTAGAAAAACCTTTTTTCCAGTATCAGGCCATTTTTATTTCCTTCAAACCTGGAACTTTTTTGTCTTCTGAGATCTTAAGGACTGATATGGGAGTTTTCATAATAAAAAAAACAATGCCAGAGCTTCATATTGTGCTTGATATTTAAGTGTAATCAAAAGAGCTACATCATTATTTGAGTCACAATTTTGGTATCGTTTTACTGTTGTGTTCTGTCTCAGCTGGAGTGGATGTATTCTTACCTGTGGTAATCCACAAAATATAAGAATATCCATAAGTATTTCCATACTGGGTCAGAACAAAAGTTCCATCAAGTCTAGTATCCTGTTTCCTATAGTAAGCAATCCAGGTCACAATAATCTAGCTGTGGGATGATAAGGACTTGAATTACTGTAATCAGATCCATTAAGAAATAGGGTAGAAGTTGTCTAATCATAGACAACCAAATAATCCCTATGCAGCTTTAGTGCTATGGGTTTCAGCTTGAGCTGTGAATCCAGTCATACTTCCAGGTTGTGACCTAGTGTTTGAGCACCGATCGGAACTCCTCTCAATTCTAATTTGACATGGGCGAGAACACAACACTGGTTAAACCAAAGAAGGTCTGTCTTCAAACTTTCAGCTTTAATTTGTGGCTAATAAACCACTGACCCATCATCCTCATCACCTTACTTACTTTTTCCTGAGTGGCCAAACAGGTGGAAAAGGCGATGAAAAAAGCAAGAAGGATGCTTGGATGAATTAAAAGAGGAATGACCAGCAGGAAAAAAGAAGGGCGTAGTATTTTAGTATAAATCTCTAGTGAGTGAGACCCCCATTTGGAGCATTTAGAATACTGTGTGCAATTCTGGAGACCGCACCTTCAAAGGGATATAAACAGGATGGAGTTGGTCCAAAAGGTGGCTACTAAAATGGGAGATGGGTGATATGATAGAGACATATACATTCCTCTGTAGTATAAGTGCTCAGGAGGTGGCCCACTTCCATTTGAAAGGAAGCTTTGGAATGAGGGGGGTCATAGGATGAATGCGAAAGGGGATGGACTCAGGAGTAATCAGAGGAAATATTTCTTTAGGAAAAGGGTGGTGAATGCGAGCAGCAGCCTCACAATGGAGAGGATGAAGATCAGAACTGTATCTGAATTCAAGAAAGCACAGAAATAATACAGAGGACATCTGAGAGAGAGAAAAGGAGTGTAGAACTTAATATTTGTTCTCATAGTTGGGCAGACTGGATAGGCCTATGGTCTTTATCTGCCGTTGTTTTCTTTGTTTCTATGAATTTCAACTGCTGTAGGTGCCACTGGCATCAAAATCTATAGATTGTCAGCATATACAAAATATAGCAAACCAGACTCTTTTGTGCATCTACACAATGATAGCAAATGATCCCTACAACACCTTGCAATCACTTGTCCAAGACTAGCAATGAGATTCTTCTACCAACACCTGTTGAGTGCATTAGCATCATTACTTCTTATACACCAGTCTCTGTTAGTTCCTGCAACAATATAAAATGGTTTACCATCAAGTATAGCCAAATCATGTTCTACCCCTATCTAAATGATGATAAATTATGAGAATACTGAAATGAAAGAGATCAGGGGTGGCTCAAGGGGGGTGCGGGGCCTCATTTGCATAAGAGTCTCATTTGCATAAATATGTGCATAATAGCATGCACTTTTAGTAAAAATGCCTCTTAATGAGTGTCTGGATGAAGAAAGACTACCAGATTTCTACATTACTATATTCCAGTGCCAACCTCTAGGTTCATTAGGAAGTACTATCAACATTGCCCATTTAGAACCCATAGCAAACCTGCTGTATCATAACAGCACTACCAGGACTTAGAAAGCAACAAACCCTACCTATCAAAAGGCAACACTGCAAATATTAAACCAATACATCTCAGAGAATACTAATACATCTCCTACTGGGGGGAAAGAGAACAAGTGGCACTGTCAAATACAAACTACATAAACAGAATACCTCAGCTCGGTTACACATACAGAACATAGACCATCACCACATAAAGAACAAGGGATCACAATTTAGAAATAGGAAGATAAAAATTAAATGGGTAACCCCAATAGCCAAGCATGGAATGTACAAAAACACTGGAGAAATAAAACTATAAATTAATTTTCTCTTGTACTAAACAAAAACGCAAAGACATTAACGATACACATTTCCTAGAGCTGACATATTCCAGTTAATAAATTCAAAATAAAAAGTATTTTTTTACCTTTAGTTCGGGCATTTTATTTTTCAGTCGTAATTACTCCAGTCACTTTCTTATGGTTTTTTTGTGTCTTCTGCGAGCTATCCATTTATCCTTTCTTCTCTCTTCTAGATATTTTCCGTTCTCTCTCTATATCTGTTTTAACATACTGATCTTTCTCCTTTTGCTCTTTCCTCCATTTCTTTCTTTATTCCTTTATCATCCACTAAAATTGCGCCTTCCATCCTCAATCCCCACTTACTCTCCCAATACCTAGTCAATCGTAAATTTTTCTTCCCTCCCACACAAAGTATCCTTTCCCCTCTCCATCCTCATTCCCCAACCCCATCCCCTTCCAGTCCTCCACCAGTATCTTCTCCCTTCTAGTCCCATTCTCCCATGCTCCTGCATTACCCCATTTCCAGTCCTAGCCCCCCATCAGCTCATTTCCAGTTCTAGCCCCCCATCAGCTCATTTCCAGTCCTATTCCAGGCCCCCTCAGCCCATTTTCAGTCCAAGCTCCCTCCATCAGCCCATTTCCAATCCTAGCCTCCCGTCAGCCCATTTCCAGTCCTATTCCAGCCCCCATCAGGCCATTTCCAGTCCAAGCTCCCCCCCCATTAGCCCATTTCCAATCCTAGCCCCCCATCAGCTCATTTCCAGTCCTAGGCCCCCATCAGCCATTTCCAATCCTAGCCCCCCATTGGCCATTTCCTACCCTATCCTAGACTCCCCACCCCATCCAAAGAGCCCCGTGGTTGTCTAAGGGGCTTCAGAGGGAGCCGGGGAGGCCCGTCTGAGGTCCCAGCTCCCTCTGCACAGCCGCCAGCATGAAGAGCGTTGTTTTCCCTCATGCTGGCAGCTGTGTTACTGTGAAGTGTGCTGAATGGCAGGAAAGGTTAAAGGGCATTTCCCAGCACTTGCGCGCTTCCCAGTAATACAGCTGCCAGCGTGAGGGAAAACTACGCTGTTCATGCTGGCAGCTGTGCAGAAGGAGCCACAGCCTCGCACAAGCTTCCCCGATGCACCTCTGAAGCCGTCCATTGTATGAGAATGGAGTTCGTGCTGGGTCCCCTGAAGTGCGGGGCTCTATGTGAACAACATTCTCGCACAATGGACGGGCCGGCCCTGACAGAGATAGCCAGCAGCCCCTTGCAAAATCAGTGCAAAATATGCATCCTTTCCTAACTCACACTGTGTTCCTCTTCCCTATTTGTGCTCTTTTCCTCTCCAACTTAACTCTGTACTCTTTTTGTCCTCCATTGTATGCAGATCTCTCTCATGCACATTCATTATGGCTATCTTGAAATTCTGATTAACTAGGTATGTCTCGGATTGGATTAAGACCCCTGCTCTATATCCTGATTCTTCTCTGTTCTACTCTCTTCCTCATTCTCACCTCCTTATGTCACTATTCACTAAGGTCTCCTGCAAATGATGTTCCCTCGTTGGACTGATAAGACAAGCTTCATTGAGCCACAGTCGCTCATTCTTTTCTTTGCTATCTGACTAGTGGGTTGAGCAACACAGAGCACTGAGCTTGCCAAAGTACAGGACCTTGTTAGGAGTTGCAGGTGCTTAGAACCACTCGGTGACAGTTGTAAACGGGGGCGCTGGGTGAGAATGTCCACAGTCTTGGCAAAGGCAAATATTAATATGACTTGCAAAGGATTGTGGGAAATGTAGTCCATTCATACCAGAATCTGCCGTTCACAATAAATTAGTTGTGCTTGCTCGAGTGTAAAGCAAAGAAAAGATATTTTATTTATGGGGTTATTTTTCCCAACACAGATTTGCTTGGTAGCACAGAAAGGATACTTGCTTTCAGAATTATACTTAGAAAAACAAAATCAGGAAAAACAACAACTGAACTTCTTAAGCCATCAAATCAAATCATAAAGACCTTGATGGAACAGAAAGGTCTTTTCTGTGGGCTCCTGCTTATATCTTTTTAGCAGTGCTTCAAAAACAAACAAAACCCACAAAGTAATGAAAAACTGTTCTTTTTCAAGGCTAACTTCTGGTATTTTCACACACACCCAGAAGTGTCTCTTCAGAGCTCACAGGCAATTAGGCAAGGCTCAATTGCTAACAATTAACCAGCTGCAAACCTCTTGGCTGGTTTACTTTCTAAACGTGGCTCAAATCCTGCTCAAAAGCTTTTCTGAGTAGATCAAAGAACAAGTTTATATTTCTTTGTGATGGTTGTTGTATTTTGTAAAAGTATATTACCACAGAAGTTTAGACAGAGAGCAATCCATATATTCACACTGTTCATTTACAATATCTCCCTCTTCTTCAACTATCATAGAATCAATATCATGGATTGGCACAGAGGAATTTCTTAATGGAGCACTCTCAGGACAATACTTGTTTCCCTGCTGTCTTCCAAGTGAAAAGCTAGGGCATAGATCAGTGTTCATACCTGAGCTTCCATTGCTGTTAGGGTTCCTCTCCAAATATCCTGGCCAGTATGTAGTCCAGTTCTTATGTCCAGCCTTCCAATCAAGATCCCTGGACACTGGGTCTCTCTTCACATACCTTCTTGCATTGGTCTTAGGGCCCCTTCCAAATGCAGCCGTCTCCCTCACAGGTGCAGTCCGGGGATTCCTGGCTCTGTAACCCCACTCCTCTGGCTTTCCCCAGTCCAATGGAGTATGCTTGCCTCTGGAATGCCTCCCAGCACACGTACTGCTATGGACTCCTTTAGACCTCCAAGATGCTTTTCTCTTCTTTCTTCCAAAGTTTCTTCCAAAGTTTCTTGCTCTCTCTGTCCGTGGGCTCTGGCTTCTGCTGCCTCTGCTCCTGCTGATGATGATGATCATGAAGATTCTGCTGTGTAGAATAGGCTTTACTTTTAACCTGCTTAGAGGGATGCTCCACCCTAGCACAGCGCAGCTGTGCTGAATCAAGCCCTGCCCTTGGAGATGAGTGCTTGGGGATTACCTCATAGCTCTCCTGATTGAACACACGTTTCCCCACTTCAGCTCTTCTAGTGGCTGTTGGAAACCTGGTGCATTCTGGGACTGGTAGTCTTTTATGGAAACATTCTGTTTTATTATTTCTACCAGAAAAGACAGGTTGCTTGTTCAGAGCCATTCACCTCTATTATAGCTTCTTCCTGAACTATGATAAGCTTCCTTATCACATACCCCCCTGCTTAAGTTATTACGGACTGGTGTAACTGGTGAAACTTCTTCTTTACAGTCCGTAATACGGGAAAGGGTATCCGCATTTTTGTGTAACTTCCCAGCACGATGTTCCACTTGAAAATCAAATGCCTGTAAGGCCATGTACCAGCGTGTCAACCTGGCATTGTGGTTCTTCATTTGTTGCAACCACTTAAGTGGGGCATGGTCTGTGACCAATTGGAACTTCCTCCCTGTAAGGTAAAACCTTAATGCCTCCACTGACCACTTTATAGCTAAACATTCTTTTTCTATTGTGGAATATTTTTGTTCAGCCGGTGACAACTTCCTGCTCAGGTACATCACAGGATGCTCCTCCCCTTCATGTCATTGGGATAGAACCGCTCCTAGCCCTACATCCGATGCATCTGTTTGAACCAGGAAGGGTTTCCTGAAATCCACCCCTTTCAGTACTGGTCCTGTACACAACTTCCCTTTTAGGACTGAAAATGCTTTTTCAGCTTCAGGAGTCCATTTTAGCTGGTTTGGACAATTCTGGGACTGGTAGTCTTTTATGGAAACATTCTGTTTTATTATTTCTACCAGAAAAGACAGGTTGCTTGTTCAGAGCCAATTCACCTCTATTATAGCTCCTTCCTGAACTATGATAAGCTTCCTTATCACACAGTACATATTTGTTAGGTCTCGCTTCTAATCTGTCTCAAGTACTTATACTTTTGTATGGAAAGAAATTTGAATTACTACATTTCAAACTTGTGAGCAGTACTAACATGGTCATTACTTTTCCATTTACAAATCTTGTAAACTTTCATTTATTTATATTTAACTCGCAACTTTCTAGTAGAAGTTCAAAGCAAGTTACAGTACAATCTGGGCAGCATCAGAATGGGATGGTGTTGGTGGCAGAGGATCACATTTCTGTGACAGTAAGAACGATACTACCATTATTGTTTATTGAGGCTTGATATACTGCCCTTTGCAAGGTGAACAGAGCGGTTCACAGTCATAAGATAAATTATTTGTACCATATAGAAAGAGGGTAAAAGGGAAAAAGAACTCCATTTTGTGACAGGAAAGAAGGGAGAGGGCAGGGGAGGAGATAGGGCAGAGAGAAGAGGCAGGTATGCAACATGAAACATGGCTACTTGTTCTGTCTTACTCTAGGTGACATCTACACCAAATGCCTGTATAAATAGGTGGGTTTTGGGGAAGGCTTTAAATTTGGGGAAGGAAGGCTCAAGACGCAAGTGGGACCGAAGGCAATGCCAGAGAACGAGAGCAACATAGAAGAAGGTACAGAGACGCACGGAATTGTATTTTGCACCAGAGGGGGAGGAGAGAACTAGACGGTTGTTATGGAGTGACTGGAGACAGCGCTGAAGTATGCAAGGGATGGTCACAGAGGAGAAGTAGTGAAGTGCACAGTTATGCAGGGCTTTGTGTGTGAGAGTGAGAATTTTAGAGTGGATCCTTTGGGGAATGGGGAACCAGTGATGTTGAATAAGTAAGGGAGTGACATGGTCAAATTTCCTGGCATGGGTAATAGCATGGATAATAGTGTTTTGTATAGTTTGGAGTCATTTTAGCTGGTATTGGGGGAGACCGGTAAATACTATATTGTAATAATCAAGTTGTATGAGAACAGAGCTTAAGAGAAGAGAAGTCTGGGCCGTCTGGTCAAAGAGGGGGTGAAAAGCCTGGAACCTGCAAAATCCGGTGAATGCAGAACATGTGAGATGAGAGATATGGATTGAAAAGGAAAGTTCTGAGGCGATGTATACTCCAAGATATGTAAAGGTGCAGTGTAATGTGATACCGGTAGAACCAACAGAAGGGACCAGAGATGGAGTTGTCTTGGAGTCTGTGATCCAGGTAGTTTGGTCTTTGAGGGATTGAGTCTCAGCACGTTAAGATTAAGCCAAGAAGAGATGGAATCCAGTGCAGCATTGATTGGGGAGAGGTCAGGAGTCACACTGTGCAAGCATGAAGCACAATGTCATCTGCATACATATAAAACATAATGCCCAGAGATTGAATGAGGATGGCCAGAGGACTGAGAAAGATGTTAGGAGAGGAGAAAGGGCTGACTCTTATGGAACTCCGCACATGGAGGAGTAGGAAGTGGATATGTAGATATGACAGAAGACTTGGTAGGAGAGATTTTGGAGAAAAGAGGTGAACCAGGAGAAAACAGTGACCTGGAGACTCACCTTGAAAAGGCATGCAAGAAGGAGGTTCTGGTCTACCAGCTTGAAAGCAGCTGTAAGGTCAAGGGAAATTGCCAGAAGATAGGATTCTTGGTCTAGGATACCATGGATGTCATTGAGTAAAGAGGTGGCTTATTTTGGTGCTGTGAAAAGTGCAAAACCCAGATTGACAGGGATGCAAGGTCAATGTGTACTCAAGAGGTCAGATAACTGAGGCAGGATAAAGCATTCTGTGAGTTTAGCAAGGAATGGAAGATTGAAAATAGGGTGGTAGTGATTGAGGTCTGTAGGATCAAGTTTAGGGCCCTTCAATTGGGGGCAGATTACTACTTTCTTCCATGAAAGGAGGACTGAGCCTGTTGAGAGGCCAGAGTTAAACATAGAGAGAAGGGAGTGAGGCCCAAGGAAGGCTCAGATAACCACTCAGAAGGAATATGGTTGAGTGGGTAAAAGGATTTCTTAGAGGAAGAGAGAAGTCTCATGAGTGCAGGGAGGTCAAGCAGGGTGAAAGTATCCCATGTATGAGTGGTAGAGGAGGCCAGAAGATCAGGGGATGGAGGAGGAATGAAAGGGTCAGAAGTTGGCAGGCCAGAGCGGGTTGTAGTAATGTTGGCCAGGAACGCATCGGCGAGAGTGTTTGGAGATGGTTCGGCAAACAAAGTGGAGGGGGAAGATAGAGCAGGTGGCTTGGAGATGTGAGCAGCAATAGAAAAGAATGTTTTTATTTATTTATTTATTTGCAAAACTTTTATATACCGCCAATTCCAAAGATCAGTGGTGGTTTACATCAAACATCATCGAAATACATGGAACAATGAAGTATTATGAAACTGATACATAGAACTGAGATCAACTACGGTATATACAGGTAGTATAACAGTGTCTAGAACATGGGGGTCACAAGAGGAAGTAGTGATCAGGGAGGAGTATTAGTGCTTTTTGGCCAGTAAGACTTGCGATCTGTAGTGTCTGTGATGTGTTTTGAAAACTGAGAGTAGTGCTGGGTCTTTAGACTCCACTAAGCCCATTTTGCCACTCTGAGTTGTCTCTTCAAGAGGCAGAGTCCAGGGTGGTACTAGGAGCATGAATGACAAGTAGTAGGGTGGGTCAGAAGTTTAAGAGCAATACGATTGAGCTGTTGCAAAAGTAATGAGTCCCAGAGATTAGCTTGTTGTTACAGAGGGAGAGAGTGGGAGTGATGTGGGAGGAAATCCAAAGCAGCTGGGAACTGGGCTTTAGTCTCAGGAGTCAAGTGTCTATGCAGAAGAGGAGGGTTGGATGTTGCCGAGGGGGGGGGGGGGAGACAACAGAGTCTGGAAGGGGAAAACAAATCAAAGAATGATCAGTCCATGGAAGGGGGTGAGTGGTGATATTAGTTGGGTGAGGGCAGGTGTCGTGCTGAGTCAGGATCAGGTCTAGTGCACGTCCCGCTGAATGTGTAGGGCCATTGATAAGTTGGAAGAAAGACCTGGCAATCTACTTCCGTATCGTGCCATGAAAACCCAATGGATAGTCACAACAAAACAAATAGCACTATAGGGCTGGAAGATGAGACCTCCCAGGTTGGAAGGCACTCAATCAGCTACTGAAGATCAGCTGAAGACTTTTCAGAGTAAAGCCAGCATTTATGATGTGGTTAGATCAAAGCCCTTGGGACGTCTGACTGCTGGTGTAGCTGTGCATGAAATGAGAGTCAGAAGCTGCAAAGATGTCTTATATATTGGGACATGGAACTTATGAAGCATGAACCAAGGGAAGTTGGAGGTAGTCAAGAATGAAATGGAAAGTGTACAACTTGATCTGTTGGGTGCCAGCGAACTGAAATGGACGGACACTGAGCACTTTACATCTGCTGATCACATGGTATACTATGTTGGAAATGAAAGACAAAGAAGAAATGGTGTTGTATTTATACAGTAATTAAGAAAAAACTTGCAAGAACTGTAATGAGATACAATGTAATCAGTGAATGCTTAATTTCTATTTGTCTCTGAGGAATGCCCATCAACACAACTATTATTCAGGTATATGCCCCAACAACAGCTGCAGAAGAGGAAGGCGTTGATCAGTTCTATGAACAAGTACAAGCTGAAATTGACAGAATGTACATACAGGATATCCTGATAGTCATGGGTGATGGAACGCAAAAGTTGGCAACAAAGAAGGCAAAGTGGTTGGAAAATATGGACTTGGCAACAAAAATGAAACTGGAGAAAGACTGATAGGATTCTGCAAGACCAACAATCTATTCATAAACTCCTTTTTCCAGCAAAATAAGTGGCAACTGTACACATGGACGTCACCCAATGAATTGTACAAAAATCTAATTGACTACATTTGTAGAAGTCAATGAAGGAAAAGCTCAATAACATCAACAAAGATAAAACCTGGAGCTGACTGATGTACAGATCACCAACTACCAGTATGAAACTCAAGCTAAAGCTGAAAAAGAGCAAGCCACTCATGAATGTAGCAAAATATGACCTTGAGAATATACCACCGGAATTTAAAGATTGCCTGCAAAATCAATTTACTGCTTTAGATACAAATGACAGATCAAGATAGCTGTGCTCAAAGAAAGCGAGATTTTGTTTTTATTTTATTTATTTAACCAGTTTTCTATACTGCCTTATCCTTCAATCAAAGTGATTTACATTATGTATTTACTACAAACAGGTACTGGATATATTCCCTTGTCCACAAAGGTCTCACAATCTATGTGTACCTGAGGCAATGGAGGGTTAAGTGGCTTGTCCAAGGCCACAAGGAGTGCCTATAGGACTAGAAACCCCAGTCCCTCCAGCCTGAGATTGCTGTCCCCAGGTGGGACTTGAACCCCTGGCCCGAGGTACCATGTCCTAATCACTAGGCCATACCTCCCCCTTTAAGTCTTTTCAAAAGATGAAAAAGTGAAAACGGCCAAAATGGATGACTGAAGAAACTGAGAATTGCCTAGAAATGCAGAGAAGCTAAAACCAGAGGAGAAAGAGAGGCAACCACAAAACTCACAGAGATTTCCAATATGCAGCAATACAAGACAAGGAGAAGTACTACAATGACGCATGTAAGAAAATAGAATCAGAAACTATTAGAAGAACAAGATTGGCTTTCCTAAAGCTATGAGAGTTAAAGAGAAAATTCCAGCCTCAAATTGGAGTGCTACAAGATGCTCAAGGATCCATGTTGAATGATGCTGAGAAGATCAAGAAAAGGTGGAAAGAATATAGAGAGTCATTGTACCATAAAGATCAAGTAGCCGTTTCAACCTGTACCTTATGATCAGGAACCACTGGTGATGAAAGAAGTCAAAGCAGCATTGAAAGCATTATCAAAGAACAAAGCACTGGGTATTGATGGCATTCTCACAGAAGTATTACAGCAATTGAATGAGGCTGTTGCCATACTTACAAGGCTCTGCCAGGAAATTTAGAAGACAACATCATGGCCAACTGACTGGAAAAGATGCATTTATTCCAATACTGAAGAAAGGTCATCCAACTGACTGTGGAAATGATTGCACAATCGCTCTGATCCCACATGCCAGCAAGATTCTACTCAAGATCATTTAGCAGAGACTACCATCATACTAGCTGAAAGTGAAGATGATCTGAAACACTTTCATCTCAAGATCAAGGAACATAGGGCCCAATATTGCATGAGGAGCCACAACCTGGTTAAAGTTACCCATGCAGCAAAAGGACACGAATCATGAGGAAGGTGGCTACCAGATGTGCAAGTACCTACCTTGAACCTACCTTGCCCCTGGGATTCCTTATTATCTATGCACACCTTGTATATAGTTTTCTTTGTAAGTAGTTCATTTTGTATATAGTTGTACTACAACATAGTAACATAGTAAATGATGGCAGATAAAGACCAGTATGGTCCATCTAGTCTGCCCAACAACAACACTGCAATACTCTCCCACTTGCCCCCTTACCTATGTAATATGTATACTCGAGTTTATTGTAAACCGCTTTGATTTAAGGATAAAGTGGTATAGAAATCCTTTTAGATAGTCCATCTACCTATGTAGTGCCATGAAATGATACCCGTGTAACGCCGCCTAAATGTATCTGACAGTAACCCTTGCAAAGCGCAGACAGGAGAGAGTGGCTGTCCAGGGGCGCCACTAACTGGGTAAGGTGGCATGTTGCGAATACTGCACGGGTTTGCCCACCCACGTGGACTACTCAGGTTTCCTGTTGCCCTACATGGGTATGCAGATTACCCACTCTGCCAGTGCAGGAGCCCCTCTGGCTGGGCTGATATACAGCAGTAGCATGGCATCCAGGAGGACTGCTAACTTCAGTCCCAATGAGGCAGAGCCTTGGCAAAAATGGTGTTCAGGTACGAAGGAGTGCTATACCCCAGGAGCAACAAGAGGGCCAACCTGCGCCTCTTGATGGTTATATGGAGGGGGATTCAGCTCTGGCTGCGGAGGTGAGTGGCCAATGGGATTTGTAGGGACAGGGATTACAGTAAGGGTGGAAGGTCAGAGGTGTGGGCCACAACAAAAACACTGACAGAGGCCTAACTGTTGGAGGGTGCATGCAAGTAGTGATGATGGGTCAGAGCACAAACAGGAGACTGTGCACAGGTGTCTGGGTCATGCATTTGGCCGGTCCAGCCCTGCAAAGAGTATACCCTGCCATCCCTGGTAGTTCATAACAGTATGCATTTGCACACCTAACATAGGTGATAGAGCTCCCCCTGCTGTGTGATGGCTAGCAAAGGCAGTGGCACAGTCCATATGACTACAGCATAGAAACAGGATGATAGGTATTGGCCAGCTTGGGGCAGTGCATGATGTGGGGATACCATATGGAGACTGCTCATATGAAGGGCAATAAATAACACCATTGCCAAACAAATGGGAAGCCACCTGAATCAGACAATCATCCCCCATATGCCCTGCCAAGCACCACATCATGTGCATCTGCGAAGTGGGTGCAGTGCCAGATGGATGTCTATGTGCAACAATAATACCTCTGTAACCAAATATCCCTGCAAAGATACATAACATGGCCTGAGAGTGGTGCCACAAGAGGCAGGAACAGAATGGGTGCAGGCGACAGATGAAGTAAATGGGGGTACAGAGAGAAGGGGAGGGAGGATGGGGCAGCAGAGTGAGGGGGAAGGTGACACCTGACAATGTTGAGAGGAGAGGTGACTCTGGGATGTGGGTTTAGGGTTGCTGAGGAAAGGAAAGGGTAACAAATGTAGCCACACGTAGAATGGTGTATGGGCCTGGCAGTGTCAAGTGGTGGCAGGCATGGTTCGAGTGCCAAAGGAACACGGTTCCATGGGGCACACAGGGCAAAGACAGGTACCACAGTAAGCAGATGAAGGGACAAGGTGCCAGGCAGATTGTAGCGCTATCTTTAGGACTGTCTCAAGCTATAGTCGACAAGGAGATGCTTACGTCAGTGACCAGGTGCTGTCTGAAACCTCCCACAGGTACAGACAGAAAATGGTGGGACCCTCCAAGAGCTGTAACAGAAGGGTTGCAAGGACCCAACATTGTCCTCGCTATCACAGGATCTGGAAGTGTTCCCTGTCACCAGAAAAGGGCCCCATCCCTGCCCCATCCCAACCCCATAGCAACACAAGGGTGCGTGTGAACCCTACCAGTGGGCACCCACCCAATGTTGTAAGCAATGACAGATACTGTGAATTGCCCCCTCGATGTGAAGGTCCATGCGCTTGCAACTCATAGGGTGGCCTGTTTGTCAGTAGTGATCTCTATATATGAGTGACAATTGGGATATTGTAGCATGCAATCAGGGACTAATGTGATCCCTTACCTCCTTCCCACAGTGAATTTGGTGTTCAGCGCACCCTAGAAGCACTCAAATGCAGGTTCTGGACCATGCGGAGGCAGAGGCACCAGTCTACGCAACACCTTCGTGAACAAGTAGCAGCAGAAGCAGGTAAGTGATTTATTTATTTACATTCTCTTATATACCGCGCTATTCTGCATCAGTGCAGTTTACATTGAACAAACTGAAATTACATTGAACAGGGCATTACAACTTGGAGATAACTATTTTACAGGGAACATGGGCTATGGAGGGTTAAGTGGCTTGCCCAAGACCACAAGGAGCACCTGTGGGACTAGAAACCCCAGTCCTTTCGGCCCAAGGTTGCTGTCCTCTAGTGGGATTTGAACCCCCAACCTTCCGGCCTGAAGTACCTTGCCCCAACCACTAGGCCACTCCTCCACTGATGAGCTAGGCAGTACCCTGCAGCCCCATATGTGCTGGCCAGTGAGCAGCAGATGAGTCAGCTACCCTGGGAAACAGTCAGCAAGCAGGCTCAGTAGAGGCAGAATGTGTATCTGTCTGTGTGTGTATGTGTGTATGGGCCACCATGTGTCTGCACTGTCCTATGTTGAGTAGATATGTGGTGTTGCCCATGTAATTGCCTGCTCTCCCTCTCCCTACAGCCCATGGAGCAGAGTAACCACCAGCCGTGGCACCACAGAGGGGACATTGACATGGCATCCCCACCCAAGCATCAACAAGTGGTCACCCCAGCACCTCCAGCAGCTCATCTGAGAGTGATGAGGATGATACACCATCGGAGGAGGAAATGGAAGGAGGAGGAAGCAGAGGGGGAGGTGGAGGAGGGGGAAGAGGAGAGGAGGAGGGGGAGGTGGAGGAGGGGGAGGTGGAGGAGGGGGTAGAGGAGGAGGGGGAGAAGGGGGAGGAGGTGGAGAAGGAGGAGAAGGAGGAGGAAGCAGAGGTGGGGGAGTAGTAGTAATAGTAAGGGGTGGAGGAGGCGGAAGAGGAGGGCGCAGAGAGCAGAGGAGGAGGAGGGAGTGGAGGGGAGGCAGAGAAGGAGAAGGGAGTGGACGGGAAGGCAGAAAAGGGGGAGGAGAGGAGGAAGAGGAGGAGGGAGCAGAGGGAGCGGAGACAGGGGTAGGGATAGAGATGGTGGTGCCCGCACAGGAGGGTGCGGGGAGGAAGTCATGGGAGAGGTGGAGGATGAGGCAGCAGCGAAGTCGTCAAAGATGGAGGAAGGGGATGAATGGGAGGAGTAAACTGATTCAGAGTTGGACTCAATCTGAGGAAGCATCCCAGTCAGAGGAGGAAGAGGAGGAGAAGGGCAGAATGGACTCCCAGTCCCCCGTGTGGCCAGAGAATGAGGAGGCGGTCACCTGCAGATCTCGCAGATGAAACTGGAGCCCAGGGAGGAGCCGCAGGTGTTTGCAGTGCCTCCCACTCCCCAGTGTGACATGCCCACTCATCCCAATCACATGTGGGCTGCACGTCCCATCACAGGTACAGTAGGAGGCACTGCACACATGGAGTCCGCATCAGCATACCGGGTGCCAAGGCCTATACTAGACCCTTCCCCCTCCACAGCACAACCAGCCAATAGCTCTGTGGCACTGGACAGTCTGGTGATGGAGGTGCATCTCCTATGACAAGAGATGCGTCTGTCTATGCAAGCCATCACACAAGGCCTACAGTGATACATAGTGGTGGCACTGTGGAGTCGAGGAACATAGGGACTGCCGCCATGTTTAAAAGGGTGTGTTGTCGTGGGACATGGTAACTCACTACTACCATAGCTTGCCTATGTCAGCAGTGGTGGGTGGGAGAGGGCCAGAAGATAGTGAGGTTTCTGGATTCCAATGGATTGCAGGATCCGAGGCAGCATGGTTTTACTAGAGGCGGGTCTTGTCATACAATTCTGAATAATTTCTTTGACTGGGTGATCAGAGAGTTGGACTGAGGAAGAACGTTAGATTAGTGTATTTAGATTTCAGTAAAGCCTTTTACACTGTTCCACAGATGTGTTTTATAAATAAATTAAGCACCCTAGGGATTAAGAACATAAGAACATAAGATATGCCATACTGGGTCAGACCAAGGTCCATCAAGCCCAGTATTCTGTTTCCAACAGTGGCCAATCTAGGTCATACGTACCTAGCAGTTTCCCCAAGGGACACAGGTTCCACAATGCTTGTATTGGTTCAAGCATTGATATCCTGGGTCCCTTCTTAATAATGGCTTATGGACCTTTCCTCCAGGAACTTGTCCAAACCTTTTTTAAACCCAGCTACACTAACAGCCTTTACTACATCCTCCGGTAACAAATTCCAGAGTTTGATTACACGTTGAGTGAAAAAATATTTTCTTTTATTAGTCTTAAATAGTTTACCCTGTAGCTTCATTGCATGTCCCCTAGTCTTTCTATATTCTGATAAGGTAAACAATCGATCTACGTTTACCCGTTCCACTCCGCTCATTAATTTATAGACTTCTATCATATCTCCCCTCAGCCGTCTCTTTTCCAGGTTAAAGAGCCCTAACCTTTTTAGCCTTTCTTCATAGGAGTATCCTTCCATCCCCTTTACCATTTTGGTGGCTCTTCTCTGAACCTTTTCTAATAACTCTATATCCTTTTTAAGATACGGCGACCAGAATTGCACACAATATTCAAGGTGCGGTCTCACCATGGAACGATATAGAGGCATTATAATATCCTTTGTTTTATTTTCCATTCCTTTCCTTATCATACCTAGCATTCTATTTGCTCTCTTGGCCGCCTCTGCACACTGGGCCGAGGGTTTTAACATGGTATCCACAATGACGCCTAAATCTTTTTCCTGGGTGGTGGTTCCTAATGTGGAACCTTGCATCGTGTAACCATAGTTTGGGTTGTTCTTCCCTAGGTGCATAACCTTGCACTTGTCCACATTAAATTTCATCTGCCATTTTGATGCCCAGTCTTCCAATTTATCAAGATCCTCTTGCAATTTTCCACAATCCTCTTGGGTTTTAACAACTTTAAATAGTTTTGTGTCATCTGCAAATTTGATAACCTCACTCGTTATTCCACTTTCCAGGTCATTTATAAATATGTCAAAAAGCAGCGGACCCAGCACAGATCCCTGGGGTACACCACTATTCACCTTTCTCCATTGGGAAAATTGGCCATTTAGCCCTACCCTCTGCTTTCTATCTTTTAACCAGTTCCTGATCCACAATAGTACACTGCCTCCTATCCCATGACTCTTTAGTTTTGCCAAAAGTCTCTCATGAGGGACCTTGTCAAAGGCTTTCTGAAAGTCCAGATACACAATATCAACCGACTCACCTTTGTCCACCTGATTATTCACTCCATTCAAAAAAACATGACAGATTAGTAAGACAAGATCTTCCTTGTCTAAAGCCATGTTGGCTGTCTCTCATTAGTTCATGACTATCTACATGCTGAGTAATTTTATTCTTTATGATGGTTTCTATCATTTTTCCCAGTATTGACGTCAGGCTCACCGGTCTGTAGTTTCCCGGATCAACCCTGGAACCCTTTTTAAAAATTGGTGTTACATTGGCGATCCTCCAATCTTCAGGTATTAGAGATGATTTTAATGATAGTTCACAGATTACTAATAGCAGGTCTGCAATCTCATATTTCAGTTCTTTCAATACCCTTGGATGTATACCATCCGGCCCAGGTGATTTGCTACTCTTCAGCTTATCTAATAGTTGTAATACATCTTCTCGATGTATCGATATTTCCTTCAATTCTTCTGCACCTTTAAATACCACTTCAGTCATGGGTAACATCCCTACATCTTCCTCAGTAAAGACTGAAGCAAAGAAATCGTTCAGTCTCTCCGCTATCGCCTTGTCGCCTCTTAGTGCTCCTTTAACCCCTTTATCATCTAATGGACCAACTGACTCTCTCACAGGTTTTTTGCTATGAATGTACTTGAAAAGGTCTTTACTTCGCGTTTTTGCTTCTGCAGCAAGCTTCTTCTCAAATTCTCCCTTTGCCTGCCTTATCAATGCCTTGCATTTGACTTGCCAGTGCTTGTGCTGTTTCCAGGTTTCGTCGTTTGGCTCTTTTTTCCATTTCCTGAAAGATGCTTTTTTGGCAACAACAGCCTCTCTGACCTCAACTTTAAACCATGCTGGCAGTTTTTTGGACTTCTTTCCACTTTTCTTAAAGCGTGGAATACAGCTGGTCTGGGCTTCCAAGATAGTATTTTTCAACAACAGCCAAGCCTGATGTACGTCTTTAACCTTTGCAACTGCTCCTTTTAGTTTTTTCTTGACTGTTTTCCTCATTTTATCATAGTCTCCCTTTCGAAAGTTAAAAGGTAGTACTGTGGATTTCCTTAGTATCCCTCCTCCACTAATTAAATCAAAGGCGATCATGCTATGATCACTATTGCCAAGTGGCCCCAACAACCTTATCTCTTGCACTAGATCTGGTGTTCCACTAAGGATTAGGTCTAATATGGCTTCCCCTCTGGTCGGTTCATGAACCAGCTGCTCCAAGAAGCAGTCATTTATTTCATCTAGGAACTTTATCTCCCTAGCATGTCCTGACGTGACACTGACCCAGTCGATACCGGGGTAGTTGAAATCACCCATTATTATTACTGTGCTGTAACTTTTGTTAGCTTCCTTGATTTCTTTGAGCATTTCATCATCCATTTGGTCATTCTGGCCAGGCGCTCGATAGTACACCCCCACTGCCATTGCCTTCCCCCTTTTACATGGAATTTTAATCCATATAGATTCTACAGCAGATTTTGTTTCCTGCAAAACGTTAATCCTTTCTGACTCAATGCCCTCTCTAACATAGAGAGCAACCCCTCCACCAATTTGATCAGCTCTATCATTACGATATAGTTTGTACCCAGGTATCACAGTGTCCCACTGGTTGTCGTCCTTCCACCATGTCTCTGAGATTCCAATCATATCTAACCTTTCATTTAGTGCTATATATTCTAACTCTCCCATCTTATTTTTTAGACTTCTAGCATTTGCATACAAGCATTTTAGAGAATGTATTTTATCCATATTAATTTGTCTGTTAGACATGAGTAATTTGGGATCTTTAAGCTCTGTCTGCTCCATACGTGAGGGCATTTGGGCTACTTTACTCTTTTGTGGAACCTCTCTGCTTTTGGTAGTATCCTTCAAAGATACATTCTTCCGAACCATCTGCTCTTGGGCGACTGTCGGCTTTCCCCTAATATCTAGTTTAAAAGCTGCTCTATCTCCTTTTTAAAGGTTAATGCCAGCAGCCTGGTTCCATCCCGGTTAAGGTGAAGCCCATCCCTTCGGAAGAGCCCCTCCTTTCCCCAGAATGTTCCCCAGTTCCTAACAAATCCAAACCCCTCATCTCTGCACCATTGTCTCATCCACGCATTGAGACTCCGGAGCTCTGTCTGCCTTTTGGGTCCTGCACGTGGAACAGGAAGCATTTCGGAGAATGCTACCCTGGAAGTTCTGGATTTCAACTTCCTACCTAAAAGCCTAAATTTAGCCTCCAGAACCTCCCTACCACATTTTCCTATGTCATTGGTACCAACATGTACCAAGACAGCAGACTCCTCCCCAGCACTATCTAAGACCTTATCTAGGTGGCGCGTGAGGTCCGCTACCTTCGCACCAGGCAGGCATGTTACCAGGCGATCCTCACGTCCACCAGCCACCCAGCTATCTACATGCCTAATGATCGAATCACCAACTATAACGGCTGTCCTAACCCTTCCCTCATGGGCACATGGCCCTGGAGAAACTTCCTCGGTGCGAGAGGGTTTTACATCACCTGGAGGACAGGTCCTAGTTACAGGATCACTTCCTGCCACACCAGGGTGATGCTCTCCTGTCACGTGACCTCTCTCCTCCATGGCAACAGGGATGCTGCCAGACTGGAGGTGGGACTTCAGGACTATATCCCTGTAGGTCTCGTCTATGTACCTCTCTGTCTGTCTTATGCTTTCCAAGTCTGCTACTTTAGCCTCTAGAGAATGGACTCGTTCCCTGAGAGCAAAGAGCTCCTTGCACCTAGTGCACACGTAAGACCTCTCACCAACTGGGAGAAAATCATACATGTGACACTCAATGCAAAAGACTGATTGAGTTAGGAACCCTAAAGGGACTGATTGAGTTAGGAACTGGTTGAATGGGAGGCATCAAAGGGTACGGGTAAATGGAGCTCACTCTGAGGAGAAGGACCAGGGCCGTACCAAGCCATAATTTCACCCTGTGCTACTTGCACATCTGACGCCCCCCAATCTGAGCACTTTTCAAATCATTTAGAATCCCTTCAGCAAAGGCTCCAACGATCCTGTGAGCAGTGAGTGAGAATCAGCTGTGCCTACTTAGTTGGGAACTGTGTGTGAGAGAAAACTGCAGCCAATCTGAGCACTTTTCAAATCATTTAAAATCCCTTCAGCAAAGGCTCCAACGATCCTGTGAGCAGTGAGTGAGAATCAGCTGTGCCTACTTAGTTGGGAACTGTGTGTGAGAGAAAACTGCAGCCAATCTGAGCACTTTTCAAATCATTTAGAATCCCTTCAGCAAAGGCTCCAACGATCCTGTGAGCAGTGAGTGAGAATCAGCTGTGCCTACTTAGTTGGGAACTGTGTGTGAGAGAAAACTGCAGCCAATCTGAGCACTTTTCAAATCATTTAGAATCCCTTCAGCAAAGGCTCCAACGATCCTGTGAGCAGTGAGTGAGAATCAGCTGTGCCTACTTAGTTGGGAACTGTGTGTGAGAGAAAACTGCAGCCAATCTGAGCACTTTTCAAATCATTTAGAATCCCTTCAGCAAAGGCTCCAACGATCCTGTGAGCAGTGAGTGAGAATCAGCTGTGCCTACTTAGTTGGGAACTGTGTGTGAGAGAAAACTGCAGCCAATCTGAGCACTTTTCAAATCATTTAGAATCCCTTCAGCAAAGGCTCCAACGATCCTGTGAGCAGTGAGTGAGAATCAGCTGTGCCTACTTAGTTGGGAACTGTGTGTGAGAGAAAACTGCAGCCAATCTGAGCACTTTTCAAATCATTTAGAATCCCTTCAGCAAAGGCTCCAACGATCCTGTGAGCAGTGAGTGAGAATCAGCTGTGCCTACTTAGTTGGGAACTGTGTGTGAGAGAAAACTGCAGCCAATCTGAGCACTTTTCAAATCATTTAGAATCCCTTCAGCAAAGGCTCCAACGATCCTGTGAGCAGTGAGTGAGAATCAGCTGTGCCTACTTAGTTGGGAACTGTGTGTGAGAGAAAACTGCAGCCAATCTGAGCACTTTTCAAATCATTTAGAATCCCTTCAGCAAAGGCTCCAACGATCCTGTGAGCAGTGAGTGAGAATCAGCTGTGCCTACTTAGTTGGGAACTGTGTGTGAGAGAAAACTGCAGCCAATCTGAGCACTTTTCAAATCATTTAGAATCCCTTCAGCAAAGGCTCCAACGATCCTGTGAGCAGTGAGTGAGAATCAGCTGTGCCTACTTAGTTGGGAACTGTGTGTGAGAGAAAACTGCAGCCAATCTGAGCACTTTTCAAATCATTTAGAATCCCTTCAGCAAAGGCTCCAACGATCCTGTGAGCAGTGAGTGAGAATCAGCTGTGCCTACTTAGTTGGGAACTGTGTGTGAGAGAAAACTGCAGCCAATCTGAGCACTTTTCAAATCATTTAGAATCCCTTCAGCAAAGGCTCCAACGATCCTGTGAGCAGTGAGTGAGAATCAGCTGTGCCTACTTAGTTGGGAACTGTGTGTGAGAGAAAACTGCAGCCAATCTGAGCACTTTTCAAATCATTTAAAATCCCTTCAGCAATGGCGCGCCCGTGCCTTGCGGGCCCGCGCCTGAGGGCCTCGCAAGAGGGCCCTTTGGCGTGGCCCTTAGGCGGTGGACCGTGCGAGACCCACTATCTGCTGCTATATGCTCATTCTGTTCAGCGATATGCTGTTTGTAGTTAATGTAAGGTAATGTAATGTAAGTTATGTACTGTGTTCCCTGTTTGTACTCCTAGTGTTTTGTTGTGATGTAATGATAATGCAATGTATGTTTCCCTCACCTTTGTTTAACTTTGTGCTGTATTAACCGCTTTGATTGAAGGAAAAGGCGGGATACAAAACATGTTAAATAAATAAAATAAATAAATATCTCGATGTTCCTCCATGTCCAGCCAGCTGCCTGCCCTTGCCCTGCTGCCACAAGTTTTTGTTATCTCAGAGGTGGCAGCGGCAGCAGTGAGGCAGACCCGACTTCCAATTAAAAAAACAACAAAACGCGTGGGCCTTTGCAACTCTGCGTTTGAATGGCTGGTCTGGCCTCCTCTGATGCATCTTATATCAGAGAAGGGAAGGAGGGACCCAACCTGCCTACAAGCACGGAGCCGGGAAAACCCCTGCATTTTGTTTTCTTTTTTTTTAAATCAGAATCCAGATCTGCTCCGCTACTGCCGGTGCTGCAGCTGCTGAGGAAACAGAAAGTGGCTGCGGAAGGGCAACAGTAGGCAGTGTGGGGAGCTGAGGCCGGCAGCCCGAAATGCGCCCTTAATCCTTTTGCTCCCTGTGCAGCTGCACCACTCACACAGGGCTAAGTACGGCGCTGAGAAGGACATTATCAGTGGTGTGGCACAGGGATCTGTCCTTGGTTTGATTCTTTTTAACATTTTTGTAAGTGATACTCCAAAAAGGCTGTCAGGTAAGGGTTGCCTCATTGCGGATGATACCAAAATTTGCAATAGGATGGACACCCAGGAAAGTGTAGATAACATGAGGCGAGATCTCGCTAAGCTTAAAGAATGGTCAGAAATTTGGCAGCTGAGATTTAATACAAAAAAATGTAGGGTCATGCGTTTGGGTTGCAAAAATTCAAGAGGGCGATACAGTAAAGGGGATTAAGTTCTTCTGTCCATGAACAATCTTGGGGTGATTGTTTCTGATGATCTTAAGGTTTTTAAACAGGTACAAAAGGCAATGGTGAAAGTCAGAACGATGCTTGGTATATAGGGAGAGGAATGACCAGCAGGGAAGAGGAGGTGATAATGCCTCTGTATAAGTCTTTGGTGAGACCTCATTTGGAATACTGTGTGCAGTTCTGGAGACCACACCTTCAGCAGGATATAAAGAGGATGGAGGTGGGGCAGAGGGCGGCGACTAAAATCATCATAGTGTTCATCATAAGGCATATGGAGACAAACTTAAAGAACTCAATATGTATACTTTGGAAGAGAGGTGGGGGAGGGGAGATATGAGAGAAATGTTTGAAAACATCCATGACATAAATGCACAAGAGAGGATCCTCTTTCAGTTGAAAGAAAACTCTGCATTGAGGGGACATAGGATGAAGGTGAAAGGGAATAGACTCAGGAGGAAATATTTCTTTATGGAAAGAGTGCTAGATGCAAGGCATGGCCTCCCAGTGGAGATGGTAGAGAGCAGGACTGTATCTGAATCAAGAAGGCGTGGGACAAACAAAGGAACTCTAAGGGAAAAATGGTAAAGCTTAGTAGTGGGTATGGAAGGGCAGATTGGATAGGTTGTATGATCTTTATCTGCCATCATGTTTCTATGTTAGAATTGTCGGCTAGAACCAGCAAAGCCATGGTTCAGATCCCACTGATGCTTCTTGTGGCTTCGGGCAAGTCACTTAGCCCTCTGTTGCCTCAGGTATAAATTGACTGTAAGCCCTCCAAAGACAGGGAAACACCTACTGAACTAACTCACCTAGAGCAATTACCGGAAAGGTGAGAGCTAAGTAAAATAAAGGTAGTATATTCAAATAATAAACTAAAAGCTTTTCAGCATGTATGTGGTATTTGGTTCAGTGTGCACATTAGTTAATTTACTACTCACTAAGGGGTATATTTAATAAATAGTCATATACACCCACTGTTTTACCACATAGCAAGTTTTATTAACGTACTGTACCCAAGAACATTGTGTATTGCTAGTCACCATAGCATGGGATGGTTAGCCTCATTCTGGGCCCACCAACCTTTCAAGGGGCCCTCCCCTGGCACCCCCAGCAGTCTATGGAGGGCCAGTGGCCCCCCCATGCCAAAGCCCTCGGTGGGGGGAGGTCCTGAAACCTCTGGTAGGATAGTAGCCCACACAGCACCTCCGCATAGCCCTAGCCTCATGTGACTATCTTTGCCCACCAGAAAGAGACCAAATCTATGGCCTGGGTCATCCCTGGTTCCCCGCCTGCCCCAGCCTGATTCACCCTAAAGTAACCAAATTTTTAGAGAGACAAAAGTGATTTGCACTTGCTCCTGCCTCATGTTTCAAAACAGTAGTTTCTGACTCTTCGACAGGGGTCTGCAGTCCCACAAGTCCATTGTACCATTAGGACTGCAAGTCCATTTGCAAAGGGACACCCAATGTGGGCATACCCAAGGATTTAATGAATAGGATGCAATGTATTTCGTACCCACAATATATGTTAGGAATAGTTAGTGTCCAGAATTTGCATTGTACTTAGCTGTGTTATATTTTTTAAATACCTTGCCCATTTATCCCTGCTTAAATTGATACATGAAAACAGCAGACTGTATCCAATATGAAAAGAATCTCAATAATAAGGATTATTTTCAAGATTTGCATCACGGTAGCATTTAAGATTAGTGGAGATGCATATTCTTGAAACATAGAGAGTGTAATATAGTAGTATGCAGATAAAACCTTTATCTTTAAGAAGCCACTACTTACTTACATTTCAGATTTAAGCTGTGCTCATTCAACCCTTCTATGTGTGTGCATTCCTTGTGAATAAACTCATAGCTAACAGCCAGCAGGGGGTGTTGTTGTAAAGCAGCAAATACCTTCTAAGTACTGGTTCAGTGCAAGCATTTCACCCAGTACGATTAATTATGTTTTTACTTTTCCATTTTAATTTAATGACATCATTGCAATGTTTAATAGATGTTTCTGTTTTTGACCTGTTTTTGTCCTTGCCTTATCAACTTTATCAAACTTTTGAAAACAACACATATCTACCTTAAAATTTGCATTAAAAACCTCTGGGATTCTTCTATTTTCTGGTGAAGAGGGATTGGGACAGCTGATATCTCTTTGGATAGGAGTCAACCATCATGCTTTTGCTAAGGCCCAAATCTTGTTTTGTGGATTTTGGTTCAGGTTCTGAACTGATTACAATAGATTTACTTTTTTCTCTTTTCTCCTATTATTTCAGTCTCCTAAAATCAGAAAATAAATAAAATGCTTTAAAATGTACAAAATTCCATCTACCCGGGGGATTAGATTGGCAGTCACTTGAGAGGAAATCCTGAAAGGACAAGCTCCATTGGCATGGAATTGTTTGTCAAGGAACTCAGAACAGGAGAGGTGTGCACGGCCAATAAAAGTTTGGTTTGTGCTTATTTTTAACAAAATGTTCCTGATTTGCAGGCATTTTCTGTGTTTGTTTGACCTACTTGATTTTTAGGCATGCATGAATGCACATCCCTAGAGAATAGAACAGTCCTACCAGTGCCAGCCCATCTGCTAGGCGGCTGCCTAAGGCAGCAGATCTCTGTAGGCGGCAGGACATGTGCTTCAGCACACATGGCCTGCTGCCCCCCCCCCCCCACCATGCCAAGCCACACTGCCCTTCCCTCCCATCCCCCCCATGCTAAGCCACCCCCTGCTGCTGCTGATTCTGGTGGCAGGGGGGGATGGCTAGGCTTGGCAGCAGGTCATGTGCTTCGGCACACATGGCCTGCCATTTCTGAACCCTTGAAGTTATGTCGGAGGAGGTCAGAAGCGGCAGGCCATGTGTGCCGAAGCACATGGCCTGCTGCCAAGCTGAGCCGTGACCCTGCCGCCAGATTCGGCTCAGCATTGGGGGGGAGGGGTGGCATAGCTTGGCATGGCGGTGGGGGGGGGGGGGGCAGCATGGCTGGGGCTTCTGCCTAGGGCAGCAGAAATCCTTGGGCCAGCCCTGAATCCTACCTAGATCTTTGGAAAAAATTAGACATGCCTTTTTACTCAGTGTGTTGAACAATTTATGTTATAAGTAATTTTATCTAAGGATGGGGTCAGTACTAGTGAGTTGGTTTTAATACTTAAGGACAATGTGGGTCAATATTCAGCAGTGGCAGTCAGTGTCTTTAAAGCGCCTGAAAGCCACCTCTTTAACTAAACCCAGATATATAGCGCCGTAGCCCATCTGGCAGCTGGTGCTGAATATCTAATTTCACTGGCTAGAAGTTTTGCTATCCGGTTAATAGTGATATTCAGCTGCTAAGCAGATAGCAAAATCACATAAAGTTAGGACAACCATTAACCTGTCCTAACTTTATGTGGTTTAGCTAGTCGGTTAGTGGCTGAATATCGCTGCTAACCAGAGAGTGGTAGGGACCACCCCAGCTCCGGCCATAGACTGCTGTGGAATTAACCAGATGCATTTACTACGATCTGTGGGGATGTTCAACTGCAGTGCTGCTGAATAGTGAGATCACCAAGGTTTATATGGTTTCAAGGTGCTGCAAACCACATAAACCTGTTTGAATATCGACCCCACTGTATATTAGATGATTCTTTGCCTTAATAGTTACAGGGTGAGAAATATTTGCTAAAATGTTGTTACACACTTTGAATCTTCACTGACTAAGCAAGCTCTAAATATCATATTTGATTTCCCAATTCTTTGCCTCAGTTCAGTGGCATAAATTCCACCCAAGCAGTCTCTGCAATGCGGGGGACCCAGGCGAGAAGAGGGCCCACATGGCCCTGTGACTATGCACTGCTGGGGTGGAAGTAGAATACAATAAACTTTGCTGCACCCGCGCACCACCTCCCTCTGCCTTTTCCCTTTGAAAGACATGCGCCTGGCAACTGGAGAAGCAGCTCCCGCAGCCGGATTTCATGATAACATTGACTTTGCAGCTGATATCGTAAGACTTTGGTCTGGCAGTGTGAGCTGCTTCTTTGGCTTCCAGCCGCACCTCTTTCAAAGGGAAAAGGCAGAGAGAGGCGGCAAATTTTGTTTAAGGAAATGAAGTTTGCCTTCTGCTACACTGCTGGATTTTCAGGGAGGAGGGGAGCGTTTATCATCCCTCCCGCTGTTGTCATTGCCATGGGGAAGAGGGGTGTTTCCCCTCAACCTGTCACTGCTGCTGCCAAAGGAGGCCTTCAGCAAACCTTTGCTTAGGGGCCCCTCATTTGAATTTATGCCACTGCCTCAATTCAAAATTTCTAGGACATGCATGCCTTTAGTAGTAGTACATGTTAAGCTTTGATATTTGATAGTTGGATGGGCAGTTCTTCTTAGTGCACTTTATGAAAAGTACTCCTAAGTAGCAACATGCATTTTGCATGTAGTAACTGCTTGCTTGGACCAGCAGTAACTGTTTCCATGAGGGTATTAGGGTTACCGCACACTGATTCATGTGCTAATTGCCACTCACACATTGGGGTACTGAGTGGGTGGGGTAGGGGCAGAGAGCGGGCAGGGAGAGTACATTAGTGTTTACGTGGGGGGACATATTGTGTGCTGTCAATGTTGCCATTAGCAACCACAATAGGAGTTAGGTGCACCCACAATCCTTGCATCTTGCATTAGGATACACATCTGCGTGTTAACTGCCTACAACATGCTGGTCATGCCCCTAACAGTTACTGCAGATGATTTGCACTTAAAACATGTTAGGTTTTGCACTAAACACACCTTAGGTGCTAAAACCTAGCACACTTTAGTAAAATGGCTCCTTAGTAACACATGGTTTAGTTTTCAGAAGCATGCACAACCTCTCTGCAATCCTACCCTTGGGAACACTTCCTTGAATAGTGGTTCAGCTTAGAGCAGTGGTTCCCAACCCAGTCCTCGGGTACCCCCAGGCCAGTCAGGTTTTCAGGATATCCACAATGAATATGCATGAGATAGATCTGCATGCACTGCTTACATTGTGTGCAGATCTATCTCATGCATATTCATTGTGGATATCCTGAAAACCTGACTGGCCTGGGGGGTGCCCGAGGACTGGATTGGAAACCATTGGCTTAGAGGTATGAAAGATGTAGACATACAAAGCTTACTCACACATCAGGCAGCAGTTTCATGACAGGCCATTTCTGTGTGTAAAATGCTGCTTTACCCATGGAAATGCCTTGGAGAATTGCCCTCTAAATTCTTAGAGCAGGGAACTCTTACCTATTTTTGCTTGTATAACTTGAAATGATCAAATGTTCTGCCAATCTTTTTATTTCTCTGTTTAAATTGTACAGGGCTGTGTATATGATCCCTATAATAGTCTAGTCTACGTTGCCATCACTAGGGCTAGAATTACCTCCTAGGTACAGGAAAGGCTGGTGGCAATTATAAGTGCTCAGCCTCACCTTCCAGTGAGCACTTGCATCTTTAAGGAATTGGCTCAGATGAGACACTACCTTTAGACTTAGCGATGCATCTGCTGTACAGGGGAGTGGGTGCCCCTTTATCATGTGCCCTTAGGCACCTTCCTAATCTGCTTAATTAGAAATCTGGGCTGGCTTTCTATTTAAAAGGGACCACTTCTGTTTGTGCTTGCTGAAAGACATCCTGTGCTCATTAATTCCAGTATCTGGAAGTCTTTACAAAAAGGGAAGGAGGAGGATGTATTTTCCTTTTCACTTAAGCTACAGCTCAGTGGCCCTAAGAGTGAATCGATTCTTTTATGATGCTGGGCCTTCTGAAGAAGAATATGACAGTGCGTGACTAGACGCAGACTGATCACAGCTGTCATCTCCCAGCTTGTGATAAGCTGCATACATGCCTGGTCTTCTGTATAGGCCACACGCTCAGTCGGTTGAGGTGAAAGTGATGACAGGTTTGTTTTATCGAGCTGCAGGCTTGTAGAGGGTGGCAGGAGACATGACTGGCATTATTCAGCTCTCTGTCGCCAGAGACATCTGCTCCTTTCTGGAGATCATTCTTGCCTATATTGTTGAGTACATCCAGCACAAATTTACTGAGCAGGAAAGGAAGTAGGTGCAAAGAAGACCTATCACTCTTGGGAAATGAGCTATCAGCTGCATGGTTGTGGGCTTGCTTTCTGCAAGGGTCCAGGAAGTCATCTTCCAGAACCATAAGCATTCTCTTAGTCTAAACGTTCAGGTATCCTGCGATGTTTGCTGCTGATGGGCACAATGTATGAGTACATGCAAGTTACTGCTAAATGCAACTTGTCTGAACTTAAGATCTGCTGAGGAGCCAGGAGACTGAGGCACGATGAAAGGGGGAAGTAGGTGATGGTAGCAGTGAAGAATGCAAAATATTAAAAGAGAAATGGTACATGGGGTGATATTCCAGTTTTCTTTCTATCTTTTTAAAATTCTCCTTTCTTTGCTAACCTCTCCCCCCTTCTTTTTCTCCTGCTTATTCACTTAGATGACATGCCCAAGAACAACAAGAGCCCTTACTGGCCAATGATGCCGGAGAGATCAGATTTAGCTAACAAGGTCAGAGACAGCCACATTCCCTCTCATTCTGGGATCAAGCATATTGCATTCCCAGAGCAACCAACCCCTGCCAGTCCCATAGCACAGAACAGTCAACCATGAATCTCATGCAAGCAGTGCAGGGCACTGTGGCCTGAGTGATAGGGCTGGTCCATTTTTTCTTTTTTAATATGAAGTGCACTACAGTCCTGCCACCCTGAATGAACCTGATCTTGTCTGCTCTTGGATGCTAAGCAGCGCTGGGCCTAGTTAGTACTTGGATGAGAGACCATCTTGGAATTCTAGCTGCTGTGGTCTTACTGTGTGGAAGAAAGGTCTGGCAATCTACTTCCAGTTACAGCTTGCCAAGAAAACCCAGAGGATGAATCAGCATTAACTCAATGGCACACAACAATATTCTTTTTTCTAGAAGAGAGCATTCAGAATTATGTTCCATTCACTGGACAAGCCATGCTTTTCCATGGCCAGCTCCTTCCTTCACCATGTGCCTGGAATAACCTTACTAAGTTGGTGCATCTTGTAATGTCTCTGGTCATATTCAAGTCCCTCCTAAAATCTCACCTTTTAAGGTTGCTTTTAAACCTTAAACTCTGGCTACCTTTTATCATAGCTTTGTTGACGGTCACCCATGTGTGTTATTTTACATTGATATCTTGCATTTCTCCTCAAGTCTCAAAATGGGTCACAATAAAAGATGATATAATAATCAACAACATAATAAAATATAGTACAACATAAAAACAACAGTAGATCACAAACACACAACAGTCTAATTGCTCTTGTGGGTAAGTAGTGTATCAAGACAAGACAAGTATTTTGGATGAGACGACCGGAGCCAGCTGAATAAGATAACCAGAAGTCTGATTCTAAGATAGTTGATGTTTACTGAAGAAGAGGCAATCACTTTAAACAAGATAATGTAAACCCTGGTATAATGAAATGCTGCAATCTCCATAGCACATAATCAGAGCATAAATAATCATGGCCAGATCTTTCCTTTCCAAATATATCCTAAATTTCCTAATCTGGCATGCAAGTACCTTCAATTCCAAAGAAGCCCAGCTGTGCACAGTTTATTACACATCTATCTTTACCTTTAGACTGCAGAGCACATCTGTTGAAGGAACTGTGGTAAGAGCTTTCTCCGGTCTGCTGAACCAGGGGCCAATGCACTAAGCTGCTTTGTCCTTTAGCATGGTGATTTACTCTGGATTTTCTTGGACTATTATCCACTGCAGTAAGGGGTTTAACTCAGAAAAAGCCACAGTGAAACTGCTTTGCCAATGGCCTGCAAAATGTATACGAATCAGCAGAATCAGTAATCACGCCCAATGTAAAAAAAAAATTCTGATGTGGTTTTTGTTCTTTCAAAAAGAATTATATTGAAGGGGTCAAGAATGTCTGTCCTTCTGTCTCTCTCTCTCTCCATCTGTCTGGGACAAATAACTCTCTGAAAAATTAACACAATGGGATGACACTTGCCATATGGGAAAAACTAGTAAAAAGACACATCAAGTTCAAAAATGGGCCAAATTAGACCAAGGATTCCAGAGAGTCCCCCAATAAAATGGCCCAATGTAATCCCAGTTTCTGTAGTGTAGAAACCTACAGTGAAGACAGAGCAGTTACTGAATTCCTCCTTTCAAAATCCCTCTCCCTCTTCTCTATTCACCTACTGCAATCCCACACACACAGCTGCTCCAGTAGCCCGCACACTGCCCCTACTTTCAAAAAATACTCGCAATGGACTATCATCCCACCAAATGCCGCTCCCTGAAAAAATATCCCCACACAACTGCCTCACCACCCTGCAAGCTGCCCCACTCCCAAAAACCATGCTTGCACAACTGCCCTGCCACACCGCTAACTGTCCCACTCTAAAAAACAGCCTTCTGCAACTACTATTACTGAGCATTTGTATAGTGCCGACGGTCCCTGCTCACCAAAGCTTACAGTCTAGTCATCATCCTGCAAACTGACCCACCTGCAAATGCCCCATCACTCTGCAAACTGTTCCTAGCCCCCCAAAACCTACCCTTCCTGCAACATCATCCACCACTCCACTAAATGCCCCCTGCCAATAAATAACTCCCACACCATGCACATTATACACACAGAACTAGCCCAACCATCGGGCAAGACTAGGCAGTCACCTAGACCAGCAGCTTCTGAGGGGCAGCAAAGAGCAACAGTCAAAGCAAAACATTAGATCCAAACAACCACTCAAAGAGCCAACAGTGCATCATTCTACCTGCACATACATATATACACACACATATAGATATATTAAACTTTGCTTTGTATATATATATATACAAAGTATATATACAAAGCTAAGTTTCATATTTAATATGTTGTCCAATGATGCATTTTGACAGGATTGTTGTGGAAGGGGCGGTGTTGGGATGATCACGATGGTGGAGTTTAATTATCAAGCTTCTTAGGAGTGGGGTGGGGTAGTGGACATAAGGTTGAAAGGTTGCCTAGAGCACCCACTATCTTGTACCAGTCCTGGGGCCGGTGCTACACACACATAGATTACAAATAATTCCCTAGCTGTTATGCAGTGCATTTTAACTTATTTTATATATTTTATTTTCTTTGTTGTTGTTTCTCCTGTAAAATCTACTAAACGAACTGCACAACTTTCTTTTTGGTTACTACATGTACTGACAGCAACTGTCTGTGGCCATAGGCAGGGCTGGATTAAGGCATGCTTAGATGATCTTTGAAGCTAAGCAGCATCTGACCTGGTTAGGACTTGGATGGGTGACCACCTCAGAATACCAGGGGCTCCAAACTCACAGCATGGAAGAAGTGGCAACCTACTTCTGGTTGCACCTTGCCAAGAAAACCCAGGGCCTGTGTTGCCAGGAGTCAGCATTGACTCAATGGCACACATTGCACTTGTAAGCTAGGAACACACCTTTGGCTCTGTACTTGGGAGGTTAGGACTGACAACCATCTGGCTTTTCTCAGGATTCTACTGATTGTTTATATATTAACATCCAGAAACTAGAAGGATGGCTAACATGTCTGCATATTCTTCCTACCTGTTTTTTTGTGCAACCAGCAGCAGACTAAGCAGGATCCAGCCGATGAGAAAGCTGTGGGGCTGCATTACTGCAATGCATAGAAAGGGAGGAGGTGAGCTGGGGGAAGTTTCTGTGCTGTACAAATGAAGTTTCTGCAAGTTGCAGGAGATGGAAGAGAAATGAGGACCTCCTAAAAATGCCCCAGCGCATTACTATGGGAAAAGCAGTTCCAAAGCTGCAGCATACAGTTACTGATTCACAGTAACATAGCAAAGATGCAACTGCACCTTTCAGACATCCCTTCCCTCTGGTCTGCTCTCCCCATCACAGGCACACAAACACACACACATACTACTAGAGCAAGATAGAGTTCAGGGAGTGAAAAGAGCCATTTTTCACAGAAAGCATGTCTTGCTGTCAGGGCCATACCGAGTTTAAATCGCGCCCTGTGCGACTTGCACATCGGGATTGCGGCCCCCTCCCCCCCGCAGCGGGAGAGAAGAGGTGCGCCCGATGTGCAAGGGAGGGACATATGTGCTTAGCATGCCGGCGAGAAGGCTTAAGGGTGCATTTTAGCTGTCTGTCATTGCCTGCTGCCTCTGAGAGAAGAAAAAGTGGCGGCGGCAGGCAACAGCAGAGAGCTAAAATGCGCCCGTTAAGCCTTTGCGCCCTGTGCGGCCGCACTGCTCGCACAGGGCTAGGTACGGTCCTGCTTGCTGTTAATCATCCACAGGCCCTCTTCAATGTAGTTATGGGCTTGATAAAAGGAAGCCACCCATGTCCGCAGCTAGCTGTATCAGCGCAGACATTTGCTGACTCCTTTCAAACTACATTTGATAGACTGTGCAAAATTGTCTCTGGGTGACTTCTGTTTCAGGAGAGTTTGAATGTTAGGGAGCTTTGGAGTTTATTCTCAATAGTTTCTTCAGGTGATGTTATACAAGCTGTTATATAGTCTAAATTGTTCTTCTAGCCCTCTTAACCCCTGTTCAGTTGTGGTAATGAAATCTATGAGCGAAGACATAGTAGGGCTATTAACAGACCAAGTCAATGGCTAATTAATGCAAGGTGCTGTGCTAGAACTGCTTAAAGAGGTGAGTATTTGCCCAGTATTGAAAAAGCCCAAACCTGATCCTAGTGATCCATTAAAATCACAGCCAATTTCTTCTTTGACCTTTATTGCAAAGGTGTTGGAAAATATTGTTTTGAATCAATCAATAAAGTGATTCAATGACCTGTGATACTTTCAACGCGTATCAGTTTTGTTTTCATCCAGAACATAGCAGAGTTACTCGTGCTTTGATATTCTTTAAGAGGCTTTGACCAAGATCCCAGTTATTTCTTGATATTGTTAGATGTAACCGCAACATTCAACACTTTGGATTGTGGCATATTGTTGGAGTGCTTGGCTGCTATAGGGGTGACAGGAACAGTGTTTTCCTGGTTTGAATCTTTTTTTGGATGGTAAACAATAGCAGGTTAGGATCAAGGTTGGCCCCACAGTTGGTTCAAGATGTTGGCACCCTAGGCAAACCTTAAGCCTTACATCCTCCACCCCATCCTACCCCACCCACCCCCTCAGATGTCAGAATCTCTTGTTTAGCTTTGAATGTCCTGCTCTTTGCTGCCCTCTAGAATCTCAGGGAGATTACTCTCCTGGTATTCAATCAAAACTGGTGTGTTTCAAGGTTCTGACCGTCTTCAGTATTATTTAATCTTTATACGCAGCTTTTATGTAACCTGCTAGTGAGTACGGGTCTGCATTATTTTGTGATTGTTTCTGAGGATCTCAAGGTGGTGAAACAGTGTGACAAGGCGGTGGCAGTGGCCAAAGCCAGAAGGATGCTGGGTTGCATACAGAGAGGAATTACCAGCAGAAAGGAGGATGTACTAATGCCACTGTACAAGTCGCTGGTGAGGCTTCACTTGAGTAGTGTTCAGTTTTGGAGATCATATCTCACAAAGGATATAAAAAGAAATGGTTCAGAGGAAAGCGACCAAAATGATTTGGAACCTGCGCCAGAAGACATATGAGAAGAGGCTTGAAGACCTAAATATGTATACGCTAGAGAAGAGAAGTAGAAGTAGAAGTAGTTGGAAAATATGGACTTGGCAAAAGAAATGAAGCTGGAGAAAGACTGATAGAATTCTGCAAGACCAATGATCTATTCATTTCAAACACCTTCTTCCATCAACACAAGCGGTGACTGTACACATGAACTTCACCCAATGGATTGTATAAAAATCAAATTGACTACATCTGTGGAAGTCAATGATGGAAAAGTTCTATAACATCAACAGAGACAAAACCTGGAGCTGACTGTGGTACAGATCATCAACTACTAGTATGCAAACTCAAGCTAAAGTGAAAAAGAGCAAACCACTCATGAATGCAGCAAAATATGACCTTGAAAATATACCACTGGAATTTAAAGACTGCCTGCAAAATCTATTTGCAACTTTAGATACAAATGACAGAGTTCCAGAAGAGTTATGGAATGACATCAAAAAGGTTGTGTTGGAAGAAAGCGAGAAATCTCTACAAAAGGTGAAAAAGCAAAAACGGCCAAAATGGATGACAGAAGAAACTCTGAAAATTGCCCAGAAACGCAGAGAAGCTAAAGCCAGAGGAGAAAGAAAGACAATAACAGAACTCAACAGAGATTTCCAACGTGCAGCAAGACAGGACAAGAAAAAGTACTACAACGACGCATGCAAGGAAATAGAAGCAGAAGCTATTAGAGGAAGAAAAAGATCGGCTTTCCTAAAGCTACGAGAGTTAAAGAAAAAGTTCCAGCCTCGAATTGGAATGTTACAAGATGCTCAAGGTTCTATGTTGAATGATGCTGAAAAGATCAAGAAAAGGTGGAAGGAATATACAGAGTTTTTATATGATAAAGATCAAGTGGACCAACAGCCGTTTTAACCTGTACCTTGTGATCGGGAACCATTGATGATGAAAGAAGAAGTTAAAGCAGCATTGAAAGCCTTATCAAAGAACAAAGCACCAGGCATTGATAGCATTCCCATAGAAGTATTACAGCAATCTGATGCAGCTGTTACCGTACTTACAAGGCTCTGCCAAGAAATATGGAAGACAACATCATGGCCAACTGACTGGAAAAGATCTGTGTTTATACCAATACTAAAGAAAGGTGATCCAACTGACTGTGGAAATTATCGCACAATCGCTCTGATCCTACATGCCAGCAAGATTCTACTGAAGATTATTCAAAAGAGACTACAACCATACCTGGAACAAGAACTACCTGAAGTGCAAGCAGGGTTCAGGAAAGGGTGAGGAACGAGAGACATCATTGCGGATGTGAGATGGATCCTTGAAAAGACTAAAGAATACCAAAAGGATATCTATTTGTGCTTTATCGACTATAGCAAGGCTTTTGACTGAGTAAACCATGAGAAACACTGGGCCACATTAAGAAGCATGGGTATACTAGAACACCTGATCGTACTCTTGCACAATCTGTACATTGATCAAGAAGCAACAGTTCGAACGGATCAAGGAGAAACAGAATGGTTTAAAATAAGGAAAGGTGACAGACAAGGCTGCATACTTTCCCCCTACCTGTTTAATTTATATGCAGAACAAATCATCAGAGAAGCAGGATTGTATGAAGACAACAGAGGTGTGAAGATTGGTGGAAGACTCATCAACAACCTTCGCTATGCTGATGATACCACATTACTGGCTGAAAGTGAAGATGATCTGAAACATTTGCTTCTCACAATCAAAGAACATAGTCTCAAAATGGGCCTGCACCTAATTGTAAAGAAGACAAAGATCATGACAACTGGCATAATCAACAGGTTCATCTTTGAAGGAGAAGAAATTGAAATCGTGAACAACTTTAAGCTACTTGGATCAACTATCAATAAAGAAGCAACAAGCAGTCAAGAAGTCAGATGACGCATTGCTCTTGGCAGAATGGCTATGAAAGACCTAGATAAGATTCTCAAGAGCAGAGATATCTCTCTCCATACAAAGATTCAACTTGTTCAAGCCATGGTATTTTCAATAACATTATATGGATGTGAAAGCTGGACAGTGAAAAAGATAGACAGGAAGAAAATTGATGCCTTTGAATTATGGTGCTGGCGGCGAATACTGTGTATACCATGGACTGCCCAAAGAACAAACCATTCGGTACTAGAGGAGATCAAACCTAAGCTTTCTTTAGAAGCTCAGATGACAAGACTTCGACTTTCATACTTTGGACACATCATGCTTGGCAAGACATCATGCTTGGCAAGATAGAAGGTAAACGCAAAAGAGGAAGGCCAGCAATGAGATGGATCGATACAATAACAGCAGCTACGGGTACCAGTCTGTCAACAATGAGCTGCCTCACTCAAGACCGAACACAATTTAGGATAGCTATCTAGAGGGTCGCCATGAGTCGACTCCGACTCGACGGCACTTAACAACAACAACAGAGAAGAGAAGGGACAGGGGAGATATGATACAGACCTTTAAATACTTAAAGGGTATTAATGAACAAACAAACCTTTCTCAAAGATGTGGAAGCTGTAAAACTGGAGGGAATAACATGAAGCTGCAAGGGGGTAAACTGAAAGGCAATGTCAGGAAATACTTTTTCACTGAAAGGGTGTTGGATGCTTGGAGTGCCCTCTCGATGGAAGTGGTGGGGGCAAATACAGTGGCAGAATTCAAAATGGCATTGGACAGACAGACACACTGGATTCCTTTATAGCAACAGGATAAAATCAAACTAAACTTAACTATTTAAATAGGAGTGACCTGCACAGAGAGATGGGTACACCCCTAAACAGAGGCATGGGGAGGGAAGACCTGCACAGAGCAGCAGGTGCACCTACTCTTGCCACCTTGCTGGGCAGACTAGATGGACCATGATGGTCTTTATCTGCTGTCATATAGTATGTTACTATGTATGTGCAGATGTTCTTCAAAACTATGGATTGCTTCCTACAAACATGGCTATAAAGACAGTTAAACATAGAAACATGATGACAGAAAAAGACCACATGGCCTATCTAGTCTGTCCTTCCATATCAACAACTACAACAGTCCACCTTTTACCTTTAGAGATCCTCTGTGTTGGTCCCATGCTTTTTTGAATCCAGTTACTGTCCTCATCTCTACCACCTCCACTGGGAGACTATTCCATGGATCCACTACCCTTTCCGTAAAGAAATATTTCCGCATATCACTCCTGAATCTATCTCCCTTCACCCTCATCCCATGTCCCCTCGTAGCAGAACTTGCTTTCAATTGCAAACAATGGATGACCGTTGTCTGACTGTTTTTAAATGTCAGCAAGACTGTAATTTTGTTCTTATCATGGACCCTCATGTTGAATGAGCTGATGACTGAAGGATTAATGATTCCAGATGACTTGTCAGGCCCGTGATTTAGGGACACTGCTGGATTCCAAATTGACAATGAAACTGCATATAGATTCACTTATCAAATCTGCTTTTTCAAAATTGCGATTAGGTCCCTGACCAAAACCTTTTTTGGGATAATGATAATTTCCAAACGATATTGCAGTCATTGGTATAGACACATATAGATTGTTGTCATGCGCTTTATCTGGATTTACTTACGAATGCGATTTGCGCTCTCCAGAGAGCTCAGAACACCACAATTCACCCGCTGACAGGAGTTAGCCTGTATGATCATGTAATTCCAATACTAGCCTCTCTGTATTAAATTTTATGTGACACCAGCTAAAGCTGGTAACAGTGTTTCAGGTGCTCTCCAGAGAGGCAGCACAATATATTTGTTCAGTGTTATGGCATTTTCTTCCTGGTTGAACGCTGAGCTTGGGAGTAGGGTGTTTTAGAAGTCTACTAGGCTCGATTATTGTAATTCCTTATTCTCAGGCCTCCCCCAATACCAAATTCGAAGACTGCAATTAATTCAAAACACGGCCGCACGTCTCCTTACTTTCTCCTCACATTGGGACCCCATCACTCCACGCCTTCTCTCCCTTCACTGGCTTCCTGTTAAGGTCCGCTTTGTGTATAAGTTACTCACTATCACCCATAAGGTTCTCTATACTAACACTCCCCAGTATTTAGCTGATTTCATCTTTCTTCAACCCACTCCTCGCATCCTCCGCTCGGCGTATGGCAACCGCCTCTTCCTTCCTTCACCCACCCAGGCCCACCTCGAATCGACACGACACGCTGCCTTCTTCTTTATAAGTCCCGCCCTTTGGAATTCCCTTCTGTGTTCTATTCGCACTGAAGCATCCTTTCCCCAGTTTAAAGCGCTTCTCAAAACACACCTTTTCTGTCAAGCCTTTGATCTTCCCATTCCCTCCAGCCACTCATAAATTACCCATTCCTATCATTCAATATCATGGGTTCTCCCGCTCACCCACTCCCTTCCTTGTGTCCCGTCCTGTCCCGTAGTGTCTGTCTGATTCTTCTCCTCTGTCCTTCACTATTTTTCTCCCTACCTTTGCTATCACTTTCCTATTAATTTAATGGCGTTCCTTTCTCCCTGTATTTTCCTGCAGCCCGTAATTTTTTAATGTACACCGCTTTAATGCCTCGTGCCTAGGCGGTATATCAAATGTTGTCAATAAAGATAAAGATAAAGTCCCCTCATAGTGCCACGCTCATTTGAATGAGGTGCAGCTTCCCAGTTAAAGAGCTCCCTTTCTATTAAACTGAAATCAGTTAATCATATAGTGATGTTTAGAAAGTAATTGAAGGCCTATTCTTTTTACATTGACCTATGAGCTATCGTGTTAGGTTAGGGAAGTATTTGTCATTTTAATATTATATTGATGGTCTGAAAGGTTTCGCAAGGCAGGCAGTTGGTTGGGGTTGGGGAGTTATAGTTTTACTTTATGTCTTTTCTGATTTTTGTATGCTTTTGGCTGGGTATTGGCTTTAATGTATTTTTGTAATTGATTTGATATATGTTTCTTTTGTAACCCCCTTAGAATTTTAGATAGCATGGGGAGATAAATGTTTAAAATAAAAAAAAATAGTGGCAACTGAATCCTAGTGTTACGATGAATCTCAGTACACAGTTCTAATGTATGACCTATAACATTGCCCTCCCCCACAGAGAGCTTCAGACTTCAATACATTTAACTTGAGTTTATTTAAATTTAATAAGCCAATAATCAACATGCAGGGATGACCAAACAGCCAAATAATTGGGAGAACCCAAGCTCCGTCCCAACTGTGTCCCAAGCTCTGCTGCTATCCCCCGCAGCCTTAAGAGATGCCATACTGGGTCAGACTCAGGGTCCATCAAGCCCAGTATCCTGTTACCAATCCAGGTCACAAGTACCTGTCAGTTTCCCAAAAAGGTACACAGATTCCATGCTGCTTATCCTCGGAGGGGAGAAGGGGGCATAAGCAGTGGATTTCCCCAGTCCTCTTTAATAATGGTTTATGGACTTTTCCTCTAGGAACTTGTCCAACCCTTTTTAAACCTAGCTACACTAACACATTTTATTACAGCCTCCAGTAACGAATTCCAGAGTTTGATTACCTGTTGAGTGAAAAAATATTTTCTCCTATTAGTCTTAAATGGGCTATATTATAGCTTCATTGTATGCATCTAGTCTTTCTACTTTTTGAAGGGGTACTAGCCAATCTATGTTTATCTGTTCCACTCCATTCATTTTTTGTATAGATCTCTATCATACCTCCCCTCAGCTGATGGTTAAAAAGTGGTCTTTTTTGCAGCAAAGACCTAGGAGCGGTAATTGGAGTGAGCGTCTTTAAAGTAGGTTAATGCAGAAGGGGATCTATGTTTTTGCCATAATCTCTCTGAAGCCCTAGTATGCAACCTGAGGAGGTGTAAAACATCATGGAACCACTTATTAAACCTCCGCATAGGGTATGTATGGACCTTTTAGAGGGCAATCATGTTGAGGGCCTAAGTTAGGGTATCATGCCAGGCAATGGCCTGGGCAATCACTGGTAGTATAGCAAAGTCTTCAGAGTACAAGGTGTCTGCAGCAGGGTTAGCAATAGAAGAAAAGGGCAATTTGCCAGAGCGGAGTTCCCGAGGAGGGGTGTAGGGAGAGATAAAAGATGAAAGGTATTGAGGAGCTGCAGAGTGAATGTACTTAAAGGTCAACAGGAGAAGTTTGAACTAGATACAGAAATGGATAAGGAGCCAATAAAGTGACTTGAGAAGAGGGATAATATGAGAATGATGAGGTTGGTGGAAGATTATCCGTGCAGCAGAGTGTTGAACAGATTGAAGGGGCGACAGCTGATTCAGAGGAAGACCAGCAAAGAGTAGGTTACAATAGTCAAGATGGGAGGTGACTAAAGAGTGGATAAGTGTCTCAGTAGTATGTTCAGAAAGGAATGGGCTGATTTTGATGTTGTTTTTTTTAGCTATCAGATGGATGTGTGTGGAGAAGGAGAGAGAGGAGTCAAAGATGACCGCAAGGTTGCAAGCCGAGGAAACAGGAAGGAGTAGAGAGCTATCCACAGAGTCTGAAAAAGGAGGAAGGAGAGAGGAGGGTTTAGGGGGAAAATAAAAAGCTCAGTTTTGGCCTTGTTCAATTTCAAGCAGCGGTGAGACATACATGCAGCAATGTCAGAAAGACAGGCAGAGATCCAGACCTGGACTGCCAGAGAGATTTCAGGTGTAGAGAGGTAGATCTGGGAGTCATTAACGTAAAAATGGTACTGAAAGCCATGGAAAGAGATGAGTGCACCAAGGGAGTGAGTATAGAAAGAGAAAAGGAGTAGACCCAAGACAGATCCTTGGGGTACACCAACTGAGAGTGGGACAGCAGTAGAAGAGGATCCACCAGAACAAACACTGAAAGAATGATGGGAGAGATAAGAAGAGAACCAGCATAGTACCGAGTCCTTAAAAGCAAGTGAGGACATGGTATTGAGAAGAAGGTTGTTGTCAACAGTGTCAAAAGCAGCAGAAAGATCAAGAAGGATGAGGATCGAGTAAAGGCCCTTGGATTTTGCCAGGAACAAATTGCTGAAGACTTTGGTAAGAGCCATTTCAGTAGAATGTAAAGGATGAAAGCCTGATTGTAAAAGATCCAGGAGGGCTTGAGAGGAGAGAAAGTCGAGGCAATGGTGGTGAACTGCACATTCAAGTAGTTTAGAAATGAAGGGGAGAAGGGAGATGGGTCGATAGTTAGAAGGACAGGTAGGAGCTAGTGAGGGTTTCTTGAGGAGAGGTGTAACTACAGCATGCTTGAAGGCCGCAGGGACAGTTGCAGTGGAGAGTGATAGGTTGATAATATAAGAGATGGAAGGGACAACAGTGGAGGAGATGGGGCTTAGGAGATGGGTGGGAATAGGATCAGAGAAGCAGGTAGTGAGTTTGGAGGAGGAAAGAAAGTGTGTGGTTTTCTCCTCAGAGATCATAGAAAAGGAAGAAAGGATAGCAGAGGTAGGTGGGGAAAGTTTGGAGTGAAGAGGGGGAGGAGGAGAAATAGCTGACTTTGTGGGGAACTGGAGGGTAATCTTGTGGATTTTGTTATGGAAATAATCAGTTTGGGCAGAAAGGGAGGGAGTGATCGGAGGCAAAGGCACCTTGAGGTGAGGACTGAGAGTATTAAAGAGATAGTAAGGGTCAGAGGCAAGAGAGTTAGTCAGATGGACATAATAGTCTTGTTTGGCTAGTGCTATGGCCAACTGGAAAGGGACAAGCATGAATTTGAAGCGTAGAAAGTCCCCAAGGGTGTGAGATTTGAACTAAATGCACTCAGCTGAACAGGCACAGGAACATAGATAGCGGGTAAGAGAAGACAGCCAAGAGGAGGACGGCATGGTCCATCCAAGATAGAGCCACCATCCTTACATTGGATGGAATCAATCTTGGTGAGTGATAATCAGATCAAGGGTATGGGAGAAAGAATATACTATTGTATGCTGTGATCTGTCAGGAAAGTGTAAAAAGATATATCATGAGCCCGTGTAGGGGTGTCATAGTGAATATTAAAATCTCTGAAAACCAGAAGGTCAGGGTGAACAGCCATGAGGTCTCAAAAATGTTATTTATTTAACAGGTTTTTTATACCACTTTATCCTTTATTCAAAGCGTTTTACATTGTAACTTAAAATGGGTAATGTACATTAAACAGTGACATTGATAACTTGGATTTTTCTGAGGCAACGGAGGGTTAAGTGACTTGCCCAAGGCCACAAGGAGTGCTAATAGGCAGGGCCGTACCGAGTCATACATGCGTCCTGTTCAACTTGCACATCTGTCATGCCGCCTCCACCCCAACACACATTTGCCATTTGCCCCATGCCCACCATTCCCCATGTTGCCTTACCCCACAGTTCCATGTCCAATTGGTTCCCCGCGCTGCTTGCCCTTGCCCTGCTGCCGCTTTTCATGTTTCCTTGGTGGTGGTGGCGATGGCAGCAGCGGAACAAACATAAAATTGAAAAAACAAAACAAAGCAAACCGTGGGTCTTTCCAATTTCCTGCTAGCATGCAGGTCTGAGCCCTCCCTCCTCTGACATATGCCTGTCAGAGGGAGCCACATTTGAATAGCTGGTCTGCCCCCCCCCCCCCTTTCTCTGACACGGGCATACGTCAGAGGAGGGAGGGATCAGGTGTGCATGCTAGCAGGGAATCGGAAAGCAGTGGAAGAACAAGGGCAGCAGCAACAGGGGGGGGGGGAGGTGGAGGGAGACCAAGGCTAGCAAATACGCTTCCTATTTGTTCGTGGCCTATGCAGCTGCACCGCTCACACAGGGCTAAGCATAGCACTACTAGTGGGAACCAAAACCAGTGCTCTAACCATTAGGCTTCTCCTCCACTCCAAGTTGCTGGATAGCCTCCCAGACAGGCTGTTGCAGCGAAGGGGGGCAGTAAAGGAACAGTATATGCTCACTGGGCATAGGCCTGAACTTAATAAGGAGAAGTTCAGACTTTGCAGGCTGTGTCCCAGGGAGTTCAGTCACCGTTAGAGAGGACCTATGAATTATGGCCACACCATGTGCTCTCCTGCCCACACTCCACCACTGACCCACCCATTCTTGCCATTAGTGTGTGTTTCTGGTCAATAGACGGAATGCCCCGTGTTAGAGTGCACCATGGCCAGTTACTGCAAGCTAAAATGCACATTAACTGGTTTCTCCACTTAGTAAAAGGGTCTCTTCGATGTATCTAATTGTTCAATAGTAGCTTAAGTCAGTAAGCATGATCAATAATGTACTACCAAGTTTTGGGTTTTTTTTATCAAGGGGCTTTCATTGACCCTGCTGAACTTGGTAAGGTTTGATTGTTTTAAAAAAAGCTTTTAACAAGGGCTCTCAGTAGTTACAAGTATGTTATAGTTGTTTGCACCTAGCTAATGCTAAAAATTTCAGACAAAAGGGAGAGTCATAGGATGAGGTGAAAGCTTTCTGATCTGTTCTCCAACAGCATCATTGTAAATGTATCAAGTTTTCAATTACCTGTTTCTTTTCATTTTAAATCTAACTCAACAGAATGCATGTGGAGAAAGCAGTGAAAGTCTTCCACAAATATGCCACAGAGTAAAATGTGACAAGCTAAAAAGGCAGCTAAACGTGTGAGCAAGCAAATGCCTGAAAAACATCCCTTCTCCAGGCATATCCCTAGAGCATGCTTCCGCTCTCTCTCCTTCCTCAAAATTATAAATTCTAGATATACCCTGGGGGTGAGACTGTAGCTCTGTCACTACAGAAGAAATATGGCAGGCAAGGACTCTGTTGCCCCTGGTTTAAAAACATCACATGACCAGAATTCTATGAGCTCAGCTTGCCCCGAGGTCACTCAGAGTCGTAATCTTGCCTTCTTTATAAGAAAAAGAGCGTCTGCCTTTCAAAACAGGTATATTGGGCAATCTTGAGGTTTTAGAATGTACTGGATCACATTTTGTCATAAAGATATTTTTAGATTAGGGTTAACAAGCCAAGTACTGTATCTTCTAACAAATTTTCAGAGCTGTGTTTTCATTTCTTGGGAGAGTAGGGCAGCATTTTCTCCTGCTATTTAAGGCTTTCCAGCTTAATTGAAAAAAACCTCTACTGCAGCTTGGGTATAATGAACCTTCATGCACAATGACCCCAGGTGTTTTCCCTCTATTTTTAATTCTCCTTCCATGTTGCACTGTCATTATAAGGCCAAGTCTAACCAGGGAGAGGAAGATTTCAACAAGGAATTGAACCCAGGTCCCTCCACTTCCAAATGTGTTCCATGTTCATATACAATAACAGACAGTCCCTTGTCCTTGGCACTTACAATCTGGTCAAGACACACAGACAAACAAAAGTATTCAAGGAATTTTTTTTATTAAATGATTTGAAGAAAAGGATTAGTAGAGCTCCTATTATTCCTCAGTTAGATCTTTGAAATCTGCAGTTCCATAAGGATTGGTACTGTTGCTAATCCTTCACAATTTGTACTGAACTCTTCTTGTGTCTTTGATTCAAGAGTATGGAATCAACTGTTACTTTTTTGCAGATGACCTTTAGTTGGTATATATGGAATCAGATCAAGCTTCAGTAGGGCTGCCCCTATCACTAGAGTGCCATCAGAGGGGGTTGTCCAATCACCATGGTTATCTTCTGCCTACGTCCCCATTCCTTGCCTCCACTGCCCACAAGAGGAGCAGTGAGAATGAGTCTCATAATTCCTAGCTCTCATAAGATCATCTACAGTAAGTCCCGCCTCTGAGTATTGGCAAAGAGAAGAAGGACTGACTCCTGCTCTTCCTCCTGCCACTTAATTAATCTGAAGATGGAGGCAGATGCTGATGGAAGGAGAAGTGGGACAATGCTATGGAGGGAGGAAAGAGGCAGGAGTAGATACTGTGAAAGGGGGGGGGGATGCACAGGTAATAGATGCTGGAAAAAGGCCAGAAGCAGAGGGCATGGATACTCAGGAAGGAAGCAGCGGGCAGGTGGAGAAGGGAGAAGTGGGATGCCAGGAAAGGAGGAGAGGGAGGTGAATGGGTGCAAGGGAAGGAGGCAAGGAGACCAAAAAGTACATACTGAGGACATAGCGATGGTGGGAAAGATGAGATTCAGGCTGCAGGGATTGAGTGTGAGAGCAGAGTCCAAGGTTGGCTGGGGATTAGGGTTCAGAGCTTGGGTGGTGACTGAGTAGCATAAAATAATGGGGGACACTGGAATTAGGAGGGGATATGAGTAAGGGTGTGTTAGAGGGATTGTGGGGCAAAAACAATGTAAAGAAAGGTGGGAATGGATGGAGAAAATCATATGAAGGACATGGAGGAGTTGGGAGGCACTAGAAATGGGCAAAAGGGCTGTAGAGGGAGTGAAAGAAAGAGAAAGGGGGTGAAAGAGAGTGAAACTGGAAAATCTAAATGGGAAATAACAAGGTAGGTGGTGGATAAAAGTCAGAAGAAAGGTGTTGGGGGCAGGGGAGATAATAAGTGACAGGGAAGGAACCAGGGCTGCTGAGAGGCAAAGAAAGGAAGTTGAGGACAGTAGGTGGCAATGGGGTGAAAGAGGAGAATGTAGAAGATTTAGAGAGAGAATGAAAGACAGAGAGGGGAAGGAGAGAACTAGAGAGATGAGTATGGGATGTAAAAAGCTGGTAGATAGGTGAGAAATTAGCAAGTGCACACTTAGAAAGTGACGTAATGTGGATGTAGGATGTATGTGGGGGATGAGGACATGGGCATGTTTAGAGAGGTATGTGGGAGGATGGGATATTTCTGCCTCTTAGTATACAAGTTATGGCCAGTCCATCCACTAGGCGGGCTAGGTGACCATCTAGGAAGGAAGACCTTGGTAGGTGGCATGGTGCAGCACCCGCGGCAAGCCATGGGCACCAAAGCAGTGGCTCACCGCCTCTCCCACAGATGGAATCGGCGATGGCACAAATCTGCCACTTTTAAAGTACTGCTGCTGCCAAGCTGAGCTCCTCCCTATCCCTGAAGACAGAATGGGCAGCAGCCGGGGGAGGGGGGGGACTCAGCAACATGGCCTGGGCGGGGGGTGGCAGAAACCCTTGGGCTGGCCCTGATACAGGCATTATGATCCCCTCCCTCCATGCACTCTCCCCTGACCTCTTGCACTCACTTTCTCAACTTCCAATCACCTTGCACACTCCCCTCCTTTCCATCCCCCTTCTACTCTTTTTTATCCATTCCTACGCTCTCTGTCCTCCATTTTTCCTCCTCTTCTCTCCCTCCATCCATCCCACTCTCTCTTACTTTTTCCTCTCCCTCTGTACACTCTCTCCCATCCCCTCTACCGTGGACTCTTCCCTCCTCTCTCCTGTATTCCCTCTCCTCCCCATCCCACCTCCCACTCTTCCTATCTTTTTCTACCTGTGGATTGGTTTCCCGACAGTTACAGAGTTTCACTGCGGCTGCGGCTCTCATGGTCTTCTGCCAGTGAGGGTTGGGGTTCCTATAGCACATACTGTAGCATTAGCTTCACTATGGTTGTTCCTTTGCTAGTGGGTTTTGGTCACTACTAGCAAACTGTGAAGTTCTCATCTTCTGGGGGCAGGGCCTTATTTCCCTGTCACCACTCCTTGGAGGGTGAGAGAAGGGAAACATTCTCCCTACGGGTACGTAGAGAAGCAGATGAGATAAATAAAGAAAAAAGATAAAAGGGAAGCTGGAAAAAGATGTTGGGGAGGAATGAAAGAAGATAGAGAAAGAGAAGAAACAGAAAATGGAAAACAGCCTGGAAAATGACTTAGGGAAAAATAGAGAAGGAGAAAGCAGATAGAATCTAGGATCAGAAAAAATAAAATGATCAAAGAACGAAGATACAAAACTGTGTTCTGTATTGAGCTTTTATTGATTGATGTCATCTCTGAAATATACATTTCTGATGCCTTTGCCTTTTGCACAGTACATGAGGAAATGCATTTCCCTTTTTTATTACTGCAGTGTTGTACTGTATAGTGCACGCTAACATGTAGTTTCTGCGTAGGGATTTGTCATAATCCAGCTTCTTGGGGATTGTGGTTCAGATATTTTCTGCATGTTGCTATTTCCAGTGTGTGGTCACTTACAGGTATCTTGTATTTAATGAAAATCTCTCTGCATTATAGGAATGTGTATTTGTGAGCACACATTCAGTTTATTAGCACAACTTAAAAGTCTGGCACACACAAAATTGATTTAACACACTTTAACCTATGAATTAGCACATTTACAATCAATTTGCATGAATTAAAAAGTTCTAAAGCATATTTTAAAAAATGTACTAAAATGTGTGAAAACAAACTGAAAAAGAGTCTGAAAATTAGGAAAAAGACCAAAAATCTCAACAACAAATATTTAGCCTGTGCACATCCCTGTGTTCAGCATATGTACAGTATCTGCAGTGAAGGATTCTCACAACATGTAACTGGTACTGTAGGGATCTATCACAGTCTGATTTGTTTATCTTTCCAGATGCTAGAACTAGAGTCTGGTATAATATTGGCTGACTTTGCAGTGGTGTTTAATTTCTGTGAGTTAGTGCTTTTTCGATATGGCATATTGGCTACATAGGTGCTGAGTGTTTTCTGCAGGTTTTCAATAATGGTTTTGGTTGTTGATAAGCAGCAGTGCTTATCAATATAAGTGATCATTTTACTCCAGAAGGCTGTACTTTAAATATCTAGTTGTGTGCTATTTTAAAATATCCCATCTGGGCAGCAGCAGAATGGGACGGTGTTGGCGGCGGAGGATCACATTTCTGTGACAACGGCAACAACACTAAAAAACTACGCGGAGGAAAGGCCTGGCAATCTACTTCTATATCTTGCCATGAAAACCCAGTGGATAGTCACAACAAAACAAATTGCACTATAGTACTGGAAGATGAGACCCCCAGGTCAGAAGGCACTCAATTAGCTACTGGGGAAGAGCTGAAGAATTTTCAGAGTAAAGCCAGCATTTATGATGTGGTTGGATCAAAGCCCTCAGGACGTCTGACTGCTGATGTAGCTGCACATGAAATGAGAGTCAGAAGCTGTAAAGATATCTTACATATTGGAGCATGGAATGTACGAAGCATGAACCAAGGGAAGTTGGAGGTGGTCAAGAATAAAATGGAACGTGTACAACTTGATCTGTTGCGTGTCAGCGAACTGTAATGGACTGGCATTGGGCACTTTGCATTTGATGATCACATGGTCTACTATGCTAGAAATGAAAGACAAAGAAGAAATGGTGTTGCATTTATAATAAAAAAGAAACTTGCAAGAATTGTAATGAAATACAATGCAGTCAGTGAACGCTTAATCTCTATTCGTCTACAAGGAATGCCTATCAATACAACTATAATTCAAGTATATGCCCTAATAACAGCTACAGAAGAGGATGAAACTGAAGAGTTCTATGAACAAGTTCAAGTTGAAATTGACAGAACATGCAAACAGGATATCCTGATAGTCATGGGTGACTGGAACACAAAAGTTGGCAACAAAGAAGAAGACAACGTGGTTGGAAAATATGGACTTCGCAACAGAAATGAAGCTGGAGAAAGACTAATATAATTCTGCAAGACCAACAATCTATTCATCTCAAACACCATCTTCCAGCAACACAAGCGGCGACTGTACACATGGACTTCACCCAATGGATTGTACAAAAATCAAATTGACTACATCTGTGGAAGTCAACGATGGAAAGTTCTATAACATCAACAAAGACAAAACCTGGAGCTGACTGTAGTACAGATCATCAACTACTAGTATGCAAACTCAAGCTAAAATTGAAAAAGAGCAAACCATTCATGAATGCAGCAAAATATGACCTTGAGAATAGAAACATAGAAATATGACGACAGAAAAAGACCACATGGCCTATCTAGTCTGTCCTTCCATATCAACAACTACAACAGTCCCCTTTTTACCTTCAGAGATCCTTTGTGTTTGTCCCATGCTTTTTTGAATTCAGTTACTGTCCTCATTTCTACCACCTCCACTGGGAGACTATTCCATGGATTCACTACTCTTTCCGTAAAGAAATATTTCCGCATATCACTCCTGAATCTATCCCCCTTCACCCTCATCCCATGTCCCCTCATAGCAGAACTTGCTTTCAATTGAAAGAGGCTCTCTCCCTGAACATTTATGCCACGGAGGTATTTAAACATCTCAATCATATCACCTCTATCCCGCCTTTCCTCTAAGGTGTAGATACTAAGATCCTTAAGTCTGTCCTCATATGCTTTATAATGAAGACCACTAACCATTTTAGTAGCCACCCTCTGCACCGACTCCATCCTGTTCACATCCTTTTGAAGGTGCGGTCTCCAGAATTGCAAACTATACTCCAAATGAGGTCGCACCAAAGACTTATACAGAGGCACTATCACCTCCTTTTTTCTGCTAGCCATTCCTCTCCATATGCACCCAAGCATCCTTCTAGCTTTTGCCGTCGCCTTTTCTACCTGTTTAGCTACTTTAAGATCATCAGACACAACCACGCCTAGGTCCCGCTCTTCTTTAGTGGACAAAAGTACTTCACCCCCTATACTATATTGCTTCCTTGGATTGCTGCAGCCCAAATGCATTAAATTCCAGCTGCCAAATTCTAGATCATTTTTCAAGCTTAGCTAGATCCCGCCTCATGTTATCTACACCTTCCTGGGTGTCTACTCTATTGCAGATTTTGGTGTCATCCGCAAAGAGGCAAACCTTACCCGACAGCCAGGGCCGGATTTACCTTGAGTGAGGCCCTACGCCAACAAAAATTGTGGGCCCCCAGCAGGGGCGGCCCAAGGGGGGGTGCGGACCTCATTTGCATAAGGGGCCTCATTTGCATAAATATTTGCATAATGTTACCATATACTAACTTTTAGTAAACGTGCCTCTTAATGAGTGTATGGATAAAGAAAGACTAAAAGATTTCTACATTACTATAATCCAGTGCCAACTTCCAGACACATTAGGAACTACTACAAACACTGCCCATAGTAAACCCGCCGTATCCTAACAGCACTACCAGGACTCACAAAGCACCATACTCTACCAATCAAAAGGCAACACTGCAAATATTAAACCAATACATTTCAGAGAACAACAATACATGACCTACTGGGGAAAGAGAACAAGTGGCAATGTCAAATAGGAATTATATAAACAGAACACCTCAGCTCAGTTACACATGCAGAACATAGACCATCACCAAACAAGTAATCACAATTTAGAAATAGGAAGACAATAATTAAACTGGGAATCCCAAAAGCCAAACTTGGAATGTACAACACTGTAGAAATAAAACTATACATTAATTTGCTCTTGTACTAAACAAAGCACAGATGTTAATGATGCACATTTACCAGAGCTGACATATTCCAATTAATAAATTCAAAATAAAGAGATATTTTTCTACCTTTTGTGCATTTTTTTCAGCTGCAATTGCTCCAGCCACTTTCTTCTGGTTTCTTCGTGTCTTCTGCTAACTCTCCATCGTCTGCTGTCCATTTGTCCTTTCTTCTCTCTTCTAGATTTTTTTCCATTCTCTCTCTACATCTGCTTTAACATACTAATCTTTCTCCTTTTGCTCTTTCCTCATTCCTATTTCATCCACTCAAATTTTACCCCTCCATCCTCAATCCCCACTTACTCTCCCAATACCCGGCCAATTGTAGATTTTTTATCCCTCCCACACAAAATATTTTTCCCTTCTCCATTTTACTCTTCCAGCCCCATCCCATTCTAATCCTCCCCCAACATCAGCTCCCTTCTAGTTCCAGCCTCACCCAGCATCCATTCCCTTCTAGTCCCTGCATCAGCCCATTTCCAGTCCTAGCCATCCATCAGCCCATTTCCAGTCCTAGCAACCCCCCAACCCAATACCAGTCCTAGCCCCCCCATCACCCCACTTACAGTCCTTAACCCCCCATCACCCCATTTTCAGTCCTTAACCCCCATCACCCCATTGTCAGTTTAAGCCCCCCCTATAACCCATTACCAGTCCTAACCCCCATCAGCCCACTTCCAGTCCTAACCCCATCAACCCATTTCCAGTCAGCCCCCCATAGCCCATTGCCAGTCCTACCCCCCCCATCAGCCCACAGCCCATTACCAGTCCTAACCCCATCATCCCACCTACAGTTTTAACCCCCAGCCCATTTCCAGTCCTAGCCCCCCATAGCCCATTACCAGACAACCCCCATCAGCCCACAGCCCATTACCAGTCTTAACCCCCCCAAAGCCCATTACCAGTTCTAACCCCCCCAACAGCCCATTACCAGTCCTAACCCCATCAGCCCACCTCCAGTCTTAACCCCCCAGCCCATTTCCAGTCCTAGCCCCCCCCCATAGCCCATTACCAGACAGCCCCCATCAGCCCACAGCCCATTACCAGTCTTAAACCCCCCAAAGCCCATTGCTAGTTCTAAGCCCCCCCAACAGCCCACAGTCCATTACCAGTCCTAACCCCATCAGCCCACCTCTAGCCTTAACCCCCCCCAGCCCAGCCCAGCCCAGCCCATTTCCAGCCCCAGCCCCCCAATATCCCATTACCAGCCCTACCCCACCCAGTCCATTTCCAGCCCCTTCCCCCCCAATCTCCCTTTACATGTCCTTCCCCCCCCATAGCCCATTACCAGTCCTACCCCCCCCATCCCCATAGCCCATTACCAGTCCTACCCCCCCCCCATAGCCCATTACCAGTCCTACCCCCCCCCCCCGGCCTAAAGTAAAATTTAATTAAAAAAACAAAACCTGGTGGCTGCCGCCGCGGGGCCCCCTATGCTGCCGCGGGGGCCCCGTCTACAAGCTGGTCGGGTCCGGTCCGGTCGGGTCGGGTCTCTCTCCCTCCCTCGCTGCAGGCTGCGAGAGACGCGAAGGGAGAGCGTCTCCTCGCGTCTGTGTTAAGCCCGCAGGGGCTGATGGGAAATCCCATCAGCCCCTGCGGGCTTAACACAGACGCGAGGAGACGCTCTATCTTCGCGTCTCTCGCAGCCTGCAGCGAGGGAGGGAGGGAGGGAGAGAGACCCGACCGGACCCGACCGGACCCGACCCGACCCGACCCGACCAGCGTGTAGACGGGGCCCCCGCGGCAGCAGAGGGGGCCCCGCGGCGGCAGCCACCAGGTTTTTTTTTTAAATTGAGTTAAAAAAAAAAACTGGTTCTTTTTTTGTGGGCCCCTGCCGGCTGTGGGCCCTACGCCATGGCGTACATGGCGTATACGTAAATCCGGCCCTGCCGACAGCCCTTCCGTTATATCACTAACAAAGATGTTAAAAAGAATCGGACCAAGGACAGATCCCTTGGGAATATACCACTGGAATTTAAAGACTGCCTGCAAAATCGATTTGCTGCTTTAGATTCAAATGACAGAGCTCCAGAAGAGTTATGGAATGACATCAAGAAGGTTGTGTTGGAAGAAAGCGAGAAGTCTCTACAAAAAGTGAAAAAGCAAAAACGGCCAAAATGGATGATGGAAGAAACTCTGAAAATTGCCCAGAAATGCAGAGAAGCTAAAGCCAGAGGAGAAAGAAAGCCAATTGCAGAACTCAACAGAGATTTCCAATGTGCAGCAAGACAGGACAAAGAAACGTACTACAATGACACATGCAAGGGATAAAAGCAGAAGCTATTAGAGGAAGAACAAGATTGGCTTTCCTAAAGCTATGAGAGTTAAAGAAAAAATTCCAGCCTCGAATTGGAATGTTACAAGATGCTCAAGGTTCTATGTTGAATGATGCTGAGAAGATCAAGAAAAGGTGGAAAGAATATACAGAGTTTTTATATGATAAAGATCAAGTGGACCAACAGCCATTTCAACCTGTACCTTATGATCCGGAACCATTGGTGATAAAAGAAGAAGTTGAAGCAGCATTGAAAGCCTTATCAAAGAAGAAAGCATCAGGCATTAATGACATTCCCATAGAAGTATTACAGCAATCTGATGCAGCTGTTACTGTACTTACAAGGCTCTGCCAAGAAATTTCGAAGACAACATCATGGCCAACTGACTGGAAAAGATCCAGGTGTCAGCAAACTGCATGGATAACTTGATCGTGACCTTCCCCTGCTGCCCATAGGGATCCCATCTCCTGTGGCAGAAGAGAAGAGAGCAGCCACGATTGCAGCAGAAACTCGTTCTGTCTGCCCACTGGATATTGGATCCCTTTGGGCAGAACAGGAGGGGAAAGCCCTGATCGCAGCCTCCATGCAGCTTGCCTGCTTGCAAGGATTCGATCTCTCACAGGCAGAAGAGAAGGCAACAATAGTGGCAAACACTCCTTCTGTCTGCCCACAGGAGATCGGGACAGAGAGAAGGAGTCTGCTACAATCCTCCTTCTCTTCTTCCCACAGTGATCGGGAAATCAGATCCCCACCAGCAGAAGAGGAGACTGTTACAGCTAACATAAAATCCTTTAGCAAATGGAAAAAAGAGCCAAATGATGAAAACATGAAACAATGCAAATATTGGCAAGCAGGGTCGTATCGAGGTTGAATCGCGCCCTGTGCAACTTGCACAATAGGCGCGCACCCCCTCCCTCCCCCGTGGTAGGAGAGAAGAGGCGTGCCTGCTGTGTAAGTTGCCAGCGTGCTAAGAAGATCTATCCCTCCCTTCTCTGACGTCGCATCAGAGCAGGGAGGGACAGATGTACTTAGCATGCTGCAAGAAGGATTAAGGGGCGCATTTCAGATGTTTGCCGTTGCCTGCTGCCACTGAGTGAAGAAAAAGTGGTGGCGGCAGGCAACGGCAGACAGCCGAAATATGCCCCTTAAGCCTTTGCACCCTGTGCGGCTGCACCGCTCGCACAGGGCTAGATACGGTCCTGTTGGCAAGTTAAATGCAAGGCATTGATAAGGCAGGCAATGAGAAAATTTGAAAAGAAGCTTGCTGTGGAAACAAAAGCGCATAATGAAAACATTTTCAAGTACATTCCGAGGAAAACACCTATTAGAGAGTCAGTTGGATCATTAAATGATAGATGAGTAAAACGGGCACTAAGAGAGGACAAGGCCATAGCGGAGAGAATGAATGAATTCTTTGCTTCAGTCTTTACTAAAGAAGATGTAGAAAAATTACCCATGCCAGAAATGACATTTAAAGGTGATATATCAAAGGAACTGACACAAATCTTGATAAATCAGAAAGATATAATACAGTTATTTGATAAATTAAAGAGCAGCAAATCACCTGGATCAGATGGTATACATCTGAAATATAAAATTGAGAACCTACTTTTAGTAATTTGCAAACTATCATTAAAATCATCTGTAGTATCTGAGGATTGAAGAATGGCCAGTGTAACACCCGTTTTTAAAAAGGGTTCCAGAGAGATCCAAGATAGCTGCCAAATCCGCTTGTCTGTGAGCTGTTTTTTCCTGATGCCGAAGCGAAAGGGGAAGTTATGGGGGAACTCTCCACAGCCGATACAACCTTCTTCTGCTCCTGCTACTAAGATTGGGTCAATGGATTCCTTTCTTCAGCTGCATGGAGAGGCTCGAATAGAATCCGGAGAAAACCCACTTGTGTCGACTCCGGGACCGGTGAGTCCAGCATCTTCCTCTGGATGTGATCTTACTCCGGATCTGCAACTCCCACCGGCGCTGCCTGCGGACTTTCTGAGCCTCAGCCCTTCTGGAACTGTGGCACCCGATGCAGTCGATGCTGTTTCCTCAGTGGGAGGAAAGGCTCTGGCTTGAAGTTCGGCGGTCCTTCTTCACCGAGGTCAGCATCTGCAGAAGCTGAGTTGGGTACTGGAGCAGAGTTGCAAGATCCCCACGGTGCTTTATTTTCATCCAGGGAGTCGGAAAGCTTGGCGGTTTTGTCTGAGGCTTCATCTAAGCAAGTTTCAATGGCCCCCTTCTCTTTAGAGCGTCCAGAACATATTACCTTGGACTCTATTTGGATGGCATTAACAAAACTTGGTGTTTGGTATCCCAAACTAATGCTACTTTGTTGCTAATTTGAGGAAATGCTACGACTGTTCAGCAGTGCCAAGACTCAGTGGCCATTTTGCAGTCTCAAGTGTCTACCATTGATAATAAAGTCATACAGTTGGAGGATAAGTTTACTACTGTTTGTAAAGATATGCCTGGATTTAAGTTTAAAATTGAATTGTTGGAAAATCAGTATAGGGCTATGAATATTAGATTATTGAATTTTCCTCGTTCCCCATTGGTTACACCTCAAGATATGTTTAAGTCATACTTATTGGAAGTTTTGAATGTTCCTGTGGAGTCTCATCCTCCGCTCTCAAAGATTTACTATCTTCCTACAAGTAAGAAGACGAAAGGATCGGACTTGGAAACACCTGTTGAAGCTGAAGTTATTGATATTCTAAATGTTTCCGAAATTTTGGACACTTCTATTTCTGAGACTGTGGTTCCTGCAACTCTTTTGGTGTCACTGGCTCTGCTATCTGATCGTGAGTGGCTACTTAGAATGTATTTTAAGAAATGATCTGTTTTGTTTAAAGGCCTGGCTATCCGAATGTTTCCTGATTTATCACGTGACACTCAGAAAAGAAGAAGGGAGTTTTTGTTGCTTAAGTCTGGTGTAATTCAGTTGGGAGGTCTGTTTTACCTGAAATTTCCTTGTAGATATTTGGTCAAATTACATTCTGTATCTTATATTTTCTATGATCCTTCCAACTTAGTTTCCTTTATTAGCTCTCGCCTCACTGCGTTCCCCTAGGTGGGTGGGTTAATTTATTTATTTATTTTATTTTATTACAGTTGCTTATATACCGCACTATTCGGTATTAGCGCAGTTTACAATATAACAAAACGACCAAGACAACAATTTGTTTGGTTTTACAAGGAACAGGAGTACCAGCTTGGCTAACTGGGTTGAACTATATACACGAGATAATAATAATTACAACAACAAGGTTGAACTATATACATGAGATAGTAAATAGTAAAGGCTAGGAAAATAAGAACACTAGTTTCTTAGGTGGGTTAGACTCGGTTAGGTGGTGTTAGACTTGGTTGCTGGCTGGGTAGAATTGGAGGAAGAGGTGAAATTTGATTGCCTTCCTGAATTGAGACAGATCTCTAATAGCTCGAATGTCTGGTGGTAGTGCATTCCAGCATTTGGGGACGTAAATACTGAAAGCCCTATTTGCCGTTGTGCTGTTGCATTTAGTCAAGGACTTCGGGGTTATTAGTAGATTTAGGGTTGTTGACCTTCTGGATCTGTTGGGGAGCACTGTGTGGAGAAGCTCAGTGAGTGCCGTAGATGAGAGGCAATTGATGGCCTTGAATGAGAGGAGTAAAGTCTTGAATATAATCCTTCCGTGTATAGGTAGCCAATGAAGCTGCTTTAGAATAGGAGTCACATGGTCACTTCTGGAGGCTCCGTGGAGGACCCTTGCTGCGGCATTCATGGCCAGTTGTAACGGGTTCAGTGTAGATTGAGGGAGACCTTGTAAAATGGAATTAGCAAAGTCAAAATGAGGCAGGATTAGTGCTTGGAATATTGTCTGGAAATTATCTGGGTCCAGTAGGGAGCGCAGATGTCTGAGTGAACGGATTTTGAAATAAACAGCTTTGACTATGTTGCTTATGTGAGATTTCATGTCCAGATGTTGGTCTAGGGTGACCCCGAGGTATTTTATTGCTTCTTTGGTTTGTAATTCCGCTTCCTTGACTCTTACATGGGATGGTGGAATAAAGTCAGGGTCTCTTGAGATGAACAGTACCTCCGCTTTTTTGTGCTGGATGCGGAGGTTTTGTGATTGTAGCCAGTCGGATACCGCATTGAAACACTCTATAATTGGTGTAAGGTCCATTTGAACTGTCGAGAAAGGCATGTATAAGAGAATGTCATCCGCATATATCAGACAGCTCACGTTAAATGATCTAATGATATTGCAGATAGGTTGCATGTATATATTGAACAGTAGAGATGACAGGGAGGAACCTTGAGGCACGCCTTGTGTTTGATGGAATTGTTTTGGTTCTTCTGATCCGGATTTTACATATTGCCATCGACCATCTAGGTAGGACTTACACCATTCGAGCGCAGCATTACAGATTCCCTTCTCTTTCAGTTGCCCGAGGAGGAGTTCATGATGTACCGAGTCAAAGGCCGCAGCAATATCTAAAAAGATGAGCACAAAATCTTGTCGGATGTTATCAATGCCTGTAATTATATTGTTGAAAAGGAAGGTGAGAAGGGTCTCAATTCCATGATACTCTCTGAACCCGTGTTGGCAGTGATCTAGGGGAGCTGTGGAGTCTATATGATCCTGTATTTGCCTTTGAACCTCTTTCTCAATTATCTTTGCTAGGAGCGGAATACTAGCTATTGGCCTGTAAGAATCAACCCTTTGGGGGTCAAGTTTGGGGTTCTTTAATAAGGGCCTAATAGAGGTTTGTTTGAGTGCTGTGGGGAAGGAACCAGTAGTGAAAGAAAGGTTTATCAGTTTTGCGATGAATGGACTGAATTCCATGCGTAATTCCTTTACCCAAAACGCTGGGCAAGGGTCAGTTTGCGCTGTGGAGGTATTGATAGAAGCTATTGTATCTTCAATGCTTTTTCTGAATGGTGTGGAGAACTTGAGTAGGGGGGTTAAGCTGGTAGGTTCTTGAAACGAGGCTGTTGAGATTTTGTCGGTCTGTATGATCTTTGATTGTAGGTAATCAGCGAATTTTTGTGGGTGAATATCCACGTGTTGTTCAGGAGATGGTTCCTTTGAAAGGGCTTGAACCAAGTTGAAAAGATCCTGTGGTTTGTTCAGGGATCTCTTCAGAGTGTCGGTGTGGTGTTGTTTCATTTTCACTGTGATTGCTTCTCTGTGCTTTGATAGGTGGAGTTGGTAGGCGGTCAGATCTTCCATGGAGAGCGATCGGCGCCATTTTTTCTCAAGCCTGCGAAGTTGTGTAAGAGAGGTTCTCAGCTCTTGAGAGAACCATGGGGTCGCCTTTCTTATTCTCCTTGATGTGTTATTGGATTGTGAGCATTGAGAGATGGCATTGAGGTTGAGATTCCAGGAGGAGACTAGTTCTTCAGGATCGGATGTGGTTTTGTTGAGGAAGGAGTGAGTTTGAGAGAGGATGAACTCTCTGTTAAATGTGCGAAAGTTTCTTGTTGATGTTCGAGCTGTGCTGTTATACATTCGGTTGCTATGCCACTGGTTATCGCTGGTGGGTATCTGGAAAGTTATAAGTTTATGGTCCAACCAGGGTACATCAATAACCAACATCATTGGGTTGAGGTTTAGCTTGAGGGCCGACTGAGGTGCGAACACCATGTCAAGAATATTACCCTTTGTATGTGTGGGATTGTTGATGATTTGTTTAAATCCCAGGTCCTCAATGGCCTCGAGGAAGGCAGTTGCATGGCTTTGATGTAGTGATGGGAGATTGAAATCACCCATAATCCAGATAGGAGTATTAGGGTTGTGGGCGTTAGCAGCCAGGTCAATAATTGTGGGAAGGTCCTCAGGAGATGAGGACGGAGTTCTGTATAATAGACTGATAGTGCATTGCTGGTTTTTGATGGATAGACAGTCCAGGTTACTTGTACTAGAAGATTCGGTGATGTGGAAATGCAGATCTGATTTGGTGAGTATTAGTACTCCACCTCCTTTCTTGTTTTCTCTGTGTCTTGTATGTAAGGAGAAGTTAGGTGGTATGAGATGGTTGAGGAGGACATTATCCTCCGACGTTAGCCAGGTTTCCGTGATCATAAGTAAGTCCAGGTCATAAAAGGGAAATCATGTCTAGGACAACAGGCCATTTCTTGCGTATGGAACGCGAATTTATCATGGCACATTTTAGGTTATGGCAAATCTTGTGTTTCTCCTGGTTGGGTGTCCTGGATAGTTGGAGTGGTATGTGAATAAGGTGGGAGCGGCGCGTGTAAGTGTCGCTTCCTGGGTGGGAGAACTGGGGTCCAGACCATCCTTTTCCATAGTTGCTCAAGATGGGGATATGGTTCTGAGATTGAAAGAGTGCATTGGAAGTTCCCAGCCAATGTGTAAGGAGATACAGGCTAATAAGGGCCAGGAAGTGAGAAGCCATATTGGGTGTATGAGAGTGTGTGATTGTGATATGGTGATGAAGCAACTCTCACAGCAATTTACACAGCAATAGTGGGATGAGAAGTAATGCACTACTGAGGAGCATTATGCAATATGATACATGTAGTAAGGGGGTAGTGAAGTCATACAATTGCACATGCAGACATGCAGTAATGGGGTGGTTAAGTCATACAATACACAATAAGTAAGCACATAATAGCAGTAGGTGCGGGTATTTAACAGATTAAACATTAGAGCAATGCTGCAATGATATTCCACAGATTAAACATTAGAGCAATGCTGCAATGATATTCCACAGATTAAACATTAGAGCAATGCTGCAATGATACAGACATGAGATGATTTGGTAAGGAGATCGTACTCTAACAAGTTAAGCGCAAAAGTAATGTTACCATGAAGGAGCAGGCTGGTAATGAAGTGAAAGGTTATTGTGAACAGTACCTCGGGAGGTTAAGGTCGTGACCCTGGGTAGAATATTTCTCTTAGGTGGTGCTGTGGTTCAAGGTTGCAGTGCTCCGTAATATGTAGCTGGGGTGAACTTGTCGCTGGTTCACGATTTCTTGTTTTGAGGAACGGAATTAGCTGGAAGAGGTAATAACCGAGGATATTATAATGCCTCTTTATTGTTCCATGGTAAGACCTCACCTTGAAAATTGTGTGCAATTCTGGTCGCCATATCTTAAAAAGGCTATAGCAGAATTAGAAAAGGTACAGAGAAGAGCAACAAAAATGGTAAAGGGGATGGAAGGATACTCCTATGAGGAAAGGCTTAAAAGTTTAGGGCTGTTCAGCTTGACTAGATTATAAGCTCTGATGAGCAGGGATCATCTTTTGCATGTGTCTGTGCAGCACTGCGCACGTCTTATAGTGCTATATAAATGCTCAGCAGTAGCAGTAGTCGTTACTGACGTACCCCAGTTGACTATACAGGCTCCCTCCTTCATTAACTCCCTTACCTAATGGAACATTACACAGGACACCCTGGCAGCATTCCTCGCTGCAGACATCTTGTTCTCTGAAGACTTTGCTACATTGCCAGTGAATGCCCAGGCCATTGCCTGGCATGATACCCTAATTGAGGCCCTCAGTATGATTGCCTTCTAAAAGGTCCATACATGCCCTATGCGGAGGTTCAATAAGTGGTTCCATGACGTTTTACATCTCCTCCGGCAGCATACTAGGGCTACAGAGAGATTATAGCAAAAAAAAATAGATCCCCTTCTGCATTAACCCACTTTAAAAGCTCTCACTCCTATTCCCACTCCCAGGTCTTGCTGCAAAAAGAGACCACTTTTCAACTATCATAAAGAATTCCCAACTCGCCACACAGAAACAGGCCCAGCAGAATCTGCTTTAGTCAGGCCCTTCCACGGAGGAGTTAGCAGGTTTCTTCTATGAAAAAATATGCAGCTTAAGCTTGCTCTTTCATTCTCTGCATCGATTTCTCCACCTGACCCAGGTGGTATAGATCCTATAAGTGTCATACACATACTTGTGTCCAAACAAATATAATAATGTCACTTCTCAGAGCTGAATATAACTTCACAGTTCAGTCAATATGTTAAGCTCTACTTTTCACCTTCAAGATGATATACATCGAAAAATCTCTATATGTTACAACACATCCTTAATTTTATATGAATATGCAACTGGGTCTCAGAACCGGACTAGGGCGACTTATTAAACACATATATTCATATGGAAAATGCGCCCAAACCTCACATCAATGACCCAACTAGTTGCTTATTTATTAGGCAATCGTTAAAAAGGATGTTATCTTTAGGAGAGCCAGCTGGGTTTGAGACCGGTGCTGTGTGGCAGTGTTTTCCATCTGATTGGCTGCAGCAGATTCCTCCCGACTGCCCCGGCTGTTCTTGGCAGCATATTTCAGCGTCGGCTGCCTTTGGGAGTTGAGAGCCAGCTGGGTTTGAGACCGGTGCTGTGTGGCAGTGTTTTCCATCTGATTGGCTGCAGCAGATTCCTCCCGACTGCCCCGGCTGTTCTTGGCAGCATATTTCAGCGTCGGCTGCCTTTGGGAGTTGAGAGCCAGCTGGGTTTGAGACCGGTGCTGTGTGGCAGTGTTTTCCATCTGATTGGCTGCAGCAGGTTCCTCCCGACTGCCCCGGCTGTTCTTGGCAGCATATTTCAGCGTCGGCTGCCTTTGGGAGTTGAGAGCCAGCTGGGTTTGAGACCGGTGCTGTGTGGCAGTGTTTTCCATCTGATTGGCTGCAGCAGATTCCTCCTGACTGCCCCGGCTGTTCTTGGCAGCATATTTCAGCGTTGGCTGCCTTTGCGGCCGCGGTCGCGTGCCCGAAGGGGGCGTGACCAAAGGGGGAACGCCCCTTTGATGCCCCTTCGGTGCCAATTCGGGGCCTTGAGCCCTTGTTGCCGTCGGTATGCCGCGAGGCCATGCGAAGAGGAAGAGTAAGAAACCCCAGGGAAGTCAATCTGTTACACAATCTGTAACTGTTACTTCTATTCCCTCTGCTATTATTGGGCCTATGGATCATCATGTAGTAATTCTTCCTCAGTCTACTTCCTTGGCTCAGCACTCCTCGTCGTCTGGTTCCGGCATTACCCTGAGTTCCATCGACAGGACTCCTCCACCCAACCCAGGATCTTCTCAAGCGTCTGTTGAATCATCGTCTTCTACTGGGGTGTCCTCCTCCTCGGGAGAGGAAGACGAGATTCCTGTTCCCCTTCCTGTCTCATCACAAGAGGTACTTTCATTAGTTCCTATCTCCACGGTTGCCGGCTCTGAGGTTATTAGTATTCCTCAAATTGAAAATCCTGATACTGTTACTCTTGCGGACATTTGGAAACAGGTTACTGCTACTAATTTAATGTTATCTCAATTTATGAATCAAACGGCTGTGTTTTCACAACAGGTTTCAAGTAAATTTCAAAAAGTTGAGGCTTCTGTTAATCAGCTGTTTCAGCATGCTGATCAGCTGGACACGCAAGTTGCTTCGTTACAGTCTGCAAATATGTTAGCTTCCACGGATACTTTATTGTTTTATCAGCAGTTAGAAGTCCTGGATAATGCTTCTTGGGCAAAAAATTTGTGTATTTTGAATTTCCCTAAAACCCGTTTATTGACATCTGTTTTGTTATTTAGACAATATTGTAAAGAAATACTGTTGCTTCCTAATGCCGACACTGTTGTGTTAGATAGGACCTTTTATTTGTCTGTTCCGGGGACTTCTGGGGAATCCAGCGGAGCGTGGCAGGAGGAGGGAATTTCTATGGATTTAACAGATTTTTTGGAACATTCTCAGACTCCCATCTCCACCCGCGCCACTCTGGTGGTTACTTTGGCCAATTTTTCGGATAAGTCTTCTATTATGAAGGCTTTTTTTCCAAAGAAAGATTTTCTTTTTTATGGCCAAAAGATTTCCGTCTTCCCGGACGTCTCCAGACAGACGCAGGCCCGGAGAAGGTCCTTCCTGCAGCTGAAATCTAGGGTTTTGGCTGGAGGGGGTACCTTTCTTTTGCGGTTTCCATGTAAGTGTTTGGTGAGTATTCAAGGGATTAGTTATGTATACTTTGATCCTTCCTTGTTGGAATCTCTTCTGGTTTCTCTACAGGCTTGAGTGATATTATATTTGCACTGATCGAATTATGGAATGTGGTTGGTTGGGTGTTGTAGCCTTATAATTTATGCCCTGGTTTTTCTCTCTAAGCTGTTCTCTCCTTGATGTGGGTGGAGAAGTGGTATGTTTTTGTAAAAATTCTTTGTCTTGATTGTGTGTAAAATTTAGGCTCATATTGCTTGTTCTTTTTATGTATATTCATTGGATGTAACAAATTGAAAATTCAATAAAAAAAAAAAAAGGATGTTATCTTATTCAAAAAGCAATATTTGAGGATGCTTATCTGAGACAAGATGAGTGTACTCCCAACGCCTGAATAACAGCGCTGTAGCGTTTCACAATCCAACATTTCGTCAGGAGATACTCAACACTATTGCTCAAGCTTAGCATCGATCCTCATTGATTATCTGTAATGTTGAAACAAAGCTGAATATTACTATATGCATCATCTCTTTGATTTTCTTATTTGATTATTTTCAATACACAGTTGAAACATCTCTCGCTAGCACTCACCCCATGTCGGCCGTTACATCGTCTATCAAAAAACACCATGCATACGGACTATGGCTTGGCTAAAGATTTTTAATGGCTACCCGGAAAACCATGTGATCCACTGTCTGGCTTTCAATTCGTCAGTGACAGATGCCCCACTCTATTTGTGAATTCAAACCCCTTGGGTGCACAGTGTCCAGAGTGAATATCCATTTTTGCTCTGTCCGTAACAACGTAAGATCCTTAGATTTCCCTGCCCTGCCTCGCTCAATTAGATCAATGCAAAAACACTTCAGTGAATCAAAACTGTGTTTTGAGTCTAAGCAATGTTGAACTATAGGAGCTTGCGTATAGCCACATTTAAGTTTGCTTCTGTGTTCCCTCATGCGTATTCAAAACGATCGTGTAGTTTTGCCAATGTAAGCTAACTGGCAAGGGCATAAAATACAATATACCACATGAGTGGAACTACATGTGGTATTGTGTATCAGACGGAATTTTTTTTGATTGTATTCAAAGACCTCTAAGTCCAAAGTTAAAGGGCAAATGTCACAGGAGCCGCATCTATGATGGCCGGAAGTACCTTGTACTATACTCGCGGGTTGTGAAACGCTACGGCGCTGTTATTCAGGCGTTGGGAGTACACTCATCTTGTCTCAGATAAGCATCCTCAGATATTGCTGTTTGAATAAGATAACATCCTTTTTAACGATTGCCTAATAAATAAGCAACTAGTTGGGTCATTGATGAGAGGTTTGGGCACATTTTCCATATGAATATATGTGTTTAATAAGTCGCCCTAGTCCGGTTCTGAGACCCAGTTGCATATTCATATAAAGTTAAGGATGTGTTGTAACATATAGAAATTTTTCGATGTATACACACACTTGGCCTAACTTTGCCTCTGTTGCATTGGCCGATATTACCCGTACATTGCATTCCATTTGTAAGACCACATCCCCTTTATACCCAATCCCTTCTACATGGCTAGTGAAACAATCCTTAGGAATACTTCCAATCATGCAGATTATTATAAATAATAGTCTTTCAGCTGGCATAGTGCCGGATGCCTGGAAGAAAGCTATGCTTAGGCTTATCCCTTAAGATCGCCAGGGTGATTTGCATGATCCCAAGAATTACCGATCCATCTTTAACTTACTGTTCCTCTCAAAAGTTGCAGAAAGGACAGTTTTCAGGCAACTCTCCGATCTTGTTGAGCATATTCTTACCCTACACCCTCGCCAATCAGACTTTCGCCCCTTGCACAGCACTGAAACCATCATTACGGCAGTCCTAAATGAAATCCATAGGGCCCATGACCGAGTGAAAATTGTTATTGCCATCTCACTTGACCTATCATTTGCCTTCAACTTGATTGATCACAATCCGCTATTCTCTTGCCTGTACAACACGGGTATTCGTGGCACAGTTCTGACATGGTTTTCCTCTTTCCTGCATGACCGCTCTTTTCAGGTTAGTATTACCAATAACGTATCATCTCTATGTGACCTCCTGTGTCTCCTTGTTACTCTGATACAGAGCCCGGGAATCTCCAGCTACGTGTACGCAGACAATATCCTACTTTTGTTCTCCACTGATGAGCTCGCTCCAAACCTCTCCCTGTCAACACATGTTTAGATAGTACTGCGACGAGACTTTGAAATAACTCGCTCAAGCTCAACCCATCTAAAACACTAGCTACCTGGTTCACTGGTTCCTCGAACAGCCTAACCCTTTCCCCTATATTGGAGGTGTCCCAGTAGCATTGCAATCTACCCTCTGGTATTTAGATATACTACTGGCCCTGAATTATCTTTCTCCGCACAGTTAGTACATGTCATCAAGTCATCTTTCTTTGCATTGCACCATTTGAGAGCTATTCAACCATATCTGGATCAGTCAGCATAAACGTTCACCCTGCTTCACACAGTAAACTTCCATCCCGATACAAGAAGAAACATCAGCGGTGAGTGCAAACCATTTCAGGCACCGCCGGAGCTGACCTCGCTGACGCATTCAGCCAGAGGACCCAAGGGGGCTTATAACCCCACCCAGAGGCCCTCTGGGCCATGGCCAAAGGGGTGGGACACGCCCCTTTTTCACTCTTCTGCACACCGGAGTACCCACAGGAGATTAATAGCTTCATCAATCAGGTACTTTTTCACATTTTGTTCTGTTTTGGTGGGTCCTGTTCGCTGGGGAAGAAGAAAGTGAAGAACTTGCCCAAGTCTGTACCAGCTGCTCGCCCTTCTGGGAAAGTTGTGGGCCTGTTGGACAGGCACTTTGCAGTGGATGGTGGCTTGCAACACTCCACTGAAAGGTCTCCTCCTCCTCTGCCAAAGCCACAATTGTCCTCTACCTTGGGTTTGGGTGTTTCCTTGGGGGCAATGACTTCCTCCCCCACTCTATGTCCTCTCCCTAAGCCCGATGTGCTTCAAGAAAGTCTCCAAATGGTTTTGGAGCAGCCTCAAAATATTACAATAAAGGATATTTGGTTAGCTATATCACATATTGATTTTAAATTGTCTGGTACTGTAGCTTCTTTGTGTGTTTTTACTCAGGAGACAGTTAATAAGATTCAGGAAGTAGACAATAGGATTACTGAAACTAATGGTTTTGTTTCTCAAATGGAGGGTCAGTTGCAGTCTTTGCAACAGACCAATGCTACCTTTATTAAGGATTCACTTTCTTTGCACTATAAATTGGAACCTCGAGAATGTATCTGGGTTAATAATTTGCGTTTCCTTGATTTCCCAGTAACTCGCCTCTTGTCTGCTGAGATTTTGTTGGAAAAATATTTTAAAGAGATTCTACTATTGACTGATGCTGTTCCTCTTCAGAAATGTTACTATCTGCCTCCCAAGCTTCGTGGTGGTGAAACACTGGGTGAGGGAGTAGATGTGCTGACCCCTAATGATAGTCAAGATCTGACTAAATTTCTAGAGGACTCCTTGGATTTGATAACCAAGTGAGCTATAGTCATTATTACTTTTCTTTCGGTGGCGGACAAACTCAAAGTTTTGAAACAGTTCTTTAAGTATAAGGAGGCAACGTTTAACATCCGAGCAATACCAGACCTTTTGCAGTTTCGCAAAGCTTTGAAACACTACCTCTTCCTTTTATCTTATCCAGTAAACAATAAAGACATCTCAACCAACCCACAGACCTTCCACTCATACACATACAATACAGATACCCCACAGACCACATACACACAAAACTGAAGCCATGATGATATTATGACTATGTTTATTAATTATATACCCTGTTATCCGAGTTATATTCTCCTGTTTTCTGTAAACACAAAGTACTGTTGAATTGTGTATCTCACTGTTTTTTGTGAACCGCGCTGATGCCTAATAGTGCGGTATATAAGAGTCTATAAATAAATAAATAAATAAATAAATAAATATTTCTAGGAACACTCAACTTCGCAGGACAAAATTTCTTGCATTAAAATCAAAGGTTTTGACCATTGGTGCTATTTTATTTCTGCGGTTCCCGGGCAAGTGCGTTGTTACTTGGCATGGAAACACTAATTTCTTTTATGACTCATCTCAATTGGAGATTTTCTTGGCAGATTAAAAAGTTACGGAATAACTGGAGTCAGAATAATATTATGCCCATGGATTTGGTGGTGGTGGGGGGGGGGGCTTTCTTTCTGACCCCTCTTAATTTCTTTTTTCTGATTTTAATTTCCTTGATTGCTTCTATTCTTCCCCTAATGTGGGCTGTTGTCTAATTTCCTTTGTTTGGATTATATTCTAGTTCTTATTCCGATGTGTTGTACTTGCCGATCCTTATGTTTATTATTGGTTTTGTAATAAGTTGTAAAGATCTCAATAAAAAAAGGAATCCTAGTGAATGAATAAATTGTTTATCTGCAAGAACAGTACTTACATAAGCCAAGTAAAGACCTGATTCAGATAGTTAGTATTGTGATGTCTGGATACGTCGACCCATTGGTTCTATTTAGATAGACTGTGTTTGAATCAGGTTATTTGGGAGGGGCTCTACAGAGGAAATGAGCTGTTGAAAGAATGGTTTCAGTCTAGTTCACAGCAGACAACAGTCTGCATTACTGTCCCATCACAATTAATGCTGACCCTTGTTGGCAGCCTCAGCAGACCGGCTAAAGACTGAATCATTTATGGAAACCCAATTATCCTGCCCTTCCCCCAGTGGAGGCAGAACAGGATTGCAACACACTGGTAGTTCACAGTAGAATAACACAACATAGCACTCGCTTTAATGCACCTCCTTTTCACCTGAAAGAGACTCAAGGCTTCCAACGCCTCTGCCTTCCTTTTCCTGGTCTGTTATTAAATGGAGAACTTTGGCTGCCAGTGCTGTCAATCTGTCAGCTTTCACAAGCACTAAATTCACCGACAAGCTGTGAAAAAAAATGAATAGATAAAAATGGAAACTCTTAGGATCTGCTCAAAGTAAAAGTACACAAGACTAAACAGCCTTTTTGACTCATCCCACCTCGACTCACCCAGTTTGCAGTGCACCTTTTTTTTTACTGAAGTCTATCTAGATCAGGTAGAAAATTCCTACCCTTCCTTATCAATCATGTCCCTTTGAGCACTAGCAAAGCACCTAGGGCTAGAATTACTGAAGTGCACAACCACAATTCTCACACATTATTATTAGTAATTAGGTCCCATTGCATAAAATATTGTTAATAAGTGTTAGTGCGTGGTAATGCAGCAGTGTCTTTTAGTAAATCTATCCCATAATTTCATACTGCCACCCCGATACTGATGCCCTCCTGATTTCACCCCTGTGCTTCAAACTCCCAGCCTGCCACTTCTAACCATTCTTCAAACTCTGCTCTCATACTTCAAGCTCTGCCCTCCTCCTGCTAACTAGGTCATGGATAGCCCAAAAAAGTTTTGTTTGGGCTCAATTAAAAACAAATTTCCAGATTTTAAGCATTTTTTTTGGGGGGGGGGGGTTGTTTCAGATATTTGTTTTTTGGGCATGTATTGTATGCATACTAGAAGGTTTTTAAGCACCAATATAGACCGCGCAGACATTACTTCATAGGTATATGAATGATTAATCAATTAGTATACACTTCCAAATTTGTCGGTGCCCAAAGTACCAAATTCATGTTCATGACTGCTAACCACGCACGTCAAGATTAAGGTTACCAGATGTCTCTGATTTTTGGGGATTGCCCCCAGTTTTCAGGTAGTGTCCTAGATTCCATGAACTATAACCATCGCTTGTCCTAGATTTCAATGGGGACAGAGGCAAAGGACATTGCTACCCCTGTACCCCTGTAATTCAGTCTTCTCGATCCTGGTAGGAGAAGATATAAAATGATTTTCTTTTCTCAAAAAAGAGGAGGAATTTTAGAAATATACAGAATATTTATTTATATGTATAAAATAAAGTTTAAGCGCATATGTATGTACACGCACTTATAATGCAAAGGACTGCTACTGTCTTTATTTTAACTTTTCATATTAATGATGCTACTTAGACTAGCCTATTCAAAATATATGGGGAAAAGATGCCTGAGGAGAGAGGACCCCTGCCCCTCCCAGCCCTGCTCAGGTATCCCAATGTGCTCTCCAAAAATCTGGTAACCTTATTAAAGTTGTACCTTTTTATACCACTATTTTTGAAGTTGTAGAATCTTACTATTACCCTATACTCAAGCCCTGTCCTGCTCCTATTCTTTGCATCAATATATGTACAATGTGACTTAAAGTAGAGCTATTAATATTTATAGAATTATAAAAATAGATCCTTTCCATCTCTTCTGGAGTTAAACAAGGCAGTTGGCTCCAGCTCACTAAAGTTACACTCTCTATCCTGTCTGGGGGACCTAGTCATTAGGATTCCAGCTCAGTCAGAGATGGGGCTGTGATCGATCACCATGAGCCTTCTTTCACAAATAAATGCAGCTATGTGTGAATTCATGAGTGTGCATTGAATTTAAACTACATGCAAAATCATTTTCGTATATGGGCTTGTGCCTAAGAATTAATGGGCCCGGTACTGAACGGCATTTACATGGTTTAAAGACCTGGAAACGGTGTAAATGCCGCTGTAAAGGGATATTCATCGGCACTGACATGGTTCGTGCCGATGAATATCCACCGGTTCCGCCGCTACACGCCCTGATGCTATCCGTGTAGAATCAGGGTGTGTCGTGGGCATTGTGGGGCAGAGCGGAGGTGGCACCCTGTGCTAACCGGGCAGCAGCGATATTGAACTGCTGCCTAGTTAACGACCTGCGGCATGGGAAAACCTCCACTATCTTTACTCGTGGGAGCTAACCGGGCAGCTGTCTCTGCTGCCCGGTTAGTTTCTGCACCATGTGGAGCATTGCGGTGCATTGCAGCAGACCCAGATATTCAATTCAGGTGGCCGGATAAGCGCATAAGCATTGCAGCTCAATATTGGGCCCAATGTGCATACACTTAAAGAAGTTCTAGCATGCATTCCATGCACACACAAAGAACAAATAGGTGACATGAACATGAAAAAAATGCCTGAAAAATCTGGAGATTTTTATTTAAAATTAGTACAATCTGAACTCGTTTTTGTTGTTGGTTTTTTTTTTTTTTTTAAATAGCTGTGTACATCCATTATTCTATTTTGTCTCCCGGCTCAATTGGCCCAGCAACAATTCTTGTTTGGGAACCATGCACAAGGCCTCCTTTTGATGCCTGGGATCTCCTCTCTAGGGTCTCTGAATGCTGCTTTCCCAGTCAAGTCTTAGGAGTGGAAGGCCCATATGAGAATTGATTGAATCAGGGATTAGGGATTTGAATGACCAAAAAATGCTGGTTCATTTTTAAAACTTTTGGGTGTTTTTCTTCAGTTCATGTCACACATTCGGTTTCATAAAAATGTTATAACGTGTACTGGAACTTTTTTTTTTTTAGATTTATATAATTACAATATATAATACAAGGATACAATCACTTGCACAGAAACTGGGGAAAGCCAAGGATATTAATAGCACTTAAGGGAAAAAGAAATCAGAGGAAAAACATCAAATAGGCAACCCCACTCTAGCCCACTATACGGGATCCCAAAAAGAAAAGGAAATACAAACAAAGTAGCTACTCTTACAGGAAATTAGCAGAGACAATATCAGCCAACATAATAAATGAAAGAGGTGTAGAACAACTGGTGGACCCCTCACTCGTGGACCCCCGAGCATTCATAAAAGAAATGAACTGAGATGAGAAATAGAAAATATAGGAAATGCCCTCCAGCTTCACATGACACTTGCAGGGATACTTTAAAAAAATACCCCACCCAGTTGCAAAACCCACGAGCACAGAATCAAAAACTCTCTTCTGCATCATTGAGTTTCCCTGGCAAGGTCAGGAAATATGTGTACCAGGCAGACCTTAAAGGGCACATTCCTCTTCCTAAGAAACATTTTAAGGAGCCATTCCCTATCTGATGCCAGAGCAGACGTGACCAGACAGGTGGCAGAGGTAACCAATTCGGCATCTGAATTCTCTAACAAAGCAGTTACCTTTAATATATCAGCCACTTGTGGTCCAGATATCTCAGCACTAGTCGGAACTTTATGACCACTGAGGATATAATATATCTTCACCAATGGGGGACATGATTCCGAGGGAACTCCCAATATTTCCAACAAATACATTTTAAACATCTTCTTAGCAGATTTACTTGATAACCTAGGAAAATTAATCAAATGTAAGTTACCCAATCTCGAATGATTATCTAAATGTTCCAGCTGACCCCTCACATTACTAAAGTCTTTCATAAATGCCTCTGTTTGAGAATCCAAACAATCAGTTTTTAATGATAAATCACTCACAGAAGCTCTAAATGACTAAATCGTCTCAATGTTCATAGAGCAAGCCTTTTCATTCTGCAGCTCTTGTGTTTGTAAAAGTTGTACCTGAGGAATAATGACCTCACCAAGTTGTTTAATGGCAGACCAAATTGCCTCCAAGGTAAACTGCTCTGGTCGCTGTAAGTCAATGGAAAAAGCAGAAGCCTCCCGCACAATGTCCATTGCAACCACTGCCATTATGGGGTCCCGAAAAGGGGAAAAAGCAACTCTTCTCGCTGCGTCTGTCAGTGCCTCTCCTCCGGTCGGCATCTCAGGCAAAGCAAGATCCCGCGGAGCTACTCCTACTCCCGTGTTCGTGCTCAGAGTCGTCCCCAACAAAATAGCAGGAGCACCAACTTTGGATGCCGCCACTGCTTCCAAAACCTCTGAACACATACCTGAACACACCTGCTTCAGAGGCCTCCACAATTCTGGGGGTGTCAGGTCACTGCCCGAGGGAGAGGCTGAGCACTCCTGCTCCCGCGACCTCTCAGCCGGGCTACTCACCCCCAGACTCTGCGGCTGGTGCTCCCGACAAACAAAGGCATCCAAAGGTCCACTAGCAGAAAGCATAGAGGAAGAGAGCTGAGCAGTCTGGGGTACCTTTCCCAGCCTTACTTTCCTTTTATGCGGCATAAGGAAAAGCGTTGGTACAGAAGTCTCTGCCCTACGCCATTCTGGATCCCCTGGATCTTTTTAATGTATGCAAATCAAATGTACACTCTAATTCATACGTTAGTATGCATTAAATCAATTTGGGATGCACTAAATTTAAGCCATGCCATCAAACTGAATGTATGCTAATGAATGCACAAAAGAATCCAAGTCATTAATGCCTCTTTTTAATGCACGTTACCAAGTTTAAGTTACAATGTAAACCGCTTTGACTCAAATGATAAAGTGGTATAAAAAACCTGTTAAATAAACAAATAAATAACAGGGATCTTCTGCATGGCTGTTTACATCACTTGCTATCTGAACCAACAGGCTAGCCTCTGTCTCAGTTCTGATACAGAGTCTAGATTTCACTGATCTCATGCCATCGATTCATCACAGAACCGCTGCCATGAAACAAAACTCCCAGCATGCATTTCTAACTGTATATTTACCTTGTACTGTACATAATGGTGACGTTTTGCTTACCAGATAATGTCCTTTCCTTGAGCTCATGTAACCCCTCTTCTCAAGTCACTTCACTGGCTCCCCATCACTTTCCACATTCAATTCAAACTTCTCCCACTGACCTACAAGTGAATTCATTTTGCAGCTCCTCACTACCTTTCCTCTCTTATCTCACTCTACACCCTTCCTTGGGAACTCCGCTCCTCTGGCAGATTCCTTTTATCTGTGCCTTTCTCTGCCATTGCCAAATCCAGACTTTGTTCATTCCATTTTGCTGCTCCATATGCCTGGAACAAACTACCAGAGTCTATGCATCGGGCCCCTTCTCTAGCCCTATTCAAATCCAGGCTAAAAACCCATCTCTTTGAAGTCACTTTTGGACTCTGATGCTCCCAGGGCCAGCCCGTCCATTGAGCAAGAATGTTTTTTGCACAGGGCCCCGCGTTTCAGGGGGCCCTGCGCAAAGAACATTCTGCTTTTTTTCAAAATTAAGTTAAAAAAAAAAAAAGCTGGCTGCTACCGCTGCCGCTGCCGCCGCAGCAGAATGGAGTGTCCCGCGGGGCCCCCTCTGCCCGGCTGAGCTCTCCCTCTGCAACGGCTGAGCCCCTCTGTGCCGGCTTTCAGATACGCGAAGGGAGAGTGTCTCCCTCGCGTCTCTGTTAAGCCTGCAGGGGCAGATGGGAAATTTCCCATCAGCCCCTGCGGGCTTAACAGAGACGCGACGGAGACACTCTCCCTTTGCTTATCTGAAAGCCGGCACAGAGTGGCTCAGCCATCGCAGAGAGAGGGAGGGAAGGACTCAGCTGGGCAGAAGGGACCCCGCGGGACACTCCATTCTGCCGCGGCCGCGGCAGCGATAGCAGCCAGCTTTTTTTTTTTTTTTAATGTTCCTTGAACCGATGAGGGGGGGGGGGGGGGTAGGACTGGTAATGGGGTATGGAGGGGGTTAGGACTTGAGTTGAGGTGGGCTGGGGGTTGATGGGGGGTTAGGACTGGTAATGGGCTATGGGGGGGCTAGGACTGGAAATGGGCTGGGGGGGTTAAGACTGGAGATGGGCTGATAGGGCTGTCTGGTAATGGGCTATGGGGGGGGTTAGGACTGATAATGGGCTATGGGGGGGCTAGGACAGGAAATGGGCTGATGGGGAGGGGTTAGGACTGGTAATGGGCTGTGGGCTGATGGGGGCTGTCTGGTAATGGGCTATGGGGCGGTTAGGACTGATACTGGGCTATGGGGGGCTAGGACAGGAAATGGGCTGATGGGGAGGGGTTAGGACTTGAGGTGGGCTGATGGGGTTAGGACTGGTAATGGGCTGTGGGCTGTTGGGGGGTTAGAACTGGTAATGGGCTATGGGGGGTTAAGACTGGTAACGGGCTTTGGGCTGATGGGGGCTGTCTGGTAATGGGCTATGGGGGGGTTAGGACTGATAATGGGCTATGGGGGGGCTAGGACAGGAAATGGGCTGATGGGGAGGGGTTAGGACTTGAGGTGGGCTGATGGGGTTAGGACGTAATGGGCTGTGAGCTGATGGGGGGGGTTAGGACTGGCAATGGTCTCTTGGGGGTTAGGACTGGTAATGGGTTATAGGGGGGGCTTAAACTGAAAATGGGGTGATGGGGGGTTAGGACTGGAAGTGGGTTGATGGGGGGGCTAGGACTGGTATTGGGTTGGGGGTTGCTAGGACTGGAAATGGGCTGATGGGAGGCTAGGACTGGAAATGGGCTGATGCAGGGACTAGAAGGGAATGGATGCTGGGTGAGGCTGGAACTAGAAGGGAGCTGATGTTGGGGGAGGATTAGAATGGGATGGGGCTGGGAGAGTAAAATGGAGAGGGGAAAAATATTTTGTGTGGGAGGGATGAAAAATCTACAATTGGCCGGGTATTGGGAGAGTAAGTGGGATTGAGGATGGAGGGGTAAAATTTGAGTGGATGAAATAGGAATGAGGAAAGAGCAAAAGGAGAAAGATTAGTATGTTAAAGCAGATGTAGAGAGAGAATGGAAAAAAAACTAGGAGAGAAGAAAGGACAAATGGACAGCAGACGATGGAGAGTTAGCAGAAGACACGAAGAAACCAGAAGAAAGTGGCTGGAGCAATTGCAGCTGAAAAAACATGCACAAAAGGTAGAAAAATATCTCTTTATTTTGAATTTATTAATTGGAATATGTCAGCTCTGGTAAATGTGCATCATTAACGTCTGCGCTTTGTTTAGTACAAGAGCAAATTAATGTATAGTTTTATTTCTACAGTGTTGTACATTCCAAGTTTGGCTTTTGGGATTCCAGTTTAATTATTGTCGTCCTGTTTCTAAATTGTGATTCCTTGTTTGGTGATGGTTTTATGTTCTGTTCATGTGTAACTGAGCTGAGGTATTCTGTTTATATAATTCCTATTTGACATCGCCACTTGTTCTCTTTCCCCAGTAGGTCATGTATTGGTATTCTCTGAAATGTATTGGTTTAATATTTGCAGGTTTCCTTTTGATAGGTAGGGTATGGTGCTTTGTGAATCCTGGTAGTGCTGTTAGGATATGGCGGGTTTGCTATGGGTTCTAAATGGGGTGTTTGTAGTAGTTCCTAATGTGACTGGCGGTTGGCACTGGATTATAGTAATGTAGAAATCTTTTAGTCTTTCTTTATTCATACACTCATTAAGAGGCATATTTACTAAAAGTTAGTATATGGTAACATTATGCAAATATTTATGCAAATGAGGCCCCTTATGCAAATGAGGCCCCACACCGAGTCTCCGCACACTAGTCCCCAGTTTCACTATGGGGGTCATTCTGACCTAAGAATAGCGGGGTTGTGTGTCTGGGTTGGACATGCATCCCCTGCTATTTGCAAGGACCATTTCTGGTGCCGGGGCTCCCCTCACGCACAGAGCCACTGTGCAGGGAGTGCTGGATGGGGGCAGGCTGTAGCACCGGGATGTACGAATGAGGGGCATGCTGGGCCATCAAAGTGCCCGATTCTGCAACCGTGGGAACGTTGAGTTCCTGTGGTTGCAGAATCGGGTACAATTTGAGCCCGTCCATTTTTTGGACATCCGGATGGCCCGGATGTGCCCCTGTTAGAATTGGCCTCTACGTGTTTGGTCTTGATTAGATTGTAAGCTCTGATGAGCAGGGACTGTGTCTTACATCTCTATATGTACAGCACTGTGTACGCCTTGTAGCGCTATATAAATGATTAGTAGTAGTAGTAGAGCTTAAAGCTCCAGAGGTCTCTTCAGTATCTGTCCCAAAGCATATGGGCGAACATGGAAAGCCTCACACAACTCAACATGGGCAATAGTGAGTAATCAACAGTAGAGAACTATGTACAGGAAAGCAGAAATAGAAAGATGTCAGTAGAAGAAGAAATCATAGCGGACCCAAGGATACTGCAGCAGAAGAAATACAATTCCATGTGCGGGCCCTGCACTAGTCTAGCAGGATTCAAGGAAAGAACATTATCTGGTAAGCAAAATGTCACTTTCCATATCATCTTGCTAGACCATTCCAGACAAGTACCAAAGCTACAACTCTACTGGGTGGGAAAAAGATACATCAGCTTGCAAAACCTTGGAGTCAAAGGCTGTGTCTGCCTGCATGTCAACATTTAAGTGGTAGCACTTGACAAAAATGGAAAATGATGCCTAAGTTGCTGCCTGATAAATGTCAGTAGGGGCTGCCGAGCTCCACTCCGCCCCTGAGGACACTTGCCTTCGGGAAGAATGGGCACCCAATCCCTGCAGAACTGGCTAGTTCTGCAGCAGATACACTGAGACAATGGCCTCCTTAATCCAGTGCCCCAGCGTAGACTTAGTTGCCACGTCACCTTTGTGCAGGCCAGCAAACACCACCAAAAGGATGGTCAGACTTACGAAAATATTTTGTAATCTCCAAGTTTTGGAGAAGAATTCTCCAGACATCCATAAGATGAAGATCTTTATCCTACCCCCGATACTGCCCTTTAGAGAAGGAGGGCAGGCAAATTAGCTGGTTCATATGAAAGGGAGAAATCACCTTAGGTAAGAAGGAAAGCACAGGCTGAATGGAAACAACCTCCACAGAAAAGGATAGGTAAGGATCTCAGCAAGACAGAACCTGCAGCTTGGAAATCCACCTTGCTGACAAATCACGACCAAAAAGACCGTCTTGAGCATCAAATCCTTCAGAGTAGTGCGCTTCAGTGGTTCAAAAGGCACTTACATCAAGGCCCTGATCACAAAACACAGATCCCAAGGAGACACCATTGACCAAAGGGGAGGACGCAGACTCCGAACCCCCTGAAGAAAGCATGAAATATCCAGGTGTAAGGCTAGACACCAGCCACTGGACCCCTGAAAAAGGCCAAAGCTGCCACCTGAACCTTCAGGGAGCTAAGAGAAAGGCCCTTATCCAGACCATTCTACAAAAAGGCCAACAGAGATGGCACCTTAGCCGTCTCAGGAGCCAGCTGCTGTGTGCTGCACCATCACTCAAACAGACACCAGACCCACACATATGCAAGGTTGGTAGATCCTCAAGCTCCGAGCAAAGTGGAAACCACTACCAGAGAGTAGCCCTTACATGCTAACCTTCTCCTTTCAAAAGCCAAGATGTAAGCAAGAAGGGAACTGGGTCCTGCAGGACAACTGGTCCCTGATGCAAGAGGTGGAGGCAAACAAAGAGATAGTGCTTACAGGAGTCACATCAGATCTCTGAACCATGCTTTCCTTAGTCAAGCTGGTGCCACCTTTTCTGGGTGGCACTTTATACAACAATCACATGCCCCATCAGGGGCCACCGAGGAGACACATACATCAGGCATTGACTTGACCAAGGCTGGGCCAGAGCATCGATGCCCTCGGACTCCATCTCCATATGGCACTGAAGAAGCAGCACACTTTGGCATTACAGCAGGTCGCCATCAGATCCATTTCAGGGTGACCCCAGTGTCGCAGAATCAGCTGAAACACCTCCTGACTCAACTCTCACTCTCCTGGATCCAGAGAGTGTCAGCTGAGAAAGTCCACTGCCACATTGTCCACCCCAACAATATGCTGAGCCGGCAAAGCAAGGAGTTTCTCCTCCACACAGGCAAATAGGACAGCCATCTCCAGGGCTACCCCTGCACTTCTCGTGCTGTCTTGCTAATTCACATAAGCCATCACTGTGGCATTTTCTGAAAACACTCGAACCACCCTGCCCTCAACCAGGGGTCATAAATGCAGAAGAGTCAACCTGATGGCCCTCGCCTCAAGGTGGTTAATGGACCACACTGCTTCCCTGCAGTTCCAATGGCCCTTGGCTGTGCGATATTGGCAATGGGCTCCCCAGCCTAAAAGTCTGACACCCATTGTCAGAAGGATCCATGAGAAATCATCCAGCAGCACACCTTTCCTCAGATGACAGGGCTGCTACCACCACCATAGACTAGTCTTCACCATCATCAGAAGCGGGAGCCTGAGCTTGAACACCTGAGAACTCAGCAACCACCGAGTCAGCAAGGACCATTGGAGTGGCCACATGTAAGCACATGTCCATGGTACCATCTCAATTGTTGCTGCCATTAATCCGAGGAGCTGAAGATAATTCCAAACTCTATGAGCCTGCTGTGAACAGAACAGCTCCACGCAATCCAACAGCCATTTGATTTTCTCCTCTGGTTGGAAGACTCTGCCCAATCGAGTATCGAAACATGCTCCCAGGAACTCCAGTGACTGGGCAGATAACAACTGGCTCTTGCCCTGATTGATCACCCAGCTGAAGCTTTCCAAAAAGGACACCACTTGGGTTGCTACTCAAGATGCCTCCAAAAGAGAATAGGCTCAGATTAGCCAGTCATCCAGATATGGTTGTATACAAATCTCTTGGTGCTGTAGTGCAGCAGCTAGCACCACCATGACCTTGGAGAATGTCCGTGGGACAGTGGAGAGTCCAAATGGGAGAGCGGCAAACTGAAATTGAGAGCCAAGTATGGCAAAACGCAGATATTTTTGCTGATCCTTCCAAATCGAGTTATGAAAATTTGCCTTGGCCAAATCTAGAGATGCCAGGAACTCCCCTCCCACTCCCCTCACTTGAATTATGGATTGAAAGTTTTCCATCCAAAATGCAGGATGTGCAAGTGCTCATTGACACCCTTGAGGTCCAGAATGGGCCAAAAGAATCCGTCTTTTTTTGGTACCATAAAATATATGAAGTATCTGCCCCTGCCCCTGCCCCTCTCATCCAGGGGAATGAGCACCACTGCCTTCAGGAGCAGCAACATATCCAAGGTAGTCCATATAATGGCTCATTTGATCACAGACTCACAAGGGGAGATGACAAAGGTGTCCGGGATTGGCTCTTTGCATTTCAGGACATAGCCATACTGAATGGTGTCTACTACCCAGCGATTCTTGGTGACCTGGGTCCATTCCTGAAAGAAAAGGCGAAGCCAGCCCCCACCCAGGGGAACCAGGGAATGGGCCCCCAAACCTTCATTGCATGACATGGGAGGGTCCTCTGGAGGGGACTGAGTCCCTGGGCCCACGTGCTCCACAAAAGGACTGAGAATGAGCCCGAGATCTGGACGCAGCAGGGAATAGAGGCTTTCCAGGTTGGTAACGAAGAAAGTCCCGAGACCCCCAGGAGTCCAGCCAGCATACCCACAGGGAGCGGGTGAAGGCTGATGGGAAGAGGGCCCCTGCCTGCTTCACAGGCCCCCTGAAATGGTCCTCCAGAAGGCAGTAAGATTTCATCTCACCCAGGTCCTTCACCAGCTTCTCCAAATCAGCCCCAAAAAGCAGCTTCCCTTTAAAGGTCAGTTGGGCCAATTGGGCTTTGGAGGATCTGTCCACTACTCAGTGTTGGAGCCAAATACAGTGCCTTATCACTGTTGACAGGGCACTACCCCTGGCCTCTAAATGTAGCAGGTCATACATGACATCAGAAATGAAGGTAGTAGCTGATTCCAAAAGAGGAGTAATATCATCTGGTGGAAGAGACTGAATCCACTGGAGTAGGGCTTGAGATGTCAGGCCTGCACATATTGCCAACTGAAGAATAGCAGCCACCGTGGTGAACTGGTTCTTCAACAATGAATCCACTTTGTGGTACAGAAAATCCTTCAAGGATGATCTGTCTTCCATAGGACTGGTGGTCCATCTGGTAACCGCTGTGACCTGCGCATCCACCTTAGGAATATCAAACCACACAATGCACTCCTTCTCCGGGAGAGTGTACAACTTCTTATATGCCCTTAGCCCCTTAGGCGTCGAGTCGGGTGAATCCCACTCTGATTTGATCATGTCCTTGATCACCTCTGGGAATGGGAAGACAGTAGACTTCCGAATTCCTTGCAGGAGTGATGCACCTTCAGCTCTTATTCCATGACTGGAACATCTGCCAAGTTCCAGGTGGATGAGAACCTGGCCATCTATGCTGCCAGTTCCTCCTTCCAGTACAGGTGGATAACACTGGCCTCTTCACAATTCTCTGAAGGCGAGAGTACTTCTTTGTGCACATCAGAGCCTAGCACCGAGACATTGGAATCCAAACCTTGGGCAGATCACAAGCGATCCCCATCTCCAGGGGACAGTCTTTGCCAGGGACACTTAGCCATAGGTAACCAAACATGGCTTCCACTCTCAGTCTCTCCTCACTAAACTGCGCCCAGGGGCACTCAGAGGCCACAGGTTTGAATTTCTATGCCAGAATGACCAGGCCTGCTGTAAAAAGGAAAATAATTCTGGGGAGAAAATCCAGAGTCCAGAAGCTCTCCTCTTAGAAATGACCCCACAACACCAGGAGACATAGCCGCTGCAGATTCCCTCGAGGACTGGGAGTGGCCCACAGCATGGTTGCCGGAACCTCCAACTGGCTAGTTATTCTTTCTCACCCCGCCATCCGCCACCTCCTGCCTGAGACAGGCAAGGCTGGACTAACTGCTTCCCCCAGCTGAGAGAGGGGGAGCAAGCCCTCTAGGGATGAATCAGAAGCTGCCATGCAGGAAGGACAGAGTCCAGAAGCCAGAGATGAGGCACCTCGCTTGCCACAGGTCAAACAACGTTTCCTGGAAGAAGACATAGAGAGTTAAGGCAAGTATCCCAACAGCATGTGCTACGGCCGCGGCAGCCTGGAAGGTGCATGTTACAGTTGCGAGGGTAGGAACGCATGTTGGAGCTGCTTGGGCAGAACACGCACACGGACCGTGTGATTGCCAGGTGCACAATAGGAAAAAGCACTACTAATGTGCAGAAAATGGTGGGAAACTGCCACACTGTGCCAATGGTTGCAGGCAGTCTATCCCAAATTGTGCCCCAGATGGACGGAATCAGGAGCCCCCAACAAGGACAATGATGAGGTCAAACCTTGGTACTCACCCCCTAAGAGCCCTAGGCAGAGAATTCATTACAGGCTCAATTCTACTCCCTTGAAACTGTTTCTTTTTTTCTGGCTTTGCAGATACTGCTTTTAAGGTGGCTGGCAGGCAGATCCCTCTGAGAGCCTTTTGCAATCTTTGGGAGATAGCAAGGGGGAACAGAGGAGGAGGGAGGGGTATTGAGGTTGTGTGAAGCTGCTGAACTTTTCACATCTTTCCAGATCCTTCCAAGATTTTCTGGCTGTTCAGCAGGGTCTTACCGGGGTAGGAACATGGAGCTGAACCATTTTTCCTTCCTCCTATGGAAACTGAAAAGACCGCAGTCTAGTGGAGCCTTCCATGTTGCGCTCAAGTGAGTCACCCTTAAGTTGGTCATTCACGAGTGTTTAAATCAATCTTTTCCTCTCAGTTCTTCAGATTTTCTTCGGAGAGGGGAAAATCCATCCACCATCTGCTATAGACAAAGAAATACTGCAGAGAACACTGGTGGCTGAGGTGGATAGAGTCATGGGAGTGATGTCATTGAAATCTGGGCTTTTAATTGGTTCTCTGTAGAGGAATACAACCCACTAGTCTGGACTGGTCTAGCAGGACGTTATGGAAGTTTTGTTTATGGATTTCTTTCTGCTTCATAATTAGGAATTTTGCTGCTATGACTTTTCTATGGCTGTTATGACATCTCCAATTTCAAAATAAGCAGAGAGAGAAGGTATAGAAGAGTTTCCTCCCTCCCCCCATTTTGAGGCCCTTTTGCTAGAGTGTGTTAGGTTTTAGCACCTAATGCACATTTAGCACAAAAACGAATGTGCATTAAATGCAAAGCCTCTGCGGAAACTGTCAGGGGCATGACCAGCACATTCCCAGTGGTTAACATGTGGATGCATACCTAATACATGGTGCAAGTACTGCGGATGCACCTAACTCCACTTAATGCGGCGATATGTCTGTCCATGCTAACCTGCAATGTGTTCACCATGCTCACTCTCAGTTTCTACCCTACCCATTCAGCATCCCAACGCATGTGAATCAGCTTGCGGTAACTGTCATACCCCCACAGTAACAGTTACCATGAACATGAGGATGCAGTTACCGCGTACGAAACTGCACGTTAACTGCTTAGCACACTGTAGTAAAAGGGCCCCTTTGTATCTATGAGAAAAATGCTTGGTACACAGGACAGTGACCAAGTCAAAAAGAGACAATGATACATCTTCTGGGGCTCCAGCAGAAGTAATCTGAACAGTGTTATAAACAAAGCAGTAATAGTGTAAAACCCTTTGCTAAGCAAATCCAGCATTCAGTTATAAACAGACTTTGGGTCGTTGGATACAGTGTTGGATACAATGGGAGGCAGAGGTAATTTTCCATTATGACATGCAAGTTCATTCACATTCCCTTAAAATCTGCTGCAATCTTAAGCATTCCTGCTTTAGACCTTAGAATGACATTGGAATCCAGCCAGGGCAGTTTAACTGCTTTCGGACTGTTAATAAGGAATCAGGACATACCAGTAAAAGAAAATGAGGATTTTGTATAAAATTCCCCAATAATAATGGAAAGGAGAAACTCTGCCTGCATTGTCTAATTCCTGGTTTGGAGATGAGAACTGTAGTCTGAATGAAGTCCAACTCCACTATGTGAATGTGATCATCTATTAAAAATGTTAAACATGTGGGTGAAACCTAGCGTATGACATAGTGTTTTTATTTAATGAATGGCTATAAAAAATGCGGTCAGTGTCCCTTTTCTATTTGTCTACAGAGCGCCAAGAGCATTTCTTCGGAATGTGTCAGCATTTGGGAACTCAAAGACTTCTACTTGTGAAAACATTGTTAGAAGAATAGAATCCCCTTTCCAAAGGATCCCTTTAGGCTTTATAAGGAAACTGGATAAATTATGTTAAAGACTACATAGGGACAGTAAGAAATCTGTTGAAAAGTATGGAGAATATCTTTCTACAGCAGTCAATGAAACACACCTAAGCTTAATAAGGAAGTATTACTGTTTTGCTAAAGAAGGGGGTTGTTTCGGAAGCCCTAATTGTGCTTTGGACGTCTGGAAACAGACATAGAGATGTCCAAGCATAGAGGTTTCTCCAGAGCTATTTTAGAAGTTGGGTTTGTGGACGTCCAAGTCTGAGGAGGCATGATGGGGATATGGCCAGGGCATTCCTAAGAACGTGGACATCCCCGCCTGATCTCAGAAGCATCCTAGACATCTGGCGTTGCGTCTAAGGCTGTGGTGGCCAACTCCAGTCCTAGTGCATCATGTGCCTGGTTTTCAAGATACCCTTAATGAATATTCATGAGACACATTTGCATACAATGGGAGGCAGTGGATGCAAATATACCTCATGAATATTCATTAGGGACATCCTAAAACCAGGCTGGATCGTGGTGCACTAGGACCGGAGTTGGCCATCCCTGGTCTAAGGTTATACATGCTGCAGGCATGGACAGGCTTCTGAAAAGTAATAATTTTGTCAGGGAAATGTCTGAAGGATGTGGAGAAGGAGCCACATTAATACCCCCTTTATTTTACAATGCAGCAATGAACATTGAAAGGGAATGGGGGCTCATATTTCCACTATCCCACTCAATGTCCCCTTATCCTAGTTTGCATAGGAAAATCGATGTCCCCACTCCATGCTTTCCTAAGAGGATGTCTATGTGGCTACTGGCATGGATGTCCACATTGGGGACGTCCATGTTATAAAAATTGCCCAGCAACATAGACGTTCCCCACATTTTTCTGCATGTTCACCATGGTCATCCTGGATTTGACTTGGATGTCTTTTCTAAAATGCTACTTCATGTGTTTAAGACTTGGGGTCAACTCAACATCCCAGGGCTTGATGCACCCAAAATCTTTTCTGCCTAAGGACTATCTTAAAAGGAGATATTTGGTAAAAATTTGAAAAAGAAAAAAAAAATTGAGGTACTCAGGAGGAGCTACCATATTTGCTCCAATAACACCCACCATTTATGGAGGAACATAGTAACATAGTGGGTGACAGCAGATAAAGACCAGCAAGGTCCATGCAGTCTTTCCAGTAGGGTTGCTTGGGCAGAACCTGCGATGCAGTGCAGGTTACTTTCTCCATGCCTTCAGTTTTCAACAATCCTCAAATATATTGCACTTGATTAAGCCCCCAACCTACCATGTTGTTGTTAAGTGCCATCAAGTCTTTTGCGTTGACCTTCTACCTTGCCAAGCATGATGTCTTTCTCTAACGATCTCTCTCTTTGCATGATATGTCCAAAGTATGAAACAGTCTTAAAATGGGCCTGCACCTTAATGTAAAGAAGACAAAGATCCTGACAACTGGCAAAATCAATGTTCATTGTTGATGGAGAAGAAATTGAAATCGTGGACAACTTTAACCTACTTGGATCAACTGTCAAAAAGGAGCAACAAGCAGTCAAGAAATCAGACAACTCATTGCTCTTGGCAGAATGGCTATGAAGGACCTAGATAAGATCAAATTGGTGGAGGGGTTGCGCTCTATGTTAGAGAGGGCATTGAGTCAGAAAGGATTAAAGTTTTGCAGGAAACAAAATTTGCTGTAGAATCTCTATGGATTGAAATTCCATGTAAAAAGGGGAAGGCGATGGCGGTGGGGGTGTACTATCGACCGCCTGGCCAGAATGAACAAATGGATGATGACATGCTCAAAGAAATCAAGGAAGCTAACAAAAGTTACAGCGCGGTAATAATAATGGGCGATTTCAATTACCCCGGTATCGACTGGGTAAGTGTCACGGCAGTACATGCTAGGGAGATAAAGTTCCTAGATGACATAAATGACTGCTTCTTGGAGCAGCTGGTCCATGAACCGACGAGAGGGGAAGCCATATTAGACCTAGTCCTTAGTGGAACACCAGATCTAGTGCAAGAGATAAGGGTGTTGGGGCCACTTGGCAATAGTGATCACAGCATGATCGCCTTTGATTTAATTAGTGGAGGAGGGATAGTAAGGAAATCCACAGTACTACCTTTTAACTTTCGGAAGGGAGACTATGATAAAATGCGGAAAATAGTTAAGAAAAAACTAAAAGGAGCAGTTGCAAAGGTTAAAGACTTACATCAAGCTTGGGTGTTGTTGAAAAATACTATCTTGGAAGCCCAGACCAGCTGTATTCCACGCTTTAAGAAAAGTGGAAGGAAGTCCAAAAAACTGCCAGCATGGTTTAAAGGTGAGGTCAGAGAGGCTGTTGTTGCCAAGAAAGCATCTTTCAGGAAATGGAAAAAAGAGCCAAACGATGAAACCTGGAAACAGCACAAGCACTGGCAGGTCAAATGCAAGGCATTGATAAAGAAGGCAAAGAGAGAATTTGAGAAGAAGCTTGCTGCAGAAGCAAAAACGCGAAATAAAGATTTGTTCAAGTACATTCGTAGCAAAAAACCTGTGAGAGAGTCAGTTGGACCATTAGATGATAGAGGAGTTAAAGGGGCACTAAGAGGCGACAAGGCGATAGCGGAGAGACTGAATGAATTCTTTGCTTCGGTCTTTACTGAGGAAGATGTAGGGACGTTACCCATGACTGAAGTGGTATTTAAAGGTGCGGAAGAATTGAAGGAAATATCGATACATCGGGAAGATGTATTACAACTATTAGATAAACTGAAGAGTAGCAAATCACCTGGGCCGGATGGTATACATCCAAGGGTGTTGAAAGAACTGAAATATGAGATTGCAGACCTGCTATTAGTAATCTGTGAACTATCATTAAAATCATCTCTTATACCTGAAGATTGGCGGATCGCCAATGTAACACCAATTTTTAAAAAGGGTTCAAGGGGTGATCCGGGAAACTACAGACCGGTGAGCCTCACGTCAGTACCGGGAAAAATGGTAGAAACCATCATAAAGAATAAAATTACTCAGCATGTACATAGTCATGGCCTAATGGGAGACAGCCAACATGGCTTTAGACAAGGAAGATCTTGTCTTACTAATCTGTTATGTTTTTTTGAAAGTGTGAATAAACAGGTGGACAAAGGTGAGTCGGTTGATATAGTGTATCTGGACTTTCAGAAAGCCTTTGACAAGGCCCCTCATCAGAGACTTTTGGCAAAACTAAAGAGTCATGGGATAGGAGGCAGTGTACTACTGTGGATCAGGAACTGGTTAAAAGATAAAAAGCAGAGGGTTGGGCTAAATGGCCAGTTTTCCCAATGGAGAAAGGTGAATAGTGGTGTACCCCAGGGATCTGTGCTGGGTCCGCTGCTTTTTGACATATTCATAAATGACCTGGAAAGTGGAATAACGAATGAGGTTATCAAATTTGCAGATGACACAAAACTATTTAAAGTTGTTAAAACCCATGAGGATTGTGGAAAATTGCAAGGGGATCTTGATAAATTGGAAGACTGGGCATCAAACTGGCAGATGAAATTTAATGTGGGCAAGTGCAAAGTTATGCACCTAGGGAAGAACAACCCAAACTATGGTTACACGATGCAAGGTTCCACATTAGGAACCACCACCCAGGAAAAAGATTTAGGCGTCATTGTGGATAACATGTTAAAACCCTCGGCCCAGTGTGCAGCGGCAGCCAAGAGAGCAAATAGAATGCTAGGTATCATAAGGAAAGGAATGGAAAATAAAACAAAAGATATTACAATGCCTCTATACCGTTCCATGGTGAGACCGCACCTTGAATATTGTGTGCAATTCTGGTCGCCGGATCTTAAAAAGGATATAGTGTTATTAGAAAAGGTTCAGAGAAGAGCCACCAAAATGGTAAAGGGGATGGAAGGATACTCCTATGAAGAAAGGCTAAAAAGGTTAGGGCTCTTTAACCTGGAAAAGAGACGGCTGAGGGGAGATATGATAGAAGTCTATAAATTAATGAACGGAGTGGAACGGGTAAACGTAGATCGACTGTTTACGTTATCAGAATATAGGAAGACTAGGGGACATGCTATTTAAGACTAATAAAAGAAAATATTTTTTCACTCAACGTGTAATCAAACTCTGGAATTTGTTACCGGAGGATGTAGTAAAGGCTGTTAGTGTATCTGGGTTTAAAAAAGGTTTGGACAAGTTCCTGGAGGAAAGGTCCATAAACCATTATTAAGAAGGGACCCAGGATATCAATGCTTGACCTAGTACAAGCATTGCAGAACCTGTGTCTTTTGGGGAAACTGCTAGGTACGTATGACCTAGATTGGCCACTGTTGGAAACATGATACTGGGCTTGATGGACCTTGGTCTGACCCAGTATGGCATATCTTATGTTCTTATCTTATGTTCTTATGTTCTTAAAATTCTCAAGAGCAAAGATGTCTCTCTCCATACAAAGATTTGACTTGTTCAAGCCATAGTATTTTCAATAATTTCATATGGGATGTGAAAGTTGGACAATGACAAAGATAGACAGGAAGAAAATTGATGCCTTTGAACCCACCACGAGATCAGTAATATTTCATACTTTTTGCAACCAGTCCAGGGTCCCCTGCTGTACAGCCAGGGAGTCCGTTCACAGGCACAACTATTCCAGCTGTGCCATAATGCATGTTTATTTGGGGTTGTACCTGCTGCACAATGTATGTTATTTTCCCCATGGTGTCTTAAATGGTCATTTCACATCTGTTTTGAGCTGAGGTGTTCCATTCTTGGTTAGCATCCTCTTGCTCCTTAGGGAACCACTGTGTTTATCCCAGTCCTTTATGAATTCCAGCACCTCTTTTGGGGGGGAATTCCAGCCATCTATCACTCTTCCTGTGAAGAAATATTTCCTGATGTTGCTTTTGTTTCTACCTCTACTGTATGTAGCCTATTATCATGTTATCTAGTTCTAGAGCTTCCTATCATTTGAAAAAGGCTTGTGTGCTCTGTAATACCTTCGAAATATTTAAAGGTCCGTATCATATTTCCTCCTCTCCTTTAGGTTATACTTTTAATTTAATGTCATCATTTATATTCTGCCTATACCAAAGCTTTGAAACAGATCACGGAACAAAGTAGTGAGCGGTAACAAATACAATCAATTCTCTAAATCCAATACATACCAAAAATATTGACAATATAAAATATCAAACTCAATTTAAAGATAGATACTTTATAAGAAATTGATTTTAATGGATTTCTAAGGTGTATGTGGGATAGGTTGTATATTCCCTAAGATCTGTAGGGAAGGCATTCCACGCCACACATGCTCGATAACAAAATCATTTCTCAGTGCTACACTTATAAAAATTTTAACATGACAGAATTGTTAATAAAATTTTCTCTGCTGATCATAACACCCATTGAGTTACATAAGGCTGCATCAATGCAGTCAAATATGGAGGCTTAAGCTGTAATGGATTTTAAAGAAAAACAGCATTTTAAAAAGAACTTGGTCTTGGATTGGGAGCCAATGAAGCTAATTCAAAAATGGTTTAGCCCTATCATATTTAGTATCTCTCAATATAATTTTAGCTGTCGCATTTTGTAAAACCTGTAAGCATGCGAGGGAAGTGCTCAGTTGACCTAAGTAAAAGTTATTACAGTATATTTATGTATATACATACTTAGGGCCTTAGCTTCTTCTCATATGTCTTCTGATGGAGACCTCCTTCCATTTTGATCATTTTCCTCTGTACCAACTCCAGCCTCTTTGTCTCCTTAGCCAAATTTGGCCTCCAAAAGTGAATGCTGTACTTACCAGTGTCCTTGTAGAAGGGCATTATCACCTTCCACTTCCTTCTGGTTATGCCTCTCTAGGCAACCTAGCATCCTTCTGGCTTTGACCACCACTTTGAGATCCTCAGACATTACCACCCAAGGTCTCTCTCCTGGTCCATGCACATCAGCCTCTCCTTTAGATTTCTGCATCCCAAATTCTTCACTTTGCACTTCTTCACATTAAAGGTTTAACTGCCAAGTATTTGACCGGTCTTCTAGTTTTTGTAGATCACTTTTCAGTTTGTTTACTCCATCTGGGGGGGTCCACTATATTGCATGTCACCTGTAAAAAGACATATTTTCCTTTCTAACTCTTCAACAATATAACTCACAAAGATACTGAACAGCCAATCTTTAACTATCCTGGGATCTGCCCTGAAGCAACTCAGTTTGTTTATAAACCTCCTATGATGAACTGTGAGCTCAAGTACTTCAGGAGAACTGTTTAGTGAAGGAGAAGATTGAAGGGAAACAGAAGGGGAACTAGAAATGGACTGGGTTGCGAGGTAGCAGATGAGAGAATAGAGGAATGAAGCTTGTGAATTTTGGAGATGAAAAAGGAGATGAGATCCTCAGCAGTAGGTGACTTAGAAGGAAAAGTAGGGCTAAGTTGCTGTTCAGCCATAACCTTAGATGACTCTTCTTCTAGGTTGGTACTTTTTTGAATACATGGAGACCTATTGACAATAGGACTTCCAGCCCCCTGTACGGCTGGGCCGAATCAGGCCATGCAAAGTTAGACCTGATTCTGATCCTGCAGCTCCCATGGGGTCAGAACTGGGTCTAGTGCCTGGATGTGCAGGCTGGGACACAATTCTACCCCGCTGTACATCGTGGCGACTACCCGCTAATTCAGCCAGGCTTGTGAATGGAGCCACGGTGCCATGGCGTCCCATCTCCATGGCAACACAGCTCTATTCATGAGCCATGATTGCTGGCTGGCCCAGAGCAACTCCCGTTCCCCACATCCCGACCCCCAATCTGGCCTTCCAAGGCTTGGGTCGGGCTGCGGGGAACCGCCTGAGGCCCCTCACCTGCCTGTCTGTGTCTCGCGCCCCCTCCCGCCCCCCTCATCTAGGCCTCCCTGTACAAACCCGCTGTTCATACGGGAGGTTAGTGATGGGAATGGCAGGGTGATGAATAGCGGTGATTTGCGGGACAGAATGACCCCTACTGTGAAAGGCTTTTCTGAAATCCAAGTGCATCACATCCAGCATATACTCACTGTCTAGTTCTCTAGTCACCCAGTTGTAGAAATCTATCAGATATAGTTGGATGAAAAACCTCATGCTGGAAGCTCCCTCCACTAGAAAGAGAGAGCCAGCCAGTCAGAGCCACAGCCAGAGCCAGAGCTTGCCAAATGATGGTGAGTGGGTCTGAATAGTGATACTGGACTTCCCAGGATCTTAAAAAAATATTTTTTATATGGGGATGGTTATGGTGCTGTTGTGCTGTGCTGCACTGCCTGAACTCTGGTCCTTGATTCACTTAAATAAATGTCCATGTCGTCACTTATTTTTAACTTCCAACTTTTCAGATGCTCACTGCTGCCAAGGACAGTTCATATCAATATATATGTTTGCAGCCAATCAATGTAATGTCACTCAAACTCTCAGCATTATATATTTTATTAAACGCAAATCAGGCACACATTTATCAGGGGTTTTTTGTAACTCCTTGTCAGCATTTCAGTCTTCAAAACATGGCGCCTCGGCGTCCCTGCATCACCGTGGGTCCTGGGACCAATGTTCCCTCTAATTTTCTGTAGGCTGTGTGCACATAAAATATCAGCTGTGCAGCTTTTGAAGGAAGGTTAAATTTTTGTGCGCCACATAACGACACTCGGAGTTATATACTTTAAAATTTGACTACACGTCACAATACAGTATGCATACCACATTGATTGCACTAGAAAATATTGTAGAACTTGTGAAAACCATAAATACACAAAAACTTTTAAATTTTAAGATGTCTGTGTTGTTTTCTATCAGAATTAGAAACGTAATTTTTGTGCGCTCTGTTGTAAGGTATGTGCGCTAGCTCGGCGAGGTGTGTGCGCGTGCACACGCGCACAGCTTAGAGGGAACAGTGCCTGGGACTAACTGGCAAGTTACTCACAACATGTAAGGGCAGCCCACCACTTTAGGTTTCATAGTTACCACCTAAGGAGTTAGCTCAATGAATGAAATCCAAGCTTTAGACTGCAATGCATTACTCCAACAGCAGTCTTCATCCTGCAGTGCACTGACCATATTAGTGGTGAAGGATTAGAGTAGGTTCTTATGTTCATTCCTTCAATATATAGGATTATTTAGTTTAAATAGCTCTCCTATTTGGGCAATATTATTCCATTTGGTCCACCTTGGGGGTCAGGAAGTTCATAAATAAATCCACAGCACACAGTGAGGTATACTGAACTGCAACTTTACTGAAATATCATTGAGCTTCAGCAGTCACAGTAGTTCCCAAGAAGACACTCAAACACAGTATTCGCAGTTCTAATAATAGATCTATATAATCTCATCCTTTCACCTTTAGAGTTTCTCCCCTACAGCTGCCTACACTTGCCCTTGGTAATTTTTGTGGGAGGGCCTGGGGGCGGGGCAGAAGTAGGACTGGGGGTGGGGAATGGCGGAGCTTGGTGAGCCACAGGTGTCGGGCTTTTCTCTGTGAAAAAGTTGGCAACCCAGTCTCCATAGCAAAGACTAGGTGCTGTGAGACAACAGAAGACAATGACAAAACCATTGTAGTATTCTCCCAAGAAATGGTCATAGGGGTCATGATTTCCTAACCCACAACACCCAAAAAGAGGTACATAAAAGAGAGAGAGAAACAGAATATGTTAAACATGGGGTCTGGCATAAGGTCTGGCATTTTGGGTCCTGTTCCCACAGGGAGAGCTGTCTGGCATTTAGGTTTGCAGCCAGCCAGAACTCTGCTGGCTGTACCTGGTCTTTCATTTTGCGTTGGTATCTTGACTGGCCTTGCAGATGTCAGCCCAGTTGGTCTAGCATATTTTTGCTCCGCCTCTGGGTCATTGTTTCCTGTTTCCTGATTCTATTACTACTACTACTACGTCATTTTATAGCGCTACTTTGTTCTGAATCACTGTTTCAGCACTTCAGAATGCCTGCCTCATTCCCGAGTTCCTGGATTCTGCTTCTCTTCCGATATAGTTTATGTTCATGAGCTTTTTCCTATTTTGTAGGACTAAAGCTAAAGACGTGGAAGGTGTGTAAGGAATTTAGGCATCAGATACATATAGCAGAAGACCAGGGCCAGCCCAAGGGTTTCCGCTGCCCCAGGCAGAAGGTCCAGCCATGCCGCTCCCCCCTCTGAACAATGCTGCCGCCCCCCCCCCATCAGGAGGGCACATTGCATGGCAGCAGCCTGCAGTAGAATATGTGCTTCGGCATACATGGCCTGCCACTTCTGACCCCCCTCCGACACAACTTCCTGTCGGAAGGGGGGTCAGGAGTGGCAGGCCATATGTGCCAAAGCACATGACCTGCTATGGGTGTCATGCCGTGCCACCCACCGAAGTCTGCCACCCTAGCCAGCTACCTAGACCACCTAGTAGATGGGCTGACCTTGCAGAAGACCAGTGCAGAAAGCCTTGTAGGATAAAAGAAGAATTTTAAACTTAATACAGTAGGTAACCGGGAGCCAATGGTGGGCTTTCAGAAAAGGAGTGATATGATCTGGTGAATAATTAACTTGACTGCAACATTTTGGATTTGCTGAAGTTGTTTGATAGACTGAAGAGGCAGGCCATTATACAGAGATTTGCCATAGTCCAGGCGCCTAATCACTAGGGTAATGACCAAGGTAACTAGAGCAAATTTGTCCAAAAGTGGGTAGAAAACAAAAATCATCCTAAGAGCAAGGAAACTTGATTTTGCTGTTTCAACTATTTGTTGCTCAATGGACAGTTTAGAGTCAAATAAACAACTTAGAATTGTTAAAATGGGGACTACAAAAAGAGTAAAGCCAGCTAGAGTAGGGGCCAAAGAAGGCTGGTGAGCATGGTTTGAGACCCACATGGCCTTGCATTTAGAAGGGTTCAATTTCAGATTAGATTTTAGCTACTGGGCTACTGCTGACAACCAATTGTTTAGGGGCTGAATATCTGAGGCAGAGGGATCAAGACAGGCCACTAGCTGAATGTCATCAGCAAAAAGATGGGCTGAGATGCCTAGGGACTGAATAAGCAGGGTGAGGGGTGCAGGAAATATTAAAGAGAATAGGGGTGAGAATGGAGTCTTGTAGGATACCGCAGGTCAGTCGATGTCTGGGAGAGTTGACAGACTTAAATGATATGGAAAAAGAGCAGACTGACAGAAATGAGATAAACCATTTGAAGACAATATCCGTAAGGCCTATATCAGCAAGACGAATGAGAAGTAACCAGTAGTGGGATCTGGACGGTTCGGACTGGTTCGCGTGAATTGGCTCATGCCACAGGCTGCATTCAGTGAACCGGACCAAACAAGGCATCCAGATGCCAGTGCTGCACTGGCGGGAACCCCCCCTGCCCACCTTTGGTTTGACATCATTGGGGAAATGCAGCATCACGGGAAGCCCCCAATGTCGTCAAATCACTTGTGAGCGGGGTGATCAGGCCGCTGGGCCACCTGGGAGCTGCTGCCCTGCAGTGACCACCAGCAACCCGAGCGTGCGGCGCCGGCAACGCAAACACGTGCCGTGCTGCTGTCCGCTCGATCCTGTCAGTGGCAGGATCAATCTGAACCATTGGAAGTAACCCATGATCAACTAAGTCAAATGTTGCTGAGAGATCTAGTGACACTATTGGTGCAATTTTAAAAGAGTCCAGAAATGTATGGATTTTACTTACCATGAATGTGGGACAGGTTTCTGTACTGTGAAATGCCCTAAACCTGGATTGACGAGGGTGAAGGATATTTCTTTTTTTGACAAAGTCTCTTAAATGTGTAAATACTATTTTTCTATAATTTTAGCTAGAAAGGAAAGAGAAGAGACAGGTCTATAGTTGTCAGGAAGGTTGGTATCTTAAGAACCTTTCTTCAGACTAGGTTTAACAGATGCTAGTTTCCAAGCCTTAGGAAGCATACCAGATGCTAAGGATAAATTAACTATCATGAGGATGAAATGATGGAGAGATTGCAATTGAACTTTTAGGAAACAAGAATGGTGGGGAACCAGTAAAGAAACGGTACAATGAAGTTGAGTCAAAATCTTTTAAAGATGAAAGAAGTAACTAGATTGAAAGAGGACTATGAACTTATGGGTTCAAGTACTTGAGAAGAACTGTTTAGTGAAGAAGATTGAATTGAAGTAGAAGGGGAACTAGAAATGGACATAGGTTGTGAGGTAGCAGATGAGAGAATAGAGGAATGAAGCTAGTGAATTTTGGAGATGAAGAAGAAGAGTGGGGCTAAGTTGCTGTTCAGCCACAACCTTAGATGACTCTTTTGCTGGGTTAGTACTTTTTTGAATACATTGGGCCCGATTCTGTTATGGACGTCCTGACCCTCTATGCGCCCAGTCGGAACTGGATGCACAGAGTTAGACGGGATTCTGATCCCGCTGGACATGTCTAGCCCCACTGGATCAGAATCACGACCAGGTCTGTACGTGCGGGCCAGGGCCCCGATCCCGGTCGGCCTGCATGTACAGGCCTAGCCTGCCTAACTCAGTCAGGGCTCCTGAATGGAGCCACGGTGCCATGGCGTCTGGTTGCCATGGCACTGTGACTCTATTCAGAAGCCACGAACCCTGGCTGCTGAACAGATTCTTGCATTCCCCTTGTATAAGACCATAGGTAGCAGAAGGAAAAGCCTACCTTCCGTAGGAGCCCATTGGACCAGCAAGAGGTGTGTCTTATGAGCCCAGTATATAAGGAAGCCTAGTCAGATGCACACTTGCTGCTTCAACAGTTCTTGGTGGGTCTGATCTGTCAAAACACAGGAGAAGAAGGTATCCGCAAGGGCAAGCCAGACAAAAAGCGGAAACCAAGAACTAGGCCTACACACAGGTATAGTGATATGCAAAACACTTTATTGAAGGACCCAACTAAAACGTTTCGGCCTGAGGCCTTCTTCAGGGGTCTCAAAACAGAATAAAATAAGACATACATATTAAAACATATACATATGTTTACCACACAGTATAACATGTAAAGAGCATAAATCTCTTAGGTGTACAGATTAAAAAAACATCCAGAAATACAATAAAAAATAACGACAAATAAAAAAGAGGCAATTGCCTTTTACATAAAAGTGCACAGCTAGTTACAATTTACATATAATAAGAGAATTTCACATAACAAAACATGATAAAAAATACACAATACATTACCACAGGTTGTAGCAACAACACATAAATAAACTGAAAGCTCTCCTCAATCTGTGTGAATTGGAGAGAAAAATAATAATAATGTTAAAACTTATTATTATGCCAATGGAAATAATAGGCTTAATGCAGTGCAAAATGTAATTAAATACGATAAATTTATATGCTGCTCACAATTAAAAACTATGGTATAATTTGGCATAGCCATATTTCAACTTGACAAGTAATGCATAACCATAAAAGAAAGGCAACCAAAAGTAGATACAGTAATGAAAAAGCTGATAAAATTAGACAACACAGAAAGATAAACAAATAGTGAGCCAAGAACATAGACGTAAGAATAAATACATATCATGCAACGCTAAAAGATATTTTTTAAATCATAAATCCACATATGGGATGTGATGGAGGGCAACAAAAAGGCAGAAGAAGGAAAACCCTTTTGTGTAAGTCTAAAAACCATTACAGTAAAAAATGTGTAGACAATCAACGTCTAATAGACACACCCTAATAGACAAGTACTACTATACAATTTTGGTGACTTTCCTCGTTGCAATATCTAATTTGTTATTCTTTTTTAATTTATATATTTATACATATCTACAGTTAGAGACTGTCCTATTTCTGTCAATATTGCTGAAACGATTGAAAGTTAGCTGTTGTTTCTCTGGTTCTGCAATAGCTGGCTTTTCCCGTGTTGACACATAAGTTCTTAATGCTTTCCAGTTTATCCGTTCCCCTGGCGGCATACTTTTGATTGCTTACTGCCGTCCTGTCATATATTAATCTTTTTAATAGACAAACCTTTTTATTATTGTTATGACACTTCTGTATTCAGTTTTTATTTTATTCTATATGTTGTCCGGTTTTTATCAAAAAATCTTCATCACAACGTCCTCCTGCCTCTTTCATTTTTGCTTTTATGCGGGTGTGTCTATTAGACGTTGATTGTCTACACATTTTTTACTGTAATGGTTTTTAGACTTACACAAAAGGGTTTTCCTTCTTCTGCCTTTTTGTTGCCCTCCATCACATCCCATATGTGGATTTATGATTTAAAAAATATCTTTTAGCGTTGCATGATATGTATTTATTCTTACGTCTATGTTCTTGGCTCACTATTTGTTTATCTTTCTGTGTTGTCTAATTTTATCTGCTTTTTCATTACTGTATCTACTTTTGGTTGCCTTTCTTTTATGGTTATGCATTACTTTGTCAAGTTGAAATATGGCTATGCCAAATTATACCATAGTTTTTAATTGTGAGCAGCATATAAATTTATCGTATTTAATTACATTTTGCACTGCATTAAGCCTATTATTTCCATTGGCATAATAATAAGTTTTAACATTATTATTATTCTTCTCCCCAATTCACACAGATTGAGGAGAGCTTTCAGCTTATTTATGTGTTGTTGCTACAACCTGTGGTAATGTATTGAGTATTTTTTTATCATGTTTTGTTATGTGAAATTCTCTTATTATATGTAAATTGTAACTAGCTGTGCACTTTTATGTAAAAGGCAATTGCCTCTTTTTTATTTGTCTTTATTTTTTATTGTATTTCTGGATGTTTTTTTAATCTGTACACCTAAGAGATTTATGCTCTTTACATGTTATACTGTGTGGTAAACATATGTATATGTTTTAATATGTATGTCTTATTTTATTCTGTTTTTAGACCCCTGAAGAAGGCCTCAGGCCGAAACGTTTTAATTGGGTCCTTCAATAAAGTGTTTTGCATATCACCATACCTGTGTGTAGGCCTAGTTCTTGGTTTCCGCTTTTTGTCTGTCCGGGTCTGATCTGTCACACGGCTTCTCTTCACTGCCTAGTGAAGTGCTTTGTTTACCCTGCTTGCTGCCAAGTCCTCCAGCTCCTGAATTACATCCTGTTCCTGTTCCAGTTTGCCACAGTTTTCCAGTTATCCCCTTCTCCACGTTTGCTTCCAGTTCCTGTCCTGCCACCACTAAGTCTCCTGTTCCTGCATTGCTTTATCATGCCCCGGGCCTAGTTACTCCACTCAAGCTCCCTGCCAAGGGTAGGACCCTAACAAGGTGACAGGAAACACAAGCACAGGGCACTCACCAAGGAGAAGCAAGGCAGAAGTAAAGACAAGGCCCTACAGGAAATAGAGCAGGATCTAGGAACACTGAATAAGGTAACTCAGGATCCAAAGTGTAGCAGGGAGCCAAGCACAAGGTGACAACCAAATCATGCCAAAGAGGTCTAGCCAAGGTCATATCTTGCGATAAGGGGAGTGCCCTGTCTTCCTGCAGTTCTGGTCTCCAGTCTGCGGTCCCATCACTGTCCTCTCTCCCATCCTCTCCTAGAAGAGGGGTGTCTTAAAATGCAGGAGCTGGGTCATCCTCCATCCTCTTCTACTTGCCTAAAGTGACAAGAGCAGAGTCGGGGATGGAAAAGGGTGGGGTCCCTGATCTATTGCAACATCATGGGAGGAGGAGTCTACTCCTTCCTCCCTCACTTCAGTCTATCTGAGCAGAGATAGTAATAGACGGCAGGATTGGTTTGGTCACATCACATCACATGGCTTGCCCTCGTAGGGAGCTCCAGATGGATCTTAGTTTCCTCCCCACCTGCAGGTTTGACCAGGGCTGGACTTATATATAGATCACAGATAGGAACAAGCTGCCTCTAAAAGGAAGTTACAGACAGAGAGTAGGCTAAGGTGGCCAGCCACCAAGTAGAACCTACTGCCATCTGCTGGCTAGAGATAAGAGGTTCATCCAGGCAAAGTTCTTCAGGGAACTGAGCCACCTGCAGGCTGGTGGCAAAACCTCACACCCTGGTCTGCTTTGATAGCGGGGAAACAGGTCACTGTGCTGGGGAATGTCCAGAAATAGTGAAAGATAGTATGGGAGTCAAGTGGGGAACATCCTATGCTTGTAAGTTTGTTGATGCTCTAGGCTCAAAGGGTTGCAATTTAATAATTCTAGTCAACCTGGAAGAATCTTCCTCCCGAGCTCCAGCAGATTCTGGAATGTCAACACTCTTTTCCAGAGGGACTTGCTAAAAATAATTTAGATTGATTATGAAAAGTTGGTGACTCTTCCTTATCTTCATGGAGACCAACAGCAGTATTATACAGCCCGAGTATGGCTGGAGACAGTGGAAAAAAAAGGAGTGTTCCCTATCTCCCATATCCAGTTAACCCTGGTTGAGATTATTAAGACTGAAAATATATTGGCTCAAGTTTCTAAAGCCTGGCGGCAACCTCATCAAGTGAAAGTCCAAGATTCCAGATGATGGATGACTATAGAAAATAGCTCTTGACTCTTGAAGACAAAACATATTGCAAGTACCTGAAGAACCCCACTTGTGGGAGAATGATGAAATAAGCCCAGGTTAAGGACAAATTGGGAAAACTGGTTGATGAACATGTACAGAGGAAGAATGGTGGCCCAGTGCAATGGCAATGGAAGAAGGTGACAAGTACAATGGCAAAAACAGAGGATGGGCCCACCTCAAACAAAAGAGCAATTGAGAACCTTCTTAACACTCCTTGGTTATATGTCGCATCCCAAACTTTGAGGAAAAGGTGGAACTATTAGCCTGCTTGCTGCAGAAGAAAACACAAGAGCAGGTTTTTTGGTCTAAAGAAACAGAGGAGACCTAAGAATTGAAGAGGGCCCTGTGTACAGCGACAGTTTGAAGGAGTCTTGACTTCCATTTGCACCTTCATAGTATAACTACATACTTCAAAGGTTTATGGTTTATTAGGTTTTGATAGATTGACCTTTACCAAGCAGACAAAGCAGTTTACAATACATGTTTTTTTAAAAATCTAATTACATCTAGAAACAGAGGCAGAACGCCATAATTGCACAGAAAAGAAGAAGGCAGGATAGCAGAGAAAATAGACAAACTCGGTAGGACACAGATGGTGGCATCTTATTGTCTGCAGTTCAAGGGGGGGGGGTGGATCTTATGGGGGGGGCTCGAGAGTGGTGCTGACCCAAGAAATGGATGGCTAAGAACACCTGGTATCTTATATAAACTGTGGATTATTCCTTTATGAGATGGCATAGTAACTTAGAAGGAAGTACTGGATAGAAGATGGACACTGGACGCATTTCACAATTACTTGCAGGGACACAGGTCAGTCTCTATGACAGACCATCAGCCAATCAAGTGGATAGTTCAAAACAAAAAAAACTGATACCAGAATGATGCGCTGGTTCCTAAGCCTTCAGTCCTCTACTGATGAGGTATTATATAGAGTAAGCAAGGATCATCAGTGTGGGCTTCCTTTCTAGAGAGAGGGCTCCTGAACTGGAAGGCACTCAACCAATAAAGGCTGAGCTGAGGGGGAGGGTGTGTGAAGGAAGAAGAAATATACACCCCTGGGATAATCGTAGCTTTATAGGTACTGTAAGAATGGTAGATCTAAATATTGGACTGTGCAGAGTGTGTTCTTATGAGAAAGAGGTATGAATGGGATAGAGGGAGATAACATCTGATAGAGCGACTGCTTCTGATGTGCTGAGACCTTTAAGCTATAATCTCTTTAAAAGCAGTAAGAAACTGCTCAGAAATTGGACTTTTCTCCTCTTCCTGACACATCTTTCTGATTTTATTCCAATGATGTAGGACTATGCTAACAGCTTTTGCTACATCCTCTAGGGACAAATTCCAGAGCTTAACTATGCGTTGAGTGAAAAAAAATAGTTTCTATGATTAGTCTTAAATGCACTATTTTGTAGTCCATTTCATGTCCCCTTGTTTTTGTACTTTTTGAAGGAGTAAGCAACCAATTCACATTTGCTCATTCTTTTATTTTAGTGCTGTCAAGTCAATACTGACTTCTGGCAACCCAGCAGCCCCTGGGTTTTCTTCCAGTCAAGGTATGACTGGAAGTAGATTGCCAGGCCTTGTCTTCCAAGGCAATGGAGGATAAAGTGACTTGCCCAAGGTCACAAGGAGTGTCTGTGGGAATTGAACCCAGATCTCTTGGGTACTAGGCTATTACTCTAATACTAGGCTACTCCTCCACTCATTATTTTGCTCCACTCATTATTTTATAGATCTCTATCATAGGGGTATGTTTACTAAACTGCGCACTTGTGCGGGGCACACTTGAGCGCTCTAAAATGATGCATTTAAGTGCTCTTAAGTGCCCCGCACGCGTGCGCATCACATTAACGGGCCCCGCACATGTGCGACAAAAACACGCACGTTTGCGGTGCGCTGATGTGCGATAGAGGCGGGGAAAGGCTAACGGAGGGCGGAGGAAGGCCCCCGAGGGGCGGTGAGACGGGGTCAATGGGTGGAGAGTGGGAGGGGAGAGGCTCCCCGCACAGGAGCAGGGCCGAAGTTACATGTAAAAACTACCGCGAGTGAAACACTCGTGGTAGAGCGCATTTAAAGGGAAGAGAAACCATTTCCGTCAGCAATGTACAGCAAAAGCGGGGAAACCTAAAACACGTGAGCAGTGTGATACATGTGCACAAAAGTAAATCGCAAATATAAATTGAAAATGACCACAACAAATTCCAAATAAATTATAATCCAGCTGGGCAACAGTGCTATTAATCGGCAACAATAACAAACACTCCCAGGAAAGCCCCAAAAAATAGAAATGATTTTTGGAAGGGTCTACGCTCCGTAGACTCTTTCAAAAGCACTGCAATGTAATGGAGCTTTCCTGGGAGTGTATTTCAGGTTGCCCATTGATATCACTGTTGCGCAGCTTGTTGTTATATCTTTCTCCCCTTTTTTGAAGGGCATATTTGATTTTTTTTGTGCACCCTTGTCCCCATACAAGGTAAACGAGCCCACAATAAAATTGTGCAGAGCCGGGTGTCTGACTCTTGCGGCCAGGTTTCCTATCTCCAGAGACTGCACTGTCTCTGTGGCCACAGTGTGGTGCAGCGGACCAAGCCAGTACCTGTAGGACCAAAGAGGCACAGGTTCAAATCCCAGCTGGGGCTCCTGCCAACCCAGTCCCCATAGTTTTAGCCACCACTAAACAGTGAGAGTACAGACACACTTTTATTGCAGAGAACATAAGCATGGTCCCAACACTTATATTTTTCCCTACACCGCACACAAACCATAACAATGGGCATTACCTACAGCCGAATCCCTCAAACTCAGTCCTGGAGTGCAACAACTCACTCAGGTCATATGTTTCTCCCAGATAGGGACATGTCTGCATGTTGGCAGAAGGGTACAGGTGGTGGAGGGGGCGTTGGCTGCAAACCACAGCAGACAGTGGCCTAGGCCTGTGCAGACAGGCTCTGTTGGATGTACAGTCATGGACTCCCCAGGGAACACAGCATATCTGTGGCAACATGGTGGTGCAGTGCACACAGACAGTGTATATAAGAACAGAAGATCACAGGTTCAAATCCTAGCTGGGGCTACTGCCAATCCAGTCCACATATTTTTCCCACAACTAAAGCGTGATAGTAAGGACAAAACTGTATAGCTAAGAACATATGCATTGGTCATACGCCTATATTTTAACACACCAATCACAGACACCATAAACAGGCGCATTACCTAGAGCAGAGTCTCCCAAATGCAGTCCTGGAGGGCCCCACACCATTCAGGTTCCATGCGGCCTCTAATAATGATGCCTGTGCTGCATAGGGACAGCATGAAAACCCAAACAGTGTTTGGAACACCAGGACTGGAGTTGGGAAACCCTGCAGTAGAGCAGCAGCCAACAGGGCCAGACATACCCACACACAGACCCACAGGCCCCATTGGCCAATGCCTCCTGGAGAGGCAGGACATTGGGCCCTGCCTGTATCTCCCAATACTAGCAGTTGCATACCTCTGCAATGCCACCCTACACCTGGGTATACGGTACACAGCTATCAAACGTTTGCTATGATAACTGGCAGATCTCCAGTCCTACGTAAAGCACAGCTTGTTCATGGAGCTCCACCATAACAATCATTCAGATGTCTGCGGTGTGTGTTGCAGGTCTGGTCTCTGACAGTGTTTACCACCCTGGAATGTGACCCCTAACAGTAATGAGTACCATATCCATGCATGTACTGTGTCCAGGACTGGTGTGGTGGGTATGGCTGCTGAACCCCTCTATAGTAGCACAATGCTGGCATAGGTGTGGGGGTGGCTGTCTGTCTATCCAGTGTGTGGTGGCTGCAAACACCTTCCACAGCCCACACTGCCAGCAATGTTGCCAGTATTGGGCTGCCAATGTGCATAATGAGGAGCAAGGTACCATGGGTGTAGGCCGGACAGGGTGGCCTTGCCAGGGTGCATCTGCACAGGGCATAGGGCACTGACTGGGACATTGTGGTGCCCGGCCACCACCTACACAGACAGGGTGACCTCAGTATGCCCTGCTGAGAGATCACTCTCACCCTGACTGTGCAGTGACCACAGTATGGCTAGGCAACCCCATAGTGCTATATAGTATTTCTCTCATGTGATATATATGGGTGTCCTTTTGGGGCCCAGTCACTAATATATCTGTGTATGCTGCCATCCCAGTTCTGGGTGCATGCATCTCCACTGGGAACATGCACTATGGACTAACTAGCAGACTGTTTGTAGCTGGTATGGGTCCTGATGGAGCAGGGTGCAGTGGTTGATGGCTTGCTGCAGGTGAATATCAGATAGTGGTCTAATGTCTGTCTGCTATTGTGTTATGGATTTGTATAGAGCTGCATTGACTGCCCTGTGGGGTGTTTGTTCCTCAGCAGGACTGGGGGTCTATGTTCCCCTCTACTGCCACCTTTGCAAGGACGTATAAGGTGGATCTATTGATGGGGGACCATGTTTGCTGCCCGGGGGGGGGGAGGGAAGGGTGGTGCATGTCCCATCTGGGGGTCCACGGGGGCTACACCAGACAGAGACAGTGTTTGTGCAGACACTACCTGACTTACACATTAACACTGCTTTGGAACTCCCTCATGGCCTCCATCAGCCATGGAAGGTGTTGTGGACCTGGTCCTAGGCGCCTCATCGCACACTCAGAGTGAGCTCAATAAACACACAATGTGACGGTGTGTAGGTACTCTGTGCCAGTAAAGCACCTGGTCAGTACCCCCTACCAGGGCGAGGTGCTGTGGGGGTGCACCATGTCACTTCCCCCTAACAGGCCGAGGTGCTGTGGGGGTGCATTCCCCATTTTGTGTTCATCTGTGGACAGCTGATTTGCATGTGCAGTGCATCATGGGTACTGGTGGGCTAACCCTATCCTGGTGAGCACAGTAGACTGTCTGTGCGGTGACGTGCAGGCTCTTTGCAGCCAGCCAGGGGCTTGCTATCAGCTGTAGCGCAATGGTTACTTCACTGCCTGTGCAGCCAGCGATCATGGGTTCAAACCCACAGTGGGGTTATTTGCTAGGGTTTTCCACAGCATTATTTTTTGTTAATGTACATATTTTGATGCCAGCAAAAACACCCTCAGCGTACTGTAACCATAGGGTGCCTCTGAGGGTGCTCCATAGGGCACCCTATAGAGCACCTTATGGTTCCCATCCATATAAGGTGCACTATACATTATCCTGTGACACAACTTATAGGGTGCCCTATAGGGGACATATTAGGGTGCTGTGGTGGACAGTGCACTCTATAATGTGCCCTATGGAGTGCCTTATAGGGTGCCTTATACGGCACCTTCACTTACGGCACGTGAGGGCATGTTTGCTGGCAGCGATTAATAAAATAAACATACGGTGCTGCAGGAAAAAATATGTACATTGCAAAGCTGATGCCACAGCCAGCCTTACATATTAGGCACCCTGGGGAGCAAACTCATGACCCCTGTATCAGCAGTCAGTGCCTTAACCATTGTGCTCCACTGCTGCTCCTCCTTGCATGTCAGTGCACCTACTAATGCTTTTCATTCCTTAAACTGCACAGTGCTGCCATCATAAACAGTGCTCTGACCTTGCGGGACCTCATACAGCATCCTCTAAAGCGCCCTATAAGCTACATTCTAGGGTGCCTTGGCGGAAAGTGCACTTTGATATGTGCCTTATGGGGCGCCTCATGTTAACATGCTTTGAGGGTGCGTTTGCTAGTAATGATAATTAAATAAAAATAACATGCCCCCTAAAGCACTCATGCCCATAATACACAATGCCTCAGCCAGCCTTGTTCATTGGGCACTGTGGGGGATTGAACCCCTGATCCCTGCACCATTGGTAGATGCCTTAGCCATTGTGCTGTGGTTCTGCTCTTTTGTTTGTTTAGCAGCGTACCACATATGCCTCCCGCGCAGCCATCTGATGCGCTAAGGTGCGGGGCGCACCTTAGCGCATATGCAAATCACGGATTTCCTTCTTCAGCGCGAAACGCCCACTCCTTATATGGCACCCGCACTCTACCGCGGCCACGCACAATTTCGGAGTTTAGTAAACATACCCCATAGCTGTCTCTTCTCCAAGCCTTTCCTCGTAGGGATATCCTTCCATCTCCTAATCATTTTGGTCTCTCTTCTCTGTACATTTTCTAATTCTACCATATCTTTTTTTTAGATGCAGTGACTAGAACTGCCTGCATTTCTTAAGATGCAGTCGCACCATGGAGCAATAAAGAGGCATTAGAATATCCTTTGTTTTATTTTCCATTCTTTTAATTATAATTCCTAGCATTCTATTAGATTTCTTGGCCACCTCGGTACACTGAGCAGAGGATTTCAAAGTATTATTCGCGATGACACTTAGGGTTATGTTTACTAAACCGTCTTAATGTTACCGGCATTAGTTGCAGTCTTACTGTGACGAATGCCATATAAGGTAGTGGGCGTTCCGGTCTTAAAGTAGCATTTCGGGTTATTGCGCGATAAAGTCCGTTATCGCGCGATAGAGGGAGCTGTGGCACGTTAACGCGTGTTAGCCTTAATTAGGCGCGCTGACCTGCAAACATAGCAACAGAGGTGTGGCACAATGGTTAATACATTGATTGATGAAACAGGGGTCATGAGTTCTATCTTCTAGTGGGATAGAGTAAGACTGTCTGAGGCATTACCCTTTACTTTAAATCAGTGCTGTCTGAGGCATTTTCTTTTTTAATTTAAATTAGTGCTGCCAGCAAACACAACGTCACAGTGCCATAACCTAAGGTGCCGCATAAGGCGCCCTATAAGGCACTCCAGAGGGCACATTATAAAGTGCACTGTCCGCCAAGGCACCTTATATTGTTCCCTATAGGGCGCCTTGTTCAAACCAAGGTATTTTCAATAACATCAAATACTGTATATGAGAAAGAAAGTGAAAAAGATAGACAGGAAGAAAATTGATGCCTTTGAGTTATGGTGCTGATGGCAAATACTGCGTATACCATGGACTGCCCGAAGAACAAACCAGTCAGTACTAGAGGAGATCAAACCTAAGCTTTCTTTAGAAGCTCAGTGGACAAGACTTTGACTTTCATACTTTGGACACATCATGCAATGAGAGAGATCATTAGAGAAAGACATGCTTGGCAAGATAGAAGGTCAATGCAAAAGAGGAAGACCAGCAATGAGATGCATCAATACAATAACAGCAGCTACGGGTACCAGTCTGTCAACAATGAGCCGCCTGACTGAAGACCGAACACAATTTAGGATAGCTATCCAGAGGGTCGCCATGAGTTGACACCGACTCAACGGCACTTAACAACAACAACAACAACATAGTCAGTGACACTATACACATACATATAATATATTATATGGTCACTGCCACCATTAAACATGCAATTTTGGCTTGCTATTTAGCTGGCCTAAAATAAATATAGAGCTTAACTAAATAGTAGTTGAATATTGCTGCTATCTGGATAATTTTCACAGCCCCCTTCTCTCATTGACTATATGGATAGGGTTGGGTGGATTGTTGGTAATTTTATAAACTTACCCCATGGGGTACCTATGTAAAAGTATGTGCAATGACAAAACAATTTGTACTTTTATGCAACACACATGTAGGTGTGGTTTTGGGTCTCACATATTGTCTGCACATACATCAGCTCTCGAGCTGTGCTTCAATCTAGCCACTATTCCTGCTGGTTTATCTCTAGTATTTTATAAAGGCACATTGGTGGTGGCTAGTGCCTCATTGCCTCCCTACATCGGCCACACACTCCTGCATTTGCTGTGGCTATAACACCCCCATTGCGGTAAAACTGGGCACTAACTGCACATTAACCCCACACTACCTGCAGCGTTTTAGTAAACATGCCTCAATATTTCTTTGGGTATGCTCCGCATGTCTCTAGCAAGGGCTTTGAGGAACAATTGCCCACAGCCATCCCCCATTAGACTAGGCAGCTGCCTAGAGTAGCAGCTTTTGAGGGGGCAACAAAGACCAGCAGCAGTCAAAGCAACCCTATTAATTCCAGGAACCACAGGCACATTTTTTAACCTGCAGGGTGAATTGGCACACACATACATGCAAAACATAGTTTAATATTTGAAAGTATGATTTTTACAGTTTTAATCGGGTTTGTTGTGGGAGGTGTGGTGTTGCGAATGATCATGATTGTTGAGTTTAATTATGCGTACCATCTGTTTTTCCGTACAATAGATACTGGATCACAACCTTCGAAGTACTTTTTAGGCTCAATAAGGCGCCGCACATCTGGATCCACATCTTACGGTTTGCCGAGCACTCTGCTCTTGTTTTGCAGAGGATGGCGCTAGGCTATTTCCTTATCTCTTCAGAGCGCCTCTCCAGTCTGTTTTTCACGCTTCACTGCTACTACCGCAGACGCCCGCTTCGCTCGCTATTTGCTGCAGAAATCAGGGGGTGCCTGACTGTAAACAAAACACTTAGATCATAGCAAGGTCGCTGCAGACACAGGCTTTACATTCACAGGCGAAACTGTTTAAGGTAGAACGACAACTCTTGTCTATCTCGTTGGAAGATCTATAAGCACCAAACGAGATATTTAGAAACAATGTGGTAGTTTCAGATTCGCTAAACTAACTTTTGGCATATTAAAGTGGTTGTGGTGGTGGGGGGGGGGGGGGGGGTCAGTATGCTCCAGAGTTAATTAATTTGAGATGGGTCTTAAATCCTTTTTCCAGTAAACCTCTGCTTAAGAAAACAATTTTCTGCTGGTTCTTCTGAAATCCTTTTCCTGCTTCTTAAAAGTGTTTTTTGCTGGCCAAAAGAGTGGCTGCTCTGACCAGACCGAGAGCCAGACGCGTAACGTATTTAACCTATTTTGTGTCCGAGGTGGAAGAGGGAAGGCTTAGTGCATCTAGGTCACTTTTTTTTTTTTTACACGCACGGTAGTTATTTGTTTTTGATGATTGACACTTTAGAATTCTATTGATGGCAACCGTGGCTTAACACCTTTCTCTTCTCACTTTCTCAAGCCGTCAAGACGCGCTGCTGGATAGTTAGTACTGTCATTGTTACAGCTGACAGGAACTAGGGTCCTGAAAAATTACCAGTTACGATTAACTGCTCCCAAACCATATTGATCACTCCTAACTGCTGTGAAGACCGATTTATCTGCAAGGAATCTTAAAGAGACATTAACGATAGCAATCGAAATAATGTATTCTATGAAAGTCTTTTCTTTAATCTGATTTGCTTGATACCCAAACTGATCGTGAAAAATGAAAGGAACGGTTTCCTCTTTCAGAGTCCCCAGCCTCATATGCTATGTCTGATGGGCCATCTACTTGTATCTCTCCCATAACTGAAAAAGCACTTAATTAATTCCAGACCTAATAGAAGACAGTAGGTGTCAGACAACATTCCTATGACACTGCTGCCGGTAGGGGGAGATGTTGGAATAACACTATTTAATCGTGAGAAGCAGGCACTACCTACAGCATCCCCCTCCTCCTATGGGCGGCAACACAGAGGACTCCCACACAGCTTTGCAGGATTGCTGGTCACAGAGGGACTGCCTATTTATACTGCACGGATTTCAGCCCTCAGGACACATCCAGCCAGTCTGATTTTCATGATATCCACAACGAATATGCATAAGATAGATTTATATATAGGGAGACAATGCACGCACATCTCTGTCGTGTATATTCATTGCGGATATCTTGAAAACCTGAATGGCTAGAGGTGCTGGAGGAATGGATTCAGAACCACTAGTATTGTGTAATACCTAGATTGCCTTCTAGCCCTACAGCGACCACACCCTACTCTGAGATACACTGAACATTTTTAAATGACAAGAACCATGGGACAATAATATTGGCTACATGTAAAAAAAAAGTGCATATATCATAAGGCATTAGCTATAGGAAACCTGTCCCTAAATAATGTACACTGGCATCACAATGCAGGCCAAAGGCACTGGTATGTTAAACATACAATAAAAATTTGATTTTGACTATCAAATTAGGCAGACACAGCTTGAAATTTGGGAAACTACTACACTTTCACAATCTGGGGATTTCATTTTTAACAAATTTATATTGCTGCAGGATCCCTTTAATAAACGTATATTTTATAACATGCAATGACATCATTTATTTATTTTATTTATTTATTTAACTGCATTTATATACCGCTTTTCACCGGGTCTTCCTTTCTAGCCATTGATAGTGTGAAAGAACCCCATCCTAAGACCTGAGCTGATTTTATGGCCTGGAAGTTTCTGAATCTCTTTGTGTTGCAAGTGATGCAGATAGGAAGTCGACATCTGAGGTGGCAGGACTGGCAGAACTTTCAGAGCAAAGTGCATAAAGTGTCATTGCCACTACTGCTGGTCTCGGAAAGATGTAGCAGTAGTAGCAATGGTGGGATTGGGGCAGCAGATCATAGGCTGTCTTGGGGCACTTTCTGCCGTAGCCGCCCTCCAATGTTTGGTGCTCTTGGTGCTCTAGGCAGCTGCTTAGTTTGTCTCATGGTAGTGCCAGCACTGCAACTGTCATAAAGGATCTATTCATGTACTATTTGGGATGGAGAAAAACATTTGACATAATTTAAAAAGAAATAGATGAATTTGGGTACCTTGAATGAGCCATTATAGAATTAAATGTTTATCAGACCTGATTAACCGCCTTTCAAAATAGCAAAGTGGTGTACAATAGTAATACATTTAAATGAGTAAAAAAAAGCAAAAAAGCTAAGAACAAGAACTACAATATTCAATAGAAAATAAGAGTTAAAAAGAGAGTAATGCAGAAGGATACAAACTGACAGTCATCCTAACTCCGCAAGCCCAACAAATGCCAACTCAAAGACGTGGACAATTAGGGCCTTTTTAAACTTTTCCAAGAGGTTTTCATTCTCAGATGATGAGGAAGGCCATTCCACATTTTTTCTTGCTTGCACCTACCCTTTGGAATGCCACATAGACTTGTAACAGATTCAGACTGGGGTAGGGACACAGAACAGGTTATCAAATGTGGAATGGAGGTTTCTTACTGGAACATAAGGTATAAGAAAGCTGGTGAGACAGTCAGGAGTGCCCTGAGCTAGAACTTTGAAAGTGAGGAGTAAAAATTTAAATTTAATGTGGTAGGAAACTGGAAGCCACTGTTCTGTTCAGTTTGTAGACCGGTTCAGAAGGAGTTATTTACCCGCACATGGTTATCCTTTTAACTCGTTTCTCTCAACTCTCAATATATTTACTCACCTGGGGGTTATGTAATCAGCCCAAGGCTTGCCAAGGCTGAGCAGCTCACTTAGAAGGGAATTTTTGAAAAGGACGTCCAAGTGCAATCTGGGATGTCTAAACAGAACATCTGAAAAAAGGCAATCACGTCCAGGTGCAGACATGATTTCACAGACATGGATGTCTGCAGAGGTGTCCCTAGAACAGTACTTCAGAACTGGGACTTCTAGCACTAGCCTAATGCTTAGAGCAGTGGGCTAGGAATAGGGTAGCCAGGGTTCATAATCCCACTGCTGCCATCACTGAAATTGTGCTGAGTACTGGGGATGATGGAACACTTTCTCCTCTATACCCTCTGGATGTTCTTCAGTAAAAACAAGTGCTTTTCAGATGCCTGTTCATGCTTGGAGCAGATCTAAACTTAAGACATGATGTGGGACATTGCTGAGATCAGGTGGGAACACCCAAGTACCTGGGCACACTCTGGCCATGCCTGCACCACACCCCCATTTAGATTTGGACATCCACAGACCAAAATTTTAAAATGGCTCTGAAAATGTTTCTGTGCTTTGGATGCCTCTATGGCAGGGGTGGGCAATTCCGGCCCTCGTGCACCACAATCCAGTCTGGTTTTCATGATGGCCCTAATGAATATTCATGGACTATTTCCATACAATGGAAGGCAGTGGATGCAAATAGATCTCATGAATATTCATTAGGGACAGCATGAAAAACCAGGCTGGATTGTGGTGCACGAGGGCCGGAATTGCCCACCCCTGCTCTATGGCTATTTTCGGACATCCAAAGCATGATTAGGACTTCCAAAATGATCCCCTTTTTTTGGTTTTTCTCTTACATCAGGGATGCACTAGTTCAGTCCTTGAGGGCTGCAAATAGTTTATGTTTTCAGGATATCCCTAATGCAGGGGTGTCCAAACCTGTCCTGGAGGGCCGCAATCCTGGCAGGTTTTTGGGATAGCCCTAATGAATATGCATGATATATATATGCATTAGAGATATCCTGCCAACCTGACTGGTTTGTGGCCCTCCAGGACTGAATTTGGAGACCCCTGCTTTACACCTCTGTCATTTAAGATTGTGAGTGGGCAAGGTACAGATGTCCTAGACATCAAAAGGGTAGATAGAATTTCTCACATTCCTTCTCGATTCCCACCACCACCAAAAAGTTGTCTAATAGACCACATTTTGGTGGTGGTGAGAAGTGAGGAGGAATGTGACAAAGTCTATCTACCCTTTTGATGTCTAGGACATCTGTACCTTGCCCACTCACAATCTTAAATGCAGAGGTGTAAAGCAGGGGTCTCCAAATTCAGTCCTGGAGGGCCACAAACCAGTCAGGTTGGCAGGATATCTCTAATGCATATATATATCATGCATATTCATTAGGGCTATCCCAAAAGCCTGCCAGGATTGCAGCCCTCCAGGACAGGTTTGGACACCCCTGCCCTAATGAATATGCATGGGTAGATTTGCACCCAATGGAGGTAGTATGCATGCAGATCTATCTCATGCATGTTCATTTGGGATATCCTGAAAACCTGGCCTTAAGGACTGAAATGTTGCAAATCTGTCTTACATAAAATCTTACATAAAAACATAGAACAGAAGCACAAACTTGATTTGTTAAAATGTTTTTGCATTGATCAGATTACGTGTGGCTCAGGAGGAAAATCTAGAGATCTCACGCTGCTGTATCAGGAACAACGATGGATTTTCAAACTTGATACGGTGGTCCCCAATGGCTTAAATACACAGATCGAATGGGGGGCGTGCCATTGAATACAATGTGTTTTGGGTCACATGGTTTAATAAAGCCCTTTAAAAATCCCGTAGTAAGATTAGTCCGCATGCGCGGCGTTCCGGTGGCGAGTACCGGCCGACATCATATAATGGGGTGAGTGAACATCAGCTTCACGTTTATGAAAAAGTGCGGTAAGACTGGGATAGTAATCGAATTAGAAGTTAAATTTATTATTATTTGTCCAACTCTACAGATCTAGTATAATAAGAGGAAAGCTTTGTAATGGACGAAATATCCCCTGAAGAAACGTCCAATCATGAAACACCACAGTGCTGATATCCGGCGTTGGGATAGCAACTTACAAGATTCAAGATAAGTATTTCCTACTTACCCTTGGGATAGCAACTTACAAAATCCAAGATAAACATTTTCTATTTACCCTTGGGTTAGCAACTTACAAAATTCAATATAAGCATTTCTCATTTAATGGACTAAGCTTTAACGTTCTGAAAATTAGAGAAGTTAGCTCATTCAGTCAAGAGCAACGTGTGGGGTCATTGATGCAAGTTAAGGTGCTAGACCTGCAAATATATATGGGTTCCATAAGTCGCCTGATCCAAGTCTGAGACCCAGTTGCATTTGAATGGAGCTTCCTTTTGGAGTTGGGATATAGCTTGTTTGATGGTGGTTATATCTCTGAGGTGAAGAGTAGAGCCGGTTTTTGGATATTACTGAGAAGTTACATAAAATTGTGACAGCGGGGCTGGTCCACCTTCTTTTTCTGTTGGTCTTTCATTTCTATATTCACATGTAGTGTGAAAGAAGGGTTTGGACAGAGATACAAAGGGTCCGATTTCAGAATTCTTTCTCACCACCTTTAAAGAGATACTACCATTTTTGCCACAGATGACTATGGTGCTCAACATTTTAAAGCATTTTGCCAAATGCTTTATACCAGCCTAAGCCTCACTTATTTTATTTATTTATTTAGCAGGGCTTATATACTGTTTTTCACTGAGTCAAAGCGGTTTACACAGAAAAATTGTTTTAAAAAGGTTATAATTAACTTATGTATATGGAACAGGTAACATATACATTATACATATATTAGTTATATACATTGGTGGGCTATATACAATGAGAGTGCAGAATAAAATTTGATGAGTTGCTTTTATGAATGTTAGCGGGGAGGGGGGCATTGGGAGAGGGGCCAAAAATGTTCAGTGGACAGGTGGATTTTCAGGTGCTTGCAGAAAATATGGAGGGTTTTTAGGATATCCCAAATGAACATGCATGAGATAGATCTGCATATGTACTTATCACCTAGGCTTCCCTTTCAATGACCTACATAGTAACATAGTATATGACAGCAGATAAAGACCAGTATGGTCCAACTAGTCTACCCAGCAAGGCGGCAAGAGTAGGTGCACCTGCCACTCCATGCAGGTCACCCTCCCCCATGCTTTTGTTTAGGGGTGTACCAACCACTCCGTGTAGGTCACCCCTATTTACTGAGATATAAGAGATAGTTATGTTTATTTTGATTTTATCTTGTTGCTATCATCCTTACATCAATTGCTATGAACATATGTTCACTGTATCAGCCATAGACGTATTTATTTATTTTATTTGTGTCTGTGTTTTATATACCACTGTATCAATCAATCAAAATGGTTTGCATAGGAACAGAACTGTATACATCTAACATTAGGTGCAATTAAATCATGAATATTGGACTTAAGCTAAACAAGTCCTTACATTGTAAATTAAACAAAGTAACCATTTACAGTGCATATGATTGCACTGATACCTATCACATAACTATACCTACAAGAACATAGTATGAAATTGTAAAATCTTTGCTGAAATGTTAAAGTCCCAGTGTTTTACAAGAGGCTCTGCTAAACATAGATCCTCTTGTAAAATAGGTGCAGGACTGCATGTATATGCCTCTCCCCATCTAGCGAGACCAGAAATTTTTAAAAAGCTGCACATGGGGAAAACAACCCTGCAGGCATCTCCACACATGTGTGGAAGCAGCTTTTAAAATTAAGGTTCCTGTTCTAAATGCAAGCTCATTACAGCACCACCAGTTCCCTATGATCACCCCTGAGACCTTCATCCCTCTTGATTTCGATTTACTCCCAATCACATCCCCCCCCCCCAAGGCATCTGATCCCCCCCCCGGCATGAAGATCCTCTACCTTATCCCCTATGAATCCCCCCACCCCGTGATCTTCATCCTCAATCTTTCCAGGGCCCCAAGTGTCTAGTGGGAGCAGCAGCGATGTCCACTTACTCCTACTCCTTTGGCTCTGGGTTTCACAATGGTACCCATGGCCCATGGCAGTAATCTTATATTATACAGTATTGGCACCCTTGTAGTTCAAACCCTCGATGTCCAAAACCTCCTTTAAAAAAGTGGCCAGTGAAATAGCTTTGGACTATATATGCACACATATTTGACACATAAAAGAATCAAATAAAACAAGATAAATTGAAAAAGGAGATAGTAGGAAATAGTATAAAAACCGGGACATTGTCAAGACATGATTATTGACACTCTTATAAACAATTCAAATCAGTTTGAAAAGAAGAATGACATTCCCATTAATTGTCAGTACTCACATGACTTGAATCAACCAATGAATGATGGCTCTAATGTTTAAAATGGCCACATTCACAATTGTGAAGACATGAGAGCTGCTTGAGGCCGTCAGAAAAGCCTGTACAAGGCCATCTCCAAAAGGGTACAAAGCCATCTCCAAAGACCTTGGGATTCCTGTGTCTACAGTTCGCAATGCTATTAAGAGGTTTTCTGCTCATCGAACTGTCAAGAACTTCCCACAATGTTGTGGAAAGAAGAAAATGAATCCAAGAAATCTTCAAAGGTTACTGTGAACTGTTGGAAAACACCATGTACAATATCCAAAGAGCGGACTGACCTGAAGCAATCTGGAGTGGTGGTTTCAACACGCACTCTACGCCACGCACTAAACAAAGAAGGACGTCAAGGTCGAAGGCCCCCACTTCTCAAAGATAGACATTTCATTTATTAAAATTTGATATACCGCTTTTAGAATAAACATCAAAGCAGTTTACAATAAAAAAAGGTAAAAATCAATATAAACAAAGAGAATGAAAAAGAAATGCCATTAAAAACAGAAAAGTAAAATAGGATACAAAGACAAGGGATGCGAGAGGGAGAGGGGATTAGGCAGGGGAAACACAAGAGGTAAGGTGATAGACAGGAGCAGCCAAGAAAGAGAGGATAGGGCAATCAGGGGGAAAGGTCATAGGGTATAGCAGTCTGGGAGGCAATGGAGGATTAAGTGACTTTCCCAAGACATGCTAGTGGGAATTGAACCCTAGTCTTGTGGTTCCAAGCTAGTGCTCTAACCATTAGACTACTCCTCCAAGCCAAAGAAAGGAATGTTTGGAAGCTGTCATCACTGCCAAGGGTTGTGCAACCAAATATTAGTGAAGGATGCCATTAATCCCGTCCAGTCACATTTTGTTTTGGTTTTTTTTCTCAGAAATTACTATTTCTAAGTTGCACAGACATCTTTTTTTTGTTATATACCTTTGAGCATACTATTATAATATTATGATGACATACAGTTGGAATATTTCCAATTATTTCCCAAGATATTTTACACAACATACCTAACAAGCAAGGATGCCAATAATGTTGACCATGATTGTAGCATGTGATTACCACTAGGATTCATGGGTGCCATTTTGAAACCTGGAGCCAAAGAAGCAGGAGCAAATGAGCATTGCTCAGGCTCCTACTAGATACTTTCGAATTTTGAATATTTGTAAATCACTCCAGTACATAGTGAGGGGCAGTATATCAAATGATAAATAAACCATAAACCATAGAGATCACAGTAAGGCATTGAGGAATTGGAGGGTGGGAGGGGTCTTATGTGGGGGTCCTTATTGCTGGGGGTCTTCATGCCAAGGGGAGTTCAGATAGGAGGATCAGATATCTTGGGAGGAGGTTGGGGAAAGGACCAGATGTCTTGGGAGGTGACTGTGGGGGATTGTGGATAGGGGTGATCAGGGAGGGACCAGAACTTGGCCTTTCCCACTGCACCTTCAAATAGCACTTATTCATGCCAGGGGGCTGTTATAATTGACAGCTTCTGCATCTCCTTATAAAATGGAAAATCTGCATCTATATTGTAAACATAGAGACATGACGGCAGAAAAGGACCATATAGTCTATCTAGTCTGCCCTTCCATACCAACTATTATAGTCCTGTTTTCTTCCTTTAGAGATCTTCTGTGTTTGTCCCATGCTTTCTTGAATTCAGATACTATCATGGTCTGTTACCTCCACTGGGAGATTATTCCATGCACCTACCACTCTTTCTGTAAAGAAATATTTGTGCATATTACTTGAATTATGGTACTGGCGGTGAATACTGTGTATCCCATGGACTGCTCGAAGAACAAACCAGTCAGTACTAGAGGAGATCAAACCTAAGCTTTCCTTAGAAGCACAGATGACAAGACTTCGACTTTCATACTTTGGACACATCATGCAAAGAGAGAGATTATTAGAGAAAGACATCATACTTAGCAGGGTAGAAGGTCAACACAAAAGAGGAAGGCCAGCAATGAGATGGATCGATACAATAACAGCAGCTATGGGTGCCACTCTGTCAACAATGAACCGCCTGATGGAAGACCGAACACAGTATAAGACAACTATCCAGAGGGTCGCCATGAGTTACCGACTCAACACACTTAACAACTATCCCCTTTCACGTTCAGCTTATGCCCCCTTGTGGCAGAGCTTTCTTTCAATTGAAAGAGGCTCTCCTACTGTGCGCGTCCTCTCCCCACCTTCTCCACGCTTCCTAGAAATCTTCAAGTTAAGCATCCCCATGTTTAAATAGCTCCTGTTCTAAAATGAACTTTAGGGACTGGGTCTTCAGCACACAACAACATTAACAGATATGACAATCTGCACATGTAAATGCTTCTGTTTACACATGGAGATGCTTCTAAAAAGCTCTCTTAGTCTGTATAAAAGCAATGTACACTTTTCTTTTGCAAGAAATATTGACTTGTTCCCATAATATAGAATGAACAAATGATACAAGAAGCACACACACAAAAGCACAAAATACAGCGGTGTTAGCAGTGTGCTGCAGTGCATAAAAGCAATAAGGAGGTAATTTTATAAACCTGTTTGCATATAAAACAGCATTTTACTTGCAGAAATTGAGGGTATATGTATATAAAAGTATATACAGGCAACCTGCATCATATATTTTTACCCAGAATTAGTGGAGTTATTCTGGGGGTTGGAGATGGAGTGAGGTTGTGATTTACACATGTATTTAAAAAAAATAGGTGCAGAGTTGCTTAAATTTGAGTGTGAGATTTACATTAGGGTCAGAGCAGGTGTAACTGTAACTGTGTGTGGGCACTCCCCAGGGATAAATTTTATAAAACTGGGTAGGCATATAGCATAGGTGTAAGGTTATGAACCTTTCTATGGAGGAGTAGGCTAGAGGTTAAAGCACCTGCTTAGTACCCAGAAAATCAAGGGTTCAATTCCTTGTGACCTTGGGCAAGTCACTTTACCCTCCATTGCCTTGGAAAAAAAGGCCTGGCAATCTACTTCTGATGATACATTGCCAAGAAATCCCAGGGGCAGCTGGGTTGCCAGGAGTCAGCACTGACTTGAGGACACTAAAAAAAAAGGGTTATGCACCTTTCACAGGCTAAGTGGTCTATTTATAGAATTACCCTCAACATGTTTGGTGTACATAAATAACCACAACGTATTACCTGCTACAGCAGTATTCCAGACATACACCCACCCCATGTGAATACTAGCACAATGGACACAAATACACATATACAGGAAAATATTTACCTGGTGGCCATTCATTATGGATCTCAACTCGCCTCTTCACCTCTTTGGGCCTTCCAGCAGCCATGAAGCATCTTTAAGTTATTGTGTTGGCCCTTCCATAAACCAGCTCCACTCTGACATCTGGGCAAGTAATAGTTGTTGATGGGGTTAGGATCAGTCTGTAAAGCAAGATACAATAATTTTCATCCGTTCAGTTTCACCCTCGCAATCTACAATGGATATACATTAAGGATATGTGAGATATCTACATTGTAACCTGATAATAACATGTGAAAACATAACACTACCTGTTGAAGACAGCAGGAGGTCTCTCAGATAGTGCCAAGGGCACCAATATTGGTCCAAAAAGGCCAGCTGTGGAGGAATGGGGAGGATCTATTGACAATGAAACAGGCACTTGTGGGTGGTGTTACTCCAGTCTATTCTCACTCAGGTAACAAGCAGTAGTATGCGATTCCTTCAGGTTTATAGTGAGACATACCACCAATCACCACGGCAGAATTAAAACTTTGGTTAGCCTTAGACAAGAAAGTGTGTTGAGCCCATCTTCATATAGATACATTTTAAAACTCCTGCAAATGGGGCTCCAAAGGGTTCTGACTGCAGAGTATAACCAGCAGAAGAGGACACAGCAGATAGGAAGCAGTGTTCACCAGTTCTTCCTAACTGGAGGACAATGAATAGTGGTGGGGAGACTAGATAGACCTCTGGGAGCAGTGGCGGTGCTGGTTCATCCTCCTCCCCTCCCCATACACTTCTTTCTGCCAGCAGCAGACTTAAACCAGGGTAAAGCTCTGTCCTGGAAGCCACTGAATAAGCACATTGAAGAGGTTCCCCTCCTAAACATTTGAGGCCATCTCCCTTTTAGCTCACTTTGCATAGCTGAAAGATACCCTCTGCTCATATTTTATATTGCAAAATAGCCAGGAAAGGATATAGGAGAGGCAGCAGCACCCTTCAAACTGCAATAAGTCCAGCCCTTTGTGCATAGCATGCTCCTCTACATAGCTGATTAAATGCAGTATCCATCTACAATGTTGAGAAATGGAAAGCAAGTTCATTTTCCCCAGTGTGCTATCACAGTCATCATCCCAGTGTAAGTGATGAATATGATATGGATCCTACTATGACTGGCCTATATGAAGGTAGACTTCTTTTATGAGTTTAAATATGACGGACATGCCCTGTACAGAGTCCTGCAGTGGAGCATCTTTTTGGCTGGAGAGACCAAACAAATCTATCTCCAGTCCTGCCCCCAAGCTCTCTAGTTAGTGATGCTGTGTTGGATAAAATGTGGGTGTGGCCATGCCTACCCCATTCCATTGCCTATGGGTGTTGCAGAGATGAGGCCTTATGTGGGTTATGTGAAAGACTCTATTTTCAAGGTACCTGCCCTTGACTGTTTTGATGTGTTTAATACTATGGTGAATTGTCAGCCAATGATAGTATCTTAGCGGCTGAGTATTAAAGATGTCTTTTGCTATTTGAGTTGTTAATATTACACTCCTAGTGATGTTTCCAAATGGGTTGGTTTTGCACATACTATGACAGGAATGAACCTTACTGCTATGTCAGGATGTGTTGGAGATTATCTCAATCTATCAAATGTACTGCTAATGCTCATCTCAGCACTTACACTGTGCCAAAGAGAGCTGTCTCCTGGAGTCTACAAGACATGATATGCACAGGCAACATATCAAGATATGCTTGGAAATTCTTTTTAATCATATTGGTGGTGTCGAATACAACTGGGACAATTTCTTCATCTTTATGCAATGTTTTCTTGGTCTCCAATTGCATTTGTTAATACTCTAGGGTTCTCTTTCTCTACATGTAGTCAGGGCCAGCCCGTCCACTAGGTGAACCTAGGCAGTTGCCTAGGGTAGCAGACATTCATGGGTAACACAGCACACATGGCCCCCTTGTGCTGAGCTGAGCCATGCTGTGTCACCACTCCCCACTGATACCGGTGGCGGGGTTGACTTGGCAGCAGCAGCAGCAGCAGCAGTCCATGTGCTTCAGCACACATGGCCTGCCACTTCTGAACCCCCTGATATTGTGTCGGAGAGGTCAGAAACAGCAGGCCATGTGTGCCAAAGTACATGACCTGCTGCTGCTGCCGCCAAGCTGCTCCCCCCCCCCACCCTGCTTCTAGAATCAGTGGCAGAGTGGCTCAGCATGGGGAAGGGGGAGGGTGGTGCAGAGTGGTGCGTGGGGGGTGCAGCACATGGGGGGGATGGTATGCCAGGGCTTCTGCCTATGGCGGCAGAAACCCTTTGGCCAGCCCTACAAGTAGTACAGAATAGTCACTTGGTATGGATGCTTCTGTTAGCAATGTCTTCTTGAGCTTTTGTCCTTTATCATAATCTGGAGTTTTATTGGTGGGAATGACAATGTCCCAGGGTTAAAGCCGTCATAGTGATTCTAGTTATATGCATGCAATTATCTAGCTTATCACACTCTGTTAGATAGGTAGTTCCCTTGATGGGGTCCTCATGTGGCAGCCCTTTCCCCAAATGTAATGGTACCAAGGAAGCACCTTGAACCCGGAATGTGACTGCCAGCCCCGCATGAGAGATGCCCTCTTCACTGTAATTACAACGCTGAGGAGGAGCACATTTTCAATTGTGGGAACACTTCCAGGTCACAGCAGGGCACAGCGCTGCTCAGAAACATCCCATTACCTCTACTCCAAACACTGATGATCCATTAGAATCGCAGGTCCTTCACCAGTGGGACAAAGTCCATACTCATCGAGTGTTACGTGCACAGCAGGAGAAGATTTAGAAGAACCCGAGGTTTGATTCTTCGGTTTGCATTTACACAGCCCCATTCTGAAGTGCAAGACAGCAATTTCAGGCAATAAAAACACAGTCAGTCAGGAGCTCAGCATAGCACATCCTCCTTCGATGCCATCTTGCCCTCCAGCCCTAAGATATTCAATTGTAATCAGTCTATCCATGATAATTAGTGCATTCTCTTAAATGTATTATCAGAATGATGAAAAAGTACGTTTTCATCAAGGTACGTTTTAGGAGCGGCACATTTAGAGGATAATATTATAAAGGTCCCCTAGGTTAATGCACATTCTAATGCACAAAGGTGCCTATTTAATAAATAAATAAACTGCATGCTTACTTTTCTTTATAAAATAAGGGCGTAAGTCATAAGATATGTGTGCCAAGCCTAGGCACGAGCACCTACCCTAGCCCTAGACTTGGGGAAAGTGTGCGCGCCTAGATTTGTAAATGCGTGCAAGTTATAGTATTTTATAACTTACGCGTGTAAATTTAGGCTCCACCTACACTCGCTCCTGTGCTTACCCACTCCAAAAGAATATACCATTGGCCTGATGTATGTATTTATAGAAAAGAAACTGCCTGAAGTACACATACTGTAAGTGCCCATCCGCTTGCTTAAGTTATGGAAAATACATGATTTACATGGGTGGATGATGCATAACTTTATGTGGCTTGTTATAAAATGACCTTCTTAGGGGTGTGAATTAGTGCCTGCTGCTGCAGCACAAGTGTGGTAACTGTTCCCACACTGCCATGACAATGCATGCTAATTCATGCGCTAACTGCATGCTGTGTTATGAGGTGGGAAATGGGCAGAGAATGGGCAGAGAATGGGCATGTGCTGCATGTTGAAGTTAGTGTACGGTACTGTACCACATACGTACTGTCACTTGTGCAGTTAATCACAGGTGCATAAGTGCACCTGCACTAATTGCAAATACAATTAAAGCACCTGGGGAAGCAGCAGCATCCTCAACCCCCAAGAGCCCCCTAAGAAGTGTCAAACTATTCCCTCCCTCTGGACCCCCCTCCTTTGAGCCCCCAACATCATTAAAAAGTGGAGCTCATCCCCTGAAATCCTTGTATCCCCCAACAATCTTTAAAAAGTGAAGTCCACCTCAGACTTTGATATCATTTAAAAGATGAAGCTCACCCCTCCTGAACGCCCCCCCCCTTGATATTAGCAGGGTTCTGGTGTCTAGCGGAGAGCAGGAGCAATCCCCAGTCACTCCTGCTGCACCAGTGACCTGGGATCAAAGTGGAGACTCTGACTCCTAGCAGTAGTCCTGTGGTACTACCATTAGGAGACAAGCTGCCAAATAAGGGCACACACACATTATTTGACTTTTATGCCTAGTCATAGTACCACTGATGCTCCTTGTGTCCTTGGGCAACTCACTTAACTCTCCATTCCCTCTGGTACTAATTTGGATTGTAAGCCCTCTGGACAATGCCTACTGTACCTAAATGTAACTCACTGTGAACTCTGAGGAAGGTGTGAGCTAAATTTCACAAAACAACACAACACAGCAAAGTGGTATTCACTTCCAGTCCTCGAGATCCACAAATGAGTCAGGTTTTCAGGCTATCCCTAATGAATATGCCTGAGATACAGTTGTGGTCAACATTATTGGCACCCTTGCAGTCTACTTCTTAATGTCTAATATCTCCAAAAAAAAAAAAGTAGCCACTGAAATGGCTTTAGACTCATATTCACACATATTTGACTCATAAAAGAATCAAATATGTAGAACGCAACCAATTAAAAAGGAAATAGTAAGAAACAGTATAAAAACTGGGACATTGCCAGGACATGATTATTAGCACTCTTATAAACAATTCAAATCCGTTTGAACTGAAGAACCAAATTTGCATTGTAGTAAATTAGACACACCTGTGATCAATTGTTAGTACTCACATGACAGGAATCAAACAATGAATGATGGCTCTAATGTTAAAATGACCACATTCACTTGCTGTTCCATATTCACAGTGGTGAAAACAAGCGAACTGCCTGAGACCATCAGAAAAGCCACTATTACCAAACATCAAATTTCAAAGGGGTCAAGGCCATCTCCAAAGACCTTGGGATTCATGTGACTACAGATCACAATGTTATTAAGACGTTTTATGTCCATGGAACTGTCAAGAACCTCCCAGGATGTGGTGGGAAGAGGAAAATTAATCCAAGACGTCTTCAAAGGTTAGTGCAAACTGTTGGGAAAAACACCACGTACAACATCCAAAGAGCTTTAGTCTGACCTGGAGAAATCTGGAGTGGTGGTTTCAGTCCGCACCATATGCTACACACTAAACAAAAAAGGACTTCATGGCTGAAGGCCAAGAAGGACCCCACTGCTCAAAGACAGACATAAAAAGGCACACCTAATCTTTACCTAAACTCACCCTGACAAACCACAATCCTTCTGGGAAAATGTTCTGTGGAGAGATGAAACCAAACTTGAGCTCTTTAGCAATGCAGACCAGCGATACATTTATAGGAGAATAAATGAAGCTTATAAGGAATAAAAACACTCTTGCTACTGGGCCGGCCCAAGGGGTTTTGCCGCCCTAGGCAGAAACCCCAGCCTCGCTACCCCCCCCCCCCCCAGATGGTGCCCCAGCCCCAGCTGATGACACCCCCCCCCCCAGCTGCCATTGCTCCCTCTCCAGCTGCTGCTAATTCCATCTCAGAAGGCGGAGGTGGGCAGAAGCAGTATTTCCAAAAGCGGGGGCTTTTTGCCACCACTTTTGGAAATACTGCCACTGCCTGCTTCCCTCCCCCCCAAATGGAATTGGCAGCAGCTGTGGAGGGTGGCATAGCCGCCCATGTGTGCCAAAGCTGCCGTGGCTGCCGCCCACCCATGTTGCCACCCTAGGCGGCCCCCTAGTTTGCCTAGTGGACCAGCCGGCCCTACTTCCTACAGCTAAATATGGTAGAGGTTCCATAATGCTGTGGAGCTGTTTTGCTGCCTCAGGAACTGGAGGCCTGAAATATATTAAAGGAATCATGAAGTCAGAGGACTACCAAGGTATTTTGGAGTGAAATGTGCTACCTAGTGTCAGAAATCTAGATCATGGGTACTTCAGCAGAACAATGACCCAAAACATACATCCAAAAGTACAAAAGAATGGTTAAAAAGGAAACAATGGACTGTTTTAAACTGGTCAGCAATAAGTCCTGATCTAATCCAATTGAGAACCTTTGGAAAGAGCTGAAATCTGCCACTGGTAAAAGGAATCCTGGAAAAATTCATAAGCTGGAACAAATCAAAACTGAAGAGTGGGAGAAACTACCAGCAGACAGATGTACGAAACTTATAGATGGCTACAAGAAACATTTGGAGGCTGTCATCACTTCCAAAGATTGTGCCATTAATCCTGTCCAAGTCATATTTTTTTCTCAGAAATTACTACATCTGAGTTGCACAGACATCTTTTTTGTTGTTGTTGTATACTTTTCAACATATATTATAATATTATGATGCCATACAGTTGGAATATTTCCGATTATTTCTCAAGATATTGTAGACAACATACCTAAAATGCAAGGATGCCAATAATGTTGACCACAACTGTAGATTTGCTTACCATGGAGGTGATATGCACGTAAGTCTATCTGATGTGCATGCAATAGGGATAGCCTGAAAACCTGACCCATTTTTAGCTCTTGAGGACTGGGAATGAATATCACTGACACAGTGTGCATCCTTGATGTTTTCATGCAGAATTGCTCAGTTATCTAGTTCCAGAAGGAGAATTTTTAGCCAGCCCTAGTTTTGAACTTACATCCCAAGCAATATGATAGTAGTCCTTGATGCTATGCCTTGAAATCTGTGCTGCAGTAGATCCCATAATGCATCAGGATGAGGATAGCAGAAATCCAGGACTGGCTTCAAATATCCCCATCTTGGATCTGTGTAATTTGGTGTTACTAATTCATGTCATTTCAAAACAGGGATTTTCAACCCAGTCCTCAGGACACATCTAGCCAGTCAGGTTTTCAAGATAACCTTTGCATATAATGGAGGAGGTGAAAGCAAATCTCTCTCTTATGCATATTCATGGTGGTTATCCTGGGAACTCTCTCTGCATGGGCTTGGATATCAGGGGTATATATTACTTCAGCACCACCATCAGGTCTGGTTTGCACGATATAACCAAAATATACAATATAGCCATAATGGAGCAAAGGTATGGAAAATATCCCTCATGCGTATTTATTTATTTAGCAGTGCTTATATACTGCTTTTCACTGGGTCAAAGTGCTGTACATTCAGGTATGGTATATATATTTCTCTTGTTCCCAAGGAGCTCACAATCTACATTTTGTACCTGAGGCAATGGAGGATTAAGTGGCTTGCCCTAGTCCCTCTGGCTCAAGGTTGCTGTCCTCCAGTGGGATTTGAATTCCTGGCCCAAGACAATTTGCCCCAGCCACTAGGCCACTCCTCCCTATTATGAACAACATGAAGATCAGACATGTCAAAGGTTTCCAAAAATGAGAGTGGGAATGAGTGCTTATCATACTCCTATGACCTCTATAAAAGCTAAATGAGTCTGGAGAGCTGTGACTGAATAACTCTGGGAGGTTTTTAAATTAACACCTTCTAGCCAAGGCTGAAAGTTCTAGAGCAGTGCTTCAGTGCCTCTGTCTGGAGATATAACACTTGCAGAAATGCACTGATTGTACTCAAACTTTTTTGGCGGGGGAGGGGAAGACAGAAGCATAGGACTGGCACCCATCCTATTTAAAATGGCCTCTGTCTGATACAAGTGAGATTATTTTCAATGGCATTACAATTGAACAGCGCTACAAAAATCCAAGAATAAATGTGGTTTTCACTTTGTTCCTTGTTTAAAGATTGGGATGGATAAAAGAATTGTCAGGAAACAAAATCTTGCTTAGTTTCTTGGACTGGACTCGTGTTAGCCTGGACAGTTAAAATGGCAGGATATGGGAGTGTCAACTCTCTGAGGTTAACATTCTTTGTGCTGCTAAAACAAGCATAATAACATAGCTTATAATGGCAGAAAATGACCAACTGACCCATCCATTCTGCCCATTTAGTTTTGTTTATACTATAAAAATACTGCCAGCTGTAGAAGGTGCCTATTTGTACAAGATCCTTCCATATCCAAATCAGCTTGTTTTTTTCTGCATTGATTCTCTTCTACCTGAGGTAAAGAAGCATAATCCAATACCCCCCCCCCCCTTCCTGCTTACCATCAAGCTTTTAAGAATCAAACCACCTACCAAAACTACTGAAGATGCTGTTGGAACATTGGGCCCCCTAGTTCTCCATGGCCCAGTATCTGACCATCACCAGTCTGCGGCACTGACCTGGTTTATGGGGAATTATAGCCTGACAGTATCAATCCAGTTATTCCCAGGTACAATCTTAGAGTGGAGCAGGGAACTACCTACTATACCTGAATGTATCTCAAGGTGTGGAAAGACAAGTAATTAAACTTAAATGTTACCTCTTCCCAAGCCGGTAGAATATTACAGCGATAAGGACCGTTAAGTCCATCTTGTCTGTCCAATGTCATTTCTGGTACAAATGAAAGATGAAAAAAAAAAGTGCAGAAGGATTCATTTAATCACCAGGAGGGTCATTTACTACAGTATCAGAGTACGCTGCCATTTCATGCATATTATTTGCTGCAATTTAACAGCTGTTACTGGTATTCGCTTGAACTACCTGTTAGTAAATGATGCTCTAAATTTCTTTGAGATAAGAGGTTCCCAACTCTGCAGCAGTAAAACAGTCAAAAAAGATGAAAACAAGAGGTGCCCACCCATGTTAATCCCGGTCCACCTGCCTTTGCCCACCCTCTTTAATTCCAGGCCTCTATCAAAAAAATCAGTCTTGGCTATGCCACTGCCTTCAACCAATCTCCACCAGCGCCTCTCTTCTCTTTTCTGTGTCCTGCAGACCACCTGTAAGAGTTTTACAAACCCAGGGCTGGTCCAAGGGTTTCTTCCGCCTTAGGCTGGCCCTCTGTGCCGCCTTCCACCTTGTGCCTGAGGCGCCGCCATGCCACCACCACCCCCGCCATTCATCTACCCACTGGAGGGAGGGGGGTGACATGCTGATCTTTCCTTTGAAGTGGTAGCACTTTAAAGTGCCCACGCATGCTCACGGCCTGCTGCTCCTGACCCCTCCGATGTAACTTCTTGTTGGAGGGGGCAGGAGCGGCAGGCCATGACTGCGCACTGAGGCGGTAGCTGAACTGGTGCCACTTTAAAGGAAGGATCAACATACCGCCTGCCAGGGTCTCCTGCTCTAGGTGACCGCCTAGTTCATGACCCGGCTTTGACAGAACCGCAACAGTCCAAAGCCTATAGGTTGGGAACCACTGTTTTAAACTATTATCTTTTTCCTGGACAGATGTTTCCTGAGGCTGGTTCTCCGTAACCTTAGCTGCTGTGTGTATTTTTGTGGTGTGGTGATGGGGCCGGGAGATAGATGCTGCCACAACTGTAGCATGCTACCAACAGGCCTTGTGCAACTAGTGAAATTGCAACCCCCCCCCCCCCCCACCACCACCACCACCACCACCACCACACCACCACCACCACCACACACACACACCTAGCTGCATGAAAGAACTTGTTTTTGTTGTGCTTCCTGGGTGACATCAGCACCTTCTGCACTTGTACCCTTTGCAGCTGCACAGCTCCCTCAGTCCTTGGTATGGTTGTAGATGCTGCTAGATGAAGGGGATAGCCACTTCTATTCCAAACTGTCATCCTCTTCCAATATCCACACTAAATCCCAGATAATGGTTTGCTTTGAACTTGGTCTCAAGTGTGCAATAACAACATACTCCAGTGTTCTAGGTGCAGAACTTAACAATGTTTTGGAAACAGAAGTGTTTAATATGGGTCAAAGTTAGCTGAGGCAGAACACTTTGGGGGAGGGGGGGGGGGGAGGAGACAAACAAATTGGGATCAGAATATCACTAAGCAATGATCTGACAGTTTTATAATATTGATATGTCAATTACAAATATGCCCCAGGATTCCAAATTGGTTGGTCACTAGACTGAGTATCAAACACTGCCTATGTTGCCCCAGTCACAGTTTTTCTCGTGGTCTGTTACTTAAAATGTTTGTAATGCAATAGGTTCCCTTAAAACGCAGCCCAGCGCTAGTTACAGGACTAGAGAGAGAGAGAGAGACTGCAATTGTACTGAGCTCCTTAAACTAGCCTGGACTTATTGGCAAAATGTCATGGGACATTATAACATGTATTTTGTTTTCTGCCATAAAAAGATCCGGAGAACTGTGCAAGAGGATGGCAAACGTGTCCCAAACAAGCATGTAGAACAGTCGTCCGTAGGCATCAAAACAGAGCTGTCTGAAACGCACCTGCTCCTCATCAATCCAAAAGGAAATTCAGTCAAATCATAATACTCCGATGATGTTAAATCAGTTTTCTACCTCCTCGTTGCTTCAGAATATAAGGGAACGATCATTTGGACAGAAAGGACTGGATAGTGAAGAAATCTGAAAAGTTATATTTCGACCTAACACATTTAATGAAATATATCAGTACAATAAATGCTCCGATAAGCAGCCACCTCTTGGATATATTATTTGTACAGTAACAAATTCAGTTATTCTGAATTTTCTCATGTGCGCCTTCATTGCCCGTGCAAATATCACCGTACTTTCTAAACTGCACCCAAAAAGGCGTCCTATAGATTAAAAATTAATATATCGCAAGCTGTGCAGCCACAAATTTACCTGGGGAGCCCTGCTAATTTGACAAACTGGTTAGATGGCTTACTTTATAAACACCCACAACAATTAAACTCGGTTTACTGCTGTTGAAGGGCTGGGCGCTGCGTATTTGGTCCACCTTAAAAGCAGACTGTTTAGCAAACGCAGACAGCGGGGGATGGGGCGGCACCCTCTGCATTAACCAATCGATCTCCTTCTCTGTTTAAATAGACTTGCCCTGTTAATAATTTTCTTCTTCGTCAGCCTCCCTTCCATCGCCATATTGGGAGACTGAAAAAAGGTTCGTCTTTTCTGTTTTTTTTCCGTCTTTACTACAAGACAGCTTTGACATCGCAAGGTTTGAAACGGCACTTTTATTTTGGTGACCTGCGGGGTTTGCACCGTCCTGTTCTTGGAGCTAAACGCCTCATTTCCCCTTCATCCCGTACATCTTCACTTTATTATTAGCCTTTTTTTTCTTAAATATCAGGAGAGGGGCTTATTTTCTATACCCCTCCCCTCCTATTTTGGACTATTTTTATTCTCTCGTGTGGCCGAAAGTAAATCATAAGAGGAGGAAGAGGGGATACTGAATCTATCAAGAGGGGTGAAAAATGTCAAATATTCGTATTTCTAACGGTAGCCCTAACCCGGAACGGATGGAGGCAAGGCAGGCGGAGGATCCTAAACGTTCAGCTTGCAGAAGAAATCTCTTTGGATGGGTGGATCACGAAGAGTTAAAGAAGGATTTCGAGAAGCACCAGAAGGACATGGAGGAGGAATGGAAGAAGACGTGGAATTTTGATTTCAAAAATCACAGACCCCTGGAAGGAAGATACAAATGGAAAACCGTGGACCCGGATGACTTGCCTGAATTTTACTCCAGATCTTTCAAAAGAAGTTGCACGTCTGGCAGCAGTGAGAGTTTGGATGTAAACGGGAATTGTGCAGTTATCCTTCCTGGGTCGCAGGGAATTTCGGAAGGCGCGCGTTTAGTGGATCAAAAGACTAAGGAATCTGAGAGCCAAACGGACTTGATAGATCAGTGCACTGGGCAAAGGAAAAGATCTGCCACTGATGGTAAATAACGCACTGAAAACCATTTTGTAATGTTGCTGCTGGCTTGGTCTTTACACATTATACTGCAGACATTAGTTAGTTATACCAGGTAGTCTGATGCTAGTGCGCAAACCTGGAAAGGCAATTTTGGTTTCACAGTCTTACACGTCCACTTCGGTCGTGGATTTGATCTGTAATACGATATGAAAAGAAAAAAAATCGGCAAATTGCAGGTGGCATTCTGTAAGGATCTAGTTTAGAAATCATGATCGTTTGCAGTGCTCCCGGTATCAGGTGTGCCAGCTGAGGCTCAGTAACGACTGTGCGCCTATAATTTGATGGCTGTTGTTTTCTGAAGTTGATTGGAAATTTACAATAATAATCCCTCAGCCTTGTAAGTCCCTTTAAGCCTCTGTGTGTATATACGGACGTGCGTGAAACTTGGAGTCTCTCTTCCTACCAAGTTCTAAGAGCACCAGCTTTCCAAATCCATTACAGATAAAATGTATTGTTTAAGCTTGTTTTGAGTTCTAGGTATCTTACACGAAACCAATATCTCATTTCCTTTTTTATTATGAATGTTGATTGGTAGCGCATAACTACTACTCTGAGTCGCGTCCGCATACCCCTTTTCTGGGCAGAGTAAAATGAAGAATAGTGAATAATGTTTTATGTTGGGCCTTGTTTTTACTGTTTTCTTGTTTCTAGATTCCTCGCCTCAGAACAAAAGAGCCAATACAACAGAAGCTACTACTTCAGGAGATTCATCCGATTCCTCGGTGGAGCAGACGCCTAAGAAAAACGGCCCCAGGGGACATCAGACGTAAAAGTACGTACATGTTAGATTCAGCTACATACAGGATCAAGGTAACGCAATATAAGGAGGAATGAATGTCCGAGTGGATGCAGGAATGCATGTTTTTGTTCCCTGCTTTGGAAAGTATGTGCGAGAACGCCTGCCTTTTTGGGGGGAGGGGGGCTGGGGAGAGTATGTTTCTGTTTCGAAAACACTCGAACATTTTTTTAAACAAATATTACGTGAGTCAGTAGTCAATTGGATTTTAGACTTTTGTTGCATGGCTAGATTATTTTTGTATTAGAATATGTACTATTAATATAGCAACGAGGAGGGGGAGAAGGTGCTCATCGGATTAGGTCTTACAGTTTAGTATTGGATTCATCAGGGATCTCTGCATTTGATTGAATAGTGGGAATGTTCATATCCTAGAATTTTGACAAAGTGTAAAATGTATTTATTTATGCAGAAAAGCTACTTTTAACAGCAGTGCTTCTATTAATTGTTTTAAACCGCTTAAAATAGAATAGAACGAATACGTACTTGATTTGCAAAGTCCTTTTTTTCTCGGAGGGTCGCAAAACTGACAGTTATAAAACATTACATCAATTCAGTAGGTGTTTGTGACATCACATGTGGCTTTCAGGAGTATTAATTTTTTTAAAGCTTAAAGCAAAGGACTAAAACCGATAATTCTTTTGGGATAAACAACACGTCAGCAGGCATGTGTATGCAAATTCCACTACTACTCAATGTTTGGGTGTGTAGCTAGTTAGCTGTCATGCAGGCTAAAAATGTGAAAGTCCCTCAACATGAAATGAGAAAATAAACCAGCCCATGCTATTAGACAGTTGCTTTTGGTGATTAGTAAATCAGATAGTTCAAAATCAAGTTTGCTTTAGCCTAAGAACGTTTTCATATGATACGGCGACTTTCGGAAGTTTTTATTAAACAGCTGGACAAAATTGTAGAGAGAAGTCCTTGAAATGATGTTTGCAAAATTCAAACGAGGAAGTGGAGGGAATCTCCTAGTCCTAGTTGTGCCTTACTACACTATGCTAAATGTCGTGACTCAACTCTGTATACAGTATACATTTGTGGAGGATCTGCCCTACTCCTTTTGAGGGCTGCTCGCCATAGCAGTTCCGTTTCCCTACAGAGAAAACAAAATTGGTCATGATTTTATTTCGTGCATCACTTGAGCTGCTAAATATTCTTCTTCCGAAGAGTTTACTGTTTTCTCCTTTGTGCTTTGTTTATATATTGCAGAATTGAGAATGCATTCCTTGTTCATCGGATGCACCAGTGCTTGATGAAGTGAGGAAGATGTATAGTTATACATATCGTTAACTCTCCGAGGGATGGAGAATACTGTACAAGCACTGAAAAAAAAAACACTAAAATGAAGGCAGTCCTCCAAGATCTGTCTGGAAATCATTGGATGTAGCATTTTGCAATTAGGTTTTTTTCCTTATTTGCTTCGTTGTACTACCTGTGTATATAGTTTTTCTTTTCATGATGTAGCACCTAAAAATCTATTTTGGGGAGATTGTGAAAGCAGGTTCCAGCCAATGCTATCTAGCCAGCAAAAATAATAGTTTGTATGGCTTGTCTGAGAGACCAGTGTAGGTTTTTATATTGTTAAAGATGTAATCTCCCTTAAGTGGGGGTCAGAAATTTCATTTTAAAGAGTGGTTATGTAATATTGGCATGAACGTTTTTTTATTTTTAACGATTTGTTTATAATTTTGGTACCTGGGAGGGAACGTTTCCGTTATTTGGCAGAGTGGGGGTGGGGTGTTATGAAACATTTATTATCTTTTTAGTCAATTCTCTTTTATTTTTTAAGACAAGTCTCTCTGATCATATCATATTATAAATTGGGACTGTAAAACAGTCCAAAGGCAAAACATTGTACAGTTCATATCTTCCATGGTGCTCTCACAAATTTTACCCTAAAAAGGGGGATGTTACATCTTTAAACAGTATTTTTGCATTGCCTGTGTATCTTCATGTAAAAAAAAGTTTGAAATATACCTGTGTACATAACTCTGTAAAGACACTGAGAAATTATACTAACTTATTTATGTTAAACAGATTTTTTTTAATTTAGAAGATAATTTTCCCCATAAAGCCAAAGTGGCATGTGTTTGTGCATTTTGTAAATTCTCTATTTTGTAGACATGAGGGTTTTTTCTTTTTTTTTTTCTTAAAGGATAATGTTGTGTAACTTTGCAGACTGAGCCAGGTTTATGATTACTGTTGTGCATCATTAAAAATCTTGATCATTGTTACACATCAAGGAATCAATAAAGAAAACTGCCATACTCATGAACCCATTTGTGTATTCCAAAGCACCATTTTTACCTGGTGGAATAATGTTAAGACGGGAGATGTTCTACATAATAGGGAATTTTCCCTATAAATTATTCCATGCTAACAGATTTTGAGAGATTCATTTAGCATACCATCTTCATGATCTCCCTATAATTCAGGATGTCCATCTTGTTCAGAGCAAGATGGGCTCTAAAAGCTGGTGAAAGGGTACTATCTAATTTTAAGGACCTTCCTTTATGAGGTGCCAACAAATGATGATTTGTGTCTGTCTTTTTTTTAAAGTTCATATTGGGGAACTGTTTAATGGAGTGCATTTGCTATTAAAAAAAAAGAAAACCCTTAAATTGTTTAGTGACATTGTCTTTCATTTCTACTCTTTCAAAACAACATTTGAAATCTTTGAGCTAAGCATGCAAAAGCTCTCACTGTGGTAGGCACTGAAAGGGGGTGGACCCCAGTTTCTTGTTTAGAACAGAATTACAAAGTTTATGATGGATATGGTAGGTTTGCTATAAACCTCGACTGTTCTTTTCAAAATACACATAATACCAGGCCCATAGTGTACACATAACCCATTTTATTACGTTGCATTAATCGTTCTAGCTTCTTGAACTACATGATATAAAGCATGTAGATAAATAAATGACCATTACAGGTTGATGCACATGTATTTTGTTCCATTGTACATCCACTAAGACCGGCTATTTATTTTTCAAATTGTTTTCCACTTGATGTAATAAACCGCTTTGTGTACACAATTCATTCCAGCTCTCTAAAGTAATCAAAGGTGTTACACTCATAGGGTGCTGAGCAGCACATTGTCAGCACTTAAGTTTAATCCTCCCTTAAAAACAAGTTGCTGTTTATAGCTCTGCCCTAGATATTTGGCCACGGGCTTTGACCTGGGCCAAGGAACAACACTTGGTTCAGAACTAATAAAACGGGTATGTTCAATCCAGCGCATAGACACCAGGCTGCCTGCAGGGATGGTGCAGCTGCATCCTGTAACATGCTGCCAACTCTGTGGGTTGAGCACCCCCCCCCCCCCCATCTTAAGCAAACTACTCCACTGTGTCCAGGAAGGGGTAATTTTTTATTGATTTTACCACCCCCACTCGTTTCGAATAGTTGGCTCCTGTGTTGGAAAGCAACTTTGTTTTTTAAAGCCCGCACACCTGCGCTCACCTGCAAACCTATCCCGCGTTAAACTCATCTTTCGACCTCTGTTCCTTCGGGAATGCTGCTGAGGGCCAGCCAGTGTACTGGGACGTGTCCTGGAGCCCGAGAGACAAGAATACACCTACCCACACGCAGCTACTGCTTTATGTGAACTTTAGGCCTTGCCACCCTGACAGCTGGCAGGAAAAATACTAGAGATCTTTGCGATAGTAAAAAGTCAAGCGTGGGTCTCCTGTTTATCGTCTACCATTCTAACATAAAACCGCAAGAGTTTGCATCACCACAGGAAGAGAACAACGTGACGAGCACCGCCGAGAAAAAAAAGAATAGCCCAAACAGGATGAATCGGAGCAGGTCTACAAAGAACTGCAAAGCACAGCAAAGGTTCACTTCACAGCCCCCCCCTTTTTTTTTTTTGCCTTTCCCAGATATTCACTACGGATTTTATATAAGAAGCAGACTCCCCCCTGCTGACTAGGTCCTCATGTCAGTATTCGTCCTTATTCCGCGTTAAATTGCGGTGCTGGTTACAATATACTAGAGTTACTTTGTTAGACTTTCCAAATACTTCCACAATTGCCTGTGGATGTTTGAACTTGCAGGCGAGAGGGGTTGGTATGTATCTGTCTGGCACATCTTATAGCCTTCCTTCACAGACTAACCCATGGTGTACTGTTAGTGAAAAGCCAGGGGATACCAGGTCCGTTCCCTTTAATGGAGACAAGGGATTGAGGCACTATATTTAAGCGAGTTCACAAATTCTGAAACCCTTTACGAATATTACGCTCACCGAAAGTTTGTGGAACTCAAAAACCTCATTCTAAACAATCTATAACACACGAGATATCATATCAGCCTTAACAGATCAGAATGAATTCAGTATGAAACTGATTTCTAGGAGTGCAGTTTAGAGTCTAAACGACTTGTTTGTCATCCCCCTGCAGATACTAGGAGATTCTTTTTGCCGCAGAGATAGACGTGGGCTGTTTCTAATTAATGATCCAGAGAGCTACTTTTCTAGTCATACGCTGTTTTTGTCTAATCGACGGTCAAAGTGACCAGCGATGAAGGCAGAAACCACGCATAAATCGTCGACTGCCCCAGGGCATTTTCAGTTTGAGATGCTTCCTTACGCCCTTCTAAATCAGGCGTTTGAAAGTGTCCCGAAAATGAAAGACCCTGGCAATCCAATGCTAAGCTCGGCTGGTCCCTCAGCCCAAGACTCCAGCTGGCAGAAGAAAGCTGAAAATCTCCCTCCAAACTTTGCTGCATCAACACCGACCCTAATCTCTATCTTCGTGCTACAGTGGGAACCTCTTATCCTCCCTAAACCTATAAAGGCGTGTAGTGAACGCCACCTCTGGTGCTAGACCGTATGCAGACGTTTCTGCTCCTCCAAACACGTCCCGGGGGGATGTGGGGCCGAACCAGAGGATCTGTGCAGGTCCGCACGTCTTCAGCTAGCAGCCTGCTGGCAGGGCTGCTTCCTGGCCGGATACATTATGCTACTGTTACTGCTCTGCTAGGCAAAACTAGAAACATACTAAACTTGTTTATTAATTGTAGGTAATAATTTTGCAGCTTATATATGTCCATTTCCTAGGAGTACATCGGAGAGGTGTTCATTTTCACCTACTCTCTGCTGGGCTCTTTTCACCTGAGACCACGCCCTGATTTTACTGAAATAATAATTTCAAGAAAACCAGAAAAAAAAGCTTGCGCAGCCAGTGTGTTTGAACACAGCAGGAACATTACCACTTGTACCCATAGAATCCCAATAGCGGGGAGTATCCCCCCCCCCCATCACGGGAGAGAGACTTAAAACAAACGGACATCCCCCGCCTACCCTGCTGCAAAGCAAGGGCCGATTGCATCATTAGTCCCAGCTAGCGCTGCAAACATGGCGTGGTTCACAGACGGAACCACCCATTGCCTTTTCATTCGCTTTTAACTCGGTGGACTTTTTATGTGTGTGTATATGATTAGCCCGCGCACTGTGTACGTGAACGACAGTTCACAAACATTTCCAAAGGATTCGTTTTTTCCATTCAGCGATTAAGAAGGAATACCCCTGAGTGTTTTTTTTTTTAACTTTGAAAACTAGATTGGCATGTGCTCAACCCAATGAGCGGCGCCCAGGGAAAACAGACCATAGCGAAACAGCCATTGGTAACTTAAGGTGGATCCGCTTTGTGGACGCGAGGGTCTGGCGTTTTCAATAGGCAGCGGTCACGGGGTCTTATTTACATAGACACTAATCGCCCCGCCCGTCTCCTGTGATTGGCGTGTAGTTCGAATTTGTAATTTTAATTTGACTGGTTGAGGCGCCAGTTTATTAGGGCCTCAAGTGCTTTTTTTTTCTTCTTCATTTCATTTTATTGTATTTCTCAGAGCGAGTCTACTATTCGCGCGCTGACGTTTCAAATCTCCCAACAGAGAAACAACGAGTTCCCAAAAGGAAACTTTCATTTAGTCTTTCCTAGCTCGTTCAGATGCACGGTTTAAAGATGCTTGTTATTTTTATTTTCTTTTGGAGAGGGAAGGGGAAGAAAGGAGCGTGGAAAATTATACTTTTTGGGGAGAATCGAAGAGCCATGTTGACTGCCTAAGCGTATCTCATTTTGTAAGGGTTCCATACTGTCTGTTAGCTGCTAAGTAAAAAAACTTTACAGTAACGCCTTACAATTAAAAAGGAGTTCACGCTCTGGATTATATACTGCAGGTACATTACTCTAAATGACTGTGATATTTTCTGAATATTGAATGAATCTGATTTACTAAACTTTTTCTTCCCATGGGAGCGGGCGGGGAGGGGGAGGGTGTTAGTCAATTGGGTCTATTTTTGGAGTGCTAAACCCTTATTGAATAATGAGTAAAGTTTGGTTCACAAAAATATTAAATTACATATTCTATGTACAATATTTTACATTCTCTGTGAACAAGCAGGAAGTAAATTCTCAGGTATGGCTCTGATGGAGCCCCATGTGGGAATGCTCCATGGCTTCTATTAAAAGCTTTTGGAAGCTGCCTGTTGCTGCTGCACAGTCTAATCCAGTCTTCATTTTTCTATGGAGCCTATTGATGTTTCAGTCCTTCACTGGTAAACACTGATTTTTTTCCCCCCTTCGGAGGGGGGGGGGTGGGTGGCTTTCCTGGCAAGTTTCTACTACTACTGCTACTATCAAACACTTATATAGCGCTACAAGGTATACACAGCACTGTACAGATACATATAAAAGATGGTCCCTGTTCATTAGCGCTTTCAGTCTAGTTATGACAGACAATACAGTAGCTGAGGACAAGGATACAACTAGGGAAAGGTAAGGAGACACATAGGAGACTAAGCGGATCAGGATCCAAAAGCAGCCTCAAAGAAGAGAGCCTTTAGCATGGATTTGAAAAGGGGCAGAGAAGGTGCCTGATGTACAGACTCAGATAGTTAGTTTGTTCCAGGCATAAGGAGCAGCAAGGTGAAAGGATCGGAGTCTGGAGTTGCCAGTGGAAGAAAAGAGGATAGGGAGAAGCAATCCACCAGAAGAATGGAGCTCAAAAGGAGAGGTTAGGGAGAGATGAAAGAGGAAAAGTCGTAAGGAGCAACAGAATGATTGCATTTATACAGTGCCATACCTAACCCTGTGTGAGCAGTGCAGCCGCACAGGGCTCAAAGGATATAAGAGTGCATTTTGGGCTGCCGGCCTCAGCTTCCTCCCCACGCTGCCTGCTGTTGCCCTGCTACCGCCACTTTTTTTCTCAGCGGTGGCAGCACCGGCAACAGCGGAGCAGACCTGACTTCAAATTAAAAAAAAAAACAAGCTGGTCTTTCCGACTCTGCGCTTTTGTAGGCAGGTCTGGTCCATTCCTCCCTCCTCTGATATAAGTCTCGTCAGAGGAGGGAGGGACCAGGCCAGCCATTCAAATGCGGAGTTGCAAAGACCCATGTTTGAATGGCTGATCTGCTCCCTCCCTCTTCTGACGCAACCTATGGCAGAGAAGGGTGGGAGGGACCAGACCTGCCTACAAGCGCAGAGTCGAAGGACTGCATTTTTTTTTTTTAATAATTTGAAGTCAGGTCTGCCTCGCTGCTGCTGCCACTTTTTGTTTTCTCAAAGGTGGTGGCGGCGGCGGCGGCAGCATGGCAAGGGCAGGCAGCCAGCTGGACATGGAGGTATGGGTGAGATTGGCAGGAGGGGGAGCACCAGATGTGCAAGTAGCACAGGGTGCAATTATGGCTTGGTACGGCTCTGCATTTATAGGTCAGAAGAAGAAGTTTGAACTAGATATGGAAATGGAAGGAGCCAATCAAGTGACTTGAGAAGAGGGTTTATATGAGCATATTGGGGCTGGCAGAAGTTGAGCCACACAGCTGAGTTTTGAACAGACTGAAGGGGAGAGATGATTCAGGGTGAGGCCAGCAAGGAGGAGGATGCAATTGTCAAGATGGGAGGTGACTAAAGAGTGGATAAGCATCTTAGTAGTGTGTTCAGAAAGGAAGGGCGATTTTTGCTGATGTTTGGAAAAAAACGATAGATTTTAGCTATCAATTGGAACTGTGTGGAAGAGGCGGAGTCAAAGATGACCCTAAAGTTGTGGGCCAAGGAAACAGGGAATAGAAGAGTGTTATCCACAGAGATTGAGAAAGGAGGCAGGTGGGAAGTGGGTTTAGGGGAAAAATAAGAAGCTTGGTTTTGGCCATGTTCAATTTAAAATGGCGGTGAGACATCCAAGTTGCAATATCAGAAAGGCAGGCAGAGATCCGGGCCTGGATTGCTGGGGCAATATCAGGTGTAGAGAGAGAGAGATCTGAGAGTCATCAGCATAAAAATGGTACTGAAAGCCATGGGAGGAGATGAGTACACCAAGGGTCTGCGTATATAGAGAGGAAAGGAGTGAGCCCAAGACAAACCCTTGGGGTACACGAACTGAGAGTGGGATAGTAGTATAGTAGATTTTTGTGTTAGTGCCTGCTGTTGCTTGTGTCGGTTCCATCGTTCATAGTTCTTTCATTGGTTCTGGCGCTTTTCGGTAAATTTTCCTTTTCTTGTTTTCCCTGTGGCCCAACTGAGTCCATGGTCACCATCAAGCCGTTTAGCCATGGCCATCTTCCCGGACATGCCCCAGAAACTGGCCAGCGGGTTCAAGAAGTGTGCCAGAACCATCTCTTTCACCGACAGGCACAATTCGTGTCTGGGTCCTCATCACCAGCCCTCTTCTTGCAATTTTTGTTTGCAGATGACAAGGAGAAGCCTGAGGGGTCAAGAGAAACGGAGAGAATCCCTTTTTGGCCAGGGGTCTGACTCAGCGTCTTCGGCACCACCATCAGTCTCGATGCCTTCTCAGGAATTCACCATTGGTGAATTGACATCGAGAAGTTCTCAGGCTCAGTTGGAGCCAAACACCCACAGTGGCCCTGGAGAATCAGCCATCGGTCAGTCTCCACCTGGAGTTGAGAGAGGATTTGGCCTCGTCTCTGTCAAAGAGGGATCCACCCGAGCGCTGGGTGAAGACCTGGGTTCATCGGCATTGGAGCCCTTCCAAATGAGACGTTGAGTGATGGGTGTGAGCGGCCCTTCAAGGTGCCCTGAAGAGAAGACTCCTCAACCTCAAGGGCTGCAGAGGGGCACCGATTAGCTCTTGACAGCTGAGGCCATGCCTATACCCCTGCAAGGGTGATGGAGAAATTGGTCGAAACTGCTCAGACCCCGAGGTCTTCGGAATCAGCAGCTATGGAGGATTGCCTCCTTCAGGCACAAAGTCTGCATCATGTCGTTGCTGGAGAAACAGCTGGCTGGTTCCTCGGTGCCCACAGCATCATTATTGAGCATTATACAGCCGATCCTCGAGATGGACGGTCTGCCTATGGAAGCATCAATGTCAGGGCATCGAAGAGAATGGATGCTGGTTCCTAACAGGACCAGCTTCATTATGAATGTCTCAGGTTCCAATGCCCCTGCTAAACCTTGGAAGCTCTCGATGCATCATTGATCCCGTAGAAGCTTGCACTCCCCTTGAGGAAGGAGGGAGCTCTGGGCAGAGTCTCAGAGGTACTTTGATTTCCTTTCGGAGTCTGATTCTGATGGCTGGGTGACCAATGTGGAATCAGAGAACATGTCGGAGGGTAGTTCTCCTGAGCTCCTGTCAGACCCCTCTCTTCTGCACGAGCAGCGAAAGTCTCTGGCAGACATGTCCTTCCAGGAATTTGTGAAGGATATGGCAAAGGCCATCCCATTTTCACTGGAGATGGAGGATGAGCCCAGGGTGGAGGAGTTGGAGATCCTCTGATACTCTGCATCCTATAGCAGCTACAAATGAGGATGTGGGAGAACCTCCTCACTGTGCCACTGGAGGCTGGACTCGATGTACAGAGTTCAAAAAGCTCCTGGGTTTGAGAAGCCTCAGATTCCACACTACTTCTTAGCAGTAGATATGCCCTTAAGAGGATTAAGAGCACCAAAACTCATTCCTTGATGCTCCCGGGCAGGGCAGCTCAGACTTTGGACCTTCAGAAGAGGAACTTCCAAAAGCTCCATGCTCATGGCTAGGGTACACTCTTACCAGCTCTACATGCACAATTTCTTCAGGGAAGGAACTGGTACAAGTCAGCGAGATCAGAGCACTATCGTGTTCTGGTGGGCCATGGCAAGGAATGCTCGAAATTCCTGGTCTGGGCGTCCTACGATGCCTTTGAAACGGTGTCCAGAATGGCAGCAGTGGGCATTGGAGCCTGCAGGCTCACCTGGCTTCAGTCTTCTGACTTTGAACAATCGGTGCAAACTAAGCTTTCGGATGTGCTGTGCTGGTGATAGAACCTCTTCGGGGAGCAAGTGGAGGAGAAGGTGGGCCTCATAGAGAAGCAGCAAGTCACCCTGACCAGGCTTTAGAGACGTACGTCTGAATCAGCTGCCTGGCATGAAAGTGAAGGCCAGAAGAAGACTTACTACCCGCACAAGCGCAGATACTTCCCTGGTCCTCATACTTCCCAACAAAAAATGCAGGCTGTTGCCCGCAGCATCAGGAAAAGCCCCAAAGGCCCAGCCTGCCTTGCAACCAAAACTGGGAGCAGGTTTTGATTGGTTCCTTGGGAGCATAGCCAATTTGCCAGTGTCCACAAAGGGGAGCCATCCGGTGGGGGGGGAAGGCTCTCCCTTTTTGCTGTGGCCCTTTATAACCTTGGACTCGTGAGTGCTACAAATAGTCCAAAGTGGTGACATGTTGCACTTTGTGGAGCTGCTGTCACATAGCCCCCTGGAGGGGGTATCCCCTTGACCCTCTGCATCTATATCTCGCTATTGAGCCTGTGCTGCAAGACCAGATTGGATGGGGATTTTACTCCAGGTACTTTCTGGTCCCCAAAAAGACGCTGGGGGGGGGGGGGGGCTATCCTGGACCTCTGAAACCTCAACACCTTTGTGGTGCAAGATGGTATCTCTAGGGACCCTGCTTCCTTATCTTCAGAAAGATAATTGCCTATGCTTCCTGGTTCTAAAGGATGTGTATACACACATACTGATCCATCTTGCTCACAGGAGGTATCTCAGATTCGTCCTGGCAGAACAGCACTTTCAGTACTGGGTACTGTCTTTCAGGCTGGTCTCAGCACCCCGAATCTTCACAAAGTGCCTTTCAGTGGTAGCAACCCATTTCAGAACACTAGGGGTCTTTGTCTTCCCTTATATGGATGTCTGGCTCATAAAAAGCACCACTTCCGATGGAGTCCAGCAATCAACACGGTTACCATTCAGATGCTAGAGCTGTTGGGGTTTGTAGTCAGTTACCCAAAGTCCCACCTTCAGCCTGCTCAACAACTGGGGTTCATAGGGGCTCTCCTCTGCACGACTGAAGTGAAGTCCTTTCTTCCGCTAGACCGACTCCAGAGATTGACGGCCTTGGTCCGAGAGACCCAATGGAGTCATCAGATGATGGTTCCAGGGATGATGACTGTGCTTGGCCACATGGCTTCTACTTACACGTCACACCCATCGCTCATCTTTTGATGAAGTACAGGCTCAATGGTCACTGAGGACTCAGTGTAACCAGGCCACTGGCCACCATTGGGATTGGGTGGCTGTCACCAGCCCTCTGGTCCAGTCCTTGCACTGGTGTTTGGATCATCAGAACTTGCTCAGTGGTCTCCCCTTTTAGAAGTTGACATCTCAGAAAACATTAACAGATGCATCCAAACGGGGTTGGGGAGCGCATCTCGATTGCCTTCACACTCAGGGTGTCTGGTCTGAACAGGAGACCCTGTACCAGATACATTTCTTGGCTTTGAGAGCCATAGCGAATGCCCTCAGGGCTTTCAACAGACTGACAATCTGGTCGCAATGTACTACATAAGCAAGCAGAGGGAAATGTACTACATAAGCAAGCATCTCCTGTGCTAGGAAATGTTCCGGTTATAGAGGTTTGCCATCACCTACAGGTTGGAACTAAGGGCTACATTTCTGCCAGAGGAACAGGATACCCTGACAGACCAGCTGAGTTGTGTTCTTCAGCTACACGAGTGGACACTGGACAGGGGTATGGCAGCCCACATTTTGAGGAGTGGGGCATCCCTCGATAGACCTATTCGCCATCCAATAAAATGCCCAGGTGGATCAGTTCTGCTCCAGAGTCTCCTCGTGCTGGAGCTGGCACCGAATGTTTTCCTCTTGCACGGGGGGGAAAGATCTGCTATACACGTATCCTCCCATACCTTTCATAACAAAGACCCTGCTGAAACTCCAGGCAGACAGAGGTACGATGATATTCATCATGCTGTATTGGTCCAGACAGCCGTGGTTTCCCCTTCTGCTTCAACTCGCCCAGTGGGAACCTCAACAGCTAGGCTCTGCCCCAGACCTTATATCATAGGAAGATGGGAAGATGCTACATTCCAACGTCCAGTCTTTGGCCTTAACTACATGGAACTTAACCTGCTCAACAGAGTGGCAGATATTTTGTTGGCCTCTAGGGGGGCCTTGACAAGAAGGTCTTATGCATTCAAATGATTTGCTTTCTGGTGTGCAGAACAGGCGCTAGACCCTTTTATTTGCCCTACTGACAGACTACTCGAGTACCTCCTACAACTCTCTGAGTCAGGTCTCAAGTCCAACTCTGTCAGAGTTTACCTCAGCGCGATTGTGGCATACCATCATGGAATAGAAGGAAGGCCCAATCTCCAGGAACAAGCAGGAATACAGTCTTCACATATGAGTGAACGTCACCGATGGAGCCTGCGTGGGAATGTTCCCCAACATCCAATAGGAAAGCTTTTGGGAGCACTCCACTGCACCTACATGCCTACTTCCTGCCTTCCCAACTCCTTTGCTCAATTCTTTGTTTTTCATGGTGCCATTAGAATGCATTGTCCTGTCACTGCCAAAAAACATCTCTCTTTTTTGTGGAACATCGTGCTTCTGCCTTCCTGTCGACGCAGACTCCGTCAAATTCGATACCGGTCCCGATAATTCTTTCTTCTTTTATTTTTTCAAATTTTCTATTTCTTTTCTCTTCATTTTCAATGTGGCTTTCACTGTTAAACTAGGCCTCCATAGCCTTATCTTCAATCTCAAAGACAACTTTTTTGAGGCATGGAAAAGCCAACTAATGGTTTTAAAAAGTGTACCAAGTGTGCTGGTACCATATCAGTCACTGATAAACATGACTGGTGTCTAAAATGTTTGGGCCCTGCCCATCAACCCAATTCTTGTCCTTTGTGCCTGCAAATGACAACGAGAGGCGTAAAGAATTGGGCCAGACAGTATGGATCGTTGTTCGCCTCGGACTCTATTTCTGTGGCTTCCACTTCATCAAGGACATCGACTATCTCTCATTGCTCTCAGGTTTCTTCAAAGTCCAAACATAAAAGTAAGTCAAAGTCTCTGGGCACTCCCAAGTCCTTGGGCATTGGCGTCAAAACAGAGACAAGAGAGAAGTCACAGCATAAGCATTACAGCTCCCCTAGAGATGCATCTGTTACAGACTGGCCAGCCAAGCAGCCCCAGTGGAAGGATCTGTCCTCCAAAGCACGTGGGGGCCCTGGGATGCTCCCAAGACATCAACCTCCGGAGAGCCACCGGTTCCATGTTCTGGGATGGTGACTCAGAACCCAGTAGGTGATTCCACCCAGACATGGTCATCTCCCTAGACCAGTGCATGCTGGCTCTCTAGAGGAGTTTGGCAGTGCTTCTGGCAGCTTCGGTACCAATAACATTGAGAGCTCCAGGAGTGCAGGCTTTGGCAACGAGCCTACAGCCAGGTTTATTGGCCCCAGTGCCGACCCTTGAACCATAATCATCGGAAACTCTGAGGTTGATACCTTCACTGGGATCGATCAATACCCCCAGTATCCAACAGACTCAAACTGCCATGGCTCTCAGTTCCGAAACCTCCGAGTATCGGTATCGGCATCGACCTTAGACGTCTATGAAGCATCAAGGTTGAACCCAAAACTGCCAATACTTTGACTTCTGACCAGAATCTGATTACAGTTCTTCAGAATCTGACAGGGATCACTCAGTTCCCGAGAACTTCCCGACATCCCTTTGGATCCTTTGCCACATCAGGAATGGCATCAGTCCCCACCAGAAGATATGTCCTTTCAGGACTTCATACGTGACATGTCAGCAGAGCTCGCCATCACAGTAAGAACATAACATAAGAACATAAGATATGCCATACTGGGTCAGACCAAGGTCCATCAAGCCCAGTATTCTGTTTCCAACAGTGGCCAATCTAGGTCATACGTACCTAGCAGTTTCCCCAAGGGACACAGGTTCCACAATGCTTGTATTGGTTCAAGCATTGATATCCTGGGTCCCTTCTTAATAATGGTTTATGGACCTTTCCTCCAGGAACTTGTCCAAACCTTTTTTAAACCCAGCTACACTAACAGCCTTTACTACATCCTCCGGTAACAAATTCCAGAGTTTGATTACACGTTGAGTGAAAAAATATTTTCTTTTATTAGTCTTAAATAGTTTACCCTGTAGCTTCATTGCATGTCCCCTAGTCTTTCTATATTCTGATAAGGTAAACAATCGATCTACGTTTACCCGTTCCACTCCGTTCATTAATTTATAGACTTCTATCATATCTCCCCTCAGCCGTCTCTTTTCCAGGTTAAAGAGCCCCAACCTCAGAAAAGGAACCGAGGGCAGAAGAATTGGAGATACCCCAATACCCTCCCACGCCCATGGAGGTGGCTACATTACCGGTGCATCGCATCTTGCAGGATCTTATGCTCCACATGTGGGAGGTCCTGCTCACGGTTCCGCTTGTCAGCAAGAGACTCAATACCATGTACCGAGTACCAGAGTGCTTAGGCTTCCAAAAATCTCAACTCCCTCATCACTCAGTGGTGGAATCAGCGATTCACAGAATAAAGAGCTCTAAGAACCATTCATCCATGCCACCTGGCAGAGACTTTAGGACACTAAAAGCCTTTGGGTGTCGATGCGTCTATGTATGCATGTTGGCCTCCTGAATTAACTCATACATGCTGTACATGGGCATGTTTCTGAAGGATGTTACCAGGGATCTGGAAACTTTCACCTCCATGCTTCCTGAGGATAAGAGTGTATTCCAGACACTCATCAAGCAAGGCCAAAATACCTCTAAATTTCTTACCAGGGCCTCTTTTCATGCCTTCAAATCAACAAGCAAAACTTCAGCAGTCTGCATTGGGGCTCACAGGATGGCCTGATTACAGGCACCAGACCTCGAGCTATGGGTCCAGGATAAATTGGCCAATATACCATGTACTGGGGAGAACCTTTTTGGCAAAGATTGAAACAGATGATCTCGCCCTAGAACGGCTTTCCAGGAAAACAGCTGACCCATCCAAGAGGAAGAATCTTCCCAAGAAATCTTTCTATTCTAAAAAGAAGAGATACTATCCTTCTTACCCGCCTTCTGCTGCCTATCAACCTCAGCATCCTCAACAGATGCAGCAGGGTCCTCGCCAACCCATGAAGCCCAAGGCTCCTAATCTTCAACCAGCTGCACAGGTTTGGACTCCTTCCTAGAGAGTATTGCCAATAAATAAATAAATATTCATTCATTCATGCGTATATACCGCTTTTCTACCAGTCAAGACTGTGTACATTCAGGTACTGTATATATTTTTTTCTCTTGTCCCCGAAGGGCTAACAATCTGCCCCTGGAGAGTCCCCAAGCCTTCAATATAGCAAGCAGGATAAAAATATACCCACCCATCCCTGCCACAGATAAAGGCAGTGGTGAGCATGTTCGTGGACTCACTGTGGCAGGAGATAACTGTAGTTAATCCTCTTAACTTTTTAATTAATTTCCATAGTTTAAGTGGACTTCTGCAGATAAGGAGGAGATAATGTACTGCTATTTTTATGCTACAAACCCTATATTTAAATAAAGAGGTTATACAAGGAGAATCAGCCAAAAACTGGAAGAAAGATGAAAATTGCCACAAGAAAAACTGTAAAAAGCAACAGATGCAAATTTAAGATATTCAATTTTGCAGATCAAAGCAAAGAAGTATGTGGATGATAACATCTTGAAGCAACTAAGGGCTTCTTTGGAAAGAGAAATACAGGGAGGATGAAGCAACCTGGGTGAGAGTACCAGAAGAAAGGAATACACAGAAACAGAAAGAGCAGTTGAGGTGGGAGATGGAGCTTGGAGATCTGGAACTGCAGGACAGGTCAACCAATCGACTGAAGAGGAGGAAGAAAGGGAAGAGAAAGACCCAGAGGTGGAAGAATTCAAGATCAAACTCCTAGTTCATATGGAAAAAGATGAATATGCTGAGTTTCAGGCATGGGAAAGATTACCCATGTTAAATTTTAACACCTAAGATTAAAAGTATGGTTATAAAGATGAACAGGGCCATATCCAGTATAAAGGGACCATTTATCGACATCACTAAAATAAATTGAATACAATATTTTGCAGCTAAAATTATTACAGTAAAAATAATACCAGCTAAAGTGCAGGGCCAGAAGAAAAAGAAAACAATAACAGTTCCTCTTTGGGAGAAGCGCACCAAGGGAAAAATACCGTCATTGCGTGTGGAGGTCTCCCTGATAGATGGGTTTCTGAAAGGATTAAGATCATCAAAGCTATGAAGGAAGATCCAAGACATCAGGCTAAAGCATGCTGCATTAACAGAAGAAACCCTGAAATTTATATGTTCCAACAATAAATTGAAAGTAGCAGCAGAAGCGCAAAAACTGCGAAAACATGAAGAAAACCGAGAAGAAAGATATCAAAATAAGCTATTTAGAGAGATCCCAAAATTTGTTTTTACTGGGAATTGGGAAAGAGCATTAAGATAATAAAAATACCACCAACCAAAGCCGAAAAGAAAGCTTCTGGAGAAAGCTATACGCGGACCCTATAAAGCACAATTAAGAAGCAGAATGGTTACCCTACATACAGGAACATTTAGAAGAAGCAAACATCACACCTGTGGAATGGCCTGAAGTGACAACAAATGAGCTGGTGAGCAGGTTAAACTAAGCCCCAAACTGGAAGAGCCCTGGCCCAGATGGAGTAACCAACTTTTGTCTAAGACAGTTAAGATCACTCCACTCAGACCTGGTGAATTGCAAAAATCAAATGTTTACGCAGCCAGACTTAACACCGTAATGGGCTTACTACAGGAAGAACATCTCTGCTTCCAAAAGGAGACACCAGTAACACTCCCAGCAATTATAGATCAATAACTTGTCTACCTACAATCTATAAGTTGTTCACTGTAATAGATTCAGACAGAATATATGATCATATCAAGTCCAATAACATCATGGCAACAAGCGAGAGGCATATGGCACCAAAGACCAGTTAATGTTGATTAAGGCCATCATGGCCAGTGCTAAGAAAAGTAGAAATCTTAGTATAGCATGGATTGATTATAAGAAAGCTTTTCACAGCATCCCATAGTCATGGATAATAAATTGCCTTGAAATGTATAAAATAAATCCTGGTTTGATAGAGTACATTAAGTTCACCATGACAATGTGATAAACTACACTCTTTTTGAAATATGATGATAGTCAATATATCATTCTTAACATCAGGATACAGCGAGGAGTATTTGAGGGGGATTCCCTGTCACCCCTTCTGTTTTGTGTGGCACTTAGTCCAAAAAGTACTCTTATCAACTCTTTGGGATATGGATTTAGCTTGAATCCTAAAGAAGGTAACAACCCAGAAACGACATCTCATTTATGATTTGTAGATGATCTGAAGCTCTATAGTTCCAGCGACCAACAATTAGCAGAGCAACTCCATGTAGTGAAAAGCTTTTCTGATGACATAAGGATGACCTTTGGCATTGACAAATGTGCTTTTTTTTAGAGGAAAATTGAGCAAAACAGAAATCATCTCCCTAGCTGAAGGCTGTGATATCAAAAGGCGTATATTAGTATATCAGAGTAGAGGAAGGAATGACACTCAAGCAGAAATTACTAAGAGAAAAGGTCAGTAAAGAATACTACAGGAGATTAAAATCATTTTTGAAATGTGCTTTAACATCACAGAATAAGATACAAGCCATCAATCAGCTGGCAATTCCTGTACTTTCATACAGCTTTGGGGTTGTGGACTGGCCTCTTAAAGATCTTGAAAAACTGGATGTGCAAACACAAACTCCTCCATGCCCATGAAGTGATTTACAAGAATCAGTGTATGCCAAGACTGTATATCCCTAGAGCTGAAGGAGGGCTAGGATTCATAGAGATAGATTATACATACAGAGCTACTATCATAGGCCTTCAGGCTTACTTAACTGCATCCTTGGAACCAAATACGCAAAAAGTGCTGAAATTTACTTAACAGGTTTTTTTTATACCTCTTTATCATTTCAGTCAAAGTGGTTTACATTATAACTTCAACTTGGTAGTGTACTTTAAACAGGGACATTGATAACTTGGATTTTTCTGAGGCAATGGAGGATTAAGTGACTTCCCAAAGCCACAAGGAGTGCTAGTGGGAATCAAACCCTGGTCTTTGGGTTCCCAAGCCAGTGCTCTAACTATTAGGCTACTCCTCCACTCCAATATGAAAGTAAACATCCAGAATCTTTCTCCATCATCAAACTTGGACAAGCGTTCCAATGACAAGAAGGAACGAGTAAAAATCCACAAGCATGCACAGGGAAGGTAGTAACAGAATTTGTAAAGAAAGAGAAAAAAAACTCTTCAAGGAATTCGATCAACAAACAAGGAAAAACAAGTGGCAGATGCACAAAACAATGGGAAATACAGAGTGTTACTCCAGGAACCCTTTGTTGATCAAGAATGGACACATGAATGGTTAAGGAGGCGTGAACTGAAACTAAAGGATGAGAGGTTGATAGTTGCAGCCCAGGACAGCGGCATACGGACAAGATGATTTACAGCAAGCATTGAAAAAACTGGCAACACAACATATGTTGATTCTGTAAGAAAGGCCTGGAAACGGTGACTCACCTCATAGCTGGCTGTGAAGTTTTGATGGTAGAAAATTTCTATACATAAAGGCATAATAAAGTAGCATGCCTCATTCATTGGAAACTTTCTGTAAGCATTACAACATCACTGTGCCTGAAAAGCACTGGGATCATGACCCTAAGAGAATTATAGAGAATGAGGAGGTTATGATCACATGGGATACTCCCATCTCGACCAATTAAAATGCTGGATGCGAGGAAGCTGGATATAGTGGTTAAGGAGAAAAATACCAGAACGGCATTAATAATAGAGGTGTCAGTTTCAAGCAACTACTCTGTGAATTGTGTGGCTAGGCAGAAGATCCTGAAATACTAGGAAATGCAGTCAGAGAGCAAGAAAATGTGGCAGAAAGATACAGAAATATTTCTCATCTTGTTGGGTGCAACAGGCTTGATAAAGAAGAATTTCCAAGCTCATCTTGACAAACTACTCCATACATGTTACATCTTACAAACTCCAGTAGGAGGCTGTTTTTGCCATGATGCAAGTACGACGCCGAGCCTTAGCAGTAAATTTGAGAGACTGAGATCATACTCCCCATGCCCTGGAGAAATAAGGTTTACGACTGTCACGGTATGCACAAAACTAACTGATTTGGAGAAACTGCCCCCAGACAGACTTTGTCACAATGCCCACAGGTGGTACCTCATAACAGAGCAGTGGACACTCCAAATAGTCCAAAGGGGTTATCAACTTCACTTCAAAATCTTACCCCACACCAGCTTCACTGGGGATTATCCCATGCAGCCCCTTCAAAAAAAGAGGTGATTACCCCTTTGTCCCAGAGTGCTATAGAGTTCCTCCTCCTCAAGAAAAGATGGGCTTCTACTCTCCATATTTTCCTATTCCAAAGAAAACAGGAGGATTCAGGGCCATCTTAGATCTCAGAGACCTAAACAAATTCATGGTCCAAAATAAATTCAAGATGATTTCCTTAGGAACTCTAATACCATACCTCCAGACATGATTGGCTATGCTCTTTAGACCTAAAAGAGGCATACACACATTTACTGATCCAGCCCTTGCACAGACAGTATCTGTGCTTCATCTTTCAAGGAAACCATTATCAATATTAGGTTCTCCTCTTCGGTCTAGCCTCTGCCCCAAGGGCTTCACCAAATGCATGGCAGTCATCACTGCACACCTTGGGGGGTATTTGTCTTTCCCAAAGATGATTGGTTGATCAGGGGAGACTCCCCTCAAGAGGTAAGACTCTCTCTTCATCGCACCCTCATGGTGCTCCAACACCTGGGCTTTGTCAAACTTCTCAAAGTCTCACCTCCAGTCCAACAACTGGAGTTCAATAGAGCACTCTTAGACACTCAGCAGGCCCGAGCATTCCTCCCACAGGATCGCTGTGCCGGCCTCATCGAGCTGGCAAAAGGACATAAGGAAGAGAGAGAGGTACATAGACGAGACCTACAGAGATATAGTACTGAAGTCCCACCTCCAGTCTGGCAGCATTCCTGTTGCCATGGAGGAGAGAGGTCATGTAACAGGAGAGCATTGCCCTGGTGTGGCAAGAAGTGATCCTGTAGCTAGGATCTGTCCTCCAGGTGATGTAAAATCTTGCACCAAGGAGGTTTCTCCAGGGCCATGTGCCATGAGGGAAGGGTTAGGACAGCTGTTATAGTTGGTGATTCAGTCATTAGGCATGTAGATAGCTCGGTGGCTGCTGGATGTGAGGATCGCCTAGTAACATGCCTGCCTGGTGCAAAGGCAGCAGACCTCTCGCGCCACCTAGACAAGGTCATAGATAGTGGTGGGGAGGAGTCCGCTGTCTTGGTACATGTCGGTACCAATGACATAGGAAAGTGTGATAGGGAGGTTTTGGAGGCCAAATTTACGCTTTTAGGTAGGAAGTTGAAATCCAGAAAGTTCAGGATAGCATTCTCCGAAATGCTTCCCATTCCATGCGCAGGACCCAAAAGGCAGGCAGAGCTCCAGAGTCTCAATGTGTGGATGAAACTATGGTCAAGGAAGAGGGGTTTTGGATTTGTTAGGACCTGGGGAACATTCTGGGGAATGGAGGGGCTTTTCCCGAAGGGATGGGCTCCACCTTAACCAGGATGGAACCAGGCTGCTGGCATTAACCTTTAAAAAGGAGATAGAGCAGCTTTCAAACTAGATAATAGAGGAAAGCCGACAGTTGCCCAAGAGCGCATGGTTTGGAACAATGTATCCTCAAAGGATACTAGCCAAAGATTGAAGTTAGGGCATATCAACAGAGAGGTTCCAATAAAGACAAAAGTAACCCAAATGCCCTTGACTACAGAGCAGAAAGAGCTTAAAGATTCCAAATTACCCCTGCCAAATTAATATGAATAAAATACAGCCTCTAAAATGCTTGTATGCAAATGCTAGAAGTCTAAAAAGTAAGATGGGAGAGTTAGAATATATAGCACTAAATGAGAGGTTAGATATGATTGGTATCTCAGAGACACGGTGGAAGGAGGACAACCAGTGAGACACTGTGATACCTGGGTACAAACTAAATCATGATAGAGCAAATCAAATTGGTGGAGGGGTTGCACCCTGTTAGAGAGGGCATTGAATCACAAAGGATTAAAGTTTTGCAGGAAACAAAATTCATTGTAGAATATCTATGGATTGAAATTCTATGTAAAAAGGGGAAGGTGATGGCAGTTGGGGTGTACTATCAACTGCCTGGCCAGAATGAAGAAATGGATGATAAAATGCTCAAAGAAATCAGGGAAGCTAACAAAAGTTACAGCATAGTAATTGGGTCAGTGTCACGGCAGGACGTACTAGGGAGAGAAAGTTTCTAGATGAAATAAATGACTGTTTCTTGGAGCAGTTGGTTCATGAACAGACCAGAGGGGAAACTATTTTGGATGTAGTCCTTAATGAAACACAAGATCTGGTGCAAGAGATAAGGGTGTTGGGGCCACTTGGCAATAGTGATCATAGCATGATCGTGTTTGATTTAATAAATGGAGGAAGGATGGCAAGGAAATTCACAGTACTACTTTTTACTTTCAAAAAGAAGACTATGATAAAATGAGGAAAATAATTAAGAAAAAACGAAAAGGAACAGTTGCAAAGGTTAAAGATGTACATCAAGCATGGGTGTTTAAAATTACTGTCTTGGAAGCCCAGACCAGCTGTGTTTCATGCTTTAAGAAAAGTGGAAGGAAGTCCAAAAAACTGCCAGCAAGGTTTAAAGGTAAGGTGAGAGAGGCGGCTGTTGCCAAAATAGCATCTTTCAGGAAATGGAAAAGGGAGCCAAATGATGAAACTGGAACAACATAAGCACTGGCAAGTTAGATACAAGACACTGATAAGGCAAAGAGAGAATTTGAGAAGCTTCTTGCTGTGGAAGCAAAAATGTGTAATAAAGACTTTTTCAAGTACATTCATAGCAAAAACAAACAAACTGTGAGAGTCATTTGGACCTTTGAGATAATAGAGGGATAAAAGGGGCACTAAGAAGAGATAAAGCCATAGTGGAGAGACTGAATGAATTCTTTGTTTCGATCTTTACTGAGGAAGATATAGGGATGTTGCCCATGATTGAAATGGTATTTAAAGGTGATGCCGCAGAAGAATTGAAAGAAATATCGACACACCAGTAAGATGTATTAGAACTATTTGATAAACTGAAGAGTAGGAAATCACCTGTACCAGATGGTATATATCAAAGTGTGTTGAAAGAACTGAAATATGAGATTGCAGACCTACTATTAGTAATCTGTGAACTGTCATTAAATCATCTGTAATATCTGAAGATTGTGGGATAGCCAATGTAACACCAATTTTTAAAAAGGGTTACAGGGGTGATCAATAAACTACAGACCAGTGAGCCTGATGTCAGTACTGGGAAAAATGGTAGAAACCTTTATAAAGAACAAAATTACTGAACATGTAGATTGTCGTTGCTTAATGGGACTCACAACATAAAGTGTGGTCCTTTTCGTCCAGAGCTCAACCAATAGGACTATTTCTCAACTCTGTATCAAAACTTGAAAGTAACCAGCATTCTTAGTTGACTGATTATTTCTTTACGTAGCACTCACAACTGATTATAAAAGTGGCAAGAGAGGTCTCAGAAAAATCGGGCATTTAATGACCATACAAATTGTGGTCATAATCAAATACAGCCCTTTCAACATCAATGACCCCCAATAAAGCCACTAACCAGTCTTCATTTCAACTTTTTTAAAACTGTTTTTATATCAATTTGTGTCAATTATTATGATGTATATGAAAATTAGGCTTAACTTAAACGTTTTTTGCGGTTTCCTCAGGGGAATGCAGAAGCACTATGAAGAAAATTATCTAATTAATGCATACTTTCAATACAATAGCAGATTCAAAACAGACAACGTTACTTTAGAGGAATTAAAAGATGAAACAGCTTTACCCATGACACAAACAGTATTGTTCCCCAGAAGCCTACTTTCTCCAACTGCTAACAAACGCCGCGCATGCTGGCTAAGTTAAATAGAATCCCATGTGATATCTATCCATAGTCTGGATGTAATCAAAAACACGCCTCCCACTCTATGCGGGCATTTAATCCTGCTGGGGCCACAGTGTCTAATTTGTAAATCCATTGCTGCTCGCGATACAGCAAAGCTTTTTCTCTAGATTTCCCGTGGCACGGTGCTGATAAATGGTCTATGCAAAAACATTGCAACTCAGTGTAGAGATGGTGCAACTCCAGACAATGTTCTACAATCGGTGCCTCTCGCCGGCAGCACTTTAGTTTACTCTTGTGCTCATTCATACAAATTTTGAACTGTCGTGGTTTTTCCCACATATAGCAGATTGCAAGGACAACGTATGCAGTACACTACATGAGTTGAAACACAAGTAGTCAAGCTTTTAAGCTCATACTGTACACCTTTATGGCAAAATTCAACTAATTCTTGAGTAATATCGCAGACGTTACAAGTCCCGCATTTAAAGTGACCTCTTTCATGATGCTCTCTAGTTGATTGTAGAGGAGGTAAGACTGCCGGACTAAGAAGTTCCTTAAAGTGTTTTTGTCGTTTCCATACACATCGAATCTGCAAGTCTTCCAACCCACCAACACAACGTAAAACATTTTGATGACGTTTTAAACTCTTTTAGTTGAAAACTGAATGGAGAAAAAGCTGTTATTAAATTGACCTGTGGGTCCTCATGTTCCATACCCAGTCTATCAGGAGGGTTTAATAAAAGGTCTCTATTAGTATAAAGAGCCCGTTTATATGCACTATTGATTACTGCGGAAGGATATCACCTTTGAGAAAAATTAGTCTTCAGAATCGCCGATTGTCTTTTAAACTCTTGAATCGTAGTGCAATTCCGCCTATAACAAACAAATTGAGATGTTGGTAAACTGTCTCGTAACTGTGGGGGATGTGCACTAGTGTAATGTAGATAGGTGTTTCTATCTGTTGTTTTCCGAAATACTGAAGTATCCCATCCTTCAGAAGCTTTTTGTAACTAAAACATCAAGAAAGGTGATTTGATCAATATGATGTCATAGTAAATTTTAAGTTAAGCCTAATTTTCATATACATCATAATAATTGACACAAATTGATATAAAAACAGTTAAAAAAAGGTTGAAATGAAGACTGGTTAGTGGCTTTATTGGGGGTCATTGATGTTGAAAGGGCTGTATTTGATTATGACCATAATTTGTATGGTCATTAAATGCCCGATTTTTCTGAGACCTCTCTTGCCACTTTTATAATCAGTTGTGAGTGCTACGTAAAGAAATAATCAGTCAACTAAGAATGCTGGTTACTTTCAAGTTTTGATACAGAGTTAAGAAATAGTCCTAGTGGCTTAATGGGAGACATCAACACAGCTTTAGCCAAGGAAGGTCTTGTCTTACTAATCTGTTATGTTTTTTTGAAAGGTGTGAATAAATAGGTAGACAAAGGTGAGTCGGTTGATATAGTGTATCTGGATTTTCAGAAAGCCTTTGGCAAGGTCCCTCATGAGAGACTTGGCAAAATTAAAAAATCATGGAATAGGAGGCAGTGTACTATTGTGGATCATGAACTGGTTAAAAGATAGAAAGCAGAGGGTAGGGCTAAATAGCCAATTTTTCCAATAGAGAAAAGTGAATAGTGAAGAACCCCAGGGATCTGTGCTGGGCCTGCTGTTTTTTAACATATTCGTAAATGACCCGGAAATGGGAATAACGAGTGAGGTAATCAAATTTGCAGATGACACAAAATTATTCAAAGTTGTTAAAACCCATTAGGATTGTGAAAAATTGCAAGAGGACCTTGATAAATTGGAAGACCGTGCATCCAAATGGCAGATGAAATTTAATATGGACAAGTGCAAAGTTATGCACCTAGGAAAGAACAACACAAACTTTGGTTACACGATGCAAGGTTCCATGTTAGGAAAATGATTTAGGCGGCATCGTGGATAACATGTTGAAACCCTCCGCCCAGTGTGCAATGGCAGCCAAGAAAGCAAATGGAATGCTAGGAATCATAAGGAAAAGAATGGAGAATAAAAGAAAGGATATTATAATGCCTCTGTATCGTGCAATGTTGCGACTTCACCTTTAATATTGTGTGCAATTCTGTTTTCCGAATCTTAAAAAGGATATAGCGGAATTAGAAAGAGTACAGAAAAAAGCCACCAATATAGTAAAGGGGATGGAAGTATACCCCTATGAGGAAAGGCTTAAAAGGTTAGGGCTCTTCAACTTGGAAAAGAGAAGACTGAGGGGAGATATGGTAGAAGTCAATTAATGAATGGAGTGGAACGTGTTAACATAGACTGGTTGTTTACGCCATCAAAAAGTAGTAAGATTAGAGTACACACAATGAAGCTACTATGTAACCTATTTAAGACTAATAAGAGAAAATATTTTTTTCATTCAATGCATATTCAAACTCTGGAATTCGTTACCGGACGATGTAGTAGAAACTGCTAGTGTAGCTGGGTTGAAAAAAAGGTTTGGACAAGTTCCTGGAGGAAATGTCCATAAGCCATTATTAAAGAGGACCTGGAAAATCCATTGCTTACCCCAGGACATGCATTGTGGAAGCTGTGGACTTTGGGTACCTCCCAGGTAGTTGTGATCTGGATTGGTCACTGTTAGAAACAGGATACTGGGCTTGATGGACCTTGGTCTGACCCAGTATGGCATTTCTTATATTCTTATGGGGCCAAGAAGACATTGAAAAGGAGGGGAGCCAGGAAAGAGTCTTGAGGTACACCGCAGGGAAGAGAGGTGACCGAGGATGAAGTGGGGCCAGAGTGAACAGAAAAGGACCTGGAGGTGAGAAAAGAATGAACCCAATGGAGAAGAGTGTCATGGATCCCATTGTCCCGAAGATGGGTGAGAAGTGTGAGGTAGTTGACCGGATCAAATTTCTGCACACTCGCCCTCGATTCCTTCCATAGGTGGTATCCGCTTTCCATCTTAATCAGTTAGTAGTTCTGCTGACTTTCTTCCCGAGACCTCAATCCTACAGAGGGGAAGTGGCGCTGCACATTTTGGACTGCAAACAAGCTTTATCCTTCTACTTGTAGTGGATGAAGGCCCACCGAAAGTCCATCCAACTGTTTGTTTCTTTTGAACCCAGCAATTGTTTCTTTTGAACCCAGCAAACTAGGGGCTGCTGTTTCCAAAAACACTCTTTCAATTTGGCTGGCATATCCCCAGATGGGCCTCCGTCTTGATGGTCATGTCGCAGCTCGCAGTGTCAGAGCCATGACTTTGTTGGTGGCAATTTGCATTTGGTCTCCATGGAAGAGATCTGCAGGGCTCCAATGTGGTCTTCTGTTCACACATTCACATCTCACTGTGTCTGGATGGAAATTCCCAACATGATAGCAACTTGGCGATTTGGTACTCTGGCATGTGTTTTGGGGATTAGAATCCAACTCTATCCCCCAAGGCCTACTGTCTGTCCAAGCTTCCAAAAAAAAAAAAAGAAAACAAATGGTGAAGAAGATGAATCAGATGAGTTCCCTTTCGTGAACCACTGCTTCTGTACATAGTTGATTCTTCATTTCTTAGTTCAGTTTTGCCCCTGTTTGGCTTCTTGGTGGCCTCCTCGGTTTTCGGTGGCCTGTACCTCGGGAGTCCCATGAGTGAGAATTAACTTCCTGCTTATGCATGGAGAAAAGGTAGTTACTGATCTGTAGCAGGTGTTCTCCATAGACAGCAGGAAGTAAGTTCTCACAAACCTCCCACCTCCTTGAGGAGTTATCTTCTGCTACAGCTATGTTATCAGACTGGAGAAGATGGTGCTGCAGCAGGAGACAGGAAAGCAGGCACACAGGTGCGATGGAGCCTCCCAAAAGCTTCCAACAGAAGCTGGGGAGCATTCCCACTTAGGGCTCCATCAGAGATGTTATCCATACGTGAGGACTTATTTCTGCTGTCCACAGAGAACACCTGCTACAGGTGAGTAACTACTTTTTGCAAGCTATTCAATTATATATTACTGTATATGTACAATATATTTTACAAACAATTGCAACTATCAGCGCTTTACTACATAAAGTTCTCTTTCCATTTTAAATTTAATATTGAAAGTTTTTCTGATAACTGGTTAATAGTAATGAGCACAATATTATATTTTTGTTTTCCACCATATGGAATGTTGGAAAGAATGATGTAATCATGTCTGTCAGTCTATCTGGAGCTACAGTAACATTCTCTTAAAAAGATAGAAATTCAGAAAATTTGGCATATAGGAAGAAAATGTAGATATCGCTGAACAGTTTAAAATTACAAATGTGAGTTCAGTTTTCTGGGAGGAAAGCTGAGTCTCCTAAACAAGTGTGAAGTGTGTACTCACAGGTGTGGGAATGGTATTCTAATTCCTCCACAGCTCCTTTTTCACTGCCCATCAGATGATTCTTTCCCCCATGACTCTGACTCTGCTGTCAGTCAGAGCAGGGTTATTTTCCTGCTCTAATCAGCGCACTGTGGACCCCAAGCCTCTTAACAAAAAGCATTTGAGATGACATACACTTCATAACAGCATCTGCCAGGTTTAGGAGTTGAAATCAGATCACAGACAGACTGTTGGACATGACCTACACATACTGGGGGTCATTTTATATGTCTGAAAAGGGCCTTATAAAATTACTCCAGGTGTAACAGTATGTATGATGATCAGAATGCATGTGCTTATATTTGATCTTGGTAGGAGTGGGCATGTAGTGTGGGTCGAATCGTACTGTACTTGTATGCTTCATGAATGAACCATTACTTTTGCTCTTGAGCAGATGTGAATGTCTGTGGCCCAGATATGGCCCTGACATTAAATATCTGTGTTTAAGGTTTAGCAGAGGTGACTAGCTGCCTTAGCGCTATCAGCCACTGCTGAATATCGGGCCCATAGGCACTAGGATTGCATAGTGTTTGCTTTTATGTGATATACAGGGTGGCCCAAAAAAAGTGAGAACATCTCGTAAATTAAAAGCTTAACTAGTTTACTTATTTACCTTTTTTAGCTATATAACGTCTTTATTTCAACAATTTCCGTTCACCATCTTTTCTTTTTTTTTAAAAATTTGCCAGTCGTTTACATCTGTCTTTTTGAATTTTTAAATAACTTATATGCTATGAGATGTTCTCACTTTTTTTGGAGCACCCTGTATATGTAGGTGTTCCTGAGAGCAGGAATTAAATGAGAAGCAAGGAAAGGCAATGTCGGCCAGGAATCAAATTGGGTCAATTGCCTGGAAGGCAGCTGTGCTTACCACTATACTCCCAATGCTAAAATGGGAAGAGCAGGGACAGGATCAGCACTTACAGTATCTTATAAAATGCATACATAAGCACCAGCACATACATGCACAAAGTTATTCCTGCCTTGCAGCAGGTTTAACTTGGCGCGGCAGCTTTTGGTGAGGCAATTTTATAAAGGCACATAGGTGCCTATGTTGCCTTTATAAAATAGGTGCGTACGGCATGCGCCTGTTATAAAATTACCCTTATAGGATGTAGCATTTGTGATGTAAAGATGCTGCAAAAGTGTTCCAAGTAGTAATGACGAAGCGTCTGTACCTGTAAATGTCCTGACTTTCTTGTCTAGCAAGTCTTTGTGATTTAAACCTAAATAATCATGCGTTAATATGTATTTGACATGCTCAAGGAGCATGTCTTATGCAGGAGTACGGTCTTGATTGTTGTTCACATACTAGAACTACTGAGCTTCATCTGTGCCGTGAGATCTTGGTCTTGGTTTATAATTTGTATCAGTTTATAGGATACTTGTGTTTGTGTTCTCTTTCAGCTCAAAACGCTTGTAAGACTCTTGCCAGATGAAAATGAGCTGGGCTGATTGCATTTCATTGTTAGGATGACAGTGCCTGGGGATTTGACACAGTAAATCATCAGGATGGTATTAAATAGATTTGCCTGCATGGATGACATCAGCTAGGAACCCACAAAAGGTTCATTGTAGATGGTGCATTTATGGTCGATCATCCTCCAGCAGTCTAAAATAAAATGCCAGAGCAGGTAAATGTTTCTACTAGTGGCCTCCAGTAAAACAAATACTCTGTTGCAGAACTACAGTGTAGCTTAGCTAGCTCAACTTTATTTTCCTTTCACTAGCTCTTGGGCTATAACTTATTTGAGACAGGAGGTGGGTGACCTGATTGCTGCCATTTGACTCTAATGTGTGAATTGTATTAAAAATATTTTAATGTTGAATTCTGGGACTGGCAATATTGTGTGCATGCTTTGAAAAACCTGGTTTGTACTTTCTGCCTGCAGCATGCAGAGGATTTTAAATAATCTTTGTGTGTGTTAAATATAGATGCAAGTTCATGGGAGCAAGGACTTAAAATAATAGTGCCTACAGCACCCCAGCTCTTAGATGATAACCTTTGGCTTCTTCTGACATGGAAGGTAAATAAATAATTTAATCAATGTATTTTTCTGCTTATGACTTATTGGATGACGTCTCAATATTCAAACTCCTTTGTGAGTATTATTGCACTGAAAATATTCTTTGGCTAATTCATTACATAATCACAATCTAAATAAAATGGCCTCCATACCCATCATATAAAAAACATTTGTTGAAATATGAGATTGCAGTCCTATTATTAGTAATTCTGTGAACTATCATTAAAATCTTCTGTAATACCTGAAGATTGGAGGATGGCCAATGTAATGCCAATTTTTAAAAGTTTTCCAGGGGTGATCCGGGAGACTACAGACCGGTGAGCCTGACATCAGTACCGGGAAAAATGGTAGAAACCATTATAAAGAACAAAATTACTGAACATGTAGATAGTCATGACTTAATGGGAGACAACCAACATGGCTTTAGCCAAGGAAGGTCTTGTCTTACTGATGTTTTTTTGAAGGTGTGAATAAACAGGTAGACAAAGGTGAGTCGGTTGATAAAGTGTGTCAGGATTTAAAGAAAGCCTTTGACAAGGTCCCTCATGAGAGACTCTTGGCAAAATTAAAAAGACACAGGATAGGAGGCAGTGTATTATTGTGAATCAGGAACTGTTTAAAAGATAGAAAGCAGAGGGTCTGGCTAAATGGCCAATTTTTCCAATGGAGAAAGGTGAATAGTGGAGTACCCCAGGATCTGTGCTGGGTCCGCTGCTTTTTAACATATTCGTAAATGACCTGGAAATGGGAATAATGAGTGAGGTGATCAAATTTGTAGATGACCCAAAATTATTCAAAGTTGTTAAAACCCAAGAGGATTGTGGAAAATTGCAAGAGGACCTTGATAAATTGGAAGACTGGATGTTCAAATGACAGATGAAATTTAATATGGACAAGTGCAAAGTTATACACCTAGGAAAGAACTACCCAAACTATGGTTACATGATGCAAGATTCCACATTAGGAACCACCACCCACGAAAAAGATTTAGGTGGTGTCATGGATAACATGTTGAAACCCTCCGCCCAGTGTGCAATGGCAGCCAGGAAAGCAAATAGAATGCTAGGAATCATAAGGAAAAGAATGGAGAACAAAACAAAGGATACCATAATTCCTCTGTATCGTTCCATGGTGCAACTGCACCTTGAATATTGTGTACATTTCTTAAAAAGGATATAGCATTATTAGAAAAGGTACAGAGAAGAGCCATTAAAATGGTAAAGGGGATGGAAGGATACCCCTATGAGGAGAGGCTAAAAAGGTTAGGGCTCTTCAACTTGGTAAAGAGATGGCTGAGGGGAGATATGATAGAAGTCTATAAATTAATGAATGGAGTGGAATGGGTAAACGTAGATCGATTGTTTATGCCATCAAAATATGGAAAGACTAGGGGACATGCATTGAAGCTACAGTGTACCCTATTTAAAACTATTAAGGAAATATTTTTTCACTCAACGTGTAATCAAACTCTGGTATTTGTTACCGGAGGATGTAGCAAAAGCTGTTAGTGTAGCTGGATTTAAAAAAGGTTTTGACAAGTTCCTGGAGAAAAGGTCCATAAACGATTGGAGACCTGGGAAATTCACTGCTTGCCCCAATACAAGCATTGTGGAACCTGTGTCTTTTGGGGAAACTGCTAGGTACTTGTGACCTAGTTTGGCCACTGTTGGAAACAGGATACTGGGCTTGAAGGACCTTGGTCTGACCCAGTATGGCATATCTTATGTTCTTTTATTCTTAACTTTCTATTATAATTGTCCTACAGATCAAATTACTGAGTTCTAGTCACTGAGAGTGTGGACAGGGCCTTTTTGCACATACAACTGCTGATTCCTGACAGGTATGTCCACTGGCTCTGGATTCTTATCACTGCCGTTCCCTGCGGCATCTGTATTCTGCATGCTTCGGGATGCACGGGAGCAGGATGGACTGCTTGGCTCTTCATTTGAACTGTGCACTTGTTGTCCTTGTGAAGCTGGCTGCTCAGTCACTCTCAGATTGCTTTGGTTGTAGCAGTAGAGAGTTTCTTTGACATCCACTACAGTAGATATGAGTGTGGTATAACCTTTTGCACACAAGTACCCAACCTCCAACGATTTGTACAATCATATGGACTGAGTCCCCAATATTTGGCTTAGGCAAATCTCTTGTAGATTTGTCATACTTTGATCTAATGCATTGCTTCTTGTGTCTGAGCTTTTCTGATAACACCTTTTACAAAACAGGGCTTGAGCAGCTTGTTGGCTATTGTCAGGGATGTCTTCAGTGTCCTTGACATTGGGCACTGTGCTGAGCTGCTATCCATAACCTCTATTGGTGTCTTCCTCCAGTGCAGTACAACGTTCTATAGGTCTTCACCATTTATTTATTTATTTATTTATTTAACTGCATTTATATCCCGCTTTTCACCGGGTCAAAGCGGTGGGACACGTAACATAGGACGGGGTAATTTTTTGGGTGGGGCCATCACCAAGGTCAACAATTAATGATTTGGGTAGACATAGACATAATTTACTCCTGTTGAAGTTAGGTATTAGGTCATGGTGGTAGAAAGATGTTCACGGAATAGGATTGTCTTCAGCTGTTTCCTAAATGATGTGATGTCAGCATTGTTCTTGATGTGATTTGGTAGAGAGTTCCAGAGGGATGGAGCATAAAGTTCGAATGCTCTGTTGCAGGTCCGTTGTGTGGATTTGGTTCTTTTGTGGGGGACAACGATAGAGTTATTGGAGGAATGTCTGGTTGATCTGTTGTGGGATGGTCGAGGCAGTAAGGGGTGTAGTGAGGTGTTCTGTGTGTGGTGGATTGTTTTGTGGATGAGTAAGATAGCTTTGTACTTGATTCTTGCTTGCACTGGAAGGAGGTGAAGGTCTCTTAGGATTGGGGTGATGTGGTCCCGTTTTTTTGCATTTTGAATAATCCTTGCTGTAGTGTTCAAGGCTGTACGGAGGGAGTTGGTGTGCGAGGCAGGAAGTCCATGGTAGATTATGTTGCAGAAGTCCAGGTGAGGGAGTGTCACTGCTTGCATTACTGTCCTGAAGTCGTGATGTTCTAGGAGGGGCCGGAGGCGTTGAATAGTTTTGGCTTTGTGGAATATCATCCCGGCGGTTTTGTTGATTTGTTGTTTGAGGGTAAGAGCTTGGTCAATGATGACGCCTAGATATCTTATTTGAGGCTGGATTTGTATTTGTGTGGTACCCATGTTGAGGTGGGTAGGTGGTTTGAAGTCCGGTTCTTTTGTTACTATTAGGGCTTCGGTTTTCTTTATGTTGATGGATAGATTGTTCTCCTGTAGCCAGTTGGCCACGTCGTTGAAGCAGGCTGATAGTTGTTCATTTTTTGGGTTGGTGGTTGTAATTGGTGCATAGAGCATTATGTCGTCCGCGTAGATGTGGAAGTTGATGTTGTGGGTGCGTATGATTGAGCATAGTGGACGGAGATAGATGTTGAACAACATGGCCGATAGGGTGGATCCTTGGGGTACTCCTTGTAGTTGTTGATAGGGGGACGAAGTTGCAGAGAGGGTGCGGATCCGTTGCTGTCTGTTAGTTAAGTAGGATTTGAACCATTGGAGTACAGTGTCTTTGATTCCAATTGTTTGTAGTCTGTGTATGAGGATTTCGTGTGAGATTGTGTCAAAGGCCGCTGATATGTCTAGGAAGATCAGGATGTATCCCGAGTCTTTTTCTTGGGTTCCGATGATGAGTGTGTTCATTAGGATGGTCATGAGGGTCTCAACTCCATGTAGTGGTCGGAAACCGTGTTGCTGTGGGTCGAGTATGTCGCTGGTGTCTAGATGATCTTGAAGCTGGTGTTGGACTATCTTTTCTATTATTTTGGCGGTGAGGGGGAGGCTTGCCACTGGCCTGTAGGAGGTGGGGTCCATGGGGTCCAGGTTGTTCTTCTTTATGGTTGGTCGGATGATTGATGTTTTGAGGGCATCCGGTATGTATCCTTGTTTAAAGGATTCGTTTACGATGTGATTTAGTGGAGCACTCAGGTCTTCCTTGGTTTTCTTTATCCATTCGCCGCACACACAGCCTGCACCCGACTCACCAGCACCTCCGCTCCTGTCCAATCGGGACAGTGGGAGCTGCTCTCGCCCAATCCGGGCGGTGGGAGAGGAGGCCCAAAGGGAGATAAAACGCGGCGTCCCTACCCCGAGGGAGCCGCACACACAGCCTGCACCCGACTCACCAGCACCTCCGCTCCTGTCCAATCGGGACAGTGGGAGCTGCTCTCGCCCAATCCGGGCGGTGGGAGAGAAGGCCCAAAGGGAGATAAAACGCGGCGTCCCTACCCCGAGGGAGCCGCACACACAGCCTGCACCCGACTCACCAACACCTCCGCTCCTGTCCAATCGGGACAGTGGGAGCTGCTCTCGCCCAATCCGGGCGGTGGGAGAGGAGGCCCAAAGGGAGATAAAATGCGGCGTCCCTACCCCGAGGGAGCCGCACACACAGCCTGCACCCGACTCACCAGCACCTCCGCTCCTGTCCAATCGGGACAGTGGGAGCTGCTCTCGCCCAATCCGGGCGGTGGGAGAGGAGGCCCAAAGGGAGATAAAACGCGGCGTCCCTACCCCGAGGGAGCCGCACACACAGCCTGCACCCGACTCACCAACATCTCCGCTCCTGTCCAATCGGGACAGTGGGAGCTGCTCTCGCCCAATCCGGGCGGTGGGAGAGGAGGCCCAAAGGGAGATAAAACGCGGCGTCCCTACGGGCGCGCCCGCGCCTGGCGGGCCCGCGCCTGAGGGCCTCGCCAGAGGGCCCTTTGGCGTGGCCCTTAGGCGGTGGCCACTAGCGTGGCCCATACCACGAAAAACCTCTGCGACGGACGAGGCTCGAGCTCCCCTAATCAAATCTGAGCTCACTGACGTCAGCGACATCAAAAACTCTACATCTACAAAACAGGAGCTCCCAGGATCACAGGTGAACACACCGGCCCCTGCTCCCAGCCTCAACACCCGACAACCATCTCTGACACTGAAGAAACCCAGTGCAACAAGCACCTCAACAAGGCAAATCACCGGATATACAAAAAACGCCAGCAAATCGACAAGAAAACCCCCAGGTAATCTATCACAACATGCCACCCTTCCTATCCCCCATCTACTTTCTCACCCCTCTCCTAACGCTATACCCCCACCCAAATCCCTTTTTTGCTTTCTTGCACAGGTCCGTCTACAGCCGATTCAGCTTTGTCATTAGCCTTTGGGTACCTTGATGATACAGTAAAATGTTCAATCCCCCAAACAGCAGAAATCTTTAAATTGCATGCAAGTACATCAAGGGTCATTATTTGAGATAATTTGATCAGAATGGCCATAGTGTGCAAACTGTACTTTGCAACATTTGATTGTGACTTCTGCAGGCAAATCTGGGACTAGTTCAATTTCCCAGAAGTCTGAATAGTGATCTCCTAACAAAATGAACTCTTTTTTTGACAAAATTATAAGTCCATGCTTACAATCTGCCAAAACTGCACTGGTATGACATATGACATCATTTCCTCTTGCTCACATGCATATTCGTTGAAGGTGGAACAGTTGCTCACAAAGTCCTTTATCTCAACTTGCATATTAGGTCAGTAAAGGGAATCGTGGGCCAGCTGGTGACATGCTTCACCATGAATGTGGCTTGAAAGTATATGTGTTAATATCTCTTATCGCAGGGATTTGGGCACACTACCCCTGGACCCTTTGTATAGAATGCATTCCTTAATGTCAGCTCGTCTTTCTTCTTTGGATCTGGCCAACTCGTCATTTCTACAGACTTCAGTATTTGCAAGGTATCGCTTGTGGTGTGCTATTTGATCTGTTGCAACCTCTGATCTGTGACATTCAGATAATCTGCCTGGTTGCTTTTGTGCAATGTCCGTTCATTTGTGTTGCATCAAACAAACCTTGAGGTGTTCAGTACCAGCGCTGGACTGCCAATGGTCATCTGCCATGGCTCTGCTGAGTGTGTCACTAATTAACATCTTATGGTATGGCTTAATCTCCAGGAACAAGCAGGAATGAGTCTTCACATATGGGTACGTCGGCGCCGACGGAGCCTGCACGGAAATGCTCCCCAGCATCCAATCAGAAGCCTTTGGGAGCATCTCTCGCATCCCCCGCCTTTCCCACTGCCTCTCCTCAGTTTTCGTTTTTCCGCGGAGCCAACAGGACTTACCTCCTGTCACCGCAGAAACCTTTTTCTTTAAAATATTTATTTTCTTGTTTTGTGTGGTCGCGGCTGTCTTCCCCGCCGATACCGGTACCGGTACCGGTACCGCCGGTGCTTTATTCTTCTCTTTTCCTTTAGAGAAATAATTTCCTTCAGTTTTTTCTTTTATCTTTTGAAGCCTACTAGGCCTTTCCAACATGGAGCCTTCTTCCCCTAAGAAGTGCCCTCACTGTGGAAACTTGGTTTTCTTTTTAGACTCCAATGCCTGGTGCCTAACCTGTTTGGGTCCTGACCCTTTTTCCCCGGGTCCATGGGGCTTTAGCATCGGGAGAAGACCTTCTCTTTTTCGGGTATCCCTCGATGCCGTTTTTCCTCCTCGGGTGAGGTCCTTGGTTTACTCTTCTCTCCAGGATCAGGTAACCCACAAACAGTCTGTTAAGACTAGCCAATTCTTGAAGGGCAAGTCTCATGCCCAGCATGATGACGGCTCCGGCCTTGCCCTCAAGACCCCATTGGCAATAAGACCCCGGCGGGAGTCTTCGGGCTCCAAAGCATTTATGGGGTTTCAGGTTGTTCCTGGGGTTCACTCCTCACAGAACATACCTGAGCCATCCTCGGGGGTGGTATCCGCTTCGAGCGGTACCGCTTCCCCGGCATCGGCACCGGTGTCGAGTGCTCCACTCTTCACCAGGGCTCGTCGTCTGGTATCCTTGGTACCTTCGGGACCGATCAACCCGACCCAGACTGGTTTTCCTGCTTCCCAGCCATGCGCGGGGTTGGTACCGGCTTCGAGCGGTGCCGATCGCTCCGCTCCTCACCAGGGATCGTCGTCTGGAGTCCTCAGTGCCTTCGAGGCTGATCGATACGACCCAGTCTAGCGTTCCTGTATCCCAGCCAACCGCTGGGTCGATACCGGTGTCGAGCGGTAATGATGCCCCGGCATCGGCATCGGTGTCGAGTGTTCCACTCTTCACCGGGGATCGTCATCGGGTGTCCTGGGCGCCATGCTTGGGGGGGGTACCGGCTTCGTGCGGTGCCGATACCCCGACATCGGCACCGGTGTCGGGTGTTCCTCTCTTCACCGGGCGTCGTCCTCAGACGTCCTCGGTGCCTTTGGTACCGATCGATACGATTCCGATTGACCTTCATGTGGCGGCTTCTCTGATTCCACCATCGACGCTCGTCTCGATGCCCAGTCTGGAATCCATATCCAGTCTAGATGACTTGGTTCCGACGCGTTTCGGAGCCGATCCTTGTCGCCTCCGACTACGCAGTATCGGGAATAATCACCAAAGCTCTCTGGTTACCTCGGTACCACTTCAGCAACCTCCGATGCCTGCTACGAGGGCATTACCGTCCCCGATGCCGGTACCGGTATCAATGTCGTTTCCTGCAGTTCCATCGGTCCCATCGATCCTTTCCATGCCTAGCTTGGAATCGATACCGGGAACCAACGATGCAGTACTAACTGCTTCGAATCCGAACTGTCAGTATCGTTTGCCATCTAGCAGGATTCCTTTTATGCACCAGTCCAGTAGGTCTTCTGCTCATTCAACCTCAACCTACCCAGGAATAGTTCCTCTGGGAGATCCTTCTTTTCAGAAATTTCTCCTTGACATGGCAACCTTTCTTGCCATTCCTATTCCTGGTCCTACTCTTGGCCATGACCCTGCAGAAAAGGAAACCATAATGCTTCCTTTGCATCAGTCTTTTCAGGATCTTCTTCTGAGGATTTGGGAATCACCTTTAAAGGTTCCTGCGCCTTCTACAGCCATGAATGTTCTGTATCAGGTGCCTCCCTCTCCGGGGTTTCAGAAAAACCAACTTCCGCATCATTCCATTCTAGTGGAATCCGCAATGAGGAAGGTCAGAAGTAAGAAGAAGTATTCTTCTTTCCCTCCAGGTCGTGCATCTAAAGCACTTGATGCCTTTGGACATCAGACCTTCCAAACGTCTATGTTGGCTTCAAGAATTATTTCATATATCTTTTATATGAGTCTCACGCTTCAGGAGGTCACAGAGAAGTTATCTCTTTTGTCTCCTTTTTTGTCGGAACCTAAGGCCTCTGACTATTCCTTGCTTATTAATCATAGCAGGAATATCTCTTGGTTTCTTTCCCGGGCTTCTCTAGACTCTTTTGAGTCTGTTAGCAGATCCTCTGCTATTGCCATTGGAGCGCGCTGTACAGCGTGGCTGCAGGCTTCAGACTTGAGCAGATGGGCACAACACACACTGGGTAATTCTCCTTGTACTGGAGAAAATCTCTACAATAAAGAGGCTTTACGTCAGGTTGCTCATTGCTCCACTGACTTCCCTGGTTCTGGAAACCATCCTAAGCCTTCTTTTTCCCCAGGACATAGGCAATGTCCTACCAAACCGTCTATCCCGAAGAAGAGAAAGTTTCATCCTTCTTCTACCCATCCTCCCGGTGTACCCAAGCAAGGGACATCTCATCCTAGTCTGAAGTCTCCAGACTCTACCCAGTAACCAGCACCCATAGGTTTCTGTGTATTGCACTCTACAGTTAACTTCTCCTCAGCGGAAGTTTATTCTTCAAACTCTACACTGGTTTTTCTTTTCCAGTATGCTGTGCTCTTGGGGTATTTTTTTGTCCATGGGTTACAGAATTCTCCCATTCTTACTACAACGAAGGGAGGTTGTAACTATCCCATGATAGTTCTGCCCCATATGGACATTTTTTCCCTCAGCTGACCTTCCATAGTGTAAGCCACTTTCCGACCCCCTCTCTTCCAGGGTCTCCCCTGCTTGAGTTGGTGCCATACTGAAACACAGTGTAGACTGTTGTTTTCCTTCAATGCGTGCTCTGAACACCTCATCAGACAGGAACGGAAATCTTCTCCGCTACCTTTTGTCTGTTTTCTCTCTGTTTTCATACAGGAGAATCCCCTCTGTTGTTTGGTTCAGTTGTTGTGTATGCAGGCGTTCCAGTGATTACCTTAGTGCTCATTGCAAGCTACTTGCAACTAGCTTGCATAATACTCTTCGCTGCAGCTTATCTTCTAGCCATATCTTTTCCTAGGATATGGCAACACACCTGACTTCTGTCAGTTTTATCTATAATTCTCCTGCACAATGCTCTCTGCAATCCTCAGAGAAGCTTTCTGCTATGGGCCCTTGCTACAGAGCATTGAACTCTGTCTCTGAGGGTCTTTTCCTATCCAGCGGACAAGTTTTTTTCTACGTGTGTGTCCACGGAGTTTCCAATCTGGCTGGAATATACTCCTGTTCCTCCCAGCTTGGCATTATGTTTTCTACTCCACTTGGACAACGCATACTCTTTTACCGTACATGATACCCCTGAATCCCTTGGCTGGGTCACTTTGGTATCTTCGTCTCTGCGTTCTTCTTGTCCTTCGGACATATCAGAGTCCTAGGGTACTGCTGACGTACTCTTACCAGACTGCTGTTATCCTCTGGTTTTCACACAACCATGCTGGTTCTTCCACTGACCTACAGAAATAGATCCTCTATATTTCTTCAGGTGGGTTCCACCCCCATTATGGGATGAATTTTTTCCCATCACATTCCCCATGTGAATGTTTCTGTGGCTCAGTTGCAGGCATACATTCTTAAAATTGTTTTCCTGTATGTATGTGTCCTGTACATACATGGTTTTATGCCCTGGGTGGGCATCAGCCATCCTGCCTCTATCTATGCATATATCTATCTGCATTTCTATATGTAGATTTATATGTATCACACTTGTCTAGACATATATCTTCTCATACGTATAGATATGTATGTCTTTCCTTATATATATACATACATACATATATATATATATATATATATAAGGAAAGACATACATATCTAGGTATGCGCATATTGGGAGATGTCCATAGCACCCTATGTCTAACCTATCTCCCTGACTGTCAGTGCTTAGGTTTTTATTTTCTTATGGGGTCCAGACAGTCCACTTGCCTATTATAATACGGCTCAGTAACTGGGACTGGTTATGCTAACAATTACTGCTGTGACGTCAACAGCTTCTATTTTTGTTATACATTTCTTTTTTTTATGCAGTCTCAAACTTCTATGTCTTCCTATCTCCTACCAGCTAGGAAAGGCAGTGTACATTTTCAGTATTCCTGCGTACACTTCTGTTCTCCTTGGGAATAGGGGCTTTTTTCCATACCCTCTCTTCCCCTCCGGATTGGGCTACTTCCAGATCGGTCAGTTTTCTTTTGTTTGTCCTCAATGTTTATGACTCTGTACCTACAAGGGTTCTCAGCTTTTCCCATAAAGCTTTTCATTGGAGGCCTGCCGATCTTCTCCTGCCCTGGTTGACACCTGGGTCACCTACCCATTCCAGATTGGAACTTCTTCCTCACTGCAGTGGAGTTACCTTGAAGATTCCGCTACTGCATCTCCTGTCTACTTCCTACAATCCAGTAGGTAAGCTCTGTATTGTGCTAGTTCATTAACTATCTACTGTTGCTTGACATACATTCTAAAGACTTTTTTTCTCTGTAGTCTTTAGATTCGCTGTTCCTCTACAGCTCTGCTCTATTCAACTCCTACCCCCGATCCCCCAGGGGATGCCGGAGATCCAGGTTGGGAAATGCCGCCCTGTTCCAGGGATACGCATTTTATGGGATCTCCCCTGGCACCCGCAGCTAGGGAGTCCCCATATGTGAAGACTCATTCCTGCTTGTTCCTGGAGATAGCACAGTTACTTACCTGTAACAGGTGATCTCCGGAACAGCAGGAATTAGTCTTCACAACCCACCCACCTCCCCTAGGAGTTGTATCTCTCTATTTCCTTTTCTCTTCTCTCCTTGCTGTCTCAGCTATGAAACTCAACTGAGGAGAGGCAGTGGGAAAGGCGGGAAGTCACCGCGCAGGCGCGAGGGATGCTCCCAAAGGCTTCTGATTGGATGCTGGGGAGCATTTCCTTGCGGGCTCCGTCGGCGCCGACGTACCCATATGTGAAGACTAATTCCTGCTGTTCCGGAGATCACCTGTTTACAGGTAAGTAACTGTGCTTAAACAGCATAGAGGTTGTAGTATTAGTGTTAGCACATGCTCTGAAGTCACTTGGGTGCACACAATAGGGGCTCTCTGATAGAGGTAATGATTCAAGTGCTGGCAGGCAAACACAATGCTTTGTTATTTCTTTTTGATTTGTGCATAATTTCGCTCAGTTGAGATAAGCACTCTGGATGCAGAAGCTACTGGTATTAAGCAGCAGCCAAACTCATTTTTGATAGAGGTACTGTGTTTCACAGGAGTGGAGGAGTAGCTTAGTGGTTAGAACACTGGCTTGGTAACCAAGCAACCAGGGTTCGATTCCCACTAGCACTCCTTGTGGCCTCGGGCAAGTCACTTAACCCTCCATTGCCTCGGAAGAAAGGCCTGGCAATCTACTTCCGGCAACACTGCCAAGAAAACCCAGGAGCTTCTGGGTCGCCAGGAGTCAGGACTGACTTGAAGGCACACATTGCATTTTTACTGTGTTTCACAACAGGCTTGATGACACCACAATACAGGGGCATCTGTGACTAAGCTCTTATTCCCTGTACTGCTTAGCCATGCTTTGGAAGCCAGTGCCAAACTGCATCCTTATCCAGATATGTGGCATGAATTTTGCATGATAAGTTACAGACCCACTGAAGAGCTGCACAGATTTTATATCTGCAGGCAGTGGCATATCCTATATGATTTTAATCTTATCTGGGCCTGCTTTCAGGCCCCGTAAAGACAGGATATGTCCATGAAAGCAGACCACCTTCATACTAAGTGATAGCTTCACCTGCTTGCAGTGATTCATTTAGGACTAAGAGCTGCTTGTCATAGTCATGCTCTGCCTCGTCACCAGAAATCACCACAACCAATAATGAGGTTGTCATCTGCCATGGATTCAGTGCCATGGAGCCTAACCAAAAGTTCATGTTTCCATCAGTATACCTCCGGTGTGAACGAGACTCCAAATGGTAATTTGGGTAATCTTTTCCTGCCCATGGGGTCCAGAATGTGGTCATGAGACTGCTTTTCTCAACTAACTTACATTGCAGGAATGAATCACATGCATCTACAAGTGTATACAAATGAGTTTTGGGAAGTTTGTATAAGACATCTTTGAGTGTTGGCATTATATAGTGCAATCTCTTCAGCACAAGGCTTAGAATCCATATAAATTCTTAGCTTCTCAGGATTTTTTTTTACTTTGACCATATTACTAATCCAATCAATTGGTTAAGTCACAGGTGCTATATGAACATCAGCTTCATGCTTTTCTAGTTGGGCTTTCACTTTGGCTTTATGGCAACTGGAATCTTGCATGGAGCACACTGTACTGGTGAAACACTAGGATCAAGTACAAAATGGACCTCTCCCAGAAAAATCTCTAGTAGTCGTGAAAGACATAGTCATAGGCAGTAACCAGCTATTGTCTTGACAATAAGCTGCTGCACCGATGTTCTTTCTGGTTCAGCTCTGCAGGAATGGTGAATTGGATCAGCCCAAGGCACTGACATGCTGAGTCAGACAGCAATGGTGTCTGATTTGCTTTCACTATCTCTAATTCAAGCTTATAAGTGTGTCCACATATGTTTCATTGCATGTGGAAAAAGTCCCAAAAATGGCATGAGCTTCCTTGACTATAGTTTCAGTTTAATTAATTAATTAATTTATTTATTTATTTGAACAGCTTTTATATACTGCTGCTTCCAAGGATCAGCAGCGGTTTACATTACAACAATAATCGAACAGGTACATAGAACTTTATGAACTATATTACATTATAACATGAATTGTGTAGAACATCATTAATGTATTACAATATAACAGGAACATTATTGAACTATATTACAATAAAAATATATTATATATGTATATGTAAGAAAACGTAATATTTTAAATATCATTTGCAGTTGTCGTTGTTCCAGTTGTTGATATACATTTGGATAGTGTAAATAAATTCAGTTTATGGTGGTTGGGAAGTTATACCTGTTTCACCATTGGTGTAGTGTTGTGTGAATAGATGAGTTTTTAGATCTTTTCTGAATGTTAGTAGATCTTTAGTTTCTCTTAGTTGATCTGGAAGATTGTTCCACAGTATTGGAGCAACAAGGGAAAAGGCACTGTTACTTGTTGAGTGTTTAGTTTTCCTTATTATAGCTGGGACTGCTAATGTATTAAGGTTTTTTCTCCGTCTTATCCTATTATCGAGTGGGCTGTGAAGAAGAGTAGTTAAGTGTGATGGGGCAATATTATTAATTAATTTGAAAGTGGTTAACAGTATTTTGTATTGGATCCTACTGAATATGGGTAACCAGTGTAGTGTGTATAGAATAGGGGTAATATGATCAGATAGTTTTGCTTTAAATATAACTCTTGCTGTTACGTTTTGGGCCATTTGTAAGATTTTGATGTTCTTCTTAGTTATACCATGTAGTATGCTATTACAAAAATCGAAGTGTGGTGTAATCAAAGCATGTGTGACGGTTCTAAAGTCTTCGTCTTGTAATAGTGGTCTTAGTTGTTGGATAGAGCGGAGTTTGTAATTGTTTTTGTTAGTTTCTTGATGTGTGTTGTAAAACTGAGAGTTTTGTCAATGATAACCCCTAAATATTTTATTTCTTCTTTGATTGGAAGAGTCATATTCAGGATTTTAATTTATAATTTTTAATTTTTAGTTTGGTGCCGCTTGGCTGCAGGGGTGCGCTCAGTGCCAACTTCATTTTGTCTTTTAGACATATCACATTACATATTGCCCCAGAGTCCAGCTGGCAAGGTTGTGCCATGTTATTCAGTCTCGGATTCACAAATTATTTTTTTCATTTTGTTTGCATAGTGCCAGAGCACTTTTGAGAAAATTGCATCAGCACTGAACAAGACTGCATCATGTGACTCAATCTCTTCCAACTTATGCAGCTTGCTTGTTGTGTTTTTCATCCTGCTTGATAGGCACAACCTTGAAAAATGATTTGGGCCACCACATACCCGACATGTCTCATATGCTCGACAATGTTCTTGCTTTTGTGCATTGCCATAATACTTTACATGCAGCTGATTTGGTTGCTGGTGAGTTACTCTGCTGTTGCTTGATGTAGTAGCTAGACACACCTCACTGATGCTTGTTTGTTGCATTAATGCTGTCAGCGTGCCGACCCTATTCTATAGTTCTCAATTTTAAGTTTGTGAATTTGGCAGTACAACATATTTCAATGGCTGTATTCAGAGTTAAGTCATGTTCTCTTAAGAGATGATGATATGTGCACTCCTTGTGTGGTGATACACAAACATATCCATATACATGCATACACATATTAGCCCACAAAAACAGACACACAAACACAGAGATAAGAACACACATACACATGCACATAAAGACAAAATACATACACAAAACACACACAACATATAGATATACAATACAGAGATACAAACACATACATAAGGCAGAGATAGGCACACACACCTGGAGTTAAAACAAAGGTCAAGAAACATGCAGACAAAATGTGCACACCCACAAGCAAACATAGCCACAAGACATGCTTGTGGCGCACACATATACAAGACATGCACGTGCGCGCACACACATATGCACACAGGTAAAACATTTACGGAAGAGAGACACACACACACATGCTCACAGGCAAAATGTACACAAGACATGTATGCACACACACACGCATATGTGCACGCACGCACCCAAGCAAAATACATACAGACACACACAGAATTTGGAAGAATTCCATGAGCCATGCTCTGCATACTTTCCCTCCTTGCTTCAAATTTACAGTGTATTTTTTTTGTTTTATTGGTTAAATTTTAGTTTTTAAAATTATTGCATTAATATTGTCTGTATTAACTGTAATTGTAAACTGCTTTAATGCCTGGTGAAAATTAATATATCAAATGAATAAATTACATTACATTTGTTTCATGGCTTACGTGAACGTCTTCAGTATTAGGGAGGGAATGAACCTTTTTGGATGGAGGCACTGCGTGATGTCCCTGTTAAAAATAAATGAAGGTTGTCTGACAACATCTTCCAATGAGCTTTCATTTCACAGTAGGGAATGATCGTCAATCATCTTACCTAGTACACTCAGGCAAAATATTAGAATACTGGGTGAACTTCTGTGAGAGAAACTATAGAGTTAGCAGTAGAGGTGTACATTTGATGGTGTGCATTCGGTTCATTAGTGTGCCTTAGAACGTTTAGTGTGTGCTAAATTAAGAGATCTGTCTACTAAACTGTGTTAGCTGTTACTGGAGGATTTAAGTGAAAATATTGCCTGGTGGTAGCATCTGATACAGTTGAAATGCAGATATCACTGGCAGTTTTCTGTGATATCTGCACTTCGCATGGTGGACTTGGGGGGGGGAGGCAGGATTGGGGTGGGGAGTAGGTGTGCTGATTTTTGGCAGTTACTATGCAGAAACTTTCTGGCTGATGGGGCCAATTTTGGTAATCAAGCACTGCTGCAGATAACAGCATCTCAGTTTATTCATTGATTTAAACGTCATGTGGTATACCACTTGTTACAAAGAAATAGGTTTCATAGTGGTTTACAATTCCATAAGTTCAGTGCCTAAATGACCTATAGCAAACACAAAATGATCAAACAAAAGACAAAAGGACAGACATGTTTTCCAACACTAAAAATTAGTTTACAAATAAGATAGGGTGTGGAATGGCACAACAATATTCCTAATGACATTTCTGACCACATAAGGGAGCTACAAATTTTAATGCTGCTTGAAACATTCGAACTCTCCGACAGAGTTGAAGATAGGAGGCAACAGAATCAAGAAAGTTGGACTCAAGTCACCAGAGCCTGCAGAATCAACAGTCTGACTCCTCCAGCCCTTGAATTGAAGAACCACTATGAAGCCCTGGAAGAGGAGGAGGTGGAAGCATCTGAGGAAAGGGGAGAACCACAGCTTGAGCACCTGAAAGTTGCAGAATCAGTCACCACAAGGAAGCAAAGGGTAGTAGTTGTTGGTGATTCTCTTCTGAGGTGTCCTGAGGTGTCCATCTGCCGATCAGACTTGATGTCCAGAGAGGTGTGCTGTCTGCCAGGTGCCAAAATGAGAGATTTTACAGAGAGTTTGCTGAGACTCATCAAGCCTACTGACTATTATCCGATGTTGCTCATCCATGTCAGCACAAATGATTACTGCTAGGTATCCCTCCATGCATATCAAACATGACTTCATGGCTCTGGGATAGAGGGTGAAGCAGATAGGTGTGCAGAAAGACCAACTCAGAAAGACCTTGAAACCAAAGTATGCTCATAGAACTCAACCTTCTCGGCCGCTGCTATAGCTCTGCCAAAAGTCTCTACTAGAACCAAATGGTCACATGCCCCCTGGTACTCCTCAGCCTTAAAAATACAGAAAAGCAGCTTGTGTCTTGTATGTCTCTGGAGAAAGACCCAAAAATCACAACTCAAATCCCAATATCTACAGAAACTCAAGCTATATCATGGATCCACCATCCAGGCCAAACAAGAACACCACAACAATCTCCTCATACGCTCCATAAACAAACCTAGAGAACTCTTTGAAATTGTCAAATCACTCACCAAAGACCCATCTCAATCATACCAGGAACACACACTCATTCCACAAGACATGGCTTCATACCTACTAGCCAAGAGCAAACCTATACCATTCGCCAGCCTCCACATCCCAACCTCAAATGAGGAAACTACTCAAGACTCTCACAGGAGCTCAACAAAATCCTCAGCAAACTCAACACTACAACCTCCTCGCTAGACCCATGCCCAGTCTCCTGGCTGAAAGTTACAAAGGACCAATTCCTACCATTCATATCTGCATAGTCCATTCTTCCCTTGCCCACAGATTCTTTCCTCCCTCCCTCAAACAAGCATCAATCAGACCACTCCTGAAGAAACCAAACCTGGATCCACACACTCCATCCTCCAACAGATCCATAACCAGTGAACCCTTCTTCTGCAAAATCATTGCTAAAGTCATAAAAACACAACTCCAAGATCACATAGATGACCATGCACCATTTAAATGCACAGCAACATGGATTCTGACCCAATCACGGCACGGAAACCCTCATGACCTCCCTCTTAAACTCACTTATCACAGGCATTGAATCACTCACCCAAGGCTTCCTCCTGATTTTTCTGGACATCTCTGTCACCTTCGACACTGTATCCCACCAGCTACTCCTTAAGGTCTACTGCATTGGAGTCCGCGGCACCCCCTCAAATGGTTCTGTTCCTATCTCACCAATTGAAATTAACATATAAGGATTCAAACGCACACCTCAATTCCTTTCACTCTTAACCAGGGTGTACCGCAGGGATCATCCCTCTCCTCCCTACTATTTAACATATACATTTGACCTCTTTGTGATATCCTCCAACAATTCCCATATATGCTGATGATATAATGATTTTCACACCATTCTCTACTTCCACTTCAGATTACTCCACATTCTCAAGTTGCCTAACTGAAACCATCAGATGGTTTCACCATCACAATCTATCCATCAATCTCAGTAAAACAGAGCTACTACATATAACGAAGGGCTGCAACTTCACCACCCCACCTTTGTCAAGCTTGGCAACACAGATCCGAGTCAGCTCCCACATAAAGTACCTCGGAGTTATACTTGATCAACAACTTACCTTCAAGGAACAAATTCACAGCATCACCAAAGTGGTATACTACAAGCTAAAAAACATCCGAAACCTATGCCTCTTCTTATCCACTGATACTTTCTGTACAGTCTGCCAGGCCACCATCACTCCGCTATTCAATTACTGTAATTCCATTTATCAAGGCTTCCCAAGTATGCAATCCATCCATTGCAGCTCGCCCAAAACATCATTGCTAGAACAATTTTCCAAGCTTCATGGAAGATCCACATCATTCCCATCCTCAAACACCTCCATTGGCTCTCTATCAACTCAAGAATACAGTACAAGGTTCTAACCCTCATTCACAAAACTCTGGATGGGAAATCAGCAAAACAACTACATGCCTTAATTCACAATTCGATCTCTCATGGATCAAGGAAAAAGAGCACACACAATCTCCTCGGTATCCCACCGCATACTAACAATTGCAAGCAGGCTACAAGAGCAAAAGCATTCTCATTATATGCCCCCGCCCTCTGAAATGCATTACCCCTAGAAATTCGAACCATCAAGCTTTCCACGGACTTTTGTAAACAACTCAAGACGCACATCTTCCAGAAGCATTTTAGCAATGAGCAACCAACAACGTGGATTCAGCAGAAACCCATGCCCACAAGCACATCCTTCCCCCTGTCTCACCCTCATGAAACTCCACTCCCCCCCACCCCCATGAAAACCCTATAATCCCAACACCCCTACACCTACCCAACCCTTCATCCTTTTGTATATAGTTTTGTTTGTTCTCAGCTGCACAAAATGTTCATTGTAATGAGTTCACTAAATTATGCTCCATATTCATTATCAAAGTTCTAATGCTGTTTATTGTAAAAACTTAGTTCTTTGTCAACCGCTTTGACTTGTAGAAAAGTGGTATATCAAAATTTGTTAAATAAATTAGAGGAGGAAGGGCAAAAGTGGTATTGTCAGACTTAAGGGTGCAGAGGAAGAATATGCATAAACTAATGAGGATAAAGCAGAATTGCTTAACAAATATTTCTGTACTGTGTTCACAGATGAAGGACCAGGAGCAGGACCTCAGGAAACACCCACAAATAGGAACAGAAGCGATGGGAATCTTGAACTATTTTCAGAAGACTGTGTTTTTGAGGAACTAGCTAAACTAAAAGTCAACAAAGTCATGGGTCCGGATGGGATACATCCAAGAATACTGAGGGAACTTGGGGACGTTCTAGTGGTTCCATTGTCTGACCTTTTCAGTGCCTCTTTGGAGTCGGGAGTGGTGCCAGAGGACTGGAGAAAGGCACATGTGATCCCTTTACACAACAGTGGACATAAGGATGGCATTGAGAACAACAGGCCGGTTAGTCTAACCTCTGTGGTTAGTAAGAACATAAGATATTCCATACTGGGTCAGACCAAGGTCCATCAAGCCCGGTATCCTGTTTCCAACAGTGTCCAATCTAGGTCATACGTACCTAGCAGTTTCCCCAAAAGACACAGGTTCCACAATGCTTGTATTGGGTCAAGCATTGATATCCTGGGTCCCTTCTTAATAATGGTTTATGGACCTTTCCTCTAGGAACTTGTCCAAACCTTTTTTAAACCCAGCTACACTAACAGCCTTTACTACATCCTCCGGTAACAAATTCCAGAGTTTGATTACACGTTGAGTGAAAAAATATTTTCTTTTATTAGTCTTAAATAGTTTACCTTGTAGTTTCATTGCATGTCCCCTAGTCTTTCTATATTCTGATAACGTAAACAATTGATCTACGTTTACCCGTTCCACTCCGTTCATTAATTTATAGACTTCTATCATATCTCCCCTTGGCCATCTCTTTTCCAGGTTAAAGAGCCCTAACCTTTTTAGCCTTTCTTCATAGGGGTATCCTTCCATCCCCTTTACCATTTTGGTGGCTCTTCTCTGAACCTTTTCTAAAATCGCTATATCCTTTTTAAGATACGGCGACCAGAATTGCACACAATATTCAAGGTGCGGTCTCACCATGGAACGATATAGAGGCATTATAATGTCCTTTGTTTTATTTTCCATTCCGTTCCTTATGATACCTAGCATTCTATTTGCTCTCTTGGCTGCTGCTGCACACTGGGCCGAGGGTTTTAACATGTTATCCACAATGACACCTAAATCTTTTTCCTGGGTTGTGGTTCCTAATGTGGAACCTTGCATCGTGGAACCATAGTTTGGGTTGTTCTTCCCTAGGTGCATAACTTTGCACTTGTCCACATTAAATTTCATCTGCCATTTTGATGCCCAGTCTTCCAATTTATCAAGATCCTCTTGCAATTTTTAAATTACACAGGTACACTAAAAAAAATTTTTTTTAAACTGCCTCTAATGTTTCGATTGATTTTTACGTTTTTTGGTGCGCTGAATCCAAATCTGGTAACCAATTTGCTCCATCACGCACAGATTTTTTGCTACATTGGGTTAGCAGTTTGAGGAGAACGTTTCAGATTGAGTGCGATCGAGATAAAAGTTTCTTGGATGAATTCTTTATACTAATTGTTTAGTAGTTATTCAAATAAGAATAAAGAAAATTGTAACAAGGCAGCACATAAGAATAGAGTAATGTCAACAAAACACACTGTGATGGTAGCAAAATTGTCTGCACTTAAAACAGCCACATACATGTGCACAAACATTGAGCATATAAGAGCGAGGTTAGACACAAAGCAAAGCAAAGAAATGTGCAAAAAATGTTGTACAGGTATGTATGTAAGAATAGAAAACGCAAACCGCACCATTGCAATACATGAAGACAAACACCCGATGGTGTGAAAATAAAATTCTAATAAATGAGATCCGACACTGTGGTAATAACTAGCAAATTTTTATTTCAAAGTTTAGTAAAAACACGATATTTGTCAACACAGTTTAGATTTTAAAGTCATTCTTGGGTCAATCAATCTCCTGGTGGGCCCATTTCTTCTTCCCCCGAATGCTTCTCTTGGTGCGCTGCTTGGCGTATTTTTCATCTGGGGTTTCCCGCAGCAGCAACCAGCAGAAATCAGCCATCATAGTGGTGTTCCATCTTCCTTGGTACCTTCTCTCTGCGTCCTTGATGTCCTGGTGAAACCTTTCACCTTGTTCTTCACTGTACGCCCCCAAGTTTTCGGGAAAGTAGTTCACATGGGAGTGCAAGAAATGGACTTTCAGGCTCATGTTACAGCCTTGTTCTTTGAAGGCATTGAGCATCCTGGCAACAATATCCTTATAGTTCTCATCCCGCCTGTTCCCCAAGAATTTGAGAACAACATCCTTGAAGGAATCCCAGGCTTCTTTTTCCTTCTCAGACATCGTTTCAGCGAATGCTCCATCTGAAATGAGTTTCCTTATATCAGGGCCAACAAACACTCCTTCCTTTAGCTTTGCTTCAGAAAGTCGGGGGAACTTTGAGCAAAGGTACCGAAAGCACTCACCATCTTTTGGAAGGGACTTGATGAATTGCTTAATGAGACCCAACTTAATGTGGAGAGGTGGTAATAGAATTTATCACGAGGTACCAAGCTCTCATGAAGAACATTTTTCTCACCGGGTCTCAAATACTCCTGAATTGGCCAGTCTTTTTTCCCCCAGTGTAGGTCGCGGGCCCGGCTATCCCACAAGCAAAGGAAGCAGGGATATTTGGTGAAACCGGATTGCTGCCCTAATAGCATGGATAGAATTTTAAAGTCTCCACAAATCATCCACTTATGCTCATCATAACGAATCTTCTAAAGAATCAGGGCCAAATTCTCGTATTTTACTTGGAGAATAACAGAGTGAGCAATAGGAACTGAAGCGAATGTGTTTCCATTATGAAGAAGAACACCTTTTATGCTGTCTTTTGACGAATCAATGAACAGCCGCCATTCAGCAGGATCATACTTGAGTTTAAACTTTTCCATCACTCCGTATATATCGTTGCAAAATACCAAATCTTCCTCTTTGCTGAAATACTTCAAAAATTGTGTCTCGTGGTTGCGGTACCAATAAAAAGTTGTTCCTGGTGACAATAGATTTTTCTGTTTAAGCCGAGAACCTAGCAGTTGGGCAGCATCTTTTGGGAGTCCTAAATCCCGGACTACATCATTCAATTCAGCTTGAGAGAAAAGTTCAGGTTTCGGATCTGGTTCAGTTTCAAACTCGGAAGTACTGGACTCATCGGGAAAAGCCATCTGATGAGTCTCATCATGATCAGAACCGTCCACACAAATATGATCCAAAGATTTTGGTGGTTCAGGCACAGGTACTTCGTTGCTATGAGGCATAGGCCTAATTGCTGAGGGAAGGTTGGGGTAACTTATTACGTTCTTATTTTTAAGTTGTATCCCTTCACAATGCAAGAGCAAAAATAGCAGTCACTGCTTTGGTCTCTTTGTTCATGCCACATCATAGGTATTCCGAAACGAAATGCTTGTTTTTTACCTTTCATCCATAAGCGTAGATCTTCCTCATATGTCTTGCACACTTTGTGAGGAGCCCATGGTTTGTCTTGATCGCCTAACTTCAAACCGAAATAGGCGAAATATACTTTTTTAATAAATGCAGAAATGTTCCTCTGCCGCTTTTTCACGGTATATTCCCCACAAATAAAACAAAAACTGTCCGGAGAGTTGACGCAACCTCTGGCTCTGTGAGCCATCACAAATACACAGCACTGCAAACTACAACTGTAGTGAACCACTTCGGAATAAAGCTGGATTACGACTGAGCAAACAAATGGTAATAATGAACTTGCAAGAAACTGAAATTTGACAGGAACGTTCATGTCGCAACCACCGTGTTTGAGCAAGCGAACGAGGCGAGGCGAACAGGAAAGAACATGCGCCAGCGCGAGTACTGGATTTAGCCCCCCGCCTCCCAATTGTCCTGTTAATGTATAAAATGAATACAAAACACTCTAAAATATCATGAGGGAGTGTTTCTAGTTAGTTAACCATTACAACCTCTATTTTGGGCCAAGAAAATAAACTGCAGTCGGCTAAAAAGAAATTATGTGAACATTCCTTATATGGGTAAGAAATCTAATTTTGCAAGAAAACGTGACGTGATGGAACATTTTGGCTATTTTTCCTGGATTCAGCACCCCAAAATCTATAGGAATCAGTTGCAAAACTGGAGGCAGTTTTTTGGTAGTGTACCTGTGTTATTGAAAAGGCTACTAAAGGAGAGAATGGGGAGGTTTCTGGAGTCCAGTTGATTGCAGGATCCAAGGTAGCATGGATTCACCAGAGGCAGATTTTGACAGACAAATCTGATAGATTTCTTTGACCGTGTGACCAGGAAGTTGGACCGAATGAGGGAGAGCCCTAGATGTGGAGTATTTAGATTTCAGTAAAGCCTTTGACACTCTTCTGCACAGGCAACTTATAAACAAACTGAGCACCCTAGGGATGGACTCTAAAGTTACTGATTGGGTTAGAAATTGGTTGAGTGGGAGGCGAAAAAAGGGTACAGATTAATGGAACTCACTCCAAGGAGAAGGAGGTTAGCAATGATGTGCCACAGGTATCTGTCCTTGGTCCAATTCTGTTTAACATCTTTGATAGTGATATTGCGGAAGGATGTTCGAGTATGTTTGCTTGTTTGTGAATGATACCAAAATTTGCAATAGAGTAGACATCCAGGAAGGAGTAGATAAAATGAGGAGGGATCTAGCTAAGTTTGAAGAAAGGTCTAGAATTTGGCAGCTGAAATTTAATGCTAAAAAATGCAGGGTCATGCATTTAGGCTGCAAAAATCCAAAGTAGCTGTACAGTGTAGGGAGTGAGGTACTTTGTCCACAAAAGAATAGCAAGACCTTGGCGTAATTGTGTCTGACGTTCTTAAAGTAGCTAATCAGATAGAAAAGGTGACTGTGAAAGCCAGAAAGATGCTTGGGTGTATAGGGAGAGGAATGGCCAGCAGAAAAAAGGAGGTGATAATGCCTTTGAATAAGTCTCTGGTGCTACCTCATTTGGAGAATTGTGTGCAGTTTTGGAGATCACACCTTCAAAAGGATATAAACAGGTTGGAGTCGGTGCAGAGGGTGGCTACTAAAATGGTAAGCAGTCTTTGTTATGAAGCATATGAGGACAGACTTAAAGATCTTAATATGTATACTTTAGAGGAAAGGCTGGATAGGGGCAAGGCATTTAAATATCTCTGTGGTATAAATGCACAGGAGAGTCTCTTTCAATTGAAGGCAAGCTTTTCTATAGGATGAGAGTGAAAGGGGATAGACTCGGGAGTAATGTGCGGAAATATTTCTTTACAGAAAGAATGGAAGATGTGTGGAATAGTCTCCCAATGGAGGTGGTGGACACAAGGACAGTATCTGAATTCCAAAAAGCTTGGGACAAACCCAGAGAATCTCTAAAGATAAAAAGGGGACTATTGTAATTGATATGGAAGGGCAGATTAGATAGGCCATATGATCTTTTTCTGCCATCTTGTTTCTATGTTTCTAATAACCTTCCATAGTAGATATATACTGTATATTTAAAGATATTCTGCTTATGACTTTTGGAAAAGCCATGTCTTTAAGTCTTTCTTGAACTTTTTATAAAATATGCCATACTGGGTCAGACCAAGGTCCATCAAACCCAGTATCCTATTTCCAGCAGTGGCCAATAAAAGTCATAAGTACCTAGCAGTTTTCCCAAAAGACACACAGGTGCCACAAAGCTTGAATTGGGGCAAGCAGTGGATTTCCCAGGTCCCTTTTAATAATGGTTTATAGACCTTTTCTTCAGGAACTTGTCCAAACCTTTTTTAATTCCAGCTACACTAACAGCTTTTACTACATCCTCCAGTAATAAATTCCAGAGTTTGATTATGCATTGAGTGAAAAAATATTAAATGGGTTACACTGTAGCTTCATTGCATGTCCTCTAGTCTTTCTATATTCTGATGGTATAAACCAGGCATGTCAACTTCGAACATGTTGTGATTTACTTTTTCCGGCCAAAAGTGCCGGTGATCTACCACCATGAAAATTAATTTTCAAATTAGTTTCAAATTAAATTTTAACCCAATAAAGTTGGAGGATTTCCCCCCCCCCCCCATTTTTAATGAACCTTCTGTCATTTACTTGGATGTGATCTGCTGTTAAGCAAAAACAAAACAGAGAGACGAAGATCCAGTAAGAACTGCAAGTGGAAATGGAAAGTACATTTTTTCTTAGTTTTAATGAGTAATAACGTTCTTTAACTTTTATTGTTAAATTTAGGTTGAGTATTGATCCAGGCTGATCTTGCACAATCTTTAATATTTCGCTCTTGCTCATTCCTCATCGTTCCTCCAGTTTAGTCCTCCACCTCTGGGTTGTGTACCTCCTCCTGCAGCTTGGAGACTGGGCATGTCAAAATCGTGACATCACGGGATATAGCCTGCTGGTAACTCCCATTAGCCCCAGTGTGTCCAGTCTCCATGCAGCAGGAGGACGTAGTGAGCCTAGATGCTGGGCTCACTTGAGGAACAGATAGGAGCAGTATAGTCAGAATTTAGGTGTTTAATTTTCATTGGCAGGAATTAATTTAAATCCCTTTATTTGCCTTAATGATTCTATTTCCTTTAATTTCATTCACTTCACTTTGAGGCATTATATTTTAATTGGAGGAACTATCCCTAAAAAGGACTTCCATTTATTTCAACTCGATCTGTCATCTTACCGTTTAGGATCTCTCCCCCTGGACTGTATGGGGGAGAGCTCTGTGGGCCGTACCGGCACACTAAGTGTGTGCGCGCAGGCAGCTTACCTTCATGGCAAAATTATCTTTTTACTTTCTTGATCTCACAGAGCAGCTTGCGGCAGCACCGGGCGGCATCACGGCTTGAGAGACTCTTTTCCCCAGGGTAAGTGGAGCGTGGCTCTTGAATTTCGTAACCACAAGTAAGGCCCTCGGAGTAGGATGGGGTGATTTGACCGGTTTCAGCAGCAGGGTTTTTTTGGCGCCAAACACAGCCAACGGAGATCGGCGCCATGCTTTTCTGCATGCTCGGTGTCATGTACCGGGGTTGCAGCGCCCCGCGTTTGGGAAGAAAGCGCCATGGCACAAAGATACAGTTTGTTTTAATTTCTTTGATTTAGAATATTTTGGATTAGAGTTTTATGTTCATTTGGTTTCATGTAAAAAAAAAAAATGCTGCCCGCTCTCCCTTACTAACCGGCATGGAGGGGAGCCGTCCTGGGCCACAGTGGGGGGGGGGGGGGGCCGTGGCTCTTCCTTCGGCAGACAGTGGTGCTTACCACAGGCGTTACAAGGTGCCGCGGAGCTTCGGTGCAGATTGTCTTAACGGCGCAGCTGTCACCCCGATCTCAGCTGTCTGTCGGGTAGAGCTGCCGGTAACATCTTGTTTGCAGCGCGGGGCTCCTGTCGGCCGGAGGCCGCAAGTGCAGCGCTTTAGCAGTTGTGGCCGGCTAAGGGGCTTCATGAGCAGTTCCTTCCCATGTTTTTTGCTGCCGACTTTGAAACGGGTTTGGGCACTACGTTTTTGGTGCTGTTGCTAAGGCAGGTTAATTGTGTGAGTTTAACTCTTTTGGGTTTCTTTTCCTTTATGGTCTTAAAGAGGCAGTTAAAAAAAAAAAGGGCCATGGAAAGCCTTTAGACTAGTAGTTGAGGCGGCCTGTGGCAGCTTTGTTTTCTTTAGAGTACTCGGGCGGCCTTGCCGGCTAGGTCTGGCCCGGTCCTGTCCTACCCTGATGTGTTACCTGGACGGTCCTGATAGTCTCCTTGCTAGGCTTCAAGTTACATTTATTACAGGTACCCTTTAGATGATCATTTCTTCTAATCTCTGGATATTAGCAACAAACCAGGGCTCTGTAATATGGGAACATAAAGTTCTGGGTACCATAAGCCGTCAGGGGATTTGTTTGTTTTCTCATCTCAGATAAGGCAGCTCGAGTACCATCGAGGTATTCTCATCGGAAGATCAGGCATTAAAAAAAAACACATCTGGGTTTGTTTTTATGCTTTGCCTGCATGATCCAGTATTTGCCCCTATCACAAGGCGGCGACTCTGACCTGCTGGGAATTTCAGCAGGAATAGTGTTGTGATTCCTTTCGGAAACAGAATCTCGGCAGGGTCTCAGATCGTCTATCAATTGACCTTGCTACAGCTGATCATCGGAAGGCTAGAACACGATTTGATCCAGGCCTAAAGTATTGGCCACGCTGCAGGCAAGACTTTAATGTCAGGGTGCTGCACATGCTAGATAATAATTCTTCTTCTGGTAGAGGTGACTCTATTAATTCTTCAGAATTCTGCAGTACTAGCTTTATTTCAGGCAGAGCATTCTCACAGTTTGGGATTTCTTACTAACTAGACAATTAGACTTAAAGCTCCCCTTTCGTTGCAGGATTAGGTTGTCTCTTGGTAACCTGGCCAGCCATTATGTCATCTCCAAGCTTCAAAGTGCCTTTCTACAGGACTGGAGAGAAGGTCTAAAAAAACAAGAAAACAAAAAACAAACCAAGGGACTTCCTAATGGGCTTTGCCGAAGATAATGTCTTTGGTTGGTAAGGAGGTGGTACAGAGTTTCTTTGGGGGGATTAATTGTCGTTGCTCCATGGCAATACCTGTATGCACATTTTGGAGAAAGCTTATTGAGCATTCAAAGATGGATGTTTTATCGGTGTGGGAGTATATGAATCACTTCAGGGGTGGTTCTGCGGCTCAGTATGAAAGCTTCCAAAATATCTACGCTTTGTAATCATAATAATTTTCACCTTACGAGTGAAGGTTACGGGTTTAGCACCAGCCATAGGAACTTGCCTTTTGAAAGGTTTCGAAGAACCATTCAAATGTTTAGTCGTCCAGTTTAGTTTCGGTGTCCTGTCAGAGATCAAAGATCAAATTTTGATGCCAAAGAATCCGTTTGGCCTTGGGGGAAAAAGAAATGTCCCTGGTGTCAATTAATTGAAAGGCTTATCTGCACATTTCCATCAGGGCTGTTTATTAAACGCCTCGGAGGTTCGCCTTTCCGTGGGGGCACTACGAGTTCCAGGCGTCGCCCTTAGGTCTGGCAACGGCTCTGCGCACCGTCACTAAGGTTCTAGGGGTACCGGCGGCAGCAATGCGGACAGAAGGCATCTTAGTGCACCTCTATCTCGACAACTGGTGATGTCGGGCGAAGGCCGAGGTCGAGAAGGAGCAGGTTACAGGCGAAGTGCTACATTTTCTAGAAAGGGCTCGGCTGAGTGTTCAATCTGGTCAAGAGTCGGTTGGTTCCGACTCAGGCTCTGGAATACCCGGGGGTACGCTTAGACACCCGGAGGGGAGCTGTAGTTTTGCTGCTTCGGCGAGCTTAAGCGTTTCAGTGGCTCATGAGCCAGTTTTTATTCTCCTGGCACTGTCGGCCTGGAGTTACCTTCGCTTTCTGGGGACTTGGCACAACCCTGGAAGTAGTTCCTTGGGCCAGATTTCACATGTGACCATTGTAAACACCGCGGCTGAGCCATTGGTCTCACCAGGGCGGGTCGTTGAGCAAAGTCTTCTCTGTACACTTCGGGTCAGGAAGCCCCCCCAATGGAGAATCGCTCCAGGACATCTGGTAGCAGGCCTGTCCTTGGAGCAGACGCAGCAGCTCCCAGTGGTGACAGACATGAGTCTCACGGGTTGGGGAGCACAGGGCGGCGATCTCTTCACGCAAGGGACTCTATCAGTTTGGGAAGGGCAATGGTAGCTCTCCTGGCTCGAGCTGCTAGAAAGAGCTCTGGCATTGCAGGCGTTCAAGATCACAGTAAAGGACCGGGAAGTTTGGGTGCTTTTGCACATTTCGGCGACGGTGGCTTACATCATCTGGCAAGGTGAATCGGGAGGTGTGGCCACGGACGAAGAAGCAGTAACGTGGTTCGCTTGGGGCAGAGCTCCGGCTGCTTGTGATATCGGCGGCGCACATCGCAGGAAAGGACAACGTGAAGGCAGACTCCCTCAGCGGAGTCCCAGTGGATACCGGAGAATGGGAGCTCTATCCGGAAGTGTTCGCTCAAACAGTCCGCAGATGGGGTTCGCCGATAATGGATCGCATGGCGACATTTCAGTCAGGAAAGGCAACTTGCTTACAGCAGGAATCGAGAACGAAGGTCAGATGGGATAGACGCCTTGAGCCAACCTTGGTCAGCGTTGGGTCTCCTCTACGTTTGTCCGCCATAGGTGTTTCTCGGACAACTGGTTCAGCGCATTCAGCTCATCGAGGGATAGTGCTTTTGGTGGCCTCAGATTGGCCAAGGCTACTGTGGCATGCCGATCTGGTTCGGCTGCTCGAGGGAGAACCCTAGAGATTCCGATATGGGAAGATCTGCCCCCTCAGGGTCTGCTTCGAATGCCTTAGGTAGTTCAGTTCTCACTTACAGTTGGGACACCAAGTTCTGGCCGCTTCAGTTCCATTCCCGTCGTGTTGAGTTTTTGTTTCCTTTTTGCTAGATGGTTTTGAGAAAAGGCTAGCAGCTAGTTCTTTAAGAGGGCTGCTAGCAGCACCGGTGTGCTTTAGAGGACGGATTTAAAGTGTGGTCCTGGGTTCTCACAGCGACGTAGTGCGTTTCCTTATAGCAGTGTTTAGGTGGTGGCCAGGTCACAGGATCTTCGTACCGCTGAGGGGGGTATCTCAACCTAGTGCTAGGGGCATTGAGTAGGAAACCCTTTGAGCCTTTACCCCAAGTTTCCGTCAAGGATCTGCCGTTAAAGACGGTGTTTTTGATGGCCATTTGTCCAGCAAGGCGGGGGTCTGAGCGGCAGGCGTTTCCTGTCGTGAATCATTTTTGTCATTTTCTAAGAAATAGGTGGTGGTGCGTATTGTTCCATCATTTTTACCCAAAGTAGTCTCTCTGTTCCACTTGAATTAAGCGGGGCCCTGGCCAGGATGGGGTTCTGCAGATGGGAGTGTACCAAGCTGTAATCTTCATCGCTTGGACATACAAAGAGTGTTGTGATAATACTTAAAGGTTTCAGAGGCTGTTCATAAGTCGGAGCGGTTTTTTGTTCTCTTTGGAGGTCGCCGTAAAGGGCGAAGTGGCTGCTAGAGCCACTATCTCCAGGTCGGTCTGGGAAGCGAGTGTGTCAGCATAGAGGTTACAAGGCTGCCAGGCACCGGAGGGACTACGGGCTTCCTCTACTGGAGTGCAAGCGACGTCATGGGCGGAACGCGGCTTGGTTTCGCCAGTGGAGGTGGGCAGAGCGACCACCTGGTCTCCTCTGCATACCTTCAGTAGGCGCTACCGACTGGTCGTTCTGGTAGCAAGTGATGCCTGTTTCGGGTTGGCGGTGTTGAGATCTGGGTGGAAAGGTCACTCCCAATGATTACTGATCTGATACATCCCAGAGGTGGAGGACTAAACTGGAGGAACAATAAGGAAATAGAAATTACACTTACCTGCTAATTGTTGTTCCTTGAGGAACTCCAGCTTGGTCCTCATTCCCGCCCAGGGGAGGATGAGTGATCAGTTCACAGATTAATTTCAGATGGTGAGGAAAACCAGTTTCGAAAAGTGGAGAAATCCTTCCAGTCTCTGGATCGCAGTGAGTATGGATGTCTGTACTGTTTTACTTTCCTTCTCTCTTGATCGGTTAGGAAGTGGAACAGGGAAAGTAATAGATTTAAAAAAAAAAAAGGACGATGGCCTTCTTGTGGAAGATTTGAGTGAAAGTTTTCACTTAAGGGTATGATTGTCGTTGAAATTAAATTATATCTACGTATTTATTTGTTGCTCCTTTGAAGTTTGCTTTGTCAATAGTGCACTGGGGCTAATGGGAGTTACCAGCAGGCTATATCCCGTCATGTCACGATTTTGACATGCCCAGTCTCCAAGCTGCAGGAGGAGGTACACAACCCAGAGGTGGAGGACTAAACTGGAGTTCCTCAAGGGACAACAATTAGCAGGTAAGTGTAATTTCTGTTTAGTGAGATGTCTGAGCCTGGATTTCATCCACCAGCTTTTTGAAGTTGGGTGAATATTGCATGAGGGCCATTCTCAGGGAATCCTGGAGATGTTCATCTGTCATGTTGGAATGTTGTGTACTCTGTCATTTTCAGATGGGAAAACGCAGATTCACACAAATAAGTTGAACCGAAACAGGAGTGTACAGCTTCACTGCATCTTCTCAAGTTGGGAAATTTGTCTCTAGGCACTAGCTTCCAAAACGATTCTTGCTCAGCACGGGTCTTGAGAAAAATGTAATTTTTAAGGGTTAATATTTTGTTTTCAAGAGATGGCTTGTTCAGTGAGTAATTTTTACTGATAGCAGCTGCAGTTTCTTTAATGTCCACATCTACTTTGAATGGGTATGACAAGTACTCCACACCTGTTCTAATTTTTTGGAAGTCGCAGAATCTATTTTCGAATTCCTGGATAACACAACAGATTTCTATCACATACTTCTCGTGCTGAAAAACAAAATTTGGATATTGTCCCAGATGGTTCTGCGTATTAGGAAAATGATCAAAAGTGTTGTTTGCAAGGTCAGTCATCATTAGCTCAAATTTGCTCTTGTAGGATGAAACTGTACTCATCATCTCGCCAATGCATTTGTTTTTACCTTGTAGTTCAAGGTTCATATCACTTAGTTCGCCTGTAAAGTCAGCGAGAAATGCCAGATCACATAACCACTCCTCATCTTCCAACTCTGCTTTGTCATCTCCCCTCTCCTTCAAAAAACTTCTTATTTCATTCAGCAAATCACGAAATCTTTGCAGAAATTTGTGCCTACTTAGCCACCTTACATCTGTGTGCAAAATGATTTCCGCTGCCCCTTCATCAAGAGTAAGATTGAAAAGCCGTCTTTGAAGTGATCTTCCACGAACTGAATTTACAATTTTGAAAGTGATGTCCATGACAGTCTTTGTATTGAGTCTCTTGCTTGACAAAACTTGCTGGTGAATGATGCAGTGGTAAGAAAGGAAATCTGGGACGTTGTCATGCTGTCTACAGAGGGCTATGAAACCATTAACCTCACCTGTCATTGCTCTTGCTCCATCAGTAGTGATGGAAACAAGTCTATGCAATGGAAGATTACACTTTGTCACAAGAGAATGGAAAGAACTGAATATTTCCTAACCGGTAGTTCTCCCTTTTAAAAAAATCATTCCAAGTAGTTCTTCTTTAACACTGAAGTCTTCAAAAACCATCCGGATAAAGACTAGTAACTGGGCTATGTCTCTTATGTCTGTAGATTCATCCAGTTGGAGTGGGAAAGCAACACAATTTGAAACATCCTCCAACAATTGTTCAGTTGTGTCTCCACACATCTTTTCTATTCACCGCATGACGGTGTTTCTTGACAATTGTACATCTCGAATAGCAGCTATGATCTCTTTCTTATTTTTAAATCCTTCAAAAAGATTGTCAGCTGCTTCAAGAAAACAATCTTTTACATATTCCCCTTCAGTGAAAGGTTTGCATTTCTTTGCGATCAGGTTGCTGACCTTGAAGGATGCTATGGTTGCATTGACCGAATGTGACCTTGGCTTCACCATCAACTGTTGCTGAGTAGCCAATTTAGATGTAAGTTCTTTGAGCTTCAGTTTACGCATTTCACTTTGGATGGAAAATCAGCATCAAACTTACTGCTATGCAGAGCCTTATAATGACGTTCCAGATTACCTTTTTGGGCAAGGATACTGGGGCGTTACAAATTAGACAACAACACTTGTCTTTCACCATGATGAAGTAGTAGTCCATTTCCCATTCATCATGAAAGTGGTAGGTTTTGCTCTTCTTTGGAATGTTCATCTTAGTTATACTGGGGTGGCTGGATGTAAGAAGGTCAAATCTGCTAAATTAGTATAAACACTGGCTGAATCTGGTCCAAAACTGTCACTGTCCCAAAGTATTAAAGATCAACAGGAACTGAAGAGCTCTGGATGTGTGCAATACAAGAACTGGAGATGCCAAAATCACACATGCAGTTCTAAAAGTAAAAATAAGAATTCATCATACTGGCACCAATAATCAAATACTACCAAACAATCATCAAAAAAACTCAAACACCTGTCCAGCAAACCAGATAAAATCAAATACTGCCAAACAAGTTCAAATACCACCACATGCGATTTAATAAATTCTGCACACAATGTAGAATCAACACAATGGCAAGGCGAAATAAAATTGCAGTGTAGAATCAATGCAAAGGCTAGGCAAAATAAAATTGCAGAGGCAAGCAAAAGTCACAGTGGTTTGAACCAATTCGAAGGCAAGGCATAGGCAAGTTAGAACAAAATTGGAAAACCCACCAAAATCAACAAATTCTTGACACTTTGTTGTGTCTGCCCGAAAAAATTTAATGAAAGCGAACTATAAAGCGACCAACGACCAGCACATGACACAACTTAATACGGTAAGTGTATTCAGGTAAAGCCTGGGTGAATGGATATCGCCCTGTATATAACACACTTCTAAGGGGTGTTGGGGTGGGGGCAGGAATGGGTGATTCTGAGAGGCAGGAGACCAGGTATGACGCCGGGCTTGTGGTGTCTCGTCGCGGGGCGCGGGCAGCAGCCCCCTGGGGTACCCACAAACTATTGGCACGAAAACAACAAGCACCCCCAATACACCTGCAGGCAAGATTCCCGCAGGCAGGGAAAAAAGACAGGCAAAGAATCAGCAGCGGCAGCAAGCCCTCAGCAGATGACCTGCCGGCACGAGCTCTCTCCTAGCAACGGGGTGAGCTGCTGGAGAAATGGAGTCAAGTGGGGCTGGCGATCTACCTCTGACCCCTCCTCGATCTACAGGTAGATTGTGATCTACCTGTTGGACATGCTTGGTATAAACAATTGATCTATGTTTACCCGTTCCACTCCATTCATTAATTTATAGACCTCTATCATATCTCCCCTCAGCCATCTCTTTTCCAGATTGAAGAGCCCTAACCTTTTTAGCCTCTCTTCCTAGGGGTATCCTTCCATCCCCTTTACCATTTTGATGACTCTTCTATGTACCTTTTCTAATTTTGCCATATCGTTTTTAAGATACGGCGACCAGAATTCCACACAATATTCAAGATGTGGTCACACCATGGAATGATACAGAGGCATTATGATATCCTTTGTTTTATTCTTCGTTCCTTTCCTTATGATTCCTAGCATTCTATTTGCTTTCATGGCTTCCGCTGCCCACTGGGAAGAGGGTTTCAACGTATTATTCATGATGATGCCTAAGTCTTTTACATGGGTGGTGGTTCCTATTGCGGAACCTTGCATCGTGTTACCATAGTTTCTAATAGATTCTTTGAGACAGGAGAGCTTCCATAGGATTTGAGAAGGGCTGATGTGGACATTGCACTTGTCCACATTAAATTTAATCTGCCATGTGAATGTCCAGTCTTCCAGTTTATCAAGGTCCTTTTGCAATTTTTCACAATCCTCATGGCTTTTAACAACTTTGAATAATTTTGTTTCATTTGCAAATTTGATTACCTCACTCGTTATTCCTGTTTCCAGGTCATTTATGAATATGTTAAAAAGCAGCAGACCCAGCACAAATCGCTGGGGTACTCCATTATTCACCTTTCTCCATTGGGAAAATTCACCATTTAGCCTTACACTCTGCTTTCTATCTTTTAACCAGTTCCTGATCCACAATAGTACACTGCATCCTATCCCATGGCTTTTTAATTTTGTCAAATAGGCTTTCTGAAAATCCAGATACACTATATCAGCCGACACCTTTGTCTACCTGTTCACACCTTCAAAAAAATATAACAGATTAGTAAGACAAAACCTTCCTTGGCTAAAGCCATGTTGGCTGTCTCTCATTAAGCCTTGACTATCGACATATTCAGTAATTTTGTTCTTTATAGTGATTTCTACTGTTTTTCCTGGTACTGATGTCAGGCTCACTAGACTGTAGTTTCCCGGATCACCCGGGAACCCTTTTTAAAAATTGGCGTTACATTGGCCATCGTCCAGTTGTCAGGTATTGGAGATTTATTTATTTATTTAGCTGCATTTATATCCCGCTTTTCACCGGGTCAAAGCGGTTGGGGAATACATTTAATACAAGGGGGAATATGAGACACATACATTAATACTTACAGGGAACATGGGCAATGGAGGGTTAAGTGGTTTGCCCAAGACCACAAGGAGCACCTGTGGGACTAGAAATCCCAGTCCTTCCGGCCCAAGGTTGCTGTCCTCTAGTGGGATTTGAACCACTGACCTTCCAGCCTGTGGTACCTTGCCCCAACCACTAGATTACTAACAGTAGGTTTGCAATCTCATATTTCAGTTCTTTCAACACCCTTCTCCCAATTATACCTGAAAAACATTTTGTCTCCATGCTTCACATCTTTAGCCATCAAATCTTACTCCTTTGCTTTTGCTATCCTTATTTCTCTCTGTCATTTTTAGCTTTATCCTGTTTTTTTTTTCTGTGTTCCTCTGTTTGCAATCTTCTGAATTTTGTGAAAGCTGTGTTTTTTTTTGTTTTTATTTGTGCAGCCACTTTCTGACATATTACCTCTTTTAGTTTAGTCCAAAGGTAAAGGAAAAACACCCACAGAGGACTATTTATATGACTGTATGCTTTGCATTTCACACGTTCACCTAAAAGCCACTTTGTTCATCTACAAGCAAAAAAGTCAAAACAAACAATAACCTGGAAAGCAGTATTGGCAAACATACAAGCTTAGCAACCAACTCAATTTTACCAGAAACACATTTTTTTGTCGGGACCCGCCGACCTGAGACAGAGAGGGGAAAAAACTCTCCACTCGGTGTCGGCAGAAGCCGTTTTCCGTAATTTTTTATAATTCAATTAACATCAAACTACTAATAGTGAAATCCACTTATCTGAGAAAGGGAAGAAAGGGCAGTAAGATTGCAAAGCAGCGACATGCATGTTTCGAGCCCAACGAAGGCTCTGTATCAAGCTGTTTCAGTAGTATACGCGCCCTTGAGAAATGCCGGATTCGCCAGGTAATTTAAAGAACCAAAAAAGATCTCTAATTGGCTGCTGAAAAAACGTCACCAAAAGACGTCACTGGAACGTCAGAGATTACATCAGAAAAATATTTTTTCGGAAAAATTGATTCCAAAAGTCCAAAGACAAACTTGAATGTTCAAAGGAAGCCAAATTAAAGCAGACTCCACCAATCACATTCCAAATTCAACCCCGTAGGTGATACTGTTTGTAGTTGGAAAATCCATCGTTGTTCACAACGCTGAAGCAATTGCTCTCGGTCACCACCCCGGGGGTCCAAAGGAATAGAGTCAATCACCCTCCAACGGAGATCCGTAAAGGCATGATGATGCTGGAGACAATGTTCCACTATGGGGGCCGAAAGGATCTTGTTAGCCAGTCGCGAGGCATGCTCCCCTAAGCGGACCCGAACAGGGCGAATGGTTCTACCAATATATGACAGATTGCAAGGACAGGTGATGATGTACACTACAAAGGGTGTCAAGCAGGTGGAATGACCCATAAAAGAAAAAGATCTGCCAGAAAATGCATGCAACCACTGGACCCCTTCATCCGTGGTGGCACAAAATCTGCAACGTCGGCAAGGCCAATGGCCCACATGGTGACCAGAAGTCTCAGAGGGAGCTGATGTAAGGACCGCATGTACTAAGCGATCACGGATGTTTCTGCCCCTAGTGTATGCCAAGCGAAGGGGTTTTTGAAAACAGGTATGAACCCATAGCACCCCCCAATGTATCTTCAACAGGGCAGTGACAGGAGCAGTATGTTGCATAAACGGAAGAACTCCGGTCACCATATCCATTTCCCCTTGTCGAGGGATATCAGAAAGAAGCTCCGAGGGGGAAGAAGAAACCGGGCCACCCAAAAGCCACTCCCGATGGGAAAATCGAGCCCGAGTATACGCTCGATGAACCACAGAGGCAGGGTAACCCCGAGCCAAAAGACGTACCCGCAAATCCTGAGCCTGAGCCTTAAAATCCTGTAGAGAAGAACAGATCCGTCGCAACCGCAAAAATTGACCCACCGGAAGACCCCTTTCTGCCCTTTCTCAGATAAGTGGATTTCACTATTAGTAGTTTGATGTTAATTGAATTATAAAAAATTACGGAAAACGGCTTCTGCCGACACCGAGTGGAGAGTTTTTTCCCCTCTCTGTCTCAGGTCGGCGGGTCCCGACAAAAAAATGTGTTTCTGGTAAAATTGAGTTGGTTGCTAAGCTTGTATGTTTGCCAATACTGCTTTCCAGGTTATTGTTTGTTTTGACTTTTTTGCTTGTTGATTTTGATGTGTCATCACAATTTTGGAGGTTTTTTCTTATGACTTTGTTCATCTAAGCTATATGAATTTGTCACATTCTGCAGTTCATTCCTTCGGTGGAGAGAGTTTGTATGGCTGTGCAATCGTTCTTGATGCCGTCCACTGTTTCTTTTACTTTACTGCCTAAAAGGTTGTCCCCTAGGCAGAGTGCATTGGCTATCCGTCCCTTAGTCCCGAGGCATTGAGCCATGCCATACAACGGTGGTGATAGAGGCAGTCTCAAAGGCGTCAAAGGTTGCTCTGATCAGGTGTTTGCTGCAGTCCACCATGTCATGAAACATGGGTGTCAGGAGTTCCTTGGTTTCATGGGGCAGAGAAGACACAGTATCCTTCGCCTTTTCCAGCAGGTGGTCAAGATAGGTGATGATTTGGAAAAGGTGTGAGGCGATTCGTGCATTTAGCATGGCACCTGAGAACATCTTTTTGCCAACTCCGTTAAGAAGTTTGCAGTCTCTTCCTGGTGGTGTGTTCAAGTTTTGCCGGGAGGTTTTAGATCTCTTCAGAGAGGATTCCACCACAGTGGACTGATGTGGTGGCTGTGTCGCCTCGAAACCCAATGCAGACTGTATGTGGTACTTGAATTCAATCTCTTGGTGATGGTGGGTGTTGTCGCTGGTGCCTGCCGCACCTTATCCCTACAGTCCAGAAGCATTTGATGGATTGGCAGGGCCATGAGCGTTTTGGGGGAATCTGGGTATTTTAGTATCCCCAGGACTTTGTTTTGTGGATCTGGGGCATCTTTAGGAGATAATCTGAGGTTTTTGGAGAGTTTTGCAGAAACTTAGGATATATGAGGTCCTCTGGAGGGAGGCAGGCGTCGGTGGTGGTGGTGGTGGCGAGTCATCAGAGGGGATGCTGGGGATGTGTTGTGCGGATCGGGCACTGGAGTTCCCCCAACTCCAGACAGAGTCCTCGGAGTCCCATATCTCACCCTCCTCATCTGTCAATGAGGATCCTGGCCATGATGGTTGGTCACATGTCAGTGTGAGATTGTCTGCTGCAGCTGGAGCTTGGTGTTCTGCCAGAGTCTGGTGGTGTGGTTGTGGAGGCGTTGCCAGGGGTAGAGGCATTATATGGACTTGCAGTGGCATTGTCAGGAGTTGTTGGGCTATGAACTTGCCCCAGAGCTCCATTTAGATACCCTGATTTACAGTTAGGGGTGGTGCAAGGGTGGCCTCCTGAATGCCTGTTGGTCCTGCCTCCCAGAAGAAGCCCAATGTTGTGTGGCTGTAAGCTGCTCTCCCGTAGGCTGGGACCACATTGGAGGATCTTTTCTGTGCCTCTGCTGCTGCCCCATAGGCTGGGGTTTCAGTGGAGGATGTTCTCTGTGCCTCCGTTCCTCCCAATGCATCCGTTTTCCTGCACGTGCGGTGATTGTTCTGGGGGAAGGGGAGGAGCTGCAGCCTGTTCTGCTTGCATGCTGGCCCCGGGAGGTGGAGTCATGTTGGTGACGTTGGAGGGGGGGGGGGAGCTACGACACTGGCGCATGTGGGAATCATAGCACCGGTGTTTAGGGTCCTGCGGGGTGTGGAGATTGTGAGAAGAAGGCCTGTGCCAAGCTTCAGAGGTGTGAGGGAGGCTTTGAGTGGGCTCCTGCTCTTGTTCTGCCCTTGTTTCCTTAATGCTGCCTGTTGGGTGAATTCTGGCGATTCGGGAGGGTGCGGGAGGTCAGTGTGCCACTGGAGGGAGGGAGGCAGGCAGGCACATGATCTCTGGGGAGGGTGGGAAGAGAAGTTCCACTGACGCAGGAGCTGCAGAGGCTGACTTGGGGAGAGGAAGCTCTGGTCTCGGGAGTGTGGTGCATGGGCTTACCTGCCCTGATGCAGCCTCTTAGCCTGCTGGGATTGTTGGGAGCTCTGCCTGTTCCCCATTTGTGTGATCGACATTCTCAGTGCCCTTGTTCTTTGCCTGAGCAGTCTTGGCCCATTTTCCTTTTCATCCCCAATCGTCAAGGGGGGGGGGGCCGCCAGAGGATTCTTTTGGGCTCCCTTGTGCTCTTTTCCGGTGGTACAAGCCTGCACGTAGTGATCTGGTTGCAGGCATGGCTGGTAGTGATCATGTTCAGAATGACTGAGTCTCCTGTTGCAGCAGAGGCATTTTCTTCCTTGCTCCATCTAATAGATTATGAGTCTGTTTTTTTTTTTTTGTAAAAGTAGTAGAAAATTGAGGAGAGCTGAAAATCCATCCGTCCTGGGAGGTGGATGTTAAAAACTGAGAAAGTAAGGGCAGGGACAGGAACAGGACTAGGAAGGAACAGGCTCAGAGGAATACCCCCCCCCCCCCCAAAAAAAAAAACAACAACCCAGGATTCCCTGAGCTAAGGGAGAGCTAATCCGGTCACAAGGGATGGCACACCTATGTGTGGCTGACTCAGACTGCTTGACCATAGAGAAATATCCTTGTTTCAATATTAGACCACAAAATAATCTAGAGGAACAAGAAACAGGAAAACAAATATTATACCCAACTAGGGTAGGGAATATACAATCCCCTGGACACAGTCAGTTTATGAAGGCGGTTATCCCACAGTTGAATCCTCCGATCCTAGCCAAAAGATAATCAATTGTTTTGGGTCAAAGATAAGAAATTGTTTCCCTTCTAAAAAAAATTTATACACCTACAAGGAAATTTTAGCAAAAAAGATCCACCCAAGGCTAGAATCCTTGGTTTCAAAACCAAGAAGTCCTTACGTCTCTTTTGGGTTGCCCTCGAGAAGTCAGGAAAAATTTGTATCCTAGCCCCCAAAAACAATACATGCATATTACGAAAGTACAAATGCAAAACAGCAGTCTGGTCTATCTCTAGAGCAAAACTGACCACCAGAGTGGTTCTACCCATAACTACATCTAATGAGCTCTCCAAGAACCCAGTTAAGTCAGACAGTCCTTGCTGAGGTTGCAGTTGATCTTCTTTGGCAGCCCCAGTCATTGGTCTCACCAATAAATACTGGGCTCTAGTAATAGTTGGCGAGTTTTCCCCAGACATTCCCAATACCTCTTGAAGATATTTTTTAACCATCTCAGCCAGTGCGAGAAGAGGAGAATTGGGAAGGTTGATAATCCTAAGGTTATTACGTCTGGTTAAGTTCTCCAAATATTCCAACTTGCGTAACATGATGGAAGAGTCTTTCATCTGTACCCCTGCCAACTCATGGAGCTCACCATGGTGGGCTTCCAGGAGATCCAGCCTAGCAGCACACTTAGCCTGCTCCAGAGAGAGTATTCATTTCTTGAGAAAAAGTACCTGCCATTGCCTGAAGCGAAGAGTTCACCATGGCCACCGCCTTCCATAATGACTCCATCATGACAACTGCTGGTTTTTGTAAAGCCGCCGGACCTGGAACTGCCTGTGCTATCCTCACTGCGGGGCCCAGCTCCTGCGGCTGTGCCAGATGGTAAACTCCATACTTCCAGCGGGGATGACACTACCGCTGGAGCTTCCTCCAAACTCTTCTCTGACTCCCCCCTCCCAACAGGGAAGTTGTCAAAAGTGGCATGACTCCACCGGCATAGCTTCCAGGTCACAGTGGAGCTATCCTTCAGAGCTCAGAGATGCCCCACTCAATGCCAACACTGATAACACAGCTGGCACTGCCGAAGTACTGTCTCGGGGCACTAGGCCCATACCGCAATCCAAGTTGTTGCATTCTCAATCCCTGAAGTTCCTGGGAGCACATTTCGATACTTGAATGAACTTGTCTTCCTGCCAAAAAAAAGTCAAAGGCTGTTGGATTGCCTAGCGCTGTTCTATTTGCAGCAGGCTCCCAGAATCTGGGATTATCTTCAGCTCTTTGGATTGATGGTGGTGATGATCAAGATGGTACCATGAGTACTTGCTCTTTTGTGGCGGCTCCAACAGTCCTTGCTGACTCAGTGGTCCCTGGGTTCTCAGTAGTTCGATCACAGGCTCCTGCTTCCCATGATAGTGATGGCCAGCCTGCGGTGGCGGAAGCAGTCCAGTCTTCTGAGGAAGGGCAAAATACTGGGCAATTGCCCATGGACCCTTCTGTCAACAGGTACCAGTTTCTCAGGCTAGGGAACCCAGTGCTAGGACCAAACGGCCCAGGGCAGTTGGAACTATAGGGAAGCAGTGTGGTCCATCAACTGCCTTGGGACGAGGGCCATTAGGTTTTTTTTTCTGCATTTTGAGCCCCCAGTCTAGGGCTGGATGGTTTAAGTGTTCTCAGACAATGCTACGGTGGTGACTTATGTCCATCGGCAAGACAGCATGAGGAGTGTCAGGGTAGTTCTGGAGATGGCTCTCCTGTTTTCCTGGGTGGCAAAGAACCTCCTAGTTGGTCAGCTCTGCACATTGCCTGGGTAGCTATTGTGGAAATGGATTTTCTGAGCTGGCACTCGCTGGTTTACGGAGAGTGGGAGTTAAGTCGGAAGGTGTGTCCGTTGTTTCTGTGCTGCTGGGGTTGCCCCGAGAGAGATCTGATGACGAACCTCCTCCAATGCCAAATTGTGCTGCTTCTTCAGGTGCTGCACGGAGAGGGCGTCTAAGGGCATCGGCACCCTGGCTTAACCTTTGACTAAATCAACACCTGTTGTATGTGCTTTCTCCATGGCCCCTGGTGTGGTCTGTGATTCGGCATATGGAGAACCACCTGAGAAGGATTATTCTTGTTGCGCCAGATTGACCGACGAGAGCATGATTTGGAGATCTGATGCAGCTCCTGCAAGTGCCACCTCTTCGTTTGCCTCTGTCTCAGGCCCTTTTGTGTCTGGGGATGTTTGTCCTGGAGGACCCGGCTCCCTTCTTGCTTATGGCTTGGCTTCTTTAAGGAGACTATTAGCACATACAAGTTACTCTCCAGCGGTGGTTTTCCACTCTTATAGTTCATTTACTTGACATACTGCCTATAGCGGTATATCCAATCCCAGAGGAGGTCTACTACAGTGCAGGTCTGATGCCTTGAGTGCTGGTGTGGCAAAAGGCAGGTGGCTCTTGATGCGGCCAAGGTGCTGTCTCTGTTGGCTTTTTCTGCAGGACGGTCTGGAGAAGGGCCTTTTCTCATAGCTACCTGAAGGTTCAGGTGGCAGCTTTGGCCTATTTCAGTGGTCCATTGGCTGGTAAGTCTCTAGTCTTACATCCGGATGCTTCACACCTTCTTTAGGTGGTTCTGTATCTGCATCCTCCCCTCCGGTCAGTGATCCCTTCCTGGTATTTGAGGTGCTCAGGCCCTGATGTCAGAACCCCTTGAGTCATTGAAGTGCACTACTCTGAAAGATTTGACACTCAAGATGGTCTTCTTGGTTGTGATTTGTTCTGCAAGGCAGATTTCTGAGCTGCAGGCTTGCAGAGATCTTTATCTGTCTTTTTCAAAGGAGGCTGTTTCCATTCAGCCTGTGCCTTCTTTCTTGCCTAAGGTGATTTCTCCCTCTCATGTGAACCAGGTAGAGTATCTACCCTCCTTCTCTAAGGAGCAGTGTCAAGGGAAGGATAAGGATCTTCGCCTTGTGGATGTCTGGAGGGTGCTTCTCTGGTACTTGGAGGTCACAAATTATTTTCATAAATCTGACTATCTTTTTGTGCTATTTACTGGCCTGCGCAAGGATGACACTGTGGCTAAGTCTATTTTGGAGTGCTTGATTAAGGAGGCAATTGCCTTGCTGTATCTGTTGCAGAACTGGCTGGTTCCAGAGGTTTGCACACCCATTCTTCCTGAGCACAAGCATCCTTGTGGGTAGAGCTGATTTCGGTAGCCCCTACAGACATTTGTCAGGTAGCAACACAGGCATCACTTTTCACTTTTGTCAAGCATTACCACTTGGATGTCCACACATGGGTGGACATGGCTTTTGACTCAAGGGTTTTGCGGGCTGCTGTATCTTCTTCTAGCCCAATGGTGTCGTAGCTTTGGTACACCCTACTTGCCTGGACTGGTCTAGCAGGACGATATGGAAGGTGACATTTTACTTACCAGTTACTGTCCTTTCCTTCAGTCCTGCTAGTTCAGTCCAGGACCCACCCCTGAAAAAGTATTTGGTCTGTTCTTTTGCTCTGGTACCCTTGGGTCCACTATGATTTTTATACTTGACTCTGCAGTTTCATCTTCTACTGACAGCTTTCTGTTTATGCTTTCCTGTTAATAGTTCTCTACTGTTGATTACTCATTGTTGCCCACGTTGAGGTTGTGTGAGGCATGCCATGTTTCTTCCATATACTTTGGGATGAATACTGAAGAGACCTCTGGTGGCTGAAGCGGATAGAGGCATGGGAGTGATGTCATTGAAACCTGGGCTTTTCATTGGTGTTTTGTCTCCACTAATCTGCTGGTAGGGGAATACAACCCACTTGTCTGGACTGGTCTAGCAGGACTCAAGGAAAGGACATTAACTGGTATGTAAACTGTCACCTTCTACTTTCTTCACCAACTCCGGTCCTTAAAATATTATCTTAATCAAGGTGCTCTTTCAACTGCAGCATATACTCTAGTACTGTCTAGATAGGATTTTGCTAATGTTATATATTCTGTATCTTTATTAAAATGGCTTCAAAAAGCTCAAAATATCACTGTTAAATTCATTCATAATGCCCAAAAATATGATCACCTTATACCACTCTTTATCCACTATCATTGGCTCGCTATCATTTATCAGATTAAATTTAAAATTCTTCTCATTACTCAGAAAGCATTATTTACAGATCTTGCCTTTTTTTTAAATTCTGTATTTATACATGTTACATAATTGGAGGAGGAGTGGCCTAGTGGTTGGGGCAAGGTACTTCAGGCTGGAAGGTCGGGGGTTCAAATCCCACTAGAGGACAGCAACCTTGGGCCGGAAGGACTGGGGTTTCTAGTCCCACAGGTGCTCCTTGTGGTCTTGGGCAAGCCACTTAACCCTCCATAGCCCATGTTCCCTGTATAATAGTTATCTCCAAGTTATAATGCCCTTTTCAATGTAATTTCAGTTTGTTCAATGTAAACCACACTGATGCAGAATAGCGCGGTATATAAGAGAATGTAAATAAATAAATAAATAAATAATTATCAAGACAAGCTTGTACAGAAAATGTAAAACATCAAGCAAGAAAACACAAAGGATAAAGAAACTATGGATAAATTACCGACATTTATACCTACAGTCCACAAATAGAGGAGCGTAATACAAACAGTAGGAGGACAGGAGGCAGTCCACCTGCAAAATTGAAACATTAATAAACAAGGAAAATAGATAGCCATGGAGGGTCCAAGACATTAATAATAATATACACATGGTCAGATAACTTCACCACCATCAGTGGGAGAGGAAGTTATAAGCAATCTAGCACTAATAAACATGGACAAATCCATTTGTTGAAAGAAAAGAAATCTTTGAGATCTGCAGACAATTAAACATTTACACGGGAAGTGTAGATGATATGTGGCTCCCAGCTGCAAAACGCCAGATCTTAATAGCAAAAACTGTTACCACCGTTTTTGCATTTCTTTCAATATGTCTGGAAAAATAGAAACTTTCATTCCTTAGAAGAGTGTCCATTCTTATAATATAATCTGAGTAACCAATCTCTGTCTGATGCTAATGCACATTGCAGTAGTAAAGTAGAAACTTTTAGATCAGCTGGATTAGGTGGCTTCAAATCATATGACAGATTAAGCACATCCATATTTGCACCCATACTAGCAGGTCCCAGCTCTTTCTTCCCAGAAGGTGAATAGAATGCTACTGACTATTATCCAATGTTTCTCATCCATATTGGTAAAAATGATACTGCTAGGTATCCGAGTGTATCAAAAGTGATTTTATGGCTCTGGGACAGAGGGTGAAGTGGATAGGGGCACAGGTGATCTGTTCAATCCTGTTGAGGGTAAAGGCTGAGGCAAAGAAGCTCGCATCCTGGAGATAAATGCATGGCTGTGTGGATGGTGTCAGTGGGAGTGTTTTGGTTTCCTAGACAATGGGATGATTTTCCAAGGGCTGCAGAGCAGAGATGATGTCCATCTGTCCAAGAAGGGTCGAAGTATTTTCCGCAGCAGACTGGCTAACCTACTGAAGAGGGCTTTAAACTAGATTCATGGGGATGGGTGAAGAAAACCCCCAGGTAAGTGAAACATTAAATACCTCGGTAGAAATTGGTAAAAGGGTCAACATCTGGAAAGTGGTGGGCATAAATGTTCATAACATGGGAAATAAGATCCCAGAAGTTGAGGCTTTAATGGAAGAGGCTGACTTGGATTTAGGGGAAACTGCTAGGTACTTGTGACCTAGATTGCCTACTGTTGGAAACAGGATACTGGGCTTGATGGACGTTGGTCTGACCCAGTATAGCATATCTTATGTTCTTATGTTAGTGGCGGTTACAGAGAGAGAGTTCACGGACAACCATGACTGGTATGTAATTATACCAGGCTATGCTTTATGCAGGAAGGACAGGGTAGGAAGAAGGGGAGGAGGAGTGGCACTATATGTAAAAAAAAAATATTAAAGTTATAGAATTACAGGGCTTAAAAGGGAGCGAAGAGACGCTGTGGGATAAACTAGAAAGAGGGAAAGGAAAATCCATTTGCATTAGTGTGATATATAGATTTTCCTCACAGGGAGAAGTGGATGGAGATTTAATAGAAGACATATTCAATATTGCCATGAAAGGAGAAGTGCTACCGAAAGGTGATTTCAATATGCTGGATGTTAATTGGCACATTCCTGCTGTGGTATCATCTAGGAGTAAGGAGATCCTAAATTCTTTACAGAGAGAACTATTCTGGCAACTGGTAACAGAACCCACACTTGAAGGGGCCATACTGGATTTGGTGCTTACTAATGGGGAAAGTGTTTCTGATGTCATAGTGGGAGATCATCTCGTATCCAGTAATCACCAATGGTGTGGTTCAGTATTAGGACTAGGGCTGATAAAATCCATTCAAAAGTGAAGGCCTTAGACTTTTGGAAAACTAACTTTGCCAAGATGGGGACAATACCTGATATTTGGAAAAACTTAGAGAAGCTAGTAAAGTAGTCAGAAAAGCAAAGATACAAAAAGAAGAAGAAATAGCCAATACTATTAAATGGGCGGATAAGAAATTTTCCAGATATGTTAGTTAGAGGATGAAGTGCAAAAGTGGCATTGTCTGACTGAAGGGCGAAGGGGAGGAATATGTAGAAGCTGATGAGGATAAAGCTGAATTGCTGAACAAATATTTCTGTTCTGTGTTCACAGATGAAGGGCTAGGATCAGGACCTCAGAAAACACCCACAAATAGGAATAGAAGTGAAGTGGATCTTGAACAATTTTCAGAAGACTGTGTTCATGAGGAACTAGCTAAACTAAAAGTAGAGAAAGTGTTGGGACCAGATGGGATACATCCAAGAATATTGAAGGAATCTGTGGACATCCTAGTGGCTCCACTGACTGACCTTTTCAATGCTTCTTTAGAGTTGGGAGTGGTCCCAGAGGACTGGAGAAAGGCACTTGTGGTCCCTTTACACAAAAGTGGAAGTAAGGATGAGGTTGAGAACTACAGGCCGGTTAGTCTAACCTCTGTGGTGAGTAAATTATTGGAAACACTGCTAAAACAAAAGATAGTGAGGTTTCTGAAGTCCACTGGATTGCAGAATCCGAGACAGCATGGGTTCACCAGTGGCAGGTTTTGTCAGACAAATTTGATTTATTTCTTTGACTGGGTAACCAGGGAGTTGGATGGAGGGAGAGCCCTAGATGTGGTGTACTTAGATTTCAGTAAAGCCTTTGACACCCTTCTGCACATGTGACTTATAAACAAATTGAGCACCCTATGGATGGACCCTAAAGTGACTGACTGGATTAGAAATTAATTTTTTGGGAAGCGACAAAGGGTACAGGTAAATGGAGCTCACTCTGAGGAAAAGGGTATTACCAGTGGTGTGCTGCAGGGAGTTGTGCTTGGTCTGATTCTTTTTAACATCTTTTTAGTGATATTTCAGAAGAGCTGTCAGGTAAGGTTTGCCTCTTTGTGGATGATACTAAAATCTGCAATAGCGTAGATGCCCAGGATGAAGTAGATAAAATGAGAAGGGATCTGGCTAAGCTTGAAGAATGGTCAAGAATATGGCAGCTGAGATTTAATGTTAAAAAATGCAGGGTCATGCATTTGAGCAGCAAAAATCCAAGGGAGTTTTACAGTGTAGGGGGGCAAAGTAGGTCTGTTCCATGAAAGAAGAGCAGGACTTGGGCATGATTTGTTTCTGATGATCTTAAAGTGGTTTAAACAGGTAGAAAAAGTGATGGCAAAAGCCAGAAGGATACTTGAGTGCATAGGGAGAGGAATGGCCAGCAGAAAAAGGATGGTGATAGTGCCTCTGTATAAGTTTCTGGTGCAACCACATTTGGAGTATTGTGTTCAGTTCTGGAGACCACACTTTCAAAAAGATATAAACAGGATGGAGTCGATGCAGAGAGTGGCTACTAAAATGATTAATGGTCTTTGTTATAAAGCATATGGGGATAGACTTAACGATCTTAATATGTATATGTTAGAGGAAAGGACATAGGATGATGGTGAAAGGGGATAGACTCAGGAGTAATATGCTTAAATATTTCTTTATGGAAAGAGTGGTAGATGCGTGGAATCGTTTCCTAGTGGAGGTAGTAGAGACGAAGATAATATCTGAATTCAAGAAAACAAGGGACAAACACAGAGGATCTCTAAAGGAAAAAAAGGGGACTATTGTGGTTGATATGGAAGGGCAGACTAGATAGCCAATATGGTCTTTTTCTGCTGTTTTGTTTCTATGTTTCTATCAAGAAATTAGTTTTTTAGCTTTTTATGCAGATCCAGCACATCTTGTGAAGTTTCTCTGGCTGCTACTTAATTGGGTTGTTCCTTATCGTCCCTCCTCCAAAAGCTTGGAGACTGAGCACGTCATCCTTTTGATGACACTGGGATAAATAGCTCAGGAACAGCCTCTCCGCTCCAGTAGTCTCAGTCTCCAAGTAGCTGGAGAAGTGGTGAGCCTGGTGGTTCAGGACTCACTAGAGGGACAACTAAGGAGAGTTAGGTTAGAAGGCGTTTCGTCGTTTCCGTTCTCCGAGGTTCGGTCAGTATCAAAGAGGAAGGTTTCCCTACAGGAATCGGGGATTTCGAGGGGTAGGCAGGGGGTTTGCTGCATCCTCTTCCTTGGACCTCAGAAAGTCACAATGAAGCGAGGGGGGGGGGGGCCCAGGTAGGAATGGAACCCGTAGGGGGGCAGCTACGGGAGCTTTACCCTGCCTGGGTCCAAATCACATCAGACCAGTGGGTGTTGGAGGTCATTCGAGAAGGCTATGCCCTGGAATTCCAACAGCCCGTGGTCAGTTCCTTCGTTCGATCTCCCTGCAAAGCACAGTCCGAGTGGTAGGTGGTGCAGGAGACTTTAGAGAAGCTTCTGCGCCTCAAGGCAGTGGTACCAGTACCGCCAAACCAGTACAGCTGCGGTCGGTACCCATATATTTTGTGGTACCAAAGAAAGAAGGATCTTTTCGCCTGATCTTAGATCTCAAGTGAGTAAATCGATGTCTCCGGGTATCGCATTTTCATATGGAAACTCTTGAGGTCAGTCATAGTAGCGGTCAGAAAGGGAGAGTTTCTTACTTCTCTAGATTTGTCGGAGGCTTACCTGCACATTCCGATACAGATGGAACATCAGCAGTTTCTCAGGTTTGCAGTACCTATGGGACATTTTCAATTCCGGGTGTTACTGTTTGGGCTGGCTACGGCTCCACGAACCTTCACCAAGGTGATGGTGGTGGTAGCGGCAGCATTGCGCAAGGAAGGAGTGCTAGTCCATCCCTACCTGGATGACTGGCTGATTCAAGCAAAGTCAAGGAGCGAGAGCAAATCGGCCAAGGCACAGGTGGTAAAGTTTCTTCAGAGCCTGGGCTGGGTGGTCAATATGTCCAAAAGTAGGCTGACTCCGTCGCAGAACCTGGAGTACTTGGGTGCTCAGTTCGATATGTGTGAGGGGAAGGTCTTCCTGCCAGAACAGCGGGCACGAGGGTTACGAAAGCTCGTGTGCAGCTTCCTAGACAGGACGGACTCCATGGTGTGTCATTATCTGCAGCTTCTAGGGACTATGGAGGCCACGCTCGACTTAGTGCCATGGGCAAGGGCCCACATAAGGCCGTTGCAGAGGGTCTTGCTCCGGAGATGGCCGCACCATTCGGACTCTCTGTCACAAAGGCTTCTCTGCCTGCCAGAGACTCGTCTGGCTCTCCAGTGGTAGCTCAGTCCAGGGTGTCTGGAGAAGGGGATGCTGCTGGAGTCGCCGTCGTGGATGCCTCTAACAACGAACGCCAGTCTGTCCGGCTGGGGAGTGCATTTCAAAGGGCATTTTGCCCAGGGGCAGTGGGACGGCTTAGAGAAAGAGCGGTCCATCAACAGGCTGGAGTTGCGAGCGGTGACCTTGGTGCTCTGGGCTTTTCGGCCTTGGTTGCAGGGAAAGGCAATTTGAGTGCTTTCAGACAACGCGACCACCGTGGCCTACATCAGTCACCAGGGGGACATGAGCAGTGTACCCCTGGAGGAGGAGGCCGAGCAGCTGTTAGCTTGGGCCGAAGAAAATCTTCTGGCTCTGTCAGCAGCACATGTAGCAGGGGTAGACAAAGTGGAGGCCGATTTTCTAAGTCGGGTCCGAGTGGATCCCGGAGAGTGGGTTCTCCATCCGGAGGTATTCTCCCTGATAGTGCGCCACTGGGGGACTCCAATTATGGATCTGATGGCGACGTTCGAGTCTGCAAAGGCCAGCCACTTCTTCAGCAGGAGGCAGGAAAGAATGTCGGAGGGTCTCGATGCTCTAATGCAATGGTGGCCTGAGGAAGGGCTCCTGTACATGTTTCCCCCATGGGTCTTTAGGTCGCGTGGTACAGCGAATAGAGGTTCACCGAGGTCGAGTGGTCCTGATCGCGCCGGATTGGCCAAGGAGACTGTGGTATGCGGATCTGGTTCGGCTTCTGGTGGAACGTCTGTGGCGTCTGCCAATTCGGAAGGACCTGTTATTGCAGGGTCTGCTACGCATGCCTCAGGTGGATCGATTCTCGCTTACGGCCTGGCTCTTGAAAGGGCGCAGCTGAGAGCGAGGGGATACTCAGCAGGGGAGGGTCAGGACAGCTGTTATAGTCGGTGATTCAATCATCAGGAATGTAGATAGCTGAGTGGCTGGTGGACGTGAGGATCGCCTGGTAACATGCCTGCCTGGTGCGAAGGTAGTGGACCTCACGCACCGCCTAGATAGGATCGTAGATAGTGCTGGGGAGGAGTCTGCTGTCTTGGTACATGTTGGTACCAATGACATAGGAAAATGTGGTAGGGAAGTTCAGGAGGCTAAATTTAAGCTTTTAGGTAGGAAGTTGAAATCCAGAACTTCCAGGATAGCGTTCTCCGAAATGCTTCCTGTTCCACGTGCAGGACCCAAAAGACAGGCAGAGCTTCGGAGTCTCAATGCGTGGATGAAACAATGGTGCAAGGATGAGGGTTTTGGATTTGTTAGGAACTGGGGAACATTCTGGGGAAAGGGGGGGCTCTTCCGAAGGGATGGGCTTCACCTTAATCAGGATGGGACCAGACTGCTGGCATTAACCTTTAAAAAAGAGATAGAGAAGCTTTTAAACTAGAAAATAGGGGAAAGCCGACAGTCACCCAGGAGCGCATGGTTCGGACAAAGGTATCCTTGAAGGATACTACCAAAAGCAGTGAGGTTCCAAAAGGGAGTATAGTAGCCCAAATGCCCTTGAGTAAGGAGCAGACAGAGCATAAAGATTCCAAATTACCCCTGCCTACCAATAGCCAGATTAATATGAATAAAATACAGTCTCTAAAATGCTTGTATGCCAATGCTAGAAGTCTAAACAATAAGATGGGAGAGTTAGAATATATAGCACTAAATGAGAGGTTAGATATGATTGCACTCTCAGAGACATGGTGGAAGGAGGATAACCAGTGGGACACTGTGATACCTGGATACAAACTATATCGTAATGATAGAGCTGATCAAATTGGTGGAGGGGTTGTGCTCTATGTTAGAGAGGGCATTGAGTCAGAAAGGATTAAAGTTTTGCAGGGAACAAAATTTGCTGTAGAATCTCTATGGATTGAAATTCCATTTATGAAGGGGAAGGTGATGGCAGTGGGAGTATACTATCGACCGCCTGGCCAGAATGAACAAATGGATGATGAAATGCTCAAAGAAATCAAGGAAGCTAACAAAAGTCACAACAGAGTAGTAATAATGGGTGATTTCAATTACCCCGGTATCGACTGGGTCAGTGTCACGGCAGGACAAGCTAAAGAGATAAAGTTTCTAGATGGAATAAATGACTGCTTCTTGGAGCAGCTGGTTCATGAACCGACCAGAGGGGAAGCCATACTGGACCTAATCCTTAGTGGAACGCCAGATCTGGTGCAAGAAATAAGGGTGTTGGGACCACTTGGCAATAGTGATCATAGTATGATCATGTTTGATTTAATTAGTGGAGGACAGATAGTAAAGGAATCCACAGTATTACCTTTTAACTTTCAAAAGGGAGACTATGATAGAATGAGGAATATAGTTAGGAAAAAACTAAAAGGAGCGGTTCCAAAGGTTAAAGACTTACAGCAAGCTTGGGTGTTATTTAAAAATACTATCCTCGAAGCCCAGACCAGCTGTATTCCACGCATTAAGAAGAGTGGAAGAAAGTCCAAAAAACTGCCAGCATGGTTTAAAGGTGAGGTCAGAGAGGCTGTTGCTGCCAAAAAAGCAACCTTCAGGAAATGGAAAAAAGAGCCAAATGATGAAAACTGGAAACAGCACAAGCACTGGCAAGTTAAATGCAAAGCATTGATAAGGCAGGCAAAGCGGGAATTTGAGAAGAAACTTGCTACGGAAGCAAAAACACGAAATAAAGACTTTTTCAAGTACATTCGTAGCAAAAGGCCTGTGAGAGAGTCAATTGGACCATTAGATGATAGAGGGGTAAAAGGGGCAGTAAGAGGAGACAAGGCTATAGCGGAGAGACTGAATGAATTCTTTGCTTCGGTCTTTACTGAGGAAGATGTAGGGATGTTACCCAAGACTGAAGTGGTATTTAAAGGTGATACTGCAGAGGAATTGAGAGAAATATCGCTACACTGGGAAGATATATTACAACTATTTGATAAACTGAATAGTAGCAAATCACCTGGACCGGATGGTATACATCCCAGAGTGTTGAAAGAACTGAAATATGATATTGCAGACCTGCTATTGGTAATCTGGGAACTTTCATTAAAATCATCTGTAATACCTGAAGATTGGAGGGTCGCCAACGTAACACCAATTTTTAAAAAGGGTTCCAGGGGTGACCCAGGAAATTACAGACTGGTGAGCCTGACGTCAGTACCAGGGAAAATGGTAGAAACCATCATAAAGAACAAAATTACACAGCATGTAGATAGTCATGGCCTAATGGGAGACAGCCAACATGGCTTTAGACAAGGAAGATCTTGTCTTACTAATCTGATATGTTTCTTTGAAGGTGTGCATAAACAGGTAGACAAAGGTGAGTCGGTTGATATAGTGTATCTGGACTTCCAGAAAGCTTTTGACAAGGTCCCTCATCAGAGACTTTTGGCGAAGCTAAAAAGTCATGGGATAGGAGGCAGTGTACTATTGTGGATCGGGAACTGGTTAAAAGATAGAAAGCAGAGGGTAGGGCTAAATGGCCAATATTCCCAATGGAAAAAAGTGAATAGTGGAGTACCCCAGGGATCTGTACTGGGTCCGCTACTTTTTGACATATTCATAAATGACCTGGAAAAGGGAATAACTAGTGAGGTTATCAAATTTGCAGATGACACAAAACTGTTTAAAGTTGTTAAAACCCAAGAGGATTGTGGAAAACTGCAGGAGGATCTGGATAAATTGGAAGACTGGGCATCCAAATGGCAGATGAAATTTAATGTGGACAAATGCAAAGTTATGCACCTAGGAAAGAACAACCCACACTATTGTTACACGATGCAAGGCTCCACATTAGAAACCACCACCCAGGAAAAGGATTTAGGAGTCATCGTGGATAACATGTTAAAACCCTCCGCCCAGTGTGCAGCAGCGGCCAAGAAAGCAAATAGAATGCTAGGTATCATAAGGAAAGGGATGGAGAATAAAACAAAGGATATTATAATGCCTCTGTATCGCTCCATGGTACGACCGCACCTTGAATATTGTGTGCAATTCTGGTCACCGTATCTTAAAAAGGACATAGCGTTATTAGAAAAAGTACAGAGAAGAGCCACCAAATTGGTGAAGGGGATGGAAGGCTACTCCTATGAAGAGAGGCTAAAAAGGTTAGGGCTCTTTAGCCTGGAAAAGAGACGGCTGAGGGGAGATATGATAGAGGTCTATAAATTAATGAATGGAGTGGAACGGATAAACGTGGATCAATTGTTTGCGCTATCAGAATATAGAAAGACTAGGGGACATGTAATGAAGCTACAGGGTAAACTATTTAAGACAAATAAGAGAAAATATTTTTTCACTCAACGTGTAATCAAACTCTGGAATCTGTTACCGGAGGATGTAGTAAGGGCTGTTAGTATAGCTGGGTTTAAAAAAGGTTTGGACAAGTTCCTGGAGGAAAGGTCCATAAACCACTATTAAAAAGGGACCCAGGATATCAATGCTTGACCCAGTACAAGCATTGTGGAACCTGTGTCTTTTGAGGATATTGCTAGGTACGTATGACCTAGATTGGCCACTGTTGGAAACAGGATACTGGGCTTGATGGACCTCGGTCTGACCCAGTATGGCATGTCTTATGTTCTTATGTTGACTTATGAGTAATTTCCACCTTGATGAAGGCCAGGCGTCGGTCTACCTCGCTGGCATATATACGGGTCTGGCGTATTTTTGAGGCATGGTGTGCAGACAGGCAGATTCAGCCATCGAGGGCATCAGTCCCAGAGGTTCTGTCCTTTTTTAAGGATGGTTTTGAGAAAGGTCTAGCGGCCAGCTCTTTGAGGGTACAGTTAGCAGCACTTTTCCTGTTATCGGGGAAAGATACATGGAGAGGAACTGGGAGCGCATCAAGATATTAAAAGATTCTTAAGAGCGGTGTCTCTCTTCCGGCCGCCGTGTAGGGTGACGGTACCGATGTGGGATCTCAATTTGGTTCTGGAGGCGTTGGTGCGCAAACCTTTTGAACCTTTGCGCAACGCTTCAATTAAGGACCTTACTCTCAAGGTGGTGTTTCTAGTGGCCATCTGTTCCACTCGGCGGATCTCGGAGTTGCAGGCTTTGTCTTGTTGGAAGCCGTTTCTGTCATTTTCAGAGCAGAAGGTAGTCTTGAGGCCGGTTCCTTCCTTTTTGCCCAAGATGGTATTGATGTTTCATATGAATCAAGTGGTTTCGTTGCCAGTTTTCGTTGGAGGTGAGGGGGATGCGGCTAAGGGAAGGTTGCATCTCCTGGATGTTCATCAAGCACTGAAGTATCTGAACAGGACAGCACTTTTCCGCATGTGGGATAGGTTGTTTTGTTTGAGGGAACAAGAAAAGGAGAGGCAGCATCAAAGGCTTCCATTTCCAGGTGGCTCAAAGAGGCTATAGCATCAGCATACATTTTGAAAGGGAAGCCCGTTCCGGTGGGACTAAGGGCTCATTCGACTAGGGCGCAAGCAGCATCGTGGGCGGAGTACAGCTTGGTGCCAGCTGATGAAATTTGTAAAGCGGCTATTTGGTCGTCTTTGAATTCTTTTGTCAAGCACTACCGGCTGGATGTTCAGTTGGTGAGGGATGCCTGTTTTGGATCGGCAGTGCTTCAGGCTGGTCTAGCAGGTCCCGCCTGTTGATATTTACTGCTCTGTTACATCCCCAGAGGTTCGGGACTGAACTGGAGGGACGATAAGGAAGGTGAAATTAGACTTGCCTGCTAATTGTTGTTCCTTGAGGAACTCCAGTCCAGTCCCGCATCCCTCCCTCGTGTCAATTTTGGACTGTTGCCTGAAGTGCGGTTGTATTAAGATTAAGGTGGAGGATCAGCTTCAGGAGGTGCTGTCCATAGGAGGAGGGGGACTTTTTAGAATGGGGATTCTTGTGGGGTCTGGGCCCTCAGTGGGTGTTGAGGGCAGACCTAAGCAGCAGAATATATAGTATGTTTTTCAGGAGATGGAAGAAGGGGCGTTAACTTCTTCTCCGTTAAAAGTTAATATAGATTACAGTTAGAATGTTTGGTTATATATGTTTACTACTTATTTGTTGCTCCGGTGAGTCTGCTTTGTCAATAGGTTACTGGAGTGGAGAGGCGGTTCCTGGGCTATTTATACCAGTGTCATCAAAAAGATGATGTGCTCAGTCTCCAAGCTGCTGGAGGAGGTGCTAAACCCCAGAGGTTCGGGACTCGACTGGAGTTCCTCAAGGAACAACAATTAGCAGGTAAGTCTAATTTCACCTTTCTTTGCTTTTGCAGGTGGATAATTGCTTTTGCAGGGACTATTGATTGTAAGGCTATAATTTACGTAGTTGGGTTCTTTTTAACCTTTTACTTTTCCTGTTCATTTTCTCTTTTTTTTGTGTATTCAGGCTGTTTTCCCTTAAAGACTGTTTTGGTTGTTACCTATGTTTTTTTTCTCTTTTATTTGTTTTTATTGATTATTATGACTAGTTATTAATGCTTCTGTATCTGTTCTTAATTTGAGATGTGAATTAAAAAAAGGATTTTCTTTTTACTCGGTGACCAGCTAAGCGGTAGAACGTCCTCATAACTACTCCCTGCTCTACTCCCACAGGGGGTCTACACTCCTTCTACATTTATTCTGTTCTTTGCTCTTACTAACACTTGCTTATTTTGAAACATAGCACCCACTTTTCTTTTATTCACTCTTATTTTATTTCAAGTTTAATTTTGTGATTTTACTTTATTTTAACTTTCCTTTATGCTATTTTATTGTAAACCGCTTTGTCGACAGTTCCTCCCCTTTGATTTAGCACAACCTTACTATCTCCAGAACAAGCAGGTGACATCAGCACAGACGGAGCCCGGCATGGAAACACCCCCTTGCATCCAATAGGAATGCTTTTGGAAGCATTCCTCCATGCATGCGTGGCTGCTTTCCCTCCTGGTCTCCTCAGTAGTCTTTTTTTTTCCGTGGAGCCATCGGGAGTCACCAGCACTTATGAAGAAGAAGAAGAAGACATAGGTTTCAGCATCAAAGTCATCGACTTCCAGGTTGGTGTCTGCTTCCAACACTGAGCATCAGCATCGCCATTCTTTGCATTCCGATGCGGACTGTCCATCCAAACAACCTCGGCTGGAGATATCATCCTCTAAAGCCATTCAGGGGTTCGGGGATTCCCCGAGGTCAAATACTTGGTGGAGTCCCCGATACTGGCATCGAGAGTTGTGGCCACCCGTCAGTGTCTGGAGCATCTCCTCTCCCGGTACCATCACTGAATGACCGTGTCATCGGTATTGAGCGTAGCATCGCTAAACTCTTAGCGATTGTTATGCCGATGACTTTAGAGGCACTGGTACCGGTTCCACTGGTACCACCAGTGACCACAGCCATCGGTACTCTGCACAGGTCTCCCCGGTTTCATAGGACGCAGAGCAGCCAATACCGAGGCCCTCGGAAACATCTGGTTCGATACCCTCAACATCGAATCAATTATCATTGGAGCATCAGAGATATCATACATCTCATAGAGATTATTTCGATTTCCTTCCGGACTCCGATTCCACAGATGCGTCCAAGGTGGAATCGATCGATTCCGATGCACCCAGGGAAGTTCCGTTGGATCCTTCACCTCCTTATGAACGGAGATGTTCACTGCCCGAAGACATGTCCTTCCAGGATTCCATTAAGGATATAGTGACAGTTCTGGCTGTTTCAGTGGCAAATGAAACTGAACCAAGAGCTGAGGAACTCGACATATTGCAGTACCCTTCAGCACCGAAAGAAGCTGCCACCCTCCTGGTGCACAACATCTTACAAATCATCAAGTTCTTTATGTGGGAGGCCCCCATGTTGACTCCTGCAGTAAGTAAGGGTTCCTCTCTCTCCAGGCTTTCAAAAGCCAAAACTTCCCCACCATTTTATGGTGGTGGAGTCTGCTATGAGGAGGATCAAAAGTCAGAAAAATCACTCCTCAGTACCTCCTGGCAGAGAGGGCAGGACACTAGATGCTTTTGTAAAAAAGGCCTTCTAGGCCACTATGCTAGCATCCAGCCTTGATTCATACATGCTCTATATGGGTATGTTTCTCAAGGATGTGGCCAGTGATTTCTCAGAATTCACCTCCTTATTACTCCCTGACAAACAGATAGTTCACCAGGTCTTGGTTTCCCATGCCCAAAACATATCAAAATTCTTAACAAGAGCTGCTTTTGATGCTTTTGAGGCAAACAGTAGATCTGCTGCAGCTTGCTTAGGTGCCAGAAGAACAGCATGTTCCCCAAGCATCTGACCTGGAACAATGGGTCCAGGATAAATTGATAAACAAAGCCTGCAATGGTGAAAACCTCTTTGGTCAGAGGTGGAGGGAAAAGGCCGGAGAGATTGAAATAGAACACCTCACTATGAAGAGGCTGTCAAGGAAAACAGCGGAGCCTTCCAAAAAGAAGGCTACCACCAAAAAGCCATTCTTCCCTAAAATGAATAAATTTTTCCCTCCATATCAGTCCTATGCTACCTATGCTGGTCCACAGCATCAGCAGAGATAATCAGGTCAAAAGCAGATCAGGAAACCAAAGGTCTCCAACCTCAAACTGCCACATCTACTCAGCAGCCTCAGAGTTTTTGACTCTTTTTCAAAAGGAGCATAGCCAATTTCCCCATCATTCTCCCTTCTCCTTCCAGGATTCCAGGGAGGCTGGTGCATTTCGCACACCGTTGGATAAGTATCACCTCTGAGCCGTTGACCCTACATCTAGTCTTTCAGGGCCTACAGCTAAAATTCCAAACTTTATCATCCCAATCATTTTGTGGGACAACCCGGCCTGGATCCCCTTTACTCCTCCTTGCTCCATCAGGAGATCCTCTCCCTGCTAGAACAAGGAGCTATCGAGGAGGTCCCCTCTGCCCTGCTGGGCCATGGTTTCTACTCTAGATATTTCCTGATTCCAAAAAAGACAGGAGATTACAGGTCTATACTAGATCTCCAAAATCTCAACAAATTTCTTGTCAAAGAGAAATTCAAGATGATTTCTCTAGGCACCCTCTTGCCATATCTCAAACAGAATGATTGGCTATGCTCTCTGGATCTAAAGGATGCATATACATACATCCTCATCCACCCAGACTACAGGAGATTCCTTGGTTTGTCTTCCAGGGCCAGGGAAACCACTATCAGTATAGAGTCCTCCCTTTTGGACTCGCCTCAGCACCCAGAGTATTCACAAAGTGCTTAGCTATGGTGGTGGCCTACCTATGAACCTGGGGAATCTTTCTGTTCTCCTACTTAGACCACTGGCTGCTAAAGGCAGTCTCTGTTTCAGCGGTCACTTCTGCCATAAATCAAACTATATTTGATTGGAGTGGAGTAGTAGCCTAGTGGTTGGGGCAAGGTACATCAGGCCAGAAGGTCGGGGGTTCAAATCCCACTAGAGGACAGCAACCTTGGGCCGGAAGGACTGGGGTTTCTAGTCCCACAGGTGCTCCTTGTGGTCTTGGGCAAGCCACTTAACCCTCCATAGCCCATGTTCCCTGTAAAATAGTTATCTCCACGTTATAATGCCCTGTTCAATGTAGTTTCAGTTTGTTCAATGTAAACCGCACTGATGCAGAATAGTGCGGTATATAAGAGAATGTAAATAAATAAATATATATGTTTTTCAAGATTTGGGGTTTGTGATAAACTATCCAAAGTCACATCTCAACCCAACCCAGAACCTTGAGTTCACAGGTGCTCGACTGGAAATGACAAGGAGCAGAGTGTTCCTCCCAGAGAACAGACGGCATCATCTGATTACCTTAGCCACTCAAGTGCAGCAACAGCCATCAGTTCCTGCCAGAATATTTCTATTCCTTTTAGGACACATGTCTTCCACAGTCCATGTCATGCCCTATGCTCGTCTCCACATTAGGATCTCACAGTGGGCTCTCTCAAGCCAGTGGAAGCAGTCCACAGGTCATCTCTCAGACCTGGTAAACATCACCTTGTAGATAAAGGCAGATCTACAGTGGTGGATCAAGTCACAGAATCTAATCGAAAGGTCACCTTTTCAGAGGTCTGCACTGCAGTTTATCTTAACCACCAATGCATCAAAACTAGGCTAGGGAACCCATCTCAATGGGCTCAGGATGCAGGGCCTTTGGTCTGCTCAAGAGAGAGCCCTCCAGATCAGTCTTTTAGAACTCAGAGCAGTATCCAATGCCATCAGACTCTTCTCTCCCCAACTCAAGCAGCATTCTCTTCTGGTGAAGACCGACAACGAGGTGGCGATGTTTTATTTATATATAAAAACAAACAAGCAGGCTCTCAAGCCTTATGCAAGGAGGCTGCTCGCTTGTGGAACTGGGCAATTTCCCAGGGTATTCAACTACATGCAGTCTACCTCTCTGGAGAACAGAATCAACTGGCCAACAGACTAAGTGAGATCCTACTCCTACACGAGTGGAGGTTGGATCCTCAAATAGCCCAATGCTTGTTTTAGCTCTGGGGGATTCCACTAATAGACCTTTTTGCGTCTCCCCGCAATACACAGCTACCCCGGTTCAGTTCCATAATTCCCTCTCCCCACAGGGAATCATCAGATGTCTTCCTCTTTCATTGGGGTTGAGGACTTCTTTATGCTTTCCCTCCACTTTTCACTCATAGTGAAGACTCTTTTCAAACTCCAGGCCTAATGAGAACAAATGATCAATCTCTATACATCTTCGTCCGATTGCTTAGCTGCATATAGGGACCTAACCTTGTAAATAGATACCAAGCGGATCAGATCAATCTCTGTACATCTTCGTCCGATTGCTTAGCTGCATATAGGGACCTAACCTGTAAATAGATACCAAGCAGATCCGGTCAATACTGTATATCGGTGACTAGATTACTTAGCCTGTATATAGTGACCCAACCTTGTAAATAGTTGTCAAGCAGATCCGGTCGATACTGTATATCGGCGACCAGATTGCTCAGTCTGTACATAGTTACCCCTAGTTAGTCCGAAGTTGCAATACATGTTCTTTGTAAGTACAGTACAGATTCTGCCTGCACTGTACAAATTTGATTTAACTGTACACCGCACTGTTTTTAAAGAGCCCGGTATATAAAAGATATTAAATAAATAAAATAATAAAATAAAAATGATCCTAATTGCCCCGTACTGGCCCAGACAATCGTGGTTTCTTCTGCTTCTTCAGCTTGTTCGAGAACCTCCCCTCTGGCTTGTTTACTCACTGATGCGTCTCTCCCAGGAGCAGAGCACCCTGTTGCATTCCAACCTCAAACCACTTCATTTGATGGCTTGGAAGCTGAATGTCTTGTCCTTTCACATTTAAATCTCAGAGGACGTTTTGCATATCCTTTTATCTTCAAGAAAGTATTCAACCAGATGCTCCTATGCCTTCAAATGGCGCAGGATCTCCATCTGGTGTTCTCTTAAAACACTGGATTCTTTCACATGACCCATCCCAGACTTGCTACAGTACTTACTACATTTGTCTAATTCTGGTGTACGACCTGTTCAGTAAGAGTACATCAAGCTGCTATTGCGGCCTCCCACTGTACTCTAGACAGCCATCATGTCTCGGCACACTAGTGGCCTGATATATGCGGGGGTCTCCTCTTGACCAAGCCGCCTCTCTGTCTACCTCTCACCCCATGGGATCTCAATGTAGTCCTTGCACAATTCATGCGCAATCCCTTGGAACCTATGGGCACAACTCCCTTGAAGTTCCTCACTTGGAAGCTTCTTTTCCTCTTAGCAATTATCTCAGCTCACAGAGTCAGTGAGCTCCAAGCTTTAGTAACCTTTGAGCCTTATACCACTTTACATCACGACAAAGTGGTCCTTCGCACACATCCTAAGTTCTTGCCGAAGGTCATCACCTCTTTTCACTTGAATCAATCGGTCTCGTTACCGATCTTCTTTCCACGTCCCCACGCATCTCCGGCGGAAGCTAGGCTTCATACACTCGACTGCAAGAGAGCACTGGCATTCTATTTAGAATGCACCAAGGACCTTCGCCAGTCCTCTCAATTGTTTGTCTTCTTTGACCAAAGCCATTTGGGTATACTAGTGTCTAAAAGAACACTGTCTAATTGGTTAGCAGATTGCATATCCTTCGCTTTTGCACAAGCTGGTCTATCCCTAACACACCATGTTACAGCTCATAATGTTAGAGCCATGGCAGCTACAGTAGCTAACCTTAGCTCAGTTCCTATATAGGAGATCTGCCAAGTGGCAACATGATCTTCTTTGCATACCTTTGCAGCGTACTATTGTCTGGACAAGGACTCCAGAGCGGATGTTCAATTTGGACAGGCAGTTTTGCATAATCTTTTTCAAATTTAGACAACTTGCCCACCACCCATACGACTACCCTGTGAGGAGTTCTCTGAACGAGCTGAGTCTGTTGGTCCCGGCTGCAATCTCCGACTTCCTGGGTATCTTCCCTTGCTCGGTTGTCTGGGGCTAGGGAGCTAGGGAGTCCCATATATGAAGACTGACTTCCTGCTTGTTCCTGGAGATAGTGTAGTTACTCGCCTGTAACAGGTGATCTCCAGGAAAATCAGGAATCAGTCTTCATAACCCGCCCACCTCCCCAACAAGTTGTCCCAAATTTTTTCCCTTCCTGATGTATATCTATTTATCTCCAGGAACAAGCAGGAATGAGTCCTCACATATGGGTACGTCGGAACCGACCGAGCCTGCGCGGGAAAGCTCCCCAGCTTCCCAGAAAGGAAGCTTTTGGGGCCTCCCACAGCGCATGCGCGCTGCCTTCCCGCCTTCCTGACCAACTCTCTTCAGTTCTTTTTCCGCGGAGCCAGCAGGTCGTGTTCCTGTCACCGCTGAAGAAATTGTTATTTTAATTTGTTTCTTTGACCGCGTGTCTGCCTTTCCCGATTCCGGACCGGTACCGACGGTCTTTTTTCGTTTATTTAAAAAAAAAAATAAATAATTACTTTTTCTTCACTTGGTGTATTTTTTCTGTGAGGCCTCTAGGCCTTCTCAGGTCTCCCTCATGGAAAAACCAGCTTCTGGTTTTAAAAAATGCACCAAGTGTACCGGTACTATTTCAGTCACAGATACCCATGAGTGGTGTCTTAAATGTTTAGGGCCTGACCATTCCATTCCGGATTGTCCATCCTGCTCTCTGATGTCCAAAAGGGGCTTACAGAACAGAGCAGCTAAGTTTCATATGCTGTTTTCTACCGATACTCCAGCATCAACATCCTCCAGGTCTTCTTCTCCTGATGGATCTCAGGTAACCAAACATTCTTCAGGCAGGTCCTCAAAAGGCAAATCTCCCTCTAAGCAGCGAGAGGCCCTTGCATTTGACCCTGAGGACTCTGCCCCAGCCAAACAACCCCGGCGGGAAGTTCCGGCTTCCAAAGCTCCTCCTATGGGGTTACAGGTAGACATCGATGGCACGGCCTCGACCGATCTCCTGTTAGACTGCTCTGGGGTACCGGCTAACACCGGTACCGACATCCAGGCAGTTGTGGCGACTATGGGTACTACGGTACAATCCATGCAGCAGACCTTACTGGCTTTCATTAATGCTGCAACGCCATCGGTACAGCGACAATCGGTTCCGACTCCGATTCCGGTACTGCAAACGATACCGGTACCCAGAGCATCTACTTCCAGTAGCATGCCGGTTCCGGTCTCCGGTTCCGGAGATTTCCTCGATACCGCTCCAATTCCCGGTACGCCCGATGTCGATACCGGTCGGTACGCGTATCGATCTCTGGAAGCAAATAGGCGATACTTTGAATCCTCTGAAGATTCTGATACATCAGATGATTCTGCTGACATCTCTTTTACTCTTCCTGAGGAGCCCTCTTCTCCAAAAAGGAGAATGTCTCCTCCATAGGATTTGTCCTTTCAAGACTTCATCATTGAAGTAGCTAAAGGACTTTCCATATCTGTATCCTCTGAAAAGGAACCTAGAGCAAAAAAATTGGATATTTTAGGATACTCTAAGGTTCCCAAAGAGGCAGCCACCTTACCCATACATGAAATTCTTCAAGAACACATGATGGACTTGTGGGAGGCTCCTCTCACCCTATCTCCACATTCTCGACATTTGGACACCATGTATCGGGTTCCTCCTTCTCCTGGTTTTCAAAAGACTCAGCTTCCTCACCACTCTATTGTGGTGAAGTCTGCTATGAAAAAGATAAAGAGTACCAAAAGGCACTCTTCTACCCCTTCAGGAAGAGAATGTAGGACTCTGGATGCTTTTGGGAGAAAAATCTTCCAAGCTAGCATGCTTATTGCCAGAATCAATTCTTACAGCCTCTATATGGGCATGTTTTTGAAAGAGATTGCATTAAAGATACGTCACTTTCTCCCCTTTATCCCAGAGGATAAGCAAGAGGAGTTCCTTCTTTTGCTAAAGCAAACTCAAGATGTTTCAAAGTTCTCCAACAGAGCAGCCTTTGACTCTTTTGAGGGGGCAAGCAGAGCCTCTGGCATTGCCATAGCAGACTGGCTTGGCTCCAGGCCTCTGATTTGGAACCCTGGGTACAAGAAGGCTTGGGCAATCTGCCCTGTACAGGTGAAAATCTGTTTGGCAAGGAGTGGCAAATCAAAGCCACTCAAATGGATGCAGAGAATGCTGCTTTAGATAGACTTTCTAAGTCTACCTCTACCCCTGCCAAGAAAAAACCTTTTAAGAAACCTTTCTATAAAAAGACCAGATTTTCCACAAATACTGGCCAACAATCTTCCCAAGTTCGCTTTGCTCCTAAGCGTCAGCAAACTAAACAGGCCAGAACAAAGTCTACAGGGGCTGCTACAATCCAGCAGTCCCAACCCCCTCAGAGTTTTTGACTTGATTCTAGAGAACTTAACCTTTCTGGCTCTGCAACAACCAGAACCTCTCACCATTCCAGGAAAGGTTAACTCATTTTGCTCCCAGATGGGAACAAATCACATCAGAACCGTGGACCCTCTCTATCATCAAAGAGGGCTACAAACTACATTTCTCCAGCCTTCCTCCCCATTTCATGGTCAGACAATTCAATTCTCCCCCTTCTCTTCTGTACCTGTTGGGCCAGGAGGTGACAACTCTTCTCGCCCAAAAGGCAATAGAAGAGGTTCCTCTTCCTCAACAAGGGTCAGATTTTTACTCCCCTTATTTTCTCATTCCCAAGAAAACAGGGGGGTACAGACCCATTCTGGATCTCAGAGAATTGAACAAATTCCTATACAAGGAGAAATTCAAGATGCTTTCTCTAGGCACTCTCCTTCCATACCTACAGAGTCAGGACTGGCTTTGTTCTCTAGATCTCAAGGATGCATACACACATATACTCATCCATCCATCCCACAGAAAATTCCTACGGTTTCTGTTCCAGGGAAAACATTTCCAATACAGAGTACTTCCCTTCAGTCTAGCCTCTGCTCCAAGGGTATTTACCAAATGCATGGCAATAGTAGCTGCATTTCTACGCACTCTGGGAATCTTTGTCTTCCCATACCTGGACGACTGGCTCATCCGAGCTCCATCTCAGTCCGAGGCTCAGACGTCCCTGGACCACACCAGACGCATACTGCAGTATCTGGGACTTGTCATCAATCTGCCAAAGTCTCAACTCACCCCTACTCAGTCCCTAGAATTCATAGGGGCCTGGCTAGATACCACCACTGCAAGGGCCTATCTTCCTCAGGCCCGTTGCCATCGTCTAGTGCACTTGGCCTCTCAAGTTCAGTCCAAAAGCCACTTGACGGCCAGGGAGATGCTACAACTGCTAGGCCACATGGCATCCACAGTTCATGTGGTGCCTTATGCACGCCTACATATGAGAGCAGCTCAATGGACTCTGTCCACCAAGTGGACACAAGCATCAGGAACTCTCTCAGACCAAATAGCACCCTCAAAACGTCTTTTTTGGTCTCTCCAATGGTGGATATCCACTCAAAATCTGTTGTTGGGGGGGCCCCCTTCCAACCTTTGTTACCCCAAGCAACTCTCACTACAGATGCCTCCCAAACAGGTTGGGGAGCTCATCTCCAAGACCTCTCCACTCAGGGCACTTGGTCTCCACAGGAGACCACCCTTCATATCAACCTTTTGGAGCTGCGAGCAATTTTCCTTGCTCTCAAGGTCTTTCATACCCTCCTCATCAACATGACAGTCCTTGTTCATACCGACAATCAAGTAGCCATGTTCTACATAAACAAACAAGGAGGGACTGGCTCTCTGTCGCTTTGCAACGAAGCTCTAAAACTGTGGGCCTTCGCCAGAGAGCATCAGATCCATCTCCTGGCAGTGTACCTCCCAGGAATCCAAAACTCATGGGCAGACAGACTCAGTCGAGTTCTGCTTCCACACGAATGGTCCCTGCACATGGATCAGGTACTCAGAATCTTTCAGGAATGGGGAACCCCGGACATAGACCTCTTTGCAAGTCCGTACAATGCCAAACTTCCCCGGTTCTGTTCCAGGATTCCGTGTCAGGGAGCTCAGGCCAAGGATGCCTTCCTCCTTCATTGGGGTCAGGCCTTCCTATATGCCTTTCCACCCATTCCCTTGATTCCCAAGACTCTGTTCAAACTTCAGAGGGATCAAGGATCTATGATCCTCATAGCTCCACGCTGGCCACGCCAAGTGTGGTACCCTCTACTTCTGTATCTCTCCCAGGCACCCTCCCTGGATCTGGGAGCTGCTCCAGACCTTCTGTCTCAAGAGGAGGGGACTTTGTGGCACCCAAACCCCAAATCCCTTCACCTCAGAGCTTGGTTACTGAAGGACTAGACCTTCAAGACTTCAATCGTTCTCAACAAGTGCAGGATATCCTCCATGCATCTAGGAAACCTTCCACCAGGCGTTCTTATGCTTTTAAATGGAAAAGATTTTCCATCTGGTGTGCTGAAAAGGGTCTTAACCCTCTAGCACTACCTTTAAATTCTTTACTCGAATATCTCCTGCATCTTTCCAATGCAGGACTTAAAACCAATTCTGTAAGGGTCCATTTGAGTGCTATTGCAGCATCTCTTCAGCCTATCAATGGACAATCTGTTTCCTCTCATCCTCTTATTGCAAGATTCATGAGAGGTCTAACTTTAACTAAGCCTCCCATTCGGCCTCCTCCGGTGGCATGGGACTTAAACGTGGTTCTTGGTCAGCTTATGAAGCCACCCTTTGAACCCTTAGCCACTACCTCTTTGAAATTCCTTTCCTGGAAAGTCATTTTCCTTATTGCAATCACTTCTGCTCGCCGCATCAGTGAACTGCAGGCTTTAGTGGCTAATCCACCTTATACAAGGTTCCATCATGATAAGGTAGTCCTTAGGACAAATCCCCACTTTATGCCTAAAGTGGTCTCACCTTTTCATCTTAATCAAGAGGTATATTTACCTGTCTTTTTTCCAGCTCCTCATGCATCCAATGCAGAGCGGAACCTTCATACTCTAGACTGTAAAAGAGCTCTTGCCTTTTACCTCCACAGGACACAGCAACATCGAAAGTCTTCTCAACTTTTTGTTGCTTTTGATCCTTCTCATTTAGGACTTCCAGTCTCAAAAAGAACACTGTCCAATTGGATTGCTCAGTGTATTTCTTTTGCTTACCAGAGTAAGAACCTTTCTCTGGAAGGCCATATCACAGCTCACAATGTGAGAGCCATGGCCACATCTATGGCTCATCTTCATTCTGTATCCATTGATCAGATCTGTCGAGCAGCCACCTGGGCCTCGGTTCATACCTTCACAGCCCATTACTGCTTGGACAAGGACTCCTGCCGGGATGCCTTGTTTGGTCAGGCTGTCCTCAGACACCTGTTCCATTCTTAAACAACTCCTGCCCACCTTCCCTGAATGGATGCCTGAGATCCATAGGAAGATGAGGATCCCTTGGGGGGGGGGATCTCCCCGGCATCTTAGCTAGGGAGTCCCCATATGTGAGGACTCATTCCTGCTTGTTCCTGGAGATAGCACAGTTACTTACCTGTAACAGGTGATCTCTGGGAACAGCAGGAATTAGTCCTCACAACCCACCCACCTCCCCTAGGAGTTGTATCTCTCTCTCTCTCTCTCTTTCCTTTCCTCTCTCTATTGGCTCAGCTTTAAACTTGAACTGAAGAGAGTTGGTCAGGAAGGCGGGAAGGCAGCGCGCATGCGCTGTGGGAGGCCCCAAAAGCTTCCTTTCTGGGAAGCTGGGGAGCTTTCCCGCGCAGGCTCCGTCGGTTCCGACGTACCCATATGTGAGGACTAATTCCTGCTGTTCCCAGAGATCACCTGTTACAGGTAAGTAACTGTGCTTTACTCTCCGCTATACACCTGACTAAGGAGACCAGGAGGGAAGGCGGGAAAGCAGCCACGCATGCATTAAGGAACGCTCCTAAAAGCATTCCTATTGGATGCTGGGGAGTGTTCCCGCGCCAGGCTCTGTCAGTGCCGATGTCACCCATATGTGAAGACTGATTCTCCGGGAACAAGCAGGAAGTCAGTCCTCACATATGGGTGACGTCGGCGCCAATGGAGCCCTTGTGCGTACCAAATCCCCAGCTTTCAGAGAAAGCCTTTGGGAGTTGCCATCGCGCATGTGTGGTCCCCTTCCTGCCCAAGGGTGCCATCTTGCCCATTCTCTTTTTTTCCATGGAGCCCTTCGGACGTAGTCACTGTGTCCCCGTGAAAAAAGTTAAAAATGTTCTCTTTTCTTTGACCGGTCAACACCGGTTCCTTTTCCCGCCTTCGGCTCAGTACACCGGTATCGAGTCCATCTCTGTTTGTCGTTTTTTGTCCTTCATGACTGGCGTTCGTGCCCTTTTTTCTTTTTCACTGGCAGCCCGGGTCTTTGATCTTGCAGGGGCCCTTTTTCCCCCCGATGGCTACCAGCGGGTTTAAAAAATGCAATCGGTGTGTGAAACTTATGTCCCTCACCGATACGCATGACTGCTGTCTCTGGTGCCTCGGGCCCAACCATGACCTGACGGTCTGCGGCCCCTGTAGGAAAATGTCCTCTAAGACTCTGAAGAGCCACCAGCAACAGCATGATAGGATTTTTCTGAGTCCTTGCCTTCAAGAGCCCGGACCTCGTCCGAGGCCTCTACGCCTCGGGTGGAGCACTCTGAGCCTGAGCAGCGTCGAGGTTCCTCGGAGAGGTGGGTCTCCCTCAAGGGAACAGAAGAGGAAGAAGAAATCCTCAAAGGCGGTGGCGTCTCTGGATGGCACAGAGCGACCCGGCTCCTCCCGGGGCCTGTTGCGGAGCCCCGAGCGCCCGCCGGGATTTTTGGAGAAGTAGCGCCCAGTAAAGGTTCCTCGTCGGGAGACATATCAGCCGAGGCAGGTAAAAACTGTCCTCGTTGAGGACTCCCCTCCGGGGGAACTGGTGTCGGGCCCGACCATGTTGGGGCCCGAGTCGGTGGCTGCAGAGCCTTCTGGACTCGAGTCCAGAATGGTGGCCTTGGAGCACAGTTTCACTGCCTTCATGGAACAGCAGCGGGCGCTGATTGCCGGTCTGTCCAGTTCCTCTGCCCCGACCACAGGGCCCTCGACGTCGAAGTCGACCCCGGAGGCCGAGCTGATCCTTGAGACCTTTTGGACTTGAGTCGATCCTCGGCTGACGTTGGGACCGAGGTTGTCGCCACTGAGCCACCCGGCATCGGGGCAGTCGGCACCAGGGCCCTCGATGCCGGAGCCCCCTGATTCCTCTTTGGAGGCATCGGCGTGGGAAACGGAAGACGAGGAATCCCCGGACACCTGTCGGCACAGGGATGTCCCATCAAATTCCCCAGTGTCCGAGCCTCGGAGAAGGTCCCCTCCGGAGGACACAAGGTTCTTGGACTTTGTGAGGAATATGTCCAAGGCTTTGGTGTTCTCCACGGAATCCGAGGAGGATCCTTGAGCCGACGAGCTCGAGATCCTACAGCAGAGGTACTCAAATCCAGTCCTGGAGGGCCGCAAACCAGTCATGTTTTCGGGATATCCCTAATGAATATGCATGAGATAGATTCAAATACAATGGAGGCAGTGCATGCAAATATATCTCATTCATATTCATTAGGGATATCCCGAAAACCTGACTGGTTTGCGGCCCTCCAGGACTGGATTTGAGTACCTCTGTCCTACAGTATGAGGACCCCCTCGAGAGGCCCTTACTGTACCCGTGCCTCCGATCCTGGAACGACTGGTGCTCCGCATGTGGGAGACGCCGGCTTCAGTGCCGGTCATCAACAAACGTCTCGACTCGATGTATCGAGTCCTGGAGCCCTGGGTTTCAAAAGTCACAACTGCCGCACAACTCCATGGTTGTGGAATCGGCCATGTGCAGGCTGAAGAGCCAGAAGACGCACTCCTTGGTGCCTCCTGGCAGGGAGGCCTGCAACTTGGATGCCCTCGGCAGGAAAAGCTCACAGGGTTCAGTGCTGACTTGTCGAATCCAGGCCTACAAGCTGTACATGGGCATGTACCTGAGAGACCTAGCAAAGGAACTCGCCGGGTTCTCAGCTGGTCTCTCCGAGGGGCCTTTGCAGCACTTCAGGAGCCTGTCCACAGCCGTCCGTGAGTGCTCGAAGTTTGTCTCCAGCAGTCTATGCCGGGTTCGAGTCGGCGGCCCGGGTAGACGCGGCTGGCATCTGTGCACGCTGCCAGGCATGGCTGCAGTCGTCAGACCTCGAACAGTGGGTTCAGGACAAGTTGGTTGATGTCCCATGCCAGGGGGAGAACCTCTTTGACAAACCCATGACCAACAAGGCCGCAGAACTGGTGACCGAGTACATGATAAACGGCTCTCCAAGAAGACCTCTGCCCCTTCTCGCAAGAAGGGCCCAGGTAAAAAGCCCTTTTACCCGAGGAAGGGTGTTGCTTACCGAAGCTACCCCCATTTTCAGGCCTCCCTGGCTCCCCAGCAGGGGCAGCAGGCCAAGGGACAGGGACATGGCCTGCGTAAGCAGAAAACCCCCAAACCACAGACACCAGCTCCGGCCCAGCCTGGCAGTGACTTTTGACTCCTACAGCATGGCCCCTCTTCCCACAGGAGCCAGGCAGATCATAGGAGGCAGGCTTGCCCTCTATGCCCACAGGTGGCCAGCCATTACCACCGATGCCTGGGCCTTACAGATGGTTCGGGAGGGCTACCTTCTTCACCTAGCCCAGGTGCCTCCTCCTTACTTCCCGGGAGAGCCCCTCAGGTCTCCCCTTCACCAGGACCTTCTTCTGAAGGAGTTGGTGGGTCTTCTCAAGGATCAGGCGGTAGAACCGGTGCCCCACCACCTGCAAGGCAAGGGCTTCTACTCCAGGTACTTTCGGGTACCAAAGAGAAAAGGAAGCCTCAGGCCCATCCTCGACCTGCGCAACCTAAACAAGTTCTTGGTGAGGGAGAAGTTCAAGATGCTCTCCCTTGGAATATTGCTGCCTTACCTCCACCAGGGAGACTGGCTATGCTCCTTAGACCTAAAAGATGCGTATACACACATCCTAATACACCCAGACCACAGGCAGTATCTGCGCTTTGTGGTGGGGGGGAATCACTAACAGTACAGGGTACTTCCCTTTGGCCTGGCCTCGGCCCCCAGGGTATTCACAAAGTGCCTGGCAGTGGTGGCTGCCTTTCTCAGGCTCCAAGGAGTCTTTGTCTTCCCCTACCTAGATGACTGGCTCATCAGAGGCACTTCAGCCAGCGAAGTCCACCAGGCCACGTCTCGCACCATCCATGTGCTGCAGCATCTAGGGTTTGTAATCAACCACCCCAAGGTCAGCCTTGCTCAAACCCAGCAGCTGGAGTTCATTTGGGCCAGGCTCAACACCCTTCAAGCAAGGGCCTATCTGCCTGCAGACAGGGCAAGCAGGCTTCTGGCTCTGGCAGGTCAGGTGAGTCACAGGTCTGTAGTGTCAGCAAGACAATTTCTGCGCTTCCTCGAGCACATGGCTTCCACGGTCCATGTGACCCCAGATTCCCGCTCCACATGCAGACTGCTCAGTGGTGCATCAGAGACCAGTGGTCACAGGCTACAGGGTGCCTAGGGACTGAGTCACAGTGTCCAGGCAGCTGGTACGGTCCCTGGACTGGTGGCTTCAGCTGCTTCACTTGGAGGCAGGAATACCTTTCCAGGCTCCTCTACACATGAGGATCCTTACCACGGATGCATCCCTGCTCTGCTGGGGGGCCCATTGCTAGGGTTTCCGTACTCAGGGAGTGTGGTCCCCGAGCGAGAACACAACAGATCAATTTCTTGGAGCTTCGTGCCATCCGCCTGGCCCTGGGAGTTTTCATGGAAAAACCTGGCCCACGAACCTGTCTTGGTACAGACAGACAACCAGGTGGCCATGTCCTATGTAAACAAGCAGGGTGGCATGGAGTCCCATCTCCTATGTCAGGAAACTCTGGATCTATGCTCGTTTGCAGCCCGGCATGGCATTCATCTGCGGGCCGTCTACCTGCTGGGCCAGGACAACTGGTTAGCCAACAGGTTAAGCAGGATTCTCCAGCCTCTGGAGTGGCATTTGGACCATGGGGTAGCCAATTGGCTTTTCCAAACCTAGGGACGGCCAGTGATGGACTTGTTTGCGAGTCCGGCCAATCACCAGTTGCCCTGGTTCTGCTTCAGGCAGCCACACTCAGACAGGGTGGCCACTGATGCTTTTCTGATATCATGGTCTGTGGGCCTCCTGTATGCGTTTCCTCCAATGCCTCTGGTGGCCAAGACTCTATTCAAGATCCTCCAGGACAAGGCCTCGGTCATCCTTGTAGCCCCGCGGTGGCCGAGGCAACCCTGGTTTCCGCTTCTGCTTCAGGTAGCGGTGGAGGCCCCCATTCCCCTGGGGTCCTCCCCAATCCTTCTGTCCCAGGAGGGGGGGGGGGGCGTTCTCCTGCACCCCAATCTCAGCACCCTCAACCTGATGGCGTGGCTGCTGAAAGGGTGATGCTCGCTCCGCTCCTTCTTCCAAAAGATATTGAAGAGGTCTTGCTGGCCTCAAGGAGGCCATCAACTAGACGGGCCTACGCCTTGAAGTGGTGCAGGTTTGCGGCTTGGTGCAAGGGGCAGGGTGTGTATCCTTTCTCCTGCCAGGTTGGAGTGTTTTTACAGTAACTTCTCCATCTCTTGGATTTGGGCCTGAAGTCCAACTCCGTCAGTGCACCTCAGTGCCCTTGCGGCGAACCACTTCCCGGTGGAGGAGAAGTCCTTCTCTGCCCATCCCTTGGTTTCTCGGTTTTTGAGAGGCCTGCTTCTTTTGAAACCTCCGGGTCGCCCTTCGGCGACTGAGTGGGATCTGAATGTGGTTTTAGGGCAGCTTACGCGGCCGCCCTTTGAGCCGATGGTGACTTGCCATCTCCGCTACCTCTCTTGGAAGGTGGTTTTCTTAGTGGCCCTCACGTCGGCTCGGCGGGTGAGTAAGCTTCAGGCCCTACTGTCAGAAAGGCTTTACATCAGGTTCAATAGGAACTGGGTGGTGCTTTGCACGCACCCCACGTTCCTTCCGAAAGTAGTCTCCTCATTCCACCTCAACCAGGAGGTGGTGCTGCCTACCTTTTTTCCCAGGCCACATGCCAGTCGGGCAGAGACAGTACTGCATACCCTGGACTGTAAGAGGGCGTTGGCCTTCTATATCCAGCGTATGCAAGCGCATAGAAAGGCTTCTCAGCTCTTCGTATCCTACGACCCCAGTAAGCTGGGGATAGCTATTTCCAAGCGTACGCTGTCCACCTGGGTGGCAGACTGTATTGCCTGGGCATACAGGGCAGTCGAGCTTCCGATGGAGGGTCATGTTACGGCCCATCGGGTCAGGGTCATGGTGGCATCAGTGGCTCATTTCCGCTCTATTCCACTGGCAGACATCTGCCGGGCCGCCACCTGGTCTTCGGGTCAGACTTTCGCAACCCATTATTGCCTGGATAGGGAGTCCCGACGGGACAGTGCTTTCGACCAGGCTGTTCTCCATAACCTTTTCGAGGTCTAGGCAACTCCTGCCCTCCGATCCTTCTGTGTCAAGCTACCACTGTGCTATTCTCTTAGTTAGATTTCTATTTTGGCTACTTGCAGCTCTCATAGAGGGAGCCTATTTTTCAGCTGTGGGTTCTCGGTAGCCTATAGCTGGGGAGTCCCATATGTGAGGACGGACTTCCTGCTTGTTCCCGGAGAAAGCGTAGTTACTCACCTGTAACAGGTGATCTCCAGGAACAAGCAGGAATGTCATCTTCACATATGGGGTATCGGTACCGACGGAGCCTGCGCGGGAACGCTCCCCAGCGTCCAATAGGAAAGCTTTTGGGAGTATCCCACAGCGCCTGTGTGCTGCCTTCCCGCCTTTCCCACTCTCCTTTGTCAGTTTTTCGTTTTCCGCGGAGCCGACAGGTCGCATACCCTGTCACCGCAGAAAATTCTTTTTTACATCTTTGTTTTTTGTGGTCGCATCTGCCTGCACGCGACGCCTACCGGTACCGCCAGTTCTCTTTTCTTCTTTACTAAAAAAAAATATATATATATATATCTTTTCTGAAGTACTTCTTCAGAAGTCTTTTCCTCTCGGTGCTAGACGCCATTTTGGGCACTAGGCCCATTTTTCTTTTACAATGGAAAAACCGGTCTCTGGTTTTAAAAAATGTTCTAAGTGTGGCGGTACCATATCCGTCACCAACACCCATGACTGGTGTCTCAAAAGATTGGGATTTGACCACTCTCCATTGGCGTGTCTCTCCTGTAGAAAGATGACCAAAAGGGACCTGCAGAATAGAGCTGCAAAACTCGGTACCCTTTTTGCTACAGGTGTGATGTCCGTTCATCGACATCTTCCAGGGCTTCATCTTCCTCCCATGGATCTCAGGTAACTAAACATAAGTCTGCAAAGACTAGCCGGCCCTCAAAGGGTAGATCTCCTTCAAAGTATCGAGATGCCATTGGCGTTGCCCTTGAGGAAAGTTCACTGGCAAAACTGCCCCGGTGGGAGGCTTCAGCTTCCAAAGCAGTAACGGGGCTCCAGGATGTTCTCGAGGCTTCCACCTCGGCAGAACTACTGGTGCCATGCTCTGGGGTCCTGGACGCTTCTACCGGTGTCGACACCCAAGCATCGGCAGGAGCGATAGATCAAAGACTTCTCGCTATCGAACGCAGTCTAGCGGCTCTTCTAACGGCTTCGGTATCATTGAAACCGCTTTAGACTGTTCAACAGGCACTGGTACCGACATTGGTACCGGTACCATCGGCATTGGCCTCGGCAGGTATACCCCCCATGCCGAGTCTAGAGTCCATCCCCGGTATCAAAGGATCGGTACCGAGACACCTCGATACCGACTTTGATCGATACCAGTACCATGCCTTGTACGAACATCGGGATCAGAGATATTTTGAATCTTTCGATTCTGATGAGTTTGACTCTGCCAATACCAGAGCACTTCTTCCGGAGGATCCATCTCCTTCTCCCCAGTGTAGAATGTCTCCTCCAGAGGATATGTCCTTCCAGGATTTTATTTGTGATGTGGCTCGAGGCCTTGCAATCACAGTGGCTCCTGAAAAGGAGCCTAGGGCAGAAGAGTTAGAGATTCTTCAGTACTCTAAAACTCCTAAAGAGGCGGCAACTTTGCCCATTCATAAGATCCTGCATGATCTCATGCTGAGAATGTGGGAGACTCCTTTAACCACATCTCCACACTGTCGCAGACTCGATACCATGTACCGAGTTCCACCTTGTCCTGGCTTTCAGAAGACTCAGTTACCACACCATTCAATGGTAGTGGAATCAGCCATGCGCAGGATAAAGAGTGCAAAAAGACATTCTTCCAATCCTCCAGTCTGCGAGTCCAGGACTCTCGATGCTTTTGGGCGTCGATGCTTCCAAGCTTCCATGCTCTCAGCTAGAATCAGCTCATACATCCTTTACATGGGGATGTTCCATAGAGAGGGTACAGGAGACTTGGAGCTTATGAGCCCCCTTCTTCCTGATGATAAGACAGGATTTTCTTGCTCTGGTCAAACATGCCCAAGATGTTTCCAAGTTTGTCAACCGTGAAGCCTTTGATTGTTTTGAATGCATCAGCAGAACCTCTGCTGTCTCCATTGGTGCACGTCGTATTGCCTGGCTTCAGGCATCAGACTTGGACATTTGGGTACAAGATAAACTGGGAAACATTCCTTGCACAGGAGAAAATCTCTTTGGCAAGAATTGGCAAGAAAAAGCTAATGAGAATGACTCTGACAATATTACCTTGGACAGGTTGTCAAAGTCTACAGCCAACCCAGCAAAGAAAAGATCTAATAAAAAACCCTTTTTCAACAAGAAAAATAAGTTTTATCCTTACACCCAGCAGGGTCACTGTCTAGTCCAGGCTGCCCAAAAGGGACAACAGCAGTTGGCAGTACTGTTATTACTGCAGCTCCCGATTAGTCTGAGACCCAGTTTCTAATACATAGAAAAGTTTGAAAATAACATATCCAAATAAGACAGGAAAAGTTGAGATTTGTTTGGAAAATATTTTCATGCGATTGGAGTAATAGAGATACCTATGGCTTAACTGTAATATTACTCTGAAGTTCACTGACCTACTAGGATTGTCGAGTACAAAAGGGACAACAGCAACAAACTAGACAACAGAAGAAACCAAAAGTCCCAAGAGCTCAGCCAGCTCAGCAGGCTCAGTCTCCTCAGGGGCTTTGACTCTTTTCTAGAGAATTTAGCCTTCCTGCCCCTGCAAGGTCCAGAACCCTCTACCATCCCCGGCAGATTATGTCAGTTTGCCACCAGATGGCACCAAATAGCATCAGAACACTGGACTCTGTCCATTGTACGAGAGGGGTGCAGACTTCATTTTCACAGCATGCCCCCTCTTACAATCATAAGACAGTTCAATTCTCAAACCCCTGTCGCCAATCTTCTGAGTCAGGAAGTTACAATACTTCTTGGCCAGGGAGCAATAGAAGAAGTACCCAAAGCTCAACAGGGTACAGGGTTCTACTCCCCCTATTTTCTCATCCCAAAGAAAACAGGGGGACATAGACCTATTTTGGACCTCAGAGAATTGAACAAATATCTGTTCCAAGAAAAATTCAAAATGATCTCTCTTGGAAAACCTCTGCCATACCTTCAGAGTCAGGATTGGCTATGTTCTCTAGATCTAAAGGATGCATATACTCATCCATTCAGATCACAGGAAGTTCCTTCGATTCCTTTTCCAGGGAAGACACTTCCAATACAGGGTTCTTCCCTTCGGTCTGGCTTTTGCCCCAAGAGTTTTCACAAAATGCATGGCAGTAGTAGCTGCATTCTTACGGACTCTGGGGGATATTCGTCTTCCCTTACTTGGACGACTGGCTCATTCGAGCACCCACAGCTCCAGAAGCCAGCTCTGCTCTTACTCGCACAATGCGAGTTTTGCATTACTTGGGATTGGTTATAAACCTTCCAAAATCCCATCTCGCTCCTTCTCAGTCCCTAGAATTCATAGGAGCTTGCCTAGATACCAGACAATCAAGGGCTTTCCTTACACAGCCCCGCTGTCTTTGCATAGTGCAGCTAGCTTCCCAAGCAGCGGTAAAAACCTCCCTAACTGCTCGGGAAATGCTTCAGCTACTGGGACATATGGCGTCCCCACTGTACATGTGGTTCCCTATGCTTATCTTCACATGCGAGCAGCCCAGTGGACCCTATTCTCCCAGTGGACACAGGCCTCAGGTCGCCTGTCGGACAAAATTAGAAACTCAGAATGTCTTATTTCATCCCTCCAATGGTGGCAGTCGCTGGAAAACCTTCTCATAGGCTCTCCTTTCCATCAGCCCCTGTTCCAGGCCACTCTAACAACAGATGCATCCCAGTTGGGATGGGGGGCCCACCTGCACGATCTCTCCACCCAGGGTCTCTGGACCCCAGAGGAGGCTTGTCTTCACATAAACCTCCTAGAACTCAGAGCAATCTTCCTTGCTCTCCGAGTATTCCAAGCCAAGCTCAGCTACAAAACTGTCCTAGTCCAGACAGACAATCAAGTAGCCATGTTCTATGTGAACAAGCAGGGCGGAACAGGCTGTTGATATGCAACGAAGCTTTACGACTATGGGCCCTTGCCAGAGAGCATCAAATTCACCTCCTCATGGTATATCTTCCAGACATTCAAAACCTTTGGGCAGACAAACTCAGCCGAGTACTGCTGCCACACGAATGGTCCCTTCACTCGGACCAGATTGCCCAAGTATTCCAAATCTGTGGAACCCCAGACATAGACCTCTTTGCAAGTCCACAGAATGCCAAACTTCCCCGGTTCTGTTCCAGAATTCCGGCGAAAAACTGTCAGGCAAGGGATGCTTTCCTTCTTCATTGGGGTCAGGACTTCCTCTATGCCTTCCCACCCATTCCCCTCATCTCCAAAACACTGTTCAAGCTTCAGAGAGACAGAGGTCATATGATACTCATAGCTCCAAGTTGGCTATGGCAAACGTGGTATCCTCTGCTTCTTCATCTCTCTCAGGCTACACCTCTGGAGTTGGGATGCGCTCCAGATCTTCTCTCCCAGGAGAACGGGGTGCTATGGCACCCGAATCCCCAGTCCCTGCATCTCAGGGCCTGGTTACTGAAAGCCTAGAATTTCAGGATCTCAACCTTTCTCAACAGGTAAAGGATATCCTTCAGGCTTCCAGAAAACCCTCCACAAGGCGATCATATGCCTTCAAGTGGAAACGGTTTAGCATATGGTGTTCTCAAAAGGGACTTAACCCTCTTGCGATACCTTTGGAATCGTTACTGGAGTATCTCCTTCATTTATCAGATTCTGGTCTTAAGACCAATTCAGTAAGAGTCCATCTTAGTGCTATTGCAGCCTCTTACAAGCCTCTAAATCAGTGGTTCTCAACCTTTTTTGTACCGTGACCCCTTTTACCATTGGTCAACTTGTGATGACCCCCAATGATAAAATCAAATGCGTCTCTCTTCCTTTACCGTTAATGCATTGTTGCTGTAATCATTTGTTGAATTATTAATATAGGCCTTTGAAATATGTTTTTATTTATAAAATTTACTTATTTAAACCACAATAATTAATCACAATAACCAATATTTGATTTCAAAATTATGATGATTTTGTAGTCAAATCACTAATATGAAAAAAAATTATTTTTTCTACCTTTGTTGTCTAACCAATTTATTCTCTGATCATGCTGGTCCCGATCTGAGGCTTCTACTTTCCTGTCTTCTCTTAGCTCTCTTTCTGTGGTCTATGGTCCATCTGCCATTTCTCATCTCTTCTTTTGTTTTCTTCACTTCTTTCCATCAGCCCATTTCCAGTCCCCTTCTAGTCCAAATACCATGGCAGCCCCTCTCAGCATCCGCTCCCTTCCAGTCCCATTCTCCCATCAGCCCATTTATAGCCCTAGTCCCCAGTTTTCTTCCAAGGCCAGCAGCTCTATCCTCCCCTCCCCACCATTAGCCCATTTCCAGTTGAAGCCCCCCAATCAGCTCACTTCCAGTGCTAGGCTCCCCTAATTAGCCCATTACTAGTCCTACCTCCCCCCCCCATCAGTCCATTACCAGTCCTAGCCTCCCCGATCAGCTCATTTCCAATGCTAGCCTCCCATCAGCCCATTACCAGTCCCCCCCCATTGATCAGCCCATTACCAGTCCCAACGCCCCCCATTGATCAGTCCATTCCCAGTCCTAGCCTTCCCTAATCAACCCATTACCAGTCCTAGCCCCCCACCCGATCTGCCAATTACCAGTGCTAGCCCCCCCATCAGCCCATTATAATCCTAACCCGCACTGTCTCTCCCCTCTGTCCATCATTTATCCCGTCTGTTCAGTATGTCCCCCGTCTCTCCCCTTTGTCCATGTCAGCCCCCCTCCCTCCCTCCATGTCAGCTCCCCTCTGTCCATGTCAGCTCCTCCTCCATCCATCCATCCATGTCAGCCCACCCTATCCATTTCAGTCCCCCCTCCCTCCCTCCATCCCTCCCTCCATGTCAGCCCCGTCCCTCCCCCATGTCAGCCCCATCCCTCCCCCATGTCAGCCCTGTTGCAGGTTCCCTGCCCCCTCCTCCCCTCTCCCTAGGTCTGCCTGCTACTGCCCTGTTCTTCTGCAGCCGCAGCTCCCTGTCTCTTAGGGAACTACGGCTGTGCCGGTAAAGTTGTTGCGAATCCTTCCTGTCTCTCGACGGGCTCCGTGCAGCATTGTCCCGCCTCCAAAGGAAGTTGTTTACCACTTCCTTTAGAGGTGGGATAATGCTGCACAGACGGAGCTCGTCGAGAGACGGGAAGGCTCCAACATTTTCACAGGCACAGCCGCAGTTCCCTAAGAGACAGGGAGCTGCGGCTGCAGAAGAAGGGAGGCGGTGAGTTTGTCGCTGCCAAGAAGCGGACTCGGCAGAGGCAGCAACTTGTGTGATTTTTTTTTTAATTTTTTTTTTTAACTGGAATGAGGCGACCCCTGCTAAATCCTGTGGCAACCCCCGTGGGGGTCGCGACCCACAGGTTGAGAACCGCTGCTCTAAATGGACAGCCTATTTCCTCTCATCCACTTATAGCAAGATTTATGAGAGGTCTTCTACTAACAAAACCTCCCATTAGACCACCACCGGTGGCATGGGATCTGAACCTTGTTCTCAGGCAGCTCATGAAACCGGCCTTTGAGCCTTTAGCCACTACAGCTCTTAAATTCCTTTCATGGAAGGTCATCTTCCTAATTGCAGTCACGTCTGCATGATGCATTAGTGAATTACAAGCTTTAGTGGCTGATCCTCCTTATACAAGATTTCACCATGATAAGGTTGTTCTTAGGACTCATCTTCACTTCATGCTAAAGGTGGTCTCGCCTTTCCACCTAGACCAGGCGATTTACCTTCCTGTATTCTTTCCGAGGCCTCATGCCTCCAATGCAGAAAGGAATCTTCATACCTTATACTGCAAAAGAGCCTTAGCCTTTTACCTGAAAAGAACTCAGCAACATAGAAAATCTTCTCAACTTTTTGTTGCTTTTAATTCTAGTCATTTGGGACTTCCAGTTTCCAAAAGAACTCTCTCTAACTGGATTGCACAGTGCATATCCTTCGCTTATGAGAGTAAAGGGCTTTCTCTCGAAGGCCATGTCACAGCTCACAATGTGAGAGCCATGGCAGCTTCTATGGCTAACCATTCTGTGTCTATAGACGACATCTGCAGAGCAGCAACTTGGGCTTCAGTGCACACCTTTACAGTCCACTACTGTTTAGACAAGGACTCCCGTTGGGATGCCTTGTTTGGCCAAGCTGTTCTTCAGCATCTCTTTCAGACTTAATGCAACTCCTACCCACCGTCCGGGCTTGGATGCCAGAGATCCATGGGAGGAAGCATGACCCATTCTCACCATGGGTTTTCAGTTTCCTGGGGCCATCTCCCTGGCATCTCTTAGCTGGGGAGTCCCCATATGTGAAGACTACATTCCTGCTTGTTCCTGGAGATAGCGTAGTTACTCACCTGTAACAGATGATCTCCAGGAACAGCAGGAATTTAGTCTTCACAACCCACCCACCTCTCCTAGGAGTTGTGTGTGTGTGTGTGTGTGTGTGTGTGTGTGTGTCTCTCTCTCTCTCTCTCTCTCTCTCTCTCTCTCTCTCTCAGCTATAAACTCAACTGATGAAGGAGAGTGGGAAAGGCAGGAAGGCAGCACGCAGGCGCTGTGGGATGCTCCCAAAATCTTTCCTGTTGGATGCTGGGGAGCATTCCCGCACAGGCTCCATCGGTACCGACGATACCCCATATATGAAGACTAAATTCCTGCTGTTCCCGAAGATCACCTGTTACAGGTGAGCAACTACGCTTTCTCCAGGGACAGCAGGAATCAATCCTCACGACCCTCCCTCCTCCCCTTGGAGTTGCAGTCCTATTATTATTATTATATTTTGTTCTTTTTGCCGTCTTTTTAGCTATGTCATTTGACTGAGCAAGATGGCATCCTTGGGTGGGAAGGGGACCGCGCATGCGTGATGGCAACTCCCAAAGGCTTTCTCTGAAAGCTGGGGATTTGCTCCACACGAGGGCTCCTTCAGCACCAACATCACCCCTATGTGAGAACTGGTTCCTGCTGTCCTCGGAGAACACCTGTTACAGGTGAGTAACTATGCTTTCCTGCTGTTCCCGGAGATCACCTGTTAGGCGCGTAACTACTCTTTACCTCCATTACCTCATGATTTTCCAAGCTTGCACAAAGGCTAAATGACTGTAACCTCAAATTTAAGGTAATGACAAGAAACATACATTTTACCCTGCCCCCTCATCTCATAATAGATAATGTAATGCTACAAAGAATGAGGTAAAATACCTTGGTGTCAACCTTGATAGTTCCTTAAACTTAACAACACATCTTAAAACAACAGCTGGCCTAATATACAACAAACTAAGACTTATTAAGCATTTGAGACCCTTTCTTCCACACCAAGATTTCAGAACTGTGCTCCAAGCTATGGTATGCCCTCATATTGATTTCTGCAATAGTATCCTCCAAGGGCTACCTGCTCAAGCTGTAAAACACTTTATGATAGCCCATCATGTTGCTGCCAGGATAGTAGTCAAGGCTAATTCAACAAAACATATTACACCCATACTATACAACCTGCACTGGCTCCCAATCTATAGCAGGATCAAATACAAAACTGGACTTATCATCATCCTACCTAACCAACCTCATAAAGTACCTCACAATGACAGAATAAGAAGAGAATGTATTCAGAACACACTTCCTGTGCTACACACGTTCAGAAAGTTCAACAGGGCAACAACCAACAGAGCATTTAACTTCACTGCACCAATGATGTGGAACTCCATCCCAGACAAGCTTAGAGCCACATCAGACCTTATCATTTTCCAGAAACTATTTAAGACACATCTGTTCATAGAACATTTTGGTACAGATGAACCAACGCAAAATCTCTTCCCCACATACCACAGACTACAGCACAAACAGAATACTGTTCCCTCTACTACCTCTTCCCCTCCTCCCCTTCTATCCCTCTAACCTCCTCCAAGTTATTGGACCCAACCAAATCTAGTCATTTAATACTAATAGATGCACCACTATTAAGTGGGTATCCTTGACCTTGTAAATAAATTTCCTTGTATATATCATACATACTTGTAAATAAGTTACATTGTTACATGCCACCGTACATTTGCTAATGTTTTCATGTATACTCTTTGTTCCATGTTGAAACTTGTTAATATGTAATGTTTCTTAAATGTTTTCTGTAAACCGCTTTGATGCAGCTGAAAGGCGGTATATAAAACAAACACAAATAAATAAATATCAAGCAACTATAAATAAATAAACATACAAACTAATGCAACATTACTTCCTGAAGTGGATCTCCCCTAATATTACTGACATTTAGAAGCCGTAGGGGTAAGTCTACTAAAGGGTGTGAGCTGCTACTGCAGGGTTAACGCAGAATTAACACCCCACAGTAGCAGCTAACCCACAAAAAGATAAGATATTGCAGGCAATTTTGTGCGATAACTGATTTTTATGTGGTGTACTACTACTACTTATCATTTCTAGAGTGCATCAGGGCATACGCACTGCTATACAGAGGCTTGTAAGAGACGGTCCCTTCTCATATGAGCTTACAGTCTACTCAAGACAGACAACACAACAATCAAGACAAACAACACAACAAGTGGGGGCAAGGATATATCTAGGGTAGGGGTGGCCAACTCCACTCTTGGTGCACCACGATCCAGCCTGCTTTTCAGGATGTCCCTAATGATTATTCATGAGGCATATTTGCACCCACTGCCTCCCACTCTATACAAATATATTTCATGAATATTCATTAGGGACATTCTGAAAACCAGGCTGGATTGTGGTACACCAGGACTGGAGTTGGCTATCCCTGATCTCGGGGAATGGTAAGGAAACACATAGGAGGTAAACAGGAGACTAGGGGTAGAGCTCTAGCATGGGATCAGGGCAGAGTAGGAGGGGGAATGGCCTCCTCAAAGGCCCTAACAAAGATGGACATGATCTCGCAGTGCTTTCCCCTAGCGTGAGCCTAGAAGGCAACACTTTGTGACAGCAGCCATTTTGGACTGGCTGCATGATGGAGTAGGAGCGAAGAGGACCACTAGACCACCAGGTTTCAATAAGGTACAACCAAGGAGGGATGCAGGAGCCCCCCATTGTAACAGCCTAGCCGAGATATTTTTTTATTACTGGAGAGACGGGAGAGGTAGGGGGGCCATGAGCCCCCCTTCCAGTAGTGGATCAGGGGGTGGGGGGAGCTGAGCATGACTGGCTAGCTGGGATGAAGTTTACCTTCAGGGGTGCACCAATCCCCACTGGCAACTCCCGATGAGGATCGGGAGCTGTCCCGGGTGAAAACGGTCATGCAGGAGGGCAGCACTTCTTTATTTAATATTGTCAGTGCCTCAGATCACAGCACACAGTACCATGGCTGGGGAGGCCTGTTTGCGGCTGTTGGGGGGCATAGTAGTGATTGCGCACAGAGCTACTGCCAGCTCTGTGTACCCAATTGCTACCATTCTTCCTCTTGTATTTACCCTGGAGACCCACGGCACCTGCTTCAGCAGGCACTGAAGGACTTTTCCTGTGAAATCTGCTGAGGAAGGTAACGCGGGGTCTCCTTGGGAAATCCAGTCCTCTGCGGTATCTGCAGAGGCTACCCTGGGAATGCCTCCTGCAGATATTGCAGAAGTTTTCCCAATACTGTGTGGTTTTGGCAGCTAATGCATTGCCTAAGCTGACAAACCCAACATGGTTTAGTAGACCTGCCCCATAGTATCCTTCACTTTATATCTTCCTCTTTAACTCATTCTCTGATCATTACTTCACAGGCTGCTGCTCGCTCCATTAGATTGTCATTTTAGGCCAAACTATTCTTCTGTCAGAAAGCCTTCCACCAATAGGTTATTGTTTTCCACTGCTTCCCATAGTAAAACAGAGTAATGTGATCAGGATGAGACAAGTTGTCCCTTTTTTTTTTTTTGGGTGTTGAATCAAGGTTGGGTGTTATACATACAGTAAAATAAAAATAAAGTATGACTACATCCATATTATGGTTAAATAGACAGAAATATATTTAGACCAAAAATACAGTGTTTCTTTAAATAGGACAGATATTCCATTTTACTGTTTATTTACTGAGTGGGAACACTGCAGTGCCATGGTAAATGGTTTTCTGACTTTGCTCGACTTTGCCAGCAGGCTTGTCAGGTAGGAAAAAAGGAAGAATAAAGAAAACAAAGAACAAAAGGCTTGTAAGTGCCTCAAAGAATAGGGGGAAAAATCATTAACCATGTGTAGGTTTGGAGAAGAAGAATTCCTTTCAGATTATCCCAGCTGATATAAATACTTAAATGTATCCCTTGTCCATCCTCTGATCAAATGCAGGGCTATTCAGGGAGCTTAGGGACCATTAAACATATTATGAAACTGGATGAGGTTGTTGCAGAATTAAACGGTTTACCAAAACACTTTATGCAGATGAATTATTTGGCAAACAGTATGTTCACATCTGGTGCAATCCGTAGAGAAACTCAGAAGTCAATATAGTCCACAAAATAGTCACTGGAAAGCTACACACCCTAGAGACTTCTTCACCAACCACTTCTAGGCAACGGTAAGCACTCCTGGGAGAGGACCTACCCTGACTTTTTTGATACCGATACTTGTACCACATGATGCAGACTCTTCAATGAAGAATTTAAGGAGCCCTTTTGCTAAAGCCCAATAACAGATCAACATGCATTTTAATGCATGGCAACTGGTAGCCAGGAACACTAATGTGAGGGCATGCCAGCAACTGTGCATTAAAGAACATGGTAATTAGCAATCAAATGATGAGGTGGTGAATGAGTGGAGAGCACATTGCTGGGTTCATTAGGTGCACCCATCTTAAGTGCACCACATGTTAATGTATTCAGTCACATGTTAAATGCTAGGAACATGGTAGCCATGCCCTCAATAGCTAATCAGAGGCTTTGCACTTAATGTGTGTTTATAACTCACGTTAAATGCAAACCTTTAGAGGGCCTTAGTAAAAGTACTCTTGAATTCTTTTCTTGAACAAGCTGCAGGTAACCTTCTGTTGATTTCCCTTTGGACAGTAACTCTGTAGATAGTGGTTTCTAACCTGTGGTCCATGAACTACTGGTTGTCTGTGAGGTCATTACAGGGAGTCTGCAGGACACAGAAGAGAGAAAAGAAGAGAGAGGTTGGTGAAAATTCGCCGTGGGAAGAAAAGAGTGACTGGAGGGAACAGGCTGTAGGGAAGGAGAGAAAAAGAGACCGAGACTAGTGGGGACTAGTTGGGTGGGAAGAGAAAGAGAGAAACTGGTGCCATTCTCCTCCAGAGGACTTTGTCAAGGATAAGGCCAGAGCCTTCGGTACAAACCGAGGCGAAGGAGGACACATGCATCAAGGAGCTGGAGATCCTCCAGTTTGAGTCTCCACCAAGGAATTCTCATAGTGCCAGTGCAGCCGATCCTCGAGCAGCTACTATTGTGAATGTGGGAGACCCTGGTGTCTGTGCTGGTGCCGGTGGTCAATCGACACCTCAATGCCATATACCATGTCAGGAAGGGGCCGGGGTTCCACAAGCCACAACTCCCACATAACTCCATGGTTGTTGAGACAACCATGCAAAAACTCAAAAGCCAGAAGACTTCTGTCCCCCCAGCAGGGATGCTAGAGCCCTCAATGTCCTTGGGCACAAGTGCTACCAGGGCTCGATGCTGGGCTGTCAAATCCAGGCCTATGAACTATACATAGGCATATATTTGAAGGCCCTGACCTAGGAGTTGCCCGGTTTCTTGGCAGGGCTGGCTGGGGAACCTCTCAATCGGTTCCAAGCTCTGACCTCTGAGATCAAGGACTGCTCAAAGTTCCTCTCCCGGGCAGCCTATGATGGATTTGAGTCAGCGGCTTGAGTAGCAGCAGCCGGCATCGGAGCACAACGCCAAGCCTGGCTACAGTCCTTGGACCTTGAACAGTGGGTCCAGGACAAGCTGCTCTATGTCCCCTGCACAGGTGAGAACTTGTTTGGCAAACCCATTGCCGACAAGGTGGCTGAGATAGAAGCTGAAGTGGTGACCTGCCAGAGGCTCTCAAAGAAGACCTCTTCTTTCCCCTGCAAGAAACCCTTGAGGAAAAGGCCCCTATTCCCTGGGAAAAGGGGCATTTCCAGCAGAGTCACCAATACCAGTGGTTCTCAGGCCAGCAACAGGGTTCTCACCATAAGAGGCAGGGCCAAGGAGCCCAGAAGCCAAAGGCTCAGAAACCCCAAGTCTCGGCTCCAGCCCAACAAGGTGGGAGCTTTTGACTCCCAGGGAATGGACTCCCTTCCCCCGGGAGACCCTTTCCAGCCCACAGGGGACAGTCTGGCACTCTTTGCCCACAAGTGGGCTAAGCTCATCTCAGACCAGTGGGTGCTAAAGGTGGTGAAGGAGGGATACCTCCTCCCCTTACAACAAGTACCACCCAGGTTCTTTCCAGGAGAGCCAGTGCGACCTCTCCTTCACCAGATCCTCTTGCTCTCAGAGCTCGCAGGTCTGCTCAGGGCCATTGCTGTGGAGCCTATACCCAGGCATCTGTGGGTGAAGGGCTTCTACTCAAGGTATTTTCTTGTCTCCAGTAGAACAGGGGGCTTCAGGCCCATATTAGACCTGCGAAACCTGAACAGGTTTCTGGTGGAGAAGTTCAAAATGCTCTGCCTTGGAACACTGCTGCCCTACATCCACCAGGGAGATTGGCTGTGCTCCTTGGACCTAAAGGATGCATACACACAAATCTTGATCCACCCCTTCCACCGGCAGCACCTATGGTTTGTGGTGGGAGAAGGGCACTACCAGTACAGAATGCTGTCCTTTGGCCTGGCCTCATCGCCTAGGGTCTTTAGCAAGTGCTTAGCAGTGGTAGCTGCTCATTTGCGTCTTCAAGGGGCTTTTTGTCTTCCCCTCCCTGGATGACTGGCTAATCAGGGGCGGTATAACCTCAGAGGTCAGGCAGGCTGCAGAGCGTACAACCCTCCTGCTGCAGCACTTGTGGTTCGTTATTTATTTATTTATTTACAGTCTTTTTTATACTGCGCTATTCGACATCAGTGTGGTTTACATGAAACACAAACTTATACGGTGCAGGGGACTGTTCCGTATTTACAATAAACAGGTGCATAAAACTTGGATAAACTGGGAGTAACTATTTACATCTAGACTTCATATCAACTACCCCAAGTCCCATCTCGCTCCAACCCAAAGTCTGGAGTTCATAGGGGCACAGTTGGACACGCTACAGGTCAAGGCCTCCTTCCAAGAGAAAGGGCAGACCACCTCATACAACTGGCAGGAGAGGTACACATCGCCGGTCAGTGCCAGTTTGCCGCCTCCTCCGCCTGTTGGGCCATATGGCCTCAATGGTCCACGTCACACGACTACATATGCGATAGCCCAATGGTGCCTCTACTCACAGTGGACTCAAGCCATGGGCAGATTACAGGACAGGGTCAGAGTAACCTGCCAACTGGCAGAATACCTCATCTGGTGGCAAAACTTGTACCACTTCCAGGCGGGAATGCCATTCCAGGCACCCACACCGCAGAGGATTCTGACAACAGATGCCTCCCTCCTCGGTGGGAGGCACATTGCAGGAACTGCCGCATGAAGGGCAGCTTGTCTTGGAAGGAGTCACTCTTGCCGATCAAATTCAGGGCAATCTTCCTTGCCACATGAGCGTTCTGCCACCGCCTATGGCACCAACCTGTGCTGATCCAGATGGACAACCAGGTGGCCTTGTTTTATATCAACAAGCAGGGGAGCACAGGCTTGTACGCCCTCTGTCTGGAAGCAGTGGCCCCTCTCTCCTTTGCAGTACAGAACAGCATGCTGCTGTGAGTGGTATACCTGCCAGGCCAGGACAATTGCCTAGCAGACAGGCTGAGCAGAGTCCTTCATCCACATGAGTGGGGCTTGTACCCCAGGGTAACGAAGCAACACTTCCACTGCTGGGGCAGGCCTATGATAGACCTTTTTGCCTCCCCAGACAACATGCAGCTACCGTGCATCTGCTCCCACCAGCCGCACCCGGGGAAAATGGCGGCAGATGCCTTCCTAATCTTGTGGTTGAAGGGCCTACTATATGCGTTCCCACTGACCTCCCTGGTCGCCAAGACCCTTTTCAAGGTCCAGAGCGAAGGGGGCATCATACTGATCACACACAGGTGGCCCAGGCAACCCTGATTCCCTCTGCTGCTATCCCTATTGGTGGCACTCCCAGTCCCACTGGGTTGGGGCTCCCTTCTGCACCCCAACCTGGGGTTGCTAACGCTAATGGCATGGCTGCTGAAAGGGTAGCACTGGCCCCCTTTTAATCTTCCAGGGGTAGTCAAGAAGATCCTACTGACTTCTTGGAAACCCTCCACCAGGCGGGCCTATGCCTTTTACTGAAGTAGGTTCTCCATCTGGTGTGCGGGAAGGAGGAGAATCCCTTCTGTCATGTGCAACTGGTTCTTCAGTACCTACTGCACCTGTCACACACTGGGCTGAAATCCAAAGTTGTGAGGATGCATCTAAGCGCCATAGCCATGCACCACCACCCTATTGAGGGGAAAACCCTTCTCTAGCCACCCCCTGGTCTCTGGGTTTCTCCGGGGCCTCCTGTAGTCCAAGCCCCCCCTCTGGCTGCAGAATGGGACCTCAGCATGGTGCTCTCTCAGCTCACTAAGCTGCCATTCAAGCCCCTAGCCACTTGCCACCTGAGATACCTGTATTGGAAAGTGGCCTTCCTGGTGGCCCTTATGTCCATTCGAAGGGTGAGTGAACTCCGGGCCCTGGTCGGTGGCAGACGAGGTTCTATAAGAACAGGGTAGTGCTCTGCACGCACCTTAAATTCCTCCTGAAGCTGGTGTATCCCCTTTCCACCTCAACCAAGAGGTGGTCCTACCCACTTTCTTCCCGTGGCCTCACGCCAGCAGGGAGAAAGTAATACTTCATACACTACATTGCATGCGGGCCCTGTCCTACTTGCAACGGACTCAGGCACATCGGAAAGCTCCTCAGCTTTTCATTTCTTATGACCCCAGTAGATTGGGGCTCCCCATGACTAAGCAAACTCTGTCCACTTGGGTGGCGGACTGTATTGCCATGCCTATGAGTGAGCTGGCCTCTCGAACACCGGATCACAGCACATCGCATGAGAGTGATTGCCGCGTTGGCGGCCAACCTCTGTTCAGTGCCAGTGATAGAAATCAGCAAGGCTGCCACATGGTTTTCAATTCATATGTTCGCAGCTCACTACTGCCTGGAGAGTGAGTCCCGCAGGGGCAGTGCCTTTGGCCAGTCCCTACTCCGTAATATTTTCAGGATGTAGGCAACTCCTGCCCTCCAACCCTTCTGTGTTCAGGCTGATGGAGTGATAGTGTCGCTGGACGCTAGGGCCTTGCAGAATCTCTCAGTGGGGACACTTTCTGCAACTCACAGCTACCTGATTGATCGCTGTTGGTGCTGTCTTGGTTCGGTCCTCGGCAGCCTGGAGCTAGGGTCCCATATGTGAGGACTGACTTCCTGCTTGTTCCTGGAGAAAGCTTAGTTACTCACCTGTAACAGGTGTTCTCCAGGAACAGCAGGAATCAGTCCTCACAATCCTCCCTCCTCCCCTGGGCGTTGCCTCTTTACCTTGTTTTATTTTTTACTGCAATCCTAGCTATGTCACCTGACTGAACAAAATGACACCCTTGGGCGGGAAGGGGACCAGGCATGCATGTTAACATATCCCAAAGGCTTTCTTTGAAAGCTGAGGAAATGCACCGTGCGGACTCCATCGGTGTCGATGACAGCCATATGTGAGGACTGATTCCTGCTGTTCCCAGAGAACACCTGTTACAGGTGAGTAACTACACTGTAACAAAATTGAATATACGTATGAGGTCATTTTAGAAGCTCTATTTGTGCTTTGAACATCTCAAAACAGGCATACAGATGTCCAATGCAAGACGATGTCCTGGGAGATATTTTAGAAAGCAGTCCAAGTAGGAATGGGGGTGTGGTGTAGGTGTGTCCAGGGTGTTCCTAAGAACGTAGATTTCCTCACCCAATTTCAGAAGTATCTTGCATGTCCCGAGCTGCATCCAAGTTTATTCCTGCTCCAGGTACAAATAGACACTAGAAAAATGTTCGTTTTGCCAGCCAAACAGCCGGAGGGTGTGGAGAAGGAGGTCACTCATAGCCTTAATATTTTCCATGTTGACAATGAACACTGATGAAGAATGAGGGTTCATATTTTCATTTTGATACACTAATGGTGTCACCGTATGCAAATTAGGAGATAGATGACCCTGACATCTATGTTCATGCCGGTGCAGGCATCCATCTTGAGTGCATCTATCTATCAAAATGAGGCCGGAACATAGACGTTCCCAGCATTTTCCTACATGTTTTATCTTTGTACTTTGACGCCTTTTGTAAAGTACTACTTAAAGTGTGGTGGTGACCATGCCTTGACATTCAGCAGACCTAAACTAAACAGTTAACACCATCTGCATAATATGTAAAGCTTGGTGAAACCAAAACAATCATTAATCCAGAGGATAATGATTTAAACTAGATGAGCAAAAATATCCTCACTAGCATTGAATGACCCAGAATTGTAAAACTTACAAATGGAAGGAAAAAGACCTCAGTGTAAAAGAATGCTATAATGACAGTTTCTCAACAGTCCTCTATCACATCATTGGTCATAAGCAGAAGAGAGAGAAAACTGCTGAAGAATCGTAAACACTCCCTGATGCAGCCATCGTGAAATACTGACAATGTCTTGAGTTGACTGCTGGAGTGTGATGGAACACAGTGTTTAAGATAAGACAAGATGAGACATGATTTGTGAAATATATTCCTTGTATATAATATTGTTTTGATGATAGGAAAGGTTTTTTTTTTTATGACCAAAGGACTGTTGAGAAGCTGTTATTGCAGCATTTATTTTACACAGAGATCTTTTTCCTTCCATTTGTAAGTTTTAGACCTGTATGTCGTTAAATGCTGGAGAGAATATTTTTGCTCATGTAGTTAAATATTTAAAGCTGCCTCTGCCTCTGCCTCGCCCATAGCTGGGCCCATAATTATACAGATAGTATCAGGCTGTTTAGGGATTTAAATGGCCTGATGCTATCAGTATACGTTTTGAAATTCTATGAATAAGCAAGTAATATTAGCCTGAATATTAGTCTATTTGGTTTTTTTTAGGCAAGATCTGACTGGACAGTTTTTTTCTTTGGGTAAATGACTGGCAACCTGGAAAGAGTATCCATGGTCGTAAAGCATTGGAAGAAATCTTCCCCACTGTCTCATGTGGCCTGTAAGAGGTAAGAAAAGAGTGTGAGCCTTCCCCATCCCATACTCCCAGATGCTGCTGTAGCCCTCTTCTCATTTATAGGGTGAGGCCACCCCAGACTCACTATATAAAAGTGGAAAAGAAACATGGGGACAAAGCAGCAGAATTATCAGGACAGTAAAAATTAAGGGTCTTGGTGGATCAGGGGAGGTAAACAAACAGCATCTAAATTCTTATAAATATATACACACCTCAAGGCCACAAGAAAATAAACAGTAGCACTTCATACCTGAAGAAACAAGTGGTCCACACTGGTGGAGTATCATTAAGTAAAGCACATGTATTGATGTTTCCTAAAAATAAGAATATGAAAGCTAAAACTTGTCAAATGAAAGGGAAGAGCAAAAATGGTAAAAGATAATCAAAGTCTAAGGGAGAATTCTTATTTCAAGTCTTTAGATGTGATTAGGCATCCCTTCAGGAAAACTTTTGTTTAATCTTCTGGGACCCTAGTTACAGCTTCCCCTCTGCTTTCTCATTCTCAGTCTCAAGCTTGGCACCCCAGACACCTTTCAGTGGACTCTAAGATATACTAAAATACTCTTCTTCACCTCACAGTTCATAGATCAGTGCTTGGTTTAAATACTGTCATTGTCAAATGTCCAAGTTTCCGGAACGTTTTAAAAAAGATAAGTCGAAAATCTCCTCTTAACAATGTATCTCCTGGAGGGAGATACAAAATTGGGAAATCATTCTTCCGAAGAGAATGAGGTGGGTGGGTGGGGGCTGAATTTTTTGAAGGCATTTACACAGTTTGCAAACCTGCAAATGCCTCTCTGCAGGAAATTCAGTGGGCCTAGGCGGCCCCTCTTCCCTGCATGCAAGTCTTTTTTTTTTTTTTCTTTTAGCTGATTTATTTCTATTTGGCTTTCTTTTCTGCTTGAATAACACTTTTTTTTTAAGTGCCATCAAGTCAATGCTGATTCCTGGTGACCCAGCAAACCCTGGATTTTCTTGGCATGCTATGACCAGAAGTAGATTGCCAGGCCTTTTTTTCCAAGGCAGTGGAGGGTAAAGTGACTTGCCCAAGGTCTGCCAGTGGGAATCAAACCCAGATCTCTTGTGTATTTAGCTGTTTCTCTAACTATTAGGCTACTGCTGCACTCTATAACACTGTTAGTGCCGCTGAATATCCCCAATTGCCACCGCTACATACCCCAGTGTTAAGAAGTTAGCATTGGGGAGTTCCAGGGTGGAGCAGAGGTAGCACCCATCACTAACCGGGCAGCAGTGATATTGGACCACTGCCCCGTTAGCGATACGCAGCAAAAGTCAGGCGTAGGAAATCCTGGCCTAACTTTTGCCACATTAGCTAACTGGGCAGCGGCTCAATATTGCTTCTGCTCCGATAGCCTAGCAGCGATTTGTCAAAGCCAGATAATCAATGCTGGGGCCAGGGTTAACTTTCAGTGCCAGCAGCTAGCCATATTTGCAGCGGTAGCCACCTGCGCTGAATATTCCCTCCCCTTCCTGAGGAAAATAGGAATTCCTTTCAACAAAATCCCCCCTGCCTGTATGTTCAGGTTACATCTGGGACACCTGGCTCTCACACCACTGCACTGGTCATTTAGCGGTAAAGCTGGATTCCCCTCTTCAGTTCCATTCACCTTCCTGAAGAAATCACAACTATGGTACAGTTTTTCTCCACTGGGGCCTTTTGCGTGAGTCTCAAAACTGTTCTTGGATGGCTTTCCAGCCAAGAGCTCCTTTTCCATTTCTCCTTCTCCTGTGTTAAGTCTAGCTGGAGTAGGGCAGCTGCTCTCCCATTTGGTGACCTAGGTTATTGTCAGGAAGGCTGTTCCCCTGGCACTACCTCCTGAGCCCTCATGGGGTCCTGCAGCCCTTCTCCTCTCACATGGACTCCCTGATGGAAGAAGAAGACTCTTAGCCACTGGAGACAGAGCTTTTTATACTTTTCTTCATAAAACATTATCTCAACCTGCATGACAGGATCAGACAAGGAGCAGGGATACCAGAATCATTTTTGGTGTCTTACTACACTGATAAGAATGGGTACCCCTGACAGTGAGAAGTGAAACCAAGAAGTACAGGACTAACTCCACTTTTCCCTTGATCTCCTCTTGGTTCCACCACTGTAATCTGAGACTGAAGTGATCTGATTTTCTGGTTTTAGGTGTTTCATCATTAAAGGAAATTTTAACTTCTTTAAAATTGACTTATTCTATGTTGGATTCTTGTCAAAAAGAGCTTGTTAAAATGCAGATGGTGGTTTTTGGAGAGATTTTGATTGATTGTTAACACTTCCTTAAAGGAAGGCATCTTTCCAGATCATAAGAACATAAAAAATGCCATACTGGGTCAGAACAAGGTCCATCAAGCCCAGTATCCTGTTTCCAACAGTGGCCAATCCAGGTCACAAATACCTGGCAGTTTCCCAAAAAGACACACAGGTTCCACAATGCCCGTATTGGGGCAATCAGTAGATTTTTCAGGTCCTCTTTAATAATGGGTTATGGACCTTTCCTCCATCAACTTGTGCAAACCTTTTTTAACCCAGCAACACTAACAGTTTTTACTACATCCTCTGGTAACGAATTCCAGAGTTTGATTACACATTGAGTGAAAAAATATTTTCCCTTATTAGTCTTTAATGGGTTACACTGTAGCTTCATTGCATGTCCCCTAGTCTTTCTACATTTTGATGGCGTAAACAATTGATCTACGTTTACCCATTCCACTCATTAATTTTTAGACCTCTATCATATCTCCCCTCAGATGTCTCTTTTCCAGGTTGAAGAGCCTTAATCTTTTAAGCCTCTCCTCATAGGGGTATTCTTCCATCCCCTTTACCATTTTGGTGGTTCTTCTCTGAACATTTTCTAATTCTGCTATATCATTTCTAAGATACGGCGACCAGAGTTGCACGCAATATTCAAGGTGCAATCACACCATGGAACAATACAGAAGCATTATAATATTCTTTGTTTTATTCTCCATTCCTTTCCTTATGATTCCTAGCATTCTATTTGCCTTGGCCACCGCTGCACACTGGGTGGGGGGTTTCAATGTGTTATCCACGGTGACACTTAAATCTTTTTCCTTGGTGGTGGTTTCTAATGTGGAACCTTGCATCGTGTAACCATAGTTTGTGTTGTTCTTTTTTAGGTGCATAACTTTGCAATTGTCCACATTAAATTTCATCTGCCATTTGAACATCAGGCTTCCAATTTATCAAGGTTCTCTTGCAATTTTTCACAATCCTTTTGGGTTTAACAACTTTGAATAATTTTGTATTATTTGCAGATTTGATTACCTCACTCATTATTCCCATTTCCAGGTCATTTATGAATACGTTGAACATAGTGGACCCAGCACAGATCCTTAGGATACTCCACTATTCACCTTTTTCCATTGGGAAAATTGGCCATTTAGCCCTACCCTCTGCTTTCTGTCTTTTAACCAGTTCCTGATCCACCATAGTACACTGCCTCCCATCCCATTACTTTTTAATTTCACCAAGCGCCTCTCATGAGGGACCTTGTCAAAGGCTTTCTGAAAATACAGATACACTATATTATCTCCAGGAACAAGCAGGAATGAGTCTTCACACGTGGGAGACGTCGCCGACGGAGCCCGCACGGGAAAATGCTCCCCAGCATCCAATCAGAAAGCATTTGGGAGCATCCCCCGCGCCTGCGCGGTGGCTTCCCGCCCTTCCCACTGCCTCTCCCCAGTTTTTCGTTTTCCGCGGAGCAGGCAGGATGTCTCTCCTGCCACCGCAGAAATTTTCCTTTTTTCTGTAGTCGCGGCTTTCCCGCCGACGGTGGCACCTCCGTGCCCCCCCCTTTCTTTCTTTTAATTGTTTTCATTTAATTTTCGTCGCCCCCTTCGCCCCCATGCTGAGGACCGGGGCATGGAGCCTTCTTCCCCCCAGCCTCACGGCGGGGACTTAAGTTTCCACGTGGACTCCAATGCCTGGTGCCTCTCCTGTTTGGGGCCTGACCCTTTTTCCCCGGATTCCCCGGGCTACAGTGTCGGGAGAAGACCCTCCCTCTTTCGGGTATCCCTCGACGACGTCTTCGCACCAAAGGTGCGGTCGTCAGGTTGTCCTTCTCTCCAGGATCAGGTAACCACACAACAGTCTGTTAAGACTAGCCGAGTCTTGGGCGAGTCTCATGCGCGGCATGGCGACGGCTCCGGCCAGCCCCTCAAGTCCTCCTTGGCTGATATACCCCGGCGGGAGTCCTCGGGCTCCAAAGCATTTACGGGATTTCGGGATGTTCCTGAGGTTCGCTCCTCACAGAACATTCCTGAGCCATGCCCGAGGGAGGTACCCGCTTCGAGCGGTGCCGATTCCCCGGCGTCGGCGTCGAGTGTTTCACTCTTCGCCAGGGATCGTCAGCCGGTGTCCTCGGCGCCTTCGGGGCCGATGGGCTCGACCGGGTCTGACCTCCCTACATCCAAGCCATGCTCGGGCGTGGCAGCCGCTCCGGGCGGTACTGAGCCCCGGGCATCGGCGTCGGTGTCGAGCGCTCCGCTCCTCACCGAGGATCGTCGGCTGCTGTCCTCGGCGCCTCCGGGGCCGATCGACTCAGTCCAGCCTGGCGTTCCTTCAGCCCTGCCATGTGCGCGGGCAGTACCCGCTTCGGGCGGTACCGGCCCCTCGGTGTCGAGCGTTCGGCTCCTCACCGGGGATTGGCGGCTGCGGTCCTCAGCGCCTCCGGGGCCGACCGACTCGCGCCGGTATGGCGTTCCTACGGGGGTGGTATCCGCTTTGGGCGGTGCCGACCCATCGGCGTCGATGTCGAGTGACCCGCTCCCCTCTGGGGATCGCCAGCCGCTGCCTTCGGCACCTCGGGGGCCGATCGACGCAACACTGTCTGACGGCCCTACGTTTAGGTTCTGCGTGGGGGTAGTACCCGCTTCGAGGGCGCGGGGGCGTCAGTGGTTCCGCCCCGCACCGGGGATGGTCATCTGGCCTCCCTCCCCTCGGGGCCGCACGCTTCGACCCGCGCCGGGTCGCCGTTATCCCAGCCCTGCGCAAGGGTGGTGCTGGGTTCGAAAGGCGCCGCTCCGCCGGCGACGGCAGGGGCGTCGAGCACGAGGGACCGCCATCGACCTTACCCGGGGACCTCGGGGTATGTCGGCCAGCGCACGGGCGACTCCCCGGCATCGACGCGGCCATCGAGGGCCCTGCCCTTCCCTAGAGAAGGGGCCTCGGGGTCTTCGACCGCTTCGACCCAATCTGGGTCTGCGCCGCCCCGCTACGGTACCCCCCCCCCCAGGGACTCGTCGTCGGGTGACCGGGGTCCCCTCGGGGATGGGCCGTATGCCCTGGAAGGATTTCTCTCCGGGTCGGACGGGTTCGAGAGGGAGCCCGGCGCCGGGCAGTGCCCGCCGATCGACATCGGCGCCGGTGTCAGATGACCCCCTCTCCGCCGAGCACCGTCCTCGGGGGCCCTTGATGTTCACGGCACCGGTCGGCGCAGTTCCGATCCGCGCTCCGGGATCTCCACCACCGGCACGATCACTCCCGCCGGGGGCCTCGAGGACGGAGTTGATCTCCTCGCTCGGTTCGATGCCCAGCCTGGAGTCATGGTCCAGCCTTGAAAGCCTGGCCACGGCACGTCTCGGGATCGGCCCCTGTCCTCTCCCGCAGCGCAGAGCAGAGACCGCTGGCCCCTGCCCTCCGGCGGCCGCGGATTCGCCCCAGTCATGGGGGGAAGCGCCGCCGCAGGGTTCGGGGCCGAGGCCGGTTCCTGCGGTGCCGTCGGTGCCATCGACTTCTTCGATGCCTAGCTTGGAATCAATTCCAGGAGCCGACGCCGCCATGTTGACTGCCCCGATCCGGGTCGGTTGGTCCCCTCCTCTGCCCAGCGGGCATCGGCCCGAGCGGCCTCTTAGTGCCCGGGCGACCTCTCCCGTCATAACTGCTCCGGCAGAGCCGCCGTTTCAGGATTTCCTCCTTGACATGGCGGACTTGCTGGCCATCCCTATCCCGGATCCGAGCCCAGGCCCTGCGGAACAGGCAGCCGCGATGCTTCCTCTGCATCCCGCCCTGCAGGATCTCCTGCTGGGGGCTTGGCGGTCGCCTTTGAGGGTTCCGGTGCCGCTGACGGCGATGCAGGCTTTGTACTGGGTGCCTCCGTCCCCGGGGTTTCGGCAGCACCAGCTTCCACATCGGTCCATTGTGGTGGAATCGGCGCTGAGGAAGGCCGGAAGCAAGGAGAGGCATGCTTCTCGCCCTCCAGGCCGCGCCTCGAAGACGCTAGATACTCTAGGACGTCAAGCCTTCCAAATGTCTATGCTGGCGGCCAGAATTATTTCATATATATTTTATATGAATCTGTCGCTTCGGGAGGTCACCGAGAGGTTATCTCGGTTATCCACTTTCGTATCTGCAACCAAGGCCTTTGAATATTCCCTGCTTTTTTATCATTGCAGGAATATCTCCGGGTTCCTTTCTCGTGCTTCGCTGGACTCTTTCCGGTCGGTCAGCAGAGCCTCTGCTGTTGCCATTAGAGCACGCCGCACGGCATGGTTGCAGGCGTCCGAGTTGTGTCCACGGGCACAGCACATCCTGGGTAATTCTCCCTGCGACGGAGATCACCTCTTCAATAGCGAAGCCTTACGTCAGGTCGCACAGTGCTTCGCTAACCTTCCCAGAGTTAGCAGCCAGCCTAGGGCCCGGCTTCCCCCCGGTGGTGGAAAACGCCCCTCCAGACCCCCCTTCCCTAGGAAGAGGAAATGTCAGCCCTCCGCCCACCCTCCAGGCACGCCCAAGCAAGGGACCTCTCACCCTGGGTTGATGTCCCCGGGCCCGCGCCAGGACACTCATGCTAAGCATGTTTAGGCTCAGGTGGGCGGCTTCCTGCTCTTAACCTCCTTACCAGAAGTTTAGACTAGAGCTCTACTCTGGGGCTCGTCCAGTTGAAAAATGTTCGGGGACTTATCTAGGGGTTCAGGTCTTCTCCTCCGTGGGAAAGGGAGACCACCTTACGCCGTGATCGCTCTGGCTCACGGTCACCCCACTTACTCTTCGGTATGTCCCCGAACCCCTCTCAGCCAGTATCCTCTTGCTGAGTGCTTCAGTACTGGAATTCCCCTCCAGCCGCTATAGTCCCCCTATACTCTCCAGGGACTATACCCTCATGTCCCCCGATTGTGCGGGGGTCAATTTCTACGCGCAGGTCCTGGGGACACATTAGGGCCTCCAACCCCTGCGGCATTCTACCGGACTGATGCTATCTCCGTCCCCCACGCTACCGCGCTCTTAGCTCGCCGATCTGCCCTTGCCCTCCGGGAAAGATCCCTCCCCTGACGGATCTTGCGGCCACCTCTCCAGGTGGACGTTCTGGGGATCGATGGCAGATCCGCCTTACCTGAGTGCTGCTCATGGAGGCAGGCCCCCCGGCGTGCCTGCGTTAGTACCGGAGGTGGCGTCCCCATGTCCACCGGCTTAGATATACTAGATATCACCTGCTTGGCAGACGCCTTGGGGGATCCCCACAGTACCTGTGTTTACCGCTTTTCCCCCTATGGCCGGTACTCACCCCCCCCCCCAGGGGGTCCGGCCAGTCCGCCTGCCTAATCCCCGTTGGGCCGCAGACTGGTGGCACCCTACTGCTGTGAAGTCAACAGTCCCTTTTTCAGTTAGGTCCTCCTCCCGGAGGTCCGGACCCTTGTCTCCCTATCTCTCGCTAGGGCAGACTGTGTACTCCTTCTGCTCCGGGGTACACCTCTACTCTTCTCCGGGATAGGCTCGCTAGTTCGGCCTGTCTTCCACTGTTGGTCCTCTGAGTTATGGACTCTACTCCTAAGGGAGTGCTCAGCTTGCCGTCCTTCTCCTGACCCAGCTGACGCCTGGATCCCATGGCCTTCCGGATTTGGAACTTCCTCCTCGCTGCGGTGAAGTTTCCTTGATGACCTCGCTACTGCGTCTACAGTGCCTTCATCACAGGACTACTTCCGACACCCGGTGGGTAAGCAGTACAGGATTCTAAACCATTAATTCAGTAGAAACTTAATGGCCGGTAAGCTCTGTATGGTACTAGGTCATTTACTCATTACATGCTTAATGATTCTCTTCATACTCCCCTCTGCCTACTCCCGTAGCCTGGGTTTTTTTTTGCTGTTCCTAATGGTACCTGTTCTGCACTCTAAAGACTTGCCTCCGTAGTCTTTGGATTCGCTGTTCCTCTATTCAACTCCTGCCCTCCATCCCTCAGGGGATGCCGGAGATTCAGGCTGGGCAAATGCCATCCCGTCTGGGCTGCACTTATGGGATCTCCCCGGGCATCCTAAGCTAGGGAGTCCCCACGTGTGAAGACTCATTCCTGCTTGTTCCTGGAGATAGCACAGTTACTTACCTGTTACAGGTGATCTCTGGAACAGCAGGAATTAGTCTTCACAACCCGCCCACCTCCCCTGGGAGTTGTATCTCTCTTTTTCTCTATTCCTTCCTCTCCTCTCCTGCCAGCTCAGCTATGAAACTCAACGGGGGAGAGGCAGTGGGACGGGCGGGAAGCCACCGCGCAGGCGCGGGGGATGCTCCCAAAGGCTTTCTGATTGGATGCTGGGGAGCATTTTCCCATGCGTGCTCCGTTGGCGACGTCTCCCACGTGTGAAGACTAATTCCTGCTGTTCCGGAGATCACCTGTTACAGGTAAGTAACTGTGCTGACCGGCTTAGCTTTGTCTATCTATTTACACCTTCAAAAAAACATAACAGATTAGTAAGACAGGACCTTCCTTAGCTAAAACCATATTGGCTTTCTCATTAAACCATGACTATTTACATGTTTAGTAATTTTGTTCTTTATAATGGTTTCCACCATTTTGCCTGGTACTGACATCAGGCTCACCGGTCTGTAATTTCCCAGATCACCCCTAGAGCTCTTTTTAAAAATTGGTGTTACATTGGCCATTCTTCAGGTATTACAGATGATTTTAATGATAGATCAAAGATTATTAATAGTAGGTCTGGAATCTTATATTTCAGTTCTTTCAACACTGGATGCAGTCTTAGAAGTAAAGCAGGAAGTGAGATACTTAGGTGTTACACTGGATCAACAGCTAACCTTGAATGCACATATCAGCAAGACCTTCAAGGCCATATATTCTAAGCTAAAAGCATTGCAACGTCTGCAACCACTACTATCCACATGTGACTTTCCCACTACACTCCAGGCAATGATTTATCCACATCTGGACTACTGTAAGAGTATTCTGAAAGGCCTACCGAAACAATCCATAAACAGACTACAGATGGCACAACACGCAGTAGCAAGATTCATATCTCAGACGCCATTACACGAGCATATTACCTCAGTATTGAAGCACCTCCTGGCTCTCAATGAAAAGCAGAATTAGATTCAAAATTCTGCGCACAGCATTCACGGTGCTACAGAATGATACAGTCACCTACTTAGTATCCCTCTTTCAAACTACATCAAAAACATGATCCATAGAAGCTTCTCAAATAACACATTGCTGATACCATGGAAATATGTGAGATGTAATACAGTTACAACTAAAAGAGCATTCTCTCTTTACATGCCAAGCCTCTGGAATGTTCTTCCAGAAGATATAAGAACCACGACGGATCCAAAAGCCTTCTGCAAGCTCCTTAAAACTTTCCTATTTAAAGAACACTATGAGGACTCAGCAACTAGACCAAGACTCTGAACAACATAATTACAATAGTTACACAGTCCACATAGCTGTTAATTAGACTAAAAGGACTTGAGTCTTTATTACATAGATTCCCATGTACATAGGTTCAAAATCAGATGTAAATAATTTTCATCAGTATGGAATGTTATATATATTGTATTATAGTTAATGGTTCAATTCCAACACTGTGTTCTATGTAATAGTTATTGTTTCTTTGTTTTATGTAAACTGCCTTGATGCTGGAAAGGCGCTATATAAGAGCACATAAATAAATAAATACATATATACTATCCAGTCCAGATGATTGGCTACTCTTCAGTTATCAAATAGTTGTAATACATCTCCCTGGTTTATCAATATTTCTTTCAGTGCATCTCTGTGACACCAATCATATATAACCTCTCATTTTGTGCTATATATTTTAACTCTCCCATCTTATTTTTTAGACTTCTAGCATTTGCATACAAGCATTTTAGAGGTTGTATCTTATTCATAATAATCTAGTTATCAGCAGGCAGGTGTAATTTGGAATCTTTAAGCTCTGTCTGCTGTGTACTTAAGAGCATTTGGGTTACTTTTGTCTTTATTGGAATCTTTCTGTCAATATGCCCTATCTTCAGTCTTTTGTTAGTATCCTTCAAGGATACATCGTTCCGAATCATGTGCTCTTGGGTGACTGTCGACTTTCCCCTGTTATCTAGTTTAAATGCTGCTCTATCTCCTCCTTAATGGTTAATGGCAGTAGCCTGGTTCTATCCCGGTTAAGGTGGAGCCCATCCCTTTGGAGAAGCCCCTCCTTTCCCCAGAATGTTGTCCAGTTCCTAACAAATTCAAAACCCTCTTGCACCATTCTCTCATCCATGCATTGAGACTCCAGAGGTCTGTGTGCCTTTTGGGTCCTGCTCATGGAATGAGATGTTTTCTGAGAATGCTAATCTGGAAGTTCAGGATTTCAGCTTCCTACCTAAAAGCCTAAATTTGGCCTCCAGAACCTCTCTCCCACACTTTCCTATGTCATTGGTACCAACATGTTCGAAGACAGCAGACTCCTCCCCAGCGCTATCTAAAACCTTGTCTAGGTGGCATGTGAAGTCTGCTACCTTTGCACCAGGTAGGCATGTTACCATGTGATCCTCACATCCACCAGCCACCCAGCTATCTACATGCCTAATGATCGAATCACCAACTGTAACGACTGTCCTAACCCTTTCCGCATGGGCACATGACCCTGGAGAAACATTCTCGGTGCAAGAGGGTTACACATCACCTGGAGGACCGGTTCTAGCTACAGGATCACTTTCTGCTACACCAGGGTGATGCTCTCCTGTCATGTGACCTCTATCCTCCTTGTTAACAGGGAGACTGCCAGATTGGAGGTGGGACTTTAGTACTATGTTCCTGTAGGTGTCGTCTATTTACCTCTCTGTCTTCCTTATGTCCTTCAAGCCTGCTAGTTTACTTCCAGAGATTGGACTCATTCACTGAGAGCAAAGAGCTCCTTGCACCTAGTGCACACACAAGACTCCTCACCAACTGGGAGAAAATCGTACATGTGACACTCAATGCAAAAGACTGGAAAGCCCCCATCTTGCTGCTAGACTGCTGTCTGCTTCTTAGTTTTAAGGTTTTGTTTAGGTATTTAAGTTGTTTACTTACTTAGGTTTGCTGGAGATACTTATACTAATACAACTGTACCTAATATATTTAATGGACTTTGTTCACCTCAAGATGAATTAATCGCACATCCTCAATGTATTCCTGATGAGGATAGCCAGCTGCACCTGTGAATATGGGCACATCCTTCTTTTGAATAAGTTTAAGAACCTATAAAGCCAAGATTATACCCGGGGTGAGTGGGAGGGGAAGAAGACTTAATAAAAGCTGGCTTGCTGCACAGTGCCCTGACCTGTGCTTCTAAGGTAAAGTCTTACCAATTTCCTGTGTGATTCACACAGCCCTTGGTATGATAAAGGGGGCCTTTCAAATTGCCCCTTTGATTTGTTACTTGTCTTTAACATCCATTTAAGACAACTTCTTAAATCTTTTGCCTTCTAACTGGAAGGTCTCTTTGTAAAGGTCTCTAAAAACAAGTTTCTTTCTACTTGGAGATTATTTATTCTACTTGTATGCTAATCTATACTCTGATTTGGTTTAAATAAAAAGAACTCTCTAGGAACAAATTTATTTCAGTGAGTATTTGCTCTATTTTACTTTCTATGCTAAGCTATATTCTGATTTGATTTAAATAAAAAGCTATCTGACCCAGCAAAACCACTGAATTCTAAAATACACAGATTTATCAGCTTTAACCCAAAAAATTCCCTTTCCCCCCAAGATTTGGAGTGTATTCCAGAAGATAAATACTTGCAAGTGCAGATCTATTTCCAGCTGTAGCAGTCCCTTTTTGTAGTCCTTCAAGACTGGGATTCACAGAGCTCTGGCTGACCTAATTATACTTGTGCTATTAAGGTAAAGTCTTACCAATTTCCTGGGTGATTTACATAGCCCTTGGTATGATAAAGGGGGCCTTTCAAATTGCCCCCTTGATCTGTTACTTGCCTTTAACACCTATTTAAGACAACTTCACAAATCCTTTGCCTCCTAATTAGAAGGCCTCTTTGTAAAGGTCACTAGAAACAAGTTTATTTTTTTCCACTCAGAGATTATTTATTCTACTTGTATGCTAAGCTATGCTCTGATTTGATTTACATGAAAAGCTCTCTGGTGGTACTAAAACTAACTCAGCAAAAACACTGAATTCTAAAATACACAAAATTATCAGCTTTAACCCAAAGAATTCCCTTTTTTCCCCAAGATTTAGAGAATATTCCAGGAGATAAATACTTAGAAGTGGAGATCTATTTACAGCTGTAGCAGTCCCTTTTAGTAGTCCTTTAAGACTCCGTACTGAAGGGACCTCCGGTTGCTGAGGTGAAGACAGGCGTAGGAATGATATCATTGAAACATTTCATTGGTTCTTTTGTCTTCACCAATCTGCTGATAGGGAAATATAACCCACTTGTCTGGGCTGGTCTAGCAGGACAATATCGAAGCTGTTTGAAGGGTTAAATGACACGCTCAAGATCACAAGGGGCAGCATGGGATTTGACCCCTTGCTTTCCTAGTTCTTAGCCCACTGCTCTAACCATTAGACTACACCTCTACTTTGACACACTCTGTTGTGTTTTAGCATGTGATCTAGGAGTAATTCCTGATAGGGATCATTTGCACCACGCTCAAGTGTCAGCATTTGCCATATGTCATTTTACCATTTCTGGGCAATAAGACAAATCCATCCCTATTTATCATGTAAAAACTTGGCCAACTTGTGTCATGTCTATATTGGTTCAGGAATTGGTTAAAAGATAGAAAGCAGAGGGTAGGGGTAAATGGCCAATTTTCCCAATGGAGAAAGTTGAATAGTGGAGTACCCCAGAGATCTGGGCTGGGTCCGCTGCTTTTTAACATATTCATAAATGACCTGGAAATGGGAATAACGAGTGAGGTAATCAAATCTGCAGATAACACAAAATTATTCAAAGTTGTTAAAACCCAAGAAGATTGTGAAAAATTGCAGGAGGACCTTGATAAATTGGAAGACTGGATATTCAAATGGCAGATGAAATTTAATGTGGACAAATGCGAAGTTATGCACTTAGGAAAGAACGATCCAAACTATGGTTACACGATGCAAGTTTCCACATTAGGGACCACCACCAAGGAAAAAGATTTAGGCATCATTGTGGATAACATGTTGAAACCCTCCGCCCAGTGTGCAGCGGCGGCCCAGAAAGCAAATAGAATGCTAGGAATTATAAGGAAAGGAATGGAGAATAAAACAAAGGATATTATAATGCCTCTGTATCATTCCATGGTGTGACCACACCTTGAATTTTGTGTGGTCGCCGTATTTTAAAAAGAAAAGGCACAGAGAAGAGCCACCGAAATGGTAAAAGGGATGGAACGATACACCTTTGAGGAGAGGCCAAAAAGGTTAGGGCTCTTCAACCTGGAAAAGAGACAGCTGAGGGGAGATATAGAGGTCTATAAATTAATGAACCGCATGGAACGGGTAAATGCAGATTGATTGTTTATGCCATCAAAATACAGAAAGACTAGAGGACATGCACTGAAGCTACAGTGTAACCTATTTAAGACTAATAAGAGAAAATATTTTTTCACTCAACGTGTAATCAAACTCTGGAATTTATCGGAGGATGTAGTAAAAGCTATTAGTGTTCTTATGAATAATGCAGTTCAGTTTATTTGTATTTAGCTCATAGCTTTCCAGTAGCACTTCATTCAGGTATAGTAGGCATTCCCCTGTCCCCAGTCTAAGTTTGTACCTGAGGCAGTAGAAGGTTAAGTGACTTGCCCAAGGCCACAAGGGCTGCAGTGGGATTTGAATTCTGGTCACAGGCTGCTGCCCTAAGCACTAGGATACTCTTTCTGGTTTACTTAAAAAATTGCAAGATAGCTAGAGTCATTAAGAGGCCCTTTTAATAAAGTGTTCTGTGCAGTTAACGTGCAAATTGGTGAGCATTAACTTCCTGCTCAGGCCCCTGTTAACCGTTACTGTGGAGTCATGACAGTTAATGCATGCTGATTTTCATGCTAACCGCATTAGGGTGCTAAATGGACAGGTTAGGGATGGAGACTGGACATGCTGAGCACATTGCAGTTAGTGCTGGGGGACAAGTCATGTGCTGTCAATGTTACAATGCCTAAATAGGTGGAGGTGAGTGCACCTACGGTAACAGCCCCATTCATTAGGGTATACATCCACTTCTTAACTGTTAAACCTGCTGGTCATGCTCCTGACAGTTAACTGCAGAGGCTTATCATGTAACACATGTTAGTTTGCACACTAAACATGAGTTAAGTGCAAAAACCTAAGGCACGTTAGTAAAAGGGCCCCAAAAAGTCAGAAATTCTGTCTTTCCTCTCTTTAGCAATACTTATATTCCACTTTTCACTGTTTTAAATTGGCTTGTCCCCAAAGGGCTCACAATCTGTGTTTTGTATCTGAGGCAATGGAAGGTTAAGTGGCTTGCCCAAGGCCACAAGGAGTGCCTGTGGGACTAGAAACCCCAGTCCCTACAGCCTGAGGTTGCTGTCCTCCAGGGGATTCAAACCCTTGGCCTTCTGGCCTGAGGCAATGTGCCCCAATCACTAGGCCACTCCTCCCACTCCTCCTTTAGAATTCTGTTTTAATTTTAAGAAACCAGTTATGACATTAGAGGCCTTGAATGACTCAGATCCATAATATTTAGTAGAAAGATTAATACCATATGTTTCGGGAAGGTCTTTGCAATCATCTGTTAGATTTACTGTCTATTCCAACTTTAAGAAAGGCACATTTTGAAGAAGATTAGACATTGTACAGTACATTCTAGTTTTAGTGTGCTCGTACTCTGGAATTCCCTTCTGCGGAATACTAGAGCCCCAAAATTTTCTCCAATTTTCAGGCAATTAGTTAAGCTCTGCTTATTTTGGCTTTATCTTTTTTAAAATTTTATCTTTTATTTGTACTTTTAATATACCACCCAGACAGAAGTAGCAAGGCAGTTTACAATAAATAAACACATTTTGCTGTAGATCCAAAAGGAGGAAAGGAATGCCAATAATTGTTATGACAGTGACACAGTTACACGGAGGGTAGAGAGAGAGAGAGAGGGAGGAGAGCTGGACTAAGTCTGAGGAGTGGGAAGGTCAGAGGCATTGTGAAAGAGATGTGTCTTTAACATGGATTTAAATCTCTGAAAGGAGGGTTCCAGCGAAGTGCAGATGGGAGAGAATTCCAAAGTGCAGGCCCAAGGAAGAAAAATGCAGAGTTACATGTGATTGCCCTCAATTGGTGAGAGTCAAGCCGGGTATGGTTTATGGTAAAAAATAGAAGAGGGAATGGTTGAAGTAAGTAGTTTTTTATTTAATGTATGACTGCAAATTTTTATACCGTATGTATATATATGATTTAATCCTTATTTTCCTTATCCTGTTAGACTAGTCCAGACGAATGGGTTATGCTCCCTTGCCAACAGGTGAAGGCAGACTAAGAGAAGCCTGTATTTGGCTGTCTTTAGCAAGAGGCAAGATGTGTGGACTGATGCAGCCATGCAAATAGGTCTGACTTTCCTGGCCCACACTATGGTACTTTATGATTGAGTTAGGTAAGGCCAAACATTGTTCAGAAGCTGGGTGTGTCCTTGTCTCCTGGAGCTGACAACCACCCTGTTTCCAGAGCTGTTTCCAATGGATTCCAGCACTCGTGGGCTGAAGAGGAGTAAGAGCACCCTACTGGGCAACTAACCCCTGAGGGGCGTTAGTAAGTTGGACCCAGGCCCCTCTTGTCCCTTATCTGAATGCAAGTCTTTTTTCTAAATGTTTTCTAAACATTTTCTTTAGCCAATTCATTTCTATTAGGCTGTATTTGGCCTTCTTTTCTGCTTACATAAAATAGATTAAAAAAAAGATAAAAGATTCAGGCTGTGTTTCTTGGCAGCGAAGCCGCCTGGGCTTGTGTAGGCATTTGGGAAAGCCCAGATCTGATTTCCCCAATTGGCCTTGAAGGTGCTAATATTCCTGTTTTGGGACTCCTTTTTTGCCATGGTGGTGCTGTTCTTTTTCAGCAGCTCTTTTTTTGTGTCAAAACTGTTTTCTTTTTGGTGGTCTTGTTCAAGATTTTTTTTTTCCCCCACATTTTTTTCTTCTCAGGCTCGTGGAGCCTGGCAAACATACCACATGCCTGGTACTATGTCTCCTGTGGTACACATAGGAACAGCTCTGTGGTGGGTTCCTTTGGCCCCCTGTGTGATAGGGATGCCTGGAGCCTGAATTTTTGGCATCTTTGTGAACCCTCATGGGAGTCCGAGGCCCAGTGCTAGTTCTGGAGCCTCCTCTGCATCCTTCCATGCTTGTTCCACCTATGGGTCTGTGGCCCCCCTTGGAAGACCATATGCCAGCAGTGCAGAGGACTGAAGAGGCCTCAAGCTCAGGCCAGAAGATGAGTGGTCACGGGACCCTGTCTGCTGGTTTTGAGCAGCAGCTATTGAAACAGTTCATGGGCTGGTTTCTGTCATTTTCAGCTGCTTAGTAAACCTCTTCATAGAGGTCCTAGGCCCAGACCTCTATTAGGCATTCAGAGCCTTTGAGTGGGATTATTGCGGCCGTTCAGTGGGCTTAGTGCCTCCACTTTGCTTTTTCATGCAGGAATTCTTCTGGGAGCCCAGCCTTATCCCCTAAAGAGACACTGAAGAGGACTTGTTTGCTTCAGAAAGTGAATCTGAGGAGGAAGAGGAGATTCCCTTTGTGGAGGTCAAGGATTCTTCATTGACTAGTTTTTGCACCAAGAGGACCTCTTGACTTTGATTCTGGATGTAATGGCAGCTTTTTGTATCGAAGAGCCAATGTCCATACTACCATCTCAGGTGGAACCAATAAACAATAAACCTATCTTGGAGGGTGTTAGGCATTCTTCTGACTCTTTTCCTTTGCCTGAGCTGATGGCACAACTTTTGGTTTCTCAATGGGAGAATCTGGAGCTGGGCCTTAAATGTCCGAAAGTCTTTTCTTGATTATACCTTGATTATAAACTTATAGTTTAATGATAGGAGGGTAGAGACCCTCCTGAAGAACACCTTTATGGCCTTGGCCTTGGGCTCTTAAGTGGTCCTATGTGCAGGCCTGTTGGCCAGGGTTCTATTGCACTGGGTTCAACAACTGTTGGACAGCCCAGAGCCTAGAGCTAAATTGGAATCAGGTGCCACTTATGTGGGTGATGCTTTCTATGACTTGATCAGCGTTTCCACCAAATCTATGGTAGTGGTTGTGTCTAGTAGGCGGTTCTGGTTTCTCAGTTGGCTGGCAGTTGCAGCCTCTAAGTTGCAGCTGATCAAGCTTTCCTTTAGGGGCAAGTTGCTCTTTGGGGAGGATGAGAAGTTGATAAAAGACTTCAGAGAGTCCCGCCCTCAGAGGTTTTTCAAAGACAGGCCCAAGGGAGGGTCTCATGGGGAGCTTGATTGTGCCCTCAGTAGACCAAGAGCCCAAGTAGGGCCTATTTCTAGGCCCAATAAGGAGGTCAGTTCTTTCAGAGCTCTCAATGATCTTGTTGCTCCTCAGCAATCACCACTGGAACCAGAAAGCTCCCACAATGAGATCTGGAGAGTTCCGTCTGAAGTGCAGCCAGAAGGGGGTGGTTCTGTCTGTTTCTCTCAGAATGAACCTGTTGCACATTTAATCAATAGATTCTGGAGGTGCTGGATCAACAGTATATGCTGGAGTTTGCAGAGCCCCTGGGAGACACCTTTGTGGAGTCTGTCTTTGGTTCCCTGCTCAAGTGTGTGGTGGTCACAGAAACTCTTCAGTGCCTCCTATAGTTGCAGGCTATTTTACTTATACCTTCTGCAGAGCCAAGGTCAGGGCTGTTTTTCCATCTGTTTTGTAGTGCTCAAGAAAGGTGGCTCCTTTCAGCCTATTCTGGACCTGAAGGAAGTCAATTCCAAGCCCCAGACCCTCCATCTCCATATGGAGACTATATGGTCAGTCATTACCCTAGATGTAACTGAAGTGTAGTTTCATGTTTCCATCTTGGAACAGCATCAGCAGTTCTTCAGCTTTTGCATCCTGGGCCATACTTCCAGTTCAGGGTTTTACCAATGGACCTCACCCTGGCACCTTGAACCTTTTCGAAAGTGATGGATGTAGTGGCACCTTTCCTCCTTAGGAAAGGTATCCTGGTTCATCGATACCTGGATGACTGCTGATTCGGTAAGACTCCCTGTATAAGTTGATAGAGGACACAGCCAACGTGATCCATTGGTTGGAATGGCTGGGGTTGGTGATCAATTATCCTAAAAGCAGCTTGACCTCCTCCCAGGATTTGTATCTGGAAGCTCATTTTAATGCTGTCCAGGGTAAGTTTTTTCATGTCAGAGAGGATGCTCATCTGTAGAGCCAACTCGGGGAATTTTGTTTGCAGTCTGCCTCTTGGGCCTGGGACTATCTGCAACTCTTTGAATCCATGGCATCAATGCTGGAGTTGGTGCTTTGGGCCAGGGCACATACTGTATGCATCTGCTACAGAGACATCTGCTGTCTTTCTGATTGCTTTGCTCTCAGCTGTTTGATCAGATCCTTTCCCTTCCCTGCAAGGTCAGGGAGCAGTCTGCATAGTTGTCTTCAACTTCACTATCTGATGAGCAGCATGCCACTGGAAGCCTTGGATGCCAGCTTAAAGGGCTGGGGGGGCTCATTGTCTACGCCAGATGGTTCAGGATTATTGGTCCCCTTGAGAGGCATCCTGACAGACCAGTTGGCAGCCAGAGTGATCCATCTGGCCTTAGTGAAATTTCAGTCCTTGCTAGAGGGCAAGGCAGTCTGTGCATTCTTGGTCAATTCCATGGCAGTGGCGTACATCATCCAGCAAGGAGGGACACAAAGCACTGGGATGGTACTCAAGATGGCCTAGGCAGTTGGGCAAAGGAGCACCTGGTTGCTCTGTCAGCAACCCACATAGCAGATGACAACACCATTCAGGCTTATTTCATGAGCCAGATCACAGTTCATCCTGGGGAATGAGAACTGAGCTGCCATGCATTTAACCTTATAGTATGAAGGTGGAACCTTTTGATGTTCATTCTGATAGCTACATAGTAGAATAACAAAATAAGAAGCTTTTTCAGTTACCAGACACAAGGAGTGAGCTTGGATGCCGTGCTTTAGGCTTGGTCCCTGGTGGGACCTCTTTATGTCTCTCTTCCCCATGGCCCTTGATGAGCTGCCTCGAGGATTTGGTCTCATCAAGACTTGGTGATTCTCATAGCCCTGGACTGACCATGCAGGCCATAGTACGCAGATCTAATGTATCTACTGCCGGGTTCCCACTCTTGTTGCCTCAGGAGAAGGGTCTTCTTTGCCAAGGGCCCCTGGTGATGGAGGATCCCACTCCCTTCTTGCTTATGGCCTGGCTCTTGAGAGCTGTAGGCTTTCTAAAAGAGGCTACTCTGGAGCAGTAGTGGGTACCCTGCTCAAGGCCAACAGAGCTTTGACTTCTTTAGCCTATGTGTGAGTTTGGAGGGTCTTTGAGAGGTGGTATTCCTTCCAGGCCCTGGAGGCGGGGAATGTGGATATAGGAGATGTCTTGTCCTCCTTGCAGTTAGGTATGGATCAGGGGTTGTCCTTGAATTCTCTTAAGGTTCAGGTGATGGCTCTTTGTGCTATCGGGGACATGCTCAGGGCTTGTCCTTGGTGGTGCATTCTGTTGTTTCTCGCTTCCTCAGATGTTAAACAGATTTGTCCACCAGTGCATCCAGTGGTTCTCCAGTGGAGCCTTTCTTTGGTGTTGAAGGCATTTAAAAGGCCTCCCTTTAAGCACCTTTTGGTTATTGCCATGACTTATCACTTTATGAACAAAGAAGTTCTTTCTTTGAAAATGCTGTCTCCTTTTTACCTCAATCAGATCCAGCCCTCCTTGGAGAAGGATCTACGGTTGAATCCCTCTTTGCATCTGGTAAATTTGAGGAGGGTGTTACTCAGATACTTGGAAGAAACCAACCCCTTTTGCTGGTCCAACCATCTTTTTGCTCTCTTCAGTGATCCAAGGAAAGATCAGGTAGCGAGCAAAGTCCTTGATGTCCTTCTGAATCAAAAAGGCCTTTAGCTCAACATACCTTTTGGCTGGAAAGCGAGTGCTGGAGGGAATTAGGGCTCCATTAGGACACAGGTCTCCTCCAGGCAGAGTCTACCTTGGTTTCTCTGGAAGACATTTGTAAGGCAGCTACCTGGTTGCCACTGATACCTTTGTGAAACACTACAGGTTGCATGAGGGAACAGAAGCTGATGATGCATTTGGCAAGGCTGTGCTGGCCAGTGCCATCTTCCTCCTACCCTGTGTCCTGACTACTTGGGTACAACCCACTCATCTGGACTGAATTGGACTGATAAGGAAGGAAATATAATATTATTTTCTTGAATCCTGCTAAATAAGTCCAGGACCTACTCTGGAAGACTTTCCTAGAGTTGGGAAGCCCTGCTGCCATTGAGTTCCATTGTTGATTTTCAGAGCCTGGTGCACAATCAGTTATGGTAAGAGAGCCAAATGCTTGTACCAAATGTTTATTCTGATGACTGAGTATTAATACCAATAGTTGTTAAGTTTATTCTGAGTTTTTCAGTCTCACTTACTGCTTGGGAAGTGCCACACTGGCTTCTCTCAGTGCTGCACCACCAGATATGCCTTCTGAAGATATCACTGAAATATGTTCAGGTTTGCTTCCTTTCCAGCAGATGGAGGCATAGCCCACTTGTCTGGATTGGTCTAGCAGGATTCAAGGAAAGGAAATTATCAGGTATGATTAAAATGTCTCCTTATTGAGTACTTTATTTGATCAGAGCTTAAATTGACTACAGCTAAGTTTGTCATCTAATTCTTGGGAATTTTTGACTTGGTAGTAGATCTGTGTCACTCATTTGTTATCTTTTGGGCCCGCCCATTTCTTCTGTATGCTCTGAACCTGTCTGTCCTCCTGGGAGGATCCCTCGATCTCCGGGAACAAGCAATAATGTAGTTTTCACATATGGGTGACATTGGTACTGACGGAGCCGTGTGGGAACACTTCCCAGCATCCAATAGGAAAGCTTGTGGGAGGACCTGCCTTCCTACCTTCCCAACTCCCTCTCTTCAGTTCTTTGTTTTCTGTGGAGCCAGCAGGAAGCAAATCCTGTTACCACAGAAAATTCTCTTTTTTTTTTGTAGATAGTGTCTGCCTTCCCGTTGACACCGGCACTTTCTTTATACCGTCAGTTCCCTTATTCTTTCTTTTATCTTTTCTTTTATTAGTAAAAAAAAAAACCAAAATCTTCAGGCGTACTGATGCCATCTTAGGGCTTTAGCCTATCATACTGTCTACTGACAGTATGGAGAAACCAACCAGTGGTTTAAAAAAATGTTCAAAATGTGCCAGTACCATCTCGGTGACTGAAACACATGACTGGTGCTTGAAATGCCTCGGGCCCGAACACCAGCCAACAGAATGTTCCCTTGTAAAAAGATGACAAAGAGAGGCTTGCAGAACCAGGCCTCTAAGTTTGGAACTCTCTTTGCATCGAATGCTGTATCTTTGGTATCGACGACATCGACAGCCTCATCTTCCTCACATGGATCTCAGGTTTCAAAAGTGTCCAAGCACAAATCTTCCTCGAAGACAGAAAATTCCTCCAGAGGTAGATCTTGGTCCCAGCAGCGAGATGCCTCAGGCGTTGCCCTGGAGGTAGATTGGTCTGCCAAACAGCCCCGGTGGGAGGACCTGCCCTCCAAAGCCATTGAAGGGCTCCAAGATGCTCCTGAGGCTTTGACCTCAGGAGAGCTACTGGTGCCATGCTCTGGGACAGTGGCGCAAGTTTCCATCATCGGCGACCTCGATAAACCAGCATATATTGGCCATAGAGTGGAGCTTGGCAGTTCTATTGGCAGCTTTGGTTTCCATCAAACAGTTGCCCTCAGGAACCGGGCCGTTGATACCAGTACAGGTACCAGCACCGACATCGTCACCAGTGCAGAGTGCATTGGGATACACTGCTCTGCCACCTATGTCTTCCTTCGAGTCCATCATCGATATCAGGGCTCGCCCAAATGGTACCCTACCCAGAGCCTGATACTGACACGCATTGATATCAGCGTCTGGCAGCTGGTGAGCATACTTTGAGTCCTCCGATTCAGACTCCCCTGTTTTGGATGAGGAGTCATTCGGTTCCCAGGGACCCTGAGGCCTGCCTTTGGAGCCCTCCCCACCTCCAGAGTGATGCATGTCGCCTCCTGAAGACATGTCCTTCCAATAATTAATTTGTGACCTAGCTAGGGGTCGCTCTATAACAGTTACATCCAAGAAAGAGCCCAGGGTGGAGGAATTGGAGATCCTCCAATACCTAACAGCTCCCAGGGAGGTGGCCACCCTGTCGGTGCACCACATCCTCCATGATCTGATGCTCCGGATCTGGGTGACTACCCTCACGATCTCACCTCATACTCAACGTCTCGATACCATGTATCGAGTATTGGAGTGTCCTGGCTTCCAAAAATCACAGCTTCCCCACTATTCAATGGTGGTGGAATCGGTGATGTGCTGTATCAAGATTCCAAAACTCATCCCTCTAACCCACTAGGTAGGGAATCGAGAACCCTTGATGCCTTTGGGTGTTGTTTTCAGGTTTCCATACTTTCTGCCAGGATTAACTCCTATATACTTTACATGGGTATGTTCCTCAAGGAAGTCACCAAAGACCTTAAAGCCATGGCCCCTCTTCTCCAAGATAAGAGAGATGACTATCTTTCTCTAGTCAGACATACTCAAAATGTATCAAAGTTTGTCAATAAAGCAACCTTCGATGCATTTGAATGCACAAGCAGAGCCACGGCTATTTATATTGGTGCACGCAGAATTGCATGGCTTCAGGCCTCAGATCTTGAGCAATGTATTCAGGGTTAGCAAGGCAATATACCTTGCACAGGGGAAAACCTCTTTGGCAAAGACTGGCAGAATAAGGCTTCTCAGTAAGAGTCAGAGAATACCACCTTAAACAGGCTGTCTAGGACAACAGCTAACCCTGCTAGAAAGACAGCTACAAAGAAAGATTTCTTTAATAATACAAAGAAATTCTATTTTCCTGCTTCTCAGTACCAGGCTCAAGGTCCCCAGAAGAGACAACAGCCTACTTAGCAACAAAAGAAGCCACAGGTGACTAAATTTCAACCAGCTCCGCAGCCACAGTCTGCACCTAGTTTTTTTTACTTTTTTCTAGAGAACGTTGTCACCCTGCCTCTGGAGGACCTTCACCTCCTCCACATTGCAGGCAGATGGCACCTTATCACCTCAGAACAGTGGACAGTAACCATAGTTCGAGAGGGGTAGAGACTTCATCTGCAAACCCTGCCCCCCTCGACTTTGGTGGGGGAATATCACACACAACTCCCACTCACTGCTCTCGTACAGGATGAGGTTTCTTCCCTTCTGTTTCAGGGTGCCATAGAAGATGTCCCAATATCCCAACAGGGAATGGGATTCTACTCTCTGTACTTTCTCATACCAAAGTAGATTAGAGGGTACAGGCCCATCTTGGACCTCAGAAACCTCAACATGTTTCTCTCCGCTAGAAGTGCAAAATGATCTCTCTTGGGACATTTCTTCTCTACCTCCAGAGTCAGGACTGGCTGTGTTCTCTAGATCTAAAAGAACCGTACACACATATCCTCATCCATCCAGGAAACAGAGAATATCTACGCTTCATCTTTTAGGGAAAACGTTATCAATACAGAATCCTTCCCTTCGGATTCGCTTCTGCCTCAGGAGTCTTCACAAAGTGCATGGCGATCATAGCTGCATATCTTAGATCTCTAGAGATACTTGTCTTCCCTTGCATAGACAACTAGCTCATAAGAGCAGATGCCTCGCAAGAGGTCCAGCTTTCCTTGCATCATACCATCACAGTACTACAACACTTGGGATGTGTCATAAACTTCCCAAAATCTTAGCTCCACTCCAGTACAAAGACTAGAGTTCATGGGAGCTTTACTGGACACACAGCAGGCCAAAGCATTTCTGCCATAACTCCGCTGTGCCCATCTCATCGAGCTACTCCCAAGTACTACTCCGAGACCATCTGACTGCCAGAGAAATGCTGCGGCTTCTGGGGCACATGGCCTCAGCAGCACATGTCATCCCATATGCCCGCCTGCATATGTGGACAGCCCAGTGGACGCTTGCCTCTTAATGGACACAGGCCTCAGGCCACTTCAGGGACAAGATCCAAGCCACTGCCCCTCACACCACATCCATCTAGTGTTAGAGTTCTCCAGCAAATCTCCTCGTCGGGCCACTTTTTCAGATGCCTCCACATCAATGCACCCTGATGACGGATGCCTCCAAACTGGGTTGAGGGGCTTTGCTCCAGATCAATCTCCTGGAGCTTCATGCTATCTCAAATGCCCTCACGTTGTTTCAAGATCACTTCAGAGCACAAAGGGTCCTAGTCAGGACAGACAATCAGGTAGCCATTTTCTATGTGAATAAGCAGGGCGGAATAGGGTCTGTGGTCCTTTGACATTTCTTATCAAAATACACCTCCAAGCAGTGTATCTCCCACAGAAGCTCAATGTCTTGGCAGACAAGCTGAGTTGGAGCCTTCTTCCCCATGAATGATCTCTCCATCCGGACACAACATCCTATATTTTTCAGACCTGGGGAACTCTAGACATAGATCTGTTTGCCACACCGCAGAATGCCAAGCTTCCCTGCTTCTGCACCAGGACACCGACATCCAGCAGACAGCAGATGGATGCCTTCCACATACATTTGGGTCAGGGTCTCCTTTATGCTTTCCCATACCCCTCATTCCTAAGACGCTTTTCAAGCTACAAGCCGACAAGGGCTTCATGATCCTCATAGTCCCTTACTGACCATGCCAACCGTGGTTCCTCCTGCTGCTACGTCTGACTCAAACTCAGCCTCTACGATTGGGATCTGTGCCTGATCTCCTCTCCCTGGAAGATGGGACAATGCTCTGTCCCAATCCATGGTCTCTCCGTTTTACAGCTTGGCTGCTGAGAGTCTAGCATTACAAGACTTTAATCTCACTCGAGAGGTTAAGGAGATCCTTTTGGCTTCCAGGAAGCCCTCCACCAGATGTTCTTATGCTTTCAATTGGTGCAGGTTCTCAGTTTAGTGTTCCCAGAAGGATCTCAATCCCTTTTCTGCTCCTGTGGAAGCACTTCTCCGGTATCTCCTCCACCTGTCCTCAACAGGTCTCAAGTCCAACTCAATGAGAATTCACCTCAGTGCCATTGCGGCCTCTCATCATCTCTTGGATGGATAGTCCATCTTCTCACAACTGCTAGTAGCGTGCTTTATGATGGGGCTCCTGCTGACCAAAGCCGCCCATTAAGCCACCTCTGGTGGCTTGGGATCTCAATGTCGTTCTAGCACAGCTTCTTAAGCTGCTTTTTGAACTATTGGCTATGACCCCACTAAAGTTCCTTTCATGGAAGGTTATCTTCCTTATTGCCCTCACTTCAGTTAGACGCATTAGTGAGCTTCAGGCTTTGGTGGTGGACCCATCCTATACCAGATTCCACCATGACAAGGTCATCCTTGGGACTCGCCTGCATTATATGCTAAAGGTGGTGTCTCCTTTTCATTTGAATCAGTAAATTTACCTTCCTGTATTCTTTCCTAGACCACATTCCTCTATAGCAGAAGCAACCCTGCTTACACTTGACTTTTTATCTCTAGAGAATTTGAAATCACCGTAAAGCCTTGCAGTTGTTCATTTCCTTTGATCCTAGTCACCTGGGTCTCTCAATATCTGAACGTATGCTCTCCAGATGGATAGCAGACTGCATTTCATTTGCTTATGACATGGAAGGGCATGTCACTGCTCATAATGTTTGTGCCATGGCTACCTCAATGGCAAACCTACATTCTGTAGCCAATGACGAAATTATCAAGGCAGCAACTTGGTCTTTTGTCTATACTTTTACTGCCCATTATTGTCTGGACAAGGACTCCCGCCAGGATGCCATGTTTGGTGAAGCTGTTCTCCAGCACCTCTTTCAGACTTAGGGGTAACTCCTACCCCTCCATCCATGACTTTGACGATACCAGACATCCATGAGGGATCCATGACCTCTTGAAGCCTACTCTGAGGCAAACTTCCACCGGTTCTGAGGTCACTTCATCTGGTATCTGAGAGCTAGGGAGTCCCATATGTGAAGACTACTTTCCTGCTTGTTCCTGGAGATAGTGTAGTTACTCACCTGTAACAGGTGATCTCCAGAACAGCAGGAATTTAGTCTTCACAACACACCCTTCTCCCCTAGGAGTTGTAGGGTTTTCTTCTCTTACTCTCCTTTTTCTCAGCTACAAACTCAACTGAAGAGAGGGAGTTGGGAAGGCGGGAAGGCAGCTAAGCAGGCGCAGTGGTGTGCTCCCGAAGGCTTTCCTATTGGACGCTGGGGAGCGTTCCTGCGCGGGCTCAGTAAATACCGACGTCACTCATATGTGAAGACTAAATTACTGCTGTTCCCAGAGATCACCTGTTACAGGTAAGTAAGTATGCTTTCTCTTCCTAAAAATTGTTTTTGAAATGAAGCTGTCTCAATTGTGTCAGGCCAAATCAACGGTGTTTTTAGAGAAGAGTTATTAATTGTAAACCATCTTGATGTACTTTCTTTCTAAAGACAGTATATCAATTGTTCAAAAATAAATAAATCAGTGGAGTTTCAGATTACTCTGCTTTCATACAGTATTTTGGCCAGAGGTGGATGTATATATGATGCCATAAGAATATAGCATATAAGTGAATTAGAATAGTAACGCCAGCTTATTCATTTGATCTTATATGCAATTAAATACCCTTAAGAATGGATTTATGGATTGAGGACTGATATGGTGAGCATAAAAAAACAGTTAAGAATTAAGCTAGCTCAATAAGCTTTGTATTCTGATAGTCCCTTTATATTACCACAGTAGGTTTGGGGGTTTAGTACTTAGAAACAATTCAGTTTTCCCTGATTTTGGGTCTTTTCTTATTGATTTATTTCATATAGGCAGCATAAGTACTTATGTGTCTTTATAAAATAAGCACCCAGAATATGCACAAATGCTCACACACACAGGGCTAGTGCAAGGATATGAGGCATCCTAGGTGAATCTCATTCCTGGCACCTCCCTGCTCCCACCCCTGCCCCATTGCAACTGCTGGCACTTGTATCCATGACCTCTGCAGCAGTGGCAATGCCTTTAAAATAGCACTGCAGCACTTACCATAGCCTTTAATTCTATGGTGCTGTTCCTGCTTCCACCTCCTGTGATTCCAGTTCCTTTTGTATGAGGGGTGGAAGTGGCTGGTGCAGCTGCTTCCACCCCTATGCAAACAGGAAGTGTGTATCAGAGAGGGTGGAAGTACAAAGATCACTGCAGCGCTGTAGATTTCGGTAAGCACTGCAATTCTGTTTAAAGACATTGCCATCCCTGCAGGTCCCAGATACAGGCAATAGCAGTGGTAATAGGCTGCCCTCAGACTATTGATGCTGTAGACAGCCTCCTGGTTCACCTAATGGTAGCACCAGTCCTTCACATACACAAATTTGCACCTGCTCTCAGACAATTATAAATGCATATTTTATAAAAGGTAGCAACAAACCTGCAGAAGGGACACACAAAGATGTAATATATGCAAAAATAAATAAACAGTATAAAACAGCAAACTGGTTAGAAAATAAATAAAAACAATATTGGTGTTTCTCTTCTGTTGGTATTATTTCACTTGCAGTTATGTTTTTGCCTTCGTTTGTTTTGCTTTATGAAAGGCACCTATATATCATACTCTGCCTCAACTCCAGATCCAGGAATGCCAAAGCTTAATGCATATATAAGTAATTTACTTTAAGATCAGTGGTTTATAGTCTGCTTTTCAACCACAGAATGTATAGAGTGGAGTACAACAAAGTGAGATCACATTCTGACATGTCTACATAGATGTACATATACAATTGCACGATTTTATAAAAGTCTCATTACAGCAAAATAACCATTTTTGTGTCTTACTTTTCAAATGCTGCTCATTGGTGTATGATCAGGTATCACTATATTTCCCTAAACTGAATGCTGCAGCCACTTTATTTTATTTTGTGCATAATTGAATAAAACAATGTGAAAGGACACGGTGGGGCCATGACCTTAACAGTGCAGATGAACATTGTTAATCTGTCCTTGTCACAGAAAAAATAACACTTGTTCAGGATAAAATAGATGTTTAACAATAACCTCTTGTGTTCAAAAGCTGCAATTCTATCCACACTAAGTCACAGTATTTTATGCATAGCTTTGGCTGTTTGCCAGGAGCCAGTGCAATAGAGAAATAAAAATTTTGTTTATTTGGCTTCAGAATGTCTTTAAAGGTTTTAAATTCTAACAGGTATACACAAGGAGTTGCCCAGCTGGTGTATGTGTGGGGGTAACGTGGTATCTGTTGACTTTGACTGCCAATATGTTAGATTCTTGCTACCTCGTATCTAGTTATAACATGCACTCAGGTTCATAATATATAATTGCTGTTTGTTTTATCTCACACAATATTAAACTGAATAATTTTATTTCCCAATGCTAATGGAAGTGAGTTCGATTTTATTCATGGAAATAAGGACAAACAAGCTGCTGCTGATACCTTTTTATTAGACTAACTTGACACATATTTAACAAACTTTATTTTATTTATTTGTTTTTCAAATCTATTCTTTGCTATTTAATATTAATTTTTACAAGACTCCACTTGTAACAGAAATGACAGCCAGTAAGGAAAAAACAAAAGCAATATACAATATACTAAAATAGAACCAAATATTGGTAGTCATTAAGTCTCAAAAATGGACCTGTCAGCTCAAATTTAAAGAAAAAGACATTAAAAAAACCTTTCATTCATATACTAGGAAAAGATGGCCAGTAGATAATCCCAACTTATCAATACAGTTTCAGTCAGCAGGCCATCCTTAATGGTATAAAAGCGCTCTGGAATATAGATCATGTGCAGTTGCTGACAAAAACTGGGTCAACGGAGCTGGCTTAAAGAACACATTTTTCACATTCTGATACTTAGGGGCATGTTTACTAAAGGTTAATGTCTGTTAATGAAAGCTAATGCATGTTAAGTACTACCACGGCTCATTCATGTCTAAGGGCCATGGCAGGATTTAATGCACTTTAATTTTCATTAATGCACGCTAACCTTTAGTAAACATGCCCCTTAATCACACACAGGGTAATTTTAACCAAAAGAGAGCCCTAAATTGTAATATACCACTAAATTGTGACATGCCACTCTAATTGGGCAGACATCCATCAACCCTGGAACAACTTTGGTATGCCAACAGCCAAGCAAATAGTGGGCATTATCGACACCCTGCACATGACGACAACTCCGTCTGACCCCTGTCCGGTGGAATGGATCAAAGATACTAAAGACCAACTAGGTCCTCACCTCCACAAAACTGTAAAGGAATCCCTACAACAAGGACACCTACCACAAACACTCAAGCATGCAATGATACGGTCTGTCCTTAAGAACTCAAAGCTAAGCACCACCGACCTAAAGTCTTACCACCCCATCTCTAGTCTCCCATTCATATCAAAGATCATCGAAAAAGTAGTGCAAAGACAACTACAGGATCATATTGATCTGCACGTCCCGTTAGACCCCCATCAACATGGCTTCAAGCCACAACACAATGTGGAGACTCCACTCACATCCCTCTTTGACAACCTACTCAAGGGCCTAGACAATACAAAAAGTGGATTCTTTCTAGTTTTCATGGACATATCTGCAGCTTTCGACACGGTGTCCCACTCCTTATTGTTGAATCGCCTTCAAGAGATAGGATGTGAACCATTTTATTGAGTTATTATGTAGTCCTATCTGACAAACAGAATACAGCAAGTCAAATGTGACCAAAGAAAATCAACTTGGTTCCCCTTCACTCAGGGCATACCCCAAGGATCAGCACTCTCGTCTATCCTATTCAGTATATACATCCAGCCCATATGTGACGTTATCAAAAGTCATGAATACATTATGTGTTTACACTGCTAAATAGTGCTGCTACATAGAGCTGCTACAGAGTGCTACATAGTACTATTTGTTTATACCAGGATACATAGTAATAACAATGTTCATACTGTTACTGATACTGCTACATATCCCTGAAACTTACACCTGCTACTGTTGACACTTAGCCTTGCTAATCCTAACTGCTGCAACATTTACTTTCGATACCTACACTTGGTATTGCCGCAAATATAGTTACCAAGGGTGCAAATATAATTGGCGGACTAAACAACATTGAAAAGTTACATTAACTAGATATAAAATGAAGACACCAATCCTATATATCGGTATATGCCTGTTCACGCTAATCCATGCCTATACATTCAATCCAAACCTATATCAAACGCACCTATGCACTACACTCTACCTCCTCTACACCATACAAATGCCACAACCTCTCCTACTCACACCATACTACCAAAACATAAACACAGTAACGCACCCACTCAAACACAGTGCCTACACTAACAGTCCTACAAGAAATCGGAGGCACCACAGGCCTAAAGCATCATTGGACCACGCACACAACCAACCTCTGACACAAACCGCTAACAACCAGGCTAAGCAAGCGCTGCATGAAACATGTAAGATCACCCTCATCAATGCTCGCTCAATCAGGAACAAGACCCACATAATCCACGACATCATCACAGATGAGAAACCGGACATCCTATGTATAACTGAAACAAGGGTCACTAACACCGATGCAGCCATATTAAACCAGATCAGCAAACCTGGATACAACCTATACAACTGTCCCCGAGCCCACAAGAAGGGGGGAGGGATCCTCATAATAGCTAAAGACAACCTGCAACTCATAAGTACATATCAGAACTCAAACACAGACATAGACCTACTAAAGGTGGAAAACACTGCAGTATCCATCTGCCTAATATACAGACCCCCCCTCGCCACAGCACGAGATTCTTGCCTCAGCATTAGAAAACATATCCACAACGCAACCAAAAAAATTCCAGATCATACTAGGAGACCTAAACCTAACATCGACAGCCACACATGCAAACACTTTCCTAGAGGCTATGACCCAGCTAGGGTACCAACAACTAATAACAGAGCCCACTCATGAAAAGGGTCACACACTGGACATGATTTTCGCACCTGCAGGAAAGCAGGCCAACGTTGAGAAGCCTCTGATAGAGATCATACCATTACCCTGGTCAGACCACCACCAAATCAATATGCAGATAAAGCTTCCTACCTTGTCAAAGGACACAAAGGCAAAAAGAGCACCACTCCAACAAAGAAGATTTAACAAGCCAAATATGGAATCTCTCATCAAGACCATCAAATCCCACATAGACCTGGGTAAAACAGACCTCAATGAATTAACAAGTAGCTGGGATACCGGAATTCAGGCCATGGCGATCCCTAAAGAGAACCATATACAAACGCATCCAAACTCAAATCAGAACCTTGGTACAACATAACGCTGACCAGAATGAAAAGAGACCTTAGAAAACATGAAAGAAGGTGGAGACATACCAAATCCATCGAGCTCAGATCTGTGTACCTCAACCTCCTATCAAAATACAAGGAAGAAGTAAACACAGCTAAGAGGATACACCATACCAACATTCTAAGCAAAGCCATCAACAAACCACGTGAACTCTTTGCACTAGTTAAATCATTAACCAAAACAGCCACACCGGAACATCAAGATACCCACATAGATCCACAAATGCTTGCAAACCACTACGCAAGCAAGCTGACTACCACCAACCCCACTCTCTATATAGACACACAATGCCAAGATACAGAGGTGGAGCATAAACAGACGTGGAGTAGTTTCCGCAACATTGATGTGCAACAAACCATCAACATACTAACCTCTATAAATACCACCACCTCCCCACTCGACCCCTGCCCAACAGCATGGATCAAAGCAGCAAAAAAAGAGATCAACCAGCAAATATCCCACATCGTAAACCAGTCACTAAATCAAGGAATAATGCCGGACCAACTGAAGCAATCTATAATAAGGCCAATCCTAAAGAACAACTCGCTCAATAAGGAAGATCCGACATCATACCGCCCCATCTCCAGCATTTCATTCCTCGCAAAGATCATAGAAAAAGCAGTGCTCATACAGCTTCAAGAGCACCTTGATGACTGTGATACCCTAGACAAACAGCAATACGGGTTCAGAAGAAACCATGGAGTTGAGACACTTTTGATAGCGCTAATGAACAACCTCCTCAAAGGCCTAGAAGACAGAAAGAAAATGTTTATACTCATTTTCATCGACATCTCTGCCGCCTTTGACACAGTACACCATGGGATCCTCCTTAACAACTAGAATCTATAGGAATTGTGGGAACCCCCCTCAAATGGTTCTCCTCATACATAGCGAACAGAAGGCCACAAGTACAATTCAATGGTGAGAAAGCTGAACCTTTCTCTCAAACGCAGGGCATACCCCAGAGTTCTGCCCTCTCGGCACTTCTGTTCAACATCTACATGCTACCCCTCTGCGACATCTTCAAAAGGCATAATATTAAATACCACATCTATGCAGATGATATTATGCTTTATACACAACTAGATACTGCTGACCCTCAATATACACTGCTCGAAAATTGCTTGGACGAGATGTTAGGCTGGCTACAGAAAAACAACATGACAATCAACCATAAGAAAACAGAAGTCATGTACATATCCAGTAAACCAAACTTCAACCCCCACCCTACAATCACACTGTGCAACAACACATACAACACGAAAAACGAAATCAAATATCTGGGAGTCACACTCGACTGCAACCTAAAAATGGAGACACACCTACGCAAAACGAATAAAGCCATCTTCCATAAACTGAGAGTGTTACAACCACTAAGGAAAATAATAGAACCCGGTGATTTTCGGTCGGTAGCACAAGCTCTCATTATACCGCACCTAGACTACTGTAATGCCATCTTACAAGGTCTGCCTAAAAAATCACTAAATATCCTTCAGATGGTCCAAAACGTAACAGCCAGGATCATAATGGGAACAAGCATTGCTGAACACATTACCCCCATTTTAATAGAGCTACACTGGCTTCCAATTGCAGCTAGGATACAATACAAGATATTAGTGACCACCTTCAAACTAATAAACAACGTATCCCCATCGTTCCTATCCTTACTTATCAGCATGCAACCTACAAATAGGGACAGAAGAACCATCAACTCGGGAACCCTGCAAGTCCCCACCAACATCAGAACAGTGAAAACTAGTATGAGTCGTAGAGCTTTCTCATTCTCTGCGCCAACTATCTGGAATCAACTCCCGTGTGAGCTGCGCATAACAAAGGACATCACCAAATTCAGGAAAGAGCTAAAAACTCACCTATTCCGATATCATTACAATCAACTATGACCATCAACTGCGAGAGAATTTTAAATCTGCTATATGTTTAAATATGTAAATATGTATATATAAATGTAAAAATGTATGATTCATCCCCGAAGACGCTAACCATGTGTGCTGTGACCTCAGATCTATGTATTTACCACCCCCCCCCCAAGTCTTGATTGACAATCCCCCAAAGATGAATCAAACCGCTGCTGATTGCTGGAAGTAGCGGTATATAAATGTGTAGTAAATAAATAAATAAATTATCACCTATATGCTGACGACATTATGGTATATGCACCAATAGATGCACTCTACCCTGATACACAACCCCTATGACCCGGTGCCTTGAAGAAATGACTAAGTGGCTCGCCAACAACAACATGAAAGTTAACTTTGACAAAACAGAGGCTATGTTCATTTCCGGTAACTCCAACTACAATCCACCTCTAGCCATCACTTTACTGGACACAACAATATCTATAAAAGTTGAAGTGAAATACTTGGGCGTTATCTTGGACAAAAATCAAAACCTGCAATCACATATAAACCAAACTGCTGCTAAAGCGTACCGATTGAAGCTTGTCAGGAGACTTCAACCAATCCTCAGCCATAGCCATTTTCGCACTGTATGCCAAGCGGTCATTATCCCAGTAGTAGACTATGGAAACTCCTTCTATCAGGGTCTGCCCATAAAATCTACACACTTCAATTAGTACAGAACACCACAGCATGCACCATAAAACGAAACAAGCTACATCCAACAGAGCCATATCATCTCAGCACCGGCCCTCTGGAACTCCCTTCTGGATGAATTAAGAGCCAAAAACGACATCAAGGATTTCTGCAAATCCCTCAAGAACCTCTTATTCACAGAAGTTTATGATCGAGTAACCTAAAGAACCCCTGCTCCACTGATGTATGAGAGAGATTGAAGAACCAACTAATCAATGTCTATATATATGTCTTGTCACACTTCCCTTCTGTTCTATGCAAACCCACAATTGTATCATTAACCACTTTGATTGAAGGATAAAGTGGTATACAAATCTAGTTAAATAAATAAATAAAATAATTATACCAGGTCTCATAAATAAAAACCTTTACTACTTAAGAGAAGTTTGACCTGGATGTGGAAACCTACTTACCTACAAGTGCATTCATTCTGCGGCTCCTCACTACTTTTCCTCTCTTATTTCACTCTGCATCCCTCCTTGGAACTCTGCTCCTCTGGCAGATGCCTTTTATCTGTGTTTGCCACTACCAACTCCAAACTTCTTCCATTTCACCTTGCTGCTCCATATGCCTTGAACAAACTACCTGAGTCTGTGTGACAGGCTCCTTCTCTGATCCTATTTAAGTCCCGGCTGATAACCCACCTCTTTGAGGCAGCTTTTGGATCCTGATGCTCCTCATTCTCTTGCTTACTACTTATGTGTAGCTTGCTATACTCTAGTCCCCAGTTTTGCAATGTTTTTTCATCTTGATTAGATTGTAAGTTCTGATGAGCAGGGACTGTGTCTTAACGTCTGTATGTACAGTGTTGCATACACCTTGTAGCGCTGTCCATATGATTATTAGTAGTAATACCGTAGTTAGGTTGGGTCATTTTTGCTACATCTAGAAACATATGCATCTTAAGTACATAAAAAAATCATCTTTATGCAGGAAAAAAAACTTGAAAAGAAAATCCCAGTCAGAGTCCAGGACCAATGAAACCACTGAGGTGGATAGAACAATCTTTTCTTCTGCTTAGGTCTCCAACAGAGCTCTTAAATTAACAATTTTAAGATCCAAATCTTTTTTATCGGAAAAGTTCAGTTTAACCCCTCCTTGGATGGGGGGATATAATCTGCTTTAGCAATCATTGGACATGTTTTTTTCAGGGATTTTACAAATTTTCTAATATATGTTTCTTGAATATCTCAAGCTGAGAAACAATTTGTTGACTTACAGAAATTAATCAAGTGCAAATTGTGTCTACAATAATATTTTTCTAATGCTTCACTTTTATTCTGAATAAGTAAATTGTCTTTGACCAGATAAGCTATAGTCTCATGATCTTGCTTTATAGAAGATTCAATTGTTTGTGGTCTCTTCTATAGTTTCTTTATTTCATCTTGTTGGGCTTGCACTATAGGCAGTGGAATGGGGTGAGCCACAGAGGCCATGGCCCCACCAATATTTTGTCTAATGCAGCAAATAGAGAGCTTTGGGGCACAGCTGGAAATTTGTTTGTTTGGCACCTCCAACCACAAAGATGTTCCACTGCCTCTGGCTTGCACTACATCTGACTGAGCTTTAGTCTGTTTAACCATAAGCATAATTTGGGTGGAGATTGTAGCTAAAGTCTTCCAAATAGTTTCAAGGTTGATAACTTTTAGGATTTGGTAAAGAAAATTCAGAGCTCACCTTGTATATATACAAAACTCTTGGCTCAGTCTTTTCAGTACTCTAGTCTGCACTAAAACCAGCTATAGCCTTCTGCATTCAATCCACTGGCTGTTGAAATTGCTGAAAGGTATTATACTAAATAAGGCAATAAATAAATACTGTCTTCTCTGACACTGTTATCGATGTATATACTAATGGTGACATCACTGAAAGTTGCTTTAGTCTACCTTCACCTGTTGGCTTGGGACCATATCCTCGCTCATCTGAACTGGTCTAGCAAGATTCAAGGAAATAAAATTATCAGGTATGTAAAATTTCTTTTTATCCTTGAAGAGATATGTAAATTGGTGGTGAGTTTGAATCAAACCAACTTGATGGGTTCGTTGTGAGGATTTCTAACTCTGATAAAGAAGAGCAGAGAAATCTAATGGAATATTTTAAAACCTGAGTTGGGAACTTTGGGTCCGAATTTACAGAGCTGTAAACCATGTAAATGTCGCTGAATGGGATATTCAACACTGACTGTCTCACTGAATATTTATTTATATAAATTTATTTTTATACCGCCTTTCTACAATTCAAAGCAGGTTACAATTAACCAAAGTGTAACAGGGCCTTGGAAGGCACACAGTTTTACATAAACTAGAATAAGGTAACAAGAAGCAAAAATATGTTTATAATTCTAAACTATTTACAGTATTAGTCTGCATGTTGAGTAAATATTCATCATATATACATTGATACAATGTACTAGGGTAGTGGTTCCTTGTTGGTGTGAGACTACGCTGGTTGAGTCTGTGGATCTAGGTTTATGCTGTATTCATTCTGGAAGAAGTATGTTTTAAGATTTTTCTTTTTTAAAATTCAGTTAGGTCCGAGTATCCTCTTAGTGTTGAAGGTAAGGAGTTCCACAATGCAGGGGTGAATAGGGTGAATGCTCAATTGCAGGTTTATTGCTTGCTCCTTCTTTTCTGAGTTGGGATCATTAGAAGGTTGAGGGTGGTGTTTCTTCGTGACCTACCAATCGTGGAGTCTGAGATGAAAGTCTGGAGGCAGGCGGCGGATTCTTTATGTAGAATTTTAAAGATCATGGTGAGGGCCTTGTATTTAATTCTGGCAGTGATGGGGAGCCAATGCAATTGTTTTAGTATTGGGGTGATGTGTGTTTTGCAGGGGGCTCCTATGATTATTCGTGCTGTCGGGTCCTGGGCCAATGGTAAGGAGTGGAGGGTGTGTTTGGGAAGACCCTGGTAGATGATATTACAGTAGTCCAGCGTAGGTGTAATTATGGCTTGGCAGATGGTTCGGTTCATAATAGTTCTGCTAGGAGAAGGGGGCGGAGGTGTTTAAGGGTTCTTAATTTATGGTAGATAGATGTGATTCTTTTTATATGTGGTTGGAAGTTTAGTTCTTGGTCTGTTGTGATGCCCAGATATTTGTTTTTGGTTTTGACTTTGATTTCCACGTCGTCAAGTCTCAGTGTTGGTGGTGAGGAGATCGGGTCAGTGGTTTTGCATAAGGCTTCAGTTTTCTCATTGTTGATGTATAGGCTGTGCAGAGTGAGCCATCCTTTTGCATCTTTGAAGCAATTTTGAGGCTAGTGAGGTGAATAGAGAGAAGATTGATGTGGGTGGAGCACATTATATCATCAGTTTAATATCAGGCCCTTTGGGGACCCTTTTACTAAAGTTTGCTAAGCAGTTAATATCCCCAACTAACGCCGTTATACTCCCTGATGCTAACCACTTAGCGTCGTGGGCATTCCGGGGGTGGTGACAGTAGCTAACTGGGTAGCGGCGCTATTTCACCTCTACCTAGTTAGCTTCTGCAGGTAAAAGATAGGCCAGCCTTTGCTATGCCTATCTTTTATCTGCAGGAGCTAACCAGGCAGTGGCTCAATATCATCGCTACCCAGTTAGCTTCTGCACCATTGGAGCATATGAGGCAAACCCGTATATTCAAATCCGGGGCCGCATATGACTCCAGCATTGAATATCCGTGTTTAAAGTTCAGTGTCGGCAGCTATGTGCTGTACTTGTGCTAACCACTGCTGCTGAATATCGGGCCCTTTGGGACCCTTTTGCTAAAGTTTGCTAAGTAGTTAATGCGGGATAACCATTAGTATGGACCTACGGTAATGGCTACTGTACATTAAAAGCATCTAGCATGGTAAAAAATCCCGGTTAGCTGCTTAATGCATGATGGTGCGGAGACTGGATGGAGACTATGCATAGACTGCACACATTGCAGTTGGTGTGTGCTACAATTTGTAGTTGATGTGGGTGCATCTCAAAAGGTGGCATTAAATGCTCACATGCTAATTCCTATTACATTTAATGCGTGGTAAAGAACTTTTTCTTGAGGCAGTTTCTTCAAATGGGTTAGTTTTGCACATACCTATTTCCGCTGCCTGAGCATACTAAAGCAACCCAACAAAAGCTCCTAGTAATTTTACCACTCACATAACACCTAAAAATCTACTTAATAAATCTCAAACGTAAATACTTACTCAATATTATAACAGGGGTTAAAGATGACCTCAGGATGGCTATGTGCCCTACATGTGGCGAAATTAATCACCTAGGGATTAGCAGACGCTTACATCACAGATCTTAAACCTCCCCTTCACATTAAATTTCCAAAATTTAAATTTCCAAGTCATACTGCTAGACCAGTCCAGACAAACGGGTTGTGTCCCCCTGCCAGCAGATCTTGGAGACAGAGAATTCTACCAGAGCTCTGATAGGCTGGACTCTGGTGATATGGTCCTGCCCCTAGTGGTCTCCCTCAGTATTTCTCTGTCTCCAGCAGATCTGGTTGCTTTTGTTGTTTTTCCCTCAAAATCTTTAAAATTATTTAGAATCCCTTTGGGGACTGATATTTCCACTTGCCTGTTGCTGCCAGTATAGTTTCACTGTGCACCAGGGTGTTTGCAGCTGAGCTCCTGTTTCTGACACAGTAGAGCTCGCTGACAGGAAGAATCCCCAGCATCTGGCCATGAGGGCTTGTTAGCTGGACGGAGGCCTCCCTAAAATCAGGTTTCTCTGTATCTTGAGGCTCCTGGATGCACCCAGATTTCACAAGAGGTGTTACTCTGGGTTTCCCAGGAACTTGATTCCCCAGATAAACTTGTGGAGCTCCTGAGCCTGGCTTCAGTAGAGCTCCCGATTTTCTTTAAGCAGCGCTGAGTCTTTGCCACGAGAGCTTAGACAGCAGGAGGATCAGGTATCAATTTCTGAGAGAAACTGTAAGTAAACTGTTTTTCTTACTTGCCTCAGCTGCCCTGGGTTTATTTCAACTGCATCGGGACCGGCTGTCTCTGACCTGATTCCTTCACTTCCAGTTTCATCAGGGATCTGTTCAACTGGGTTTTGAAGTTCCTATTTTCTTTTCTTCATTTTTATTTCCTGGATGTACCCAGAGCACACAAGAGGTGTTTCTCTGAGTTTCCCAGGCTTCCCTCCTTAATAGCTGTATTTTCTGTAATCAGCAATACAACAGGGTTTGAGCTTCTGATTTCACTGTCTGTGCAGCTCCCCTTCTCTCCAGAAACACCTTCCAGCCCTTGCCATGAGGGTCTAAGTGGCTGCAGAGGGATCAAACTCTAATTTCCCTACCTTTCAGTCACTGTAATTACCTTACACTGACTTTGAAAGTTTCTCTTCTCCTCCATGGGAACTCAGCTCCTCTGTACCAGCACAGTGAATAACTGACAGTTTCCTTCTCTCCTCCGTTTCTGGTGATTCAGGGTTCATCAGGATTTGAATTTTTAAGTTGCTAGCAGCACTCCTTGCCTCTTCCCCAGCGATTTCGCTGCATTTTTAAGGTTTTTAGAGCTTAGGAAACTTTTATTTTGCAGTTTTTCTGTGCCGGCGGCCATTTTGAAAATCAGGAGGGATTTCTCTTCAGTGTTTTTTGTTGTTTTTTTTGGAGGGAGCAGCTCTGGGCAGCCATTTCAAAACATTTAAACATGCTGTGAAGGCACAGGGAGTTTCAAAATCACTTTTCTTTGAAGAGTCTTCTGTTTCCCTAAGCCTACCTTGATTTTTGTTTACAAAAAAAAAAAAAAGTTTAAGCCTCTGCAATGCCTGTATCTCCAGGAACAAGCAGGAATGAGTCTTCACATATGGGTACGTCGGTACCGACGGAGCCTGCGCGGGAACGCTCCCCAGCGTCCAATCAGAAAGCTTTTGGGAGCATCCCTCAGCGCCTGTGTGCTGCCTTCCCGCCTTTCCAACTGTCTCTCCTCAGTTTTCATTTTTCCGCGGAGCCGGCAGGACGTCTTCCTGTCACCGCAGAAAACTTTTTCCTAAATCTTTTACTTTTTGTTTTCTTGTGGTCGCGGCTGTTTCCCCGACTCCACCGGTACCGCCGGTGGTGGTTTTCTTTTCTTTTCCTAAAACTCAGGGAGTTTTTTTCCCTCTGTTTCTGTCTTGAATTTTTGGGCCTGCAAGGCCTCTCCATTATGGAGCCTTCTTCTCCTAAGAAGTACCTTAACTGTGGAAATACAGTTTTCTTTTTAGACTCCAATAGCTGGTGTCTAACCTGTTTGGGTCCTGACCCCTTTCCTCCAGAGCCATCAGGCTACAATTTTATGAGGAGAAATTCTCCATTTCGAGTTTCCCTCGATACAGTTTTCCCTTCCAGTGTAAGGGCACCGACCATTTCTTCTCTACAGGATCAGGTAACCCACAAACAGTCTGTTAAGACTAGCCAATTCTTGGGTGGTAGGTCTCATGCCAAGCATGATGACGGCTCCGGCCTTGCCCTCAAGACCTCATTGGCTTCAAAACCCCGGCGGGAGTTTTCGATCTCCAAAGCCTTTCAGGGGTTTCAGGTTGTTCCTGGGGCTCACCCCTCACAGAACATACCTGAGCCATGCTCGGGGGTGGCATCCGCTTCGAGCGGTACCGATAACCTGGCATCGGCACTGGTGTTGAGCGATCCACTCCTCACCAGGGATTGTCATCTGCTGTACTCGGTACCTTCGGGACCGATCGATACCCAGATTGACTTTCCAGTATCGGCAGCTCCGTCGATACGACCCCTGACGTTGGTACCATCTAGACATGCATCGATAGATTCGCTTCCTTCGATGCTGAGTCTAGAATCGATATCTAGTCTGGAAGACTGGGTACCGACGCGTCTCGGAACCGACATGCACCGATTCCGGATGCGCGGTACCGAGGATATTCACTGAGACTTTCGAGTTACCTCGGTACCGTTTGAGCAGCCTCCGATGACTGTTTCGATGTCGGTATCGCCTTCGATTCCGGCTCAGCTACCGGTATCGGTGTCGATGCTGGTACCTGCAGTAACATCGGGACCAGCTCCATCCATGCTTTTTTCACCAGGATCGCTCCTTTCTATACCTAGTTTGGAGTCAATACCTAGCATGGACGATACAGTACTGACTGTCTCAGGTCATACCCGATAGTCCCAGTATCCATCCATTAGAGATCCTGTTTTGCACCGGACAAGTACATCCTCTGGTGCCCAGGCTAGTTCTTCGAGTTTAGCCTGTCCAGGGATTGTTCCCATTGGAGATTCTTCTTTTCAGAAATTTCTCCTTGACATGGCAACATTCCTAGCTATTCCTATCCCTGCCTATGATCCTACACAAGGCTTTTCTGAGGAAAAGGAAAATATAATGCTTCCTTTACATCATTCTTTACAGGATCTTCTTCTGAAAATATGGGAAACACCTTTAAGGGCTTCCTCACCTTCTACAGCAACTGCTCTTCTGTATCAGGTGCCCCCCTCTCCAGGGTTTCAAAAGACTCAACTTCCCCATCATTCCATTGTAGTGGTATCAGCAATGAGGAAGGTAAAAAGCAAGAAGAAGCATTCTTCTTTCCCGCCAGGTCGTGCATCTAGAACACTGTATGCCTTTGGACGTCAAACCTTCCAAACATCTATGCTGGCAACAAGGATTCTCTCATATATTTTTTATATGAGTCTATCCCTTCAGGAGGTCACAGAGAAATTATCTTTTTTGACTCCTTTTCTTTCAGAGCCCAAGGCTGCAGACTATTCCTTGCTTCTTAGTCATAGCCAGAATATCTCTAGATTTCTTTCTCGTGCTTCCCTAGACTCCTTTGAGTCTGTTAGCAGAACCTCTGCTATAGCCATAGGAGCATGACGTAGAGCCTGGCTCCAAGCTTCAGACTTGAGCAGATGGGCACAACAAAGACTGGGTAACACTCCTTGTACTGGAGAAAATCTCTTCAACAAGGAGTCTTTGCGTCAGGTTGCTCATTGCTCCACTGACTTCCCTGCTTCTGAGAGCCATCCTAAACCTTCTCCTTCCCCAGCAGGTAAGAAATGCCCTACCAAACCTCCTTTTCCTAAAAGAAGAAGGTTTTATTCTTCTCCTGCCCATCATGCCGATTTTCCCAAACAAGGGAAACCTCGCCCTGGTCTGAAGAATCCAAACTCAAGCCAGGAAAATTAACCCTTAATAGGGTTCCAATTAATCTGTTATAATATACAGTTCAATTCTTCTCCTTAGAAGTTTTTTCATTTAAACCTCTACACTTGGATTCCTGTTTCCAGGACATCCACTTGCCTTTAGCTATGCTGAGCTGTCAGGATATTCATGTCTATGGTCACAGGGTTTTCCTCCTCTTCCTACACTGAAGAGAGGTTTGCCAACTATCTCATGATAGTTTTTCTGGACCACCATGGATTTTTTCCTTCTACAGACTTACCATATGGCAAGTCTCCCCTCAGCTCCTATTTTTTCTTTACCTTCTTTCCAAGGTTCCCCTGTAAGATTGGTACCATACCAATGGAAGGCTTTCTTAGCCTTTCCAGTCTTCCTTTCCATTCCAGTGTAGAGTTCTTTCTCTTGAGTAAACCCCCTTTTTTCCTCATCTGAGCAGCTCCTCAGACAGGGATAGGATATTCCCCTCTTGTTCTATCTGTTCTCTCTGTTAAAAACAGAAAGATCTCTCTGCTGTGCCATTCAGCAGCTGCCCATGCAGGAGCTTCAGTGATTGCTCTACTGGTACTTTTCTATAAGTTCCAGTATTGTCTTTCACTACTTTTTGTCTAACCTTAGTAGTGCTTCCAGGATAGTGCTCATCTATCTTGGATAATCCTTATAACTTCTCTTCTGCCATCTCCAAATCCCTGGAGTTGGCAGTATAGTTGAGCTGGCAGCTGGTTGTCTCCAACAGCCAGTTTTCTTTTCCAACTCTCCTGCATAATGCTCTCTGCAATCCTACAGAGAAGCTTTCCACTATGGGCCCTTGCATGAGGGTTTTTTCTCTAATGACTATCCTATATGGTTGAAAAAAGTTTCCTCAGTCACCTCCCATGACTGTGAGGGTTCTTTACACCCTTCTATTTCCTTTTAATAAAGGACATCAGCCTTTCCTACGTGACAGTCTAAAGAGTTACCAAATTCCTACAGGAAATATGCTCTTTTTCCTTGCAGCTTGTCCTCATGGTATCCTAATCCTTCATGGACAGCACATATTTAACTAAATAACGCATGATACCCCACCCCTTGTCCCTCAAGTGGGTCTACCTGGTGTCTCTTCCTATGCGTATTCTGTCCCTTCACCATGTTAGAGTTCTACTGGACTCAGGACTTGCTGTTTACAGACTAATATTATCCTCTGTTTTCTCGCAACCAGCCTGGTTATTTTACTGGGTAGCATTCTACTCCATCTTAACCAGAGGGAATAGATTATATCTTCTCAAGTAGGTTCCACCTTCTTGTTATGAGATGAATCATTCCTCTTCACATCTTCCATGTGAAGATTCCTGTAGACATATCTCTTTCTGCTTAATTGCAGACATTTCTCTTTAGACCTATATATATATTCATATATGTACATATGTCTATATATGCTTTCTTTGGATGCATATGTCTGTCAGCCATGTATCCTTGAAGCTCCCTATTCCTTTATCTTCCTACCTCTCGTCAGTTAGGACAGACATGGGGGATCTTCAGTAGGTCTGAGGTTTCCAACTCCTCAGACATCTGTCCTTCCTTGGGATTACGGGGTTTTCTCCATACCCCTTCTTCCCTCAAGGACTAAGCCAATTTTGTCCAACTCGGTCAGTCTTCCTCTTTTGCTCCTAACTATAATTAACTCTGTAACCAAAAGAGTTTTCAGCTTTTTCCATAAAGCTTTCTACTAAAGACCTACCGTTTTGGTTCTTCCCCAGTTGAATCCTGGGGTCACCTGTCAGTTCCAGATTTTGACCTTCAACTCACTTCAGTGAGGTCATCTTGAAGATTCCTCTACTGGATCCCCAGTAGATTCCATCAGCCTCTCTACTTCCTGCAATCCAGTAGGTGAGGTCCATATGGTGATTGTTCATTTCTATATATTTCATGATGCTTATCATATATACAGGGACTCCTTGTCTGTAGTCCTATTTTAGGTCAGCTGTCTCCTACAGCTCCTCTCTTCTTCAACTCCTACCCTCCATCCTCGAGATGCCTGGGCATATGAGGTGGAGCATGTTTCAATCACCAACATGCTAGGGCTCCAGGCATCTTAGCTTGGGAGTCCCCATATGTGAAGACTCATTCCTGCTTGTTCCTGGAGATAGCACAGTTACTTACCTGTAACAGGTGATCTCTGGGAACAGCAGGAATAAGTCTTCACAACCCACCCACCTCCCCTAGGAGTTATATCTCTCTATCTATCTTCCTTTCCTCTCTCTCTCTCTCTTTGTCTCAGCTATAAAACTCAACTGAGGAGAGACAGTTGGAAAGGCGGGAAGGCAGCACGCAGGCGCTGAGGGATGCTCCCAAAAGCTTTCTGATTGGACGCTGGGGAGCGTTCCCGCGCAGGCTCCGTCGGTACCGACGTACCCATATGTGAAGACTTATTCCTGTTGTTCCCAGAGATCACCTGTTACAGGTAAGTAACTGTGCTTTCTCTGCACAGCTGTATTATATGTAATAATAAGAAAAAGGAGTTAATAGATTGCTTGTGTTCCACCTGCATGCTGCATCCAGGAGAATCTTCCTCCATTCCCACTGCGCTGCCAGCTGGGGACATCAGCGCCTTAACTCCTCCCTCCTTAGAGCCCCTGCAGCAGGATCTTCCTGCAGAAAGGATTCAGTCAGCTCCCATTTTGCTTCCACAGCCGCTGGAAGCCATGGCAGCCTTGGCTGACAGTGAGTTCCTGATGCTCTTCCGCCAGGCATGGCACCTGTGGCGTTCTGAGTCTTTTGGTATACCTCCAGCACCCGCCCGGTAGCAGACAAGGATATGGTGGGGTCTCGCAAGCAGTCCCGAAAGTCCTCAGACCTTAAAGCAGTACGTCCTTCCAGGAACGTTGCATGTGGCTTGCGGGACATTACGGATATTCCAAAAGACTTTAAATCGTTGGAGGTGAGCCCTGACTCATTGGAGAAAGAAGATGGGGAATATTCTCTGTCTGATTCTTCGCTGACAGTTAACGAGGGCTCTCAAGATATCAGACTTTTTCGGAAAGAGGAGTTGCCGGCCCTAATCACACAGGTGATGGAGTCGCTACGTCTAGCCGACACGCCTGATCCTCAGAGTTCTCAAACCCTGTTGCAGCCGGATCCCATTTTACAGGGCATTCGTAAGCCTTCCAAAGCTTTTTCCTTTCCAGCTGAGTTACAGCATATGGTATCTCGAGAGTGGGACTCTCCAGAGTCCTCTCTACGTACGGCCCGCGGTATTGGTCAGTTATACCCTTGGTCTCCTTCTGACTTGGACCGTTGGCTGACATACCCGAACGTTGATGCGTTAGTGACCGGGGTCAACAAGCATACCACAATTCCGGTTGAGGGCGGAGCGGCACTCCGCGACCAGTAAGACCAAAAAAGTTGAGAGTCTGCTAAAGACGGGTTTTTCGTTGTCCGCTCTTTCCCTTCAAGCAGGGGTGTGCGGAGGTCTAGCAGCAAGGGCCTCCCTTCGATGGATTCAGCAGCTTCCAGGTGATCCCGAGTTGGCTCGTTTAGAATCCATCGCTACATTCCTGGCAGAGGCCTTCTCTGATCTCTTGCGGCTGTCAGCTCGCTCCGTAGCACCGGTGACAGTAGCTCGGAGATGGCTCTGGCTGTGTCAATGGGCAGCGGATGTTGATTCGTTCAAAGACTCCAGCGTTTAGATGCCATTCGTCCAGTTCCACCGTTGGAAAGAGGACTAGGCCGTTACTCTGTCTATTTCGTGGTGCCAAAAAAAAAAAAAAGACGGCTCCTTTCATCCTATCTTGGATCTCAAAGGTGTCAATCGCAGTCTGCGGGTACCACACTTTCGAATGGAGACTCTGCGATCCGTTATTCAAGCGGTACGCAAGGGGGAATTCTAGCTTCCCTCAATCTCGCAGAAGCATTCTTTCACATTCCCATTCGAGAGGGGCTTCAGTGACTCGTTCGATTCGCGGTACTCTGTCAACATTTCCAATTTCGTGCGATGCCCTTCGGTCTAGCTTCGGCGCCTCAAACCTTCTCCAAGGTAATGGTGGTAGTAGCTGCGGCCTTATGCAGCCACGGCATCAGAGTTCATCCTTATCTGGACGTCTGGCTCATTCGCGCAGACTCTCTTCCCGAGGCTTGCAGCACAGTCTCGGTGGTTGTTGCCTTTCTCGAAAGCCTCGGCTGGGTAATCAACCGCGACAAGAGTTGTCTTCAGCCGTCCCAGGAGATCGAATTTTTGGGGGCTCGATTTGATACAGCCTTAGGTCGGGTCTTTTTGTCAATGCCTCGATTCCTCAAGTTAACTTCTCAAGTTCGCAGACTCCTAGCACAGGTCTCGCCTCAAGCATGGTGTCCAGAGGATTATCAAGTTCGGTTGCCTCTACTACCGGCGGGGAGACTTTGCCTCTGTTGGTGGCTCCGGCCCCGCAGTCTCGTCTCCTTTGAGGGGTTCCCTTGGAGACTCTGCGCTGGGTGTTGGTAACGACAGACGCCAGTCTCTCCAGTTGGGGAGCGCATTGTGGCTCGCACTCAGCGCAGGGGATTTGGTCTCCTGGGAGACCCGGTGGTCCATCAATGGCCTTGAGACGCGAGCGGTGTGCTTAGCCTTGCGAAAGTTTCAGCCTCTTCTGTGGCGTCAGGCGGTTCGAATTCTGTCCGACAACGCTACAACAGTGGCATATCTCAACCGCCAAGGGGGCACGAAATGTCCAGGTGTATCGAAGGAAATGAGTCTTCTCCTTCCGTGGGTGGAGAGTGTCACCAGCAGGAGCTGGACTGTGGCCTAAGCTAACAGCCAGACTACTGGGCCTGACTTTTCTTATAGAAAGTTGTAGTTGTGAGTCAAGGGGTCAGGTTTTTCAAAAGGATTTTTATTCCCCTCCCGGGGTTGGATTTTCAAAAAGGTTATAATACAAAAAACTCAGGATACAACCATACTTCTGGTAAACTGAAGAAAACTTAAACATAGCATCTTGCTTCAACAGAACTCATAAATCACAGTATAAAGCTTATCCGATATGCTAGCTGTCTCTTCTTAGCTTTCTCAGCACTCACGAAGCACTCTTATCCTGGCTTCAGCATAAGGAGGAAACCATATCGGATAACAACAGCGTACAATCCATGGCTTCATCACATGGGCTTTCCATACCAGCCTCTGTAATCATAGGCTCACACTTTGCTCTATCATTTACAGTATTTTCATTAGAACAGAAAGTTTGCACCTTTCTTAGTCCCGTATCTCTATCAGTGCTCTCTGAACAGCCTTCTTCACAGCAGGGCAAATAGCTGTCATAAAGCTGGTAATAGCAGGAAGGAGAAACACCTTTCTCTGAGTAAGCTTTATCCTTAAAACTTTTAAACTTCCTGCCTTTTACATGTGACTGTAAACCATAACACTGTTCTCTTCTATTATGTGAGGATTTCTCTCTTGGAAATCTTTTGCAGGGTTTCACTGGCACACACTCTTCAGGGTCAGACATACACACATCTTCAATAGCATTTCTTTCCCTCTGTAGGGTTTGTAATTGTTTTAAGCTGCCATGCTTTTCAGATACATACGGTTTGCCTTCCACTGCCTCCCATTCATTCAGCACAGCCCGGTGCTTAGGAAATTCAAGCTGCGTCAGAGGTAAGTGCTTCTTACAGCTGACCTCTCTGTGTGAAACTCTCCGTGATTCTTTCTGTGAATTCCTTTGTGGCTTCCTGCTAGAAGTTCCAGGCAGTTCTGACTCTGTGTCTGTATTTCCTGAATATTCTGAGCTTTCTTCTGAGTCTTGCAAGTCTCTCGTGTCTTGCAAGTTTCTCGTGTCCTGCCAGTCTAACTCTGACTGCACTGAGTATTTTTTATACAGCTTCTTGGGCGTTCCCTTGCAGAGGTGAAAGCCGTTTTCATCAGCAGCTGGGGAATGCTTACTAGCTAGGCGTGACTGCAGACCTCGTGTCTGAGTTTGTTTACGTTGCCTATGGTAACTGGGAACCTTGTGACTTGCCTGCCTGTCAGAATCTAAACTGCAAACAGCAGATTTCTGTGCTTCTGAGGCAGAGGGCAGATCTTCCATGTTACAAGAGGCATCTGCAGGCTATCTCGGCGCAACGCATCGCGGGGGTAGACAATGTAAAAGCCGATTTCCTCAGCCGACATTCTGAGGATCCGGGGGAGTGGGCTCTGGCGCCAGAGTCCTTTCAGTCCATTGTTCGACGATGGGGTCTACCGGCAATGGATCTCATGGCTACAGCGCAGAATACCAAGGCACCGATCTACTTCAGCCGTTGGAGAGACAACTGGTCGCACGGGATAAATGCACTGTCTCAAGCGTGGCCAACCCATCTCCTTCTGTATGTCTTTCCTCCCTGGTCCATGATCGGCAAGATTCTCCAAAGAGTCAGGGAGCATCGCGGCCCGGTGATCCTGGTGGCACCGGATTGGCCTCGCAGACCGTGGTATGCGCATCTCGTCCGGCTGTCTCGGGTGACTCCTCTACGCCTGGGGGCGTTCCCAGGGCTCCTGCTCCAAGGGCTGGTGGAAATGGGAAACCCGGCTCCTTACTCGCTTACGGCCTGGCTCTTGAACGCCGCAGGTTAGTTCAGAAGGGATATTCGTCGACTGTGGTGGTGACAATGCTTAAGGCACGGTGGTCTTAGACGTCGCTGGCTTACGCTCGTGTGTGGCGTCTCTTTGACACTTGGTGTTCGCTACGTCACATCTCGCCCTGGCGTTGCAACATCCTGGATATTCTTTCCTTTCTGAAGGCCGGTCTAGATAAGGGTCTGGCGCTCGGGACCTTGTGCGTGCAGGTTGCCGCGCTAACTTGTTTTCAAGGGCCGATAGCGGGGCGTTCTCTCACCTCGCATGTGGACATTTCGCGTTTTCTTAAAGGAGTTCAGACATTACAGCCCCCGATACGTCCTTTAGTTCCTTCTTGGGATCTCGCTCTCGTTCTCTGTGTCCTTGTTGCTCCTCCCTTTGAGCCCCTGAAGGCATGTACCTTAAGGATTTAACACTAAAGACAGTTTTCCTAGTGGCCATAACCTCGGCACGTCGGATCTCCGAACTTCAGGCTCTCTCTTGTCGAGGCCCCTATCTCTTGTTTTCTTCGGCAGGAGTTTCTCTTCGAACTGTTCCATCCTTTTTACCTAAGGTGCTTACCCCGTTCCATGTCAACCAGCCTCTTTTCTTGCCTACCTTTGAAAAAGAGCAGTGTTCCGGTCACCTTCGTCAATTGCGTGCTGTGGACCTGAAGAGAGTGCTTTATTGGTATCTTAAGATCACGAACGCCTTCCGTAAGACCGATCATCTTTTTGTCCTGTTTGCGGGCCCTCGACAGGGGTCTGCAGCCTCCAAATCCACCATTTCTAGATGGTTGCGAGGAGCTATTGAGGTAGCTTATATACTGCAAGGCAAGCAGGTTCCAGCAGGGCTCCGAGCTCACTCCACTCGGGCTCAGGCTTCGTCTTGGGCCGAGCGGTCTCAAGTAGCCCCTCTCGACATTTGCCGGGCGGTGACTTGGTTGTCGTTGTCCACGTTTGTCCGTCACTATAGATTGGACGTTCACGCTCGGCAGGAGGGTCAGTTTGGAGCTGCAGTGCTGTCGTCAGCATTGACCCCCCCTTGAAAGCAGGTAGCTTGGGTACTGCCCGTTTGTCTGGACTGGTCTAGCAGTATGACTTGGAAGGAGAAATTTCACTTACCGTTAATTTCCTTTCCTGGAATACTGCTAGACCAGTCCAGGACCCACCCTGCTGTCAGTTACGGTGCTGCTAGTGCGGTGAAGCCGCTGGCCTCTGTTCCTTCCTTGTCAGTATGCCTCACCATGGGGGGCCGATGGCTGCGTTATCGGTCTTAGCAGCCTTCAGTTCTGGGGATACTTTCAGCTCCCTTGTACATAGTTGAATTAAACGTCCACTATGTGTGGTCTTATGGTTTAGTTGTGTTACATGTTTGGGTTCGCTTTACAGACAATACTGAGGGAGACCCCTAGGGGTAGGACCATATCACCAGAGTCCAGCCTATCAGAGCTCTGGTAGAATTCTCTGTCTCCAAGATCTGCTGGCAGGGGGACACAACCCGTTTGTCTGGACTGGTCTAGCAGTATTCCAGGAAAGGAAATTAACGGTAAGTGAAATTTCTCCATATTTCCTAAATTTTATTTAATTCACTTACTCAAACCAAACCAATCATTTTTCCAAATAGTACTTTTAAGGATTCCCAAAACTCTAAATAACAAAAATACATACACAAACACTATAAAAACACAGCAGCGTCTAAATTCTCACAAAGACTCCAAAACCCGCTCATTTCATGTCTTTGTTCCGTTTCCTAGAACAGAACAGAGAATTATATAAGCATAATGTTGCCTACACTCCGTAGAGCAAGATCACAATTACTTATCTCAAGAATCCTACGGGTTTGGTGTCATTCTCAAAAACCGGCAGCAACAGCAGCCTCACTCTGTCCACTTTTAAATATAACGAAACTCTGGTTTGTCATCAGCACAACTGATCTTTAACCCCTGTTATAATATTGAGTAAGTATTTACGTTTGCGCTTTATTGAGTAGATTTTTAGGTGTTGTGTAAGTGGTAAAATTACTAGGAGCTTTTGTTAGTTTTGCACATACCATGAAGTCATGAATCTTACTTCAAAGCCAGGGTATGTGGAGTATGATCTCAGTCTTTCAAATTTACTGCTAATACTCGGCATAGTACTTGCATCATGCCAAAGAGAGCTTCCTTCTGGAGTTCATAAGATGTAACATATATGGGTAGATTGTCAAGATGTGCTTGGAAATTCTTTATCAAGTCTGTGGCTCCCAATACGATGGGAACTATTTCTGTATATTTCTGCCACATTTTCTTGGTCTCTGACTGCATTTCTTGGTGCTTCAGGATCTTCTGCCTCTCCATGAAATTCACTTGGAAGTGACACCTCTATTATGAATGTCATTCTGGTGTTTTTCTCCTTTATCACTATGTCTGGTTTCTTCGCATACAGTTTGTTATCCGTTGGAATGGGAATGCCCCAGGTGATCATAACTTCTTCATTCTCTGTAATTCTCTTAGGGTCATGATCCCAGTACTTTTCAGGCACAGTGATATTGTAGTATTTACAGAGTTTCCAATGGATGAGGCGTGCCTGGAACAAACTACCTGAATCTATACGTCAAGCCTCATCTCTGCCCCTTTTCAAATCCATGCTAAAGACTCGCCTCTTTGAGGCTGCTTTTTCATCCTGATCCCTTATTTTCTTTGTGTCTCCTTACCCTTCCCTATTCTGCCCCTTAATTTTATCTTTTGTCTTGTCTGTCTTAATTAGATTGTAACGAACAGGGACCATCTTTATATGTGTATGTAAAGTGCTGCTTATGGCTTGTAGAGCTTTATAAATGATTAGTAGTAGTAGTGCTACTTTGTTCTGCCTTTCTGTATAGAAATTTTCTGCCATCAGAACTTCACAGCCAGCTATGAGGTGAGTCAATGTTTCCAGGTCTTTCTTACAGAATTGACATATGTCTGTGTTGCCAGTTTTTTCAATGCTTGCTATAAACGATCTCATCTGAAATCCACTGTCCTGGGCTGCAACTACAGTATCAGTCTCACTTCACCTCTCCTTAACCATTCATGTGTCCATTCTCTATTGACAAAAGGTTCCTGGAGTAACACTTTGTATTTCCCACTATATTTGTGCATTTGCCACTTGTTTTAACTCGTTTGTTAATCTAATTCTTTCAAGAGTTTTTTCTCTTGTTTTGCAAATTATGTTGCTTCCTTTCCTGTGTGTGCTTGTGTATTCTCACTCATTCCTTCTAGTTATCGGAATGCTTGTCCAGGTTTGATGGAAGCAGATTCTGGACATTTACTTTCATATTTCAGCACATTTTGAGTATTTCGATCCGATGGTGCTATTAACTAGGCCTGGAGGCCTATGATAGTAGCTCTGTAGGTATGATCAGTCTGTATGAGGCCTAGCCCTTCTTTGGCTCTAGGAATGTACAGTTTTGGCACACACTGATTCTTGTAAATTACTTCATGGGCATTGAGGAGTTTTCTTGTTCGCACATCCAGTTTTTCAAGATCTATACGAGGCCAATCTACAATCCCAAAGCTGTATGAGAGTACAGGAATTGCCAGTTGATTGATGGCTTGTATCTTATTCCGTGATGATAAGGCACTTTTCAGTAATGATTTTAATCTTCTATAGCAGGCATGTCCAACTTCGAACAGGTTGTGATCTACTTTTTCCGGCCAAAGGTTCTGGTGATCTACCACCATGAAAATTAAGTTTGAAATTAGTTTCAAATTAAATTTTAACCCAATAAAGTTGGAGGATCCCCCCCACCCATTTTTAATGAACTTTCTGTCATTTACTTGGATGTAATCAGCTGCTAAGCAAATTAAGCAAAAACAAAACAGAGAGACAAAGATTTATTTATTTAGACAGATTTGTATGCCACCTTTTCCTTCAATCAAGGTGGTCACGTCACATCACAATTGGAGGGTTACATTTAGCATTAGGGCACGTGTAAACATTTAGACAGCACAGTTACGTAACAGTATTTAGACAGTACAGCTGAAGTAACATTTAGCATAAAGATATTTACTAACGTGGTGTGATCAATTTGTGTGTGTGGATGGGATGGGTGTGTGTTTAGTTGGTGGAGGTAGTAGTGTTGCTGTTTGGGTAAGAGATGTTGCTTGAATGCTCATAGGTTTCTATAAATAACTATGTTTTGAGGTCTTTGCGGAAGTCTGTGAGGTCTTCTAAAGCTCTCAGGCTCATTGGTAGGGAGTTCCATATTGAGGATGCCAGTAGTGATGGTGCTCTTTTTGAGGTTGTTTATTTGGTTTTGTGATAGCCTGCAGGTGTGCCAATCATGTTGTTGTTATTGGTTCTTCCAGTAAGAACTGCGAGGGGAAATGGAAAGTACGTTTTTTCTTAAAGTTTTATTGAGTAATAACTTTCTTTAACTTTTATTGAGTAATTTGTGTTAAATTTAGGTCGAGTATTGATCCAGGCTGATCTTGCACAATCTTTAATATTTCGCTCTTGCTCATTAGTGAGACGTCTGAGCCTGCATTTCATCCACCAGCTTTTGAAGTTGGGTGAATATTGCGTGAGGGCCAGTCTCAGGGAATCCTGGAGATGTTCATCTGTCATGTTGGAATATTATGTACTCTTTGTCATTTTCAGATGGGAAAACGCAGATTCACACAAATAAGTTGAACCAAAACAGGAGTGTACAGTTCACTGCATCTAATCAAGTTGGGAAATTTGTCTCTAGGCACTAGCTTCCAAGACGATTCTTGCTCAGCACGGGTCTTGAGAAAAATGTCATTTTTAAGGGTTAATATTTCATTTTCAAGAGATGGCTTGTTCAATGAGTAATTTTTACTGATAGCAGCTGCAGTTTCTTTAATGTCCACATCTACTTTGAATGGATATGACAAGTACTCCACAACTGTTCCAATTTTTTGGAAGTCACAGAATCTATTTTCAAATTTCTGGATAACAGACCAGATTTCTGTCACATACTTCTCGTTCTGAAAAACAAAATTTGGATATTGTCCCAGATGGTGACTGCGTATTAGGAAAATGATCAAAAGTGTTGTTTGCAAGGTCAGTCATCATTAGCTCAAAATTTGCTCTTGTAGGATGAAACTGTACTCATCATCTCGCCAATGCATTTGTTTTTACTTTGTAGTTCAAGGTTCATATCACTTAGTTCGCCTGTAAAGTCAGTGAGAAATTCCAGATCACATAACCACTCCTCATCTTCCAACTCTGCTTGGTCATCTCCCTTCTCCAAAAAACATCTTATTTCATTCAGCAAATCACAAAATCTTTGCAGAAATTTGTGCCTACTTAGCCACCTTACATCTGTGTGCAAAATGATTTCCGCTGCCCCTTCATCAAGAGTACGATTGAAAAGTTGTCTTTGAAGTGATCTTCCACGAACTGAATTTACAATTTTGAAAGTGATGTCCATGACAGTCTTTGTATTGAGTCTCTTGCTTGCCAAAACTTGCTGGTCAATGATGCAATGGTAAGAGCTCAGGGCGATTGTGCCCGTGCCGCCCGACCAACGCGGTGCCGGTCGCTACTCGATTTACTTCGTCGTCCCCAAGAAGGACGGGGGCGTTCGTCCGATCTTGGATCTCAAGGGCGTAAATCGCTGTCTCCGCGTTTCCCATTTCGATATGGAAACCTTGCGGTCGGTCATCGTAGCAGTGCAGAGCTGGGAGTTTCTCACCTCGCTGGACTTAACGGAGGCGTATTTGCACATTCCCGTCAGACAGGAGCATCACAAATTTCTCCGGTTCGCAGTCCCCTTCGGTCATTTTCAGTTTCGAGCGTTGCCTTTCGGCTTAGCGACTGCGCCGCGGACCTTCACCAAAGTGATGGTCGTGGTGGCGGCAGCCCTCAGAAAGGAGGGGATCTTGGTGCACCCGTACCTGGACGACTGGCTGATTCGAGCGAAATCCAGGTCGGAGAGTGTCTCAGCCACAGGGGGGGGGGGGGGGGCTGACCTGCACAGAGCAGCAGATACAACCACTCTAGCTACCTTAATGGGCAGACTAGATGGACCATACTAGTCTTTTATCTGCCATCATGTACTGTTAGTATGGGGGGGGGGGGTTACTGCATTCTTATTGGTTGCTGTATATGCTAGCAGCTAGTTTCTGTTGCCTGGGCAGGGTTAGATGAAGGTACTGGCAAGCTAGAAACATACCTAGGGTCCAAAGTTTAGGGAAGGCTCTGTACTCAGGAGATTAGGAATGGCAACTGGCTTTTTTTTTTTTGAGACCGCACCTTGAATATTGTGTGCAATTCTGGTCGCCGTATCTTAAAAAGGATATAGCGATTTTAGAAAAGGTTCAGAGAAGAGCCACCAAAATGGTAAAGGGGATGGAAGGATACTCCTATGAAGAAAGGCTAAAAAGGTTAGGGCTCTTTAACCTGGAAAAGAGACGGCTGAGGGGAGATATGATAGAAGTCTATAAATTAATGAATGGAGTGGAACGGGTAAATGTAGATCGATTGTTTACGTTATCAGAATATAGAAAGACTAGGGGACATGCAATGAAGCTAGAGGGTAACCTAATTAAGACTAATAAGTAAAAATATTTTTTCACTCAACGTGCAATCACTCTGGAATTTGTTACCAGAAGATGTCGTAAAAGCTGTTAGTGTAGCTGGGTTTAAAAAAGGTTTGGACAAGTTCCTGGAGGAAAGGTCCATAAACCATTATTAAGAAGTGACCGAAGATATCAATGCTTGACCCAGTACAAGCATTGTGGAACTTGTGTCTCTTGGGGAAACTGCTAGGTACATATGACCTAGATTGGCCACTGTTGGAAACAGAATACTGGGCTTGATGGACCTTGGTCTGACCCAGTATGGCATATCTTATGTTCTTATGTTCTTAATCTGGGACGTCGTCATGCTGTCTACAGAGGGCTATGAAACCGCTAACCTCACCTGTCATTGCTCTTGCTCCATCAGTAGTGATGGAAACAAGTCTATGCAATGGAAGTTTACACTTTGTCACAAAAGAATGGAAAGAACTGAATATTTCCTGACCAGTAGTTCTCCCTTTTAAAGAAATCATTCCAAGTAGTTCTTCTTTAACACTGAAGTCTTCAAAAACCATCCGGATAAAGACTAGTAACTGGGTTATGTCTCTTATGTCTGTGGATTCATCCAGTTGGAGTGAGAAAGCAACACAATTTGAAACATCCTCCAACAATTCTTCAGTTGTGTCTCCACACATCTTTTCTATTCGCCGCATGACGGTGTTTCTTGACAATTGTACATCTTGAATAGCAGCTATGATCTCTTTCTTATTTTTAAATCCTTCAAAAAGATTGTCAGCTGCTTCAAGAAAAAAATCTTTTACAAATTCCCCTTCAGTGAAAGGTTTGCATTTCTTTGCGATCAGGTTGCTGACCTTGAAGGATGCTATGGTTGCATTGACCGAATGTGACCTTGGCTTTGCCATCAACTGTTGCTGAGTAGCCAGTTTCGATTTAAGTTCTTTGAGCTTCAGTTTACATATTTCACTTTTGGGTGGAAAATCAGCATCAAACTTATTGCTATGCAGAGCCTTATAATGATGTTCCAGATTACCCTTTTTTGGGCAAGGATACTGGGGCGTTACAAATTAGACAACAACACTTGTCTTTCACCATGATGAAGAAGAAGTCCATTTCCCATTCATCATGAAAGTGGTAGGTTTTGCTCTTTGGAACACTCATCTTCGTTATACTGGGGTGGCTGTTACTGTCCCAAGGTATTAAAGATCAACGGGAACTGAAGACATCTGGATGATGTGCAATACAAGGACTGGAGATGCCAAAACCACACATGCAATTCTAAAAGTAAAAATAAGAATTCATCATACTGGCCCAAATACCACCAAACAATCATAAAAAAACTTCAAACACCTGTCCAGCAAACCAGATAAAATCAAATACCGCCAAACAAGTTCAAATATCACCGCACGCGATTTAATAAATTCTGCACACAGTGCAGAATCAACGCAAAGGCAAGGCATAATAAAATTGCAGTGTAGAATCAACACAAAGGCTAGGCAAAATAAAATTGCAGAGGCAAGCAAAAGTCACAGTGGTTTGAACCAATTCGAAGGCAAGGTATAGGCAAGTTAGAACAAAATTGGAAAAGTCTGCCAAAATCACCAAATTCTTGACACTTTGTTGTGTCTGCCCAAAAACATTAAATGAAAGCGAACTATAAAGCGACCAACGACCAGCACACGACACAACTAATACAGTAAGTGTATTCAGGTAAAGCTTGGGTGAATGGATATCACCTGGCATATAACACACTTCTAAGGGGTGTTGGGGCGGGGCAGGAATGGGTGATTCTGAGAGGCAGGAGACCAGGTATGATGTCGGGCCTGTGGCGTCTCATCGCGGGGCGCGGGCAGCTGCCCCTTTGGGTACCTACAAACTATTGGCATGAAAACAACAAGCGCCCCCCAATACACCCACAGGAAGATTCCCGCAGGCAGGGAAAAAAGACAGGCAAAGGATCAGCAGTGGTGGCAAGCCCTCGGCAGATGACCTGCCGGCACAAGCTCTCTCCTAGCGACGGGGCGAGCTACTGGAGAGACGGAGCCAAGTGGGGCTAGCGATCTACCTCTGACCCCTCCGTGATCTACAGGTAGATCGCAATCTACCTGTTGGACATGCCTGTTCTATAGTATTCTTTACTGATCTTTTTTCTCAGTAATTTCTGCTTGAGTGTCCTTTTTACCTCTACGCCAAGATATTTATATACTCCTTCCTATTCAAGTTCCTTGATGTCACAGCCCTCAGCCTGGAGATGTTTTCCATTTTGCTCAATTTTCCTCTAAAAAAAAAAAAAAGGTGCCTTAACACATTTGTCTAGGCCAAAGGTCATCCTGATGTCATCTGAAAAGCTTTTCACTACACATATTTGCTCTGCTAATTGTTGGTTATTGAAATTGTAGAGCTTCAGGTTTTCTGCAAATAGTAAATGGGATGTTACCTCTGGGTTTTTACCTTCTTTAGGATTCTAGCTAAATCTGTATCCCAAATAGTTGATGAGAGTACTCATTGGATTAAGTGCCATACAAAACAGATGTGGTGACAGGGAATCTCCCTGAAATATTCCTCACTGGATCTTGATGTTAGGAATGACATATTGACCATCTTCATACTTCAAAAATAAGGTGGTTTATCACATCGTCATGGTGAACTTAATGTACTTTATCAAAGCAGGATTTATCTTATACGTCTCATGGCAAGTTATTATCCAAGAATGTGGGACGCTGTCAAAAGCTTTCTTATAATCAATCCATGCTATATTGAGATTTTTGCTTTTTTTTAGCACTGGCCATAATGGCCTTATTTAACATTAACTGATCTTTGGTTCCATATGCTCCCTTCTTATTGCCTTTTTGCTCTTTTGCCATATTATTGGATCCAATGTGATCATGTATTCTGTCTGCATCTCTTGCAGTGAACAGCTTATAAATTGTAGGTATACAAGTTATTGGTCTATAATTTTGGGGAATGTTACCTGGGTCTCCTTTTGGAAGGAGAAATGTTCTTCCTGCTATAAGCCATTGCGGTGTTAAGTTCAGTTGCTTGATCAATTGTTTTTTTGCAGTTTGCCAGATCTTAGTGTAGTGATGTTAATTGAGCCAAATGTTGGTCAGTCCATCTGGGTCAGGGCAGTTCCAGTGTGGGCTTGTTTTAACCTGTTTTCTAGCTCTTTTGTTGTTACTACAAGCCATTCCATACGGTTGATGTTTGATTTTTCTAAATGTTCCTGTATGCAGAATAACCACTCTTCTTCTTGATTGTGCTTTATAGGTATATAGGCTTCTCCAGAAGGTTTCTGTTTCAGCTTTGGTTGGTGGTGTTTTTATCATATTACGGCTCTTTTCCAATTCCCTGTAGAACTGTTTTGGGTTTTCTCTAAATAGTTTATTTTGATATCTTTCTTTTTTAGTTTCCTCATATCTTTGCAGTTTTTGTGCTTCTGCTACTTTCAATTTATTGTTGGAACATATAAATTTCAGGTCGTCTTCTGTTAATGCAGCATGCTTCAGCGTGATGTCTTGGATCTTCCTCAGTATCTTTGGTGATCTTAATCCTTTTAGATACTCGTCTATCAGGGATACCTCCACATGCAATGATTGCATTTTTCCTTTGATGCACTTTTTCCAAGGAAGAACTCTAATTGTTCCTCTTTTTTTTTACAATGGACATGCCGAACACACCTCAATAGTTACTGCACAATCTTTGCTCTTAGCGTATTTTGGTTTTTGCTCCTAATCATAAGGTAAATGCAAAGCTTTGCCACACTTTACTAAAAGAGCCACTTAGACTCTACATTAGAGAAGACAGGGGTTTTCAGAAGGCAGTTTTGTGGGAGGGTATTCTTCTAAGTGGAGAACCTAGAAAAAAATACACTTCACAATTTTCAGCTTATAAACCTTCCTCAGGTAAAAGGTATCTCTGCTCAGGAGTTCGTTAAGAGATATTTATTTGAAGTCCACAAAGTATCACCTTAGTCAGTTCCACCTGTCTCTAGGATTTATTATTCATTGCAACTCAAGAAAAAGTACTCTCTGCTCTAGTTGAGCTTTCTTCAATATTTGAAGATTGTCTTGACATCAGCACTTTTCTGGAAATCAGATGAAAAGGTAAGTTTTCCATCCTTTGGTAGTTTCCTTGACATTGGGTCCTGATAGAGGCTGGTTGTTGAAGCTATCCTCTAGATACTAGGACCCTTTGAGGCATGTTTACTAAAGCATATCAATGGTTACCACAGTCTTTAGTGTGCAACAAATAGCACAGGACCACGCTAACCATTACCACATGCTGAAAAAGCCAGCGTGGTAAAAGTCCTGCACTAACCGCTTAGCATACAGTGGGGCTGGAACTGGGAGGGTGTAAGGCGAGAGTAGGTGTTGACTGCAGTTGTGGTTAGCTTGAGTATCATTAGGGTGTGCTAATCGCGAATGTTGCATTTAGCTCAGGTGCTCTTACCTCCACTTCAGTGGATGGCATTAAGTGCACCCGGGTTAATTGTGATTGCAGTTTTAGTGTGGTAAGATGCTTCTCCTCATAGTAACTGCATGGAAACGTGTCAGGAACGCCCTAACAGTTAGCATGGGTTGGACACACCTCTTGTGCTGTTTTTTGCGCTTAACGTACATTAAGGTTCTGAACCTTAGCGCACTTTAATAAACATGCTCCTTTGTTTCTTAATTTGAGGATTTCTGCCTTTCCTGATGTGGCTAATACTACTCAGAGAAAGCAGAAGCAGTTCTTTCTTTAGTGACCTAGAATGTTGCTATTGGGAGCTTTATTCTTTTTGAAGTTCCCCTGCAAGCACTGGATTATATATCAAGATTTTTCCAGGAACAAGCAGGAATCAGTCCTCACATATGGGTGACGTCAGCACCGACAGAGCCCACGTGGAGCATTTCCCCAGCTTTCAAAGAAAGCCTTTGGGAATGCTACCACGCATGTGTGGTCCCCTTCCTGCCCAAGGGTGCCATCTTGCTCAGTCTCCTTTTTTCCATGGAGCCCAATGGACACATGTTCTGTTTCCCTGGAAAAATTGCTTAAAAATTATCTTTTATAGTTGAATTTTTCCTTATCGCTTCTCCGGGCCAGTCCAGGGAAGGTAGGGTTGTCAATCCCCTTTAGCAGCTGAGGACTGAAAGAAACTTTGAAACTTGCTGACAGGCTAAGACACTCCCCCTGACGTCAGTGTACCAGTCTTTCAGTCCTCAGCAGCTAGAGAGGATTGATGCTGACAGTGCTCCTATAGATTTTCAGGATTTCTTATTTTAGTTCTGCCTCAATTATAGCTTTTGGCTCTAGCAGGGCTGATAAGACGCTATATTTCTTGGTGCTGTTTTCCCTCTGAGTGCACTCAGCAAAGGGTACATTTTTATTGCCCTCCGGCGTTTCTAGTTGATGACCCCTGCCTGTTTCTGTTCGGCAGAGGAGTGTAGAGCCTACCTTCTCTAGCGGGTCTCTCTAGCTGCAGTAGATTGGTCCTGGGAGCCCCAGTCACCCTCTACCTGCTCAGTCTGCACGTTGCCGCTACTCCCGCTAGCAGCAGGGAACCTCGGCTGTGATCCCAGATGTCTGCCATATTCTGAGGTGAGCTCTGTGTTCGGGGGCGGTCTTTTTTGACACGGCGGTCTTTTTCTTAGCGTGCGCGCGCGGGCGCGCAGCTTTCTTCTTTTCGGGGATTGGGCTGTTTTTCGTTTGTGTGCCCTTGTTTTTCCCGGCCCATTTCACATGGAGGGGAAACTCTCTTCTGAGCCAGACAGGCCTGTCATAGCCTCCGAAAAGGCGGGAACGGCGGCCATTTTGAATGAGCCGTCCGTTTTGCCCGCGGGGCATCATAAGTCTGGAGGCCAGAGTGCAGGGAAGCGCAAATCCAAATCTGCTAAGGAGGCACCGTCACTCTCTAAGCCTCCACAGAGGGTTCCTGAGCCTCAGGAAGGGCTGTCTGCCTTTTTTTCTCCTGAATTTATTTTAGCTCTCCATAATGCCTTTTTGTTAAAAGCTTCCCAATCAGCCTCTCCTCCTGCTGGTTTCCTTGAGCTCAGTCAGCCAGTCAAGGAGACTCAGGACCCTGGGGAAGGTACTTCCCTGTCAGGGCTGCAGGCTTCATCCGGATTAGACCCGTTGGAACCGCTGGTCAAAGGTCCTCAGTTTTTGGAAGATGGAGAGCTCTTCTCTGACCCTGGCTTAGACGTGGAGTCCGGGGAGCTTGAGGAAGGAGAGATCGCTCCGGGCGACGATCCTAATGTTTTTCGCGTATTTCGGAAGGAAGAGCTGGGAGCGCTCATTTCTCAGTCTTTATCTGCTTTGAACCTGCTTCTTCCTTCTGTTTCTCAGGAACCTCTCGAAGATCCTTTGTTGCAATGCTTTAAATCTGAACAGCGTGTCATAAAGCAGATGATTGAGTCTGAGTGGGAGTGTCCGGAGGCCTCGCTACGGGGTAGTCGAGCTATGGCTCGTCTTTATCCAGTGCCTCAGGAAGAGAAGGATCTCTTAAAGATGCCAAAGGTGGATGCCTTGGTGTCCGCCGTCACTAAGAAAACCACCATTCCGGTAGAAGGGGCGGCCGCTCTTAAAGATCTACAGGATCGGAAGCTGGAGGTTCTTCTCAAGCAAGCCTTTGATTCCAGCGCACTGGCACTGCAGGCTTCCATTTGTGGGGCTTATGTTTCCAGAGCTGCCATCCGTTGGATTCAGGGGGATCCTCCTGTGGATTCACCGACTGCTTCTTCCCTGGAGGGTGCTAAATTGGAGTCGGCGGCGGCTTATCTCGCGGATGCCTTCTATGATTTGGTGAGGATAGCTGCGAAGTCCATGGCCTCGCTGGTGGCAGCTCGGTGTTTTCTCTGGTTGCGTACTTGGGCTGCTGACGTTTCCTCCAAGTCACGTCTCAGCAAGTTACCCTATAAGGGTAAGTTGCTGTTTGGTGAGGCCTTGGAAAAGATAGTTAAGGACCTCGGAAACTCCAAAGGGGGTCGTTTACCGGAGGATCGCCCTAAGGCGTCGAGAGGAGCTGCCGGTCAACGAGGTCAGCGTAGAGATTTTTGTCGGTTTCGTGGGGCTCGATTTGCTCCATACCCTCGGAGCCGTTTCGGTGCTCGCAGTCAGTCCTTTCGCGGAGCCCGAGGGTTCGGTAGATCCTCTTTTACCGCCCAGCACACCTCTGCGAAGAAACCGCAATGATGCCTTGCAGGTCCAAACCCCGATCCCTGTCGGCGGCCGTCTACAGAATTTTTTCTCGGCCTGGACCGCTGTAACCTCGGACAAATGGGTGTTAGAAATCATTCAGCAGGGTTATGCGCTAGATTTCGCTCACCCCTTGGTGGACGCCTTTGTAATGTCTCCTTGTGCTCCCGGTCCAAGGAAGGACATAGTGGCCGATTGACTCGTCTTTTGCAACTACAAGCAGTGGTTCCGGTTCCTCGAGACCAGTGCGGATTCGGTCGGTACTCGATTTATTTTGTGGTACCGAAAAAGGAGGGATCCTTTCGGCCGATTCTGGATCTCAAGCATGTAAACCGTGCCTTAAGGGTTCCGCACTTCCGGATGGAGACCTTACGGGCCGTCCTTCGAGCCGTGCAACCGGGCGAATTCCTTTCGGCCATAGATCTCACAGAGGCTTATCTGTACATACCCATCAGGGCCGGTCACCAAAGATTTCTCAGATTTGCCCTTCCGATGGGACATTTCCAGTTTCGGGCATTGCCCTTTGGTCTGGCGACTGCTCCTCGAACTTTCACGAAAATAATGGTGGTGGTTGCAGTGGCCTTGCGGAAGGAAGGAATTCGGGTACATCCCTATCTCGACGATTGGCTGATCAGGGCGGAATCCCTCTCGGCTTCAACTGCGGCGACTGCCCGCGTGGTTCAGCTTCTGGAACAGCTGGGCTGGGTCATCAACCAGGCGAAGAGCCATTTGCAGCCGCTACAGCAGCTTGTGTATCTCGGAGCCCATTTCGACACGGCAAGGGGTCTGGTCTTTTTGCCCGAGGGCAGAGTGCAAAAGATTTTGGAGCAAGTGCAGGATTTTTTGCGGGTTCCCGCTCCTTCGGCGTGGACCTATTTGCAGCTTTTGGGGTCCATGGCGGCGGCCTTAGATATTGTCCCATGGGCCAGAGCGCATATGAGACCTCTGCAACAGGCCTTGCTCTCCAGGTGGTCGCCTCAGCTTCACCTTCTCTCACGACGGCTCATCTGTCCGGGGCTGGTGCGTCAAAGTCTGTTCTGGTGGATGGATCCCATACATCTACGAGCGGGGGTTCCTTTGCAAGATCCCGCTTGGGTGCTGGTGACGACGGATGCAAGTCTCTCGGGCTGGGGTGCTCACTGTCTATCTCAGATGGCTCAAGGCAATTGGTCCGAAGAGGAGAGTTCTTGGTCGATCAATCGCTTGGAACTACGAGCGGTTCGTCTCGCACTCCTTCATTTCGCACTCTTGCTCGAAGGGAAGGCAGTTCGCGTTTTTTCAGACAACGCGGTGATGGTCTCCTATATCAATCGCCAAGGGGGCACTCAGTGTGCTCCGTTGCTCGCCGAATGTCAGGAATTGATGATTTGGGCCGAGGTTCATCTGGTGGCCTTGTCGGCAGCGCACCTGGCAGGCAAAGACAACATGCAGGCCGATTATCTGAGTCGCCATGTCCTCGATCCCGGGGAATGGGAATTGAACGCGGCGGTCTTTCACGATCTTACCCTTCGTTGGGGGCAGCCGGTGATGGATCTCATGGCTACTTTCGCCAATGCCAAAGCGACTCGGTTTTTCAGCAGGCGCAGAGAGCGCATGTCGGAGGGGTTGGATGCCTTAGTTCAGCCCTGGCCTCTTGTTCCGCTCCTGTATGTATTTCCTCCTTGGCCGATGCTAGGTCGCATCATTCGACGCATCGCCCAGCACCCAGGGGTGGTGCTCCTGATTGCGCCGGATTGGCCTCGTCGTCCTTGGTATGCTGATCTGGTCCGGCTTCTGATAGATTCTCCTTGGCGACTTCCGGTCCGAGTCAATCTGTTGCATCAGGGTCCGGTTCTCATGCCACAGGTCGATCGCTTCTTGCTTACGGCTTGGCTCTTGAAGGGAACCGTTTGAGGCGTAAGGGTTAATCGGAATCCGTAGTGGCTACTCTACTACATTCTAAACGCTCTACCACTTCGCTAGCCTACGTTCGGATCTGGCGCGTTTTTGAGACTTGGTGCACGCAACGAGACTTTTGGCCGATGTCTACCACTTTACCTCATCTACTTTTGTTTCTTCAGGAGGGTTTGGATAAAGGCCTGGCTCTTACCACACTGAAGGTGCATTTGGCCGCTCTGTCTTGCTTCAGAGGCCCGGTGCAGCGTCGGCGTCTCTCGCTACATCGCGATGTGCAACGTTTTTTTCGGGCTGCACGACTTATTCGGCCTCCGCGTCGTCCGGTGGTGCCGCCTTGGGATTTGAATGTGGTTTTGGAGGCGTTAGCACGTCAGCCGTTTGCTTCGGCTTCTTTGGAGCGCTTGAAGGAGTTATCCTGGAAAACAGCTTTCCTCGTGGCCTTGTGTTCTGCTAGGAGAATTTTGGATTTGCAAGCGCTTTCCTGTCAGGAGCCCTATCTCCAGTTCTTACCGGAGAAGGTGCTCTTGCGTACGGTTCCTTCTTATCTTCCTAAGGTGGTTTCCGCATTTCATGTTAATCAGTCTGTGGCACTGCCCGTTTTCTCAGACTTGACGTCTTCGCCGATGGATCGGGTTCTTCGAAATTTGGATCTGGGACGCATCTTGAAAGCTTACCTTCGGGTCACTCGGTCTTTTCGGAAATCTGATCGCTTGTTTGTGCTGTTTGCGGGATCCCGCAAAGGTCAAGCGGCTTCAAAGTGCTCCATTGCTCGCTGGGTCAAGCGCGCCATCGTGGCAGCGTATGAGGCTGCGGGGCAAGTTCCCCCTTCGGGTCTCAAAGCTCATTCCACGCGTGCTCAGGCGGCTTCCTGGGTGGAATATGCATTTGTTCCTCCGGTGGATATTTGCAGGGCGGCGACTTGGTCTTCACTTCATACCTTCGCCAAGCATTACCGTTGGGATGTGCACGCTAGAGATGATGCGAAGGTGGGGGCTTCTGCCTTAATAGCAGGTCTTGCGGGGCCCTCCCGAATTTAGGTACTGCTTTGGTACTGCCCTACCTTCCCTGGACTGGCCTGGAGAAGCGATAAGGAAGATGAAATTAGGCCTTACCTGCTAATTGTCTTTCCTTGAGCTATCTCCGGGCCAGTCCAGGGCCCACCCTTTACTTCTCTGCTCTGTCTGTCACGTTTCCTGCTCCTAAGAGTGACAATGAATCAGATTGCTAGGTTGACGTGACTTGGGTGCTCCCTTGCCTTTTCCGTGGAGGTGGTGATTAAAACATTTTGGGTTTTGTAATTTTCATATTTAATACAAAAAAAAAATAATAATAATGTATCTATATATATGATTAAGGGTCTATGGGGTTTTTTCCTCTTCAACTGCACCCTGTTGGCGTTTTCCCGGGGTTCTTCGGTACTGGGAAATGTGGTGTCTTATCACTGTTATTTTGTTTAGATGCCTCTTTGCTGCTTTGTCAAGAGAAGACTGGTACACTGACGTCAGGGGGAGTGTCTTAGCCTGTCAGCAAGTTTCAAAGTTTCTTTCAGTCTTCAGCTGCTAAAGGGGATTGACAACCCTACCTTCCCTGGACTGGCCCGGAGATAGCTCAAGGAAAGACAATTAGCAGGTAAGGCCTAATTTCATCTTCCTGGTTTGCCTACTGGTTCCTCTTCCTGCCTCAAGTCGGCACCATCCCTGGCGCTGTTCTCAGCTCCTTTTTCTTTTTCCATCAAGGCTTGCCACGGCCGGTGTGATCCTCCATGTCTCCTGGTGGCTTTATAAAGTATGATCATTGCAATCAAATTATGTCTGTCACAGACACCCACGACTGCTGCTTGTACTGCCTCGGCCTGGACCACGACAGTACCTCATGCAACCTGTGCCAGGCCATGACTCTGCAAACCAACAAGAAAAGATCAGAGTTGCAAGAGAATATGTTCCCACTGTACGACTCAGCCCCGGCTTCACCGACACTGAGTCCAAAGCCGAGCACATCCCGTGAGGCCCGGGCATCTTCAGAGTCCTGCGGTGGCAGCTCTTCCAACAAGACGCTGGACCCTGGCAAGAAAAAGAAAAAAATCCTTTAAGCCAGTCAAGGTTCCACCGGGGAATCCCAGTAAGGTCCTGCGGCGGGACTCTGATGACTCCGAGCAGCACTCCCTAAGGTCTCTTAGAAAGAGTCTTTGGCCGGCGGTGACCGTGCGAGACTCCCCAAGGCCACGGTCCTTGTTGAGGATGCGCTCGCAAGAGTGTCAGTGCCAGGCCCAAAGATTTTGGTGCCCACGCCAAAAGCTTCATAGCCTTCTGGTATTGAGGCCAGAATGGCGGTCCTGAAGCAGAATATCTATGCCATCCTGGCCATGCAGCAGGCGATGATGTCAGGTTTGTCCACATCATCTGCCTTGACAACTGGGCTCCAACTGCAGTGGCGTCCCCGGGTGTTGAGCCAGGCCCCGAGTGCTATCGGCTTCGGGCAAGCCCTCAGCACCGATCAAGGTCCTGGTCCCGATCCTCGGGTGTCTGGTCCTCCCCAGTTAGTTTCCAGGAGACTGACCTGAGATCTTTTGGGGGATCCTGGTTCCCTGGTACAGGCCTCGCGGCGTGGGAGCTCCAAGCCTCAGACTCCTCTTTGCTTTCGGGTTCAGACTGGGAGACTGATGTCGAGGCCTCCCCCCAAGACTTCTCCACACCGAGACATCCCTTCGGAGCCATCTCCCCCGGAACTCCAGCGCCATTCCCCACCCAAGGATGTGGCATTCCATGACTTCTTCTGGGACATGGCCCAAGCCCTCTTGGTCCTGACTGAGTCTGAGGAGGACCCGTGCACCGAAGACCTGGAGATCCTCCAGTATGAGTCCCTGCCAAAGGAGGCTCTGTCAGTGCTGGTGCAACCTATCCTCGAGTGGCTGCTCCTGCAGATGTGGGAAACCCCGGCCTCGGTGCTGATGGTCAGCCGGCGCCTCGACGCCATCTACCGTGTCAAGAGGAGTCCAGGCCTCCAGAAGGCTCAACTTCCCCACAACTCCATAGTGGTGGAATCTTCGATGCAGAAGCTCAAGTCAGAAGACTTATTCTTCTGTAGCCCCCAGGTAGAGAGGCTGGAGTCCTCAATGCTCTGGGGCGCAAGTTCTTCCCGGGGTCCATGCTGGGCTGTCATATACAAACCTATGAGCTCTACATAGGTATGTATCTTAAGAGCCTCATTCAGGAGCTCATAGGCTTCTCAGCAGGGCTCACCGGAGAATCCCTGCAGTGGTTCCAGACCTTGGTGGTGACCATCTGGGACTGCTCTAACTTCCTGTCCCAGGCTGCCTATGATGGTTTTGAGGCAGCAGCCACAGGCATCAGTGCTCGGTGCCAGGCCTGGCTGCAGACCTCAGACCTTGAACAATGGGTGCAGGAAAAGCTGCTAGATGTCCCCTGCACAGGGGAGAACCTGTTTTGGAAACCTATATCCGACAAAGTGGCCGAGATTCAGGTCGAGGTGGTGACCAGGCAGAGGCTCTCAAAGAAGATCTCTACCCTTCCCCATAAAAAAACCTCGGGGAAAAGGCCAACTTTCTCGAGGAAGAAGGGCTCTTTCCACCAGAGTCACCACTACCAATCCTTCCCAAACCAGCAGCAGCAGGGATCCCAGCCCAAGGGACAGGGACACAGACCCAGGAAGCCAAAGGCCCCCAAACCGCAGACACCAGCTCCTGCTCAACCTGGTGGGAGCCCTTGACTCCCAGGGTGGGGCCTCCCTTTTCCTGGGACACTCTCTCCAGCCCACAGGGGACCACCTGGCACTCTTCACCCACAAGTGTCCCGAGGTCACTTCGGACCAGTGAGCGCTCCAGGTGGTGAAGGAGGGTTACCACCTCCGCTTCCAGCTGCCATCTCTGAGGCATTTTCCAGGAGAGCCAGTGTGACCTCTCCTTCACCAGGCCCCCTTGCTCTCAGAGATAGCAGGTCTATTAAGGAACAGGACAGTAGAGCTTGTTCTCCAGCACTTCTGGGGCAAGTGCTCCTACTCAAGGTAGTTTCTTGTCCCCAAAAGAACCGAGGGTCTCAGGCCCATCCTTGACCTCCAATACTTGGACAAGTTTCTGGTGAGGGAGAAGTTCAAAATGCTCTCCCTTGGGACACTGCTGCCCTACCTCCACCCCCACCCATCTCACCGGCAATACTTGGGATTCATGGTGGGGGGGGGGGGGAACTACCAATACAGGGTATTTCCCTTTGGCCTGGCCTCCTCTCCAAGAGTTTTCACAAAGTACCTAGCAGTGGTAGCTGCCCATCTGCGCCTACAAGGGGTGTTTGTCTTTCCCTACTTGGATGACTGGCTCATCAGAGGTGGCACAGCTGCAGAGGCCAGTCAGGGCACAGAACATACCATCCTCTTCGCACAGCACCTGGGGTTCATCATCAACTATCCCAAATCACATCTCTCTCTGGTGCAAGACCTAGAGTTCATTGGTGCTCAGCTGGACACGGTGCGGGCCAGAGCTCTCCTCCCTCAGGACAGGGCAGAACGCCTAAGACACCTGGCAGAGGAGGCCAGCCCACCTCCTCCTCCCCCTGCTGAGACACATGGTCTCCATGGTCCATGTCACACCCCTAACCCACCTGCACATGTGGACAGCCCAGTGGTGCCTGTATTCTCAGTGAATCCAGGCCACAGGCCGACTCCAGGACAGGGTCGGGGTCACCCACCAGCTGGCGAGGTCCTTTGACTGGTGGTAAGACCTGGGCCTCTTCCGGGCAGGAATGCCCTTCCAAGCGCCCCCACTGCAGAGGACCCTGACCATAAATGCCTCTCTCCGGGGCTGGGGAGCTCACTTCAGAGTTCACTGCACTCAGGGCTGCTGGTCCGGGGAGGAGTCTGGATCAACCTCCTGGAACTCTGGGTGGTATTCCTGGCCCTACATGCATTCCATATACCCTCTTGTGGAACAGACCTGTTCTGGTCCAGATGGACAATCAGGTTGCAATGTTCTACATAAGCAAGCAGGGGGGCAAGGGCTCGTACTCCCTCTGCCAGGGGGCGTCAGTTCTCCTCTCCTTTGCAGTACACAATGGTATCTCCTGTGAGCAGTCTACCTCCCGGGCCAGGACAACTACCTGGCGGACAGACTCAGCAGAGTCCTGCACCCTCACGAGTGGTGGAGAAGCTCTTCCACCTTTGGGACTGGCTTGAGATGGACCAGTTTGCCTCTCTGGACAACACGCAGCTGGTTCGCTTCTGCTCCAGGCAGCCATACCCACAGAGGTTAGTGGCAGCCACATTCCTGATCTCATGGTCCAAGGGACTGCTGTATGCATTCCCACCAACTCCTCTGGTCGCCAAGACTGTGTTCAAAATTCAGAACGAGAGGGCATCAGTGATATTGATCGCCCCCAGGTGGCCCAGGCAACCCTGGTTCCCACTACTGCTCTTTCTGGTAGTGACACTTCCAGTCCCCCTGGGTTGAGCCCCAGACCTCCTGACTCAGGAGGGGGGCTCCCTCCTGCACCGCAATGTGGGTTTACTGACAGCCTGGCTGCTGAGAGGGTAGCCTTGACCCCACTCAACCTACCACAAGAGGTTGAGGAGATCCTGCTGGCCTCCAGGAAGCCTTCCACTTAAAGGCTTATGCCTTTAAGTGGAGGTTCGCCCTATGTATGCAGACAGGAAGGAAAACCCATTCTCCTGCCACATACAGCTGGTACTCCAGTACCTAGTGCATCTGTCACACACAGGATTGAAATCTTATTCAATCCAGCCATAGCTGCTCACCATCATCCAGTAGGGGCAAGCCCTTATCCAACCAGCCCCTGGTCTCCCGGTTCCTATGGGGCCTTCTGCTATCCAAGTCCCCTATCCACCCTCTGGTGGTGGTGTGACCTCAGTGTGGTGCTCTTCCAGCTGACCAGACCACTGTTTGAGCCCCTGGCCACTTGCCACATCAGATACCTATCTGGAAGGTGGCCTTCTTGGTGGCCCAGACTTCAGCTCACAGAGTCAGCGAGCTTCAAGTGCTGGTGGCGGACCCTCCCATACACCAGGTTCTTCAAGAACAGGGTAGTACTCTGAACTCGCCCTAAGTTCCTCCCGAAGATAGTATCCCCATTTCACCTCAACCAGGAGATAGTACTCCCCACCTTCTACTCGCGGCCTCATGCCGGCATGAAGAAGCTCATACTCCACACACTGGACTGTAAACGGAGCCTCTCCTTCTATCTGCAGTGGACCCAGGGCCATCGCAAATCACCTCAGCTTTTCATGTCCTTTGACCCAGCAGACTGGGGCTCCCTGTAACCAAGCGTACCCTATCCTCCTGAGTGGTGGACTGCATCGCCCTTGCTCAGGAGCGGGTGGGCCTCTCCCTGGAGCACCGGATCATAGTGCATTGCATGAGGGCAATGGCCACATTGGTGGTCCACCTCTGTTCTGTGCCGGTGACAGAAATTTGCAGAGCCGCCTCTTGGTCATCCATTCGCAGTGCACTACTGCCTGGAAAGCAATCTCGCAGGGACAGTACTGGCCTTTGGTCAGGCAGTGCTAGGTAATATTCTTGGAGTGTAGGGAATTCCTGCCCACTGACCCTTCTGTATTCAGGCTATTGGAGTGATAGTGTTGCTGGATGCTAGGGTCTTGCAGAGTCTCTCAGCGGGGACTCACCACCTGCAACTCATGGCCACCCTACCAGTCACCATTGGTACTGTCGTGGTTCGGTCCTCAGCAGCCTGGAGCTAGGGAGTCACATATGTGAGGACTGACTTCCTGCTTGTTCCTAGAGAAAGCGTAGTTACTCACCTGTAACAGCTGTTCTCCGGGAACAGCAGGAATTAGTCCTCACAACCCTCCCTCCTCCCCTGGGAGTTGCTGTCCTTCCTTTTGATTTGACTGCCGTCTTAGTTATGTCATCTTACTGAGCAAGATGGCACCCTTGGGTGGGAAGGGGACCACACATGTGTGGTAGCATTCCCAAAGGCTTTCTTTGAAAGCTGGAGAAATGCTCCACGCGGGCTCTGTCGGCACCAACATCACCCATATGTGAGGACTGATTCCTGCTGTTCCCGGATAACACCTGTTACAGGTGAGTAACTATGCTATACATAATTGTTTATGGTGTGGATATTACTGTCTTTAATCTGGATAATTTATTGCAAAGCAAAGTAAAAATATTTATTTCAATACTTTTGTAGGATTTGTTCAAATTTGGTAATAATTTAATTTACTTTTGTGTGCTTTTTAATTTTTTTTTAGTTTAGTAAGTACAGAATAATTTTGTACCACAAACAGTGAAATGATGCCAAAATATAGAAAAGAAGCATTAAAAAAGACCCCCATCAACAATCAAACCATTGATCAGTTCTCAGAAATTAAGAAAATCCAAAACAGTCTCAAAAGGTTCAAGCCTAAGAACCAAGAGACCAGGGTTTGAGTCCCACTAGCACACTTTGCGGCCTTGGGCAAATCACTTAACCCTCCATTGCCTCAAGAATCCAAGTTATCAATGTCCCTGTCTAATGTATATTGCCAAATTTAAGTTATAATGTAAACTACTGACTAAATGATAAAGCTGTATAAAGGACCTATTAAATAAATAAAAGAAAAAGGCAACTGTCTGTCTTTCCAACTAGAAGAATAAAGCTCTAGGAGATGCAGAGAGAAAGAAAACTATATGTGGTTCTCGGAGAAGTACATACTTAAGGAGATACTATATCCAAAACACCATATGCATATGACCCTGTTGATCTGTTTTATATCTAAGAAATCATGTCAATTGAGAAGGCTCAAAGAAAATGCAAGATACATTCTGATACTGTATCCTAACCAAATGAGTTGAAACCAGCAATACTGAGAAAAACAACCTCTGTAGATTTGATCTTGTGACCACTTAGCTGCCGGTCACATGCATACAACTTATACACAGAACAGAGGCATGATTGACAGCTTGCTTAAAGAAAACCTACACAAAAATAAAGCAACTATTTGCCTGTCCTACATTGCACAAGCATGCTTTCTAGGCAATGAGAATGAGTATTAAGCAAGCTTTTGAGAGCTAACAAACCTTTTCCTCATATATGACATCTTTTTTGTTTGTTAGATATTGTGACATGCAAAGGGGCATGCCAAGATATCTAAATTTCCCTTAGCAAGCAACAGAGTAATCATACAATGGCAAAAGATTCACTTAGCGGGGTGGTGTGCAAGGGGACCTGCCAGGACACTTACATTCCCCTTTAGGAAGAAATGGAGTAAACCAGTCCTGGCAAAAGATTAACTTTTCCAGCAAGATTTACATCTTTCCTTGGGAAAAGTGATTTCAGGATGGTACCTGAAGGCAGGAAGGTCTCCTGGTTCAGGAAATGGAGTTGTATATGCTCTTTAGGGCCTAGAGGAGCTTTTGCCCAATCACTGGAGAGCAGAAGCTCAGCCATAACCTGGGAGAAGGGCATAGATTGGGAGTTCCCTGGCAGTCTATTAGGCATGTCTGCAATTCAAGGACCAATCATTGGAGAGCAAGGGCTCAATATTAACCCCAGAAACAAAAGGAAGGGTACAAAGAGAAGGAGTTCCCTTAGAAATTGTTGTTAAGGGTCATTGAGCTGATGTTGACTCCTGGTAACTGGATATTTATTTGTCCATGTTGTGACTATCCCCCTGGGTTATCTTGACAAGGTGTGACAAGAGGTAGATTGCCAGGCCTTTCTTCCACATAGCCTGCAGCAGCTGGTATTCTAAGGTGGTCTTTCATCCAAGTATTGACTAGGCCCAACCCTGCTTAGCTTCTGAGATCAGACAAGATTGAGCAATCTCAGGGTGGCATGGCCATAAGTCCACTGGAAGTACATGGAATATATAGCCTGCAGCCTAGGAAGGAATCCAAGGGAGTTTTCATCCCAGAGCCAGCCTGCCCCCAGTTGAACTCAGTAAAGAAAGAAAGGTATATGTGAGAGGTGCTCATGGCGCGGGATGACTACCACAGCCTGATAAGGAAGTTATAGAGATTATTCTCTCTACTTGATTGAGAAGGCATGTGTGAGGTGTGATGCAAGCTAACTGCCCCAGCCTGGTTGAGGCAACCGAGATGCTGTGAATTGCTTCTCCTTAAGGAAAAGGAGGTGTAATTCAGACTGACTGCTCTAGTCTGGTAAGCTATATGAGTAGGTGGAAGCTGATGTGCTATGTATTGTTATCTCTACTGAGAAGGCATGTGAGAAGTGGGGTTCAGGCTGACTGCCCCAGCTGGCAAAGAAGCTACGAGGTAGAGGAAGCTGGTATGCTGTGAGTGGTTCCTCCTACATGTTGTTAGAGAAGGTATGTATGAAAGGTCACTTAGACTGGTTGTCCCAGTCAGGAGAAGCCATGAAACAGATGAAGCTGATGGGTTGTGAGTTCATCCTTCCAATTGTTGAAGAAAGCAAGTGTGAAAGGGGACTTAAGCTGATTACTCATGTTAGACTGAAGGTAGGCCATTTGGAGAAGAGAGAGGGTTTTTCTTTTCCCTTTTGCTGCTTTTTTGATAATTGTTGAGCCAGCACTGTAAAGAAAGACTTTTAGGAGGAAAGCCTTGCCAGTTTAGGTCTTGTTTTGCTGCAGCCAGTAAACACCTGTAAGCAGGAAGGGGGACGGGCTAGAAGCTAATATATGATGATGAAGGACTACAACAGCAACTGAGACAGCCCAGATGTGATGGCATACAGTATATGCTGAGAATTCAAATAGGTATTGAAATAGAGCTTTCCTTTTGGACTCTGGTAACCCTGAGAGGGTTTCTATTTGATCCCAGAAGGATTACTGCTACTACTTAGCATTTGTGTAGCGCTATAAGGCAAATGCAGCATTGTACATAAACACATACAAGACAGTCCCTGCTCTCAGAGCTTACAGTATATTCAAGACAAACAGAGGACTAGAGTAGTTCTTGAGGTAACTGATCAAAACACATATGGGTGCTAAACAGGAGAATAAATGAGTCAGGATCCAAAAGCAGCCTCAAAGAGATGGGTTTTTAGCCTGAATTGGAATAGGACCAGAGGATGGAGCCTGATGTACTGACTCAGGTAATCTATTCCAGGGAGAAGGCACAGCAAGGTGGAACAAACAAGAGTCTGGAGTTAGCAGTAGAAAAGAAGGGCCCAGGTAAAAGTGATTCTCCTGATGAAGAGACTTCTCAAATAAGGTTGTAGGGAGACATTAGAGAGAACAGGTATAATGAGGAGCTGCAGAGTTAAGGCACTTGTAGGTCAGTAGGAGAAGTCTGAATTGTACGCGGAATGGATGGGGATCCAATGAAGTGACTTGAGAAGAGGAGTTACGTGATTGTAGTGCTACTGGCAGAAAATTAGCCATGCAGCTGAGTTTTGAATGCATTGAAGGGGAGAGAAATGATTCAATGGGAGAACAGTGAGAAGCAGATTGCAATATCATGGGCAGGAGGTGATGAGGGAGTGGATAAGGGTCTTGGTAGTGTGTTCCAAGAGGAAGGGATACATTTTGCTGATGCTACAGAGAAAGAACCAACAGGTTTTAGCTGTTTGTTGGATATGTGCAGAGAAAAAGAGAGAAGAATTAAAGTTGACACCAAGGGTGCAAGCCGAGGAAACAGACAGTGTTATCCACAGAAATAGAAAAAGGTGGAGGTGAGTTTAGGGGCAAAGGAGAAGCTCCATCTTGGCTATGTTCAGTTTCAGATGGCAGGAGGACATCAAGGCAGTAACATCAGACAAACAGGCTAAGATTTGGGTTTGGATTTCAGGAGAACTTTCTGGTGTGGAGTCTTCAGCATAAAGATGGTATTGAAAAACATAGCCAGGAGATCAAGGCACCAATGGAACGAGTTTAGAGAGAGAAAAGAAGGGGTCCCAAGACAGAGCCCTGAGGTACACTACTAAGGATACTCTACAACAGCCTTGATTTTGTTGTATGTGATTGATTGTGCCTGGTACCTGTGCTTAGGAAAAGACTGGCTACAAGACCTCTATCTTATGAAGTGGGCCATATGAGCCTTGCACCAGTGTGATTTCTTAAGTGTTTTTTTTGTTAACCTTTGTTGTGCTAATAAATGGTTCTTTGGAAGGATAGATGTGATTGGCCTGCTTCTTTGAGAGGTCCCAGAATTCCATATACTGGGCAAGCTGCCACACTGTCAAAGCATATAGAACATCAGATCAAGGTGCAGTATCACATCTAGAACTCTAATGTATGTGTTCCATAAATATGTGTATATATCTTGGGTGGGTTATTCAGCAGCGGCGGTGGCTAGCCGTTTTAATGTAGCTAGCCGCAGCCACATGAAACTTAAACCCCTGCATGAAATATCCAAGTTGTTCTGATTAGCAGGAAGCTAACTGGGCAGCAGCAATATCCAGCCACTGCCCAGTTAGGTTCTGCAGTGAAAGGCCAGCTGGGCAGCAGCTCGATATCACTGCTGCCCAGTTATGACTAGGTGTAGTCCCTGAGATGCCCTCATGCTAACCGGTTGCATTGGAGTGTGCAGCGGCAGAACCCAGAGATACCATGTTAGTGTCACTGAATAATCTCCAGGAACAAGCAGGAATGAGTCTTCACACGTGGGAGACGTCGCCGACGGAGCCCGCACGGGAAAATGCTCCCCAGCATCCAATCAGAAAGCCTTTGGGAGCATCCCCCGCGCCTGTGCGGTGGCTTCCCGCCCTTCCTACTGCCTCTCCCCAGTTTTTCATTTTCTGCGGAGCAGGCAGGACGTCCCTCCTGCCACCGCAGAAATTTTTCCTTTTTTCTGTAGTCGCGGCTTTCCCGCCGACGGTGGCGGTATGGCGTTCCTACGGGGGTGGTATCCGCTTTGGGCGGTGCCGACCCGTCGGCGTCGATGTCGAGTGACCCGCTCCCCTCCAGGGATCGCCAGCCGCTGCCCTCGGCACCTCGGGGGCCGATCGACTCGACACTGTCTGACGGCCCTACGTTCAGGTCATGCGCGGGGGTAGTACCCGCTTCGAGGGCGCGGGCGTCGGTGGTTCCGCCCCGTGCCGGGGATGGTCATCTGGCCTCCCTCCCCTCGGGGACGCTCGCTTCGACCCGCGCCGGGTCGCCGGTATCCCAGCCCTGCACAAGGGTGGTACCGGGTTCGAGCGGCGCCGCTCCGCCGGCAACGGCAGGGGCGTCGAGCACGAGGGACCGCCATCGACCTTCCCCGGGGACCTCGGGGTATGTCGGCCAGCGCACGGGCGACTCCCCGGCATCGATGCAGCCGTCGAGGGCCCCGCCCTTCCCTAGAGAAGGGGCCTCGGGGTCTTCGACCGCTTCGACCCAATCTGGGTCTGCGCCGCCCCGCTACGGTACCCCGACGTCAGCGCAGGGGGTTTGCACTCCCCCCCCCCCCGCAGGGACTCGTCGTCGGGTGACCGGGGTCCCCTCGGGGACGGGCCGTATGCCCCGGAAGGATTTCTCTCCGGGTCGGACGGGTTCGAGAGGGAGCCCGGCACCGGGCAGTGCCCACCGATTGACATCGGCGCCGGCGTCAGATGACCCCCTCTCCTCCGAGCACCGTCCTCGGGGGCCCTTGATGTTTGCGGCACCGGTCGGCGCGGTTCCGATCCGCGCTCCGGGATCTCCACCACCGGCGCAGTCACTCCCGCCGGGGGCCTCGAGGATGGAGTCGATCTCCTCACTCGGTTCGATGCCCAGCCTGGAGTCGTTGTCCAGCCTTGAAAGCCTGGCCACGGCACGTCTCGGGATCGGCCCCTGTCCTCTCCCGCAGCGCAGAGCAGAGACCGCTGGCCCCTGCCCTCTGGCGGCCGCGGATTCGCTCCAGTCATGGGGGGAAGCGCCGCCCCCGGGTTCAGGGCCGAGGCCGGTTCCTGTGGTGCCGTCGGTGCCATCGACTTCTTCGATGCCTAGCTTGGAATCAATTCCAGGAGCCGACGACGCCATGTTGACTGCCCCGATCCGGGTCGGTTGGTCCCCTCCTCTGCCCAGCGGGCATCGGCCCGAGCAGCCTCTCAGTGCCCTGGCGGCTTCTCCCGCCATAACTGCTCCGGCAGAGCCGCCTTTTCAGGATTTCCTCCTTGACATGGCGGACTTGCTGGCCATCCCTATCCCGGATCCGAGCCCAGGCCCTGCGGAACAGGCAGCCGCGATGCTTCCTCTGCATCCCGCCCTGCAGGATCTCCTGCTGAGGGCTTGGCGGTCGCCTTTGAGGGTTCCGGCGCCGCCGACTGCGATGCAGGCTCTGTACCGGGTGCCTCCGTCTCCGGGGTTTCGGCAGCACTAGCTTCCATATCGGTCCATTGTGGTGGAATCGGCGCTGAGGAAGGCCGGAAGCAAGGAGAGGCATGCTTCTCACCCTCCAGGCCGCGCCTCGAAGACGCTAGATACTCTAGGACGGCAAGCCTTCCAAATGTCTATGCTGGCGGCCAGAATTACTTCATATATATTTTATATGAGTCTGTCGCTTCGGGAGGTCACCGAGAGGTTATCTCGGTTATCCACCTTCGTATCTGCAACCAAGGCCTTTGAATATTCCCTGCTTCTTTATCATTGCAGGAATATCTCCGGGTTCCTTTCTCGTGCTTCGCTGGACTCCTTCCGGTCGGTCAGCAGAGCCTCTGCTGTTGCCATTAGAGCACGCCGCACGGCATGGTTGCAGGCGTCCGAGTTGTGTGTCGACGGGCACAGCACATCCTGGGTAATTCTCCCTGCGACGGAGATCACCTCTTCAATAGCGAAGCCTTACGTCAGGTCGCACAATGCTTCGCTAACCTTCCCAGAGTTAGCAGCCAGCCTAGGGCCCGGCTTCCCCCTGGTGGTGGTAAACGCCCCTCCAGACCCCCCTTCCCTAGGAAGAGGAAATGTCAGCCCTCCGCCCACCCTCCAGGCGCGCCCAAGCAAGGGACCTCGCACCCCGGGTTGATGTCCCCGGGCCCGCACCAGGACTCTCATACTAAGCATTTTTAGGCTCAGGTGGGCGGCTGCCTGCTCTTAACCTCCTTACCAGAAGTTTAGACTAGAGCTCTACTCTGGGGCTCGTCCAGTTGGAAAATGGTTCGGGGACTTATCTAGTGGTTCAGGCCTGTGTTTACCGCCTTTTTCCCCCTATGGCCGGTACTCACCCCCCCCCCCCCAGGTGGTCCGGCCAGTCCGCCTGCCTATTCCCCGTTGGGCCGCGGACTGGTGGCACCCTACTGCTGTGAAGTCAACAGTCCTCTTTTCAGTTAGGTCCTCCTCCCAGAGGTCCGGACCCTTGTCTCCCTATCTCTCGCTAGGGCAGACTGTGTACCCCTTCTGCTCCGGGGTACAGCTCTACTCTTCTCCTGGATAGGCTCTCTAGTTCAGCCTGTCTTCCACTGTTGGTCCTCTGAGTTATGGACTCTACTCCTAAGGGAGTGCTCAGCTTGCCATGAACCCCCTGGAAGACCTGCCGTCCTTCTCCTGACCCAGCTGACGCCTGGATCCCATGGCCTTCTGGATTTGGAACTTCCTCCTCGCTGCGGTGAAGTTTCCTTGATGACCTCGCTACTGCGTCTACAGTGCCTTCATCACAGGACTACTTCCGACAACCCGGTGGGTAAGCAGTACAGGGTTCTAAACCATTAATTCATTAGAAACTTAATGGCCGGTAAGCTCTGTATGGTACTAGGTCATTTACTCATTACATGCTTAATGATTCTCTTCATGCTCCCCTCTGCCTACTCCCGTAGCCTGGGTTTTTTTTTACTGTATCCTAATGGTACCTGTTCTGCACTCTAAAGACTTGCCTCTGTAGTCTTTGGATTCGCTGTTCCTCTATTCAACTCCTGCCCTCCATCCCTCAGGGGATGCTGGAGATTCAGGCTGGGCAAATGCCATCCCGTCTGGGCTGCGCTTATGGGATCTCCCCGGGCATCCTAAGCTAGGGAGTCCCCACATGTGAAGACTCATTCCTGCTTGTTCCTGGAGATAGCACAGGTAACAGGTGATCTCCGGAACAGCAGGAATTAGTCTTCACAACCCGCCCACCTCCCCTGGGAGTTGTATCTCTCTTTTTCTCTATTCCTTCCTCTCCTCTCCTGCCGGCTCAGCTATGAAACTCAACTGGGGAGAGGCAGTAGGAAGGGCGGAAGCCACCGCGCAGGCGCGGGGGATGCTCCCAAAGGCTTTCTGATTGGATGCTGGGGAGCATTTTCCCGTGCGGGCTCCGTCGGCGACGTCTCCCACATGTGAAGACTAATTCCTGCTGTCCCGGAGATCACCTGTTACAGGTAAGTAACTGTGCTTTCTGGATAGAGGTATTAACACGGTTAGCATGTCTGCTAATTGTGTTAATCCCTTTGAATATCAGGCCTCTTGATTTTATATGGTTTTTTGGGGGGAGGAGGCCATAAGGATCACTTATGGCATATCTATCTTTCGTATGATAGTATCCATATGATTTGATGGATAGTCTGTTTCAGACATTTTGGGGATGGAGGAGCCTAAGGGCAAAAGTCTGTGTATTGGCTCCTAATACTGCTATGCTTGCCCCACCGACAAGTTTTATTTTTGGTAAGAAAATTGGCCTGGTTCACAGACTAGGCATACCTCGTGAATATTCACTGTGAGTTTCTGTAAAGCAGAACTGGCTCACTGGGAATGACATTGAGAATTGCTGTGCTGGATCATGGCCCTGGAAGTCCCTGTTCTCTATTGTTCTTTCTTCCTTTGCCATTTCAGAAGCTGTTGTGCACGTTTCTACTGAGAAGTTGCCATGACATTTACTAGAGCTGTGGCTGCATGCAGGTTTCTGGAGCAGTATGGTTATAAAGCATAGCAGATTCTAGTGGCTGCAAAGCTTCATAAAGAAAGACAATTGTTGGATACTGATTGCTGAAGTTTGAATGCATTGTTTTTCAACTGATGCTTTCTCCAGTTGCCATTTTTATTTTAAGGGTGACAATTCTCTACTCTTTCTGCAGCTTAGACAGAGGATAGTCTCAAATGGAGTGTTTTTTCTTAGATATCCTTACAAATGTTTGGTTAAAATTATGAATGTCCGATAAATTTTTTTTAACCTGACCCATTTAAAAGATCTATTGGATAATAAATTTCCTGTACAGATGTAGTAATATGACCTGCTTGTGAGAAACAAGGGCAATTCCAACTTTGTAACAACTTATGGGATCATAATTTTGTCTGCTATTTTTGCTTTTTGTATTTCTGATGTAATAATATTATTCTCTTTTTGTTTCCCCAGTACAGTGGGCTGCGTAGTGAATGGCTGTCTTTTGTTTTTCTTTATTGTTAAGTTTAATTAGCAAGGTGATTATGTTTTTTGATTATTTTCTAGATATCCTTTCCAATTTCTGTGCAACTTTATTTGTACTTGTATGCTATCATGGAAAGCCTGAAAAAGTAAAATAAAATAGTGTGACAATCCCAACAGGACACCAGAATCAATCTATAATATCATATTTAACCAAAAAATCTCAAAGGAATATCCAACTGGGGTTATTTTGTTGAGTTAAAATCAACTTGTATCACACACCCTTAAATTTCATCACTTGTTTTCTGGGCAATTACAATTCAGTTTTCTTATTTTTGGCTTTAAATCCTTTCTGTGGACAACAATCCTTTGTTTACTCATCAATATTCCCTTCTTATATACCCCACACTCTGCAACACTGTTAACGGATACTTTACCTTGACAACTAGCAGATCTCTGCAGTGTACTGCTACGTAGTAAGAATTTTCTACTGGGTAAATGGGTTTCCAGATGGCTTTGTGTACTTCAAAAAAGCCTGTATAATACCGATCACAAAAACGTTTAGTAATTTCTGAGGACACCCTATATCGATGCAGGGGCGGCCCAAGGGGGGTGCTGGACCATGTGCGGAGACTCGGTGCGGGGCCTCATTTGCATAAGGGCCTCATTTGCATAAATATTTGCATAATGTTACCATATACTAACTTTTAGTAAACGTGCCTCTTAATGAGTGTATGGATAAAGAAAGACTAAAAGATTTCTACATTACTATAATCCAGTGCCAACTGCCAGACACATTAGGAACTACTACAAACACTGCCCATTTAGAACCCATAGCAAACCCGCCGTATCCTAACAGCACTACCAGGACTCACAAAGCACCATACTCTACCAATCAAAAGGCAACACTGCAAATATTAAACCAATACATTTCAGAGAACAACAATACATGACCTACTGGGGAAAGAGAACAAGTGGCAATGTCAAATAGGAATTATATAAACAGAACACCTCAGCTCAGTTACACATGCAGAACATAGACCATCACCAAACAAGTAATCACAATTTAGAAACAGGAAGACAATAATTAAACTGGGAATCCCAAAAGCCAAACTTGGAATGTACAACACTGTAGAAATAAAACTATACATTAATTTGCTCTTGTACTAAACAAAGCGCAGAGTTAATGATGCACATTTACCAGAGCTGACATATTCCAATTAATAAATTCAAAATAAAGAGATATTTTTCTACCTTTTGTGCATTTTTTTCAGCTGCAATTGCTCCAGCCACTTTCTTCTGGTTTCTTCGTGTCTTCTGCTAACTCTCCATCGTCTGCTGTCCATTTGTCCTTTCTTCTCTCTTCTAGTTTTTTTCCATTCTCTCTCTACATCTGCTTTAACATACTAATCTTTCTCCTTTTGCTCTTTCCTCATTCCTATTTCATCCACTCAAATTTTACCCCTCCATCCTCAATCCCCACTTACTCTCCCAATACCCGGCCAATTGTAGAGTTTTTATCCCTCCCACACAAAATATTTTTCCCTCCTCCATTTTACTCTTCCAGCCCCATCCCATTCTAATCCTTCCCCAACATCAGCTCCCTTCTAGTTCCAGCCTCACCCAGCATCCATTCCCTTCTAGTTCCTGCATCAGCCCATTTCCAGTCCTAGCCACCCATAAGCCCATTTCCAGTCCTAGCAACCCCCCAACCCAATACCAGTCCTAGCCCCCCCATCAACCCACTTCCAGTCCTAACCCCCTATCACCCAATTTTCAGTTTAAGCCCCCCCTATAACCCATTACCAGTCCTAACCCCCCATCAGCCCACTTCCAGTCCTAACCCCATCAACCCATTTCCAGTCAGCCCCCATAGCCCATTGCCAGTCCTAACCTCCCTCCCCCATCAGCCCACAGCCTATTACCAGTCCTAAACCCATCAGCCCACCTCAAGTCCTAACCCGTCCCCATCAGCCCATTTCCTGTCCTAGCCCCCCCATAGCCCATTATCAGTCCTAACCCCCCCATAGCCCATTACCAGACAGCCACCATCAGCCCACAGCCCATTACCAGTCTTAACCCCCCATAGCCCATTAACAGTTCTAACCCCCCCCAACAGCCCACAGCCCATTACCAGTCCTAACCCCATCAGCCCACCTCAAGTCCTAACCCCTACCCATCAGCCCATTTCCTGTCCTAGCCCCCCCATAGCCCATTACCAGACAGCTCCCATCAGCCCACAGCCCATTACCAGTCTTAACCCCCCATAGCCCATTACCAGTTCTAACCCCCCTCAACAGCCCACAGCCCATTACCAGTCCTAACCCCATCAGCCCACCTCCAGTATTAACCCCCCCCAGCCCATTTCCAGTCCTAGCCCCCCCATAGCCCATTACCAGTCCTAACCCCCCCCCATCGGCTCAAGTAAAATTAAATTTAAAAAGAAAACGCTGGCTGCTACCGCTGCCGCCGCGGCAGCAGCAGAATGGACTGTCCCGCGGGGCCCCCTCTGCCCGGCTGAATCCCTCCCTCCCTCCCTCCGTGACGGCTGAGCCCCTCCGTGCTGGCTTTGAGAGTCGCGAAGGGAGAGTGTCTCCCTCGCGTCTCTGTTAAGCCCGCAGGGGCTGATGGGAAATTTCCCATCTGCCCCTGCAGGCTTAACAGAGACGCGAGGGAGACACTCTCCCTTCGCGACTCTCAAAGCCGGCACGGAGAGGCTCAGCCATCACGGAGGGAGGGATTCAGCCGGGCAGAGGGGGCCCCGCGGGACAGTCCATTCTGCTGCGGCGGCGGCGGCAGCAATAGCAGCCAGCGCTTTTTTTTAAATTTAATTTTGAAAAAAGCAGAATGTTCTTTGCACGGGGCCCCCTGAAACGTGGGGCCCTGTGCAAAAAACATTCTTGCTCAATGGACGGGCCGGCCCTGTATCGATGTTTCTGCTTAATCTATCCTTCTTCAGGAGTTTCATCTGTTGAAATCATTCCAAATCACGCCGCAGCATAAAAAATGCTGTTAAACTCCAGCAGCAGTTTCTCTGTGTTATCTTAAGAACATAAGAAAATCCATGCTGAATCAGACCAAGTGAATACTTCAGCAATAATTCTTTATACCTGTGAATCAGACCAAGGCTCAACACGCCCAGCATTCTGTCTTGTTTGTGGACAGAACAGATCATAAGTCCCTGGCAGATCCTTAAAAGAACACTATTATGTTCTTTATGATATCTATATCCAAAATACTATTTAGTCAACTATAAACTGTTTACAGTAGTAGCAATTGAGAAACACACATAAGGTGGATTTACTGCATTAAATTTTGATCACTTGGATTGCATGATAGCTTTGATAATAGAGAGGAAGAAAGGAGCGTTATTGATATTATTCAGTTACTGGTTTTATGTTAAGTGCTGTCAAATCGATGTTGACACCTGGTGACCCTGTTCATGTTGTGATTGTCCCCTGAATTTTCTTATACACTAATACACTGGTCAACAAATTTTTACAAAAGTTATGTTACTGAAATAAAAATAGTCATTTCTTATCAGTTTTTATATGCCAAACACGAATATGACAGTGAAATTGCAAAGTTTGCTCTGGTTTTTTTGTACTCTACAAGAATTAATGTTTACATCATGAAATACATGTCAATAATATAATAGGCCTTCGGTTAATACCTGCAAAAAACCAAGTCATAGACTACTTCTTAGATTTTTTCGCCTGTCTCTTGTACAGCTGTTCGGGAGCTTCTCTGAGGAGTGTCCAGCAGTAGTCAGCCTGCATTGTAGTGGACCTTTTTCCCTGGTATCTTTGCTCCATCGTTGCGATATCCTGGTGAAAACGTTTGCCCTGTTCATCACTAACCATACCAAAGTTGTCAGGAAAGAAATCGAGATGGGAATCAAGGAAATAGATCTTTAGAGACATATTGCAGCCAAGTTTCTGATACTGCATCAGCATGTCTTCTACTAGTTCCTTGTAGTTTTCTGCCCTAACATTCCCGAGAAAGTTTGTTGACACTAGGCGAAAAGCATTCCATGCTTGTTTCGCTTCACCCTGCAGCAAGTTGTTGAACCGGTCATCTTTGAAGAGCTCTCGAATCTGAGGACCCATAAAAACTCCCTCTTTAATCTTTGCTTCACTGAATTGAGGGAATTTTTCATGCAGGTATTGGAAAACTGGCGAAGTGCGGTCCATGGTTTTCACAAAGTTTTTCATCAAACCTAGTTTGGTGTGAAGGGGTGGTAGCAGGATTTTGTGAGCCTCAACCAGAGCTGGGTGCTGGATATTCTTCTCTCCAACTGTTACATTTTGTCTGCGATTCCATTCCTTCCGCAAGTAGTGGCAATCCCTTGCTTGGCTATCCCACTCACATAAGAAACACATGTATTTTATATATCCCTGCTGCAGTCCCATTAAGAGGGCAACTACCTTCAAGTCACCACAGAGGTGCCAGCTGTACTTGTTATAGTTAATGGAAGTCAGTAGATGCTTTAAGTTATCGTATGTCTCTTTCATGTGGATGGCATGTGCTACTGGAATAGATGGAAGACGGTTTCCATTGTTCAAAAGCACAGCCTTCAGACTCAGTTTCGAAGAGTCTATAAATAGTCTCCAGTCTTGTGGGTCATGAGTGATTTTTAAGGCATTCATGAGGCTTTCAATATCGGAACAGAATACCAGAGTACTTTCCTTTCTGAAGAAAGGTTCCAACTGCTGGTGGCGCTTTTGATATGAAGTAATGTTGACATCTTCTTCTAGAAGATTCCATTGTTGGAGTCTTGATCCTAGCAATTCTGCCTTGTTCTTGGATAAGTCCAAATCACGAACCAGGTCATTTAGTTCTTCCTGTGTTATTCTGTGTGGAGTTGATATGCATCCCAGTGAAAATCTGGGTCACTGCATGCTGAAGGACCAGGAGAAGAACAGGTCGGCTCACCCTTGTCCTCATCTGATGAATCAAGAGAATATTCTGATGGAGGTTGTGGAATAGGAAGTCCCTCACCATGTGGAACTGGTCTCAGTGCAGATGGAATGTTTGGGTAGACGGTGCGCGACTTCTTTTGCTTCGTTATTCCGCTGGAAAGAGGAGGAACCAGGCAGAAGTAACTGTCATTTATGTGGTTGCTTGGCTCTCTCCACACCATGGGGACTGCAAACGGCATTGATGGTCTTTTGCAATTCAACCACTGTGAAAGCTGTGTTGTACATGTAGCGCAGCATATATGCGGGGCCCAAGGCTTGTCTTGTTCACCAATCTTGCATCCGAAGTAAAGATGATATGCCTTCTTCAGTTGAGAAGTGATACTTTTCTTCTGGTTGGCAAATGTCACTTCCCCACAAATGTAGCAGAAATTGCAACAGTATTAATGCACTTTCACAGCATTACTGTTCTGTATTGTACCTAAATGGCTAAAATTATATGATTAATAAAAATTACATGTAACAGTAGCTTAAACTGTCTCGCACACAGTCTGAAATATTTTAAATGCTCAACTTTTCCGACTGCGTATAGTACACTGCTGACGTCAGATGGCTTCAGCAGCCGTCTGGCAGTAGTATTGCATTGCATCAGAGAATGATGCAATCATCTCTGGATGATGTGTGCATGCTGGTATTATGCAATGTGATGCAATATTACATCATTCAAGGCTTATTTGGGATAATGTTGATGTCCTACTGGATAAATTTACACGGTGAAACGTCAAAAATGAACCACATGCAATATCTTCAAAACGAGAGCCAATACAATTTTTTAAATGTTATATTCGTGTTCAGCTCACCAAGATACTACAGATTAGGGCCTTTTAAAGTCAGTAACGATTTCAATGTTGACCAGTGGGACAGCGTGCAGGGATGTTACACATACAATATGTTAAAGCAGCTTACCCAGCACTTCAAACATTCAAAAATATAATTCTTTGTCAGACCAACTTAAACCAAACCTGCATCAATAAATAGTTTAGATATTTGCCCTTTAGGTCCATTTTACTTTATTTAATACTTCTTTACTTTACGCTCTTTTTATTCTTAATAAAAATTCAGTAACTTAATTTAACCCCAACTGACATAACATCGTGTTTCAAACTCCACGAATTACGAATATATGCAGTTTTGCATTAGGGTTACAATGTATATGTCCACTTATCTGAAATTAATCCTATTGTGGATCCGATAGTTATCATCACTATTTTCTCTTCCAAACTTCAGGTTCAACCGGCTTACTTCACTAAAATGGCCATGGCATTTTTATGCTAGCTTCACTCACTGACATCATTTCCTAAAGGAACAGAAGCTTTCATACCAAAGTGAACCAGTCTACGTATTGGCTGATTTAATCCATTAGGTTCTACTGAGCCTAGTTTAGATATGCAGTTTTGTTCCCTATAATTCAGTTTTGCCTCACGATTACCCCCACAGAGCAACAGGGGAACGTGATCAATAACTCTCCACTGTAAGTCTTCAAACATATGCTGATATTCTAAGCGGTGCTGTCAATGATTTTGTTTTAAATCTAGAAAGGGAGAGAGTCCGGGAAGGGGAAGAGAGAGTGAGAGCAGCTGGAGAAGGGCAAGAGGAGGTGGGAAGTGTGCAAAGGGTTGGAGGTTGATGAATGCATGGGGAGAAAAGGCCATAATAGGTATATGCCAAAAGGCACAACTCCCATCCCCCACATCACACCACACTACACCACACACAGGCACCTCAGTCTTGTATGCACACTCACACAGGCACCCCATCCTTATCCATCTCCCATGTGCACACATACACCCCTACACAAGCATCCCATCCCTACACCCTCCCCCACACCACACACAGGTACCCACCCCACTCCGGCACCACTACATGCTCAGACACCCCAATCCCAAACCACTTGCATGCACACAGACACACACGCAAGCACCCTATTCCCAAACTGATTGCATGCGCGTGCAACACGCACACACACATGCAAGCACCCCATTCCCAAACCACTTACAAGCACACGTGCACACACACACACACAGGCACTCCATGCCTGTACCAGACATGCACACACACAGGCACCCCACTCTGGCACCACTCACATGCATATACACATAAACATACACAAGCACCCCATTCCCAAATCACTCACATTCATGCACACACACATACAGAGACGCCCCACCCCTGCACCACACACAGGGATGCACTCACACTCACATACACAGGAATCCCATCCCTACCCCCCCCCCCATACCACACACACACAAACAGCCAACTTGGGTTTCACCCAAGTGCGCACACACACACACACAAGCACCCTATTCCCAAACCACTCACATGAGCACACACACACACATACAGGTGCCTCACCTCTGCACCTGCACCTTCACCCTGTACCACAAATACACACACACACACACACATCCCCACCCATGTCCAGACACACACACACAGGCACCTAACTCTGGCACCACCCACGTGCGTGCTCACACACGCACACACACACAAGCACCCCATTCTCAAATCACTCACACACACACACACACCACTCCTGTATCAGATATACACACAGGGGCCCTACTCCTGCACCACATACATACACATGTGGTGTGCACCCACATACACACAGGCACCTCACCCCCACACCAGAGACATATGCACACACACACACATACACCATATCACACCATATGCACCCCACCAGAGACATATGCACACACACACACACACATACACCAGTTATAAAGATTCTTCATGAAGTCCCTGCTACCATAACGAAACACACTTTATCATCTCTTTTAGAAATCTTTCCCCCCACCCAGACATGTATGATTTTGCAAATAAAGGAAGGAGAAATGTGCTGTTTTGTCATACTATAATTGTGCTCTTTTGACATGCATCCAAAGTCCCCGGCAGATATGCACATACACACATACACACACAAGCGCATAACCCCCTCCCCCACACCACATCACACACAGACACCTCAGCCTTGCACTGAGCACACACACACACACACATAGGCACCTCATCCCTACACACCACCCACCTATGCGCACACACACGCTCAGATGAATCCCTCAAATGCTTAATCCTTCAAATGGGGGAAAGGTACCATTGTATTATGCTGCAAGTGTGCACTTTTCATCTTCTTTTTTAATCACTGTTGAGTCAGCTGAGATCAGCAGTGTTCAGAGAAGCCAGGTCTGGAAAACAAACTGGATACACTTCAAGTATTCCTTCCTTAAAAAAAAAAGGGGAAGCTGTTGTTAGTAAGGTAATTGGAATGACACTGTCAGAGGCATTGACAGTGAACCAGGAATGTGACTGAAAAATAGAGGGACTTTGTATTCTTTGTTCATCAGTGTTCCAGCACTGCTTTCATTTTTCACCTGGTGCATTTCCCACATTCTCAACGGGCTGCTCGGTTAGTTGTATGTAAAATATTTTTACTTAATTCTCTCACCATTCCCAGAGGCAGACATTTCTTGATTGGTGTACCCCTGTCTGCGTTATTTTGATTGATGGGTACATGAGGGTTCATAGTCAAATAATTTAGCATTGACTTGACGGCACTTGACAAAAAAAGGTTCTACGGTATGCTAATGTTAATGTGTGTTAATTCACCATTAATGTGTGTTATTTGTAATTAGGTCCCATTGAATAAAATGGGATCTGCACTGAAATAATGCACATTAATTGTGGCGTCCCTTAGTAATTAGACACCTTAATTGGTTAAAATCAGATTTACAGGAATCTGGCAGGATCTTGCAAACCCCAATCTCCATCTTCTACAGTATGTTCACACAAAATCCCTGTATGTACAACAGAGGGGCAGGATTGGGAGTGTGCTCTAGGCAGGATTTTCAAATTTACACCTAGAGTTAGTAGCATGTATAATTGTATTAGTGCATCATTAACACACATTATTAGTAACTAGTTCTATGCGCATTAGCAGCAATAGCACAGTTTAGAACTCGGGCTATTAGTCAGCGCAATATTCAAGCACTAACCACCCAGTTTTGTTTTCCTAAGCAAGTTGCCCAAATGGCTGCTTTAATTTATGTGGTTAGATTTAATGAAACATTCAGTCAATGAAACCCCGTTTTAAATAGAACATGGAGATAGGAATTGGAAGTTCCAAGTCGGAATGTACACAATTCTTGCAGTATTTTACAAGGTTCTGTTGAACGTGGAGCCTTTTTTAAAATACTTTTAAGAACACTGGCATAAACACAGGGATCAGCCACGCCAGAAAAAAAAAACCATGCTCAGAAAAAAAGCGGCATCACTTAGGGCTTTACATGTGTAACTGCCATTACCTATACATGTAGATGTCCATCGTATAACATATGCGTGTATTTTCTGTTGCTTACTCATACATGTGTTGGATTTCACAAAACTGCACATGCAAGAGGAACCAATTTAGCATCCCATTGAAATAACTCTTTTAATGACATTTTGAGATGGTGTTAGGAACCACAGGGGTTGGCGCTAAATCCAGATAGTCACTGCCAGCCAGTATTTGGATATTGGCATTGAATAGCCAGATTTTGTACCCACAGTGATGAGTATTTGAAAAAAATGCTGATGGCTACATGTTGCATATTGGCCCTTATGTTTTTAAAACATGGTGTAGATTTTCAATCTTGACCCTATCAATCCAAATCAGAATGGATATTTAGGATCCAAATTAACACTAGAAAGGCAGAGGGGCATGACAGTTTGTTTCAGTCTGTCACAATATCTTTAATAGTAGCCTCTTAAAATGAGTCTAATCTTACAGATATGCAGATAGATTGGGATTTATGAAATATTAATATATCTCTTCTCATACACACACACATTCACACTCAAATACATGTATGTATATATATATATATATATATATATATATATATCACTATAAGTCATTATATGATCTGAATCTAGAAAACATTTTAGTCAACAAGTGAATCACAAATCACAAAGGTTGATTGCCCTGTTTCTCTTTATTTCATACCTGCTGCACAGTACAGGCAGTGCAGTCAGTGTGACCTGCAAAAATAGTCAAACAGATACTTGATTTCTTTGGCAGTGCAATCGCCATTCATCTGATCTCACCCATCCTAAGCATGCTGTTTGATGGTGGATGAAGGGCAGCCTGTGGGCTGTTTTCTCTTCTGAAATGAAGCAAGTGGCAAGGGTGATGACTGGAAAAGCTGATAGTATATTTAACCCGCATTGTAAAGATGTACATTTGTATCTTTCCCAAATATCCAGCCCGCCTCTAAGATGATGAATCTCGACTGATGATAAATAAATGTAAATGTAAACATAAACATGGAAAATGAAATTGGATAAAGACCACACAGACAATCCAGTCTGCCCATCCATAGTAACTACTAAGCTCTACAAACTCTTCCTCTTCCTTAGAGATCTTCAGTGCTTGTCCAATGATTTCTTAAATTTAGATACAGTCCTCATCTCCACTACCTTCTCTGGGAAGCTGTTGCATAAATTCACCACCCTTTCTGTAAAGAAATATTTCTTCAGATTCTGAGTCTGTCGTTTTTCACCTTCATTCTATGATCCCTCATTCCAGAGCTTCCTTTCAATTGAAAGAGGCCTTCATTTATGTCATGGAGGTATTTAAATGTCTCTGTCATATATCCTCCCCTCCCACCTTTCTTCCAGAGTATACATATTGAGATCTTTAAGTCTGTTTTATGTCGAAGATCACTGACCATTACAGTGGCTGCCCTGTTGACTGACTCCATCCTCTTATTTTCTTTTTGAAGATAGAGTCTCCAGAATTGCACAGTGTACTCCAAATGAGGTCTCATCAGAGACTTATACAGAGGCAATATCATCTCCTTTTTCCTGCTGGCCATTCCTCTCCCTCTGCACCCAAACATACTTCTGGCTTTTGCCATCGCTTTTTCTACCTGTTTGGCCACCTTAAGAACAGCAGATAGAATCACCCCTAGGTCCCACTCCTCTTTCATCCCCTACTGTTCCATGGGGGTTTTGCAGCCCAAATGTATGACCCTGCATTTTTTAGCATTATAACTTTGCTGCCAAATTCTTGATCATTCTTCAAATTTTGCTATCCACACCTTCCAGTGTGTCTACCCATTACAGATTTTGGTATTATTTGCAAAGAGGCAAATCTTACTTTGCATCCCTTATGTAATATTGCTTACAAAATGTTAAAAAGAACTGAACCAAGGACTGATCCCTGCAGTTCACCACTGGTAATGTCCTTATCCTGGTGAACTTCATTTCCAAATCGTCCTGATAGACCAGCCCAAACAAGAGGGTTGTGTTTCCCTACCAGTAGATTAGTGGAGACAGATAGCCAATGAAATGTCCAGGTTTCAATGATATCACTCCCATGCCTCTGTCAGCCTGAGCCACTAGAGGGCCTTGTGCCCAAGGGGAGGAATATGTAGAAGCTGATGAAGATAAAGCGGAATTGCTTAACAAATATTTCTGTTCTGTGTTCACAGATGAAGAACCAGGAGCAGGACCTCAGAAAACACACCCAAACAGGAACAGAAGCAAGGGACATCTTGAACAATTTTCAGAAGACTGTGTTTGTGAGAAACCAGCTCAACTTAAAGTAGACAAAGCGATGGGACCGGATGGGATACACCTTAGAATACTGAGGGAACTTGGGGACGTTCTAGCAGCGCCACTGACTGACATTTCAATGCCTTGTTGAAGTCGAGAGTGGTGCCAAAGGACTGGAGAGAGACTCATGTGGTGCCTTTACACAAAAGCAGAAGTAAGGATGTGGTTGAAAACTACAGGCCGGTTAGTTTAACTTCGGTGGTGAGTAAATTATTGAAAACGCTGCTGAAAGAGAAAATAGTGAGGTTTCTGGAGTTCAGCAGATTACAGGATCCGAGGCAGCATGGATTCACCAGAGGCAGGTCTTGTCAGACAAATCTGATTGATTTCTTTGACTGGGTGACCAGGGAGTTGGACCGAGGGAGAGCCCTAGATGTGGTGTATTTAGATTTCAGTAAAGCCTTTGACACTGTTCCTCACAGGTGACTTATAAACAAACTGAGCACCCTAGGGATGGACCCTAAAGTTACTGCTTGGGTTAGAAATTGGTTGGGTGGGAGGCAACAAAGAGTACAGGTAAACGGAGCTCACTCTGAGGAGAAGGATGTTACCAATGGTGTGCCCCAGGGATCTGTCCTTGGTCCAATTCTTTTTAACATCTTTGTTAGTGATATAGTGGAAGGGCTGTCAGGTAAGGTTTGCCTTTTTGCGGATGATACCAAAATCTGCAATAGAGTAGACACCCAGGAAAGTGTAGATAATATGAGGAGCTAAGCTTGAAGAATGGTCTAGAATTTGGCAGCTGGAATTTAATGTTAAAAAATGTAAGGTCATGCATTTGGGCTGCAGCAATCCAAGGGAGCAATATAGTATAGGGGGTGAAGTACTTTTGTCCACTAAAGAAGAGCGGGACCTAGGCGTGGTTATGTCTGATGATCTTAAAGTAGCTAAACAGGTAGAAAAGGCAACAGCAAGAGTTAGAAGAATGCTTGGGTGCATACGGAGAGGAATGGCTAGCAGAAAAAAGGAGGTGATAGTGCCTCTGTATAAGTCCTTGGTGCGACCTCATTTGGAGTATAGTGTGCAATTCTGGAGATCGCAACTTCAAAAGGATGTGAACAGGATGGAGTTGGTGCAGAGGGTGGCTACTAAAATGGTTAGTGGTCTTCATTATAAAGCATACGAGGACAGACTTAGGGATCTTAATATGTACACCTTAGAGGAAAGGCGGAATAGAGGTGATATGATTGAGATGTTTAAATACCTCCATGGCATAAATGTTCATGGGGAGAGCCTCTTTCAATTGAAAGCAAGTTCTGCTACGAGGGGACATGGAATGAGGGTGATGGGGGATAAATTCAGGAGTGGTATGCGGAAATATTTCTTTACGGAAAGAGTGGTGGATCCGTGGCATAGTCTCCCAGTGGAGGTGGTAGAGATGAGGACAGTAACTGAATTAAAAAAAGCATGGGACAAACACAGAGGATCTCTAAAGGAAAAAAGGGGACTGTTGTAGTTGTTGATATGGAAGGACAGACTAGATAGGCCATGTGGTCTTTTTCTGTTGTCATATTTCTATGTTTCTAGGGCATCTCAGTATTCTATCTCCTGCAGATGATGGTTGGATTTCTTCAGCTCTGAAGAAAATCAGAACAATTGAGAGGAAAAAGATTGATTTCGCTTGTGAACAATTATCTTGAGAGTGGCTCTCTCACTTGAGTGCAATGTGGGAGACTCCACTAAGGTCTTTATGGTAGCCAAAGGAGGAGGGAAAATTGGTTCAGCTCCATGCTGTTATCATGATAAGGGCCTATTGAGTAGCTAGGAAATTGGAATGGTTTGGAAGAGATCAGCAGCCTCATACAACCTCAACACTTCCTCCCTCCTTTTCTCTCCTCCACCTGCTTTCCCCAAAGACTGAAGATACCTCAGAGGTATGTGGCTGCAAGTCTATTAAGAAAACCTAAGAAAGGAACAGCATCTTGGGAATAGCAATGAGCCTCGCATGGTTTGCCCTGCTTGAGGCTCCCAGGGGGTAAGTACCAAGGCTTGATGTCATCATTTTCCTTGTTGGGGGTCCCACACTTATCAGTTAGCTCAGCTTCAGCATTTGCTTCCATTTTCCGGTGCACGCTGTTAACATTTTCTTCCTTTGCATGCCTTGTGCCCAAGTGGTCCCAGCATGCATTCTGCCTGAGCAGCTTCAATGCATGTTCCTACCCAAACACCCATAACATACACTCATGTATGCATTCTATTAGCTTGCGCCTTTGTGCCTATGTGGCTTTTGCACGCACAAATGTTTGTCTTGCCGTAACTCTTTCTGTCTTCTTCAAGGAAGCATTGTTTGACCTGTGGCAAGTGAAGAGCTTCCTCACTGAATTTATCCTACATGGCAGCCTCTGACTTTTCACTGCTGGGCTCATCTCCCTTCTTCCAGTGAAGATATTTAGTTGGCCTGACATTTTCTGCTTCAAGGTAGGAGGCAACTGATGGTGCTGTGGGTAAGAATAATTGCCCAGCCTTGAGTTCCGGTGATTATACTTCTGGCCATTCCCCTTCTTTGCAGGGCTCAGCTTCAGCTGTGTCCCCTGTGTTAAGGATCATTTTCAGGGAGGCAAGCTCCCAGAATCTGGGTTGTTCTCCCCAGAATTCTTTTCCTTCTTCAATAAGCCTGCAGCCTTTAGATTTTCTCAAACTCGGTCACGTGAGGGATGGGCAGTGTGTAAAAGCCTGGCTTGAGTGCATCCTTCTAAGTGATCCAGACGGAGGTTGCCTTCTGGAGATGTGGGTTGGCTTGGATCTGTCTGAGTCTTGAACTTGAGTACTGGTTCTGATGTCTCGGTTGAGACGTCTGATGCACCTCCCCCCCCCCAAAAAAAAAGTGTTTTCTTCATGGCTGGCATTTTACACCTGTCCCTGAAGGAAGATCTGGTGGCATTGATTGCTCAAGTTTCCTCCAACTAGTAGGAGCTGATGCTTCAGCAATGCATCATGGACTGCAGGTTCCCTGCTTCTACAGGCGGTGTAAATATCATGGCAGTCTCCCTGTTTCCAGAAATAATCAAGAACATGTTTCGGTCAGAAGGGGTCCTTACTGATTTCCCGTCTAGGGGGCTAAAGGCATGTAACAGGATGTAAGCTCTCATTGAGAGGAGTGTGTCGCATAGTCTGACCTGCCCCAGGTAGAGGCAGAAGTCATGGCGGTCACAAAGTAGGTCTCCATTCCCATGAGAGTTGAATTGGCCTTGAAGGGCACTACATAAAGAAAGATGGACTCTCTGCTGAACAGCCAGTTCACAGCTGTAGCTACTATTCTCCAGCTGGCAGTGTGTGCAGGCTTGATACCTCAAGCCCTGCTCCTGTGGATTCAATTTCTCTTGCTAAATGATGCTGCCTCTCCTTTGGAGTCAGTTACTGCCTCCCTTCTGATGCCATGTATGTTCTATCCTGCTTGGTGGCTAGGGATATTGTCCTGTTGGTGATGATGCGGCGTAGGTTATGACTTCACCACTGGACAACGGATATATCCTCCAAAGCCTGTCTAACTCAACTGGCCTTAAAGGAAAGTTCCCTTGTGGAGCTGATTGGAGAAGTTGGTGAAGGACTTGGCTGAGGCTGAATTTATCCTTCCAGAGGATAGACCGAAAGGGCTTGGGAAGCAAGCAGGGTTTTTACCCTCTTGGACTTCTGCCTGTCCATTGCAGGTGAGCTGGACTGACTCCGGTTGTCTCAGGACTCTAGGCATTTCATTCTGGAAAGCCCTTCTTCTCTGCTTCTGGTTTTTGGACCCATAATTAGTCTTTTCTATGGGGCTCGTTGGCCCAGAGACTCGGTCCCCTCTAGAGGGGGTTCCTCCCATTCATCACTATGTAGGTTTTGGGGCCCATTCCCAAATGTTACCAAGAATAGAAGGGTGTTAGACACCATTCAAAGTGGCTATGTCCTGGACTGCAAGCAACTGATCCTGGAGGCATTGGTCATTTCTCCATATGGTGTGACCGACATGAGAGCCACTGCATGGGCCATGGTGGACAAGTTAACTTCAGGTGGCTTTGCTCAGCAACTTTATAAACTCACACTCTCAGCAAAAGTGCTGCTTCAGGGAGATAAACTGCAAAAACTACAGACCATGTATTAAAATCCAAAATGAAAAGGTGCACCTCCCCCTTAGCTATAACATGAGGAGGGATGTGATAACATGAGGAGGGATTTAGCTAATCTTGAAGAATGGTCAAGAATTTGTCAGCTGAGATTTAATGATTAAAAAAATACAGGGCCATGTATTTGCATAGTAACATAGTATATGATGGCAGATAAAAAACAGCATGATCTATCTAGTCTGCCCAGCAAAGTGGCAAGAGTAGGTGTGCCCACCATGCAGGTCTCCCCTCCCCATGCTTTTGTTTAAGAGCATACCCACTGCTCCGTGCAGGTCACTTCTATTTGGGCTGCAAAAATCGAAGAGAGCGTTACAATATAGGGGGTGAAGTACCCTGTCTACAAAAGAAGAGCGGGACCTAGGCATGATTATTTCTGATGATCTTAAGGAGGTTAAACAGGTAGAAAAGGCAACATTGAAAGCCAGAAGGATGCTTGGCTGCATAGGGAGAGGAAGGACCAGCTAGAAGAAGAGATGTTAATGCCTATGTATAAGTCTTAGGTGAGACCTCATTTGGAGTACTGTGTGCAGTTCTGGAGACCACACCTTCTAAAGGATACAAACAGGATGGAGTTGGTGCAGAGGGTGAATATCAAAATGGTCAATGGTCTTTCTTATAAGCGATATGGAGACAGACATAAAGATCTCAATATGTATACTTTAGATGAAAGTCGGGACAGAGGAGATATGATAGAGATGTTTAAATACTTCTGTGGCATAAATGCACAGGAGGAAACCCTCTTTCAATTGAATGAAAGCTCTGCAGTGAGGGTGCATAGGGAGAAGGTGACTCAGGAATAATGTGTGGAAATATTTCTTTACAGAAAGAATGATAGATATGTGGAACGGTCTCCCAGTGGAAGTAGTAGAGACTAGGACAATATCTGAATTCAAGAAAACATGGGACAAACACAGATCTCTGAAGGAAAAAAGGGGACTATAGTAATTGGTATGGAAGGGCAGACTGGATAGACCATATGGTCTTTTTCTGCTGTCATGTCTCTATGTTTCTAAGTTATGGCACATAATGGCAGTGGTGCTGGTGCCCCTGGCTGAGTGGGGCAAGGGCAGATAGTCCATTTCTCTCAAGATGCCAAAGAAGGATGGCTGTTTCTCCAGGACCAAGCAGGAAGTCAGTCCTCACTTATGGGTGACGTCGGCGCCGACGGAGCCCTCGCGGAGCAATTTTCCCCAGCTTTCAAAGAAAGCCTTTGGGAATTGCAGCGCGCATGCGCGGTCGTCTTCCCGCCCGAGGGTGCCATCTTAGCCAGTCTTCTTTTTTCCGCGGAGCCCTGCAGACGTCCCCGTCTTGTCCCCGCGAAAAAGTTGATTTTCCTCTTTATTTATACTTTTTTCTTTCGGTTCGACGCCGATCGTTTTCCCGCCCGGACTCGCGACGCCGGTCTCGAGTCCTCTAGCGTTTTTTCGGTTTTTCTGACTTAGTCAGCTTTCATTTTCGTTTTCCCTGGCAGCCCGGTCCTTTGACCTCGCAGGGGCCCTTTTTCCCCCGATGGCTGCCAGTGGCTTTAAGCGGTGTGGTCGGTGTGACCGAAATATGTCACTAACCGACACACACGACTTTTGCCTCCGCTGCTTGGGCCCCGATCATGAGGAACTGATCTGTGGGCCCTGCAGCAAACTGTCCTCGAAGGCGTTGAGAAGTCGGCGGCATCAGCGCGAGAGAATCTTCGCTGACCCCAGCCGTACCCGGACCTCGTCGGAGGCCTCCGTGTCAAAGGGCTCCAGCTCGGACCGTCGCCGGAGCTCCTCCGACCGGGGTTCTCCCTCCGGGGACCATCGTCGGAAGGAAAAAACCCGCGAGGGCGGCGTCGGTGGACGCTCCTGGCTCCGCGAGGGCCAGGTCGCATAGCCCCGACAGCCGCCCCGGGTCCTTGGAGAAGGAACATCTCCCGAAGCGACCTCGCCTGGAGTCGGAGATGCCTGCCCGGGTAAGTCCTGTAGTCCTTCTGGACTCGCCTCCGCGACAGCCGACGTCGGGCCCGACGCCGTCGGGGCCCGAGTCGGGGGCTGCTGGGTCACCTGAGCTCGGACTCAGGTTGACGGCCTTGGAGAGCAGACTGTCTGCCTTCATGGACCAGCAGCGGGCACTGCTCGCTGGCCTCGCTGGCGCCGCTGCCCCGACCGCCGGGACGTCGACGTCCAAGTCGACCCCGGAGACCGAGCCGATCCTCGAGTCAATGAGAACTCGAGTCGATCCTCGGTCGAGGTCACCCTCGGCCTCCCGTTCGGGACCGAGGTCGCCGACGCCGACTCCCTCGACGTCGGGGCGGCTGGCGCCGCATCCTGCCCGGGCCGACCCCACCGAGTCCTCGTCGGAGTCGGTCTGGGAGTCTGAGGAGGAAGAGTCACCTGATTCTTTCCGGACTCGGTGTGTCCCATCGGACTCACCGGGGTCCGAGCCTCGGAAGCAGTCCCCCCCGGAGGATGCCCGGTTCTCGGACTTCGTTAGGGATATGGCCAAGGCTTTGGCCTTCCCTGCGGATCCCGAGGAGGAGCCTCGAGCCGAAGAGCTCGACGCCCTCCAGTATGACTCTCCCGCGAGGGAGCACTTTACTGTGCCGGTTCCTCCTATGCTGGAACGACTACTCTTCCGCATGTGGGAGAGTCCGGCCTCCTCGCCGGTCCTGAGCAAGCGGGTCGATTCTATCTATCGGGTCCGCAAGAGCCCTGGCTTTCAGAAGGCACAGCTGCCACACCATTCCATGGTAGTGGAATCGGCCATGCATCGTCTTAAGAGCCAGAAGATGCACTCCTCGGTGCCTCCTGGAAGGGAGGCCCGTAACCTGGATGGCCTTGGCAAGAAGTGCTTCCAGGGCTCTATGCTCGCATGTCGTGTCCAGACTTACCAGCTCTACATGGGCATGTATCTCCGGGATCTGGCTAAAGAGCTAGCCGGATTCTCCGCTGGTCTCTCCGAGGAGCCCTTGCGGAGGTTCCTAGCCTTGTCCACGGGCATTCGGGAATGCTCAAAGTTCATGTCCCGAGCAGCCTATGATGGCTTTGAGGCCTCGGCTAGAGTGGCCGCAGCCGGCATCGGTGCCCGCCGACAGGCTTGGCTTCAGTCGTCGGATCTTGAGCCCTGGGTACAGGACAAGTTGGTCGATGTCCCCTGCCGAGGCGAAAAACTCTTTGGCAAGCCCATGGCGGAAAAGGCTGCACAAATTGAGACTGAGACTCTCACCAGGACCAGGCTTTCTAGGAAGACCTCCGCCCCTTCCCAGAAAAAGAAGGGCTCGGGAAAAAAGTCCTTTTACCCGAGGAAGGCGGCTGCCTACAAACAGTACCCCCATTATCAGGCCCCTGCAGCTCCCCAACAGGGCCAGCAGGCCAAGGGACGGGGTAACGGGTCCCGTAGGCAGCAAGCCCCCAAGCCTGCACCACCAGCCCCTGCTCAGCAGGGTGGGGGTTTTTGACTCGCTCAGCATAGCCTCTCCCCCCCCGCTGGTTCCTCCCAGCACCGGCGGCCGGCTGGTTCACTTCGGCCACAGGTGGTCCAGCATCACCGCAGATGCCTGGGTACTTCAGGTCGTGCGAGAAGGCTACCTTCTCCACTTCCATCAGGTCCCTCCCTCCTATTTTCCGGGAGAACCTTCGCGCCCCCCTCTGCACAGGGAGTTGCTCCTTCAGGAGTTAGCAGGTCTTCTGCAGGAACAGGCGGTGGAACCGGTGCCCCACCACCTGAGAGGTCAAGGCTTTTACTCAAGGTATTTTCTGATACCAAAGAGAACAGGGGGCCTCAGACCCATCCTGGACTTGCGCAACCTCAACAAGTTCCTTGTGCGGGAGAAGTTCAAAATGCTTACCCTTGGAATCCTTCTGCCCTACCTCCAGCAGGGAGATTGGCTATGCTCCTTGGATCTAAAGGATGCCTACACGCACATCCTCATCCACCCAAGCCACCGCCAATACCTAAGGTTTGTGGTGGCAGGAAATCATTACCAGTACAGAGTACTGCCCTTTGGCCTATCCTCCGCACCGCGAGTCTTCACAAAATGTCTCGCGGTCGTGGCGGCCCATCTCCGGCTTCACGGCCTCTATGTCTTTCCGTACCTCGACGACTGGCTCATCAGAGCAGCGTCCGCTCAGGAGGTCACCAACGCCACGTGCCGCACGGTGACTCTGCTGCAGCACTTGGGCTTTGTCATAAACTTCGCAAAGTCCACTTTGCTCCCCTCACAGGATCTCGAGTTCATCGGCGCAAGGCTGCACACTCCTCGGGCACGAGCGTACCTACCGCTCGACAGGGCTCAACGGCTCATGGACCTAGCCGACCGCTTTCGCAGCCAGCCCCTGGTCTCCGCCAGGCGCTTCCTGAGACTGCTCGGCCATATGGCTTCCACTGTCCATGTGACCCCCAATGCCCGCCTGAACATGCGGTCTGCTCAATGGTGTCTCCGCCAGCAGTGGCGACAAGCCACAGGCGGCCTGGCAGACCTAGTGCGCGTCTCCGAGCCGCTGCTCTCGTCTCTCCGGTGGTGGCTCCGGCAGCCGAACCTGATATTCGGAATGCCTTTCCAGTCACCTCAGCCGACCCGGGTGCTGACCACCGATGCATCCCTCCTGGGCTGGGGAGCACATTGCCAAGAGGCACGTACTCAGGGCCTCTGGACCACGTGGGAGTCTGCTCAGCAGATCAACTTCCTGGAGCTCAGGGCGATCCGCCTCGCTCTCAAGGCCTTCTCCCACCTGACTTCCCAACAGTCCGTCCTTGTCCAGACGGACAATCAGGTTGCCATGTTCTACGTGAACAAGCAGGGGGGCACGGGCTCCTTCCTCCTCTGCCGGGAGGCACAGAAGCTCTGCTCTTGGGCCGTCAGTCACGGCATTCTCCTCAAGGCAGTTTATCTCCCGGGCCAAGAAAATTGCCTTGCAGACAAACTCAGCAGGGTCCTCCAGCCGCACGAATGGCGTCTGGATCCCTTGGTAGTTCAGAAGCTCTTCCTCAAGTGGGGTCTCCCCACGGTGGATCTCTTTGCCAGTCCTCACAACCGGCAGCTTCCTCGCTTCTGCTCTCGTCAGCCACACCCCCTTCGGGTTGCGGCGGACGCCTTTCTGATCTCGTGGTCGGGGAGCCTTCTGTACGCTTTCCCTCCCATCCCGCTGGTCTCTCGGACTCTTTTCAAGGTTCTCCGAGACAAAGCCTTCATGATCCTGGTGGCCCCTCGCTGGCCCAGGCAGCCGTGGTTTCCACTCCTGCTGCAACTGGCGGTGGAGGGCCCAATCCCTCTGGGGATACAACCGGATCTCCTCACTCAGGATCAGGGGTCCCTTCTGCACCCCAACCTCAGGTCTCTCAACCTTATGGCCTGGCTGCTGAGAGGGTAGTCCTTGCTCCCCTTCTCCTGCCGGCGGAGGTGGAGGAGGTCGTCTTAGCTTCGCGACGGCCTTCTACCCGCAAATGCTACGCCCTTAAATGGCGTCGCTTTGCAGTCTGGTGTACCCAGCAGTCTCAGGATCCCTTCTCCTGCCCGGTGTCGGTGATCTTGCAGTACTTGCTGCACCTCTCTAATCTGGGACTTAAGTCCAACTCCGTCAAAGTTCACCTCAGTGCTCTTTCAGCACATCATGTGCCAGTGGACGGCAGACCTCTCTCCAATGACCCTCTCGTAGCGAGGTTTCTCCGAGGTCTCCTTCTACTTAAACCACCTCTGCGCCCGCCAGCGCCTGACTGGGACCTGAATGTGGTTTTGCAGCGGATCACCTGTCCGCCTTTTGAACCTATGGCTACCTGTTCTCTACGTTTTCTGTCTTGGAAAACACTGTTCTTGATAGCCCTCACTTCCGCTAGGCGCGTAAGTGAATTGCAGGCCCTCGTGTCTGATCCCCCTTACACTAGGTTCTACAAGAATAGGGTAGTCCTACGGACTCACCCAAAATTTCTGCCTAAAGTGGTCTCCCCTTTTCACATCAATCAGGAGGTGGTACTTCCAACCTTCTTTCCCAGACCACACTCCAGCCGAGCTGAAACGGTCCTGCATACCCTGGACTGTAGAAGGGCATTGAACTTCTACCTTGACCGTACGCGGGAGCACCGTAAAGCTGCTCAGCTTTTTGTGTCTTTTGACCCCAATAAATTGGGGCTCCCGGTCTCCAAGCGTACTCTGTCCATCTGGGTTGCGGACTGTATCTCTTGGGCTTATGGGGCAGCCGGACTCTCCTTAGAAAGTCGAGTCACGGCTCATTGCGTTCGGGCAAAGGCCACGTCAGTGGCTTACCTCCGCTCTGTTCCGCTGGCAGACATCTGCCGGGCCGCTACTTGGTCTTCGAGCCAGACTTTTGCGGTCCATTACTGTCTCGAGAGGGAGTCCCGTAGGGACAGTGCTTTCGGACAGGCAGTCCTCCGTAATCTCTTTGAGGTCTGAGCAACTCCTACCCTCCATCCCGGATGTGGGCTACCGGTGGGTGATAATTCAGCGAAGATTCTATCCTTCTGTGCTGCTGAGCTAGAGGGAGCTCATTTTTGTGCTTAGGGTCTCCGGTAGCCTTGAGCTTGGGAGTCCCATAAGTGAGGACTGACTTCCTGCTTGGTCCTGGAGAAAGCGTAGTTACTCACCTGTAACAGGTGTTCTCCAGGAGCAGCAGGAATCAGTCCTCACTACCCTCCCTCCTCCCCTTGGAGTTGCAATCGTCTGCTTATGTTCTTTTTGCAAATTTTTATGCTGTCTTTTTTAGCTATGTCATCTGACTGGCTAAGATGGCACCCTCGGGCGGGAAGACGACCGCGCATGCGCGCTGCAATTCCCAAAGGCTTTCTTTGAAAGCTGGGGAAAATTGCTCCGCGAGGGCTCCGTCGGCGCCGACGTCACCCATAAGTGAGGACTGATTCCTGCTGCTCCTGGAGAACACCTGTTACAGGTGAGTAACTACGCTTTCTGACCAATGGCCTCAAGGCAATCAATACTCCTTTATGCATGTTGCGTTTCCAAATTGAAATTCTGAGATTTGTGATTTCAGCGATGCTCCAAAGTGAGTTCCTAGAATCTCTGGTTTTGGCTGAAGCTTGTTTTCATATCCCAATCTGGGAGGACCAGCAGAGATATCTGCAATTTGTCGTGTTTGGCTTATGCTGTCAGTTCACCGCCCTCCCTTCGGCCTCTCCACTGTCCTGAGAATGTTCTCCAAGGTCATGGTGATGGTGGCTGCTGCATTATGGCACTAAGGGCTGTGGGTCCGTATTCATTTGCGATGGCTATGCACCTCTACGGTTCATAGCCATCACCTCCAAACCTTAACTCTGAATATTCAATTCTGGGGTTATATGCGGCCCTGGCATTGAATATCTGGGGTTGCTGCACAGCCACAAACACCACAGAAGCAAACTGGGCAGCTTTTGCTGTGCCTGTCTTTACCTGCAGGTCACTAAATGGGCAGCAGTGCAATATCGCTGCTGCTCGGTTAGCGAATAGTGCCTCCTCCACTCCACCCCGCTGCTGAGCGGTTAGCATCGGGCATATTGTGGCATTAATCAGGAATATTCAACCATGTTAGTGTCTCATAATATCCCTCTAAATGGCATTTACACAGTTTACAGGTCTGTAAACCATGTAAATGCCTTTGAATATTGAGCCCTTGTGTATACCCATCTCTGGATGACTGGCTCATCTGAGCCGATTCTCTGCAGAGACCTCTTGGGTTTTGGCCTGAGTTGTGTCCTGGAAGTCCTCAGCTGGGTGGTCATTTGGGGAAAGAGTCCTTTGGAGCCCTCCCAATCCCAGCTGGGAGTGAGAGCCAACTTGAGGCTGTGGCTATGCCCACATTATCTGAAGAGTGGCATGCACCTGGATGACCATTTGTGGATTCTTCTGGCGACAGACGGCAGTCTTATGGGTGAGAAAGCTCCTGTCAAGACTGAATGGCCCAGGGCTGTTGGAGACACAGGCAGGCGGTATGTTCCATCAACCATCTCAAAGTAAGGGCTATATGGCTGGTCCTCTTGCATTTTCCTGCACTTGGTCAAGAGCAGAGTGGTACAAGTATTTTCGAGCAGTGCCATGGCATGTCAATTGCCAAGGTGGTACCAGGTGTGCAGAAGTGGCCCTGGGGATGGCTCTCTGGTTTGCCTGGGTGGAAATGAGCCTCCTAACTCTGTCAGATCGGCACATTGCCAGAGTGGTCATTGTAGAAACAGTCTTCTTCTGTTGTCACTCTCTTGATCCTGGAAAGTGGGAGTTGATTCAGGAGGTGTTTCAGATGCTTCTCCACCATTGTGGTCACCTGTGATAGAATTGATGGCGTCCCGCTCCATTGACAAAGTGTGTTGCTGCTTCACTTACCACATGGAAATTGGATCCAAGGGCACTGTCGCCTTGTTTCAGGCCTGACCACAGAAGTGTCTGCTGTAAGTGCTTCCTCCATGCTGCTGTTGGGGCATGTTCTTTGGTGCATAGAGCACAATCTAGGTGGGATTGTTCTGGTGGTACTGCATTGGACAAGGACAGCGTAGTTTAGAGACCTGATATAGTTCCTGCATGTTCCTCCTCTTCATCTGCCCCATTTTGGGGTCGGGTGTATCGGGGCTGTTTGTTTTGGATGACCCAACTCCCTTCTCGCTTACAGCTTGGCTTTTGAAGTGAGTCAGCTGACGCTTAAGTATTAATCTCCTGCAGCAGATTCTACCAGCCTGGCATATGTGTGAGTCTGGTATTTCTTTGAGCATGGGTGCGACACACAACAGCTTGTTCCTAAGACTGCCAAGGTGCTGTTTCTGTGATCTTCTGCAGGACAGTCTGGAAAAGGGTTGTTCCCTTACCTCCTTGAAAGACCAGGTGGTAGCCTAGTCCTTTTTCAGAAGTCCAGTGGCTGGAAAGTCTTCAGCCTTGCACCCAGATGTTTCATGTTTTCTTCAAGGAGTTCAGGGTCTGCGTCCTTCCTTTTAGTCATTTGTCCCTTTCTAGGATCTCTGGTGCTCAAGGCCCTGGTATCGGAGCCCTTTGAGCCTCTGAAGCGTGCTACTCTGAAGGGATTGATTCTCAAGACTGTCTTCTTGGTTGCGATTTGTTTGGAAAGTTGGATTTTCGAGCTGCAGGCTCTGTCTTGCTGGGATCCATATTTGTACTTTTCAGAAGTGGCCATTTCCATTTGGCCTGTGCCTTCCTTTTTGCCCAAGGTGATATCTTCCTTTCATGTGAACCAGGTGGTTTGCTTGCCCTCCTTTTCTAAGGATCAGTGTAGAGGGAAAGATAAGGAGCTTCGCCTTGTGGATGTCCAGAGGGTGCTTCTCCGGGACTTGAAGGTTACGAATTCCTTCCATAAGTCCGATCATCTTTTTGTGCATTTTTGCTGGCCCGCACAAGGGTGTCGTGGCAGCCAAGTCTACCTTGGGGTGCTGGATCAAGGAGGCGATTGCCTCAGCATATCTGTAATGGAACCGGCCAATTATGGAGGGTTTGTTTGCCCATTCTATTCAGATTCAAGCATCCTTGTGGGTGGAGCATAGCTCAGTAACCCCTTCAGACATTGTTGGGTGGCAACGTGGGCATCACTTTCCCCTTTTGGTCAAGCATTACTATTTAAATGTCCACGCTTGGGCAGACATGGCCTCTGGCTAGAGGTTTATTAGCTGCTGTATCTTCTTTCTGCCCAGCAGAGGCATAGCTTTGGTAAGTCCCACTTGTCTGGACTGGTCTAACAGGACAATATGGAAGGTGACATTTTACTTGGCAGATAATGCTCTTTCCTGGAATCCTTCTAGACTAGTCCAGGACCCATCCCTGGAACTGTGTCTGGTCTGTTATGTTACAGCGGTACCCTGGTCCTCTATGATTTATATTCTTGGCTCTGCAGGTCCATATCTTACTGACAGCCTGCTATTCAATCTCTCTTCTACATGGTTTATCTACTGTTTGATTCATCATTGTTGCCCACGTTGAGGTTGTGTGAGGTTTGCCATGCTTTCCCACATACTTTGGGATGAATACTGAGGTTTTCTCTAGTGGCTCAGGCTGATAGAGGCATGGGAGTGATGCCATTGAAACATGAGCATTTCATTGGCTATTTATCGCCACCAATCTGCTGCTAGGGGAACACAACCCACTTATCTGGACTGGTCTAGCAGGACTCAAAGAAAGGACATTATCTGATAAGTAAAATGTTACCTTACCACTGTTTGTTGCCTCCCACTCAATTAGTTTTAACCCAATCAGTCACTTTAGAGCCTATCCCAAAGGTGCTCTGCTCAGTTTATTTATTAGTTATCTATGTTGAACTATGCTAAAGGTTTTGCTGAAATATCAATACACTATATCTAGTGCTCTTCCTCAATCCAACTCTCTGGTCACATAGTCAAAGAAATTTAGTATGTATGGTTTAGTAAAACCATTTTGCCTCGGATTCTGCAATATATTAGATTCTAAAAACTGCACTATCCTCTGTTTTAGCAGTGTTTCCATTAATTTACTCACCACAGAGGCCAGAATAACCAGCCTGCAGTTCCCAGCCTCTTCCTTACAGCTGCTTCTGTGGAAGGAGCACATCCACCCTTCTCCAGTCCTTTGGGACAACTCTTGACACTAAAGAAGCATTGACGAGGTCATACAGTTGAGCCACCAAAATTTCCCTAAATTCCTTCAATAACTTTGTATGTATCCCATCTGACATCATTACCTTGTCTACTTTTAGTTTAGCCAGCTACTCACAAATTCTTCTGAAAATAGTTGAAAATCTACTTAAATTCTATACCTATTTTTGTTTTTCTGATGTCCTACTCTTGGCCCTTCTTGTTTGAGCACAGAACAGAAATATTTATTAAGTAATTTTGCTTTACCCTCATCAGATAATACATATTACCCACTCTCATGCTTGAGTCCGACAGTACCACTTTTACATTTCCTCTTATCACTAGCATATCTTAAAAAAAAGTGTTGTTCCCCCCATTTTACTATATCACCTAGTTTTCCTTTCATTTGTACTTTACTTTCCCGACAACTTTCTCAGCTTCTCTTAGCTTTTCCAGATATTGTTGCTCATCTTCCTCTTTATGTAATCTCTTGCAGTTATGAGCATAACTTCTTTGATAGTAGACACCATCTTTGCTCAGCAGCCATTGGAAAATCATCCCATGGTCCACAAAGCTGAAACACTCTTAATGACACCATCTGCATTTCCATGCATCCAGGATGTAAGCTTCTCTGCCTTCATATTTACCCTCAACAGGAAGAATTGAGGAGAATATCACCTATGAACATATGTGTTTCACTTCTCTTCCAGAACCATGAAGCTGTCACTTTTGATACATTGGGAGGGATACCTAGTAGTATCATTTGTGCCAGCAATAATGTTCCTTTGCCCCTCTCTCTTCCTCCATTTTCAGGACCAGTTCTTCAGTGCAAGGGAAGGTGAAGTTTGGGTGTTGATTCTGCAGACGTTAGTGATCTGTGTCCAGTTGTCCTCTTTCACTACTGTTTCATCTTCCCTTCTGTTGAAGACTTTTGACACCTCATTCTTCCTTATTATTACTCATCCCATAATAATTTACAGTGCTAAGATGACCAGAGAGATATAAGATACTGGCAGTTACTCTACAATGACCTTACTCTACTTTCCAGCTTATGTGGTCTGTCCACTGAGAACTCTTTCTCAGCTCTTGTTGGTGCACGTGATGGCTTTTCTTTTTACCAGGAATAATCTGGGGATTTTTGCATGAAGGTACATTTTAGATAGCCATTTATGTGGTTGCAGTGATGTCCCAGTGAAAACGTCTGCAAAGCAATGTCAATTTTAGAAGAGTGAGTGTGCCCATATAAGGCTCTTGTAAAATCAACATAATTCCACCCTTCATCATGGACATGTGTGTTAAATCATAGAAGGAACACATGGGGATGGATATATCTATGCAGCAGGAGGTGCCATTTCACAAACATATATGTGGGAAAAATTAGTGAGGAAAACCCAGCAACTTACATGTTTATGTCTGCAGTTCTCACAGCATGCACGTGCCTATGTCAGCAATTACATGTGTATCTGCTTTTAATCAATCACAGAGGACTTGATGTTTACATCTTTAAAATGTGGAGAGGGAAATAAACATTGGGGAATTAAAGGGGATATATCACTTAAAGGCAAATTTTAGAAAGGTTGTTTAGGCAGTTGCAGGGACATGCAAAGCAAAATTTGTGAAAATCAATGGTGATCTTAGAAAAGGCACCATGCACATGCACAAGTCTTCTAAAATTGGTCATCTCTGCCCCCAAATGCAAACATTAAAAAATAAAGCAGTGAGGGATGGCCCCCATAGAGAGCAGTGGCCACAGCATAATAAAAATGCATGTGTAGGTTTTTGTATGGGGGGATTCTGCATATGAACAGTCATTGCTGGCCGCATACATATGCCTGCAGGACCTATATTCGTCTGTATGTTCAGCATGTGCACCACCACCCTCCATGTGGAACGTGTACACATGCTGTCCTGTGCAGAGCAGCACAGGAGAGCAGGATGGCAGCCACACACCAGCAAACCTTTCCAGGACAGAGACCCTCATGTTGTGCAGGCTGTTTATCACAAATGAGGAGGTCCTCTCCCATAAGGACAGCACAGGCTACCACATGCTGCAACAAGGAGGGTCTGGGAAAGTATCCACATGTCCCTTGCAAGGTGAGTCAATCATTGTGCACCAATAGGTACATCTCACAGGTGGACACCTAGATGCTGGCAGATACTCAGGTTGCAAACAGGAAAGAACAGTAGATAGGGTTGGCCCAAAAATCAGACAAGATGGGGAAGTCACCCAGGGCATCATCCTCTGAGGATCTGTAAAGAGCAGCGGAGAATCAAAGCAATGCAATAGATATGTGTGGCCACATATATGCAGACATCCAGAAGCACAATCAGCATCAGCAAGGAGAGGGGGCACACACATATACAAACAAAGCAAGCACAGTAAAGTCAAAGTAAAATGTGCCATGAAACCCAGAAACAAAATGGGAATCAGGAGTGGTGACCAGAGGCTAAAACCATTGAGTGCTCTAAAATAGTCAAGGGGAAGGGGCACACAGCAGTGGGTATGCCCAGAACACTAAACCCCGCTGCTCCAGATATGAGGGCACTCCCATGAACACGTGCAGCCTGACAAAGAGCAATACCTCCCACCACCCCATACATACACATACACACTTATACACACCACTAGTTTGGCCCTTGCCATAGTAGGATCAGTCAAGCAGTGAGGGAGACCAGCTAGACAGGGTTGACACAAGGCAAGGTTGTGGTGCATAGAGATGTATGCAAATGCCATGAGCCATGGTCACAGAGGGGCAAGGACATGCCTGTAGGCATGTAATGTGCCTTGCAAGTCCCAACCTCTCCAGGTCAGGACACATACAGATCACAATGAATCACATAGGCGCCAACAGTGCAGGCACATAGAGCTACACCAGAGTGAACCCATCCATACCATGCCTCCATAGCACACAACCATAAATGACTGCCACCAACTAGGCAAACACGGTGTATGGAGCACTAGGATATTACAGGTGATGGGCAGCAGATGTGCCTCGGGGCCATTAACATAGGATCCCAATGCTCACATGACAGAACTCCCACATACCAGGGCAGGGCAGACCCCCTGTCAACTGAGGACCTTCAGAGGGAATTATGTTGGGAGGATGACTGAAGATGAACCAGTGAAATGAGTGGTTCTCAAAGCATGTGTATTCTACCTCTCCCTTGCAGGAGATTCTGCTTATTCTGATATCTGGAGTTGCTGAAGATGCAGTTTGGAGCCGTGCACCATATCAAGCCCCACTTGCTAGATCAACTCTGCCTTGAGCTGCAGCAGCAGGGACATAAGGAATGGCACACAAGCCATATTTGCAACACATAAGGAGGGTACCATGAATGGCCATATGTAGTGTGCAAGGACAGGAGATTCATGCCAACACCCTGTAGCCATGACATGGACTGCCACACTGGCACACCATATGCACTAGCACAACAGCCAGGGCATAGGCTGGAATGGTGGTATGCAGCAGAGAGCCATGTACAGATTTTAGCAAATGTGGAAGAGTAGACCAAACGTGTGCCCAACAGGACATCACAAAACACATGGAGGGGCAGCAGGGGAGAGCCATGGAGACAGAGAGAAGCAGTGTAGGGGGCTATCCAGGTTAGTGTGCACATATATGATGGATAGTGATGCCATAAGAAGGTAGAACACAGGAGCACTGTGCAGTTGCCATGCTCTATACCTAGGTGCATGTGTAGGGTACAACCATGGGTGGGATACTGATGGCAGGCACTGAAAGACAACATGTATGTGGTGTGTACTGCCTCCCCAGACACACAGGTATCAGATGTCTTAAGGAGAGCAGGTGCGGTGGCTCCCCTACCCAGGGAACCTCATGCCATAGGTCCTGATTGTGTTCAGCAGCCAAATATTGAACAGTGATACAGCAGGAGGTGGTAACAGTTCCAGGATGTGCATGGTCCAGGTACCATTGCAAAGGATAATATCACACAAGTAATGCTGTAGCAGCCATGGAAGCAACATACGAACATATAGATATAGCACTCTAACGGGCCCAATGTTGCGCTTCTGTAAAATCCCACCCTATCACTGATTGACAGAGGAACAGCACCAATCTAACAGACATGTACACCTACCAATCACACCTGTATATGTTAGGATCAGGACAGACACATGGCAGTGTGCCCAGAGGGCCAGTGAGGGCACAATTGTAATGTATATAATCCAAATGCACACATCATAGCATTAAGCATGACCTATTTGTTTTGCAGAGTCAGCTCTAGCTGATGTACCACCACCCATGCCACTGACACCACTAAGCAGCAGCATCAGCAGCAGTGGCTCATCTGCAGGGAGCCTGCCACATTCCAGGGGAAGAGCAGAGGAGGAAGAACCCCTTGAGGTGATCTTCACCCTGTATGAGGGACAGTGGGAGGATGGCGGGCAGCGGAACTCACACTCTGATCCTACACAGGATAGTGAGGCAACAGTGATTGGTCCAATACTACTTCTGCCAACCAAAATTGGCCCTGGTCATCACAGGAACCCAGAAAGGGAAGGGAATGGCACCAGGGACTCCCCATGCTATGTGGGAGGGGGAACTGCAGGGTGAGGAGGGTCGGGAAGAGGCAGGTGGACAGGCTGGAAATCCACTGCAGCCAATATGGAGTGCACTCAGCCTCCAGCACCCAGCCTGTCCAGCCTGCCTCAACACTGGTCCAATTGCATTCCCATGAGGATGCAGGGAGATACATGCCATGAGCTAGTATAGGGCCCCTTCCATGGCATGTATCTCCACTCCTGCTATTCCAGTCAGGTGGACGGAGGCTGAGAATAGGCCATGTGTATTTATCATTGGAATCTTACCATAAATATCTGTACATATATGTGCAGTGAGTGGAGGAGTAGCCCAGTGGTTAGAGAAACTACCTAGTACCAAGAAGATCAAGGGTTCAATTCCTGCTAGCACTCCTTGTGACCTTGGGTAAGTCACTTTACCCTCCACTGCCTCAGAAGAAAAGACTGGCAATCTACTTCTGGTGATACATTACCAAAAAAACCCAGAGGCAGCTGGGTTGTCAGAACTGACTTTATCCTGAAAACAACTTCACTGATAAAGTCCCCAAACAAATTATAAATTATTTTTGTCTGAGCGTACCGAGGGAGGAGTGAAAATTATCTTCATCCACACCTGACGGTAAACTTCTTTTATTCAAAAATAGGTTCAGCACCTTAAAAATACATTATATAATAAACACGCCGCTTATCTGAAATCTGTTCCAGTTGAACTACCGATTGTTAACACTGTTGCTGTTGAAATGAAGGTGTTTATTATATAATGTATTTTTAAGGTGCTGAACCTATTTTTGAATAAAAGAAGTTTACCGTCAGGTGTGGATGAAGATAAGTTTCACTCCTCCCTCGGTACGCTCCAACAAAAAGAATTTATAATTTGTTTGGGGACTTTATCAGTGAAGTTGCTTTCAGGATACTTTTATTCACTGGAGTGGGGTTAATTTATATAGAACTGACTTTATGGCACACAAAAAAACCATGTGTATTGGATGTTTGGTAGCCCATCTGGACCATAAATAAAAAACAGTTTGCTAGCTATACGTGTGTAATGTGTCCAGCCTCACCACAACACATGACAATGTTTGATATGGATGTACAGCATACAGTCAGGGTCAGCCCATCTATTGTGTGAGAATGTTGCTTGCACAGGGCCCCACACATGGTGTTCAGTTTCCAGGTCAGGCCGGTTTCAGAGGGAGCCAAGGAGTCCTGAAACCCTGGCTTGCCTCTGCACAGCACTCGAGTGAAGAGTGGCGTCCAGCAGCTGTGTTCTCCTGAAGTGCACTGAGTGCCAGGAAACAGGAAATGCCCTTTCACCTCTGGCGTGCTTCAGGAGTGAGCATGCTGCTCTTCGCTCCGGTGCTGTACAGAGGTGAGCTGGGCTCCGTCTTAAGCCGGTCAGAGAGGCATGGGGCTCTTCGGAGGAGGGGGGGGGGGGGCTAGGACTAGAAATGGGCTAATGGGGAGGAGCTGGAAATGGGCTGATGGGGGGGGGGCTAGGATTGGAAATGGGCTGATGGACTAGGATTGGAGACATGGGCTGATGGGGGGGCTTGTACTGGAAATGGCTGATGAGGGAGCTAGGACTGGAAATGGGCTGACTGGGGGGGGGGGGGGCTTGGACTGGTTGTGCTACTTCCCCTCAACCTAGATTCAATGTATGGGCATGCAATCGCCTATCACCCTTACTTCACAGACTTCACCTGTCATGGGAATGTGTGTCTCATGCCAGGGGTACATACAGCAGGGGAAAACCTGGGGCAAGCTGTGATGTCCCCATTCTCTGAAGCTGAAATGCTGCAAGGGGCAGGCTACTGCTTTGGAACCCTCCCCTCCATTTCACATTATGTGTGTAGAGGTCACAGCTGACACAGCATTGCTGCAGTAGTCACGCCATTCTCAGAACTGCTCACTCCAAACTTTGAAGGAGTAACCAGTGATTTGGAAGGGGTTCCTGTGATGCAACTTATGGTTTATGAAGGGGACAGAAGTGGATGGTCCTAGAAGCTATGAACCGCGATTCAGCATGAGAGACTTAAGTGCTGCATTGCAGTTTGAAAGCTATTGCCACCACTGCAGGACCCAGAGAGGGGTAGCAGTGCTGAGGTAATGGGCACCCCTGGAGGGCTTGCACTGTAGATGACTACCTAGTTTGCGTAATGGTAGTGCTGAGGCACACACAAACCACAGGCACCAAGCAACTGGGCAACAGGACTGTTGACACACCAAGGGCCAGGGAATGGATCACTAGGAGTTTGGGGTTGGCATAGCTGGAGGGAGGAGGGAATCAGAGTGTGGAAATCTACAGGAGTCTTGGAAAGGGGATACGCTTGAAAATTGTACAGGATAGACTGCAGGGAAAAATACAGTAGTCAAACACCTACATGGACACATGAGCGTCAAGCCAAAAATTTGTAAGCCAAGCTCCACTAGTCGCCAGTGACACAAACAGTCCCAATAGAGACTTCTCTTCTATTGCTAACTCCAGACTTCGCTCCTTTCACCTTCTTGCTCCTTATGCCTGGAACAAACTACCTAAGTCTGTATAACAGGCGCCTTCTCTGACCCTTTTCAAATCCAGGCTGAAAATTCACCTCTTCACTGCCGCTTTTGGATCTTGACTCACCTGATCTCCTTTATTTATTTATTTATTTATTTGGTTTTATACTGCATTATTCATGATCAGCACAGTTTACAATAGAACAACTTATTACATGGAACAGTTTACATTGAACATGCAAACAAGATATAATGCAATTACCATCCTCCCTAGATGTATCCCGTGTCTACAGCTAGTGTGTTGTCTGTCTTGAATAGACTGTAAGTTCTGATGATCAGAAACCGTCTTCTACATTTCTCTATGCAGCGCTGTGTACGTCTTGTAGTACTATACAAATGTTCAGTAGAGTAGTAGTAATAGTAGTAGTCGAGAACAGAGTCCTATCCTTATTCATGATTTGCAGTAGATGTAAAATGGTATGTTTAAAACATTTGGCCTGCATGTCACCGGTCTATGTGAAATATGTCATAGACGTGCAGGTCCCCAGGACACCCCCCTGAAAGGCCACTGGATTGCCTCCTGTGGAGATTTGCAAAGATTGGCATGCACAGCATGAAAACATGCTTCTTGCAGCCTTTCTAAAATCACATTAAAGATGTGAGCACGGCTTCCACGTTTTTCTGGTGCCGTATCCTCATTTATTTATTTTATTTTATTTAAACGTATTTCTATACCGCCTTATCCTGCAATCAAGGCGGTCTGAACAGCAAACAATCAATAAGATAAAGTGTATAGTGTGCATATGCAGTGAGTAGTGTATGCGTGTGAGTGTGTCTGGACGTTGATTCTTGTGGTGCTATTTACAGCGTGCACTATTTACAATGCTATGGGTATCAGTTCCTTGCTTAATTACAATTATAGTGACGTGGGGGGAATTTAAAACACATATAGTGTTTCTAAGATAACCTTATTCTCTACTGTAAAGTGCTGGGTGAAAGAAACACGTTTCAAAAACCTATTTGTAGCAGGGAGCAGGTATAAATCTGGATGTGGACAATTTTGGCCTTAAACACGCATCCCGTATATGAAATGGGGGATACACATGTAACTTCTTGTCCTGCCAAGACCATGCCTCCGACATGCCCCTATGTAACTTGGACGCGATCAGAGCAAATGTGTAAATTCAGACCCTTCTAAAATGGTTGTTTGCATGTATATGTAGATTGCACATCTATGTGTTGGTACATACATATGCAAAACGCGAATAATGCTTCTAAAATAACCTCTGTAGTGTATAATTATTGTTCAAATTGAAGAATTATTTTTTTAAAATTAAGGACAGTTAGGTTAGATTGGACCGAACTGTCTAGCAGTACCACTGTGAGACTTTTTCCAGTTTGATCAAAATGTAAAATGAGAATTAAACTTTTCTACAAAATCAGTGCTGTCTAAGAGCAGACTTGTCAGATAAACATTCTTCTAGGCTTTTACTATGCTTTCTTTGTTTCAAACATAGCTAGTCTCTCCAGTAATTAAGTCTAGCCAGGGTTCATTATCTCAGTCATTATTTCCTTTCGGTGGGGACCTCAGATGACTAAATCCTAGTTCATGCTGTTAGATGAGAGTTAGGTGTTTTTCTTTTCTTTAGTTTTTATTTTTCATGAAACAACTCAGTACGCATAACATCATTTTTCGACATGCAAAGTAATGTCTAGTTTATTTAGATCTTGATGTCAATCATCAGGCGTGGAAAACTATTTAGAAAACTTGGGGGTATGTTTACTAAACCTTCTTAACGTGCGCGCTGTGCAATTATCGCGCGCTAAGGTACCTTAGCGCGTGATAATGGCACTTTACAGGGCACAAATGTGCCTTAGCGCGCGCTAACGCGCGCAGCGGCACAAACAAGCGCTGAAGGTGGGGAAAGGCTCCCGGAAGGCGGAGGAAGGCTCCCCAGGGGCGGAGAGAAGGGGTCAATGGGTGGAGAGTGGGAGGGGAGAGGCTCCCCGCACACTAACGATGTGAAATCCGAGGCCAAAACTAACGCAAGTGAAAACCTCGCATTAGAGCTGATTTAAAGGGAAAAGAAACCATTTCTGTCAGCAATGTACAGCAAAACCAGGGAAACTTACAAAAAAGTGATAAGTGTGATACATGTGCACGGAACAAAAGTACAAATAAACATTGAAAAGGACCCCAATAAAATATACAAAAAAAAATAACCAAGCTGGGCAATAGTGATAGTAATGGGAAACATCAAAAAACACTCCCAAGAAAGTCCCAAAAAAAAGATATGAATTTTGGAAGGGTCTACGCTCTGTCCCCATACAAGGTGAATGATCCCACAGTGAAATAGCACTGATCAGGGTTTCCCTCTCCATTGGACAGGTTTCCTATGGCATGCACATGTTCCACAACAGCAGGGCGGACATGTCGGAATGGGCAACTGGACAGATGCTGGGAAAGGGGATACAGAGGGCTGCAGGCGGCACATGCTGTGGTGCAGCTGGGGCACAGTGCGGACTAGGCAGATGCCTAGGTGGCACTTAGGAGTGCTGAAACTGTACAGCAGCCAGACAGCAACTGATGAGGGCCCAACATGGGCACGAGAGTGTTTATCACAGTGTCACAGGGGATAGTACCCAGCAGGTACCTCCAAGGGCACAGAACATTGGCAGGCGGTGTTGGGGGGAAGCGTGGATGTCTATGCAGGCACCCCTACCCCAGAACATGCACCATAGGCAGCCGCCTACCTGCACACTGGATAGCTTGAGACTGCACACCACCAGCAGAAGGGCATGTCAGCATGGTGGCAGAGGGGTACTGGTGGTGGAGGGGGGCAGTGGCAGCTGCCCAGAGCAGACCATGGCCTAGCCCTGTGTAGGTGGGTGCCATGCACTGCAACAGACAGGCCCTGCCAGACAAACAGTCATGGTATCACCAGAGAATGCACTGTCTCTGTGGCAACACGGTGGTGCAGTGCACACAACCAGTGTGTTTGGAGGCAGAAGGTCACAGGTTCAAGTCCCAGCTATGGTGCTTGCCAACCCAGTCCCCATATTTTACCCACTACTACAATGTGCTAATACAGACAGAACCTTTATTGCAGATGACGTAAACATGCCCAAAACACCTACATTTTACCCTACAGAGCAAAGACACCATAAACAGGCGCATTACCTAGAGCAGAGTCTCCCAAATGCAGTCCTGGAGGGCCAAACACCATTCAGGTTCCATGCTGCCTCTAATAAAGATGCCTGTGCTGCATATCTATGCACCACCCCCATGGTATGCAGATGTATCTCATGCATATTCATGAGGGACAGAATGAAAACCCGAACAGTGTTTGGCACACCAGGACTGCAGTTGGGAACCTCTGCCGTAAAGCAGCAGCCAACAGGGGCAGACACACCCAAACCCACAGGCTCCATTAGCCAATGCCTCCTGGAGAGGCAGGACATTGGGCCCTGCGTGCATCTCCCAATACTAGCACTTTCATATCTTAGCAATGCCACCCTACACCTGGGAATATGGTACACAGCTATCAAAAGTTTGCTATGATTACTGGCAGATAGCAATTCCTACGTGTGCTTCAGGTCTGGTCTCTGACAGTGTTTACCACCCTGGGGAGTGACCCCCAACAGTATTACATACCACATCCATGCCTGCACTGTGCCCAGGACTGGTGTGGTGGCCAGGGCTGCTAAACACCTCTATAGTAGCACAATGCTGGCATAGGTGTGGGAGTGTGTGTCTGTCTATCCAGTGTGTGGTGGCTGCAAACACCCTCCACAGCCCACACTGCCAGCACTGTTGCCAATATTGGCCTGCCAATGTGCATAATGAGAGCAAGGTACCATGGGTATAGCCCGGACAGGGTTGCCTGGCCAGGATGCATCTGCACAGGGCATAGGGCACTGGCTGGGATATTGTAGTGCCCGGCCACCACCTGCACAGACAGGGTGGCCACAGCATGTTCTGCTGGGAGATCACTCTCACCCTGACTGAGCAGTGATATTTATGGGTTCCTTTTTGGGGCCCAGTCACTGACTTATCTGCTTGGTGTGTGTGCTGACATCCCAGTTCTGGGTGCACGCATTTTCACCAGGAACATGCACTATGGACTAGCTAGCAGACTGCAGCTGGTATGTGTCTTGATGGAGCGCCTGGCAGGGTGCAGCGGCTGAAGGCTTGCTTCAGGAGAATATCAGATAGTGGTGGGGTGCAGCTTAGCATATCCAGGCCTAATGTCTGTCTGCTATTATGTTATGGATGTGTATAGAGCTGCATTGACTGCTCTGTAGTGTGTCTGTTCCCCAGCAGGACTGGGGTTGATGGTCCCCTCTACTGTCACCATTGCAGGGAGGTAGAATATGAATCTGTTGGTGGGAGACCCTGTTTACCACCCTCAGCCCTGGAGGAGGAGGAGGGTGGTGGTACATAATCCTCCTCGGGGTCCATAGGGGCTAAACCTGACTGAGACATACAGATATATCCAAGGTGTGTCTGCAGAAACTACCTATCTCACACATTAGCACTGCTGGGGACCTGCAGCATGGTATCTCCAGGGAATGCACTATCTCTGTATGAAAGCCATTCCATACTTGAATATCCTCATTAAGAAATCTAATACTGGTTTTTCCACTACTCTATATCGTAAACCCACAGACCGGAATACGTTACTCAAATATGACAGCTGTCATAATTCTTCCTTTAAGAAGAATTTGCCAATTAGTCAATTTTTAAGAATTAAGAGATTGTGCACAGATAATGCAGATTTTGAGGAACATGCTATCGACATGTCTCACAGGTTTCAACAACGTGGTTATCCCAACGCGTGCATTCAAAAAGCTTATCAAAGAGCTTGCGCCACTGACCGCTCCACACTTTTGGGCACTTCATCTCGGACAAGTACGGATAAGATTGTCTGCGCTCTCACCTTTTCTGGACTTTCTAAATCTATTGTTGATATTTTGAAACAAGAATGGCATCTTTTGTCCACTATACCTTCCTTTGCGACTAAACAATTGATGATTGCCTACAAACGTGCCCCTAATCTGACGAATTCCTTGGTTCCATCTGCTCTTACTGTTCCCAGACCGTCTCTTAAGGTTAAAGGTCACTATAGCTGTGGTAATTGCTCAGTTTGTACACATGCAATTACAATCAAAAATAGTTTTACACATGCACCTACTGGTCAAAAAATATTCCTTCAACATTATTCGAACTGTAAGACCATTAATGCTGTGTATTTTATCCAATGTCCATGTAATAAGTTATACATAGGCAAAACCTTGAGACAAGTCCATTCCCGCATCATAGAGCACAGAAGTAACATTCAGAGGAAACAGTCTGATAAGCCATTAGTATCACATTGGTTGGAAAAGAGTCATATTGTCAGTGACATCAAATTTGCAGTAATTAAAACTGTTGTTCCACATTGGAGAGGTGGTAATATAGATAAAGCCCTATTGAAGCTTGAACAACGCTTTATTTATGAACTTGATACATTAGAACCACATGGTCTTAATCAGGAGATTGACCTGTCTGTGTTTCTGGGTTAAGTCTTTTATAGTTATATTTCTTATTCATAATATTTAATTATAATGATACATAAAATGGTATTCATGTTTCGCTATTGGCCCTTGCACAATATTAGTTATGTGAGGTTCTCTGACTTATTCACAAACATTTTATATAGTGGATTCATATCGTGATGCTCTATATTAATCTTTGTATGATTCCTTTCAGCTCTCTTCCATATGTGACTTTGCAGTTATCTGTGTTATAGAGATGCTCGTTCATATTATTCAATCTTTAGTGTAACGCAGTCAATGTCATTTTTTCACTTTTTACATTTTTTCAGTAGCAAAATTTTTTCTAGTGTTCCCCTTTACATCCTTGGGTTAGCATGTCTACATAGTTTCAATTCTTTGCACATGTTTTTTTCTCGGCGATCCTTTGGACCTCATGAGTGACAGCTTGCCTGCACGAACATTGTCCTTACCAACTCCTCCCCTCAGATCGGGTTACCTTCTATTTGGCGCGAAAGTCGGCCTTTTTAAGCAGTCGGTCTGATCTCAGCTTCCCTTTCACTGCATACAGTGCTCCTTGGACATGAGACTTGTTGATGTAGCTGAATTTATATGGTATGATTTTTACGATTTCGTATCTATTTCTCTTTGTTTCAGCAAAGTTTAAGTTGCATCTCTTTCCTTTAATACAGATCTTATGTTTTATTTATCTATTTTCTACCGCACAAGCCGTCTTCTGATCGCTTTCAGTCCTTTAATATTACACAGTTATAGTTGACACTTACGTTGTTTTTATGCTTTGTTATCAAGGTTTGATTATTTCATATATTTCTCTATTGCTGTTTCAGTGCTTTTACCTCTACAATTCCTGTAGATTTATGACGCTAAAGCATATACCATTCACGTGCTTGGATTAGGTGAGTGCCCTAGGCTTTTAGCTACATTGTACATCTCATTCATTGTTATCTTACGGTGACACCACATGCTCTTTTTCAACATCCATATTGTTCCTCAAAATTATATAATCATGGTTCATATTTACTTTGGTGTCTTCATGCATGGACCTCATTTTTTACTCCTATTTCAGTGTTTTTTATTTTTACCGTTTCTGCAGAGTTTATATCGCTAAAGTGCATGCCATTCACGCGCTTGAATTAGGTGAGTGCCCTAGGCTTCAAGCTACATTGTACATCTCACGACTTGATATTTTATGGTTATGCAACACTGCTGTTAATTAACATCTACCAGTTACCCATACTGTTTTTTACCTAGGTTGCACTGTGCACAGCATTTTTTAGTGTTTCATAATTTTGCTTTTATGTATTTTATTTGTAGCGTTTAGTACATGTACCATTTAACAGTATGCTATAATTACTCCTGTTGTTTTACATTTAGTCCAGTTTTAGTATGGCTTGTTATTGCTTCACATGGTTTTCTTTGCCTTATTGTTTTACTTATACTGTACTAAATTTTAAGCATTCAGTCTTATTTGTTGGTCTTGTTTCCTTTTAATTATTGAGTACTCTCATTTTACTTATTTACTTATTTCTATTTCTATTATCTGTCACCTCTTCTTTTATTATAACAATTTGTATAACATTATGTATAGTTATTATGTGGTACAATATAGTTTCTACTGTTAGTAACTCCTTTTAGAGCACGTTGGATTTTAAGTTTTATTTCTGTGGTTCTCAGCCCTGTGTTCTGTTTTTACTTTGTTTTGACTATTATTTTGACTGATGTACTTATTTATTTATATTTATGTGGTTGCATAGTGTTATTTTTGGATTAGCCCATAAGTCCTTTTTGCATTATTGTTTTCTAAATATGCTACCTATTTTTATTGCTTTGACTGTTTTAAATGCTTTTTTATATTTATGTGTTTTGTTTATTTGTTATTTAAGTGATATCCCCCCTGAGGAAGGCATTGCCGAAATGCGTTGGGGTTTTGTCTTCAATAAACAAGTTGCCTACCCCACGTCTCCTGCTTGTTGTGTTTGCTTGGACAGTCTGCAGGAGCCCCCTGCTCCTTTTGTGTTTCCTATCTCTGCTGTGGACCTGGTGCTGGGCGCCCCACCTCACCCTCAGGGTGAGTGCAGTACCTGCACAATGTGACGGTGTGTAGCTACTCTGTGCCAGTACCACACATGGTCAGTTCCCCCTACCAGGCCGAGGTGCTGTGGGAGTGCATACTCCATCTTGTGATCATCTGTAGACTGCTGATTTGCATGTGCAGTGCATCATGGGTATGGGTGGGTAAACCCTATCCTGGTGACCACAGCAGACTGTTTGTGTGGTGACATGCAGTCCTTCTGCAGCCAGCCAGGGGTTTACTAGCAGCTATGGAGCTGTAGCCCACTGGTTACTTCACTACTTGTGGAGCCAGAGGTCATGGGTTCAAACCCACAGTAGGGGTTATTTGATAGGGCTGTTCAAAGCATTGTCTTTTTTTAATGTACATTAGTGCTGCCAGCAAAACACCCTCAGGGTACTGTACCCATAAGGTGCCTCAGAAGGCGCCTTATAGGGCACCCTATAAAGCGCCTTCTGATGCACCTTATGGTTACAGTCCGTATAAGATGCCTGATAAGGTGTCCTATGGAGCGCCTTATAGGGTGCCCTATAGGGGACATTATAGGGTGCCGTGGCGGACAGTGCACTTTATAATGTGCCTTATAGGGTGCCTTATGCGGCACCTTAGGTTACGGCATGTGAGGGTGTGTTTGCTGGCAGCAATAATTAACATACAAATAAAATGCCTCAGGAAACAATACTTACATGTCAAAGCTGATGCCTCAGCCAGCCTTATGCATTAGGCACACTGGGGGATCAAACTCATGACCCCTGTATCATCAGTCAGTGTATTAATCATTGTGTTACACTTCTGTTTCTATGTTTGGATGTCTGTGCGCCTACTTAAGATTACCACGCGGTAACGCGCTTAGCGGCGCTTTTCCCGATAATGTGCGCAGCAGCGCGCGTTATCGCGCACTAATCCCGTTTTGCTACTTTAAACTGAAACGCCCACTCCTTATATGGCATCCTGCACACTAACGCTGGGCGCACATTAAGAAGGTTTAGTAAACATACCCCTTGGTCTCCAAGTAAATATTTTTAGGAGCCAAACACATTTTTCTCTATTTATTTTTATTTTGATTTTATTCTGATTTTGTCTCTTCTTTTTTTTCAAAACTCTTTGGGCCTGAGATTGAGCTGGCACAGTCACTGTCTTAAGTGCCAGCACTGGTGCTGAACCTAATACGTAAATTCAATGCACTATTTGTGTAAGTAGCAGCACTGAATACAGATATTTATTGATGGCTGTGCTAAGCGCTGTTCATTTAGATTTAGGCCTATTCATTGGATGAATTTTTCTAGGGCAAGGTAGGACAAAAGGAGGTGAATTTTCAGGAGCTGGATGAAGTGCTACAAGGAGGGTAAGGCTGGCACATGGGTTGCTCTGAAGTAATGTTTGTGTAAGTTGCTGGAAGAATGGGATTGTGTCAGTTGTGGGTGTGTGAGTTGCTGCAGGAAAGAGTGCCTGTTCCTCTAGGGAATGTGTGTATTTTTCTGGAATAGCTGGGACGTGTGTGTTTGCATGCAGTATATATGTGTGTGTGTGCTCTGAAAATCTTCATCTTTAAAATTTGCTCTCCCTTGGCAGCTTTGATATTCCAATTTGCATTCACGCTTCCAAATGCAGGTCTTACAAAAGTCAATGTCTCCAAATGAAAATGATAAAGGCAATCTAAAATCTTTGCACTGAAAAGATTTAATCCTTTCTTGTTCAGCGATGGATAGCAAGAGACCTCAGTGAGTCTACTGTGAAAAGACTAAGGGGTATGTTTACTAAACCGTCTTAATGTGCGCTCTCCCACGTTATCGCACGATAAGGTGCCTTACAGTGCACTTTATAATGTGCCCTATGGAGTGTCTTATAGGGTGCCTTATGTGGCACCTTAGGTTATGGCACGTGAGGGTGTGTTTGCTGGCAGCAATAATTAAAATACAAATAAAATGCCTCAAGAAACAATACTTACATGTCAAAGCTGATGCCTCAGCCAGCCTTATGCATTAGACACACTGGGGGATCAAACTCATGACCCCTGGATCATCAGTCAGTGTATTAACCATTGTACTACACCTCTGGTTCTGTGTTTGCATGTCTGGGCACCTACTTAAGATTACCGCGCATTAACGCCCTTAGCGGCGCTTAGCCCGTTAATGTGCGCAGCAGCGCGCGTTATCGCGCGATAATCCCGTTTTGCTACTTTAAGACTGAAACGCCCACTCCTTTTATGGCAGCCTGCACACTATCGCCGGGCGCACATTAAGACGGTTTAGTAAACATACCCCTAAATTTTGGAAAGACACATCTTTGTTAGAGATTAACTTGAGCTCTTCGGTTTTCTTTAGCTTCTCTCGGTCTTTGGCTTAGGGGCAGGGCAGGGCAGTTGCAACAAGCATGCAGAGGAGTTTGACTTTCACCTCTTTCTTCCCTTTTATGAGAAAGAGATGGTTGCAGCAAACATTCACTGGGTTTTTCCACTTTCTAATTTTGATGACCCACATAGAATGTCTACAAGTAGTATCCTTTAAGTTACCCTCCATAACTGATGTACTCTTTTTATCTCCCTGCCACACACCTCTGTGAAATTTACTGGATTAGAAATTCTCTTTTCTGTATTTCTGTTTAGTCATCCTGAGGGGAATTTTATTCCAGATTGGCATCTAAAAAGAACTAAAATAAACATATTTCACATTGCTTATCTAGCCTTTGTATTGACATTTCTTCATTATACAGTTTCAGTTCCTAGTAATTTGTTTCTCCCCTCACACTGAGGGAGCTTTGTTTGATCCCTGGGCAGAGGAACTGGTTTCAGCGACCGCTGCTGCTTCTCCTATTGTCTTTTCCCATAGTAAATGGAGAAAAGATGCACATAACCCAGGAAGAGTAATACACTCTCTGTAATCTTTCCCTAGTGGTTAGAGTAACTGCCTAGTACCCAGACGATTAAGGGTTCAATTCCCACTAGCACTCCTTGTGACCTTGGGCAAGTTGCTTTACCCTCCATTGCCTCAGAAGAAAAGGCTGGCAATCTACTTCCAGTGATACATTGCCAAGAAAACCTAGAGGTAGCTGGGTCACTATGAGTCAACACTGACTCAATGACACAAAAAAATAAATCTTTCCTTCTCTTTAAGTCAAAGCACAGAATTCTCAAAATAACAGCCAATAATCTACTTTTGTGGCTCTACCAGTAGGTTTGCTGATGAACTATATGTAAGGGACCATCACTATCTTTATGCTCCTGGCAGGACCATATCTTTTTAGAGTAGTGAGGCAATCTAATCCATGTGGTACTATATCTCCTCCTGGGCTTGCTGCAGTGGTTCTACCTGCAGCGTTATAAGCCATTGACCATTAGTGCAAGATGTGTTTTTTAGTGGTGGCATTTCTGTGCGGCTTTTGTTTTTGATATTTTCCCAGTATCTGAAGAATCTCCTTTGAATCTTATTTGTGTCCTTCATAAGCGTATTTGTGGAGACAGAGGATTTTCTAACACCTCTGGTTTGTAGAATAAGGACTCAGCAGTGGGCATTGTAGTTTGATATTTGAGCAGAGGATTGAAGGAGAGTCAGAGCCCCCTACTGGGACTAAACTAGGACTAAATTCCCTGTGGGAATTTGTGAACTAAAGAGGATCCAATGGGGGGGGGGGGGGGCAGGAAGTCCCTTGTAACAGAAACATTGGAAGCCCATATATAGGGAGTAGGGTTTGCTCAGTATTTCAGAAACTCTGTTATCTGAAAAGACCATTGAAAAAGGGATCGCAGACCTAGATAAAGAAATAAGGTATTTTTATTAAGAGGAAAGAACAATGTTTGACCAGTACTATACAACTAAAGAAAATGCATGTAAAAGACCTTTCATAAAATTTAGCTATGTCTAAAAGTACATGCAGTGCAAGCAGACACGTATTGACAGAGCAAGCGTACTCAGGTGAGGAGTTGGGGTAGAGCATGGGCGGAGTCATGATTTACACTTGTATTTGATAAAATGTGTACGTAAAGTATACACTCACATTTACGTCTTCTCTTCAGCAGGCGTGGGAAGTGGCATTTTAGAAAAGACGTCTAAATCAAATCGGGAACATCCAGGGCAGAACGTACGGAAATACAACAGGGATGTCTATGTCTCTGCCTGATTTTAATAACATAAACATCCCCAATTTGGACAACCAAACTGGTGACCACATAGACATCCCCCTCAGGAAAACATGGGGTGAGGACATCCATCTCATGCAAGCTAGCATAAGGGGATGGCCTGCGGTGAAGCAAAATAAAAACATGAGCTCTCATTCCCTGTCATTGTTTGTTATTGGCATGGAAAATATACAGGATATGAGCCGACCTCCTTCTCCACAGCCTCCAGATGACTCTCTGACAAAATGAGCAATTTTCCAATGCTTATTTGTACCTTCAGCAGGTATAAGCTTGGATAGGGCTGAGGATGTCCAGTGCATTTCTGAAAATGGGTGAGGACATCCAAGTTCTGGGAACACTCCAGACACGCCTATTCCATGCCCCCATTTAGACTTGGACATCCTCACCCTGGGGATGACTACTGAGCCAGCTTCTACACTGGATCTGGGGACATCTCTATGCCCATTTTCAGATGTGGAAAGTAGAAATAGGGTTTCTAAAATAACCCCCAATGTTTGCACCTTCAATCTAGGCATGATTTCTACAAGATTTGTGATAGTATTTTATAAAAACAAACAAACAGCTGCGTATCTTTATAAAATAGGTTTAAAATAGTTGCCTCCTCCATCTCCAAACCTAGGTACTCTGTTATAACATTACCCTCTAACTGTTTATGGGCACAAGTCTGGAGTAAAGATTTGTTGGAGCAGCTCACAAAGGTACAAGGGTAATTATATAAATTCATGCTACAAAGCGTTTTCACTCGCACAATATGTGTGTACTTGACTTTATAAAATATTAGCATATATGGCAGAGAATGCATTTTAAAATTAAGATACAATCACAGCAGCTCAAAAGCTGATGTACAGTAAATGACTGTATCTATGTTTTGCAAGCATGCGTGCTCATACTGCCCATGCTCAGTATAAATTTCACCCATGTGAATACGCCTGGTGAAAGTATGTGCTATGGGGCATGTTTACTAAAGTACGCTACCAGATAGTATGAGGTTCAGCATGCAGCAAGTGCGCCATGGTAAAATTTACCATGTGCCAAAAATGCGGCCACAGTAAAAATCCACACTACCCGAGTAGTGAGAGTTGGGGCAGGGTGGGGGAGAGCATTCACATGACGAGTAGTGTGGGCGTCTTTGGTGTGTGCTAACCGGTAATGTTGCACTTAGTGTGGATGCACTTACTGCCACCTCAATGGGTTGCATTAAATGCACCCATGCCAATTGTGTCAAACTGAATGAGCATGGGGTTTATGGTTTATTAAAATCTTGATCTACTGCCTTTCAAACATCAAGGCTATGCACAATAAAACAGAATGGGCTTGATGAAAAGGAAAGGAATGCCATTAAAATAAAAAAGATAGGAAGGAAGGCAAGATCAGAGTGGGAATATAGAGAGGAAGGGGAGGAAACAGAATTCCAGCGAACTAAGACGGGAGGTTGTATGGCTGTTGAAATAAATGAGTTTTCAAAGCAACTTTAAATCTGAAAAAAAGAGGGCTCGAGATGGATATCATGAGGCAGAGAATTCCAGACCTAGAAAAAAGAAAACAGAATGACAGATGCTCTCCAACCGGGCCTGAGAAGGGGATGGAAGATGCAGACAATTAGCATGTATGGACTGAAGGACTCGAACATGAGCGTATGGAATAAGATGAGAGAAAAGGTAGGTGGTTGTACGAGGGCATAGAGTCTTCTGGATGATAGTAAGGAGTTTGTATTATGCACAGAATGGTAAAGGGAGCCAGTGGGATTTAATGAGAAGTGGGGTCACATGGTCAAATCTGGTGGCATGATGAAGTAAACAGATGGCAGTATTCTGTGTCGACTGTAAGCGTTTAAACTGATAGGAAGTCCTAAATAAATGGTATATACAATAATTGAGTTTTGAGATAACGAGAGATAACAGTAAGATGATGACAGGAGAGGAAGGATCGAACGGAGCGGATCTGATGGAGTGTGTGAAAGCAGTGTCGAATGATTGTTGATATGTGCATGGAAAGTGAGGGCCAAGTCAAGAGTGGTTTGAGACCTGTTCTAATAGCAATATGGGGTCATGCTGGGCAAGCCTCCATTTTATAGAATGGATTGAGCTCCACTTTTATGCTCATTCTTAGAGCTATCACATTTTAGTAAACATGTTCCTATGTAAACCACACGTGTGCCTTTATGCTAGTTGATATTTTGTAAGAAATCATTTATTTGCATAAGTGGCCTCTAATGTGCATAAATGACTAAAATACCAACATATCTCCAGGAACAAGCAGGAATAAGTCCTCACATATGGGTACGTCGGTACCGACGGAGCCTGCGCGGGAAAGCTCCCCAGCTTCCTAGAATGGAAGCTTTTGGGACCTCCCACTGCACATGCGCACTGCCTTCCCGCCTTCCTGAACAGCTCTCCTCAGTTTCTCTTTTTCCGCGGAGCCAGCAGGTCGTGTATCCTGTCACCGCTGAAGAAATTGTAGTTTTTTGTTTTGTTTCTTTAGACCGCGTACCTGCCTTCCCATACCGATACCGGTATCGCCGGTCTTCCTTTTTCTTTCTTAAAAAAAATTATTTTCTTTTATTATTTTTTCAGCACTTGGTCACTTCAGTTAGGCCTTCAGGCCTACTTTAATTCTCCACATGGAGAAGCCAGCCCCTGGATTTAAGAAGTGTACCAAGTGTACTGCTGTAATATCAGTCACAGACACCCATGAATGGTGTCTTAAATGTTTGGGGCCTGACCACTCCATTCCGGACTGCCCTTCCTGCTCCCAAATGTCTAAGCGTGGGCTGCAGAACCGGGCCAACAAATTCCATGTGCTGTTTGCTTCAGAGAATCCAACATCACAGTCATCCAGGTCATCATCCCCGGATGGATCTCAGGTAACCAAACCTTCTGTGGGCAAGTCCTCAAAGAGCAAATCTCCTTCAAAGCATCGAGAGGCTCTTAGTTTTGAGGACCCTGCCCCAGCCAAACAGCCCCGGCGGGAAGCCCTACCTTCCAAAACGCCAATACAGGGGCTACAGGTTGACATCGATGGCACGGCCTCGACAGATCACCTGTTGGACTGCTCTGGGGTACCGGCCCATACCGGTACCGACATCCAGGCAGCCGTGGCGTCTATGGGCAATACTGTCCAATCCATGCAGCAGGCCGTCATGGCTTTCATTAAAGCTGCAACGCCATCGGTACCGCTTCCAGCGGTTCCGGGCCCGGTTCCGGTATCGTCCGCCATGCCGGAACCCAGGCCTTCCTCTTCTAAACGCAAATCGGTACCGTATGGGCTTTCGCTCCATACCGCTTCCATACCCGGTACGCCCGATGTCGATACCGATCGGTATGCGTATCGTGCGTTGGAGGAAACTAGAGAATACACCGATTCCTCTGAGGATTTTGTCTCCTCTGATGAGTCTGCAGAGCTCTCCCTTGACCTTCCTGAGGAACCTTCTTCTCCAAAAAGGAGAATGTCTCCTCCAGAGGATTTGTCCTTTCAGGACTTTATTTTAGAAATGGCTAAAGGCCTTTCTATCACTACCTCCTCTGAAAGGGAACCAAGGTCAAAAAGATTGGATATTTTAGGATACTCTAAGTCTCCTAAAGAAGCAGTTACTCTGCCTATCCATGAAATCCTTCAGGAACAATTGATGGATTTCTGGGAGAACCCTTTAACTCTGTCTCCTTATTCCCGTAGGTTGGACACCATGTATCGGGTCCCTCCTTCTCCTGGTTTTCAGAAAACTCAATTGCCTCACCACTCCATTGTGGTAAAGTCTGCAATGAAAAAGATCAAGAGTACTAAAAGGCACTCTTCTACACCTCCAGGAAGGGAATGTAAGACACTAGACTCTTTTGGTAGGAAAATCTTCCAGGCTAGTATGCTTATAGCCAGGATTAATTCCTACAGCCTCTATATGGGCATGTTCCTAGGGGAACTTGCCAAGAAAGTACGGCATTTTGCCTCCCTTATCCCTGAGGATAAACAGGAGGACTTCCTTTCTGTTGTGAAACAACTTTTAGATGTTTCTAAGTTCTCCAACAGAGCTGCCTTTGATTCCTTCGAAGGAGCCAGCAGAGCTTCTGGCATTGCTATCGCAGCCAGACGTCTGGCCTGGCTCCAGGCTTCTGATCTGGAACCCTGGGTTCTAGATGGCTTACGGAATCTGCCCTGTACAGGTGAGAACTTATTCGGTGCAGAGTGGCAGGTTAAGGCCACTCAAATGGACGCTGAAAATGCCACCTTAGAGAGACTTTCTAAGTCCACTTCTACTCCCACTAAGAAGAAGTCTTTCAAGAGGCCTTATTATAAGAAGGCCAGATATGCTTCCAATACTGGCCAGCAATCTTCTCAACCTCGTTTTGCGGCTAAACGTCAGCAAACGAAACAAGCAAGAGCAAAGCCTGCAGCAGCTACTGCAGCTCAACAGGCTCCACCCCCTCAGGGGTTTTGACTTGCCCCTAGAGAACTTGCCATTCCTGGTTCTGGACCAACCAGAACCTCTCACCATACCTGGAAGGTTAGCTCACTTTGCTCCCAGATGGGAACAGATCACAACAGAGCAATGGACCCTCTCTATCATCCGAGAGGGTTACAAACTTCATTTCTCCAGCCTTCCTCCTCATCACATGGTGAGACCCTTCAATTCTCCATCTCCTCTCCTAGCCCTGTTAGATCAGGAGATCTCTTCTCTGCTTGCCCAAGGGGCCATAGAAGAGGTTCCTCTTCATCAACAGGGGTCAGGTTTCTACTCCCCCTATTTTCTCATTCCAAAGAAGACAGGGGGATTCAGACCAATCCTAGATCTGAGAGAATTGAACAAATTTCTGTACAAGGAGAAATTCAAAATGCTCTCTTTGGGCATTCTCCTTCCATACCTTCAGAGTCAGGACTGGCTTTGTTCTCTAGACCTGCAGGATGCGTATACACATCTACTCATCCATCCCTCCCACAGAAAATATCTTCGCTTTCTGTTCAGGGGAAGTCATTACCAATACAGAGTACTTCCCTTCGGTCTCGCCTCTGCCCCAAGAGTCTTTACCAAATGCATGGCAGTCGTAGCCGCATTTCTCAGAAGCATGGGGATTTTCGTATTCCCATATCTGGACGACTGGCTCATTCGAGCTCCAACTCAGTCGCAGGCCCAGATTTCCCTAGACCGCACAAGGAACCTTCTGCAGTATCTGGGACTGGTGGTAAACCTTCCCAAGTCTCAACTCAGCCCTACTCAGTCTCTAGAATTCATAGGGGCCCGGTTGGACACCACCACTGCAAGAGCCTACCTTCCACTGGTTCGGGGTCAGCGTCTGCTGAGCTTGGCCTCCCAAGCCCAGTCCAGTACTCACTTGACAGCCAGGGAAATGCTACGCCTCCTGGGCCATATGGCCTCCACAGTACATGTGGTGCCCTATGCTCGTCTTCATATGAGAGCAGCTCAATGGACCCTGGCCACCCAGTGGACTCAGGCGTCGGGAGCACTCTCAGACCAAATACAAACCTCAAATCGTCTGTCTTGGTCCCTCCATTGGTGGATATCCACCAAGAATCTGTTGTTGGGGGCTCCCTTTCAGCCCTTGCTACCCCAAGCAACCCTCACAACAGATGCCTCCCAATTGGGGTGGGGAGCCCATCTGCTAACTCTCTCCACTCAGGGCACTTGGTCTCCACAGGAGGCCACCCTTCATATCAACCTCCTGGAACTGCGAGCAATTTACCTTGCCCTCAAGGTCTTCCATACCCTCCTTGCCAACCTGACTGTCCTGGTTCAGACAGACAATCAGGTGGCCATGTTTTACATAAACAAACAAGGAGGAACGGGCTCTCTGTCGCTTTGCAACGAAGCTCTCAGATTATGGGCCTTCGCCAGAGAGCACCAAATTCATCTGCTAGCAGTGTACCTTCCAGGAGTTCAAAACTCTCGAGCAGACAGGCTCAGTCGAGTTCTGCTGCCACACGAGTGGTCCCTACACGTGGACCAGATAACCAGAATCTTTCAGGAATGGGGGACCCCGGACATAGACCTCTTTGCAAGTCCGTGGAATGCCAAACTTCCCCGGTTCTGTTCCAGGACTCCATGTCAGGAAGCTCAGGCCACGGACGCCTTTCTCCTCCATTGGGGTCAGGCGTTCCTATATGCCTTTCCACCCATTCCACTGATTCCCAAGACTCTGTTCAAACTCCAGAGAGATCACGGCTCTATGATCCTCATAGCTCCACGCTGGCCACGCCAAGTGTGGTTCCCTCTGCTTCTACAGCTCTCCCAGGGATCCTCCCTGGACTTAGGAGCTGCACCAGACCTTCTGTCTCAGGAGGACGGGACTTTGTGGCACCCAAACCCCAAATCCCTACATCTCCGAGCTTGGTTACTGAAGGCTTAAGTCTTCAAGACTTTAATCTTTCTCAACCTGTGAAAGATATCCTTCATGCCTCTAGGAAACCTTCCACGAGGCGGTCTTATGCTTTCAAATGGAAACGTTTTTCCATTTGGTGTGCTCAGCAGGGCCTTGACCCTCTGGCACTTCCTTTGAATTCCCTCTTAGACTATCTCCTGCATCTTTCCAATGCAGGCCTTAAGACGAATTCTGTAAGAGTCCATTTAAGTGCTATTTCAGCATCCCTGAAACCTGTAAATGGACAACCTATCTCCTCTCATCCTCTTGTTGCAAGATTCATGAGAGGCCTGACCCTCACTAAACCTCCCATCAGACCCCCCCCGGTCGCATGGGATTTGAATCTAGTGCTTGGTCAGCTTATGAAGCCACCTTTTGAGCCGTTATTTTCTACCTCCTTGAAATTTCTTTCCTGGAAGGTATTATTCCTAATTGCAGTCACTTCCGCTCGTCGCATCAGCGAACTGCAGGCTCTAGTGGCTAATCCACCTTATACAAGATTTCATCATGACAAGGTGGTCCTTAGGACGAATCCCCACTTTATGCCTAAAGTGGTCTCGCCTTTTCATCTTAATCAAGAGGTATATCTACCTGTATTTTTTCCGGCTCCTCATGCCTCCAGTGCAGAGAGGAACCTTCATACTCTGGATTGTAAAAGAGCTCTAGCCTTTTACCTTAATAGGACTCAGCCACATCGAAAGTCTTCTCAACTTTTCGTGGCTTTTGATCCTTCACATTTGGGACTTCCAGTCTCCAAGCGTACACTTTCCAATTGGATTGCTCAGTGTATTTCCTTTGCTTACCAGAGTAAAAACATTTCTCTGGAAGGCCATGTCACAGCTCACAATGTGAGAGCCATGGCAACTTCTATGGCTCATCTGCACTCTGTTTCCATTGATCAGATCTGTCGAGCCGCTACCTGGGCCTCGGTTCATACCTTCACAGCCCATTACTGTTTGGACAAAGACTCCCGCCGGGATGCCTTGTTTGGCCAGGCTGTCCTCAAACACCTGTTCCATTCTTAGACAACTCCTGCCCACCTTCCCAGGATGGATGCCTGAGATCCATACGAAGATGGCGAACCTTGACAGGGGATCCCACGCATCTAAGCTAGGGAGTCCCCATATGTGAGGACTTATTCCTGCTTGTTCCTGGAGATAGCACAGTTACTTACCTGTAACAGGTGATCTCTGGGAACAGCAGGAATTAGTCCTCACAACCCACCCACCTCCCCTAGGAGTTGTATCTTTTATCTATCTATCTTCCTGTCCTCTCTCTATTGACTCAGCTATAAACTCGAAACTGAGGAGAGCTGTTCAGGAAGGCGGGAAGGCAGTGCGCATGTGCAGTGGGAGGTCCCAAAAGCTTCCATTCTAGGAAGCTGGGGAGCTTTCCCGCGCAGGCTCCGTCGGTACCGACGTACCCATATGTGAGGACTAATTCCTGCTGTTCCCAGAGATCACCTGTTACAGGTAAGTAACTGTGCTTTATGCATGCTGTTCGCACCAAATATGTGTCTTCTTATAAAATTACATCCATAAGTCTATTTTTTGTCATTCCTTAATTTATTTAGTTAAAATTTTCATATACCACATTCCTGACATATCGATCATTCAAAGCGGTTTACAATAATATGCTAAAAAACATTAAAACTTAAAACATCTCTGCTCTTCCTTACACCTCTATCTCAAAATTTCCTACTCTAAACTGGGGGGGGGGGGGGGCGGGGGATTTTCAAGTATTTTAGCCAGTTAGCAGACTTGCTAGCTAGCTAAAATTCAGTCACCGTGATATTCAGCAGCACTAACTTGTTGGTGTTGCTGATTCTCCAGGACCAAGCAGGAAGTCAGTCCTCACATATGGGTGACGTCGGCGCCGACGGAGCCCTCGCGGAGCAATTTTCCCCAGCTTTCAAAGAAAGCCTTTGGGAATTGCAGCGCGCATGCGCGGTCGCCTTCCCGCCCAAGGGTGCCATCTTAGCCAGTCTTCTTTTTTCCGCGGAGCCCTACAGACGTACCCGTCGTGTCCCCGCGAAAAAGTTGATTTTATTCGTAATATTCTCTTTTTTCCTTCGGTTCGACGCCAGTCTTCTTCCCGCCCGGACTCGCGACGCCAGTCACGAGTCCTCTTCTTCTTTTTCGGTTTTTCTGATTTAGTCAGTTTCGTTTTCGGTTTTTTCACTGGCAGCCCGGTCTTTTGACCTCGCAGGGGCCCTTTTCCCCCCGATGGCTGCCAGTGGTTTCAAGTGGTGTGGTCAGTGTGACCGAAATATGTCACTAACTGACACACACGATAATTGCCTCCGCTGCCTGGGTCCGGATCATGAAGAAATGATCTGTGGGGCCTGTGGCAAAATGTCCTCCAAAGCGTTGAGAAGTCGGCGGCATCAGCGGGATAGGATCTTCGCTGACCCCAGCCGTACCCGGACCTCATCGGAGGCCTCGGCGTCCAGAGGTTCCAGCTCTGACCGTCGCCGGAGTTCCTCCGACAGGGGTTCTCCCTCCGGGGACCATCGACGGAAGGTGAAACCTGCGAGGGCGGCGTCGGTGGACGCTCCTGGCTCCGCGAGGGCCAGGTCGCATCGCCCCGATAGCCCTCCCGGGTCCTTGGAGAAGGAGCACCTCTCGAAGCGACCTCGCATGGAGTCGGAGCTGCCTGCTCGAGTAAGTCCTGTGGTCCTCCTGGACTCGCCTCCGAGACCGCCGACGTCGGGGGCTGCTGGGTCACCTGAGGTCGGACTCAGGTTGACGGCCTTGGAGAGCAGACTGTCTGCCTTCATGGACCAGCAGCGGGCACTGCTCGCTAGCCTCGCTGGCGCCGCTGCCCCGACCGCCGGGACGTCGACGTCTAAGTCGACCCCGGAGACCGAGCCGATCCTCGAGTCCATGCGAACTCGAGTCGATCCTCGGTCGAGGTCACCCTCGGCCTCCCGTTCGGGACCGAGGTCGTCGACGCCGACTCCCTCGGCGTCGGGGTGGCCGGCGCCGCAGCCTGCCCGGGCCGACCCCACCGATTCCTCCTCGGAGTCGGTCTGGGAGTCTGAAGAGGAAGAGTCACCTGATTCTTTTCGGACTCGGTGTGTCCCCTCGGACTCGCCTGAGTCCGAACCTCGGAAGCAGTCCCCTCCGGAGGATACCCGGTTCTCGGACTTCGTCAGGGATATGGCCAAGGCTTTGGCCTTCCCTGCGGATCCCGAGGAGGAGCCTCGAGCCGAAGAGCTCGACGCCCTCCAGTATGACTCTCCCGCCAGGGAACACTTTACTGTACCGGTTCCTCCCATGCTGGAACGACTACTCTTCCGCATGTGGGAGAGTCCGGCCTCCTCGCCGGTCCTGAGCAAGCGGGTCGATTCTATCTATCGAGTCCGCAAGAGTCCTGGCTTCCAAAAAGCACAGCTACCACACCATTCCATGGTAGTGGAATCGGCCATGCATCGTCTTAAGAGCCAGAAGATGCACTCCTCGGTGCCTCCTGGCAGGGAGGCCCTTAACCTGGATGGCCTTGGTAAGAAGTGTTTCCAGGGCTCTATGCTTGCGTGTCGTGTCCAGACCTACCAGCTATACATGGGCATGTATCTCCGAGACCTGGCTAAAGAGCTAGCCGGATTCTCCGCTGGATTGTCCGAGGAACCTTTGCGGAGGTTCCTAGCCTTGTCCACTGGCATTCGGGAATGCTCAAAATTCATATCCCGAGCAGCCTATGATGGCTTTGAAGCATCAGCTCGAGTGGCCGCAGCCGGCATCGGTGCCCGCCGACAGGCTTGGCTTCAGTCGTCTGACCTTGAGCCCTGGGTGCAGGACAAGTTGGTCGATGTCCCCTGCCGAGGTGAAAACCTCTTTGGCAAACCTATGGACGAGAAGGCTGCACAACTAGAGACAGAGACTCTCACCAGGACTAGGCTTTCTAGGAAGACCTCCGCCCCTTCCCAGAAAAAGAAGGGCTCGGGAAAGAAGTCCTTTTACCCGAGAAAGGCGGCTGCCTATAAACACTACCCCCAATATCAGGCCCCCGCAGCTCCCCAACAGGGCCAGCAGGCCAAGGGACGGGGTAACGGGTCCCGTAGGCAGCAAGCCCCCAAGCCTGCACCACCAGCCCCTGCTCAGCAGGGTGGGGGCTTTTGACTCCTTAAGCATAGCCTCTCCCCCTCCGCTGGCTCCTCCCAGCACCGGAGGCCGGCTGGTTCACTTCGCCCACAGGTGGTCCAACATCACTTCAGATGCCTGGGTGCTTCAGCTTGTAAGAGAAGGCTATCTTCTCCACTTCCACCAGGTCCCTCCCTCCTATTTCCCGGGAGAACCTCCACGACTCCCTCTGCACAGGGACTTACTCCTTCAGGAGTTAGCAGGTCTTCTACAGGAACAGGCGGTCAAGGCTTTTATTCCAGGTATTTTCTAGTACCAAAAAGGACAGGAGGCCTCAGACCCATCCTGGACTTGCGCAACCTCAACAGGTTCCTCGTGCGGGAAAAGTTCAAAATGCTTACCCTTGGAATCCTTCTGCCCTACCTCCAGCAGGGAGATTGGCTATGCTCCTTGGATCTAAAGGATGCCTACACGCACATCCTCATCCACCCAAGCCACCGCCAATACCTAAGGTTTGTGGTGGCAGGAAATCATTACCAGTACAGGGTACTGCCCTTTGGCCTGTCCTCCGCACCGCGAGTCTTCACAAAATGTCTCGCGGTGGTGGCGGCCCATCTCCGGCTTCACGGCCTCTATGTCTTCCCGTACCTCGACGACTGGCTCATCAGAGCAGCGTCCGCTCCGGAGGTCACCAACGCCACACACCGCACGGTGACTCTTCTGCAGTACTTGGGCTTTGTCATAAACTTCGCAAAGTCCACTTTGCTCCCCTCACAGGATCTCGAGTTCATCGGCGCAAGACTGCACACTTCTCAGGCGCGAGCTTTCCTGCCTCTCGACAGGGCTCAACGGCTCATGGACCTAGCCGACCGTTTTCGCAGCCAGTCCCTGGTCTCCGCCAGGCGCTTCCTGAGACTGCTCGGCCATATGGCTTCCACCGTCCATGTGACCCCCAATGCCCGCCTGAATATGCGGCCTGCTCAATGGTGTCTTCGCAAGCAGTGGCAACAAGCCACAGGCGGCCTAGCAGACCTAGTGCGCGTCTCCGAGCCGCTGGCCTCGTCTCTCCAGTGGTGGCTTCATCGGCCGAACCTGGTACTCGGCATGCCTTTTCAGTCACCTCAGCCGGCCCAGGTGCTGACGACAGATGCGTCCCTTCTGGGTTGGGGAGCACATTGTCAAGGGGCACGTACTCAGGGCCTCTGGACCACGTGGGAGTCTGCTCAGCAGATCAACTTCCTGGAGCTCAGAGCGATCCGCCTGGCTCTCAAGGCTTTCTCCCACCTGACCTCTCACCAGTCCGTCCTTGTCCAGACGGACAATCAAGTTGCCATGTTCTACGTGAACAAACAGGTGGGCACGGGCTCCTTCCTTCTCTGTTGGGAAGCACAGAAGCTCTGCTCTTGGGCCGTCAGTCACGGCGTTCTTCTCAAGGCAGTTTATCTCCCAGGCCAAGAAAATTGCCTGGCGGACAAACTCAGCAGGATCCTCCAGCCGCACGAGTGGCGCCTGGATCCCTTGGTAGTTCAGAAGCTCTTTCTAAAGTGGGGCCTCCCCACGATGGATCTCTTTGCCAGTCCTCACAACCGGCAACTTCCTCGCTTCTGCTCTCGTCAGCCACATCCCCTTCGAGTTGCGGCAGACGCTTTTCTACTCTCATGGTCGGAGAGCCTTCTGTATGCTTTTCCTCCCATCCCGCTAGTCTCTCGAACTCTTTTCAAGGTTCTCCGAGACAAAGCTTCCATGATCCTGGTGGCCCCTCGCTGGCCCAGACAGCCGTGGTTTCCACTCCTGCTGCAATTAGCGGTAGAGGATCCATTCCCTCTGGGGTTTCCACCGGATCTCCTCACTCAGGATCAGGGGTCTCTGCTACACCCCAACCTCAGATCTCTCAATCTAATGGCCTGGCTGCTGAGAGGGTAGTCCTTGCTCCCCTTCTCCTGCCGGCAGAGGTGGAAGAGGTCGTCCTAGGTTCTCGGCGACCTTCTACCCGCAAATGCTACGCCCTTAAATGGCGTCGCTTTTCCGTTTGGTGTACCCAGCAGTCTTAGGATCCCTTCTCCTGCTCGATGTCGGTGATCTTGCAGTACTTGCTCTACCTCTCTAATCTGGGACTTAAGTCCAACTCCGTCAAAGTTCACCTCAGTGCTCTTTCAGCACATCATGTACCGGTGGACGGCAGACCTCTTTCCAGCGACCCTCTCTTAGCGAGGTTTCTCCGTGGTCTCCTTCTACTTAAACCACCTCTGCGCCCGCCAGCGCCTGACTGGGATCTGAATGTGGTTTTACAGCGGATCATCTGTCCGCCTTTTGAACCTATGGCTACCTGTTCTCTCCGTTTTCTTTCTTGGAAAACATTGTTCTTGATAGCCCTCACTTCCGCTAGACGCGTAAGTGAATTGCAGGCCCTCGTGTCTGATCCCCCTTACACTCGGTTCTACAAAAATAGGGTAGTCCTACGGACTCACCCAAAATTTCTTCCAAAAGTGGTCTCCCCTTTTCACATCAATCAGGAGGTGGTACTTCCGACTTTCTTTCCCAGACCACACTCCAGCCGAGCTGAAATGGTCCTCCATACCCTGGACTGTAGAAGGGCATTGAACTTCTACCTTGACCGTACGCGGGAGCACCGTAAAGCTGCTCAGCTTTTTGTGTCTTTTGATCCCAATAAATTGGGGCTCCCGGTCTCCAAGCGTACTCTGTCCATCTGGGTTGCGGACTGTATCACTTGGGCTTATGGGGCAGCCGGGCTCTCCTTGGATGGTCGAGTCACGGCTCATTGTGTTCGGGCAAAGGCTACGTCAGTGGCTTACCTCTGCTCTGTTCCGCTGGCAGACATCTGCCGGGCCGCTACTTGGTCTTCGAGCCAGACTTTTGCGGTCCATTACTGTCTCGAGAGGGAGTCCCGCAGGGACAGTGCTTTCGGACAGGCAGTCCTCCGTAATCTCTTTGAGGTTTGAGCAACTCCTACCCTCCATCCCGGATGTGGGCTACCGGTGGGTAATAATTCAGCGAAGATTCCTTCCTTCTGTGCTGCTGAGCTAGAGGGAGCTCATTTTTGTGCTTAGGGTCTCCGGTAGCCTTAAGCTTGGGAGTCCCATATGTGAGGACTGACTTCCTGCTTGGTCCTGGAGAAAGCGTAGTTACTCACCTGTAACAGGTGTTCTCCAGGAGGAGCAGGAATCAGTCCTCACAACCCTCCCTCCTCCCCTTGGAGTTGCAATCATCTGCTTAAGTTTTTTTTGCAAATTTTTATGCTGTCTTTTTTTAGCTATGTCATCTGACTGGCTAAGATGGCACCCTTGGGCGGGAAGGCGACCGCGCATGCGCGCTGCAATTCCCAAAGGCTTTCTTTGAAAGCTGGGGAAAATTGCTCCGCGAGGGCTCCGTCGGCGCCGACGTCACCCATATGTGAGGACTGATTCCTGCTGCTCCTGGAGAACACCTGTTACAGGTGAGTAACTACGCTATATCCCCATAGACCGTGGAATAAATGCTCAGTTAAAACCAGGGGTGGCTCTATAATGAGGCCGAGTGAGGCGGTAGCTTTTTGGGGGGGCAAAAATTGCCCCTGAAAAGACTGCCTCACTCGGCCTTCAAAAAAAAAAAGAAATGGTTGCAGAAGCACCAGCGGGCTCAGCTTTAACAGAGCCATGGGAAAGGGAAACACTCTCCCTTTGCGCAGCTCTGCAAAGCTGAGCCAGCGCGGGGGGGGGGGGGGGTGAATGAGTGGCAGCTGTTAGGGCTCTTCCGTGGAGGCGGCAGCCAGGGGGCACTTCATGCTGCCGCTGCTGCGGCAGTGCAGCAACTTCTGCAACTGTTTTTTTTTCCTTCAATTTCCCTTCAGAAGGTCAGGCTAAGCTGGGCTGAGCTGCGGGGGGGGGGGGGGGGGGGGGGGGGGGGGGGGGGGGGGGAGGGGGCACAGGAAATAGTAATGAGCTGATGGGGAAGGACTAGGACTGGAAATGGGCTGATGGGGGGGTTAGAACTAAAAATGGGCTGATGGGGGTTAAGAATAGAAATAGGCTGATCGGGAGAGGGGGTTAGGACATAATGGGCTATCGGGGGGGGGGGTTAGAACTGGAAATGGGCTGATGGATGGTTAAGAATGGAAATAAACTGATCGGAGGGGAGGGCTAGGACTGGAAATGGGCTGATGTGGGGGTCAGAACTGGAAATGGGCTGATGGGGGTTAAGAATAGAAATAGGCTGATCGGGAGGTGGGCTAGGACTTGTGATGGTCTATTGTGGTGGTTAGAATTGGAAATGGGCCGATGGGGGGTTAAGAATAGAAATAGGCTGATCGGGAGGGGGAACTAGAACTGGTAATGGGCTGATTGATGGGGTTAGGCCTGGAAATGGGCTGATTAGGGGGGCTAGGACAGGAAATGGGCTGATTGGGGGGCTAGGACTGGAAATGGAATTATTGGGGGGTTAGGACTGGTAATGGGCTGATGGGGGGCTAGCACTGGAGTGGGCTGAAAAGGGGGACAGGACTGGAAATGAGCTGGGACTGGAAATGTGCTAATGGAGGGGAGGGCAGTGCTACTGGCCCTGGAAGAAAACTAGGGGCTAGGGCTACAAATGGGCTGGCTGATGCAGGGGGATGGGAGAATAGGACTGGAAGGAACTGGATACTGAGAGGGTCTGCCAGGGGAAGGAGGGGGCAGGAAGGGAGCTGACATGGGAGAAGGAGGAGGCTGGAAAGGAGCTGATATGGCGGGGGAAGGAGGGGGCTGGAATGGAGCTGACACCTGGGATGTACTGAAGGGGGACTGGAAGGGAGCGGACTGGGGGGGTGGCACTGAGAGTGGACGTGAGCTGATACCTGGAATGGTATTTGGACTAGAAGGAGCTGGACAGTGGGGAAGGAGGGGGACTGGAAGAGAATAGTCACCAGTGGCAATCGTGGGAATGCAAGGCGGTTGACATTGGAAGGTACTGGGAAGGGAGGACTGGAAAGGGGGCTGATATTGTGAACGTTACTGGAACTGGAAATGGGCTGATCGAAGGAAGTGAAGAAAACAAAAGAAGAGATAAGAAATGGCAGATGGACCATAGACCACAGAAAGAGAGCTACAGGAAAGCAGAAGCCTCTGATCGGGACCAGCATGATCAGAGAATAAAATGGTCAGACAACAAAGGTAGAAAAAATAATTTTATTTAATTTTAATGATTGGACTTTGTGCTGTCTTTATATTTTACACAGTATTGGGGAACTGCATCTCTTATTTATCTGATGTTGCACTGCATGTGGACTCTGGCTTCTTGGGGTTTCAGTTTAAATTTGATCTACATATTTTTATTTTTACTTTAGATTGTGGTTACTTATTCTCCAGGACCAAGCAGGAAGTCAGTCCTCACATATGGGTGACGTCGGCGCCGACGGAGCCCTCGCGGAGCAATTTTCCCCAGCTTTCAAAGAAAGCCTTTGGGAATTGCAGCGCGCATGCGCGGTCTCCTTCCCGCCCAAGGGTGCCATCTTAGCCAGTCTTCTTTTTTCCGCGGAGCCCTACAGACGTACCCGTCGTGTCCCCGCTGAAAAAGTTGATTTTAGTGATTTATTTCTATTTCTTTCTTCGGTTCGACGCCGGTCTTTTTCCTGCCCGGACTCGCGACGCCGTTGCGAGTCCTTCTGTTATTTTTCGGGTTTTCTGATTTTTGGTCAGTTTCGTTTTTCGGTTTTTCGCTGGCAGCCCGGTCCTTTGACCTTGCAGGGGCCCTTTTTCCCCCGATGGCTGCCAGTGGTTTCAAGCGGTGTGTTCAGTGTGACAGAAATATGTCACTCACTGACACACATGATAATTGCCTCCGCTGCCTCGGCCCGGATCACGAAGAACTGATCTGTGGGGCCTGCAGCAAAATGTCCTCCAAAGCGTTAAGGAGTCGGCGGCACCAGCGGGAACGAATCTTCGCTGACCCCGGCCGTACCCGGACCTCGTCGGAGGCCTCGGCGTCTAGAGGTTCCAGCTCTGACCATCGCCGAAGTTCCTCCGACAGGGGTTCTCCCTCCGGGGACCATCGACGGAAGGTAAAACCCGCGAGGGCGGCGTCGGTGGACGCTCCTGGCTCCGCGAGGGCCAGGTTGCATAGCCCCGATAGCCGTCCCGGGTCTTTGGAGAAGGAGCACCTCCCGAAGCGACCTCGTCTGGAGTCGGAGTTGCCTGCTCGGGTAAGTCCTGTAGTCCTCCTGGACTCGCCTCCGAGGGGTCCGACGTCGGGCCCGACGCCGTCGGGGCCCGAGTCGGGGACTGCTGGGTCACCTGAGGTCGGACTCAGGTTGACGGCCTTGGAGAGCAGACTATCTGCCTTCATGGACCAGCAGCGGGCACTGATCGCTAGCCTCGCTGGCGCCGCTGCCCCGACCGCCGGGACGTCGACGTCTAAGTCGACCCCGGAGACCGAGCCGATCCTCGAGTCCATGCGAACTCGAGTCGATCCTCGGTCGAGGTCATCCTCGGCCTCCCGTTCGGGACCGAGGTCGTCGACGCCGACTCCCTCGGTGTCGGGGCAGCCGACGCCTCCGCCTCCCCGAGCCGACCCCACCGATTCCTCCTCGGAGTCGGCCTGGGAGTCTGAAGAGGAAGAGTCACCTGATTCGTTTCGGACTCGGTGTGTCCCCTCGGACTCATCTGAGTCCGAACCTCGGAAGCAGTCCCCTCTGGAGGATGCCCGGTTCTCGGACTTCGTCAGGGATATGGCCAAGGCTTTGGCCTTCCCTGCGGATCCCGAGGAGGAGCCTCGAGCTGAAGAGCTCGACGCCCTTCAGTATGACTCTCCCGCCAGGGAACACTTTACTGTACCGGTTCCGCCCATGCTGGAACGACTACTCTTCCGCATGTGGGAGAGTCCGGCATCGTCGCCGGTATTAAGCAAGCGGGTCGATTCCATCTATCGAGTCCGCAAGAGTCCCGGCTTCCAAAAAGCACAGCTACCGCACCATTCCGTGGTAGTGGAATCGGCCATGCATAGGCTTAAGAGCCAGAAGATGCACTCCTCGGTGCCTCCTGGCAGGGAGGCCCGTAACCTGGATGGCCTCGGTAAGAAGTGTTTCCAGGGCTCTATGCTTGCTTGTCGGGTCCAGACCTACCAGCTCTACATGGGCATGTATCTCAGAGACCTGGCTAAAGAGGTAGCCGGATTCTCCGCTGGGCTGTCCGAGGAACCTTTGCGGAGGTTCCTGGCCTTGACAACTGGTATTCGGGAATGCTCCAAATTCATGTCCCGAGCAGCCTATGATGGCTTTGAAGCATCGGCTCGAGTGGCCGCAGCCAGCATCGGTGCCCGCCGACAGGCTTGGCTTCAGTCGTCTGACCTTGAACCCTGGGTGCAGGACAAGTTGGTCGATGTCCCCTGCCGAGGTGAGAACCTCTTTGGCAAGCCCATGGCTGAAAAGGCTGCACAAATCGAGACGGAGAAAAAGAAGGGCTCGGGAAAGAAGTCCTTTTACCCGAGAAAGGCGGCTGCCTATAAACACTACCCTCAATATCAGGCCTCCGCAGCTCCCCAACAGGGTCAGCAGGCCAAGGGACGGGGTAACGGGTCCCGTAGGCAGCAAGCCCCCAAGCCTGCACCACCGGCCCCTGCTCAGCAGGGTGGGGGTTTTTGACTTCATCAGCATAGCCTCTCCCCCTCAGCTGGTTCCTCCCAGCACCGGAGGCCGGCTGGTTCACTTCGCCCACAGGTGGTCCAACATCACTTCAGATGCCTGGGTGCTTCAAGTCGTAAGAGAAGGCTATCTTCTCCACTTCCACCAGGTCCCTCCCTCCTATTTCCCGGGAGAACCTCCACGACTCCCTCTGCACAGAGACTTACTCCTTCAGGAGTTAGCGAGTCTTCTTCAGGAACAGGCGGTGGAACCGGTGCCCCACCACCTGAGAGGTCAAGGTTTTTATTCCAGGTATTTCCTGATACCAAAAAGAACAGGAGGCCTCAGACCCATTCTGGACTTGCGCAACCTCAACAAGTTCCTCGTGAGGGAGAAGTTCAAGATGCTTACCCTTGGAATCCTTCTGCCCTACCTCCAGCAGGGAGATTGGCTATGCTCCTTGGATCTAAAAGATGCCTACACGCACATCCTCATCCACCCAAGCCACCGCCAATACCTAAGGTTTGTGGTGGCAGGAAATCATTACAAGTACAGAGTACTACCCTTTGGCCTATCCTCCGCACCGCGAGTCTTCACAAAATGTCTCGCGGTGGTGGCGGCTTATCTCCGGCTTCACGGCCTCTATGTCTTTCCGTACCTAGACGACTGGCTCATCAGAGCATCGTCCTCTCCGGCAGTCACAAAAGCCACACACCGCACTGTGACTCTTCTGCAGTACTTGGGCTTTGTCATAAACTTCGCAAAGTCCACTTTGCTCCCCTCACAGGATCTCGAGTTCATCGGCGCAAGACTGCACACTCCTCAGGCACGAGCTTTCCTGCCTCTCGACAGGGCTCAACGGCTCATGGACCTAGCCGGCCGTTTTCGCAGCCAGTCCCTGGTCTCAGCCAGGCGCTTCCTGAGACTACTCGGCCATATGGCTTCCACCGTCCACGTGACCCCCAATGCCCGCCTGAATATGCGGCCTGCTCAATGGTGCCTTTGCAAGCAGTGGCAACAAGCCACGGGCGGCCTAGCCGACTTAGTGCGCGTCTCCGGACCGCTGGCCTCTTCTCTACAGTGGTGGCTTCATCGGCCGAACCTGGTGCTCGGAATGCCTTTTCAGTCACCTCAGCCGGCTCAAGTGCTGACGACCGATGCTTCTCTCCTAGGATGGGGAGCGCATTGCCAAGGGGCATGTACTCAAGGTCTCTGGGCCACGTGGGAGTCTGCTCAGCAGATCAACTTCCTGGAGCTCAGAGCAATCCGTCTGGCTCTCAAGGCTTTCTCCCACCTGACTTCTCACCAGTCCGTCCTTGTCCAGACAGACAATCAGGTTGCCATGTTCTACGTGAACAAACAGGGAGGCACGGGCTCCTTCCTTCTCTGTCGAGAAGCACAGAAGCTCTGCTCTTGGGCCGTCAGCCACGGCATTCTTCTCAAGGCAGTTTATCTCCCAGGCCAAGACAATTGCCTGGCGACAAACTCAGCAGGATCCTCCAGCCGCACGAGTGGCGCCTGGATCCCTTGGTAGTTCAGAAACTTTTCCTGAAGTGGGGCCTCCCCACGATGGATCTCTTTGCCAGTCCTCTCAACCGGCAACTTTCTCGCTTCTGCTCTCGTCAGCCGCATCCCCTTCGAGTAGCGGCGGATGCTTTTCTGCTCTCATGGTCGAAAAGCCTTCTGTATGCCTTTCCTCCCATCCCGCTAGTCTCTCGAACTCTTTTCAAGGTTCTCCGAGACAAAGCTTCCATGGTCCTGATAGCTCCTCGCTGGCCCAGACAGCCGTGGTTTCCACTCCTGCTGCAATTAGCGGTAGAGGATCCGTTCCCTCTGGGGTTTCAACCGGATCTCCTAACACAGGATCAGGGGTCCCTGCTACACCCCAACCTCAGATCTCTACATCTGATGGCCTGGCTGCTGAAAGGGTAGTCCTTGCTCCCCTTCTACTGCCGGCAGAGGTGGAAGAGGTCGTCCTAGCTTCTCGGCGACCTTCTACCCGCAAATGCTACGCCCTTAAATGGCGTCGCTTTTCCGCTTGATGTGCCCAGCAGTCTCAGGATCCCTTCTCCTGCTCGGTGTCGGTGATCTTGCAGTACTTGCTCTACCTCTCTAATCTGGGACTTAAGTCCAACTCCATCAAAGTTCACCTCAGTGCTCTTTCAGCACATCATGTGCCGGTGGACGGCAGACCTCTTTCCAGCGACCCTCTCGTAGCGAGGTTTCTCCGAGGTCTCCTTCTACTTAAACCACCTCTGCGCCCGCCAGCACCTGACTGGGATCTGAATGTGGTTTTACAGCGGATCACCTGTCCGCCTTTTGAACCTATGGCTACCTGTTCTCTCCGTTTTCTTTCTTGGAAAACTTTATTCCTGATAGCCCTCACTTCCGCTAGACGCGTAAGTGAATTGCAGGCCCTCGTGTCTGATCCCCCTTACACTCGGTTCTACAAAAATAGGGTAGTCCTATGGACTCACCCGAAATTTCTTCCAAAAGTGGTCTCCCCTTTTCACATCAATCAGGAGGTGGTACTTCCGACTTTCTTTCCCAGGCCACACTCCAGCCGAGCTGAAATGGTCCTGCATACCCTGGACTGTAGAAGGGCATTGAACTTCTACCTTGACCGTACGCGGGAGCACCGTAAAGCTGCTCAGCTTTTTGTGTCTTTTGACCCCAATAAATTGGGGCTCCCGGTCTCCAAGCGTACTCTGTCCATCTGGGTTGCTGACTGCATCGCTTGGGCTTATGGGGCAGCTGGACTCTCGTTAGAAAGTCGAGTCACGGCTTATTGTGTTCGGGCGAAGGCTACGTCAGTGGCTTACCTCCGCTCTGTTCCGTTGGCAGACATCTGCCGGGCCGCTACTTGGTCTTCGAGCCAGACTTTTGCGGTCCATTACTGCCTCGAGAGGGAGTCCCGCAGGGACAGTGCTTTCGGACAGGCAGTCCTCCGAAATCTCTTCGAGGTTTGAGCAACTCCTACCCTCCATCCCGGATGGGGGCTACCGGTGGGTAATAATTCAGTGAAGATTCCTTCCTTCTGTGCCGCTGAGCTAGAGGGAGCTCATTTTTGTGCTTAGGGTCTCCGGTAGCCTTAAGCTTGGGAGTCCCATATGTGAGGACTGACTTCCTGCTTGGTCCTGGAGAAAGCGTAGTTACTCACCTGTAACAGGTGTTCTCCAGGAGCAGCAGGAATCAGTCCTCACAACCCTCCCTCCTCCCCTTGGAGTTGCAATCATCTGCTTAAGTTTTTTTGCAAATTTTTATGCTGTCTTTTAGGTATGTCATCAGACTGGCTAAGATGGCACCCTTGGGCGGGAAGGAGACCGCGCATGCGCGCTGCAATTCCCAAAGGCTTTCTTTGAAAGCTGGGGAAAATTGCTCCGCGAGGGCTCCGTCGGCGCCGACGTCACCCATATGTGAGGACTGATTCCTGCTGCTCCTGGAGAACACCTGTTACAGGTGAGTAACTACGCTTTCTGTACTTGGTGAGGGTCGATGTTGTGAGTGTGTGACTGAGGCCAGGTGTTCTGTTAACATGGAGTTTGTACATAAAGATCTACACTGTACTGTATTAATTTGACTTGTTCAGCTTTTCAAATAGGTGTATGGATGTTCCAGGGCCCACTGTAGTATTTACAGTGACGCTTTTTTTGGATGGGCTCCTTATGTGAGTTTTGGAAGTTTGTGCTGATATGGTATGGTATGGTAGGTTTGCTCTTTGTTGTAGAGTTTTGTATTAGTTCACAATATGCCTGATACTGGAGAATAGTGGTTGTTGTTGTTGTTAGTGAGATGATGAGAATCAGATTTTTTTTTAAATATTGAGTTCAATGGGTGAATGTCCTGGCTCTGCTCTGCACCCACTGTGGATGCAAAATATATGTTGAAAAAGAAAAAGCAAGAACCATAATGCAGTTTATAACAACAAAATAAAAATGAGTTATAATTTAGTTTTATAAACTGTGCTGTTGGTTCTTGCTCTTTTTTAGTTCCTTGGTGTGCAAACAGGACTGTACCTAGCGCTGTGCAAACGGTGCAGCTTCATAGGGCGCAAAGACTTGGGGGGCGCATTTTGGCCATCTGCTGTTACCCTGCTGCCGCTGGCAGGACAATAGCAGGCAGCCGAAATGTGCCCCCCAAGCCTTTTCGCAGCAGTTTAAGCAGGTCTGGTCCCTCCCTCCTCTGACGTGATGTCAGAGCAGGAAGGGACAGATCTGCTTAAAGTGCCGGCGCCTTTCAGATCGGGCGCATGCCCCCCTCCTCCTCCCCATACCTCCGTTCAACGCTGCCTGCTCTTTCCCTGCTGCCGGTGCCACCGTGAAAAAAACAGATGGCAGGAGCAGTAGGGAAGGAGCAGGCAGCGCTGGATGGAGGTATGGGGGGGGGGAGAGGGGGGCGCACGCCGAAGCTGCAAGTCGCACACGGACCGATTGCAGCTCGGTACGGCCCTGTGTCCAAACATCTTGCATTTCCTCCATATAATCTAATCGGTTTTTTGGTTTGGTTCAGTCCCTGATTGGAGTTCTGAAAAAGCCCCACCCCCTCTAAGGGGGGGGGGGGCACCATCTCATTCTTCGCCTCAGGCAGCAGATTGCCTTGAGCCGCCCCTGGTTAAAACCGTGGAGGTTTGTGGGCAGAGTGGGGATTGTGATAGCTGCTGTCCGACTAGCAGTATATTCAGTCACTAACTGGTTAGCTTAAGCCGTTATTTAGGCAGGCCAATGGGGCTGTCCTGGCTGTCCTAACTTTAACTGGTTAGCACCATCTGGTTAGCAGCTGAATATTGCCACTAACTGGATAGTTACATATAAAAATCACCCAGGGAAGATTATACCACTTAGATATACTACTAATTCCCTATCAATATCCCCTATCTATAAGTTAAGTTATATTTCCTATTTTTGTCAGACTATTTGCTCTGAGGGGTTTCCCCCTCTCATAGCAAATGTCCGTTTTTATTTGTTTTAATGAGTTAACAACACTCAAATTCACCCAAATCAGTGAATCAATAGGGGACTCACAACCCGTGAGCTCCCTTAAAACAAGAAAAAAACACCACCTTAACTTTCCGGGCGAATCATCTTCAGTGTTCTTTCAAGGAAGAAGAACCGCTGCTACATTCTCAGAAATTCTCATCCAACAGCTAACTTCATTCCATATGATATTCTCCAAAAAACAAGGTCGCCGTCTTGGCTTGCACAACAGCGGCCAGTAGCAGAAGTTTCAATTTGAGCAGCATAAACAGCTGCACAGCGCCATGTTTCAGGTCTCAGCTTCCTCCCGACCCTTCATCAGGCTAAGGGGTATGTTTACTAAACTGCGCTAATGTGCGCTAATGTGCACTGCGTGACGTTAGCGTGCGCTAAGGTACCTTAGCGCACGCTAATGTCGCGTACGGGGCCCAAATATGCACGCTCATGTGCGCGGCGCTCATGTGCGCGGCGTGCTAATGTGCGATGAAGGCGGGGAAAGGCTCCCGGAGGGCGGAGGAAGGCTCCCCAGGGGCGGAGAGAAGGGGTCAATGGGTGGAGAGTGGGAGGGGAGAGGCTCCCCGCACATTACCGAGGCTGAATTCCGAGGCTAAAAATACCGCGAGTGAAAACCTCGTGTTAGAGCCGATTTAAAGGGAAGAGAAACCATTTCTGTCAGCAATGTACAGCAAACCCAGGGAAACCAACAAAAAGTGATAAGTGTGATACATGTGCACAGAACAAAAGGGCAAACAAACACTGAAAATGACCCCAACAAAATTTAGAAAAAACATAACCAAGCTGGGCAACAGTGGTTTTAATGGGAAACATAAAAAAACACTCCAGAGAAAGCACCCAAAAAAAGATATGAATTATGGAAAGGTCTACGCTCCGTCCCCATACAAGGTGAATGATCCCACAGAAATAGCACTGATCAGGGTTTCCCTCTGCATCGGACAGGTGTCCTATGGCGTTCACATGTCCCGCAACAGCAGGGCAGGCATGTCGGAACGGGCAACTGGTCAGATGCCTGAAAAGGGGCCACAGATGGCTGCAGGCGGCACATGCTGTGGTGCAGCCGGGGCACAGTGCAGACCAGGCAGATGCCTAGGTGGCACATAGGAATGCTGAAACTGAACAGCAGCCAGACAGCAACTGATGAGGGCCCAACATGGGCACGAGAGTGTTTATCACAGTGTCACAGGGGATAGTACCCAGCAGGTACCCCCAAGGGCACAGAACATTGGCAGGCGGTGTTGGGGGGAAGCGTGGACGCCTATGCAGGCACCCCTACCCCAGAACACGCACCATAGGCAGCCGCCTACCTGCACACTGGATGGCATGAGACTGCACACCACCAGCACCACCAGCAGAAGGGCACGTCAGCATGATGGCAGAGGGGTACTGGTGGTGGAGGGGGGGCAGTGGCAGCTGCCCAGAGCCGACCATGGCCTAGCCCTGTGTAGGTGGGTGCCATGCACTGCAACAGACAGGCTGTGTCTGACAAACAACCATGGTATCTCCAGGGACTGCACTGTCTCTGTGAGCACAGTGTGTTGCGGTGAGCACAGCCAGTGTGTTCAGGAGCAGGTCACAAGTTCAAGTCCCAGCTGGGGCTACTGCCAATCCAGTCCCCATATTTTACCCGCTACCAAACCGTGATAGTAAGGACGAACCTTTATTGCAGAGAACATACGCATGGTTCAAACGCCTATATTTTACCCCACCGAGCACAGACAGCAGAAACATGCGCATTACCTAGAGCAGAGTCCCCCAAATTCAGTCCTGGAGGCCCACAAATCATTCAGGTTTTATGCTGTCTCCAATAGAAGGCCATGTCAGCATGGTGGCGGAGGGGTACTGTTGGTGGAGGGGGCAGTGGCAGCTGCCCAGAGCAGACCATGGCCTAGCCCTGTGTAGGTGGGTGCCATGCACTGCAACAGACAGACTCTGTCTGACAAACAGTCATGGTATCACCAGGGAATGCACTGTCTCTATAGCAACACGGTGGTGCAGTGCACACAACCAGTGTGTTTGGAGGCAGAAGGTCACAGGTTCAAGTTCCAACTATAGTGCCTGCCAACTCAGTCCCCATATTTTACCCACTACTACAACGTGCTAATACAGACAGAACCTTTATTGCAGATGACGTAAACATGCCCAAAACACCTACATTTTACCCTACAGAGCAAAGACACCATAAACAGGCGCATTACCTAGAGCAGAGTCTCCCAAATGCAGTCCTGGAGGGCCAAACACCATTCAGGTTCTATGCTGCCTCTAATAAAGATGCCTGTGCTGCATATCTATGCACCACCCCCATGGTATACAGATATATCTCATGCATATTCATGAGGGACAGCATGAAAACCCGAATAGTGTTTGGCACACCAGGACTGGAGTTGGGAACCTCTGCCGTAAAGCAGCAGCCAACAGGGGCAGACACACCCACACCCACAGGCTCCATTAGCCAATGCCTCCTGGAGAAGGCAGGACATTGGGCCCTGCGTGCATCTCCCAATACTAGCCCTTGCATACCTTAGCAATGCCACCCTACACCTGGGAATATGGTACACAGCTAGCAAACGTTTGCTATGATTACTGGCAGATACCAATTCCTACGTTAAGCACAGTTTGCTGATTGAGCTCCATCATAGCAACCTTTCTGCTGTCTGTGGAGTGTGCTTCAGGTCTGGTCTCTGACAGTGTTTACCACCCTGGGGAGTGACCACCAACAGTATTGCGTACCATATCCATGCCTGCACTGTGCCCAGGACTGGTGTGGTGGCCAGGGCTGCTAAACTCCTCTAGAGTAGCACAATGCTGGCATAGGTGTGGGAGTGTGTGTCTGTCTATCCAGTGTGTGGTGGCTGCAAACACCCTCCACAGCCCACACTGCCAGCACTGTTGCCAGTATTGGCCTGCCAATGTGCATAATGAGGAGCAAGGTACCATGGGTATAGCCCGGCAGGGTGACCTGGCCAGGATGCATCAGCACAGGGCATAGGGCACTGGCTGGGACATTGTAGTGCCCGGCCACCACCTGCACAGACAGGGTGGCCACAGCATGTCCTGCTGGGAGATCACTCTCACCCTGACTGTGCAGTGACCACAGCATGGCTAGGCACCCCCATATTGCTGTATGGTATTTCTCTCATGTGATATTTATGGGTTTTCTTTTGGGGCCCAGTCTCTGACTTATCTGCTTGGTGTGTATGCTGACATTCCAGTTCTGGGTGCACGCATTTCCACCAGGAACATGCACTATGGACTAGCTAGCAGATTGTCTGCAGCTGGTATGTATCCTGATGGAGCGCCTTACAGGGTGCAGCGGCTGAAGGCTTGCTGCAGGAGAATATCAGATAGTGGTGGGGTGCAGCTTAGCATATCCAGCCCTAATGTCTGTCTGCTGTTGCGTTATGGATGTGTACAGAGCTGCATTGACTGCCCTGTAGGGTGTTTGTTCCCCAGCAGGACTGGGGTTGATGGTCCCCCCTACTGCCACCATTGCAGTGAGGTAGAATGTGGATCTGTTGGTGGGAGACCCTGTTTACCACCCTCAGCCCTGGAGAAGGAGGAGGAGGGTGGTGGTACATAATCCTCCTAGGGGTCCATAGGGGCTACATCTGACTGAGACATACAGATATATCCAAGGTGTGTCTGCAGAAACTACCTATCTCACACATTAGCACTGCTGGGGACCTGCAGCATGGCCTATTTCTGCTGGGGACCTGGTGCTGGGCGCCCCACCTCACCCTCAGGGTGAGTGCAGTACCTGCATAATGTGACGGTGTGTAGCTACTCTGTGCCAGTACCACACACGGTCAGTTCCCCCTACCAGGCCGAGGTGCTGTGGGGGTGCATACCCCATCTTGTGATCATCTGTAGACTGCTGATTTGCATGTGCAGTGCATCGTGGGTATGGGTGGGTTAACCCTATCCTGGTGACCACAGCAGACTGTTTGTGTGGTGACTTGCAGTCCTTCTGCAGCCAGCCAGGGGGTTGCAAACAGCTATAGAGCTGTAGCCCACTGGTTACTTCACTACCAATGGAGCCAGAGGTCATGGGTTCAAACCCACAGTGGGGTTATTTGATAGGCTGTCCAAAGCATTATCTATTTTTAAAGTACATTAGTGCTGCCAGCAATAACACCCTCAGCGTACTGTACCCATAAGGTGCCTCAGAGGGTGCTTTATAGGGCGCCCTATAGGGCACCTTATGGTTACCGTCCATATAAGGTGCACTATACAGTATGCTATGGAGCGACTGATAGGGTGCCAGTCCGTATAAGGTGCCTTATAAGGTGTCCTATGGAGCGCCTTATAGGGTGCCCTATAGGGGACATTTTAGGGTGCCCTATAGTGGACATTTTAGGGTGCCGTGGCGGACAGTGCACTTTATAATGTGCCCTATGGAGTGCCTTATAGGGTGCCTTATGTGGCACCTTAGGTTACGGCACGTGATGGTGTGTTTGCTGGCAGCAATAATTAAAATACAAATAAAATGCCTCAGGAAACAATACTTACATGTCAAAGCTATTGCCTCAGCCAGCCTTACATATTGGGCACAATGGGGTTCGAACTCATGACCCCTGTATCATCAGTCAGTGCCTTAACCATTGTGCTACACTGCTGTTTCTACTTGCATTTCAGCGCACCTACTTAAGATTTTCATGTGTTTAAATGCACAGTGCTGCCATCAAAAACAGTGCTATGACCTTGCTGTGCCTCATAGGGCACCCTATATGGCGCCCTATAGGCCTCCCTTTCAGCAACATTGTAGGGTGCCGTGGCAGACAATGCTCTTTAATATGTGCCCTCTGGGGTACCTTATGGGGTGCCTTATGCAGCACCTTATGTTGCAGTGCTTTGAGAGTGCGTTTGCTAGCAGCAGTAATTAAAATAAAATTAATATGCCTCAGAATGCAATATTACACATAACAGGTAGTGCTTCACCCAGCCTTATTCATTGGGCACAGTGGGGGATTGAACCCATGGTCCCTTCACCATTGGTCAGTGTCTTAATCATTGTACTGTGGCTCTGTTCCTGTGCTTGCACATCAGCGCGCCTGATTATGCTTCCTGCGCGCGTTTCTCATGCGCTAATGTGCGCAGCGCACATGAGCGCACAGCGCACATTAGCGCATGCTTAATCCCGGTTTGCTTTTTTCAGACTGAAACGCCCACTCCTTTTATGGCATCCCGCACACAAACGCTGCTCGCACCTAACGGCTGAATGACTCACCTGAATCATAGTTTACTATTATGGGGAAATTCCTTATGATGTCAAATAAATTAGAACCAATCAGAAAACATCAAACTTCTCTCATTACAGGCTCCACCAATCCAATTCAAGATTCAGACCCTGTGGGATTACCGTATTCAGCCGAAAAATCAATTTCTGTTCCAAATGTTGCAATCTTTGTGTTCTGTCTCCACCTCAAAATGATGAAGGAACGTGGTCGATCACTCGCCACCGATACTCATGAAAGGAATGTCCTGTAAGAATACTGTGTGACATGATCGGTGATGGTAAAGGGATGAAAGGATACCCCTATGAAGAGAGGCTAAAAAGGTTAGGGCTCTTTAACCTGGAAAAGAGACGGCTGAGGGGAGATATGATAGAAGTCTATAAATTAATGAACGGAGTAGAACGGGTAAACGTATATCGATTGTTTACTTTATCAGAATATAGAAAGACTAGGGGACATGCAATGAAGCTACAGAATAACCTATTTAAGACTAATAAGAGAAAATATTTTTTCATTCAACGTGTAATCAAACTCTGGAATTTGTTACTGGAAGATGTAGTAAAATCTGTTAGTGTAGCTGGGTTTAAAAAAGGTTTGGACAAGTTCCTGGAGGAAACGTCCATAAACCATTATTAAAAGGGACTCGGGATATCACTGCTTGACCCAATACAAGCATTGTGGAACCTGTGTCTTTTGGGGAAACTTCTAGGTACTTATGACCTAAATTGGCCACTGTTGGAAACAGGATACTGGGCTTGATGGACCTTGATCTGACCCAGTATGGCATATCTTATATTCTTAAGACAAGAAATGGCAGTTGGACTAGAGATCGTAGAAAGCGAGCTAAGAGAAGGCAGAGGAAAACAGAAACTTAAGATTGGGACCAGCACGATCAAAGAATAAAATGGCTAAACAACAAAGGTAGAAAAATAATTTTATTTTCAATTTAGTGATCGGATATTGTACTATCTTTATATTTTGCACAATCCGGGAAAATGAATCTCTTGTATTGTATGCATTTATGTATGTATTTTTGTGTCACGACTGTACACTGCCCTGGGTGAAAGTTTTGAAAGAGCAGCCTAGAAATTTAAATAAATAAAATTTTATTTCTCTGGTGTTGCACTGCATGCAGAGTCTGGCTTCTTGGGGTTTTGGTTTGATTTTGTCTACATATTTTTATTTTTATTTTAGGCTGTCATCTTTTTCTGTACTTGATGAGGGTCTGTGTTTTGAATATGTGACCAAGGCCAGGTGTTCTGTTAACATGGAGTTTGTACGTAGGGATCTGTAGTGTAATAATCTGACTTGTTCAGTTGTTCAGCTTTTTAAATACGTGTATGGATGTTCTAGGGCCCACTGCGATATCTAGAGCACTGCTTTTTTCTGGGTAGGCTCCTTGTATGAGTTCTGGAAGTTGATGCTGGTATGGTATAGTAAATTTGCTCTGTAGATCCTTAGTGACTTTTGTAGGGTCTAGTTCACAATATGCCTGGTACTGGAGAATGTTGTTGATACAGAAATGACCAGAATCAGATTTTTTTTTCTTTTTATGTCTGTGGATGCAGAATATATGTTCTAAAAGAAAAAGCGAGAACTATAACACAGTTTACAACAACAAAATAAAATGAGTTATAATTTTATAATTTGGTGTTATAAACTTCACAGTGGTTCTCACTTTTTCTTTTAGTTCCATGGCGTGTGAGCATCTTGCGTTTCCTTTTTTATTTACAGAATATATATTTACATTAACATTATGCTGGTCCAATGTACATTTTCAGGAGTTATGTTGGGGTTGCCAAGCCCAGTGGGAGGTGCTGTGTTGGGGGTCACAAAGCCCCTCTTGTTTTTGTGAGGGTGGAAAGTGCTGTGTGGTGGCCATTGAGCATCTCTTGTTTTTGGTGAAGGTGATAAATGCTATGTTTGGGCAACCGAGTCACTCTTGTTTTTGTGGAAGTGGGAGATGCTACGTTGGTGCTGTTGAGTTCCTCTTGTTGTTTGGCACATTTAGCGGCATCTTTCCTAAGCACTATTCTGGTAACATGTATGGGCCGTGTTACCAACACGAGTTACCGCGCTTCAGTATGGCAAAACGGCTGCAGGTGCACCTAATACCATACACTCAGGTGAATTTAATAATAATAAGGGAGAGGAGCACCCATCTATAGGTTGCAGGATTGCACCAGGAACCCTAGCACTAGTCCTGCCTTGCCATGTAGTACAGACGCACCTGCACTATCTGCCAAAGCATGAACTGTGGGCCTCTGTGCTGTGTCTACCTTGTGTGGTAAATGAAGGACCCATGCTGACCGTGCCCCTTGCCTTTACCGCACAGGCTTTGCATTTACTGTGCCTAAAGTTTTGCATCGACTTGCAAATATTTTGTGCACTTTAGTAAACAGGCGCTTTTGTCTAGTATTTCAGATCTGATCATAATATCTTACATATGATGCATAACCAAAATAGCTTTACATGCTGCTAACTCCTTAAGTTCTAAGAAGGGCTTTCCAATCATCCTAACAGGGCTTATTACTAGCAAATCCCTTTCAGTGTGCTGGGTCTAGAGATGATTTGCTTGACTAGCACTAGACAAACTGCTGTGAGTTCCTTTGCTCATAAATTGTGGAATCCCCTTCTGGAAAGATTGCATTTCAAGGAAAATTTTCTTAAATTTAGAAAATATAAACGTGATTAATGGAACAGTCTATTCATTCTTGACTTCATGACTGGAAAAACTGCAAGAGGTTAAGTATTAAGGAACTGGACGGCACATTGCATAGAATTGTGCATAGTAATATTGGCAGGCTTAGTCCTGTTAAGACTAATTTATAAATTGTTATAGGGGGTATGGTTAGGGTTGGCAACTTTTTGAAAAAGAAAAACCCGCCACCTGTGGCTAGTCATGCTCCGCCCATGCCCACCCCTACCCTGCCCTTTCCCCGCCCCTGCCCCCACCCCTGCCCCGCCCCCACCTCACCCTTACTCCACCTCCTGTCCCCAAAAAAATTGCAGAGAGGGCAATGTGCAAACTGAGCAAGCAAGACTTCTACACATTCTTAAACAGAAATTCTATACTGACAGAATACGCAGCATTGGTTATACACACAAACACACAATACAGACAGGTGTTCATGAATAAATGAGCACAAAACAAAGAGAGAAATATATAGATAAAAATTAAACTGAAACCCCAAGAAGACAGACTCTGCATGCAGTGCAATATCAGATAAATAAGAGATGCAGTTCCCCATGTTGTGTAAAATATAAAGGTAGTACAAAGTCCAATCATTAAATTGAAAATAAAATTATTTTTTCTACCTTTGTTGTCTGACCATTTTATTCTCTGTTCATGCTGGTTCCGATCTGAGGCTTCCGTTTTCCCGTCTTCTCTTAGCTCGTTTTCTATTATCTATAGTCCATCTGCCATTTCTTGTCTCTTCTTTTCTTTTCTTCACTTCCTTGCATCAGCCTATTTCCAGTCTCAGTGCCCCCTCCCCATTACCCAGTCACTGACCAGTACCATTCCCAGGTGTCAGCTCCCTTTGAGCCCCCTCATTACCTCCTCTGTCAACTCCTTTGCAGCCACCTCCTTCCCTCCTTTCAGCTCTCTTCCAGCCACCTCCTTCACCCTGTCAGTCCCTTCCTGCCACCTCCTTTCCCTCTCTTTCCGCTCTTTCCAGCCCTCAGTTCCTTCTACTACCTCTTTCCACTTGCAGCCGCTGCTCCTACTTCTTACAGAGCAGCGACTGCAATAAAGCTAAGTTAAAAAGAAAATTAAATCTGTGTGGAGCCTTCCGCCCCTCCTTGTGCAGTTTCACCTCCCCCCCCTAGTGCAGCTTCCCCTCCCTAGTGCAGCTTCACCCCCCTAGTGCAGCTTCCCCTCCCCAGTGCAGCTTCAACCACCCCCCCTTGCAGCCGCTGCTCCTTCTTCTTACAGAGCAGCGGCTGCAATAAAGTTAAGTTAAAAAGAAGAGAAAACCTGTGAGGAGCTTTCCGCCCCCCCTCCCAGTGCAGCTTCACTCCCTCCCCCTTAGTGCAGCTTCACCCCCCCTTAGTGCAGCTTCACCCCCTTGCAGCAGCTGTTTCTGCTTTTTATAGTGCAGCGGCTGCAATAAAGTTAATTTGAAAAGGAAAGACAACCTGTGAGGAGCCCTCTGGTCCTAGGAAACTCCTTCTGCAGAGCCCGGGAAGAAAAGGAAGTGATGTCAGAGGGGGCAGGCCCTGCAGAAGGAGTTTCCTAGGACCGGAGGGCTCGTCTCAGGTTGTCGTTCCTTTTCAAATTAACTTAATTGCAGCCGCTGCTCTGTAAAAAGCAAAAGCAGCGGCTGCACGGGAGATCGCGGACCATGGGAGAATAGCTGGTTTTCTGGTCTGAACGCTTCCGATCTCATGGCAAGAGCAAAAAACGGCATTTTAAGGGCCGGTTTTGCATCTCTGCCGGCAGCCGGCCTGGCCACAGAAAAACCGGCCAGGCCAGCTGAAAACCGGCCTGTTGGCAACCCTAGGTATGGTCTTCAATATTGTTGTTGGAGGGCTGAGCCATATGGTGGTGGGCTAACAGCTATTTGATAGGGATGAAACTGTGTCAATGTTATGAGAACCTTTATCAGATGCATACATGTATCAAAAGGTAGAAACATTCTGTATTTTGGTGATGCTAACTAGCTTGCTCCAAAACTGTAGAAACAAATGGAGATATAAATTGAGATGATTCTATTGGCACACCTGTAAAAAGAAGAAGTGGATTATCCCAAAATACCAGCTGGGGATTTTTTTTACTACCCAATGTGGGACTTCTGAGCCACTGCAGTGCTCAAGACCCTGCTTCGTTCTTGCTCTCTCCTTCAGCATGGACATCCTGTGGGGAGGGGGGAAGGTAGGGGTGCAGAGAGGACAGAAACATGGTAGAGTCTTGAGCTCTACAGTGGCACAGAAGCCCTGCTCTTTATTTTTTACTTATCTTACTTCAGTGACAGCGTGGCCTTCATGTAGGAACCACAGATGCGCCATTGGCCTGACTCTTGGCAGCACTGGGCCCATTGGGGCATGCCCTAATGCCTAACAGGGCAATCTGCTCCTGATAAAGAGTGAAGGAAAAATTCCTGAAGTGAGTCAGGAATAGAAAAAAATGGAGGACAGAGGGAAAAAGATAAAGGCATGGTTGGGTGTGGAGAGTAGCCTATGGGTTAGGGCAGCAGCCTAGCACTAGAAAGACAATGGTTCAAATCACACTGATACTCCCTTGGGCAAGCCACGTAACCCTCCACTGCCTCAGGTATAAACTTAGGGACTTATTTACTAAGCAGCGGTTGCAGCCTCCGACCGATATCAGAGTCGTAACCCCATTGAATTCAATGGAGCTGCAGCTCCGATATTGGTCGGAAGCTGCTATCGCTGCTTAGTAAACAAGCCCCTTAGATTCACAGGTCTGCAAAAATTTTTTTTTCGAGAGCTGTTTTGGTTATTCCACGTAATCGTTATGTTTTTTGGTGCGCTGAATTCGAAAATGACCTCCAGTTTGTCATAGGACATCATGTTTCCTGACAATTTAGGTATCTATGTTAAATAAGGCAATACCTCAAAATAAATGGAAATAGACTTATAAAATTAAAGTTTTATTACAATATTTTCATGAAAATCCTTTTTTGAACTGAAATGAGCTCACCTACACACACTAAACTTGATTCTTCTTCCTTGTGAGGCTCCTCTTGGTGCATTTACGCTTGTGAGTAGCATCTGGAATGTCTCTCTGAACCATCCAACAGTAGTCTGCCATCATTGTAATGCTCCATTTTCCCTGGTATCTCCTTTCCATCTCTTTAATGTCTTCGTGGAATCGTTCACCTTGTTCCTCACTCACAGCTCCCAAATTTTCAGGAAAGTAGTCAAGGTGGGACTGGAGGAAATGCACTTTCAAGCTCATCAGGCAACCTAAAGCTTGAAATGCTTTCAGCATTCGTCCGACGATCTTTTTGTAGTGAGGATCTTTGTTATTGCCTAAAAATTTCTGTACGACTTCTTTAAATGCAATCCACCCTTCTTTTTGAGGATCCGTCATGGTATTGACAAACTCTTGATCAACCATAAGCCTTCTAATGTCTGGTCCGACGAACACACCTTCCTTCAATTTTGCCTCCGACAGGCCTGGAAACTTGGTGACCAAGTATTTGAAGCATTCTCCATCTCTTCGAAGTGATTTTACGAATTGCTTCATCAATCCCAATTTTATGTGGAGAGGTGGTAGAAGAACTTTATGGGAAGGTACCAAAGTTTCTCAGAGGACATTTTTTTCACCCTCGGCTGCCAACTCTTCTTGGTCCAGTGATTTTGTCAGTCTCGACTGTCCCATAGACACAGAAAACAAGGATATTTGGTATACCCAGCTTGTTTTATTTTTTATTTATTTTATTTAGTATACATTTGTATACCGCTACTTCCAGAGATCAGCAGCGGTTTGATTATAGATTGGAAATTGTCAAATCATGACAGGAAATTTTTGAGGTATAAACACATTGATTAGACAGGAAAGCACAGCACACAGAGAACTATTTTACAGGGAACATGGGCTATGGAGGGTTAAGTGGCTTGCCCAAGACCACAAGGAGCACCTGTGGGACTAGAAACCCCAGTCCTTCCGGCCCAAGGTTGCTGTCCTCTAGTGGGATTTGAACCCCTGACCTTCCGGCCCGAAGTACCTTGCCCCAACCACTAGGCCACTCCTCCACTCCCGAGCAGCATGCACAAAACCTTCAAGTCCCCACACACTTGCCAACCATGGTCTTCATATTTAAGTTTACGAAGAACTAATTCCAAGTTCTCGTAGGTTTCCTTCAAGTGTATGGAATGACCTACAGGTATGGAAGCGTAAAAACCTTTGTGGAGTAAAACTGCTTTGAGACTTCTTTTTGAAGAATCTATAAAAAGACGCCATTGCTCTGAATCATATTGGATTTTAAATTGACCCATCAGACCTTCGACATCGATGCAATAAACCAACTTATCTTCCTGGGCGAAGTAAGGAACAAACTCCTTTTCACGATGTCTGAACCATGAAGATGACACTCCTGGCAACAATAAATTCCTGCTTTTCAGCCTTGATCCGAGTAACTCAGCGGCATCTTTGGGAAATCATTCATCTCCTCTTGAGAAAACAATTTTGGTCTTGTATCATCTTCAAAGTCAGAACTTGATTCGTCATCTGGTTCAGGTATGACTTCACCTTCATCGGAGCTAGGTATCTCTTCCAAGGTAGCAGGGGGCTTGGGTACTGGTATATCTGTGCCATGGGGGATGGGATGAATTGCCGAGTGAAGATTGGGGTATGAAATGGAATGCTTCCATTTGGAATTAAACAATTTCACATCGCATGAACAAAAGTAACAGTCGTCACTATGGTTCTTTTGCTCTCGCCATACCATAGGAATCTCATAATGGAAAGATTTTTTCTTACCCTTGAGCCAGTTTCGGAGGTCCTCAACACACCGTTTGCACACTTTATGAGGCACCCAGACTTTATCTTGATCTGCAATTTTTAGTCCAAAGTATGCAAAGTATACTTTTTTCACAAAGTCTGTAATATTCTGCTGTTGCTTCAACACTGTATATTCACCACAGATGAAACAGAAACTGTCTGGCGAATTAATACACTTTCGCGGAGCCATAACATAACGGTTGAAGAATGACGAGCTAACACGAATTGCGATGAAAAAGTGTGAACAGCCTAGAACCAAGAACCTGATGATGATTCGTGCACAAGTGTGGCATGCAGGAGAAAGCAGCTCTGTGTCTGTACACGGGACGTCACAATGCTGGCCACGCCCCCCTGCACTGACTGGAGCTGCTGCTATCTGCCCTGTGTCTCCCTCCCACTGGATTCTTCAGGAAAGATTAACCCCTTCTACTATTAGAAGCACGGACTTAAAACTTGCTTGGCTTATGTATATATTGCTGACCATCAGATTTACAGTGCTATATTTTTTTTACATAACTCGGACAACCCCTTTAAGGTTTTTTTGGCATTTTATATCTTAAATGTACTTATGTGACTTAATTAATAGTAATTTGAATTAATTAATAGTAATTTGAAAAAATTTGATAAATTTGAAGACAATTTTGCATGTTGTGGCAAATCATGACGTCTAAGAGTTTTTTCAATATTTTATTTGTTTTCAGCACACCAAAATACATGGAAATTAGATGAAAATAATCAAACAACTTTTTAGTCGCAGACCTGTGAATTATAAGCCCTTTGGGGACAGGGAAATAACTACTATACCTGAGTGTAAATGCCTTGACCTGCTTTACATCAGGTTTCATCTCTCTCCCCCTTTTCAAATGCATGCTAAAGGCTCACCTCTTTCAGGACACTTTTAGATCTTAATCCTTTGTTCTCCTTCTGTCTCTTTACCCTTCCCTATTGTGTCCTTGTTGTTATCTATTCTATGGTTTGTCTTGATTAGATTGTAAGCTTTAATGAGCAGGGACCATCTTATTATACGTATCTGTACAGTGTTATGTATGCCTTGTAGCGCTATATAAATGATTAGTACTAGTAGTAGTAACTGCTACTGGAAAGGTGCGAGCTAAATACATTTAATGATTGGATTTTGGGGTGTTAGGTAACCAGAAATATTTGTTATTTTCCAGTCCTCATCGATGGGAACAGCTGATTTCCCTTATCTCTCCCAGATTCTTTTCAAAGCCCATCATATCATATGTTTCCTAAATAATATCTTGTCACACTGTCTATATTTCCTGTTTCCTTTCCCTGTGTTCTTCATATTTTCAAATCTGCCCTTTTCATCAGGCATTGTTGTATCCATGCATTGCTATTTATTGTAGTCTTACATTCTGTTAGCTACTTTGGGTTGGACGATGTTTAAAGAAGGTGGTGCACAGGTAGAACATAATATAGCATTCATAAACAGGAAGTGCTTTCATTCATTCTTAAAAAGCACCTCATTTGGAACCTTCTATGGCTTAGAACTCTTAGCCCATCATCACACACCCAATGCTTTTGTCTTCTAAGACCATGAACATAATAACTCTTTTTCCTCTGTACTTCTAGCATCCCTCTGGAGAATCATACTGCAGGAATTAGACCTGCAAGAAGCTACCTAAGAACTCTTGCTATCTATTATCTTCATGTACGCTCGATTTTTTTAAATAAGGATTTCCTTTTCAGCAGTTTGAATGGTATGGTATATAGCCTGTGCTTCCAAGAGAAATGTGAACCTTGCAGTGATTGTGCAGAAACTAGAGCAAGCTGTCCTCTACAGATTGCCATCATTTCTTCTCTTGAAAGGGCAGGGATTCTGAGAAATCTGCCTGCAATTATTTCCTCTTCTTTGTACATACAGGAAGGCAACAAGAAAACACTAAGTTCCTTGCCTTTCCTAATGTATATTTGTTTTGTTTGTTTCCCCATCAGGGCAGAGTCACACCCAACATACAGTATGTCAAGACAACATTTGGTTGCACAGAGCAAAATTTTGCACTATTCCTCTTACCTTCCTTCAAACATACTTCCACTATCAGAAAGAATATAAAGAAAACTGCATTTCTTTGTCCAATGATTTGTTTGTGCTAGAAAATCAGTTTTCGTAACTGATTTCACTGAGCCACTAAAAGTCAGATGGGACCAGAAACGATGATACTCACAGCCCTCTTTTGATTGAAGCAGCTTGGTTCCCAGTTCTGCAGAAGATGTCCATTAGAGCAGTGGCTCTCAACCCACTCCTCGGGGCACGACCAGCACACACTCAGGTTTTTTAGATAATCACAATCAATATGCATGAGAGAGATTTTGCATAGAAAGGAGGCATTGCATGCAAATCTCTCTCATGCATATTCACTGTGGATATTCTGACAACCTGACTTGCTGGGAGTGTCCAAGGACTGGGCTGAAAACTATTGCATTAGAAAACCAGTTTGATTAGGAAAAATACAGGATCAGAAAATATGGCTTCATCCCAACATCCAATATTTATACCTCATTCAGGACTGGCCCAAGAGTTGATTCAAGATGTTGGCACCCTTGCCAAACCTTAAACTTTATGCTCCCCCTGGCTATCAGAATCTATTGTTTAGCTTTGAATGCTTTGTTCTTTTCTGCCCTAGACAACTGCCTAGTTTGCTGATGGCTGGGCTGGCCCTGACCTCATGCACTGTATTTTGACTGTGAACACGGTTTGGATTGCAAAGAAGCCTTAGCCTTCAATCTGGAGTAGACCAAAGCCCACAGAAATGTCACCCAGATTTTTGTTTCTTTTTGCCTAAATAGATATGGCATTACCTTATTCAAATGCACAGTACAATATCTAATTCTATAATGAATTGTATCCCCTTTTCTTAAGCCTGATTCTGTAAGGTCGTGTCTAGGCTTACAATATTAGTCTTATAGGAGTAGAGGAGTGGAGTGGCGTGGCCTAGTGGTTGGGGCAAGGTACTTCAGGCCGGAAGGTCAGGGGTTCAAATCCCACTAGAGGACAGCAACCTTGGGCTGGAAGGACTGGGGTTTCAAGTCCCACAGGTGCTCCTTGTGGTCTTGGGCAAGCCACTTAACCCTCCATAGCCCATGTTCCCTGTAAAGTAGTTATTTCCAAGTTGCAATGCCCTGTTCAATGTAAACCACACTGATGCAGAATAGCACAGTATATAAGAGAATATAAATAAAATAGGAGTGTCATTGATAACATCTGTGAAGTAGATTTGAAAGCCTGCAACCCAGAGTTCTCCATGGACCAGCAGGATTGCGTCAGCCACACTTGGTGACGTCCTCCGGGCGGAGCCGAGTATACAGAAGTGCTCTCTCTAGAGCTCCGAAAGGTGAGCCCCTCTGGGCCCACCTCAGGTAGCCCATCCCACCAGTCCGCCCCCTGGTCCGGCCAGTTCTCGTTCTTCCGCCTTGCCAGCAAGACAGACCCTGCTCTGCTCTCATTTGTTTTTGTTTTTTTGGTTTACTTTTTCTGGCTAGACATGCCAAAACACCATGCAAGAAAATGCCCTCAATGTGGCAATAAGAAACTCACCTCCCATGGATGTTCCCTCTGTGGGGAAATGAAGAAAGGCTACCATGAGGTGTGCTCTGCCTCAACGCCTCATGCGGACCCTCCGCCGGCCCAGGATGTGCCTGAACGGGCCTCCATCCTCAGCCGAGCCTCCACTGCTGATGTCTGGACTCCCTCCCGGCGGGACGCGCCATATGGGGCCTCCGTTCCTAGCCCGGTGCACAGAAATGACTCCGCTACTGCTCCCGGTCCAACCGCTGCCACCCGCGCTCCCACGGAGGTAGGCTCTGCTACTGTTTTGTCTCCGGCTGCTGTGTTTGACTCTGCCGCTGCTCCTGGACCAAGCGCCACTATCCGCGGTCCCCCGGAGTTCAGCTCTGCCGCTAATCTCTCTCCCGCTGATCTGCTGAATGCTTTGGGGCTTGCCGGCACTGTTTTCTACACGCGGCAGCCCTCCGATCACCTGGTCCATGCTGCCCAAGATGGCGCCCTCCTTCGGTCCTCCCAGCCACAGCCTGGGTCCTCCAACTCCGCCCACGGAGGGGGCGGGGCCTCGACGCAGGGAAACAATGTGCACAGCTCTCTCCCCCCGTACACCGGAGAAGCTCTGACTCTGCTCCAAAACCACAGCCCGGCCAAACGGATCGCTGGGGGAATCGAGGCAGTGGAGCCTCTGCACAGTAATGCCCTCGGGGGACAGGCTGAGCCTGTTAACCCCTTAAACGCCAATGCTAAGTCTGCTGGTGCCAGCATTCACAATAGCACCGCTGGACACAGATCCCCCCACCGCAGGAAGCGGACCAGTCAAAGGGGGCGTAGCAGTAGCACTGACTCTGGACATGGAGACAGGCCATCAAAGCGCCGCAGGCACAACAAGCACCACCGCCAACGCTCCCAACGCCGCAGGAATCAGCGGGACGATTCCCACAGTGACAGCAGCGGCCATCGGAGCACTTCCAGACGCAGCAGATCCAGCCACAGCACATCCTCCGCTATCCTCAATTTGTTAACCCAGCTGGTGAGACAGTCTGCCTCAACGACACCCACGGCACGCGCCTCGCTCTCACCCAGCACAGACCGTGCACAAAAATCTCCGGCAGCAGCACTCACCTCCACCCCGGAGGAGAGGATCAGCGAACCTGCCCGTGAACCCTCACCAAATCCAGTCTACGAAAATCATTCGCCTGACTGCACCGCAGAGGACCGCGACATCGAAGCAGCAGTCGTGGGTTCGGCTTCCACGAACTCCGAAAAGACGCAGTCCGCCGAGACAGAGGACCCCCGCCTCCGGAGGATCTCACCTATCCCAAGTTTTTGACAAAAGTGGCCTCTACCCTCGCTTTGAATGTCTCCGAGGCCTCAGCGGAGACGGTTCCGGAGGTTCTGAAATACCTCGCAACACCAAAACCTGCCTTCGCACTGCCAGTGCACCAGAGGCTACTAGACAATCACTCCAAACTCTGGCAGACACCAGCATCTGGTCGACCGTTTCCCAGGCGGCTCGACTACAAGTACCAAGTGAAGCCTGCTCCTGGATTCTCTCAACCCCAGCTTCCTCACAACTCCATTGTCGTGTCTTCAGCGCTCAAGCGCATCAAGTCCACGCGCACTCACGCCAATAGCCCCCCAGGCAGAGACAACAAGCTCCTGGATGACATTGGGAAGAAGGTGTTCCAAGGGGCGATGCTTAGCGCTAAAATCGCATCCCACCAATTCCAGCAGGTCTTGTTCCTGGATACCTGCATGGCGACTCTGCGAACATCTGCCGCATCCCTTCCCAAGGAATCCCAGACTCTACTCTCCTCAGCCCTTCTCGATATGTCGGAATGCAGTAAGCACCTTGCAAGCGCAACCTTTGACTCATTCGATACGGCCTCGCGCACTGCCGCTACGGCTATATCTGCGAGGCGCTGGGCATGGCTCAGAGCCTCTGGCCTCCGTGAGGACACGCATGACGGTATAGCCAACGCACCCTGCTCAGGGGAATCGCTCTTTGGAGACAAGGTTAAAGACACTGTCAACGATATGAAAGAGCACTGCACCACCCTGCAAACCCTTGCAGAAGATGGCTTTGAGCGCCACAATGGAGCGCATAAGGGCAACTTCCACAGACGCTCGTACTACTCTTCCAACAAAAAGTACCCCACCAACAGGAAATGGCAGCCCAACAAATACAGAAGCAACTCCTACAGCGCACCCGCTCACCAACGCAACTCACAGCGGGATCGCAAACAAAAGAAGAATAACCCGCCCCCTGCGAAGAGTGGGCCATCCTTTTGACGCCTACTATACGGCGGTCACCCGGATCGGGGGTCGCCTGACTCACTTCCTAAACGAGTGGCAAAGCATCTCCTCCGACTCCTGGGTTCTCGAAATCATTCGAGAAGGCTACCGGATACGGTTCAGCTCAACACCTCACCAAAGTACCCATCCCATCAGCGCTACACCACCGCATCTACGCCTAGCCATGGCCTCCGAACTGATGCACCTGCTGTCCTCCGGTGCCATAGAGCAGGTACCGTCGGACCAGATAAACTCTGGATTTTACTCCAGGTACTTCCTCATCCCCAAACGGAAAGGCGGCGTACGTCCCATCCTCGACCTCCGCAACCTCAACAAGTTCATTGTCAAGGAAAAGTTCAGGATGTACTCCCTCAACTCCATCCTGTCCCTGATCCAACCCGGAGACTGGATGGCGTCCCTGGACCTGCAGGATGCCTACACCCACATCCGCATTCACAAGTCACACAGGCAATACCTTCGCTTCAATGTACTGGGACAACATTACCAGTACAAAGTCCTTCCCTTCGGCCTCTCGCCAGCTCCACGAGTATTCACGAAGTGTGTGGCGGTCCCCGCAGCACACCTCCGCAAACAGAATATCTCCATCTTTCCATACCTGGACGACTGGCTACTCACTGCCCCATCATCACAGCAGCTTCAAGAAGCCCTGAGTATAACCGAATCCCTGATATCTTCCCTGGGGTTCGTGATCAACTACAGCAAGTTGCAGCGCATCCCCTCACAGAGGTTGGAGTTCATCGGAGCGGAGATCGACACCCGGCTCTCGAAGGCATTCCTTCCCCAACGCAGGCTTACGGCTCTGACATCACTCGCGGCCAGCCTGGCTTCTGTGGAGACCTCCTCGGCGAAGTCCATCCTCCGCCTCCTGGGCCACATGTCCGCCACGACATCTGTTATTCACATCGCCAGGTTGCGGATGCGGCCTCTACAGTGTCACCTACGTTCTCACTGGAACCAACACTTGCAACCCCTCTCCACCCGCATACCCATGACCGCCAGTATCAAGACGCAGCTGCACTGGTGGACTGTTCCGGAGAATCTCTCGCAGGGAAAGGACATTCATCCACCCGAGCACCAACTGACCCTAACCACGGACGCATCCAACTTGGGCTGGGGTGCCCACACTCTACAATTCAGCACACAAGGGGCCTGGTCCCCGCAGGAGACACTCCTGCACATCAATCTCTTGGAGCTGAGAGCCATCAAATATGCCCTCAAAGCGTTCTTAAATCACATACAGAACAAGTCCGTCCTCATCCAGACGGACAACCAAGTGGCTATGTTCTACATCAACAAGCAAGGGGGCACAGCTTCTCGCTCCCTCTGCAAGGAAGCTCTACAGATTTGGTCCCTGGCCCTAACACATGGGTGCTATCTCCGGGCCTCTTATCTACCCGGCAATCAGAATACCTTAGCCGACAAGCTCAGCAGACAGCTGCAGCCGCACGAGTGGACACTCCTCACGGAAGTCACCGACAGTCTCTTCCGCCGTTGGGGCCGCCCGAGCATCGACCTATTTGCCACGGAGCAGAACACGAAATGCCCACTCTTTTGCTCCAGGCACCCGTCCAGCAAACGATTGGCAGCGGATGCATTCGACGTGTGTTGGGGGGAGTGGTCTCTGGTGTATGCCTTTCCCCCGACACCTCTCATTCCAGCGACACTCCAGCGGCTGGCTCACGACAAGGCTCGAGCAATCCTAGTGGCACCCTACTGGCCACGACAGATGTGGTTTGCTCTCCTACAACGCCTATCACAAGTGGAACCCATACGCCTGCCACTCAAGTCAGACCTACTCACGCAGGACGGAGGCAAAACGATGCACCCAAACCTCAAAGCCCTAGCGCTCACTGCCTGGAAGTTGAGCGGATGAGCCTCTCTTCACTCATGCTCCCGTCAGAGGTGCAAGATGTGGTTCTAGCGGCCAGGAGGCCCTCCACTAGGAAGTCCTATGGCCTCAAGTGGAAGAGATTCAGCATCTGGTGCGCATCACAAGGCCTGCAGCCCACCACTTGCCCGCTTCCCGAAGTCCTCCGATACCTGACTTCACTATCCATCCTTGGCCTGCAGACTCAATCAGTAAGAGTTCATCTCTCTGCGATCGCAGCTTTCCATGCTCAGCCCATGGGGGCTACCTCCATTGCAGCACTACCTTTGACGAATCGCTTTATGAAGGGACTGGCAAATCTAAAACCCCCGCTCAGGCGTCCCGTTCCAGCTTGGGACCTCAACACTGTACTCCTTAGCCTGACCAAGGAACCCTTCGAGCCACTGCAGTCAGCCGACATGAAGTATGTCTCATGGAAAACGCTGTTTCTCGTGGCCATTACATCTGCCCGAAGAATCAGCGAGCTACAAGCATTGATGTCCCATCCGCCCTATACACAATTGCACCAGGATAGAGCATCCCTAAGGACTAATCCCAAGTTTGTGCCCAAGGTGGCCTCTGCCTTTCACGTGAATCAATCCATTGAGCTTCCGACTTTCTTCTTCCCAGAACCTCACGCCTCCGAAGAAGAAAGCCGCCTGCACACGCTTGATTGCCTGCGGGCCCTCAGGGTATACTTACTCCGCACGGAACCCGTTCGCAAAGGCGAGCAATTGTTCGTATCCTTCGACCCCAGCAGGCAAGGAAGGCCTGTCAACAAGAGAACCCTTTCGCACTGGATCGCCTCATGTGTCTCTCATTGCCTTGATCCCACGGGCACACAGAACCTGCCAAGAGTGGGTCCTCACAAGCTCAGGGCTATGGCCACCACAATAGCCAACCTCCGCTCTGTTCCTCTGCTGGACGTCTGCAGAGCGGCCACTTGGACCTCTCCGCACACGTTCCAAAAACACTACTGCCTCGACCTCAAGGCTCAGGAGGACTGCGCCCTAGGAACAGCCGTCCTCTCCACGGCAATGGACACAAGAGGAGCGGCTTAGGCCCTACCAGTTGTTATTGCCGATTGCACAGCCGCTGTCATGCACTAGTTATTGCGATAGTTTGCCTTGTTGCACATATCTGCACTAATAGCACATTATTGTTGTTACTGTTCTTATGCATCGTTGCACATATCTTGCACTAATTGCACATTATTGTTGTTACCGTTGGTTAAACCTGTTCTTATGTTATTGCACAGTTCACGTGTGTTAATGCAATAAAGTTCTGCACTAAGCTCCACGCCTAATCCTCTATGTACTACTAGGCTACCCTCCTCCACCTCAGCATACCTGCAGCTTGGGAGGCACCAAGTGTGGCTGACGCAATCCTGCTGGTCCATGGAGAAAACGAGGTTACTTACCTGTAACGGGAGTTCTCCGTGGACAGCAGGATAAGTCAGCCACACAATCCCACCCACCTCCCCTGGAGGAGGTCAACATCCGAATCCGCTCCCTGTCCGGGAATTGGCTAGCTAGGAACTCACTGGCCGGACCAGGGGGCGGACCGGTGGGATGGGCTACCTGAGGTGGGCCCAGAGGGGCTCACCTTTCGGAGCTCTAGAGAGAGCACTTCCGTATACTCGGCTCCGCCCGGAGGACGTCACCAAGTGTGGCTGACTTATCCTGCTGTCCACGGAGAACTCCCGTTACAGGTAAGTAACCTCGTTTTCCTGCTGCACTCTGACATGACACTAGCTTTGATCCATTTGTCTTGTAAGATGTTTTTGAGGGGTAGAACCCTAATTCATCCTCCTGGTACCCATTTTTATAATGTTAGGTTGTCTCCCAAACAAAGAGAAATAAGAAAATGGCTTGTTGCTGGTAAACCCCCCCCCCCCAGGTTTGCCATTAGCAATGTTTTTTTTTTTTTTTTTTTTTAATTTAGCCCTTGTTAATTTGAGGGCAGTCTAAACTAAGGATTCGCTCATGTGTGGAATACACATCCTCAGAGAAAACAAAGTTGCTTACTTGTAACAGGTGTTCTCCAAGGATGGCAGGATATTCATTTCACAGAAGCATGCTGGATTTTCAAGAAACTGGCTTCTTCTACCTATTAAACTGGAAAAGGCTCTCACATAACCCTGATGAGGATAATCTGCATATGCTCAGTAGAGTATGTGGAAAGTTCTGGAAAGCTTTTCAAAAATATGCAATCCAGGGTTGTGTGGTTGATTCCACTCACATCTACAGAATTAATATCATGCTATACCATGATATTAATTCTATAAAGGGGGCCTATCCAGTGGCAGCTAGGCAAAATAAAATGACTAACCTGCCGCTTGCTTTTATGAAAACTGGCTATTCAGTGGCGGAAGATATCTGGTTTTCGCCGCTGAATAAATGGATTGCTCAGCCACCAGCACTGCTATTCGATTAACAGATAGTACAAAGCGGTTAGAGTTAGGACAGCCATTCACTTGTCCTAACTTAAAATAAAGCGCATAAGCTATCCCGTTAGCGGCTGAATATCACCACTAACTGGGTAGCGGCTGTCGCTGTCCCCACTCCGCCCACAGACCAAGGTTTTTTTTGGCGGTCTGTGGGGATGTTCAACGGCACTAACAGGTTAGTACTGCTGAACATTATGGTGACTGCATTTTAGCCAGTTAGCTGGTCTGCTAACTGGCTAAAACTGTTCTGAATATGCCCCCTAAATATCTAGTGAAATCTGATTTGGAGTACTCTGTACAATTCTGAAGAGTGCACCTTCAAAAAAAAGATGGTCTATCCATAGGACAGCTACTAAAACGGTCGGTGGCCTTTGTCATAAACCATATGGGAATAGACTTAAAGAACTCGGGGGGGGGGGAGGGGGAGATATTAAGCAGTGGTGGCTAGGGCTGGTAAAACGGCTAGCTGTCTAACCCTGGATATTCAATGCCGGAGCCATAGCCCACCACTGGCATTGAATATCTGGGTCACTGCAGAACCTAGAAGCTAACTGGGCACAGTGATTTTGAGCTGCTTCCAGGTTAGCTTCCGCAGGTAAAGGTAGGCCAGAATTTGCCATGCCTTACTTTACCCGCATGTCGCTAATGGGCGGCAGCTCAATATAGCTGCTGCCCGGTTAGCGACATGTGCCAACTCCTCTCTGCCACGGAACACCCTTAAACCCACCCTGATGATAACCGCTTAGCACTGGGGCATGTAGCGGCGGCATCAATGGACATCCAGCACTATGTAAGTGCTGCTGAATATCCAGCTCAGAGCATTTACACAGTTTGCAGGTCTGCAAACCATGTAAATGCCTTTGAATATCCCCCCCCCATCCTTATTATTTGCTAGACAAGTCCAGAGAGTAGGTTATGCTCCCGAGAGGCAGACTTGAGCAACATTCGGTGATGTCACTAGTGCAGCACTGGAAGAAGTCAACATTTGCCTCCAACAGCTGGCAAGGTGTTTGGACAGCAGTGCAGATGGGCCTGTCTTCCCTGGCCCACATCATTTTGCTGTGGTCTCTGTGACTGAGACTTGTAGATCCAAAATTGCTTGAAGCTCAGATATGCCTCCCTCTCCTTGACCTGGCAGCCACCCATTGTCCAGCGTGGTTTCTGATAGGTTCCAGCACTGGCAGGCTGGAGAGTAGCAGGAGGATCTTACAGAGCCCCTCAGGGAAGCTAGTAAGTCAGGCCAAGGTCCCCCTTCCCTCTTGCTGTCTTTAATCTGCATGCTTTTTTTTGTTTTTCCTTTTTTTCTGATTTTGCTTTTTTCCTCCCCTTGATTTCAATGGGCCGTATTTTGCTCTCTTGCTGCTTGCAATAACGTTGTTCCAAATTAAAAACAACAAAAAAAGAGCTTTGCGAACAGACGGGCCTCCCAGGCCTGCATGGATGCTTGGGGCTTCCCTGCAGGATTTTTTTGGTCTTCTTCTCTTCCTTTGCTATTGTGGTGCTCAGCCACACAGTCGGAAGCAGCCTGCGACCCTCAGCAGTTTTTTCCCACAGCTGTTTCTTTTAGTCCTGAATGTGGCAGGAATGTTTGGGGCACCATTTTTTCTGCATTTTGTGACCCTCCCAAAGGGGGCCTGGGGCCTGATGCCATTTCTTTGGCCCTGCTGCTCCTTTGCTATTTTGTTTTACTGACAGTGGACACAAAGACATTTGAGATGGTCAGGTGGAGGTGGAGCTAAGCAGGACGGCCCCCTAGATGCTGTCTGGGCCCGTCCTTTTCAACCGGCTTGAGCTGCGGCTCCTGAAACAACTCATGGCTTGTTTTCAGTCTCTTTTGGCTGCCTTGTAGCCCCCTTCATGGGTGTCCCAGATTTCCCCTATAGGGGTTCTGGAGCGCCTTTGTCACAGGTAGTAAGCAGGTCAGAGCTCCTTCTTCTCCCTCACGCTTGTCCTTTCCTTCATGAAAAGTCCTTTTTTCAGAATGTAAGTCTGAGGAGGATGGGGTGATTCACTTGGTGAGAGGCTAGGATCTCTGTGATATATCTATTTCATAGAAAGTTTTTTTAGTGCTCTTTCAGGATGCTTTGGTGACTCTGCCTGGAGTTGAACCTGCTCATGTGCGAGGTTAGTAGGCGGACTCCCCTTTTCCAGGACAGTATCTAGCCTCCTGCTGCATTTATTCCTCTACCTTATCCTATGCAGCAGCATGTATGGTATCAGGGAGAACACCCCCGAGTTAGGCCCTAAGGACCCTAAGGCCCTGTCTCAGCTGTGCCCTCAGTCCAAGGGCAAGCTGGGTCAGTGTTTCAGGCTACTTAGGGTGGGAGCCTTGATCATGGATGTGACAAAGCGCATGATGATCCCTGTGGAGGAAAGCACTGTGCTCAAGGAGTCTAGCGTTTGGAGGGGTGAGGTACAGGGCCCCTCTGAGAATGTCTATATTGCTGCTGCCGCCTTAGTCTTGCAAGCAGCACAGTGTACAGGCTTGGTGATAAGCCCTTTTATGATGGATCCAGCTGCAGTCACTGCCAGACAGCCTGGAGGCTACAAGGTTGGAAGCAGACCACCTAAGGGATGGTGCCTTCTAAGACTTGATCAGAATCTCTTGTGCTCCATTTTCTATGTTTATGTGTAATTAAATTAGAGAATTCTAAATATTTCTATGAACCCATGCATCTGAAAAATTCATAGCTAATACATTTCCTTTGAAAGTGTTTCACACTAAAGCAGGTCTGGAGAGCATATTGACGAGTGTAAACTTTGAAAGTCTCAGGCAGTTACTCTTAATTTCCCATTGATGAATAAATATTTCCAGGTTTCGTTAGCCCTATTACTATGGGACTGCCCTCTTACTTCTTTTTTGATCGTCCATTCACTCTGGATTTTTTTTTTATATTATTATGTTTTACTTCCTGCTATGTAAATTTAGTTTGGTTTCAATCTGGATTAGGTCCAAGAACTAGGCGGAGAAGAAGGACCAGGCCACACTGGGAAAAAACTTTAAAAAGCTTTTATTGAGGGCCTTAATAAAGGCTTTTCTCTGCCTGGTTCTTGGACTGTACCCATTTGCGGAGAACGCGCTCTCTTTTTCTCTTCCTCCTTCAATCTGGATTATACATTTCCTATTGAAGAGGTTATCTTGATTATATATTGTTAAAACTGCATAAATAAAAAATAAAAATTAATACATACTTCCATGGTATAAATGCACAGCAGGTGGCCCTCTTCCAGTTGAAAAGAATCTCTGGAACGAGGGGTCATAAGATGAGGGTAAAAGAGGGAAGACTCAGGAGTAATCTGAAGAAATATTTCCTTAGAAAAAGAGTGATGGATACATGGAACAGCCTCCCAGTGGAGGTGGTAAAGACAAGAACTATATCTGGTTTCTGGAGCCCAAAGTATTGCAGGATCTCAGGCAGCATGGATTCACCAGGGGCAAGTCTTGTCCAACAAATCTGATTGATTTCTTTGACTGGGTGACCAGGGATTTGGACTGAGGGAGAGCCCTAGTTGTAGTGTATTTAGATTTCAGTAAAGCATTTGACACAGTTCTGCACAGGTGACTTATAAACAAAATAAGCACTCTTAGGATGGACCCTAAAGTTACTGCTTGGGTTAGAAATTGGTTGAGTGGGAGGTGACAAAGGGTACAGATAAATGGAGTTCACTCTGAGGAGAAGGAGGTTACCAGTGGAATGGCACAGGGATCTGTCCTTGGTCTGATTCTTTTTAACATCTTTGTTAGTGATATTGCAGAAGGGTTGTCGGGTAAGGTTGCCTCTTTGCGAATACCAAAATCTACAATAGAGTAGACACTCAGGAAGGTATAGATAACATGAGGAGGGATCTAGCTAAGCTTGAAGAATGGTCTAGAATTTGGCAGCTGAGATTTAATGCTAAAAAATACAAGGTCATGCATTTGGGCTGCAACAGTCCAAGGGAGCAGTACAGTATAAGGGGTGACGTATTTCTGTCCACGAAAGAAGAACAGGACCTAGGCATGATTGTGTCTGATGATCTCAAAGTTGCTTAACAGGTAGAAAAGGTGATGGCAAAAGCTAGAAGGATGCTTGGGTGCATAGGGAGAGGAATGGCCAGCAGAAGAAAGGAGGTGATAGTGCCTCTGTATAAGTCTTTGGTGCAACCTCATTTGGAGTATTGTGTGCAATTCTGGAGACCGCACCTTCAAAAGGATATAAACAGGTTGGAGTTGGTGCAGAGGGTGGCTAGTAAAATGGTTAGTGGTCTTCATTATAAAGCATATAGGACAGACTGAAGGACCTTAATGTGTATGCTTTAGAGGAAAGGTGGGATAAAGTGATATGATTGAGACATTTAAATACTTCTGTGGCACAAATGCACAAGAGGGGAGCCTCTTTCAATTGAAAGCAAGCTCTGCTACGAGGTTACATAGGATGAGTGTGAAAAGGGGATAGACTCAGGAGTGGAAATATTTCTTTATGGAAAGAATGGCAGATGTGTGGAACAGTCTCCCAGTGGAGGTGATAGAGATAAGGATAGTATCCAAATTCAAAAAAGCAATGGTCAAACACAGAAGCTCTCTAAAGGAAAAAAAGGGGACTCTTGTAGTGGGTGATATGGAAGGGCAAACTAGACAGGCCATGTGTTCTTTTTCTGCCGTCATGTTTCTATGGGGTATGTTTACTTAGCTGCGGTGGCGGCTTCCGTGCGATATTGGGGCTGTGGCTCCGATATCACACGGAAGCCGCTACTGCAGCTAAGTAAACAAATCCCTAGGTTTCTGTGTTTCTATCTTTCAAGAAAGCATGGGGCAATTTCACAGGATCTCCGATGGAAAGATGGGACTGTAGAACTTAATAGTTTTATGGATTGGCAGACTAGATAGGCTGCAATGCTCTTTATCAGTCATCAATTTCTAAGGAGCATGTTTATTAAAGATTTTAATGTGCGTTAATAAATGTTAATGTGTGTTAAATGCCCATAGCCCTTTTATTTCTATGGGCACAGTAGTACTTAACGTATGTTAACCTTTACTAAACATGCTCTTTGTTTCTATATTTAATACCTGTTAGAGATAGGCAATTTTATTTTCATGAATCTTCTCTAACCTTCACATTTTTATGTATTTACTCTGTAACCATGTCATTTATTATCCCATTTAGAAAATAAATACAGAAAACCAAAATGTCTAGGTTTTTTTCTTTTGATAAGAAGTTGAGTCATTACATTTCAGTCTTATTTTTTAATGTTAAAAGTCATTTGGTGGTTTTAAGTCTGTGCTCCCAACACTCTTCTAGCTTGCTGAGTCACTTCTGTTTTTTCTGTTGTGACAAAATCTCTGATAGCAATTCAGCAGAAATGGGAATGCCTTCATTTCATTATACCAGACAGCTGTCGAACAAACATGCTTAATTTCCACAAGGAGTAGCAACAACCGACAATCAGAAAAGGCAGTTTTCAAATCTTACTTCTCCCAAACCTGCTTCTTTTGGCCTCAGGTTCCAACATGGGCCTTAATTTGGTAAATAAGCATCTGTAGGAATAACGGGACTTGTGTTATCTAATGCACATTAGTACAGCTTAGCAAATGAGGGCCTTAGACTCTAAGGGGCTTGTTTACAAAGCCGCGGTAGCGGCTTCCGCTCGATATCGGAGCCGTGGCCCCATTGAATTCAATGGGGCCGTGGCTCCGATATCGGGCGGAAACCACTACCGCGGATTTGTAAACAAGCCCCTAAGTGTTCTCTGGGTCAAGGACCTACGTAATGTACTGTACCTAGATTGTAACTTTCTTTAAGCATGGCCCTAGGGAAGCGTGAGGCTGATATCTATCCAGTGAATATCTAAAAAGCACTTAGATGTTTGCCACATGTTCCAAATGTCTAAGTGCTTTCTTAAACTATCCCATGACATGTGTATTTGCTCCTATTCTATAAAGTATGTATGTACTTTACATTTTTGAATAGTGGTGTAAGTAGTGAGACATGCATGCATGATCAATTGCATCAACCCTAGACTTGATTTGTAGGAAACTCGCATAACTTATAGTATTATATAGCTTACATATGTAAATTTGCATTCCACCTAATCTCTGTCCCCATGATCATTCACTCCAAATTTACCTATCATTGCCCTGATGCACATACTTACAGACTGCTTACACTCCACATGTAAGTGCCTATCTTCATGCAAAGGCCTGGCAATTCTAGGAAAATTTAAAACCCACAAATTTGCAGCTCGGGTTGAATTCTCGAGCACCTCTACTTTAGCTCTAAGAGCTATATTATCTTTAGTAAGAGCTATAGTTAAATCAGAAACAGAATCCAACTTCTGGGTGCTCTCCTCTGTTTTAAGTTTTAAATTGTAAGTCAAACTCACATAGGATTTCAGTTTCACCGTATTCTGCTCCACTTTGATCGATATCACAGCAGTCTGTTGAGAAATAACTTCTGACAAGTTGGTAATCACATTCCAAATATTATCCAAAGTAATCTTCTTTGGGTGAGGAAAAATAAAGAAAATAGGTGACAAAGTGGCTGAAGGAGCCTCAAGAACTTTACCCGCATCAGGACCACTGGTCTGGGGTACTTCCAACACCAGCTCCTCTCCAGAGAGGCTTCCAGGAAATCCGGGAGTAACTGCTCCACTTTGAACCATTGAATCCCTCCGCACTAACGCTGTCAAGATGCTGACAGGTGGTATCAGGTCACCAAGCTGCTTTGGCACCTCCTCCCTTTCCGTAGCAAGACCTGAGTGAATCTCCCACTTGGCAGCCTCGGTAACTTCCACATATCGATCCATAGGAACGCAGACTACAGGCTGCAGTTCATGCAGTAAACCTTAGCCTTTCCTTTCCTTTTTGGCATGGAACCAGGTAAAAGCATTCAATCCTCATGTGGCCATCTTGAAAGAAAACCAAGCCCCCAATGTATGTTTTTAATACGTCTAGTGTCCATATTACTGGCCTTTTAGTTTACAGATAATCATTTTCTTTATATACTATTAACTCCTCATATTAGAATCCTCATTGGTGGTTTTAAGCAATTTCGCTTTCCTCCCTTCCCCTGTCAATTTTTGCTGACTTTTAGAATGCCTTTCTCCTGTGCTGGCACTTCAATTAATTATATCTCTAGGAACAAGCAGGAATGTAGTCTTCGCATATGGGTGACGTCAGTACCGACGGAGCCCACGTGAGAACGCTCCCTAGTGTCCAATAGGAAAGCTTTTGGGAGCATCCCACTGCACCTGCATAGCTGCCTTCCTGCCTTTCCAGCTCTCCCTCCTCTGTTCTTCATTTTCCGTGGAGCCAACAGGGAGCCATTCCTGTTACCGCAGAAAATTCCTGTTTTTCATACTTTTGTGCTTCGTATCTGTCTTCCCTTTGAAGCTGGTACCGACCTCTGCCTGTACTTTCTTTCTTTCCTTCTTCTTTCTCTTAAAAAAAAAAAAAAATCTGTGAAGAAAAGAATTTCTTCTTTTCTTTAGTCACATCGACACCATCTTAGGCCTAGGCCTTCCATTTTGCCACAGACACAATGGAAAAACCTTCTAGTGGTTTTAAGAAGTGTTCTAAGTGTGGCAGTACCATCTTAGCTACAGACACCCATGACTGGTGTCTAAAATGCTTAGGGCCTGATCATCAGTCATCAGAATGTACTCTCTGTAGAAAGATGATGAAGAGAGGCCTTCAGAATCGAGCTGCAAAACTGGGCACCCTCTTTGCTTCCAACGCCATCTCTTCAGCATCAACATCATCGAGAGCTTCTTGCTCGTGAGGATCTCAGGTATCAAAATGTAAGTCTTCATCGAAGGCTGGCCACCCCCCCAAGGGTAGATCTCCTTCTAAGCATCAAGATGCCTTGGGCATTGCCCTGGAGGGGAACACACTGGCCAAGCAACCCTGGCCGGAGAACCTTCCCTCCAAAGCCTTAGTGGGGTCCCAGGACGCTCCTGAGGCCTCCACCTCCAGAGAGCTCCAGGTGCCATGCTCAAGGATCGTGGCCCACAATTCCAGTACCGATACCCAAGCATCAGCAAGCTCCGTGGATCAACATATCATTGCCATCGAGCGGAGCTTACCGGCCTTACTGGCGGCCTCGGTTCCAGTCAAATCATTACAGTCGGTTCCACAGGCTTCGGTACTGATACAATCTGCACTGACTTTTTTGCCACTTTCCACAATACCGCCCATGCTGGCCCTCGAATCAGTTTCCAGTATCAAAGTTCCGACCACACAAATTCCAGGCACCAGCTTTGACCGGTACCAGTTCGTACACCCTGCCCAACAATACTTCTAGTCTTCGGATTTCAATTCATCGGATGTTGAATCGGCCAATATTCGAGATATTCAAACTCTTCTGGAGGACTCCTCTCTGTCCCCATAACGCCGCATGTCCCCACCAGAGGACATGTCTTTTCAAGACTTTATTCGCGATGTTGTTAGGAGCCTGTCCATAACAGTGCCATCGGAGAAAGAGCTTAGGGCTGAGGAATTAGAAATTCTTCAATACCCGACAGCTCCAAAAGAGGCAGCTACGCTCCCTATTCATTGGATACTTCACGACTTCATGCTTCATATGTGGGAGACACCTCTAACTATTTCTCCCCATACCAGATGGCTCGATACCATGTACTGGGTACCGGAGCCCTGGCTTTCAAAAGACATAATTGCCGCACCATTCCATGGTAGTAGAATTGGCAATATGTCGGATCAAGAGCGCGAAGACACATTCCTCAAACCCTCCAGGTAGGGAATCGAGAACCCTTGACACCTTTGGCTGACATTTTCAAGCCTCCATGCTATCGGCCAGAATTAGTTCTTACATACTCTATATGGATATGTTCCTTAGAGAGCTGACTAAAGATTTAGGGGCATGTTTACTAAAAACCGCACAATTGCGCGCCGCACAATAGCGCACTAAAAGCAGCACTTAAGTGCTCTTAAGCGCCCCGCACACGTGCGATGAACCCCCGCACAGGTGCGCGACACACTAACGAGCCCTGCACAAGTACGGGCCCGCAAATGTCCGATAGAGGAGTGGAAAGGCTAACGGAGGGCGGAAGAAGGCTCACGAGGGGCGGAGAGATGGGGTTAATGGGCGGGGAAGGGGAGGGGAGAGGCTCCCCGCACATTATCGGGGCCGAATTTCAAAGCAAAAATACCGCGAGTGAAACACTCGCGGTAGAGGGCATTTAAAGGGAAGAGAAACCATTTACGTCAGCACTGTACAACAAAACCGGGGAAACCCACAAAACGTGAGCAGTGTGATACATGTGCACAGAACAAAAGTGCAAATAAAACCCAAAATGACCACCACGAAAATGTTTAAAAATCATAATGCAGCTGGGCAATAGTGCTAGCAATGGGCAAAAATAAAAAACACACCCAGGAAAGCTACAAAAAAAAGAAATGAATGTTGGAAGGGTCTACGGAGCGGAGACCCTTCCAAAAATCATTTCCTTTCTGTGGAGCTTTCCTGGGTGTGTCTTTTTATGTGTGCCCATTAATATCACTGTTAGCCAGCTTGGTTATATTTTTTCCCCATTTTCCGCGGCCATTTGCGGGTTATCTCCAGGAACAAGCAGGAATGAGTCTTCACATATGGGTACGTCGGTACCGACGGAGCCTGCACGGGGATGCTGCCCAGCTTCCAATCAGAAAGCTTTTGGCAGCCTCCCTCGCGCCTGCGCGCTGAGTTCCCGCCCTCTCCAGAGCCTCTCTTCAGTTTTCGTTGTTCCGCGGAGCCGGCAGGACGTCCTCCTGTCACCGCAGAAACTTACTTATTTACTTACTTTAATACTTTAGTTTTTTGTTTTCTTGTGGTCGCGGCTATATTTCCCGCTCCCACCGGTACCGCTGGTGGATTTTTGACTTAATTCTGAGAAACCTTTTTCTTCAGTTTTTGCCTTAACTTGTTGGGCCTACCAGGCCTCTTCATTATGGAGCCTTCTTTTCCAAAGAAGTGCCTTCGGTGTGGAAACACCTGTTTCTTTTTAGATACCAATGCTTGGTGTCTCAACTGTGTGGGTCCTGACCCTTTTTCCCCTGGCAAGTCGGGGGATATTTCTGTGAAGAAACCTTCAACTTTTAGAATTTCCCTCGATACCGTTTTTTCCTCGGCAGTGAGGGTACCAGGTTTCTCTACTTCACAGCATCAGGTAACCCAAAAACAGTCTGTTAAGACTAGTCAATGTTTGAGTGGTATGTCCCATGCCCAGCATGGTGACGGCTCCGGCCTTACCCTCAAAAATCCATTGGCATTACCCCTGCGGGAGTCTATGGGCTCCAAAGCGTTAAAGGGGTTTCAGGTTGTTCCTGGGGCTCACCCCTCACAGAACATACCTGAGCCATGCTCGGAGGTGGTATCCGCTTCGAGCGGTACCGAGCCTCCGGCATCCGCACCGGTGTCGAGTAGCCTACTCTTCACCAAGGATCGTCATCGGGCATCCTCGGTACCTTCGGGCCCGATCGATTCGCACCGCATTGACTTCCTTCAACCTCAGCCATGCTCGGGGCCGGTATCGGCATCGATCGGTTCCGATACCCTGGCATCGGCATCGAGGTGGACCACCTTTCCCTTTGAAAAAGGTGTTCATTGGGTATCCTCGGTACCGTCGGTATCGGTCGATGTGACCCAGTCTGCCTTAGGGGTATCGGCATCGCCGATACTGCCATGGGCATCGGCGCCTTCGCGACACGCATCGATAGTATCACTTACTTCGATGCCGAGTCTTGAGTCCATATCTAGTCTCGATGACTCCGTACCGACGTGCCCTGGAACCGACTCGGATCGATTCCAGATCGGCAGTTTCAAAGATCATAGTCATAATTCTCTCATGATCTCGCTACCACTGCAGCAGTTCCCGATGGCTGCTTCATCTGCTACTCCTGTATCAGTATCCATGCCTCTTCTGGCACCCATGCCTACTTTAGAACCGATACCTGGCATTGGTGTAGTCCCCTGTGCCTCCTCTGGAGCTCCGGCTTTTTCTTTAACCGGGCCAGGGATGGTTCCCATAGGAGATCAGTCTTTTCAGGCTTTTCTCCGGGACATGGCAACCTTTCTCAATATATCTATCCCTGGTAGTGGTTCTACTCAGGGCTCACAGGCACAGATGGAAAATATACAATTTCCTTTACATCCTGCTCTGCAGGATCTCCTTCTCAGGGTCTGGAAATCACCCTTACGACTTCCTCCAGTTTCTACAAACATTGAGGTTCGGTACCGGGTGCCACCCTCTCCAGGGTTCCAGAAGCCTCAACTTTCTCATCGTTCCCTTGTAGTGGAATCGGCTCTGAGAAAAGTTAAGAGCAAGAAGAAGCATTCTTCTTATCCACCGGGTCGTTCTTCAAGAACACTCGATGCTTTTGGTCGTCAAGCCTTCCAAAACTCTATGTTGGCCTCCAGAGTTCTCTCATATATTTTTCACATGAGTCTAACACTCCAGGAGGTCACAGAGAAATTGTCTCTTTTGACCCCTATTTTACCAGAGCCCAAGGCTACTGATTATTCCTTACTCATCAATCACAGCCGGAATATATCTTGGTTCCTGTCTCGTGCTTCTATAGACTCTTTTGAGTCTGTTAGCAGATCCTCTGCTATTGCCATAGCAGCACGTCGCAGAGCCTGGCTTGAAGCTTCAGACTTGAGTAGATGGGCACAAACTATACTGGCTCATTCTCCTTGTACAGGAGAGGGTCTCTTCAATAAGGAGGCTTTAAGTCAGGTTGCTCAATGCTTCACTGACTCTCCTTCCACTAAGGACCTTTCTAAGCCACCTCCTTCTTCGAGAGGTAGGAAATGTCCTACCAAACCTTCTTTCCCTAAGAGAAGAAAGTTTCATTCCTCTCCTGCCCATCATTCGGCTGTACTTAAACAGGAGACACCTCAGTCTAGTCTGAACTCCTCCAGCTCTAACCAGTCTCAGCATTCCCAGCAACCATAGGAGCTGGGACTTATACTCTATACTTTCCTTCTAATTCATTAGAAGTTTATACACTGCGTTTCTTTCAGTGTACTACCTTGTGAAACATTTTATGTTCAGGGACTGCTAACTTCTCCTCTTCTTATCCTCTAGAAGAGCAGTTGCACCTATCCCATGATGGTTTTGTCCCAATTGAACATTCTTCCTTCTGTTGACTTACCCTATGGGTATGTCACCCTCTAATTACTTGCTCTACCCTCTCCAATGGGGTTTTTTCCCTAACGGAGGGGTACCATACTAAAAGGTTTTTACCAAGCTTATTCCACAAACAGGGAGAAGTTATATCTCCTCCCTCTTTATCTGTTTTTCTTTATGGGGCACAGGGCAATCTTTCTGCTGTTTCTGTCAGCTGCTGTGCCTGCAGGAGTTACACTGATTGTATTACTGGTACTTTTGCCAAGTTCCAGTCTTTTGTTCAATTTCTGTCTAGCCTTAGTAGTGTTTCCAAGCTATTCGTTAGCTACCTTGGATCCTCCTACACCCTTAGGCTTTCTCACATTATTCTATCCATCTCCTCTCCTAGGATATGGTAACAAACCTGACTTCAGTCCGTTTATCTCTCCTGCACAATGCTCTCTACAATCTTCAGAGCAGCTTTCCACTATGAGGGCCTGCTATAGAGCATTGACCTTGTCTCTGAAGCTTCGCTATTAGTAGGAAAAAGCTTGTTCACCCTTCCCATGCCTGTGAAGGTTCTCCACACCCTTTACCCTGGGGTGTTAGCACGAGATATATTCTTCTGCGTGAAGATCCAAGGCTGACATTCATGCATGCTACCTCTGGGTCCCTCTAATAGGTCCCTCTGGTATCTTCCCCTGCATTTTGCACCTCTGCCGTGCCAGTGTTCGGTGGAACTCCCGCCTTGTTCCTTGCAGATTCATCTTATAATCTGTTCTCACGCAATCATCACAGTTATTTTGTTGGATTGCCTTCCTGCATCCCTCAATTCATAGAAATAGATTCTCTCTACATATCCCAAGTAGCTTTACCCTCTGGTAGTATGCAGAATCTTTTTCTTTTTTATTTCCCATGTAACAATCATGGGGCTGGGTGCTAGACATGTTCTTCAACCTGTCACCTTGTATGTAGCATCTCTATATATGTCTACATACCTATCTCATTTCTCTGGTGGTGCAATTCCATGCCCCACAAAGATATCTATAATTACGTATTTCATATCTATATTATATCTATATTTATATATTTGATATATCTCTCCACCCATGTCCCGATTTCCGCATCTGGACATATCGATTCAGGTTTAGATTCCCCCACATATATATATAAACATCTGTATATATATGTGTCTCTTGGGCGGTTTCTTAAGGGTTCATATCTCTATACTCTCACCCTTACTGTCTATACTAAATGTTACCTCCTAGAGGATTTAGACAGTCCATCGCCCTATTTCGCATACCATATTAACATGCAGAAACTGTTAGACACCACTACCATTGTGGTGCTAACTTCTCTATTTTTCTTAAACCCTTGAAGCATCAAGCTTCAATATTTTTTCCTATCTCTCGCCAGTTAGGAAAAACGGTGTACATCTTTATCTTTGAGTACACAGCTCTTCTCCTTGGGAATAGGGATTTTTTCCACTTTCCCTCTCCCCATCAGGACTGAGCTAGTTCTCCAACCCCGTCAGTCTTCTTCCTTAGTCCTCCCTGTTAATAACATTATGACTAAAGGAGTTTTTCAGCTTTTTCTCATAAAGCTCTCCATTGAAGACATGACGTCCCATCCTACCCAGTTGACACCTGGATCGTCTACTACCTCCAGGTCTGGACCTTCATCCTCACTGCTGGGAGATCCCTTCAAGATTCCGCCACTGCTTCTCCAGCAGACTACATCAGGCGTTCTACTTCCTACAGTGCAGTAGGTAAGTGACATATCTAATGGTACGTTACATGTGTTTCATGTGACTCCTCATATACACCAAGGACTCCTACAATCTGTACGGCCCTCTAGTCCTTGGCTATGCTGTTCTTCCTCACAGCTCCTCTATTGTCAACTCCTACCCTCCATCCCACATTGGATGCCAGGGATTTCTGGAAACAAAATGCACACCTGGTCCAGGCTGCTGCATTTTTATGGGATCTCCCCCTGGCATCTCCAGCTAGGGAGTCCCCATATGTGAAGACTCATTCCTGCTTGTTCCTGGAGATAGCACAGTTACTTACCTGTAACAGGTGATCTCTGGGAACAGCAGGAATTAGTCTTCACAACCCTCCCACCTCCCCTAGGAGTTGCATCTCTTATCTTCTTCTCCTTTCTCTCCTCGCCTTTGTCTCAGCTTTGAAACTCAACTGAAGAGAGGCTCTGGAGAGGGCGGGAACTCAGCGCGCAGGCGCGAGGGAGGCTGCCAAAAGCTTTCTGATTGGAAGCTGGGCAGCATCCCCGTGCAGGCTCCGTCGGTACCGATGTACCCATATGTGAAGACTAATTCCTGCTGTTCCCAGAGATCACCTGTTACAGGTAAGTAACTGTGCTTTATTTGCACTTTTGTCGCCAGACACGGTGAATGAGCCCACAGTAAAAATGTGCAGAGCAGGGCTCCCTACTCTTTTGATCAGGTTTCCTATCTCCAGGGACTGCACTGTCTCTGTGGCTACAGTGTGGTGCAGCAGACAGAGCCAGTACCTATAAGACCAGAGAGTCACAGGTTCAAATCCCAGCTGTGGCACCTACCAGCCCAGTCCCCACATTTTACCCACCACTAAACAGAGATATTAACGACACCCCTATATTGCAGCGTACAGAAGCATGGTGCAAACACCCATATTTTACCCTACAACACCGCTCACACACCATGACAATGGGCATTACCTACAGCCAAGTCCCCCAAATGCAGCCCGGGAGTGCCACAACTCAATCAGGCCATATGCTTTTACCAAGATAAGGACATGCCAGCATGTTGGCGTAAGGGGACAGGTGGTGGTGGGGGGGCAGTGGCTACTAGCCATCGAAGACAGTGGCCTATCCATGTGCAGGCTGGCAATGTCCACTGCAACAGACAGGCCCTGTCGGATGCACAGTCATGGACTTCCCACAGAATCCAGTCAATCTGTGGCAACACAGTGGTGCAGTGCACACAGACAGTGTGTGCAACAACAGAAGGTCACAGGTTCAAAGCCCAGCTGGGGCTACTGCCAATCCTGTCCACATATTTTTAACACAACTAAACCGTGATAGTACGGACAAACCAGGATTGCTGGGGACATACGCATTGGTATTACGCCTATCTTTTCGCACACCGATCACAGACACCATGAACAGGGGCATTACCTAGCACAGAGTCTCCCAAATGCAGTCCTGGAGGACCACACACCATTCAGGCTCCTTGCTGCCGCTAATACAAATGCCTGTGCTGCATATCTATGCACCACCCCCATGGCATGTAGATGTAGCTCATGCATACTCATGAGGGACAGCAGGGAAACCCGAACAGTGGTAGGCACACCAGGACTGGAGTTGGGAAACTCTGCCGTAAAGCAACATCCAACAGAGGCGAACATACCCACACCCCCAGGCCCCATTGGCCAATGCCTCCTGGAGAGGCAGGACATTGGGCCCTGCGTGCATCTCCCAATACTAGCACCTGCATACCTTAGCAATGCCACCCTACACCTGGGTATGCGGTGGACAGCTCTCAAACGTTTGCTATGTGTACTGGCAGGTAGACTGTCCTACTTAAAGCACATTTGGCTCTTTGATCTCCAACATAAAAAGCTGTCTGATGTCTGCGGTGCGTGCTTCAGGTCTGGTCTCTGACAGTGTTTACCACCCTGGGGAGTGACCCCCAACAGTACTGCGTAGCATATCCATGCCTGTACTGTGCCCAGGACTGGTGTGGTGGGCAAGGCTGATAAACCCCTCTATAGTGGCACAATGCTGGCATACGTGTGGGAGTGTGTGTCTGTCTATACAGTGTGTGTTGGCTGCAAACACCTTCCACAGCCCACACTGCCAACACTGTTACCAGTATTGGCCTGACAATGTGCATAATGAGCAGCAAAGTACCATGGGTATAGTTCAGACACGGTGTGCTGGCCAGGATGCATCTGCACAGGGCATAGGGCACTGGCAGGGACTTTGTAGTGGCCGGACACCACCTACACAGACAGGGTGACCTCTGTATGTGCTGCTGGGGGCACACTCCACCCTGACTGTGCAGTGATGCCAGCATGGCTAGGCACCCCCATAGTGCTATATAGCATTTCTTTCATGTGATATGTATGGGTTTCCTTGTGGGGCCCAGTCACTGACTTATCTGCTTGTGTGTGCTGCCATCCCAGTTCTGGGTGCATGCATTTCCACCAGGACTATCTAGCAGACTGTTCTCAGCTGGTATATGTCTTGATGGCGTGCCTTGCAGGGTGCAGCGGCTGAAGGCCTGCTGCAGGAGAATATCAGATGGTGGGGTTCAGCTTAGCATATCCTGGCCTAATGTCTGTCTGATATTGTGTTATGGATGTGTATAGGGCTGCTTTGGATGCCCTGTAGGGTGTCTGTTCCCCAGCAGGACAGGGGTTGATGGTCCACTCTACTGCCACCATTGCAGTGTGGTAGAATGTGGATCTGTTGATAGGGGACCCTGTTTTTCACCTGCAGCCTAGGGGGGGGGAAAGAAATGGTGGTGCATAGCCCACCTAGGGGTCCATAAGGGGTTCCACTGACTGACACAGACAGAGTAATCCAGGGTGTTTCTGCAGGAACTACCTATCTTTCAGATTACTACTGCTTTGGAGCTCCGGCATGGCCTCTGTCAGCCATGGCAGGTGTTGTGGACCTGGTCCTGGGCACATCACCGCACCCTCAGGGTGAGCACTGTACCCGCACGATGTGACGGTGTGTAGCTACTCTGTGCCAGTAACACACCCGGTCAGTACCCCCCTACCAGGCCGAGGTGCTGTGTGGGTGCACACGGACACTTCCCCCTACCAGGTTGGGGAGTTGTTGGGGTGCATTCCCTATCTTGTGTTCATCTGTGGTCAGCTGATTTGCATGTGCAGTGCATCATGGGTACGGGTGGCCTAACCCTATCCTGGTTCCCACAGAAGACTGTCTGTGTGGTGACGTGACGGCTCTCTGCAGCCAGCAAGGGGCTTGCTGGCAGCTGTAGCCCAATGGTTATGTCACTGCCTGTGAAGCTAGAGGTCATGGGTTCAAACCCACAGTGGGGTTCTTTTAGAGGGTTGTCCAATGTTTTTTTTAACTGTCATGTACATATGTTGTTGCCAGCAACAACACCCTCAGCGTACTGTACCCATAAGGTGCCTCTGAGGGTGCTTTATAGGGCGCCCTATAGGGCACCTTATGGTTGCTGTCCATATAAGGTGCACTATACATTACCCTGTACCGCAACATATATGGGGCCCTATAGGGGACATTCTAGGGTGCCTTGCCGGACAGTGAACGTTAACATGTGCCTTATGGGCCGCCTTATGTTAACACGCTTTGTGAGTGCGTTTGCTAGTAGTGTTAACTGAGATAAAAAAATTAACCTGCCCCCTACAGCACTCATCCCCATAATACATAATGCCTCTGTGAGCCTTCTTCATTGGGCACCTTGGGGGATTGAACCCATGGCCCCTGTACCATTGGTCAGTGTCGTAACCATTGTGCTGTGGCTCTGTTCCTGTACTTGCACATCGGCGCGCCACCTTCTGCTGCACAAAATTAGGCTCCCTCCTAAAACAATCCTCCCCATAATAGGTACTGTCTGAGCCAGCCTTGTTCATTGTGCCCAGTGGGGGTTTGAACCCATGGCCCCTGCATCATTGCTCAGTGTCTTCACCGTTGTACTACAGCTCTGTTCGTTTGTGTGCCCAGCAGCGCGACACTTAGCCTTCCCACGCGCTAATACGGACCCCGCACAGTTGCACGACGCGCACAAGTACGGTCGCTTTCTCCCGTTTTTTTTCTTTTTTCTGCCTGAACCGCCCACTCCTTATATGGCACAGGCACATTAACGGGGCCCCGCACAATTTCGGAGTTTAGTAAACATGCCCCTTAGAGTTAATGGGTTTTCATCTCCCCGATGACAAGAGGGCGGATTATCTCACCCTTGTGAAGCATGCTCAGAATGTTTCAAAGTTTGTTAACAGAGCAACCTTTGATTGCTTTGAGTGCATCAGCAGGACTTCATCTATCTGCATTAGTGCATGCAGGATTGCTTAGCTCCAAGCATCAAATCTTGAACAATGGGTTCAAGATAAGCTGGGTAATATACCTTGCACCGGTGAAAGCCTCTGGCAAGGATTGGCAAGACAAGGCCTCTCAGTTGGAGTCTGAGAACACTACCCTAAATAGGCTCTCTAGATCTACTGCCAACCCAGCTAAGAAGAAAGCAGCAAAGAAAGCTTTTTTCAATAAAAAGAAGTACTATCCTTATACCCCTGCTGTTCAATGTCAGCATCATGCTCCTCAGAAGGGACAACAACCTCCAAAACAGCAAAAGAAGGTTTAGACCCCCAAGTCTCAGCCACCTCAGCAGGCCCAAACTGCTCTGGGTTTCTGACTCCTTTCTAGAGAACAAAGCTGTCCTGCCTCTGGAGAATCCCGACCCTGTCCACATTCCCGGCAGACCCTGTCACTATGCCCACAGGTGGCATCTCATCACCTCAGAGCAGTGGACATTATCTATAGTCCGGGAGGGATACAAACTTCATCTACTAAGTCTACCCCCCTCCCCCGACTTCACCAAGAGAGTTCCATTCTCAGCCCCCTCTCACTGCTCTGTTACTACAAGAGGTCATCTTTCTTCTACTGCAGGGTGCAATAGAGGAGGTTCCAACATTCCAGCAGAGAATGGGCTTCTATTCTTCCTACTTTCTTATTCCAAAGAAAACGGGAGGATACAGGCCCATTCTGGACCTCAGGGAACTAAACATGCATCTCCTGTGGGAGAAATTCAAGATGATCTCCCTGGGGACCCTTCTTCTCTATCTCCAGAGTCAGTCTGTTCTCTAGATCTAAAGGAAGCATACACTCACATTCTTATCCATCTAGAGCACAGGAAATTCCTGCGCTTCATGTTTCAGGAAGACACTATCAATACAGAGTTCTGCCTTTCAGCCTCGCCTCTGCCCCAAGAGTCTTCACAAAATGCATGGCAGTAGTAGCCACATTCCTAAGGACTCTAGGGATATTTGTTTTCCCTTACTTAGACGACAGGAGGCCAGTCTGTCCCTCTCATGCACCAAAAAACTATCACTCACTCCAAATATAAAAAAATTGTTATGTTGAAATTCATTAGGTTATATTCACTCTAATGTTCTTTGTTCTTTATGCACCAACAAAAGAAGACATAGAAGACATAAAAGAGGTCTCAGACTTATTCGGCATTTTTATCAAGCAAAGAGATATCCAAATGCTTGTGCCATCTTGCATCAACAACCATCCTTTATAGCAATACAGCTTATAAAATATACAGATCAAAAAATGCTTAACTTCTGATTTTTCTTCAAGAAACAGCAAGATCTATTACTTTTCCCAATGCCTCACTGCGGCACCTTTCAAGCGTTTCGCTTCATAAAGCTTCATCAGGGGCATAGAAAAAACTGTCAACAAAAAACAAACATACCAAAACTCCATTATAATACAAACTCATACTTATCCCATAACAATATCAATTCTATCCGCTTATATACCAATCTCATATGACCAACTTTCAAAGGCAACGCCACACATACGGAGTTAGACAGATAGCTTACTCCAAACACTTCATAAAAACTATCCCAACCTCTCATTACTGTAGTTACTAAAACCACCACTTACTGTAAGCTTTCATTAAAGTTTAAATTTTCATCAATACTGCAGACGCTCACACGATCATACCTTCCTTCAACATGGGCGACCTGCTCCACAAAACCCCCCCAAAAAACAGAAAAAACCCTCCATACTCTGGATTGTATACGTGTCTTAGCTTTTTATCTTCAGAGGACTCGAGAGCACCGGAAGGCTTCTCGGCTGTTCATCTCCTTTGACTCTAGTCACCTCTGGTTGCCAGTATCCAAGTGGATAGCTGACTGCATCACCTTTGCTTAAGAAAAGGCAGGACTCTCCCTTGAGGGTCATGTCACTGCCCATAATTTTCGAGCCATGGCTACCTCGATGGCAAATCTATATTCTGTAGCTATTGACGAGATCTGCAAAGCAGCAACTTGGTCTTCTATCCATACTTTTGCTGCTCACTACTGCCTAGACAAGGACTCCCGCTGGGATGCCATGTTTGGCCAAGCTGTTCTCCAACATCTCTTTCAGACTTAGAGCAACTCCTACCCTCTGTCCTGGGTTTTGATACCAGACATCCATGCAGGATACATGATCTCTTTAGACATACCTGTGAAAATCCACAGCCGATTCTGAGGTCATCTCTCTGGTATCTTCTAACTAGGGAGTCTCATATGTGAAGACTACATTCCTGCATATTCCTGGAGATAGCGTAGTTACTCACCTGTAACAGGTGATCTCCGGGAACAGCAGGAATTTAGTCTTCACAACTCACCCTCCTCCCCTAGGAGTTGTAGGTCTTCTTTTCTTTCTCTCCTTTTATCTCAGCTACAAACTCAACTGAGGAGGGAGAGCTGGGAAGGCAGCTATGCAGGAGCAGTAAGATGCTCCCAAAAGCTTTCCTATTGGATGCTGGGGAGCGTTCCCACGCAGGCTCCGTCGGTACCGATGTCACCCATATGTGAAGACTAAACTCCTGCTGTTCCCAGAGATCACCTTTTACAGGTGAGTAACTACGTTTATCTATTTTGCTAACGCATGATTTGAACGTGCCATTTCTCATGAGGGTTATCCCAGCTTCACTTCTCTTCAGAATTAGTTTTGTATCTCAGAGACTGATTTTCATGATTCTTTTTGTATATCCATTATAGATCATGTTGTCTTCATATGTGATCATGCTCTGCCTATTGTAAGTTTTTTCATGCTTTTTTATAACCATTTGTGCTCTTTCCTTATAATTTTATTATATGATTATGCCTTTTATCTGTTTTATCATATCTGTACATTTTTTTACTACTCCAATATTCTTATCTATTTTATAACTTCTACCTATAAATTAGGAGTGGAGGAGTAGCCTAGTGTTTAGAGCACTGGCTTGGTAACTAAGCAACCAGGGTTCAATTCCTGCTAGCACTCCTTGTGGCCTTGGGCAAGTTACTTAACCCTCCATTGCCTCAGAAGAAAGGCCTGGTAATCTACTTCCAGTGACACTGCCAAGAAAGCCCAGGAACTTCTGGGTCACCAGGAGTCAGGACTGACTCAAAGGCACACATGCATTGCATTTATAAAATAATTTTATAGTTTCATTGGCAATATTTTTATGGATTATTTTAATTTTTTATGTTTTTTAGCCAACTGTGTTTGTTTTTAGTCTTCCTTTTATATATGGTGAATTATTGTTTTATTTATCATTATTTTTATCATTATTGTAACACTTAGGGGTATGTTTACTAAAGTTTCCTAACGTGCGCGCCGTGTTAATCTGCAGGATGCCATATAAGGAGTGGGCGGTCCGGTCAAAAATAGAGCAAAACGGGATTAGCGCATGCTGCGCGCTCTTGTGCGCCACGCACAGTAGCGCACAAGGAACGCGCGCAGGAAGCATAAGCAGGCGCGCTGATGTGCAAACAGAGAAACAGGGTTGTAGTACAATGGTAAAGACACTGACAGATGAAGCAGGGGACATAGGTTCAATCCCCCACCGTGCCCAATGAAGAAGGGTAGCTGAGGCACTACCATTTATGTGTAATATTGCATTATGAGGCTTTTAAATTTTATTTTAAGTACTGCTGCTAGCAAACGCACTTCCAAAGTGCTGTAACATAAGGTGCTGCATAAGGCACCCCATAAGGTACCCCAGAGGGCACATTTTAAAGTGCACTGTCCGCCACGGCACCCTACAATGTTGCTGAAAGGGTGGCCTATAGGGCGCCATATAGGGTGCCCTATGAGGCACAGCAAGGTCATAGCACTGTTTTTGATGGCAGCACTGTGCATTTAAATGCATGAAAATCTTAAGTAGGTGCGCTGACATACCAGGAGGAACAGCAGTGTAGCACAATGGTTAAGGCACTGACTGATGATACAAGGGTCATGAGTTCAATCCCCAGTGTGCCTAATATGTAAGGCTGGCTGAGGCATCAGCTTTGACATGTAAGTATTGTTTCCTGTGGCACTTTATTTCTATTTTATTAATTGCTGCCAGCAAACACAACCTCATGTGCCATAACCTAAGGTGCCGCATAAGACACCCTATAAGGCACTCCATAGGGCACATTATAAAGTGCACTATCCGCCACGGCACCCTATAATGTCCCCTATAGGGCACCCTATCAGTTGCTCCATAGCATACTGTATAGTGCACCTTATATGGACGGTAACCATAAGGTGCCCTATAGGGCGCCCTATAAAGCACCCTCTGAGGCACCTTATGGGTACAGTACGCTGAGGGTGTTTTAGCTGGCAGCACTAATGTACATTAAAAATAGATAATGCTTTAGACAGCCCTATCAAATAACCCCACTGTGGGTTTGAACCCATGACCTCTGGCGCCATTGGCAGTGAAGTAACCAGTGGGCTACAGCTCTATATCTGCTAACAGCCCCCTGGCTGGCTGCAGAAGGACTGCAAGTCACCACACAAACAGTCTGCTGTGGTCACCAGGATAGGGTTAACCCACCCATACCCATTATGCACTGCACATGCAAATCAGCAGTCTACAGATGATCACAAGATGGGGTATGCACCCCCACAGCACCTCGGCCTGGTAGGGGGAACTGACCGTGTGTGGTACTGGCACAGAGTAGCTACACACCGTCACATTGTGCAGGTACTGCACTCACCCTGAGGGTGAGGTGGGGCACCCAGCACCAGGTCCACAGCAGAGATAGGCCATGCTGTAGGTCCCCAGCAGTGCTAATGTGTGAGACAGGTAGTTTCTGCAGACACACCTTGGATATATCTGTATGTTTCAGTCAGGTTTAGCCCCTATGGACCCCTAGGGGGATTATGTACTACCACCCTCCTCCTCCAGGGCTGAGGGTGGTAAACAGGGTTTCCCACCAACAGATCCACATTCTACCTCCCTGCAATGGTGGCAGTAGAGGGACCATCAATCCCAGTCCTGCTTGGGAACAGACACCCTACAGAGCAGTCAATGCAGATCTCTACACATCCATAACACAATAGCAGACAGACATTAGGCCTGGATATTTATTTTTATTTATTTTATTTAACAGTATTTCTAAACCGCCTTATCTTAATAATCAAGGTGGTATCACAGCAAGCAATCAGGTAAAGTGGGTGTGTTATACATGCAGTGAGGGTGAGACTTAGTTGTGTGCTAGATTTGTTTGAGCTATGTACAAAGTGGGCTATCTACAGTGGTGCTAAAAACATATTTTATATACATACAGTGTTTAGGAGGTATGGTGAGCTGTTGTTCATTCTCTTAGGTTATGTGATGTGTCCATAGTGCTCTATGAACAGCATGGTTTTCAGCTGTTTTCTGAAGTCTTTGAGGTCTGGAGTTGCCCTCAAATCGTCCGGTAGATTGTTCCATATTGTTGGAGCAGCCATGGAGAGTGCTCTGTCTGTTGTGTCCTTGCGTGTGTGCTTGTATTCATTTGGGGTACTGACTCGGTTGTGTGTTTGTTTTCTTCTAGGACGTGTGCTGGTTTCTGGTTGTATGAGCGTGTGGAGGCTGTTGGCTGATGTGTGCTGTTTTATTTTAAATAGGTTTATGATAGTCTTGTATCTGATGCGTGCACTGATTGGAAGCCAGTGTAAGTCCTTTAAGGTAGGTGTGATGTGCTCCCGTCTTGCAGCTCCGGATATTATTCGTGCTGCAGTGTTTTGTGCCAGTTGGAGTGGTTTGAGGGCTTGTTTCGGTAGTCCAAGGTATATCGGATTGCAGAAGTCCAGTAGAGGGGTTATCAGGGCTTGACAGACGGTACGGAAGTGTTCTGGGGCGAGGAGTGGTTTCAGTCTCCTGACGATTCGCATCTTGTAGTAGGCTTTTTGGATTGTTTTGTCTATGTGTGGTTTGAGATTGAGTTTATTGTCCAGAGTAACCCCAAGGTATTTCACCTCTGATCTTATCGGTATCGTAGTGCTTTGTATCTTTATGTTGGGTGGGTATATGAAGCTTTGGTTCCGAGTGATGATTAAAGCTTCGGTCTTGTTGTAGTTTATTGCGAGGTTGTTGTTTTGGCACCAACTCGTCATTTGGGTAAGGCAGTCTGTTATCTTAGAGAAGTCCGGGTTGTCGATTGATATCGGGGTGTATATCATGATGTCGTCTGCGTATATTGTGTATTGAATGTTGTTCTCTTTCATAATGTTGCATATTGGTTGGATGTAGATGTTAAATAGGAGTGCTGATCCTTGCGGTACTCCTTGTTGGACATTTATGGGTCGGGAGGTGTCGTGTCCCACCTTGACCTGTAGCTGTCTTTCGGTTAGGTACGAGTGGAACCATTTCAATGTGATACCGTGTATACCAGTGTTCTTTAGTCTCTCCAGGAGCGTATTGTGGTCAACTGTGTCGAAAGCTGAGGAGATGTCGATGAAGATCATTATAATTCCATTCCTGGTGTTGTCAATTATTCTTATGATGCTGTCGAAGAGGTAGATCAGTAGAGTTTCGACTCCATGGTTGGGACGAAATCCGTGTTGGTTGTCGTCGAGTGTTTCGTGTTTGTCGATGTGTTCCTGAAGTTGTAGTTGGACCGTTTTTTTCGATTATTTTTGCGAGGAAGGGTATGCTGGAGATTGGTCGGTATGCTGCTGGATCTTTTTTGTCGAGAGTTGTTTTCTTTGTGATTGGTCTTACTGAGGCAAGCTTTAGTTGCTTTGGCATGAGTCCTTGAGTGAGTGAGTTGTGTACCATTTTGTGAATGGTTGGGATGAAGTTTGATTTGGTGGCTTTGACCCATGACACTGGGCATGGGTCTGTAGGAGCAGTGCTTGTGTTGATTGTGGAGATGATGTGGGATATCTGTTCTGTTGAGGGTGAGTAGAATGTGCCCCAGGTTTTGGGGTGAACGTTCGTTCTGGTGGTTCCACTGGGTTTTGTTCGCTCTGTGGAGTGAAATTTGTCTTTGATGTGGTCGGCGAATTTCTGTGGATCAACTTGTACTTCCCCTTCTGTTGCTTGCTCTTTTGTGAGGATCTTTACTATTTCGAAAAGTTCTCTGTGTTTGTTGATGGAAGTATTTATCATGTTTGTGTGGAATTCTTTCTTTGATTGGTTGATGTGTTCATTGTATTGTTTTTGCTTTGTTAGGTAAAGATGTTGGTCGGAAGTTGTTTTGTTTTTTCTCCATCTCCGTTCAATCTTCCTGAGCTCCCTCTTCTCCTGTCGTATTTTTGCTGAGTACCAAGGCTTGTTTTGTCTCTTGTTGTGGTGTTGTTTCACGGTCCCGCCATCGGATGTTTTGGCGGCGTTAGCTAAAATGCTGTTCCAGTTGGAAACTTGTTTCTCCAGGTCCTCTGTGTCAATGTTCAAGTGTTGTATTGTGTCCTGTAGGAATTCGTCCCTGTCAAAGGACTTGAATCGTCTTTGTGTGTGTGGGATGTTCGCTCTTTCGATTGTCTGGTCCTCTTGTGATCGCAGCTTTGTCTCGATTAAGTAATGGTCAGACCATGGTACTGGGGTGATGGTGGGTGTAGAAATTAGGTCTCTTGATGTTAGGTAGTTTGATGCGAAGATGAGGTCTGGGGATGATCCAAGTCTGTGTGTTGGTGCATTGATTATCTGTGTGAATTGAAGTGAGGTCATTGCTTGAAGGAAGGCCTCTGCATCTTTTGTATTGGCGGACTTGAGGTTGAAGTCTCCTATTAGTAGTGCTGGTTTGTTGTTTGTTGTTATGGCACAGGCTTCTTCGAGTGTGAAGGCTAGTTCGTCGGGTGGAGCGTGGGGTGCTCTGTAGGTTAGGCAGATTGCAATGTTCTTGTTCTTGATGCTAATTGTGTTACATTGCTGTGTATCGGTGAGGTTCTGTGTCTTGAACTTAAGTTTTGTTTTTGCTATTATCAGGACTCCTCCTCCACGCTTGTGAGTGCGTGGGCAGTTGTACGCTGAGTAGTTGTTCGGTACTAGTTGGTTGAGTAGTACACTGTCGGTAGGGTTGAGCCATGTCTCTGTGATGCATATTATGTCGGGCTGTCGCTCTTCTATGTGGTCTACAAGAGTGTGTATCTTGTTGCAGACGGATCTGGCGTTTATGAGCTCAATTGTTGTTGTCTTTGTGGAGGAGGTTGTTGTTACATGTGCTTCCTTTGTGCCGGTGTTGGTGTTTGATTTGTGTCTGTTTGGTCGCTTTGCTTGGGACGTTCCGAGTGTCTCTTTGTGAGTGTGTTGTGGTTCGAAATATGGCAATGCAGTTGGAGGGTACCATGGCGTGTTTGTTTGTGGGTAGTGGAGGTGTGTGGTAGGTGGGAGGAGTTGTGTGACAAGTAGGTAGAGAGGGAGGAAGTATGTGGCGTGCATGTTGGGAGTTTGTGATGTTCTGTTAGGATGATGCCTGTCTCCTTAGGTCTTCGTCTGTTGTCTGCTTGGGGAGAGCTGTACTTGGTGCGGGAGCCTGTCCCGTGGGGGGAGCCTGTCCCGTGGAGGGGGCTTGTCCCGTGGAGGGAGAGCCAGATCTGTGTAGGTCGTCTTGGTGCGGGAGCCTGTCCCGTGGAGGGAGCCTGTCCCGTGGATGGAGATCCAGATCTGTGGAGGTCGTCTTGGTGCGGGAACCTGTCCCGTGGAGGGAGCCTGTCCCGTGGAGGGAGCGCTGAATCTGTGTCGGTCGCCTTGGTGCGGGAGCCTGTCCCGTGGAGGGAAGGCTGGGGCTATTAGGGAGTGTGTTGTGGAGGAGGGAGTTTGGTGGTGTGCGATGTTTTATGTTCTGCGAGAGTTCTACTTGCGGTTGTGATGTCCTTCTCCTCGGTCTGCTCCTCTGTCGGGATCCGTTGGGATGCTGTCGGCGCTGCTGATTCCCTTGGATGTTTCCTTCTTTTCGCCTTCGTGCCGCGCCTAAGGGCCACGCCAAAGGGCCCTCTGGCGAGGCCCTCAGGCGCGGGCCCGCCTGGCGCGGGCGCGCCCTGCAGGGACGCCGCTTTTATCCCCGGCCGGCTGCTGCTTCGCGGGCTCCCACTGCCCGGATTGGGCAGGAGCTGAAGAGGGGGTGGAGTGTCCTGGCAGCGGCGTCTCTGTGAGCAGGGATGCCGCTTTTATCCCCGGCCGGCTGCTGCTTTGCGGGCTCCCACTGCCCGGATTGGGCAGGAGCTGAAGAGGGGGTGGAGTGTCCTGGCAGCGGCGTCTCTGTGAGCAGGGACGCCGCTTTTATCCCCGGCCGGCTGCTGCTTCGCGGGCTCCCACTGCCCGGATTGGGCAGGAGCTGAAGAGGGGGTGGAGTGTCCTGGCAGCGGCGTCTCTGTGAGCAGGGATGCCGCTTTTATCCCCGGCCGGCTGCTGCTTTGCGGGCTCCCACTGCCCGGATTGGGCAGGAGCTGAAGAGGGGGTGGAGTGTCCTGGCAGCGGCGTCTCTGTGAGCAGGGACGCCGCTTTTATCCCCGGCCGGCTGCTGCTTCGCGGGCTCCCACTGCCCGGATTGGGCAGGAGCTGAAGAGGGGGTGGAGTGTCCTGGCAGCGGCGTCTCTGTGAGCAGGGATGCCGCTTTTATCCCCGGCCGGCTGCTGCTTTGCGGGCTCCCACTGCCCGGATTGGGCAGGAGCTGAAGAGGGGGTGGAGTGTCCTGGCAGCGGCGTCTCTGTGAGCAGGGACGCCGCTTTTATCCCCGGCAGGCAGATGCTGCTCGGGCTCCCACTGCCCGGATTGGGCAGGAGCTGAAGAGGGGGTGGAGTGTCCTGGCAGCGGCGTCTCTGTGAGCAGGGACGCCGCTTTTATCCCCAGCCGGCTGCTGCTTCGCGGGCTCCCACTGCCCGGATTGGGCAGGAGCTGAAGAGGGGGTGGAGTGTCCTGGCAGCGGCGTCTCTGTGATATGCTAAGCTGCACCCCACCACTATCTGATATTCTCCTGCCGCAAGCCTTCAGCCGCTGCACCCTGCAAGGCGTTCCATCACGACACATACCAGCTGCAGACATGCTGCTAGCTAGTTCATAGTGCGTGTTCCTGGTGGAAATTCGTGCACCCAGAACTGTGATGTCAGCATACACACCAAGCAGATAAGTCAGTGACTGGGCCCCAAAAGGGAACCCATAAATATCACATAAAAGAAATGCTATATAGCACTATGGGGGTGCCTAGCCTTGCTGTGGTCACTGCACATTCAGGGTGAGAGTGATTTCCCAGCAGGACATGCTGTGGCCACCCTGTCTGTGCAGGTGGTGGCTGGGCAATACAGTGTCCCAGCCAGTGCCCTGTGCAGATGCATCCTGGCCAGGCCACCCTGTCCGGGCTATACCCATGGTACCTTGCTCCTCATTATGCACAATGGCAGGCCAATACTGGCAACAGTGCTGGCAGTGTGGGCTGTGGAGGGTGTTTGCAGCCACCACACATTGGATAGACAGACACACACTCCCACACCTATGCCAGCATTGTGCTACTATAAGAGGAGTTTAGCAGCCCTGGCCACCACACCAGTCCTGGGCACAGTGCAGGCATGGATATGGTACGCAATACTGTTGGGGGTCACTCCCCAGGGTGGTAAACACTGTCAGAGACCAGACCTGAAGCACACTCCACTCACATCAGAAAGGTTGCTATGATGGAGCTCAATCAGCAAACTGTGCTTAACGTAGGAATTGCTATCTGCCAGTAATCATAGCAAACGTTTGATAGCTGTGTACCGTATACCCAGGTGTAGGGTGGCATTGCTAAGGTATGCAAGTGCTAGTATTGGGAGATGCACGCAGGGCCCAATGTCCTGCCTCTCCAGGAGGCATTGGCTAATGGAGCCTGTGGCTGTGGGTGTGGGTGTGTCCGCCCCTGTTGGCTGCTGCTTTACGACAGAGGTTCCCAACTGCAGTCCTGGTGTGCCAAACACTGTTCAGGTTTTCATGCTGTCCCTCATGAATATGCATGAGATACATCTGCATACCATGGGGGTGGTGCATAGATATGCAGCACAGGCATCTTTATTAGAGGCAGCATGCATGGAACCTGAATGGTGTTTGGCCCTCCAAGACTGCATTTGGGAGACTCTGCTCTAGGTAATGCGCCTGTTTATGGTGTATTTGCTCTGTAGGGTAAAATGTAGGTGTTTTGGGCATGTTTACGTCATCTGCACTAAACGTTCTGTCTGTATTAGCACGTTGTAGTAGTGGGTAAAACATGGGGACTGGGTTGGCAGGCACCATAGCTGGGACTTGAACTTGTGACCTTCTGCCTCCAAACACACTGGTTGTGTGCACTGCACCACCGTGTTGCCACAGAGACAGTGCATTCCCTGATGATACCATGACTGTTTGTCCGGCAGGGCCTGTCTGTTGCAGTGCATGGCACCCACCTACACAGGGCTAGGCCATGGTCTGCTCTGGGCAGCTGCCACTGCCCCCCTCCACCACCAGTACCCCTCCGCCACCATGCTGACATGGCCTTATATTGGAGACAGCATAAAACCTGAATGATTTGTGGCCCTCCAGGACTGAATTTGGGGGACTCTGCTCTAGGTAATGCACATTTTTCTGGTGTCTGTATTCGGTGGGGTAAAATATAGGCGTTTGAACCATGCGTATGTTCTCTGCAATAAAGGTTTGTCCTTACTATCACGGTTTAGTAGCGGGTAAAATATGGGGACTGGATTGGCAGTAGCCCCAGCTGGGACTTGAACTTGTGATCTTCTGCTCCTGAACACACTGGCTATGTTCACTGTACCACATTGTGCTCACAGAGACAGTGCAGTCCCTGGAGATACCATGGTTGTTTGTCAGACAGAGCCTGTCTGTTGCACTGCATGACACCCACCTACACAGGGCTAGGCCATGGTCGGCTCTGGGCAGCTGCCACTGCCCCCCTCCACCACCAGTACCCCTCTGCCATCATGCTGACATGCTCTTCTGCTGGTGGTGCTGGTGGTGTGCAGTCTCAAGCCATCCAGTGTGCAGGTAGGCGGCTGCCTATGGTGCGTGTTCTGGGATAGGGGTGCCTGCATAGGCGTCCACGCTTCCCCCCAACACCGCCTGCCAAAGTTCTGTGCCCTTGGGGGTACCTTCTGGGTACTATCCCCTGTGACACTGTGATAGACACTCTCGTGCCCATGTTGGACCCTCATCAGTTGCTGTCTGGCTGCTGTTCAGTTTCAGCATTCCTAAGTGCCATCTAGGCATCTGCCTAGTCTGCACTGTGCCCCAGCTGCACCACAGCATGTGCTGCCTGCAGCCCTCTGTATCCCCTTTCCCAGCATCTGTCCATTTGCCCATTCCGACATGCCCGCCCTGCTGTTGTGGAACATGTGCATGCCATAGGTAACCTGTCCAATGGAGAGGAAAACCCTGATCAGTGCTAGTTCACTGTGGGATCATTCACCTTGTATGGGGACGGAGCGTAGACCCTTCCAAAATTCATATTTATTTTTTGGGGCTTTCTTGGGAGTGTGTTTTGATGTTTCCCATTACTATCACTATTGCCCAGCTTGATTATGATTTTTTTTAATTTTCTTGGGGTCCTTTTCAATGTTTATTTGTACTTTTGTTCTGTGCACATGTATCACACTTATCATTTTTTAGTAGGTTTCCCTGGTTTTGCTGTACATTGCTGACAGAAATGGTTTCTCTTCCCTTTAAATCGGCTCTAACGCGAGGTTTTCACTTGTGTTATTTTTGGCCTCGAATTTCACCTCACTAGTGTGTGGGGAGCCTCTCCCCTCCCACTCTCCACCCATTGACCCCTTCTCTCCGCCCCTGGGGAGCCTTCCTCCGCCCTCCGGGAGCCTTTCCCCGCCTTCAGTGCTCGTGTGCGCCGCTGCGCTCATGAGCGCGCACTAAAGCACATTTTTGCCCCATAAAGCATCTTTAGCGTGCACTAAGGTACCTTAGCATGTGCTCATGCGCGCCGCGCATGTTAACAAACTTTAGTAAACATATCCCTTAATATATGCACCTTAGTGGACATCAGGACAGTTTACAAAACAAAAATAATGAAAGTGGCTGGTGCCAGAAAGGAAAGGAACTTCAACTGTTGATAGGATAGAATGATGCATTCACACAAAGAGGGAAAGGGAGAAGGAAGAGAGGAAAAGAAGAGGGGAATCAGAAAGGAGAATCAGGAGTTATGGGAGGAGAGGTCAAAAGCAGATTATAAGAGGTGGGTTTTGAGGAGAGATTTAAATTTCTGAAATGACAGATCTAGGTGTAGGTTAGTGGATAGACAGCCAGAGAGAGGGCCCCAGGGAAAAAAACAACAACAGAGTGGTGTGTTGATTCAAGGTATGCACAAGAGGTGGGGGGAGTTGTGGGCGGTTTTAGATGAAAAGAGTGCAGACTACGGGATGGAGCATGGCAATGGAAAGAATTTGAGAGGCACTGAGATTTATGTATATAAATGGATTTGTGAATCAAGATAAGTATTTTGTAGTGAATACAATATTTAATGGGGAGCTAGTGGAGATGAATGAGCAACCTCTTGACTATATGGTAACCAGAAGTGGCGTCGGAAGGGTCATAATGTGCCAATGGAATACGTATTTATTTGTCTTCTAAAATTAATGCTGCTTTATCTTAATCTGCTGAAATTTTATACTATTTATATATTGTTAAAGGTTTCCACTGTTTGGCAGGGTGAAATTTCTAAAGCAGACCAGTTTGCAAACTTCACCTAAATATATCAGACTTTTCTCCAGTTTAATTTCATCCTATAATGTTTGTTTCTTCTCTGGCTGTGACCGGTTCCTTTCCCGCCTACGAGTTCACTTGTCTCGGCATCGCATCTCGGACCATCCTTTTTTCCCTAGCTAAGTTTTTTTTCCCTGGTGTGGCTTTGCACCTTTTTCCCACTGGCTGGCAGTTCCTCGGGTCTTTGACCTTGCCGAGGTATTATTTCTCTCAAAGGCCAGTGGCTTCAAGAAGTGTGATCGGTGCTCTAAAAATATGTCCCTCACTGACACACATGATTGCTGCTTCCATTGTCTTGGTCCTGACCATGATCCAGAGGTTTGTGGACTCTGCAAGATGATGTCCACTAAAGCAATCAAACTCCATTAGCAGAAACATGACCAAATTTTCTCCAGGTCAGACTCTGCCCCAGAGTCCCTGGTGACCCCATGATCCAGGGCCCTATCCGAGACCCTGGAGTTACCTTATGGCAACTGACCGGGCACACAGGTCCTCCGACAGGGGTTTCTCAGACAGGGAACGCAAGAGGAAGAAGAAATTCTCGAGGACCTCCTCATGGGACTCGCCAAAATTGGACAAGCCCTGCGCCAGATCCCTCAGCCCTCGAAGAAGGCCTGAGATGTTAGAGCAGGAGTGACTTTCCAATGTTCCCAGGAAGGAATCGTCGGCCCCTGCCAATCGGTCTCAGACCGTCGAGGCCTTCCCCTCCTCATTGGCACAGGATCCGGCTACCCTGGCATCTGTGCCGAAGGCTGCAGTATCATCTGGACTGGAGACCAGGATGGAGTCCCTGGAGATGTAGCGGTCACAGTTGCTCAGCTTGGCCGGTTCATCCATGCAGCCCACTGGGACCCTGACCTCAAGGACTTCCCCATTTCTTGAGCCGATTCTTGTGAGCTTACAGCCTCAAGTCAATCCTCGACAGTGGTCCCAATCACAGTCCTGTTCCTTGGGCCATCGATCATCTTTAACCAGTGCTTGTAGCTCTGGCCACGCAGCCTCGAAGGCCCATGGACCATTGGCCCTGGGCCCATCGCTGGATGCACAATAAGCAAGAGTCAAAGACTGTAAGGATAAATTCGAAGTTCTTTATTGAAGTAGTCCCCAACGCGTTTCGGCATACATTGCCTTCCTCAGGGGGTAACAGCTAAAACATCAAACATAAGAACTCGTAACAATAATAATAAACCATAAACATAGACATGATAAAAACTTTAATAACATTTAAAACTTTGTAAAGATCAAAAGTAAACCTTAAACTATAAATTACTTATTCCAAAATTATATGTTACACAGGACATAAAATGAATTCACATGAGGAAATATCAAGAAAACTTATGTATATATAAAAAACATGTATATGTATAAAAGTTGTGTATAAAATGCCGTTATATAGAAAGAGACAGACAACCAAAGACAAAAAAGGGGGACAGTGGCAAAAGTCATTATGCATAAATAGATACTCACAGTAGACCAATTCTAAATTTCCTATTATATCATAGGCAACTGATGAGGTCAAACTACAAGATAAAATAGACAAACTAATACAGTGGATCTTAAATAGATGTTGTTGTTAAGTGCCGTCGAGTCGGAGTCGACTCATGGCGACCCTCTGGATAGCTATCCTAAATTGTGTTCGGTCTTCAGTCAGGCGGCTCATTGTTGACAGACTGGTACCCGTAGCTGCTGTTATTGTAGCAATCCATCTCATTGCTGGCCTTCCTCTTTTGCGTTGACCTTCTATCTTGCCAAGCATGATGTCTTTCTCTAATGATCTCTCTCTTCGCATGATGTGTCCGAAGTATGAAAGTCGAAGTCTTGTCATCTGAGCTTCTAAAGAAAGCTTAGGTTTGATCTCTTCTAGTACCGACTGGTTTGTTCTTCGGGCAGTCCATGGTATACACAGTATTCGCCGCCAGCACCATAATTCAAAGGCATCAATTTTCTTCCTGTCTGTCTTTTTCACTGTCCAGCTTTCACATCCATATGATGTTATTGAAAATACCATGGCTTGAACAAGTCGAATCTTTGTATGGAGAGAGACATCTCTGCTCTTGAGAATCTTATCTAGGTCTTTCATAGCCATTCTGCCAAGAGCAATGCGTTGTCTGATTTCTTGACTGCTTGTTGCTTCTTTATTGATAGTTGATCCAAGTAGGTTAAAGTTGTTCACGATTTCAATTTCTTCTCCTTCAACGATGAACCTGTTGATTATGCCAGTTGTCATGATCTTTGTCTTCTTTACATTAAGGTGCAGGCCCATTTTGAGACTATGTTCTTTGATTGTGAGAAGCAAATGTTTCAGATCATCTTCACTTTCAGCCAGTAATGTGGTATCATCAGCATAGCGAAGGTTGTTGATGAGTCTTCCACCAATCTTCACACCTCTGTTGTCTTCATACAGTCCTGCTTCTCTGATGATTTGTTCTGCATATAAATTAAACAGGTAGGGGGAAAGTATGCAGCCTTGTCTTACACCTTTGCTTATTTTAAACCATTCTGTTTCTCCTTGTTCCGTTCAAACTGTTGCTTCTTGATCAATGTACAGATTACGCAAGAGAACGATCAGGTGTTCTGGTATACCCATGCTTCTTAATGTGGCCCAGAGTTTCTCATGGTTTACACAGTCAAAAGCCTTGCTATAGTCGATAAAGCACAAATAGATATCCTTTTGGTATTCTTTAGTCTTTTCAAGGATCCATCTCACATCCGCAATGATGTCTCTCGTTCCTCGCCCTTTCCTGAACCCTGCTTGCACTTCAGGTAGTTCTTGTTCTAGGTATGGCTGTAGTCTCTTTTGAATAATCTTCAGTAGAATCTTGCTGGCATGTGGGATCAGAGCGATTGTGCGATAATTTCCACAGTCAGTTGGATCACCTTTCTTTAGTATTGGTATAAACACAGATCTTTTCCAGTCAGTTGGCCATGATGTTGTCTTCCATATTTCTTGGCAGAGCCTTGTAAGTACGGTAACAGCTGCATCAGATTGCTGCAATACTTCTATGGGAATGCTATCAATGCCTGGTGCTTTGTTCATTGATAAGGCTTTCAATGCTGCTTCAACTTCTTCTTTCATCACCAATGGTTCCTGATCATAAGGTATAGGTTGAAACGGCTGTTGGTCCACTTGATCTTTATCATATAAAAACTCTGTATATTCCTTCCACCTTTTCTTGATCTTCTCAGCATCATTCAACATAGAACCTTGAGCATCTTGTAACATTCCAATTCGAGGCTGGAACTTTTTCTTTAACTCTCGCAGCTTTAGGAAAGCCGATCTTGTTCTTCCTCTAATAGTTTCTGCTTCTATTTCCTTGCAAGTGTCATTGTAGTACTTTTCCTTGTCCTGTCTTGCTGCACGTTGGAAATCTCTGTTGAGTTCTGCGATTGTCTTTCTTTCTCCTTTGGCTTTAGCTTCTCTGCGTTTCTGGGCAATTTTCAGAGTTTCTTCCGTCATCCATTTTGGCCGTTTTTGCTTTTTCACCTTTTGTAGAGACTTCTCGCTTTCTTCCAGCACAACGTTCTTGATGTCATTCCATAACTCTTCTGGAGCTCTGTCATTTGTATCTAAGGCAGCAAATCGATTTTGCAGGCAGTCTTTAAATTCCAGTGGTATATTCTCAAGGTCATATTTTGGTGCATTCATGAGTGGTTTGCTCTTTTTCAACTTTAGCTTGAGTTTGCATACTAGTAGTTGATGATCTGTACCACAGTCAGCTCCAGGTTTTGTCTTTGTTGATGTTACAGAGCTTTTCCATCGTTGACTTCCACAGATGTAGTCAATTTGATTTTTATACAATCCATTGGGTGAAGTCCATGTGTACAGTCGTCGCTTGTGTTGCTGAAAGAAGGTGTTTGAGATGAATAGATCATTGGTCTTGCAGAATTCTATCAATCTTTCTCCAGCTTCATTTCTGTTGCCAAGTCCATATTTTCCAACTACTTTGCCTTCTTCTTTGTTGCCAACTTTTGCGTTCCAGTCACCCATGACTATGAGGATATCCTGTTTGCATGTTCTGTCAATTTCAGCTTGTACTTGTTCATAGAACTCTTCAATTTCATTCTCTTCTGCAGCTGTTGTTGGGGCATATACTTGAATTATAGTTGTGTTGATAGGCAATCCTCGTAGACAAATAGAGATTAAGCGTTCGCTGACTGCATTGTATTTCATTACAGTTCTTGCAAGTTTCTTCTTTATTATAAATGCAACACCATTTCTTCTTTGTCTTTCATTTCCAGCATAGTAGACCATGTGATCATCTGATGCAAAGTGCCCGATGCCAGTCCATTTCAGTTCGCTGACACCCAACAGATCAAGTTGTACACGTTCCATTTCATTCTTGACCACTTCCAACTTCCCTTGGTTCATGCTTCGTACGTTCCATGTTCCAATGTGTAAGACATCTTTACAGCTTCTGACTCTCATTTCATGCGCAGCTACATCAGCAGTCAGACTTCCCGAAGGCTTTGATCCAACCACATCATAAATGCTGGCTTTACTCTGAAAAGTCTTCAGCTCTTCCCCAGTAGCTAGTTGAGTGCCTTCCGACCTGGGAGTCTCATCTTCCAGCACCATAGCACAATTTGTTTTGTTGTAACTATCCATTGGGTTTTCATGGCAAGATACAGAAGTAGATTGCCGGGCCTTCCTTCCGCGCAGTTTAAGTTTGGTGTTGTTGCCGTTGTCACAGAAATGTGATCCTCCGCCGTCAACACTATCCCATTCTGCTGCTGCCCAGATGGGTGGTATGTCTTCGTCTGGCACCTCAGCTGAGACCTGTCCATCTTGGGAGACCCTGCCAGTAGTTAAACTACCGATAGTTTAGCTCTCAGCATCACTGATGCACACAAGCCCTCACAGCACGACAAGCTGCAAACCAAGTGAGAGCTTAAATAGATAGACTAATGTTAATAAACACAAAAGTTGTTACTACTAGCATTACAACATAAAAAGCCACATCACAGAAAAGATACTTATCGAAAAATTAGAGTTAATCCCATTGGGTCTAAATTAATTAGCATATTTCAAAAGTGTGGAATTAAAGATGACATAATAGAACCATGTGATCCATGCCTACCATACTAGCTTACAACAAGATGTATCTATATATAAAAAGAGTAAATTAAGCTGACCTGCTTCTGAGGTTCTTACGTAGTATAGAAACAACCATGTATTCACAGAAGGTAGTTCATCTTTGTATGGCGAAAAACTGAAAAACGTGTACATTTAAAACAATACTGTAAAATAAGGCATTATCTAAAAGTAATATAATAAATTATAATGTAAAACTAGTAGTTCCTATGATAAAGGAGAATGAAGCGATGATGAACACACCCTATATGGTCTTAGATAAACTGAAATGTATAACAATTGAGGAACTGCATTTCTGGAGGATAAAATCCATATAGTTAATGATATAATGGTTTTGTAAAACATGGTATAATAAATAGGATTAAAAAATTAAGTTGCGCGGATCTATCGTAATCTATTATATTGCAAATGGTAAAATCCAACAGATAGAATACATTTCGTGCTGCGTCAATACGGGACTTCGAGCTCAACTTCTAATGCAATGTGAGACCGATACGTGCCTACAAACTAGTATGACTTTCTGTTCAAAAAATATAACTGCATGAGCACCTATCGCCAAACTAGTGTGAAATTAATATTTTCAAACTTGAACTGAAACATGGAAAATGGCCAAGAATCTACTCAAATTATGGTGTCATTACGGCAAATATATGCGTGACTTACTAATATGTATTATTAATTAAAGATTTGAATATGTCACCTTAAAGGCTTCCTAGTTAAATATTATTATAAGAAACTTGTTGATTGATATTGTGATGATACTATGGTTGTCTCAGTGGACTTTTTATTTGCTAAGATAAATAATAAAAGTTGTAATAATGCCTTTATGGTCTTAATTGAATCACATTATATAACAATCGATAAACTACATTTCTGAAAAATGTAATCCATATACATAATGATGTAATGATTCCAAAGAAATGTAGTAAATGGAACTGCAAACTTGAGTTCCGCAGATCTACCTCAGTCTATCATATTACAATTTTAAAAGATTCAGCTGATGAAATTTAGACGAGATACCTTATTTGCAAAATGAGATCCCATCAATATATCTTCTTAAAAACGTCCTAGTTAAAAACTAATGTTAGAAAATCTTTATAATTAATGACATGACGACACTATACTTGTCTCAGCGGTCCCTTTACTGAAACTCCAGTGTAACACTATAATCCGTTTGTTTAAATAATAGTTAGGGTGTGTATATCATGTTTCAAAGATTCTTGGTCAGAACTGATTTAATAACTGTAGAATAAAAACATAACGATATCATTAAGTATACATCATACTGTTTACTATGGCCCCGTCGGGGCACCGGAAGTAATTTACTAGAGTAGCAGCTTGCCTTATATTGTATTAAAAACTACAGAATCAAAATCTTAGTAATGTTAAAGAGGTTACTTCAGACTGCTTGCCGTAACCCTCTTAATACTCCGGCGAGATTTGTTATAGTACCATGTAATGGTGAAAATACATGAACAGAGTAGGGGCTTTACTAAAAATGCCTCATCAGACCAAAAACTGAAGCCACACAATAACACTGAATTATTAACTTGACTTGTAGTTGAACGTGCTTGCTGTAACCCTCTTAATACTCTGGCGATATTTGTTATAGTACCATGTGATAGTGAAAATACATGAACAGAGTAGGGGCTTTACTAAGAATGCCTCATCGGACTAAAAACTGAAGACGTATAATACCACTGAATTATTAACTTGACTTGTAGTTGAACGTGGTAGTTATATTTATAAAAGGATATTCCATAAGATTTTAACTTCATTATACAAAAGCAAGAGTTACCTTGGGAGAGCAGAAACCGCTGTCAATCGTTTTGCCTTCCACGGAGTGAAACCCGAATTTCTACGGGGTAGGGATAATAAACGCTGCTATTCACGCCAAAAGAGGAGGAGTTAAAGGTGGGTAGTTTCAATCTGTACTCAGCTCATTGGTCCATCTAAATGAACTAACTAAGACTGACTATATGACTGAGTATTAAACTACTGCTAACTCTTCGACTGAAAGAGTAAGCTTAGAAAACATGTAAATTGAGCAAACTATGATAAGGCAAGAAACAAACCATTATTGTGTAACAAACCATTATTGTGTATTCTAAGAAAAATGCTCAAAGAAAAACCGAAAGGTCAATTTCTTGATTTAAACCATGGGGATCCATACTTCTAAATTCATAAATGTACCTCTGCTCTAATTTTAATAAAGCCTTGTTTGTGTCTCTTCCTCTCCAGTATGGTCTTACCATTTTAAGTACTAAATATCTCAAATCACTAATTTTGTGGTCTGCCGAAATCCAGTGAGATACCAGAGGTTTGTCAGGGATTTTCCTCTGGATGCAGCTCCTGTGTTCAACAATCCGCGTACGAACTTCCCTTGTGTTTTTTCCTATATATACGAGATTACATGGGCACTGTATAAGATATATTACATTTGATGTTCTACAATTGGTATAATTATGTAAATAAACTTTATGTCCTGACTTGGAATTTGTAAAGCTGTTTTTGGCAATAATGGTGTGCAAACAGACAGAGCAGTTCCCACAACTGTAGTGTCCCTTAATTTTAGGAGGCATTTGAGATTTCGTGAGAGCCGACGGCACTAGAATATTTGCCAAATTTGTACTTCTCTTGTATGCAACCATCATCCGCTTAGTATTAAAAGCCGTCATGGAGGCAAGGAGGTGCCATTCCTGTTTTAGAATGTTAACTGTTGATTTAGAGTGCTGTGAAAATGTCAAAGCACAGACAATTTTGTCTGTGTATTTTGATTTACCCTTCTTTTGTAGCAGAGAAGAACGTTTTGTAGTGCATGCCCTTAAATATGCATTTTTTATGCATTCTTTTGGATATCCTCTTGCTTTAAATCTGCAGTGCATGTCAACAGAATGTCGCTCAAAATCTCTATCTGTTGTACATAATCTTTTAATTCTAAGGAATTGACTGATGGGTAGATTATTTTTGAAGGACCTGTTATGGCAACTCTCATAATTAAGCAAGATATCTAAGTATGGAACTTTTTCATTACTAAAAGTGCCATCAAACTGTAGATTGGAGTCTAGGGAGTTCAGCCACACAAAGAATTCTTGCAACAGGGGTTCTGATCCATCCCATATTATCAATACATCATCGATGTATCTTTTCCATAATAGAATATTAGACTTATAGGGGTGAAATGTAAGGTATTGTGATTCAAAATTGGCCACATATAAGTTGGCGACATCTGGGGCCATGGAGGAGCCCATGGCCACCCCTTTTATCTGCTTGTAATAAAGGCCCCTGAAGTTAAAGTAATTCTCCGTCATTGCTAACGTGGCTAATTGTACCAGGAAAGCAGTTGGTATACGCATGGGTCTGGGTCTCTGTATGAGAGTGTTTGCCAAGACTTCTAAAGCTGCTTGCTGTGGTATAAGAAGTCTTGGCAAACACTCTCATACAGAGACCCAGACCCGTGTCATGTTTTTTATATATACATAAGTTTTCTTGATATTTCCTCATGTGAATTCATTTTATGTCCTGTGTTACATATAATTTTGGAATAAGTAATTTATAGTTTAAGGTTTACTTTTGATCTTTACAAAGTTTTAAATGTTATTAAAGTTTTTATCATGTCTATGTTTATGGTTTATTATTATTGTTACGAGTTCTTATGTTTGATGTTTTAGCTGTTACCCCCTGAGGAAGGCAATGTATGCCGAAACGCGTTGGGGACTACTTCAATAAAGAACTTCAAATTTATCCTTACGGTCTTTGACTCTTGCTTATTGTGCATCCTGTGGTCATCTGCAAGAGCGGTGCTCCTTGTTTTGTTTGGTTTCCTGCATTGGAGCCATGTTCTCTCCATGGAAAGATATCCTCAGCTTTAAAGAAGATGACCTTTCGGCCATGCTTCCAAAGGATCCATTCTTTACAATAGATGAAGCTCAACCTGATATCGAAGAAGAGTGGAGAGAGAGCTTGTTTGGATCATACAGAAATACATCAGAGAATAATTCCATGCAGCCTCGTTGCTAGAGTATTGTCGTAATAAGATCATTCCCAGAGGACTGAGAATTCAAAAAGCCCCAGGAATGTTCCGAGATGATAAGAAATTTATGTCAGATTGGTTAAAAATTCTTAACAAATGCTCCTTAGATCTAATGATCTTACTCATTAACACCTCTAAACGCAGGACAGAAACACTCAAATCTCAGATAGACTCTAAACCTTCTTAACGTGCGCGCTGTGCAATTATCGCACACTAAGTTGTCTGCACTATATCACAAAAAAATGTGTCATCATTATCAATTGGTATTTTTCATGATTGCATAAAACAGGCCATAGTCCAAAACTGAAACAAGGTAATGTATCATGTTCTGATTTAGAGAATTGTCATCCAGTCTCTAATTTACCGTTTATGAGTAAGTGGTAGAGCAAGCTGCAAGGCCACATCTCTAAATAGTCATTTAACTGCAGCCTTGCAACTTGATTATTTGTTCAGGGCTTGATCTGTCACAGTTTGCTATTTTATTGGTCTTTATTGACTTTACTTCTGCTTTTGACTCTGTTATTCCAGATATTTTATTGGCAAGATTGTCTGTGTTGGGCATGGGAGGTGCTGTATTTCCTGGTTCCCTTGCTATCTATTCAGTCATTCACAGTCGCTGTTTTTTTTTTCTGGTAAGGCATCTACACTGCTCCCTATTGATTGAGGAGTTCATCAGGGATCAGCCAATTCATCTGCTTTATTTAGCATTTATTTGACCCCCTTGAACCTGGAAGATGAAGTAGAACAAATTGATAAATTAAAGGGCAAAAAAATCACATGGACTGGATGGTGTACACCCAAGAATGCTGAGAGAACTCAAAGGTGAAATTGCAGAACGACTGTTAGTTAATTTTAACCTATCAGCAAAATCATCTATGGAACCATGATTGGAGAGTGGCAAATGTAACACCTATTTTTTAAAAAGGACATCATGGTTGATCTGGGCAGGGCCGGCCCATCCATTGTGCACAGGGCCCCGCGCGAACTCCATTCTCTCACTGATGGATGGCTTCAGAGGGAGCCAGGGAAGCTTGCGTATGTGTGTATTGCTAACATCTTTGTGTTTTTGTTTAGTGCAAGAGGAAATTAATTTATAGTTTTATTTCTCCAGTGTTGTACATTTCATGTTTGGCTTTTGGGGGCTTCAGAGGGAGCCGTGGAAGCCGGTGCGAGGCCCCGGCTCCCTCTGCACAGCCGCCAGCATGAAGAGTGTTTCCCTCTCGCTGGCGGCTGTTTCAGTGAAGTGCGCGAGTGCCAGGAAATGACCTTTAACGTTTCCTGGCAATCAGCGCTCTTCACTGAAACAGCCGCCAGCGTGAGGGAAAACACTCATCATGCTGGCGGCTGTGCAGAGGGAGCCGGGGCCTCGCACCGGCTTCCACGGCTCCCTCTGAAGCCCCTTACACGGCCGCGGGGCTATTCGGCGGGCTGGGGGGGTGTTAGGACTGGAAATGGGCTGTGAAGGGGGAAGCTTGGACTGCATATGGGCTGGCGGGGGTGCTAGGACTGCATATGGGCTGTGACGGGGAAGCTTGGACTGCATATGGGCGGTTACAGAGGGGAGGGGGAAGCTTGGACTGCATATGGGCTGTGATGGGGGAAAGCTTGGACTACATATGGGCTGTGATGGGGAAAGCTTGGATTGCATATGGGCTGTGATGGGGGAAGCTTGGACTGCATATGGGCTGGCGGGGGCGCTAGGACTGCATATGGACTGTGATGGGGGGAAAGCTTGGACTACATATGGGCTGTGACGGGGGGAAGCTTGGACTGGAAATGGGCTGTAATGGGAGGGTAAACTGGGACTAGAAATGGGCTGTGAATGGGGGGGGCTAGGACTGGAAATGAGCTGTGATGGGGGGGCTAGGACTGGAAATGGGTTGTGATGGGAGGGTAAGCTGTGACTGGAAATGGGCTCTAATGGGGGCTAGTACTGGAAATAGCTGATGGCAGGGAAGCTTGGACTCAAAATGACTGATGGAGGGGCTAGGATTGGAAATGGGCTGATGGGGAGCTGGAATAGGACTGGAAATGGGCTGATGAGGGGGAGCTTCGACTGGAAATGGGCTTATGGGGGCTGGAATAGGACTGGAAATGGGCTGATGAGGGGGAACTTCGACTGGAAATGGGCTGATGGGGGCTGGAAATGGACTGTGATGGGGAGTGTAAGCTGGGATTGGAAATGGGCTGATGGGGGGAGCTTAGACTGGAAATGGATTGATGGGGGCTGGAATAGGACTGGAAATGGGATGATGGGAAGGGCTAAGACTGGAAATGGGCTAGAATAGGACTGGAAATGGGTTGAATGGGGGCTGGAATAGGACTGGTAATTGGATGATGGAGGGAACTTGGACTGGAAATGGGCTGATCGGGGAATGGAATAGGATTGGAAATGGGCTGATGGGAAGGGCTAAGACTGGAAATGGGTTGATGTAGGGAGCTTGGACTGCAAATGGGCTGGAATAGGACTGGAAATGGGCTGATGGGGGCTGGAATAGGGCTGGAAATGGACTTATGGGACACTGGAATTGCATTGGAAAGGAGCATATGGGGGCTAGGACTGGAAATGGGCTGATGTGGGGGCATGGGAGAATGGGACTAGAAGGGAGCAGATACTGGGTGGATCTAGAACTAGAAGGGAGCTGATTTTGGGGGAGGACTAGAAGGGGATGGGGAATGAGGATGGAGAGGGGAAAAGATATTTTTTGTGGGAGGGTAGAAAAATCTACGATTGGCCGGGTATTGGGAGAGTAAGTGCGGATTGAGAATGGAAGGGTGAAATTTGAGTGGATGATAAAGGAATAAAGAAAGAAATGGGCAAAAGAGCTAAAGATCAGTATGTTAAAGCAGATATAGAGAATGGAAAAAATCTAGAAGAAAGGACAAACGGACAGCTCGCAGAAGACACGAAGAAACCAGAAGAAAATGGCTGGAGCAATTGCAACTGAAAAATAAAATGCCCAAACAAAAGGTAAAAAAATACTTTTTATTTTGAATTTATTAACTGGAATATGTCAGGTCTGGGAAGTGTGTATTGCTAACATCTTTGTGTTTTTGTTTAGTGCAAGAGGAAATTAATTTATAGTTTTATTTCTCCAGTGTTGTACATTTCATGTTTGGCTTTTGGGGTTCCGAATTTTATTTTTATCTTCCTATTTCTAAATTGTGATCCCTTGTTCTTTGTGTGGTGACAGTCTATGTTCTGCATGCGTAACCGAGCTGAGGTATTCTGTTCATGTAGTTTCTATTTGACAGTCCCACTTTATCTTTTATCTTTATCCAAACATTTGCTATACTGCTTGAATCAAAAGACATACAGTGGTGTACAATGCAATGTGTGCCTTCGAGTCAGTCCTGACTCCTGGCGACCCAGAAGCTCCTGGGTTTTCTTGGCAGTGTCACCAGAAGTAGATTGCCAGGCCTTTCTTCCGAGGCAATGGAGGGTTAAGTGGCTTGCCCAAGGCCACAAGGAGTGCTAGCGGGAATCAAACTCTGGTTGCTTGGTTACCAAGCCAGTGCTCTAACCACTAGGCTACTCCTCCACTCCGTGGTGTACAATACAAAAATCAAATGACTGCTGGGGTGAGAACTTGTTCTCTTTCCCCCAGTGAGATGTATTGGTATTTTCTGAGATGTACTGGTTTAATATTTGCAGTGTTGCCTTTTTGATAGGTAGGGTTTGGTGCTTTGTGAGTCCTGGTAGTGCTGTTATGATATGCTGGGTTTGCTATGGGTCCTAAATGGTCAGTGTTTATAGTACTTCCTAATGGGCCTGGCGGTTGGCACTGGAGTATATTGATTTAGAAATCTGTTAGTCTTTCTTTATCCAGACACTCATTTTACTAAAAGTGCATTATGCAAATATTTATGCAAATGAGGCTCCTTATGCAAATGAGGCCCCTCAATGAATCTCCGCACATGGCCCTACACCCCCTTTGGGCCGCTCCTGGATCTGGGAAACTACGGACCAGTGAACCTAATGTTGGTACCAAGTAAAATGGTGGATACCATTATTAAGAACAAAATTGAGAGAAAGTAAACAGGGATTTAGCCAAGGGAAGTTTTGCCTCATCAATCTGCTCTATTTCTTTGAAAACATGAATAAACACATGGACAAAAGTGAGCCAGTTGAACATACTCTACCTAAATGTAACTCCCCTTGAGCTGTCTTAATGATATGTGCTAGACTTTGATGGGTTTTTTTGGATTGTATTTTGTGGTTTCCTTTTCTGTATTTAGTGGGGAGCATATTCAAAAGGAAAAGAATTAACATAGTTTGCAGACCAACAAACTGCATTAATCCCGCTGTGCCACTGAATATCCTTTACATCAATCAAGAAGCAACAGTTTGACTGGAACAAGGAGAAACAGAATGGTTTAAAATCAGCAGGTGTATGACAAGGCTGCATACTTTCCCCCTACCTGTTTAATTTATACACAGAACAAATCGTCAGAGAAGCAGGATTGAGTGAAGATAACTGAGGTTGAAGACTGGTGGAAGACTCATGAACAGCCTTTGCTATGAAGATGATCTGAAACATTTGCTTCTCAAGATCAAGGAGCATAGCCTTAAAATGGGCCTGCACCTTAATGTAAAGAAGACGAAGATCCTGACAACTGGCAGAATCAATAAGTTCATCATTGAAGGAGAAGAAATTGAAAGAGTTAATAACTTTAACCTACTTGGATCAACTATCAATAAAGAAAGGACAAGCAGTCAAGAAATCAGATGATGCATTGCTTATGGCAGAATGGCTATGAAGGACCTAGACAAGATTCTCAAGAGCAGAGATGTCTCTCTCCATACAAAGATTAGACTTATTGAAGCCATAGTATTTTCAGTGTTACATGAATGCAAAAGTTGGACAGTGGAAAAGATAGGAAGAAAATTGATGCCTTTGAATTATGGTGCTGGTGATGAATACTGGCCCCTATACAGCAAGGCGACTTGCGGGGCTGCACGTGCAGCCCCACAAGCAGTCCTGCCCTTATTCCCCCATAGGCTCTCCCCGCATGGCCAGAGCAACAGTACGGGGAGAGTCGGTGGGGGGAGAGAGGGGTGGAGTGTGGGCAGATCAGGGGCGGTCCGAGGTGGCAGGACATAAAGGCCGATTCAGGTCATGGCCCTGTATATCGTGTGACTGGGGGTGAGATGTGCTGCTTATTCCACGGCCAGGAGCAATGCAAGATGGGTCCTCGCCACCCGATATGGGCCCAGCTGGCCCTATCAAGGGTCGGGTGACGGGGTGGCAGGGGGACAGCGATTCTGCAGGGGGACTGGTATGCAGGGTGGATGATCTGTGTGCATTCAGAGTCATGCCAGGCCTTCTCATGGCCTGATCCTGTACCCATGGAGACGTCTGGTTCTGCAGTGCAGAACTGGGTCCTAAAGGGCCTGTCCTGCTCAGGGCCATCCAGACAGCCCGGATATGCCCCTAGTGGAATCGGGCTCACTGTCTATACCATGGACTGCCCAAGAACATACCAGTCTATACTAGAGGAGATCAAACCTAAGCTTTCTTTATAAGCTCAATGACAAGACTTTGACTTTCATACTTTGGACACATCATATGAAGAGAGAGATCGTGAGAGAAAGTCATTATGTTTGGCAAGGTAGAAGGTCAATGCAAAAGAAGAAGGCCAGCCATGGGATGGATTGATACAATAAAAGCAGCTATGGGTTCCTACTCTATCAACAATGAACTGCCTGACTAAAGATCAAACATAGTTTAGGACAACTATCTAGAGGGTCACCATGAGTTCACACCAACTCAATGGTTCTTAACAACAGCAACAACAAGCTATCTAAATGCCATGATGCTAACCGCTTAACATCAGGATGTTCTGGTGGCAGAATGTGGACTGCACCAAAGTGGCTTTATTGAGCTGATAACCGACTAACCTAAACTGGCTAAAGTTAGGAAGAAAAAAAGCTGGCCTAACTTTAGCCAGTTTATCTATGTGGCCAGCAATTGAATATTGACACAGACCTGATAGCTAAATCACTATCTGGTTAAATCGGATATTAAATGGCGCTGGTCAGATATGGCCCTGGCATTGAATATCTGGGCATTAATTAAAATGGCAGTGGCCGGCTGCTTTAATCATGCTGGCTGCTGCTGCTGGGTATGCCCACCTGTAACTTCTTCAATGATAGTGTCTATATACTGTGTCTTCTTTGATGATAGTAGGTGACTTTAATCTGTGTTTCTATATTTTAAAAATTTGATATGCCATCTTTCGCTGGTTAGGTCATCAAAGCAGTTTACAATTCAAAAGTAATATACTATAGTAAAGAATAGTAGAACTAAAAGGCTAAAACAAAGTAGTGAAAAAATGTTCCTAGATTGAGATGACTGCAACCTGACCAGGATGGCCAAACCTGATCAATAAATGGAGTCTTGAAGAAGAATGTCTTCAAGGCCACCTTGAATTTTTTTACAGGACAATTCAATATGGATCTCAATTGATAAAGCATTCCAAAGGATGGGGAATAAAAAGAAAAAGGCAGCATATCTAGTAGATTCAAGTTTAGATCTAGACAATACATGCAGTTTGGAATTTCCTGTCTACAAATTCTGGAAAAAGGAGAAAAATCATGACTGCCTTACAAGAGGCTTTGCTCAGATAGTTGGTGATGGAATCCAATGATGGACTGTGTATTCGCCAATGGAGATTATGTGTCTAATGTCCATATGGGTGCCTGCCTGAGCAGCCGTGCTCACCACATAGTGGTGAAAGTCAAGGCACAGTCCTCTCGCACCTGACCCTTCCTCTGACTCCCTCTTCCCCTCTCTTCCTTTCCCTCTCTACTCTTTCCTGTATGAATGTACTATTCTTTCCTGTCCATCAATGAAGTTCTTTTTCCTTTCCTTTCTAGGTTGGCAGCCATTATTATTTTGTAAACTGCCCTGCTGTCTGCGAAGGTGTGGTATATTAAGTTACACAATAAAGATAAAGAATCACAGCAAACTTAAAATCCTAAACTTTAAAAATGCTGACTTCAGTATAATGGGAAAATACCTGAAGGAGGAGCTAGCACGGTGGGAGGAGATAAGTGGAAAGGCAATGAGCTAAACTGAAAGAGTCTATAAAAAGAGCAAAGGACCCATATGTAAGTAAAGTAAATAAAAACAAGAGGAAAGGGAACTGATTTAGAAGTGGCTGCAAAACTAAAGGCAGCTTTCACAGAATTCACACGATCACAAAAAGAGGAACACAAATAAGAATACCGGTTAAAGCTGAAAAAGGCAAAGGGAGAAATCAGGATGGCAAAAGCACATCCAGAAGAAAAAATGGCTAAAGATGTGAATCAAGGTGAAAAGACTTTTTTCAGATATATTAGGGAGAGAAGGAAGGCCAGAGATGGAACTGCAAGATTCAGAGGTGCTGAGGACCAGTTTGTGGAAAGTGACAAGTTAAAAACAGAAGTGCTCAGTAAATACTTCTGTTCCGTGTTCACGAAGAAAATCCTGGAGAAGGAGCATGCATGATTGACAAAGATACTAATGGGAATGGAGTAGATACCACACCATTCACAGAAGAAAGTTTTTATGGGCAGCATGCAAAACTGAAAATGAACATGGCCATGGGACCAGATAAAATACATCCCAGGATATCGAAAGAGCTCAGAGACTTTCTGGCAGCAGTTTTAAAGGATGTGCTTGATAGATCTTTGGGGACGGGGGAGTTTCTGTGGGATTGTAGAAGGGCTGATAAGGTCCTTCTTCATAAAAGTGGTAACAGAGAAGAGGTGTCCAACTACCTCAGTGGCGGGAAACGTAATGGAGATGCTGTTGAAAGAAAGAAGTGAATTTTCTAGAATCCAATGGATTGCAAAATCCAAGGCAACGTGATTTTACCAAAGAAAAATCATACCAAACGAATCTGATTGTTTTCTTTGACTGGATGACAAGAGAACTGGATCAAGAGCATGCAGTGGATGTGATTTACTTAGATTTCAGCAAAACCTTTGATGCTATTTCTCGTAGGAGGTTTATGAATAAATTTAATAGGCTGGGGTGGTATGAGGCCAAAGGTGATGAAATGGATCAGGGACCTACATTTATTTTTCTTTAGCTCATACCTTTCAAGTAGTAGTTCAAGGTGAGTTACATCCAAGTATAGTAGGCATTTCCCTGATGCTTACAATCTAAGTTAAGGGTTAAGTGACTTGCTCAAGGCCACAAGGCATACCAGTAGAATTTGAACCCTGATCTTTTTGGTCCTAAGCTGTTGCCCTAACCACTAGGCTACTCCTTCACTTTTCAATAGCACATACCTAATGTACCTGGATTGTAACTTTCTTTGAGCATGGTCCTAGGGACACATGAGGCTAATATTTATCTATCTATCCAGTCAATATTAAAAAGTACTCAGATATTTGGCAACTGTCTAAGTGCTTTCTTAAAATATTCCATGGCGGGGAGTGGCTAATTCGTAAGATGGCAGCAGAGTTGTTTTGATCCAGAATGCCTAAGCATAAAGGCAGGCCGAGAGTTTTTCCCACGGAGCCCATACCTGCCAGTGTGGGGCCCATGGATCGTTTTGACAGGCTTACCGAGAATCAAGTTGGGGAGATTCGAGCAGGCTTGGTTGCGTCGGCTGAGGAGGTTGTGGCATTTCCTGCCCTGGATGTTCTCTCTCCCCCAATGGGTGCATCCCTCCTGTTCAATGTTCCCTCTAATTTTCTGTAGGCTGTGTGCGCATAAAATATCAGCTGTGCAGCTTTTGAAGGAAGGTTAAATTTTTGTGTGCCACATAACGACACTCGGAGTTATATACTTTAAAATTTGACTACACATCAGAATACAGTATGTACACCACATTGATTGCACTAGAAAACATTGTAGAACTTGTGAAAACCGTAAATACATAACAACTTTTAAATTTTAAGTCGTCTGTGGTGTTTTCTATCAGAATCAGAGCAGTAATTTTTGTGCGCTCTGTTGTAAAGTATGTGCGCTCGCTCAGCGAGGTGTGTGCGCGCGCACACGCGCACAGCTTAGAGGGAACAGTGCTCCTGTTGTTCCGAGCCTTCTGGTGACTCCTCCAGCAAGCGGAGCCGCGTCTTCTCCTGATGCGGTAGTGGCCGCGACTCTGGAGCGGGGCCTGTTGGAGGTGGACTCCGGTGGGCAGCCAATTGTATGTGCGGCTGCAGGCTCGGCAGAAATTCATTCTTTTGAGTTGGCTGTTTCCGCTCGAGGACAGAGCGGTGCTGGTGAAGGAACCGAAGTGTCTGAGCCCCCATCTGCTCTCATCTTGTCGCGTCCTGCTGTGATCTCTTTGGAGAACATCTGGGAGGCGATATCTCAAACTTTCTAATGTAGTAAGTCAACAGTTGACCTTGTCTATTGCTCGGGTTGATAAACTTGAAGACTCTGTCTCTATTATTAACCGTGAACTGGTGGACATAAAAGCGAAAGCGGAAGTTTCAGATCAGAAACTCTTGCAGGTTTCTGAGGTGTCACTATCCTTAGTAAAAGATAATATGGTTTTAAGAGCAAAGCTTGAGACTTTGGAAAATCTTGCCAGGTCTTCCAATATTCGGTTACTTAATTTTCCTGTTGTTCCAGCGGTAGCTCCTTTGGAACTCTTTAAAAAATATTTACAAGAGACATTATTGGTTCCATCAGATTTAATTCCTCCAGTTGTGAAAGCTTATTTCCTGCCTTCGGGCAGAAAAGAGGGGAAGATGGCTGTTGGGTCATTAGATATGGACTTTCTGAATGTCTCGGCTTTATTTCAAACTCCTAAAGAAGATGAACTTGTTGTTTCCACCATGTTAGTAACTTTTGCTCTTTCATCAGATAGAGAGTGGATTCTCAAGTTGTATTATGAAAAGTGTGCCAACCTATTTATGGGCAAGAGAATATCTTTACTGATGTGGCCAGAGAGACTCAAAAAAGACGCAAATCCTTTTTGTTGTTACGTCCTGGGGTGTCTCAGATGGGTGCTTCTTTTGTGCTTAGATTTCCTTGTAAATATATCGTTGTTTTTCAATCACACAAATATGTTTTCTTTCAGCCTGAAGATTTGTCTTCCTTCATCAGCACTCATATTGTTACATCTTCTTCTTGAGTGGTTCCCCATTATTAATTAGATGTTCTCGGTCCTCTGCCCTCTCTTGCTTTGTGGTTTATTGTTTTTCCTATATAGTTCTGGGGAGTTTCCTGCCCTCAGTATCTTTGTTTAATGCTGTCCACCCCCCCCCCCCCCGATAGAGGACTATTGATACTCTTGTGATATTTGCCAGTAACTATGGGGCATGTTTACTAAAACCCCGCTAATGTGCGGGCCGCGGTAGTGTGCGGATGCCATATAAGGAGTGGGCGTTTCGTGCTGAAAAAAGAAAATCCGGAATTTGCATATGCGCTAAGGTGCGCGGCGCCCATGTGCGCCCCGCACATTAGCGCATGAGATAGCTGCGCGTGAGACATAAGTGGCGCGCTGATGTGCAAGCAGGAGAGCAGAGCCACAGCACAATGGTGAAAACACTGACCAATGGTGCAGGGATCAAGGGTTCAGTCCCCCACTGTGCCCACTGAAGACGGTTGGCTGAGGCGTTATTTTAGGAGGCATATAAATAATGGGTGGCATAAGGCGGCGCGCTAATGTTTTCGGAGGCATTTTAATACTGGGCGGCATAAGGGGCGCGCTGATGTGCACACAGAAGAGCAGAGCCACAGCACAATGGTTAAGACACTGACCAAGAATGCAGGGATCAGTGGTTCAAACCCCCACAGTGCTCAATGTAGAAGGCTGGCTGAGGCATTACTTTAGGAGCTAGTCTAATATTGTGGGGCATAAGGCAGCACACTGATGGGCATTAGGCAGCATGCTATTGATTTAGGAGGCTTTTTAATATTGGGCGGCATAAGGCGGCGCGCTAATGTGCAAGCACAGGAACAGAGCCACAGCACAATGGGTAAGACACTGACCAATGGTGCAGGGATCAAGGGTTCAATCCCCCACAGTGCCCAATGGACAAGGCTGGCTGAGGCATTACATATTATGGGGAAGATTGCTTTTGGAGTCATTTTATGTTTATTTTAATTATCACTACTAGCAAACACACTCTCAAAGCGTGTTAACATAAGGCACCCTATAAGGCACATTTTAAAGTGCACTGTCCGCCAAGGCACCCTAGAATGTTGCTTATAGGGCGCTTTATAGGGTGCCGTATGAGGTACCGCAAGGTCGCAGTACTGTTTTTTATGGCAGCACTGTGCAGTTTAAGGAATGAAAAGCATAAGTAGGTGCGCAGACAGGCAAGGAGGAGCAGCAGTGGAGCACAATGGTTAAGGCACTGATTGCTGATACAGGGGTCATGAGTTTGCTCCCCAGGGTGCCTACTTGTTTCCTGTTCGAGTATATGTGAGCATTTACCTGCCTGCCTGGTGACCTGCTGCAGCTTCTCTGATTGGGGACGCTGTTTGTGTTGGGGCTATATCAGCCTGCCCCCTACCCGGGATACTGAGGTGCTTACTTGTTTCCTGTTCGAGTATATGTGAGCATTTACCTGCCTGCCTGGTGACCTGCTGCAGCTTCTCTGATTGGGGACGCTGTTTGTGTTGGGGCTATATCAGCCTGCCCCCTACGCGGGATACCGAGGTGCTTACTTGTTTCCTGTTCGATGATAGAGGGGTTAAAGGGGCACTAAGAGGCGACAAGGCAATAGCTGAGAGACTGAATGAATTCCTTGCTTCGGTCTTTACTGAGGAAGATGAAGGGATGTTACCCATGACTGAAGTGGTATTTAAAGGTGCGGAAGAATTGAAGGAAATATCGATACATCGGGAAGATGTATTACAACTATTAGATAAACTGAAGAGTAGCAAATCACCTGTGCCGGATGGTATACATCCAAGGGTGCTGAAAGAACTAAAAAAATGAGATTGCAGACCTGCTATTAGTAATCTGTGAATTTTCATTAAAATCATCTGTAATTCCTGAAGATTGGAGGATCGCCAATGTAACGCCAATTTTTAAAAAGGGTTCCAGGGGTGATCCGGGAAACTACAGACTGGTGAGCCTGACGTCAGTACCGGGAAAAATGGTAGAAGCCATCATAAAGAACAAAATTACTCAGCATGTAGATAGTCATGGACTTATGGGAGACAGCCAACATGGCTTTGGATAAGGAAGATCTTGTCTTACTAATCTGTTATGTTTTTTTTGAAGGTGTGAATAAACAGGTGGACAAAGGTGAGTCGGTTGATATAGTGTATCTGGAATTTCAGAAAGCCTTTGACAAGGTCCCTCATCAGAGACTTTTGGCAAAACTAAAGAGTCATGGGATAGGAGGCAGTGTACTATTGTGGATCAGGAACTGGTTAAAAGATAGAAAGCAGAAGATAGGGCTAAATGGCCAATTCCCCAATGGAAAAAGGTGAATAGTAGTGTACCCCAGGGATCTGTGCTGGGTCTGCTGCTTTTTGACATATTCATAAATGACCTGGAAAAGGGAATAACGAGTAAGGTTATCAAATTTGCAGATGGCACAAAACTATTTAAAGTTGTTAAAACCCAAGAGGTTTGTGTAAAATTGCAAGAGGATCTTGATAAATTGGAAGACTGGGCATCCAAATGGCAGATGAAATTTAATGTGGACAAGTGCAAAGTTATGCACCTAGGAAAGAACAACCCAAACTATGGTTACACGATGCAAGGTTCCACATTAGGAACCACCACCCAGGAAAAGGATTTAGGCGTCATTGTGGATAACATGGTAAAACCCTCGGTCCAGTGTGCAGCGGCGGCCAAGAGAGCAAATAGAATGCCAGGTATCATAAGGAAAGGAATGGAAAATAAAACAAAAGATATTATAATGCCTCTATATCGTTCCATGGTGAGACCGCACCTCGAATATTGTGTGCAATTCTGGTCGCCGTATCTTAAAAAGGATATAGCGTTATTAGAAAAGGTTCAGAGAAGAGCCACCAAAATGGTAAAGGGGATGGAAGGATACTCCTATGAAGAAAGGCTAAAAAGGTTATGGCTTTTTAACCTGGAAAAGAGACGGCTGAGGGGAGATATGATAGAAGTCTATAAATTAATGAACGAAGTGGAACAGGTAAACGTAGATCGATTGTATCTCCAGGAACAAGCAGGAATGAGTCTTCACATATGGGTTTCGTCGATACCGACGGAGCCTGTGCGGGAACGCTCCCCAACATCCAATCAGAAAGCCTTTGGGAGCATCTCACAGCGCCTGCGTGCTGCCTTCCCGCCTTTCCCAACTGTCTCTCCTCAGTTCTTCTTTTTCCACGGAGCCAGCTGGTCGTGTTCCTGTCACCGCAGAAGAATTTCTTTATTTTTCTTTATTTCTTTTGTGTCGCGTCTGCCTTCTTCGACGCTCTACCGGTACCGCCGGTCTTTCTTTTCTTATTTAAAAAAAAAAAAATACTTTTTTCCTTTTTCTTTTTTCTTCAGGTGCACTTGCGTTTTGGGCCTTAGGCCCAAAACTTTTTTTCCTTAACATGGAAAAGCCTGCCTCAGGGTTTAAGAAGTGCACAAAATGTGGCGGTACCATTTCTGTCACCGACACCCACGACTGGTGTCTAAAATGTTTAGGTCCTGACCATTCCATCACAGATAGTATGTCCTGTTCTATGATGTCTAAAAGAGGTTGGCAGAACCGAGCTGCCATGCTCAGTACCCTGTTTCCCTCTGATGCGGCTTCGGTGGCATCAACGTCTTCCAGGGCTTCTTCCTCCTCACATGGATCTCAGGTAACTAAACATAAATTCAGCCGGTCCTCGAAGGGTAGATCTCCTTCTAAGCATCGAGATGCCTCTGGCGTTGCCCTCGAGGATTCTGCACCGGCAAAATTACCCCGGCGGGAGGCTTTGGCCTCTAAAGCATCATCATCGGGGTTCCAGGATGATCTCGATGGCGTGGCCTCGACAGATCACCTGGTGCCATGCTCTGGGGTACCAGTGGCTTCCCCCGGTACCGACTTCCAAGCATTGGTGGCGTCGATGGATCAGAGGATTCTGTCTACAGAACGCAGTCTGGCGGGGCGGCTTTCCATGTGGCATCGACGCCCCTGGTACCGCAACAGATTACTTCACCGGTACCGGCTCTAGCACCGCCATCGGTACCGATCCCGGGTCCGGTGGCATCGACATCAGCTTCGGTGTCCGCTATGCCGGTATTCTGTCCTCTGAAGCCCTCCAGTACCGATACCCCGGTACCGGTTATTCCCGATACCGATCCCGGTCGGTACGGGTATCGGGCTTTGCAAGAGCATCCGGACAGACGATACTTCGATTCCTCTGAAGACTCTGAGGATTCTGAAGAGTTTGTCGATGCAGTGATGCTTCTTCCACAGGAGGAGTCCTCTCCTAAACGAAGGATGTCTCCTCCAAAGGACTTGTCTTTTCAAGACTTCATCAGGGAGGTGGCTCGGGGCCTATCCATCACGGTGGCCCCTGAAACAGAACCCAGAGCCAAGGAGTTAGATATTTTACAATATCCTAAAACTCCTAAGGAGGCAGCTACCTTGCCTGTTCATGAGATTTTGTATGATCTCATGTTGAGGATGTGGGAAGCACCTCTTACCACCTCTCCTCATTCTCGCAGGTTAGATACCATGTATCGTGTCCCTCCTTGTCCTGGTTTCCATAAAACTCAGCTTCCTCACCACTCTATTATGGTTGAGTCTGCTATGAGAAAGATTAGAAGTGTCAAAAGACATGCCTCTAATCCTCCAGGATGTGAATGTAGAACCCTGGATGCTTTTGGACGTAGAGTCTTCCAAGCTTCCATGCTTGCTGCGAGAATTAATTCCTACAGTCTTTACATGGGTATGTTCCTAAAAGAAGTCACTGATCATTTGCAGACTTTAAGTCCTTTCATTTCTGAAGATAAAAGACAGGACTTTCTCACTTGGCTCAAACATGCCCAAGATATCTCCAAATTCTCCAACCGTGCAGCTTTCGACTCCTTTGAATGTGTAAGCAGAGCCTCAGCTATTGCCTTAGGTGCACGTAGAATTGCTTTGCTTCAAGCATCTGATTTGGAGATCTGGGTACAAGATGAATTTGGAAATATCCCTTGTACAGGTGAAAACCTGTTTGGTAAAGATTTGGCAAGCAAAGGCCAATCAGATGGATGCTGAAAATTCTGCCTTTGATAGACTATCCAAGTCTACAGCTGCTCCTGTTAAGAAAAGGTTGTTCAAGAAAACACCTTTTTCTAAAAAGGGAAGATTTTATCCTGCTTATGGTCAGCGGGCATCTTCTGCAGCTCAGTTCCCTACCAAACGTCAGCAATCATCCAAACAGAACAAAGCAAAGGCTGCTAGGCCTCCTCCAGCCCAGCAACCTCAGCCCCCTCAGGGCCTTTGACTTTTCGCTAGAGAACTTAGCCTTCCTGGCTCTGGAAGGACCAGAGCCCTCCACCATTCCAAGAAGGTTATGTCATTTTGCTCCAAGGTGGGGACAAATTACAGCAGAGCATTGGACACTCTCCATCATAAAAGAGGGGTACAAACTTCATTTTTCAAGCTTGCCCCCTCACACAAGAGTGCACCAGTTCAATTCTCCAACCTCCCTCCTCAACCGGTTGGGGCAGGAGATTGCCACCCTTCTCGCCCAGGGGGCAGTAGAGGAAGTGCCTCTTCAACAACAGGGCACAGGTTTCTACTCCCCCTATTTTCTTATTCCAAAGAAAACAGGGGGCTACAAACCCATCTTAGATCTCAGAGAATTGAACAGATTCCTAGTCAAGGAAAAATTCAAAATGATTTCTCTGGGAACTCTGCTGCCATACTTTCAGAGTCAGGATTGGCTTTGTTCTCTAGATCTCAAGGATGCGTACACCCATGTTCTCATCCTTCCAACCCACAGAAAGTTCCTTCGGTTCCTTTTTCAAGAGAAGCACTATCAATATAGAGTGCTCCCTTTTGGTCTGGCCTCTGCACCAAGGGTGTTCACAAAATGCATGGCAGTGGTAGCTGCATTTCTGCGCACTCTGGGAATATTTGTATTCCCTTATTTGGACGACTGGCTCATTCGAGCTCCCACTCAGTCAGAGGCCAGAAGTTCTCTAGCCTGCACAATGCGTATCCTTCAGTATTTAGGGCTGATAATATACATCCCAAAATCCAATTTAACCCCTACTCAGTCCCTGGAGTTTATAGGGGCGTTGCTGGATACCACAAGGGCAGGCCCGTTGCCTTCGCTTGGTGCAGTTAGCTTCTCAAGCAGAGTTGAAGCCCCACGTAAGTGCTCGAGAGATGTTACAGTTACTAGGTCACATGGCATCCACTGTGCATGTGGTACCATATGCTCGCCTTCACATGAGGGCAGCTCAGTGGACTTTATCCACCCAATGGACCCAGGCATTAGACTGCCTGTCAGACAAAATAGCAAACACAAGTCGCCTTATTTTGTCCCTCCAGTGGAGGAAGTCCCCTCAAAACCTGTTGCTGGGGTCCCCCTTTCAGCAGTCTCTACCCCAAGCAACTCTCACAACAGATGCTTCTCCAATGGGGTGGGGAGCTCATCTGCAAGACCTCTCCACCCAGGGCATCTGGTCCCCACAGGAGACTTGTCTACATATCAATCTCTTGGAACTCAGAGCAATCTTATTTATTTATTTATTTAAAGTCTTTTCTATACCGCACTCTTCAAATCAGCTTGGTTTACAGATAACGGAAACTTTGTCCATGAGTAAGGAGAAACCATACTGGACTTACATAAAACAGGGTAGAAGAACTTGGGTTGAACTGGGGAAACTATCTACATACTCTAGGCTAAGGCAGGTTACCGTCTTAGCTTGCTATCTGTATGCACCTGCTGGGAGAAAGCGGTGCTATTGTGTGGTGCTGGTGTCGTGTGTGGTAGTTGGGATGGGGTGACTGAGGGTGACAGACTGGTGTCTGTGGGAGGGTAGTTGCTGGGTGGTACCATAATGCAGTAGGAAGAGATGGTGCTTGAGTGCTTTCCTGAACTGGGTGAGGTCTGTGATTGCACGGATGTCAGGTGGGAGTGCGTTCCAGCATGAGGGAGCATAAAACATGAAGGCCCTCTTTCTTGTTGTCTGTGAGCATTTTGTGATTTTGCTGGGGATAGATAAGGTATTGGCTGTGACTGATCTTCGGGTTCTGTTTGGCGGGGTGGGGCGGATGACGTCGGTGATGGAAGGGGATGTGAGACTGTTGATGGCTTTGAAGGTGATGAGGAGGATCTTGAAGGTTAGTCTAGAGTGGACTGGCAGCCAGTGGAGGTGCTTCAATATTGGTGTTATGTGGTCAGACCTGGTGGCGCCATGCAGTATTCTGGCTGCTGCGTTCATAGCCAGCTGTAGTGGATTCAACGTGCTCTTCGGTAGGCCATGTAGAATGGCATTGGCAAAGTCGAAGTGGGGGATGACTAAGGCCTGATAGATTGTCCTGAAGTCATCTGGTTCCAGTAGGGGGCGGAGGTGACGGATTGTGCGAATCTTGAGATATACTGCGTTAACGGTGTTGGTTATATGTGTTTTCATATCAAGCTGTTGATCGAGCGTTACACCTAGGTAGCGTATTGTGGGCATGGTTTGGAGCTCAGCGTCTCTTACTTTTAGTGCATTTGGTGGAGTGAATGATTGGTCTCTGGTGATGAGTAGAGTCTCAGACTTCTTGTGGTTTATTCTTAAGTTTTGGGAGTGGAGCCAGTCAGTTGTAGCGGGTGTTCCGCACCCTGCTCAGCTGCAAGACAGTCCTTATCCACATGGACAATCAGGTAGCTATGTTCTATGTGAACAAGCAGGGCGGAACTGGCTCTCTGTCGCTTTGCAACAAAGCTTTGCGACTGTGGGCCCTCGCCAGAGAGCATCAGATTCATCTTCTGGCAGTTTATCTTCCAGGCGTTCAAAACTCTTGGGCAGACAGGCTCAGTCGAGTTCTGCTTCCACACGAGTGGTCCCTACATGTGGACCAGGTGGCCAGGATTTTTCAGATTTGGGGAACCCCGGACATAGACCTCTTTGCAAGTCCGTGGAATGCCAAACTTCCCCAGTTCTGTTCCAGGACTCCGGCTCAGGGAGCTCAGGCAAGGGATGCTTTCCTCCTTCACTGGGGTCAAGACTTCCTGTATGCCTTTCCACCCATTCCCCTAATTCCCAAAACCCTGTTCAAGCTTCAGAGAGACAGAGGCCACATGATTCTCATAGCTCCACATTGGCCACGGCAAGTGTGGTACCCTCTGCTTCTACATCTCTTTCAAGCTCCCTCCCTTGAGTTAGGGTCTGCTCCAGATCTCCTATCTCGAGAGGGCAGAAAGTTATGGCATCCCAATTCCCAGTCTCTGCATCTCAGGGCTTGGTTGCTGAAGGCCTAGATCTCCAAGATCTTCATCTTTCTCAGTAGGTGAAAGATGTTCTTTATGCTTCCAGAAAACCTTCCACTAGACGTTCTTATGCTTTCAAGTGGAAGAGGTTTACTATCTGGTGCTCTGAGAAGGGTCTTAACCCCCTTGCCATACCTCTGGAATCTTTGCTGGAGTATCTCCTCCATCTGTCTAATGCAGGCCTTAAGACAAATTCAGTAAGGGTCCATTTGAGTGCTATTGCAGCTTCCCTTAAGCCTCTAAATGGAGAACCTATTTCCTCTCATCCTCTTGTAGCAAGGTTCATGAGAGGCCTCCTTTTAACAAAGCCTCCCATTAGACCACCTCCGGTGGCATGGGACTTGAGCCTGGTTCTTGGTCAGCTTATGAAGCCGCCTTTTGAACCTTTGGCTACCACCTCCTTGAAATACCTTTCTTGGAAAGTTATCTTTCTCATTGCAATCACATCAGCATGTCGTATTAGTGAATTGCAAGCACTCGTAGCTAATCCACCTTATACAAGGTTCCATCATGACAAGGTAGTCCTTAGGACTCATCCACACTTTATGCCTAAGTGGTCTCGCCTTTTCACCTCAACCAGGAGGTCTACCTACCTGTCTTTTTTCCAGGACCTCATGCATCAAGTGCAGAGAGGAATCTTCATACCCTGGACTGTAAAAGAGCTCTGGCTTTTTACTTACAGAGGACACAGCAACATAGAAAGTCCTCTCAGCTCTTTGTTGCCTTTGATCCTTTGGGACTACCATTTTCCCAGAGAACACTATCTAACTGGATTGCCCAGTGTATTTCTTTCGCCTATCAGAGTAAGAACCTTTCTCTGGAGGACCATGTCACAGCTCACAATGTGAGAGCCATGGCAGCCTCAATGGCTCATCTGAACTCTGTGTCTATTGATGACATCTGTCGAGCAGCCACTTGGGCCTCGGTTCATATGTTTATGTTTAATAAAATTTGATTGACCGCCCTTCACAATAAAAGCAGAGCGGTTTACAATACATAAAAACCAATAAAAACAGTAGGGCGCAAGGCCAGTAAAAGAAAAGGAAGTTACACTTTAAAAAAGAGAAAGACAAGGGGTAAGAGAAGGTAGGAGGAGAAGAGTAGAACCTTCACAACCCATTACTGCTTGGACAAGGACTCCCGTCAGGATGCCTTATTTGGTCAGGCTGTTCTCCAACACCTGTCCTTACTTAATCAACTCCTACCCACCATCCCTGATGGGATGCCAGAGATCCATGGGGGGAAGTGGAGCCCTGTCCCAGGGACACACAACTTCTGGGGTCTCTCCCTGGCATCTAAAGCTAGGTAGTCCCCATGTGTGAAGACTCATTCCTGCTTGTTCCTGGAGATAGCACAGTTACTTACCTGTAACAGGTGATCTCTGGGAACAGCAGGAATTTAGTCTTCACAACCCACCCACCTCCCCTAGGAGTTGTATCTTTCTATCTATCTTTCCTTTCCCTCTCTCTCTCTCTCTCTCTCTCTTTGTCTCAGCTTTAAAACTCAACTGAGGAAAGACAGTTGGGAAAGGCGGGAAGGCAGCACACAGGTACTGTGGGATGCTCCCAAAGGCTTTCTGATTGGACGCTGGGGAGCGTTCCCGCGCAGGCTCCGTCGGTACCGACGAAACCCATATGTGAAGACTTATTCCTGCTGTTCCCAGAGATCACCTGTTACAGGTAAGTAACTGTGCTTTACGTTATCAGAATATAGAAAGACTAGGGGACATGTAATGAAGCTACAGGGTAAACTATTTAAAACTAATAAAAGAAAATATGTTTTCACTCAAGTGTTATCAAACTCTGTAATTTGTTACCGGAGGATGTAGTAAAGGCTGTTAGTGTAGCTGGGTTTAAAAAAGGTTTGGACAAGTTCCTGGAGGAAAGGTCTATAAACCATTATTAAGAAGGGACCCAGGATATCAATGCTTGACCCAGTACAAGCATTGTGGAACCTGTGTCTTTTGGGGAAACTGCTAGGTATGTATGACCTATATTGGCCACTGTTGAAAACAGGATACTGGGCTTGATGTACCTTGGTCTGACCCAGTATGGCATATATTATGATCTTATGTTCTTCAATCTGGAAAAGAGATGGCTGAGGGGAGATATGATAGAGGTCTATAAATTAACGAATGGAACGGAATGGGTAAACGTAGATCAATTGTTTATGTCATCAGAATATAGAAAGACTAGGGGACATGCAATGAAGCTACAAGGTAAACCTTTTAAGACTAATAAGAGAAAATATTTTTTCACTCAACATGTAATCAAACTCTGGAATTTGTTACCTGAGGATGTAGTAAAAGCTGTTAGTGTAGCTGGGTTTAAAAGATGTTTGGACAAGTTCCTGGAGGAAAGGTCCATAAACCATTATTAAAAGGGACCCAGGATATCACTGCTTGACGCAATACAAGCATTGTGGAACCTGTGTCTTTTGGGGAAACTGCTAGGTACTTATGACCTAGATTGGCCACTGTTGGAAACAGGATACTGGGCTTGATGGACCTTGGTCTGACGCATTATGGCATATCTTATATTCTTATGTTCTTAATCTCCCATTCTTCGCTCAGTCTCATAACCCCCACCTCAGCTTTCTCATAGTCTCTTTCTCATAAACCTCCCTACCACCTTTCTGCAGTCTCTATTTCTTTCTCTCATGATCCCACCCACCCCCCAGCTTCCATCAGTGTGCCTCTGTATCATGAGGAGGAGAGGTGGGATAGGGGAGATATGATTCAGACCTTTAAATACGTAAAGAGAATTAATGAACATACAAACCTCTTCCAAAGACGGGGAAGCTTTAAAACTAGAGGGCATAACATGAAGCTGCAAGGGGGTAAATTGAAAGGCAATGTCAGGAAATACTTTTTCATTGAAAGGGTGGTGGATGCTTGGAATGCCCTCCTGATGGAAGTCGTGGGGGCAAATACAGTCACAGAATTCAAATTGGCATGGGACAGACACAGTGGATCCCTTTACAGCAACAGGATAAAATCAAAATAAACTTAACTATCTAATTCCTTAACAAACAGGGATGTCCTACACGGAGTGGTGGGTTCACCCCTAAACAAAGACATGGGGAGGGGTGAGCTGCATGGAGCGGCAGGTGCACCTACTCTAGCCATCTTACTGGGCAGACTAGATGGACCATACTGGTCTTTATCTGCTGTCATTTACTATGTTACTATGATTCCCTACCCTCAGGCTTTAGCTATCTCATCCTTCTCCCTCATGACTCCCTCCCCTCATTCCTCACCCAGTGTCTCTCTCTCTCTCTCTGATAACCCTGGTCCAGGCTTCACCGAGTCTCTCTCTTGCTCTTTTCTAATCCCCCTCCCCCAGGCTTCACCCAGTGTCTCTCTTTCTGTATCTCATATCCCCTCTAGGCGTCACCTATACTTTCTCAGATTAACCCCCCCTCCCTGGCTCCTCTATTGACTCTCTCACTTACCGATTCTTCTGCCAGACTAAACTCCTGAAAAATGTGGCTTTTCACACTCCCCCCACTGTGATCAGCTGCCTGCATGGTGGAGGAAGTTAGGGCTGATATTATGGTTTCAGGTCTTGAAACCTCAAGATCAGCCCGAATTTCTTCCACCACATGGCTCAACTATGCAGACAGCCAGTCATGATAGAGGACATGTGAAAACCAAATTTTCAGGAGCTGAAACCAAATCAGGGGCTAACATATGCAGCTGTACAAACAAAATTTTCCCAGCTGCCCAAATCCTCATCAAACAAAACACACCTAAAAATAGTTTTAATATCTGTTGTTGCAGTTTGTTTCTTATTGCTGGGAGATTCTGTATAGGAAAAGAAATAACTAGGGCTTTTTTCCATGGGATATTCAGTGGTATTGAACACCAGCACCTTTTCCATGACTTGCTAAAATTGAGTCATGGTGCTTAAATTTTAATGAAATGGCCCAGGTTCTGCACACCCGAAACACATACAGAGAGAATGCCCCCCACTCACACCCAAGGGAGAAGCAGTGTCTTCAGCCGATGCCCACAGGGCCCTGGGAGAATGTGAAGTTGCAAGCTGCAACCAGCACATAAGAGCTCAGCCCCTGCAGAATGTGGGGCTATGGAGACTGAGTTGCCAAGATCATACAGGTAGAAAAAGATTTTAGTGATCGGAATATGCCCCTGTTGGGAATGTGAAGATGCATATCCTCTAATACCTTCTGCATTTTGTACAGTAAAGGAAGAAATGCATTTCTGTTTCTCTTTTGACCTATTGCAGGAAGAATCCACCTTGGTTTCCAGTTAATTTTTTTGTCTGCATGTTTCTTTTTTTAATATGTGGTCATTTATTCTGTATTTGAAACGGCTGTATCCATAGTTTGCATTGGTGACGATGATGAAGTATTTTATGGGCATTCAGTTTGCATGGTGATTTCTAGTAGTCTGACTTGTTCTCTTTTCTCATCAAGAGGTGTGTTCTAGGGACTGGTGTAATATCTGCAATGCTACCTTTTCATAGCTTGTGGCCGGTAGCAAGGGGCATGGCTATTGTAGGAGTGGATCCCTCAGTGGTCACACCACTCCTTAAGGACGGCCCTGCAAGTGAATACTGGCATCTCTTTTGCTAGAAAAAAGCACTGGAAATAACCATTTATGTTACAGAAGGGAGGCCTGAGCTTGGAGCATAATATACACAGATTACGGGTATTTGGCCTTCAAAGAAATAAGAGACAGAACCAATATTTTGTGCTCGTTTTCTTATTGCAATAATACAAATATTTTCTTTACATGTTGATTGGACCGGCTTGGTTATCTCATCCTGTTTGCTATTTCCTTACCTAATTCCAAGAGAGAAAATAAAATCTGACAAGTGCTACTTTTTTCTGGTATTTCTCTACAATAACCACCCAATTCAACCAAGATAAACCACTTATTACTTTCTTCATTTTAGTGCCAGCCCCTTGCAAGGCCTTACGTGACTGCCATTTTACCATCATGGAAAGGAGGTGTCTTGTTGAACCTTGCTCTGCAGAAAGGTATTTTTTTTATTTTTTTAAATTTAGTATACATTTGTATACTGCTACTTCCAGCGATCAGCAGCGGTTTTTTGATTACAGATTGGAAATTGTCAAATCATGACAGGAAATTTTTGAGGTATAAACACATTGATTAGACAGGAAAGCACAGCACACAGAGAACTATTTTACAGGGAACATGGGCTATGGAGGGTTAAGTGGCTTGCCCAAGACCACAAGGAGCACCTGTGGGACTAGAAACCCCAGTCCTTCCGGCCCAAGGTTGCTGTCCTCTAGTGGGATTTGAACCCCCGACCTTCCGGCCTGAAGTACCTTGCCCCAACCACTAGGCTACTCCTCCTGAAGTACCTTGACCCAACCACTAGGCTACTCCTCCTCCAGGTTAGTGTCCAGAAGTCAAACTCCGCTACCAATGACATAGGGGAGCTTGGGCTACTAACTCTGTCTAAGTTCATTTGAAGGTTGCACTTGTGTTCCACTGGTTGAACAACTCTATGCTACAGTCATTGTTATTGAGCTAAGTAAAACAGGGCAAATGATGTTGGTGGAAATTTTAGACCTAGGGGTATGTCTACTAATCTGGGCTAACGATTAACCCGGGTTATCTGCTCCTAGGTCCCATTGAATAACATGGGACCTAGGTGCAGATAGCATGGGTTAACTGTTAGCCCTGCTTAGTAGACATACTCCCTAGTCTCACTGATGTATGCTTGCCATTGACTGATGACGTCTCATTGTACAGTGAAAAAGAAAAATGTTGGAGGCAAATCTTAAAGCTAAGGTTCTGGAAAAGGACCTTGTTTACCAATATAGTAGAAAATATCTCCTGCTTTTCACTCACAGGATTGTGTAATGACCCTTCAAGCTGTAATTAGAATGTAAATGGGTTGAAAACAGTGAATAATTTCAAGCTGACAGATTTTGCAGTGACTCAGAATTGTTTCTAGCTTAGACTCGCACTTTGCATGCTGTGTAACACATTGTTATCAAAAGTAATACAAATTGTGGTTATAATTAATAGTGTTTCTAGCTATGCCATGATGAAAATGAAGGGTGCAGCTACTTGTTATTATACAACAATGCCCCATTGTACAGATTGGTTACATGCTGTAGGTGCTGCAGTGTAACTAAAATTGTTCTAGTTTCTACAAGTTTGTTAGATTGTTTGTTACATTTATTCAACCTCTCTGCTGCACACACAGAATTCTAAGGGGTTGATAAACAAAATGCTGACTTACTTGGCTAAATTAAGCTAAAATTTAACCGTAATCTAATTTGCTAGATTGCAGCAAAAATGATCCTAAATCTGGTTGGTTGAAATCTAGCTGGCAACGTTTAGGCTAATGATGTTGGTGCTCATAGTTAGATGCCTAAACTTAGAAGGTAATGAAAATCAGTGCTAGCCAGCTAAATTCCTCCCCTGAGCAAGCTCTGTGTTTGCTGTTCAATTCCATTTCTAGAATAGCTACGTCTAGTTGCCCAGCAGTGGTAAATTTTCACTTCATGGTATCTGGTAATTAGGTTGATAAATCCCTTTGAAAACTGAAAACAACCAGATCAATTTCACAAACTACTCAATTGCAGCGATAACTAGTTCACTTTAACCAGTTATCTTTAGGAAAATTTTTAGGGAAACCTGGCTATTTTTTCTGATGAAAATTTGTTTAAATTTATCTGGAAAAAAATTGACTGGCTTCGTTTAGGCTTGCTGCAACTGTGGTTGCCTGTATAAGTTGTCAGATTGCCACAGGAATGCCCCTAGAATCACCCCTTTATTGTCCAGCTAATTTTGGCTGCCTTGTGAATATAAGTGATTAAATTTAGCAGATAAAGATGGGGTATGTGTGTGTGTTTTTTTTAAACAGTATTAAAACATAACTGCTCACAAAATTATGCAAAATTAGTTAATTAAACCTTTTGAAAACTGACCACTAAATAATTAGGATGCACATATGTTGATACGTGCACAATAAGAGGGTAATTGTAAGTGCAAAATGAAGGTGGAATAAGTCCCCCCCCCCCCCCCCGATGTGGGAGGACAGTGCGCCGGGCAAAACAAATGTGAGCAGGACAGGTGGATTCCCGCTGCCCGATCCCAGCCTTGACAGGCCCAATTGGGGGTTGTGCAGCAGGGATATCGGAGAGTAAAATGCTTGCTGGCAATTGGGGCACCTGCATGAGGTTCTGGTGCCGTGGCGATGGGACGCCATGGCACCAGTTTCCATGAAGGGGCATCAGGTGATGTGTTCAGGAAGGGGACCTTAAGTACAATGGGCCAGAATCGTCTGGTGCAAATCCGGCTCGTCCAGATTCTGGACGTCCGGATGGGCCAGACATGCCCTGAAGTGAATTGGCCTCTTAGCAAAGATAAGAAGATTTCTTGAAAAAACGTGCTATGAAAAGTTTGCTTTATTAAAATAGGGAATCTTTTCTTTGGCATTAAACTGTGGCTTCATAACATCATTCATAGTCATATTATCACGTGTCAGTAGCACAGACAGAAAGTCGGACAAAATATAGAGTAGTCAGTTATCATAGAATCATATGATAGCCTAACCAACAGCCTGGTAAGCTTGATAATTAAGAATGTCTTCACTTGCTTTTGAAAAGATAAGAAATACTTAGTGGATCTCAACTCATCTGGTAAAGAATTCCAAATGTATAGCGCAATTCCCCTAAACATATCCTAGTCCTCAGTTGTGTTATCTGTCTTGACTAGATTGTAATGAGTAGGGACTGTCTCTTACATGTCTCTGTTCAGCACTGTGTACGCCTTATAGTGCTATACAAATGATTAATACTAGTAGTAGTCACAGAAACTGAGAAATGCTGTATTGCAAATAACTTGCTTAGATATTTATTTGATCGAAGGGATTACAAAAGTATTTAAGGATCAGGGCTGGCCTAACTACTAGACAAACCAGGCCATCGCCAAGGGCAGCAGCTTGTAGGGGTAGCAAAGAGCAGCTACAGTCAAAGCAAAACAATGGGTCCTAGCAGCCACACAAACTCAAAGTCTCATTGGCACTTACTTTTACCCACAGGAAGAATGGGCACTTCAGAAATAGTCCATTTATACTGTCACGTGGCTTTTGGAAACTTCCCACACAGCCTGCCTCAGAGTCCTGGGAGTGGGGGGGGGGGGGGGGTGGACGGTAGAGAGAGAGGAAGGGGGTGGGAAGAAGGCTTATCCAGCCCTGAGAATTCCCCAGAGGCAGGGCCACCCAGGAGGAGGAAGAGGTCAGGCTCAACCAAAGGAGAAGGAGCTGGGCTGGATCCACCCTAGGATTTAGGGATTACTTTGCACCCTGGAGATACTAGGTCAGAGGGGGGGGGGGGGGGAGTCCAGGACTAGATTTCCAAGGGGCCAGGGGAAGTAAGAGGGGCTGATATTCCTCTCTTGCAGGGCAAGGAGGATGTAGGGCAGCTCCCCAAGTACCAAGGGGCTCCTCCTGCCTGGAAACAGCCCCCCTGTACTGCTATTACTACTCAGCATTTATATAGTGCTACCAGTCGTACACAGCACTGTACAGCACAGACTTGTAAGAGACAGTCCCTGCTCATCAGAGCTTACAATCTAGTCAAGACAAAACACACGAAACATGGTGGTGTAAGCAGGGGTAGAGCAAGGGAGAGAAAAGGAGATCAGGTGAGTCAAGATCCGAAAGCAGCAGCAAAGAGGTGAGCTTTCAACCTGGACTTGAAGAGGGTTAGGGAAGGTGCCTGGCGTACAGACACAGGTAGTTTGTTCCAGGCGTATGGTGCAGCAAGGTGAAAGGAGCGAAGTCTGGAGTTAGCAGTAAGAGAGCAGGGCATAGACAGAAGCAGTTTGCCAGAGGAGAGGAGTTCCCAAGTGGGGTTATAAGGGGAGATGAGAGATGAAAGGTACCGAGGAGCCGCGGAGTGAATGCATTTATAGGTCAGCAGGAGAAGTTTGAATTGGATGCGGAAGCGGATAGGGAGCCAATGAAGTGACTTGAGAAGAGGAGTAATATGGGCATGACGAGGATGGCGGAAGATTAGCCGCGCAGCAGAGTGTTGAAGAGATTGAAGGGGAGCGAGATGATTCAAAGGGAGACCACTGCAACTCCTGAGATGCCAGAACCTATGAAGCAGGAACAAGCACAACCCTGGGATTATCTTTGGGAGGGCATGGACTACCAGGAAGCTGGATCCTTACTTTCTGTGCTGGGGAATGCCTAGGGGAAGTGTGGGCAGAAGGCTTCCGCAATCCTACTCCAGTTTATTGAGGAGCAAGGATTTATCCAGGTTTGCAACAGTAGTTTAAAACCGTGGAATGAACTGGACAGTTGATGAAGTGATATGAATATTATGAACTGTTTTTAGCTGCAGGAATAGCAGTAAGAAGCCCCTTTAGGATGAGGGCTGAGCCGGGATGAGTCTTGCAGCCTTGAACAATGTCCAGGGTGGCATAGCTGGTTCATTCCGGGCGTTCCAGCCAGAGGAAAACTTAGACCAGTTCATTTTGAAGCTTTACCAGTTACTCTAAGGACTGCATCTGTAGTAGCTGAGTTTCTTTTGGTTACTGGACTGATTTGCTTCTGGTGGAGATTTACTGGGGTGGCACAGCAGGAATGCAGCCTAAACCCTCCAGCTTATGGAGAGTGGACTCGCCACCTCAGCAGTGCACGTGGGACCTTGAAGCAAGTATTGTGTCCAGACATCTCCTCCCCAGAAGTGCACACCGGGCACAGGTGTGTGACAGTAGATACTTACAAAAAGAAAGTTTAATATTGAAAAGTAAGGGGGGGGGGGGATATTCAGTGGCGGTGGCTAGATGTAATAATGCGGCTAGCTGCTGCTGCTGAAACGTAAACCCAGATATTCAATGCCGAGGTCATATCTGGCCCCGGCATTGAACATCTGGGTTGCTCGGATTGGCAGAAAGCTAACTGGGCAGTGATGATATTCAGCTGCTGCCCAGTTAGCTTCCATGGTGAATGTTAGACCAACGTTTGCTGTGCCTTACTTTTGCCGCTTTGCCATAACCAGACAATGGCTCAATATTGCTGCTGCCTGGTTATGGCCAGGCGCCGCTTCTGGTCAGCTCCCAGAACACCAGCGTGCAGCAGCAGCACCCTGCAATGTTCAGTGGCAGTAACTGTATTAGTGTCGCTGAATAGCACTGATAGAGGGATTAACATGGTTAGCACATGTTAATCCCTTTGAATATCGGGCCCATGATGTCCAAATGTGTATTTTTATAGGATTTTCTGGGAGGGATGGTGCTGAGATGATTATATTGAGTTTAATTACCAAAGTTTTGAGGTGGGGGAACAAGGCTGAAGGTTTGCTTAGGGCATCTAATAACCTTGCACCGGCCCTGTTAAGGATATGGATTGTTGCCTAGGCGACTCAAGGTTGCTTACCCCTGCTCACATTGAGTTTGGCTTTTTTCGGAACCAGAGCAAGATGAAGTGTAGCCTGTAATATAGCAGAAACCCACTGTATGCCATCCACTGTAATATAGGTGGTCAGTTTTGTGGTGTGGAGATATGGCATTTAGGATATTGCAAAATGTTTTCTACAACAAAAGAAGCAATGACGTGATATTTTACTTATTTTCCATCACGCTAAGCCATGATCTGAAGCATAGCGAGTAGGAATTCAGTATACGTTGGGGTTGATTATAAATGAAAGCGATATGATCAACATAGATTTGCTGAAACAAGACAAACTGGTGTATCAGAGAACTGAATGACATGGATTCTTTTAGTAGCATTACAATAGGATATTTAAATAAAAGCTACAGCAGGGTGTGTTTTATTCCATCCTGAAAGAACACACCTTGGGTGTATCAAGGGTGGGGATGGTTAGCAAGGTTACCTAAGGATCCTTTAAGATATTTCTTATTTGTACTTCTAGATCATTGAAAGCATTTATGCAACGCTATTCTTTAAAAAAAAGCAAAAAACAAACACATTTCACACAAAAATTGCTTCTAATTTGCAAGAGTAGATCGTAGAAGAAATGACTTTGCAGTCCTTGTCATAGTTCTCGTAAAACATGTGGTAAATACTAGAGGGGAAAAGGAAAACCTCAGAGAAAGGAGAACTCATTTACAAAATTGGTCAACAGGTTTTACTAGTGCAAGGAAATATAGTCAGTACGCGAGCTGAGGTGACAGGTGAAACAGGTATAATTTTAACCTCAAGATGTTCATCACCAATAATGTTTTTAGACATACGTTTGCAGATATGGAGCAAATAATCAGGTGTTCCACTATGATGACAAACCTTACCGTTCATTGCTCAGGTATTTGCCTCTAGTGAGGGTTTGTTGGATCCAAGGGTGATCTTAGAGGGGAACAAGGGAGATCATGTTTACCTCCCTCCCCCCCTCCCCCGCCATCTCAGATTTTAATAAGTTATTTTTGTAACAATTTGTATGAATTTGTATTTTTTATTTACGTCCTCTGCACTGCTTGCCCCCATAAACATTTTTCTTCATGTGTCCCTGGTAATAAGAACCAAACAAACTGGTAATAAATGGCAATATCTGTCATATAGTCCTTGGGTTTTTATTTGCTTATAAACACAGATGGACATAGGGCTGGACATCTAGTGTAGTCGCACATGGCACTGCTGTCGTAGGGCCTTGCTTCAGAGGGAAAGCAGTGCAGCACTTTAGAGGGAGAGCCCTACTAGTCTTCAGGTCTTTGGGGGGTGGAATCCTTTTGCCATAGGGGGCACTATTATCTCTTGTTGCATAGGGCATCACTGGGGCTGGGACTGAGGATAAGGCCGATCCTGCATATAAGCTTCTAACAAGGAAAGGCTGAAGATCTCGTGTGGGCATGGTTTGTAATTGCATCACAGACTGTGATTATATTTTTGGTTGATTTCTAGTCACTTAGAGTCTCAACATGACATGTATTGTAGCAGCAAAGCGCAGACAAACCAATGATACCAGGAGTCTGTTCAGAAGGTCCAAATCATTTATTTGTGCACAAGTCTCGAACCAGTCAATTTCAAAATGGCTGAGCAAAGTTTTCAAGCATTACAACAACTTTTATAGACTTCTGTTCCATTCTAGGTATAGAAAAACATTTCATTGGTCCCGGTAATCTCCCGTACCTCCCGTACCTCTTCTATTGGTCCCGGTACTGATAAGTTTATCCAGTTATGTCCCTCCAGTGGGCATGACACCTGCATACCCCCCTTCTAGTCCCAATTACAATGGTCAGTTCATCAACTTGTTACTTTCACACTTTCAAGGTTATAGAACCAATTTGTACGTGCAGAGGAGCTGGGCTCTGCAACTCATCTGTCAGCACTCCCAATTATTTCTTTGCAGATGTACTTTTTCTTATCAGTAACTTTTAAACATGTTTTTCTGTATTTTTCCATCTTTCAATACTGCAGTTCTGCTTACCTAAGCTAATTCAATACTTCTACTGAGTTCTATCTTACAATAGCAGCATATTGGGGGATGTGCAATCCTATATGCCTCTCCACAGGCCTCATTTACAGGTCAAGCTAGCCATGCTGGCCTGCTTATGTTCGGACACTGTGGGTCACAGGCCTGCACCTGCCACATTCCCCCCTTTGATTAATCTCACCCTATTACTTAATAAGGTGTGAGAATTAAATCACTTTCTGAAGAATCACATCCTGGCTAAAGGATTTCTACCAGGACTGGCTGTATATAAAGCCATGATTTTTGTTGCGGTCTTCCGCTCTACTGTACTATCAATAGTGTTATGAATGGAACGCATACAACATGGGATTAAACATGGTAATAAGAAGATAACAGCAACAAGGATTAGTACCAATACGATGAAAGTCTTAAATCCTCCCACCCATGAAAAGAGGTTAGCAAACCAATTAGGAAATTTCAATGAGTGCCACGTCTGTACTGGCACATAAGCATGTCTTTGCATATCTTTAGCAATTTCTTCAACTACTTGACCTTTATCATCTATTTTCAAACAGCAATTGGTTAAGTTCAGCTTACCACATACTCCTCCTTCAGCTGCTAACAAATAATCAAGTGCTAAGCGGTTCTGATATATCGCAGTGCGCATCTGTGTACTTTGTCTAGCTAAAAGCGTGAGAGCATGACTAGTTTCATTGGTTATTATTTCAACTACTGCTTGTAAGCGAATAATACGATTAATCATATAAATTGGGGTACGATAACCATACATACCATCATCATTCCAAGTGGCGGGTCCATAATACTCAATAATTCTTTCTGGTGGCCAATCATCACCCTGCCATTTCTCCCACTTGCCTATCTGTAAGGCCTCTCTCTTTTGTCTTAGTGCTCTTTTGTGTCGGTGGGTAGTGTATACTGGGTATCCTAATTGTTCTCCATGTTCAGTGTTTAAAAGAAAGAAAGAAGGTCTGATGGTTCCTAAGACACATGCTCCTCCCCAGTGTGGTGGGAGTTGTGCATATGCTCGGTTTCCACAGATCCAATATAGGCCAGGTGGGGCCTGCCAGGCTTGGATTTCAGCAAGGTTAGTCCATAGACCTGCAAGTTCAGGAAATCTGGCTAATGGGTTAGGAGGTTCAGGATGTCCAATTCCTGACCACCATGCTATCTTCTTGGTTGTGGCATTATAGTACTTTTGGCTAAGACAGACCAGCTGTCCTACCTTTTGGGTGAACTGGGGTCCAGTTCTGGCATAGCAAAGACGTCCAACGATTGAGTGCGCTAACACCCATTCACTGGTAGTCTTGTGTAATTCAGTCTGATTATAAATCATGGAATAATTCAATTCTTGGGCTTCCCATGGCCACTGATCTCCCATTTGGGTTCCGCCACAGAAATAACAATCTGTGATCTTAAGACTAGATACTACTGCTCCGGCTAATTCTAGAAATAAATTCCTGTGAGGGGTGAGGGATCTCAAACTTATTTACATGCATGGCTTCATAAAAAGTATTATGAATATGATATTTAGATGACTTGTGGGCTTGAGTATTCAATCTGATATACACAATGGTCCCTGGATCTATTGCTCCTCCAGCAATACGTAAACCAAACTTATATCCTTGTTTCCATGCATGGGGATTGTGTATACGTAAGTGTAAGGGGTTACAAGCATCTTTCTGACATTTATCATTTGTGGTTGGCTTGGTTAAAGTAGCCATTCGTTTATCTATTTTCTCATCAGTTATACCAGTGTTCCAGGTAGCATAAAAAACACATCCCCAATACGGGCAATAGTAGTCTGCTGCTGGGGCAGTACTATAGCCTGGTTCCTTTTTACCTGTACACTTTCTCCATCCCGTGGCACCTTCTGGACACATATACTTATGGTCATTTCGATACGCTTTCTCCCATGTACCACAGGTGGAATAACTATCTCTATTAATAGCATTGCATGCATCAAAATTCAAAACAGCAGGTTTAGTAATGTCCTTAAGTGGCGGCGTTGCAGCTAATATAGGTCCATCTGCATCCTTCCATCTTATTTCCATCGTGTAATAGGATGGATTCTGATGCGGATTATAGCATGTTTTAATTTTTCCATGAGTGCAAACATTTAGTTCAGTGGTGTTATAGATACACCGAGTTACTGTCCCCTTGCAGGTATAGTAAGAATGATAAAGCAAAGTCTGAGTTACTTTCAGTCCAATTCTAGTAGAAGTAATGCAGGCAGTGCATGGAGGTAAAGCATGAGTCTGTTCAAAACCTCCAAAGAAGGCAACCAAAGCAAAGCAAAAGTAGAGATGCATGTCGATGTTGATTGGAGTTCTTCTGAATCCTCAGCTTGCTGATCTTGATCACGACGTTCTATTATTCTTCGTCCCGTTTGCTAATGAAGCAATTTAACGGGTGCTGAGTGTTGATTGAAGATCCTCAGGTTGTCCAGTACACATTAACCAACTTATTAGTAATTTCAGTTGGCTTGTGAAGTCTGGCTTAGTCAATGTAGTCTCAAAGTAGTGTGTCAAATCACACACAAATTGGGTTCGTTGAAACAAAGCTGTTGCTGCATGGAAAACAGCAATCCTCTTCGAAAGACTTGGCTGCTGCAAAGCACTTGTGATGAAGTGTCTAAGCTGCTGGTTGTCGTCTCAAAGTAACTCGCAAGGGTACATCAGGGTGCTGTTCTGCTGTCCACTGCTCTGGTTCAGGATCGGCGGCGGGCTTGACTCTGCTGTGGTGGATCCAGGCGTCGATCTCGGCTACCTTTACTGCAGTTGGGGTAGACAGGATGACGGTGTACGGTCCCTTCCAATGGGGTTCCAACGGTGTCTTCTTCCAATCTTTGATCCACACCGAGGTACCAGGCTGGTAGGGATGCAAGGGTTCCGTCAAGTTGATAGGCAACTGGTCTTGGATCCACGTATGGAGAGTCTGCAGAACAAAACTAAGAGCTAGAAGTTCTTGTCTGGTTATTTCTGAACCAATTTGGGCTAGACTTCCTTTGATTCCCTGCACTATTGGTGGGGGTTTACCATACAAAACTTCAAAAGGGGAAAATCCTGTTGACTTTACAGGAGCTGAGCGTATTCTGAATAAAGCTATGGGGAGCACTTGGGGCCACTTCAATTGTGTCTCCTGACAAAGCTTAGACATTTGGGCTTTCAAGGTACGATTCATTCGCTCAACTTTCCCTGAACTCTGGGGTCTGTATGCAGTGTGGAGTTTCCATTGTATCTGCAAAGCTTTTGCTAACTGCTGAGTAACTTGGGAGACAAATGAGGGTCCATTGTCTGACCCTATTACTGCTGGAATTCCGAATCTGGGGACAATCTCTCTCATTAAGACTTTGGTAACTTCTCGGGCTTTCTCAGTTCTGGTTGGGAATGCTTCTACCCACCCAGAGAAAGTACAAACTAATACTAATAGGTAATGGTACCCATTGGCTTTTGGCATTTCGGTGAAATCAACTTGGAGGTTGTGCATGGGGGTCACACCTCTTGACTGAACTCGGGGTGCTGTAATAAGGCCTTGCTTGGCATTATTCTTGGCACAAGTTTGACATTGTCGTGCTACTGAAGCTGATATGGTTGTCATCAGAGGGATGTAGAAATGTGGTCTGAGTGCTTTTTCCATAGCACTTTTCCCATAGTGGGTAGCTTCGTGGAAAGCTTTGACAAAGGATGGTCCTAACAGTTCAGGAATTACTATTCGTCCTGGAGGTTGACTGCCCTCTTCTGGTGGCAGCTCAATCCATCCGTCTTTCAATACTCCATTTTCTTTGTCACAATAGTAGTCCAATTCTTTGGTGGTATATCGTGGGGTCCATAGATTCAAAGGTACTGGAAACAATGCTGCTTGCATTGGCATAGCTTGTGGGGCAATTTGTCCTGTCATAGCTGCTTGTCGTGCTGAGGCATCTGCAAATCTATTTCCTCGGGCAACTTCTCCTTTTCCTGCTTGATGTCCTCTGCAATGCATGACAGCTACACGTGTTGGGGCCCAAACGGCATCAAGTAACATCAATATTTCGGGACCATATTTGACTGATTTTCCTCCGGATGTGATGAGTCCTCTTTCTTTATAGAGAGCTCCATGGGCATGCAGGGTAGTGAAGGCATATTTGGAATCTGTATATACATTCAGTATAAGTTTTTTCTCCTAACAACAATGCTCTGGTGAGTGCTATCAATTCGGCTTTCTGGGCTGATGTGCCTGAGGCTAGGGCTGATGATTCAACTACTTCGTGTTGAGTGACGACTGCATATCCGGCACAGCGTCGTCCATCAAGGATGAGACTGCTCCCATCAACATAATAGGTTTGGTCAGGATTGTCTATGGGCACATCTGTCAAGTCGGGTCGGCTGGAGAACACAGTCTCCATGACTTCGATACAGTCATGTTCTGGGAGTTCTTCACTGATGGGTATCAAGGTGGCTGGATTCAGGGCATGGCTCACTTCAAGTTGTATCTGTGGGTTTTCACATAACATGCTCTGGTACTTCAACATTCGGGAATTGGTGAGCCAATAATTTGCTTTCTGTTCCATAAGGGCAAGGACTGCATGTGGCACAGTGACTCGTATGTTCTGTCCTAGTGTGAGTTTGTCTGCTTCACTCACTAGTAGCGCTGTAGCTGCAACTGCTCTCAAGCAAGGTGGCCATCCTTTGGCCACAGGGTCCAATTGTTTCGATAGGTAGGCTACAGGTCGCTCCCAATTTCCCAATTTCTGAGTCAACATGCCTAAGGCATTTCCCTGTTCTTCATGTACAAACAAGTGGAAAGGTTTGTGGACATCTGGTAGTCCAAGTGCTGGTGATGACATTAATTCTTCTTTTAACTTTTGGAAGGCTGTGTCCTGCTCAAGTCCCCACTCCAGTGGTGACTTCTCTTCTCCTTTTGTGGCTTCATACAGTGGTTTGGCAATTTGGGCAAAGTTGGGTATCCAAATTCGGCAATATCCTGCCGCTCCCAGAAAGGCTCTGACTTGCTTTCTGGTTGTTGGAGTTGGAATTCTACATACTGCTTCTTTTCTTTCTCTGCCTAATCTTCTGCTTCCTTGGGTGATACGAAAACCCAGGTATTTCACTTCTTTTTGGCATAGCTGTGCTTTGGCTCTGGAAACTTTGTATCCAGCTTCCTCTAGTAACTGCAAGAGATCTTTGGTGGCTAGTATACATTCACTTTCTGATACGGCAGCTATCAACAGATCATCCACGTATTGGAGAAGCACTCTCTTTCCCGGGGCTACTGGATAGCTTGAAAGGTCTTGATTTAGTGCAGCACTAAAGATGGTAGGTGAATTCTTGAATCCTTGGGGTAATCTTGTCCAGGTAAGTTGGCCCCCTCTTCCAGAGATGGGGTCCTGCCATTCGAATGCAAACAATATTTGGCTTACAGGGGCTAATCTTATGCAAAAGAATGCATCTTTCAAATCCAGTACAGTGAAATGGGTAGCTTCAGCAGGTATCAGTCCTAGGAGGGTGTAAGGATTGGGTACGACTGGATGTATGGTCTCAGCTGCATCATTCACTCTTCTCAAATCTTGCACTGGGCGATAATCATCTGTCCCAGGTTTCTTTACTGGCAAAAGTGGGGTGTTCCATGGGGATTGACATACTTTTAGTAGGCCATACTCAAGCAATCTTTGTAGGTGGCGATGAATGCCTTCAATTGCGGCTCTTGGGAGAGGGTACTGTTTGACGTGCACTGGTGTAGCACTAGGCTTGAGGGTTACAATCACTGGAGCTATATGTTTGGCTAGGCCTGGGGGGCTGCCTTCTGCCCATACTCCAGGTGGTGCATCAATACTTTTCAAAGTTTGTTCAAAATAGGTATCTTGTATCGAATCATCAATGTAGTATCTCCATTCTTCTTCTCGGGGAACCGTCAGCAGCATCACTCCTGCTGGTTTGGTTTGGGGATTTACTGTCATTTGCATTTCTCCTTGCTCAGAGAAAGATATTTGTGCTTGAAGCTTGGCTAACATATCTCGTCCCAGTAGTGGCACTGGACATTCGGGCATGTAAAGGAATTGATGAGTTACTTGCTGTCCTCCCAGACTGCATATTCGGTTTTGAAGGAAAGACTTTGTGGCTTTGGCACCAGTTGCTCCTATAATGGTGACTGCTTTTGTAGTGAATGGGGCTATCTTTTTGTCTATTACTGAATGTTGTGCTCCAGTATCAACCATAAAGTCCATAATTTGGTCTCCTATTTGTATTCCGACCATAGGCTCCTGGAGACCTAAAGCAAACTTGGAGCCCGGTCTGTCCTAATCCACGTCATTCTCATCATGGGCTGGTGTGGCCAATGCTTGAATGGTTCCTCCTCTCTCTCGCTGGAATTGTTCTCGATTGGCTCCTCCTCGGCTTCGGGGATAGCTTCGTCTTTCTTCTCGCCACTGATGGCTGCTGTCGTCATCATGCTGGGCGTCTTCGAGTTGCGGGCACATATCTCTCCAATGTCCTTCCTCTCTGCAATAGGCGCATTGGTTCACGCCTAGTCTCTGGGTCCGGCCTCCGCCTTGACCCCGCCCTCTTCCTCTGCTCCTTCGACTAGGGACACCTCCCCTTTTCTGTTCCACTATGGCCGCAGCCAAAAAATCAGCTTTCTTCTTCATCTTTCTATCACATTCTCTCTGTCTTTCAGTATCACGATTCACATACACTTTATGAGCGACTTCCAGTAACTGTGTTGCATTCATGCCCGCAAACCCTTCTAACTTCTGTAATTTGCGTCTAATGTCTGGTTGAGACTGGTTTACAAAAGCAGAATTCACCATACATAAACTTCCTGGTGCCTCGGGATCATAGGGAGTATACATTCTGTATGCTTCAGTTAATCTTTCATAAAATCTGCTGGGCTCTCATCTATCCCTTGGATAACTCCTGTAACTTTGGAAAGGTTCATAGCTTTCTGGCCCCCCCTTTTCAGGCCTTGTAAAAAGCCTTGGCGAAAACGGGCTAGGGCTGTGGATCCTTCATCTGTATTTGGATCCCATTGGGGGTCTTCATTCGGGAATTCTCTCTGAGCTGCTTCCCTACGATCTATTATATTCTGCCCCTGTGCCGGAGCTGCAGGGTTTTCTGCCATCCATTCAATAGCTGCTTTTCTAATTCTTGCTCGTTCTTCTGTAGTGAATAGGGTGGTCAGGAGCTGACGGCAATCTGGCCAAGTGGGTTGGTGAGTTTCCATAATACTAGTTACTAATTCTGTCAGCTCCTGGGGCTTACTAGTATAGGAGGCGTAATGCGACCTCCAATTTAATAAATCAGTTGTAGAGAAAGGGATATACACATAAGTTAGGGGTCCCGCTACCACTTCATCATTATCATTCTTTACGGGCACTCCCGGGACTTGCCGTAAGGGAAACAGTTTAGCTGCTATGGGTGTCTTTTGGGATCTAAGGGTTATTGTCGTTGCCTTTGCAGGAGTCACTTTCTTTTTCTCAACAGGTTTTGCTTTGGGTTTCGCTGTCACTGGCGTGCTAGTGCTAGTGCTGGCTTTCTCAATTATTTGTACACTTTCCTCATCTGGGGGATTCTCTCTTTCTCCTCCTTCTTCAGTCTCCACTTCTGACTCGCTTTTTAGGTCCTCCTCTTCTTTTCTCGCTAATTCTTCCTTTTTCTCTTCTCCAGGAGGGGGATCAGGGGTTGGGTCCCGCCTCGGCTCTGGCCGTCTCTGGGTTTCTGGGGCAGGACGCCGGGCTACTCTCACTGGACCTGGGGTTCGGGGCTGCCTGAGAGTTATTTCTGGGGAATCAGGATCTGCCAGGATGGGCTTCTGTCTGGCTTTCTTATCCTGCTGTTTCATTCTAGGCTGTTCCATTTTCTGTCTAGAATCTGCTTTAGCTAACATTATTCTGCACTGTTCCTCATAACAGCGCTGCGCCCAGGGGGGCGGATCTTCACAAATACTTAACCAGGAATCTATATAGGGGTACTGGTCGGGGTGCGCTATCCGCACTCTACGGTGTATTGACTGAATAATCTCTACTTTGAACGTTCCCTCTCGGGGCCAGATGGGGTCTAGATCGGGCCACTCCCTAGTACACAAAATTTGCAAACGGGCTGCTGTCATTTTAATACCATAATCTCCTGAATATCCCTCTTTAACATGTGCGATCATACATTCTAATGGAGTGTTTCTAGTAGACCCCGCCCCTCCCATTTCGATGTGTGCGCGCAACAACAGACAAAAGGAAAAGGAGGGCGGACCGTGGGTAAGGGGTCCTCACGGCCCTGGAAACGTATAAGGAGTACAAATAACAAGACAAGACGACAATCGCTTCCCCCTTTTCGCGACCTGAACGCGGTCGCCCCGGTCAGGAAATGCGCTACTCAGGGGTCCGCCTTCACTTGGTCCGTGCTGCCAGACCTCTCATTCACACTTCGTTCACACAATCATGCTAGCAACGTATCCCAGAATGCATTCGTTTCTATCTGTTCTGACTAGTCTTTTCCAATTTCCCAATTACAAAAAGGATGAGGGTTTCACCCAGCGAATTCCCATGCCAGGCTACTCGGCTCTTCCTTGAGAGGTGATCATGCTCTCTTACCAATTCCCAATATCTCGAGATTACAAATTCCAAAGTTCCAAGTTCCAATGGCAGTACTGCGCTTTCTATTTCTGTCTAGACCCAAAATCAAAACTATACTCACCGGATCCGGTCCTCAAACTTCCCAAGCAGGCGCATGAGTTGGACCTCGGACTCCCCTCACTCGGGTTCGAGGCGTTGACTCCAGCCGGGCTCGTCACCCGCCGAGGTCCGACCAGCTCCCTCCGATACAAGGGACCGGTGGCGCCAGGGAGCAGCCCTCGTCGGAAGGGCGCGATCCCGGCAGGACCAAGCCTATAGAGGCGGAAAGTCGTGGTATATTGCCCTATATACACTTCGATTCCACAACTTCCCGGCCAACGCACCAAGGAATATGTAGCAGCAAAGCGCAGACAAACCAATGATACCAGGAGTCTGTTCAGAAGGTCCAAATCATTTATTTGTGCACAAGTCTCGAACCAGTCAATTTCAAAATGGCTGAGCAAAGTTTTCAAGCATTACAACAACTTTTATAGACTTCTGTTCCATTCTAGGTATAGAAAAACATTTCATTGGTCCCGGTAATCTCCCGTACCTCCCGTACCTCTTCTATTGGTCCCGGTACTGATAAGTTTATCCAGTTATGTCCCTCCAGTGGGCATGACACCTGCATACCCCCCTTCTAGTCCCAATTACAATGGTCAGTTCATCAACTTGTTACTTTCACACTTTCAAGGTTATAGAACCAATTTGTACGTGCAGAGGAGCTGGGCTCTGCAACTCATCTGTCAGCACTCCCAATTATTTCTTTGCAGATGTACTTTTTCTTATCAGTAACTTTTAAACATGTTTTTCTGTATTTTTCCATCTTTCAATACTGCAGTTCTGCTTACCTAAGCTAATTCAATACTTCTACTGAGTTCTATCTTACAATAGCAGCATATTGGGGGATGTGCAATCCTATATGCCTCTCCACAGGCCTCATTTACAGGTCAAGCTAGCCATGCTGGCCTGCTTATGTTCGGACACTGTGGGTCACAGGCCTGCACCTGCCACAGTATGATTTCTGTTCCATAGACAGAAGTGTTCATGCAATCATGTTTCCTTATAATCCAGTCCAGATGAGTGGGTTATTCTCCCTTACCAGCAGGTGGAGGCAGACTTGAACAGCGTTCGGTGATGTCATCAGTAGGTCTATCTTATGGCACAGTATTGAGAGAAGCCAGTATTTGCCGCCAGCAGATGCCAAGGTTTTTGGACTGGTGCAGCAGTGCTGACAGTCCTCTCTCCCCTATCCCAGACCATGGTCCTGTGGCCTGTGTGACTGAGACCTGTAGGCCTGTTGTTGCTCAGAACTCCTGGACTTGACAGCTTGTTCTGTATCCAGCGCTGCTACCCACGGGTTCCTAGTGCTTGGTGGGCCAGAAGGCAGATAGAAGACCCTGCGGGGCCCCTGATAGGGTGGTAAGTTTGGTCCCAGCCCCCCCCCCCCCTTCCCTTTTGCTGTCCTATCTGCTTGCTGAGCTTTTCCCTAAATTTCTTCTACATTCTTTATCTTTGCATGTCTATTGGGCTCTCTGTGCTGCTTGTTAAGCAGTTTCAAATAAAAAATAAAAGTCAAGCCTTTTTTTTTCCAAAAGCCAGGCCTCCTAGACCCTACTTGGGTTTCCTCAACTTGCTTTCAGGTGCTGGGATTCCCTTTTTGAGTCTCCTTTTTCCCCATGGCCTGTACCATTTTTAACAGTGCCCTTTTTCATGGCCTGCACTGTTATTTTCAGCAAGCTTTTTTTGAGGCTTTTATTCATGGTTCTTTTTCTATCTGTGTGGAGCCTTGCAAGCATGCCTGCTTGTTACGGCACTTCTAGGATCAGCTCCTCAGCAGGTTCTTTCTATTTATTATTACTTAGCATATACCTTTCAATGAGAAGATTCAGGCACAGTATGCATTTCCCTGTCCTCAAAGGCCTCACAATCTGAGTTTTGTACCTGAGGCAATGGAGGGTTAAGTGGTTTGCCCAAGGCCACAAGGAGTGCCTGTGGGATTTGAACGCTGGTCTTTCTGGCTTCAGGCTACTGCCCTAATCACTAGACCACTCTACAATGGGGATGCCCACAGCCCAATTTTTTTGGCATTGTTGGGACCCCCCCATGGGGGCTTGGAGCAAAATGCTGCTTTTGTTGCCTCCTCTGAGCCTTCCATGCATTTCCTGTCCACAGGGCAAGCAGCTCTCTTGAAGAATCAGCCCATAAGGCATCTGCTGAAAGGACTGAGGAGGCCCAAGTCTCTGGCCAGTGCTCCCCTCGGGCCCTGCATGCACCAGGACTCCTCTGCTGGTTTTGGGTAGCAATTACTGATACAGCTCACAGGGTGTTTTCAGTCTTTTCTTGCTGCTTTACAACACTCTTTGCAGAGGTCCAAGGCCCAAGCCTCCCTTAAAGGAGATCCTGGGCCCTCGAGGTAAGTGCCCCTGATAAGGGAGTTAAGTGTCTCTGCTGCTTTGCTCCTTTGCTCAGGCGTCCTTCAGGAGCCTAGCCTTATCCCCAGTGGCAGTTGCTTGGGGCAGTGAAGAGGATTTCTTTTCTGCAGAAGGTGAGAATGAGGAGGAAGGGGAGCTTTCATCTTTTTAACAGAGAGGACCTTTCAGTGATGTTTCAGGATGTGGTAGTGGCTTATACATTGTGGAGCCTCACCCTGTATCGGTGTCACAGTTGGACCCCATCTTGGAAGTATCAGGTGTCCTGTCTTCCTTTCTTTGCCTGAGCCCATGAATCAGCTCCTGGTCTCTCATTTGGAGAATCCAGAGCTGGGTCTTATGGGCCCTGTAGCCATTTCTTGGTTGTAAGTCCTGCCCCACGGTGTGCTGGCTCAGTTTTTTGGGCTTCTTCACATGGATGCCCTCATTACAACAGTGACCAAGTGCATGACTATTCCAGTGGAAAGGAGGGCTGTGCTTAAGGAGTCTCACAATAGGAAGTTAGAAACCCTCCTTAAGAATGCCTTTTGCCTTCAGCATTGGCTAGAGCACTCTTACATTGGGTTCAACAACTGCCAGACAGCTGGGAGACTGACATATTGGAGTCTGGGGCTGCGTACATGGTAGATGCCCTCTATGATTTGATCAGTATCTCCTTCAAACCCATGGCAGTGGTGGTTGTGGCCAGGAGGTGGCTTTGGCTTTGCAGTTGGTCAGCTGAGCAAACTCCCTTTAAAAGGTAGGTAGCTCTTTGGGAAGGGTCTTGAGAAGTTGGTAAAGGACCTTGAGGAGACTCATCCTCAAAGGCTCCTGGAAGACAGGGCCAGGGTTGCTAGGTCTGCCTCTCAAAGAGCCTTGCATGGAATTTGGAGGCACCCTTGGACTGTTAGAAGCCCAGATAAGGCATATTCTTCCTATGGACCTAGGCCGAAGAAGGGGCACTTTCAGTGCTTGCAGTGATCTCAAGATTCATTATCAGCTCCCACCAAAGCCAGTAATTCCCTGCAATGAGATCCAGTGGGTCCCTTCTTAGGTGCAGCAAGTTGGGGGATGACTCAGACTTTCTTTCAGAATAAACCTATATCACATCAGATCAGTGGATCCTAGAGATTCTGGGTCAAGGATATGCGCTGGAGTTTGCAGAGCCTCTAAGAGATGCTTTTATAGAATCTCTCTGAGTGTCTTCTCATGCAAGTGGCAGTCGAAGAAACTCTACAGTGCCTCCTGCAGTTGCAGACTATTTTATTCATGCCTTCTGCAGAGCAAAATCAGAGACATCATTCTATCTACTTTGCGGTGAACAAGAAGAGAGATTCCTTCTGTGCTTGAATGTGGTCAGTGCCAAACAGTAGCTGTAATTCCATAGCAGAGATCTGACACAGTCATCTACTCTTGAGTCCTACATTTCCATATGAGGACCATTAGATAGATATATATACTCCGATATATTCCTTGACACCTTGAAAAGCCTTGGTTACACCCAGCTGGTGAACTCTCCAACTCATCTTAAGGGTAATGCCCTCGATCTCATCTTTGCCCCTCAGTCTGATTTAATTAAGGATATTTGCCTATCATCCACACCAGTCCCATGGTCAGACCATAATGTGATCTCATTCCAAATCCCATACCAGAATAACCAAACTTCAACCAACCAAGCAAAGTCAATCTCCATAGGACAAAAAACTCGTTTCAAATCCTTGGACAGAGATGATTTCCTCAACAATACCCTCCCAGCAATCCTTCAACCAGCGCACAACCTTGATGAGATGATCCATAGATGGAACTCCACTCTTGCCTCTTGTTCACAACTACCTTCAGACAAAAGGGAATCAGCATCCAACAAACAACCACGATATAGAAAACCAGCCCCTTGGTTCTCTGCTGAACTACGTACATCGCTTCAGCTCTTAAGAAGGCAAGAAAGAAAATGGCGCAAATCTCGCTCTACGTCTGACAAATCAGAGTATGAGAACACCCTGAAAGAACACCGTGAAAAAGTCTACAAAAAAATTAGAGAGCACCACACTGATACCCTCCTTAGATCATTGAATAAACCGCGAGACCTCTTTAGCATAGCTAAAGCACTAATCAAGACACCATCCATCAACGAAACAGTGTCTATCCAACCTCAGTCATTCGCTGAGTACTTACAATCTAAAGTGATAAAAACAAATCTTACGCAAAGCACTACACCATGCCTCCTCCTCCCCCAGATACTTCAACCACTGACAAAATTCACACCCCCTTCAGAGAAGTACATTGCTGAAATTATTGCCAACCTCAACACCACTACTGCGCCAAATGATCCTTGTCCTTCACATTGGATAAGATCGATGCGTGGGGAACTTAGCCCAGCGCTAGTCTACATCATGGAACTCTCATTTTCAACGGGAACATTCCCTGAAATACTGAAACATACCTCCATACGACCTCTCTTGAAAAACAATAAACTTGACCAAGCAAAGACAGACTCATACCGCCCGATTTCAAGTATACCCTATCTAGCCAAACTCATAGAGAAGGTGGTTCAAATGCAACTACAACAACATATTGACATATCAGCCCCTCTTGACCCTTCCCAACATGGATTCCGTGAGTCACATGGTGTTGAGACTCTACTCACAGTTCTCATCAATACATTATCCAGAGGGATTGACAAAATTGAGAATGGATATGCGCTCATATTTCTTGACATAGCAGCGGCATTCGATTCTGTTAACCATGTACAACTTCTCGCCCGCCTACAGGAAAAGGGGATTCACGGCCTTGCCTTGAAATGGTGCAAATCCTATCTCATGAACCGCTCGCAACAAGTACGGATAGGTCCCTCAACATCGGAACCTTTCCAGCAGCAACAAGGAGTACCCCAAGGATCATCTCTGTCGGCTCTACTATTTAACATTTATATGCAGCCCATCTGTGATATCATCCATTCTTTTAACATCTCTAGCCTTATCTATGCGGATGATGTATTGATCTTCGCTCCAATTAAAATCAAGCAACCAAACCTTACTCCACTTATTGATTGCTTCAACGCAATTACTGATTGGCTCCTGTCCCAAAATCTTCGTATAAACTTAAAAAAAAACTGAAGTCCTTTTCATAACCAGGAATAAAGACTTCTCCCCACCCACTTCACTAAAGGTCCGCGATGCTGAGCTCCCCTGCAAGCCGGTAATACGATATTTGGGGATTACAATGGACCAGCAACTTAACTTTAAAGAGCATATAAAGAATACCACTAAGTCCATTTACAACAAAATAAGGACTCTAAGACATTTAAGACCTCTACTTGCCCCCGACGACTTCAGAACAGTATTTCAAACACTAGTGATGCCACACTTTGATTACGCCAACATCATCCTACATGGACTCCCTAAGAGCTCTATAAATCCTCTTCAAATTGCAATGAACACAGCAGCCCGCGTTCTCTACGGCATCTCTAGAAAAGACCACATAACTCCCATACTTATGGAACTACATTGGTTGCCAGTACAATCCAGAATCATCTACAAGGCATTAATACTGACATTCAAAGCAATTAACTGGATATCTTCCACATCCCTATCATCACTCCTGATCAGTATACCCACTAACAGACTGAGGAGATCAAAAACCAATAATACTCTATCTATACCACCTGAGTCCATCAAATGTACTCAAACAACAAGAAACAGAGCATTTACTCTATATGCTCCTAAGTGCTGGAATAATCTCCCACCCCATATAAGATCAATTACTGACCTCTCGCAATTCAGAAAGGCCATTAAACATCACCTGTTCTGCCTTCACTTTACCCACACTGACTCAGTCCATCCACTTCAAACACCTCTTATCACTCACACAGCATCTGACATACCAACAACATAACCCCACTGACTTAAAGAATACACCATCAAGATCTTACATAGTCTCCATGAACACTTTACAATTCGATTACACAATATAGTTTAAATAACCTACATGTGTCTCTTATGTATATAGTTACCCTGTTACTTCCAAGTTAATATCCCTGTTTAATGTAAGCAAAAGATTTTGTTCTATTGCAAATGTTGTTACAATGTAAACCGCGCTGATTCTAAATAGCGCGGTATATAAGAATTTGTAATAAATAAATAAATAAATTGGAGCTGTTCAGCAAGGGGTCTTCCTTACCCCGCTAGATCCCGCCGAGTTGTCTCTTCATATCCCATTCAGGAGTAATGCCAGAGGTTTCTCTGCTTCTGTGACTGCACCTTGAATATTGTGTGCAATTTTGGTTGCCATGTCTTAAAAAGTATATAGTAGAATTAGGAGAGGTACAGAGAAGAGTGACAAAAATGGTAAAGGGGATGGAAGGATACCCCTATGAGGAGAGGCTTAAAAGGCTGGGGATCTTCAACTTGGAAAAGAGACAGCTGAGGGGGGATATGATAGAGGTCTATAAATTAATGAATGAAGTGAAACAGGTAAACATAGGTTGGTTCTTTAAGTCATCAAAAAGTAGAAAGAGTAGAGGACATGCAATGAAGCTACAATGTAACCATTTAAGACGGATAAGAGAAAATATTCTCTTACTCAATGCGTAATCAAGCTCTGGAAATCGTTACCGGAGGATGTTGCTCTAGATGGGTTTAAAAAAGATTTGGACAATGTTCCTGGAGGAAAGGTCCATAAACCATTATTAAAGAGAACCCGGGAAATCCACTGCTTACCCCAGGACAAGCATTGTGGATCCTGTGTGCCTTTTTGGGAACCTGCCAGATACTTGTGACCTGGATTGGCCACTGTTGGAAATGGGATACTGGGCTTGATGGACCTTGGACTGACCCTGTATGGCATTTCTTATGTTTTTATGTTCTAGGTCTATAAATCAATGAATGGAATGGGTAAACGTAAAACAGTTGTTTGCACCATCAAAATGTAGAAAGACTAGGGGACTGTCACTCTTATATGTCTGTACAGCGCTGCGTATGAGGTAGTGCTTTATAAATGTTAAGTAGTAGTAGACACGCAATGAAGCTACAATGTAGTCCATTTAAGACTTATAAGAGAAAATATTTTTTCATACAACGCATAATCAAACTCTGGAATTTGTTACCGGAGGATGTTAGTCTAGCTGGGTTTAAAAAAGGTTTGGACAAGTTCCTGGAGGAAAGGTTCATAAACCATCATTAAAGAGGACCTGGGAAATCCACTGCTTGCTGCTATACAAGCATTGTGGAACCTGTGTATCTTTTTGGGAACCTGGTAGGTATTTGTGACTTGGATTGGCCACAGGACACTGCAGTTGATCTGACCCAGTATAGCATATCTTATGTTCTTAAACTTGGTAATGTACATTGAACAGGGACATTGGTAACTTTGTTTTTTTCTGAGCCAATGGAGAGTTAAGTAACTTGCCCAAGGCCACAAGATGTGCTAGTGGGAATCAAACCCTGGTCTTTTGTTTCCCAAGCCACTGCTATAACCATTAGATTACTCCACTACTCAATATTAGCCTCCTTAATCCCTTGTGTTAACCCCTAGCCAAAATGAGCACTTTTATAAAAGTTGTTCTGGGTTCAGAGGAAGGGCAAAATCTAACAGGGAAATATTTTTGCTCATAAATATATTCCCCTTGTAAAACGGAAATAAATTCATAATTTGTTTGACCTGCCTAAACCATGCCTATGCTGTACGTGTAGACAGTGGCTTTCGGAAATCGCTGTTTACATGTCTAGCCAATCTACATGGGTAAAATAATGTTATCTAGATGTCTAAGTGCTTTTAAAATTATCTCCATATTGTAATATGCATGTTTTACTGCCTCACTTTCCCATTGGATGTACTATAGAAAGACACTATCCAGCTAATGGAAAGTACGTGCTTTTTCTGTCTGTTCACTATGAGATATCAGCACACAGGAAGCCATTTCTGAACAACAGCTATTTTCTTGGTTTGTAAAATCTCACAAGGTTCACCCCTTTTTGCTGAAAACCTCAGTGCAAGCTCAATGCAGTGTAGTCTTTGGTTCCTGTAAGCCAGTAGCCCCATTGAAAAAATAGAAACCTTGAGTTCCTTTTTTTCCCTTTGGCTTCCTTTGCTGACCACAAATGACGTCTTCAGTGAAGTCTTCAGTGAAGTCCCATCGATATTGTATTCTGCCAGTTTGTGCACATGTGGCATGCAGTACATGATGAACACAGTAACCACTTCATAAACAGAGACATTCAATAGTAACTATCAAAGGACAGCAGTCTTTTCTAATAAAATTCCCCACAGCTGTTGCTGATGATGTTGCACAACAGAAAATAATTTCCAGTCTTTGCTTCAACAGGTGGCAACATACTCTGTGAACATCCTTTCTTCTTTTTTGTAAAGCTAGAAATGCACACAGATCTCAGTGTTGCTAGCTTGTGTGTTGGCTAAGTTTATTTAATCTTAAATTAGAATCTAGGAGATGTTGTCCAGGAGAATGTGAATTGCATTTCTTCTCATTCTTCATTCTTCTTTACCTTGCTAATGCAGTAGATCAGTCATTTTCAACCCAGGACACAAACAACAGGTCAGATTTGCAGGATATCCACAATGCATATGCTTAAGATAGATTTGCCTACATGGAAGCAGTGCATAAAATCAGTCATGTGCATTCACTGTGGATATTCCAAAAACAAGACTTCTGGGTATGTCCTGAGGTCTGGGTTGAGAACCTCTGTAGTAGATAATTAGAGAACAGGGCTGCATAAACCTGACATTAAAGCTCCTGGGATGGTTTGTAATGGTAGCTGGTAGCTGTATTTCCATAGCAGAGATCTGACGCAGTCATCTACTCTTGATATCTTTCTTTCATAAATAATTGCGAATGCTTCAGGGAAGTCACAACCAGCATTGTTTGTGACTGACATGTTTTAGATGTTATCTTTAGCAGTTTTGGATTTCGCTCACACCTCTTCAGTAGTAGCTCAAAGCAAGTTACATTCAAGTACAGTTGGTATTTCCTTGTCCCTGGAGGACTTACAATCTAATTTCATACCTGAGGCAATGGAGGGCTAAATGACTTGCCTAAGATCACAAGGAGCAGCAGTGAGATTTGTTTGGTTCAGTTTAATTTATTATGATGTTGGGGGGGGGGGGGGTTGCCTTTGATTCCAAAATCTCAAAGCAAAGTGCATAATAAAACACTGAAACATGCAGTTAAACATGGTAATCAGACAATACATACTTCCTCTCCCGCATCCTATAACCTTTTACAGGCCCCAACATATTGATCAGTTCACCATAGCCTCTTGACACCAAAAAAATGTCTTCACTTTCTTCCTGAATGTCCCATTGCCTTGTTCCTTACTGATAGCCACTGATAACAAATTATAAATTCTAGGCCTCTGATACGAATATGCTGATTGTTTAGTGTTTTCTACCTATGATGGAAGGGTCAAATATTCCATCTGGGAAGACTACATGGTCCTCGTGGGGATGTATCCGCTTAATAAAGCAGAAGGAGTGGAGGAGTAGCTTAGTAGTTAAAGCAACAGCCTAGTACCCAAGATATCAGGGTTCATTTCCCACTGGCTCTCCTTGTGATCTTGGATAAGTCACTTTACACTGCATTGCCTTGGAAGAAAAGGCCTGGAAATCTACTTCTGGTCAAACCTTGCTAAGAAAACCCAGGGGCTGCTGAAGTGCTTGAAGGCACTTAAAAAAAGATAAACCAGACAAACATAGAAACATGATGACAAAAAAAGACCACAAGGCCCATCTAGTCTGTCCTTCCATAACAACAACTACAACAGTCCACTTTTTACCTTTAGAGATCCTCTGTGTTGGTCCCATGCTTTTTTGAATTCAGTTACTGTCCTCATCTCTACCACCTCCACTGGGAGACTATTCCACGGATCCACTACTCTTTCCGTAAAGAAATATTTCCGCATATCACTCCTGAATCTATCTCCCTTCACCCTCATCCCATGTCCCCTCGTCGCAGAACTTGCTTTCAATTGAAGGGCCAATAATATGTACAGCCTGAAAAATCAGACATAACTGCTTAAGTCAGATGTGTTTTTCAAGTGGTGATTAGTACAGTGTCATCAAACCCTGGTTCCCGGCTACTGCTCTAACCGTTAGGCTACTCCTTCACTACAAAACGTCTACTATTTCCTTGATATTAGAATCAAGTAATTACTTTCTATTAGTATTGCTTCTTCTCTATATCCCAAAAAGATTTCTCTCAGCAGCAATCATATAGAGGCACCCCACAAATCTGATCTCTTACATATATATTTTTCCTTAATATATAAGTGTGTGGAACCATCAGAATGGAGCCATACAAGTTATTATAGTTACCTTTCGTATTCACTCCCTAATTTCAGTCATTAGTTCCTTTGCATACTTGAACAAAACATCCTTTATTTATGTTCTTTATTTCTCTTTTTTTTTTTTACTTTTTTTGCATTTAGTTGCTTAATACAATAAAATCCAAGTTGGAAACTTATTCATAAATTCAAACACCACCACAAAGGTGTCCCCACGTCTTTAACATTTGCAGCATACACTGACCATAATATTTTTTCGTTCATAGCATATATTATGCATAGAGTCCAATAAACTTCAGAAATCGAACTACTTTTATACATTGTCAGTGCTTAAATTATGCTGCTTAAACATTCTACTTCAAGTTTGCACTTATTTGAGGCTCTAGTGTATTCAGGTACTCCATCTCACGTGCCATACTCTCATTCGCCATTTGCACCCAACCTGGCGCAGGTTTCGAATAGTCTGCATCAGAGATTTAGTGACGTTTCCATAACCGGAGCTCAAAACCATAATCCATGGCAAGACGAAGAGCAGTAATAAAATTCTACAATGAAAAAACGCAGTTAAATCCACTCTTGAATCCAGCGTACACATCACATGTCCAGCGTGATGATGTCAATGGAGCAGCAAAATGAAACTTTGGGGTATGTTTACTAAACTGCGGTAACATAGCAGCGGCTATGTTAGGGTGCATTATGTAACATTAAGGCGCCTTAACGTTACATAACGCGCCTTAACGTTCCCGGCCGCGGTAAGTCCAGAAAAGGGTGGAGAGAGGGCGGAGAGAAGGGGTCAATGGGCGGGGCGAGGCCCCTTTCACACTAACGTGGAGAAATTAAGGGCTGAATCCTAATGCAACTGAAAACCAGGCATTAGCACACATTTGCAAGAGAGAGAAACTATTTCAGTGTCAGCAATGTACAGCATAGGCAGGGAGCCCAAGAAAGGTGATAGTAGTGCTCCATTTGCAGCAACAGCATAGTGCCCAGGTATGAAAGGCCACTCTGGTGATGGTGCAAATGGGGCATGGGGGCTGCAGGCGGGACATGCAGTGGGGGCTACTGGGGCACAGGGTGGACTAGGTGGTTGCCGAGGTGGCACATAGGAACACAGAAAATGGAAAGCAGCAAGACAGCAACTGACCAGGGTCAGACATGCCCATGAGTCTGTGTCCCACAGTGTCCCATCCAGGAGACATTACCCAGCAGGTATCCCAAGGGGCACATAACATTGACAGGCGGTGCCGGGGGAAGCGTGGACATTTATGTAGGCACCCCCTACCCCAGAACCCACACCTTAGACAGTTGCCTACCTGCCCCCTGGATGGCCTGGGATGGCGCACCACCGGCACCGACAGCATATGGTCATATGGTCATGGTGGCATGGCAGAGGGGGTGGGTGATTGTGCTGGAGGGAGCAGTGGCACCTGCCTGCAGTGGACCTAGGCCATGCCCTGTACCAGTACATGGTGTGTAATGCAACAGAAGAGCTCTGGCCAAGGAAAGTAAGGGTAGCCCCAGGGACAACTATGCTGCTGTGGCAACAGTGTGGTGCAGTACACCCAGCTAGCATGTCCAAGAGCAGAAGGTCAGAGGTTCAGGTCCCATCTGTGGATCCTGCAGAGCATCTCCCCATAGTTTTAGCCCACAATGCAGCCACAACAACAACATGGGCAAACCCCAACACAGTGGTGCACAGTGGTATGGACACCCACTCACAAGGGCTCCACTATCCACAGCTTCATGGAGTGTCAGGCTGTTAGCCCCAGCACAGAGCTGCAGTTATCACCAGAGCACTACTACTACCCCCTGCACAGATTAGCAATGTCGGCACTGTGATCAGGACCAGTGCGGCGGGTAGGGTTGTCAACCACCTCCATCTCTGCACAATGCTGAGATAGGTGTGTGAGTGTGCGTATGTCTCTCCATTGTTTTGTGTCTGCCAACACCTCACTGAGCCCACATTGCTCACACTGCTTCCAACGTTAGCCTGCAAATGTGCATAATGAGGAGCTATGTATTGTGGGTATGGTCCAGAGAGGGCAGATTGGCCAGGATACATCTGCACAGGGTGGAGGACAATGTCTGAGACACTGTAGTGCTCGACCACCACCTGCATGGACAGGGTGGCCACAGTATATCACACTGGGGGGGTCACTCTCACTCTGACCGAGCAGTGACCATGGCATGTCTATGTTCCCACATAGTGCCACATATTATTTGTTTCCAGTGCTACCTGTGTGTTCCCAGTTCTGGGGTACAATCACAGGGATACCTGCTTGGTGTCTGTGCTGTGCATCCCACCTCTGGGTGCACAGGGTTCCCCTGTGAGCATGCACTATGGACTGGTTAGTGGGCTGTCTGCAGTTCACCTGTGCATGGTGGGAACACCTTGTAGGATGCTGCAGGTGCAGTCTTACTGTGCTGTCTGTTGATGAATGGCAGACGGTGGCATGAGGCAGTTGAGCCTACCCCAAGCATCATTGCTGGTCTGCAATGGTCACAGGTATGGCACTGGCCCAGCAGCCCTGGAGAGCTGTCATCCGCCAGCAGGTACTACAGCCATTCTGCAGGGTGCAGGCACCTATCCCACCACACCATCATCTACAAAAGGGGTGATTAGACCCATAGTGGCAGTGCTACATAGCCCTCATGCAAGTCTAGACACCCCACTGCCCTGATAACAGGTACCCATGGCAGCCAGACCTTAATACCAGGTACGCACTAATCTGCGTGGTGTCTGGTCCCCCAGGGTCATATGTGACTGCAGAACACAGCTGGAACAGATGTAACTTCAGTTGCACTGCTGGGGACACCTGTCACACACTGGCAGTGCTGGGGAAGTGCAGTAGGACCTATCTCTAGCACCACATGTACTGTGGACCTACTGCTGGGCGCCCATCCTATCCCTCAGGATGCACACGGACCCTGCACAATGGCATGGTCTGTAGCTACTCTGTGCTAGTATCATGCACTGTCAGTCCATCTTACCACGCTGCAGTACCGGAGAGGTGCAGACCCCATTTGGTGGTCAGCTGTAGGCCGCTGTTCTGCATGTGCAATGCATCATGGGTGCTGGTGGGGTTACCCTATCCTGGCACACAGAGCAGACGGTTTGTGCGGTGACCTGCAGTCCTTCTGTACCCAGCCATTGCTGTGCAACAGACCATAGAGGTATAGCCTACTGGTTAGTACACTGACGTTCTAGGTGGAGGTCATGGGTTCGATTCCTCGTTGCTCCCTCCTGTCCAAGGCACATATTTTGCTTGCCTGTGACAGTCATATCTTTGCAGATCTGTGCTGCCAGCCCATAGTACCCTCACCACAGTTGCCAGCAATCCTTATATGGCGTTATAAGGCTCCTAATTAGGCACAGTACAAGGCACATTACAAGGCACCTTATTGGGCACGTTACAAGGCACCTTATTGGGCACAGTACAAGGCACGTTATAAGGCACGTTACAAGGCACCTTATTAGGCACAGTACAAGGCACGTTAAGGCATGTGCCTTGTACTGTGCCTTATAACGTGCCTTATAACGCGCGTTACCTGACACGCTTGCCATACTGATGCCCCGCCCACGCCTTTATATGGGCATCTGTACCTTTACCGAAGAAGCTAACGCGAATGACATTATCACAGTTTAGTAAACATGCCCCTTTATGTATATTGACACACAACATCAAATAATGGTATTCCACTCAAGACGATCATTCAACGCATGCAGTTTCACTGTTCCCGGGGGGGGGGGGGGGGTTATTCTGTGCCACGAATAGTGGGGATGGACGTCCCAATGGAGTTTGTCTTGAATTTTCCTTTTGGCATGGAGGCAGCTGAATGGAAAAATGTTTTTAGCTACTCATCAGGCCATCTGGCTACTATTTTGAAGCATATAACTTTGATGCAATCACAAACCATAAGTGATGAGAAGGATATTAATATATTATGTGATGACTGCTTGGACACACGTAAGAATGAGATCTGTTGGATTTATTGGGTATGTGAAGAAGCAATGGATTCCCAGGGGGCGTCGAATAAATAAAGAACCTAAGATTTTTTTTGATCTAACCTCCATTTCTGGAGAAGTGTGCTGCTATTTTGAACAAATGCTCTTTTGATTTAATGCTTTTGATTATTGATACGACACAAATAGCATTACAAGATGTAAGTAAAAAGACCCATGGTATAATGGAAGATATAAAAAAAGATTGATCCCTGTTCTATAGATGATACTCTGAGTAAATATAATCAGACCCTGGATAAGTTCTGATCCTCTTTACGTCAAAGTAAGCTACATAAATTACATCGTGATGAAGATTACACCAAAGGCTCGGTCTATGCCTGGCTGAATCCGAAAAGAGAAATTTCATCTTGAAGGTAGGTTACTTTTGATCCATCAGATTCATATAGTAGGGATAAGTACAGTTATGATAGAGGTTGACCTTTTTTTAGAGATTGACAGGGGCAGGCATTTAGGCTGCCAATGGTACCTACAACATTGCCCTCTGATCAAGAGGGGGAGTGGCACAGGAGAGTCACCAGATCACAGAGCCAGAAGAATCCTCCATTCTAAACATTTCAAACACCATCTTCACATCTCAACAGATATTGGAGCTTAATAAGGAACTGACATTTGTCTCCTCACTTTTCATGACCCCTTTAAGTATCGATTGGATTGACCTGGTTTATAAGAAATTTGCAAGTTCAACTATATTTTTCTAAACATACTGTTGGTAATATGGATGTGTTGGGAGTGGTGCCAGAGGACTGGAGAGAGGCACATGTGGTCCTTTTACACAAAAGCAGAAGTAAGGATGTGATTGAAAACTACAAGCCGGTTAGTCTAACCTTTGTGGTGAGTAAATTATTGGAAAAACTGCTCAAAGAAAAAATAGTGAGGTAACATGAGGAGGGATCTAGCTAAGCTTGAAGAATGGTCTAGAATTTGGCAGCTGAGAATTAATGCTAATATATGCTGGTCATGCATTTGGGCTGCAAAAATCCAAAGGAGCGGGTACAATGTAGAGGGGGAATTATTTCTGTCCACAAAAGAAAACAGCATGATTGTGTCTGATGATCTTAAAGAAACTAAACAAGTAGAAAAGGTGACGGCGAAAGCTAGAAGGATGCTTGGATGCATAGGGAGAGGAATGGCCAGCAGAAAGAAAGGAGGTGATAGTGTCTCTTTACCAGTCTTTGGTATGACCTCATTTGGAGTATTGTGTGTATTTCTGGAGACCACACCTTCAAAAGGATATAAATAGGTTGGAGTCGGTGCAGAGAGTGGCTACTAAAATGATTAGTGATCTTCATTATAAAGCATACGAGGACAGATTTAAGGATCTTAATATGTATACTTTAGAGGAAAGGCGGGATAGAGGAGATATGATAGAGATGTTTAAATATCTCCATGGCATAAATGCACAGGAGGAGAGTCTCTTTTGACTGAAAGCAAGCTCTGCTATGAAGGGACATAGAATAAGGGTGAAAGGGAATAGACTGAGGAGTAATATGCAGAAATATTTCTTTATGGAAAGAGTGGTAGATGCATGGAATAGTCTCCCAGTAGAGGTGGTAGAGATGAGGACAGTATCTGAATTAAAAAAAGCATGGGAGAAACATAGAGGATCTCTAAGGGAAAAGAGAGGGGTAATGAGGCGTCCATCTGCCGACCAGACTTGATGTCCAGAGAGGTATGCTGTCTGCCTGGTGCCAAAATGCAAGATGTTACGGAGAGTTTGCCAAGACTCATCAAGCCCACTGACTATTACCCAATGTTGCTAATCCATGTCGGAACAAATGATACTGCCAGGTATCCCTCTGAGCGTATCAAAAGTGACTTCATGGCTCTGGGACAGAGGGTGAAGCAGTTAGGTGCACAGGTGGTGTTCTCTTCAATCCTCTCTGTTGAGGGTAAAGGCCGAGGCAGAGAGGCTCACATCCTGGAGATGAATGCATGGCTGCGTGGATGGTGTCATCAAGAGCGTTTTGGTTTCCTAGACCATGGGATGCTGTTCCAAGGGTTGCAGAGCAGAGATGGCATCCATCTGTCCAAGAAAGGTCAACGCGTCTTCAGTAGTAGACTAGCTAATCTTCTGAAGAGGGCTTTAAACTAGATTCGTTGGGGATGGGTGAAAAAAGCCCCCAGGTAAGTGAAAACCCCCAGGTAACTGATGCATTAATTTCTTTATGGAAATGGGTAACAGGGGTAACATATGGAAAGCAGTGTGTATAAATGCACGTAGCATGGGGAATAAGATCCCTGATGTTGAAGTTTTGGTGGGAGTGGCCGACTTGGATTTAGTGGCAGTTACAGAAACATGGTTCACAAGCTTTGGAATTACAGAGCTTAAAAGGGAGAGAGGAGGCATTGTGGGTTAAACTAGAAATAGGGAAAGAGAAATCTATTTGCATTGGCATGATATACAGACCTCCCTCACAAGAGGAAGAGGTGGACAGAGAGTTAATTGAAGACATACGCAGCATTGCTAGGAAAGGGGAAGTGATACTGATAGGGGATTTCAATATGCCAGATGTTGATTGGCACATTCCTACTGCAGTATCATCTAGAAGTAAAGAGATCCTGGATTCTCTACAGGGAGAACTATTCAAGCAATTGGTAACAGACCCCACACATGAAGGGGCCATACTGGACTTGGTGCTTACCAATGGTGAAAGTGTTTCTGATGTTATAGTAGGAGATCATTTTGCATCCACTGATCACCAGATGGTGTGGTTCAGTATTAGGACTAGGGCTGTTAGAACCCATTCAAAGGTGAGGGTCTTAGACTTTAGGAAGACTAACTTTGTCAAGATGGGCCAATACCTCAGGGAGTCATTAGCGGGATGGGAACAGCTGGGGGATGTAGAAAAACAGTGGGCAAAACTGAAAAGAGATATTTTAAGGGCAACCAACCTTTTTGTTGAAATGGTAAATAAAGGTAAAAGGAAATGGAGACCCCTATGGCTTTCGAAAGAGGTAACTGAAAAGTGAAGAAAGAGGGAGGCCTTTATGAAATACAAGAGAACACAGAGAGAGAAAGACAGGCATCTATATTTGGAAAAACTTAGAGAAGCTAGCAAAGTAGTCAGCTTGGACCACTCCACCCGAAAGGGAAATGGGAACGCCTCTTAGTCAGAAAGGCATGTCTGGTAGGTAAGGGACCGATACGTCATAGATGGAGGGAAACGACTGGTCCCACCTTTTGGGAATGGCGTAACAGCTTTCACCAGCTGATGCTCATGGAGAGGAGGGGGGCTAGAGGAAGTACTCAACACTGGGCCGTATTCCTGCTGATATGGGAGCCATATATTCAGTTATTGAGGCTTCAATTGGGTTAGGATGGGGAAAGGGATAGGAGGAGTGGGATACTTTTGGAACAAGAAGGGTGTTTTAATCATTATGTATGTTCACTGAGGGGGTCTGATGCCAAAGGGAGAGGCTGCGGGGGTTAGGGGATTGGTGGGGGGGGGGGGAGGTGGGGAGGAGGGGGGAAAATTGTGAATGCTGTATTTGTATAATTGATCTGTTGAGGTTCCTGGTTTGTACATTGTTTTGCATGATCTGTACTGTGTGCACTTTAATAAACGGAGTTTTCAAAAAAGAAATGGGGGGATAAGACATTTTTCAGATATGTTAGTGAGAAGAGGAAGGGCAAAAGTGGTATTGTCAGACTCAAGGGTGAAGGGGAGGAATATGTAGAAGCTGATGACGATAAAGCGGAATTGCTTAACAAATATTTCTGTTCTGTGTTCACAGATGAAGAACCAGGAGCAGGACCTCAGAAAACACCCACAAACAGGAACAGAAGTGAAGGACATCTTGAACAATTTTCAGAAGACTGTGTTCATGAGAAACTAGCTCAACTTAAAGTAGATAAAGTGATGGGACCGGATGGGATACACCCTAGAATACTGAGGGAACTTGGGGACGTTCTAGCAGCTCCACTGACCTTTTCAATGCCTCGTTGGAGTTGGGAGTGGTACCAAAGGACTGGAGAGAGGCTCATGCGGTGCCTTTACAAAAAAGCAGAAGTAAGGATGTGGTTGAAAACTACAGGCCGGTTAGTTTAACTTCGATGGTAAGTAAATTATTGGAAACGCTGCTGAAAGAGAAAATAGTGAGGTTTCTGGAGTCCAGCGGATTACAGGATCTGAGGCAGCATGGATTCACCAGAGGCAGGTCTTGTCAGACAAATCTGATTGATTTCTTTGACTGGGTGACCAGGGAGTTGGATCGAGGGAGAGCCCTAGATGTGGTGTATTTAGATTTCAGTAAAGCCTTTGACACTGTTCCTCATAGGCAACTTATAAACAAACTGAGCACCCTAGGGATGGACCCTAAAGTTACTGCTTGGGTTAGAAATTGGTTGGGTGGGAGGTGACAAAGAGTACAGGTAAATGGGGCTCACTCTGAGGAGAAGGATGTTACCAGTGGTGTGCCCCAGGGATCTGTCCTTGGTCCGATTCTTTTTAACATCTTTGTTAGTGAAATAGCGGAAGGGCTGTCGGGTAAAGTTTGACTTTTTGCGGATGATACCAAAATCTGCAATAGAGTAGACACACAGGAAGGTGTAGATAACATGAGGAGGGATCTAGCTAAGCTTGAAGAATGGTCTAGAATCTGGCAGCTGGGAATTAATGTTAAAAAATGTAAGGTCATGCATTTGGGCTGCAACAATCCAAGGGAGCAATATAGTATAAGTACTTTTGTCCACTAAAGAAGAGCGGGACCTGGGCGTGGTTATGTTTGATGATCTTAAAGTAGCTAAACAGGTAGAAAAGGCAACGGCAAAAGCTAGAAGGATGCTTGGGTGCATACGGAGAGGAATGGCTAGCAGAAAAAAGGAGGTGATAATGCCTCTGTATAAGTCTTTGGTGCGACCTCATTTGGAGTATAGTGTGCAATTCTGGAGACCGCATTTTCAAAAGGATGTGAACAGGATGGAGTCGGTGCAGAGGGTGGCTACTAAAATTGTTAGTGGTCTTCATTATAAAGCATAAGAGGACAGACTTAGGGATCTTAATATGTACACCTTAGAGGAAAGGCGGGATAGAGGTGATATGATTGAGATGTTTAAATACCTCTGTGGCATAAATGTTCAGGGTGAGAGCCTCTTTCAATTGAAAGCAAGTTCTGCTACGAGGGGACATGGGATGAGGGTGAAGGGGGATAGATTCAGGAGTGATATGCGGAAATATTTCTTTACGGAAAGAATGGTGGATCCATGGAATAGTCTCCCAGTGGAGGTGGTAGAGATGAAGACAGTAACTGAATTCTTAAAAGCATAGGACAAACACAGAGGATCTCTAAAGGAAAAAGGGGACTGTTGTAGTTGTTTATAGGGAAGGGCAGACTAGATAGGCCATGTGGTCTTTTTCTGTCATCATATTTCTGTTTCTATGTTTCTGCCTCTGTCCAGACAGAGATCCCACTGCTAGTTGAAGAACTGGTACCATGTGCAGGATGCCTGTATGGTGAGATGCTTCTTGTGACATCCAAGTTCTCTGACAGAGGTGAAGATGGAAGGCTACAGAATGAAGAAAGTTGGACACGAGTCACCAGAGCCAGCAGAATCAAGAATCCGACTCCTCCAGCCCTTGAACTGAAGAACCAGTATGCAGCCCTGGAAGTGGAGGAGGTGAAAGCATTCCAGGAAAGGGAAGAACAAGAGCTCGAGCACTCCCAAGTTGTGGAATCAGTGACCACAAGGAACAAAGAGTAGTGGTAGTTGGTGATTCTCTTCTGAGGGGTACTGAGGTGTCCTTCTGCCAACCAGACATGATGTCCAGAGAGGTGTGCTGTCTGTGAGGTGCCAAAATCTGTGATGTTATGGAGAGTTTGCAGAGACTCATCAAGCCTACTGACTATTATCCGATGTTCTTTTACATGTTGGCACAAATTATACTGCTAGGTAAAACTCTGAGCTTATGAAAAGTGACTTCATGGCTTTGGGACAGAGGTTGAAGCAGATAGGTGTGCTGGTGGTGTTCTCTTCAATCCTCCCTCTTGTAGGTAAAGACCAAAGCAGAGAAACTTGTATCCTGGAGATGAATGCATGGTTGCGTGTATGGTGTCATCGGTAGTGTTTTGGTTTCCTGGCAATGGGGTGATGTTCCAAGGGCTGCAGAGCAGAGATGGCATCCTTCTGTCCAAGAAGGATCGAAGTGTCTTCAGCAGCAGACTGGCTAACCTACTGAAGAGGGCTTTAAACTAGATTCATAGGGGATGGCAAAGAAAGCCTCCAGTTAAGTGAAAGCCCCCCAGGTAAGTGAAACATTAAATACCTCTGTAGAAATGGGTAAAAGGGGCAACATCTGGAAAGCAGTTTGTATAAATTCCCGTAGCTTGGGAAATAAGATTCCAAATGTTAAGGCTTTAATGGAAGAGGCTGAATTGGATTTAGTTGCAGTTACAGAGAGATTGTTCACGGACAACTATGACTGGGATGTAATTATATCAGGCTGTACTTTATTCACTGTCGAACTTTCATATCCATATGATGAGGAGTGGCCTAGTGGTTGGGGGCAAGGTACTTCAGGCCAGAAGGTCAGGGGTTCAAATCCCACTAGAGGACAGCAACTTTGGGCCAGAAGGGCTGGGGTTTCTAGTCCCACAGGTGCTCCTTGTGGTCTTGGGCAAGCCACTTAACCCTCCATAGCCCATGTTCCCTGTAAAATAGTTATCTCCAAGTTATAATGCCCTGTTCAATGTAATTTCAGTTTGTTCAACGTAAACCACACTGATGCAGAATAGCACAGTATATAAGAGAATGTAAATAAAATAAATAAATAAATGTTATTGAAAATACCATGGTCTGAACACGTCAAATCTTTGTATGGAGAGAGACATCTCTGCTCTTTATTCTTTATTTATACATTTGATATACCGCCCTTATCGAGACATCAGAGCAGTTTACAATAAACATGTCTACGCCATAGAAGAAGGAAAGGAATGCCACTGCATTATAAGAGAGAAGTAGAGGGAGTAGTAAAGTCAGCAAAAGAAGACAACAAACAATATCTAGGTAGGGTTGTCAACAGGGGAGCTCAAAAGCCTGTTTGAATAGATGGGTTTTTAGTAAACTTTAAAATTTTGGGTAGGAAGGTTCCAGATGGAGGGTAGAAAGTAGAGCGTTCCAGAGTGAGGGACGGAGAAAAAAGAAGGCAGCATGACAGGTTTGTTCCAAATGGGCCTGGGAGGGAGAAGGTAAGGAAAACCGATTAGCATGTAATTACCGAAGTTGTCGATAAGGGGTATGAAGAGAGATGAGATTAGCCAGATAAAGTGGATTTGATGTATGGAGTGCCCTATGCATCAGAATGAGAAACTTGTATTGAAACCTATATCGAAGGGGTAACTAATGAAGGTGATGAAGGAGAGGAGTGATGTGATCAGACCGCCGAGCATGTGTAACGACACATGCTGCCGTGTTTTGTAATAATTGTAGGCGCTGAAGCTGATAGGATGGTAAGTTCGCCAGAACCAGATTGCAGTAGTCTAGTTTGCTCATCACCAAAGCCAGTAATAGAGTGATAAGTGAAGAAGGGGACATTAGGGAACGTACTGCTCTGATTTGTCGCAATGCATAGAAGGAGTGACGGGTGAGAGTAGACACATGGTTGTGAAAGGAAAAGGAAGAGTCTAATGTTACACCTAAATAACGGAAGGATGAAGTGAGGGGGACTGAAGTAGAGTCGATTTGAGGAGCGATGATGGACAGGAAGTACTCAGAGAAACCCACATGGCTGTGGATTTAGACGGGTTCAAATGAAGCTAGTTGGAGGAAAGCCAAGAAGCAATGTGAGAACGACAATTATTAAGCGGAGAGATATCGACATTCACAGGTGACGTGTGGAAAAGAAGAACGATGTCATCAGCGTAAATGTAAGTGGAGACTGTTGGATCAGGAGAAGCAGAGGGGCAAGAATCTTGTCTAGGTCCTTCATAGCCATTCTGCCAAAAGCAATGCTTCGTCTGATTTCTTGACTGCTTGTTATTTCTTTATTGATAGTTGATCCAAGTAGGTTAAAGTTGTCCACTAGTTCAATTTCTTCTCCATCAATGATGAATTTATTCATTTTGCCAGTTGTCAAGATCTTTGTCTTCTTTACATTTAGATGTAGACCCATTTTAAGACTATGGCCCTTATTCTATAAAGCATGATGTGGGGCTGCACATCCCGGTGGGACGTGCAGCCCCACAATCTGCCTAAACACTATTCCCCTACCGTCTCTCCTTATACATCCTGTGCTTCAGGATGGTGAGAGCCAGCGGGGGAGGGGGGATCAGGGTGGAGTGGGGGCAAGCCACCCATTAGCACATACAGGGCCAATTCAGGTCATGGCCCTGTACGTGCTGCCGGGCCTGCTGGGCCATACTGCTTATACCACCTCAGAAGTGGTATAAGCAGGTTTTTTTGGTGAACCGGGACACGGCAGCCACCAGTGGGGCCAGGTACGGGGGGGCCCCCGCTGTCTGATTCAGGCTGCGGGAGGCCAGCCGTGGGTCAGGAGGCAGGGATCTTGGGGTCCAGAGCTGCGGCAATCTGGGGCGCCTGTGGGGAGGACGTCCCCACAGGCCGGAGGGGCACACCAGGCCGTCCTCGGGCCTAATTCTGGCTCCTGGAGTAACGCTTTGTTCCTGTGGACCAGATCGGGTCCTAATGGCCCCCTCTTCAGGAGGGATGTCCAGATGGCCCAGATGGCCCGCTTCCAGAATAAGGCTCCATGTTCCTTCATCTTGAGAAGCAAATGTTTCAGATTGTCTTCGCTTTCAGATAGTAATGTGGTATCATCAGCATAGCGAAGGTTGTTGAGTCTTCCACCAATCTTGACACCTCGATTGTCTTCATACAATCCTGATTCTCTGATGATTTGTTCTGCATATAAATTAAATAGGTAGGGGGAAAGTATGCAGCCTTGTCATACACCTTTGCTGATTTTAAAGCATTCTATTTCTCCTTGTTCCATATGAACTGTTGCTTCTTGATCAATATAAAGGTTGTGCAAGAGAACGATCAGGAGTTCTGGTATACCCATGCTTCTTAAAGTGGCCCAGAGTTTCTCATGGTTTACACAGTCAAAAGCCTTGCTGTAGTCAATAAAATACACTTAGATATTCTTTTGGTTTTCTTTTGTCTTTTCAAGGATCCATCTCACATTGCAATGATGTCTCTTATTCCTCGCCTTTTCCTGAACCCTGATTGCACTTCAGACAGTTCTTGTTCCAGGTATGGTTGTAGTCTCTGCTGAATGATTTTGAGTAGAAACGAGCCTAAGGGAAGACATCACAGACTTCCACAAGGCCCTTAAAACCCTGCTCTTCACAGAAATGTACGAGCAGATAGACAACAGTCCCAACCACATACACAACAGCCCCCACCCGAGAGGGATTGCAATGTAAACTACACTGCAAGCTCAATAATTAACCAACCTAGTTAGACTCATGACACCATCATGATAAATGTAACCCTCAAATTGTGTTGTCTTAATGTTGTTAAATTCCCTCATGTTAAATGTTGTAAAACATCCACTTGTTAAATGTTACCCAATTGTGATGTGATGTAACCACTTTGATTGTAGGATAAGGTGGTATACAAGTATGTCTAAATAAATAAATAAATCTTGCTGGCATGTGGTAACAGAATGATTGTGCTATAATTTGCAGTCTGTCAGATCACCTTTCTTCAGTATTGGTATAAACATAGATCTTTTCCAGTCAGTTGGCCATGATGTTGTCTTCCAGATTTCCTGGCAGAAGCCTTGTAAGTTTGTTAACAGCTGCATCTGATTGTTGTAATACTTGAATGGGAATACCATCAATATCCGGTGTTTTGTTCTTTGATAAGGCTTTCAATGCTGCTTTGACTTCTTTCATCACCAGTGGTTCTTGATCATAAGGTACAGGTTGAAACGGCTGTTGGTTCACTTCATCTTTATTGTATAATGACTCTATATTCTTTCCACCTTTTTCTGATCTTCTCAGCATCATTCAACATGGATCCTTGAGCATCTTGTAACATTCCAATTCGAGGTTGTAATTTTATCTTTAACTCTCGTAGCTTTAGGAAAGCCAATTGTATTCTTCCTCTAATAGTTTCTGCTTCTTTTTCCTTACATGTATCATTGTAGTACTTCTCCTTGTCTTGTCTTGCTTCACTGCTTCTCTGCATTTCTAGGCAATTTTTAGAGTTTCTTCGGTCATCCATTTTGACCGTTTTTGCTTTTTCACCTTCTCACTTTCTTGCAACACAACCTTTTTGATGTCATCCCATAACTCTTCTGGAGCTCTGTTATTTGTATCTAAAGCAGCAAAACAAATTTTGCAGGTGGTCTTTAAATTCTGGTGGTATATTCTCAAGGTCATATTTTGCTACATTTATGAGTGGCTTGCTCTTTTTCAACTTTAGCTTGAGTTTGCATACTAGTAGTTGGTGATCTGTACCACAGTCAGCTCCAGGTTTTGTCTTTGTGATGTTATAGAGCCTTTCCATCATTGACTTCCACAGATGTAGTCAGTTTAATTTTTGTATAATCCATTAGGTGAAATCCATGTGTACAGTCGCTGCTTGTGTTGCTGGAAGAAGGAATTTGAGATGAATAGATCATTGGTCTTGCAGAATTCTATCAGTCTTTCTCTAGCTTCATTTCTGTTGCCAAGTCCATATTTTCCAACCACTTTGCCTTCTTCTTTGTTGCCAACGTTTGCGTTCCAGTCACCCATGACCATCAGGATATCCTATTTGCAGGTTCTATCAATTTCAGCTTGTACTTGTTCATAGAACTCATCAACCTTTTCCTCTTTTGCAGCTGTTGTTGGGGCATATACTTGAATTATAGTTGTGTTGATGGGCATTCCTCATAGATGAATAGAAATTAAGTGTTCACTGATTGCATTGTATTTCATTACAGTTCTTGCAAACTTCTTCTTAATTTTAAAGACAACACCATTTTTTCTTTGTCTTTCATTTCCAGCATAGTAGACCATGTGATCATCAGATGCAAAGTACCCAATGCCAGTCCATTTTAGTTCACTGACACCAAAGAAATTAAGTTGTACATGTTCCATTTCATTCTTGACCACCTCCAACTCTCCTTGGTTCATGCTTCGTACGTTCCATGTCACAATATGTAAGACATCTTTGCAACTTCTGACTCTCATTTCATGCGCAGCTACATCAGCAGTCAGACGTCCCGAAGGCTTTGATCCAACCACATCATAAAGTATCTTCCGATCTGGTGGGTCTCATCTTCCAGCACTATAGTGCAATTTGTTTTGTTGTGACTATCCGTTGGGTTTTCGTGGCAAGATGTGGAAGTAGATTGCCAGACCTTTCTTCCACATAGTTTAATTTTGGTGTTGTTGCCATTGTCACAGAAATATAATCCTCAGCTGCCAACACCAACCCATTCTGCTGCTGCTGCCCAGGTGGTTTGTCTTAGTCTGGCATCTCAGCTGAGACTTGTCCATCTTGGGAGATCTTGCCAGTAGTTAAGCTATTGATAACTTAGCTCTCAGCATAGGCAGAAAGAAAAACGATGCCTTTGAATTATGGTGCTGGCGGCGAATACATTCAAAAGTGAGGGTCTTAGACTTCAGGAAAACTGACGTTCCAAAAATGGAACAATACCTCAAGGAGTCATTAGCGGGATGGGAACAGCTGGAGGATGTAGAAAAACAGTGGGCAAAACCTAAAGGGGATATTTTAAGGGCAACAACCTTTTGGTTAGAAAGGTAAATAAATGTAAAAGGAAAAGGAGGCCACTATAGTTTTCAAATGAATTAGCTGAAAAGGTGAAGAAAAAGGAGGCCTTCAGGAAATATGAGATCATACAGAGAGGAAGACAAGCATCTATTTTTGGAAAAATCTTAGAGAAGCCAGCAAAGTGGTCAGGAAAGCAAAGATACAAAAAAAGAAATAGCCAAAGCAATAAAATGGGGGGATAAAACATTTTTCACACTTGTTAATGAGAGGAGGAAGGGCAAAAGTGGTATTGCCAGACTTAAGGGTGAAGAGGAGGAATATTTAGAAGCTGATGAGGATAAAGCGGAATTGCTTAACAAATATTTCTGTTCTGTGTTCATAAATGAAGGGCCAGGAGCAGGACCTCAGAAAACACCCACAAATAGGAACAGAAATGACGGGTAGCTCGAACAGTTTCCAAAAGACTGTGTTCTTGAGGAACTAGCCAAATTAAAAGTAGATAAAGTGATGGGACTAGAAGGAATTGGGGACATTCTAGCAGCTCCACTGAGTACCATAGAGTAATTGCAGAACATAGTTTCATGTGCTTAATCCTGTCTGAATTCTTTCTATTATCAGCAAAGAATCTTTGCAGGCACATTGCAGGGCAGTCCAATAACAATGGGGAGAAAAGGTGGGGGTTATCTGCCAGGAAATGCCAGGCAAGAGGTTGAGAAGGGAGTACAGATTCTCCTTGTCAAAAAAATGAATGACTGGTCTCAGTGGACCAGTTTTGGACTTTTTGTTTTCCTTCATTATTAATTCTATTTCTGATGCAGATTTCCAGTGTGACAAAATGCAAACAGCACTAAAGAAATCTGGCCTATGTGGCAGGTCTTGCAATGGTTTTTGCTTGAGTTTATGCTTGATCAACTTTTTCAGTGGACGTTTTCCTTTCTAGAAGCTGGGTGAAGGAAAGTTTCAAATCTGGGCAAGAAAACTGACTTAGAGATTTTTGCACAAACATTTGCCTTCTATTTAATCTATGATGAGTAAAAAGCCCTGTGCTAAAGGCCAAAAGAGAGACAGTAGTTTACATTTAGAAGCGTGTAATTAATATGAAGTTTTCTGGATTTCCATTCAGGTCTTTTAACTTTCTGCATTACATTTTAAACTAGTTACAAACCCTCCATTGCCCATGTTCCCTGTAAAATAGTTATCTCCAAGTTATAATGCCCTGTTCAATGGAATTTCAGTTTGTTCAATGTAAACCGCCTTGATATCATGAAAGGCAGTATATAAGAAATGTTAAATAAATAAATAAAATAAATAAATAAACCAGATTTAAGTGCATTTCATGATGGATAATGACAAAAGAATGACATTTATATCATATTGAAAAACTGGACAGAGAAAGCTTTATTAAATTATAATGCATGTGCTATACAAGAGAGTAATCGGATAAGCTAAAATGAACAATGAAAACATCTGACTGAAAATAGAAAAAACATTCCTCAATGGTTCTTTAAGTATATTAGTAATAAAAGATTAACAGGGGATGCCATAAGTCACTTTGTAGATGAAATGGGAACTTTATTACTGGGACAAGACATAAAAATAATGGGCCCAGTATTCAGAGGTGATGGAGGCAAGCATGATTACAGTGGCCAGCTGTCGCCGCTGAACCCTAGACATGGATATTCAATGCCACAGCCTTATACAGCTACCAGCATTGAATATCGGGGTCAGCTGGATAGCCAGGGAGCTAACTGGGCAGCTAGGAAGCTAACTGGGCAGCCAGGAAGCTAACCGATGGTGAAAGATAGGACAGCCATTATTGCACCTGACTTTCGCCACTGAGGGATATCAGGCAGCAGCTGAATATCATCGCTGACTGGTTATCCCTAGGTGCCACACTCACTCTGCCCCAGGACACCCCGATGCTAACCTTAATCATTTTAAATATCAGGCTCAATATTTTTTTTTTAGTTTTTCCAGAAGAAATGCCTCTACAGAAATATAGACCGGTTTGGGTATAAGATCCTAACATTAAACATAGTATGGATGATATAACCCAGAAATGAATGAAAAGAAGAATGAGATAATATGAAAATCAATAAATAAAGTACCAGGACCATAGGGAACTCGTCCATAGGTACTTCAGAACATAAATGTTGCTTCATAAACCTACAAAACGATGGCAGATACCGATTTTGCTACTTTAAGATCATCCAGTCGATCACCCTCAGGTCTCACTCTTCTTCGTGCATTGAAGAACTTCATTCCCTATACTGTGCTGCTTCCTTGGCTTTTTATAGCCTAAATGCATGACCTAGCTGTGAAATTCTCTAGCATTCTTCAAGCTTTGCTAGATTCCTTCTCATGTTATCGACATCTTCCATAACATAAGAACTGTCATACTGTATCAGACCAAAGGTTCATCAAGGTCAGTGTCCTACTTCCAACTATTGCCATTTCAGGTCCTAAGTACCTGATATCCTGAAACTAAATCTATAATGCCTGTGCCCAAATATCTTATAAACAATATTGATGCCCAGTTAAGTAATCATTAAAACTTTTAGACCTAAATTCAAACTAAATTAATGTTCATGATCTCTTATCTTGTTGCTAATCTTCTTCCACTAACTCCAACTCCTATGCCGATAGAATTTTGCGCTGACTGATTCAGGGAGTTTTTTTACTTGTATGGAAAAAGCAGGCAACAACATCCTCGCAGCTTTATTGTGCAACAGTCCAATTAAAAGCACATACATTCTAAAAAACTCTATTAGCATTGGCATCAAACTAGAGTGAAATGCCCATATTATATGCTATTTATGTAGAAACCATCCCCTCAGAAGTACTGTATATTGTAGAATGTACTATACAAAAATATGTACAGAGGTGCAATTTCTATTAAGAACATATGAACTTCCCCTCGGCACATACAATGTGAGGCCTAACCAGCAGATGGCATTGATCCATAATCAGGCTGCTGCCAGGAGGGAGGGCTTCCTGGTCGGAGAAGGGGGAGGGAGGGGGGGTTAGGGATAGCTAGAGATAGTCAGATAGCCAAGGAGGCAGCGAGGGGGGGAAGGGCAGTAAGGGAAAAAGGCAAGGGTAGGGAACCAGAGGTCAGTTGGGAAATTGCAGGAAAGGAGGGGAGTTTGTAGGCTCTACAGCAGGAGCTCCTGAAGATTTTTTGCCAGTTGTAAGTTCAGGCATACGCAATATGAGATGAAGATCACCCCCAAACCATGTGCGTTAAGAGGTAGAATGGAAGTGCACACCACTTCTAGAATAAGAGAGGGCCTCACAGAGATACCAATAAGAACAGAGGCCCTGAAAAGGCATTTAATGGGTTATACAAAGACGAGTGAGTGGTTAATTTTAGGTTTTACAGGCGGCTTCCCTATTCTTTCCAACAGCTCCCTGGCTCCCGTTTGGTGGGCAACCTAAAATCCACTATGGAGAGACAGGACACAGTGCAGAAAAATATAGATAAGGAAGTGGGTTTGGGTAGATTGGTGGGCCCTTTCACCTGCAGGCCCATGCCTGATTTGATAGTTTCACCATTGGGCCTGATCCCAAAGAAGGAGCTGGGAGAATTTTGTGTCATCCATCACCTTTCTTACACAGATAGTAAATTGATCAACGGTTACTTAGATCAGTCACTGTGCTCAGTTAGGTACTCTTTGCTAGACCAGGCACTCAGCATAAAGAGGAACCATGGCTGGGGGCATGACTGGCAAGGACTCACATAGAATTGGCATTCTGGCTGTTGCCAGTGCACCTGAACAGCTTTCATCTTCTGGGGTTCCGATTTGGAGGCCGATACTATTTCGCTAAGTGCCTCCTGCTTTGTGTCCTGCATTTACTTTGAGTTCAGCATAACCCTACAATGGATAGTAGAAAGAGAAATAGGGGGGATAGGATGATACATTATATGGATGATTTATTGATAATAGGCTGTAATAGCCAGGCTTGCCAAAGGGGCTTGAGCACTTTCCAGCGGACAGTGTCCAAGCTTGGTGTCCCCCTGGCAAAGATCAAGATGGAGGGCTCAAGCAGTGCTTGTCCTTCCTGGGCATTGAAATTGACACATGGAAAAGGGTGACCCGACTCTCAGTTGGGAAGTTGGCAACCTTGAGGGAGGTCATGCAAATAGTAGGGGCGGCCAAAAAAGTCACACTAAAACAGATGTAGTCCTTGATTGGCCCTCTGAATTTCACTTACCGGGTGATGCCAATGGGCAGGTTGTTCAACTGAAGGCTAGCAAACTCCACTGTGAGCGTTAGAAAGAACTATCACTTCATTAGGATGAGCGCTGCTATCAAGGAGGACCTAGACATATGACGTGAATTCCTGGTGGCATACAAAAGCAGGAATACTTGGAGGGAGAAACCCGCTAGTAACGTGGACATGGAACTATTTACAGATGTAGTGGATGGCACAGGATTTGGGATGTATTTCAAAGGGATATGGTGCTGAGAGGTGACCAGTGGAGTGGCATAGGCAGGGAATGACCAAGGATATCACATTCTTGGAGATCTTTCTTACAATGATGGCCCTGGCATTATGGAAGGGCGGCTTTGTGAATAAGTAAATTGTCTTCTGATCTGATAACGCCATGGTGGTTTATGCGATAAACAGGCAGTCGACTAAGGTGGTAAGACTAATGAGGCTAATCAGGAGAATGGTGTTATTGAGCCTCAAATTGAATGCATTCATTCAGCTACCATGTGCCGAGCGAGTGTAATGAGATAGCTGATACCCTCTCTCATTTTCAGCTGTCTTGATTCCAGCAACTCGCACCAGCAGTGGATGTGAAGGCAACACACATCTGGAAGCGATGTGGAATGTTGGATGAAGAGTGCCAGCTTAATGTTGACCAATTCCCTTTCAAGAAGTACATGAAGGTCATATGAGAGAGCTTAAACCAGGCTAAGGGATTTTGCCAGAATCAGGGTTATGACATGAAGCCAAGGGTGTCCCATGAGCAGCTAATAGAATTTATTGCTGGACTAAATGAGGCAGATTTTATTTTATTTATTTATTATACATTTTATTACCGCATTTTTCCGGCAGATCAAAAGCAGTTTACAAAGAACAACAATTTGTATAGTACGGTAACAAATACATATTCAGTTACATGGAACATTTTAAATTATATACAATAACGTTATTTTAACAGTGAAGAATGCTTAACATGAATCTCTATACAACTCTATTAACAAATCAGTATGTGATGTGGTGAGGGGGAATGCTGTAGGGGGAGTTTTTTTTATGGGGGAGGGAGTGTGGGTTTGCATCATTGTGTTCATTTTGTGTGCCAAAGTGAAGAGTAAATAGGTGGTTTTTAAGATTTTTTTGAAACGTTTGGAGATCATTTATTTCTCGTAGGTAATCTGGGAGAACATTCCAGAGGTTGGGAGCAATGTGGGAGAATGCCTTGTTGTTCATTGTCCTCCTTAATTTCCTGAAATCAAGTGGCATTGAAATCTTGTTCTTATTACAATCTCATTGTGTGTGGGAGTTGGTTCCTTTGTAATGAGCGTGGAGAAGTGTGAGGGGGTAATATCATTGATTAATTTAAAGATTGTAACAAATATTTTGTAGTTTATGCAGCTGTGGATGGGGAGCCAATGGAGGTCATACAGTACCGGAGTGATGTGTTCCATTGGGTTGATATTCATAGTTTTCCTTGCTGCAGTATGTTGTGCTAATTGGAGTTGTCTTAAGGCTTGCTTTGTAATGCCCTGTAGAGTAGTGTTGGCAAAGTCAAAATGGGGAGTAATGATTGCATGGACTACAGATTTGAAGTCGTGGAGGTGAAGAAATGGTCGGAGTAATTTCAGCATTTTGAGTTTATAGAAAATCTTTTTTGTTGTATGTTTTATATAAGATGTCATGTTGAGGGTGCGGTCAATGATTACCCCGAGGTATTTTACTTAATTTTTGACTAATATGTTTATATCTTGAATCTTGATCGATGTTGGAGGGGTGAAGCTCTGGTTTCTGGTTTCGTATATGGCTTCGGTTTTTGTAAAACTGATCTTAGTTTGTGATTGGTGAGCCATTCTGTTATCTCTACAAAGGAATCAGTAAGTTTTTGAATTGAAGGGTTTGTAGTGTTAAATGGGAGATATATCATTATATCATCCGCATATATATGGTAATTTACCTGGAATTTTTGAAAAATGGAGCAAATGGGCTGGATATATATATTAAAGAGTATGGCTAAGAGAGCAGAACCTTGCGGAAGGCCTTGTTCTTGTTTGTAAGGTTCAGATATTTGATGTTCAGTTCTTACTTGCTGTGTTCTGTCAGACAGATATGATGAGAACCATTTTAGAACTGTATCTTTGATACCTATTTGTTGAAGAGCATAACCTAATGGTTTATGCTGTCAAAGGATGCAGTGATGTCTAGAAATAAGAGTAAAAGCACTTTTTTGGTGTCACCCATACCACGTATGAGGCAGTTGAATAGGACAGTGAGAAGTGTCTCCACACCATGGAACGGACGAAAACCATATTGATGTTCGTCAAATGGGGTGAAGAAGTCTATATGATCTTGGAGTTGGATTTGAACAATTTTTTCTATTATTTTGACCATGAAGGGGAGACTTGAAATAGGTCTGTAAGATGTGGGGGGGATTTTTATCCATTGAGTTGTTTTTCAGGATCAGTCAAATTAGTGCATGTTTCAAGGAGGATGGTAAGTGACCATGCTGGAAACATAGAAAAATGATGACAGAAAAAGACCACATGACCTATCTAGTCTGTCCTTCCATATCAACAACTACAACAGTCCACTTTTTACCTTTAGAGATCCTCTGTGTTGGTCCCATGCTTTTTTGAATTCAGTTACTCATCTCTACCACCTCCACTGGGAGACTATTCCATGGATCCATTACTCTTTCCGTAAAGAAATATTTCCGCATATCACTCCTGAATCTATCTCCCTTCACCCTCATCCCATGTCCCCTCGTAGCAGAACTTGCTTTCAATTGAAAGAGGCTCTCTCCCTGAACATTTATGCCACGGAGGTATTTAAACATCTCAATCATATCACCTCTATCCCGCCTTTCCTCTAAGGTGTACATATTAAGATCCTTAAGTCCGTCCTCATATGCTTTATAATGAAGCCCACTAATCATTTTAGTAGCCACCCTCTGAACCGACTCCATCCTGTTCACATCCTTTTGAAGGTGCAGTCTCCAGAATTGCACACTATACTCCAAATGAGGTCGCACCAAAGACTTATACAGAGGCATTATCACCTCCTTTTTTCTGCTAGCCATTCCTCTCCGTATGCACCCAAGCATCCTTCTAGCTTTTGCCGTCACCTTTTCTACCTGTTTAGCTACTTAAGATCATCAGACACAACCACGCCTAGGTCCCGCTCTTCTTTAGTGGACAAAAGTACTTCACCTCCTATACTGTATTGCTCCCTTGGATTGCTGCAGCCCAAATGCATGACCTTACATTTTTTAACATTAAATCCCAGCTGCCAAATTCTAGACCATTCTTCAAGCTTAGCTAGATCCCTCCTCATGTTATCTACACCTTCCTGGGTGTCTACTCTATTGCAGATTTTGGTATCATCCGCAAAGAGGCAAACCTTACCCGACAGCCCTTCCGCTATATCACTAACAAAGATGTTAAAAAGAATCGGACCAAGGACAGATCCCTGGGGCACACCACTGGTAACATCCTTCTCCTCAGAGTGAGCTCCATTTACTTGTACTCTTTGTCACCTCCCACCCAACCAATTTCTAACCCAAGCAGTAACTTTAGGGTCCATCCCTAGGGTGCTCAGTTTGTTTATAAGTCGCCTGTGAGGAACAGTGTCAAAGGCTTTACTGAAATCTGAATACACCACATCTAGAGCTCTCCCTCGGTCCAACTCCCTGGTCACCCAGTCAAAGAAATCAATCAGATTTATCTGACAAGACCTGCCTCTGGTGAATCCATGCTGCCTCAGATCCTGTAATCCGCTGGACTCCAGAAACCTCACTATTTTCTCTTTCAGCAGCGTTTCCAATAATTTACTCACCACCGAAGTTAAACTAACCGGCCTGTAGTTTTCAACCACATCCTTACTTCCGCTTTTGTGTAAAGCACCACATTAGCCTCTCTCCAGTCCTTTGGCACCACTCCCGACTCCAAAGAGGTATTGAAAAGGTCAGTCAGTGGAGTTGCTAGAACGTCCCCAAGTTCCCTCAGTATTCTAGGGAGTATCCCATCCGGTCCATCGCTTTGTCTACTTTAAGTTGAGCTAGTTTCTCACGAACACAGTCTTCTGAAAATTGTTCAAGATGTCCCTCGCTTCTGTTCCTATTTGTGGGTGTTTTCTGAGGTCCTGCTCCTGGTTCTTCATCTGTGAACACAGAACAAAAATATTTGTTAAGCAATTCCGCTTTATCCTTATCAGCTTCTACATAATCCCCCCCTGCACCCTTGAGTCTGACAATACCACTTTTGCCCTTCCTCTTCTCACTAATATATCTGAAAAATGTCTTATCCCCCCCATTTTATTGCATTGGCTATTTCCTCCTCCTTTTGAATCTTTGCCTTCTTGACTACTTTGCTAGCTTCTCTAAGTTTTTCCAAATACAGATGCCTGTCTTCCTCTCTCTGTGATCTCTTGTATTTCATGAAGGCCTCCCTCTTTTTCTTCACTTTTTCAGCTACTTCCTTCGAAAACCATAGCGGTCTCCTTTTCCTTTTGCCTTTATTTACCATTTTAACAAAAAGGTTGGTTGCCCTTAAAATATCTCTTTTCAGTTTTGCCCACTGTTTTTCTACATCCCCCAGCTGTTCCCATCCCGCTAATGACTCCCTGAGGTATTGGCCCATCTTCGCAAAGTTAGTCTTCCTAAAGTCCAAGATCCTCACCTTGGAATGGATTCTAACAGCCCTAGTCCTAATACTGAACCACACCATCTGGTGATCACTGGATGCAAAATGATCTCCCACTACAACATCAGAAACACTTTCACCATTGGTAAGCACCAAGTCCAGTATGGCCCCTTCACGTGTGGGGTCTATTACCAATTGCCTTAATAGTTCTCCCTGTAGAGAATCCAGGATCTCCTTACTTCTAGATGATACTGCAGCAGGAATGTGCCAATCAACATCTGGCATATTGAAATCTCCTATCAGTAGCACTTCCCCTTTCCTAGCAATGCTGCGTATGTCTTCAATTAACTCTCTGTCCACCTCTTCCTCTTGTGAGGGAGGTCTGTATATCACACCAATGCAAATAGATTTCTCTTTCCCTCTTTCTAGTTTAACCCACAATGCCTCCTCTCTCCTTTTTAAGCTCTGTAATTCCAAAGCTTTAATAGTAGTTTTTACATATAGTGCCACGCCTCCTCCCCTTCTTCCTACCCTGTCCTTTCTGAATAAGTATAGCCAGGTGTAGTTACATCCCAGTCATGGTTTTCTGTGAACCATGTTTCTGTAACTGCCACTAAATCCAAGTCAGACACTCCCACCAAACCTTCAACATCAGGGATCTTATTTCCCATGCTACGGGCATTTATACACACTGCTTTCCATATGTTACCCCTGTTACCCATTTCCATAATGGTATTTAATGTATCACCTACCTGGGGGCTTTCACTTACCTGGGGGCTTTCTTCACCTATCCCCAACGAATCTAGTTTAAAGCCCTCTTCAGTAGATTAGCCAGTCTACTACCGAAGATACGTTGACCTTTCTTGGACAGATGGATGCCATCTCTGCTCTGCAACCCTTGGAACAGCATCCCATGGTCTAGGAAACCAAAATGCTCTTGATGACACCATCCACGCAGCCATGCATTCATCTCCAGGATGCGAGCCTCTCTGCCTTGGCCTTTATCCTCAACAGGGAGGATTGAAGAGAACACCACCTGTGCACCTAACTGCTTCACCCTCTGTCCCAGAGCCATGAAGTCACTTTTGATACGTTCCGAGGTATACCTGGCACTATCATTTGTTCCAACATGGATTAGCAACATTGGGTAATAGTCAGTGGACTTGATGAGTCTCGGCAAACTCTCCTTAACATCTTGGATTTTGGCACCAGGCAGACAGCATACCTCTCTGGACATCAAGTCTGGTCGGCAGATGGATGCCTCAGTATCCCTCAGAAGAGAGTCTCCAACCACCACTACCCTTTGTTTCCTTCTGGTCACTGATTCTGCAACTTTGGGGTATTTGAGCTCTGGTTCTTCCCTTTCCAGGGATGCTTTCACCTCCTCCACTTCCAGGGCTGCATAATGGTTCTTCAGTTCAAGGGCTGGAGAAGTTGGATTGGTGATTTTGCAGGCCCTGGTGACTTGTGTCCAACCATCGACATTCTGTTGGCACCCATCTTCTCCTGTGCTGGAGAGCTTGGTTGCTGCAAGAAGCATCTCATCAATGTACTTCTCACTGTCTTGAATGCTCCTCAGCCTCGCCACCTCCTCTCTGAGTTCCTCCACTTGTTTCCTCAGAGCTTCAGCATGCAGGCACCCTGCACATGGAACTGGTCCTTCAACTGGCATTAGGACCTTTGTCTGGACCGAGGCAGAAGCTGTAACGGAGGCAACAGCTTTAGCAATATGATTTTTCCCAGCCATTGTTCTGTTCGTGGAGCTTAGGCATCTGTTAAAGCAAAAGAGAGAGATCTACCAAGTACCAGCTGGTTTCCCAGCTGTCCTTTCAGAGAAAAAGCAGTTAAATCTCTTTAATTATATTCAAAATGTGCTGGTCCAATTCTCTGTGATTTGTTAAAGGGGGTGGTGCCCTATAAAGCAAGACTGCTCACTAGCGGTGGATGGGAGTCGGGGTGGGTAGGGAGGGAACTAACACCTGATTAGGTGTTAGCAGTTTCCAAACCTGAGGAGGTTACTAGAGTGCAGCAACCTACTGTGCTCAAGGAAAGTTCCCCTAAAGCACCAAAAAGAAAGTAACCTTGCTTTAAAAAATATACAAAAAACCCTTTTAAGAGCTCCCAGTCAGAGAGCTAGCAATGTAATATAATAAAAACAAACAAACAAACCCTCAAATCCTTACTGTTTTTTGATCTGTAGAGCCCTGGTTAGGAAAGCCTCAACAGGGCAGGGCACTGGAGCCTTTTATGCAGGCCTCAGCTGCACTCAGTAAATCAGGCCCACTAACTCCTGATTAGTTGTTAGCAGTTTCTAAACCTGAGGAGGTTACTAGAGTTCAGCAACCTACTGTGCTCAAGGAAAGTTCCCCTAAAGCACCAAAAAGAAAGTAACCTTGCTTTAAAAAATATACAAAAAACCCTTTTAAGAGCTCCCAGTCAGAGAGCTAGCAATGTAATATAATAAAAACAAACAAACCCTCAAATCCTTACTGTTTGTTGATCTGTAGAGCCCTGGTTAGGAAAGCCTCAACAGGGCACTGGAGGGAGAGATAGAGAGAATAAACGATGAAAGTTCCAATTTTGTTGCTTTTATCCAGTTAACTGGACAAGGGTCGAGGTAGGAAGTGGTGGTGTTCATCTTGGAAATGATGTTTTTAAGCGTGTCCTTTGATGCAGGGGTGAATGTTGACCAGGCGTTTTGTGTCAGGTGAATTGTGTTTTGGTTAAGTCTTGATGTATTAGTTTCTTCTTGTAGTAATTAGCTAAAGCCTGGGGCGTTCATACATTATCAGTTGAGATTTTGTTGGCGGGATTATTAGTTAGGGATTTTACTATTTCTAATAGCTGTCTTGGTCGGTTCAGTGAGTTAGATAATAGTCTAGAGTAATGGTCCTTCTTAGTTGTGTTAATGGTTTCTTTGTAGAGTTGGAGTGTTCAGGTATTGGGATTGGTGGGTTTTGGATTTTGTGTGGTGCCATTTGCGCTCGCATTTACGTAGATCTGCTTTCATTTGTTTTAGTTCATTTGTTGGTGCATTTTGTTATTTTGTGGAGTGGGAGTAGTATGCGCGTAGTGTGGCTGCACTGGATATTGTGTCATTCCACCAAGATACAGCATCATCAAGGTCTGTTGGGGCTTGAGTGAGGTGCAGAATAGTTTGTTCTAGGAATTAATCTTGTTAAATTTCCTGAATCTTTTGTGATGGGGTGTATATGTGGGTTTTAGTTCTGTGGTGTCATAGTAAGGGATTTGGAATTTTATTAGGTGGTAGTCAGACCAGGGAATAGGCTGTACCTCTAATTTTTGTTTGATTGTAGGCGTTGAAGATAGGGGAGGGTAGGAACACTAGGTCTAGTATATTACCTTTAACATGTGTTTGGGTGTTGATTATTTGGTGGTGATCAAGGTTAATATATGTTAAGAAATCTGATGTGTTTGTGTGATAGCGAAGGTAGATTGAGATCACCTAATAGAATCAGAGGGTTTTTATCAGTTGAAGAGTAAATTAATTCAGACAGAATATTTAAGTTGTCAGGTTTTGGGTCGGGAGGTCTGTATGCTAGACATATGTAGAGGTGTTTGATTTTTATGGTGAATATATCAATGTTTTCTATATTATCTAAGGTGATTAAGGAAGCTTTTAGTTTTTCTTTTATAATTAATAGGACTCCTCCTCCTCTTCTTGAAGTTCTCTGGGAGTGGAATATTACATATCCTGGAGTCTTTAATTGGTTATTACTGTGTCAGTGTCGGAGAGCCAGGTTTCTGTTATACAGATAAAGTCCAGTGAGTTGTCAGTAAGCAAGTCTTGGAAAATTGGTATTTTATTTCTTATTGATCTGGCATTGACAAGGTAGCATTTTAGGTTTATATGCTGTGGCGAGGTTATGGTTGGAGCTGAGGGGGAGATTGTTTTTAGTTTTATATTGATTAGTCTGTTGTGGTTTGGTTTGGAATTGTACCCCTGTCTATGGCAAGTAGGTATGTATAAGTATCTCGTAGTATTGTAGATGGTAAGAATAGAGTGGGAGCATGAGGGAGTAAATGCATGGTTTATTGCAACGGCGCTAAGTAGGATGTAACAGATGCAGAGTATCCAAAAGGCTGGTATGTTTTTCGTGGCCATGTTTTTGGTGATTATATAAGTCTGTGGTTCAGAGTTAAGGTTGTTTTTGTTCTGGTCTTGTGAGTGAGTGCAAGATAGTTCAGGTTAGAAGTGGGATATTTCAGAGTATATGAGGTTGAAAGGAATAGGTAGTAGAGATGCCAGGTTAATACTGACGGGAACTTTGTTCTTCTTGAAACTGGAGGGAAAAATGACACGACAAAGGAACTCATTGTCAAAAATGTAATGGAGGACTGGTGGAGGGAGAACCCACGTCCCTAGACAAGAGGAAGCTGGTGACACTGCGCATGCTGAGGGAGATGGTTGCAAAAACAACTGAGATAGTGAAGGATGATTATGAAAAGAAACATTTTTTCCCCGCAGGTGCAAAGTTTTTATTTTAAATGTTTTTTATGAGGACTTCCAGTAGCATGGTGAGCTGAGCGGGTTGCTGCCCTCTTAGCTCCGAGGCTCTTTCTCCCCTTTTGCCCCTTAATCTTCATGTAATAGCCTCGAATTTACTCAGAACAACGCGGGTGCTATTCTAATAGCACGGGGCTGTGTATTGCTGGCTGCGGAGCTTGGGGAGTGCCTGTATGGCGACAAAATCCACCCGCCGTGAGAAGCCACGTGGCGGTGATGGTAAAATGGCGGAGGGGGCCCAGGAGAGTCCGCTGGCTGAGACCTTACCACTGATGGTGGAGGAAGTGTCCAAGGCGGTGGTGGTTGCTTTGGAAGACCGCCTGGGAGGGCTGGCAACACAAATCGCGGCAGTGGCGCAAGCTGTGGCGGACTTCTCCGGCTGCGTGGAACGGGCTGAGAACCGCATTGGCGCCTTGGAAGACCTACAGGTGCGGGATGAAAATCGGCTCAAACGTGTAGAGGAGACCCTAGCCCGGCAGCAAGACAAGATTGAGGATCTTGAGAATCGCAGCCGGCGCAACAACTTGCGCTTCATTGGTATTGATGAAACGGTGTTGGAAAAGGATTTGCGAGGGTTTCTGGAAAAATGGATCCCGGATCACCTGCCTCTGGAGGGCGACGTGGGGCCCATTGTGCTGGAGCGTGCACATCGGCTGGGGACCCTCCGGGCCGGCGACAACAGACCGCGGGCTGTCATCGCCCGGTTCTTAAATGCGGCACAGAAGGAGGGGGTGTTGCGAGCTTTCCGCACCTACCGGCGATCGGGGCCTGAAGCCAACAGAGTGCTTATTTTTCAGGACTACTCTGCCGGAGTAGCACTGCGCCGCAAAGCTTTTCGTGAAGCTTGTGGCCGTCTGGTGGACAGAGGCATCCGCTTTACACTGGCTTACCCGGCTACTCTACGAGTGGATTCCGCGAATGGACGCCGAGTCTTCTCCTCCCCACAGGAAGCTATGGACTTCTGCAATGGTCTTGGCTGAGAAGGTTGCTCTGGGCTCACAGTGACTGTTCAGTGCTGTGCAGGGGTTTTGGCCCTCTGAGGCCTGGTGTGGATTGAGCTCTTTATGCTCCACGGGACTCCCCATATGTTGAGCGTTGAGCCTGCTTCCCTGGAGGACCTCGGCCCGGATCTGCTATGGCTGAGCTCCTCTGTGGCCCTTCAGTGGACCGGCTCATGGACAATTGGACTCCTTCTAGCGGGCTGGTATTTAAAACTCCCTCTGGTGGGGTTTCGGGGAGCCCTCCTGGTCCGGTTCTCCGGCTCGCTGGGAGCTATATGCATATTTGACTGTTGGTGTTTATTCCTTTACTATTACGGGCACTGCTTCTCTTAAAACTTTTTGTTACTGCATGTATGTTACCTCATAGGTTTTTTTATCTTATCTTTTTCTTTTTCTTTTATTCTTTTTAATTTATTTTTTCTTTTTCTTTTTATTATATTCTTTTTATTTTATTCCCATTTTATGTTTTGTCCGTTCCCATTTCCAGTAGTTTTTACTGCCGGCTGCTGCGTGTGAAGCGGCCGTCACGGTGACGGATTGGCTGAATTTCCTGCTGTCAGCCGGGAAAGCTGTGTGCGGTTGACGCGGCCTTCCCCCCCCCCCCCCTCCTTTCTCTTGCCCTTTTTCTTTTCTTTTTTCTTTTTTCCCTTTCCTTTATATGGGCTGACGCTAAGCTGGAGGGCGACGTTAATGTTTGCATTCTAGAACCGTTACTGTTTGCATTTTAGAACCGCATGTACACTTTGTATATTGATTTAAATAAGGTTTTTTGTACTGATTGTATTAAGCTGTAGTATTGGAGGATATGGGGTTAGAGACTGCGGGGCCCGGCTTAATGCTTGGTGCTTGGGCTGGACTATGGAGGGGGGTCTTGGGGAGTTGACTCCTTTTTTCTTACTTTTGTCCCCCTCCCTTTTCTTCTTCTTTTATTTTTCTGGCTGTTTGTCCTGTGGGCTTCCCCTCTCCCTCCATCCTTCCCCCTCTCGCTATTCGTTTTTTGGGTTTTTGCTCTTTCCTGGGGGGTGGGAGGGGGGGGAACGGCATTAGCAGGCGGGACCCGGTATCGGGCGCCGGGGTTTGCATTTTGGAGGTGGAGGAGGGGGGGGAGTCCGTTTTGTACTTTTGTGGTATTGGGATAGGCCCCTGGTGGGTAGGGCGGTGGGGTTCTAGACGGTTAGTAGGAGGGTAGGCCAGACAGGGAGCGGGCATAGTTTTCTGTGCCCATGGGAGGGAGTGTGCATGTGGATGTACGTGTGAGCTGCGTCCTTGCCGAGGCTGGTAATGCCTACGCAGCCTGGGGATTATTTGTTGCTTGGGTGGGGGGGGAGGGGCCTTGCATGTGATGGAAGTCGTGGTGGTGTCAGAGTGGGTCGACTGGCAGGAAGAAGGGGGGGTGTGGTAGGAGGGGGGAGGTGGGAGGGAGGGGTAGAGGGGGTGGGGGTGAGGGGGGGCTTAGGGACGGGATTAGTACAGAGGGGTGCTAGAGGTATTGGATGTTGGTGGGGTTTCTATGTATGTGTGTGGCTGGGTTGGTTTGCCTGCTGGTGGAGTTTGTCTGAGTGCTGGGACGACTGCGGGGGGATGCGGGCGCATTGGCTGGAGAGGAGGGAGGCGGAGGGGGGAACCCTAGGCTGGGGGGGTTTCCGCTTCATGGATGGGCAGGTTCTTCTTTGGAGGTTCCCCTGGAGTTTTGACAATGGATAGTGCTGTCAGATTCGCGACTTGGAATGTATGTGGGCTTGGTTCTCCCATTAAACGTTATAAAGTGCTGCAGCATCTGCAGCGTCACCGTTTTAATGTGATTTTGCTACAAGAGACGCATCAGTTGGCGGCGGAGCATGCTAAATTATGCCGGGGACCTATTTCTCATGTCTATGGGGCCCCAGCTTTAGGTAGGAGGAGAGGAGTGGCCATTTTGTTTACCAAATCAGTTACCTGGGTCGAGGAGCGGGTTGCCACGGATCCGGAGGGCCGCTATGTTTGTGTTTGGGGGACGCTCAATGGGGAAAAGGTGGCTATTTGTTTGGTATATGGCCCTAATGGCTACGAGGCTGGTTTCTATCGGGACTTGGCCAATATTTTGGAGGATACGGGGGGCTATCAGGTAGTGATGTGCGGCGATCTCAATGAGGTGTTCGACAACGCCCTTGACCGCTCTGGCAGCGGAGGGGGCGGGAGTCCGAGAGCGCGTAGACGGCTGTGGGGGCTCTGCGAGGCGTATCGATTGTTGGATGTTTGGAGGGTTTTGCACCCAGGGGAGCGTGATTATACTCATATGTCCCGGGCCCATGGGACGTGGTCCCGTATTGATTACTTTTTGATCTCGGAGGCCTTGTTTGGGCGGGCGGCGGCGTCGACGATTGGGCCTTCTGTTCTTTCCGACCATGCGTTGGTAGCGTTGGAGTTTCAGAATCCTGGCCCTGTTGGTACCCGGCTTTGGCGTTATCCTTTGGACCTCTGCGGGGACGCTCAGTTTGAGGCCCATTTACGGAAACGTTGGGAGGATTATATGGCTATTAATGACACGCCGGAGACCTCCCCTGCTCTCCTTTGGGAAGCTGGCAAGGCGGTTATGCGTGGGGAAATTATTAGTTATCATGGTCAGAAGCGTAAGCGATTAAATCAACAGATTCTGCTTCTGGAGAGGGCCCTGACCAGAGCTCGGAGAGGGGCGGCCGCGGATAACTCTGCGGTACATCAACGCGTATTGCGGGATCTTCAACTGGAATTGGAAACGTTACTTCATCGCCGGGCACAGAAATCATTGTTGTATTATCGGTTCAAGCTTTATTGCCACGGTAATAAGGCTGGTAAACTGATGTCGGCCCTGGTGAGACCTGGGATGGGTGCCCGCCATATTGGGGCCATTAAACGGTCGGATGGGGTCCTTTTGCGAGATAGGAAGGCGATTGAAGCTGAGTTTATGGATTTTTATCGGCGCCTTTATGGGAACGAAGGAGACCGGGAGGAGGAGGGCCAGCATTTTTTGGACGGCTGTGCCTTGCTGCGACTTACGGCGGAACAACTGTTGCTCCTTAATCGGCCCCTCACGGGGAGGGAGGTTCAGGAAGGTATTAAGCATCTGAAGAATGGCAAAGCACCGGGGGCCGATGGCTTTCGCGGAGAATTTTATAAGCTTTTGGGGAACGCCTTGGTGGGCCCCTTGGTGGGCTATTACGAAGATTTGGTGCAGAAAGGACACTTCCCATTTGAGGCGAATAAAGCCATTGTTACTGTTTTGCCTAAACCTGGGCGAGATCCTCTTCTGCCGGGCTCATACAGACCGATCTCGCTTCTTAATGTCGATATTAAACTTTTCGCCAAGATTATGGCGGACCGGCTGGCCCCTCTGCTGCCGCTTTTGGTACATCACAACCAGGTGGGCTTTGTTAGGGGACGACAGGTGTCTCATAATCTACAGAGGATCCTGCTTTCTTTTTGTGCTGAGCAGGTTTGGAGCCAAGGTTCCTTACTTATAAGCTTCGACGCTGAGAAAGCGTTCGATAGGGTCCAGTGGAGTTTTATGTACCAGGTTCTTGAGGTGATGGGATTCTCAGGTTTCTTTGTGGACGTGGTCCGGCTGTTATATGCTGCTCCACTGGGGGCCCTTTTGGTGAATGGTGCAATGACGGCGGATTTCGCAATTCAGAAGGGGACCCGGCAGGGGCGCCCGTTGTCCCCGCTCCTCTTTGTCCTTACCTTGGAACCTCTTCTACATAGGATCCGAGTGGCCCCGCAATTTCGGGGAATTCCTATAGGCCGGGAGGAATTCCGTGTGGCCGCGTTCGCGGATGATCTGCTTGTGCATTTGGGCGACCCGCGAGTTGGGCTCCCTTATCTTTTACAGCTAATTCGGGAATATGGGCTGGTTTCGGGGTTTAAACTTAATTTGGATAAATCAGAGGCGTTACCCTTAGGGGCCGAAGTGGGACGAGCATGGCTGGGTGACTTTCCTTTATGCTGGGCGGACGGCTACTTCAAATATTTGGGGATTTACTTGCCGGCGGACCTTGGGAACCTTTACAGCTTGAACGTTGACAGGGTCTTTACCTCCCTCTCGTCGGCGGTGGACAAATGGCGGGATTTACCGTTGTCTCTGGGAGGACGAGTGGCCTTGTGTAAGATGACGCTTTTCCCTAAACTTCTTTATGTGCTTCAGACGCTGCCGTTGTTTCTCAAGCGCTACGACCTTCGACGGCTAGATCGGATATTTAATAGGTTGCTTTGGCGGGGGAGGAAACCTCGGGTACGTTTAAGTGTCCTTAGTCAACCCCGTGAGTTAGGAGGCCTAGACTTTCCTGACGTGCGGCGGTATAATCTTGCTTGTCTGTTACGGTATGTGCGGGACTGGTTATGGGATCTAGAGGACTACTCCCCGGTGCGGACACTTGCGGCTGTGGTCTCCCCGTGGCATTTGCGCTATCTTCTTCATGCTAATACGGTCCGGGGTCTGGGGGGTCCTCCTCTTCTTCGGCGCGTTCTCCTTGACCCGGTTCGCCGGGCCTGGCGGTGCTTTTGCATGGGTCGCCGCTTGACGGCGGCGCAAACGCCGTACCTTCCCATCTGTGGTAATGCAGATTTTGCTCCGGGCATGGGGTCTTCGCCTTTTATGGGCTGGAGCCGACTGGGGATCATCAACTTGGAGCATGTGCTGACCCCGGAAGGAGGGACGGTTGACTTTCCTACTTTATGTCAGCAATATCCCTTGGGTCCCAATGACGCTTTCCGCTATGCCCAGCTTTGTAGTTATATTCGCACAGTTCCCCAGCAATCTCGGACAGGGGATGTGAGTACGGCGGTGGAGGTGGCGCTGTTAGGGGGTGAACAGGGTATGCGGGTGGCATGTCTTTATAGGATGCTATGGGACGGGGTACCCCCTCAAGGATTGGCGTCTTTGGCGTCCGCATGGACCGAGGACTTGGGGGAGACGGTGTGTGTAGATGAACTTCTACGGGGGTTGGCAAATATAGCCTCTTTGAGTATCCTGATTTCTTATCGTGACACTCAGTATAAGCTTTTGAGACGACTTTACTTCGCCCCTCTCAGGGCGTGGCGTGCGGGAGTGGGGGCTGACCACCGCTGCCCTCGGTGTGGAGAACCCAGGGCCACGCTGGGACATATGTTTTGGCGTTGCCGGGTTGCGCAGGGGTTCTGGGAGAGGGTGCGCTCTTATTTGTCTGCATGCCTTTGCCAGAGGGTGAAGTGGACTGCTAAGAATGTGGTGCTGGATGTTTGGGAACCCGCATGGTTGGATACTTTGGGTGCCGTGTGCTGGAACTGGATGCGTTTGGTGTTGGTGACCGCGCGAGTGACTGTGTTGCAGCAGTGGCTTGACCCTAAAGGCCCTCAGTATGGTCTCTGGCGCGTTCACCTCCACAGGCTTCTGCTCATGGAGCAGCTCTGGGCCCGGGGGACTGAGCAGAGGTGGCAGAGGTTCTTGGAGAGCTGGGGTCCCCATTTGCACTTACTCCCTTGGCGAACGCGTAGTAGGATAATGAGGAGGCCCTGAGGGCCATGTTGGGGGTGTGGGCGGTATGCCCCACCTCTTTGTAAGATTTGCTAGGACGGCAGGCAGGCTTTGGTGTTACTCACCTCTCTGTTGAATGGGGCGGCTAGGGGGGGAGGGGGGAGTTGGGCGGGGGGATGGGAAGGGGGGGAGGGGGAGGTGGGCGGGAAGACAATGGCCCATCCTTGTGCTTTGGACTTCGCTGGCGGGCTTGGGAGCAGAGTACACCCCAAGTCTGGCCGGTCTTCTGTGGGGATGTGTTATCTCCTTTCCTCTCTCCTTCTCTTTTTCCTCTCACTCGCAATGGCCCACTGCGGCTGTTGCTGAGATAGGGGGCGTTGCGGGGATCGCTGTGTATCTTCTACTTATCCACCTGTCTCCATCTGTTAGGGTGGGTGTACGCGTTCTTTCCTTATTTCTTATGTCCGTAGGGGAGGGTGGGGAGCCATGGGACTTGGGCTTTGGCACTGGGATTCCTATGGGGGGGTCTCACGGAAAAATGGAGGGCCTTGCAGTTGTTATTGTTGGTGATTTGTATATTTTTATGTGCTTTGGACTGTATTGGTTGGCCTTGATTTCGGCTTTGTGTTTAAATATTTCCTTGTGCTGGCTTTCTTTTTGTAACTTTCATGATGCTGTATTTGTTGGTTTTTTTATGAATAAAAAATAGATTAATCATAAATGTTTTTTATTGAATCAACAAAACACAAATATCAAGTCATGTGAGAAAATACAAGTAAACATTCACAAAATTAGTCTAAGAATAATACCCTCAATATTTTTCATTCACCCTCCCCCCCCCTCTGTCTGTCTCCATCCAGTTAACCTCCTCTATGTACTGGAAGGTGTCCCTCCCACAACCAGGTGCGAGGGAGGGGTACCCAGTGTGTGGTGGTTCTTACCGGGAATTCCGGACCCCTTTCCATCTCCTTCCATCTTGCTCTCCCCCATCCCACCCTTCCCCTCTCATCATCATTCCTCTGTAAGCAGCACCACCCCCCTTCCTGGAGTCCTGGACTCAGTCACCCACTTCTAAAGATCATTAAGAACATAGCTGCACCCACGTGAAGACAACACCTGGATGTAACTGCCCCATATCACGTGAAAACGGGAAAGATGCCCATGTTCATCCTTAGCCCAAAGCTTGTCTAGCTGCATGTGCTGGTGCAGAGTGTACCACCACTGCCAATAGCTGGGAGGGTCCTGCGACTTCCAATCCATCAAGATCAACCATGTTCCATCACATGCAACACGGCGGCCTGCGGAGTAAGTGACCAGCGTTGTCCCAAGACTTGTTCCGTGAACAAATGCACATGCTCGCAGTAATTACGGAAGCCTGGACAGGACCATAATAGATGGGCCAGAGAGGACCTGTCCTCCTCACACTTTGGGCAGGCGGGCCAACTCTCGTATCCCATAGCACGCAAATGGCCAGGTGATAAATAAGCACGGTGCACCACGCGATATTAAATCTCCCAACGTGAAGCCATTGCAGTGAAATTAGGGATTTTACTGGTCTTTATCTGCCGTCATTTACTATGTTACTATGTTACTCAGGCGCTTCCAAAGCTGCTGTCCTGTCAGCGAAGTGCCCAGGTCTGCATTCCATAGTTCGGCCAAACGGTGACAAGTGGTCTTTGCAGCCATGGTCTCAGAAGAAGGTTGTACTTGTGAAATTGTTATCCTACTGGATTCTTCACAAAGAAAAAACTCTTCTAAATCAGTACAGAAGTCACTATCTCGGTCTAGACTTCGTATGTAGCTGCGTAGCTGACGATAAGGAAATAGATCACCCACAGCAATTCCGACTTGAGTACATAATACTGTAAGGCTAAAAGCTCTTCACTTTCCATCAGAACCTGCTTCAAATATAAAACATCTTTGTGTCGCCAACTTTGAAAGCTCACTGATGACATACCTGGTGTGAAATCCGCATTTCCATGTATGGGCAAATAAACCGACTCGGAAACTGAATGTCTTAGTCTAAGACAAATCCAATGCCACATCTGGTGTTTGGCCAAGGACCTCTTAGTACCCGTATTGCTATGCGTGCTTGTTTGTCCCCCCCCCCCTATAAGAACCTGGAGAGTCTAGATTCTAAGGTATTTAGATCTTTCAATAGAAGCCAGATCAGAAGCAACTGAAACAAATACAACCATCTTGGAAATAAAATCATTTTTGAAGAATGCAATTCGACCTCCCAATGAAAGAGGCAACTCTTGTCATTTTCCAAGAAGTTGAGTAATATGGACTAGCAGGGGCCCCACATTGCACTGATAAAGATCTTGCACGTTTGCTGTCAAGATCACACCTAGATATTTACGTGAGTTATCCACCAGCCAAAGAGGAAATTCTCCTTCCTAAATGGTGTGGGGCATGCCATGGGTAAGCAGTGTTTCAGATTTATCTAGATTCAATTTATAGCCTGAAAATATACCAAAGGTGTCAAATTCATATAACAAAGCTGGAAGAGAGTTTCTTGGGTTAGTCAGAAGGTCATATGCAAATGCAGAGAATTTAAACTCATATGTCCCTAGTCACACTCCTTCAGTTTCTGGGTTCATTCAAATTTTTGTTAACAATGGTTCTAGTGTAAGTACAAACAATAGAGGAGACAACAGACACCCCTGTCATGTCCCTCTTTCTAAAGGAAACCTCACAGTTTGAAGGCCATTGACCAAAATATGTGCCTGTGGCCCAGCATACAGTGCTTGTATTGCCTGTAGAAAGAAGCCCACAAAACCAAAGGCCTCCAGTGCTAGAAACATATATTTCCATCCCACCCTATCAACAGCCTTCTCAGCGTCAAAACTAATAAGGAGTGAAGTTATCTCAGCATGCCGGCAATGGTGTATGGACTTAAATTTATTGTCGCTTGTCTCCCCTTTACAAAACCCACTTGGGTGGGATGAATCAGCCCAGGTAATATGGGGGATAAACACTCAGTCAGGACCTTCAACATGATCTTGAGGTCCTACTACTACTACTACTACTATTCAGCACTTGTAAAGCGCCACGCACGCAGCGCTGCACAGCTGACCTACAAGAGGTAGCCAACATACAAGAGACAGTCCCTGCCCATCAGAGTCAAGCTCATCAGAGCTTACAATCTAGTTAGAACAAAACATAAGTTAGAACGGTATAGAGCATTAGTCAGTTCTGCACAAGGTAGAGCATTAGTCAGTTCTGCGCAAGGTACGGTTTGGACAGTAGTTTGGTCATAAATAATGACGGGGGTTAGGGTAAGATGAGGAAGGAGTCAGGATCTGAATGCAACAGTGAAGAGGTGGGTCTTCAATCTGGATTTGAAGAGGGCCAAGGAGGATGCCTGGTGCACAGACGCAGGTAGGCTGTTCCAGGCGTAAGGTGCAGCAAGGTGAAAGGAGTGCAGTCGGGAGTTTGCAGGGCATGTGAAAGGCATTGATAGAAGTAATTTGTTAGTGGAGCACAGGTTTCGAGAGGGGATGTAGGGAGAGATAAGAAATAAGAGGTAGTGAGGGGCCATAGAGTGGATACACTTATAGGTTAGCAGGAGAAGCTTGAATTGGATGCAGAATTGGACAGGGAGCCAGTGAAGCGACCTGAGAAGAGGAGTAACGTGGGCATGGTGAGGTTGGCAGAAGATTAGTCGAGCGGCGTGATTTTGTATAGATTGGAGGGGAAGCAGGTGGTTTGCGGGAAGACCAGCGAGGAGTAGGTTGCAGTAATCAAGGCGAGAGGAGATTAAGGAGTGGATAAGCGTTTTGGTAGTGTGTTCAGAGAGGAAGGGGTGGATTTTGCTGATGTTGTAGAGAAAGAAGCGGCAGGTCTTAGCTACAAGCTGGATATGAGCAGAAAAGGAGAGAGAGGTGTCAAAGATAACCCCCAGATTGCGGGCCGAGGGAACAGGAAGGATAGTAGATCCATCCACATGGATTGAGAGGGGGGAAGTGGGGGGGGGGAGGAGTTAGGTGGAAAGACAAGGAGTTCAGTCTTGGCCATGTTCAATTTTAATCGGTGATGAGACATCCAGGCAGCGATGCCCGAAAGACAGGAAAAGATCTTGGACTGGGTTGCCGGAGAAATATCAGGTGTAGAGAGGTAGATTTGGGAGTCATCGGCATAGAGATGGTATTGAAAGCCATGGGAGGAGATGAGCGCGCCAAGGCCTTGGGTATAGAGAGAGAAGGGGAGGGGGCCCAAGACAGATCCCTGGGGTACTCCTACATGGAGTGGGGTAGGGGAGGAGGAGGAGCCACCAGAGCATAAACTGAATGAGTGATGGGAGAGGTAGGAGGAGAACCAGGATAGTACGGAATCCTTGAAGCCAAGTGAGGAGAGGGTGATGAGGAGAAGGTCGTGGTCAACGGTGTCAAAGGCAGCAGAAAGGTCAAGAAGGATGAGGATAGAGTAGAGGCCGTTGGATTTAGCCAGGAACAGGTCATTTGTGACTTTAGTGAGTGCCGTTTCAGTGGAATGTGGTAGTTGATGTTATGAGCACGTATGATTGAGCAGAGTGGTTGTAGGTAGATGTTGAAGAGCATGGCGGATAGTGTGGATCCTTGGGGTACTCCTTGATGTTGCTGGAAGGGGGAGGAGGTTGCTAAGTTTGTGCGGATTAGTTGTTGTCTATTGGTCAGGTAGGAGTGGAACCATTGAAGTACAATGTTTTTGATGCCAATTTCTTGGAGTCTGTGCAGGAGGATGTTGTGGGAGATGGTGTCAAAGGCTGCAGATATGTCCAGGAAGATCAGAGCGTATCCAGAGTGCTTGGTCTGTGTGCCCTTGATGAGGGTGTTCATTAATGATGTCATGAGGGTCTTGACTCCGTGGAATGGATGGAAACCATGTTGTTGTGGGTCCAATATGTTGTTGTCATCCAAGTGGTCCTGAAGTTGTTGTTGAACTATCTTCTCGATGATTTTGGTGGTGAATGGAAGACTTGCTATGGGACTGAAGGAGGTGGGGTCAAGGGGGTCTAGGTTTTGTTTTTTTAGGGTTGGGCGGATGATGGAGGTTTTGAGGATGTCTGGCATGCGTCCTTGTTTGAGGGACTCATTAACAATGTGGGTTAGGGGTGTGCTTAAGTCCTCTTTGGATTTCTTTATCCATTCTGCAGGGCAGGGATCCAGTGGAGAGGTGGTAGTATTTAGGGAGGAGATGGTGGATTCTATTTTTTGTTTTGCGATTGTTTCAAATGTGCTCCAGTCTGCGTCTATGGTAGTAGGGTGGGTTGTTGCTTCTGCATTCAGTTGTGGATTTTGTGGTTGTTGAAGCTGTTTGTATTGGCATGCTAGTAGTTCTGGTGGGATGTTTGGTAGCTGGTCAGAGTGGTTGGGTGCTTTTGTTAGCTTCTTGACAATCCCGAAGAGCTCACGTGGTTTGTTTATTAAGATGTTTATGATCTTTGAGTGGTAGGTCCTTTTTGCTTTATCAGTTTCTGTGTGGTAAGCATCCAGTTCATTCATGTATTTTGTTTTATCTTCTTCTTTTTTGGTTTTTCTCTATTTTCTATCCGCTCTCCTGAGTTTGGTTTTTAGTCTCCGTAGGGTGGGGGTGAACCATCGGGCTTTTGTTGAGGTACGTTTGGTTTTGGTGCTGTTTGCTGTTGCACGGGATGCAGAGGAGATTGTAGTATTCCAGTTTAAGATTAGATCATCGATATTGGTGGAACTTGTTTGGAGTTTAGGTAGTATTTGTGCCAGGAAGTCCTCTTTGATGAATGGTTCAAATCTTCTTGTATGTTGTTTGTTCTCTTTAACGTTGGTGTGGTGGTAGGCGTGGGAGATGTTGATGAGATAGTGGTCTGACCATGGTACACACTTTATCTCTGGGCTTTTGTATGAGATGGCATTTTGGGAGTTCAGGAATATGAGGTCAAGTGTATTCCCTTTTTCGTGTGTTGGTTTGTGTATGATCTGTGTTAGGTTCATTGCTTCCATGGCGCTGATGAAGGCCTCGGCATAATTGTCTTGGAGTGATGGGAGGTTGAAGTCTCCAAGGATTATTTTCTCTTTTGTGGAGATGGCGCTCTCAGATATGTGTTGTAGTATGCCTGAAAGGTCGGTGCTCGAGGTGGGTGCTCGGTAGATTAGGCATATGGAGAGGTGCTTGTTGGTGAGGGTGAGCATGTCCGCTTCATTGGTTGTTTCCGCAGCGTGGTTTCTGAGATGGAAGTTGGCTCTCGCAATGATGGCTACTCCTCCTCCTTTGGTGTGGGTTCGAGTGCAGTGGTGAAGACTGTATCCGTTTGGTGTTAATTGGTTCATGAGCACAGTGTCGGTGTCTGTTAGCCATGTTTTGGTTATGCATAGGATGTCAATCTTTTCGGTTGTGATTAGGTCTTGGAGCATGTGGTATTTGTTTCTGACTGAGCGAGAATTTATTAGTGTGATGGAGAGAGGGTTGCTGTTTGGGTGATTGGGGGTATCGATTGGTGTGGGCGGTGTGTGGGTTTTGCCCCATGTAGGTAGGAGGTTGTTTGAGGTTTGAATGGTTGTGATGTTTGGTGAGGGATGTTTGGTGATGTTAGAGCGTGTGTTGGTGGTGGAGGGATAAAGGGTTAGGAATGATGCTAGGAAGTAGGCTAGGAAGGGTGGCATGGTTTCTAGATGTACCTGTGTGTCCTGGGACTGGGTTGGTTTCCTCAGGGCGTTGGGTAGTCGTTTTCTTTGTTGTTTCGGGTTGCTTGGGTTTTGTTGTGTGAGCTGGTGTATGCTGACTGCTTGTCGCTGTAGTCTGTGGGTTGCTTTGTTTGTGGTTATGCTTCAGCAGTTCTTTTGTGGCTGCTTCTGTGGCCGCGCTTAAGGGCCCTCTGGCCAGGCCCTCAGGCGCGGGCCCACCAGGCTCGGGCACGCCCTGCTGGGCGCCGCTTTTAAAGTGTCCTTCTGTTGCTCCCACTGCCCCAATTGGGTAAGAGCTTCTGAGCAGGAGGATTTCCCGCTCAGGCGCTCTACCCCGATCGGGGGAGCTTTGGAGGTCGGCGGGGGGTGGCGGAGGCTGAAGTGGCTCCCCGTTTGCTGGGGCGCTATTTTTAAAGTGTCCTTCTGTTGCTCCCACTGCCCCGATTGGGCAGGATCTTCTGAGCGGGAGGATTTCCCGCTCAGGTGCTCTACCCCGATCAGGGAAGCTTCGGAGGTCGGCGGGGGGTGGCGGAGGCTGAAGCGGCTCCCCGTTTGCTGGGGTGCCGCTTTTAAAGTGTCCTTCTGTTGCTCCCACTGCCCCAATTGGGCAGGAGCTTCTGAGCGGGAGGATTTCCCGCTCAGGCGCTCTACCCCGATCGGGGGAGCTTCGGAGGTCAGCGGAGAGTGGCGAAGGCTGAAGCGGCTCCCCATTTGCTGGGGCGCCGCTTTTAAAGTGTCCTTCTGTTGCTCCCACTGCCCTGATTGGGCAGGAGCTTCTGAGCGGGAGGATTTCCCGCTCAGGTGCTTTACCCCGATCGGGGGAGCTTCGGAGGTCGGCGGGGGGTGGCGGAGGCTGAAGCATCTTTAGTCATGTAATACCAATAGGTATTGGATTCCAGGTATGTATCCATTGTATTGTGTTAGGGAAGGCCTCCCAGTCTAAGCCCCCTCCCATGTTCAACTGGTAAGTGGTGTCACCTACAGAAGATACCTCTCGCAATCCCACATGTTCCCATCTTGTTTACTATATTGAATTAATCCTCTCCCCTCTCCACCCTCTCTCTTAACCCTACATTCCTTCCTATCTTAATCGCTGCCCTTCCTTATGGGGCGTGGAACTCGTCATCATGGCATTGGTGCTCCCCACCTCTCTAGTGTAGCACCCTCTTCCCTGTCTCCCAAATAAACCAAATCCCACCCAATAACCAACACCCAAATCCTTATGAGGTTCATGTTTCCTTACAAGCAACGGGGCTTAATTCCATAAGGTCTTACTTGATATTCCAAGGTATCCTTCCTATGAGTATTTTATCATAGCTCCCGCAGCTCCACTCCCAATCACTAGTAAAGGTTCCTCAAGCTCAATCTTGTATTCTGCCTCCACTCCTATCACAGCTTTTAGATTAGACTGACGTGTCCAATCCTAAATCCTGCCCACTCCAGGCAATAATATCCCCATCAAAAAAGAAAGAAAGCAAAAAGGGGAAGGAGAGAAAAGAAAAAAAAACATTCATGTCTTTTGGTAGGTCCTCTCCGATATCATTTCTAGCCACCTCCCCACATTTAAGTTCCTTAAACATATATCTCTTTAACTCTATGCAAACATTCAACCACTTCAAAACATGCAAAAATATACGCCCCACCACAGTTACTCATATTGGGAGGATTTGGAGTGGAAGGGCCTTCGAAGCCTTTATATTGTGCTCACATCACTGAGGCAGCTGAGCAGTTTCATGCTAAGTATCCATACTGGCTGTCTTCATCGGGCTTCGACTAGTTGAAGACTGCTATAAAAGTTTCCTATTAGAGTTTATCTGTCCCACGATAGAAAAAAGGGGGTTTGCTCAGGTAGGTATATGTCCCTGCGATTATCACTTACTACAGCTCACACTGCTAGTTCCTCACGATATTGTTGTCAAATAACTCTGCACCTCAGCTGGGGTGTTGAAATACCGAGTCTGCCCCTGGTTGATGATTCTCAATTTTGCCGGGTATAATAATGAGAAGCGGAGGTTCCTTTGCAAAAGCTGCACACCCAAGGGGGCAAATTCTTAGCGATGCCAGCTTAGAAGTGCAGAGAAGTCCTGGAAAATCAAGATATTCTTGGCGGTGGAGTTTATATTTTTCTTGCCTGAACTGCTTTTAACACTTCCTCTTTTTGCAAATAATCATGAAAACAAGCTATTACCACTGTAGGCTGAGCGTTGTTAGCTTTACACGGTCCAAAACGGTGTACACGCTCCAAGCGTATCTTTCTAGATAGTTCAGGCAAAGATAAATTAAGCCATGGAGTTCTGCATCACTCTCTGTTTCTTCCAGGACCACAAAATGAAGATTTTTACAGCAGCCTCTGTTCTCAAGGTCATCTATCTTCTCTTCTTGTTGGTGTATGTGGTCTTAAAGTTGCTTAATGATAGAAGCTTGGGCTTGTTGAGTATCTTCAACATCCGAAATTCACTGATCCACTTGGGCAATGTGACCTGTGAACTCCGTCACCGTCTGTGCTACTTGTGTTAACTTTTCTGTTAAAGCAGCAAAACGCACATCTAGTGCTTGTACCACCACTAGCAAAACTTCTTCCACTAAGTTTTGTTTGGGCTCCACTTGCTGTGATTGTAGTGAGTTGGCAGCCATCTTACTTCGGCTGATTGGTTCTTTTCCCGCCGAGTTGTTTTTGTTGCCATCTGTCCTTAGACAGGCAGAATCTCCCCAATATAAGTCCTGCGGAGGTCAAGTGGCCCTGGGAAGGAAGCGAGTGCCTTTTGGGTTAGTTTTTGCAGTGTTTAATGTCAGGAACAGGCGGGGAGCCCCAGAGCTGAGCAAAATGCATCCTGCTCTGCTCACTGCATCACATGATCTTGAAAAGATACTTTTTATACTGGCCCTCCAGATCATGTTCTTCGGTGCATTCAGGTTGAGCGAGGCTATTTCCCGATCCAAGAGGGATGCCTTTGGCACTGCCCTGAGGGTTAAGGACATAATGAGGGAGGGGAATAGGATTGGGATAGTCCTCACAAGGTCAAAAACAGACCACAAGGGGGTGGGTAGAATGGTGTGACTAGGGGAAATCAGCATAAGGAACCTTTGTCCAGTGCATGCCATGAGTGAGTTTTTAAAAGTACAGACACCAGTAGAGGGAGCCCTCCTTAGCCACAAAGATGGCAGCTGCCTATCCCAGTTCCAGTTTAAAGGCAATATAACATAAGGTCCAGAGGACAGTGAGGTACGAGCAGAATGCCCTAACATCCCATTTTTTTTTGACTTGGGGCTACCACCACAGCTCATGATTTGGAGCTTGGGGCACAAGCTATATACTAAGTTCCCTCTTGTCTTAATTTATCAAGAAGAAAGGAAACCACTGTTTGGATAGTTGGGCATTAGTACATCTTCTGGGTGAGGAGAAGAGCAGTGGGCAGCTATTATGGCAAGCAGCTAGGCTTCCCTGCAAAGACCATAAAAATACAATGACTAGGGAAGCGAGGGATGCAATGGAATCAGTTGAGGTCTGCACTCAATAAGTGGAGCAGAGGCCGCCTGCTGTGGACCTTATTATATTGCATTTGGGCAGCAATGACTTGGTGTCTACCAAGGGCATCAACTTAATCATCAAGATTAAAAGGTGACATTTTACTTACCAGATAATGTACTTTCCTTGAGCCTTGCTATACCAGTCCAGACAGTGGGTTGTGTTCCGCTACCAGCAGATTGATGGAGACAAAGAACCAATGAAAAGGCCAGGTTTCAATGACATCAGTCCTATGCCTCTATATGCCTCAACCACCAGAGGCCTCTTCAGTATCCATCCCAAAACATGTGGGAGAACATGGCAGGCCTCATACAACTTCAATGTGGGCAACAATGAGCAATCAAACAGTAGAAAACTATGTACAGGAAAACATCAAGAGAAGGCTGTTCATGGAAGATGAACCTGCAGAGCCAAAGTGGACCCATGGGTACTGCCTCAGAAGAACAGAACAAACACAGTTCCAGGGGCGGGCCCTGGACTGGTCTAACAGGACTCAAGGAAATGATATTATCTGGTAAGTAAAATGTCACCTTCCACATTGTCTATCTAGACCAGTCCAGACAATTAGGACATACCAAAGCTACACCTCTATTTGGTAGGAAGAAGACACAGCAGCTCACAATACCTTAGAGCCAAAGCTGTGTCCGCCTCAGCATGGACATCCAAGTGAAAATGCTTGACGAAAGTGGAACATGATGCCCACATTGCTGCCCAACAAATGTCTGCAGGAGCTACTGAGCTCCACACTGTCCACAAGGATGCCTGTGCTCAGGTAGAATGGGCGTGCAAACCCTCTGGAACAGATCTGCTGAGGCAATGGCCTTGTTAACCTAGCACCTCAATGCAGACTGAGCCACCGTGTCACATTGCATGGGCCAGCAAACAGCGCAAAAGGATCTGACTAACTAAAGAAATTCATAATCTCCCAGAGAAGCATCCTCCAGACATCCACAAGGTGAAAATCCTTACCATTCCCCCGACACTGTTCCTTAGAGGAGGGCAGGCAAACGCCTGATTCACATGAAAAGGAGAAACCACTTCAGGAAAGAAGGAAGGCACAGGCCGAATGGAATGGCCTCCTCAGAAAAAAGAGGTAAGGATCTTGGTAAGACAGAGCCACCAGCTCAGAAAACCACCTTGCAGAACAATTGCAGCCAAGAAGACTGTCTTGAGCTTCAAGTCATGCAGAGTAGCGTGCTTCAATGGTTCATAGGGATCCGACATCAGGGCCCTGAGCACCAGACGTAGATATCAGGAAGGTACCACAGACCATAGGGGAGGATGCAGATGCCAAACACAGACCTCCCAAATGGCATCAGAGCAAGGGAGCGGGCTGATGAGCTCCTGCCCGCTCCCCCACACCAACGCCAATCGGGCCAAAGCAGCACACTTTGAACTGAAGTGCGCTTCATGTGGCGGATATCACAGCCATCCCGATTGGCATAGGAGCAAAGGAAGCACCAGATGCAGATACCAGGAATGTACACAGACCATAGAGGAGGATGCAGACGCCAAACACAGTCCTCCTGATTGGCACTGGAGCAAGGGAGCGGGTCAGGTGAGCTCCTCCCCACTTCCCAACACCAAGGCTAATCAGGCCAAAGCAGCACACTTTGAATTGAGGCGTGCTTCAGGTGCACCCACACCTGGCGAGCCCACACCTGAGGGCCTCACCAGAGGGCCCTTTGATGTGGCCCTTAGGCGTGAACTGTCAATCATGCATTCAATGGCAAGCAATCTAAGGACGCCCCCACCTAATACTCTAACCATACCCAAAGGGAAGCACTCAGCAGCTGCTTCCTGTACTAATAGCCAAAGACGGTGACATCTATAAGAAATACTACCACCTTGCACCTCTAGCAATCGCAACAAAGAGAATCAGTGACCCCACCAAGAAATCAAGACAGAGGACATTCAGGAGAAGCCCATTTAAATGAAACCAACAAACACAGCTCAAATAAGTTAAGTGTATAGCCACTTACAGCAACCACTGAGAGCTCAACTTCCTACTATAGGATTTTTCAAACAGCTTATTGATAGGGAAAAAATTAAAGCTTAAAGTGTGTAGCAGGACTAAGAGGCCCGCAGGGGAAAATAGGAATCCTGTATATATCTATATATGGAAAGGAATGTGCTGTGCTAAGACAAATTGATTGTTCTACACGGAGATGACTAACATCTGTGAAGTTACTGATAAGCTGTGGTGGGCCTCAGGGGATGAGTTGAGGACGTATGTATATGTTTCTGTTAATGTATAAAAGACAGACAGCCCCTCTAACCTGTGGAATAAACTTACATACTACTTATGTGCGAGTGTGCGTGTTTGTTCCCCTGGAATTCCAGACAGAGAAGATAAGGTGATTCCTCAGCCCAGAGGATTAACGGACGTCCCAAGGGTAAATGGTATATAGTGCTGGGAAAGGAATAACCCACACTAACAATTTGGTGTCAGAAGTGAGGATTTCCCCGTTGCACTGAGATTTCCAGACTTTCTAAATTAATGTCGCTTTGGTAGCACGTCTTGGGAATGCGCTTTGGTAGCGCTATGCATAACATGCGCTTTGGTAGCGCTATGCATAACAGGGACGTCCTGCTGGGCCTGTGGTAATACCCTTTTCCTTCTCTGTGGCTTGTGTGATTGTGTGAGCTTGGCAAGACGCCCCTGCCTCAGCCTGAAGTGATAGCGTAGTGACGGTTGTTGGCAGAAAGCAAATAGCCAAGCGTGCGATTGTTGGATATTAATTAGAGGATGGGGGGGTCCCAAGGTAAGGGGACCGCTCCAGAATCCGTGGGAGTGCGTGTGCAGCCAAATGTTGTGATAAGGTTTAAAACTGCAGCTAAGAAGGCATCCTATTCTCGCCGTACCCCGATCCCTCCCGGCGCACCCCCAGCAGATGGGGAGACGCCGAAGGAATACGTAGACAGAGTGGCAGGGGGTTATTATACTGATCCCTGGGTGGATAATATGGTGGGGTGGACAGAAGGTTTACATAGCTCAAATCCTTTTCCCAGGGAGGGTAGCTTCTCTGCCTGGCATTTAGATATGATTCTGGGATTGTGTCTGGGGGATAAGAAAGCTTTTCCCTTTTATTCCGGAGACCCGAAATGGCCAAAATCTTATATGAAGGAATGTGGTACAGTATGGATACAACTGGCTCCTCATTATAATGGTCAGCACCTACCGGTGCTTGACTCGCCCCGGGAACTGCCTCCGAAATCGCCCCAACCCAAGGTGTCCTCCTCCCAGGTGCCCACGGCCCCTCCGCCGTCTCAGCCCATTTACCCCTCCCTAGTTGGATCGGCCGCCATTGTAAAGTCAGCCAGAGACTCTGATTCATTAGAGGACATTGTTCTGGTGGCGGCTGCTTCTACTGCGCACTCCCCGGTAGTAATGGTGGGGCGTGCCCCCACCCACCGGGAATTACCTATAGATAAAATGTTTCGGCAGATATGTACCACTTATGAGGCTGTGTGTGGCAAGGTGGAGGAGCCTGCCGGTTCGCCTCCACTTCCGCCCGCTGCCCAGCTACCTGCCCTACTTTCTCACTCAAGCCCATGCTTGACCGAATCTGGGCCCGCCCCTGCTGGGCGGGACGTGCCCAGGGACAACATGTATCGCCAATTGTGTAAGACATCTCCGGAGGTCTCTACCGGGAGTTTGGGGATGTGAGCGGGGGCCGGAGGGTCCACTGCCGCTTCCCCTTCCGTCCCTTTTGCTCCGCCGGAGTCCCTTATTACCCCCCCTAATTCCCTCCCCCCTAATTCCCCCCTTCCGATGCCTTCATCCGAAGATCGGGGGGGGGGGACAGGAACAGAGTAGGGCTAGGGCTCATAGGGATGGGCTTAGCCCTCATAACCCCTTTCATAAACTGGATTCAAATGATGTGAGAACTTCTAATAGTATAGAGTGACAGGAGACCCTACCTTTAAGGGCCATATATATACCCAGTACCCTTTTCTAACTATTGGTAACCAGCTTGTTGTTAAGCCCCTGGATCCCGCCATCCTTTCTTCTATCTTACAGCATGCCCCGAACCCCATGAAAATGCCAGCTGCCACTGTGCACTACTTGCAACGTATGACTCGTGGTTTGCAGTGCACAGCGCAGGACTACCGCCTTATTATTGAGGGTGTCCTGGGGTATGATGAAGAAACCCCATTTGATTTTTCGAAAGTTAAGTCACTGGCGAATCCTTATGAGACGCCGGATGATTCTAATTATCCCCTCCGATATCCCGAGGTGATAAAAAAGATGTGGGATGAAGTGTTAGATGAGTTTGAGCGTTTATTTGGGGCAAAACGGAATCTTGCTGCATCTATTGCATGCATGCAGGAACCAGGGGAAGGAGTTTCACAGTTTGTGCGAAGGTTTCGTAAGTGTTGGAAGGAAGAGTCAGGTTTATCACAGGAAGGCCTGATGGCTTCGATGTATATTCAGATGCTGTTTGGGGCTATGCACCCCGAAGTGACTGTAGCATATAAGCGAATGATAGATGCTTGGTTTAGCATGACTCCGGCAGAATTAGAGAAGGTAATATTAACAAAGGAAGCAGCGGGATGCTTTGCAGACATGGATGTTAAGAAAGGTAAAATTTCTCATGCTTGGCAGCAGGATATTGGTTGCCAGCAATCCTACCCCGGGGGATATCAACCCCCGGGGCCTCTGGTCGCAATCTCGGGGGTGGAGGGGACAGCGGGGCTGGTTTTGAGGCGGGCATGGTGGTGGAAGAGGAGTAGGGCAGGGAATATCTAGGAATCAGATTTGTTTTCATTGTAAGCAACAAGGACATTGGAAAAATGAGTGCCCTTACATGGCAGGTAGCGGCCCTGTGCCGACTCAGGGGGGGGTGAGCCTTGCCCCCTCCCGCGACGCCATCGGCACCACTCCCTCCCCCGGCAATAAGTAGCCCGGCAACTCCTGTTATCCCTATTACATGGCAACAGCCCCCGCAACGCCCATAGGGCTGCCCTGAGGCAACGGTTCCGATCTGGGTTCAGTTAACGGGTGGATGGAAGGAGCCCCCTTGTTGTACATTGTGCATTAATGGCCAGCAAGTCTCCTTTGTAATCGATATGAGAGCGACTTGCTCTATGTTGCATGTCTCTTTTTGTAGAGAACCCTTAATGCCAGGTCCTGCCTCAGTTGGGATAAATGGAACCTCTACCCCCACATGGATTACACCCCCGTTGTCTGTCTCCGCGCTTGGTAACAATACCATTCTGTTTACACATTAATTTACGATTATTCCCTCCTGTCCAGTGAGTCTCCTGGGGTGGGACCTGTTGTGTTGCTTAGAAGCAGTAACTATTAGTAATTCAGATGGCTCTTTTGCCTTGCACTCTCCTTTTTTATTAAATATGATTTCTACAGAGGCGCATGGGTTGTCTAAGGTTCCTCCTAAACTCTGGGCCACCTCCCCAACTGATGCCGGGTTGGTCCCCTGTACGCCGTATGTGGCATGTTTGAAGGATCCTCAAGCTGTCGTCTGTATTCGACAGTACCCTTTGTCTGGCCCTAAGGAAACTGCTTTGCAGTCCATGATCCAGGATTTTGTTGCAGCAGGTATTGTAGTTCCTACTGTTTCTCCTTATAATACTCCCGTGAATCCTGTCCCTAAGGGGGATGGGTTCTGTTTTACCCAGGATTTACGGGCCGTAAATCAGCTTGTTGTCCCACTGGCACCGGTGATGCCTGATATTGCCGGGCTACTTACTCTTATTCCTACGGAAGCCAAATGCTTCACGGTTATTGATTTAGCTAATGCCTTTTTTAGTATACCACTAGATCCCATCACGCAGCCTCTTATGGCTTTCCCACATGCAGGCAAACAATATACCTGGACTCGCCTGCCGTAGGGATACATTGATTCCCCGGCGGCGTATTCTCTTGTTCTTAAGGCATCAATTGAAATGTGGCATCCGCCTTGTTCCTCCACTCTTCTCCAGTATATGGATGATTTGTTGTTATGTTCTAAAACAATCACAGAATGTGAAAACGACTCTGTATCCTTGCTCTGCCATCCAGCCTCCCATGGACATAAGGCTTCTCTAAAAAAGCTCCAGTGGTGCTGCAAGCGTGTTACCTACTTGGGGTTTGTGCTGTCCCCCGGATACCAGGCGCTCTCTCCCGCCCGAGTACAGGCAATTATAATATTAGCTCCTCCAACAACAGTGACACAAATGCTGGCTTTCCTTGGATTAGTATCCTTCTGTCGTGCTTGGATCCCGGACTGTGCTTATTGGGATTCCATATTGCGAAGGGCTACTTTGCAGTTACCAGGATCTGCATCTATTGAATGGACCAAAGAAATGCTTTCTGCATTTGCTACCTTGAATAAGCTGGTTATCTCGGCTCCTACCCTTGGACTACCCGATTATGGGAAAATGTTTTACTTATATGTAAGGGAAGAGGGAGGAACTATGGCAGCTATTTTGGCTCAAGACCACGGGGGGAGGGGAGTGGAATGCACCCAGTCGCATATTTATCGAAAAAATTGCCCCTCCAGGTACAGGGTATGCCTGCATGTTTGCGAGCCCTGGCGGCTTTGGCTATTGCCGTACAGATGACTATCCCGATTACCCTGTCTTATGAGACTATTCTGTTTTCTACCCATTCTGTTTTGAATGTGTTAAAGAACCTCACTACGCAACACATGACAGCTGTCATAATGTGGAAGAAATAGCTTTAGAAAACAACCCTGTTTTACATGGAACTGAGAAGATGCAGAGAGCGCAGTTCCACCGCAGTACAACCAGAGGGCGTATGAGCAATTCCACAGAGCCAGAAGCAACGTGCTCTGACACTGATTGCATTAGTAGCAAGCAGTTTCACCTGAGGTCAAGCCCAAAATGTTCAAACCAAAAATCCCTTTATAAAGGAAACCAGATGGTAGAAGAGAGCAGCAATTGGAGAGAGAGCAGCAGTAGGAGAGAGAGCAGCGGAAATAGCCAGGGCAGCGGTAAGAGCAAGAGCAGCCTAACCAGGAACATAGCCGGAAGCACAGCAAGTAACACTGCAAGAGGCTCAGCAAGAGGCTCAGGACGGAGCACAGCCTGGAGCAGCAGTTTGGATAGCTGTGGGAAAAGGAACCTGGAACAGGACAGCTTCCACGTGCAGCCAACTCAAGGAGACAGAATCCAAAGGAGTTTCACTCAAAGGGATAGAGTCCAGAGAGGCCAAACATATTAGGACGGAGTCCATAGCAAAGCAAACAGAAGAAGCAGTTTGCCTGACAAAAGCAACTCTCCTAGCCCAAGTAAGTTTATTGTATCAAACCAGCAAGGAACAAGGAAGGGAAGTTCCTACCACAAAGATACCTTTGCTAAGAACCACAGAGGGTAGAAATCCATACCAGGTTTGCCTGATAGCCCTGAAAGCAGAGCACTGCATAGAACAGCTCATCTGCCTGAGAAAGCACGTTACAAGGAGAACTCTGGGTGTGGCAACTTAGAGAAGCCAAGGTATGCAAAATCCTTAATTCTAAGAGAACGTTTTACTGATGAAAACCCTGTTCAAAGAGATAAGTTTTATAGGGGGAGAAGAAGTAAAACTGACCTTTTAAGAGCACTTCCCCATAACTTAGTAAGAGAGTTTTATGGGAAGCAAAAGAATCCCTGTGAGGAGTTAACAGGGAGTAAAAATTGTCATTCATCTGAGGAGGGCAGTGACCCTGAGTCAATGGACTTTGAATATGAAAACAGTATTCCCATTCCTCAGGAGGAGCCGATGGAATGTAATCTTTGTTCAGCAACTAGCATGAATTCCCTGCAAGATTTGTAGAAAGAGAAGAACTCTGCTGATGGTGAAGCTTGTAACCATTTCTCTGCTGATTTATTAATTTGTTTTGATTTAAAAGAAGCCTTAGCCCAGACTTACACTTAACTTTGAAACCTACAACAGTTGATTGTTTGAAATATTGGTGGAACCTTTTTGTTAAAGAGAAGGACTGTATTTACTTTCTTTGTGTCTTACTGGAACTTAGCGTTGACCGGGGAAATAAAGCCTTGTTACTCTACACTCAGGCTTGATTCGTTCTTCATAAGGAGTTCTGCACTACAAGGACCAGAATCCTCTGGGCCCTTCAGGTCAATCACTCCTTAAAAATTAAATAAATGCGCCAGATGCCCTTACTCCAACCAACCACTAGGGGCACCTGGTGACACAGCCCAGCGTCTTAGTGGGTATGAGGTAATTTTAACAATTACTGAAGGGTTGTCGGTTAAACAACAATCCACTGCCTTTACCCCGATGCTGGCCTTGCAGGCCTTAATGCACCCAGTAGATGATTCCGAGTTGCCCCAAGAAGAACATGATTGCTTAAAGTTGATTAACTTTGAGACGTCAGTACGTCCTGATTTGCCCTCCTCCCCGCTCCCAGACGCTCCACATATATTTGTGGATGGGAGCTGTGTCCGTCCCACAGACAACGTCTACACTGCTTCTTATGCCATTGTAGAACTCCCAAATATTTTGCATGAAGCCCAGTTATTACCTTATGTATGGTTCTGCACAAGCTGCAGAATTGGTAGCGCTTACTTGAGCCTGTGAATTATTTGCTGATAAACGTGTTAACATTTATACAGATTCCAGGTATGCCTTTGGGGTGGTGCATGATTTTGGGCTCTTATGGGGGCGTAGGGGATGGAAAACGGCAGACGGTAAACCAATTTCTCATGCACAATTGGTTAATGAACTGCTGGCCGCCTTATGTAAACCCAAAGAAGTCGCCGTTATTAAATGTACTGCACACAGATATGACACTTCTATTGCCTCTCAAGGTAATGCCTTAGCTGATCTTGCAGCCAAACAGTGTGCACAAGCCCAAATTGAATTCTTACGTAGTAATAATATCTCTCAGGGCATGCCGACAGTTTCTTATTATTTGTCTGATCCTCCATTGTCTGAATATTATGTTTCCCCTCTTGAACATTCTTTTCCTCTGCACCACTTGCAGGCTGCTGCAGATCCCGAGGATATTATGTATTGGGAACATCATAATATGAGTTTAAATTCAGCACAGATTTGGCAGGAAAAGGGGGGGGGGGGGGTGAAGAGGACTACCGAAAGCGGCAGCCCCTCTCTTAATTGGTCAAGTACATGGGATAGGGCATAAAAACAGAAAGATGGTTCTTAAGGAGTTACAGGAAATATTTGTTTGCAGAGATTTGCCTCATTTAGTGGAATCACAATTGAGTCAATGCTTCGTAAGTGCTAGGAATAATGTTCAGCAGGGTAAAGCAATAGGACAATTGCAACATTTACCCCCACCCCAAGGCCCGTTTCAGGCCCTACAAGTAGATTTCACATGTACGCCATGATCGATAGGGGGGTTATAAGTATTTGTTGGTCATTGTAGATAGGTTTTCAAAGTGACCAGAGGCTTTTCCCACGACCAAGGAAGATGCTAGAACAGTAGCAAAAATTCTCTGTAAGGAAGTTATTGCCCGCTTTGGGTGTCTCCTTTCTATAGATTCTGATCAGGGACCAGTGTTCACCTCTAAGGTGTTACAACAGATTACTCAGATGTTTGCCATTGCTTGGAAATTTCATGTCAGATATCACCCACAGTCATCAGGGATAGTAGAACAAATTAATCGAACAATTAAAGGAAAATTAAAAAAGGCTACACAACACGCCCCAGGAAGGTGGCCAGTGTATTTGCCAGCTGTATTGGCAGAAATTAGGCTAACCCCCGGGGCATCTGGATTCTCTCCTTTTGAAATTCTGATGGGACGACCCTTACCCTTACCCTGGAAATGGCCCGAGGGAACGGTGATAATGGCAGATGACTTGTTGCTAGCACAGGAAGAATATGCTACACAGCTAGCTAAATATTTATGCACAGTGTCTGAACAAGTGTACAATGCTTTCCCTTTTCCTTCTACAGAACCGACGCACCCATTCCGCCCGAGAGACCGTGTGCTGGTAAAGCTGTTTCATAAGAAGGGCCAGTGGGATCCGCCGTTTGGAGATCTGGAGGAGATGATTACAGTTACTCGCACAGCCATGCTGACTGATAAGCATCTGACCTGGGTACACGCCTCATGCGTCAAGAGTGCACCGGAGGATTCCTGGAAGATGTCTGACTCGCCCCAGCCATTTTATTTTATTTATTTATTTTCATTTCTTATATACCGCGCTATTAAAATCAGCGCGGTTTACATTATAACTGAACAGTGCAACAATGCATTAACATCACAATGTGCTTACATAGAACAGGGAGACAATCTTGAGGGAGAGAACTGGGGAAACTATTTACAACAATATTTACACAATATTTACAGAGAGCTATATACACTAATACTTATGATCTTCGGGGTGAGCATAGCTAGATCAAGTGAGAACCCTGGATACATCTATAGGGAGAGGGGCGACTAACCATTCTCATGCTGGGTTAGGGCATCAGGATAGATAAAGTGGGGGGTGAGTGCATGTGACTTGTGTTTTTCAGGGCTGGTTTCAGGATAGTGAATTTGAAACAGATGGTGTTTTATTGCTTTTCTGAATGTGGTGAGGCTCGAGGACCTTGGATGCAGGCACATCGGACAGAGAACATTGCAACTTGGATTCAGGCCCTGCAGAGCTCCACCACTTTTATGTACTCTTATACACCTGTTTCCACGGTGGCTGATGTACCCGAGCGCGCCTCCAGTTAATAATGTCTGCTTAACTGTCCTTCAGAAGACTGTTTGGCTGTTCTTATAGTGGGCCTATGCAGGCCCAAAGGGGGGATTGATAGGGAAAAAAATAAAGCTTAAAGTGTGTAGCCAGACTAAGAGGCCCGCAGGGGAAAATAGGAATCCTGTATATATCTATATATGGAAAGGAATGTGCTGTGCTAAGACAAATTGATTGTTCTACACGGAGATGACTAACATCTGTGAAGTTACTGATAAGCTGTGGTGGGCCTCAGGGGATGAGTTGATGACGTATGTATATGTTTCTGTTTATGTATAAAAGACAGACAGCCTCTATAACCTGTGGAATAAACTTATATACTACTTATGTGCGAGTGTGTGTGTTTGTTCCCCTGGTTTTCCAGACAGAGAAGGTAAGGTGATTCCTCAGCCCAGAGGATTAACGGACGTCCCGAGGGTAAGTGGTATATAGTGCTGGGAAAGGAATAACCCACACTAACACTTACCATACTGAGAGACAGCACAAGACACCACACAAATCAGAAACATTTATTGGATTACTAACATACTAATATGGACTACACTCATCATAATAAATCCAACTAGAATAACACAACTATGGAATGGCCTCATCCCAATCCTACAGAGAGAGAGATACCCTCTGGCTGAATATCTACCACACCCATACACATAGCGACTCATACTGATCAACACTACATCTACTCCAATCCCCTCTGAAATCTACAAACAACATCCACAACTCATCAAATGCAGCCTAGTCAACGTCCGTTCTATCTGCAATAAGATCCACATTTTTCAGACGATATGCAGGACCAGGAAATTGATATAATGTGCATTACTGAATCCTGGCTCACAGATGCAGATAATGTCACATTAAACCAACTCACTTCCTTAAGTATGGATATCCAAAGTTGTTCCAGACCCCATTGCAAGGCTGGTGGGGTAATCATGCTCTCAAACTAGCATCTGAACTTTAAACCAATCACCTCACAATCATCTTACACTCTAAACATCCTAATAACGGAGAACACTCAAATCACAATATGCCTTTAAAAACAGGTCAACAAACTCTGATTCCAGTGACCTATCAGCTATACTTTATGTGGGCTGCAGCTATTCTAGCAGACACAAACCATGCTCAGAGACTTCAATCTGACCTCGTCCCCTGTAACACAAGCCACCTCCTTCCTAGACGCATTAAACACAATGGACCTAACCCAAATCATAACTGGATCAGCCCACTCAGGTGGAAACACTCTAGACCTCATATTCGTCCCCAGCAGCATTTACTCTACTACTGCTCACATCTTCAGTCATGTAAAACCCATACCCTGGTCAGACTCAACATGATTACATTTGAGCTCCCTTCTAAACATCACTGATACAGACAGCAACGTACATTTAACCCCTGTCAATTCAAGGAATTTGATAAGAATGCCTTACTCATCCATATCTTACCAGAACTAGACATCACCTCCACCGATCTTGCAGAAATCATACACAAATGGAATGAGACCATTTCACCAACAGCATTCACTCCCCCCAAAAAAGACATAAGCACTTACAAATAAGGCCCCATGGTACTCAACTGACATAAGAGGAGCAAAACTCAAGCTAAGATGACTAGAAAGACACTGGAGGCGTAGTAGGTATCCTCTTCACCTACAAAACTACAAATTACAGCAGAAGGAATACATCAAAGTAATACTCAGCCATAAAAGGAATACTGTAAGAACATCATCATGAATCACTCAATTGCCCCAGAGAACTATTCGCCATGTGAAATCCTTCATACGCTCACCAATGACCCAGGAAACATCAACACTACACCCAGAAGCTTATGCAACATACCTGCAGAATAAATTCACCTGTAAAGGTGATAACCTGACAAATGATCCTCCACCTATGAACAAAACAAACTATCCTAACATCCAGTTGTCCTTCCACCTAATATCAGAAGATCAATGCAGACAAATCTTAAAGTGGTTAAACACCACCACCTCCCCACTCGACCCATACCACACCTCCTGCATAAAGATGTCTAGTGAAGAACTCACACCCATCCTCCAGAGAATAATAAACCTATCCCTCTCACAGGGTAATTTGCCCTCCATCTTAAAAACCACATCAATCAGACCTCAACTAAAAGGCAACACAACAGACCCTAATTCACCCTCCTCCTACCGGTCTATATCTAGTATCTCCCTCCTAGCTAAGTTAATAGAAAAAGCTGTACAGCTACAATTATAGGACCACATTGACTCTGCTGCTCCATTAGACCCACAACAGCATGGTTTTAGACAAAACCATGGGACAGAAACTACTTACCTCCCTAACCAACACTCTAATCAAAGGAATTGAGAATCCAAAACAAAGTTTTGTCCTTATCTTCCTAGACATATCAGCCGCATTTGACTCACTAAGTCATACCAGCCTCTTAACCAGAATGACTGAGATCATCAGAATCAGTGACACCCCTCTCTCATGGTTCTGCTCATACCTAACAGATTGACTATGTCAAGATAGAAAACAGAATCTCAAGACTAATTAAACAACTACAAGGTATTCCCCAGGGATCTTCACTCTCAACCTTTCTATTTAAAATATACATTCAACCAGTATGCAAACTTATACAAGAACATAACTTATACTATCACCTTTATGCCGACGACTTGATGATCTACGCTCTATTTGAACCTGCAAGACCAAACTACTCACCCATAATGTCCACTACAAAATCATAATCTGACAATCAACTACAATAATTCAGAGGTCCTTACCATAATGACAGACACCACCTACTCCCCACCTGAAGAAATCAAAATAGATGACTTTATGCCATCCCAGTTAAAACAAAGTCAGATATCTTGGAGTGATACTAGACCACAGGCTTAACTTACAATCACACATCAAGAAAATGTATGCTAGGCCATAATCACCCCACACCTGGATTATGGTAACATACTACTACTACTACTGAGCATTTTTTATAGCACTACCAGTCGTACGCAGCGCTGTACAAACATGTAAGAGACAATCCCTGCTCATCAGAGCTTACAATCTAATCAAGACAAACACTCTATCCATGTCTTACAACTAGCTCAAAACACCGCAGCCCAATTGATCACACAAACTTCATGCCAAGAGCACATCATATCAATACTCGAATCCCTACACTGACTATTTATACATTCCCACATCAAATATAAAGCAATAATGATGACATTTAAGGCTATACACAATCAATTAGCTAAAAGCCTACAAGCACTGATCCAGAAGGCTCCAGACACCAGAATAAAGAGCTGTCTGCACCAAAACATCCTCGCTATACAAAAGCACAAGACAAGAAGCTCTCAAATGACCTGCCAGAGAGCAGGTCGAAATATATGCTCCCACACACTGGAACAAACACCCACCTGAACTGAGATCAATGGACAATACTTCAGAATTTAGGGAAAAAGCTAAAAAACCCATCTATTTATTGAACATTATGGTCCAATTACCTAATATCACCTCATCCACTATCCATTGCATCCCACATCACAGACAACTGTTTATTGAATGCTCTCAATTCCCATTCCATTAATCCCTTAATTCAAACATAAACCTCATAGCCTTCACATGTAAATAGTAAGCATGGCTCAATGTACTACAGTTATTCTGTACTGGTCCCACTCATAACAGTTGTAAGCTCTTCTGTAAATAGTTACCACAGTTCACTGTATTATAATTATGTTTATTTATTTATTTAACAGCTTTTTTTATACCGCCCCTTCCAGCGCTCAAGGGTGGTTTACAATGAACATTGAACTGGGAAGTTACATTAAAACTTGAAAAGAAAGTGCAACATAGGAGCAAGAGGTTAACTATAAACTTGTTAACTATATACAGAGAGCGTATTTGTAATCAACTTGAGTGTATTTTAGCTATAGCAAAAATCATTGGGGGTTGTTATTGAATTATATCTGCCATAAAGGAGAGGTGCACGTGTTTTTGGTTTGATTCTTGAGAGTATACTGTATATGTAAGGTTGAACTAATCTATAATTATATTTATGTGGTGGGTGTTTTAGGTGGAGAGGTGCAGATAAGTCATATGATAATGTATTTTGCCATATGCTTTTATATTTTATGTTGGATATATTTCTTCTTTGTCAGTTGAATTGCCATAGTGTTCAATGAACAGGACTGTTTTTAACTCCTTGCGGAATGCTTGAAAGTCTTTGATGACTCTTAGCGTGTCTGGAAGAGCATTCCAGAGGCTTGGAGCAACATAGGTGAATGCCCTACTAGTGGTAGTTTGGAGTTACAGAAATCTGAGGGGATTTCAGTGGTGTTTTGTGAACAAGTTTTTCTAGTTCTTGTATTTGCAGGAGTGGCAAGAAGGGATGAAAGATGGGACGAGGCAATGTTATTAATCAGTTTGAAGGTAGTTATCAGGTAATTATATTTTATTCTACTGGCTATGGGTAAACAGTGTAGGTCATATAGGAGAGGAGTGATGTGTACTGAGTGATATGTACCTGTATGTTTTATGTATAATATTTGAGTTAAATGTAAACCGCTTTGATAGCTCTGAAAAGTGGTATAAAAGAAATCTTAAATAAATAAACTAAATAAATAAACTCCCCTGAAGAAGGCATTAAACATCTAGGTGTATGGCTAGAGACTTACCAGCCAACGAGTCAGGGAGGAGTAGCCTAGTGGTTGGGGCAAGGTACTTCAGGCCGGAAGGTCGGGGGTTCAAATCCCACTAGAGGACAGCAACCTTGGGCCAGAAGGACTGGGGTTTCTAGTCCCACAGATGCTCCTTGTGGTCTTGGGCAAGCCACTTAACCCTCCATTGCCCATGTTCCCTGTAAGTATTAGTGTATGTGTCTCATATCCCTGCGTGTTAAATGTATCCCCCAATTGTGTTGTGACCGCTTTGATTGAAGGATAAGGCGGTATACAAAAACTGTCTAAATAAAATAAATAAATAAATAATGAACCTCTGGAATAGGCCAAAACTGCTACAGAGAGCTAAAGGAAAAAAAGGCTCTTCTCCAGACTGTCCTGCAGAAAAGCCACAGAGACTGCATCTTGGCCGCCTCAGGAGCCAGCCACTGTCTGCGACACCAGCACTCAAGCCACCAGACTTGCAGTTATGCAAGGTTGGTAGACCTCCTCTGGGCTCTGAGCAGAATGGAACACCACTGCCAAAGAGATGCTAACCATCTCCATCCAGGAGCCAAGTCATAAGCTATAAGGGACCCAAGTCTTCCAGAACAAGTGGCCTCTGACACAATAAGGCCCAAGAGATGGAAGTAAGTGAAGAGGTGGCGCTTGCAGAAGCCGTATCAGATCTGTGAATCACACTCTCCTCAGCCAACCCAGCACCACCAGAATAATCCTTATCGGATGGTGCTCCATATGCTGAATCACATGCCCACCAGGGGCCATAGAAGAAACACATACAGCAGGTGTTGACCTAGTTAAGGTTGAGCCAGGGTGCTAAGGCCTTCAGACCGCGTCTCCATGCAGTGACTGAAGAAGTGCCACATTTTGGCATTGGAGCAGGTCACCATCAGTTCCTTCTCAGAGTGAACCCAGTGGCACAGAAGCAACTGAAAACACCTCCTGATTCAACTCCTATTCTCCTGGGACCAGAGAGTGCTGGCTGAGAAAATATATTTCCACAGTATCCACCTCGACAATGTGAAGAGCCGACAAACTATGAGGCTTCTCGCTGTCCAGACAAACAGGAGAGCCATCACCAGGGCTGCCCTGGCACTCTTTGTGCCGCCTTGTTGAGTGACATAAGCCACCACCATGGCATTATTCGAGAATGCATGAACCATCCAACTCTTGACCAGTGCCTGGAGATTCAGAAGAGCCAACCTGATGGTTCTCGCTTCAGGGCAATTGATGGACCACACCACCTCTCTGCAGTTCCAAAAGTCTCAGCCATTCGGTCTTAGCAATGGTCTCCCTAGCCCAAGAGACTGACATTCATTACCAGAAGGATCCATGAGCAATTGTCCCACAACACACCTTTCCTCAGAAGGCTGCTACCACTCATCTGCCTGCTCTTAAAACTAAAAAGCTTGGCGTGGATCGTTTACTGGTAGTGGCCTTGCCCACAGTTGATCAAAAAAAGAATGGGGTTGTGATTTTAGTCCGAAAAGCATTAGTGCCTGTGATTGAGCAGACCAGATCTGACCTAGAGGGGAAATGAGCCAAGGTAGTCATTCAGTTAGGAGGGCAATCCTTGACACTCCTCAACATCTATACCCCCAACATCGATAGTCCTGGGTTTTTCCATTCTGTAGTGGAGGAGGCCGTGGATGCCGGTGTCATCCCATTATTCTTGGTGGTGATTTTAATTTGACCTTGGATCCTTTGTTGGACCGCCAGACACCTCAGGTCTGTACACCACCATGGGCAAGGGCAGTATTGATGGCCTTGATAGCAGGCATCTGCAACACCTGACAGATAGTGCTTACACCTTCTTCTCCCTTCCCCATTGCGTCCACTCATGCCTTGGCTACTTCCTTGTATTGAAGCAGCTGCTCTCTAATATTAATTCCTCAGCAATACATAGTGCTCATGTATCTGACCACGTGGCTATTTCCTTTACACTCCAAACCCAGAGGACCACTACCTTACTTTAATAGACAGCTCCTTAGTGAGGAGGCTTTTAACACTACAATATAGCAAGCCATAAAAGATTTTTTCAAGACTAATATTCCTGAAGCCACTTCTGCCTGAGCCTGGTGGGAGGCCTTTAATGCCTCCAACTGGGCCTCCATTACCAGCTACACTATTAAACTAGCTCATCAGCGCAAAACAGAACTGGTCACCCTGGAGTCTCAGATTCGAGCAGGGGAGTGACTTTTAAATTGGCAGTCTGATGCAAGTGTTCTTTGGTTACAGTGGTTGAGATATCAATACAACAGCCTCCTTAGTGCTGAGGTCTCACAAGTTTTGTGTAACCAGCAGAGCCAGTACTATGTTGAGAACAATAAGTCTGGACAGCTACTAGCAAACCTTTTGAAGGCATGGCAGTCAGCAGGGAGGATAGCAGCCTTAAGAGACGATCAGAATAATCTTCTTTCGCAGGTTGCTCCCATCCTGGAATCCTTCAGATACTTCTACCATCAACTGTACACATTGGAGGTTTCTGCTGACCCGGCAGTTTTTGACGAGTTAGTTGGTAGTCTTGAGCACCCCACTCTCACCACAGAGGCCTCTCCTGTCTTAGATGGTCCTTTCTCAGATAGTGAATTACAGCGGGCATTAGTCTCTATGTCTTTGGGTAAAGCATTTGGTCCTGATGGTCTTCACATGGAATTTTATAAGACCTTTTCAGCTGAGCTATCGCCATACCTCCTTCAGTACTCCACCCTCCTCCGACAGCAGGCACCCTCCACCAGCACCTTTGTAAAGGCTACCATTATTGTCTTAGAGAAACCGGACCGAGATCCTCAGAAAGTGAGCAATTACCGACCAATATCTCTCTTAAATTTGGACTAAAAAATTTATGCCACTATTTTATCTCACCAATTGGCCAAGGTTATCTTTCTCTTGATCCACCTGGACTAGTGCGGCTTTGTTGCGGGAAGCTCTACAGCGGACAACACTTGACTGCTCTGCCACATTTTGTTCCTTTCTAACAACCTTGACTCTCCCTGTGTGGGTCTCTCTTTGGATACTGAAAAGGCTTTTGAAGGCTTGAATGGCCATTCTTATTCACCACGCTATACTGATTCAGTCTTGGAGAAGGCTTTATTGAAATGGTCAGACTACTTTACACTAATCCTACCACCAACATATCTGCTAACACTGCACTTCACAAACTTTTTCTCTTTTCTGGGGCACTAGGTAAGGCTGCTCACTATCTCCTTTACTTTTCAACCTTGCTCTTGGCTGCCGCTGCACACTGGGCCGAGGGTTTTAACATGTTATTCACAATGACGCCTAAATCTTTTTCCTGGGTGCTGGTTCCTAATGTAGAACCTTGCATTGTGTAACCATAGTTTGGATTGTTCTTCCCTAGGTGAATAACTTTGCACTTGTCCACATTAAATTTCATCTGCCATTTTGCAAATAGAATGCTAGGTATCATAAGGAAAGGAATGGAAAATAAAACAAAAGATATTATAATGCCTCTATATCGTTCCATGGTGAGACCGCGCCTTGAATATTGTGTGCAATTCTGGTCGCCGTATCTTAAAAAGGATATAGAGTTATTAGAAAAGGTTCAGAGAAGAGCCACCAAAATGGTAAAGGGGATGGAAGGATACTCCTATGAAGAAAGGCTAAAAAGGTTAGGGCTCTTTAACCTGGAAAAGAGATGGCTGAGGGGAGATATGATAGAAGTCTATAAATTAATGAACGGAGTGGAACGGGTAAACGTAGATCGATTGTTTACGTTATCAGAATATAGAAAGACTAGGGGACATGCAATGAAGCTACAGGGTAAACTATTTAAGATTAATAAAAGAAAATATTTTTTTCACTCAACGTGTAATCAAACTCTGGAATTTGTTACCGGAGGATGTAGTAAAGGCTGTTAGTGTAGCTGGGTTTAAAAAAGGTTTGGACAAGTTCCTGGAGGAAAGGTCCATAAACCATTATTAAGAAGGGATCCAGGATATCAATGCTTGACCCAGTACAAGCACTGCGGAACCTGTGTCTTTTGGGGAAACTGCTAGATACGTATAACCTAGATTGGCCACTGTTGGAAACAGGATACTGGGTTTGATGGACCTTGGTCTGACCCAGTATGGCATATCTTATGTTCTTATGATGCTCAGTCTTCTAATTTATCAAGATCCTCTTGCAATTTTACACAATCCTCTTGGGTTTTAACAACCTTAGATAGTTTTGTGTCATCTTCAAATTTCATAACCTCACTCGTTATTCCCTTTTTCAGGTCATTTATGAATAGGTCAAAAAGCAGCGGACCCAGCACAGATCCCCGGGGTATACCACTATTCACCTTTTTCCATTGGGAAAAATGGCCATTTAGCCCTACCCTCTGCTTTCTATCTTTTAACCAGTTCCTGATCCACAATAGTACACTGCCTCCTATCCCATGACTCTTTAGTTTTGCCAAAAGTCTCTGATGAGGGACCTTGTCAAAGGCTTTCTGAAAGCCCAGATACACTATATCAACAGACTCACCTTTGTCCACCTGTTTATTCACACCTTCAAAAAAACATAACAGATTAGTAAGACAAGATCTTCCTTGTCTAAAGCCATGTTGGCTGTCTCCCATTAGGCCATGACTATCAACATGCTGAGTAATTTTGTTCTGTATGATGGTTTCTACCATTTTTCCCGGTACTGACATCAGTCTCACCGGTTTGTAGTTTCCCGGATCACCCCTGGAACCCTTTTTAAAAATTGGCACATTGACGATCCTCCAATCTTCAGGTATTACAGATGATTTTAGTGAAAGTTCACAGATTACTAATAGCAGGTCTGCAATCTCATATTTCAGTTCTTTCAACACCCTTGGATGTATACCATCTGGCCCAGGTGATTTTCTACTCTTCAGTTTATCTAATAGTTGTGATACATCTTGCCGATGTATCGATATTAACTTCAGTTCTTCGGCACCTTTAAATACCACTTCAGTCATGGGTAACATCCCTACATCTTCCTCAGTAAAGACCGAAGCAAAGAATTCATTCAGTCTCTCAGCTATTGCCTTGTCGCCTCTTAGTGCCCCTTTAACTACTCTATCATCTAATGGACCAACTGACTCTCTCACAGGTTTTTTGCTATGAATGTACTTGAAAAAGTCTTTATTTCACATTTTTGCTTCTGCAGCAAGCTTCTTCTCAAATTCTCCCTTTGCCTGCCGTATCAATGGCTTGCATTTGACTTGACAGTGCTTGTGCTGTCTCCAGGTTTTGTCATTTGGCTCTTTTTCCCATTTCCTGAAAGATTCTTTTTTGGCAACAACAGCCTCTCTGACCTCACCTTTAAACCATGCTGGCAGTTTTTGGACTTCCTTCCATTTTTCTTAAAGCGTAGAATACAGCTGGTCTGGACTTACAAGATAGTATTTTTCAACAACATCCAAGCTTGATGTAAGTCTTTAACCTTTGCAACTGCTCCTTTTAGTTTTTTCTTAACTATTTTCTTCATTTTATCATAGTCTCTCTTTCGAAAGTTAAAAGGTAGTACTGTGGATTTCCTTACTATCCCTCCTCCACTAATTAAATCAAAAGTGATCATGCTATGATCACTATTGCCCAGTGGCCCCAACACCCTTATCTCTTGCACTAGATCTGGTGTTCCTCTAAGGACTAGGTCTAATATGGCTTCCCCATTTATTTCATCTAGAAACTTTATCTCCCTAGCATGTACTGCCGTGACACTGATCCAGTCGATATTGGGGTAATTGAAATCACCCATTATTATTACTGTGCCGTAACTTTTGTTAGCTTCCTTGATTTCTTTGAGCATTTCATCATCCATTTGTTCATTCTGGCCAGGCGGTCGATAGTACACTCCCACTGCCATCGCCTTCCCCTTTTTTACATGGAATTTCAATCCATAGAGATTCTACAGCAAATTTTGTTTCCTGCAAAACTTTAATCCTTTCTGACTCAATGCCCTTTCTAACATAGAGTGCAACCCCTCCACCAATTTGATCAGCTCTATCATTACGATATAGTTTGTACCCAGGTATCACAGTGTCCCACTGGTTGTTCTCCTTCCACCATGTCTCTGATATTCCAATCATATCTAACCTCTCATTTAGTGCTATATATTCTAACTCTCCCGTCTTATTTTTTTTAGACTTCTAGCATTTGCATACAAGCATTTTAGAGATTGTATTTTTTTCATATTAATCTGGCTATTGGTAGGAATGGGTAATTTGGGATCTTTAAGCTCTGTCTGCTGCATACTAGAGGGCATTTGGGCTACTTTACTCTTTTTTGGAACCTCTCTGCTTTTGGTAGTATCCTTCAAGGATACATCCTTCCGAACCATACGCTCTAGGGCGACTGTCGGCTTTCCCCTATTATCTAGTTTAAAAGCTGCTCTATCTCCTTTTTAAAGGTTAATGCCAGCAGCCTGGTTTCATCCTGGTTAAGGTGAAGCCCATCCCTCCTTTCCCCAGAATGTTCCCCAGTTCCTAACAAATCCAAAACCCTCATCTCTGCACCATTGTCTCATCCACGCATTGAGACTCCGGAGCTCTGCCTGCCTTTTGGGTCCTGCGCGTGGAACGGGAAGCATTTCGGAGAACACTACCCTGGAAGTTCTGGATTTCAACTTCCTACCTAAAAGCCTAAATTTAGCCTCCAGAACCTCCCTACCACATTTTCCTATGTCATTGGTACTGACATGAACCAAGACAGCAGACTCCTCCCCAGCACTATCTAAGACCTTATCTAGGTGGCGCGTGAGGTCTGCTACCTTTGCACCAGGCTGGCATGTTACCAGGTGATCCTCATGTCCACCAGCCACCCAGCTATCTACATGCCTAATGATCGAATCACCAACTATAATGGCTGTCCTAATCCTTCCCTCATGGGCACATGGCCCTGTAGAAACTTCCTCGGTGTGAGAGGGTTTTACATCACCTGGAGGACAGGTCCTAGTTACAGGATCACTTCCTTCCACACCAGGGTGATGCTCTCCTGTCACATGACCTCTCTCCTCCATGGCAACAGGGATGCTGCCAGACTGGAGGTGGGACTTCAGGACTATATCCCTGTAGGTCTCCTTTATGTACCTCTCTGTCTTTCTTATGTCTTCCAAGTCTGCTACTCTAGTCTCTAGAGAAAGGACTCGTTCCCTGAGAGCAAAGAGCTCCTTGCACCTAGTGCACACGTAAGACCTCTCACCAACTGGGAGAAAATCATACATGTGACACTCAATGCAAAAGACTGGAAAGCCCCCACCTTGCTGCTGGACTGCTGTCTGCATCTTAGTTTTAAGCTTGTGTTTAGAATTTTAAGTTCTTTACTTACTAAGGGTTGCTATGGATATTTATACTAATAAAACTGTACCTAATACATTTAATATACCTTGTTCACCTGAGGCTTAATTAATCTCAGGTCCTTAGTGTATGACTGATTTGGATAATGAGCTTCACCTGAGAGCACCTTCTTTCCTTTAAGATGTGTAAGTAGCTATAAAGCTACGATTATCCCAGGGGTGGGTGGGTGTTGGGGAGGGAGAGAGGGAAATAACACATATTAAAAGAGGGCTGCTACACAGTACCCTGTCCTGTTCTGCTGAAGTAAGCTGTGACCAACTTCCTGGGTGATTAACAGTCCTTTCTTGGATAGAAGGAGTCTTTCAAAATGGCCTTTTGACCTGCCACCTGGTGTTAACACCTATTGAAAACGTTTTACAGGTCTCTTGCCCCCTAGTTAGAAGGCCTCTTTGTAAAGGTCTCTAGAAGACTTTATTTGTTGCTCAAAGAGTACTGACCCTGTTTTGCCTTTTATGCTAAGTTATATTCTGATTTGATTTAAATTACAGCTCTTTGCTGCTGCTAGGCTCTGACTTATTATGAAATTTAAACTACAAGCTCTTTGCTGGGTTCTAAATTTAACCAGAAATCTGTCTTCTGTGTTTTAAATTTAACTGAAGGTACTTTGCCGATACTAGGCCCCGAGTGAGTATTAAATTTAAACTACAAGTTCTCTGCTGGGTTCCAAATTGAACCAGGAAGCTCTCTTCTGTGTTTTAAATGTAAACTAAGAGTACTTTGCTGATACTAGGCCCTGAGTGACTATTAAATTTAAACTACAAGCTCTCTGCTGGGTATGTAACGTACCCAGAATGTTCTCTTCTGTGTTTTAAATTTAAACTTAAACAGCTGCTACTAGGCCCTGGCTGATTTAACAAAAAACACTGGGTTCACAGGTTAATTAGCTTTAATACAAAGAAGTCCTTTCAGAAAAAATCCCAGAAGTATATGCTCACAATTGCAGATCTCTCTCCAGAAGTAGCAGTCCCTTTTGCTAGTCCTTCACTGAGCCACTTCTCCCTCCTCCCAACTTGTGCTAACCCCTAGCAAACATACTCCATAATGTGTAATTAAAATTATATATGTTGGGCTCAATATTGAGAGCAATTAACGCAGCTAGCAGACCTGCTAACTGCATTAATCACCTTGGCTGGGATATTAGTGCTGCTGAATTTCTGCAGGTGCCACCGTTGCAGGCCCCGATGCTATCCAGTCAGCTTTTGGGGGGGGGGGGGGAGGTTCCATGGGTAGCACTCAGTGATAACTGGGCAGCACAGAAAGTTAGGCACATTAAAGGTTGGCCTAACATTCACTACTTAAGCTAACCAGGCAGCAGCTGAATACTGCCGCTACCCGGTTAGCTCTGCCATTATCAAACTGACCCAGATTTTCAATGCTGGTGTCCAGATATGGTCCTGGCATTGAAAGCACAGTTACTTACCTGTAACAGGTGATCTCTGGGAACAGCAGGAATTAGTCCTCACATATGGGTACGTCGGAACCGACGGAGCCTGCGCGGGAAAGCTCCCCAGCTTCCCAGAAAGGAAGCTTTTGGGGCCTCCCACTGCACATGCGCGCTGCCTTCCCGCCTTCCTGACCAGCTCTCCTCAGTTCGAGTTTATAGCTGAGACAATAGAGAGAGGAAAGGAAGATAGATAGAAGATACAACTCCTAGGGGAGGTGGGTGGGTTGTGAGGACTAATTCCTGCTGTTCCCAGAGATCACCTGTTACAGGTAAGTAACTGTGCTATCTCCAGGAACAAGCAGGAATAAGTCCTCACATATGGGGACTCCCTAGCTAAGATGCCTGGGAGATCCCCTTCCAAGGGTTCGCCATCTTCGTATGGATCTCAGGCATCCATCCTGGGAAGGTGGGCAGGAGTTGTTCAAGTATGGAACAGGTGTTTGAGGACAGCCTGACCAAACAAGGCATCCCGGCGGGAGGCCTTGTCCAAACAGTAATGGGCTGTGAAGGTATGAACCGAGGCCCAGGTGGCGGCTCGACAGATCTGATCTATGGATACAGAGTGAAGATGAGCCATAGAAGTGGCCATGGCTCTCACATTGTGAGCTGTGACATGGCCTTCCAGAGAAATGTTTTTATTCTGGTAAGCAAAGGAAATACACTGAGCAATCCAATTGGAAAGTGTACGTTTGGAGACTGGAAGTCCCAAATGAGAAGGATCAAAAGCCACAAAACGTTGGGAAGACTTTCGATGTGGCTGAGTCCTGTTGAGGTAAAAGGCGAGAGCTCTTTTACAATCTAGAGTATGAAGGTTCCTCTCTGCACTGGATGCATGAGGAGCCGGGAAAAAGACAGGTAGATATACCTCTTGATTAAGATGAAAAGGCGAGACCACTTTGGGCATAAAGTGGGGATTCGTCCTAAGGACCACCTTATCATGATGAAACCTAGTATAAGGTGGATGAGCCACTAAGGCCTGTAGCTCACTGATGCGGCGAGCCGAAGTGACTGCAATAAGGAAAAGGACCTTCCAGGAAAGAAATTTCAAGGAGGTAGAAACCAACGGTTCAAAAGGTGGCTTCATAAGCTGACCTAGAACTAGGTTCAAATCCCATGCTACCGGAGGAGGTCGGATGGGAGGCTTAGTTAGAGTCAGGCCTCTCATGAACCTTGCAATAAGCGGATGAGAGGAGACAGGTTGTCCATTTATAGGTTTTAAGGATGCTGCAATAGCACTCAAATGGACTCTTACTGAATTTGTCTTAAGGCCTGCATTAGAAAGATGCAGGAGATAGTCTAGTAGAGAATTTAAAGGAAGTGCTAGAGGGTCAAGACCCTGTTGAGCACACCAAATGGAAAAGCGTTTCCATTTGAAAGCATAGGAACGCCTCGTGGAGGGTTTCCTAGAGGCATGAAGGATATCTTTCACTGGTTGAGAAAGATTGAAGTCATGAAGGCTTAGGCCTTCAGTAACCAAGCTCTGAGGTGTAGGGACTTGGGGTTTGGGTGCCACAAAGTCCCCTCCTCCTGAGACAGAAGGTCTGGCGCAGCTCCCAGGTCCAGGGAGGGTCCCTGGGAGAGATGCAGAAGTAAAGGGAACCACACTTGGCGTGGCCAGCGTGGAGCTATGAGGATCATCGATCCGTGATCCCTCTGGAGTTTGAACAGAGTCTTGGGAATCAAAGGAATGGGTGGAAAGGCATATAGGAATTCCTGACCCCAATGCAGGAGAAAGGCGTCGTTGGCCTGAGCTCCCTGACACGGAGTCCTGGAACAGAACCGGGGAAGTTTGGCATTCCACGGACTTGCAAAGAGGTCTATGTCCGGGGTTCCCCATTCCTGAAAGATTCTGCGTATCTGGTCCATATGTAGGGACCATTCGTGTGGAAGCAGAACTCGACTGAGTCTGTCTGCCCGAGAGTTTTGAACCCCTGGAAGATAGACTGCCAGAAGATGAATTTGATGCTCTCTGGCGAAGGCCCATAATCTGAGAGCTTCGTTGCAGAGCGACAGAGAGCCTGTCCCTCCTTGTTTGTTTACGTAGAACATGGCCACCTGATTGTCTGTATGAACTAGGACGGTCAGGTTGACAAGGAGGGTATGGAAGACTTTGAGGGCAAAGAAGATTGCTCGCAGTTCCAGGAGGTTGATGTGAAGGGTGGTCTCTTGTGGAGACCAAGTACCCTGAGTGGAGAGGTGTTGAAGATGGGCTCCCCACCCTGTTTGGGAGGCATCTGTTGTGAGGGTTGCTTGGGGCAACAAAGGTTGGAAGGGGGCCCCCAACAACAGATTTTTGGTGGATATCCACCATTGGAGGGACCAAAACAGACGTTTTGAGGTGAGTATTTGGTCGGAGAGCGCTCCTGATGCTTGAGTCCACTGGGTGGCCAAGGTCCATTGAGCTGCTCTCATATGAAGACGAGCGTAGGGCACCACGTGTACCGTGGAGGCCATGTGGCCCAGAAGACGCAGCATTTCCCTGGCTGTCAAGTGACTGCTGGACTGAGCTTGGGAGGCCAAGCACACCAGACGGTGGCCCCGGACTTGAGGTAGGTAGGCCCTTGCAGTGGTGGTGTCCAACCGGGCCCCTATGAATTCCAGAGACTGAGTAGGGATGAGTTGAGACTTGGGAAGGTTTACTACCAGTCCCAGATACTGCAGAATGCGCCTTGTGCGGTCCAGGGAAATCTGGGCCTCTGACTGAGATGGAGCTCGGATGAGCCAGTCGTCCAGATATGGGAATACGAAAATTCCCAGGGCTCTTAGAAATGCGGCTACGACTGCCATGCATTTGGTGAACACTCTTGGAGCAGAGGCTAGACCGAAGGGAAGTACTCTGTACTGGAAATGTTTTCCCTGGAACAGAAATCGAAGATATTTTCTGTGTGATGGATGGATGAGTATATGTGTGTACGCATCCTTGAGATCTAGAGAACAAAGCCAATCCTGACTCTGAAGGTATGGAAGGAGAATGCCCAGAGAAAGCATTTTGAATTTCTCCTTGTATAGAAATTTGTTCAATTCTCTCAGATCTAGGATAGATCTGAATCCCCCTGTCTTCTTTGGTATGAGAAAATAAGGGGAGTAGAAACCTGACCCTTGCTGAAGAAGAGGAACCTCTTCTATTGCCCTTTGGACAAGGAGGGAAGACATTTCCTGACCCAAGAGGGCCAGGAGAGATGGGGGAGAATTGAAGTGCCTCACCATGGTATGTGGAGGAAGGCTGGAAAAATGAAGTTTGTAGCCCTCTCTGATGATAGAGAGGGTCCATTGCTCTGATGTAATTTGCCCCCATCTGGGAGCAAAGTGAGCTAACCTTCCGGGAATGGTGAGGGGCTCTGGTTGTTCTAGAGCCAGAAAGGTTAAGTTCTCTAGGGGCAAGTCAAAACCCCTAAGGGGGTTGAGCCTGCTGAGGAGTGGCAGACGCTGCAGGCTTTGACCTTGCCTGTTTAGGTTGCTGACGCTTAGCAGCAAAGCGAGGCTGAGAAGATTGTTGGCCAGTATTTGTGGAAAATCTGGCCTTCTTATAGTAAGGCCTCTTGAAAGACTTTTTCTTGGCAGGAGTAGAGGTAGACTTAGAAAGTCTATCTAAGGTAGCATTTTCTGCGTCCATTTGAGTGGCTTTAATTTGCCAGTCTTTACCAAATAAGTTCTCACCTGTACAGGGCAGATTCCGTAAGCCATCCAGGACCCAGGGTTCTAGGTCAGAGGCCTGGAGCCAAGCAAGTCGTCGGGCTGCAATGGTAATGCCCGAAGCTCTACCGGCACCCTCAAAGGAATCAAAGGCTGCTCTGTTGGAGAACTTAGAAACATCTAGAAGCTGTTTCACCAGAGAAATGAACTCCTCCTTTCTATCCTCAGGGATTAAGGGGGCAAAATGCCGTACCTTTAGGGCAAGTTCCTTTAGAAACATGCCCATATACAGACTATATGAATTAATCCTGGCTATAAGCATACTAGCCTGGAAGATTTTCCTACCAAAAGAGTCTAGGGTCTTACATTCTCGCCCTGGAGGGGTAGAAGAGTGCCTTTTGGTACTCTTAATCTTTTTCAGCGCAGACTTCACCACAATGGAATGGTGAGGCAGCTGAGTCTTTTGAAAACCAGGAGAAGGAGGGACCCGGTACATGGTGTCCAACCTACGGGAATGAGGAGACAACGTAAGAGGAGTCTCCCATAAGTCCATCAAGTGTTCTTGAAGGATTTCATGGATAGGCAGGGTGACTGCCTCTTTAGGAACCTTAGGGTATCCTAAGATATCCAATTTCTTTGATCTAGGTTCTTTTTCAGAGGATGTAGTAATAGAAAGTCCTTTAGCTACTTCTATAATGAAGTCCTGAAAGGACAAATCCTCTGGTGGAGACATTCTCCTCTTTGGGGAAGAAGGCTCTTCAGGAAGAACAAGAGACAGCTCATCAGAGTCATCAGAGGAATCAAAATCCTCAGAAGAATCAGAGTATCCTCTATTTCTCCAGGACCAAGCAGGAAGTCAGTCCTCACATATGGGTGACGTCGGCGCCGACGGAGCCCTCGCGGAGCAATTTTCCCCAGCTTTCAAAGAAAGCCTTTGGGAATTGCAGCGCGCATGCGCGGTCCCCTTCCCGCCCAAGGGTGCCATCTTAGCCAGTCTTCTTTTTTCCGTGGAGCCCTACAGACGTGGTCTTCTTGTCCCCGCTGAAAAAGTTGATTTTTCGTGATTTATTTCTCTTTTTTCTTCGGTTCGACGCCGGTCTCTTTCCTGCCCGGACTCGCGACGCCGTTGCGAGTCCTTCTCTTATTTTTCGGTTTTTCTGATTTTTCTGTCAGTTTCGTTTTCGGTTTTTCACTGGCAGCCCGGTCCTTTGACCTTGCAGGGGCCCTTTTTCCCCCGATGGCTGCCAGTGGTTTCAAGAGGTGTGTTCAGTGTGACAGAAATATGTCACTCACTGACACACACGATAATTGCCTCCGCTGCCTTGGCCCAGATCATGAGGAACTGATCTGTGGGGCCTGCAGCAAAATGTCCTCCAAAGCGTTACAGAGTCGGCGGCATCAGCGGGAAAGAATCTTCGCAGACCCCGCCCGTACCCGGACCTCGTCGGAGGCCTCGGCGTCCAGAGGCTCCAGCTCTGAGCATCACCGGAGTTCCTCCGACAGGGGTTCTCCCTCCGGGGATCATCGTCGGAAGGCGAAACCCGCGAGGGCGGCGTCGGTGGACGCTCCTGGTTCCGCGAGGGCCAGGTCGCATAGCCCCGATAGCCGTCCCGGGTCTTTGGAGAAGGAACATCTCCCGAAGCGACCTCGTTTGGAATCGGAGATGCATGCTCGGGTAAGTCCTGTAGTCCTCCTGGACTCGCCTCCGAGGGGTCCGATGTCGGGCCCGACGCCGTCGGGGCCCGAGTCGGGGGCTTCTGGGTCACCTGAGGTCGGACTCAGGTTGACGGCCTTGGAGAGCAGACTATCTGCCTTCATGGACCAGCAGCGGGCACTGATCGCTAGCCTTGCTGGCGCCTCTGCCCCGACCGCCGGGACGTCGACGTCTAAGTCGACCCCGGAGACCGAGCCGATCCTCGAGTCCATGCGGGCTCGAGTCGATCCTCGGTCGAGGTCACCCTCGGCCTCCCGTTCGGGACCGAGGTCGTCGACGCCGACTCCCTCGGCGTCGGGCGGCCGAAGCCTCCGCCCGCCCGAACTGACCCCACCGATTCCTCCTCGGAGTCGGCCTGGGAGTCTGAAGTGGAAGAGTCACCTGATTCTTTTCGGACTCGGTGTGTCCCCTCGGACTCCCCTGAGTCCGAACCTCGGAAACAGTCCCCCCGGAGGATGCCCGGTTCTCGGACTTCGTCAGGGATATGGCCAAGGCTTTGGCTTTCCCTGCTGATCCCGAGGAGGAGCCTCGAGCCGAAGAGCTCGACGCCCTTCAGTACGACTCTCCTGCCAGGGAGCACTTTACTGTATCGGTTCCTCCCATGCTGGAACGACTACTCTTCCGCATGTGGGAGAGTCCGGCATCGTCGCCGGTATTAAGCAAGCGGGTCGATTCCATCTATCGAGTCCGCAAGAGCCCTGGCTTCCAAAAAGCACAGCTACCGCACCATTCCATGGTGGTGGAATCGGCCATGCATAGGCTCAAGAGCCAGAAGATGTACTCCTCGGTGCCTCCTGGCAGGGAGGCCCGCAACCTGGATGGCCTCGGTAAGAAGTGTTTCCAGGGCTCTATGCTTGCTTGTCGGGTCCAGACCTACCAGCTCTACATGGGCATGTACCTTAGAGACCTGGCTAAAGAGATAGCCGGATTCTCTGCTGGGCTGTCCGAGGAACCTTTGCGGAGGTTCCTAGCCTTGTCCACTGGTATTCGAGAATGCTCCAAATTCATTTCTCGAGCAGCCTATGATGGCTTTGAAGCATCGGCTCGAATGGCCGCAGCCGGCATCGGTGCCCGCCGACAGGCTTGGCTTCAGTCGTCTGACCTTGAACCCTGGGTGCAGGACAAGTTGGTCGATGTCCCCTGCCGAGGTGAGAACCTCTTTGGCAAGCCCATGGCTGAGAAGGCTGCACAACTCGAGACGGAGACTCTCACCAGAACTAGGCTTTCTAGGAAGACCTCTGCCCCTTCCCAGAAGAAGAAGGGCTCGGGAAAGAAGTCCTTTTACCCGAGAAAGGCGGCTGCCTATAAACACTACCCTCAATATCAGGCCTCCGCAGCTCCCCAACAGGGTCAGCAGGCCAAGGGACGGGGTAACGGGTCCCGTAGGTAGCAAGCCCCCAAGCCTGCACCACCGGCCCCTGCTCAGCAGGGTGGGGGTTTTTGACTTCATCAGCATAGCCTCTCCCCCTCAGCTGGTTCCTCCCAGCACAGGAGGCCGGCTGGTCCACTTTGCCCACAGGTGGTCCAACATCACTTCAGATGCCTGGGTGCTTCATGTTGTGAGAGAAGGCTATCTTCTCCACTTCCACCAGGTCCCTCCCTCCTATTTCCCAGGAGAGCCTCCACGACTCCCTCTACACAGGGACTTACTCCTTCAAGAGTTAGCAAGTCTTCTTCAGGAACAGGCTGTGGAACCGGTGCCCCACCACCTGAGGGGTCAAGGCTTCTATTCCAGGTATTTCCTAATACCAAAAAGAACGGGAGGCCTCCGACCCATCCTGGACTTGCGCAACCTCAACAAGTTCCTCGTGAGGGAGAAGTTCAAGATGCTTACCCTTGGAATCCTTCTGCCCTACCTCCAGCAGGGAGATTGGCTATGCTCCTTGGATCTAAAGGATGCCTACACGCACATCCTCATCCACCCAAGCCACCGCCAATACCTAAGGTTTGTGGTGGCAGGAAATCATTACCAGTACAGAGTACTGCCCTTTGGCCTATCCTCCGCACCACGAGTCTTCACAAAATGTCTCGCGGTGGTGGCGGCTTATCTCTGGCTTCAGGGCCTCTATGTCTTTCCGTACCTAGACGACTGGCTCATCAGAGCATCGTCCTCTCCAGAAGTCACAAAAGCCACACACCACACTGTGACTCTTCTCCAGTACTTGGGCTTTGTCATAAACTTCGCAAAGTCCACTTTGCTCCCTTCGCAAGATCTCGAGTTCATCGGCGCAAGATTGCACACTCTTCAGGTGCGAGCTTTCCTGCCTCTCGACAGGGCTCAACGGCTCATGGACCTAGCCGGCCGTTTTCTCAGCCAGTACCTGGTCTCGGCCAGGCGCTTCCTGAGACTGCTCGGCCACATGGCTTCTACCGTCCACGTGACCCCCAATGCCCACCTGAATATGCGGCCTGCTCAGTGGTGCCTTCGCCAGCAGTGGCAACAGGCCACGGGCGGCCTAGCCGACTTAGTGCGGATCTCCGGCCCGCTGGCCTCTTCTCTACAGTGGTGGCTTCATCGGCCGAATCTGGTACTCGGAATGCCTTTTCAGTCTCCTCCGCCGGCTCAAGTGCTGACGACCGATGCTTCTCTCCTAGGATGGGGAGCGCATTGCCAAGGGGCATGTACTCAAGGTCTCTGGACCACGTGGGAGTCTGCGCAGCAGATCAACTTCCTGGAGCTCAGAGCGATCCGTCTGGCTCTCAAGGCTTTCTCCCACCTGACTTCTCATCGGTCCGTCCTTGTCCAGACGGACAATCAAGTTGCCATGTTCTACGTGAACAAACAGGGGGGCACGGGCTCCTTCCTTCTCTGTCGAGAAGCACAGAGACTCTGCTCTTGGGCCGTGAGCCACGGCATTCTTCTCAAGGCAGTTTATCTCCCAGGCCAAGAAAATTGCCTGGCGGACAAACTCAGCAGAATCCTCCAGCCGCACGAGTGGCGACTGGATCCCTTGGTACTTCAGAAACTTTTTCCACGTTTAGACATCTGGGAGCAGGATGGGCAGTCCGGAATGGAGTGGTCAGGCCCCAAACATTTAAGACACCAGTCATGGGTGTCTGTAACAGAAATAATAGCACTACACTTGGTACACTTCTTGAAACCAGGGGCTGGTTTCTTCATGAGGAGAATTTGTGTAGGCCTGAGGCCTAACCGAAGTCACCAAGTTGTGCTAAAATAAAAGTTTTTGTTTTTTTTTTTGAAAGAAAAGAAAAGAGAGACCGGCGGTACCGGTTTCGGTATGGGGAAGGCAGATACGCGGTCTAAAGAAACAAACTAAAATAAGAATTTCTTCTTCAGAAACTTTTTCTGAAGTGGGGCCTCCCCACGATGGATCTCTTTGCCAGTCCTCTCAACCGGCAACTTCCTCGCTTCTGCTCTCGGCAGCCGCATCCCCTTCGAGTAGCGGCGGATGCTTTTCTGCTCTTATGGTCGAAAGGCCTTCTCTATGCCTTTCCTCCCATTCCTCTAGTCTCTCGAACTCTTTTCAAGGTTCTCCGAGACAAAGTTTCCATGATCCTGATAGCTCCTCGGTGGCCCAGACAGCCGTGGTTTCCACTCCTGCTGCAACTAGCGGTGGAGGATCCGTTCCCTCTGGGGTTTCAACCAGATCTCTTAACACAGGATCAGGGGTCCCTACTGCACCCCAACCTCAGATCTCTACATCTGATGGCCTGGCTGCTGAAAGGGTAGTCCTTGCTCCCCTTCTACTGCCGGCAGAGGTGGAAGAGGTCGTCCTAGCTTCCCGGCGACCTTCTACCCGCAAATGCTACGCCCTTAAATGGCGTCGCTTTTCCGCTTGGTGTGCCCAGCAGTCTCAGGATCCCTTCTCCTGCTCGGTGTCGGTGATCTTGCAGTACTTGCTCTACCTCTCTAATCTGGGACTTAAGTCCAACTCCGTTAAAGTTCACCTCAGTGCTCTTTCAGCACATCATGTGCCGGTGGACAGCAGACCTCTTTCCAGCGACCCTCTCGTGGCAAGGTTTCTCCGAGGTCTCCTTCTACTTAAACCACCTCTGCGCCCGCCAGCTCCTGACTGGGATCTGAATGTGGTTTTGCAGCGGATCACCTGTCCGCCTTTTGAACCTATGGCTACCTGTTCTCTCCGTTTTCTTTCTTGGAAAACCTTATTCCTGATAGCCCTCACTTCCGCTAGACGCGTAAGTGAATTGCAGGCCCTCGTGTCTGATCCCCCTTACACTCGGTTCTACAAAAATAGGGTAGTCCTACGGACTCACCCTAAATTTCTTCCAAAAGTGGTCTCCCCTTTTCACATCAATCAGGAGGTGGTACTTCCGACCTTCTTTCCCAGGCCACACTCCAGCCGAGCTGAAATGGTCCTGCATACCCTGGACTGTAGGAGGGCGTTGAACTTCTACCTTGACCGTACGCGGGAGCACCGTAAAGCTGCTCAGCTTTTTGTGTCTTTTGACCCCAATAAATTGGGGCTCCCGGTCTCCAAGCGTACTCTGTCCATCTGGGTTGCTGACTGTATCGCTTGGGCTTATGGGGCAGCCGGACTCTCATTAGAAAGTCGGGTCACGGCTCATTGTGTTCGGGCGAAGGCTACGTCAGTGGCTTACCTCCGCTCTGTTCCATTGGCAGACGTCTGCCGGGCCGCTACTTGGTCTTCGAGCCAGACTTTTGCGGTCCATTACTGCCTCGAGAGGGAGTCCCACAGGGACAGTGCTTTCGGACAGGCAGTCCTCCGTAATCTCTTCGAGGTTTGAGCAACTCCTACCCTCCATCCCGGATGGGGGCTACCGGTGGGTACTAATTCAGTGAAGATTCCTTCCTTCTGTGCTGCTGAGCTAGAGGGAGCTCATTTTTGTGCTTAGGGTCTCCGGTAGCCTTAAGCTTGGGAGTCCCATATGTGAGGACTGACTTCCTGCTTGGTCCTGGAGAAAGCGTAGTTACTCACCTGTAACAGGTGTTCTCCAGGAGCAGCAGGAATCAGTCCTCACAACCCTCCCTCCTCCCCTTGGAGTTGCAATTATCTGCTTTAGTTTTTTTGCAAATTTTATGCTGTCTTTTAGCTATGTCATCTGACTGGCTAAGATGGCACCCTTGGGCGGGAAGGGGACCGCGCATGCGCGCTGCAATTCCCAAAGGCTTTCTTTGAAAGCTGGGGAAAATTGCTCCGCGAGGGCTCCGTCGGCGCCGACGTCACCCATATGTGAGGACTGATTCCTGCTGCTCCTGGAGAACACCTGTTACAGGTGAGTAACTACGCTTTGCTTCCAACGCACGATACGCATACCGCTCGGTATCGACATCAGGTGTACCGGGTATGGGATCGGTATTGGGCGAAAACCCGGATCCGGCATGCGGAACAGATCTGCGTTTGGAAGACGATGGTCTCGGTTCCGGTATGGGGGACGGTACCGGAACCGGACCCGGAACCGCTGGATGCGGTACCGAGGGCGTCACAGCTTTAATGAAAGCCAGAATGGCCTGCTGCATGGTCTGAACAGTATTGTCCATAGACGCCACTGCTGCCTGGATGTCGGTACCGGCATGGGCCGGTACCCCAGAGCAGTCTAACAGGTGATCAGTCGAGGCCGTGCCATCGATGTCAGCCTGTAACCCCATAGATGGAGCTTTGGAAGCCAGAGCTTCCCGCCGGGGTTGTTTGGCTGGGGCAGGGTCCTCTGACTCAAGATTGAGGGCCTCTCGATACTTTGAAGGAGATTTGCCTTTTGAGGACCTGCCCGAAGAAGGTTTGGTTACCTGAGATCCATCCGGAGAGGAAGACCTGGATGACTGTGATGCTGGATTATCTGAAGCAAACAGTACATGGAATTTGTTGGCCCGGTTCTGCAAACCACGTTTAGACATCTGGGAGCAGGATGGGCAGTCCGGAATGGAGTGGTCAGGCCCCAAACATTTAAGACACCAGTCATGGGTGTCTGTAACAGAAATAATAGCACTACACTTGGTACACTTCTTGAAACCAGGGGCTGGTTTCTTCATGAGGAGAATTTGTGTAGGCCTGAGGCCTAACCAAAGTCACCAAGTTGTGCTAAAATAAAAGTTTTTGTTTTTTTTTTTGAAAGAAAAGAAAAGAGAGACCGGCGGTACCGGTTTCGGTATGGGGAAGGCAGATACGCGGTCTAAAGAAACAAACTAAAATAAAAATTTCTTCAGCGGTGACAGGAACACGACCTGCTGGCTCCGCGGAAAAAGAGAAACTAAGGAGAGCTGGTCAGGAAGGCGGGAAGGCAGCGCATGTGCAGTGGGAGGCCCCAAAAGCTTCCTTTCTGGGAAGCTGAGGAGCTTTCCCGCGCAGGCTCCATCGGTTCCGACGTACCCATATGTGAGGACTTATTCCTGCTTGTTCCTGGAGATTATCCAGTTCTTAGTTTCAGCGGCGACAGGGGTAAAAAGTACTAAAAAGGTTTTACACCAGTATGGGCAATTGGATTATTCCTCCCTTAGTAAATCAGAGGCTTAATTTGTAGATGCCACTGGTTACAAGTGTTGCATTTGTTTATTCAGCAAACAGATACCCAAAGCTTTGGGAATATAGTCTTTCTTTGCATTATGTTAATCTGGCTTTACCAAGTGTCTGGACTGCGGCAGAAAGAAAACACAATGATGGACACCATAGAAACTGGAGGTAGGAGAAGGGAGGCAGCCCGGACTCATCAGAGCAAGTCACCCCTTCAGCAGGCAGTAAATTTGCTGTCATGCATTCTTTTCCCAGAATATCTATTTCCTGATTTTCATGTCTGCTGTTAGAAGTTTATAGAGTTAAAAGCGGGGAAGCAACAAATTGGAGCAGGATAGGGTTAAGTTTGGGACCACATAAGACATTTGAGAGCTGAGATTTGGATTCTTTTGCTCCCTCAGCATTTTGCTTCACCAGATACTTGTAAATTTCACTGACATTAAATAAACACCATCACAAGCCTGGAAAGGTCCTCATTAAACAGTAAAAGATTTGCTGTCAGAGGTTTATAGGGTATAGCGCTTAATTTCATCTACCTATTCTAAGGCTCTTTTCAGCAGACTACTCCTTGGGGCATATTTACTAAAGGATGTTAGCCGCTACCACGGCGCTAACATGGAAATAGCACCTGGCGTTAGCAATTGATGCAGGAAAAATGTAATGCTTTTCCATGATGTCTGCATTTCGCGTGGTGGGTGCAGACTTGGGTGGGATTAGAGTGGAGAGTGGGAGGAGAGTAGTCATGCTTGCAAGGTGCGATTACCGTGGACATTACCATTGTGCAGTAATTGCCAAAGCTTCCAGGCTTTGCAGGTGCACCTAATGCCAACTCAATGGGTGGCATTAGCTACATCCATGAAGCAGCTACCCCGCAATCCCTTCAGTTTCTCCATGGTATCCACAGAGGAACTGCCGGGAACTCCACCTGCAGATAACCATGGAACCTTTGCAACTAATGCTGGCTTTTTGCAGCCATCATCCAACATTAGAAGCAAACACCTAAAGCACCTTAGTAAACGTACCTCCTTATGTTTGACAGTTTTCAGGCAAATAGTTTAATGCAACCTTTATTACATTTACCAGTTAGTATGATAGATTTGAATGAATTTGATGATTATTCATTTTGGAATAACACATTTGTTTCTTTGGTGAGCTGGAGTCTGGGCCGGATGAGAGCCCTCATGATAGAACAATTCACATAGCCTGGGAGCTCTGAGAATCCTAAATCAGGCTTGAGGCTCTTTTCAATGGGTACAGAGAGGGAACAATCCTTCTACACAGTTGTGAGCTTCTCAAAATGTTGATTTACTTCTAAATTTGAGCAGAGGATCACAATCTTCAAATCAAATCATGATTCTCCATCCAAAAACAATAGTCATGGCATTTTCAGTATACTTCCTGAAGATGGTTAAGAGTGAATAGAAATTCCTCCAGCTGGATACTTCTCTAGACAAGGCTGAGGGCCACTCAAACATGAAGGTTGTCTCCTCTCTGCCCTGGCTCATTTCTCTAATAGCAGCAAGGCTTACATGCTGCTCTTCTATCAGTCAAAGCAGTATACATTCAGGTACTGTACATATATTTTTCCCTTGTCCCCCAAGGGCTCGCAATCTTTGATATTCTACCTGTGGCAATAGAGGATTAAGTGGCTTGCCTAAGGCCACAAAGAGCACCTGTAGGACTAGACATCCCAGTCCTTCCAGCCCAAGATTGCTGTCTTCTAGTGGGATTTAAACTCCTGGCCCTCTGGCCCAAGGTAACATGTTCCAACCACTAGGACACTCCTCCCTATGTTTCTTGCTTCTCACTTCAAGGCATTAAACTCCAATTTGCAATAAAGACTCTCCACATAGTTGTGATTTTTCAAAAATAAAATTATTTACTGTAAAATTTCTTCTGTGAAATAGTACACGGTAAATTTTCTTCTTATGGTATACCTTATGTGGCAGCTTGACTCCTAATAGTAGCACTGTGAGACTACTGCTAGGGGTCAACTGGAGCCATTTTGAATTCAGTGCCAGGAAGGACAGGAATGACTAGGGATCACTCCTGCATCTTTACCTTAAACTGCCAGTGATTATTTGAGGTAGGCCTGGGGGAGAGACATATGGGAATGGGGACTTTGGGTAGGATGGAGTCTTCTTCTGGGGGTTCAGAGATGGGGGGAAAGAATCCATGCACTCTCTTTGAGAGGGTGGAGGTTCTGGACTGGTGGAGATGAAAGTATTTACAACTACCAGTCCCTTTAACATGGCAGCAGGGAGTGTCAGGTTGTGTTAGCAGCTCAATGCTCGCTGGCAGGAAAATGATGCCAGCTTTGATCTAGTGTTATTTTTCCAGGATTAGTTCAGCTTCCAAAGTTCAACCCAAGCTGCGTTATTGAATTTACATAATAATGAGGTGCTTTGCATCCTATTATTTTCTAATGCCCACTGTGGCAAACTAATATATTATGATAAAATATTGCATGATTTTGCCTTTTAATTTGCATTAAGAACCACAAATCTTGTGTTCTTCCATTAATGCATGTTAGCAACTATCCCCCCCCCCCCAAATTGTCTGCATTTTTAGTCTATTTACTAAAAATTAGCTGTGCAAAATTCTTACATCTTAAAAAGTGCATTCGCCTAGCTAGTTCAAGTCGTAAAGCAAAAAAAAAAAAAGTACAAAAACATACTGCTTCTTACTTTTCTGTTCCCGTATCTAGTTCCAAGCTAAAGGAACATTAGAAGGTCAACGTGGGGATAAGTGCTGTGTCCACCTTTTCTTTTCACCCTTCTCTCCTGCTGGTATCTTGACAGGCCAGGCAGAAGCCGTGGCATTCTTAGTCCAGCCGCAGCTACCCAGTGCAGCTGCTTTTGTGCATATTTTTTCCTCTGGGGCTGGGCATTGTGTTTCAGAATGAGGTCAAACAGTCACTGAAATGTGGGCAAAGGTTTTTGGGTTCTTGCCCATACTTCACATTGATTCCATGCAGTAAGCTTGCTCCATGTGTTTTTTCTTCCAGTTCCCGATGTTGCTGTGTATATCTGAAAAGAGATGATGAGCTTTATACATTTATTTTATTTTACTGGTTTTCTATACTGCCTTATCCTTCAATCAAAGCCGTTTACATTATGTAATTACTACAAGCAGGTACTGGATATATTCCCTTGTCCCCAAAGGGCTCACAATCTATGTGTACCTGAGGCTACAGAGGGTTAAGTGGCTTGCCCAAGGCCACAAGGAGTGCCTATAGGACTAGAAACCCCAGTCCCTCCAGCCTGAGATTGCTGTCCACTCCTACATAGTGTAATGAAGTCAATACTGCATTATGTGATAGAGAGTAATGGCCAGCCAAAACCCCATATAATGGGGATTTATTGGGGATTCTGTGATGTAGCTTTTTTTTTTTCCAAACTTAGGATACAATTATTTTTATTTGGCCAAAATGTGAATATGCTTTTGCTGGAAAATTGTCTATGTGCCAAGAAGGAGCCCAAAGGTGATTGGGTAATCAGTGGGAATCACGGAGAACTGGGTAATTTATTGTCCAGCTTATTCGACTTTATATTGTTATTTTCTCAATAAAGGAAGTAATATTATATAACTCAGAAATGTTTTCAAAAACAATAAACTGAGGAAACTGAGTTGAATTTTCCACCTTTAAGTTTTAGACTAAGATTTATCTATAAATTTAAGATATTGAATAGATAGGGTTATGGTCCTATTTTAACTGCTCACAGTCAATTGAAAATAAGATATTAAAAAAAACATCCAGCACAATCACCCTTAAAGTCTGCAATGCTGAATTACATTAAAGGGGAAATCTAATACACTATGAGGCAGATTGCATAGTATGTATGCCTGGACCATGGGCATGGCCAAAATGAAGACGGGGCCGAGTTGGACCTGATTCCACCATTGCAGGGTCTAGACACACCCATGATGGTGGAACTGGGGAGATAGACAGGCTGGCAGACACTGTATTCCATACGGGTGAATGCAGCCGAACCTGCCCATCCTCATGTGATCATGCAGCCAGTGATGTAAGTGTGTGCCATGGCATCCCATAATCATGGCAGCAACCATTCCACCGTGCGGTGCAGAATCAAATTTCACCTTGAGGCCCCTGCACTCTGGTGTCTGCTCGCAGCTGGTGGCCAGCATGGTTTGGATCAGGTCCGCAGGAGCCACAGCCGGCCATCGCCGTGGGGGCAGGGGGATTCCTCATGCATACACTGCTCCACCCAGCCTTTATTCCATTATTATCAGGCAGGAATAAGCTGTGTGTCGGGGTGCTGAGGAATGCACACAGGCCATTCCAGTATACGCTGTGCATGCCCTGGCACCTGGCCATGCTCTCTCTCCGCCTACTTCTACCCACTTACAGTGATCCCTGTCCCAGAGCTGTGGACATGCAGGCCGTAGAGGGTGCAGCATTCACCCAGGGGGATGTTTGTGAGTTATGCTTCTGCCCCACACATACATCTCGACTGTTCACCATATGGAATGTCCCCTTATGAGGGTGATTCTGTAAGATGAGACTAAATGTCTGCGCATTTACGCACATAAATTATGGAATTTTAATGATTTGCACATGTAAATGACCATTCAAATGTGGAATTTAGTCAGTTGCTCTTCGGAAAGTACAGGCCATGGACCGATGGTGCATACTTTCACAATGGGCATTCACAGGGGTGGAGTTTGAATGTAACAGAGCAGAGCTTAAATTTCATGCATACGTTACAGAATATGGCCCAATGAATGTAAGATATGTGTGGTCTTTTACACCTGTTCTAGCACTGGGGTAAGTGACTGCAGCTTCATTCACATGTGTTCGTGGCCACTTATTAATGTGGATTTGACTTCATAGAATAGGCACCATTAATGCATGTCAGGAAGTATGTAAATCTAACTGTTACTTACAGAATTACCTCCTATAGGGCTGATTTACTAAACTGTGGCAGTTAGCACATTGCTCACTGTTAATGTGGCTCCTTAGCAGTTGCAAAGTGTGCCTTCAAGTCAATGCTGACTCCTGGCAACCCAGCAGCACCTGGGCTTTCTTGGCAATGGAAGTAGTTTGCCAGGCCTTTCTTCTGACACAATGGAGGGTTAAATGACTTGCCAAAGGCCACAAGGAGTTCTAATGGGAATCAAACCCTGGTTTCCTGGTTCCTAAGCCAGTACTCTAACCACTAGGCTACTCCTCAGCAGTTAGCATATGCTAATTTCTAAGTTGCATGTAAAGGCAAAGTTAAATGGATGGGGGCTGTATTTAATATGGGGATAACTAGCATGCATTAACTGTTGAAGATGAAGATAATGCAGTAAAGTTAAAGCACCTAGCTGGAACATACATTCTTTAAAGTTGTAGCACTTTAGCAAATTTTTCTCTGTGTTAATTAACTAGGATGCTTCTGGGAAGGCTGCACTTGTTAATGCAGACGTTTTGCAGTTATGGCACATTAATTTTGACAATTATTGTGAGGTAACTGCAAATCATTACTGTAAGCTAGCAAATAGGACTCTATACCATATTCCTGCAGGAAGCAAAACAAAGAAATACTTAAAAGAATTTCTTTTTCTCTGTAAATTCAGTACCAATGTACCTGCTAACAAAGTATATCAACAGTATATCAACAGTGCCCATGTTTGAATTGACTTTGTTGAGAGCTGACTTAAAAGGTGAATTTGCCCACACCAGAGTGACCTCTCTTACATCAACTGAAACTCCTAATTACCATAAATAGCTCCTCTCCTTAAAAGGCAATCTCAGATAATATTTACCCTGAGTCCCCCGAAATAAAAAATGTTTTTGTCTTTTCTCCTACTCCTCTACTTTCCTAAAATTTAAACCCATTCTATTTCTTTTTCAGGACTCAAATTTCCACAGTTCCAGACCTGGGCCTAAAATATATTAATAAAGCGGTTTCAAATTAAATCCTGATTGCCAACTAATTAAAAGAAAGTACGAAAAATTGAAAAATCACATCTCAGTCTAGTACAAACCATCTCTTTCATTTTAACAAGAACAGTGTTTTAACAAATCAGCATTGGATTTTCTTCAAACATAAACAGACTAGTATGGCCAATAAACCTATAGGTTTATTGAGATGCATTTCACTGCTGTTCAGCACTATGATTTGGACAGCTCCTGTGATAGACAGAAAGATGGACAGATATCCTTCATATTTTTGAAAAAAATTAAAATTCCATTGAAGTGCAAACAAGAATCATCAGCAATTTGCTTAGTGCTGAATTTTTCATCTTGTTTAGAAGTTTTCTTTAGCTTTAGTCTATACTAAACCTTTGGGTCTGAGAGCCAGTTTGGGTACCTCTCCAGGGTGGATGGTGACAATGAGGAATCAAATGGTCTGAGCTGGGGGTGGGGGGAGGGGAGGGAGGAGAGTCCCTCAAGGAGTTTTAGTCTGAGGATTAAGGTTTAGGAATATGGGTTTTGTCTGCAGTTCCAACCTGAAGAGTGAGTACAGCATTTCTCCCAGGTTTACAGGCTGAGAAGTGGAGAGTGTGCAGCAGGGACATCACTTCCAACGAGGTTAATGTTGCTGCTTCTTCTTCTTGTTCTAGCGTTTGTTCCTCCTTGCTCTCCCTGCATGGCTGCTATACTTGTTCACTAGGGCTAGTGCCCCATTCCATTGGTCCCCCCCCCCCTCTTGCAGGCCATCTTTCTAGGTCCACTGCTAATCTACTGCCTTGTCGCTGCCCTGCTCCCCTTTCTGCCCCTCAGGTATGTGTTTCATCACAGCTCTTGCTAAGTCTTGCTCTCATAAACTGTATGGCACTCCGCTCTAAGTCTTTTTTGGTTGATGAATTGATCTCACAACATTCGCTGGATGTTCTATTTACTACTAAAACCTGATTATGTAAAGGTGAGGATCCCTCTTCTTACTCAGTGCCTCCCTCCAGGCTTCTTGGCTTTCTCATCCCCTTGTCTAGGGCGCAACGGTGCAGGTGTGGTCGTTTTCCATTGTTTTACCCTCCTTAGCTGGGTCCCCAAGGCAAGGGCAGAGACAGGACCATGCAAACCCAAGGGTCAGAAGACCCAGACACCGGCTCCAGCCCAACCTGGGTCGGGGTATTGATGCCATCAGCATAGCCCCTCTTCCTCTGGAGGACCAGCACCCCACAGGGGGATGCCTGGTCCACTTTGCCCACCAGTGGGCCTACATCACCACTGACTCCTGGGCTCTCCAGGTCATTAGGGAGAGCTACCTTCTGTGCCTGGAACAGACTCCTCCACCTTTTTTTTCCGGGGAACCCCCTCGGACTCCCCTACACTGGGCCCTGCTACTGCAGGAGCTCACGGGCCTCCTCAAGGATGGGGCGGTGGAACCTGTGCCTCGCCCCTCAATGGGGAAGGGATTCTTTTCCAGATACTTCCTGGTCCCAAAAAGAAAGGGGGGCCTGAGGAACCTCAACAAGTTCCTGGTGCGTGAGGTTCAAGATGCTCTCCCTTGGAACACTGCTGCCCGATCTCCAGCAGGGAGATTGGCTATGCTTCTTGGATTTACATGATGCTTATACCCACATCCTTATCCATCCCAGTCACAGAAAGTACCTGAGGTTCAGTGGTTGGAGGCAACCAGTACCAGTACAGGGTCCTTCCCTTTGGCCTCGCCTCTGCCCCAAGGGTCTTCACTAAGTGTCTGGCGGTGGTGGTGGCCTATCTCCGCCTCCAAAAGACCTGCATCTTCCCCTATCTTGACAATTGACTGGTAAAAGGGGACACGGCCTCAGAAGCCAGGCAGGCCACAACCTGGGTTTCATGATCAACCATCCGAAATCCCAGCTCATCCTGACTCAAGTGCTGGAGTTCATCGGGGCCCGCCTCGACATCATCCAGGCTAGGGCTTTCCTCCCTCTCGACAGAGCGGATCAGCTCATGGCCTTTGTGGCTGAGGTTCAGCAACGCCATGCAGTGTTGGCCCGGACATTGCCTTGCCTCCTGGGCCACATGGCCTCCATGGTCCACGTGGTTCCCGATGCCTGCCTCCACATGAGGGCGGCTCAGTGGTGCTTCTGGTCCCAGTGGTCCCAGGCCATTGGACGACTCTGTGACAGAGTCACAGTGTCTTGACCACTAACGGAGTCCTTTACCTAGAGGCAGGATGCTCAGCAACTGCAAGTGGGGATGGCTTTTCAGCCCCTGAGCCCCCAGAGGGTCCTCACGATGGATGCGTCCCTGACAGGCTGGGGTGCCCATTGCGGAGAACTCCGCACTCAGTGGGTCTGGTCCTCCAAGGAGAGCCATCAGCAGATCAATTTGCTCAAGCTCAGAGCAGTCTTCCTTGCTTTCAGGGCCTTCAGGCACCACCTGCAGCACTGGTCGGTGCTCATCCAGATGAACAACCAGGTGACAATGTTCTATGTGAACAAGCAGAGTGGCACGGGCTCCTACCACCTCTGCCAAGAGGCTATGGCCCTTTGTTCCTTTGCGATCTTCCACGGGATTCTCCTCAAGATAGTTTACCTACTGGGCCAGAGCAGTGTCTGGGCAGACAGGCTGAGCAGGGTCCTTCAATTGCACGAGTGGCACCTGGATCCGGATATAGTGCACGGGCTTTTCTGTCTGTGGGGCTCCCCCAGCCTGGACCTCTTTGCCAGTCCGACAAATGCTCAACTGCCCCTAGTCTGCAGTCCCAACTCCATCCCTCCCGGGTGGTGGCGGACGCTTTCCTTCTCTCATGGTCAGGATACCTGTTGTATGCCTTCCCTCCCACATTCTTGATAGCCCAGACCCTCCTCAAGGCCCAATGGGACAGGGCTTTGATGATCCTCAAGGCCCCGAGGTGGCCCAGGCAGCCCTGATTCCCCTTGCTGCTCTGTCTCTCAGTGGAACCCGTGGTCCCTCTTGGGAGCTTTCCGGGACATCTGACATAGGAAAAGGGCTCAATCTTCCATTCCAACTTGGGATCTCTGTCCCTCATAGCCTGGCAGCTGAATGGGTTGCCTTAGCCCCCCTTAACCTCTCCAAGGACGTGGAGAAAATCCTTCTAGCCTCTTGTAAGGACTCCACGAGATGGGCTTAAGCCTTCAAGTGGCGCCGGTTCTCTGTGTGGTGCACGGAGCACTGATTGGAAGCATTTTCTTGTCTGGTGCATTCAGTCCTTCAATATCTCTTCCACCTCTCACAGTCTGGACTTAAGTCCAACTTTGTCCGGGTACATTGGAGTGCACTCTCCGCAAACCACCATCCTGTGGAGGGCAAGCCTCTGTCAGTGCAGCTCCTCATCACCAGTCATGCGGGGCTTATTGCTCTCCAAACCTAACATCCGGCCACCCCCGGTGGAATGGGACCTCAATGTGGTCCTGGCGCAGCTAAGCTGCCCTTTGAGACCTTGGCTACCTGTTCCTTGTATTACCTTTCCTGGAAGGTAGCTTTCTTGGTGGCACTCACCTCTGCCTGCAGGATCAGTGAGCTTCAGGCCTTGATGACTGAGCCACCCTACACTAGATTCTACAAGAATAGGGTTGTGTTTCACACTTACCTGAAGTTTCTCCCGAAGGTGGTCTCTGACTTCCACGTGAATCAGGAAGTAGTGCTGCTTACCTTCTTTCCATGGCCCCACGCCGACTCAGCGTTGGCCATCCTTCTTATGCTGGACTACAAGTGATCCTTGTCCTTCTATTTGCAAAGGACCCAGGGCCACCATAAAGCCTCACAGCTTTTCGTCTCCTTCAACTCCAGCTGTCTGGGGCTGCCTGTCACCAAGTGGACCATATCCATCTGGGTGGCAGACTACATCGCCTTCGCTCACAGTTGAGCTGGTATCCCTCTGGAGCGTCGAGTCACAGTGTGCACTGTCTGGGCGATGGTGACCTCGGTCGCCAGTCTCCATTCAGTGCCCATGGCAGACATCTGCCGGGATGCCACATGATCCTCCATCCACACTTTTGCAGCCCACTACTGCCTGGAGAGGGAATCCCAAGGGGACAGCACTTTCGGCCAGGCTGTACTCCATAACCTCTTTGGGATTTAGGCAATTCCTGCCCTCCAACCCTTGTTGTTCAGGCTACCGGAGCCATGGTTCTCCCTGGACACTGGGGCCCCTCAAATCTGTCATTAGGATTCGCTTGCGGTTGCCCACGAATGGACCATGCCCCTATTTTATGCCAGTCCTTGGTAGCCTGGAGTTAGGGAGTCCCATATGTGAGGACTGACTTCCTGCTTGTTCCTGGAGAAAGCGTAGTTACTTACCTATAACCAGAGACAGCAGGAATCATTCCTCAAAACCCTTCCTCCTCCCTTTGGAGTTGCTGTAAATTTCTGGCCATCTTCTTGTTGGGCTCTAGCTATGACACCTGACTGAGCAAGATGGCACATCCTTGGGTGGGAAGGGGACCATGCATGCATGGTGGCATCTCCCAAAGGCTTTCTTTGAAAACTGGGGAGATGCTCCGTGTAGGGCTCCATCGGCGTCAACATCACCCATATGTGAGGACTGATTCCTGCTGTCCTTGGAGAACACCTGTTACAGGTGAGTAACTACACTTAATCCAGGCTAGGCTTGCTCAAGGTTCCTGTCCATTGTGATTGTAACTACACTTAATCCAGGCTAGGCTTGCTCAAGGTTCCTGTCCATTGTGATTCTCTATTCCATCATAATTAATTATTTTAAACTTTATTTTATTCATTTTAAACTAGATTAACACTCCATATACATTTTCAAACACAGTCAACAACCCTCCACCTCATCACACCCTATCCCAACTATTCTACCCACCTATCTCCCCCCCCAAATCTCTCATCATTCCAGTTATTCCCAAGTCCATTAAGATATGCAGGCCATAAGCTCTCAGTCTTTTTTGAATTTTTCCAATTGACCAGGATGGATCACTGTTAGTCTCTCTGTCTGTATCAATTCATGCACTTTATAGTTCCATTTCTCTAATCTAAGTAGCTCAGTCCTCTTCCACTATTGAGCAAATAAGCAACAAATCTGAGCAATCAAGCTTTCCAAATATTCTGTGAGACCCTTCCCATCCCAAGAGTAAATAAAACAAAACTTAGGCCCATTAACAAGGATAGGACCATCCACCTTCTTTAATTCCAGTACAATAAACTTATAATATTATTTATTTATTTGTATTTACATAGCTCATACCTTTCTAATAGACGTTCATGGAGATTTACATGCACGTACAGTAGTCACTTCATCCTCTTTTAACTCCAATAGAGCTTAGATTGTAAGCCCTCTTGGGCACAGATATGTTTTAACTTGTTTATCTGATTGTAACTCACTTAGAGTTCAGAATTGAAAAAGGTGAGCAGTTAAATTTACAGCCCAAATCCAAAATTATCCCAGAAAAACTATCAGGCCAATGCAGAAAGCTAGCACAGCCTTTAAGCACTGATAATGCCACTTTTAAACACACTTTAAGCACTTTAAATGCAGAAAACAGACGTAAACACCAACGGAAAGATTAGCGCTCAATTAACGCCACGAATATTTAAAGGTATTTATATTGTAGGAAAATGAGCTGCACATAATAGTCTGGTATGCAAATCATGGCTACACCGAATGCAGAGACAGGCAAAGAGGATTTCAAAACCATCTATGGGTCCAATATTTGTACTGCAGGGTCTGAGGTGACTTAAACCTCTAACGTGTGCCCCCAACAGTATTTTGATGGCACCGGGTGCTTTCCCAGATGCTTAGATCATCTTCTCCTCAGATGATCAGGCATCAGGAAAAATCCCCGATGTCAACAAAATAGGGAAATCAAATCCCTGGTGGCCCAGCGGCCCTGATCCCCCCACCCGACAGTATTTTGATGATATCGGGGACGATCGCGGCATCAGGATGAGCCCCCAGTGCCATCAAAATACTTTCAGGGGCTAGTGCCTTGACAGAAAGTGACTACCTCATGGTCTAGTGGTCCCTGTACCCCCCCACCACCACCCCCAAATTAAAATAAAATAACCTGCTGGTCTAGCAACCCCTGAAACCCCCGCCCCAAATGAAATTAAATTAAAATAACATAATCTGATGGTCTAATAGCCTTTGAACCACCCTCTGTGCCCTGCTGCCCCTTCCCAGCCCCGGGCCTACATATAGTGCCATTTCTTCTCCCCTTCTTTGTACCCTGTCCTTCCTGAATAAAGTATAGCCCGGTATAATTACATCCCAGTCATGATTGTCTGTGAACCATGTCTCTGTAACTGTCACAAAATCCAAGTCAGCTTCTTCCATTAAAGCCACAACATCTGAGATCTTATTTCCCCTGCTACGAGCATTTATGCGCACCACTTTTCAGATGTTGCCCCTTTTATCAATTTCTACAGAGATATTTAATGGTTCACTTACTTGAAGACTTTCACTTACCTGGGGGCTTTCTTCACCTATCCCCAATGAATCTAAGTTAAAGCCCTCTTCAGTAGGTTAGCCAGTCTGCTGCGGAAGATACTTCAACCTTTCTTGGATAGGTGTCTGCTCTGCAGCCCTTGGAAAATCATCCCATGGTCCAGGAAACCAAAACGCTCTTGATGACATCATCCATGCAACCTGCATTCATCTCCAGGATCCGAGCTTCTCTGCCTCAGCCTTTACCCTCAACAGGGAGGATTGAAAAGAACACCACCTGCGCACCTATCTGCTTCACCCTCTGTCCCAGAGCCATGAAGTCACTTTTGATATGCTTGGAGGGATACCTAATAGTATCCAGCCAAACATCCAACCGATTCAACTGTACCTACATTTACATTGAATCTATTATTTATTGTTGATAGTATAATATCCCAGCCAAAATGCAACCACTTAACTCCCATAATAGGAAAATCACATTACTTAGCATCACTATAGCTGTGCTAATAACCCTTGCCCATAGCCTACAAAACAACAACATCAAAAACATCCCCATCATACACAGTCTAACTAGAAGCAACCCCTCATCATGGCATCCATACATAGCACAACACCCCAAAATGAGCAGCCACAGATTAATCCATATCAAATATTCCTCACCCACTCAATTATCAAACACGACGCCATGCAAAAATCTTGAATCAAAATCAATAATACTAGTCAATGCCAGATCAATGAAAAATAAGTTACCTATATTCACAGAACTATTAAACAATCAAAACCCAGATATACTATGTATAACCGAGACATGGCTATCAGACACAGACAGCGTCTACCTGAATCAACTAAGCAACAATAACTATGACACATTCTACACACATAGAACTCACAAAAAAGGTGGTGGAGTTCTAATAATGTTAAAAAAGGATCTAAAAGCTAAAAAAATAACATCGACCCTACCTAACAACATAGATACCATCCTTGTGAAAATTGACAACATAACAATCTGCCTAATTTACAGACCACCAGACCAACAAGCAGAAAATTTGGACCCGTTAATTGACTTTCTAAGTTCATCATCTGATAAATACCCAATTCTAATGCTTGGTGACTTTAACCTCCCATCCTTACCAGCCTCATCCGCAGCTTTCTTTCTAGAATCAACAATAGACATGGATTTTCACCAAATAATAAACACCAGCACACACGGAAAAGGTAGTATCCTAGACTTGGTCTTCTTGCCAAATATACTCTACCAACACTATGACCCCACTTCCCTAGGTTGCACACCGATCCCATGGTCAGACCACTACATCCTAAACTTTAATATCACAATAAACAAAACACCAGCTAAACGAACTCAAAATAATGCACCAACCTCAAGATTCAAAAAATACAATGAAGAAGAATTGCTTGACTCAATTATTCCCAACTTGTCTACCTCTCCACCAGACCTGGACGCAGCAGTAACCAACTGGCACAAAACCATCAATAATGCCGCAGCGAAAAAACAAATGACTAAGAAAAACACACAATCCAAGGCTAACCAAACCCCATGGTACAATAAGGATCTAAATCTATTGAAAAAGAAATTAAGGAAAGCCGAATATAAATGGAGGAAAAATAAAGACACAACTGCAAAAGACATATACCTCACGCTCCTTAACAATTACAAAGACGCAATAAACAATGCCAAGAAAAATTATCACACCACTATATTAAATAAGGCAATAAATAGACCCAGAGAACTATTCTCAATAGTACAAAAACTGACAAATAATATTCACAACTCCAGCAATGAAATCACAGACATCACGCCTCAGACATTGGCAAACTACTACAAGAACAAAACAACATTTCACCCCTCACTACCAACACCAGTAAACGCTTCTCATATACTTGACACAGACGAATGGTCTGAATTCCAACCCCTCACCAAAGTGGAGCTCAAAAACATAATCACGAACATTAACACTACCACATCACTACTCGACCCGTGTCCAGTGAACTGGATAAAGAATTCCCTAGACATACTCTCTCAATTCATACTCCCAATAATAAATCTTTCGCTAAAAAATGGATACTTACCCCCTATACTAAAACACGCACAGATTCGCCCAATCCTAAAAAACTCCACCCTCGACAAATCATCACCTAAATCCTACAGACCCATATCAAGTATCCCGTTTATGGCCAAATTAATTGAAAAAGCCGTACAACTCCAAACTCAAGAGTACATTGATAGCTCAGCCCCACTTGATGAACAACAGTATGGGTTCCGCCCAAGACATGGCGTAGAATCACTCCTAACAGTTCTATTCGACACGCTTGTAAGAGGAATAGACAACTCAAAACATGCTTTCCTACTTATATTCATTGATGTCTCTGCAGCCTTCGACAGTGTACACCATTCAACAATGATTAAAAACCTTAGGCAAATAGGTATAAAATCTACAGTTCTAAAATGGTTTACCTCTTACCTAACAGACCGAACCCAAACGGTTCAAATCGGTAACCTCACTTCTGAAACATACAATCAAGAGCTAGGCCTCCCACAAGGGTCAGCATTATCAGCGTTACTATTTAATATTTACTTAAAACCTATCTGTAATATCTTTAAAAAATTTAATGTCCTATATCACCTATATGCGGACGACATTATGATGTATGTCCCCTTCAAAATACCTAACGTCCCTATACAACTAATTAATGAATGCCTCAATGAAATAACCACTTGGCTAAATGAAAAAAACCTCTACATCAACCACGCAAAAACTGAAGCTCTAATAGTAACCAAAAGCACAACCTTCATTCCCCCAGCACATATAACTTTGCAGAACAACGACATCAAACTAAAAGAGGAAATAAAATACCTGGGAGTTATTCTGGATAGACACCTTAACATGGATACCCATGTAAGAAATATAACAAAAAAAGTCTACTTTAAACTGAAAATATTAAAGCAACTCCGCCCACTAATGCTCTTACAGGATTTTCAACGAGTCATACAAGCTATCATAACCCCCCAATTCGACTTTGCAAATCAAATCCTAATTGGTGTAACAAAGCAAACCGTAAAAAAATTACAATTAGCTCAAAACGCAGCAGCAAGGACCATTACAAAGGCCCCTCCATTCCAACACATCACCCCGATTTTAGAATATTTACACTGGCTCCCAATTCAAAGCAGAATTGAATACAAAACTCTCTTAACCACCTACAAAAGCATAAATAAAACCGCACCATGGACAATAAACAACCTCATCAAAACAGAACCCACACATAACCCCCAAAGGAGAGACCAGCTAAATAAACTAACAATACCAAAAGAATTCATTAGGGCCAAAAAATCCACTAATAAGAAAGCCTTCTCCCACGCAGCCCCCATTTTGTGGAACGCAATTCCAAAAGAATTAAGACTATTACCTGAAATCAAGGAGTTTAGAAAAAAACTTAAAACTCATCTCTTCACACTGCACTATGGCTCCGAAACAAACTCACCCAGCACCATCCAGCTCGATAAAGGATAACCCAACCATAGATGACACATATTAAGATAAGGAATGAAGTACTGTGACACTAAAATAATGCACTGAAAACTGAAAAATAAATAACTCTGTATATAGTTTAAACCTGTACATTTGTATATAGTTCTCTAATTGTTACTTGTTAACTGTTAATTAGTAAAAGCAACCTCCAAGTTACTACTGTTATATGTAAAACAGCCTGCTCTGTTGATTGTTGTTATATGTAAACCGCATCTGATCAATGGAAGAAGCGGTATAAAAAAACCTGTTAATTAAATTAAATTAAATTAAATCAACATAGATGAGCAGCATCGGATAATAGTTAGTAGGCTTGATGAGTCTCGGCAAACTCTCCATAGCATCTTGGATTTTGGCACCTGGCAGACAGCACACCTCTCTGGACATCACATCTGCTCAGCAGAGGGACGTCTTAGTACCCCTCAGAAGAGAGTCACCAACCCCCACTACCCTTCATTTCCTTGTGGTCACTGATTCCACAATTTTGGGGTGCTTGAACTGTGGTTCTTCCCTTTCCTGGGATGCTTTCACCTCATCCACTTCCAGGGCTGTATACTGGTTCTTCAATTTGAGGGTTAGAGGAGTTGGATTATTGATTCTGCAAGCTCTGGTGACTCGTGTCCAACTCTATTCATTCTGTAGCCTTCCATCTTCACCTCTATTAGATAGCTTGGATGCTTCGCGAAGCAGCTCATCAATGTACTTTTGGCTGTCTCAAATGCTTCTCAGCCTCGCCACCTCTTCTCTGAGCTCCTCAGTTTGTTTCATGAGGGCTTCAGCTTTCAGGCATCTTTCAGATGGAGCCAGTCCCTCGACTGGCTTCAGGCTGTCTCTCTGGGCAGAGGCAGAAGGTTTAATGGTGGCAATAGCTTTGGCAGTATGATTTTTCAGAGCCATTGTTCAGTTGGTGGAGCTTTGATGCCTGTTGAAGTAAAAAAAAAAAAGACACCTACCAAACAGGCTAATGCAGAAAACTAGCATGGTCTTTAAGCACAGATAACACCACTTTTAAGCACACTTACTGCTACCATCAAATTCAGAAAAGAGATGGCACATGTAAACAGCAAAAGAAAAATTAGCGCACAGTTAATGCAAAGAGTATTTAAGTGTATTTATATTAGAGGCAAATGAACTGCACATAATGAAACAGCATGCAAATATTGCCTGCGCCCAAATCATAGAAACGCATTGAGGATTTTGCAGCTAGCCTTAGTATCAGTATCTCTATGTCTGGGTCAGAGGTGGCTTAACATCTAATGCGTGCCCCCAACAGTATTTTGATGTGTCATGAAGTGGGTATCAATAAAGATGCAAACCTGAAAAGAAACCCTGTTTCTCAGAGAAATCTAGATGTGCAGTTACCTCAAGGCACAGCTAAAGGGGGCAGGAGTGATCATACAGGAGCTAATGAGCCTAAGAGAGCTAATGACTTGCACCTGAGAATGAGCCCGGGAGTTTCAAAGGAAAGATTCCTTTATAAGCAGAGGCTGAATGCTAGCAAAAGAGGAACACCTCATGGAGGAGGAACACCTCTATTGAGAGGAACAGCTCTGAGGGAAGCAACACCTCTATTGAGAGGAAGAGCTCCAGAGGAAGGGCAGAACTGGAACCGGATCCAGAAAGGAGGAACATCTCTACTGAAAGGAACACCTCAAAGGAGAGGACAGAGAGAAGGAACAGCTCAGAGGGAAGGAGCAGCTCTAAGAGAAGGAGAAGGACTTAGAGAAAGAATCCTACCTGAGCAAGCCCAAAGGAACAGAGTTCACAAAGGTGGAGCTCAGAAGGGCCAGGCTAAGCGAGCAGCTGTTCAGAGGGAGTCTGCTGGAGAAAGCACTAAGGCTAGAGAGTGTGCCACTCCCTGTTCCCACAACGTTCCTGATTCAAAAGCAGAGAGACGTATCCAAAGAACCAGAGAGATAGGTTTGGAGGAAAGCCCGCAGTCTCTGGGAAATACTAGTCAAGTTTTACCAGGCACCAAAGGAAAAGCAGTTTCTGACAAAGCTAAGTTCTTACCGAAGCATAAAGTTGAATCCACACCAGGTTTTACCAAGCTGCCAGAAAGCACAGCCCTGCCTAGAGCCTGTCGGCAGAGAACCTGTTGCAGGAGAAACGTTTCTGGGAGAGAAAGCTCCATGGATTCAAACCACAGAGGCTCCAGGTATGAAAGCTTTATTCATGATACTGAATGCTTAACTCCTAGAGGCACTGCTAAAACAAATACTCAGTTTGTAAGGAAGAAGAAACCAGGGTGGTTTCAGAAAATTCCCAGAGAACTTAAAACACAGTCTTATTGGAGGCAAGAGCCTAGAGACACTTCACGTAGACCTGTAGCAGACAGGGACAGTGACTACTCTGATGATGAATGTAGTGGAGCAGAATCCAGGGAAATTGAATATATAAATGCTGTTCCCATTCCTCCACCAGAAGAAATGGATTGTGGTTTGTGCATGGCCACGAGCCTAGAATCTGTAGCCACTGTATAACTGAGAAGAAGTTTGTTTAATTCTTATTGTGTTGGAATGAAGTGAATTCCTCTGATTAACCCTTGCACTAATTGTGGAGATTAACAATTAGTCAGCTTGTTAATACTGGTACCTTTTGAAACAAAGGACATTCTTTTGATTCCTCAATGTCTTATTTGAACCCTTGCACAGACGGGGAATAAAGCCTTGTTTTCCCTACACTTGGTTTGATTATTGAGCTCTCATAGGAAGCTGGAAATAAGTAAGACCATTTCGCCATTCGTGGACCTTACATTTCATCACACTCCCTAAATAATTTCTATCGTGGAGCATGCCCATACTTCGAATGGTCACTAGGGGATGCCCTCATGACAAAATGGCATAGTTGTTTGGATTTGGATACAATCCTAAGACATACTGAAAAGGAAGAAAAATTGCCAGTATTCAGCTTGAAAAAAAAAAAAAAAAAAAGGAAAACCCGGACCGGAAGTAAAGAAATTCGGATCAGAGGAGAAAACGTGGACCGGACCACAGAGAATCCGGAATGGAAGGCGAGGTTCCTGACTACAGTGGAGAGTGCTACTACGCAGAGCAGCACCACCCTTGCTGAGAGCTGGAGTCTACACTTCTACCAGGTAGCAGGTAGAAGGGCATGACTTGAGTGGATAAGAGTAAAATTTAAAGGGGAAATTTAAAAGGAAAAAAAAAAAAGGGAAGTGTAGGTCTGATTTTTTGTACAGCCACACTTGTTTTTTTTTTTGTTTCTCTTTGTTTTCCAGAGGATCTCATCGCCATGGAGCAGCGAGAGATGTTTAGCTGGATGGCTGCACAGTTCAGCAAGCAAGCAGAACTGGCTGCGCAAACACAGCAGCATGCAATCTTGGCCATGCAGGAACAGCAGAAGCCAGTCTTGCAGATGCTGGAAACCTGGATGAGCCATCAGCAAAAGACACAGGAAGAAGCCGCAGGACATCTGAAGCAGAGCTCAGGACTGGGCAACTGTCCGGTAGGACTAGGGTCCTATGAGACTCTAACTTTGGGGAAGTTAGGGGTAAATGATGATCCAGATGACTTCCTGGACTCTTTTGAAAGAATAGTTCTTTCCGTGGGTTGGCCGGAAGAGCAGTGGTCCATTAGATTGGCAGTTTCCCTCACTGGAGAGGCACTGTCAGCCTATAGGGCAATGCCCGCTTCGTTAACGAACAATTATAGCGAGGTAACGAAGGCCATCAGGGAACACCTGGGTCTGACTCCTCTCGTCTATAACCGTAAGCTACGTGCGGTGCACCTTGAAGTAGGTGAAACGCCGAAAACATTAGGTCACAGGCTGAAGAGCTTAGCCGAGAAGTGGCTGAGGCCTAGTGAAAAAACCATTGAAATGCTGATGGATATGATAATCCTTGAGCAGCTCATGACTGCAGTACCCAGTAGTATACAGAGCTTCCTTATCCTACAGAATTGTCGCACTACTGCAGAGGCTATTGCCTTGACTGAAAGGTATTTAGAGGCTGAATTAGCTACCCAGCGAACTGGGGAGGTAGCAAAGATGGCAGTAGCGACATTCAAGCAGTCATCAGGAAGTCTCTCACAGTATAAAACACAAAATGTGAAAAGTGATAAGAATGTAGAGAAAAGTCATTCTAAAAGATGTTTTGGCTGTGGAAAAGTGGGACATGTTATGAATGAGTGCCGAGTACGTACTGCTCTCATGGGAGAGAACAGACAAATGTTATCAGAAGGATTTGTACTCGATGTCACTGTACAAGGAGTAGCTGCCAAAGCTCTACTTGACTCTGGTGTGGACCAGACAATGATTTTGCGCAAGCTCTGGTCTCTTATCAAAGAGCAAGCTGCGTCCGCCCCAGATCAACCAGAGGGCAGAGTCAAGATAAAATGTGTGCATGGCGCTGCCACCTTTTATCCTGTGTACAATTTACTGGTCAGAGGTTTGGGAATAGAAAAAAAAATGTTGATAGCGTAGTGTCCAGTTTACCTAAAGAGTTGGTCTTAGGTAGAGACTGGCCACGATTCGAAAAAGGCCTAGAGGAAGGTTTAAACCCACGAGAAGTTCTCGTGTCCAGTCATGCCCCTTTCAAGGGAAGGGTAGTTCCCAATCCCCTTTTAGGGAAAGTTAAAGAACCCAAACGCAAGATACCAGAAGAACCAGAAAAGAGGTTTGTTTTAAAAATTTGTAAAACCTCACGGAAAGCTCGAAGTCCCTGTCGAGCCACGCCCCAGGCCGCGGAGTATGACTTATACAGTGCCGAAAGTCATACAGTCCCTAAGTGCGGCAGAGCCTTGATTAGCACTGACATTCAAGTAGAGCTACCAGCGGGATGTTACGGTAGGATTGCGCCCCGCTCAGGATTAGCTCTCAAACACTTTATCGATGTAGGCGCTGGGGTAGTGGACCCAGATTATAGGGGTATTATCAAAGTCCTGCTGTTTAATTTTGCAAAGGAGGATTTTGAAGTGAAAGCTGGAGAGCGAATAGCTCAGCTGATATGCGAGCGGGTTGGCTTCCCACCTTTGGAGGAAGTACCTATGATAAGCCCTACCAGCCGAGGGCGCGGAGGATTTGGCTCCACTGGACAGACTGAGATGAAAAGCTTTGTAGCCGTAGGGGAAAAGCAAGTGGATGAAGATCTGGGCCCACTGTTGTCCGACTGTAAAGCCAGTCCGGAGCTAAGTGTTGGCGAGGAACTCTCTGTAGTGCAGAGGCAACAACTGTTCAGCATGTTGGAGAAGTTTAGGGATGTGTTGACATCCGTTCCCGGCGAAACAAATTTGGTTGCGCACGAAATCATCACTCCTCCTGGAAGAATTATCAGGCAAAGACCATATCGTTTGCCGGAAGCCAAAAGACAAGAAGTCATAGCGCAAGTACAGGACATGATGCACATGGGAGTGATAGAAGAGTCTCGGAGCCCTTGGTCCAGCCCGATTGTCCTGGTCCCCAAGCCAGATGGAACAATGCGTTTCTGTATTGACTTCCGCCAGGTCAACGACATATCCACTTTTGACGCCTATCCTATGCCGCGCATAGAAGAACTCCTAGACCGGTAGGTCAAGCTAAGTATCTCACCACCTTAGACATGACCAAAGGCTACTGACAGGTCCCCCTGACCAGAGAGGCGCGACCAAAAACAGCCTTTACTACGCCAGTCGGGCTGTTTCAGTTTCGGCGCATGCCTTTTGGTTTGCATGGAGCAGCCGCGACCTGCCAGAGATTGATGGACATAGTTTTATGTCCTCATCAAAACTATGCCACGGCTTATATGGATGACATAGTCATTCATAGCGCTACGTGGAACCAACATTTGCTCCAAGTAAAAGCAGTGTTGAGTGCAATGCGACAGGCTGGTTTAACTTTAAACCCAGGAAAATGCCTGTTCGCTGCCTGCGAAGTCAAATACTTAGGACATGTAGTAAGCCGGGGTACGGTCCGTCCTTTGTTAGATAAAATAGAAAGCGTGCGCAGTTTTCCCGCACCCCAGAATAAAAAGCAACTATGAAGCTTTTTGGGGCTCATTGGATACTACAGACGTTTCATCCCACACTTCGCAGAGGAAAGCACCATCTTCACGGAAATGTTGCGGAAAAATGCCCCGAACACGCTATCCTGGACGGCAGATGCAGAGGCTGCCTTCAAGAAGTTGAAAGAGAAGCTATGCAGAGCTCCCATACTAAAAGGGGTGGATTTTCACCAACAATTTTTGCTCCAAACAGACGCCTCGGAGGTCGGCCTAGGTGCCGTCCTTTCCCAAATGCAGGAGGGTGCTGAACACCCCATTATGTTCCTGAGCAGGAAACTGTCACAGGCGGAGAAAAAGTACTCAACTATTGAGCGGGAGTGCTTAGCAATAAAATGGGCAGTGGAATCTTTAAAGTTCTACCTAATGGGAAGGAAGTTTATCCTCATCACCGACCATGCCCCACTCAAGTGGTTGAGCCAGATGCGCAATAATAATAGCTGCTTGACTAGGTGGTACATGGCGTTGCAGCCGTACGAATTTACATTACAACGCCGACGCGATGTCTAGAATTACGTGCTTTAATAATGATGAACATTCAGCCCGTAATATTTTAAGAGGGGGGATGTGTCATGAAGTGGGTATCAATAAAGATGCAAACCTGAAAAGAAACCCTGTTTCTCAGAGAAATCTAGATGTGCAGTTACCTCAAGGCACAGCTAGAGGGGGCAGGAGTGATCATACAGGAGCTAATGAGCCTAAGAGAGCTAATGACTTGCACCTGGGAATGAGCCCGGGAGTTTCAAAGGAAAGATTCCTTTATAAGCAGAGGCTAAGTGCTAGCAAAAGAGGAACACCTTATGGAGGAGGAACACCTCTATTGAGAGGAACAGCTCTGAGGGAAACAACACCTCTATTGAGAGGAAGAGCTCCAGAGGAAGGGCAGAACTGGAACCGGATCCAGAAAGGAGGAACATCTCTACTGAGAGGAACACCTCAAAGGAGAGGACAGAGAGAAGGAACAGCTCAGAGGGAAGGAGCAGCTCTAAGAGAAGGAGAAGGACTTAGAGAAAGAATCCTACCTGAGCAAGCCCAAAGGAACAGAGTTCACAAAGGTGGAGCTCAGAAGGGCCAGGCTAAGTGAGCAGCTGTTCAGAGGGAGTCTGCTGGAGAAAGCACTAAGGCTAGAGAGTGTGCCACTCCCTGTTCCCACAACGTTCCTGATTCAAAAGCAGAGAGACTTATCCAGAGAACCAGAGAGATAGGTTTGGAGGAAAGCCCGCAGTCTCTGGGAAATACTAGTCAAGTTTTACCAGGCACCAAAGGAAAAGCAGTTTCTGACAAAGCTAAGTTCTTACCGAAGCATAAAGTTGAATCCACACCAGGTTTTACCAAGCTGCCAGAAAGCACAGCCCTGCCTAGAGCCTGTCGGCAGAGAACCTGTTGCAGGAGAAACGTTTCTGGGAGAGAAAGCTCCACGGATTCAAACCACAGAGGCTCCAGGTATGAAAGCTTTATTCATGATACTGAATGCTTAAATCCTAGAGGCACTGCTAAAACAAATACTCAGTTTGTAAGGAAAAAGAAACCAGGGTGGTTTCAGAAAATTCCCAGAGAACTTAAAACACAGTCTTATTGGAGGCAAGAGCCTAGAGACACTTCACGTAGACCTGTAGCAGACAGGGACAGTGACTACTCTGATGATGAATGTAGTGGAGCAGAATCCAGGGAAATTGAATATATAAATGCTGTTCCCATTCCTCCACCAGAAGAAATGGATTGTGGTTTGTGCATGGCCACGAGCCTAGAATCTGTAGCCACTGTATAACTGAGAAGAAGTTTGTTTAATTCTTATTGTGTTGGAATGAAGTGAATTCCTCTGATTAACCCTTGCACTAATTGTGGAGATTAACAATTAGTCAGCTTGTTAATACTGGTACCTTTTGAAACAAAGGGCATTCTTTTGATTCCTCAATGTCTTATTTGAACCCTTGCACAGACGGGGAATAAAGCCTTGTTTTCCCTACACTTGGTTTGATTATTGAGCTCTCATAGGAAGCTGGAAATAAGTAAGACCACTTCGCCATTCGTGGACCTTACATTTCATCACGCTCCCTAAATAATTTCTATCGTGGAGCATGCCCATAATTCGAATGGTCACCAGGGGATGCCCCCACGACAGATGTCATTGGGTGCTTCCCCTGATGCCATCAAAATACTGTTGGGGAGCCACTGTCCCTGAAAGAAAGCAAATCCCTGGTCACCCAGCGGCCCTGATCCCCCCACCGCTCAAGTAAAAATGATCCCTGGTGGACCAGCGGCCCCGATTCCCCTACCCACCCAAGTCAAAATAATTCCTGGTGGCCCAGAGATCACAAACCACCCCTCAACTATAAATATACCTGGTGGCCCAGCGACCCTACCCCCATCCCCCTCCGAGTACCTTTAGAAATGAGCTGTAGCACTGCCCATGTGCTCCCATTCTTGCCCCACCATCTTGAAAAATGGCGGTGCCTGGCCCTGCATGGTGCATCCTGGGATGCACATGGTGAAGTCAAACTGTCATATAAGGTAGATATGCCTTTTATGGCAGTCTGACCCTGCTTGTTGCAATCCAGGATGCACCACGCCGGGACAGGCACTGACATTTTCAAAATGGCGGGCCAAGAGCAGGCGTGCATAGGCAGTACTCCCGCTCATTTCTAAAGGTACCGGGAGGGGGGTGGGGGTTCAGGGCCACTGGGCCACAAGGTTGATTTTTAGTTGGGAAGTTGGTGGGGAGATTGGGGCTGCTGGGCCATCAGGTTTATTTTTAGTTTGGAAGGAGTGGAGGATCAGGGGCACCGGCCCCTGACAGTATTTTTATGGCATCAGGAGCTTTTCCCAATACCTGGATCTTCTGAGGGGAATTTGACATTTCCCCTCAGATGGTCCAGACATCGGAGAAAGCTCCCAATGCCATCAAAATGCTGTCGGGGCTCATATGCAAATTAGCCACATGGTGCCCCTTTTTCTCTGGCATAGTATGCCAAACTAGTGCCAATTTCTTGTGCGCATGTGTTTGGCTTGCTCTCTCAGTTTAACACTGCCATTTTTGCACAGTTTATCGAATGGCTAACTTGTGGCTAATTTGCATATGATCCCCTTTCTGCATGCCTGTGCTGAAGTAGCGCACTATCGGTGTGCTGCAAATAGGTATACAAAGCTGATAGAACACGACTTCAGCGCCAGTTTTCTACATTGGCCTGAAAGTCCCTAACATTTCTCAGCAGTCCTTTAAGTGAAAAAATAGCTAACCTCTTTTACATGTAACATAGTAACAGTAAATGATGGCAGATAAAGACCAGTATGGTCCATCTACAGTAGTCTGCCCAGTAAGATGGCAAGAGTAGGTACACCTGCCGGTCCATGCAGGTCACCCCTCCCATGTCTTTGTTTAGTGGTGAACCCACTGTGTCATGTAGGACACTCCTGTTTGTTGAGAAATTAGATAGTTAAGTTTATTTTGATTTTATCCTGTTGCTGTAAAGGGATCCACTGTGTCTGTCCCATGCCATTTTGAATTCTGTCACTGTATTTGCCCCTACCATTTCCATCGGGAGGGCATTCCAAGCATCCACCACCCTTTCAGTGAAAAAGTATTTCCTGACATTGCCTTTCAATTTACCCCCTTGCAGCTTCATGTTATGCCCTCTAGTTTTACAGCTTCACTGTCTTTAGAAGAGGTTTGTTTGTTCATCATTTCTCTTTAAGTATTTAAATGTCGGAATCATATCTCCCCTGTCCCTCCTCTCCTCCAGAGTGTACATATTTAGGTCTTCACGTTTCTTCTCATAAGTCTTCTGACGCAGGCTCCAAATTATTTTGGTCACCTTCCTTTGAACAGTTTCCAGTCTTTTTACATCCTTTGGGAAGATATGGTCTCCAAAACTGAACACAGTATTCCAAGTGAGGCATCACCAGTGACTTATGCAGTGGCATTAGTACCTCTTCCTTTCTGCTGATAATTCCTCTTTGTATGCAACCCAACATCATCCTGGCTTTTGCCACCGCCTTGTCACACTGTTTTGCCATCTTGAGATCCTCAGAAATAATCACACCAAGGTCCTTCTCCTGATCTGTGCACACCAACCTCTCGCCCCCTATTGCGTGCATTTCCCTTTGATTTCTGCTTCCCAAGTGCATGACACTGCACTTCTTCGGATTAAATCTAACTGCCAAGCATTAGACCATTCTTCCAGCTTTTGTAGATCTTTCCTCATGTTATCCAGGCCTTCAGGGGAGTCCACTCTGTTGCAAATTTTTGTGTCATCTGCAAAAAGACAGACTTTTCCATTCATTCCTTCAGCAATATCACTCACAAATACATTGAACAGTGCTGGGCCCAAGACCGAACCCTGGGGCACCCGCTAATCACCCTCCTTTCATCCGAGTGTGCTCCATTTACCATCACCTTCTGTCGTCTGTCAGTCAACCAATTTCTGATCCAGTTCACCACCTTGGGACCCATCCCCAAACTACTGAGTTTATTGATAAGCTTCCTATGAGGAACAGTATCAAAGGCTTTGCTGAAATCCAGGTAGATGACATCCATTGCATGCCCCGATCTAGTTCTCTGGTCACCCAGTCAAAGAACTCAATCAGATTTGTTTGGCAAGATCGTGCTTTGGTAAAAACCATGTTGCCTCGGATCATGCAACCTATTGGTTTTGAGAAAGCCCACTATTCGCTCTTTCAGGAGCGCCTCCATTACTTTTCCCATTACTGAGGTAAGACTCACGGGCCTGTAGTTTGTCACTTCTTCCCTGTCACCACTTTTGTGTGTTTTAACAGTGCTATTCTATGTCCCTGTGTGTAGCCCTGCTTCCTTGATAAACAGTTATCACCTTACACTAGTAAATCTTGATATTATGTGTCTGAAGTATATAGATTAATGGGTTCTCTTTGTAAAATTACCTAATCAAAGCTCCTTGATGAATGGCGAATTGTTTACTTTTAGTAGATATCCAAATGTGCAATTATTTGCTTCCTAGATTTTCCCTACCAACCACTAAAAATCTGTTGCATAAACCAACAAGCTAATTAGGGAGTTGCCCTTTATAGCAATGATTCTCACATGGGGTGGATGGGAGCTGGGGTGGGAAGGGAGGTATCTAACACCTGATGAGGTCATGACTTCAAAGAGCCTGCCCCTATTCTTTTGAACTTGAAGGCTAGAGGAGAGAAAAAAATCTCTAACTGCAGAAAAAAAAGCTATTCCCCAGAACACACGCGCGTACGCGCGCGCACACACACACACACACACACACAAACACACACACGATTGCCCTTTTGTAAAACAGCAGAAAAACAACAACATTTAGCTATTAAAGATGACAAAAAATCCCTCTTTAAGAGTTCTCAGGCAGCGAGTTTGTAGTCAGGAGCCCACAGTATTACCTTGTCATAGTTTCCCTTTTGAAAGTTGAATAGTAGTGTGGTAGTTAAATTTGATTGCATTTGATTGCAACCTCACTGTTCTGCTGGCATTGGCATACAGGCAACTAAATCTGTATTTTTGATTCCTATCACAACCTGTTTGTTGTTAGCAATGATTTAGGCAATTTGAAATTGTTCATATATAAAGCCACCTCAGCTTTTACCACATCCTCTCTATTAGGATATTATGACATCCTTCTTTTAATAGTATCCTTTTAAGATACCTTGTTCCAAACCATGTGCTTCTGAGCAACTATCCACTTTTTCCCGTGATCTAGTTTAAAAACTTCAATTATCTCCTTTTTAATTGTTACTGCTAATAGCCAAGTTCTGTCCTAGTGAAGGTGAAAGCCATTCCATAAGAATAGACTCCCCTTTCCCAAAGTGTTCCTCAGTTCCTAAAGCCCTTCTTCCTGCACCATTGTCTCTTCCAAACATTAAGACACCAGAGCTCAGTCTGCTTCTGGGATCCAGCACTTGGAATAACATATTAGTTTTTGTGTGCTGTTTATACGCTAATTTTTATATTTACTTTTCTCACTTTTGACTGGTCTATAGTGGGTCCTCCAATTGGCTCTGTAGGGCATCTTTTGAAAGACAAAATACAGCAATACACACTTAGGAGCAATCTTCCAGTAGAGATGGTAGAGGCAAGAAAAGATAAAGGATAAGCACAAATGATCTCTAGTTGCAAAAATGTGAAGAGGAAGCCAAGGATCATCTGGGGTCAATTGCAGTGTACTGGGAATTAAACTGGACAGACTAGATGGCTCTTATAACCCTTATCTGCCATCGTATTCTATATTTCCATGACTTGAGCTTCTGTGTTTGCACTGACCAACAGGAATGATGCAATGAATGTAACAGGATTCCAGACCTGCCTTACATTATCCATACCCTCACTGGATGAGGTATGACAGATTTTTGGTCCTAACTGAAAGGCTACGGTGGAATGTGGGCCAGGTTTTATAATCCAATTACCATCTGTAGAGCCAAAGATATATATTATTAAGCATGGAACATTGCTTAAACAATTGAAGGACTGATCTAGATGAGAATTCCATTCTCTGTAACTCTGCACCCTGAGCATCTTATGCAAAGAAATATATCCATTTGAAAGAAGTAAGGTTATTTTTTAATTGCAAGCTGAAATTTAAAATGTTAAGGGACTTGGTATTGTCCTTATGAAGGATTAAAGGTTTTCAATGCAATTATTACAGGGGTTTTAGTCCTCATTTTGATCTGGATAGCTTTACTGTTTTTTTTTTCCCCCAGCTGCATATGACAGTTTCTGTAGACTGATTTTAGAGAACCTTGTATGTTAGCATACACTGTGAACCTATGGAATGTGGGGATGGCAGCCATGCATTGTCTCCTTGACCACCGAGTGGCATTATTTATAATGTTGGCAGGTTACAAGGACATTTAGGAGGGAAAAGTAGCATTCTTATTTACTTTTTCAATTTTCTGGATTTAGGAGCAATAATTACATTACTTTTCCTGCTTGATTACAGTCTGGGTAAGAAGACTTTATCTTGACCTCAAACTCATAGCTCTTCCCAGTGCTTATCTAATGTCTGTTGAAGAATAACCTCTCTGTCAACCATTGCTATATAAATAAATATGAATACCCTCTGCCTTCCCCCTCCCCCCGCCACCCCCAATTTTTATACTCAGTTGAAGACGATTAGCAGTTCTACTAAGTAACAAAAGAAAATCTTCACTACACTTTTCTTTTTTCATTATACTAGTATTGCCAGCCAAAAGCAGCATTCAGTAAGCAGGCCTTTAATACCGTACATGCTGATATAAAGTGATCATAGATCTTCTTATGACAAGAAGATAAGGAATAGCTAATCCCATCTGCATTGCATGGTGTGTCTTTTAAGCATATTAGCCAGGCCAAGACTCATCTCATGTTATCTTGGAGGCTTACATTTTCTGAAATCAGTCTGGATTCTTGCATGAAATTATTTCAGAGATTATTCAATTTCCCAACTAAAAGGAGTCATGGAAAGCTAAACAGCTGCTGTGTAAGAATTGCCTTCGTCTGTGTTCGATGGCATGAGGTAGTAAATCTACAAGACTTGGTAAGCAAGAAATATGGTGCCTAGAATTGTCATCTGCTAGACGTTGCGTTATGACCCTAAAATATTTATGTGAGTTATGCTTTACTGAGTATTTTCCACAAAAAAAGAATATACGCACAAATGTATGCAGACAGGTTTCTCCTGAAGTGAAGGCAGCCAAAAATAACAAGTAACAAGCACGCAGACTCATAACATTAGGAATATTTTCTAACAGATTGTTAAAGGGGAGTGTGAGTCTGGGGTGTGTGGATGAGGTGGAATTGTGCTGATGATGATGCATTTGAGAGGAACAGGTTGTGACCATGTCAGGGGGGGGGGGGGGGGATATGTGTGAGAAGGTTAAGGGGTTGTGTAGACTAGAAATGCACTCTGTGCCACTAATGAATCTGATGCACCCTTCCGCCTCAGCCACATGCAGTAACTCGTTCTTCTTGAGCTACCTGGAAATCCAGTAATGATATCAGCGCCCTTTCGATACTTGTGCCCTGTGCGGCCACACCACTCGCACAGTGGCTACACCACTTGCACAGCCCTTGTGTGTGGGGATAGAACAACTTCTGTATAAAGAAAAGATCTACAAATTAGGGTTCTTCTGCTTGAAGAGGAGATAGTTAACAAAAGCATGTGTGACGAGAATGATGCTTGGGTGCATAAAGTGTGTGTGTGTGGGGGGGGGGGGGGAATGGCTAGCAGGATAAATGAAGTGATAATACCTCTATAAGTCTTATGAGACTTCATTTGACGTTATATGTGTAGTTCTGGAGATTGCATCTTCAAAAGAATATAAACTGGATGGAGTCATCCAGAGAGTGGCTATAAAATGGTTGATGGTCGTTATCATGAAGCATACGAGAACAACTTAAAGATCTAAAGAAAAGTTAATGTACCTGCCAAGCCTAGCTACTTTTGTCACAGTGGTGATGGTGTTACCTCTAGTTGACAATTGCTGAGGGGGTGGCTCACAGTTTTACACTAAGTCCCTCTGTTGTAATACTCTATTAAAGAGCACTACTATATGTAGCAAAAGAGAAATAAACTTAATGGAGAGAACCAAATCATAAGAAGATGTTTATTAATCATAAGAAGATGTTTATTAATTTCCCAATTTCAAATGTGTACAGGTATGTACAAAAATGACTAAAATATGGGTTTAATCAATGACATGTTTCTCAATTGGTCTTTCAATAAACTAATTTAAACAATTCTTTTGGTGCACACTTGTTTGTTTGTCAAGAGGAAGCCCTTAATTGTATGTAATTGAATGTATATTGAGTTCAATTAAGTGTCTCAGTTCAAGAAGTGAAAGTAACTACCTCACCTTCTGAGGTCGTCTTCCGTTGGAGCCCTGGAAGAAACTGGCAGCACTCTGGACGGCAGAATTTCTTCTTGCTTCTCTTTTCTTGGTAAAAAAAAAATATGAGAACTGCACCCCTTAACTTTTTTCTCCACCTCCCCTATCCCAGGAAAATTCTTTAATTGACTATACAGTATGAGCCTGATTTTTGAAGCACGCCTTACCACTACTCAATTCAATGCCTTCTGACCTCGGAGAAGCAATCACCAACTGGAACACTACATTAAAGTCTTTTGCACAGCTACCAGCCTCAACCAAAAGCAACAAGACCAAACAAAACAAAAGACAGCCATCACCATGGTTCACAGCAGATCTCCGGTCATCCCTCCTCTTCCTCAGGAAATTTGAAAGGAAATGGAGAAGGTCTCGCTCCGAATCTGATAAAGTAACATACTTGAACCACCTCAAACTCCACCGTGAGACTATATATCTCAGAATGAGTGAATACCATGCTAATCTTCTCCTCCGCTCACTAAATAAACCTAGAGACCTTTTCAGCATAGCAAAATCCCTAATTAAAGAACCATCACCTACTCAACTAGTTCCTATCCCCCCCCCCAGTCCTACGCCGACTACCTTCAATCCAAGACCTCCATAACTGACACAGTCCCAGTTACAGCATTATCCCACTCTCACACCTCACTTCCTCCAATCACAATGTTCACCACACCCTCTGAGAAAAACATTCAAGATCTCATCACCTCCATCAATACTTCTACAGCTCCAAGTGACCCCTGCCCAGCATACTGGGTCAGATCTCTGCGTGCCGAACTGAGCCCAATCCTAGTCAACATCATTGGACTATCCTTTGCAACAGGCTCGTTCCCATCTTTCCTCAAACAAACCTCTATAAGACCACTCCTGAAGAACTCTAGACTTGACCCACTAAAGCCTGACTCCTACCGCCCAATCTCGAGCATACCTCTATTAGCCAAAATAATAGAGAAGGTTGTTCAGAGACAGATACAACATCACATCGATACAGCCTCACTGCTCGATCCCTGTCAACATGGCTTCAGGGAATCACACGGTGTAGAAACTCTCCTTACCACCCTAACTAATACATTGAATAGAGGTCTTGATAAGGCTGAAAACGGCTTTGCTCTAATATTCCTAGATATCTCCGCTGCCTTCGATTCCGTTAATCATAATCAACTTCTCGCCCGACTCCTGGAGAAGGGAATCCGTGGTCTCGCCTAGGAATGGTGTAGGTCATACCTGTCGGAGCGATGGCAGCATGTCAGAGTCGGTTCCACCACATCCACACCTTTCCACCAACATCAAGGTGTTCCGCAAGGATCTTCCTTATCTGCGCTTCTGTTCAATGTATACTTACAGCCGATATGTGACATCATACGCACCTTCGATATCTCCTCATTAATCTATGCCGACGACGTTCTACTGTTTACACCATTTAAAGTAAAACAACCAGACTTCACCAACCTTATTCACTGCTTCAACGCCATCACAGACTGGTTAGCATCTCAAAACCTCCGTATAAACTTCAAGAAGACCGAAGTTCTGTTCATTTCAAGAAACAAAGAATTCTCCCCCCCCATCCTCCCTAAAAGTAAGAGATGCGGATCTCCCTAGTAAACTATCTATTCGCTACCTAGGAATTACACTGGATCAGCACTTTGAATTTAAGGAACACATTCGGAACATCACCAGATCTGTCTACAATAAAATCAGAACGCTAAGGCACCTCAGACCCATGCTACCTCATAACAACTTCCGGACCATTTTCCAGGCCCTCATACTACCTCATTTTGATTATGCAAATGTCGTCTTATACGGACTCCCCAAGAACATCATTAATCCACTACAACTTGCGATGAATGCGGCTGCTAGGGTGCTCTGTGGTCTAGCAAGATCAGACCATATCACCCCGACTCTCATGGAACTCCACTGGCTACCAATTCATTGCAGGTTAACCTATAAAATCCTCATCATCACTTTCAAGATCATCAACAACCTTGCCCCCATGTCTCTCAATGATCTCATCTCCCTCACCCCAAAAAACAGAATGAGAAGGACAACAACGGACAATACCCTGATCATTCCCAAAGAGTCCATCAAATGTACCCAGTCAACCAAGAAAAGGACCTTCGCCTTCTATGCACCTAAATGCTGGAATGACCTCACACCTGAAATAAGAGCAATTAAAGACCTCACTCAATTTCGCAAAGCAATCAAGCACCACATTTTCCTTCTCCACTTTGCACAAGCATCCAATCCACATCCGATCATCAGCACTCCTAAACCCACAAACTCTCACTCTCCTCTCCCAATTCCCTCATAAGTAATTCTGCCTCAAGTTCTCTGATGTCCTGCCTTAGCCCTTCTGTGAATACTAAAGAATCCAATATGTTTTGTACATAGTTACAGTTTTACCCTGTTGTTCCAAGTTTAAGTTTCCTGTTATAATGTAAGCACACCAGTGTCCTCTGAATGTGCAGCCTTTGTTATTTGTAAACCGCACTGAAAACAAATAGCGCGGTATATAAAAGATGTTAAATAAATAAATAAATTTACACGGGTAACTGCCATAGTTACCCATGTAAGTGCCATATCCAGGATTTTCAAAGGGCACCTACACAGGTAGTGCCCTTCGAAAATCCCGGATATGCCCCTAATGCGCCCAGATGCTATGCGGTTAGAATCGGGGCATGTTAGGGGCATTCTGGGATGGAGCATGGGCAGAGGAAAGGGCTAACCGGGTAGTACTGATTTTTGATGCAACCCACTTAGCCCTCTGCACAGAGGCTAAGCGGGTAGCATTGAAAATCAGTGCTACCCAGCTAGCTCCTGCAGCTTCCAGGGCCGCATATGACCCCATCATTGAAAATCTGGGTTAGGTGGAAGGGGATGTGCTATGTGCCGACATGGCACATAGCACCACCCAGATGAAAACTGGGCTATACATATATATATATCAGTTTGCAAGCCCTTCTACGTCAGTAGACCTGAAGGGGTAGATATGTATATTTTGGAAAAAAGCTGTCATGAAATGGTGATTAAAAGAAATAATCAACAAAATAAAAAAAACATTTCATGCAGACTCACTTACACTCACCAACACACTACCTCACACTCTAACACAGCAACCTGTTCTCCCAAACACAAGAATTATTAATTCAAATCACACTCACCACAATTCTCACTTTATACCTTAAGTGACTCTTAAATCCTCTCCTGAACACTTTTAAGAAGAAACCTTAACTACTATCAAAGTTACCCTCCAGTAAACCCAGCTACCTCCTTCTTTTCCCTTCTTCACTCACGTTACCTCACTTTAACCTCACTAACAAACAACCCAGAAACCTCTGATAATATATCAAATTAGCCTATCAGTTCCCTTCACCTAGCCTGTCTAAGAGACTCTTTCCCCTGTTATGGTTCACTTACCCTTCCCTTGCTTCAATATGGAGCAATTAGAATGAAATAAAAATGTAACCAATCTTTATGTTTAAATCTTTTTATTAATTTTTAAAAACATATTATAACATAAAAGCAGTTTACATGTAGAAACATTACAAACATATTGAAATATTGTAAACAGCATACAAATTAAGACATAATAAACAATAATATTAAAACCCACTTCAGAAAATAATCATTACTATTTATCCCCCTCCCATTTATACCCACTACCACCCTTCCCATTTCCCACCTTTCTCTCCCTCCCCCCACTATCTCCCTTCCCTTTCCTCCCCCCAATTCCCACCTTTCCCACCCCCTCCCCACTCTACCCTTACCCTCAACCCCTTCCATCTCTAAAACCTAATTATGCCAACTTTAATTACTAAGATAAAAGTTAAACCAAATTACACTGTTAAAATATCATTTCTTGCCCTGGTCGACAACTTTTCAAGATAAGGAGACCATATCATCAAAAAATTTGCTCTTCTACGAACATGTTTTCTAGAAGCCTCTCCCTCCCATAATGCTAATTGATGCAATACATTCCTCCATTCCCAATATTCTGGACCTCCAGATTCTCTCCATTTCCTAAGAATACAATGCTTTGCAAGCAGACAACCTTTTCTTATTAATAATCTATTCCCTGATGAAAAAAGTCCCTGTAAAGGAGCATCTAAAACAGCAAACCCTGAGGTTAAATTCAATGTTTGCCCTAATATGTCCATTAAAAATTTTTGAATCCTAACCCAAAATTTCTTAACTTGTTTACATGTCCAGAACATATGCCCCAAATGTGCCCGCTCCAATCCACACCACGGACAATTACCGTGCTGAGCAAAACCTGCCTTCCAAGCTCTATAAGGTGAAATATAAGCACGCTGTATTATTTTGAATTGCATATCACGCAACTTAGCTCCTATAATTATTTTGGGGATATGCCCAGTAGTATTTTCCCAATCAAACGCTTCAAGATTAATTCCAAGATCTCTTTCCCACTTTAAACTCAAATGACTATAACTCCGAACTTGTGATATGCTATTCAAAGCTTTACTATATTCAGCGACTGATATTCTTTCTTTATCCTTTATCATAAACCATTTTTCTAATTTTTCAAAATTTTCCAGTCTTAAACCTTGTATCCCATCTTTCATTGAAATTAAATAATATTTTAAATGTAAATAAACATGAAAATGCCCCGTGATAATCCATAGAGATTTTTTAATTCATTAAAGGGTTTAAGAGCGCCTTCTCCATTTATTACTTGCCACAATTGTTTTAGACCTTTTTTCTCCCAACCCTTCAAAAAATTAGACGATATACTTAATTGAAAGGATAAATTACCATGCAAATGCAAATATCCAGATACTTCACTTGAAATGCCCAATTTTGCACAGAGCAACTTCCAACTCCAACGAACCCCTTGCCATAAAATATTATTTTTAAAATCTTTTGGTAATTTTATATTTGTCACATGCAACACAGATAAAAGTGAATAAGGAGCTACTAATGCGGATTCAAAATCATATGGTGTATATATTGATGTCCCTACTATCCAATCTCTAACATGACGAAACAGACATCCTAGATTATATTGTTCTATTCTAGGCAACCCTATACCACCCTGTTTCCATGGCCCATATAAATGATCAATTTTTAATCTTGGTTTTTTCCCTTTCCAAAAAAAATTTTGTAGTAATCTTTCCATTTTTTGAACATCTTGCCTCAATAGTCGCAACGGAATAATTTGCAAAACATATAAAATTTTAGGAAAAATCATCATCTTGTAAGCAGCCACTCTACCACCTAAAGATAAAGGCAATGATGTCCAATATTGCAATTTATTTTGCATATCTTGTAGAAGCATCCTCAAATTTTGCCTATACAGATGATGAGGATCTTTAGGTAACCAAATTCCTAAATACTTGAATTTATTTTTTGCCCAACGTAAAGGAAAATCTGTACCCCAATTATTTCGTAAATCCCCATTAACATCTAATGCTTCTGATTTATCCATATTCAATTTAAAACCGGCTATCCGTCCATATCGTCCAATCACATTCATTAACTTTGAAAAAGATTTGCGAGGTTCTGTCAACATAACTAATAAATTGTCCGCAAAAGCAGACATCTTAAATATACAAGACCCAACCTTCACACCTCTTATTTCTTCACAAGCATTAATCATTCTTAGCAAAGGGTCTAATGAGAGCACAAATAATAACGGAGACAATGGGCAACCTTGTCTAGTTCCTCGAGCTATATTAAAACTATTTGTTACCTGCCCATTGACTCCCACTACAGCTTCTGGATTCTGGTATAAACCTCTAATCCCTTGAATAAAACCATCTCCTAAACCATAAGCGTTTAAAATCTCGAACAAATATGTCCACCCCACCCTGTCGAAAGCTTTTTCAGCATCAAAACTAATTAATACGGAGGGAATAACAAGCTTCCTAACCCAGCTTAAGGCTCCTAATATTTTCCTAACATTTTTGGTAGGATATCGACCTTTAACAAATCCCGTCTGACAATCATGTAACAAATCAGGGAGATATTCAGCTAAACGATTTGCTAAAATCTTGGCAAACAACTTAAGATCATAGTTAATTAAAGATATAGGTCGATAAGACCATACCTCAGCAACATCTTTACCAGGTTTTGGAAAAACCACTATATGTGCTGTATTACTATTATATTTAAACTTCCCTGTTTCCATCCACTTATTAAATAATTTCTCTAACACAGGTGATACTTGTGTCTGTAACAGCTTATAATATTCAACTCTGAAACCATCCATTCCTGGTGCCTTACAACTCTTTGCATAATCAATACCTCTTTTTACTTCATCTAGAGTTATGGGAGATGCCAATTTATTCTGCTGATCCTGAGTTAGATGTGGTAAATGTACTTCTGACAAAAAATTTCTAATATTCTTAATGGGGACATCTTCCTTCATGTATAGCTTATGATAATAGTTTAAAAAAATATTCCCTATTTCTATAGTGTCTTTATGTATTACACCTTTCTCATCTTTCAATAATGGCACAAATCTCGATCTTTGATTGCGAGCCAGACAACGAGCTAAGAGCTTCCCTGCCTTATCCCCATATTGGTATAAGTGATACTTATAATAAAATATTGATTTTTTTGTTTTCTGATGAATTAAAGTATTCAAAGTTGCCTGAGTATTAAGCAGTTGTTCTTTATTAGCAATATTAGGCCTATTAGCTAAGAGTTTATGTTCTTTACAAATTTGTTTCTCTAACCTCAGGATCCTTGCAGCTAGCATTCTTCTCCATCGAGCAGTGTAAGCAATTATATCCCCTCTCATAACCGCTTTTGAGGCCTCCCAAAATAGCTCTGGATCACATTTATGAGCCCGATTATGATATTCATAATCATTCCAATTGACCAGTAAAAACTCTTTGAACTTATTATCATGGCATATATCAAGTGACAAACGCCAGAGACCTTTTTTACCCCCTAATTGCCTTTCCTCCCAATCTACCCATATAAGAGCGTGATCAGAAATTTCATAAGGACCGATTACAGCATCTACAATCTTTGAAAAAAATTCCTCTGAGACAAATAGAGCATCCAAACGTGAGCTTGTGCTATGAGCTCTAGACAAGTGAGTATAATCTCTCTCCATTGGGTGAAGAGCTCTCCAAACATCCAAAAGTCTACATTTTTGATTAAACCTTCGTAAGAGCCTAGCGGTATTGTGACGATTAATCCCACATCCCCCGGATACATCCAATTGTGGATCTAAGACCCCATTCCAGTCACCTCCCAATATCATTAAAGAATCAGGCAATGCATCAATTTCTGCCATTAATCTTGCAAAAAAATTTGGGTCAGGCACATTTGGGGCATATACACTCCCCACTAAAAGCTTCTGCCCTTTTAGATTTCCCTGTACTAGTATAAACCTTCCCTCAGGGTCTGCTATTGTCCGCTCCATTTGAAAACCTACCCCTGATGTAATTAAGATTGCCACCCCTCCTTTCCTCCCTTGTGCAGAAGCCCCATAAATTTGGTCTATTCCTTTCTTTTGTAATCTAGACAGATCTCCTATAACCTGATGTGTCTCCTGTAGTAATACAATATCCCCTTTATGCCGTCTCACTGCTTGCAAAACTTTGTTTCTTTTAAAAGGGCTTGCAAGACCACAAACATTCCATGAAATTATTCTTATTCCCATGACAAGATAAATAATATGATTTTAAAACATAACTTTATCATATAGAAACTTGGAGAGCCCCCCCAGCTTAGAACTCCCCTATCTTCAACTAATGATACTTTTACTTTTATCTTTTTCCACTTAACATTTAGTTGGCTTTGTATATATATAAACTTAATATTTCCCTTATTTTCCCCACCCCAACCACTTACCCCAAATTCCTCACCTATAAACTTAATATTTCCCTTATTATCTCTTCCCCATTCCCCGAATCCCCCACCAAACCCATACCTACCCCTCATTCCAAAAATCTCTTCCTCCCTCCCCTTGGCCTTAATAGTGTTAAACCTGCACCAAACCCCCTCCGCTGATTCAATATATATTCCCTCCATCTCAAAATAATAAAATTAAGTTAACCACAAGCTAAATGAACTATCAGCTTTAAACTTATAGATATCAGTAAAATATTGTACAACTATTCATTAAATGATAATTGTGAAACTATGTGATAATATTCTGAATCTGAATTTGTGTTTCTTTCAGAGATGTATTATGGTATTCAGTTAATAACCTTCATGTTGACAATATTCTTCTGAATCCAATTTTGTGCTTCCTCCGACGTTTCCATTATCTCTGTCTTTCCTTTATAAAAAATCCGCAACTTAGCCGGATATTGCAACATAAATTTTACATTTGACGCCACTAATTTTTGGCAGACTTTAGCATATGCCTTCCGCTTTAAGCTTAACTGAGCTGAGTAATCTTGGAAAACTTGAATGCGTGCCCCTTCATATAACATAATCCCTTTAGCTCGCATTGCCCTCAAGATTTTATCTTTTTGAAGGTTATTCATGAATCGGGCCAATACTATCCTAGGTCTCATGTCATCTGAGCGAGGTCTTCCCAGTCTATGAATCCGTTCAATCTCAATATGAATAGAATCATCTTCTATACTTAAGGTATTCAACATTTCCAAAAAATAGGAGCAGAGATCTTTGTCTTTTATGGTTTCTGGAATACCAATTATTCTAATATTTTTCCTGCGATCACGATTTTCTAGATCATCTATCTTATCACTTTGCTTACTGATTATAGTATGCAAGGAGAAGATTTCACTATTAGCACTAATAAGTTCATCTTCCAGTGTTGAGATACGATTCTCAGCTGTATTTATTCTTGTATTTATTGTCTCCAATTGTTTACTAATCCCCTCTAATTGACCCAGGATACCATCTAAACGACCACTTAGAGCATTTAAATAATTTAAATTTGGATTGCATAAGAATTTAAATTAGAATAAAACCCTTTCTGTCCTTTTTTATCCTACTCTTTCCTGCTCTGTTGCCTTCTTTCCAATTTCTCAGAAATTACAATTAAAACCACTCAAACTTAAACATTACACATTTAACTCTTTCACTTTCTTCAACAAATACCCAAATTTTAAACTTTCTGACCCATTCAAAGGTCTAGGCCACCAGTCAAACCAACATACACCGTCTCTCTCTCATTCCCAACCACCAACTAACTCTCCCCCGTCACACTCACTCACATTCCAGTCATGAAATATCAGTGTCCCTGTACCCAGTGAGGAATCAAATAAACCCCGGGGATCCCTTCTCTAAACCTTTTTCCCCACCCCTAGAAAACCCCAATAATTTTCCTTTTATCTCTAACCCACACAGGATTTTTACAGCCTGCCATTTCCTTCTCACACAGTCAGGGAGAGATTTTAGCTTAACTATGTCAGAGAGAGCTCAGTAAACAGCTGAGCCAAAGAGCAATAAATTAACAGCTGGGTTCACTCCATTCCACGTCCATTGAAATACATTGTAAAACTAATAAAGTCCAATTTTTTCCAATAGCATTATAATCATTCATTTTCACATCGATTTATTTTATTTAACAGAGACTCACTTACTATAGTTTTAAGATTTAAATAAACTCGTTTCCTTCCTTACTTATAAACCTGTACAAATTCCAATTAAACTAACCCCTACAACTTTAAAATCACTTTACAGTGTTTCCCAACCCCCTGTCATCCTCTTTTTTTAAAATATATATTTTATTTTTATTAATTTGTAAAAAACCCATTCCAGTACAAACAAGAATGACAGAAAACAAGATGATACTTCAATCAAATAAAGGAAAAAAGAAACATTCTAAATCCTAATCATCAAACATTAGACCACAATATAAAAAATAAAGAAAATAAGGGGGGGGGGGCCAGGAAATAAAAGGAGATAATCATATCCCTAAGAAAAAGAAAACATATTAACCCTGGGAATACCGATGGGGTCAAAAGTGACCCCATTGCAAGTTTCACAACGCATATCTCAGAAAATAGTTGTTCAAGAATGCAATCTTTTTATGACTTTTCACATGTCAATATTCTCTTTATATTGCGCCATGAGAGAAATAATTTTCATCCGCTAGGTGACGCTAGTGATGAATTGCAGCACAGAGTACCAGTGGGGTCATTATTGACCCCAGTTGCTTACATCCGGTTTGGATCGTGATACAATTTGCAGTTTTGTGAATTTTTTGATCTGACAAAGGTATTTATCATTAATTATGTATCATTTATTTTTTGTACTCTTATTTTATGAAAATTATACATTTTCTGTAATTGATATCATACGTTCTCTCATTATTTCTGATGAAATCTAAAGGCTTTCAGCTCGTTCATCACGATTATTGTACACCTATAGTAAAACTGCTTCACGTTTTATTCAACTTTATCTTTGTTTATTTATTTTAGGTTATTGTTTATGATGTCAAAACGAATGTATTCAGCTGCCCAAGTAAGAGAACTATTGCAACGAGATGCTGACAGTGACAGCTCTGAGTCGTCTGATGATGCAGCATATTCAGCAAGCGAAGAAGCATATTAGCCAAGTTCGGGCGATAAATCTGATGATGACAGTCATGATTCAGATGGCGACAGCAGTTGGTCGCCAAGTGAATGTGAGACTAATGTTGAGCCGGTAACATCGCCTGCAGCAAAGAGTCAAGTTACAGGTCGAGGCTGTGCTGGACGGGGAAGAAGGCAGGAGTCCTCGGTGTCAGTATCATCTGTGAGGAATCTTAGTTGTGGTCGTAGAGGAGCTAAGAGGTCATCAACTATAAGCATAAATGTTGCCATTGAAGCCTATGTATCTAAGGATGCCACATTTGGAACAGGAAACCTATAAAGCAAGCTGCTGGAAGATACGCCAGAGCTAATGTCATGCCCGTACAACAAGGTCCTACAAGGTATGCTGTACAAAATGTTGATGGCCCTCTCGCAGCATTCCACTTGTTCATGAGGAAGAACTTATTGAATGAAATCATGATGTGGACGAGCAAACAAGGAAGACACATTTATGACGACACCTGGAAAGATTTGACAGATGGAGAATTTCAACATTTTCTTGGACTTCTGATCGTCTCAGGCGTGTACAAGTCACAAAATGAATCCATAGTTCAGTTGTGGAACCTTGAAGATGGTCGTTCTGTTTTTGGCAAAAATATGACCCGTAACCGTTTTCAGCAAATTTCTTGTGCTCTCAGATTTGATGGTGCAACCAACAGATGTGAACAACGAGGCATGGATAAGCTTGCTCCAATCAGACACATTTTTGATACCTGGGAAGCAACTCTAAGTGACACCTTTGTTCCTGGTGAAAATGTTACCGTGGATGAGCAACTGCTTACATTTCGTGGTCGTGTTCCATTCAGACAATATATTCCCAGCAAACCTGGGAAATATGGCATAAAGCTATGGATGTTGTGTGACAGTGCAATGTCATATGTTCTGCGTCTTCAAGTATATACAGGAAGGGAACTTGGACAAAACAGGGAACAGAATCAGGGTGAAAGGGTTGTGCTGCAACTCACTGAAGGATTGATGCGATCTGGCAGAAATGTTACTGTTGGCAATTTCTTCTGCAGTTTATCCCTGTCACGGAAATTGCTAGAAAAACAAATGACACTTTTGGGGACAATTCGAAAGAACAGAAAAGAATTACCTCCAGAATTTGTAACAGCAAAGGGCCGAGAGGTATTCACTTCACTGTTTGCCTTTCGCGATGACGCCACTCTGGTTTCCTATTGCCCGAAGAAAGGAAAAGTGGTTGTTCTTCTGAGCAGTTTGCATGATCAAGAAGAAGTAGATAACACACGTCCAGACAAAAAACCACGCATGATCTTGGACTATAATTCTAGTAAAGGTGGAGTAGATACGGCAGATCAAATGTTGCGCACGTATACCACAAAACGAATGACAAGACGCTGGCCAGTGACAATCTTCTACAACATGTTGGATATCAGTGCTTTGAACGCCTTCATTGTTTGGATGTCACTAAATCCAGAATGGCAGTCCAAGTAAAAGCACAGATGTCGTCTATTCCTCTTGGAATTAGGAAAGCAGCTGCTTCAGAGTAATTGCAGCGATACTTCTTCCAGCATTGAAGAAGCCACTGATGCTGTTTGCAATGTCGGGATCCCAAAGAAAAGGGCAAGGTGTCACTGCTGTTCCAGAGAAAAAGATAAGAAAAGCAATATAGTTTGCACCTCCTGCAAGCGCAATGTTTGCAAAGAACATTCAGAAATTGTCTGTGTCTCATGCAAATGACTGTAGTACTTTACTGTGTTCATCAAGTGCATGCAAAAACTGCTTTAATGGCAACTCTTCTTCATGTAATTTTATGATAAAGCATTAAATTTCAAAACATTTAACCTTCATATAATAAATAATTTATTCGGAATAATATTTTGTCTGTTTAGTTTAAATTTTTCATGGTTAACAATTAAAATTCATCCAACGGTATTCACCCCAACGGTATTCAGTGTGTGCAAAAAATCTCGGTAATTCCAGGGTTAACAGGGTGAGAATTTATGCGTCAGCCATATTGGATGCTGTATTAACCACAATCTCCTCCCTAGCCACCAGAAAATCCAACAATTGACCAGCTCAAAAAAAGAAACACCTTATCTTTATAAGTAACTGTACAATGAGAGGGAAATCTTAAAAAGTCCCCCAAGGGAAAGAACCCTAGGCCGAAAACCTAGGAATTCCTTTCTCCTCAGCTGGGTAGCTTGTGAGGGATCAGGAAAAATATCTACTTTTGAACCCAGAAAAGATACGTTGAAGTTTCTGTAATATGCACAAAGAACTACAGACTTATCCGGTTCCAAGACCAGGGTCACAAGCAAAGTGGTCTGCTCAGTGACCACCTCAAAGGAATCCTCCAGAAAAGCAGTCGTCCCTGGAGCCATGGGGTGGGTTTCCCAAAGCAGAGTCACCAGGACTGGTGCACACAGACAAGTACTGTGCTCTCACAATGGGGGGCAAATTATCCTTGGGAAGTTTAAGTCCCTCCCGTAAATATTTGCGCACCATCTCAGAAGTCAACACAATAGGAGACTTAGGAAAATTCAATAGTCTCAGATTATTCCTCTGAACTTGATTCTCCAAATATTACGCTTTCCTAGAGAGCAAAGTTTTGTCCTTAACCTGAGCGGCACACAGTCCATGAAGATGTCCCAGCTCAGCTTCTACACTGGCCAACTGACCTGCCTGTTCCTCCTGGAACCTTGTAGCCTCAAACAGCATTTTTGAAAGAAAGCAGCTCAGTATTAACAGTATTCACCACAGACATTAGGGAGGTATTCATAGTAGCAACAGCATCCCATAGTGCCTCTAATGTTATTACAGCAGGTTTAATCAAGCCCCCCAGCACTGGCATCAAACCAACTCCACCGCTCAAAACTGCAGAGTCCCCAACAAGTGCAGCTGGTCCCACTACCCTTCCAACACTAGATGCCGCCACAGCAGAAGAAGAAAGAGTACTTACCACCTCACTGGAGCCCTCTTCACTCCCACACGCCGGCGAGATCCGTCGGTAAACCGGTGGGGAGCACTCCAGCAGGGAAATCAATACTTTCAGGTCAATGCAGGGGTGTAGGGGGGGTCTGCTGCTCGGGAGACAACCATACCCCAGATGCACTCAGGGCTTCCGGGAACTCCTCTTCCAGCCCCACCGAAGACGACATTCCTATCGCAGCTGAGGCAAACCCACATGCCGCTAGAGTCTTCTATCTGGAGATTTTACTATCAGCCAAGCCCGAGTATAGGCTGGCTTGCTTGCATCTCTGCTGCCCCATCATCTTTGAGGAGTCACAAAATCCGGCAGAGAAAGGTACGTGCAGAGCATCTCAGCAACGAAAACTCCCTGCTGTCATCTTGCCTCCCATGGGCCCTTGTCATCCTGTCTAAATTCTTTTCATACCTTAGTATTACAGTTTTGTCTTCCTTTTTCCTCCCTCTCACCATGGAGCCAAAAACTAAAAAAAAGGAAAAACCCCGCAGCAAACCCCATTGTGTTCTTTCCTAAGCCCTCCTCTACCCTCCTTAACCCTTTCCTACCCTTAACAACCCATTTCTCTCTCTCTCTATAACTTGCCTTTACATTTCAAGGCAAAACTGCATTTAATTAAATTAAAATTCTCATTGAAGTTTCTCTTACCCGTTCTGCAACTCTCCCCTCTCTCCTCCTTCCCCTGCTCTCCTTAAATTTTTTTTTTTTTAAATTTTCAACAGTTTTTTTTTTTCTTAATCAGGGGATCAGGTCCCTTTAATACCAGCTCTTCCCCTTGCCTGTCTATCATCCTGCAGGCCTGAAGCCTCTCCACCCTTCCTCCCCCTATTCCAAAGCCTCCTGCCCTGCCTCAATACCCTTACTTCTCCCGACAGCACCTCCCCCCTTTTATTCGGGGCTTCCCAATGCCCCTCCTTCATGTTTATATCATTTTTCTTTCTTAAAATTGGACCTCCCGATTCTTTTCCCCTTCCCCCTAGAGCTCCATTTAAAATTTGGGGCCTTCCCAGCCCCTACTCCAACCTCGGGGCCCCTCCCAACTCTGGGATCATGTCTGAGCCCTCCCTCCTCTTCCTTCTGACTCCAGGCCTTGCTCAAGGCTCTGGAGTCACTGCCAGGCAAAATCAGCCCCCCTCACATACATTGAGAAGAGCCGCGATAACCGTGGCCTTCCCCGATGCTGGCAGACCTCATCTGGCCATGATCGGGGACAGCCGCGGTTAGTTGCAGCTCCCCGATCAAGGCCTGCACCTCCCCTGAGACCTCTTCCGAGACTGCAGGCTAGACCCCAATCTCAGCCACGACATTCGCAGCCGCAGGAGGCCTGCCCTGCAGTCATTTGCTGCTCTTTTTTCTTTTAAAAAAAATGACACTGTTCCTCTCTTCCCTGCGGCTGTGGAGAAGAGACAGAAAGCCTCCCTTCACCTTCTGCCTTCCCCACAGTCCTCAATAGTGAATCTTTTTCCTTTCTTTACTTCTTCCATATCATAAGTTATCCATTTCAATTTATAAGAATGTTCATTCATGCATTTAGATCTGCAGCAGAATATCTACAAATAACCCTATAAAGTTATATCTGCTATCTACTCATTCTGGTTAAATGTATAACGTTATATAAAGAGTGACTGATTTTGCCACTTTTTGTATACTCTGGAAGAACGTCAGGACAAGGGGATGAGATAGAAATGTTTAAATATATCAAGAGTATAAATACACAAGGCAGGCCTCTTTCAGTTGAAAGAAAGGTTTAGAATGAGGAATCATAGGATGAGGAGAGACTCAACAGTAATCTAAGGAAACATTTCTTTTTGGAAAAGGAGATGGATGCATGGAACATCCTTCCAGTGGATACGATTGATAGAGAAAATGACAGTATCTGAATTCATGAAATTTGAAATTTGTAAATATTTAAATCAGTATATATGTTTAAACTATCCATATACCTAATCAGCATTTACTCAGCATTGTAACCCTCAAATTACCATTTTTATTATATACAATTTAATGTTCACTGTAATTTCAATTGTTTGAATAAGTTTCAATGTAATGTTCAAGTTTTGTTCTATGTAAACCGCTTTGATTTTTCTGAAAGGCGGTATATAAAACCGTTAAATAAATAAATAAATGAAAGAAAAGGACAAGCACAGAGGATCACTGAGGGAGAGGATTGGATTGTAGAGCTTAGTAGTTGGTGTGAATAGGCAGAATGGATAGTCCATATAGTCTTTTCTACCATTATTTTTTTCTGTTTCTATGTTACTAACCAAATGTCCAGTGGAGGAGTAGCCTAGTGGTTACAACACTGGTTTGGTAACCAAGCAACCAGGGTTTGGTTCCCACTAACACTCCTTGTGGCCTTGGGTAAGTCACTTAACTCTTCATTGCCTTGGAAGAAAGGCCTGGCAATCTACTTCTAGTCACACTGCCAAAAAAACCCAGGAGCTTCTGAGTCAGCATTGACTCAAAAGGCACACATTGTATTGCAACCAAATGTCCATGAATGGGGTTCAGGACCTCTCAACTGGAATTATCATTGTAGAAATTTTGTGGGTCTTGGTAGGTAGGGGAAGGCAACTGTCACAAAGTTTTCATTGGTTGACTACCAAAATACCAAAATCAATACCACACCATTCCAAAAATAAGTCCACAGGATGTGTGTTCTTAATAAAATTGCCATTATTTGGTGAAATCCCCAAAAATACACAAGCACATAGCAAAACTAATGTCAGCATAGAGAAAAAAATTCAGTGTTTCCAACTGAGAAAAAACTGAATCAGTTTTAAATATCATAGTCTTGCATCTATGTACAAATAAATAAAATAAAGTAGACCTCAGCAGGAGGTATCATTCTTAACTCCTCCATTATAACTATCAGACCATCTTCTGAGTTCTGTGCAGTTATTATACTGATAAGATCGTTCACTTCATATATCCTGATCTTCTTTAAGAAAAGATCCCCAAACCCTTGTCTGTGGGACACCTTAATTTTCCTCTCTGAAAGAGAAAGAAAAGAAATGCTCTCACATCAGCCTCATCTCTTTAGATAGAATGCCTTTTTGTGCATAATATTTGTGAAATTTCTCAAAATCCCAAAAATATTCCTCTTGCATCTATGTCTTAGGGAAAGACATGGGGAAAACCAAAATCCCCCCCCCCCCCAAAATGTCACAGACGTCTCAATACTTTTTTACTGTCTGCTCACTAGGGAGGTAATTTTAAAAGGCTTAGTTGTGATGTAGGATGTCTGAAAACATCAAAATCATGGAGACGCCTCCGCAGACATTCCACAAATGATGTTTACAGATGTTTCTGGTGCAGTAATGTCCAAGTAGGCGAGAGGGCATGGTGGATGCTCTATGGACTTTGTCACGGTGTGGGTCTAGCAGAGCCTATGGAAATAGGTAGAAATGCAGAAAGTGGATCTGACACTGACAGCTCAGAGAAACAAATGGCCCAGAGTTGCTATAGGCAACACACACAAAATAGGTCACAAGGTGTGAGAACACGCCCAAGCAGCAGGAAGGCTCTGGGTTCATTAAGTAATGAAGAGCAGCTGAGAGGGGGCAGAGTTGAGGCACACACACATAAACCTAACTCACCTGAAGTTAGAGTGAGTTTGGGGAGTTCGGGAAGTTCAGGTGGAAGTTCGGGTTGGAGTGGAGGTTAGGGTTCAGCCAGCGTGAGAGCCGGAGAGAGAACTACCGAGAGAGCTGGAAAAGCTGAGAGGTTTAGTTCCAGAGCTGAAAGAGACAACCCAGGAGACTGCTTCAGAGAGCAATGCACAGACACGTCTAAGCTCAGTGACGTTTATCCCGAAGGTAACAGAGGATACAGTTTGGAAGCCAGGCTTAGAAAGGCTGAGAAAGCTAATTACCCAAGCAACAAGCACAGAAGGGAAAAGGAGTTCTGGCCTGAGGATATTTTTATATCTGGAGAAAAACTAAAGGGAAAAGGCCGTAGGAAGCTTCCGTCCTGTGCCACTTCTGTGATCTCAGCTGTACCGAGAAACCCCAGTTTGAGGGAGCAAGAAGGTAAGCTGATTGGCTCTAATAGAGGGAAAGCTGAATGCAGTAACTTTCCATGTAATTGTCAAAGTTGGTGGGGCTCTCAAGAAAGAAACTCCAGTGAATGTGGTAATTTTCCCTCACACACTTTCACGGAGGAAGCAAGGAAGTCTCTGTGCAATGGGGAGAGACTGCTAAACAATAATACTTCTGGCTATCTGAAGGAAAGACAGTTTGAAGGAGAAAGTGAAGAAATGCAGTGTGATATTCAAGGGGAACAGCCCTCAGATGAATGTATGGACTGCACATTGATTATTGCCGATGATATCTCCTCTTTATGTTTAAGAGGCTGTGGAAACTTTCTAGTCACTGAAGTGGAGAAAGGTTTATATGTTTGCTTGGAAAAGGACTGTTTAAGATACCTTTTTATTTGAGTAAAGAAGCTAAAGATAGAAGCAATTTTGGTTCATATTTGTTTCCTTTATTTTGTACCAGAAGATGGTCTGTTTGCCTTTGTTTTCATTGCTATAAAAGAATCCACCCGGAAGGGGAATAAAAATCCTGTCTTAAAGCCTTACCACCCGACTGCAACTCATTTCTTGGCTAGCCTGTGAAAACTACAATACCCAGAGGGCATTGCAAGGCTCTCTGCACCACTTCCTGGCTGGTTAAAGATAAGGCCCCAGTGTAATACCCTGCTTTAACCTGTGGGGACCCTCGCTGGGTGACAACTTACATATCTTTGTTCAATTCCAGGAAAAACAGGGACGTCTATGGGCTTCCATTTTTATACCTCATGAATAGGCATCAGGAAAGTGCTTGTCTTGGCCTTAAAACATGCAGAGTGTGTAGAGAAGATGGAGAGTTGAGTGACTAGTCTAAGGTCACAAAGACTCACCCTGGAATTTGAACTCTTGCCACCCCACTCCTTTTACCATTACACTATTAGACATTCATGTTCTGAGATGTTATTCCAAGGATATCTATGTAGACATCTCTTCTAGATGTCTATATCAGGCACGTCCATGTTTCTGAAATCATGCCCGAACTTGCACATACCTGCAAATTTTTTCAGATGTTCTGGCTTTAACATCCCAGATTGCATTAGGATGTCCCATTGTAAATTGTGCTTTTAGGCATTGAGGTTTGGTCTCATTGAGATCAGTATGGACTTTGAGGTTGCTTGTTGGGATACATCCTTTTGGTCTTACAAATCTCCTCAGGCATACCAAAACTTGAGTGCAGCTTGCTGTTATCAAGCAGACTTGGCTGGGTTCCTCTAGACTTCCTGCTGCTAAAACAGTTGTTGAAAACCAACTAGACATCCCACAAATCTCTTTCATACCCCTATGGACTGTTTCTTCTTCTAACTTCTCTTTTAACAGGTCAAGATGGCCGGGAAACTTCTCTCTCTTTTTGTTCAAGACTTATCTGGCCATGAAGACTGGCAACTCCCTGCTGTTTCTCAGCAGGAGGTGAGCTCCAGGACTCTAACAGTTCACTCAGTCATTACTGTCAGCTCCTTCCCCCCCCCCCCCCCCACCCATATCCTCTCTGACTGTTTATGCAGGGCCTTTTTCAATTCCATCCAAACATAGCCAAGGAACATCCCATTAGTGATAGATACATTGACCCATCAACCATTTCATCACGTCATAACACTGACAAGTCAGTGGTGTGAACCAGATTAATAGAGAACAGTTTTTTATTCTTTCAGATAGCACTAGGATTAGGGGACACTCCATAAAACTAACAGCTGTCAAATTTAAACCAAATCAAAAAACTATTTTTTTCACTGAATGCACAAATTAAGCTATTGAATTGCATAAGAATTGCCATACTGGGTCAGATTAAAGGTCCATCAAGCCCAGTGTCCTGTTTTGAACAGTCACCACTCAAGCACCTGGCATATCTCCAAAGTACAAAATACCAAATGGGTGTGAAGGACAATATTGACTACACTCCTAAACTGTTCAAAACATCTTCACCTTTATGAATAAATATAAATTAAACTATTTGGGGCTCTTTTATAAGTAGCAGTAAATATCACAGAGGACATAATCATCAAAGGACAATATAATTGTCAGATAGGAGGAAAGCTGCCATTGAGGTAGGCCGCTCAAGGGGAACATCTAAGGGTTATGTCCCTTACAACAGTCCTTTGGGTGCAGCTTTGTGTTTCTTTTCATGTTGTATTAATTTTGTTATTGTTAAAAATTATTCTCATTCTTGGACTGTTTTCTGTAGTAGGTTGGTAAGTGCTAGACTTTTATTATTTTGGTTATTTCTCTTCTATCTTGGTGAGAATGTTTGTCTTTATTATGTTACTTAAATATTTCAGTATTGTTATCCACTTTGCTTGTCCTTCTCAAGAAACATTATTGAGTCATTATTGCATTTTAAAAATATGTGGGCCTGATCTTCAGCACTGTGTCTAGCAATCTTACAAGTAGCTAGCTGCCAGCGCTGAATTTTTCAATACTAGTGCCATATTTGGGCTCCAACATCTAACATTCAGGTTGCCCAAGTTGCCAATTATACTAACCAGGTAGCAGCGATATTTTAATGAATTTGTTTATTTGGTGTATGAAGCACAACCAAGAGCAGGACACAATTAGCCGTGGATGGACTACTTTATTCAGCAAATATGAGGTCAACCTGACATATGTTTTGGCCGGGGGCCTTCTTCAGGGGTATAAGACCTCTAAAAAAATAAGTAATAACATTAAGTAAAACCATAAATACAATCTATACATGTGGAGCTAGAATCGGGCGTCTTCCACCTGCAGAGATGTTCTCCCCGCCGGTGTCCCTGACATTTGAGATGATGGTGCAAACGAGGGTTTTGGATTCGTTAGGAACTGGGAAACATTCTGGGGAAGAGAGGAGCTTTTCTGAAGGGATGGGCTCCAACTTAACTGGGATGGAACCAGGCTTCTGGCCTTAACCTTTAAAAAGATGCTACAGCAGTTTTTAATCTAGAAAATAGGGGAAAGCTGACAGTCACCCAAGAGTGCATGGTTGAGAAGGATGTAGCAAAAGAGAGAAGTTAGGGCATCCCGACAGAGAGGTTCCAATAAAGATAAAAATAACCCAGATGCCCTTAAGTACAGAGCTGAAAGATTCCAAATTACCCCTATCAACTGATAACTAGATTAATATGAATAAAATACAACCTCTAAAATGCCTGTATGCAAATGCTAGAGATCTAGAAAATAAGATGGGGGAGCTAGAATCTACAGGTATAGCACTAAATGGAAAGTTAGATATGATTGTCATCTCAGAGACCTGGTAGAAGGAAGACAACCAATGGGATACTGTAATACCTGAGTACAGAGTACATCGCAATGATAGGATAGATCATATTGAAGGAAGGGTTACACTCTATGTTAGAGAGGGAACTGAGTCACATAGGATTAGAGTTTTGCATGAAACAAATTACACTGTAGAATTTCTATGGATAGAAATCCTATGTAAAAAGGTGAAAGCGATGGCAGTGGGGGTGTACTACCAACCACCTGGTCAGAATGAACAGAAGAATGCTAAGAGAAATCAGGGAAGCTAACAAAATTTATAACACAGTAATAATAGGTGATTTCAATTACTCCGGTAGTGTCACTGCAGGACATGCTAATGAGATAAAGTTTCTAGATGAAATAAATGACTGCTTCTTGGAACAGCTGGTTCATGAACCAACAAGAGGAGAAGCTATTTTTGACCTAGTCCTTAGTGGAACACAGGATCTGATGCAAGAGATAAGGGTGTTGAGGCCACTTGGCAATACTGATCATAGCATGATTGATTTGATTTAATAAATGGAAGCAGGACGGCAAGGAAATCCACAGTACTACCTTTTAACTTTCAAAGGAGTCTATAAAAACATGAGGAAAATAGTTAAGAAAAACTAAAAAAAAGCAGCTGCAAAGGTTAAAGATTTATATCAAGCATGGACATTGTTTAAAAATATTATCTTGGAAGCCCAGACCAAATGTTTTTCACATTTTAAGAAAAGTGGTAGGAAGGCCAAAAAATTGCCAGCATTTTTTAAAGGGAAGGTCAGAGAGGCTGTTGTAGCCAAAAAGCATCTTTCAGGAAATGGAAAAAGGAGCCAAATGACAAAAACGGGAACAACATAAACACTGGCAAGTTAGATACAAGGCATTGATAAGGTAGGCAAAGAGAGAATTTGAAAAAAATCTTGCCATGGAAGCAAAAATGTGTAATAAAAACTTTTTCAAGTACATTCATAGCAAAAAACCTGTGAGAGAGGAAGTTGGACATTTGGATGATAGAAAGGTAAAAGGGGCGCTAAGGGACAACAAGGCCATAGTGGAGAGATTGAACAAATTCTTTGCTTTGGGCTTTACTGAAGAAGATATAGGGAAGTTACCCATGCCTGAAATGGTATATAAAGGTGATATATCGAAAGAACTGAAAGAAATATTGTTAAACTGGGAAGATGTATTATAACTATCTGATATATATCTGAGAGTGTTGAAAGAGCTGAAATATGAGATTACAGACCTACTATTAGTAATCTGTGAACTATATTAAAATCATCTGTAGTACCTGAAGATTTGAGATTGGCCAATGTAATGCCAATTTTTAAAAAGGGTTCCAGGGATGATCTGGGTAACTGCAGACTGGTGAACCTAACGTCATTACTAGACAAAATGGTAGAAACCATTATAAAAAAAAAAATTACTGAACATGTGGATAGTTATGGTTTAATGGGAGAAAGCCAACATGGCTTTAGCCAAGGAAGGTCTCGTCTTTCTAATCTGTTATATTTTTTTGAAGGTGTGAATAAACAGGTAGATCAAGGTGAGCTGGTTAATGTGGAGCCCGATCCCAGATGGGACACATCCGGGCTGTCTGGATGGCCTCGAACAGGATGGCTCGTTAGCACACGATTCTGCACCACGGGAGTCAGACATTTTTGTGGGTGCAGGATCAGGAACTGAGATGGGCAGGCATGCCCCTGCATACCTGAAGGAGACATCCTCCCTGATGCACAGCCAGTCCCCCACAGTTCCAACCCTAGTATCCCCGCTGTGTGACCCTCAGTGGGATCTGCCAGGGCTGGGATTGGGCAGAGGGAGTCTCACTGTCCACCAATGCTGTGCTGCTGGGGCGCTGCCGGGCCACTCTGCTGTCATCGCTGCTGATTTTACCACCTATGAGGTGGTATAACCAGCATGATCATCTTCCACTCACTGGGCGTACAGGGCCATGACGTGAACTGGCTGTGTAAGTCCAGGTGCATGGCCTGCCCTTGCTCGGCCTCCTCTCCGCCCCTGTGATGTCCCCATCCAGATTTCCCTGCACTGCTGTTGTGTACTTGCGGGGAGATTGTGAACTGGCATATGGGCAGGATGGATAGCTGGGCTGCACATCCTCCAACTATCTGCCTCTCAGAATCAAGCCCATAGTGTATCTCGATTTTCAGAAAGCCTTTGACAAGGTCTCTCATGTGAGACTCTTGACAAATTAAAAGGTCATGGGATTGGAGGCAGTGTCCTATTGTGGATGAGGAACTGGTTAAAAGGTAGAAAAGAGAGAGTAAGGCTAAATGTCTAGTTTTCTGAATGGAGAAAGGTGAATAGTGGAGTACCTAGAGATCTGTGCTGGGCCCACTGCTTTTTAACATATCCATAAATGACCTGGAAATGGAAATGAGTGAGGTGATCAAATTTGTAGATGACACAAAGTTGTTAAAACACAAGAGGATTTTGAAAAATCACAAGAGGACTTGAAAAATTGGAAGACTGGACGTCCAAATGGCAGATAAAATTTAATGTGGACAAGTGCAATATTATGCATCTTGGAAAGAACAATCCAAACTACCTCACATTAGGAACCACCACCCAGGAAAAATATTTAGGTGTCATCGTAGATAATATGTTACAACCCTCTGCCCAGTGTGTAGAGGCAGCCAAGAAAGCAAATAGAATGCTAGGAATCATAAGGAAAGGAATGGAGAATAAAATCAAGGATATTATAATGCCTCTATATCATTCCATGGTGCAACCGCACCTTGAATATTGTGTGCAATTCTGCTCGCCATATCTTACAACGTATTTAGCAGAATTAGAAAAGGTACAGAGAAGAGTCACTAAAATGGTAAAAGAGATGGAAGGATACCCCTATGAGGAAAGGCTTAAAAGGTTGGGTCTTTTCAACTTGGAAAAGAGAAGGTTAAGGGGAGATATGATAGAGGTCTGAAAATTAATGAATGGAACGGAATGTGTAAACATAGATCAGTTGTTTATGCCATCAAAAGGTAGAAAGACTAGGGTACATGCAATGAAACTACAATGTAACCTGCAGATGTTCAGCAGCAGTAACTGGTCTGCAAACCGTTTAAATGCCTTTGAGCATCCCCCCTTCCCATCATGTATTAGGATGTAAGGAGAATGATTATAAAATCCATCTCTGGCATCCACAGAGTTTAGTTACTCTGGGTCTGATATTCAAAAGGCCTTTACACGGTTACAGACCTGTAAACTATGTAAAGGCCACTGAACGGGATATTCAATGGCACTGACACGGTTAGTGCTGCTGAATATCCCCGATCTTCTCCCCTACATGACCCGATGCTAACCGCTTAACATCGGGGCGTGTCGTGGGCATTCTGGGGAGGAGCAGATGTAGTGACAGTCGCTAGCCAGGTAGTGGCGATATTGCACTGCTACCCAGTTACGATCTGTGGGTAAAACTAGGTGAACTATAAGCTGGCTTAACTTTACCCGCGGGAGATAACTGGTGCAATATTGCCACTACTCAGCTTCTGAGGCTCCGGGGCATTTGCTGCAATCCCGGATATTCAGTGCCGGGGTGCATTGAATATCCAGGGTTAGAGGTTGGTGGGGACGACTATGCGCCATAGCAGCACATAGCTAGCTCATTTCAATATCAGGCCCTGTATCTATTACTTTAAATAGTTTCAGGGAGACCTGATGAAGTTTCATTTTTGAATTGTGGGTTATTTAATATCTGCTCTGTTAAAAGTAAGTTACTTTTGATTAAGGATTTGATTGAGCAATGCAAATTTAAGATCTTGAGCCTCACTGAGATTTGAATTTGAGAGGGTGCCCTTCACATTACCTTTATCATCAAAGGCTAGGACCTCCAGAAGGGGAAGAGGGCTATTGGGATTATCTATTACAATTTCTTAATCTTGAGGTACTATTGGCTAAAGAGTGGAAAGGTTTACAATGTCTGGGATTAATGGTAAAGGGGCAAGAACATCTGAGGATGGTTATTGAAAATCTCCAGGAACAAGCAGGAATGAGTCTTCACATATGGGTACGTCGGTACCGACGGAGTCTGCGCGGGAACGCTTCCCAGCGTCCAATCAAGAGCTTTTGGAAGCATCCCAGCACGCCTGCGTGCTGCCTTCCCGCCTTTCCCAACTGCCTCTCCTCAGTTTTCATTTTTCTGCGGAGCCGGCAGGACGTCCTCCTGTCACCGCAGAAAATTCTTGTTTTTATTTTTTAGTTTTCTTGTGGTCGCGGCTGTCTTCCCGACGCCACTGGTACCGCCAGTGTTTTCTTTTCTTTTCTTGAAATATTTTTCCTTTCCACGGGATATTTTTTCTTCATAGTGTCCCGTGGTCTCTTAGGCCTTTTAGGCCTCTTCTTTTTCCTTCATGGAACCGCCAGACACTTTCTCCAAGAAATGTTCAGACTGTGGCGGTACGACTTTATTTTTAGACCCTCGAAGTCGGTGTCTAACCTGCTTGGGTCCTGACAACAGTTTGGTAAGAAGATATTTTCATCATCGAGGCTCCCTCGATACACGGTTGCCCTCCAACTTCGGGGCACCGTCCCCTTCTTCGTCCACACAGGATCAGGTAACCCACAAACAGTCTGTTAAGACTAGCCAGTCCTCGAGTGGTAGGTCTCATGCGCAGCATGTAGACGGCTCCGGCCTTGCCCTTGAGGGCCCACTGGCTTCAAAACCCCGGTGGGAGTCTTCGGTCTCCAAAGCCTATAAGGGGTTTCAGGTTGTTCCTGGGGTTCACCCCCCACAGAACATACCTAAGCCGTGTACAGTGGTGGCATCCGCTTCGAGCGGTACCGATACCCCGGCATCGGCACTGGTGTTGGATGAAACACTCCTCACCAGGGATCGTCATCTGGCGTCCTCGGTACCTTCGGGACCGGTGGATACCCTCCAGATTGACTTTCCATAATCGGTACCAACACCAATACTCCAACCGATGTCGGTACTCTCCAGATGTGCATCGATAGTCTCGCTTCCATCGATGCCGAGTCTGGAATCGATCTCCAGTCTGGAGGACTGGGTACCGACTCGCCTTGGTACCGGCTCTCGATGGTACCGAAGGCTCGGTTCCAATGATTCGGATCCGCAACTCTCGGTTCCCCCGACGCCGATTGAGTTGTCACTGGTTGCCCTTTCTTCACTGGTATCAGACACGGTACCAAAGTTGGTACCAATGTCCTCATTACCTTCACGGTCGGTGCCTTCCATGCTTCGCTTATCAGGCTCTTTGCCCTCGATGCCGAGTTTGGAATCGATCTCTAGTCTAGAAGACTGGGTACCAATAGATTTTGGTATCGACACCGATCGGTACCGGTGCTTCGGTACCGAGGATACCGGCCAGAGGTTTTTGGTTACCTCGGTACCGAGTAAACTGTCACCGATGACTGCTCCGATGTCTTTGTCGGGTTCGAACCCGACATCGGTACCGGTATCAGCATTGGTATCGGTACCCACAGTAGCATCGTCACCAATTCCTACCATGCTTTTTTCAACAGGATCACTCCATTCTATACCAAGCTTGGAGTTGATACCTGGCATGGACGATGTGGTAAGGATGGGGGCTGTTCCTGACAACCAGTACCAGCAACCATCTTTTAAGCATTCCACACTGCACTCTGCAGGATCTTCTATTCCTATATATTTGGATAACTCTGTGGATGCTCAGGCTAGTTCTTTAGATCTACCCTGTCCAGGGGAGATTCCTGTTTGGGATCCCTCTTTTCAGAGTTTCCTCCTGGATATAGCTAGATCTCTTGCCATTCCTATTCCAGGACATGATCCTGCACAAGGCTCTGTTTCTGCCAAAGCAAAGGACAACATAATGCTTCCTTTGCATCATTCCTTGCAGGATCTCCTTCTAGGAATGTGGGAAACACCTTTAAGCGTACCCCCACCTCCCAGGGCAAATGATCTTTTATATCATGTGCCCCCCTCTCCAGGGTTTCAAAAGACTCAACTTCCTCATCATTCCATAGTAGTGGAATCAGCAATGAGGCAGGTAAAGAGTAAGAAAAAGCACTCTTCTTATCCGCCAGGTCATGAGTCTAAGACACTAGATGCCTTTGGACGTCAAACCTTCCAGACATCTATGCTTTCTGCAAGAATTCTCTCATATATTTTTTATATGAGTCTTTCTCTTGAGGAGGTCACAAAGCAGTTACATCTTTTGACTCCTGTCCTTCCAGATTCTAGGAGTAAAGACTATTCTTCACTGCTTAAGCATATCCAGAATATTTCTTGGTTTCTTTCTCGTGCTTCCCTAGACTCTTTTGAGTCTGTTAGCAGAACCTCTGCTATTGCTATAGGGGCACGACATAGAGCCTGGCTCCAATCTTCAGACTTGGACAAATGGGCACAACAACATCTGGGACATACTCCTTGCACTGGAGAAAATCTTTTCAACAAGGAGTCTTTACGTCAGGTTACTCAGTTATCCACTGATTTACCTGTTCCTAAGGTTTGTTCTACACCTTCTTCTGTCCCACTAGGTAGGAAATCTCCTACCAAACTTTCTTCCCACAGGAGAAGAAGGTTTTATTCATCACTTGCCCATCATACAAATGTTCCCCAACAGGGGAGGCATCGTCCTGGTCTGAAGAATCCAACCTCTCACCAGGCTCAGCAAACCCAGCATCTGCAGGGTTTCTGATCAATCATCATCAGATGCTTGTGACTCTTGGGGTTAGCATCTACAGTTGCTTCTTCTCAATGGAAGCAATCCACCGCTTCATTCTAACCCCTACACATGGATCCCTTTCCAAAAGATATCCATTTTTTCTATATTTCTATGAGCTGTCAGGATATTCATGCCTATAGGTCACAGGTTTCTCCTCTTTTTCCTGCTAGGGAAAGAGGTCTAACCACTATCAACTGATAGTTCCTGTGCCAGCATGTATCTTTCCTTTCTATAGACTTTCTACTTCGTAAATCTTCTTCAGCTCCATTCTCTTCACCCTCTTACCAAGTTTTTCCCCTGTAAGAGGAAATTACTTACTGGGAAGCTTTTTCTTCAGCCTCTCTACTTTTCTCACTTTCCAGTGCGGAGTTTACCTCCTCTGCTCAATCTTCCTTTGGGGCAGCTTATCAGACATGTCCAGAGTTTCCTACTCCTGTTCTGTCTGTTCTTTCTGTTTTTAAACAGTAAGATTCTTTCTGCTGTCTTGCTAACAGCTGCCTATGCAGGAGCTTTAATGTTTGGACCACTGGTTCTTGTCCACAAACAACCAGATTGTCCTCCACTAACATTCTGTCTAGTCTTAGTAGTGGCTCCAAGTCAGTGCTTCATCTCTCTTGGAGTTCATCTCACTATAAGCTTTCTAGATCTTCATTTTCCTGAGTTTGGCAGCATAGTTGGCAGAGATACTGGCTCTCTAACAGCCAGTTCTATCTTCTCATTCTCCTGCATCATGCTCTCTGCAATCTACAGAGAAGCTTTCCACTATGGGTCCTTGCTAGAGAGCATGGGGTTTTTTTTCTCCAGCAGCTATCCTAGCTGGTTAGAAAAGGCTTTTCAGTCATGTCTCCCATGACTAGAAGGTTCTCCCTTCTTTTACTATCTCCTTTTTTGATATAAAGGACATAGGCCTTCTCTTACGTGAAAGCTCAAGGAGTTGCCAGTTCCCTGCTTTGGTCCATAGTATTCCCAATCGGGGATATGCTCGTCCTCATGGTAAGAACGCATGATAACTTTGCCCATAAGCAGGTCAACATGGTGTCTCATCTCTAGGCGTCTTCTGTCTGCTTACCATGCTAGAGTCCTGGAAGACTCGGGACTTGCTGGCTGCACATTGACATTGTCCTTTGTTTTTCACGTAACAGTCCTGGTTATTTTTCACTAACTAGCATTCTTGCAGATCATGACCAGGAGGAATAGATTCTCTATATGTCTTCTCAAGTAGGTTCCACCTCCTTGTTATTAGATGAATCTTTCCTCTCCACATATCCCATGTGATCACTGTGCTGTAGGCATATCTCTGTCTGTTTAATTGCAGACACCCATATGTAGGCCTACATATCCATATTTATTTTTTGTGTGTATTTTATGCCCTGCCATATCTCACTATAGATATATTCTTATATGTCTGTCTGTCTATCTATCTATCTATCTATCTATGTATCTGTTGAGATATTTTATTATAGATAGATATGTATCCGCATACTTCTCTCTCACTGTCTATCCTCATACAGCTATATGATTCTGACAGGGGGGCTTTACCCATACCTATGCTATCTAGCAGGTTTGGGATTCTACACACACAACCACTCCTGTGGTAGTCAACAATTTATACCATAACCTAACGGTTTAGGTACCTCTGAAGCTCTCCGTGCTCAATATCTCTCCTAGCTTACCCCAGTTAGGAGAGACATTGTGGATCTTCAGTTAATCACAGGCTTTAATGCCTCAGGCATTTGTCCTCTCTTTTTGGGATACAAGGAGTTCCCACACCCTTTCTTCCCACAAGGACTGTGCCTCTTTGTCCAAATAGGTTAGCCTTCTCTTTTTGCTCGTAAGAGTGACTCACTCTACCTCCAAAAGAGCTAGGGTTTTTTCTCATAAAGCCTTCCGCTGAAGGCCCACCGTTTTTGGACTACCCCAGTTTCCCTACTGGGGTTACCTGTTACCTTTCAAGATTCTGACCTCCACTGGTTTTCCTACAGGATTATTACCTCCACTTACAGTGGGGTCCTCTTCAAGGTTCCTCTACTAGGTTTCCCAGTAGATCCATGAACCTCCATGCTTCTGTGAAATCCTGTCAGGGGAGGTCCATATTGCAATATCCTTTGCAATATTATTGATGACCATCATCATCCACACATGGACTCCATCTCTGCAGTCCTATGCTAGGTTAGCTGTTCCACAGCATCCTTCTTCTTCAACTCCTACCCTCCATCCTCAGGATGCCTGGTGTTCTGGGAGATAGCATGTTCCAGCCTATGACATGCTGGGACTCCAGGCATCTCAGCTTGGGAGTCCCTATATGTGAAGACTCATTCCTGCTTGTTCCTGGAGATAGCACAGTTACTTACCTGTAACAGGTGATCTCTGGGAACAGCAGGAATAAGTCTTCACAACCCTCCCACCTCCCCAGGAGTTGTATCTCTATCTATCTTTCCTTTCCTCTCTCTCTCTCTTTGTCTCAGCTTTAAAACTTAACTGAGGAGAGGCAGTTGGGAAAGGCGGGAAGGCAGCACGCAGGCGTGCTGGGATGCTTCCAAAAGCTCTTGATTGGATGCTGGGAAGCGTTCCCGCGCAGACTCCGTCGGTACCGACGTACCCATATGTGAAGACTTATTCCTGCTGTTCCCAGAGATCACCTGTTACAGGTAAGTAACTGTGCTTTACTCCCCTTCAGCCAAGCCTGCTCTTTTAATCGAGTTCTTGAGCTTTATGGCCAATTTGGTAGCTTTAGTTCAGGAATTGATTTTATTAGGTGATTTTAACATTTACTAGGGCTCTGAATTAGCTTTGTGATATTGGTCTCCAGCAATTAGGACTGGGTCTCACACATGCTATTGGCAATACTTTGGATTTGATTTTTGCTTCTGGGGATGGCTTGACAGCATGGGAACACTCAGGGAATGTTAATTTAAATTTGTTACATCACCATCTTGTTATTGTTAGTTAAACTTGGTAGACAATTGTTGTTTATCACAGTAAGATGAATACTGTATGTTCCTTTTAGGAATTTAAAAAATGTATCTGGAGCTGACATTTTTCAGCATTTCCCTCCAACTGAGGAAAGATTAACTATCTTACCAGTAGAGAAAGCTATTGAGCAATGGATGACTGAAGTAAACACAGCACTGGATAAAGCAGCCTCTGAGAAATTATCTAAAGTTAGGTATGGAAAAACTGCCCCCCATGGTTTCACAAGGGCTTGCATGTGTTAAAGCTGCAATTGTACCAAGTAGAGAGGCACTGGAGGAAGAATTATTCAACTGAAGATTATACACTTTGTAAATCTGACATTTTGGAGCTAAGAAGAGTTATATTTCTAACCAACCAAAGGCCTGCTTTGCTAATCTGTGTTAACATTTAACCATGTGTTAATGCACATAAACATGCACTGATGTGAGTTTTGTGCTTATGGGTCTATTTACTACACATTAGTAAACCGCGCTAATGGCTCTGTGCCTTGTGTTAAAAATCCCGTACTAAACAGTGTGTAATTGGGCAGGTCGACTGTGCATCGCAGTTAGTGCAGGCCTTATAAGTGTATGCTAACCATGAATGTTACGGTTAATGTGGGTGCGCATACTACTACTTCAGTGGATGGCGTTGTACATCCATGTGCCAGTTAGCTCTGTGCTGCACATTAGCAGCACATTATTAGCAGGGAATGGCCGCATGAATCAGCTTCCACGCTAATATGGCAGCACAATTATCACTACCAGTGCACCCATTAATAGTCATGCCCCTAGGATTTTAATGTGAGGTTTAACGTATGTTAACTGTTAACATGCAGCTCAAAAGGTATTTAATGTGTTGCACTGACAGTATGTATCAACTCTGAGTTTAATACCCAATACAGAATGTCTTGTTAGGAGGCAGAAAAGGGGCCAGTAATGCTCCTTGTAGTTAACATGTGCTTCATTAATGCCAACATGGCAGATAATGTAGTAGACCTCTAGAGGAGTAAACAACAGCAATCCACAGTGTCCATGCTCTTAAAATTCAAGGTTACGACCAGGGCCGGATTTACCTATATGCCCATTACGCCGTGGCGTAGGGCCCACAGCTGGCAAGGGCCCACAAAAATTGAACAAATTAGCTTTTTTTTAAAATAAAATTTAAAAATAAAAACTGCTGGCTGCCGCCGCGGGGCCCCCTCTGCTGCTGCGGCAGCATGGACTGACCCGCGGGGCCCCCTCTGCAAGCTGAATCAATAGGTCCGTCCGTCCCTCCCTCCCTCCCTCCCTCCCCTCCCTCCCCTCCCTCCCTCCGTGCAGGCTTTGAGAGGCGCGAAGGGAGAGTGTCTCCCTCGCGTCTCTGTTAAGCCCGCAGGGACGGACGGACTGATTGATTCAGCTTGCAGAGGGGGCCCCCGCTGGTCAGTCCATGCTGCCGCGGCAGCAGAGGGGGCCCCGCGGCGGCAGCCAGCAGTTTTTTTTTAAATTAAATTTTACTTTAGGCCGATGGGGGGGGGGGTAGGACTGGTAATTGGCTATTGGGGGGGCTGGGGCTGGGGCTGGGACTGGAAATGGGCGGGGGGGGTTAAGGCTGGAGGTGGGCTGATGGGGTTAGGACTGGTAATGGGCTGTGGGCTGTTGGGGGGGTTTAGAATTGGTAATGGGCTATGGGGGGGGTAAGACTGGTAATGGGCTGAGGTCTGATCGGGGCAGACAGGTAATGGGCAATAGGGGGGCAAGGACAGGAAATGGGCTGGGGGGGTTAAGACTGGAGGTGGGCTGATGGGGTTAGGACTGGTAATGGGCTGTGGGCTGTTGGGGGGGGGGTTAGAACTGGTAATGGGCTTTGGGGGGGTTAAGACTGGTAATGGGCTGTGGGCTGATGGGGGGCTAGGACTGGTATTGGGTTGGGGGGTTGCTAGGACTGGAAATGGGCTGATGGGTGGCTAGGACTGGAAATGGGCTGATGCAGGGACTAGAAGGGAATGTATGCTGGGTGAGGCTGGAACTAGAAGGGAGCTGATGTTGGGTAGGATTAGAATGGGTTGGGGCTGGAAGAGTAAAATGGAGAAGGGAAAATATTTTGTGTGGGAGGGATAAAAAATCTACAATTGGCCGGGTATTGGGAGAGTAAGTGGGGATTGAGGATGGAGGGGTAAAATTTGAGTGGATGAAATAGGAATGAGGAAAGAGCAAAAGGAGAAAGATTAGTATGTTAAAGCAGATGTAGAGAGAGAATGGAAAAAAACTAGAAGAGAGAAGAAAGGACAAATGGACAGCAGACGATGGAGAGTTAGCAGAAGACACGAAGAAACCAGAAGAAAGTGGCTGGAGCAATTGCAGCTGAAAAAAATGCACAAAAGGTAGAAAAATATCTCTTTATTTTGAATTTATTAATTGGAATATGTCAGCTCTGGTAAATGTGCATCATTAACTCTGCGCTTTGTTTAGTACAAGAGCAAATTAATGTATAGTTTTATTTCTACAGTGTTGTACATTCCAAGTTTGGCTTTTGGGATTCCCAGTTTAATTATTGTCTTCCTGTTTCTAAATTGTGATTACTTGTTTGGTGATGGTCTATGTTCTGCATGTGTAACTGAGCTGAGGTGTTCTGTTTATATAATTCCTATTTGACATTGCCACTTGTTCTCTTTCCCCAGTAGGTCATGTATTGTTGTTCTCTGAAATGTATTGGTTTAATATTTGCAGTGTTGCCATTTGATAGGTAGAGTATGGTGCTTTGTGAGTCCTGGTAGTGCTGTTAGGATATGGCGGGTTTGCTATGGGTTCTAAATGCCAAATATAAATCTTGATTCCACTCATAGCACCATGTGGAACTACTACTCCATTGCTGGATACACTCACGTGCTCCCAAAGTTCCGAAGACTAGTATATGTGCCACCAATAAATTTTTTGTCGGATCGCTCACCTTGAAAGGGAAGTATCCCATTCTCGGAGTGAGCCCTCCATTTTAATCAATTTTATAGCATGCCACCCATGGGCTATTTAAAAACCCGACTCCACGACACAAGTCGCCGTCAGAATCCACATATCAAGTCGATAAAAGTTAGGAAGCTCGTTCATGCTGATAAACCACTCTCCAAATCAGTCCATCTTTCATACTGCAACTGACACAAGGTAGAGAAAAAGTACTTAGCTTCCTCAACAGAATAGAAGGAAAAGATAAGTCGGCTGGAGCACAAACACTTTCTCCGTAGCTCATCCAATCAAATGGGTACAGCTCCAACGCCGATTATATGGGGCTGAGATATCTGGAAGATATTTTTATTGGTAGTGTCCTGTGAGGGCATTTAAGATCTTCACAACATGCTCTGGTAGTTGCCATAAATCCCTAGATTCATGGAGTCTAAACGCAGAGCTTTTTATGACTTTGCTTCAAGTGTTTGAGATGAGATACCACTAGATTTGTGTCTAGAATCTGATTATTTAACTTGTAGGAGCCATAAAGAAATGATAAGTAGTAGTAAGTAAAGAGTTAAAACATTGGGCCTGATACTCAGCAGTGGCAGTGGCTAGCCTTTGTAAAGAGGCTTGCCATTGTCACTGAACTTTAGACTTGGCATAATCAATGCCAGGACCATATCTGGCCACTGGTACTGAATATCCGGATCAGCCAGATAGCACTGAAGCTAACTGGGCAGCGGTGATAATCAGCCACTGCTTGGTTAGCTTTGGCAGCAAGAAATAGGTTAGCCTTTAATGTGCCTAACTTTTGCTGCTGAGGGATATCCGGGCAGCGGCCGAATATTGCCATTGCCCTGTTATCCCCGGGTTCCGCCCCGGAATTCCCTGATGCTAGCCGGCTAGCATTAGGCGTGCAGTGGCGGCAGCCGTGAATATTCACTGCTAACCATGTTAATTGCTTTGAATATCCCTCCTCCCTCCATCGATCTTAGTCCCAGCATTTCAGTAGATGATTTTTAATAGATCTCCTATTTTTTCTTCATAGCAAGTCTTTTATATGTTTGGAGGGTAATTTTATAAGAGTACTATGGGTAGACACTTACGTAGGTGCTATTTTATAAAGACAAGCGTGTGTGGCAGAGAATGTGTCTTGAAGCAAACATGATCATATATCAGCTAACAAGCAGTACTTGCATAGATTAAGGTATTTTATAATTTATGCATATACATGTGATCTCTGCCTGTGCTCTGCTCAGACGATGTCCCCAGCTATGCCTGTGGGCAAAGCGTCTCCATGCCAAAGCACATACTTTTATATCTTATAAAAGGTCATTTACATGTATATGTCTCCATATAACATGCAGGAATAAATTTATAAAATTACCTCCTGTATGCTGAGTTATTTTTATATATGCTATTTGTGTCTTGTGCTCTATGTTGTCTTGTATTGTTATGGAAGAATAAATAAGTGCAACTTTTGGCAGTCTATGAGCCTTTCATAGAGTTCCATTTAACTGCTCAGCTGACTGGGGCACAACTTCCAGCGCTTCTCTGCAGGTCTGACTCCCAGGGATTTCAAAGATTCTTGGAGCAGGACTCACGTAAGCTGGGAGGCATATTGCACTCACTGTCAATTCATACTTATTCTCTCACCATCAACAGAATTCCATCCAATCTCAAAAGTTTGTTCTTAGCCAAAAATGATTTACTGAATGTTACTTAATTTGAATTAGAGTCACAAAAATGATGAAACTCATAACTTCAGTTTACTGGTAAAACACCAGACAAAATACAAATAGTCTCTCAATAGAAAACACAGAAACATTGAAAATGATGACAGATGAAGATCATACAGTCTATCCAGTCTGACCATCCATATCAACTACTAAGCTTTACAATCCCCCTTTTTTTTCCTTTAGAGAGCCTCTGTGCTTTCTTAAATTCACATACTGTATAATCCTTGTCTTTACTTCCTCCACTGCCAGAATATTCCATGCATTTATCACTCTTTCCGTAAAGAAATATTTCTGCAAATTACTTCTGAGTCTATATCCTTTTATCTTCATCCCATGCACCCTTGTTGCAGAGCTTTCTTTTGATTAAAAGAGGCTCTCCACCTGCGCATCTATGCCATAGAGGTATCCTTGTCACAATTTAAGTCCTTGGGCTCTCTCCTTGCTGAGAACAAAGCATATGATTCCTTCTCTTCTCTCAGGAAGCAATTGCAAAGTCCTCTCAAGCTTGAAAGAGCTTCAAGCACTATTGCCCCTCAGAGCTCGTTATTCCTCAAGTCAGGATTGTCAAGGTGCTATGGCTCCCTACAGTTTCTATCTCCTTGGGTGCACACTCCTAGCTTTTCCCCTCCATAAGTCACTGAAAAGACCCCTGACATGCTTTGGCTTAAGTGGCCTCAGATACCTCTCCTCAGTAGTCCTTGGGATATGGGCAGGGGATGCACCAGTCTTCCTCCTCCCCAGGTGCTTAGCCTAGAGACCAGAGGCACCATGTTGCAGTGCAGTGGCTGTGAAGCCAAAGACTAGGATTTGAATTTGGACTTGGTCTTTATACCTCTTGAAAGTTCCTCCAGTTTTACAACTCCACTTCATTATCTGCCAAGGACTCTCCCAGCATTACACCACTGGGGAAAAATGGTTATATGACTGGCAAGAACACTCCCTCCTGTTCAAAAGACAGGATGGGTCACAGAGGGGCCAGAAAAGAAGTCTCTGACAAAGTAGATAAAACAAGACCCTAGAGGTCTCGACATAAATATATAAATAAATAAACATGTTCATTGGTTTTTATGCATACTTTGCATAAGCAATAGCAACTATTGTCAAGCCACATGTTTGTTTTGTCTGACCAAAAGAACAATGAGTCACTTGAATGAAAACTGATCACAGTTTAGGACGATTATCCAGAGGGTCAGCATGACGCCAACTTGATGGCACTTAACGCAACTTGATGGCGCTTAGCAAAAACAACGCATGGGGTTTGGATTAAGACAGGTAGGCAAGAATAGCAAAACCGCTGCTTTCTGACCAAGGGGACCCCATCCCCTGGGGACTGAGGAAGAAAGAAAACAGTGTTGGGTCTACCTGTATCCCTTGAAAAAGGTTAGCTCTGTGTGTGTGTGTGTGTGTGTGTGTGCGAAGGAGGGGGGGGCAGTGATGTAGAGAAGGCAGGAGAAATGTAAAGGGGGTGGGCTATTATAAAAGACAAATGGTTGGACGGAATGCAGGGCAGGGAGTGGAAGTGCTAGGGGAGAGGGAAAGGAGGAGAGAGTCTGGAAAGGAGAATAAACAGTGAGGGGGATAACAGAAGAGGGGTGGAAGGTGGAGGGAAGAGTGTGAAGGGTTGAAGGTTGAAGAGATGAATAGATGGGGACAAAAGGGCACAATGCATATATGTCAAAATGGCTATCCTCCAATCTTCAGGTATTACAGATGATTTTAATGAAAATTCACAGATTACTAATAGCAGGTCTGCAATCTCATATTTCAGTTCTTTCAACACCCTTGGATGTATGCCATCCGGCCCAGGTGATTTGCTACTCCAGGCGGTCAGAATCGTGACGTGCTCCGGTGCATCCGATGTGCCCGCGGGATCAGAATCGGGTCTACTAACCTGGATGTGCAGGCCAATCCCTGATTATTGCTGCCCAGATGTCCAAGCAACTCCCTGGTTAGGCAAGCCTGGCTCCTGTATGGAACAGCAGTGGCATGGTATCCTGCTGCCATGCCACCATGGCTCCATGCAGGAGCTGCGATCCCTCGCAGCGACAGAAAAGTTCTTATCTCCAGGAACAAGCAGGAATGAGTTTTCACATATGGGTACGTCGGTACCGACGGAGCCCGCACGGGAATGCTGCCCAGCTTTCAATCAGAAAGCTTTTGGCAGCATCCCTCGCGCCTGCACAGTGACTTCCCGCCTTCTCCACAGCCTCTCTTCAGTTTTCGTTTTTCCGCGGAGCCGGCAGGACGTCCTCCTGTCACCGCAGAAACTTTTCTTTTTAATTGCTTTAATTATTTTAATTTTTTTGTTTTCTTGTGGTCGCGACTGTTTTTCCCGCTACCACCGGTACCGCCGGTGGTTTTTGGGCTAAAGTCTGTAAAACTTTTCTTCAGTTTTTTTGCCTTAACTTCTTAAGCCTACTAGGCCTTTTTCATTATGGAGCCTTCTTTTCCTAAGAAGTGCATCCGGTGTGGAAACACCTGTTTCTTTTTAGACACCAATAGTTGGTGTCTCAACTGTGTGGGTCCTGACCCTTTTTCCCCTGACTTGTCAGGAGATAATCTTGTGAGAAAACCTTCAGTATTTAGAGTTTTCCTCGATACCGTTTTTTCTTCGGCAGTGAGGGTACCCGCTTTCTCTACTTCACAGAATCAGGTAACCCAAAAACAGTCTGTTAAGACTAGCCAATGCTTGAGTGGTATGTCCCATGCCCAGCATGGTGACGGCTCCGGCCTTGCCCTCAAGAACCCATTGGCATTACCCCTGCGGGAGTCTTCGGGCTCCAAAGCGTTAAAGGGGTTTCAGGATGTTCCTGGGGCTCACCCCTCACAGAACATACCTGAGCCATGTGCGGAGGTGGTATCCGCTTCGAGCGGTACCGAGCCTCCGGCATCGGCACCGGTGTCGAGTACTCTACTCTTCACCAGGGATCGTCATCGGGCATCCTCGGTACCTTCGGGACCGATCGATACACACCGCATTGACTTCCCTCAATCTCAGCCATGCTCTGGGACGGTACCGGCGTTGATCGATTCCGATACCCTAGCATCGGCATCGGCATGGATGGGTGCTCATCGGGTATCCTCGGTACCGTCGGTATCGATCGATGTCACCCAGGCTGCCTTAGCGGTATCGGCATCGCCGATACTACCACTGGCGTCGGAACTGTCGAGACATGCATCGCTAGTCTCGCTCTCTTCGATGCCGAGTCTTGAATCGATATGGAGTCTAGAGGACTGCGTACCGACGCGTCCCGGAACCGACTCCTGTCGTTTCCAAATAGGTAGTTCCGAAGATCCTAGCCATAACTCCCTCATGATCTCGGTACCACTACAGCAGTTCCCGATGACTACTTCACCTGCTAGTCCTTTATCAGTAGCGATGTTGATGCCTGTTCTTGCACCAATGCCTAGTTTGGAACCGATACCTGGCATTGGTGCAGTACCTTGTCCATCCTCTGATACTCAGGCTCTTTCTTTAGCTTCACCAGGAATAGTTCCCATAGGAGATCAGTCTTTTCAGGCTTTTCTCCTGGATATGGCAGCTTTTCTTAATATTTCTATCTCTGGTTGTGATCCTACTCATGGCTCACCGGCACAAATGCAAAATATACAATTTCCTTTACATCCTGCTCTGCAGGATCTCCTTCTCAGGGTATGGAAATCACCCTTACGACTTCCTCAGGTTTCTACAGACCTTGAGGTTAGGTACCGAGTGCCACCCTCTCCAGGGTTCCAAAAACCTCAACTTTCTCATCGTTCCCTTGTAGTGGAATCAGCACTGAGGAAAGTTAAGAGCAAGAAGAAGCATTCTTCTTTTCCGCCAGGTCGTTCTTCAAGAACACTTGATGCTTTTGGCCGTCAGGCCTTCCAAAACTCTATGCTGGCTTCCAGAGTTCTCTCATATATTTTCACATGAGTCTAACACTCCAGGAAGTCACAGCAAAATTGTCTCTTTTGACCCCTTTTTTACCAGAGCCCAAGGCTGCTGATTATTCCTTGCTCATTAATCACAGTTGGAATATATCCTGGTTCCTGTCTCGTGCTTCTATAGACTCTTTTGAGTCCGTTAGCAGATCCTCTGCTATTGCCATTGCAGCACATCGCAGAGCCTGGCTTGAGGCTTCAGACTTGAACAAACGGACACAAACTATACTAGCTCATTCTCCTTGTACAGGGGAAAGTCTTTTCAATAAGGAGGCTTTACGTCAGGTTGCTCAATGCTCCACTGACTCTTTTTCCACTAGAAACCATTCTAAGCCGCCTCCTTCTTCAAAGAGTAGGAAATGTCCTGCCAAACCTTCTTTCCCTAAGAAAAGAAAGTTTCATTCCTCTCCTGCCCATCATTCGGCTGTACCTAAACAAGAGACGCCTCAACCTAGTCTGCAGTCCTCCAGTTCTGGCCAGTCTCCGCATTCCCAGCAACCATAGGGACCGGGAATTGTAACTTACACTTTCCTTCTACATCTTAGAAGTTTTTTCAGTGTACTACCCTGTCAAAAAAAAAAAAAAGCAATTATTTTGTTCAGGGACTACACACTTCTCCTCTTCTTACTCTCTAGAGGTGCAGTTGTAACTATCACCTGATAGTTTCTATCCCAACTGAACATTTTTTCCTTCAGTTGACTTACCCCATGGATACGTCACCCTACAACTACTTGAGGACTACCATACGGAACTGCTTTTCTGGCAAGCTCGTTCCCCAGACAAGGATAGAAGATATCCCCTCCTTTTTCTTGTCTGTTTTTTCTTTTTCAGCACACGACGGTCTCTTTCCTGTTTCCGTCAGCAGCTCTGCCTGCAGGAGTTACAGTAATTCTCCTACTGAAACTTTGTCCAAGTTCCAGTCCCTTGTTCAAATCTTTGTCTACCCTCAGTAGTGATTCCAAGCTGTCTTGGATCCTCCTACTTGTTTAGACTTTCTCACATTATTCTACCCATCTCCTTTCCTAGGATATGGCAACATACCTGACTTTCAGTCAGTTTTTCTCATACCTCTCCTGCACAATGCTCTCTGCAATCTTCAGAGAAGCTTTCTACTATGGGGGCCTTGCTACAGAGCATTGGCCTTGTCTCTGAAGTTCCTCTTTTATTAGAGAAGAACTTATAAACCCTTCCTATACCTGAGAGGGTTCTCCGCACCCCCCCCTTTCAAATTGGGGTGTTAACACGTAATCTCAGTTCTTCTACGTGAAGATCCAAGACATCCACCATGTCAGTGTTCTGTGGAAATCCCGCATTGTTCCTTACAGATTCCTATCTTCATCTGTTCTCACGCGAACATCAAGGATAACTAGTTGGATTGCCTTTCTGCATCCCTCAATCCATGAAGATAGATTCTCTATACATATCCCAAGTGGGCTCACCCTCTTGTAGGATGCAGAATCTTTTTCTCTTCTATTCCCCATGTACAATTATGGGGCTGGATGGTAGACATGTATCTCAATCTGTTGTCTTGTATGTAGCATCTCCTTATATGTCTACATACTTATATAATTACTCTGGTGGTGCTAAACCATGCCCCACAAATTTACATATATCTACGTGTATCATATATATATATATATATATATATATATATATATATTTGATATATTTCTCCATCCATATCCTAATCTCCAAATCTGGACATATGTATATTTATATACTATATATATATAAATATATACATATCTATTCACGCCACATATATATATCTCCCCATATATATGTGTTTCATGGGGGGCTTCTTAAGGGTTGGTCAATCGTCTTCACTATCACCCTTACTGTCTCTACTACATGTTTTACCTCTTAGAGGTTTTAGACAGTCTGTTGTCCTACGTCCCATGCCAAATTATGATACAGGACATGTTAAGCCCCAACAACCACTTGGTGCTAACATTTTCCATTTTTTCTTTATGTCCTTGAAGCATCCAGCTTCAATATTTTTCCTATCTCTCGCCAGCTAGGAAAAACAGTGTACATCTTTATCTTTGAGTACACAGCTGTTCTACTTAGGAATAGGGTTTTTTTCCAGTTCCCCTCTTCCTGCCAGGACTGGGCTAGTTCTCCAACTCCGTCAGTCTTCTTCCTTTAGTCCTCAATGTTAATAACCTTATGCCTAAAGGAGTTTTCAGCTTTTTTCCATAAAGCTTTCCATTGAAGACCTGACGTCTAATCCTACCCAGTTGATACCTGGATCGTCTACTACCTCCAGGTCTGGACCTTCATCCTCACTAGTGGGAGGTCACCTTGAAGATTCAGCCACTGCTTATCCAGTAGACTCCATCCTGCTTCCTACTTCCTACAATACAGTAGGTAAGCTGCATATTTTAAGTGTACATTAAATGTCTTTAATGCTACTCATCATATATACCAAGGACTCCTGTAGTCTGTAGGACCCTCTAGTCCTTGGCTGTGCTGTTTCTTTCCTCACAGCTCCTTTATTGTCAACTCCTACCCTCCATCCCACATTGGATGCCGGGGATTCCTGCAGACAAAATGCACCCCTGCTCCAGGCACTTGCATTTTTATGGGATCTCCCCCTGGCATCTCCAGCTAGGGAGTCCCCATATGTGAAGACTCATTCCTGCTTGTTCCTGGAGATAGCACAGTTACTTACCTGTAACAGGTGATCTCTGGGAACAGCAGGAATTAGTCTTCACAACCCTCCCACCTCCCCTAGGAGTTGCATCTTCTTAATTTCTTTCCTTTTCTCTCCTCGCCTTTGTCTCAGCTCTGAAACTCAACTGAAGAGAGGCTGTGGAGAAGGCGGGAAGTCACTGCGCAGGCGCGAGGGATGCTGCCAAAAGCTTTCTGATTGAAAGCTGGGCAGCATTCCCGTGCGGGCTCCGTCGGTACCGACGTACCCATATGTGAAGACTAATTCCTGCTCTTCCCAGAGATCACCTGTTACAGGTAAGTAACTGTGCTTTCCTTGCAGCCCGACTGATCAGGGTCAGGCTGCAAGGAACCTCCTACACCCCCTCACCTCTTCGGCGGGCCCCAGATCCAGTATCCTCCTCCATCTAGGGGGACTTATTCCACCTATGAGGTGTAATAAGTCCCCCGTACAACTGGCGGCCCCAGACGTACAAGGCCGACCTCGGAATCAGCCCTGTACATCCGGGATCATGGCGCTGCCCTTGCTCTGCCTGCAAACACAGCTCCCCGCACAGCTCAGATCTACGTGTGGGGAGCTCTGTTTCCTGAATGCAGGCCAGGCATTTAGACCTCTTAATGTATTTTACTTGTTTAATATTTCTTTGCAACTCACTTGGTGCAAACAATACATTGGGTAATTTAATAATGATTATCACACACTTACGCAGCTATCACACGTTACCTGCCATGAGGCCCATTTTATTCCTCTGGGCCATGTGGCAGAGAACATGCAATACCAGCTGTAGCGCACACTAAACATTGGTAAATGACCCTTAAAGTGAGGTATTATGTTTAATAAATGAATAAATTATAAATATTAAGATCAAATTTCGACACTACACACAGAATAAAAAGAGAAAAATAATTCAGGAATTCCCTTTTCTTTACTGTTAAAGGGTAAGCCCACTGTTTTCATTTTGGGGATTTTCTGGGTTTTTCATTTCTCTTTTGTGTTTTCCATTTTAGCCTGTTTTACTTTCAGTTTTGACACATTATTTATTAATAGTACATGATAAAAACCAATCTAAGCAAAAAAATTAATGTTGTTGCATTTTTGTCATTATGTTTTGGAATGAAATGAAACAATCATGTTTTGCTGTATTTTTCATTTTGTTTCAAAATGAATACCTATTCCTAACAGCTGCAGAAATGGTTAATGACAAATGTAATGTCATGAATTTAATACAGTCTTACAAAGTTTTGCAGATTGACAGAAAATTCTCTCAGGATATAGAAGGGAACGTCAAAGTGCGGGTTTCACGTTGCTATGGTTTGAAACTAATAGAAACATAACAAAGACAAGAAGCTATAAAGAAATTATCAATAATGTTGCCCTTTGGATAGAAAAGTTAGTTTGATTTTGAGCTCAAACTAACTTTTCATTTCAAGAGCAAATTTTGCAGGTTTTTTCTTAAAAAAAAAATCATAATTACTTAAAGCAGTGTTTTACAGCCTTTTCAAGCCTAAGGTACACCTATCTTTTCAAAAATGTTTTAGGGCACACCAATCTCCATGGAACAGCCAGGTGGACATTGAAGAACATTTAGAGAAGCAATGAAAGCTCCACTAGAGGCTGAAACGACTCAAAAGTGGTGGAAGAGAAGTATGTACTGCCTCTTAATTCACACACTCAGGGGCTCGTGCGGTATCTAGGAAAGAGATAGGGATGTAGGACTTCATACTTGTTTGGAAAGGGACTCCTGCATGTGTAAGAGCCACTACTGATGTTCCCTGCTGCTGCAAGGTGCTGTAAACAGAGGCCATATGCTTGTCATCTAGCAGCAAGGAGTTTTTTCTTTGATGCATCTGATTGGAAAGCATAGCAGTTGGGAAATTCTGATTTACAGTGCCATTTACTATTTTGGTAAGCCTGGTGGTGGTGGTGTGGGGGTATTCTGTGGCAGTGGCTAGTGCTGATAAAGTAGCATCTGCCCCCACAGAACTTTAAACCTGGATATTCAATGCCAGGGCCATATCCAGCCACTGGCTTTGAATATCCAGGCTGGCTGGATAGCAGCGAAAGTTAGGCAAGTTTTTCAGGTGCCTGACATTTGCCACCATCAGATAACCAGCTAGTGGCTGAATATCATCACTAGTCAGTTATCCTTGGGTACTGCTCCTCTTCACTCCCATTGGGGTGTTAGTGGGATTCAAACCCTGGTCTCTTGGTTCCCAAACCAATGCTCTAGCCAGCAGGCTACTCCTCCACTACAAACATGTAGTTGAATATTTGTAATCTCATTATTAATTAATCTATGCTGGCTAAAGGCAAATAATGCACAATTTTACCAATTAATGTAGGTTATTTGGTTAAAGATGGGCATTGTTCTTTTGATGCATGTTTGCAGCTACAGCCAATAATTGGATAATTTATAATAACCCTATTATTTATTCCTTCTCCTTTTAAGAAGTTATTTGCTAGGTCATCCACCCCAGAAGCAGCTGAGCTAGTACACTGTGAGTCACATTGGAATCCTATTTAGATGAAAAATGGTCTATAAATCAAGTAACTTATATTCCAAAGCATTTATTCAGGACATACTTCCTAGAAAGTAGGTGTGTGTATGGCCAAAAAAGTTTGGTTTGTGCTCTTTTAAAATGAAGTTTTCCTAATTTCCAGGCATTTTTCATGTTTGTTTGACCTATAGTATTTGTTTTTAGACACGTATTGTGAGCACACAGGAATTTAATGCACTCAATCACTTGTGCCCAGATTTATTTGTTGGTTTAGGCATGTACAAGTGATCTGCATGCACTTTAAATTTTTAGATGCCCAAATACACGAATGCAGACTCCTGCTAGAAAGTGTAAAATAACTTGAGTTGATGAAACATAACTATACTGCACCTTGTACTCACTAAGGAGTGGCTTAGTGGTTATAACAATGGGCTGTGAATACAAGACTTCCATTCTTAGGTGTTGGTGAAATGTAAAAAGATGTTTTATTCCAGCTCATCAGGGTACAAAACATTGTTTTTTTCTGTGTTTTTTCAGCACCATTAATATTGCTGGGTATCATTTCTAGTTGAATCAAATGCATACTGCAGTGAAGATGCTGAGATGGTCTTATTGCTCTAGTGAGCAGATTCTAAGTTTTATTGGATAGGCAGCATCAGGTTTGTAGAAAGCAATGGGCTTTCGCATTAATGGTTAAACAAGAGAGAAAGGATGATGTTGAAGCTCAAGATATAATGCTGTGTACGTTCAGCTGTATTTTTGCTCCTTTATTGATAATTCTAATCCTGCCAACCCCCAACCTGTTCAGATGCATTTCAGTTCTGCCTTTGCAAGTGGGAGATTTTGATTCTCATTATCTAATCCACTCCAACAGGACAAGGAACATAGCAATGAGAAAAGGGAAAGGAAAAAAAATCTATAAGAAGTGTAATGCATCATTATTTAATTAAACATGTTTCTTGGCTTCAGCAGTAGGCTCCATCCTATGGTGCCCTTTGACCTCTTTTTTATTTTGTTGACCGGCACAGCTGCTAGTAAATCACCTGCTGTATGTTCTCTCTGGAGCTTTAAAGGTCAGCTGTCAGAGGTTGGTGGACGAAGATAAAGAATCGAAACAGAACCTAAAGTTGTAGAGTGGGTGTGGCTTTTCTAGCGCGTAGACACTGAAAGCTCTCACGTTCTTTGTGCTTAGTTGTTTACCTTGGGGAGCCCCTGTTTTTACAGCTAAAAGTGGAGGTCCTGAGCTCTCTAAGGTTTTCCTTTTCTGTGAGTCAATATTTGCTGTTCTTTTTTTTGTCTTGTCCTCCTCTGAAGTTTTTCAAATCACTGTTAGCAGGGACCCCTGGTCTCCCGCAATGCCAAGGAAAGGGATGGAAAATCCGACCCTTACCGTGTAATTGGCTAGTTGCCATGGAATCACCATGGGAAACCAGGGGCCAGTCCAGGTCAGGAAAGTGATGGCTGGCCGGCACACGCCTTTGCAGCTCGCTCTAGCTCCTCATGCTGATGAGACTGGCAGCAGGAAGAGGAGAGTGGCAGTGTCCTGGGCTGCATCTAACCTCTCTGCCTCCCAAGTCTGGACTGTTCCTTTAAAAAGTAAGGTACAGCTGGTATGCACTGCTTCATGGGTAAATGAGCTAGACGAGCCCTGGGAAGAACAGGTGGAAGGCACAGCCAAGGTGCTGCTGCTTACTCTTTCTTGTTCTTTCCTAATGAGCATGGGAGAGGGATGAACAGCGAAGGAAGTTGGGTGAATGAAAGGCTGGGTGGATGATATATTGCTGTGTGTGAAAAGGAGCTGAAGTACCTAAGAAGAATTGCAGGGATTGGTAGGAGAGTCATATGTAATTAGGATTAGGGGTGTGTGTGGGAACCCATCACCAAGTCATCTGACAACCTGGACAGACTGGGGCTGCCTGTCAGGGAGGGGGTGACCAGTCACAGGGGAGGGAGTAACTTCTCCAGTGACACGGCCAGCCTATCTGAGTCCCTCTCTGATGATGCAGCTGCCTACTAGTGCCTGTATAAAGGCTCCAGCACTTCTGCAATTAGAGGGGTGGCATAGAGTGTACTGGTGCCACAGGAAGTCACCTACATCAAGCACCCCTACTTACAGCTCTGTAGACGGGCTGGAGGAAAGGGTATGTGAAAGAAGGGATCAGCGGTCAATGGTACCTCTAACATTTTCTCTCACCAGTCATGCTTTTGTTGTCCCATGGTTTAAACCATGTTGGATCCCGTATTTGCAGGAACGTTAGGTGCAAAACCATAGCATACTTTAGTAAAAGGGCCCCGAAGTGTGTAGTTAATCTTGTACATACCATGGCAGAAATGAACCTCCCATCTAGCCAGGATATTCTGGAGATTATCTCTCTTTCACTCACTGTTAATGCTCACCTCCATACGTCACTGTTTCAATGAGAGCCTAGCTCAGGAGTTCAGAAGGTGAATTTGCAACATACACAGGCACCATGTCAAGATGCACTTTTAAATCAGCTCAGTGGCACCGAATCCATTTGGGATAATTTCTGTATCTTTGTGCTGCATTTTCTCAGTCTTTCTGCATTTGATGGTACAGTAGGTGAAGTATTTCTCAATACATGGCAGAGAATAGTCATTTGGCACTAACCCTTCTATCAAAAGTGCTGTCCTTGTGCTTTTTTCTTTTACTGCAATGTCCAATTTACTTGCATCAAGTTTTTTTTAGCTGTGGAAATAGGAATATCCCAGGTAATTACAACTTCTTCATTGTCCACAGTTCTGTGTAGGTCGCAATCCCAATGCTTTTCTGGCCCAGAAATATTATAGTGTTCACATAACTTCCAGTGGATGAGACATGCTGTCGTCCTGTACCTTTTGTATACAGATTTTCTGATAGCAGCATGTCACACCCAGTGATAAGATATGTGACCGTTTACAATTCAGTGCTACAAAATTTGCATGTCAGTTTTCTCAGTGCTGACTGTGAACCATTTTGTCCCATGCTGCAATTAGCAGTCTCTCATTTTCAGGTTTTAATTCCCCCCACCCCACCCCCTTAACCATTCATATGTGATATTTTGATCTACCTGTGCTTTCTGAAGTAATTCTATAGTTCATGCTGATTTTGTTCTTTAGCCAGTTGTCTTTACTTGATTGATGGTCTAATTCTTTAAAGAGTATTTTTCTCCTATTTTGTAAATTCTATTGCCGCTTCCCCTTCATGTACTGGTGGACTCTCACTCCTTCCTTCCATTTGTCGGAATGACCGGCCAAGTTTAAGAACGGAGACTGACTTTGGCTGTTTATCTCTGTACTTCAGTATTTTCTGAGTATTTGGGTCTGCTGATGCTAATAAGTATGCTTGAAGGGCTGTGATAGTAACTTTATGAGGGAGATTTTAGGAAGGACATCCAAGTGAAACCAGGAACATCCAGGGCAGCACGTGCAGAAAAGCACCAGGGACGTCTATGTCTCTGGCTGATTTCAGGAACATAGACATCCCCGGCGTGGATGCGCAGGCGGGCGGGCACATAAACATACCTTTTCCGGATGCTTGGGTTGCACGTCCATCTCAGGCAAGCTAGCAGAAGGGGATATCCAGTGGCATAGCAAAATGGAAGCGTGAGCCCCCATTTCCCATCAGTATGCGCTGACACAGTGTCAAATACAGGGCTAATAGTGCAGCTCTTCCACACCTTCCAGATATTTGCCTGACAAAACAAGCGCTTTTCAGATGCCTATACATGCCTGCAGTAGGATTAATGTTTGACATGATTCGGGACATCCAGGATGTTTTTGAGATAAAATGGAGATGTCCAGACTCACAGGAACATCCTAGCCGTGCCTCCACCATGCCCCTGTTCAGACCTCGATGCCCTCCTGCTGGGTACATCCACAGACCACTACTACTGCTACTACTAATCATTTGTACAAGGCATAGGCAGCGCTGTTCAGAGACATGTAAGAGACAGCCTCTGCTCATCCGAGATTACAATCTAGGCAAGACAGACAACAACACAACTGGGGATTAGGACGTGTCTAGGGGAATGGTAAGGGAACACATAGTTGGATAACAGGATCCTGACTTCTAAAATGATTCCAGAGATATCTCTGTGATTTGGACATCTGCATGCTCATTTGCAGGCATCCAAATCATGAATAACGCTTTTAAAATAGACTGCAATATGCATATTTTATTTCTATAAGACCCATTCCTGCTTTGGCTCTTGAAGTATAAGGTCTCGGTATAAACACTGGTTCTTATCGATTTCCTCAGGAGCATGGAAACGTTTTCTTGTTCTTACATCCACTTTTTCAAGATCTTTATTAGTTCAGTCCACAATTCAAAAGCTGTAAGAGAGCTCTGAGACTGCAAGCTGATCGATAGCTTGTACGTATGTTGTTCCATGCCATTAAAGCACTTTTCAATATCAATTTCAGTCTTCTTATTGATCTTTTCTTTCCAAAAATTGGTACTAGATTGTTACAACTTCTTCTTCTCATAGATATTTATATACCCTGCTGAAACTCTTTATAATACAGACTTCTGCTAGAGAGATGCTTTCACTTGGCCTTAGTTTTCCATTATAGAAAGTTGTCTGTGCACATTTGTCCAGCCCAAAAGTCATTCGGATGTCATCTGAGAAGCATTTCAGGGAGAGGAGTAGGATTCAAATCACAGAAATAAGAACATGTGGGGGACGGAAGGAGGGGATATTCCAAGCCAGTTACATGGTTTGCAGACCGTGTAAATACCGCTGAGCTGGATATTCAATGGCACTAACCCAGTGCCACCGAATATCTGCGGGTGCCACTTTTGCACGCCCTGATGCGAACCGCTTCACATTGGGGCATGTGTGAGGGGCATTCTGGAATGAGTGGAGGCAGCAGCAATATTGAGCAATATGTGGTGAAAGCCAGGTGACTTTCGCCACATATTGCTAACTGGGCAGCGGCTCAATATCACCGCTGCCCGGTTAGTTAGCAGCAAATATGGCTAACCCGTATATTCAATGCCGGGCCAGATGTGATCGCGGCATTGAATATCCAGATTTAGATTTCAGCGCCGGTGGCTAGCCATGTTAGCAGTGCTGGCCACCAGTGCTGAACCCCCCCCCCCACTGTTTCTTAAATTTGTATATGTTTGTATTATAAAACTTCAGATTATTTGCATTCTGCGTTATACTTGTATGCCCTAGACAGGCTTTTCATTCTTAGGTAAATAGACTGTCCCAGGTACCCTCTATTCAGATTATGCAAAAGGTTAGTCATCGCAGCAATGCATTTTCTGTCAAGGCATCTCTTCTCTGGAACACTTTACCGTGTGAGCTCCAGGTCACAGAGAGAGGAAGACAGGCATCTATATTTGGAAAAACTTAGAGAAGCTAGCAAAGTAGTCAGGAAAGCAAAGATTCAAAAAGAGGAGGAAATAGCCAATGCAATAATATGGGAGGATAAGACATTTTTCAGATATGTTAGTGAGAAGAGGAACGGCAAAAGTGGTATTGTCAGACTCAAGGGTGAAGGAAAGGAATATGTAGAAGCTGAAGAGGATAAAGCAGAATTGCTTAACAAAAAGAGCGGGACCTAGGCGTGGTTGTGTCTGATGATCTTAAAGTAGCTAAACAGGTAGAAAAGGTGACAATAAAAGCTAGAAGGATGCTTGGGTGCATACGGAGAGGAATGGCTAGCAGAAAAAAGGAGGTGATAGTGCCTCTGTATAAGTCTTTGGTGCGACCTCATTTGGACCGCACCTTCAAAAGGATATAAACAGGATGGAGTCAGTACAGAGGGTGACTACTAAAATGGTTTGTGGTCTTCATTATAAAGCATATGAGGACAGACTTAAGGATCTGAATATGTACACCGTAGAGGAAAGGCAGGATAGAGGTGATATGATTGAGACATTTAAATACCTCCGTGGCATAAATGCACAGGGGGAGAACCTCTTTCAATTGAAAGCAAGTTCTGCTATGAGGGGACATGGGATGAGGGTGAAAGGGGATAGATTACGGAGTGATATGCAGAAATATTTCTTTACGGAAAGAGTGGTGGATCCATGGAATAGTCTCCCAGTGGAGGTGGTAGAGATGAGGACAGTATCTGAATTCAAAAAAGCATGGGACAAACACAGAGGATCTCTAAAGGAAAAAACGGGACTGTTGTAGTTGTTGATATGGAAGGACAGAGTAGATAGGCCATGTGGTCTTTTTCTGTCATCATTTTTCTATGTTTCTATGTTTCTAGGTGACTGATGATCTTAAATCTTTTTGTTTAGGAGCTAGGAGTTGCAGAATAGAATATATAGTTTGCCGGGACATTGTACTTGGTATCTTTCTGGAGTGGATGTGGAATTGGATTGAATGGGTTTGTGTTGATTAGGGTTTTTTTTATGTTTTATGATTGTATTTGTTTTATTCTGGCTATATTGCCATGCACACCACGTGGAGTAGTATCGACTTATACAGCATATAAATATAAATAAGTAATAAATAATATAAATAAAATAAACACTGAGTACTGCATTTTTGTGGGGGAGCCCAGTTGGAGTTCCCTGAGGCCAGTGGGAGCTGATTGGGAGAGAGTTCTGGGCCTTCTATGTGAGATTCCTCCCCCATTGATGTCATCATGGTGTATCATGAAGACTATATAAGAGCCGGTCTCCCTGTGGTACTGGTGAGAGGAGTAGGACTCTAATTGCAGAGAGAAGAATACTGAGAGCTGCACTGAGGTGGGGAAGCTGGTTGGGAAAGAGATCCAGACCTTCCAAGTGAGATTCCAAGTCCCAAATGATGTCATTAGAGAACACCGGGCAAACTGTATAAAAGCTAACCCTCCTGCTGTATGTAGTCACTGGTGCATGGCCAAAAGAATATGCCATGTTGGCTCCCCTTCAGTGTTACTTAGTAGCTTATGTCAGTGGTGTCTTTCTAGGATGAGGAAAAGGAAAATTAAATTTAAATTGATCCCCTTTTGTCCCCTAGCTGTGTTGAATGTCCCTGTGGACAGAAATGTACAGATACTGTAGGGGGAGTACATATGTTTTCTTTGACCCATTGCACCTGGAAGAGTTTCTTAAAGGGAAAAATTCTTAGATTGCTTGGTTAACTGTGGAGATGCTTGAATTTCTGGTAACATATCTGGACCTTGGATGTATGAATTTTTTTTGCTCTTCTGTAATAAGTCAGAAGTTGAAAGAGTGTTAAGTGTATCTTTTTGGAGTACATCATCTTCTCCTTATCGTGGCTGTATGTTATGGGATTTTGTTTCCTATAGATTTGTTTATTCTAATAACCTTTTCCATTCTGTTTATTTTGTTTTTTTTATTTAGTATCTAGCTCACACCTTTCCATTCAGGTACTGTAGGCATTTCCCTGTCCCCCAAAGGGCTTATAATCTAAGTTTGTACCTGAGGCAGTGGAGGGTTAAGAGACTTGCCTAAGGCTACAAGGAGTGCTAGTGGGATTTGAATCCTGGTCTTTATAGTCCCAGGTTATTGCCCTAACCACTAGACTACTCCTGCAGATTCTTATGTATCAATTTAAATTTCAATAAAATAAAAACAAGCTTTTCGCTATTTAGAGTTTTTTCTTTAAATGATGATTATAAGTGTTAGCTTCAAATCATCCATAAATAGTAGGTGCAGTATTATGTGAAGATCATCAGTGCCTCTAGATAAATCCATAGCTCTTTAGCCCAGTGAGTTCACCAGTGGACTTGGTGCTAGACAGGACAAGAGTGGTGACAGGGAATCTTCCTAAAATATTCCTCTTAATGTTAGGAATGACAAACATCATAATTCATATGGAGGGCAATTTGAGAAGATCTGTCCAAGTGGATAGGTTGCTGGTGGGGGGAGGCTTGGTGGGCTTGAGCAGGTGGCTGAGGGGGCATTTGTGGTGAAGTGGTCTTCCTTCTTGATGATGTCGAAGGAAGCCATGTGCGAGTTGCTTCATAGACTGCACCTTACATGGATGCATTTAAATCTGATCCCGGGACAGCTATTGCAGAAGATGCTGCATGAAATCTTGGTTTGGATGATGGATTTGATATATGCCTCCCTGTGTCAGGGTTCTTACCCATCGGGGTTGAAGGAGGCTGTGGTGACCTCCATCCCCAAGAAGGGGTCAGGCTTGACTGTGCCAATTTGTGGACCATCTCTTCCCTACTGTGTTTTATGAAGCTTGTGGAAAAGGCAGTTTTGCAGCAACTGTCTGACTTTTTGGACAGGGAGGGTGGGCTCGATTGGGGACAAGCGAATTTCCAGAGGGGATCCAGCACAGAGTTGTTGCTTGCATTAGTTCTGGACCATCTGGGTAGGGCACATGATGAGGGAAAAACAGTTTTGGTGGTAACTTTGGATTTATCAGTGGCCTTTGATCTAGTCGTGTGGGAGGTTCTGCTGGCTAGATTTATTTATTTATTTATTTATTACAGTTGCTTATATACCGCACTATTCGGCATCAGCACGGTTTACAGTATAACAAAATGACCAAACACACATTCTGTTTGGTTTTACATAGAACAAGGGTATGAACTTGGATAACAGGGGGGGGATGAACTATATACATGAATTATATACATGAGATAGGTTACATGTGCTGCCTTGGGTATTGGTGGGGTTGTTCTGCAGTGGTTGGCCTCATTCTTGCTGGATCGGCATTTTTGGGTATGTTGGGGTGAACATCTGTCTATGATGATACCCCTAGTTTGTGGAGTTCCATAGGGCTCTGCACTATCCCCGGCGATGTTTAATATCTTTGTGAGTCCGGTGGGTGCCATTTTCTGGAAGCATGGTTTTTCCAGCTTCTTGTATGTTGATGATATCTAGCTTATTATTGAATAGGATGAGGATGAATCTGGGATGCTAAAGCTGGCTAATGCATGCTTGGAAGAGGTGGCAATCTGGTTGAGGGCCAATCAGTTGGTCTTAAACATAGAGAAGTCTGAAGTACTGGTTTGTGGGATGCTGTCGCAGGATAGGGTGCAGAGCGGACTTTCAATTGCGGGGGCACGTCTGGATTGGAAGTCAGAAATCTGTGACCTGGGGATCATGCTTGATGCTGACTTGTCCCTGCAGATACAGATATCTCAGGTAGTGCTACCGCTTATGGTAAGTTATGATTGGTTTGGCTTTGTGCCTTTTGGTTCAGGCTTTTGTGCTTTCAACCTTGGACTATTGTAATGCCCTTTATGTAGGTCTGTTGGCTTACTTGATACAGAAGCAGCAGTAGTCCAAAACACGGCTGCATTGGTGGTTTGGGAGTTAGGTAGGTGGAATTTGGCATCCAGTGTGCTTCAGCAGTTACACTGTCTGCCTATTCGGTAGCGGTTTGTCTTCAAATTGATAGTTTTGGCCTTTAAGGTACTGCAAGGATTGGGGCCCAGTTACTTTTAGGACTCTGTGATGTGGTACCAACCCGAACCGGTCCCTGCAGTCGTTGCAGGCGCAACTGCTGACCGTGCCATGGTTTTCCCAGGTACGCCTTTTGAGGTGGCAGGCATATGTGTTCTCAGTTGCAGCCTTGGTTTGGTGGAACACAATGCTGGAGGCCCTGTCCCTGTGGAAGGAGAAGGATCTACTTGCCTTTCGGAAGGCTTTAAAAATGTTTTTGTTCTCTCCTTAGTGCTGCTGTTGATAGAGGCCAGCAGTGCTTTGCAGTTGGCACACTAGTGATGTGTACTCAGCAGTGGTTTGTTATTGTTTTTTATGTGTATGGGTATTGGGGAGGGGGATAACTTCCTTGTAACTCTTTTGTATTTTTAAATTGTATTCAGCAATGGTTTGTTATTGTTTTTATGTTTATGGGTATTGGTAGAGAGGGACAATTTTCTTTGTAACTCCTTTGTATATTTAAATTGTTGTAAACCGCCATGAAGGCCCATGCATATGGCGGTCTAAAAATATTTTTACATAAATAAATATGTGCAATCTGGGATGTCTAAGCCAGAGCATCTGAAAAAAATGCAGGCATGTTCACGTGCAACGTGATTTCACAAAACTGGACATACCCGATATGGACACCTGTGAGGGCATCTACCTAGACGCCCCCAGAATGGTATTACAGAACCTGGACATCTAGGATAGCCTAATGGTTAGAGTAGTTGTCAGGGCAGTCAGGGTTCAAATGCTGCTGCTACTGTCGTTGATATTGTGCTGAGTACTAGGGATGAGCAAGCAAATTCTCCTCCGCACCCTCTGAATGTTTTTCAGCTAAAACAAGCATTTTTTCAGATGCTTGTTCATCATTGTCTTGAAGCAGGTCTAGGGTTAGATGTGAATGATATTTAGGGTTAGACGTCATGATATTTCGGTGATCAGGCAGGGATATCCCGGTCCCTGGGAATGCCCTAACCACAGCTCCAGGTTTGTGAGAATGCCCTAGCCATGCCTCCTCCATGCCTCCATTCAGACCTGGGTGTCCTCACGCTGGAAACGTTCCCAGAGCCGGTAGCTCTGGAGACATCTCTGTGCTTTGGACATCTCTAAGCCCATTTTCGAATGTCCAGAGCACAAATAAAACTTCTAAAATGACCCCCATGGAGTATAGTTTGCCACATCAGGGTTCTCTCTGTCCATTTCAGGCAATTCATTATACAAAATTATGAGATACTATCCAAAGATTTTTTTTTTTTTTTTACAATCAATCCAAACTAAACTGAGGTTTCTGTTTTTAAGACAGCAAGTCATAATAGCTTTATTCAGCATCAACTGGTTTATTGGTTTCATGTGTTCCTTTTTAATTGTCCTTCCATTCCATTTCCATAGTATTATTAGAATCTATGTGATCCTGTAGTCTACCTTCACCTTCTCCAATGAACTACAGTCAAACCTCGGTTTTCATTATTAATCCGTTCTAAGAAGACTGACTAAAACCGAAACGTACGAAAACCGAAGCAATATTTCCCATAGGAAATAATGTAAATTCAATTAATCTGTTCCAGACACCCAGCTCCTGTCACTTCTCTCACCTGCCCGATCGTCCACAGGACAGCAAACACACAGATATTGTACTGTACGGCACTGCAACATCTCCTGCTTACATTGACAGCTACCCTGCTACCTCCGAGCCTGAGGGGGCGCTCCAGAGAACAGGCAGGCGGTGGAGAGATCGGGGCCTTCCTCTCTGTGCAATCCTTGGCTCTTGACTCTGACTCTTGCTCAGCTGACTTTCGCTTCAACACGCGATCGGTGAGTCCGGGGGGTAGTGCTGCCGGGACTGGGGAGGCACATGGAGGCTGGCAATTTGTCCACATTCCTGCCCTTGCCCATAGGAGGAGCAGCACCAGCCACTATTGGGACCATCAGCTGTTCAGTAACACAACGAAAACCGAGGCGATATCCGATAACCGAGACAACATCTCAGTCAGAAAAGACGTCGAAAACCGAAACGTACGAAAACCGGGGCCAACGAAAACCGAGGTTTGACTGTACTTGTAAATTCTAGGTAAACAAGTAGTTGTTGGAGATATTTGAGTTTCTTGAAAGGAGAAGAGATTTTCCTGTTATCATCCATCGTGGTGTTAATTCCCTGTTATTATCCATTGTGATGTTAATTCTGGCTGTCAGAACAACCGTTTTTTTATAATCTGTTAAATCTTGGTCGAGATATGCTATGGGTATCATTTTAGAAGAGCAATTCATTATTTGCATACCTGAAAACACCATCCACACAAGCGAATCAGCCCCATACCAAAGGCATTTTACAAAGCCTGGGATTTACACGTGTCTGGTGTAAGCACGAACAAGCAGCATGGGGCATGGTGTGAGGCATTCTAAGGCAGTCTTTAACAGACTCACATGTGTGGCCAAATTTTGAACAGTGCCACACATTCAAAATTGCTGGATGTCATGGCTATATCAGTGGGCTACATCTATATTGCTCTGGGGCATGAACAGGAATAGAAAAAGTGCTTGTTTTAGTAAATGAATGACTGTATGGAGAAGAGGAAGTTGTCCTGCGACTCCCATAATGATTCTCACATCTGCAAAAAAGCATGCCAGCAACAAAAAAAAGTGTTTTACTGGGTTGCTGCACTGCTGCATGTCTCTGTTCCTCAGATGGCGTTGGCATATACCTGTGCCCAGTGGTGGAATTCAGCTGATTCGGCCTGGTTTGGGCAAGCTGATTCCTGCCAAACACGGCATTGCAACACTGGTGCTGCGGCCTCAGGAATCCCCCCGCCTGACACTCGATTGATGCCCTCGAGGAGATCGATGCCCCTGCTGCCATCAATCCAGTGTCGGGTGCATGGCAGTGGTCAAGGTGCGTGGCTCCCGCAAGGCTACTGCGTGCAGTGCTTCCAGCTGGGCTTCCTGATTGCAGGCAGGACGGAAGTGCCCAATCTGAAATCTCATTGTGAGCACATCTATGTTGCCAGAACCAGCATAGTGGGGCCTGTGGGTGTGGGTGTTTGTGCCCCTGTCGGCAGCTGCTCTAGGGCAGAGGTTCCCAACTCCAGGTTTTCATGCTGTCCCTAATGAATACCAAAAAAACCCAAAATAACCCTACTCTATCCAAATAAACCCTAAACAAAAATAGAGTGAAAAATTGTGTGAGCAGACATGTAAGTGTAATTTTTTTGTCGGAAGGTCAGCCCTGAGGAACAAACTAGCCGCTTGAAGCTGTAACTTCCATTTTAATCGGTTTTATTTAAACCATTCAATAAGCCCTCAAGGAGCCAATATTAAGGTAAAAACACCACAATAAGATGTCACCTACACCAAAAACCAAAAATAATCAATTTAAAAAATCGTTTTGATGTATACAGATGCAAAGTGGTACTTATCTGAACCGCTACCTCCCGGCTTTACTATATCTTCACGGGAGAACAGCCAGTGACCACAATCTTGGAACGTCCATTCCCACTTCTCAACTAATCCACAGCAGCAGTCATTCAAAAGTACACAGCATTGCGTTTCGGGCGAATATCAGATTTCCACGCCCTGTATCAACGCTTAAATGAACTGCCAAAAAATGTAGAACACAGCATCTCCACCTCTCCGAGACGCCGGCGCATGCTCATTAGTGATCCAAGCCAGACAGCACGTCCCAAGGCTTAAATAACAACAGGGGCCAATAACAGTGAAGTAAAGCAAAAAATCCAAATTCAAAGGATCAAAGGATACTAATCCAGTCCAGTTCTTTATTTAGACCTACTGGTTCAACAGTGTCCCAAGTAAAAATCCATTTTTGTTCGAGCCGCTGAAGTGATTGTTCAGGATCACACCCTCGGGGGAGCATAGGGACCATGTCCAATACTCTCCAAGTAAAGTCCATAAATGTGTGGCCAAAGTCCAAACAGTGCTGTACCAACGGGGCTGTGAGGACTAAATTCTTAAGTCGAGAGGCATGTTCAGTTAACCGGACACGCACAGGATGAATTGTCCGTCCAATATATAATAGACCACAGGGACAAACCAACACATACACCACAAACGGCGTGGAACAAGTGGTGTGCCAACGGGCTGTATGAACAATAGTGGAATTTGGCACCAACCAATATTTTCCCATTATGGCTTGGGAACAAAATTTACAGGAATCACAAATAAAATGACCCACCTCCAAAGATATTATTGGTACATGTCTATCCAAGGGAGAAGAGGTAGGTCCCACAAAATCACGGAGATTAGAGCCCCTGGAGTGCGCAATCCGTAAGCGCCCCTGAAAAGAAGGGTGCAGTTGTAACACATGCCAATGCTTAAACAGAATCTTTTTTATGGAGTCAGTATGTGACATATATGGAAGAACCGCCACAACTCCTTCACAGTGAGCGGCAATATGTTGATCACTTGAATGCTCCAGAGTAAACGGGGGAAACAACCAGTCCCTATGAATGTATTTGGCTCTCAAAAAAGCTTGTTTAATGACCTTCTTGGAATAACCTCATTGAAGAAGTCGAACTGAAAGATCATGAGCATGCCGAAGGAACTCATCAAAATCAGAACAAATCTGCCGAATCCTAAGAAATTGGCCAAAAGGAAGACCTTTCTTCAAAGATAGGGGATGAAAACTAGTAAAATTAAGCAATGTGTTCCATTGCACTGATTTTCTAAATAACGTAGTATGAAATGAGTCTTGACCCTTGAGTACCAAAACATCAAGGAATTCCAATTGACTTAAATCATGGTGCATAGTGAATGATAAATTTGACCGTAGAGAATTTAACCAATGTAAAAACAACTGTAAAGAATCCTCCGTGTCATTCCATAGAAAAAGTATATCATCCAGGAACCGAACCCATAAAGGGATATTCCCAAACCATGATGATGGATAAATCAAAGATTGTTCAAAATCAGCCATGTATAATGTGGCCACAGACGGAGCTACTGTGGCCCCCATTGCAATACCCCGAATTTGATGGTAAAACCATTGCTCAAATTGGAAATAATTCTTAGTGAGCACCAAAGTCAGCAACTCCATAAAAAATGAACGGGGAATGCGATCTGGCAAAGAAAGATTCAAACGGGAAACCACCGTAAGGGCTTGTTCTTGATCTATATCAATTAAGTAATAGGGACTTTTATGCAATGGTTCCTCATAACCTGTTTATTGCTTTGCAATCTGACATTCAAGCTATTCTGCGACAGGCCTCAGCTGTCAACTGGATCACGAAGCGGGAGTTCAATTTTTTGGTCACCAAACATCCAGTCACTCCAATTATTTATACTGTCCCTAAAATACATAAATCGCTTGTGACACCTCCGGGTAGACCTATAGTGTCATGTCGGGATCGATGTTGGAACCTCTTTCCAAGTTCTGTGACAAATTTCTACAGCCATGTGCTCAATTGGTACCGTCGTTTTTGAAAGATTCCACTGAATTTATTACGAAACTTCAACAGATCCATGGCGATGTCAGTGCTTGGTGGCTGGTTTCCTTGGATGTTACTGCGATGTACACCATATAGAAACATAGCACAGTTTTTTACACTGCTTGTAACGCTGGATCTTCATGCCAGCTTCAGACAGATGTAAAGATCCAACTGGGAGCAAAAATATCATCTGAGGTGAAGTTTGACACTTCACCTCAGATGATCCAGGCATCTTGGAAACCCCCTGATGCTATCAGCACATTGTTGGGGGGGGCAGTGTCCCCCACCAGATACCAAAGCCCCAACAAATAGAATCCCTGGTGACCAGTTAGCCCCCAACCACCCACGTTCCATGCCACTAGCTATGTGGAAGGAGAAGAAGAGGACGAGTGGAAGAGCATGATGCAAGTGGAAGAAGGAAGAAGGAGGGATGGAGAGTCATAGAGGAGAGGAAGTCTGGAATGGCAAGCTGTAAGTGGAGGATGATAGACATGGTAAAGTTGAGGTTTGAGGGAAAGAGACAAGGGGAAAGTGAGAGATGGGGCAAGGCAAAAGGAAAGGGAGGAGGAGAAAGAAGCAAAGTAAATGGGATATGAGAGGGAGATAAAGAGGAGGAATGGGATAAAATAAGAGGAAAGGGGTAAAGAAGGAATGAAGGAAAGATAAGAAAAGGGTGAGGAAGAGAGATGAATGGGAAGAAGTGGAAGGGGAAGGGGAGAAGATGGAAGATGAAGGAGGAGGGAAGCAGAAAGTGGAGAAAGGAGGGCATGAAGAAAAGAGACAGATGAAAGAAGGGTGAGGAGGAAAGATAAGTGGAAAGAGGCAGAAGTTGAAAGCGGCAAGAAAGAAGGAAGAAGTGTAGTGTGGAGGAGAGAGATAAGCATGGCAGAGTGGAGAAAAATATGATGGTAGAAAGAAGAGGAACATAGTATAGGCTGATGGGGAAAGAGGAATATGTGTGAGGATGAGAGGAGCAAGAGGTGTGTGTGTGAGAGTAAGAGGGATGATAAGAGAATGAAAGAGTAAAGATAGGGCTTCTGATCCGTGAGCATTTATCGTTTGGAAATCTAGGGGTTTATTTTTGAGGCAATTAGGTGTTTTCCAGGGTCAGAAAAATAGGGGGTTATTGGTTTATTTAAAGCATGACATTTATTTATGTTTATTTTTAGGTGGATTCCAGGTGGATTCCATTTAGTGACACAAAATACAATTTTGCAATGCCAGCCCCCTTCTCCCAGCTCTAGTATTTCCCCCCTATTACAAACTCCAGCAAAAGTAACTCCACACCTTATCCAAGCCCCACCGAAAGCACCAGCACCACCCCTTCTCCAAGCCCCTGCAAAGTCAGCACTAGAAAGGGTTTGAAATCCAAGAACAGCCTGTTCTCGCTTTTCAAACCCTTTCTGGAGACACAGAGAAGCAGCAGAGAGCAGTGGGAGGAAAATGCACGAGTTCCTGCTGCTGCTGAGAGACTCTGCCTGCAGTTTTTAGCTCCAATAATGTCACCTGGCCCCATTTGGGGGTGTAGTATTGCAGCTTTTTCGTTATAAGTGACAATCAAAGGCCCTAAGTATTGCAAGATAAAGAGATACATATGGAGAAAGGAAAACAAAATAAATGGAACTTAGGAATAACAGAAGCAAAAGAAAGATAAGGACGGTGTTAAAATCAAGAGAAAATTTAAAAATCAGAGGGGAGAAGATGTGGAAAAGTAAACAAATTAATAAGGAAAGGTTAGAGAAATGAAAATAAATCAGACTAAAAGAATAGAAATTGAAGGATCAATAAAGAAACATAAAAGGAAAATAGAAGATCAAGAAATTCAAAATGTTTGAAAATATGTAATTATATTATCTTTTATCTGCATTTAGCTCACATCTTTTCAGTAGCAGTTGAAGGTCGATTACAGTAGGTATTTCCTCTCTCCCCAGAGGGTTCACAATTAAATGGGCCGATGCAGAAAGACTAGTGCGCACCTTTCACTCAGATAATGTAACTTATACACAAAAGTTCAGTCACACCAAATGCAGAAAAGAGATTGATACACACGTAAACAGCAAAAGAAAAGTATGCACACACCACAACGCCAAGAGTATTGAAATAATATGCAAATGAGCTGCACATATTAAAATGGTATGCTAATAAGGTCTGCACCTGATGCAGAGAAATGCGTAGACTCCCGTAGAGGATTGCATAACCAGCAGGAGGGCCAAATCTCTATGCCTGGTCTGAGGTGACTTAAACATCTTGCGTGTGTAGGGAAAGACCTTTTCAGGGAATGTACCGGTGAACAGTTACCTTCGACGTGAAAATTTTCTGCGTGTATCTATCAGCGTATAAACGAAAGTTTGGTGTTCAAGAACAAATATCTTTTGCTTTTTATCTTGCATATTTTTTGCCCTCAGTTATATCATTCCCATTTATTGTTAAGTCTCTTTGTTGTGATTTTATAAAAAAAAATGTGTTTGTGTGAAATGGTGTTGATTATTATGGGCTGAGTGCCAAAAGAACTTGCACATCCTGTGAGCATTTGACATTTACACACACATAGCCACTCCTAGCACGTCTGTTTGGGAATGTGTTGGCTCCCCTCCTTTCAGCTTTATTGCAAAGTTTTATGTACAGCTCATTTACATACACATCCTTTGCTGCATAGTGGTGCTGAAGTCTTGTGCTATGAATAGATGTACACAGCTTCAACCTGAAAGTTTGTATCAGAGACAATGGAAGGTTAAATGGCACACCAAGGCCACACAGAGTGCCTTTTGGATTTGAAACCTAGTCTTTCTGGTGTCTAGGCTGCTGCTCTAACCACTAGGCTACTCCTTTGCTCACTGCTGCAGTTGCAGTTGAACAGGAGGGAGTAAGACTGATTGAGTCAGGACTGGGGGAAGGGTGGAAGCAGTGAGAGAACTTGATATAAAGTGTACCCGTGAGTGAGTGTATGTGTGTGAAATAAAGGCGATTGTCAAGGGAGGAGGTGGAGAGAGAGCTAATCCATGCTAATCTGGAGGAAGGGGAGAAAGTTCATCTCCCAACAATCTGACCTCCCTATCCCTTGCCCCTCCCCCCACCCTCCCACCCCCATACCAAGCTGGCAAATTACATGGGCAGAGAGAGAGCGAGAGAGAGTAGATAGTTATGTGTGACAGCAGTGTGTGAGTGAGAGAGGAAGGTTATGAGTGTTTATGTTCAAGACTTCTTCTTTCCCTGATCCCAGTGATCTTACACATCATACATCCCCTTTCTGACCTTAGTATTCTGCTCCTTCATTGCTGCTCCCCCTGGCTTACTGGATCCCGCCTCTGACTTGTTCCACTCAGGGTAGTTTCTCCAAATGGGTTAGTTTTGCGCATACTATGGCAGTCGTGAACCTCACTTTTAAGCCAGGGTATGTGGAATAAGATCTTAGTCTCTCAAATTTACTGTTACTGCTCAGCATAATACTTGTAGCGTGCCAAAGAGAGCCTCCTTCTGGAGTTCATAAGATGTAACAGGTATGGGTAGTTTGCAAAGATGTGCTTAGAAATTCTTTATTATCGAGCCAGTTGCTCCCAATACAATGGGAAAGATTTCTGTATCTTTCTGCCATATTTTCTTCAACTCTGCCTGCATTTCTTGATAGTTTAGGATCTTCTGCCTCTCCACGCGATTCACAAAATAATCACGCAGTACTGACACTTCTATCATCAATGCTGTTCTGGTATTCTTCTCCTTTACCACTATGTCAGGTTTCCTGGCATCCAGTTTCTTATCTGTCGGAATGGGAATGTCCCAGGTGATCATAACCTCTTCATTCTCTGTTATTCCTTTAGAGTCATGATCCCCGTGCTTTTCAGGGACAGTGATGTTGTAGTGTTTATAGAGTTTCCAGTGGAGGAGATGTGCTACTTTGTTGTGTCTTTCCATATAGAAATTTTCCGCCATCAGAACTTCACAGCTTACTATATGATGGGACACTGTTTCCAGCTCTTTCTTACAGAATCAACATATATCTGTTTTGCCAGTGTTTCAATACTCGCTGAACACCATCTCGTCCGTAATCCGTTATCCTGGGCGGCAACTATCAATCTTTCATCCTTCGGTTTCAGTTCACCGCTCCTTAACCATTCATGTGTCTGTTCTTGATCGAAAAAAGGTTCTTGGGGTAACACTCTGTATTTATTCCTATGCTGTGCCTCTGGTTGCCTCTTCCCAGCACCTGCTAAAGGGAAAGCAAACTGCAATTTGCTGCAACTTCTGCAAAGTCCAATGGCGGTGGGGCCCAGCCAACATGACGTTCTCTTTCTTAGGGCCCTGCACATGCACTCGAGAGATCGCATGGGTTCTGGCTGTAACATTTTCCAAGCTTACATTCCATCCAATCCTCATGTGATCCGACCTGCAGGCTTCAACTACCCTGTTTTTATAGGAACGCGAAATGACTAGAAAATAACTTTTTCAGCTGATAAGTTTTGAAATATAGAGTATTTATAACTTAGCTCTCGTTAACTGTAAAGAAACTCAGTTCACCATAAAGGATGAAACCAATGCAATGGCCTTGACGGTTCTTACAAATGGGGCCTAAAAATCCGAGTCCTTATTTCTGCTCGTTTTCATCTTATCTGTGCCTATGGAAAAGCACTTTGGGAAAAAAAGCATATTGCATTTAGACAGAGAAACATATATTTGAGTTTATTGTATACCTCAAACACATCTTAATGTAGTCATAAAAACAGAGCCGGCTTTCCTCCCCTGCAAATAGTATATCATATTTTTGCTTATCATAGGGTGCAGAATACCTTTTGATTTTCTTCTGTTGTGGCTTCTGCTTCCCCCTTGTAGGGGATCAAATAACATTTGAAGCTGACTTAAACTTCAGTTCACAATCTCCACATTAAAGCCCAAATTCAGGGACTAGCTGGTAAAACCTGCTAATCTAAACACAGACATGCTACTTTTGCAGGCCCTGTCAGGAGCCAGTTGAAACCATAATAAGAGATAAGGCAACCTAATTAGTGTTTTGGCAATGTTTGTAGGTAGGATCAGAAAAGCATTCTCTGCAGCTCTGTTGTTTTATTGGACATGCTTTTGCTGTCTGAGAAGGAAAGAGGAAGAAAAATATTAAAGCAATATTATTGTTTGCTGTGCACATATACAGTAGACCTGAGGAATGTATTTATTTTCAATGAGAGGAACTCAGAGGTACGTCATGAAAGCTGATGCATGGATCACAACCGAGAAGCTCACGTATGAATCACATCTCATAGTCATCAAGATCTTTTCACATAAAGGACAGATAATGGGGAAAAAAGCTATTTGGCACTGTCTGGATAATTTTATCTGTTTAAGTAGGACTGCAACAATAGTTGCCTAACTTAAATGGATACCTTTATCCATTCAAATATAGGGCCGCATATTGAGCAGTCCTGTTGAAATGCATCGTCTGTTGAAAATCTGCCTTACAGATAAACAGGTATGTTATCTGCTTATTTTTATGCCATGGCCTCCTTGTTTTTTTTAGCCGGTCACTTAAAGAACTGGTTGCCCCTTGTATTCAGAGCTATTTTGTTTTATTGTTGATTCATTGTTACATATGTAGCCTATAAACATAGCACGTTTTAGGGGAGCCATTAAAGCTGACTTCCTATACTGCCAGAATGGATGTACAGCTGAAGTTCACCTAGCTCATTTAACAGGTTTTTAATACTGCTTCATCTTTTCAGTTTATAATGTAACTTAAAACTTGGAAATATACATTAAACAGGGACATTGATAACTTGGATTTTTCTGAGGCAATGGAGGGTTAAGTGACTTGCCCAAGGCCACAAGGAGTGCTAGTGGGAACTGAACCCTGGTCTCTTGGTTCCAAAGACAGGGGTTCTAAAGCCAGTGCTCTAACCATTTGATTACTCTTCCACTCCATTTCATGTTAGCAGGTCTGCCACATAAAAACAAACTGTAATGTCACAAATTACCATCTGATTGCTTCTGTTGAGAGGTTAGAATTTGGTAATGGCATCTTTATTGGCAGATTTCAACCACTAGAATAGGATTCTGGACACAGGTTTCCTTTAAGGATAAATAACTAATAATAATAATACTGGACTCAGTGAGGTAATTTTCTATTTTTGTATTTATTATTATGATTGTATTTTAAGGTTGATTGATGTATTTTGCCCCAGTTGGATGACTGACTGATTTTAAGTGTTTAAGTGAATTTAAAGATTTTGATTGTAAGTTTCATGCTGGCAAGATCATATTACATATTAGAAACAGAGAAAAAATAGAAAACTAATTAGAGGTAAAGAACAAATAGCCTTTCCATGTTATTGTTACAGTATAACATTATGAGTCATTTTGGTTCTAGGAAGAAGGACACCATATAGATGTTGTTAAGTAAATAAGAATAAACCTCAGTCAGTGACAAGTGAGTCCATGTGCATTACCACTTTGATGTTGGGGTTGCTGGTAGGGATGTGCACAAGCAAAACATGTTCAGTTTGTTTTGGATTTTTCAAACTTTTCCTCCATTTTAGAACTCTCAAGTTTGCTTCATAGATTCATTTTAATACGTTTTAAAGTAAAAATCAACTGTATGTGCATTAATTCATAATAAGAACCTATTGTAAATAATTAAAAATATCTGTTAATTGTTAATCCCTGTTATCCATGTTTTTACTCCCTGTTCTCTGTAAACTTAACATTTGTTTTATGTTTAAGTACAAAATTTGTTAAAATGTAAACCGCGCTGATATCAAAAGTGCGGTATATAAAAGCTGTTAAATAAATAAATAAATAAATAAATTTAATGTCCTTTAATCGATTTTGCACACATTGCATTTTTTAAGATGTGCTAATGAACCAAACACACACTAACCAATGCACATACCTAGTTGCTGTGTTTCATCATAAATGACCTTAAATCCAATCTAAACACATTGTTTCAGCTCAAGTTCATAAGAGCTCGGCCAGATATGGTTCAGGTGTCAGTGAGCTCCAGGCCCTCGTGACTTATTCACTTTATACCAGATTTTATCCCAGTAGGGTGATGATATGAATGCAGCATTCCAAGTTCAAACCACAAGTGGTATCAGAGGTCAATCTCGACCAGTCAATTGTCTTTTCAACATTTTTACTTAGACCACAGGCTCAATGAGGTGAACAAGCCTCACACAGTTTGGATTGCAAGAGAGCTGTTGACGTCTACATAGAGTAAAGATCTTTTGATGCTAACAGTTTGTAATTAAATGAATAAATTTCAAACCTGTTAGCAGATTGTGCAGGTAGATCTCACTTTAGATGGGCAAGCCAAGGCTCATAGTGTTAGAGCAACAAAAATGTCAGTGTCCCTTCTATGGTTGACCTCTAATGAGAAGGTTTGCAAAGCTGTAATTTGGAGTTCAGTCCACACATCTACTTTAAATTATTGTTTAGACAATGATTCGTGATATGAAGTAGGTTTTCTCAGCCTGACCTTCAAAGTCACCCTGAGGGAGGGAACTCAAGTCCATTCCCACCAGGGGTTCGATATATTATTTTAGCTTTTCTTCTATAATATAAGTGAGTTTTATCTACAAGCACATAAGGGCATGTTTATTAAAGAGCATGGCAGTAGTGTACGTTTGAGCCGCGAATCTAGCGCAGCAACCCATGTCAACTTCAGGCAGTGTGCATCCCCCTGCCATTAGTGCAGGCAAAATTTGTGGTTAGCAAAAACCCAAAATGTCTGCACTAAGTGCAATCCGCCAACAATGCCCACATTCTGCCCCTAACCTGCCCAATCGTGTGTGATCCAGTTAACATGGGATTTTCATGGGGCTTCTCACTACCGTTTTGCATACATGCTTACCGTGCACCATATCTAATGGTAATGTTCCGTGTTGTTTAGTAAACAGGCCCCATAGTTTTTTATTCATGAGTTACTTGTATATTATTTCTATTTTATGCTGAAAAGCAGCCCCTTAGCTAGGGGTTTTCACTTGTGTGACTTATTTATCCCATTTGTCTAAGGAGAAAACAAAGTTCATCACCCATAACAGTGTTCTCCATGTACAACAAGATAACTAACCACATTTTCCACCCTCCTTAACTCCAAGAGAAGACTGAGAGAACCGTGTGTGACTATGGGGCATCCCATGGAAGCCTGCCAAAAAATCTTCTAGGCTTTTCTAGAGCTATCTAGAAAATGATCTGCATTAGTGCTATCAGATAATGTCACCTCCTTGTGTGGCTGAATTATCCTGCTTGTTATGGAGAAAACCCTTTACAGGTAAGCACCCTTGTTCCAGTGAAGCAAAACATCCATTGTTGTGGTTATTCCCCTGGCTCTATAATGCTCTGTTCCGACTGGCATAGAGGAAGAGAGGAGACTGGAGGCTGCTAATCAGGGACAAGTATGGGAGGGAGGAGCTACTACTGAATAGGGGGTGGCACTGAGAGAAAGCTAGCAAATACATCTGTGCAGTGGGTGGGGGTAAAAGAGAGTAAATGATCCTGAATAGAGTGGGGGGAATGGAGAACAGGTAACATTGCTGGGCAGGGGATGGGGAAATAGAGGAGGGAATGTTGTTGACTGTGAGCGAGAGCAGAGAGAGGGAAGATGCTACTAAGAAGAGGGTAGAAGGAGATAAAGGAGTGAGATCAAAATATGTAGTTGGCATACAAATAAAGGAAATGCTTGGAACACACCTTTTGAAATCCAGGAGTCCTTGTAATTTTTATAATCAAGGGGTAGTATCCATACTAATGACCTTTATTGGTGGATAATTGTCAATAAATCAGATCAGTGTTAGAAACAGATTAATTTTAATAGGATTCAGACTTAGTTCATTTGGATATTTCTCTCATTTAAATTAGATTTTTTAAAATTGTAAATCTACCATCCAATATTTAAGTGCAGCAGTCAGCATTTTTTTAAATATGCCGGTCACCATGGTTAATTGAAATCTGGATAGTGGCTGGCACTGACTATACAGAAAGCCCAAAATATGGCAGCAATTTTCAAACCTTTGTCATTTTCAACCATTAGAACATATCTGGTTAAATAACCAAATATATTCCCCTACGTAAGCTTATAAGCACTTTGGAATAGTCAGGTTTTTAGCGTTCTTCTGAAGGCTGTAATGTACCACTCCAGATGAGTCTTCTTCAGAAATGGGGATGCTTCCTCCCCCATGCAATTATGAACAGATTTTCTGATGATTTCACAGAACAACATAGTTTGATATCATCAGCCTTTTATACTGGGCAGTAACTAAGAAAGACGTGATTTGACTGGTATCAATTAGAAGTGCTTCAGCAGGGGCGTATAGTTCAGATATCTCAATTTCCAAAAATGGCTTTCATATCCAGGAGGGCAGTTTCAGATTGTACTGGGACAAAAATCAGGCATATCACATTACTCATGGCTTTGCATCAGTTTTCAAAGTGAAAGAATGGGCATATTTTCACTTTGAAACTTGCTTACTTGGCGCAGTAAGAGAAGGGGCAAGTGGGCATTGCTCCTGCTCCCACTGAACACCAGGAACCTAGTAAACATGGGGATCAGGGGGTGGGAGGCTGCCAGGGGAGGCCTCAGGAAGATTCTCCCTGGGGGAGTCAGGTGGGGGATTTGTGCTGGAGGGCTCAAATGGGATTGGATGCCTTGGGGGGGGGGTCAGGGAAGGGATCAGATATATGGGAGTGATCAGAGGTTGGGAGATTGAGCTCAGGAGGGAGGTTGGCAGGGAGATCGAGGTCAGGGGGATTAAGGAAGCTAATTTATTTAGATTTCAGTAAACCCTTTGACATCATTCCGCCCAGGCAACATAAACAATCTGAGCACCCCAGGGATTGACCCTAAAGTTACTGATTGGGTTAGAAATTGGTTGAGTGGGAGGCGACAAAAGGTACAGGTAAATGGAGCTCATTTTGAGGAGGAGGAAGTTACCAGTGGTATGCCGCAGGGATCTGTCCTTGATCTGATGCTGTTTAACATCTTTGTTAGTGATATTGCAGAAAGACTGTCAGGTAAGGTTTGCTTGGTTGCAGATGATACCAAAATCTGCACTAGAGTAGACACACAGGAAGGAGTCAACAACATGAGGAGGGATCTAGCTAAATTTGAAGAATGATTTAGAATATGGCAGCTGAAATTGAATGCTAAAAAATACAGGATCCTCCATTTGGGCTGCAAAAATCCAAAGGAGCTGTACAGTATAAAAATAAGATGGCAGAGTTAGAATATATCAATTGTCAAAAAAACTCACTCTATAAAAACAAAAAAAACTGTTTCTCTATTGAAAATAACACAATGCTTGTCCTTAAACTATCACAAACCAAGGTCTCAGCATTCACGGGCATATGGCAGATATGATCAAGAACTGAATCAAGATCCCTACCAGAAAACATAAGCCCAATAACATCAAGGACCTTTTAGCATGTTTCAAGCAGCCAACATTATCCAAGAAAAATCACTTAACTTAAAAATATACTTGGAGTAAATAGCCAGCCGCTTCCCCGACGTCTCAATATAGAGCTCTCATACGTTTTGCGAGCACCCTCGCTTCATCAGGGGAAAATCACTAGAACACAAAAAACAAACATTTGCTCATACACTATTAAAAAGTAAACAAGATCAACCCTCCAAAAAATGCTCACCCACATAACCATTAGGCGAAAACCTAACAACAAGCAGCCATCCTGCCAGCTTCTCTTCAACAATGCTGTGCAAAAAAACGCCACGCATGCTCACTCAACAGAACCCACCTTTCTCTTAAAGAATACCCCTAATCATGACGTATGTGAGGGGGTGGAGTTGTATTGCAGGGAATTCCCATACGTCATGATTTCAATTACCCTGGTATTGACTGGGTCAGTGTCACGACAGGACATGCTAGGGAGATAAAGTTTCTCGATGAAATAAATGGCTCCTTCTTGGAGCAGCTGGTTCATGAACCAACCAGAAGGGAAGCCATTTTGGACGTAGTCCTTAGTGGAACACCAGATCTGGTGCAAGAGATAAGGGTGTTGGGGCCACGAGGCAATAGTGGTCATAGCATGATCGCGTTTGATTTAATCAATGGAGGAGGGATGGTAAGGAAATCCACAGTACCACCTTTTAACTTTCAAAAGGGAGACTATAATAAAATGAGGAAAATAGTTAAGAAAAAACTAAAAGAAGCAGTTGCAAGGGTTAAAGACTTATATCAAGCTTGGGTGTTGTTGAAAAATACTATCTTGGAAGCCCAGACCAGCTGTATTCCTTGCTTTAAGAAAAGTGGAAGGAAGTCCAAAAAACTGTCAGCATGGTTTAAAGGTGAGGTCAGAGAGGCTGTTGTTGCCAAAAAAGCATCTTTCAGGAAATGTAAAAAAGAGCCAAATGACTGAAAACGGGAAACAGCAGAAGCACTGGCAAGTTAAATGAAAGGCATTGATAAGACAGGCAAAGAGAGAGTTTGAGAAGAAACTTGCTGTGGAAGCAAAAATTCATAATAAAGACTTTTTCAAGTACATTCGTAGCAAAAAACCTGTGAGAGAGTCAGCTGGCTAATTAGATGATAGAGGGGTAAAAGAGACAGTAAGAGGGGTCAAGGCTATAGTGGAAAGACTGAATTAATTCTTTGCTTTGGACTTTACTGAGGAACATGTAGGGATGTTACCCATGACTGAAGTGGTATTTAAAGGTGATACTGTGGAAGAATTGAAAGAAATATCAATACACTGGGAAGATGTCTTACAACTATTTGATAAACTGAAGAGTAGCAAATCACCTAGACCAGATGGTATACATCCAAGGGTGTTGAAAGAACTGAAATATGAGATTGCAGATCTGCTATTAGTAATCTGTGAACTATCATTAAAATCATCTGTAATACCTGAAGATTGGCGGATCACCAATATAACGCCAATTTTTAAAAAAGGCTCCAGGGGTGATTCGGGAAACTACAGACCGGTGAGCCTGATGTCAGTACCGGCAAAATGGTAGAAACCATCATAAAGAAGAAAATTACTCAGCATGTAGATAGTAATGGTTTAATGGGAGACAGCCAACATGGCTTTAGACAAGGAAGATCTTGTCTTACTAATCTTATGTTTTTTTGAAGGTGTGAATAAACAGGTAGACAAAGGTGAGTCTGTTGATATAGTGTATCTGGACTTTCAGAAAGCCTTTGACAAGGTCCCTCATCAGAGATTTTTGGCAAAACTAAAAAGTCATGGGATAGGAGGCAGTGGACTATTGTGGATGAGGAACTGGTTAAAAGATGGAAAGCAGAGGGTAGGGCTAAATAGCCATTTTTGCCAGTGGAAAGAGGTGAATAATGGAGTACCCCAGGGATCTGTGCTGGGTCTGCTGCTTTTTGACATATTTATAAATTACCTGGAAAAGGGAATAACGAGTGAGGTTATCAAATTTGCAGATGACACAAAACTAAAGTGGTTAAAACTCAAGAGGATTGTGGAAAATTGCAAGAGGATCTTGATAAATTGGAAGAATGGGCATCCAAATGGCAGATGAAATTTAATGTGGACAAGTGCAAAGTTATGCACCTAGGAAAGAACAACCCAAACTATGGTTACATAATGCAAGGTTCCACATTAGGAACCACCACCCAGGAAAACGTTTAGGTGTCATCGTGGATAACATGTTAAAACTCTCTGTCCAGAGTGCAGCGGCGGCCAAAAGAGCAAATAGAATGCTAGGTATCATAAGGAAAGGAATGGAAAGTAAAACAAAGGATATTATAATGCCTCTGTATCGTTCCATGGTGCGACCGCAACTTGAATATTGTGTGCAGTTCTGGTCGCCGTATCTTAAAAAGGATATAGTGTTATTAGAAAAGGTACGGAGAAGAGCCGCCAAAATGGTAAAGGGGATGGAAGAATACTCCTATGAAGAGAGGCTAAAAACTTTAGGGCTCTTCAACCTGGAAAAGAGACGGCTGAGGGAAGATATGATAGAGGTCTATAAATTAATGAATGGAATGGAACAGGTAAACATAGATCAATTGTTTACGTCATCAGAATATAAAAAGACAATGAAGCTACAGGGTAACCTATTTAAGACCAATAAGAGAAAATATTTTTTCACTCAACATGTAATCAAACTCTAGGGAGGAGTAGCCTAGTGGTTGGGGCAAGGTACTTCAGGCCGGAAGGTCGGGGGTTCAAATCCCACTAGAGGACAGCAACCTTGGATCGGAAGGACTGGGGTTTCTAGTCCCACAGATGCTCCTTGTGGTCTTGGGCAAGCCACTTAACTCTCCATTGCCCATGTTCCCTGTAAGTATTAGTGTATGTGTCTCATATCCCCGTGTGTTAAATGTATCCCCCAATTGTGTTGTGACCGCTTTGATTGAAGGATAAGGTGGTATACAAAACTGTCAAAATAAATAAATAAACTCTGGAATTTGTTACCGGAGGATGTAGTAAAAGCTGTTAGTGTAGCTGGGTTTAAAAAAGGTTTGGACAAGTTCCTGGAGGAAAGGTCCATAAAGCATTATTAAAAGGGACACAGGATATCACTGCTTGACCCAATTCAAGCATTGAGGAACCTGTGTCTCTTGGGGATACTGCTAGGTATGTATAACCTAGATTGGCCACTGTTGGAAACAGGATACTGGGCTTGATGGACCTTGGTCTGACCCAGTATGGCATACCTTATGTTCTTATAGGGGTTAAGGTACCTCTGTCCACAAAAGAAGAGCGGGACTTGGGCATAATTGTGTCTGACGATCTCAAAGTAGCTAAACAGATAGAAAAGGCGATGGTGAAAGCTAGAAGGATGCTTGGGTGCATAGGGAGAGAAATGGCCAGCAGAAGAAAGGAGTCGATAGTGCCTCTGTATAAGTCCTTGGTGTGAACTCAATTGGACTATTGTATGCAATTCTGAAGATCGCACTTTCAAAAGGATATAGGCAGGTTGGAGTCGGTGCAGAGGGTGGCTACTAAAATAGTTATTGGTTTTCATTATGAAGCATATGAGGACAGACTTAAAGATTTTAATATGTATACTTTAGAGGAAAGGCAGGATAGGGGCGATATATCAGAGACATTTAAATACCTCCATTGCATAAATGCACAGGAGGGCCTCTTTCTATTGAAGGCAAGCTCTGCTACGAGGGGACATAGGATGAGAGTAAAAGGGAATAGACTCAGGAGTAATATGCAGAAATATTTCTTTATGGAAAGAGTGGTAGATGCCTGGAACAGTCTCCCAGTGGAAGTGGTGAAAATGAAAACAGTATCTGAATTCAATAAAGCATGGGATAAACACAGAGGTTCTCTAAAGGTAAAAAGGGGATTATTCTAGTTGATATGGAAGGGCAGACTAGATAGGCCATGTTTCTATGTTTCTAACGTCGACACTGACAGATACCCCTACAGCAGGTGCTTATTTGTACCATGGGGCAGCTGCAAATGCTCATACTTATACACTTTTTATAGACTTGGATTCCACTTGTGAAATGGAGAATCCAGGTCTATACGGTATGCCTGCCAAACTGCTCCCTCTCCCTGCTCTCACCACACCTCCAGGAAATTTAAATGTGGTCAGCATCCCCACGTTTTAAAAACCCTTGTTCTAAAATGGCATTTACATGTATATGACAATTTACACATCTAAATGCTGCTGAGGACGCTTCTAAAATACCCCAGAATCTCTTGGTTTTCACTCCCACTCCTAGAGGGCTGCCAACGGGTCTGGTTCTCAGGACATCTCTAATGAATATGCTCACTACCTCCATTGTATGCAAATCTCTCTCATGCATATTCATTAGAGATAGCCTGAAACCTGACTCATTGGTGGCCCCTGAGGACTGGAAGTGAAGACCAAGGATGTAGTCCCTTGCATCTGCCTTTTCTGCAGGTAGATTTCTGCTGGAAAATTACACAAAAAGATTTGAAAATGCAATCTACATGCTACCTTTGCTCTCTTGACCTAACTACACTGAAGGAAATGCTCTCTCTCAGTGAAGACAGTCTTCAAAGGTATTTTGTGGGTAAATCATTGTTAATGCCGAGAACTAGGTTTTTAGAAAATTGTCCGCCTGATAAGTGAGTAAACCTATGTGCATACAGCCTGTTTGATTTCATATTTGTCAACAGAAGTGTGATACTCAAAACTTTTTGCATGGGCAAACAGCTGCTTGTTTGCATGAAAAGGGCCACTGAAGACTGCCCCACCCTACTGTGACCAAAAGTAGCAATATTATGCAGAACAGAGGTAATGGCTTGGCAGAGGTGACTTGGCAGGGTGACTTGGCAGGGTGAGTGAACAGGCTCCTCTGGGAAATTTTACCAGGTGTCAACTATTGGTGTACGACAAAGCTGCATACTTTCCCCCTATCTATTTAATTTATATGCAGAACAAATCATCAGAGAAGTAGGATTGTATGAAGACAACAGAGGTGTGAAGATTGGTGGATGACCCATGCTGATGATGCCACATTACTGGCGGAAAGTGAAGACGATCTGAAATATTTGCTTCTCAAGATCAAGGAACATGGTCTTAAAATGGGCCTGCACTTTAATGTAAAGAAGACAAAGATCATGACAACTGGCAAAATCAATAAGTTCATCATTGAAGGAGAAGAAACTGAAATTGTGGACAACTTTAACCTACTTGGATCAACTATCAATAAAGAAGCAACAAGCAGTCAAGAAATCCAACGATTCATTGCTCTTGGCAGAATGACTATGAACGACCTAGACAAGATTCTCAAGAGCAGAGACAGTGAAAAAGATAAGACAGGACAAAAATTGATGCCTTTGAATTATGGTGCTGGCGGTGAATACTGCGTATACCATGGACTGCCCAAAGAACAAACCAGTCAGTAGTAGAGGAGATCAAACCTAAGCTTTCTTTAGAAGCTCAGATGACAAGACTTCGACTTTCATACTTTGGACACATCATGCGAAGAAAGAGATCATTAGAGAAAGACATTATGCTTGGCAAGATAGAAGGTCAACGCAAAAGAGGAAGGCCAGCAATGAGATGGATCGATGCAATAACAGCAGCTACAGATACCGGTCTGTCAATAATGAACCGCCTGACTGAAGACCGAACACAATTTAGGACAACTATCCTGAGAGTCACCATGAGTTGACAGCGACTCGACGGCACTTAACAACAACAACAACAACAACTATTTATAAATTAGTTGGATCAATATTCAGTTGTCATAGTAAGTGTTTTCTTAAATGCTGGCTGTGGCAGTTAAATAAAATATGCATATTGAGCACCACGATTAGGATATTGGCCAGCACTGGAGTTATCCAGATAGCTCTGATAATCAGTCTGCTAGCTGGATAAACCTCAGATATCTCAGGATAGCATTTTTGCAGACTGAAGATCACTGCTATCTTGATAATTTCTGGGATAATCCCATGCTCTGCCCATGCTTCACGCCAGCACTACCCAGATAGTGCAGGGCAGTCAGTAATGATTTTCAGGAGGACGTAGACAGTCAGGGCTGGTGTTAGACATGTAGGGTCCCAGAACATGTGAAGGAGCCCCAAAGCTTGCCTACAGACTATACCTCCTTCATCTTGAGGCAGGCTTTGGACCCCTCTCCCCCTTGGCATGAGGGCCTAGGTAAGTGCCCTGTTTGCTACCCCCTAATGCTGGCTCTGAAAACAGTGCTGCTGAAAATCACCAAATAGACCTGGATAGCAGGTGCTGCTATCTGGATTCATACTTTTAACAATGAGACCCATTGGCTTGATGTACCAGTGCTTAGCTCAAAGTTTTGCCAAGCAGGATACTTGTTTGACTTTCAAGGTACTTGAGTTATTCAGCTTAAAGTGAGAAGGAGTAAAGTGGGAGAACGAGGGACTGAGCAGTCTGTAGAAATATGAAGGATCTTGTCTGAAGCTAACAGTGGAACATTTTCCACATTTACCGATTTGGATGAATTAAGGGTACAGTCATCCACTAAGATGAGCAAGAACCTCTCACAGAGAAAAGGGTTCTATTTGTTAAGGCAGTGTTTTTCTACCTAGTCCTTGGAATATGCAAAACCAGTTGGATTTTCAGAATATCCACTGTAAATATGCATGAAATAGATCTGCAAATATTGCTGCCATTGCGTGGAAATCTATCTCATGCATATTCATTATAACATAAGAACATAAGATATGCCATACTGGGTCAGACCAAGGTCCATCAAGCCCAGTATTCTGTTTCCAACAGTGGCCAATCTAGGTCATATGTACCTAGCAGTTTCCCCAAGAGACACAAGTTCCACAATGCTTGTACTGGGTCAAGCATTGATATCTTCGGTCACTTCTTAATAATGGTTTATGGATCTTTCCTCCAGGAACTTGTCCAAACCTTTTTTAAACCCAGCTACACTAACAGCCTTTACTACATCCTCTGGTAACAAATTCCAGAGTTTGATTACACGTTGAGTGAAAAAATATTTTCTTTTATTAGTCTTAAATAGTTTACCCTGTAGCTTCATTGCATGTCCCCTAGTCTTTCTATATTCTGATAAAGTGAACAATCGATCTACGTTTACCCGTTCCACTCCGTTCATTAATTTATAGACTTCTATCATATCTCCCCTCAGCCGTCTCTTTTCCAGGTTAAAGAGCCCTAACCTTTTTAGCCTTTTTCATAGGGGTATCCTTCCATCCCCTTTACCATTTTGGTGGCTCTTCTCTGTACCTTTTCTAAAATCGCTATATCCTTTTTAAGATACGGCGACCAGAATTGCACACAATATTCAAGGTGCGGTCTCACCATGGAACGATACAGAGGCATTATAATATCTTTTGTTTTAGTTTCCATTCCTTTCCTTATCATACCTAGCATTCTATTTGCTCTCTTGGCCGCCGCTGCACACTGGGCCGAGGGTTTTAACATGGTATCCACAATGACGCCTAAATCTTTTTCCTGGGTGGTGGTTCCTAATGTGGAACCTTGCATCGTGTAACCATAGTTTGGGTTGTTCTTCCCTAGGTGCATAACCTTGCACTTGTCCACATTAAATTTCATCTGCCATTTTGATGCCCATTCTTCCAATTTATCAAGATCCTCTTGCAATTTTTCACAACCCTTTTGGGTTTTAACAACTTTAAATAGATTTGTGTCATCTGCAAATTTGATAACCTCACTCGTTATTCCACTTTCCAGGTCATTTATGAATATGTCAAAAAGCAGCGGACCCAGCACAGATCCCTGGGGTACACCACTATTCACCTTTCTCCATTGGGAAAATTGGCCATTTAGCCCTACCCTCTGCTTTCTATCTTTTAACCAGTTCCTGATCCACAATAGTACAGTGCCTCCTATCCCATGACTCTTTAGTTTTGCCAAAAGTCTCTGATGAGGAACCTTGTCAAAGGCTTTCTGAAAGTCCAGATACACAATATCAACCGACTCACGTTTGTCCACCTTTTTATTCACTCCTTCAAAAAAACATAACAGATTAGTAAGACAAGATCTTCCTTGTCTAAAGCCATGTTGGCTGTCTCCCATTAGGTTGTGACTATCTACATGCTGAGTAATTTTATTCTTTATGATGGTTTCTACCATTTTTCCCGGTACTGACGTCAGGCTCACCGGTCTGTAGTTTCCCGGATCACCCCTGGAACCCTTTTTAAAAATTGGTGTTACATTGGCGATCCTCCAATCTTCAGGTATTAGAGATGATTTTAATGATAGTTCACAGATTACTGATAGCAGTTCTGCAATCTCATATTTCAGTTCTTTCAACACCCTTGGATGTATACCATCCGGCCCAGGTGATTTGCTACTCTTTAGTTTATCTAATAGTTGTAAGACATCTTCCCGATGTATCGATATTTCCTTCAATTCTTCCGCACCTTTAAATACCACTTCAGTCATGGGTAACATCCGTACATCTTCCTCAGTAAAGACCGAAGCAAAGAATTCATTCAGTCTCTCCGCTATCGCCTTGTCGCCTCTTAGTGCTCCTTTAACCCCTTTATCATCTAATGGACCAACTGACACTCTCACAGGTTTCTTGCTACGAATGTACTTGAAAAGGTCTTTATTTCGCGTTTTTGCTTCCGCAGCAAGCTTCTTCTCAAATTCTCTCTTTGCCTGCCTTATCAATGCCTTGCATTTGACTTGCCAGTGCTTGTGCTGTTTCCAGGTTTCGTCGTTTGGCTCTTTTTTCCATTTCCTGAAAGATGCTTTTTTGGCAACAACAGCCTCTCTGACCTCACCTTTAAACCATGCTGGCAGTTTTTTGGACTTCCTTCCACTTTTCTTAAAGCGTGGAATACAGCTGGTCTGGGCTTCCAAGATAGTATTTTTCAACAACACCCAAGCTTGATGTACGTCTTTAACCTTCACAACTGCTCCTTTTAGTTTTTTCTTATAACTGTTTTCCTCATTTTATCATAGTCTCCCTTTCGAAAGTTAAAAGGTAGTACTGTGGATTTCCTTACTGTCCCTCCTCCACTAATTAAATCAAAGGCGATCATGAAAATCCAATTGATTGGGTGTGACTGGATTCAGAAACGCTGGGTTAAGGCAGTGGTTCTCAAACTTATCTTTGGGAAACCCTAGTCATCAGGATATTCATAAAGAATATGCATGTGATAGATTTATATATACGTATTATACTGTCTCCATTATGCATATCACTGCAGATATCCTAAAAACCTGATTGGATAGTACTTCCCCAGGCAAGGTTTGAGAATCACTGGTTTAAGGTATGGAATCTGTTACAAATGGAAACTTCAATCAATGTTTGCTTACATGAAAAAAAATATTTAGAACAGGGGATAAGCAAATGTTTTGGGCCAGGGACCGCATTGTAATCCATGCCAGGGCTGGGGGGCTGCTTTACTTTGAGGAACAGGGGAGGGTCCTCCCCAATGCGTCCTCGAGCAGTGACTCATCTGGCAGCAGAGAGAGAAGGAAATGTTGCTAGCTTCTCTAAGTTTTTCCAAATACAGATGCCTGCCTTCCTCTCTCTGTGATCTCTTGTATTTCATGAAGGCCTCCCTCTTTTTCTTCACTTTTCAGCTACTTCCTTCGAAAACCATAGCGGTCTCCTGTTCCTTTTGCCTTTATTTACCATTTTAACAAAAAGGTTGGTTGCCCTTAAAATACCCCCTTTCAGTTTTGCCCACTGTTTTTCTACATCCCCCAGCTGTTCCCATCCCACTAACGACTCCCTGAGGTATTGGCCCATCTTCGCAAAGTTAGTCTTCCAAAGTCTAAGATCCTCACCTTGGAATGGATTCTAACAGCCCTAGTCCTAATACTGAACCACACCATCTGGTGATCACTGGATGGAAAATGATCTCCCACTACAACATCAGAAACACTTTCACCATTGGCAAGCACCAAGTCCAGTATGGCCCCTTCACGTGTGGGGTCTGTTACCAATTGCCTGAATAGTTCTCCCTGTAGAGAATCCAGGATCTCCTTACTTCTAGATGATACTGCAGCAGGAATGTGCCAATCAACATCTGGCATATTGAAATCTCCTATCAGTAGCACTTCCCCTTTCCTAGCAATGCTGCGTATGTCTTCAATTAACTCTCTGTCCACCTCTTCCTCTTGTGAGGGAGGTCTGTATATCACACCAATGCAAATAGATTTCTCTTTCCCTCTATCTAGTTTACCCACAATGCCTCCTCTCTCCCTTTTAAGCTCTGTAATTCCAAAGCTTTAATAGTAGTTTTTACATATAGTGCCACTCCTCCTCCCCTTCTTCCTACCCTGTCCTTTCTGAATAAAGTATAGCCAGGTATAGTGTACATATTAAGATCTTTAAGTCTGTCCTCATATGCTTTATAATGAAGCCCACTAATCATTTTAGTAGCCACCTTCTGCACCGACTCCATCCTGTTCACATCCTTTTGAAGGTGCGGTCTCCAGAATTGCACGCTATACTCCAAATGAGGTCGCACCAAAGACTTATACAGAGGCATTATCACCTCCTTTTTTCTGCTAGCCATTCCTCTCCGTATGCACCCAGGCATCCTTCTAGCTTTTGCTGTCACCTTTTCTACCTGTTTAGCTACTTTAAGATCATCAGACACAACCACGCCTAGGTCCTGCTCTTCTTTAGTGGACAAAAGTACTTCACCTCCTATACTGTATTGCTCCCTTGGATTGCTGCAGCCCAAATGCATGACCTTACATATTTTAACATTAAATCCCAGCTGCCAAATTCTAGACCATTCTTCAAGCTTAGCTAGATCCCTCCTCATGTTATCTACACCTTCCTGGGTGTCTACTCTATTGCAGATTTTGGTATCATCCGCAAAGAGGCAAACCTTACCCGACAGCCCTTCCGCTATATCACTAACAAAGATGTTAAAAAGAATCGGACCAAGGAAAGATCCCTGGCACACCACTGGTAACATCCTTCTCCTCAGAGTGAGCTCCATTTACTTGTACGCTTTGTCACCTCCCACCCAACCAATTTCTAACCCAAGCAGTAACTTTAGGGTCCATCCCTAGGGTGCTCAGTTTGTTTATAAGTCGCCTGTGAGGAACAGTGTCAAAGGCTTTACTGAAATCTAAATACACCACATCTAGAGCTCTCCCTCAGTCCAACTCCCTGGTCACCCAGTCAAAGAAATCAATCAGATTTGTCTGACAAGACCTGCCTCTGGTGAATCCATGCTGCCTCGGATCCTGTAATCCGCTGGACTCCAGACTCAAGAGTCTTTGCTACATTTGTCGCCAGTATTTGCTACTTTATACCTATGCCTTACCTTGTTGCTATTATTCCCTACTCAGTTACCCATACTCTTCTTACCTTTACTGCTGCCTGTTAATTATTATCACAGTTACTTTACTCAGCCATACCTGCCGCCAGTGTCCTCATACTATTATAGCCAGTATATTATTACCATTGTTGATATATTTTAACAACCACGAGTATTTGATACACAAGGAATTAGAATGATGCATACAATCTTAGCCCTAGCCAGTATCTACCTCATCACAGCTCTGCCCAGCTGCTCAAACGCCTTCAACCCAGGTCCCAACTCCATACCAATACCGAGGAACACCTGGAAGGAATGGGCAAACAAGACTCATACATCTTCAGCAGATTCCAACCGTTCAAATTACCCCCACCTGCTCCATATTGCCCTCCAACACACCAAAAAGCCCCTGATCGAGAAAAACCACCACCGACGACCACTGAAATGCGCCCTCATCAACGCCAGATCAATCCGCACAAAATGGCCAGTGATTACTGACCTGATATCCCACTACGATCTGGACATCCTGATGGTTACAGAAACTTGGCTATCAGACTGTGACAATATCATTATCAACCAGATGCTACCCCCCAACTTCTCACTCCATACCTGCCATAGATCCAACAAAATAGGAGGTGGGGTACTCATCCTTGTGAAAAATGAACTTCAATTTCAACTGAGTACCACTACCAACACAACCTACCTCAACATGATATCCATTTCCAACGATGCTTCCTCAAACAATTTAGTCTACAGATCCACTACATCTTCTGCAGAAGACCTATCAACAATAATAGACCTCGCCTGCAACACAAACAAGCCCCGATCATCAAGCTGGCTAATGGGCGACTTCAACCTCCCAACCCTACAAGACTCGCAGATCTCGGCATTCCTCGAAGCACTTGCTGACCTCGGACTCAGTCAGATAGTCAGAGCACCAACACATGTGAAGGGAAATACCCTGGACCTGATATTTGCCCCCAGGACATCATGGAAGCAAACAATGACTTCACAATAACTATAATACCAGTACCATGGTCTGACCACACTTGATCAGATTCCAACTACCCACCTACTCTAACAATCAGAACACCAACTCCATCCCCTCTAAACCACCTATGAGAAGATTTTGCTCCTTCAACAAAGAGGAAATACTAAAGAAACTCCTTCCACCGCTAAACTCCTCAGAGCCCGAACTTGACAATCTGATTAACACCTGGAATGACACCCTCAGATCGAGCGCACAAATCCCCGATACAAATAGAAAAACCAAGACCCGTACACATGTAGCTTGGTACTCAAATGAATTGCGATCATCACTTCTCCACCTACGCAAGCTAGAGAGACGTTGGCGCCGATCCCGCTCCACAGAAGCATACACAATATATTGTTCACACCTAGAGAAGCTCCACTGGGAAAAAAGCAGTTTCACACAGACCTCCTGAAGCGATCAATAAGCAAGCACCATGACTTATTCAACATAGTAAAAATGCTCACACGAGAACAAACCCCAGAACAAATACCCTCAATCCAACCCCAGGATTATGCTACCTACTTAGAATCAAAAATGATACAGACAGCCAAAACACCCTGTCCTACCAGACCCTCCCAACCACCCAAGACGCCACACCCATCCCCTCTGACCAAATTCCACACCTTATCACCCAAAGAGATTGAGAATATCATCACCTCCATCAATGCTGCTACTGCGCCCAATGACCCGTGCCCAGCTTCCTGGATTAGAGAGATCCGCACCGAACTAAGCCCCACCCTAAATAAAATCCTAGAACAATCATTTGCGACAGGAACCTTCCCACAAAGCCTAAAACATACCTCCATCAGACCATTGCTGAAGAACAATAAACTGGACCCGCTAAAGGTCGAATCATACAGACCGATATCCAGCATCCCACTATTAGCTAAAATAATTGAAAAGGCAGTGCAACATCAAATACAACAACACATCGACACTGAAGCCCTCCTGGATCCTTCCCAACATGGCTTCAGGGAAGCACACGGTGTAGAGACCCTACTCGTCACCCTCTTCAACACCATAATCACCGGAATAGATAACATCCGACAAGGCTTTGCCCTTATATTCATGGACATCTCAGCTGCATTTGACTCTGTGAGTCACCAAATTCTTATTGAACGCCTTGAAGAAAAAGGAATCCAGGAATCAGCACTGAGCTGGTGTAAATCCTACCTTTCCGACAGATGGCAACAAATGAGACTCGGCACCATAACATCAGACCCATTTCTACAGCATCAAGGAGTACCTCAAGGCTCCTCATTATCCGCATTACTGTTTAATATCTACATGCAACCCATCTGTGACCTAATTCGCTCCTTTAACGTATCCTGCCTAGCTTACGCTGATGATATCCTCCTCTATATGCCTTTCATGACAGACCAACCCGATTTCACTCCACTGATAAACTGCTTCAACGCAGCTGCAGAATGGCTACTCATACAGAACCTGAGAATCAACCACAACAAAACTGACATAATGTTCATAACGAAGAACCAAAACTTCACACCCCCACGCACACTAAAGGTAAAGGACACAGAACTGATAGCCAAGTCTACCATCAGATACCTAGGCATCACCCTTGACCAAAGGATGGATATGAAGGTGCATATAAAAAACACAACAAAATCAATTTACCACAAGATAAGGACACTTCGACATTTACGACCTCTACTCGAGTACACGGACTTTAGAACAATCACCAAGCCCTGGTGATGCCACACATTGACTTTGCAAATGTAATCCTATACGGACTCCCACAAGCAACTCTAAACCCTCTCCAATTGGCAATGAACACGGCAGCCAGGGTGCTAGAAGGAATATCGAGGATTGACCACGTCACACCAATCCTGAAAAGGTTACATTGGCTACCACTTCAAGCCAGAACACTATATAAGAATATAATTATGACCTTCAAAGCCCTAAACAATCAGTCCCCCATAGCCATCACCAAACTGATACACACCTCACCTCTCAATAGAAGTAAAAGACCCGTAGCAGTAAACACATTGTCAATCCCGAAAGAATCAACAAGATGCAAGAAGGCAACAACTAATCGAGCCTTCTGCTTCTATGCCCCTAAAGCCTGGAATGCCCTCCCCCCTGACATCAGAGCTATCACAGACCTAACCCAACTCAGGAAGGCCCTAAAACATCACTTATTCACCAGATACTTCCCGGTGTAGCCCCGACAGGAGAATTACATTCACCATGTACATAACTGTAAATACTAGGTTGTAAAATTGTTGTTAATTACCCTGTTATTCAAGTTGTAATCCCTGTTCAAATGTAAATGCATTTTCAGTAACCCTGAATGCATATGTTTTGTTTTGATGTACACCGCACAGATGATAATAGCGCGGTATAAAAGAAATGCTAAATAAATAAATAAAATAAATACATCTTTTGTTTAAGAGCCACATCTTTCCTGAGAGGCCAAAGAATTACTCATATTAGACAGGTGGGGGGCGGTTTTCATATTTCCGACCTAGCTGCAACGTTTGCAAGCACTTTTTATCTATGGACTTTGCATCAGTTTTCAAAGAGAAAGTTTGCCTGTGCTTTCACTTTCAAAATTGTTGAAAGATATAGTACCACACAGATACATGCAACTCCTTTCTCTGTAAGTACTTTTTCTGGCCAAGAAAACCACATGTACTGTTGAAAAAATACAACATGTATTTTGAATACATAGTCAAACTCAGGTATTCAATGTGGGTAAACATACATTTGTGTGGAACCGTTCACATATTTTATTTATGTACTCATGGGACTTGTTTTGAAAATCACCCTTCCAATGTTTAATACTGCCCTTAAGCTGCATAGCAGATATTGTTCCTCAACTGATCTGTGCATTTTACTCCCTTTGAGGGTTATACTTGCTGTTTGTACATCAGCCAAGGTATACCTGACAACGAACCCTCTTCTTTCAGGCACACACTGAATCAATCCTGGTTTTCAAGTTGTAGCAGCAATTTATGAAATTTGTAAGGTAGTCTTGAATTTTGCGTTCACATAGCAGGATGAGGAACCCTAGAATGTGATATTAAAAACTAGACATGGGGACTGACTGGGGTAATGATGCAAACTGTCATGCAGAGGACCTGGGTTTGATTCCCAGGTTATGTCTTCTCTTCCAGTCAACAGAAATGCACAATAATCCAATAAAAGTCTTTTTTGGAGCAGGAAGAGAACAGAAAGGCTAAAATAGCAATAACAAAATTTAGGACTGGGTCAAAGTATTTGCTACCCTAAATGAGAAGCTTAAGCTGGGCCTGGCTAATATTTGGATGGAGACCACTTTGGAATACCAGGTGCTCTAGGCCTGGCAGTCTACTTCTGGTCACAGCTTGCTAGGAAATCCCAGGGACTGGGCTGCCAGGAGTCTTGATGGCACACACACAAAGGGGTGTGTTTACTAAAGTGTGTTAGCTGTTAACATGGTAATAATGTGAGAAAATAGCATTGTGGTAACAGCTAATGTGGGCCAAATGCAGATAGAGCAGGGAATTTTCTGTGCTATTTGTATACTGGGTGTGAGTGGAGAGTGGGTATGCCCGAACCAAGCACTTACCACGAGTGTCAGCAGCATGCAGTAACCACATGGCTGGCATGAGCTGCATCCATGATGCTGCCACACTGTGATCTCTGTGTTTTTGCTGCATTATCTTCTGGGGAAATGCCCAACATAACATGCAACTTTTGCAGCTAACACTGTGCTATTTGTACTAATGCCTAGCATTAAATGTAAAAGCCTATCACCCTTTAGTATACATGCCCCAAACTATTCAGGTGGAATGGAATTCAATGAGAATATTGAACCCCAATGGCTGCCGTGACAGTGTCTAGCTGGACAGACTGATGAACTACTGTGCCTATGCTAGGCTTTAATAACATACCTTGTATTTGTTATTTTTATTTACATATGTATTATCCCCTCACTTGGTTTTCAGCTTGTCATGCTGTGAGGGCTTGTGTGCATCAGTGATGCTGAGGGCTAAGCTATCGGTAGCTTAACTACTGGCAGGGTCTCCCAAGATGAAGAGCAGAAAGAACACCCTTCTTGCAGTATCAATTAGAACAAACAAAGAGCAGGACACAATTCACCATGGAAGGATTACTTTAATCAGTCAAACATGAGGTCACCCAACACGTGTTTTGGCCGGGGGGGCCTTCTTCAGAGGAATAAGACCTCTACAATAAAATAACAACAATATACTAATTAAAAACATCATAATAAATAAATAGGTAATCAATCATATATAAATAAATAAACAAAGCATATATAAATACATAAGAGATCAAACCAGAGGTGCAACCTGGCATTTTGAAATAAGACAAAACATATATAAAAAAAGCATGTTGAACATAAATACACAGAGATATGTTAATTTTATAATAATAAAAAAACAGTGCAAGGGAAGAGAAACCCATCAAAGGATAGACCATGAATTACACATGCAAAGCTAAGTTATTCATGAGACTATATTGAAAAGTGAGTGATAAACAATGCAAAACATTGGAGGTTAATTAAAAGGGTACGTATATGTATTGGAAATGACCCAGAGAACAAGAGAACCAAAAACTATATGCACAGAAACTGAGATTCAATTACTCACCAGCAGGAGATTGTCACAAAAAACAAATTAAACCACCTAAAGATAAGATAAATTACAATGACATCTTGCTTGAACTGAGCCGTCATGTATTCAATAAACTACCCATGAAGCCATTCTGAGGACCCGAAGCAAGGATAACCTTGGTTGATAAAGAACTGTGATGTATCCCCCTTGAGGAGCTTGACATGCTGACATAATGGTATGAGAAACATATAAAATTTAGAGGTCAATAATAATGCTAAGCTTATATTGTCAAATGGTATCGTCAAATGTGCAGACTCAAAAACAAACTCACAGCTTACCCACGGGTGCTCAATATGTTCAATGTGAAAAGGCTCTTCATTCATTATTCAGGTGGAGAGTCAAAGAAGCAACTATGTGGGAAACCCATATTTCTTTAATTAATATTCTGTAAATAAAAGGGGGGAACGGAACCCGGCTAATTGTATCACCTAAATTCTGCGGTCATGGCCTTATATTTAAGTAATAGATATCTTTAATTAGAACTGTATTGGTAGCAAAGGGCTAAATTCCAAACTAAAATATGAAAAAGGGGTCTATAAGGATATATACATGTAATCAAAAATCTTGCCAATTAAAAACTGGAGCTATCGTCTGCTCAGTGAAGTGCATGTCAAGAATAGATGATTTTCTAATAATGAAGTGCCATAATATATAATTAATGTGTGTAGATAAAAAATTTAAAGTACTGTAAGGATAAAAACCCCTCCAATCTTTAACCAATGTTTATAACCCCATGGTATCATGCTACAACATGCCAAGTCGCTCGGGCCATGTTTTTTGCAGAACTACAGAACAACTTAATGAAATCGCATAATTCACAGTGTGACAGTCTGAAATCCCACTGGATGGGGAAGGGTAACAGGATGGTAACACATTAAAACTCCCAAAAAAATGTAAAAATGAGAGTCTTAAAAGGACGTGTATGAAAACTGTGAAGCGAGTAATCAGTATGCAACCTTAATACTGCCGCTGATATATTAAGCCACCTGAACAAAGGAGGGGTGCAAGACACAAGTAGAGGTTATGTGTACTGTGGCAAACAATAAATTATCACCTAGAAACATTAAAAATATAACAGATATGTAATTATTTCCACTGGGAATAGAACTGATTAAAATAAAACCATGAAAACATTTGGAAACCAGGGCACCCACTTTCAGATTAATAAGACTGCCATTTTTAACACCATCTCAAACATCCATCTGTATATACAGAGATCTGCCAAACTATTCCCAATTGCTATGATAAAAAAAAAATATATGTATAGTGTTAATATACGTTTAAAACATGAATGTAAAGAATAACTATAAAAGAGGCAGTCAAATATAAAAGTAAGGAACCAAAAAGTAAAAATATAATACAAAAAAATAAAACTGTAAAGACCGTAAACAATAAATAAATAAATAAATACATAAATAAATACATAAGTAACTGATGGATAAGAAACGCTAAAAAGTGTTTGGGGAAACACAATTAATAAAATTAACCAATTGTAAAGCAAAAATTGGGATGTGTAATCAAAAAAAGGAAGAAAACAGCCCAGACCAACCAGAATAGGTTCAAGTATATGCCCCAACAACAACTACAGAAGAGGATGAAGTTGATGAGTTCTACGAACAAGTGCAAGTTGAAATTGACAGAATATGCAAATAGGATATCCTGATAGTCATGAGTGAATGGAATGCAAAAGATGGCAACAAAGAAGAAGGCAAAGGGGTTGAAAAATATGGACTTGGCAACAGAAATGAAGCTGGAGAAAGACTGATAGAATTCTGCAAGACCAATGATCTGTTCATCTCAAACACCTTCTTCGAGCAACACAAGCAGCGACTTCACCCAATGGGATTATACAAAAATCAAACTGACTACATCTGTGGAAGTCAACAATGGAAAAGCTCTATAACATCAACAAAGACAAAGCCTGGAGTTGACTGTGGAATGGATCACCAACTACTAGCATGCAAACTCAAGCTAAAGTTGAAAAAGAGCAAGCCACTCATGAATGTAGCAAAATATGACCTTCAGAATATACCACCAGAATTTAAAGACTGCCTGCAAAATTGATTTGCTGCTTTAGCTACAAATGATAGAGCTCCAGAAGAGTTATGGGATGACATCAAAAAGGTTGTGTTGGAAGAAAGTGAGAAGTCTCTACAAAAGGTAAAAAAGCAAAAACAGCCAAAATGGATGACTGAAGAAACTCTGAAAATTGCCCAGAAATGGAGAGAAGTTAAAGCCAGAGGAGAAAAAGAGGCAATCACAGAACTCAACAGAGATTTCCAACATGCAACAAGACAAGACAAGGAGAAGTATTACAATGATGCATGCAAGGAAATAGAAGCAGAAACTATTAGAAGAAGAACAAGATCGGCTTTCCTAAAGCTATGAGAGTTAAAGAAACAATTCCAGCCTTGAATTGGAATATTAAAAGATACTCAAGGATCCATGCTAAATGATACTGAGAAGTTCAAAAAAAGGTGGAATGAATATACAGAGTCATTGTATGGTAAAGATCAAGTGGACCAACAGCCGTTTCAACTTGTACCTTATGATCCGGAACCATTGGTGATGAAAGAAGAAGTTGAAGCAGCATTGAAAGCCATGTCAAAGAACAAAGCACCAGGCATTGGTGGCATTCCCATTGAAGTATTACACCTGTTACCATACTTAGAAGGCTCTGCCAGGAAATTTGAAGACAACATCATGGCCGACTGACTGGAAAAGATGTGTTTATACCAATAATAAAGAAAGGTGATCCAAATGACCGTGGAAATAAATCGTACAAGTGCTCTGAACCGGCATGCCAGCAAGATTCTACTCAAGATTATTCATCAGAGACTACAACCATATCTGGAATGAGAACTACCTGAAGTGCAAGCAGGTTCAGAAAAGAGCGAGGAACGAGAGATGTGAGATGGATCCTTGAAAAGACTAAAGAATACCAAAAGGATATCTATATGTGTTTTGTTGACTACAGCAAGGCTTTTGACTGTTGTCGCCACCTCCTGGCCGGGCGTATAGCCAGGCAGCAGGAGAGTGTCGCCTGGTTGCCCTTAGAATAAGTTTCCCCAAGATGGCTACCAGCTAAGGCTGCTGGGAGCTGTAGTTTGCTTATCCTGGCAGGCCACGTAGTGTGACCACAAGTGGTTAGGCGAAACAGAGAATATTTATTTGTTCTTGGGTTTTACACCTCGCATCAAAAGTAACAGGGCCGAACAGAAAAACTGGATACTTCTCCAAAACAAAGGAATAAAGTTCACAACAACGTATTCATAGGTTGGTCAGCTTCAGCAATGGCTAACTTGGACACCGGAACTAGCTTACCAAGCTCAGGCTGCTAACTTCCTTACAGGCAAGTTACTTTCAACAGAAGACTGTTTCCCCACAGTTTCCTTCCATACACAATTAGCTTCAAAATGTCCATTGAGTTTTCTTTCAGTTGTAAGCATTGAGGAGAAATAGCTTGGGTTAAAACTACCAACTATTTTCTCTGCTGTACCTTTCACTCAAATCAGCTTCCTTATCTTAAACATTCACTCATTCAGCTGTGCGTGGGGTTCAGCACACTTGCAGCTCATTTGTCCTACAATAAGCACATTGTATTTCTTCAGGACTATTCTCATAACCTTCACAGCAGCTTTCTATTTCCATTTCTTCCACAGAATCATTACAACACTCTTCAGAGGGTACCTGGCTGTAGAGCTTACTATGCTGCTTCTGCAGCAATTCGTTTAACTTTTCTAGTAATATTTTTTTCTGCTCTATTTCCTCATAGAGCCTTTGGTCAGGGAATGCAGACAAGCTATTCTCCCTATTTCTACCAGTTAGCTGGCTAGCTGAATTGGTCCCTCCAGTAGGAACTAACTCCTTCCATTTTCTCTTGTGCAGGGATTCTGGAACAATCACTTGCCTGAATTCTGGGCCTCTTAGTTGCTCCCCTCCTTCCTGCTCACAGCCATGCTGCCTTCTCTCTGGAGACGCTTGTTTCCCTTGTAGCACTTTTCCTCTTGGCTGTGTTTGCCTTGGACCTGCTCTTCCCAGATCCCACAGCTCGTCTCTGCTCTTGGGGCCAGCACTCCTCGTGCTTCCTTGAGCTCCTTGCTTATTCCCTTGAGCTCCTCTCGTTCTCCTTCCTGCTGTGTTCCTCTCTGCTGTGCTAGTCCTCGTGCCTCCTGCTGTGCTAGTCCTCGTGCCCCCTGCTGTGCTAACTGACTGTTCAAACTCAGCAGTTTTAAACTTATCTTTGCTAGGGACCACACCCTTCTCCCAGCACACGTGGGAGCTGCTAGGCTTCACTCTAGCCCTGACATGCTGAAGTGGGCGGGGCTTGATGCTGGCTGTGCTCTGACTCAGAGGTTCTTGGTTGCCTGGGAAACCCTGAATGCTAGCACTTTTAAAGGAACAGGGTTCACGTTTCTGCCATTCCATTTCCTATGAACTGCCTTCGTCATCACACTGTGTAAATTATCAGAAATTCCTGGCCACATTAACAAGCATGGGTATACCAAAACACCTGATCGTTCTCTTGTACAACCTTTACATTGATCAATAACACACAGTTTGAACGGAAGAAGGAGAAGCAGAATGGTTTAAAATCAGCAAAGATGTATGACAAGGCTGCATAATTTCTCCCTACCTGTTTAATTTATATGCAGAACAAATCATCAGAGAAGCAGGACTGTATGATGATAACCGAGGTGTGAAGATTGGTGGAAAACTCATCAACAACCTTTGTTATGCTAATGATACCACATTACTGGCTGAAAGTGAAGACGACCTGAAACATTTGCTTCTCAAGATCAAGGAACATGGTCTTAAAATGGGCCTGCACCTTAATGTAAAGAAGACAAAGATCCTGACAACCAGCAAAATCAATAAGTTCATTGTTGATGGAGAAGAAATTGAAATAGTGAACAATTTTAACCTACTTGGATCAACTATCAATAAAGAAACAACAAGCTGTCAAGAAATCTGACGATGCATTGCTCTTGACAGAATGGCTATGAAGGAACTAGACATGATTCTCAAGAGCAGAGATGTCTCTCTTCATACAAAGATTCAACTAGTTTAAGCCATGATATTTTCAAGTTGGACAGTGAACAAGATAGGCAGGAAGAAAATCAATGCCTTTGAATTATGGTGTTGGCGATGAATACTGTGTATACTACGGACTGCCCAAAGAACAAACCAGTCAGTACTAGAGGAGATCAAACCTAAGCTTTCTTTAGAAGCTCAAATGACAAGTCTTTGACTTTCATATTTTGGACACATCATGCGAAGAGATTGATCATTAGAGAAAGACATCATGCTTGGCAAGGAAGAACGTCAACGCAAAAGAGGAAGACTAGCAATGAGATGGATTGATCCAATAACAGCAGCTATGAGTGCCACTCTGTTAATAATGAGCCGCCTGACTGAAGAACGAGCAAAGTAGGACAACTATCCAGAGTCACTATGAGTCGAACCAACTCAACGGCACTTAACAACATGTATTAGTATTCTAGCGTGCTACATTTAAGTGTAATTTAAGTTACATTTTTCTTAGAAATAATCAGTTAATATTCTTCAGAAATAATACTTGCATAATGCAAAATAGATTTAATTTACACTCAAATATATCAGAAAGCTGAAAGATCAAAATTTCTATCTAAATGTTTTTTAACCATCTGTATTTTGGATCATTGTTTTGTGCAATTGTTTTTGCCATCTTTGACTTCTCCACACACATCCAACAGATAACTAAAACCTGTCGCTTCTTTCTCTATAGCATTGGCAAAATTCGTCCCTCCTTTCTGAACACACTACTTATCCATTCTCTAGTCACCTCCTGTCTGGACTATTATAGCCTCCTCTTCACTGGTCTTCCTCTGAATCACTTCCTTCTATTCAAAACTCAGCTGCATGGCCCATCTTCTGCCAGTGTCGCTATACTCATGCCACCCCTCTTCTCAAGTCACTTCATTGACTCCTTATCCTTTTCCATATCCAGTTCAAACTTCTACTACTGACCTAAGTGCCTTCATTGAACTGCTCCTCACTACCTTTCCTCTCTTATCTCTCTCTACACCCTCTCCTTGAGAACTCTGCTCTTCTGGCAGATCCCTTCTATTTGTGCCTTTCTTTTCCACTGCAAACTCCAGACTTTGATCTTACTACCTTGCTGCTGCCTGGAACAAACTACCTTAGTCGGTAAATCAGGCTCCATCTGTGGCCCTGTTCAAATCAAGGCTGAAAACTCATATCTTTGAGACTGCTTTTGGATCATGATTCCTTTAGTCTCCTATTTAACTCCTATGTGTTTCCTTACCATTCCCTTAGGTATATCTCAGTCCCCAGTTGCTTTGTTGCCTGTCTTGACTAGACTGTAAGCACTTAGGAGCTGGGACAGTCTCTGTAGAGTGCTGCATAAACCTTGTAGCGATATACAAATGATAAGCAGCAGTAGTAGTAGTTATGAAAAACGATCACTCGTGATATTGTGTATCATTCAAATCATTTATTGCTCTTAAGTGTTTTATTTTTTTTAAATAAGCTATTTGGATTCATACCATTGTTATGAAAAATATGGCTTAAGTCAGGTCTGCACAATTTTTTTCTTAATTGCTGTGTTTCCACAGTAAAATGTTCCTGTACTGGCAGAATTCCACATCTATATTTTTTGACCTGTCTGAAAATGCAGCAGACGTTCCACATTTACATTGCTTTTCCCTTTTCTCATGTTATCTGGCAGACATCTTACTTCTGCCTTCAGGGTATCAGTTCTCTGAGTAGTTTTTATTATCTTCATCCAATCATTCATCAACGTTCATGAACAATCTGTGCTAGTATGATATTACCCTTTCCCAAAATTTCACTTTTATTTTCCTGTTCATCCATTTCTGCTTGTATTTTTCAGATGCAGACAATGACTGCTTTGCTCTGCTCAGGTGCACTGATTAAACTAGCAAGAAGAAACATGAGATGCATTGTCCTCGTCTTTCTTTTGTTCTCAACCTTCTGAAAAGTGAAGTGTGTTCAGACAGATTAAGCAATTAATGCAGATCATCTGCTAAGAAAGCGAATGAACAAATGAAGCACAATCTTTAGATCCCACCAGCAACTGATTAAAGTTCCACACATTTTGTAAAAAATATGCTTATGACCTATGAGAATATTTTGTACTATGAACACGAAATGTATGCTACTTTATATTTTTTTGATCGATGGTGGGGGGTGGGGGAATCCAAGGTAGACTGCAAACATTTAATAGTTGGAGTTGTAGGGGTCAAAGTCTGTGGCAGCTGTGTCTCCTCCTGAATACTGAACTGATCTTTAAGAGCCTTCAGGATGTCATCAAGGTTTTTGGTCCATCTGTGTCACCTGTCAAGAGAGTAGCCATGAGGTTTAGGGTTACATTTAAGTGACAGGCACTGCTAGGTGTTAGGGTATAGGGTCAGACAGTATCTGCCTTAAGAAAACAGGCTCACTCTCCTATGTACTTTTCTCCACAAAGACCTGGTATTGAGCATTGTTAATTGCAACAACTCAGCAACCTTCCTCATTAACAATCTATGGAGGGTGTGAAACAACTTTTAGATGATGTTATATGCCTATTTCATAACTCCCAAAAAGTCAGTGGAGTGAATGGAGTTTAAGATGACTTTTAAAAAATTATTTACATATCAGAATAAGTCACTTTTGAAAATCATGCATAAGTACTAAGCTATATTAAGGCAATAAAAAGCTCAGTAATATGGAGTAAAGCATGATTTTTTTTACTCTAAATAATAATGAACTGTGAAATACAAAGCAGCTCATTATTATGCAAAATGAATAAGATAGCTTGCATTAAACTTAGCAAACTACATTATTCATTGAAAGTTATCAACACCCACAAGAGGTCTCAGCTTCCAGTCAGGAGCATTGGCTAACATATGAGCCGATACTCCTGGGGGTGCTTGTCAGATGAAAAATTGTCCTCAATGTCCCGATCCCTTAAATGTGTACTGGACCCCAGCCAGACTCCCCCCCCCCCACTCCAGATCTCCTAATCCTTTAAAATGATCTTTTTGCAGACACCCAGTACCCATGTACCCTCACTCTCCCCATCCTTTCAAAAACATGTTTCTACACCCAGGTCTCCATACTCTCCTGCCCTTCCTAATCTTTATGAAAACATGTTGCTGCCTCTGGTTTCCCTCCTTCCTCCTCCTCCATCCCGACCCCCGTGGCAAATACCTTTGGGCAGGAGTGTTCCATGGTTGCTCCTGCACAACCACAATTTCTTCCAAAATGGCACCATTTAAGCCCCTAGTAGTACTGTCACTAGTCTCAGGTGGTGCCATTTTGGAAGAGTCAGCTGGTGGGCTGGAGCAAATGGGGATCACTCCTGCCCCCAATTACCCCTGGGGATGGGGGCTAGGAGGAAGCCTGAGTGCAGCAAAAGCTTTTTAAAAGGATTATGTAGGATGAGGGTGTTAAGTGGAGGGTCTGGATACCAGCAACATTTATTTCAAAAGGATCAGAGAAAGTGGGGATGGGTGCCAGCAACATTATGTTATAAATCATCAGGTATAGGGTGACCAATTTTTTCCCATCATGCGTCAGCTCTTGATCTTTGCTGCAGCTGAGAATGTGCAATGTTCTCCATGACAGCAATGTAAAAAAAAATAAATTACTGTTGGATTTTGTGAACCCCACTGTAAATTTTCATGTGGTAGAATAGCACAAGAATACTGTTTTACGACAGCATAGTAAAAAGGGGCCTATATTTGTTGTTGGATTACTCTGGTATTTGGAGTTTTCATGGACAGTTTAGGACTGGTCATCCAGTCCATTAGGAAATGTTTAACAGATGCAGCTTGATCATAACTAAGTACTTCCTACTCTGAAAGGAAAAGCAAGACACAGACCCTATATATTTTGATCTCCTAAACAAGCAAACTGAAGTACTCAGCTTCTGCTGACCCAAGAATATTGGTTACCCTTTCTCATAATTGGTTAAAATAGCCATAGTTGCTGATATAATTCCATCTCCACTAGAGAATTCAATCCAGTGCTGGTGTTCCAACTCTCATTTGTTTAGAGTGAATGCTGTATGGGCAATTGGGAGAAAAGGATTAGAATGTATTAGGGTTGGAACATGAAACCGACGACTGGGCTAGAATTTCCGCATGGAATTGTAGGTAGACTGGAAAGTATGACTGTTAGTTCACAATATTATACTTTACCAAAATGAACCAAGCTGATTAGTAAAATAGTTGGAACAGTTGCCACAGATCTTACTATGAGAAACACTGTAATTTTAGGTTGATTCTTGGAATTAGCCCCACCCTCCTAGAGACAAGCAGTTTGGTCCAAATTCTTATTCATTTCTGGAGTAGCTTAGACAGTATGGAAACACTGACTATTTTCTTTCTTCCTTGTTCTGGGAGATCCTATTTAAGGCTGGCTGGCAGTGATTCAAAAAGACCTTGGATAAACAGAAGTTGATTTCATTCAATAGAAATCAACCCAGACTGACCTGTACACGAAAAAGAGAAAATGTAAATCTGGGAAGATGTCTGAATCAGAATCTATTGTAAGATACTTCAGCCATGCTCTGATAGTTTTAGAGAATGATTAATTACTTGGCCATGCAGGAGATGTGGGTCAATAAAGGGCATGCTGCAGCCGTTATTAGTATTCGTAAAGTGGCTAGGAAAAAATAACCATTAACAAAACCCTGGGATGCTCATACTGATTGTATACAAGTAACCTACTGTTTGGCAATTGCTTTTTAAAACTGCTAACTTTTCAACTTTTTATGAATGTAAAATAATGCACGACAGGTCTTGTGGTAACTCAGTAACTTGCATAGGCAATGTTGAAGGTAGCTTTGCATGGACTATGTCTCAGGATGCTTGTGACTCCAGGAGAAGAAATAGTTAAGGAAAATCAAGTGCTGTGGTTGATTTGTCAGTGTCACATGACTATGCATCAAAATCCTTAATGAAATTGGTGAAAAATTGTGTTTTAGCAGACTGCTTCATATACGTCTGTGTTTGTCAATATTTTCTGAGGCACAATCAACACATTATGAGGCACTAATTGATGCAAAGGCAACTTTAAATATGTATAATGACATCACAGTGTGTTCCTGTCTCACTGAAACTTCTGCTAAGATAGTTAAACAGTAAAAGAAAACAGATTAAAAGTGAACTTTTATATTCTGAAACTCAAATTTTGGCCAGCCTGGTGGCTCAGTGGCAGTGTGCACTGCCATACAGCAGGTTCCTGGATTAGATCTTCTGGAGTTCAGGTCAACTGCTGGGACCGGGGATACTATGGAGAATGCATTCACAGCCCTTGATTGCAATGGAATCATGGTCATTACTAAGCGTGACATCTGGTGACCAGATTAAGAGGCCAAGATAGAAGTTTCTGGAAGGAGCCCAAGTGCATGGTAATGACCAGACTAGGAGCAGTGGGAGGTAGCATATTAAATTAGAAGAAAAATCCCTGCAGAGCTGTGAATGAAGTCTTGTGATACAAAAATTCCAACACTGGCTCCAGATTAGGAGAAACTAGCCAGTTCTTCCCCATCAATGCCTGAGTTCAAAATGGCTCCTAACCTCACCCCCCCCCAACCTCCTTAGTGATGGTCTAGGGCAGCGATGGCGAACCTATGGCACGCGTGCCAGCTGTGGCACGCGAAGGCCTTGCAGCTGGCACGCGGGAAGGTCCGCAATCAAAATATGCGGCATTAAAAAAATAAAAAATAAAAAGCTGCCGCTGCCGGGGCCGGGGCCGCCGCGGCAGAATCGAGTGTGCCGTGGGGCCCCCCCCGCCCAGCAGAGCCTGCCCTCCGTCCCCGGTATCACCTTCTCTCAGCTGCCTCTAGTCAAACGCGCCTGCTTTCAGAGCGCGAGTGGAGTTTCTTCTTCCTCGCTGCTCTGTTATGCCCGCGGGGGCTGATGGGAAGTTCCCATCAGCCCCCGCGGGCTTAACAGAGCAGCGAGGGAGAAACTTCCCTCGCGCTCTGAAAGCCGGCGCGTGTGACTGGAGGCAGCTGAGAGAGGTGATACCGGGGACGGAGGGCAGGCTCTGCTGGGCGGTGGGGGCACCGCGGCACACTCGATTCTGCCGCGGCGGCCCCGGCCCCGGCAGCGACAGCTTTCTTTGTAAAAAAAATTTCGCTGGGGGGGGGGTTAGGAGTGGTAATGGCTGGGGGGGGGGTTAGGACTGGTGATGGGCTGGGGGGGTTAGGAGTGGTAATGGCTTTGTGCTGTTGTGGGGTTATGACTGGTGATGTGCTGGGTGTGGCTAGGACAGGAAATGGGCTGATGGGGGGTTAGGGGTGGTGTTGGGGTGGGGGGGGTAGGGGTGGTGATGGGCTGGGGGGGTTAGGAGTGGTAATGGCTTTGGGCTGTTGGGGGTTTAGGACTGGTGATGGGCTGGGGGGGTTAGGAGTGGTAATGGCTGTGGGCTGTTGGGGGGGGCTAGGACTGGTACTGGGCTATGGGGGGCTAGGACAGGAAATGGGCTGATGGGGGGTTAGGAGTGGTGATGGGCTGGGGGAGGTTAGGAGTGGTGATGGGCTATGGGGGGGCTATGGGCTATGGGGGAGCTAAGTCTATATGGGCTGATGGGATTAGGACTGGAAGTGGGTTGATGGGGGCTTAGGACTGGTAATGGGCTATGGGGGGCTAGAGTACCAAAAAAGGAGCTAAGGATCCGCACAATATAGAAGAAAACAAAATAGCGGAGCCTGGACTGATATATTGAACCTTGTTTATTACGCCCCAACGCGTTTCGGCCACCGGCCTTCTTCAGGGGGTCTTAGAGAACACACCTTAATAGGATCAAATTGAACATTATCCCGGATTGAACCTACGGGATACTGACGGCAAGAGCCAGCGTTCTGTGCTATTGCACTATTAACTAACCGTCAGTATCCCGTAGGTTCAATCCGGGATAACGTTCAATTTGATCCTATTAAGGTGTGTTCTCTAAGACCCCCTGAAGAAGGCCGGTGGCCGAAACGCATTGGGGCGTAATAAACAAGGTTCAATATATCAGTCCAGGCTCCGCTATTTTGTTTTCTTCTATGGGGGGCTAGGACAGGAAATGGGCTGATGGGGAGGGGTTAGGACTTGAGGTGGGCTGTTGGGTGGGGTTAGGACTGGTAATGGGCTATGGGGGGCTAGGACACGAAATGGGCTGATGGGGAGGGGTTAGGACTTGAGGTGGGCTGTTGGGTGGGGTTAGGACTGGTAATGGGCTATGGGGGGCTAGGACAGGAAATGGGCTGATGGGGAGGGGTTAGGACTTGAGGTGGGCTTTTGGGTGGGGTTAGGACTGGAAATGGGCTGATGGGGGGTTAACACTGGAGGTGGTCTGATGGGGTTAGGACTGGTAATGGGCTATGGGGGGGTTTAGGACTGATAATGGGCTATGGGGGGGCTGGGACAAGAAATGGGCTGATGGGGAGGGGTTAGGACTTGAGGTGGGCTGATGGGGTTAGGACTGGTAATGGGCTGTGGGCTGATGGGGGGGTTAGGACTGGCAATGGGCTATGGGGGGTTAAGACTGGTAATGGGCTGTTGGCTGATGGGGGCTGTCTGGTAATGGGCTATGGGGGGTTAGGACTGATAATGGACTATGGGGGGGGCTAGGACAGGAAATGGGCTGATGGGGAGGGGTTAGGACTTGAGGTGGGCTGATGGGGTTAGGACTGGTAATGGACTGTGGGCTGATGGGGGGGTTAGGACTGGCAATGGGCTATGGGGGGCTGACTGGAAATGGGTTGATGGGGGTTAGGACTGGAAGTGGGCTGATGGGGGGGTTAGGACTGGAAGTGGGCTGATGGGGGTTAGGACTGGTAATGGGTTATAGGGGGGGCTTAAACTGAAAATGGGGTGATGGGGGGTTAGGACTGGAAGTGGGTTGATGAGGGGGGGCTAGGACTGGTATTGGGTTGGGGGGTTTCTAGGACTGGAAATGGGTTGGGGGGCTGCTAGGACTGGAAATGGGCTGATGCAGGACTAGAAGGGAATGGATGCTGGGTGAGGCTGGAACTAGAAGGGAGCTGGTGTTGGGGGAGGATTAGAATGGGATGGGGCTGGGAGAGTAAAATGGAGAGGGGAAAAATATTTTGTGTGGGAGGGATAAAAAATCTACAATTGGCCAGGTATTGGGAGAATAAGTGGGGATTGAGGATGGAGGGGTAAATTTTGAGTAGATGAAATAGGAATGAGGAAAGAGCAAAAGGAGAAAGATTAGTATGTTAAAGCAGATGTAGAGAGAGAATGGAAAAAAAACCCCAAGAAGACAGAAGAAAGGACAAATGGACAGCAGATGGAGAGTTAGCAGAAGACACGAAGAAACCAGAAGAAAGTGGCTGGAACAATTGCAACTGAAAAAAAATGCACAAAAGGTAGAAAAATATCTCTTTATTTTGAATTTATTAACTGGAATATGTCAGCTCTGGGAAATGTGCATCATTAATTTTTGCGCTTTGTTTAGTACAAGAGGAAATTAATTTATAGTTTTATTTCTACAGTGTTGTTGTATATTCCAAGTTTGGCTTTTGGGGTTTCCCAGTTTAATTATTGTCTTCCTGTTTCTAAATTATGATTCCTTGTTTGGTGATGGTCTGTTCTGCATGTGTAACTGAGCTGAGGTATTCTGTTTATATAATTCCTATTTGACATTGCCACTTGTTCTTTCCCCAGTAGGTCATGTATTGTTGTTCTCTGAAATGTATTGGTTTAATATTTGCAGTGTTGCCTTTTGATAGTTAGGGTATGGTGCTTTGTGAGTCCTGGTAGTGCTGTTAGGATACGGCGGGTTTGCTATGGGTTCTAAATGGGCAGCGTTTGTAGTAGTTCCTAATGTGCCTGGCGGTTGGTACTGGATTATAGTAATGTAGAAACCTTTTAGTTTTCTTTATCCATATACTCATTAAGAGGCATGTTTACTAAAAGTTAGTGTATGGTAACATTATGCAAATATTTATGCAAATGAGGCACCTTATGCAAATGAGGCTTTAATTGACGTGCTGGCACTTTGAGGAAATTCTTTGGTTTTGTGCGGCAGTTTGGGCACTCGGGCTCAAAAAGGTTAGCCATCACTGGTCTAGGGAATGAAGCTACACAAATAAGGGAGTGCTTCCTTATTTGGCAACTTGACCCCATAGCACTGTTTCTGTGGGACTACTGCTGGAGGACTTTGGGTACCATTTTCAGCCTGGGCACCAATGAGGCAAGAGTGACCAGGGATTGCTCCTGCCCCCCCCCCCCCCCCCAGCTCTAGTCACCAGGAAGATAACCAATAGGGGAAAATTGGGGAATGGGAGGTTGTGATTGGAGGTGGGTGGGGGATTGCATCAGGGATTAGGGTGGTCATTGGGGTTATTTGATATAGGACTGGTTCTTTAAAATATATCAGGATTGCCCTGGGACCCTGCTAGGTTGACATTGCCTTGGCCAAGAACGCACAATGTTCTGTTCCGCAGCACTGCAAAATGAAATTTACTGAGAGTGGTACCACAGGTTAGTCAGTCACATGGTAAATTTTTCTATGGTAAATTCTTGAATTTTACCAAAATTTAGTAACCACTCCTGCAAATGTTTTTTGTCTTATATTTTCACCACTTTATAATTCTTCTCCCCTGGACGCTAAAGGATTTTTTCATTGGCTGAGAGGAAGGAAGTCGCCTCTAAAACTAAACATAGAAACATAGGAATCAACTTTTTAAAATGATTAGTGGTGTTAACCCCTCCCCAGTAAAGAGACTCTCTCAATGTTAGGGGCACTTAAGCAGGTCCGTCCCAAGAGTTGATTCAAGGTTTTAGCGCCCTAGGCAAATCTTAAGCCTTATGCCCCCCCCCCATCAGAATCTATTATTTAGCTTTGAATGCCTTGCCCTTTGCTGCCCAAACCCCCTGAAGCTGCCACCGTAGGTGACTGCCTGGCTTGCCTGGTGGTTGGGCTGACCCTGTGCTCAAGCACCCATTCTGCTCATTAAGCTGACACCTATGACAATGGCATACAGAAAGGCATTTTGTTAATTCTAATCTGTTCATTTTTACCCGCTTGTTTTGTCAGAGATCTTACTTGATCTGTGATCTCTCTGAATCCTTTTAAGCCCCTCCCATGTATGCTTGAGTTCTGTCAGTATTTGGGCTCCTATAGCTTCTACTGAAAGTCTGCTCCAGGTGTTCACATCCATTTAGAGAAAAAAAATTTTCTTCAAAGGTTTTTGAACTTCCCTTAATTCAGCTTCATGACCCCTTGGCCTTGAACTTTTTGCTCTAGGGAAAATGTTTCCATTTTGGTACTGTACTTTATTGAATGTTTGTATTATATCTCCTCTTTCCTTTCGTTCTTTTAGAGAGCACATCTTTAGCTTCTTCACTCTGACTGTGTATGATTATAGTGTATTTTGGTAGGGATGTGCAAATCGTGCATTTGTTTGAAATGTCATGTCATTTTCACTCCAAAACAGCAGTAAAAAACCCGGAAGGTCATCACTTGGAGGGTAATTTTATAAAGTTGTGCCCAATTAATGCGTGCTTTTTGCACACGGCTTTAAAGCGAAGCACGTGCATACTTTACGTTATAAAAAAGGGTCATCATTGGTAGAATATGTGCAGCCATTCTAGGTTGGTTGTACCAACTCTAGGGCTGGTGCAAATGCCTGTGTCTAGTTTTTAAAGAACATGTGTAAGTGATGTGCGTAGATTTGCCCTTCACCCAGGCGCTGCTTCTGAGTATGCCCACAATGAAGGTACTCCCCATTGGCGATGCGTGCATTTACAAAATAACGCTTGACTAAAGTATACGTGTAAATCACTGAAAATAGATGATTTATGCTCATTGACAGTGCACATCTTTAGGCAGCTCCTTATAAAGTTACCTTCTATCTGTCTTAATTTGTGCATACTATTGGCGAATAGTGCATGCTAACCCTCATTTGGCTTGCAGCTTGTCTTACTGTGAGGGCTTGTGTACATAGTGAAGCTGAGAGCTAAGCTATCAGTAGCTTAACTACTAGCAGGATCTCCCAAGATGGACAAGTTTCTGCTGAGAAGCCAAACTACGACAAACCACCCAATGGGATTGTGTTGGTGGCAGGGGATCACATTTCTGTGCCCATGAGGGAAGGGTTAGGACAGCTGTTATAGCTGGCAATCTGATCATTAGGCATGTAGATAGCTGGGTGGCTGGTGGACATGAGGACCATCTGGTAACATGTCTGCCTGGTGCGAAGGTAGCGGACCTCATGCGCCACATAGACAAAGTTTTAGATAGTGCTGGGGAGGAGTCTGCTGTCTTGGTACATGTTGGCACCACTGACATAGGAAAGTTTGGGAGGGAGGTTTTGGAGGCCAAATTTAGGCTTTTAGGTAGGAAGTTGAAATCCAGAACTTCCAGAGTCGCATTCTCTGAAATGTTTCCCATTCCATGCGCAGCACCCAAAAGACAGGCTGAGCTCCAGAGGCTCAGTGCATGGATGTTACAATGGTACAAAGCAGAGGGTTTGGGATTTTTAGGAACTGGGCAACATACTGGGGAAGGGATGGGCTCTTCTGAAGGGATGGGCTACACATTAACCAGGGATGGAATCAGGCTGCTGGCATGAACCTTTAAAAAGGAGATAAAGCAGCTTTTAAACTAGATAGTAGGGGAAAGCCAACAGTCACCCGGGAACGAATGGTTCAGAAACATGTATCCTTGAAGGATACTAGCAAAACAGGGAAGTTAGAGCATCCTGACAGAGAGGTTCCAACAAAGATAAAAATAACCCAGATGTTCTTCAGTAGAGCTGAAAGATTCCAAATTATACCTATCAACTGATAACAAGATTAAAATGAATAAAATACAACCTCTAAAATGCCTGTATACAATATGCTAGATGTCTAAAAAATAAGATGAGAGAGCTAGAATATATAGCACTAAATGAGAGTTTAGATTTGATTGGTATCTCAGAGACCTGGTGGAAGGAGGACAATCAATGGGACACTGTGATACCTGGGTACAAACTATATTACAATGATAGATTAGATCAAATTGGTAGAAGAGTTGTGCTCTATATTAGAGATGACATTGAGACACATAGGATTAAAGTTTTGCAGGAAACAAAATATACTGTAGAATCTCTATGGATAGAAGTTCCATGTAAAAAGCAGAAAGCAATGGCAGTGGGGGTGTACTACCAGCCACCTGGCCAGAATGAACAGATAGATGATGAAATGTTAAAAGAAATCAGGGAAGCTAACAAAAGTTACAACATAGTAATAATGGATGATTTCAATTAACCCCGGTATTGACTGGGTCCATGTCACAGCAGGACATGCTAGAGAGATAAAGTTTCTAGATTAAATAAATGACTGCTTCTTGGAGCAGCTGGTTAATGAACCAACAAGAGGGGAAGCTATTCTGGACCTAATCCTTAGTGGAACACGAGATTTGATGCAAGAGATAAGAATTGGGGGGCCACTTGGCAATAGTGATCATTGCATGATCACATTTGATTTAATAAATAGAAGAAAGATATCAAGGAAATCCACTTTTTAACTTTCAGAAGAAAGGCTATGATAAATGAGGAAAAATAATTAAGAAAGAACTAAAAGGAGAAGCTGCAAAGGTTAAAGATTTACATCAAGCATGGGCGTTGTTTGAAAGTACTATCTTGGAAGCCCAGACCAAATGTACTTCATACTTAAGAAAAATAGAAGGAAGGCCAAAAAACTGCCAACATGGTTTAAAGGTGAGGTCAGAGAGGCTGATGTTGCCAAAAAAGCATCCTTCAGGAAGTGGAAAAAGGAGCCTAATGACAAATACTGGAAACAACATAAGCATTGGCAAGTTAGATGCAATGCATTGATAAGGCAGGCAACGAAAGAACATGAAAATAAGCTTGCCATGAAAGCACAATTAAAACCTTTTTCAAGTACATTCGTAGCAAAAAACCTCTTAGAGAGGCAGTTGGATGACTGGATGATAGAGGGGTAAAAGTGCCGCTAAGGGAGGACAAGGCCATAGCGGAGAGACTGAATGAATTCTTTGCTTTAGTCCTTACTGAAGAAGATGTAGGGCAGTTACCTGTGCCTGAAATGGTATATAAAGTTGATGCAGCGGAAGAATTGAAAGAAATATCGATAAACCTGGAGGATATATTACAACTCTTTGATAAACTGAAGAGTAGGAAATCACTTGGACTGGATGGTATACATCCAAGGGTGTTGAAAGAACTGAATTATGAGATTGCAGTCCTATTATTAGTAATCTGTGAACTATCATTAAAATCATCTGTAGTACCTTGAGGATTGGAGAGTTGCCAATGTTAACTCCAATTTTTAAAAAAGGTTCCAGAGGTGATCTGGGAAACTAAAGACCGGTAAGCCTGATGTCAGTACCAGGCAAAATGGTAGAAACCATTATGAAGAATAAAATGACTGAACATTTAGATAACATTGTTTAATGGGAGAAAGCCAACATGCCTTCAGCCAAGGAAAGTCTTGTCTTACTACTCTGTTATATTTTTTGAAGGTGTGAATAAACAGGTAGACAAAGGTGAGCCCATTGATATAGTGTATCTGGATTTTCAGAAAACCTTTGACAAGGTCCCTCATGAGAGACTCTTGGTGAAATTAAAAAGCCATGTGATTAAGGCAGTGTAGCATTGTGGATTAGGAACTGGTTAAAAGATAGAAAGCAGAGAGTAGGGCTACATGGCCAGTTTTTTGAATGGAGAAAGGTGAATAGTGGAATACCCCAGGGATCTGTGCTGGGCCTGCTACTTTTTAGCATATTCATAAATGACCTGGAAATAAGAATAATGAGTGAGGTGATCAAATTTGCAGATGACACAAAATTATTCAAAGTGTTAAAATACAAAAGGATTGTAAAAAATCGCAAGAGGACCTTGAAAAATTGAAAGACTGGATGTCCAAATGACAGTTGAAATTTAATGTGGACAAGTGCAAAGTTATGCACCTAGGAAAGAGCAACCCAAACTATGGTTAGATGATGCAAGGTACCACCTTAGAAACCACCACCCAGGATAATACATTGAAAACCATCCATCCAATGTGCAGTGGTGGCCAAGAAAGCAAATAGAATGCTTCAAATCGTAAGGAAAGGAATGGAGAATAAAACGAAGAATATCATAATCCCTCTGTATCATGACTGCACCTTGAATATTGTGTGCAATTCTGGTCGCCTTATTTTAGAAAGGATATAGCTGAATCACAAAAGGTACAAAGAAAAGCAACAAAAATGGTAAAGGGAATGGAAGGATACCCCTATGAGGAGAGTCTTAAAAGGTTAGGGCTTTTCAACTTGGAAAAGAGACGGCTGAAGGGGGATATGATAGAGGTCCATAAATTAATGAACTGAGTGGAACTGGTAAATGTAGTTTGGGTGTTTACACCATCAAAAAGTAGAAAGACTAGAGGATAGACAATGAAGCTATAATGCAACCCATTTAAGACCAATAAGAGAAAATATTTTTTTGCTCAATGCGTAATCAAACTCTGGAATTCATTACCGAAGAATGTAGTAAAATCTGTTAAGTGTAGCTGGGTTTAAAACAGGTTTGGACAAGCTTCTGGAGGAAAAGTCCATAAACTATTATTAAAGAGGACTCAGGAAATCCACTGCTTGCCCTGTGTGCCTCTTTGGGAACTTGCCAGGTACTGTGGCCTGGATTGGCTAGTGTTGAAAACAGGATACTGGGCTTGATGGACCTTGGTCTAACTCAGTAAGGTATTTCTTATGTTCTTATGATAATGGCAACAAAACTAGCATTGCCTGCATGGAAGAAAGGCCTGACAATCTACTTCTATATCTTGCCACAAAAACAAATGAATAGTCACAACAAAACAAATTGCACTATAGTGCTTGAAGATGAGACCCCCCAGGTCAGAAGGTACTCAACTGGCTACTGGGGAAGAGATGTCCACTTTTCAGCGTAAAGCCAGCATTTATGATGAGATTGGATCAAAGCCCTCAAGATGTCTTACTGCTAATGTAGCTGCACATGCAATGACAGAAGCTGCAAAGATCTCTTACATATTGGAACATGGAATGTACGAAGCATGAACCAAGGGAAGTTGAAGGTGGGAATGCCTCGGGGCCATATGAAGAGGAAAAGTAAGAAACATAAGTCTGGTAAAGAACCCGCTGCTGCCTCTTTAACCCCAGTGCTCGTCACTGGCCCTATGGATCAACATGTGGTGGTTCTATCGAATCCTGTTTCAGCTGCTCCGGGTTCCTCCTCAATGGCCTCCGAGGTCTCTCTAAGTTCCATCGATAGGACTCCTCCGCCCAACCCAGGATCTTCTCAGGCCTCTGAAGCAACTTCTTCTTCTGCTGATATATCTTCGTCTTCTGGAGATGATGAGGGGTCTCCTGTTATTTCATTATCTACTCCTTGTGAGGTACTGCCTATTCTTCCTATTTCTGTTGGGGGCAATGAAGCCTTGGTTTCTTCTCAGACTCCCAATGAAGGAGAAATTACCTTGTCTGACATTTGGAAACAAGTTTCTGTGACTAATGCTTTATTGTCTCGATTTATGGATCAAACTGCAGTGTTTTCTCAGCAGGTTGCAACTAGACTCCATTCAGTGGAGGTCTCAGTTAATAATCTTTCTCAGCGTGCTGACAGGGTTGATGCTCAGGTTGTCTCTTTGCAGTCGGCCGGTGCATCTGCCCTGAAAGACACTGCCCTTATGTACCAACAGTTGGAATTGTTGGAGAATGTTTCTCGTGCTAAAAATATTCGTATCTTAAATTTCCCGAAGACTCGTTTGTTAACACCTGTTCTTTTATTTCGACAATATTGCAAAGAGGTTTTGTTGCTCCCTGATGCTGATAGTTTCTTGATTGATCGTTCTTTTTATTTGCCGTCTCGAGTAGAACTCGGGGAGGCCAGTGTGGCGCTGCGAGTGGAATCTGCCTCTCCAGATTTAACTGATTTTTTGGAGAATTCTCAAACTTCAATTTCCACCCGCGCCACTCTGGTGGTTACTCTGGTCAACTTTGGTGATAAGACCTCCATTATGAAGGCATTTTTCTCTAAAAAGGATTTTTTGTTTTATGGCCAGAAGTTATCCATCTTCCCCGATGTCTCTCGATATACGCAATCTCGACGCAGATCCTTCCTTCAGCTTAAACCGAGAGTTGTGGCTGAGGGGGGGGACCTTTTTCCTCCGCTATCCGTGCAAATGTTTGGTATCCTTGCAGGGCGTGAATTATGTATATACTGACCCTTCTCACCTCGAATCATTACTAGTTTCTTTACAGGCTGGAGAGGGATAAATTTAGTTTTTTAGTTTATTAGTTACTATACTGTGATTTGTTGGGGGTTGTAGCCTTTAATTAATTGTCCTGGTGTGTGAGTCTCGCTGTGTTCTCCATGATGTGGGTTGTCATTTAGTATTTCCATTTTGTTGCAATGTATATTTCTTCATTGTTATCGGTATACTACTTATTTTTATTGTATTACATTATTTGGATTGCAAAATAAAAAAATATTAAAAAAAAGGAAAAAAAAAAAAGAATGAAGTGCAACGTCTACAACTCAATCTGTTGGGGCACTTTGCATCTCATGATTACATGGTTGTGACGGGGTCAGCCATACTACAAATCCCAGAATCTCTTAGGATAAGAAGGCCTACCTCAGAAAAGATCAGGTGATCTTATGAAGAGAACACACAGATGGTGGAGGGCTCCAGCAATAATCAACCAGAAAAGAAGAACCAAGGGAAGCCGGGTGGGGGAAACCCTCTTAAGCAAGGGTCATCTTAATAGGAGACGGAGAAATCTGCTTGCATGGGCAGCAGGAAGCCCAAGGTTGCGGGCCTGGGCAAGATCCTCAAGAAAGAGGGGTGGGCTGACGACCCCGGGAAGAGGAAGCAGCTGGGAAGTTCTGTCAGATTTGGGACAGGCAAAGCCAGACGGTGAGCAGGAGAGAAACCTCCAGGCAGGGCCCAAAGAGAGGGTGTGTCTCATCCTTGATGACAGGGACAGAGCCATTGTAAGCCTGCTCTGTAATGTTTAAAGTGTATGGAAGCATAGGAATATGAAGAGAACTATTCCCTTGAGCCCATGGAGGTACTTTTTCTGGAACAGTGAATGCTTTAGCCCTGGGGCAGGTTCTGCAAGCTAATACAGAACCTGAAGGGGGATGGGAAGGGTGGCTGCATAGCTGGTTAAACTGTGTAGCTGAGCAACACTGTTCATTGCAAAGGAAAAGTCTGTGGGGTTGGGTTCATTATGTTCATGGGACTGCTTATGACTGTTTTGCACTGATTCTCTGGAACCTCTGCTGTGTTTGTGTTCTGGAGAAGGGGAGGCCACACCCATCACTCTGCTGCCAGAGGCATGGTGTTTTGGGGCTCACCTCCAATCGGAAGTAGGGGTAGCTGAACTGCTATAACTTTTGGAAGGCAACTCTTTGTGTTTTCTATAAACCAGGACTGGAATTTGCACCTGGATTGTCGTGTTTTTTGATGCACTCGAGGCTGCAGGAGGGGGTCCAAGGAGTCCTGCGCCATGCATTGTGTCATAATAGTATATTTTGCTGGAAATGAAACACAAAGAAGCAATGGTGTTGCATTAATAATTAACTTTCAAGAACTGTAATAAATTACAATGCAGTTGGTAAACACTTAATTTTTATACATAAGAACATGCATAAGAACATAAGAAATGCCATGCTGGGTCAGACCAAGGTCCCTCAAGCCCAGTATCCTGTTTTCAACAGTGGCTAATCCAGGTCATAAATGCGCCCTGTGCAACTTGCACATCTGATGCACCCCCTCTCCCCCAAATCACAGATTTGTCTTTTGTCCCAAGCATCTCCCCATCTTAACCCCATATACAGCCGGCAAGCATACGTAAGAGGAGGGAAGGATCAGGCCAAAATGCAAGCGCAGAGTCGGAAAGACCCACAATTTTTTTTTCAATTGGATGTCGCTGCTGACACTGACACCACCAAGGCAACACTAAAAGCGGTGGCGGCTGGGCAGTGGCAGGGAGCCGAGGCCAGCAGCTCCAAATGCACCCCAATTTATTTGCACCCTGTGCGGCTGCACCACTAGTGCTAGGTACGGCGCTGCTTGGCAGGTTCCCAAAAGGGTAAACAGGTTCCACAATGCTTGTCCCGGGTTAAGCAGTGGATTTCTTGGGTCCTCTTTAATAATGGTTTATGGACCTTTCCTCCAAGAACTTGTCCAAACCTTTTTTAAACCCAGCTATACTAACAGCTTTTACTACATCCTCCGGTAACGAATTCCAGTGTTTAATTACGCATTGAGTGAAAAAATATTTTCTTTTATTGCTCTTAAAAGGGTTACATTGTAGCTTCATTGCATGTCCCCTAGTTTTTCTACTTTTTGATGGAGTGAACAACCTATCTACGTTTGCCCATTCTACTCCATTCATCAATTTATAGACCTCTATAATGTCTTCCCGCAGTCGTCTCTTTTCCAAGTTGAACAGCCCTAACCTTTTAAGCCTTTCTTCATAGGGGTATCCTTCCATCCCCTTTACCATTTTCATGGCTCTTCTAATCCTACTATATTCTTTTTAAGATAGGGTGACCAGAATTGCACACAATATTCAAGATCCAGTCGCACCATGGAACGATACAGAGGCATTATAATATCATTGTTTATTCTCCATTACTTTCCTTATGATAAGTAGCATTCTATTTGCTTTCTTGGCTGACACTGCACACTGAGCAGAGGGTTTCAAAGTATTATCCACAATGAAACCTAAATCCTTTTCCTGGCTGGTGGTTCCTAATACGGAACCTTGCATTGTGTAACGGTAGTTTGAGTTGTTCTTTCCTAGGTGTATAACTTTGCATTTGTTTTTTCCTAGGTGTATAACTTTGCATTTCATCTGCCATTTGGACATTCAGTCTTCCAATTTTTCAAGGTCCTCTTGCAATTTTTCCAAATCCTCTTGTGTTTTAATAACTTTGAATAATTTTGTGTAATCTGCAAGTTTGATCACCTCATTCCCATTTCCAGGTCATTTATAAATATGTTAAAAAGCAGCGGGCCCAGCAGAGATCCTTAGGGTACTCCACTATTCACCTTTCTCCATTGAGAAAATTGGCCATTTAGCTTACTCTCCGCATTCTATCTTTTAAAAAGCTCCTGATCCACAATACTACACTGCCTCCTAACCCATGACTTCTAATTTCGCTGAGTCTCGCATGAGGGACCTTGTCAAAGGCTTTCTGAAAATCCAGATATACAATATCAACTGGATCACCTTTGTCTAGCTGTTTATTCACACTTTCAAAAAAATATAACAGATTACTAAGACGAGTCCTTCCTTGGCTAAATCCATGTTGCCTTTCTCTCATTAAACCATGACTATCTACATCTTCAGTAATTTTTTTCTTTATAATAGTTTCTACCATTTTGCCTGGTACTGATGCTAGGCTCACTAGTTTGTAGTTTCCTGGATCACCCCTGGAACCCTTTTTAAAAATTGGCGTTATATTGGCCATTCTCCAATTTTCAGGTACTACAGATGATTTTAATGATTGTTCACAGATTACTAATAATAGGTCTGCAATCTCATCTTTTAGTTCTTTCAACACCCTTGGATCAAGGTGATTTGCTACTCTTCAGTTTATCAAATAGTTGTAATTCCTCATCTACTAGGAATGCCCATCAATGCAACTATTATTCAGGTATATGCCCCAGCAACAGCTGCAGAAGAGGAAGAAATTGATGAGTTCTATGAATGAGTACATGCTAAAATTGACAGAATATGCAAACAGGATATCCTGATTGTCATGGGTGACTATAATGCAAAAACTGGCAACAAAGAAGAAGGCAAAGTGGTTGGAAAATATGGACTTGACGACAAAATTTAAGCTGGAGAAAGACTGATAGAATTCTGCAAGACCAATGATTTATTCATCTCAAACACCTTTTTCCAGCAACACAAGCGGTGACTGTACACATGGACTTCACCCAATGGATTGTACAAAAATCAAATTGACTACATCTGTTGAAGTCAATGATGGAAAAGCTCAATAACATCAACAAAGACAAAAGCTGGAGCTAACTGTTGTACAGATCACCAACTACAAGTATACAAACTCAAGCTAAAGCTGAAAAAGAGCAAGCAACTCATGAATCTAGCAAAATATGACCTTGAAAATATATCGCAGGAATTTAAAGACCGCCTGCAGAATCGATATGCTGCTTTGGATACAAATGACAGAGCACCAGAAGAATTATGGGATGCCATCAAGAAAGTTGTGCTCAAAGAAATTGAAAGGTTTCTACAAAAGATGACAAAGCAGCCAAATTGCCTGACCAAAAAAACTCTGAAATTTGCCCAAAAATACAAAGAAGATAAAGCCAGAGGAAAAAGATATCCACACCACAAAGGGAAACACAAATAAATATCAATTTTTGTTGGAACTCACACCATGAGGGAATCTCCCTCTCGTTGTGTGCTGTTCCGTTTTTCTCTTAAATTCAAATAGGGACACAACCCTAACAAGGATTAGAGGGATATCAACCCTCTAATACCAACCGAAGGAAATACACTTCATATGGAAGGGATTAATAAATAGTCACTTAGCTTGAACATGAGCTCTTCGTCTGTAATTCAGCAGGAGTCCAAAAAACAGATAAGCGTCCACAGCAAAGCCACAGATGAAAACGCTAAAATCCACTCAAGAGCTATCTGGCATAAACAAACGCCGTGGGGAACCCCGCTTCATATATTGTGGTGAAGAAACATGCTCCCTCCGTCCTTAAGCCAAGCAAACGGACTTGTTCCAAACAATCCCTTCCATCTCCTGAGCAACTATATAAGGAGAACTGAACTCCTCAAAGTAACTCAACGTTGTATTTGTTTCGAGCCTCTGATCCTCCTGGCTCTTTGTCAAACTCCATTGCTCCGTTTTTTGGACTCCTGCTGAATTACAGACGAAGAGCTCATGTTCAAGCTAAATGACTATTTATTAATCCTTCAATATGAAGTGTATTTCCTTTGGTTGGTATTAGAGGGTTGATATCCCTCTAATCCTTGTTAGGGTTGTGTCCCTATTTGAATTTAAGAGAAAAACGGAACAGCACACAATGAGAGGGAGATTCCCTCATGGTGTGAGTTCCAACAAAAATTGATATTTATTTGTGTTTCCCTTTGTGGTGTGGATATTTGTATGGGAGACCCAGCGGGGTTTGTATTGTTATAGAGGAAAAAGATAGGCAAACACAGAATTCAACAGAGATTTCCAACATGCAGCAAGATGCAACAAGCAGAAGTACTACAATGACACATATATGGAAATAGAATCAGAATCTATTAGAGGAAGAACAAGATTGACTTTCCTGAAGCAACGAGAGTTAAAGAGAAAATTCCAGCCTTGAATTGGAATGCTACAAAATGCTCAAGGATCCATGTTGAATGATGCTCAGAACTCCAGACTGTCAACTCCAGATTTCTATCCTTCCACCTTGCTGCTTCATATGCCTGGAACAAAGTACCCATGCCTGTGCATCAGGCTTCATTTCTGGCCCTTTTCAAATCCATGCTGAAAACTCACCTCTTCGAGTCTGCTTTTGGATCCTGATCCGCTTGGTTTCCTTGCCACTCCCCTAGATGTGTCTTTGTCCTCAGCTGTTGTTTTGCCTGTCTTGACTAGATTGTAAGCTCTGATGAGCAGGGACCTTCTTTTACGTATGTCTGTAGAGCGCTGTGTATGCCTTGTAGTGCTATTCAAATGACAAGTAGTAGTAGTAGTAGTAGTAAAGATGAAGAAAACCTGGAATGAATGTACAGAGTCATTCTACTATAAAGATCAAGTGGACCAACGGGCATTCTAACCTGTACCTTGTGATAAGGAACCATTGGTGATGAAAGAAAAAGTCGAAGCAACATTGAAAGCATTATCAAAGAACCTGAACACCAAATATTGATGACATTCCCATTGAAGTATTACAGCAATCGGATGCGGCTATTACCATACTTATAAGGCTCTGCCAGGAAATTTGCAAGACAACATCATGGCCAACTAACTGGAAAAGATCTGTGTTTATACCAGTATTGAAGAAAGATGATCTGACTGACTGTGGAAATTATTGCACAATCGCTCTGATCTCACATGCCAGCAAGATTCTACTCAAGATCATTCAGCAGAGACTACAACCATACCTGGAATGAAAACTGACTGACGCACAAGCAGGGTTCATGAAAGGGTGAGGAATGAGAGACATCACGGATGTGAGATGGATCCTTGAAAAGACAAAAGAATACCAAAAGGATATCTATATGTGTTTATTGACTTCAACAAGTGTAAACCATGGGACACTCAGGGCCATATTAAGAAGCATGGGTATACCAGAACAACTGATAGTTTCCTTGCACAACATTGATCAAGAAGCAACAGTTTGAATGGAACAAGGAGAAACAGAATTGTTTAAAATCAGTCAAGGTGTACAACAAGGCTGCATACTTTCTCCCTACCAGTTTAATTTATATGCAGAACAAATCATCAGGGAAGTAAGACTCTATGAAGACAACTGAGGTGTAAAGATTGGTGGAACACTCATCAACAACCTTCGCTATGCTGATGATACCCATGGGCATAGTTTGGGGGAAAGGGAGGGGGGGCATTGCCCCCCTTCCCAAATGAGTTGCCCCCCCTACCTCACAAATGAGTTGCCCTGACAATGGTTGTGATGCTTGTTTGCTGACAACACCAATACTAAAAAAACTTAGCCAGCCGAATAAAATATAATTCAATAATGAACATCTTCAAGACTATACACGAGCAATCATCATCTTACCTTCAGTTCCTCATCCAAATACCATCAAACACAAGAAACAAATGAAGATGCAGACAAAACCTATTAGATCTGCCAATGGAAGTAACACGAGCAAGCCAAGCAACATGCAGTAGAGCCTTTTCAATATACACGCCCGACCTTTGGAATGTTCAAGTCTGCAGAGTAAACTCTTCTGCTTCTGTAGAGAGGAACAGAACCATGGGGCTCTGTTGAGGTACTTCTTTGTAGTCCTTCTTTGAGGAGTGAGTGCAGCAGTGGACAGGATCTTGTCCCATCCTTTGATTTTGTGATCAAGGTTAACGTCTTCCGATATGATCAGGTATAACTGTGGAGTAACTGTATTGAGGAAGTGTTCCTTGTTGAACTGTTGAAATCTACAATTTACAGTTGCAGTGGAGGGAGGGATCGTTTGATGATGGCTGAGGGGTATGGAGAAGAGTATGGATGCATGATCTGACCAGGGCACTAGGGAGATTGTGTGGAGCTTATGGACAGGGTCCAGTAGGAGATCCTCTGGCAGGGTTGGTTTGGAGAGAATTTGTGTGTACCCAAGGGCTCCCATGGCTTCAAGGAAGGAGGTTGATGGGGATATGGGAATGGAAGTTAGCTTGAGGTCACCCAGCAGGATGAGAGTATGGTGTCTTTTTGGGAGAGAGCAGGCCAATTCAAGAAGTGTAGATGGCTCAGGTGCATCATCATGTAGGGCTCTGTAGGTAAGGCAGAGTGATATTGCATCACTGGAAGCTATTAAGATGTCTATGACTGTAGAGGAATTGACATCAGTGCTATTGAGCTTAAGGTTATCTCTAGCTATTAAAAGTATACCTCTGCCTCTGATTGTATCTGTTACAATTGTGTATTGTGTAAGAAGGAGGGCATAGCTAATTAAGGAGAATGGAATTGGTTTTGGAAAACCATGTTTCTGTGAGAAATAGAATGTCTAAGTCATGATTGAGCAGCATATCCACAAAGATCTGGATGTTATTCTGGGCACAGCTTGCATTGATGAGTGCACAACTAAAGAGGGGTGTGTAGGCTGAATCTTCTGATAGTGGGATTTTAACAAGGGAACAGTGCCACATTTATTTATTTAGTTTTGTATATCACCTTATCCTTCAATCAAAGTGGCTGCAACACAATTGGGGGATACATTTAACACAAGGGTATATGAGACACATACACTAATACTTACAGGGAACATGGGCAATGGAGGGTTAAGTGGCTTGTCCAAGACCACAAGGAGCACCTGTGGGACTAGAAACCCCAGTCCTTCTGGCCCAAGGTTGCTGTCTTCTAGTGGGATTTGAACCCCAAACCTTATGGCCTGTGGTAACTTGCCCCAACCACTAGGCCACTCCTCCCTTTGATGCAGCCTCAGCTTCTGTTGTGTTTGGATATACCCTATTGAATGTCTGTGTTTATGGATTATCAGAATGTAGTAGCTATTATCCACTGTAGTTGGCTCAGTAAAAAGAGTGCATGTTAGGAGTAGGAATAAGACATGCACAGAGTAAATAGCAGACTTCCTTTAAATTGTTCCCTCCATGGTGACTGAGAGTACCAGGTTCTTGGGGAGGCTAGACTTCAGGAAGAACTGTGGCTAAATGGTAACCACTGAATTGAAAGGTGACTACTGACTGCAATCGTATATTCCATAGTGGTGCAGTGTCCCTATCAAATGACCTCAGGCGCTTTCTGCACTCTAATGGCCACTCTAAGGACCATGCCTAAGAACCCTTTGGCATGGCCTTTAGGCATGGGTGCACCTGAAGCGCTGGTTTAAATGCACCAGGGAAGTCGGCAGTGATGTCAGTAGGGGGCGGGGAAGGGAGCCTACCTTCCCCATCTGCTGCTGTATCCTGGCGATTGAGTCTCTATGGGATTTCTGGTATCCCCCGATGTACCTGGAGTGCACGATCCCCTTCCCTGTTTCCCCGGTAAGTCCAGCCGTGATGAAGGAGCTTGCGCCTCAAGTGCTGAAGTTTAAATGCACTCGAGGAGGCCAGCTGTGATATCAGGTGAGGGTGGGGAAGGGAGCCATATGGAGCAGGCCTACTTTCCCCATCTGCTGCTGTGTCCTGGTGATTGAGTCTCTATGGGATTTCTGGTATCCCCGATGTACCTGGAGGGCACGATCCCCTTCCCTGTTTCTCCGGTGAGTCCAAGCGTGATGAAGGAGCTTGCGCCTGAAGCGCAGAAGTTTAAATGCACCCCGGGAGGCCGGCAGTGATGTCAGTAGGGCTCACCTCTTAAGCTGGTCCTGCAGGATGCTACAGTAAGCTTCTCCATTTCCCATCTAGGTGCAATAAGAACTTAAATTTGTATAGTACATTTTCATTGAAACAGAATCATAACATTCTCAGCTATTATTTTCCTTCAGAAAGATGCAAGCAGACACCTTAAGTCAAAAGCCTACCTACCCTTCTATGTGATGACAACTTTCAAACTGTTAAAGGGGAGAGCAATGTTGTTATCATCAAATTTCAGTCAGTGGAAAGAATGAACAGAGAAAGTGACTTGTCCAGGCCTGCACTGAATCAGTGATGTGATTTGGGGGGGGGGGAGGGGGGACTACCATAATATCTCGGAAAGTCCTTGAAAAATTATTGTAGAATAATGAGGAAGGTCAAATTAAGGCGTCCTTTTTTTTTAAATTTATTATTTATTGAATTTTTTTAATTTTCCAACACTTAGGAGTATGTTTACTAAACTGCGGTAATCGTACATAACACGCGTTATGTAATGTTAACGATCGTAAGCGCAGCATAACGCGCGTTATGCTGCGCTTACGATTGTTAACGTTACATAACGCGCGTTATGATGCGCTAACGATCTAATGCCCCGCGGCGTGGTAAAACACCGCAGAAGGTGGAGAAAGGGCGGAGAGAAGGGGTCAATGGGCAGAGAGTGGGTGGGGAGAGGCTCCCTTCACACTAACGCGCTGATCTGAGGAGCTCAATTCCAACGCGAATGAAAACCTGCCGTTAAATGCACATTAAAGGGGAGAGAAACCATTTCAGTGTCAGCAATGTACAGCCCAGGCAGGGAAACCTAAAAAAAGTGATACGTGTGATACATGTGCACAGAACAAAAGGGCACATAAACACTGAAAATGACCCCAACAAACTGGAAAAAAAACATAACCAAGCTGGCCAATAGTGGTATAAATGAGAAACATCAACCACTCCCCCCCCCGAGTAAGCTCCATAGAACAGATATAAATCATGGAAGGGTCTACAATCCGTCCACATACAAGGTGAATGAGCCCACAGTGAAATAGCGCTGCTCAGGGTTTTCCCCACCATCGGACAGGGTTCCTATGGCATGCACATGTCCCGCAACATCAGGGCGGGCATGTCGGAACGGCAACTGGACAGATGCCGGAGAAGGGGATACAGAGGGCCGCAGGCGGCACATGCTGTGGTGCAGCTGGGCCACAGTGCGGACTAGGGCGATGCCTAGGTGGCCCATACGAATGCTGAAGCAGCAGAGCAGCCAGACAGCAACTGCTGAAGGCCAAACATGGGCACGACTGTTTCCCACAGTGTCACAGGGGATAGTACCCAGCAGCTACCCCCAAGGGCACAGAACATTGGCAGGCGGCGCTGGGGGGAAGCGTGGACACCTATGCAGGCACCCCTACCCCAGAACCCACACCATAGGCAGCCGCCTACCTGCACACTGGATGGCCTGAGACTGCGCACCACCAGCACCACCAGCAGAAGGGCATGTCAGCATGGTGGCTGAGGGATACTGGTGGTGGAGGGGGCAGTGGCAGCTGCCCAGAGCAGACCGTGGCCTAGCCCTGTGTAGGTGGGTGCCGTGTACTGCAACAGATGGGCCCTGTCTGACGAACAGTCATGGTATCACCAAGGAATGTGCTGACTCTGTGACAACAAGGTGGTGCAGTGCACAAAACCAGTGTGTTCAGAAACAGAGGGGCACAGGTTCAAGTCCCAGCTGTGGTTCCTGCCAACCCAGTCCCCATATTTTACCCACTACTACAACATGCTAATACAGACAGCACCTTTATTGCAGATGACGTAAACATGCCCAAGACACCTACATTTTACCCTACAGAGCACAGACACCATAAACATGCACATTACCTAGAGCAGAGCCTCCCAAATGCAGTCCTGGAGGGCCAGACACCATTCCAGTTCCATGCTGCCTCTGATAAAGATGCCTGTGCTGCATTTCTATGCGCCACCCCCATGGTATGCAGATGTATCTCATGCATATTCATGAGGGACAGCATGAAAACCCGAACAGTGTTTTGCACCGCAGGACTGGAGTTGGGAACCTCTGCCGTAAAGCAGCAGCCAACAGGGGCAGACACACCCGCACCCACAGGCCCCATTATCCAAAGCCTCCTGGGGAGGCAGGATTTTGGGCTCTGCATGCATCTCCCAATACTAGCTCTTGCATACCTTAGTAATGCCACCCTAAACCTGGGAATATAGTACACATCTATCAAAAGGTTGCTATGAGTACTGGCAGATAGCAATTCCTAGGTTAAGTACACTTTTCTGAGTGAGCTGCATCATAGCAACCTTTCTGATGTCTGTGGAGTGTGCTACAGGTCTTGTGTCTGACAGTGTTTACCAACCTGGGGAGTGACTCCTACAGTATTGCGTACCATAGCCATGCCTGCACTGTGCCCAGGACTTGTGTGGTGGCCTGGGCTGCCCAACACCTCTATAGTTGCACAATGCTGGCATAGGTGTGGGGAGTGTGTGTCTGTCTATCCAGTGTGTGGTGGCTGCCAACACCCTCCACAGCCCACACTGCTAGCACTGTTGCCAGTATTGGCCTGCCAATGTGCATAAAGAGGAGCAAGGTACTGTGGGAATAGCCTGGATAGGGTGGCCTGGCCTGGATGCATCTGCACACAGCATAGGGCAATGGCTCGGACATTGTAGTGCCTGGCCACCACCTGCACGGACAGGGTGGCCATAGCATGTCCTTCTGGAAGGTCACTCTCACCCTGACTGAGCAGTGACCATGGCATGGCTAGGTTCCCCCATAGTGCTGTATAGCATTGCTCTCATGTGATATTTATGGGTTTTCTTTTGGGGCCCAATCACTGACTTATCTGCTTGGTGTGTATGCTGATATTCTCATTCTGGGTATGTGCATCTCCTCCAGGACCATGCACTATGGACTAGCTGGCAGACTGTCTGCAGCTAGTTTGTGTCTTGCTGGAGCACCTTGCAGGGTGCAGCGGCTGGAGGCTTGCTGCTGGAGAATGTCAGATAATGGTGGGGGGCAGCTGAGCATTTCCAGGCCTGCCGTCTGTCTGCCATTGTGTTATGGATGTGTACCGCTCTGTCTGTTCCCCAGCAGGACTGGGGTTGCTGGTCCCCTCTACTGCTGCCATTGCAGGGAGGTAGACTGTGGATCTATTGGTGGGTGATCCTGTTTCCCACCCTGAGCCCCAGAGGGTGGGTTGTGTGGTGGTACATAATCTGCCTATGGGTCCATACTCCCTCCCCCCCCTTTCCCCCCTCCCTCCCCCCCCCCTCACCCCCCTCCCTCACCCTCCCTCCCTCCCTCCCTCACCCCCCCTCCCTCCCCCCCTCCCTCCCTCCACCACCCTCCCTCCCCCCTCCCCCCCTCCCCCTCCACCCCTCCCCCCCCCCCTCCCCGCCCCACACCCCCCCCCCGCACCCTCCCTCCCCCCACTGTCTGAATTCAAAAAATAGAAGTGAATCATCAACAATATATGGTGAGCATAACCGTAATAAGGACGAGGGACATTATCCCACTACCACTGTTCAAGGTTGACTCTAAGTCAGTAAACCGTGAATTATTTCTCCAACGGGCCTATGCCTGATAAAACAACTGTACAAAACTTCCAATCTATTGTCTGCCTTACAATCTGGCGTTTAGGCTATACGGATATTCCATGATTTAATGATCCAAAACCAAATTAGATAAGTAACTAAATATTCGATGCAAAATTTATCAAGGGCCACCACCGGCCAAAGCAGGCTTTTGGAAAGCAGTTTCGTCATTGTACAACCGCGCTTCACAGAACTGTCGGGATGAGGAACAGCTCTGGGGTACAAAATCATATCCGCCATTGACTACCGCTGTCGAGAAATTTTATAAATAAAGAAATGTTGCTAGAATCGTTTGAACTAATAACAAATTTTACCCATAGAATGGCTAAAAAATAAATATCATAAGGAACTTACATCCTCAGACTGTCAACACTTAGCACCGTAAAGACAGCATCGGTCACTCAGCGGCACCTTGCTAGATTAAAAAAATGCTAGCGCATGCGTATGACCATTTATACTGCCGGCAGGCACGCGAAGGGGAATGTTATATATATATAAACTACATTGTCAATCCGTTTAACAATAAATTATGGGAGAAAGTAGAACAAACAATAGCATAATAAAATGACGGAAAACATCTCCCAGTTTCACAACAAGGACTGCACGAACTAGTTAAAAGAGCCAATACTGTCAAATCATATCTAACCACCCAATAACTAAAAGCACATCAAAAGGCCACCCACTTAGACACCGACAAACACCTAAAATTGGATATAAATCATATGCATCAATAAATAAATAAATAAATTGATAAATAAGACAAATAAAACAGAGAACAGAATAAAATATATAAATATGTAAACGAATAACCCTGTAAGACCATAAAATTATAAATAGATGTATAAAACATGCTAAGAGATAAAAAGTGACCTAAAAAGAACCGATCCTGACACCAAAGTGACCTCACAGGAAAACTGAAAAATCACGTTCGGCATTCAAACCATGTGGAATGAGAGTGTTGAGAGCGAAAATATATTTCTGTTCCATCTGGAGGATAGTTTTCTCTATATTTCCGCCTCTCCAATTTAGTCTTACTTTCTTAATGACACAAAATCTCAAATCTGATAGTTTATGTGCTTTGTCTATCCAGTGTTGCACCAGCGGTTTGTCTGTCACGCATCTTTTAATGCAGCTTTTATGCTCTATTATTCGCACGCGGATGCTCCGTTCGGTTTTACCTACATATAAAAGATTACACGGACATTGTATAATGTAAATAACATGTGTGGTGTCACAATTGGAAAAATCATCGATGTGAAACCGCTCCTGTGTTGTTGGATGTATAAAAACCTTTCTTATGGGTAAAACATTTAAACAAACAGAGCAATGGCCACATTGGTATTGCCCCTTGTGAACAGAAAGGGGTTTCTTTTCAGTAAAAGCAGAAGGTACCAATAAATTGCAGAGATTAATATTGCGTTTGTGCGCCACCATAATTTGAGCATCTTGAAAACCAGGAATAGCCTGAATTAAATACCATTCTTTTTTAAGAATGTTAACAATCCGTTGGGACTGTAATGAATATAGTAGTGGACAAACCAATTTAGTATCTCTCTTATTTTTATCATCATGTAATTTATCTGCCTTTGTCTGTAAATGATTGCGTGCTCTAAAATAGGCTTTATGGATAATGACGAGCTTTATGGATAGGCTGAGGGTAATGACGAGCTGCAAATCTCTCTTTAAGGTCTTTGGCCTGTGATTCAAATTCACTATCATTTGTACAGTTCCTCCTGACCCTGAGAAACTGTCCGACAGGTAAATTATTTCTTAATGCAGGGTTATGGAAACTATGGTAATGGAGTAACTGATTCCTGTCAGTTGGTTTCCTATACAATCTAGTGATAAACCCCTTTCCTTCTCTCTGAATTACTAGATCTAAATATGGAATTTGCACCGGGTCATAGGTAATCTGAAAGCGTAAATCTTGGTCCAAATCATTTATCCATATATTAAAAGCGGACAAATCTTTTATGGAACCCTCCCATATAATAAAAATGTCATCGATATATCTAATCCACAATTTAATTTTGGATTCAAAAGGATGAGATTTAAGAAAAGTGTTTTCAAATTTGTACATGTATAGGTTGGCAATGTCTGGTGCCATAGATGACCCCATTGCTACTCCCTTAATTTGTTGATAGTATATATCTCTAAAACAAAAGAAATTTTTACATAGTGCTATCTCTGCCAGAATTAAAAGAAAGGGGGTGGAAATACGTGTGTATTCAGTCTTATCCACTAAATATTCCTCTATAATGCTCAAAGCTTCAGACTGGGGAATGTTGGTATATAATGCTTCAACATCTAAAGTGACTAATAGAACTTCTGAAGTTAATTCTCTAAATGTTGAGAGAATATCAATGACATGTGATGTGTCCTGGACGTAGGACCACATACGTGAAATGTGGGGCCTTAGAAGAATATCCAACAACTGGGAGATGGTTCCAAGAGTGACCCAATGGCGGAAACAATAGGTCGACCAGGGGGATCTGTGAGTGACTTATGGATCTTCGGGATCACATAAATAGTGGGCATGACCGGTTTTTCAACAATCAAAAATTCTTTCTCTTTTTTAGTGATATGCCCTGTTTCAAAAGCGCTGATTACAATATTATCTATTGTGCGTTTCAGGGCTTCTGTGGGATCACCATCTAGGCGTAAATAAAAATTTTTGTCATTAAGTTGCCTTAGAACTTCAGCTAGGTATTTATTTTTGTCCATAACTACCACAGCGCCCCCCTTGTCCGCCGGTTTGATAATAATACTATTGTTTGTCTGTAGCGTTCTAAGAGCCTGTCGTTCAGGAAATGTAGGATTCTGAAATGGTAAACGATCAGTTTCATGAATCTGTTCAACTTGCTGCATAACGACTCTTTCAAAGGCCTCAATAAGGGGATTTATATTTGGAGGAGGGACCCAAACGGACGGTCTACTAACTATGGAAATGTCGCCATGAAACTCAGGTTGATCATTAAAAAAGTGACGTATACGAATTTTCCTAAAAAACTTATACAAATCAATTTGAGTTTGAAACGGATCATACCTCCTAACAGGCACAAATGAAAGTCCCTTATTCAAAACGGAAATCTCTTCGGTCGTGAGATCGTATCCAGAGATATTAATTACATTGTTAGTTTCTAATAATCCCTTTCGTATGACCGTTCCCCCATCCACTGTCCTCTCCCCCTCCCCCTTCCCCGGCCTCGTCCTCAACATTGTCTATGGCTGTGAGACTAGGCCTTCCCCTCTCCATTCCCAGACTCTGGGTCCCCTGATCTACTTCCATGGCTTTCTATTCCATGCTTGCAATGCCAACTATCTGACTGACCTCTCCGACATCATATATACTGCTGAATCACATGTCCACTTCCCTGCCGGCCTAGCTGACATAGCTGTCTGCATGTACTTCAGTAGTGTGGGTTTCTGTGACATGGGTGACTCCTGGCTCACCTGCTGCAGTTGTACCTTCCCTAAGGCACTGGATGACATCTGGAGTATGGCGCCTCATAGTCCTGAACCTACATTTCAGGGCCTCCATGGTCTGCCTCACACCAAAATCGCTGTGGGAGAGATTGGTGGGATCATAGGGTGTATTTTAGGCTTAACACAGCACCTCAGGCCTGTCCCCCCCCCCCCACAAGTGCACAATGTATGAAATAGCCATTGCCTCCGCTGCCCCCCTCTGTTCCTTCTGCACTGCTGTCTCCCATTCCTCCACAACAGAGCCTGCAGTACCCTCTTCATGCATTTATGTTCTACTTTGGTGTTGCAGTAAGTATGCAGAGCTGGTAGGCCAACTGGCCCCCAGCCTCTATGCGACCCCTTTCTCCTCCCTTAACACACATATCACTCCCCTGCATATAAACTGCTACTGCAATCCCCTTGCCCTCACACCATCCTTGACCTTTTTCTGCCACACCCTGTTCACCATTCCCCTCTTGCCCTCTCAGTGGAGCTACCTTTGGCACCCACACACCACTATTCTTCCCACATCATTATCCTTGCATGGGGCCATACAGAGGCCGGGAACACACACTACTCCAGCCATATTTATCTTTGGGCTGCCACATAGCAGAGATTAGCATTGCTAAAAATGATAACTGATAGTGTGTGGACATCCTGCACACTGTATTGGTTCTGTGGCACTATGCCACACTTGAACCTGTGTCCTCTTGGTTTGGCTGCAGTGCTCCTCAAGGCTGAGCTATTATATCTGCTTTGGAGGTGGCTGGCTAGTTGGTTGTTTGCTATAGTGGCAGCCCTGGGTTGTGTGACATTGCAGGGCTGGATCCTGTCTCCCCATAGAGACTGTTCTCCCTTGCTTGATGGATAACTTTGGGGGGCAGGTTGAGGTTGTGGCCTGCATAATATCATGCCCCCCCCACCACCTGGCACCAATAGTTTACTCACCTGCACAGCTGCAACTGGATGGCCCTCAGATGCATGTGGCCAGCTGTAGATTGGCCCTGCGGTGGCTCCTGGGGTACAGCACCCACTCCTACCTCAGCACCATGGATGCTAAGACCTCTGCATTCTCTATTTTGTCTGTGACCCCTGCTGGGGGGGGGGGGGCTACACAGGTATATTGGAAGGCATATTGAGTGATGCGATGGCTTCCCCTCAACCGCATATAATTTATTTATTTATTTATTTATTTTAGTTTAGTTTCTTATATACCGCACTATTTAGTATCAGCGCGGTTTACATGGAACAACGAACCATAATGAACAAACGTTAGGTTTTACAGAGAACAGGGTAATACAACTTGGATAACTTAGGGGAAACATGCACATCAACTATTTACATATGTAACAGAAAGCTTTGAATCATGGATTATGGACCTACGGAAAGATATTAAGAATAGGGACTAATATACAAAGGTTTCTAGAGGAAGAGGTGTGGCTATGGTGGAGTATGGTTGATCTGGTAATGTTGAATAAATAAGTAGTGATTTAGTGCCTTCCTGAATTGTGTGAGATCGGTAATGGCTCGGATTCCTGGTGGTAATGCGTTCCAACACTTGGGAGCATAACAACTGAACACCCTGTTTGACATTGTTAGTGTGCATTTGGTTGATGCACTTGGGATAATTAGAGTGTTTGTTGATGTGGATCTTCTGGATCTGTTAGGCGGAGTGGGCTGAACTAGATTAACTAGTGATGAAGCGGTTATGCCGTTGATTGCTTTAAAGGTAAGTATCAGAGTCTTGAATAGTATTCTTCCGTGTGTTGGGAGCCAGTGGAGCTGAATTAAGATGGGCGTGATGTGGTCATATCTCGATGCTCCAGATAGAACTCTAGCGGCGGCGTTCATGGCAAGTTGTAGGGGATTCAAGGTAGACTGTGGGAGACCTTGGAGAATGGCATTGGCGAAATCAAAGTGGGGTAGGATAAGAGCTTGGTATACAGTCCGGAAATCACTTGGGTCCAATAAGGATCGGAGGTGTTTGAGTGTCCGAATCTTGAAATATACGGCTCTGACAATGTAGGATATGTGTAGCTTCATGTCCAGGTGTTGATCTAGTGTGACTCCTAAGTAACGAATTGTAGGTTTCGTTTGGAGTTCAGCTTCTCTCACTTTTATATGAGGTGGTGGGGTGAAATTCGGATTTTTTGTGATGAAGAGTACCTCCGTTTTCTTATGTTGAATACGGAGGTTTTGAGATAGAAAGCATTCTGATACTGCATCAGAACATTCAGTGAGAGGTGAGAGGTCCATTTGCTTTGTGGAGAATGGCATGTAGAGAAGGATGTCATCGGCGTATATCTGACATTGAACATTGAAAGATCTGATGATGTTACAGACAGGTTGTACGTAAATGTTAAACATGAGAGATGATAATGATGAGCCTTGTGGAATGCCCTGATCTTGGTGGAAGGGCTCTGATTTTGTTGATCTTGATCTTACCTGCTGCCACCTTCCTTCAAGGTATGATCTGCACCAATCAAGGGCGAGGTCGTTAATGCCTTTTTCTTTTAGGCGTTCTATGAGCAGGCCGTAGTGTACCGAGTCGAAGGCTGCAGCTATGTCTATGAAGATAAGTACACAACCTTGGTGGATGTTGTCAATACAAGTGATGATATTATTGAGAAGGGAGATAAGAAGGGTTTCCATGCCATGGAACTCCCTGAAGCCATGTTGATGGGGGTCAAGTGGGGATGCAGTGTCGATGTGGTCTTGTATTTGTTGTTGTGCTTCCTTTTCAAATATCTTAGCTAGAAATGGTATGCTAGCTATGGGTCTGTATGATTCCACTTTACTGGGGTCAAGCTTGGTTTTTTTTAGAAGAGGTCTAATTGAAGTTTGTTTGAGTGCTGAGGGGAAGGATCCCATTGTGAACGATAGTCTTAACATTCTTGTGATTAATGGACTGATGTCACTGCGTATATTCTTTATCCAGTAAGCTGGACAAGGGTCAGTATGAGCAGTGGTGGTGTTGATGGCCGCAATGGTATCTTCCACATGTTTCTTGGTTGGTGTGGAGAACATTGAGAGGTAGTTTAGGCAGGTGGTGTCTTGTTGCTTGAAGGCAGCGATTTTGTTTGTTTGTAATAGTTTTGATTGTAGATGGTCCGCAAAGGCTTGTGGGTGGATCTCTTCAGGAGGACATGGTGATGGTTCCTTCGATAGGGATTTGACTAAGTTGAAAAGATCCCGTGGTTTATTTAGGGATCTTTTGAGTGTATCAGTGTGGAATTGTTTCATTTTTGTCAGGACTGATTTTCTGTGGGTCGAGAGTTGTGTTTGTAGGCTGTCTGGTCATCTGTGGAGAGAGATCGACGCCATCGTTTCTCGAGTTTTCGGAGGTATAAGAGGGAGGTCCGTAGATCAGGAGAGAACCATGGTGCATGTTTTCTGTTGCTTGAGGTCTTGCTATCATGCAATTTTTGTGCAATAGAGCTGAGGTTGTTGTTCCATGATGCAATCAGGTTTTCCAGATTGAGAGTAGTGTCATTGTAGAGAGGGTTAGTTTGTGCAAGTATGAGTTCTTTGTTGAAGGCTCGGAAACTTCGAGATGTTGTCTTTGTGGAGTTGTTAGAGGTTCTGTTATGTGTGGTGTTAGGGTTTATGGGAATGATGAAGTTAATTAACTCGTGATCTGACCATGGTACTGGGATCAGTGCTGTTACAAGATCGTTGTTTGATTCACACGTTGATAGAGGAGCAAAAATCATGTCAACGGTGTTCCCTTTTGTATGTGTGGGACTTCTGATTAATTGTCTGTATCCTAATTCGTCCATTGCTTCTAGGAGGGCTGAGGCATGGCTGGCGTGCAGAGAAGGGAGATTGAAGTCTCCTAATAACCAATTTGGTTTGTTGTGTTGGACTGAGTTGGTTGCTAAGTCTAAAATGTTGGGAAGATCGTCGGAGGAGGGTGAAGGTGCTCTATAAAGAAGGTTGATGGAACATTGATCATTAGCGATGGAAAGAATGTCTAGGTTGTTTGAGCTTGTAGAGTCTATTGTGCAAAAATGTAGGTCGGTCTTGGCTAGTATGAGGGCTCCACCTCCTCTTTTGTTCTCTCTATGGCTTGAGTGGATGGCGAAGTTGTTGGGTAGGAGCTGGTTGATGATTATGTTATCTGAATCAGATAACCAGGTTTCAGTTATCATGAGAATATCCAGGTTGTAAGTAGATATTAAATCAGTAACGATTGGCCATTTCTTACGGACTAACCAAGCATTGATGAGGGCACAGTTTAGCGCTTGTGGGGGTTCCGGTTGCTTGATTTTCTTGGTATTTTGGAGAGCTATGTGTAACAGGTGCTAGGTCCCTTATATGCGGGCATTTTGTCTCTCCTATGCACCTTACCTGCATTTCTCCAATATGGCATCTCTCTTCAAGCTGCATAAACGGGCTTCTGCGCTGCCCACCGCACATTTGCTAACACTCATATCCATGGTTTACCCGTGTTCAGTCCACCTCATTCATGATTCGTGCCTTCTTTGAGCATGTGTTTTCCTGCACATTGTGATGCCTTCACCGCCTTGCTGAATATTGGAGTCATAATTACTAATCATCCACACAGGAAAAGGAACTCAGGAAAAGCAGCAAACATTGCATAGCAGACTAACTATCCTGGACCAGTATCTCCCCAGATTGATGAGAATTAACAAAAGAAGGCTCATAGAAAACATAATTCACAGATTGTAAATTAATCAAGCACTTGCAAGGAAACATTTTAACAAAAAAAAAAAAGCCTCCCAACTGTACAACAGCTGGTTTAAGCAACATAAATTCCCTCCACCGTTCTTTGGGTCTCCCTAGCCGTCTGGGAACATTCGTATCATGAGACCCCGAATGGCCACATTATGCCTCTTGAAATACATTTTTAACATCCATTACTGATCTGACGTCAAGGCAAAGGTCACCATACTTACAAGGCTCTGCCAAGAAATATGGAAGACAACATCATGGCCAACTGACTGGAAAAGATCTGTGTTTATACCAATACTAAAGAAAGGTGATCCAACTGACTGTGGAAATTATCGAACAATCGCTCTGATCCCACATGCCAGCAAGATTCTACTGAAGATTATTCAAAAGAGACTACAACCATACCTGGAACAAGAACTACCTGAAGTGCAAGCAGGGTTCAGGAAAGGGCGAGGAACGAGAGACATCATTGCGGATGTGAGATGGATCCTTGAAAAGACTAAAGAATACCAAAAGGATATCTATTTGTGCTTTATCGACTATAGCACGGCTTTTGACTGTGTAAACCATGAGAAACTCTGGGCCACATTAAGAAGCATGGGTATACCAGAACACCTGATCGTTCTCTTGTGCAATCTGTACATTGATCAAGAAGCAACAGTTCAAACGGAACAAAGAGAAACAGAATGGTTTAAAATAAGCAAAGGTGTAAGACAAGGCTGCATACTTTCCCCCTACCTGTTTAATTTATATGCAGAACAAATCATCAGAGAAGCAGGATTGTATGAAGACAACAGTGGTGTGAAGATTGGTGGAAGACTCATCCACAACCTTCGCTATGCTGATGATACTACATTAGTGACTGAAAGTGAAGATGATCTGAAACATTTGCTTCTCACAATCAAAGAACATAGTCTCAAAATGGGCCTGCACCTTAATGTAAAGAAGACAAAGATCATGACAACTGGCATAATCAACAGGTTCATCGTTGAAGGAGAAGAAATTGAAATTGTGAACAACTTTAACCTACTTGGATCAACTATCAATAAAAAAGCAACAAGCAGTCAAGAAATCAAACGACGCATTGCTCTTGGCAGAATGGCTATGAAAGACCTAGATAAGATTCTCAAGAGCAGAGATGTCTCTCTCCATACAAAGATTCGACTTGTTCAAGCCATGGTATTTTCAATAACATCATATGGATGTTAAAGCTGGACAGTGAAAAAGACAGACAGGAAGAAAATTAATGCCTTTGAATTATGGTGCTGGCGGCGAATACTGTGTATACCATGGACTGCCCGAAGAACAAACCAGTCGGTACCAGAGGAGATCAAACCTAAGCTTTCTTTAGAAGCTCAGATGACAAGACTTTGACTTTCATACTTTGGACACATCATGCGAAGAGAGAGATCATTAGAGAAAGACATCATGCTTGGCAAGATAGAAGGTCAACGCAAAAGAGGAAGGCCAGCAATGAGATGGATCGATACAATAACAGCAGCTACGGGTACCAGTCTGTCAACAATGAGCCGCCTGACTGAAGACCGAACACAATTTAGGATAGCTATCCAGAGGGTCGCCATGAATCGACTCTGACTCAACGGCACTTAACAACAACAACATTCTAATATGCCTTCTCGGATCACGAGCACCACTCATTTATCTCTCAATAAGCTATCATTTAATCACTAATAATGCACCACCCATGAGTTCTGAGGCCCCACAATAAAATCCACACTGGCCCTTGGGCTGATCATGTAATTGTTTCTACATTTGACTCCTCAGCTGCTGGGAGGAGAGTTCGATCTACCAGGAGATAGTCAAGACGTGAATAAGTTTGGTGAATGGAAGAGTAAAAAGAAAACTACTTACTTGCGTGGATGGCAGGACCGCCAGCGATCTACTAATTGCCACAGGTGCATCAAGTTGCGCAACTTTCTCTGATGCCCCTTTTCCGATCCTGCTTCTCCTCTGGTTTGGTCAACTGTGGATCGAATGCGACGTTAAAGTCTTCCACCCACTACAAGCTGGCCCTTAATAAAACAAGTAAGCTCCAAGCCCTGTCTATCATAGAAGTTCCCTTGCCCTTGATTAGAAGCATATATGCAAATTACAGTAGCCTGTGTTTCAGCCAGGAGGGCCTGTACAGCTATATATTGGCTCTGGACATCCTTATGGACCCCTTGGGGCTCAAAATCAAGGGTCTTGTGTATTAGGATCGCTACCCCCCCCCCCCTGACTTTGTGTTCCCCTGTTGTGATGCACAAAAAATCTGGGTATAATCCTTATCTCTCAGTAGACACTGGTCCCACATTCGCAGATGTGTCTCCTGCACCAGGGGGATAAAGTTCCTTGAACAACAACACTGTCTCTTTTGGGGAAGACTGAGACCCTTAGGGGTATGTTTACTAAACTGTGGTAACGTTACATAACGCGCGTTAAGTAACGTTAACGATCGTTGACATTCCGTGGTGCGGTAAAAACCGCAGAAGGTGGAGAGAGGGTGGAAAGAAGGGGTCAATGGGTGGAGTGTGGGCGGGGAGAGGCTCCATTCACACTAACGCGCTGATCTGAAGAGCTGAATCCTAACGCGATTGAAAACCTGCCGTTAGATGCACATATGCAGGAGAGAGAAAACATTTACGTGTCAGCAATGTACAGCCCAGGCAGGGAGCCCAAAAATTGTGATAGTAGTGCTCCATTGACAGCAATACCATAGTGCCAAAGTATGAATGGCCACTATGGCAATGGTGCAAATGGGGCATAGGCGGCCGCAGGCGGGACATGTAGCATGGGTAGCTGGGGCACAGGGTGGACCAGGCAGGCGCCTAGGTGACACATAGGAACATAGACACCGGAGATCAGCAAGACAGCAGTTAACCGAGGCCAAACACAATCCACCAATATCTACCTGGTCCACCCTAGCCAAAAGTCGCTAGGGCACAGACCTGACATCCCCCAGCCATCCCGCCCCCATGTGGAGGGGACATAATAGTGGTAGGCAGTGATGGGGGGATGTGAGGATGTCCATGTATGCCCCCCCCACCCCGGAACCCGCTCCCTAGGTGGGTGCCTACCTACACAGTGGATGGCCTGGGACTGCGCACTACCAGCACCGACAGCAAATGGCCACGTCAGCTTGGCAGGGGGGCATGTGCCCGTACTGGAGGGGGCAGTGCCACCTCCCTGCAGTGGACCTAGGCCATGCTCTGCAGCAGTACGTGGTGTGCAGTGCAACATAAAAGGTCTGGCTGAGGAAAAGTGCAGGTAGCCCCAGGGACTACCATGCATCTATGGCATCAGTGTGGTGCAGTACACCCAGCCAGTGTGTCCAGGAGCAGAGGGTCACAGTTTCAAGTCCCAGCTGTGGTTCCAGCAGAGCATGTCCCTATATTTTACCCTACAATGCAGATCGCAACCTTGGGCCGGAAGGACTGGGGTTTCTAGTCCCACAGGTGCTCCTTGTGGTCTTGGGCAAGCCACTTAACCCTCCACAGCCCATGTTCCCTGTAAAATAGTTATCTCCAAGTTATAATGCCCTGTTCAATGTAATTTCAGTTTGTCCAATGTAAACTGCACTGATGCAGAATAGCGCGGTATATAAGAGAATGTAAATAAAATAAATAAATAAATAAATAACATGTGCAAAGCCCAAAGCAGCGGCGAACAGGGGTGCAAACACCCACTCACACAGGCTCCACAATCCAATGATGCATGGAGCGGCAGGCTGTTGGCCCCAGCAGTGGGATGTGTTATCACCAGAGCACTACTACTACCCCCTGCACAGTTTAGCAATGTCGGCACTGTGCTCAGGACTAGTGTGGCGGGCAGGGCTGCCAACCACCCCTATCTTTGTATAATGCTGCAAAAGGAGTGAGCGTGTTTGTATGTCTATCCATTGTTCTGTGGCTGCCCCCACTTCACTGGGCCCGGGGGAGGAGTGGCCTAGTGGTTAGGGCAAGGTACTTCAGGCCGGAGGGCCGGGGGTTCAAGTCCCACCTGGGGACAGCAATCTCAGGCCAGAGGGACTGGGATTTCTAGTCCTATAGGCACTCCTTGTGGTCTTGGGCAAGCCACTTAACTCTCCATTGCCCATGCTCTGTAAGTATTAGCGTATGTGTGTCATATCCCCTCGTGTTAAATGTATCTCCCAATTGACCGCTTTTACCCGGTGAAAAGCGGGATATAAATACAGCTAAATAAAATGTCCCACTGTTACCAGCGTTAGCCTGATTAGATGCATAATGAGGAGCAAGGTATTCTGGGTATGGCCTGGACAGGGCAGATTGGCCAGGATGCATCCTCACAGGGTGTGAGGCAATGGCTAGGACACTGTAGTGCCTGACTACCACCTGCATGGACAGGGTGGCCACAGCATGGCATGCTGGGAGGGCACTCACTCTGAACGAGCAGTGACCATGGGAGGTCTAGGTTCCAACATAGTACTCTATACTATTTGTCTCTAATAATATGTTTGTGTTCCCCAGTGCTGGGGTCTCAATCACTCAGATTTCCTGCTTGCTGCACATAGTTCCTGGTGGACTGTCTGCAGTTAGACTGTGCATGGTCGGAACACCTTTAAGGTACTGTCTGACTGTGCTGTCTGCTGGTGACTGGCAGACAGTGGTGGGAGGCACTTGGGGTTTCCAGACCTAACCTCAGCATTGTTGCTGGTCTGCCACTGTCCCAGTCATAGGTATGGCTCTGCCCCACCAACGCTGGTAGGCTGTCTCATGCAAACAGGATGAAGGTTGCTTCTCTGGGGCAGGGGCCCTGTTCTTTACCTACAAAAGGGTGATGTGGGCCCTTTGGGGTATGTAGTGTATACCACTGTGACCTATACAGCCACTGCTATACCCACCTCATGCAATTCTAGGAACCCCTCTGCCCTGATAACAGCTGCCCATGTCAGCCAGACCCTAACACGGGGTACACACTAATCTGGCTGGTATCTGGTCCCACAGGGCCACATGTGACTGCAGGATACAGATGGACACCAAATTACCTTAGGCTGTACTGCACAGAACACCTGTCACACACTGGTAGTGATGGGGATGTACAGCAGGACCTATCTCTAGTAGCACATGTACTGCGGACCTAGTGCTGGGCACCCATCCTATCGCTCAGGGTGAACACAGAACCTGCACAATGGCATGGTCTGTAGCTACTCCGTGTCAGTATCACGCACTGTCAGTTTGTCTTTCCAAGCTGGGGGACTGGAGAGGTGGAGACCCCATTTGGTGATCAGCTGTAGACAGCTATTCAGCATGTGCATTGCATCATGGGTACTGGTGGGGTTACCCTATCCTGGCACTCAGAGCAGACAATTTGTGCAGTGACCTGCAGTCCTTCTGTACCCAGACATTGCTGTGACATACACCATGGGGTATAGCCTACTGGTTAATACAATGCCGTTCACGGGTTCAGTTCCTCATTGTTCCCCCCTCTCATGCCTGTCCTACTCATATAGTGTGCATGCCTGTAGAGGTCATATTTTTGCAGATCTGTGCTTCCAGCCCATAATACCCTCGCCACAATTGCCAATATTCCCTCGGTCCGCCTATCTGCGTCTGTCAGCTGTGTAGAGTACATAGCATCTTATAAGGCACCTTATAAGGCACCTTACAGGGCGCCTTATAAGGCGTCTTGCAAGGCGCCTAACAAGGTGCTTTACAAGGTGCCTTATAACGCTCATTAGTCTAAGGCGTCTTTTAACGCGCGTTAGCTGTCAGCTTGCTGTAACGATGCAACGCCCATGCCTTTGTATGGGCATCTCTACTTTACCGCGGAACCTACCGCGAATGACATTACCTCAGTTTAGTAAACCTACCCCCTAGTGTTGAGAGTCACGATCATCAATTGACCCATTGCCAAGTCTTCCTAGCCTGTCTCAGACCACTCCACTATTCCTCCTCATGTCCCATTCCCGACCTCTCCCCTCCCTCCTCTCTCCTTCCCCTCCCCTTCCCTTCCTTCCATCCCAAGCCCATCTATCTTCAGCTACCAGCCTCTCATTAGGCAGCAACCCTTAAAGGAGGTCCCGATTAGCACGGAGACCCGCTCCCCCTGCCCTACAGCCACAACAAACATGTCCTACCCCAACCCGGTACACTCCCTCAGTAGTCAGTTCAGTAATACATCTGCATACACCCTCCAAGCACCATTCATACCCCAGTCATTTTCCCTCAATATTCTACTTCACTCACCTACAAATGATTAAAGCAATTAAGCAGGTAACAGGCCGCTAGACCCCCATTCCAAACATACTACTTTTCCGCGCCCAGATCAAATATTTCTAACAGTTCCCCCTGCAATGCTGTCCAGCAAATGTAAGCATGAATACAGGGATTCAAGAAATATCAGTCAATCATTTGTGTCCATGTGGTTGTGCCCATGCTGCTCAAAAGACTGTCGACGGAGCCGGCCTCTTCTGCTCTCGACCCATTGCCAGCACACAGCTGAATGCCGGGGTCCTTGTGGGTGTTTAAGCAGGTCCTCCATACTCTCCACTCTGAGATCACAAAAAGATGTTAAAGCTTCATTGCGGGTTCATATCCGAACAGTCCGTCCATCTTTGGTAATGACGAGAGCAAATGGTAACTGCCACACATAATGGCAATCCCCCTCTCGAAGTTTGTGCTTGATATCCTGTAATGCCCTTTGATACTATAGAGCGGCTGGCACAAGATACTCAAACACTTCAGTGGTATGGGTCTCCCACTTGAGAGGGCTTACCTTACGGGCTTGTATTGCCATCCTCTCTTTCACCTTAACCTAAAGATCACTCACTGTCCCATAAATATCATCAACACTTGTATGTAGCAGGGAAATTTACCAAAAATTAGTTGTTTTTTTTTGTCGGATCGCCTGTCGCGAGGGTGTACAAACACTCTCAAATAACAGACCCTCCTTTTATTCAACTGTAATTTTTAAAAAGGTCAGTGACCTTTTTAAAAATTACAGTTGAATAAAAGGAGGGTCTGTTATTTGAGAGTGTTTGTACACCCTCGCGACAGGCGATCCGACAAAAAAAATACTAATTTTTGGTAAATTTCCCTGCTACATACAAGTGTTGATGATATTTATGGGACAGTGAGTGACCTTTAGGTTAAGGATATATTTTGGGTTTACTTCACAGAGGTTTAGTTTTTGGTATTATGCTCTCTTTCACAGCATAATCATGAAAGCGGATCACAATATCTCAGGGCAGATTTGCTTGGGGCATCCCCAGCGCCTAATGCACCCTTTCCAATTCCACCACCGGTGCCTCCTCATCCTCTGACGTGGTGGCCCACAGCTGGGTTATGATGCACTGCACAATGGTCTTACAGTCAAGGTAGTCCGGATCCTCAGAGACCCCTCTGAAGCGCAATTATTCTTTCTAGTGCGATTTTCCAAATCTTCTAGTTTATCAGCAAACTCTGCAGTCATGTGTTCTAGAGCCTTCACTTGCTTTTCCAAGGCTGCTACAGTCTCCACCTATTTTTCAGCATCCTCTACTCTACAGCTGAGATCTGCCATTTTGCCCCTTCAATCTGCTGCCCAACTCAGAATGTTAGCTCTCATGGAGCTAAGCTCTGCTGTTAACTCATGGCTCCAGCGGCAAAATTCGGTGGCAGTAAGCTGGCCACTCTCATCCGACTCAGGGCTGCATTCACATGCCTCATTGCTGCCAGCATGCTTGGAGCCCATTTGGTGCTGCAAGGACTCACCCACCAACATCTTAGCTCCCTCATGTCGCGCAGTGGGGCTGCCACCACAGGCAAACTCATGGAAATCTGGTGTTTTCTTTTTTGAAGCCATGCAGGGTTTATTCGCCCCAGTTCTCCCACAGTTTTTGTCACCTGGGAGTAACAGGGGGGCACACAGCAATTTCAGGAGAGGGGGGAAGCAAAGCTCTCCGATTAAGCCACCATGCCAGCTGGTAATGTCACTTCCTCCCCACTAAGGGCCCTTTTTTACTAAAGTGTGCAAAGTACCTATTACGATGCAGGCATGACAATTACTGTGCACTAATTCTCACAGTAACTGCAAATTGTGTGATGGGATGGGAAATGGGTGGGTTAGGGATGGAGAGGGGGCATGGAGAGCACATTGGGCATGGGGAAACATTCTTTGCGCTGTCAATGTTGCAATTAGCACAGGAAAACTTAACGACACCTCAGTGGGTGGTGGAATTGCAACTATATTATCACAAATGTTGCTGCCGCATGTTAGGTGATATGTCTGTGTGGTACTTGCTGGGGAATATGCTTGCCATGCCCTCAACAGCTACCATGGAGGCTTTGTGCTAAAGGTATGTTAAGTGCCGAGATATAATGCATTTTAATAAAAGCGTCCTGATATGTTCATTGCTACTACTACTCTGCGTCTGGACGGGTCCGGACTTTGTCAGAGGCCTCGACGTCTCGGGCATCTGACCCCGAGCATCGTCGGGGCTCCTCTGAGAGGGAGTCCCCCTCGAGGGAGCACCGAAGGAAGAAGAAACCCGCGAGGATGGCATCGGTGGACGCTCTTGGCCCCTTGAGGGCCAGGTTGCTTAGCCACGATCGCCATCCCGGGTCTTCAGAGTCGGAGAGGCCTGCAAAGCATCCTCGTGTAGAGTCGGAGGTTCTGAGTCACGTGAGTACTGTAGTCCTTGTGGACTCTCCTCTGTGGGAGCCGACGTCGGGCACAATGTCGTCGGGACCCGAGTCGGAGGCTGCTGGGTCTCCTGAGCTTGGACTCAGGTTGACGGCCTTGGATAGCAGATTGTCTGCCTTCATGGAGCAGCAGCGGGTGCTGATCTCCGGCCTCACCGGCGCATTTGCCTCGACCACCGGGACCTCGACGTCCAAGTCGACCCCGGAGGCTGAGCCGTTCCTCGAGACCATGCGAACTCGAGTTGATCCTCGGCCGCGGTCGCCCTCAGCCTCCCGTTCGGGACCGAGGTCATCGATGCCGGTACCCTCGGCGTCAGGGCGGATGGCGTCGGTGCCCGCCCACTCGGAGCTGCTCGATTCCTCCTCAGAGGAATCGGCGTGGGAGACTGAGGAAGAGGAGTCCCCAGACACCTTCCAGACTCGGTGCGTCCCTTCAGAATCACCGGGATCCAAGCCTCAGATGAGGTCCCCTCTGGAGGATACCCGGTTCTCGGATTTCATACGGGACATGGCCAAGGCCTTGGCCTTCCCGGTGGACCCCGAGGAGGAGCCTCAAGCCGAGGAGCTCGAGGCCCTGCAGTATGACTCTCCTCCCAAGGAGGCCTTTACTGTACTGGTTCCTCCGATGCTGGAGCGGTTGCTCTTCCGCATGTGGGAGGCACCGGCCTCGATGCCGGTTCTAAGCAAGCGGGTCGATTCCATCTATCGAGTCCGCAAGAGCCCCGGGTTCCAAAAGGCACAGCTACCGCACCACTCCATGGTTGTGGAATCGGCCATGCATCGCCTGAAGAGTCAGAAGATGCACTCCTCGGTGCCTCCCGGCAGGGAAGCCCAGAACCTGGATGCCCTTGGTAGAAAGTGCTTCCAGGGCTCTATGCTTGCTTGCCGCGTCCAGACCTACCAGCTGTACATGGGCATGTACCTTCGAGACCTGGCAAAGGAGATTGCCGGGTTCTCTGCTGGTCTGTCCGAGGAACCCTTGCAGAGGTTCAAAGCCTTGTCTTCTGGTATTCGAGAGTGCTCGAAGTTTATCTCTCGAGCAGCCTATGATGGATTTGAGGCTTCGGCCTGAGTAGCAGGGGCCGGCATCGGTGCACGCCATCAGGCCTGGCTACAATCCTCGGACCTCGAGCCATGGGTACAGGACAAGTTGGTCGATGTCCCCTGTCGAGGTGAAAACCTCTTTGGCAAGCCCATGGCTGAAAAGGCTGCAGAACTCGAGACCGAGATTCTTACCCAGACGAGGCTGTCCAGGAAAACCTCTGCCCCTTCTCAGAAGAAGGAGGACTCAGGGGGAAAAAGGCCTTTTACCCAAGGAGGACCACTGCCTACAAAACCTACCCTCACTACCAGGCCTCTGCAGCTCCCCAACAGGGCCAGCAGGCCAAGGGGCAGGGTCATGGGCCCCATAGGCAGAAGGCTCCCAAGCCTCCTACTCCGACTCCTGCTCAGCAGGGAGGGTTTTTTTGACTATGCCAGCATAGCCTCTCCTCCTCTCCAGGGCACAGTAGGTCGGCTGACCCTGTATGCAGACAGGTGGCCAGCCATCACAGGGGATACTTGGGTGTTAAGCATCATCGAGAGGGGCTATCTGCTCCACTTCACCCAGATACCCCCCTCATACTTTCCAGGGGAGCCTCCAAGACCCCCTCTGCACAGAAACTTACTCCTTCAGGAGTTGGAAGGTCTGCTACAGGACCAGGCGGTGGAACCGGTGTCTCACCACCTAGAAGGGCAAGGCTTCTACTCGAGGTACTTCCTGGTACCAAAGAGAACAGGAGGCCTCAGACCCATCCTAGACCTGAGAAATCTGAACAAGTTTCTGGAGAGGGAAAAGTTCAAGATGCTTACCCTTGGAATCTTACTGCCCTACCTCCAGCAGGGAGATTGGCTATGCTCCTTAGACCTGAAGGATGCTTATACTCACATCCTCATCCATCCAAGTCACAGGCAATACCTCAGATATGTAGTGGGAGGGAACCACTTCCAGTACAGAGTGCTTCCCTTTGGCCTCACCTCCGCCCCCAGGGTCTTTACAAAGTGCCTGGCGGTGGTTGCAGCCTACCTCAGGAACCAGGGGATCTTTGTGTTCCCTTACTTGGATGACAGGCTTATCAGGGGCCAGTCTCCACAAGAGGCCAGGCAGGCCACCTTCAGAACCATATCCCTGCTTCAGCACCTGGGGTTCGTTATAAACTTCCCAAAGTCCACTATAGTCCCCTCACAGGACATGGAGTTCATAGGGGCAAGGTTGGATACCATCCATGCAAAGGCCTATTTGCCTGTGGAGAGAGCTCGCAGGCTGATGAAGTTGGCCAGCCGGTTTCAGGTGAACTCGCTGGTCTCTGCCAGACACTTCCTCCGGCTCTTAGGTCACATGGTTTCCACAATGCATGTCACCCCAAATGCCCGTCTGCACATGAGGCCGGCTCAATGGTGCCTCAGGGCACAATGGGTACAGGCCACAGGGAAGTTGTCAGACAGGATAAAGGTGTCCAAACCCTTGGTGGACTCCCTACGCTGGTGGAGGCATCTCCCAAACCTGGTCGGGGAGTTCCTTTTCGAGCCTCCCCACACACTCAGGTACTGACAACTGATGCTTCCCTGAAAGGCTGGGGGTCACATTGCCAGGGGACCTGCACCCAAGGCCTGTGGTCTCTGTGGGAGGCTGCCCAGCAGATCAACCTGTTGGAATTGAGAGCCATTCGACTAGCCTTACAGACTTTCTCTCAGGTCCTCTCTCACCAGTCTGTCCTAGTTCAGACGGACAACCAGGTGGCTATGTTCTACGTGAACAAGCAGGGAGGCACAGGATCCCGACTCCTGTGCCTGGAAGCATAAGCCCTCTGCTCCTGGGCTATCAATCAGGGCATCACCCTCAGGGCGGTCTAACTCCCAGGCCAGGAAAACTACCTGGCGGACAGGCTAAGCAGACTCCTGCAGCCTCACGAGTGGCAGTTGGATCCTTGGGTAGTCCAACAGATCTTTCTGAAGTGGGGACTTTCAACCATGGATCTTTTTGCCAGTCCGCTGAACAGGCAACTATCCAAGTTCTGTTCCAGACAACCGCATCCTCTGAGGGCAGCGGCAGATGCATTCCTGATCCCCTGGTAAGAAAGCCTGCTGTATGCATTTCCTCCCACACCTCTGGTGGCCCGGACTCTATTCAAAACCCAGCAGGACTGAGCCGCGGTGATCCTGATAGCCCCCAGGTGGCCCAGGCAGCCATGGTTCCCTCTTCTTCTGCAGTTGGTGGTGGATGCTCCACTTCCTCTGGGGCTGCAACCTGACCTTCTGACTCAGGATCAGGGGTCCCTCTTGCATCCCAACCTCAAATCCCTCAATTTGATGGCCTGGCTGCTGAAAGGCTAGTCCTTGCTCCCTTGCTCCTACCAAAGGAGGTTGAAGAGGTGGTGTTGGCCTCTAGGAAGCATTCTACTCGAAAGGCCTATGCTCTGAAGTGGCGTAGGTTTTCCACTTGGTGTTCTCAACAGCAGGAGGATCCCTTCTCCTGCTCGGTCCCAGTGGTACTGCAATACCTGCTCCACCTGTCCAACCTGGGACTTCAGTCCAACTCTGTCCGGGTCCACCTCAGTGCCCTCTCAGCTCACCACTCGCCGGTGGATGGACAATCCCTCTCAGTTCACCCTCTGGTGTCTCGCTTCCTCAGAGGCCTGCTTCTACTCAAGCCTCCTATTCGTCCACCGGCCACTGAGTGGGATCTCAATGTGGTCTTGCAGCAACTGACTCGCCCACCTTTTGAGCCGATGGCTACCTGCCACTTACGTTTCCTATCCTGGAAGGTGTTGTTTCTTGTGGCACTCACCTCGGCTAGGCATGTGAGTGAGCTTCAGGCCCTGGTCTTGGATAGACCGTATACCAGGTTCTATAAGAACAGGGTAGTCTTGCGGACTCATCCCAAGTTCCTTCCCAAGGTAGTGTCCTCCTTCCACCTCAACCAGGAGGTGGTAATTCCGATGTTCTTTCCCAGGCCGCACACCAGTAGGGCCGAAACTGTCTTGCATACCCTGGATTGTAGAAGTGTGCTGTCCTTTTACCTAGAACATACGCAGGGGCATAGACGGGCTTCTCAGCTCTTCATTTCCTTTAACCCTAATAAATTGGGGTTGTCTGTCACCCATCTGGGTGGCAGACTGTATCGCCTGGGCGTACAGGGCAGCCGGCCTCTCCCTGGAGGGTCGAGTCACAGCCCACTGGGTCCGGGCGAAGACCGCATCAGTAGCTCACTTCCGTTCTGTTCCGTTGGCAGACATCTGCCGGGTTGCTACTTGGTCTTCAAGCCAGACTTTTGCGGACCACTACTGCCTTGAGAGGGAGTCCCGTAGGGACAGTGCTTTCGGGCAAGCGGTACTCCGTAATATCTTTGAGGTTTAGGCAACTCCTACCCTCCTGTCCTGATGTTGGGCTACCATTCAGGTGTGGTCTCCGAGAAGATTCTCTCACTGTTGCTGAGGCTCTAGAGGGAGCTCTATTTTTCAGCCTGGGTTCCTGGTAGCCCAGAGCTAGGGAGTCACCCATATGTGAGGACTGACTTCCTGCTTGGTCCTGGAGAAAGAGTAGTTACTCACCTGTAACAGGTGTTCTCCAGGAGCAGCAGGAATCAGTCCTCACGACCCTCCCTCCTCCCCTTGGATTTGCAGTTGTATATAGTTCATTTTTCTTTTTTTGTGCTGTCTCTTAGCTATGTCATTTGACTGAGCAAGATGGCACCTTTGGGTGGGAAGGGGATCGCGCATGTGTGGCTGGATTCCCAAAGGCTTTCTTTGAAAGCTGGGGAAATGCTCCGCATGGGGGCTCCGTCGGCGCCGACGTCACCCATATGTGAGGACTGATTCCTGCTGCTCCTGGAGAATACCTGTTACAGGTGAGTAACTACTCTAAACTGGCAGAAGATAAGCTCTGCAGCTGAGTTTTGAACAGATTGAAGGGAAGAAAGATGATTCAGAGGGAGACCAATGAGGAACAGGTTACAATAGTCAAGGTGGGAGGTGACTAGTGAGTAGATAAGGGTCTTAGTAGTGTGTGTAGAAAGGAAGGGACACATTTTGTCAGTGTTATAGAGAAAGAAGCAACAGGTTTTAGCTATCTGTTGGATGTGTGTAGAGAAAGAGAGAGAAGAAAGGAAGGGACAAATATTGCTGCTGATATAGAGAAAGAAGCAGCAGGTTGGATGTGCGCAGAGAAAGAGACAGTAGAGTCAAAGATGACCCCTAAGGTTGCAAGCTGCGGAAACTGGGAGGAGTGTAGTGTCATCCACAGAACTAGAGAAGCGAGGAAGGGGGTAGGTGGGTTTAGGGGGAAAGATAAGGAGCTCAGTTTTGGTCAGTTCAATTTCAGATGGCGGTGAGTCATCCAAGCAGTAATGTCGAAAAAGCAGAAATCTGGGACTGGATTCCTGGAGAGATTTCAAGTGCAGAGAGAGAGATCTGAGAGCCATCAGCATAAAGATGGTACTGAAAACCATGGGAGGAAAAAGTGTACCAAGGGAGTGAGTGTAGAGAGAGAAAAGGAGAGGTCCCAAGACAGAGTTCTGAGGTACACCAACTGAGAGTGGGATAGCTGTAGAGGAGGATCGCAGAGCATACATAAAAGTGCAATGGGAGAGATAAGAAGAAACCCAGGACAGAATAGAGCCCCTAAAGCCAAGCAAAGACAGGACATCGAGGAGAAGCTGATTATCAACAGTGTCAAAGGCAGCAGAAAGGTCAAGAAGGATGAGGATCGAGTAAAGGCCCTCGAATTCGGTGAGGAACAATTCACTGGGGACTTTGGCAAGAGCCATTTCTGTGGCATGTAGAGGACAAAAGCCAGATTGCAGTGGCTCCAGAAGTGCTTGAGAGGAAAGAAAGTCATGACAGTGGCAGTGAACTGCACATTCAAGTAGTTTCGATGCAAAGGGGAGGAGAAAGATAGGCTGATAGCTGGAAGGACAGGTAGGGTATAGTAAGGGCTTTTTGAGAAGTATGACCAAAGCATGTTTAAAGGCCACAGAAACAGTTTTTACAAAAAGGCTCTGCATTCAGCATGCCATTTATAAAAGACTCAGGAAATTGTGCACTTCCTGACTTGGAAGTCTTCCTTACTACCTGCATGATCAATACCAAATCAAGCTTGATGAGTGATATTAGGTTATTATTGATGAATATACTTATATTATATTATTATGATTTCTTTTATATTACGAGGGTACCTTTATAACCGGGCATCTAATATAAGAGGGTAAGCAGGCCTCTATTTTAAGCCTATTTTGTAAAGACATGTAGGGGCCCATTTGTTTTTATCAAATACTAGTGTAAGTGAACATAAGAACATAAGATATGCCAGTATCCTGTTTCCAACAGTGGCCAATCTAGGTCATACGTACCTAGCAGTTTCCCCAAAAGACACAGGTTCCACAATGCTTGTACTGGGTCAAGCATTGATATCCTGGGTCCCTTCTTAATAATGGTTTATGGACTTTTCCTCCAGGAACTTGTCCAAACCTTTTTTAAACCCAGCTACACTAACAGCCTTTACTACATCCTCCTGTAACAAATTCTAGAGTTTGATTACACGTTGAGTGAAAAAATATATCTCCAGGAACAAGCAGGAATGTAGTCATCACATATGGGTATCGTCAGTACCGACGGAGCCTGCGCGGGAACGCTCCCCAGCGTCCAATTAGAAAGCTTTTGGGAGCATCCCACAGCGCCTGCGTGCTGCCTTCCCGCCTTTCCCAACTGCCTCTCTCCAGTTCTTCTTTTTCCGCGGAGCCAGCAGGTCGTGTTCCTGTCACCGCAGAAGAATTTTCTTTTTCTTTATTTCTTTTTGTGGTCGCGTCTGCCTTCCTAGACGCTCTACTGGTACTGCCGGTCTTTCTTTTCCTATATCTAAAAAAAAAAAAAAAATCTGTTTTTTTCCATTTTCTTCAGGTGCACCCGCCTTTTTGGGCCTTAGGCCTAAAACCTTTCCTTAACATGGAAAAACCTGCCTCAGGTTTTAAAAAGTGCACCAAGTGTGGCGGTACCATTTCCGTCACCGACACCCATAAATGGTGTTAAAATGTTTAGGTCCTGACCACTCCATCACGGATTGTGTGTCCTGTGCCATGATGTCTAAAAGAGGTCGGCAGAACCGAGCTGCCAAGCTCAGTACCCTGTTTCCCTCTGATGCGGCTTCGGTGGCATCGACGTCTTCCAGGGCTTCTTCTTCCTTCCGTGGATCTCAGGTAACTAAACATAAATCCAGCCGGTCCTCGAAGGGTAGATCTCCTTCTAAGCATCGAGATGCCTCTGGCTTTGTCCTCGAGGATTCTGCACTGACAAAATTACCCCGGCGGGAGGCTTCGGCTTCCAAAGCATTATCGGGGTTCAAGGATGTTCTAGATGGCTCGGCCTCGACAGATCTCCTGGTGCCATGCTCTGGGGTACTGGTGGCTTCCACCGGTACCGACATCCAGGCATTGGCGGCGTCCATGGACCAGAGAATTCTGACCATGGAACGCAGTCTGTCAGCTTTCCTTGCGGCATCAATGCCCTTGGTACCGCGACAGACAACTCCACCGGTACCAACACTGGCACCGGCATCAGTATCGGTATCGGCACCGGTACCGATAGTATCAGCATCGGTGTCTGCTATGCCGGTATTCTGTCCTCCGATGCCCGCCGGTACTGATTCTCTGGTACCGGTTATTCCCGGTACCGACCTTGGTCGGTAGGGGTATCGGGCTCTGCAGGAGCATCCGGACAGACGATGCTTCTTCCAGAGGAGTTCTCCTCCCCTAAACGCAGGATGTCTCTTCCAGAGGACATGTCTTTCCAAGACTTCATCAGAGAGGTGACTCGGGGCCTGTCCATTACTGTGGCCCCTGAAATAGAGCCAAGGGCCAAGGAGTTGGAAATTTTACAATATCCCAAAACTCCTAAGGAGGCAGCTACCTTACCCATTCATGAGATTCTATATGATCTCATGCTGAGGATGTGGGAAACACCTCTTACCACCTCTCCTCATTCTCGTAGGTTAGATACTATGTATCGTGTCCCTCCTTGTCCTGGGTTCCACAAGACTCAGCTTCCTCACCACTCTATTGTGGTGGAGTCAGCTATGAGAAGGATTAGAAGTGCAAAAAGACATACCTCTAATCCTCCAGAACGTGAATGCAGAACCCTGGATGCTTTTGGACGAAGAGTCTTTCAAGCTTCCATGCTTGCTGCAAGAATCAGTTCCTATAGTCTCTACATGGGAATGTTCCTAAAGGAGGTCACAGATAACTTACAGACTTTAAGTCCTTTCATTTCTGAGGATAAAAGACAAGACTTTCTCACTTAGGTCAAACATGCCCAAGATGTCTCTAAATTCTCCAACCGTGCAGCCTTTGACTGCTTTGAGTGTATAAGCAGAACCTCGGCTATTGACATAGGTGCACGTAGAATTGCTTGGCTCCAGGCATCTGATTTAGAGCTCTGGGTACAAGATAAATTGGGAAATATCCCTTGTACTGGTGAGAACCCGTTTGGTAAAGATTGGCAGGAAAAAGCCAATGAAATGGATGCTCAAAATTCCACCTTGGATAGACTGCCAAGTCCACTGCTGATCCTGTTAGAAAGAAGTTGTTCAAGAAAACATCTTTTTCTAAGAAGAAAAGATTTTATCCTGCTTATGGTCAGCAGGTATCTTCTGCAGGTCAGTTTTCAACCAAACGTCAGCAACCACCCAAACAGAAGAAAGCAAAGGCTGCTAGGCCCAGCAGCCTCAGCCTCCTCAGGGCCTTTGACTTTCAGCTAGAGAACTTAGCCTTTCTGGTTCTGGAAGGACCAGAACCGTCCACCATTCCAGGAAGGTTATGTCATTTTGCCCCCAGATGGGGGAAAATAACAGCAGAGCATTTAGATCTCAGAGAATTGAACAAATTCCTTGTCAAGGAGAAATTCAAAATGATTTCTCTCGGAGCTCTGCTTCCATACCTTCAGAATCAAGATTGGTTTTGTTCTCTAGATCTCAAGGATGCGTATACCCATGTCCTCATCCATCCAACCCACAGAAGGTTCCTTCGGTTCCTTTTTCAAGGAAAGCACTACCAATACAGGGTGCTTCCTTTTGGTCTGGCCTCAGCACCAAGGGTGTTCATGAAATGCATGACTGTGGTAGCAGCATTTCTCCGCACTCTAGAAATATTTGTCTTCCCCTACTTGGACGACTGGCTCATTCGAGCTCCAACACAGTCAGAGGCCAAGACTTCTCTATCCTGCACAATGCATATCCTTCAGTATTTAGGGCTGGTAATAAACATCCCAAAATGAAGTCTGACTCCCACTCAGTCTTTAGAGTTCATAGGAGCTCTTCTGGATACCACAAGGGCAAGGGCCTATCTTCCCCAGGCCCGTTGCCTTCGCTTGGTGCAGTTAGCTTCTCAAGCAGTGTTAAAGCCTGTCAGATGGGTGCCTGGGTGAGAATGTTCACCGTCTTGGCAAAGGCATATATTAATATGATTTGCAAGGGATTGTGGGAAATGTAGTCCATTCACACCAGACACAGCCGTTCACAATAATTAGTTGTGCTTGAGTGTAAAGCCAATAAGATATTTATTTATGGGGTTATTTCTCCCAACACAGATATGCTTGGTAGCACATAAAACAGGATACTTGCTTTCAGTGTTAAACTTAGAAAAACAAAATCAGGAAAAACAACAGCTGAACTTGTCAGGCAATCAAAGCAAAAGAATAAAGACCAGGATGGTAACAGAATGGTCTTTTCTGTAGGCTTTAGCTAATATTTTCTTAGCAGTACTTCAATCAACAAACAAAACCCACAAAGTAGGGAACAACTGTTCTTTTCAGGTTAACTTCTTATATCTTCACACATAGACTCAGAAGTGATTTCCTCAGAGCTCACAAGCAATTAGGTAAGGCTCAAATGCTAGCAGTTACCCAGCTGAAACCCCTTAGCTGGCTTGCTTTCTACTGCGTGGCTCAAATCCTACTCAGGAGCTTTTCTGAGTAGATTAAAGAACAAGTTTGTATTTCTTTGTGATGGTTGTTGTACTTTGTAACAGTAAATTACCAAAGGAGTTTAGACAGAGAGCAATCCATGTATTCACAGCCTGTGTCTATAACCTCTCCCCCTTCTTCAACAATCATGGGTTCAATATCATGGATTGGCACAGAGGAATTTCTCAATGGAGCACTCTCAGGAGAATACTTGTTTCCCTGCTGTCTTTCAAGGGTATAGCTAGGGCATAGATCAGTGTTCATACCTGAGCTTCCATTGCTGTTAGAGTTCCTCTCTAAATAGCCTGGCCAGTATGTAGTCCAGTTCTTATGTCCAGCCTTCCAATCCAGATCCCTGGACACTGGATCTCTCTTCACATACCTTCTGGCACGGGTCCTAGGGTCCCTTCCAAGTGCAGCCGTCTCCCTCACAGGTACCGTCTGGAGATTCCTAGCTCTGCAGCACCACTCCTCTGGTTTTCCCCAGTCCAATGGTGTATGCTGGCCTTTTGAATGTCTCCCAGTATACGTACTGCTCTGGACTCCTTTAGACCTCCCAAATGCTTTTCTCTTCTTTCTTCCAAAGGGTTTCTTGCCCTCTCTGTCCGTCCGCTCTGGCTTCTGCTTCTGATGATCCTCCAGATGATGAAGCTGTCCAAGATCATGAAGATGATTCTCTGTAGAATAAACTCTACCTTTATTCTGCTTAGATGAGTGCTCCACCCTAGCACAGCTCAGCTGTGCTGAATCAGGCCCTGCCCTTTGAGATGAGTGCTTGGGGATTACCTCATAGCCCTCCTGATTGAACACACGTTTCCCAACTTCAGCTCCTCTAATGGCTGTTGGAAACCTGGTGCATTCTGGGACTGGTAGTCTTTTATGGAAAAATTCTGTTTTCTCATTTCTACCAGAACTGACAGGTTGCTTGTTCAGAGTCACTTCACCTTTTCTATAGCTCCTTCCTGAGCTATGATAAGCTTCCTTATCACAAGCCTCATCTAACTGCTCGAGAAATGTTGCAGTTGCTGGGCCACATGGCATCCACCGTGCATGTGGTTCCATATGCTCGCCTCCACATGATGGCAGCTCAGTGGACTTTATCCACCCAATGGACCCAGGCATCAGGGTGTCTGTCAGACAAAATAGCAAGCACAAGTCGCCTCATTTTGTCTCTCCAATGGTGGAGGTCCACTCAAAACCTGTTGTTGGGGTCCCCCTTTCAACAGCCCTTACCCCAAGCAGCTCTCACAACAGATGCTTCTCCAAAGGGTTGGGGAGCTCATCTACAAGACTACTCTACCCAGGGCACCTGGTCTCCTCAAGAGAGTTGTCTGCATATCAATCTCTTGGAACTCAGAGCAATTTCCCTGGCTCTGTGAGTGTTCCACTCCCTGCTCAGCTACAAGACAGTCCTCAATCATACGGACAATCAAGTAGCCATGTTCTATGTGAACAAGCAGGGGGAACAGGCTCTCTGTCGCTTTGCAACGAAGCTTTGCGACTATGGGCCCTCGCCAGAGAGCATCAGATTCATCTGCTGGCAATATATCTTCCAGGCATTCAAAACTCTTGGGCGGACATACTCAGTCGAGTTCTGCTTCCACACGAGTGGTCTCTGCATGCAGACCAGGTGACCAGGATATTTCAACTTTGGGTAACCCCGGACATAGACCTCTTTGCAAGTCCGTGGAATGCCAAACTTTCCCGGTTCTGTTCCAGAATTCCGGCTCAGGGGGCTCAGGCCAGGGATGCTTTCCTCCTTTACTGGGGTCAAGACTTCCTTTATGCCTTTCCACCCATTCCCCTAATTCCCAAAACCATGTTCAAGCTTCAGAGAGACAGAGGCCACATGATTCTCATAGCCCCACATTGGCCACGGCAAGTGTGGTACCCTCTGCTTCTACATCTCTCTCAAGCTCCCTCCCTGGAGTTAGGGTCTGCTCCAGATCTCCTATCTCAGGAGAACGGAATGTTATGGCATCCCAATCCCCAGTCTCTGCATCTCAGGGCTTGGTTGCTGAAGGCCTAGATCTCCAAAATCTTCATCTTTCTCAGCAAGTGAAAGATGTTCTTTATGCTTTCAGAAAACCTTCCACTAGACGTTCTTATGCTTTCTAAGTGGAAAAGGTTTACTATTTGGTGTTCAGAAAAAGGGTCTTAACCCCCTTGCGATACCTCTGGAATCTTTGCTGGAGTAACTCCTCCATTTGTCTAATGCAGGCCTTAAGACAAATTCAGTAAGAGTCCATTTGAGTGCTATTGCAGCTTCTCTTAAACCTCTAAATGGACAACCTATTTTCTCTCATCCTCTTATAGCAAGATTTATGAGAGGCCTCCTTCTAACTAAGCCTCCCATTAGACCACCTCCGGTGGCATGGGACTTAAACCTGGTTCTTGGGCAGCTCATGAAGCCACCTTTCGAACCGTTAGCTACCACCTCCTTGAAATTTCTTTCTTGGAAGGTTATCTTTCTCATTGCAATCACATCAGCACGCCGCATTAGTGATTTGCAAGCACTAGTAGCTAATCCACCTTATACAAGGTTCCATCATGACAAGGTAGTCCTTAGGACTCATCCACACTTTATGCCTAAGGTGGTCTCGCCTTTTCATCTTAACCAAGAGGTCTACCTACCTGTCTTTTTTCCAGGACCTCATGCATCAAATGCAGAGAGGAATCTTCATACCTTGGACTGTAAAAGAGCTTTAGCTTGTTACTTACAAAGAACACAGCAACATAGGAAGTCCTCTCAACCCTTTGTTGCTTTTGATCCTCATTTGGGACTTCCAGTCTCCAAGAGAACACTATCTAACTGGATTGCTCAGTGTATTTCTTTCGCCTATCAGAGTAAGAACCTTTCTCTGGAGGGCCATGTCACAGCTCACAATGTGAGAGCCATGGCAGCCTCAATGGCTCATCTGAACTCTGTGTCTATTGACGACATCTGTCGAGCTGCCACTTGGGCCTCGGTTCATACCTTCACAGCCCATTACTGCTTGGACAAGTACTCCCGCCGGGATGCCTTGTTTGGTCAGGCTGTTCTCAAACACCTGTTCCATACCTAATCAACTCCTACCCACCATCCCTGTTAGGATGCCAGAGATCCATGGGGGGAAGTGGAGCCCTTCTCAGGGACACACAACTTCTGGGGTCTCTCCCTGGCATCTAAAGCTAGGGAGTCCCCAAATGTGATGACTACATTCCTGCTTGTTCCTGGAGATTGCATAGTTACTCACCTGTAACAGGTGATCTCCGGGAACAGCAGGAATTTAGTCCTCACAACCCACCCACCTCCCCTAGGAGTTGTATCTCTCTATATCTCTCTTTTCCTTTCCCTCGCTCTCTCTCTTTGTCTCAGCTCTAAAACTCAACTGGAGAGAGGCAGTTGGGAAAGGCGGGAAGGCAGCACACAGGCGCTGTGTGATGCTCCCAAAAGCATTCTAATTGGACGCTGGGGAGCGTTCCCGCGCAGGCTCCGTCGGTACCGATGATACCCATATGTGAGGACTAAATTCCTGCTGTTCCTGGAGATCACCTGTTACAGGTGATTAACTATGCTTTTCTTGTATTAGTCTTAAATAGTTTACCCTGTAGCTTCATTGCATGTCCCCTAGTCTTTCTATATTCTGATAACGTAAACAATCGATCTATGTTTACCCGTTCCACTCCGTTCATTAATTTATAGACTTCTATCATATCTCCCCTCAGCCGTCTCTTTTCCAGGTTAAAGAGCCCTAACCTTTTTAGACTTTCTTCATAGGAGTATCCTTCCATCCCCTTTACCATTTTGGTGGCTCTTCTCTGAACCTTTTCTAATAACGCTATATCCTTTTTAAGATACGGCGACCAGAATTTCACACAATATTCAAGGTGCGGTTTCACCATGGAACGATATAGAGGCATTATAATATCTTTTGTTTTATTTTCCATTCCTTTCCTTATCATACCTAGCAATCTATTTGCTCTCTTGGCCGCTGCTGCACACTGGGCCGAGGGTTTTAACATGTTATCCACAATGACGCCTAAATCTTTTTCTGGGTGGTGGGTCCTAAAGTGGAACCTTGCATCATGTAACCATAGTCTGGGCTATTCTTCCCTAGGTGCATAACTTTGCACTTGTCCACATTAAATTGCATCTTCCATTTTGATGCTCAGTCTTCCAATTTATCAAGATCCTCTTGCAATTTTCCACAATCCTCTTGGGTTTTAACAACTTTAAATAGTTTTGTGTCATCTGCAAATTTGATAACCTCACTCGTTATTCCACTTTCCAGGTCATTTATGCATATGTCAAAAAGCAGCGGACCCAGCACAGATCCCTGGGGTACACCACTATTTGCCTTTCTCCATTGGGAAAATTGGCCATTCAGCCCAACCCTCTGCTTTCTATTTTTTAACCAGTTCCTGATCCACAGTAGTACACTGCCTCCTATCCTATGACTCTAGTTTTGCCAAAAGTCTCTGATGAGGGACCTTGTCAAAGGCTTTCTGAAAGTCCAGATACACTATATCAACTGACTCACCTTTGTCCACCTGTTTATTCACACCTTCAAAAAAACATAACAGATTAGTAAGATAAGATCTTCCTTGTCTAAAGCCATGTTGGCTGTCTCCCATTAGGCCATGACTATCTAAATGCTGAGTAATTTTATTCTTAATGATGGTTTCTACCATTTTTCCCGGTACTGACGTCAGGCTCACCGGTCTGTAGTTTCCCGGATCACCCCGGAACCCTTTTTAAAAATTGGTGTTACGTTGGCGATCCTCCAATCTTCAGGTATTAGAGATGATTTTATGGAAAATCATTTTTATTGACATCAACCATATTAACTGAGACACTATAACAACATTCTACTGCAAAACAAGATACACGTCTGTGCTGTGCACAACATAAACAGTATTACAACTCCAATACGCACAAATAACCTCCCCAACCACAGCTCCTCTTCCCCAAAAGCAGCAACATCTCCTGACGTCGACAAAAACACCTCCCCCTCTATCCTCCCCCCATGCCCTCCCCCCCTCCATCCCCCTTCCACCCTTCCCCCCCACCCTCCACCCACTCCTTCCCCACCCCCCCTCCAAACCAGTTCGCCCACCATATACCCAGATTTTAATGATAGTTCACAGATTACTAATAGCAGGTCTGCAATCTCATATTTCAGTTCTTTCAACACCCTTGGATGTATACCATCCGGCCCAGGTGATTTGCTACTCTTCAGTTTATCTAATAGTTGTAATACATCTTCCCGATGTATCGATATTTCCTTCAATTCTTTCGCACCTTTAAATACCACTTCGGTCATGGGTAACATCCCTATATATTCCTCAGTAAAGACCGGAGCAAAGAATTAATTCAGTCTCTCTGCTATCGCCTTGTCGCCTCTTAGTGCCCCTTTAACTCCTCTATCATCTAATGGACCAACTGACTCTCTCACAGGTTTTTTTGCTGTGAATGTACTTGAAAAAATCTTTATTTCGCGTTTTTGCTTCTGCAGCAAGCTTCTTCTCAAATTCTCCCTTTGCCTGCTTTATCAATGCCTTGCATTTGATTTGCCAGTGCTTGTGCTGTTTCCAGGTTTCGTCGTTTGGCTCTTTTTTCCATTTCCTGAAAGATGCTTTTTAGGCAACAACCGCCTCTCTGACTTCACCTTTAAACCATGCTGGTAGTTTTTTGGACTTCCTTCCACTTTTCTTAAAGCGTGAAATAAAGCTGGCTTGGGCTTCCAAGATAGTATTTTTCAACAACACCCAAGCTTGATGTAAGTCTTTAACCTTTGCAACTGCTCCTTTTAGTTTTTTCTTAACTGTTTTCCTCATTTTATCATAGTCTCCCTTTCGAAAGTTAAAAGGATTTCCTTACTATCCCTCCTCCACTAATTAAATCAAAGGCGATCATGCTATGATCACTATTGCCAAGTGGCTCCAACACCCTTATCTCTTGCACTACATCTGGTGTTCCACTAAGGACTAGGTCTAATATTGCTTCCCCTCTGGTCGGTTCATGAACCAGCTGCTCCAAGAAGCAGTCATTTATTTCATCTAAGAACTTTATCTCCCTAGCATGTCCTGCCGTGACACTGACCCAGTCGATACCAGGGTAGTTGAAATCACCCATTATTATTACTGCGCTGTAACTTTTGTTAGCTTCCTTGATTTCTTTGAGCATTTCATCATCCATTTGTTCATTCTGGCCAGGCGGTCGATAGTACACCCCCACTGCCATCGCCTTTCCCTTTTTACATGGAATTTTAATCCATAGAGATTCTACAGCAAATTTTGTTTCCTGCAAAACTTTAATCCTTTCTGACTCAATGCCCTCTCTAACATAGAGTGCAACCCCTCCACCAAATAACACTTATTAAAAGAGGGCTGCTACACAGTACCCTGTCCTGTGCTGCTGAGGTAAGCTATATTCTGATTTGATTTAAATTATAGCTCTTTGCTGCTGCTAGGCTCTAATCTATTATGAAATTTAAACTACATGCTCTCTGCTGGGTTCTAAATTTAACCAGAAAGCTCTCTTCTGTGTTTTAAATTGAAACTAAAAGTACTTTGCTGATGCTAGGCCCTTAGTGACTATTAAATTTAAACTACAAGCTCTCTGCTGGGTTCTAAATTTAACCAGAAAGCTCTCTTCTGTGTTTTAAATTGAAACTAAAAGTACTTTGCTGATGCTAGGCCCTGAGTGACTATTAAATTTAAACTACAGCTCTCTGCTGGGTATGAAATGTAACCAGAAAGTTCTCTTCTGTGTTTTAAATTTAAACTTAAACTGCTGCTACTAGGCCCTGACTGATTTAACAAAAAATAGTGGGTTCACAGATTAATTAGCTTTGATAGAAAAAATGCCTTTCAGAAAATTCCCAGAAGTATATACTCACAATTGCATTTCTCTCTCCAGAAGTAACAGTCCCCTTTTCTAGTCCCTTTATAAGTGGTAGAGATCATGCCTTGAAAGCAGGGCAGACATTTACACCTGCTCTGTGGCACCTGTAAAAGTCTGTACTTAGATTATTGAAATAAGGTATTTTATAATCTACACATGTAGTTTGTGATGACACCGTGCTGTGCCAAGACCATGCCCCTAGCTATGCCTACCAGCAATGTACAGGTGTACTTTTAATCCAGTCACTATTCTATAAAAAGCCTTTGATGCGCATTTGGCCACATACATATAAAGTCTTTATAAAATTACCCCCTACGAATGGATGCTCTTATGTATTTATGTTACGCTGGGATAGAATTTCTTGTCTGTAGTATATTTTGTATATTGTATTTGTTTTACTTTACTGTAATATGCATAGGAAAGCACTATGGATTTGCAGAATATATAAATTTGAAATAATAAGTGAAATTGGTTAGCATCACAATGTATTTGTCTTTACTGATTTTATTTAAAAATGTTTTGTCTGAGCCATGCTCACTGCTTGGAACCTTTGGAGGAAGTGCTTAATAAATGCATTAAACTAATCATTCCATTAATGGAACAGTATTTCATCATAGCCAAATCTTTGGTTCTTCAAGTGGGAGTTTTGTTTTAAGTTTTATATAAACTCTGTTTGGTTCTGTAATATAATGGAAAAAAATCACACAACTACACTGAAGTAAGAATGCAATTTCAAGAATATATATATTTTTAAACCATTTGAACCTCTTGCCCTTAGGTGCCCATCTGTTAGCGAAACATTAATTCTGGAAGCTTAAAAGTTAAGAATTACATCCGTATAACCAGCTTACTTGAAAGTTTTCCAACTGTTGACTTAAAGGGATATTTAAGACACAGCCAACAACAATTTATATTCTAAGTACTGGGGATTGTAGGAAAGGTTTCTCAACTTTCACCTTGTTCATTGACTTTTTTTTTTAATATATCACTTAGCCCCAGAAATTTCAATGATAATTCGTTGGTTTGGCAGATTTCCTAATAAATTGGTTGCTTGGCACCAACATGTGCAAACTTTGTAATGTTGGGAGATTCTTACAAGGAGTTACATTTGATAATCAGAATTATAATATTGCAAAATGGAAGAGCAGAAGTCTGTTTTGGGGTCTTTGCAGGTTACTTCTAGATGCATAATATTTCATTTATTTATTTTAAAATATTTGTAGCTCATCTATCACGGCTTTCTAAGTGGGGAACAGATTAAGGGGTATGTTTACTAAAACCCCGTTAGGGTGCGCGCCGCGCTAGTGTGCGGATGCCATATAAGGAGTGGGCGTTTCAGTCAGAAAAAAGCAAAACCAGGATTAATCATGCGCTAATGTGCACTGCGCTCATGTGTGCAGCGCACATTAGCGCATGAGAAACTTGTGCGGGAAGCATAAGTGGCGCGCTGATGTGCAAGCACAGGAACAGAGCCACAGTACAATGGTTAAGACACTGACCGATGCTGCACGGATCATGGTTTCAATCCCCCACTGTGCCAAATGAAGAAGGCTGTCTGAGGCATTACCTATTATGGGGAAGATTGCTTTAGGAGGCATTTTATTTATAGTTTAATTACCTCTACTAGCAAACGCACTCTCAAAGCGTGTTAACATAAGGCGCCCCATAAGGCACATTTTAAAGTGCACTGTCCTCCAAGGCACCCTAGAATGTTGCTTATAGGGCGCTTTATAGGGTGCCGTATGAGGTACCGCAAGGTCACAGCACTGTTTTTGATGGCAGCACTGTGCAGTTTAACGAATGAAAATCATAATTAGGTGCGCTGACATGCAAGGAGGAGCAGCAGTGTAGCACAATGGTTAAGACACTGACCAATGATGCAGGAGGCATGGGTTCAATCCCCACTGTGCCTAATGAAAAAGGCTGGCTGAGGCATTACCTGTTATAGGTAATATTGCCATAGGGGGCATTTTATTTTTATTTTAATTAGTGCTGCCATCAAACACACCCTCAAAGTATTGTAACATAAGGTGCTGCATAAGCCGCCTCATAGGGTACCCCAGAGGGCACATTTTAAAGTGCACTGTCCGCCACATAACCCTACAGTGTTGCTGAAAGGGCGGCCTATAGGGCGCCATATAGGGTGCCCTATGAGGCACAGCAAGGTCATAGCACTGTGTTTGATGGCAGTACTGTGCATTTAAACGCATGGAAATCTGAAGTAGGTGCGCTGACATGCAAGGAGGAACAGCAGTGTAGCACAATGGTTAAGGCACTGACTGCTGATACAGGGGTCATGAGTTTGCTCCCCAGTGTGCCTAATACGTAAGGCTGGCTGAGGCATCAGCTTTGCAATGTATGTATTGTTTCCTGCAGCACTTTATTTGTATTTTATTAATTGCTGCCAGCAAACACGCCCTCACGTGCCATAACTGAAGGTGCCGCATAAGGCACCCTATAAGGCACTCCATAGGGCACATTATAAAGTGCACTGTCCGCCATGGCACCCTAAAATGTCCCCTATAGGGCACCCTATAAGTCACTCCACAGGATAACGTATAGTGCACCTTATATGGACGTAAACCATAAGGTGCCCTATAGGGCGCCCTATAAAGCGCCCTCTGAGGCACCTTATGGGTACAGTACACAGAGAGTGTTTTTGCTGGCAGCAATAATGTACATTAAAAAGAGATAATGCTTTGGGCAGCCCTATCAAATAACCCCACTGTGGGTTTGAACCCATGACCTTTGGCTCCACAGGCAGTGAAGTAACCAGTGGGCTACAGCTCTATAGCTACCAGCATGCCCCTGGCTGGCTGTAGAGGGACTGCATGTTACCACAGTCTGCTGTGGTCACCAGGATAGGGTTAGGCCACCCATACCCATGATGCACTGCACATGCAAATCAGCTGTCCACAGATGAACACAAGATGGGGTATGCACCCCCACAGCACCTCGGCCTGGTAGGGGGTACTGACCGTGTGTGTTACTGGCACAGAGTAGCAACACACCGTCACATTGTGCGGGTACTGTGCTCACCCTGAGTGTGCGGTGGGGCGCCCAGCACCAGGTCCACAGCACCTTCCATGGCAGAAATAGGCCATGCTGCAGGTCCCCCGCAGTGCTAATGTGTGAGATAGGTAGTTTCTGCAGACACACCTTGGATATATCTGTCTGTCACAGTCAGGTGTAGCCCCCATGGACCCCCAGGAGGATAATGTACCACCACCACCCTCCTCCTCCTCCTCCGAGGGGCCAAGGGTGGCAAACATGATTTCCCATCAACAGTGCAGCAAGCCTTCTGCTGCTGCACCCTGCAAGGCACTCCATCAAGACACATACCAGCTGCAAACAGTCTGCTAGCTAGTCCATAGTGTATGTTCCTGGTGGAAATGCATGCACACAGATACATCAGTGACTGGGCTCTAAAAGGAAAACCATAAATATCACTTGAAAGAAAGACTATATAGCACTATGGGGGTGCCTAGCCATGCTGTGGTCACTGCACAGTCAGGGTGAGAGTGATCTCCCAGCAGGAAATGCTGAAGCCACCCTGTCTGTGTAGGTGGTGGCCGGGCACTAAAATGTCCCAGCCAGTGCCCTATGCCCTGTGCAGATGCATCCTGGCCAGGCCACCCTGTCCGAGCTATACCCATGGTACCTTGCTCCTCATTATGCACATTGGCAGGCCAATACTGGCAACAGTGCTGGCAGTGTGGGCTGTGGAGGGTGCTTGCAGCCACCACACACTGGATAAACAGACAGACACCCCCACACCTATGCCAGCATTGTGCTACTATAGAGGAGTTTAGCAGCCCTGGTCACCACACCAGTCCTGGGCACAGTACAGGCATGGATATGGTACGCAATACTGTTGGGGGTTACTCCCCAGGGTGGTAAACACTGTCAGAGACAAGACCTGCAGCACACACCACAGACATCAGAAAGATTGTTATGATGGAGCTAAATGAGCAAACTGTGCTTAACATAGGAATTGCTATCTGCCAGTAATCATAGGAAACGTTTGATAGCTGTGTACCGTATACCCAGGTGTAGTGTGGCATTGCTAAGGTATGCAAGTGCTAGTATTTGGAGATGCAGGCAGGGCCCAATGTCCTGCCTCTCCAGGAGGCATTGGCTAATGGGGCCTGTGGGTGTGGGTGTGGGTGTGTCTGCCCCTGTTGGCTGCTGCTTTACGGCAGAGGTTCCCAACTCCAGTCCTGGTGTGCCAAACAGTGTTCGGATTTTCATGCTGTCCCTCATGAATATGCATGAGATACATCTGCATACCATGGGGGTGGTGCATAGATATGCAGCGCAGGCATCTTTATTAGAGGCAGCATGGAACCTGAATGGTGTTTGGCCCTCCAGGACTTCATTTGGGAGACTCCGCTCTAGGTAATGCGCATGTTTATGGTGTCTGTGCTCTGTAGGGTAAAATATAGGCGTATTAACCATGTGTATGTTCTCTGCAATAAAGGTTTGTCCTTACTATCACGGTTTAGTTTGCTGGAAAAATATGTGGACTGGATTGGCAGTAGCCCCAGTTGGGCTTTGAACCTGTGACCTGTTCTTGCACACACTGTCTGTGTGCACTGCACCACCGTGTTGCCACAGATATGCTGCATTCCCTGGGGAGTCCATGACTGTACATCCGGAAGGGCCTGTTTGTTGCAGTGCACGGCACCCACCTGGACAGGGCTAGGCCATGGTCTGCTGTGGCCACCAGCTGCTGCCACCTCCACCACCAGTACCGCTCCATCCTTAAATTGGAGACAGCATAAGCCCTGAAGGTTTTGTGGCCCTCCAGGACTGCATTTGGGGGAATCTGCTCTAGGTAATGTGCATGTTTCTGGTGTCTGTGCTCTGTAGGGTAAAATAGAGGTGTTTGAGCCATGCTTATGCTCTCTGCAATAAAGGCTCGTCTTTACTATCACTAGTTAGTTGTGGGTAAAATATGGGGACTGGATTGGCAGGAGCCCCAGCTGGGGCTTGAACCTGTGACCTTCTGTCTCCAAACACGCTGGTTGTGTGCACTGCACCACCATGATGCCACAGAGACAGTGCATTCCCTGATGATACCATGACTGTTTGTCCGGCAGGGCCTGTCTGTTGCAGTGCATTGCACCCACCTACACAGGGCTAGGCCATGGTCTGCTCTGGGCAGCTGCCATTGCCCCCCTCCACCTCCAGTAGCCCTATGCCACCCTGCTGACATGCCCTTCTGCTGGTGGTGCTGGTGGTACGCAGTCTCAGGCCATCCTGTGTGTGGGTAGGCGGCTGCCTATGGTGCGGGTTCTGGGGTAGGGGTGCCTGCAAATTTGTCTGCAAGTCCCCCAATCACTGCCTGCCAATGTTCTGTGCCCTTGGGGGTACCTGCTGGTTACTATCCCCTGTGACACTGTGATAAACACTCTCGTGCGCATGTTGGACCCTCATCAGTTGCTGTCTGGCTGCTGTTCAGTTTCAGCATTCTTAGGTGCCATCTAGGCATCTGCCTAGTCCGCACTGTGCCCCAGCTGCACCACAGCATGTGCCGCCTGCAGCCCTCTGTATCCCCTTTCCCAGCAGCTGTCCAATTGCCCATTCCGACCTACCCACCCTGCTGTTTTGGAAATGTGCATGCCATAGGTAACCTGTCCAAAGGAGAGGGAAACCCTGATCAGTGCTATTTCACTGTGGGATCATTCACCTTGTATGGGGACGGAGCGTAGACCCTTCTAAAATACATATTTATTTTTTGGGGCTTTCTTGGGAGTGTTTTTTGATGTTTCCCATTACTATCACTATTGCCCAGCTTGATTATAATTTTTTTAGATTTTGTTGGGGTCATTTTCAATGTTTATTTGCACTTTTGTACCGTGCACATGTATCACACGTATCACTGTTTTGTAGGTTTCCCCGGTTTTGCTGTACATTGCTGACAGAAATGGTTTCTCTTCCCTTTAAATCGGCTCTAACGCGAGGTTTTCACTCGCGGTATTTTTTAGCTTGAATTTCAGCCCCGCTCGTGTGCGGGGAGCCTCTCCCCTCCCACTCTCCACCATTGACCCCTTCTCTCCCCCCCTGGGGAGCCTTCCTCCGCCCTCCTGGAGCCTTTCCACGCCTCTATCGCACATCAGCGCGCCGCGCACATGAGCGGGCACTTTAGTGCGGCGCGCACATGTGCGGGGCACAAAAACGCATCATTAGCGTGTGCTAAGGTACCTTAGCGCACGCTAATGTGCGCCGCGCACATGTGCGCGGTGTAGTAAACATACCCCTAAGATATTAGACAAAAAGAATTTAATGCATTAAATTGCAAAAGCATCTATGTTTGGGGCATGTATACTAGAGTGCAGTAAACACAGCATAGGTTTGAGCGCATGTTAGCCTCAACTCATTAGTGTGGGCCCAGGCTAACAGTTACCAAGTAATAAAAACACTACAATAGCAAAAAAAACCCCATGCTAAATGCTTAGCACAGTTTTGTGTTGGAATGGTGTGGGGTTGGGATGGAGAATAGACATGGTGAATGGTGACAACTAGCATGTGGGACAGTACTGCACACTAGTTGTCATCGCTGCCAATAGTGTAGCTGTACCTAATGCCACCTCAATATGTTAAGGATAGTCACGCTACTGGCACTTCAGCAGCATGGCAACAAAAAAGGGGGAGGCTTTTATAAATTACAAGAGATCACAGAGAGAAGACAGGCATCTATATCTGGAAAAACTTAGAGAAGCTAGCAAAGTAGTCAGGAAAGCAATAAAATGGGGGATAAGACATTTTTCAGATGTGTTAGTGAGAGGAGGAAGGGTAAAAGTGATATTGTCAGACTCAAGGGTGAAGGAGAAGAATATGTAGCTGATGAGGATAAAGCAGAATTACTTAACAAGTATTTTGGTTCTGTGTTTACAGATGAAGGGCCAGGAACAGGACCTCAGAAAACGCCCACAAAGAGGAACAGAAGCGACGGGGATCTCAAACGATTTTCAGAAGACTGTTCGTGAGGAACTAGCTAAACTTAAAGTAGACAAAATGATGGGACCAGATGGGATAAGTCCAAGAATACTTAAGGAACTTGGGGACATTCTATCAGCTCCACAGACTGACCTTTTCAATGCCTCTTTGGAGTCAGGAGTGGTGCCAGAGGACTAGAGAGAGGCACATGTGGTCCCTTTACACAAAAGCAGAAGTAAGGATGTGGTTGAAAACTGCAGGCCGGTTAGTCAAACTTCTATGGTGAGTAAATTATTGGAAACGCTGCTGAAAGATAAAGTAGTTAGGTTTCTGGAGTCCAATGGATTACAGGATGGGTGGCAGCATGGATTCACCAGAGGCAGGTCTTGTCAGACAAATCTGATTGATTTCTTTGACTGGGTGACCAGAGAGTTGGATCGAAGGAGAGCCCTAGATTGATTTATTGATTTATTTATTTATTTTTATTTAACAGGGGTTTTTTTATACTACCCTATCATAGGATTCAGAGCAGTTTCCTTGGAAAGGGGTGCTAAACTTGGATGGTTACATGGGGTTACAAATAATTCTTGGTTGTAATCGCAGTGGATAACATTAATGCAGCAAATGGTTTATACAGGGTGAGTTGTTATTAGGAGAAGTGGGTTGAAGGCTACTTAGTCTGGGGAGGGTATGAATTTGGGATGGGTAATCTGACTGGGTGGGAGAGTAGTTAGATTGAGTTGGGGAGGGCATGCGAGGGAGCCAGATAGGAGGAATAGGGTCTGCAGATTGTACTAGTTAGGTTTACCTGGTGTTCATGGGGTGTTCCCATAACATTCTATAAAGAGAAAAGTTTTTATTGCTTTCCTGTAGTCCGATAGGTCCTTAATGGCTCTTATTGAATTAGGTAGATCATTTCATAATGAAGGAGCGTATAAGGAGAATGCTGTCTTACATGCCACTTGCTCCGGCGCAGGGAAAGCCCGGCCAAAGTCATCGTAAACCAAAGGGCCCGACGCCGGCTCCCTCGCAACCCCCTCAAGGGTTTTGACGCCAGGAGGGAATCAGTCCTCACTACCCTCCCGCCTCCCCTGATGAGTTGCTGTATTTTTGTCCTTCCCTTGCCATCTGCTTGGTAGGGTTCGAGCTAAGGGACCTGACTGAGCAAGATGGCACCCTTGGGCGGGAAGAGGACCACAAATGCGTGGTAGCAATCCCAAAGGCTTTCTTTGAAAGCTGGGGAATTGCTCCGCGCGGTCTCCGTCAGTGCCGACATCACCCATAAGTGAGGACTGATTCCTGCTGTCCCTGGAGGTGAGTAACTATGCTTTCAGTAAAACCTCTACCATCTTTCTGCACAGGAGACATAAACAAACTAAGCACCCTAGGGATAGCCCCTAAAGTTACTGATTGGGTTAGAAATTGGTTGAATGGGAAGCAACAAACGGTACAGGTAAATGGAGCTTTCTCTGAGGAGAAGGAGGTTACCAGTAGTTTGCCACAGGGATCTGTCCTTGGTCCGATTCTGTTTAGAATCTTTGTTAGTGATATTGCAGAAGGACTATCGGGTAAGATTTGCCTCTTTACAGATGATACCAAAATCTGCAATAGGGTAAACACTCAGGAAGGAGTAGATAACATGAGGAGGGATCTAGCTAAGCTTGAAGAATGGTCAAGAATTTGGCAGCTGTGATTTAATGCTAAAAAGTGCAGGGTCATGCATTTGGGCTGCAGTAATTCAAGGAGGCGGTACAGTGTAAGGAGTGAAGTACTTCTGTCTACAAAAGAAGAGTGGAACCTGGGTGTGATGGTGTCTGACAGTCTTAAAGAAGCTGAACAGGTAGAAAAGGCAACGGCAAAAGCTAGAAGGATGCTTGGGTGCACAGCGAGAGGAATGGCCAGCAGAAAAGGGAGGGAGGAGGGAGGAGTAGCCTAGTGGTTGGGGCAAGGTACTTCAGGCCAGAAGGTCGGGGGTTCAAATCCCACTAGAGGACAGCAACCTTGGGCCGGAAAGACTGAGGTTTCTAGTCCCACAGATGCTCCTTGTGGTCTTGGGCAAGCTACTTAACTCTCCATTGCCCATGTTCCCTGTAAGTATTAGTGTATGTGTCTCATATCCCCACGTGTTAAATGTATCCCCCAATTGTGTTGTGACCGCTTTGATTGAAGGATAAGGCGGTATACAAAAACTGTCTAAATAAATAAAAAAATAAAAAAGGAGGTTATAATACCTCTGTATAAGTCTGTAGTGTGACCTCATTTGGAGTTTTGTATGCAATTCTGGAGATCATACCTTCAAAAGGATATAAGCAGGTTGGAGTCTGTGCAGAGGGTGGCTACTAAAATGGTTAGTGGTCTTCGTTATAAAGCATATGAGGATAGACTTAAAGATCTTAATATGTATATGTTAGAGGAAAGGAAGGATAGAGGAGGTATGATAGAGATGTTTAAATACCTATATGGCATAAATACACAGGAGGAGAGCCTCTTTTGATTGAAAGCAAGCTCTGCTACGGGGGGACATAGGATGAGGGTGAAAGGGGATTGACTCAGGAGTAATATGTGGAAATATTTATTTACAGAAAGAGTGGTAGATGCGTGGAATAGTCTCCCAGTGGAGGTGGTAGAGATGAGGATAGTATCTGAATTCAAAAAATCATGGAACAAACATTGAGTATCTCTAAAGGAAAAAAGGGACTCATGTAGTAGTTGATATGGAAGGGCAGACTAGATAGGCCATGTGGTCTTTTTCTGCCATCATGTTTCTATGTTTCTAACTACCATGCCTGTGTAAAATAGAAAAAGTCTCATGGCCATGATCCTGATACCCTGGTCAGTCTGATCACTGCCCTATAGACAGCTTCTACTTTGATTTGTTTCACTGATGGCAACCTCCTTCTGATGAGCATGTAGACCCTCCCATTAACAACTTCCCTCCTGATCAGCATTTACCCTTCTCTAGACTACACCTCCTGCACTATATTGAAAGCCTCTCTCAACAAGTTCTAACTCCTGACCGGACCCCCCCCCCCCAAAATATGCCCACACAGCAGGTAACCCCCCATGATCATAGAAATTGATCCCCCCCCCCCCCCGGCAGAACTCTCCATAAAAGAATCTGGGCACATACAAAGCCAACCCTCTATACCACATCCTGATCCTCCCCCAACCCCCTCTATACCTATTTCTGGTGTTACTGTATTATATTTATCATCAGTCCAGAAAGTTCATTTTTTCCAAAAATGATTTTATATCATAACTCACCCAGTACTTCATATCAAATTTAAAAAGTCTTTTGACCATATTCAAATATATAAATCTACTTATCTTCAACAGCACTCCTTAACAATAAAGATGTTTTAACTTTTTCACCATCGGTGTTTCAATCCTATATGCCTTTGTAAAATAGGCTCCTATAGTCATACAGTAACTGTTCTTATACAATTTTAGACAAGCTCTGAAGTAAATATAATGTGTGTGTGCACTCTATGGAGGTAATGTTATAAAACTTTCCTCACATATAGTGTTGATTTCTACAGGTAAAATTAGATCGCTCCTAAAATTACACATGGTACACTTAGGAATGTTATTGTAGAGTAAGGGGTATGTTTATTAACTGTCTTAATATTCCCGGCGCTAGTTGCAGCGATAATGTGAAGGATGCCATATAAGGAGTGGGCGTTCCGGTCTTAAGGTAGCAATCGCGGGTTATCACGTGATAAAGTGCGCCGTGTCCATTATCATGCGATAGAGGGAGCTGCGCACGTTACCGCGCGTTAACCTTAACTTCGTGTGCTGACCTGCAATCACAGCAATAGAGGTGTAGCACACTGGTTAATACAATGACTACTGAAACAAGGGTCATGAGTTCAATCTCTCAGTGGGCTTGATGAGTAAGGCTGTCTGAGGCATTACCCTTCACTTTAAATCAGTGCTGTCTGAGGCATTTTCTTTTTTAATATAAGTTAGTGCTGCCAGCAAACACACCCTCACAGTGCCGTAACCGAAGGTGCCGCATAAGGCGCCCTATAAGGCACTGCAGAGGGCACATTATAAAGTGCACTGTCTGCCAAAGCACTTTATAATGTTCCCTATAGGGCGCTTTATAGGGCGCATTATAGGGTGCTTTATAGGGCGCCTTATGAGGCACCTTAAGGTTACAGCACTGTGAGGGTGTTTTTGCTGGCAGCACTAATTTAAAGTAAAAAAGAACATGCCTCAGACAGCCCTATCAAATAACACCACTGTGGGATCAAACCCATGACCTCTGCCTCCACAGTCAGTGAAATAACCAGTGGGCTACTTCTCTATAGCTGCTAACAAATCCCTGGCTGGCTACAGAAGGACTGCAGGTCACCACACAAACTGTCTGCTGTGGTTACCAGGATAGGGTTAACCCACCCGTACCCATGATGCACTGCACATGCAGATCAGCAGTCTATAGATGATCACAAGATGGGGTATGCACCCCCACAGCACCTCGGCCTGGTAGGGGGAACTGACCGTGTGTGTTACTGGCACAGAGTAGCTACAGACCGTCACATATGGGGGGGGGGGGGTACTGTGCTCACCCTGAGGATGATGTGGGGCGCCCAGCACCAGGTCCGCAGCTCCTGGCTTAGCTAAGATAGGCTATGCTGCAGGTCCCCATCAGTGCCAGTGTGTGATAGGTAGTCCTTGCAGACACACCTAGGCTGCACCTGTGTCCATCCGTATTTTCCAATCATGTCTAGCCCTTGTGGACTATGATGCATCCAGAATAGTGCATATCCTGTGTGGGTGCCATGGTCACATGATTTAAGTGAAGGGGAGTGTTTGGACCCATAAGCAGATTATGTAGCACCACCCAACCCACCCTCTGGATCTCCTACCAACAGATCCACATTCTACATCCCTGTAATGGTGGCAGTAGAGGGGACCATCAATCCCAGTCCTGCTGGGGAACAAGCACCCTACAGGACAGTCAATGCAGATCTGTACGCATCCATGGGGCCCCAGAAAAGAGAAGCCATAAATATCACTTGAGAGAAATACTATATAGCACTATGGGGGAACCTAGCCATGCCGTGGTCACTGCTCAGTCAGGATGAGAGTGACCTCCCAGCAGGACATGCTGTAGCCACCCTGTCCGTGCAGGTGGTGGCCGGGCACTACAATGTCCCAGCCATTGCCGTATGCCCTGTGCAGATGCAACCTGCCCAGGCCACCCTGTCCGGGCCATACCGACAGTACCTTGCTCCTCATTATGCACATTGGCAGGCTAACACTGGAAACAGTGCAAGCAGTGTGGGCTGAGTAAGGTGTAGGCAGCCACAACACACAGGATAGACAGACACACACTCCCACACCTATGCCAGCATTGTGCAAATATAGAGGCTTTTGGCAGCCCTGACCACTATACCAGTCCTGGGCACAGTGCAGGCATGGCTATGGTACGCAATACTGTTGGGGTCACTCCCCGGGGTGGTAAACACTGTCAGAAACCAAAACTGAAACACACTCCACAGATATCAGAAAGGTTGCCATGATGCAGCTCTATCAGCAAATTGTGCTTAACTTAGGAATTGCTATCTGCCATTAATCATAGCAACCTTTTGATATATGTGTAACGTATTCCCAAGTTTAGGGTGGCATTGCTAAGGTATGCAAGTGCTAGTATTGGGAGATGCTGCTGCATGCAGGGCCCAACAGCCTGACTCTCCATGAGGCTTTGGATAGTGGAGCCTGTGGGTGTGGGTGTTTATGTCCCTGTTGGCCGCTGCTCTAGGGCAGAGGTTCCCAACTCCGGTCCTGGTGGACCAAACACTGTTCAGGTTTTCATGCTGTCCCTAATGAATATGCATGAGATACATTTGCATACAATGGGGGCGGCACATACTAATGCAGCACAGGCATATTTATTAGGGACAGCATGAAACTTGAATGGTGTTTGGCCCTCCAGGACTGCAGTTGGAAAACTCTGCTCTAGGGATTGCACATGTTTATGGTGTCTGTGCTCTGTAGGGTAAAATATAGGCGTTCAGGCATGTTTATTTTATCTGCAATAAAGGTTCCGTCTTTATTACCACGGTTTAGTACTGGGTAAAATATGGGGAAAGGGTTGGCAGGAGCCACAGCTGGGACTTGAACTTGTGACCTTCTGTTCCTGAACACACTGGCTGTGTGTACTGCACCACACTGTTGCCACAGGGACAGCTCATTCCCTGGGGATATCATGACTGTTTGTCAGACAGACCATGTCTGTTGCATTGCACGGCACCCACCTAAACGGGGCTAGGCCATGATCTGCTGTGGGCAGATGCCACTGCCCCCTCCACCACCAGCACCCCTCCGCCACCATGCTGCCATGCCATTATGCCGGTGGTGCTGGTGGTGCGCAGTCCCAGGCCATCCAGTATGCCGATAGGCAGCTGCCTATGGTGTGGGTTCTCGGGTAGGGGTGCCTACATGGACATGCGTGCTCCCCCCCCCCCGCACCACCTGCCAATGTTATGTGCCCTTGGGGGTACCTGCTGGGTAATCTCCCCTGTGACACTGTGGGACACACACTCATGCCCATGTTGGACCCTTGTCAGTTGCTGTCTTGCTGCTTTACAGTTTTGGCATTCCTATGTGCCACCTAGGCATCTGCCTAGCCGCACTGTGCACCAGCTGGACCTCAGCATGTGCCGCCTGCAGCCCCCTGTATCCCATTTACAGCATCAGTACAGTTGCCCTTTCCTATGTGCCCACTCTGCTGTTGCTGCACATGTGCACACCATAACAAACCTGCCCAATATAGACATGAGAAACCCCTGATCAGCACTATTTCAATGTGGGATCATTCTCTTTGTAGGGGGACAGAGAATAGACCCTTCCAAACATGATATCTTAATTTATAAGCTTTGTCAGTAGTGTTGCTTTATGTTTATCATTAATATCACTATTGGCCAACTTGGTTATTGGGATTTTAGATGTGGTTGTGTTCCTTTTATATGTTTATATTGCCTCTTTGTTCCCTGCACATGTATCACAACTATCACATTTCTGGGTTTCCCTGCCTTTGCTGTACATTGCTGACTGAAATGGTTCCTCTTTCCTGCAAATGTGCCTTAACGCGAGGGTTAGTGTTCAGACCCGGATTTCACAGCGTTAGTGTGCCTGGAGCCTCTCCCCTCCCACTCTCCGCCCATTTACCTCTTCTCTCCGCCCTCTGGGAAGCCTTACTCCAACCTTCAGACCCGGATTTCACAGCGTTAGTGTGCCTTAACGCTGCTGCTATGTTATCGTGCGATAATACCACCGCTGCGACGTTAAGACAGTTTAGTAAATATACCCCTAAGTGTGATGGGATTTGTGCCTGTACTTACAGAAGAGTTACTGCATGATTTGTGTGCTACGTGCCTGCTTACATTTGTACTCGTATATGACTAAAATACCTAGATTTACTCATGTTGTCTGCATATAAATTTAGGTAGTCTATTAAATTACCATATGTGTATACATGCACATATGCATATATTGCAACTACACCTTTGCTCCACCCAAATTGTACCCCCAGGAAAAAATAGCTGCTATCTTGCCATGCACCTTAATATACACATATATACCCTTGAGAATTTTATAAGAGCATTTTCTCGTAAGCAAAACATATTTTACACATGGAAAAACCTTTATAAAATTACCTCCATGCAGAATAGAAACTGGTCTGAGCCTGAAGAAGAACTGTAATTATTAGAGTTGTGTTGTCACTTGTTTTGTTTGTTTAGTTGCTAAGTTTTTTCAGTACAAACTAAAAAATTTAGGGGCACGTTTAATAAAGTACACCAGTAACGTGGGGTTTAGTGCACGGCAAGAATGCTGTAGTAACAAGTAGCACAGGGCACCATGCTAAAAGTCATGCACTAACCATGTTACTTATGATGGGGTGGAGTCTTGGAGGGTCAGAGGTGGGCCATAGGCATTGATAGAATTTCATGGTTGGTGCGAGCATTAGTAGCTTACGCTAATCATGCTTGCTGCTGTTAGTGCAGGTGCACTTGACATCACTTCAGTGGGCGACGTTAAGTGCACTCATTGCTGGCTTGCGTGGTGCTGCATCTTTGCACTGCGCTAACTGCAGGGGGACAGACTTATATGCCCTCTGAAGTTAGCACAGCCCTTGACACTGGGAACATGGTCCATATGTGTGTTATTGGCTCAGCCTTTAGTAAATGTGCCCCTTAGTGTGCTTGTAAGGGGATAATTACACATGGAAAACCCTTCATAAAAAGCCCGTTTCACATGAGAGAAAAGCCTTTTATGAAATTACCTGATGGTGTAAGTGCATGTAAGTACATTTGCTGACAAGAGAACTTGTACTTATATGTGCTCTCTGTGTAGGTGTAGCTGGGGGCATAATTTGGAAGGAGCAGGGGTGGAATAGTGATGTACATGTGCAGTTTATAAAATATACAATTATATGCATAGAGGAGAACTTCATAACAGGAGGCCTAGGATATTAGGGCAGGAAGGCATCTATTTTTTTGCCTATTTCACAAAGTCGCCCATGTCTTTATATAAATTACTAGCACAAACCCTGCTAGGGAGCAGACGGAAATGTTAGCATGTATTTTGCATGCAGATACTATCTGGTTGTTTTAAATTCTAGGTTAATTTCTTGACAGTGGCATGACTTATTTAATTACTTATTAAGGGGGTGTTATGCCTGCAGGCAGGTACTGTATTGTTTTTCATGTTTGTTTTAATTATGTATGTTTAAACTTAGCCGCTCTGAACTATGCTATATAGTGGGTTATAAATGGTTTTTAAATAAATATATATGCCTTGAAATAGTCTTCCTGAGTCTGTGCATCATGATTTCTATCTGGCCATATGCAGGTCCAGGCTTAAAGATTCTACTTTTTGAGCTTTCTTTTAAAATTTAACCTTTAGATGTGTGAGGACAAAACTTGCCGCTTAAATGTAGCAGTGAATAAGGTGTTATTATAAACCTAAAAACAGAAGAGAATAGAATGGGATATCTGAACTATCTGTGCAGACTGACTTGTCTGGTATGATTAAGCCAAATAGCGGCATATTGAGGGATCCATCTCCAGACCCCCTTTTGTTTGTGTAACTGTCCATAAGATAAGTGTGCATGGAGAAAGTTCTCACTGAAGAAAGAAGACATATTTTTCAAGGGGATCAATTATGCAGACAGATGAGTTTATCAGCGCAGATCTTCTGAATACAGACCTCCCTTTCTTTTGTATATTTCATGTGTATATTTGATAAGTTAATATATTAATGTATAAATTATTTTAACAACTTTCTAGATTAATTTTTCCCTTCATACTGCTTAGTTAACAGCATATCTCTTGTTTATTTTCATTTTATTCAACTTATCTATGTAACCAAACCCTTTCCCAGTCCTCCCTTCCTTTAGCCTAAGCACACCCACCTATTCTTAGGTCAGGTGTTACGAACTTTGACTTAAATTAATATTCACCTTTCTTCTAAGCACAGTAAATTTATTTTTGTTTCCATCTACCTTTCCTGTTTAAATGAAAACACAAAAGATTATCTTCCTGCAGTTTGTTTCTGAGCTATTTCCTGTTGTCCATTTATTTGTGTGTGTGCGTGTGCGTGTGGCATGTATGTGTGTGAATGAGAGTTAAAATGCAGTATATTTTTAGTCTGCCAGCTCACAGTCAATACGATCAACTTTTGTGATAAGATGTCTAACTGCAATTGCTGCCACTGATTTATTGTGTCTGTAGACTTCAGTACCAAACTATTCCAGAGTTGTCCCAAATGACTGAATGCAGATTTTCAAAGAACAGAATTTTCAATTTCTTCTCTTAGGGCTTCTCAATGCAATGTCCCAGTAGTCATATTTGTCTAATTAAAGCATCATATCCTGCAAAATACCTACCTAAGGTTTCTAAGGATTCTTCCTGAGAACAAAACAAGAGAAAGTAAGGGTGTGTATGGGCAAAAGGTTTTGATTCATTTTTGGATTTTTATGAATTTGTTTCCATTTTTGGATGTTTTTTTTCCAGCCCATTTCACACAATTGTTTTAATAAACAAAATTTAGCACCCTTAAAAACTTTTTAACCCATGTAAATTGATTGTACATGCATTATTTCATAGCTTAACATGCATTAAATTGATTTTGCACTCACTAAAATTTTTAAGGCATCCAAACAAACTACATACACACTAATGAATGCACATCTCTAAGAGAGAACTCTTTTAACAGTTTCACATGATTTATGCAGACATATCTTGTCTGCGTTCACCAGCAGTGACTAAGGGGGTCATTTTAGAAGCTCTATTCATGATTTTCCTCCTCTGAAAATGGCATTTCAGACTCATCAATCACAAAAAGGTCTCAAGCCATTTTATAAAGTCCCTAGCTGCATGTCTCCGGTGCGATCATATCTAAGTCCAACAGAACTGTGGTGGAGGCATGGCCAGTGTGTGCCAATAAAGATAAACATGTCCATGCGAATTCAGAAAAGCCCCTGCATGTGTATGCCTATATTTTCTCCAGACATGAACCAAAAGAAATAGAGACACCAAACATACACTTAGAACAATTAACAGAAAATCATTACTCCCCATTGCATTCCATCAAACTGTACACTAAAGATTGGGAAATAAGGGATCTCAACAAAGGGAGACTTGCCACTTTCAATACATAGTAAGGCCAGGGTTCTTGCCCCCCTGATATCTTTCATCGGTCCCAGTCTGTATAAAACAGCTTAGTTTTTCAAAATTTTAAATGCACATACAAATGTAAGGACCACTTAGCTTAAACAGAAGAGTCCCCAAGATCGACGCATAGAGCCTGATTCACATCCAGGCTATCCGGACAGCCCCAAGCGAGACAGGTCCGCTTGGACGCAATTCTAGACTGCTGGATCAAAATATTCCCGTGATGGCCAGAATCAGGCCTGAGGATGGCCCGGCATGCCCCTGCTGCCTGCAGGGATGTCCCCCGCAGGCACCCCTTTTCCCCACCACTCGATCCAAGGGCTCGCCAGGTTTTCATTGCTTATTCCACCTTTGAGGGCCTGGCAGGACATACAGGACTATTACCTGAATCAACCCTGCTGGGCTGGCCCGCCCCCGCTCTGCCCCGATCTTGCCCCTACCGGCACTCTCCGTCCTGAGCATCAGGACATATGCGGAGAGCTGGCGAGGGAATCAGGCCCATAGAATCTCTAATTGTGAGGCTTTATTTATCGACTTGAGTTTGCAATCAAGTCAAAATGACTGCTTCAGGAAAATCACACAATACAGCTGAACAGCATTCTGAGGGTGAATAAACCACTCTGTCTTATCAGCCATTTAAAAGGGAGCCTTTGATATGTAAGTAGGATGACATCATCCCAAAGCATGATGTTACAATGCTGAAAAACATTCACTCTCCTCATTGAGACCAATAGGCTGTAAGCAATTAATTTTAAAAATCCAGCATTGTCCAAGGCTTGTAAGTTGACATTCCTTAATTCCTAGTTGCTGTTTGGGGACACAATCAATGATAAACCATTTAAAATCTTGCTACACATGTGAATGATCAATACAATGTTGGACCATAGACACTGTCATTGTAGAAGTGGATAAACGTGACTTGTGTTCACTCAAACGTATCTTCACCATAAGGCAAGTCCTGCCCACATAGATTTTATCAAATAGGCAAGCGATCATATAAATGGCCCAAGAGGTCTGACAATCTGCAACATGTCTCGAATGATATTGATGCCCAGTCCTATTGCCTATCCATATGTCTAGCATATAGGAATTATCACACATGACTTACTGGCCACATAGCATATGAATGCCCCTTTGGGGTAATGATTGCAATTGACATAAAGATAAGAATGGACTAAATAGTCTCATAAATTCTTCCCCCTACTGTAGGCAATGCATGGACCCCTAACGGAACACTGAATGGAGGGCCAGAACATACCAGTGAGTGTATATACTATGTGCTAAAGCTGTAACACCATCCGAGTAATGAATAACACATATTTGTTTGTCCATGGATGTGGATTGCTGTTTATTCAAAAGAAGGGACCTATTCGCATACAGCGTCCTTAAATAAGCAGCATTAATTACCCGATGCGGATATCCCCTATAAGAAAATTTCTGAGCTAGCGCCTGAGCTTGATGTTTGAAATCTTTAGTACTGCTACAAATCCTCTTTAGGCACAGAAACTGGCTGAGTGGGAGGACAGGATGATGGCTCTCAAGACGAAATAAGTTGTTCTGATCAACAGTTTTGCTGTACAGAGAGGTAACAATTTTGCCATTCTCAAATGTAGCTAAGACATCCAAAAAAGGTATTTGTATTTTAGAAATAGTCATTGTAAACTGCAAATGGGGATCTTGATTATTAAGCCAAGTCAAGAAACTTTTTAGCTATTCTTCCAGGTCAATCCATATACAAAAGATGTCATCACTGTAGTGGAGTCAAAGATATATCTGAGCAAACCATCCAGATGTATACAAAAATTTCTCTTTGAAGGCCATTACATACAGCTTGGCAACACTGGGCACTACTGTGGTCCCCATTGCTATTCCATGTATATTTTCTCCAGGGTAGAAATAGGCAAATTAACACCTGTGGACCATAGGGGAGAATACTCTCTCATGGCCCCACAATTTTCACTTGTTCTAATGCGTGTTAAAATTTGTTTATTAAAACAGCCAGGTAAATAAACAGAGTTTTCATTTTTATGTCACAGCCCTGCATGTCTCAGCTTGCAAAATGGCAGGCAAGCATCATCACGTCTATATTCTGAAATACGATTGCGGACATGTCTATAAGAACATAAGAAATGCTATACTGGGTCAGACCAAAGGTCCATCAAGCCCAATATCCTGTTTCCAATAGATTTAGGTAGTATATGGAAAGAGGAATTCACACGTCCAGGTCAGTATATGGAGAATTTGCATAATATTTTACAAGAGGCTCTGCCAAATATTGAGCCTCTTGCAAAATAGGTGCAGAACTGCCTGCATATGTCTCTCCACGGTTTAGAAAGCTGTATATGCAGAAAACAACACTGCTTCCATTGTCGATGGACGCCTGATCCAGCGTGAGTCAGTCCCACCCGATCACCCCCCCTCCAAATATTGATACTAACCCAGAACTCCCCCCCTGGATATGCCTTTGTAGAATATGATCCCATCCCAACCTGTCCTAACAGTCTCCCACAACCCTCCTCCAAGGCAGCACACCCTCGCCCCTTACATCTAATCTTCCTTTGGAAGAAGAGCCTCCCACACCCCATGGCAAGAAAAATCCCCATATGACCTCTCCACCTGTCACCCCTCTAATCCTCTCCCTGGTTTTCCTGGGGGATCTTTGATATTTAGAGCAGGAAGAGTGATACCCAGGTGCCCCTGCTCATATTGTTCCCAGGTTCAAAATGGCAGCCTGTCCCCTAGCAGTAATACCATGAAATTTACCATTAGAAGTTGCTCCTGTTTCCCCACCAAGGACCCCCAGTAAGGCTAGGGAGGGGATTGCGGGCATGGAGGCTGGAGGGTTCATGGAGGAGAATTACCAGTGGGCTTTTTTGCAGAGGATATAAAAGGGGTGTGGTACCTGGGGTGGGGGGGGGGGAGTCAAGGAAGATCACCTGTCAAAGGATGATTTGGGAGCAGGATCAGATCCTATAAGAGAGAGTCTGGGGGAATCCAATGTCAGTGGTTGTGAGTGGGATTAATATCGATGTCATCTTGGATTGGGGTCCCAGACATTGACATTGACAGCTGCCCCTTCTAGCATGCTGCGCGGCAGCTGTAAGTGCCAATGGCTGTCTTTTTGCCTAGAAATGTGGATTCCCTTTGTGAAATGGAGAATCTATGTTTGTATTGTATGGCTACTCAATCCACTCCCTTTCCCCACTCTACCCATGCCCCCTTGACATCTAAACCTACTTGGCATCCCTAGGTAAAATAGCCCCTGTTGTAAAAAGGCATTTACATGCGTATGTGAATCTGCACATATAAATGCTACTATTTATAGGAGAGGATGCTTCTAAAATAACCCCCAGTGACATTACGTGCCTCAATTCATAGGTTAATGCATATTAAATCAATTTTGTGCACACTAAGTGGCCCTTTTACTAACATATGCTAAGCAGTTAGCTTATGAATTAGCGCACAGTAACTTAACGCACAGGCACAGTAACTGCTACTATGCTGGTAATTCACTCACCAAGTGGTCTGTTTACACTAGGAACATGCCTGTGGGCTTTATTACTAGCGTGGGGATTAGTGCTACCTCCAGAGGGCATGTGCTTCCTTCTCCCTGCAGTTAATGCAGACCCAGGACATGGCATCACACAGGCTGCCATACAGGCACACTTAATGCTGCCAACTGAGGTGGCATGAAGTGCGCCCATGTTAAGGGCATCAAGCATGGTTAGAATGGGCCACTAACATCCACACTAGCAGTGATGCACCAGCAATGCCCCGCCCAGTCCATTTCCCAATGCATGTTACCAGAGTAGAGCAGGATTTTTAGCACTAGGACCTATGCTAGTTTTTAGCGCAGTGCCCAAACTGCATTCCAAGCCCCATGCTACCAGATAGCATGGTTTAGTAAGCATGCCCCTAACTTCAGATTCTAGAATGGGGCAGTTTATGGGCAGGGAATAGGTATGGTTTGCATCTTGTAGTTAGCGCATGTTAGCTTATTGCATGCTGCCCTGATGCACATAGCACAGATGTACTAAGTCAGGGGTAGTGAGTATATTTACACTGTCACTGCACTTACTGCATGGTAAAGGATTTTTTTGCAAAACTTTCCAAAAGATACTGCATGGGCGTCACATTTACCTTATGGTAATTTGGACACCTACTGAGCGGTAAATGCAAAGCTTTACCTGACTTTAGTCAAGGGGCACCTACATTTTTTATGACACCCTAATGAACTGAAAGCATGTTAATGAATTCACATCCCTAGCAACAAAGGAAACCCATAGAACTGTGTGGTTTCCAGCATGCTAAATCACAATTTATGTGGGTAAAATATCACTATCTCATCACCTGCAGAGACCAAATTGCCCCCTTTCGTTGTGATTTATTCTTTTGCTCTCATACTGACAGTATTTACAAAAGCAAAAAAATACATCCCAAAAATAAAACAGAAAGATAAATGACCTTTAGTTTGCTTCCTGTTATTTTTTTGTTTGTAGAATCAGTCATATGCCTGTCAGTGAGTTTCTTGTACCTACCTGTTCCATAGATTAGAAGCAAGCATTATTCAAACCATTCCACCTAAAGAAGAAACACCTCTTTTTTTAAATTTTACAACTGTTTTGCCTTTATTTACTTAACCAAACAACAACAAAATATCACTACAAGCAATATATGCCCCCTAAGCAGTATTGGTTTGAATATTATTTAGATATTCAAAATCACTCACTGCACCCTTTTCACTTTTCTAAAGCTCCAATTGTTATTGCTTCTAAAGCTGTTTAACTCTCTCCTCTCCCCCGTCCCCACCCCCCACTTATGTTAACTTGGCCTCAAGCAAACTTGCTGATGTATTTCAATTCTGCAAGAGAAGCTTCCCAAGCAGCAGCCTGGTGGGTTACATGCAAGGAAAAGCAGCCAAAACTCTGGTGAGCTGCTGCTGCTGCTGTTGTTTACAAACATCTTAAAGACGGCGGTTCTGAACTATGAGTTTGGAATTCCAGTCCTGCTACACTTAAAGAGTTTAGAAGAGACACGAGGGGAAGAATCTGGGCATAAAACACCAACAAAGAAAAGGACAGCTGTAGAAAGAAGAATATGAAACAGTCAGACCCCGCGATGGGAGGACTGCCTCTCCCATGACTACACATCCAGCAGCAGACAAGACAGGGATGCACCTATGCGATCAGCTTCAAATGCTTTCCTTTATTTTCAGTATGTCATGTTCTGCTTTAACAGAGAGAAAAATGTGCTATGGTAGCAAATATCAGGGCTACATTTTAGGATTTTCTATGTGTAGTACAAAACAACACATAGAACAGCAAAGAAATGTGGGAGCAATGATCTCCACATTCGAGAGACAGCAAAGCCTTTGATCAAAACAAACTCTGCAGGGAAAACATTACACCTTTAGTTTTTAAATGAAGTACAGGAAGGTCTTTAATGCAAGAATTTTGTGAGCTTTCTATATACGATTAAAGGCTTTGGATATGCGTTTCTGAAACAGGCTTCTTGAAAAGGATGTCTTTTTTTTTTTTTTATAAAGTTGAGAAAAAAACAAAGTATGAAAGCAAATAAAGATCACAGATCTATCTAATTTGCCCATTTTCTCTACCTGTTAGCAGTTCCACAGACCTGCTGCTGTAGGCTGCAATTTACAGAGGCAGGTTAGTAGGATGAAATAGTCGGGGTTTCTGAAGAGGAGCAGTACAGCCACACTACAGTTTATTAAGGACCATAGCAAAGGATGTCCTGCTTTTGAAAACTTCAAGTACTTCTGTTCAAGATGAAATGTAAACCATAAAACCAGTATGCTTCAATGCTTTTTCGGTAGATGATGCAGAGAAAGATCACTTTGTTCCATTCATTCTGCGTAGTTTTCCTGTCCACACTGCAAGAATATATCCTCGCTTCTGGCCATTGAACCATGAATATTTGTAGGATATCAATCCTTTTCTAAGTTAGCTTTATTATCTAGTTTATATTTGATTATACTGCCATTCAAGATTAAAATATAATATCACAGCAATTTTAGAAAAAGAATTAATACTGGAACAGAAAACAACCATGAGACAGCACAGTCACAAAAGACATTTATTAGACAACAAGAGTACTCGAGGAGGAGAGAAGGCAATAGCACAACATCAAAACAGCTGATAGCACACAACAGGAGAGGGAGTCAAACAAGTATGACTAGCCCTGAGGCAAGACAAACTCTTAGCAACCAGTGAATGCTTGTTCAAAACTTGATCCTGGCCTTGAATTTTAATACTCATTGGTTCTCTGCTACCTTGGCTGGATGATTATACCGGTCTTACCAACAAGCTTTGAACAATTTAAATGAGCCAGCACATCAGTGAGGCTATTGCCCTAATATCCAGCTTTCTAGGGCACCATGGGTTTGCTGGACAGTACTTAGTCACCACCAACCTGCTGGCACTGACCCATTTGGTTTCTGGAGAGCTATAGCCTGCTGGTACTGATTTGGTCTTCAATATTGCCAGGTCATGCTTTCTTTTAGTATCAATCAGCCCGTGCAGTGTGTGCTTAATTCTATCTCTGGTGCAATGTCAGATAGCCCAGCCAGTCTCTGGCTTACCCTCATTTCTCTCTCACCAGTGGCTCTCTGTACTTATCCCATGCTTTTGAATTCTGTCACCACATTCACCAGGAGCACGTACCATGATTTCATAACCCTTCCAGTAAAGAAATATTTTCTCATTGTTACACCTAAAGCTATCCAGTTCTCTCTCCCCAAAACTGGATCCTGTGACCTCTTCTTCCATAGCATTTTGTCCTGTGAACAAAGTTTCCTTCTTGTGCCCGATATATACCTTTGAGATGTTTATTTGCTCATTTATTTATTTTCTATTTTAGAAATTTATACAGAATGGGAAAAAAAGTAGTACTGCCATCCAAGGAAACATAATCAAAATATTTCTTACAAGGAAATACAAAAAGAAATCAAGCAAAATGGAAAATTACAATCAGAAATATTCCAATAATTATAATCTACTAAAACTTGAGGGGAAGAGAAAAGGAAGAAAACAAGAGGAAAACTCAGCTGAAATGATTACAGAAAATAGACTGTCAATTTACTACCATCTCTAAATACACCCTCGTTGGTGACTTGCTCCCACTGATGTTTTCCCTTCGATACACTTTTTAGTTGCAATGGATCATAAGAAATATACTGGGAATCATTATATTTAACTAGACACAGCATGAAATTTAAAAGAAAAATCCACCAGTTTCTTCCATAAGTCCAAAAAGACTCTCTGCTTCTCTGGAATAACTCCAAAAAAACTGGGCATACTCTAATCCAATGATCATAGAACAAAACATCGTTATTGCTAAGAAAGGGAACTTAAAGCCCATCTCCTTTCTGGCTCCAAAGCAATGCAGAATAGCTGTCTCAATCTGGGCCTCCTGCAAGAACTTCAACAGTGCTGAGGCCTCCAAACTTTCCATAGTCAATTTACTATTGGCACTATCCTCCACTCAAGGCTTGCCCCTTTCAGAAAAAAATGTAAATAATACATCTGGGTTACTAGGGAGAAAGCTTCTCTAGGATATTTCAAAAATATAGTATTTTAGTACCTCCAAAGATGAAGGAAAATTTGTATAAAGCAGAGTTCATCTCCTCGCAGAATTCTCCTAGATCTTTGGCTTAAGCCATAGCAATTTGTTGTTCTCAATGAGGTAATATTAGAGGCATCTAAAGAGTCACAGTTTCTCAAATGCTCCCCATACTGAACCATGACTTCATCCCAGTCCTTAATCTTTATCCCCTCTTTGTAGATGATACCAAAATCTGCAAAAGAGTACATACCTAGGAAGGTGTAGATAATAAGAGGAGGGATCTAGCAAAGCTTGAAGAATGGTTGACAATTTGTCAGCTGAGGATTAATGCTAAAAAACGCAGGGTCATGCATTTGGGCTGCAAAAATCCATGGGAGCTATACAGTATGGGGATCATTCACAACCACGAATAGCGGGGATGTAGGTCCAGCCTGGACGTACATCCCCGCTATTCGTCAAATGTGGCTGCTGGCAAATTCTCCCCATATGAACATCAGAGTTGTATGGGGAGCCTTAGATGGGGGCGGATCATCTCCCTGGATGTACAAGGCCTATTCCAAGGTTGGCCCTGTACACTGGGGTCGGCTGGGTATACAGGGGACTTATTCCACCTCAGAGGTGGAATTAGTCCCCCTGGATGCAGCATTTCAGTGGCAGCTGGTGGGGAAAAAAGTAGGCAAGGGCGCAGGAAGTTCTCCGCAGCTGGACCCTGGACATGGGAGGCTGGATCGGGAGTCTGGCTGTAGGGAAAGGAACTTTTCGGTGGCGGCTGGAGATCATAGCTCCTTAATGGAGCTGTGGTGCCATGGCACCATGGCTCCAATGAGGAGCCTGATTGAGGTAGCTGGGTAAGTGGCTGGACATTCGGGGTGCCTGAATAAGGGCACGTTCCAGATGTCCAGCCATTGTGCTGTGATTCTGCTCCCATGGGGGACATCTAGCCCACACGGGAGCAGAATCGGCTGCGTTTCCTGGCCATCTGAAAGTCTATACATCCGGACGGCCGGGAGACGTACATGACAGAATGTGCCTCCACACGTGGTGAAGTTCTTCTGTCCATGAAAGAAGAACGGGATCTGGGGGTGATTACTTCTGTTGATTACAAGGTGGCTAAACGGGTAGAAAGGCGACACTTGAAGGACACTTGGGTACATAAGAAGACGAATGGCCAGCAAGAAGAAAGAAGTGTTAGTGACACTGTGTAAGTCTTTGGTGAGACCTCATTTGGGGTAATTGTGTGCGATTCTGGAGACCACACCTTCAAAAGATATAAACAGGATGGAGTCAGTACAGAGGGTGGCTACGAAAAGGGTCACTGGTCTTGGTCATAAGGCATATGGGGACATACTTGACATTTAAATAACTCCATGGCATAAATGCATAGGAAAATGGCATCATTCAATTGAAAGAAAGCCCTGTAATGAGGGGGCATAGGATGAAGTTGAAAGGGGATAGACTTAGGAGTAATTTACAGATTTATTTCTAAAGAGTGATAGATGCATGGAATAGTTTCCCAGTTGAGGTAGTAGAGTCAAAGTCTGTCTCTGAATTCAAGAAAGCATGGGACAAACACAGAGGATCTTAAAAGAAAAAAAGCGACTGTAAAGCTTAGTGGTTGGTATGGAAGGGCAGACTGGATAGGCCGTATGACGTTTATCTGCTGTCATATTTCTATGTTTCTGTAATTGTAACATAGTATTTATTTATTTTATTTATTTAACAATTCTTTTATACCGCGCTATTACAATCAGTGCGGTGTACATTGAACAAGAACATACTACAATGCATACAAGTAACATACTACAATGCATACAAGTAACATTGAGTTTTACATTGAACAGGGAATTTCAACAATAGGACAACCGGGGGAACTATGTACAGATTAACTTAATGTTATATATAGTAATATGAAACTCGTTTGGATGTTGCGATGTGGTTCACTAATAGGACTAGAGAGAAGGTTGACCAACTAGCCCTTTTCAGGTTGTATTGAGGAGCTAGTTTTGTTAATGTCTAGGTTGACTTCTGGGTAGTGTTTTGTAAACAGGTGGTAACATAGTAAATGACGGCAGATAAAGACCAGCATGGTCCATCCAGTCTGCCCAGCAAGATGCGGCAAGAGTAGGTGCACCTGTCGCTCTGTGCAGGCCACCCCTCCCCATGTCTTTGTTTAGGGGTGGATAAACCACTCCATGTAGGACACCCCTATTTGTTGAGAAGTTAGATGGTTCCGTTTATTTTTGTTTTTCTCCTGTTGCTGTAAAGGGATCCGCTGTTCTTGTCCCATGCTGTTTTGAATTCCGTCACCGTGTTTGCCCTCACCACTTCCATCGGGAGAGCATTCCAAGCATACACCACCCTTTCAGTGAAAAAATATTTCCTGACATTGCCTTTCAATTTTCCACCTTGCAGCTTCATTTTATGCCCTCTAGTTTTACAGCTTCCCCATCTTTGGAACAGGTTTGTTTGTTCATTGTTCCTCTTTAAGTATTTAAAGGTCTGAATCATATCTCCTCTATCCCTTCTCTCCTCCAAAGTGTACATATTTAGGTCTTCAAATCTCTTCTCATAACGTTTCTTACGCAGGCTCCAAATCATTTTGGTCACCTTCCTCTGAACAGTTTCCAGTCTTTTTACATCTTTTGCAAGATATGGTCTCCAAAACTGAACACAGTATTCCATGTGAGGCCTCACCAGCAACCTGTACAGTGGCATAACTACCTCTTCCTCTAATCTCTCTTTGTATGCAGTCCAACATCCTCCTGGCTTTTGCCACCGCCTTGTTGCACTGTTTTGCCACCTTGAAATCATCAGAGATAATCACACCAAGGTCTTTCTCCTGAACCATGCACACCAACCTCTCGCCCCTATTGCGTACATTTCCCTTGGATTTCTGCTACCTAAGTGTATGAAACTGAACTTTTTCACATTAAATCGTAATTGCCAAGCATTAGACCATTCTTCCAGCTTTTGTAGCTCATTCCTCATGTTATCCACTCCCTCGGGGGGCGTCCACTCTGTTGCAAACTTTTGTGTCATCTGCAAAAAGACAGACTTTTCCATTCAGTCCTTCAGCAATATCACTCACAAATACATTGAACAATGCCGGACCCAGGACTGAACCCTGGGGCACCCTGCTAATCACCTTCCTTTCATCCGAGTGAGCTCCATGTACCATCACCTTCTGTCGTCTGTCAGTCAACCAATTTCTAATCCAGTTTACCATCTTGGTACCCATCCCCAATACACTGAGTTTATTGACAAGCCTCCTATGAGGAACAGTATCAAAGACTTTGCTGAAATCTAGGTAGATAACATCCATTGCATGCCCCTGATCTAGTTCCTTGGTCACTGAGTCAAAGAACTCAATCAGATTTGTTGGCAAGACCATCCTTCAGTAAAACCATGTTGCCTCGTATCTTGCAACCTGTTGGTTTTGAGAAAGTTCACTATTCGCTCTTTCAGGAGCACTTCCATTACTTTTCCCACCACCAAGGTAAGGCTCACGGGTCTGTAGTTTGACACTTCTTCCCTGTCACCACTTTTGTGTAGAGGTACAACATCAGCCATTCTCCAGTCCTGAGGAACCTCTCCTGTTTCCAAGGATCTGTTGAATACATCCTTTTAACGACCCCAACAAAATAAAAAAAAATCATAATCAAGCTGGGCAATAGTGATAGTAATGGGAAACATCAAAAAACACTCCCAAGAAAGCCCCAAAAAATAAATATGAATTTTGGAAGGGTCTACGCTCCGTCCCCATACAAGGTGAATGATCCCACAGTGAAATAGCACTGATTAGGGTTTCCCTCTGGCGGCACATGCTGTGGTGCAGCTGGGGCACAGTGCGGACTAGGCAGATGCCTAGGTGGCACTTATGAATGCTGAAACTTAACAGCAGCCAGACAGCAACTGATGAGGGCCCAACATGGGCATGAGAGTGTTTATCACAGTGTCACAGGGGATAGTACACACCAGGTACCTCCAAGGGCACAGAACATTGGCAGGTGGTGTTGGGGGGAAGCGTGGATGCCTATGCAGGCACCCCTACCCCAGAACACGCACCATAGGCAGCCGCCTACCTGCATACTGGATGGCTTGAGACTGCACACCACCAGTACCACCAGCAGAAGGGCATGTCAGCATGGTGGCAGAGGGGTATTGGTGGTGGAGGGGGGCAGTGGCAGCTGCCCAGAGCAGACCATGGCCTAGCCCTGTGTAGGTGGGTGCCATGCACTGCAACAGACAGGCCCTGCCGGACAAACAGTCATGGTATCACCAGGGAATGCACTGTCTCTGTGGCAACATGGTGGTGCACTGCACACAACCAGTGTGTTTGGAGGCAGAAGGTCACAGGTTCAAGTCCCAGCTATGGTGCCTGCCAACCCAGTCTCCATATTTTACCCACTAATACAGACAGAACCTTTATTGCAGATGACGTAAACATGCCCAAAACACCTACATTTTACCCTACAGAGCACAGACTCCATAAACAGGCGCATTACCTACAGCAGAGTCTCCCAAATGCAGTCCTGGAGGGCCAAACACCATTCAGGTTCCATGCTGCCTCTAATAAAGATGCCTGTGCTGCATATCTATGCACCACCCCAATAGTATGCAGATGTATCTCATGCATATTCATGAGGGACAGTATGAAAACCTGAACAGTGTTTGGCACACCAGGACTGGCGTTGGGAACCTCTGCCGTAAAGCAGCAGCCAACAGGGGCAGACACACCCACACCCACAGGCTCCATTAGCCAATGCCTCCTGGAGAGGCAGGACATTGGGCCCTGCGTGCATCTCCCAATACTAGCACTTGCATACCTTAGCAATGCCACCCTACACCTGGGAACACGGTACACAGCTATCAAAAGTTTGCTATGATTACTGGCAGATAGCAATTCCTACGTTAAGCACAGTTTGCTGATTGAGCTCCATCCTAGCAACCTTTCTGATGTCTGTGGAGTGTGCTTCAGGTCTGGTCTCTGACAGTGTTTACCACCCTGGGGAGTGACCCCCACCAGTATTGTGTACCATATCCATGCCTGCACTGTGCCCAGGACTGGTGTGGTGGTCAGGGCTGCTAAACACCTCTATAGTAGCACAATGCTGGCATAGGTGTGGGAGTGTGTGTCTGTCTATCCAGTGCATGGGTGGGCAAACCTGGTCCTGGAGGGCCGCAGACCAGTCAGGTTTTCGGGATATCTCTGATGAATATGCATGAGATATATATGCATTAGAGATATCCTGCCAACCTGACTGGTTTGTGGCCCTCCAGGGCTGGATATGGAGACCCCTGCCTTACACCTCTGTCATTTAAGATTGTGAGTGGACAAGGTGCAGATGTCCAAGACATCAAAAAGGTTAGATAGAATTTGTCACAGTCCTCCTCACTTCTCACCACCACCAAAAAATTGTCTATTAGACAACTTTTTGGTGGTGGTGAGAATCGAGGAGGAATGTGACACATTCTATATACCCTTTCGATGTCTAGGACATCTGTACCTTGCCCACTCACGATCTTAAATGACAGAGGTGTAAGGCAGGGGTCTCCAAATCCAGCCCTGGAGGGCCACAAACCAGTCAGGTTGGCAGGATATCTCTAATGCATATATATCTCATGCATGTTCATTAGGGATATCACAAAAACCTGACTGGTCTGCGGCCCTCCAGGACTGGAGGTGCCCACCCCTGATCCAGTGTGTGGTGGCTGCAAACACCCTCCACAGCCCACACTGCCAGCACTGTTGCCAGTATTGGCCTGCCAATGTGCATAATGAGGAGCAAGGTACCATGGGTATAGCCCGGACAGGGTGGCCTGGCCAGGATGCATCTGCACAGGGCATAGGGCACTGGCTGGGATATTGTAGTGCCCGGCCACCACCTGCACAGACAGGGTGGCCACAGCATGTTCTGCTGGGAGATCACTCTCACCCTGACTGAGCAGTGACCATGGCATGGCTAGGCTCCCCCATAGTGCTATATGGTATTTCTCTCATGTGATATTTATGGGTTCCCTTTTGGGGCCCAATCACTGACTCATCTGCTTGGTGTGTATGTTGACATCCTAGTTCTGGGTGCATGCATCTCATCCAGGAACATGCCCTATGGACTAGCTATCAGACTGTCTGCAGCTAGTATGTGTCTTGCTAGAACACCGTGCAGTGGCTGCAGACTTGCTGCAGGAGAATATCAGATTGTAGTGGGGTGCAGCTGAGTGTTTCTGGGCCTAATGTCTGTCTGCTATAGTTTTATAGATGTGTACAGAGCTGCATTGACTGCCTTGTAGGGTGTCTTTTTCCCCAGCAGGACTGTGGTTGGTGGTCCCCTCTACTGCTGCCATTGCAGGGATGTAAAACATGGATCTGTCAGTGGGAGACCCTGTTTCTCACCCACAGCCCCAGAGGTTGGGTCGGGTGGTGGTACATAATCTGCCTATGGGTCCATAAGGGTCAAACCTGACTGAGAAATACAGATATAGCCAAAGTGTGTATGTAGGAACTACCTATCTCACACACTAGCACTGCTAGGGACCTACAGCATGGCCTATTTCTGCCATGGAAGGTGCTGTGGACTTGATGCTGGTGCTGGTGCTGGGCGCCCCACCGCACCCTCAGGGTGAGCACAGTACCCGCACAATGTGCTGTGGGGGTGCATGCCCCATCTTGTGTTCATCTGTAGACAGCTGATTTGCATGTGCAGTGCATCATGGGTACGGGTGGGCTAACCCTATCCTGGTGACCACAGCAGACTGTTTGTGTGGTGACGTGCAGTCCTTCTGCAGCCAGCCAGGGCTTGCTAGCAGCTATAGAGCTGTAGCCCACTGGTTGCTTCACTGCCTGTGGAGCCAGAGGTCATGGGTTCAAACCCACAGTGGAGTTGTTTCATAGGGCTGTCCAAAGCATTATCTATTTTTAATGTACAATAGTGCTGCCAGCAAAAACACCCTCAGCATACTGTACCCATAAGGTGCCTCAGAGTGAGCTTTATAGGGCGCCCTGTAGGGCACCTTATGGTTACCGTCCATATAAGGTGCACTATACGGTATCCTATGGAGCGACTTATAGGGTGCCCTATAGGGGACATTATAGGGTGCCGTGGCGGACAGTGCACTTTATAATGTGCCCTATGGAGTGCCTTATAGGGTGCCTTATGCGGTACCTTAGGTTACAGCACGTGAGGGTGTGTTTGCTGGTAGCAATTAATAAAATAGAAATAAAGTGCAGCAGGAAACACTACTTACATTTCTAAGCTGATGCCTCAGCTAGCCTTAAGTATTTGGCACACTGGGGATTGAACTCATGACCCCTGTATCATCAGTCAGTGCTTTAACCATTGTGCTACACTGCTGTTCCTCCTTGCATGTCAGTGCACCTACTTAAGATTTTCATGCGTTTAAATGCACAGTGCTACCATCAAAAACAGTGCTATGACCTTGCTGTGCCTCATAGGGCACCCTATATGGCGCCCTATACGCCACCCTTTAAGCAACATTGTAGGGTGCCATGGCGGACAGTGCACTTTAAAATGTGCCCTCTGGGGTACCTTATGGGGTGCCTTATGCAGCACCTTATGTTACAGCGCTTTGAGAGTGCGTTTGCTAGCAGCAGTAATTAAAATAAAATTAAAAAGCCTCATAATGCAATATTACACATAAATGGTAGTGCCTCAGCCAGCCTTATACATTGGGCACAGTGGGGGATTGAACCCATGACCCTTGCACCATCTGTCAGTGTTTTCACCATTGTACTGCAGCCCTGTTCCTTTGTTTGCACATCAGTGCACCTGCTTATGCTTCCCGCGCGCGTTTCTCGTGCGCTAATGTGCGCGGCGCACAAGAGCGCGCAGCGCAGTGCGCGCTAATCCCCTTTTGCTACTTTTGACCGGACCGCCTACTCCTTTTATGGCATCCTGCAGACTAACGCGGCGCGCACGTTAAGAGGGTTTAGTAAACATACCCCTTTGAGTTTGATCTTGTATTCATTTCTGGTTTCTTCTGTTTGCAAGCTTTTGAATTTTGCGAAAGCTGTGGTTTTTTTGCCTTTATTTGAGCAGCCACTTCTTTGGAAAACCAAATAAGTTTCCTTCTCCTCTTGTTGTTGTTTACTTTTTTTACATATTTGTCTGTTGCCCCTTTTATTGCCACCTTTAGCCCATTGCAAATCCACTTCCCTTATCTACTTCCACCCCGTCATTTCCTCCTTTAGGTACTCGGCCATTTTATTGATGTCAGTGTTTTTGAAGTTTAGGACTTTGAGCTTGCTATGTTTGGCCTGTACCTTGGCTTTTATCTCAAACCACACCGTGTGATGATCACTGCTGCTCACAGGGGCACTCACGCAGACATTTGACACGCTATCACCGTTGGTGAGCACTAAATCCAGCGTTGAGCTTTCCCTGGTTGGTTCCATCACCATTTGTCTAAGTGATGCATCTTGGAGAGCATCTACAATTTTTTTGCTTCTTTCCAGATGTGCAGAAGGAGTAATCCAATCCACATCAGGTAGATTAAAGTCACCCAAAATGATTGTTTCCCACTTTGTGGCTATCTTGGCAATATCTATAATCAAATCATTATCTATCTCTTCAATTTGAGTCAGAGGTCTGTAGACTACAGCAGTATGGATGACAGTGCCATCTCCTCTTTCCAACACAATCCAGAGCGCTTCTTCTTTTCCCCATGTCCCCTGCATTTCAGTAGCTTTAATATTGCTTTTGACATACAAGGCTACTCCTCCACCTTTTCCATTTTCTCTGTCTCTTTTGAATAGATTATAGCCAGCTATGGCTATATACCAATAATGCAATTCATTAAACCATGTTTCTGTAATGGCCACAATGTCCAAATCCATTTCCACCATTAGGGCTTCCAGGTCCGGAACTTTGTTGGCTAAGCTTCAAGCATTTGTGCTCATTGCTTTCTAGCATTTACCTGGCTTGTGTGTATTTTGCATTGATTTTGTTCTGCCCACATCTTCCCACTTGTTTTTGATGTGTGGTGTAAAAGTGTGGCTGTTTCTGATATTATTCTGCTTTTGCAGGGGGTAGGGTGCCGGTCTTGACCTTCCACATCCGTCACCACCTTTTCCTAGTTTAAATGCATATGCACATACTGCCTGAATTTTTCACTTAAGAGTCTTTTCCCTGCGACAGAGAGATGTAGTCCATCAGCACAGTATAGTCTCTTGTTGGTCCATCTGTTTCCCCAGTCACCAATAAATCGGAACCCTTCTTGTTTGCACCAGGTCTGGAGCCATGTATTAAAGCTGTTAATGCGATGCAGCCTTTTTGTCCCCTTACCAAGAACAGGTAGAACTTCTGAGAATGCAACAATGTTAACAATGAGCTTGAGTTTCTCTCCCAGAGATTGAAAGTCCTTTTGGACTGTAGAGGCACTGTTTCTAGCCAGGTCATTTGTGCCCAAGTGGATAACAACATCAAGTTTGGAGTGTTCACTTTTTGCACTAAGTACTTCAACAATTTGGTGTGTATTGCTGCTGGCTGTCGAGCCTGGTAGGCACATGACTATCTTTTCTCCTTTGAACTGTGTTCCCAAGTTGGTGCCTCTGATGATGGAATATCCAAGTAGTAGTAGTTTTCTGTTTGGTGAGGTTTTCTTCATATTTGGTGCTTTAGCAGGAGATTGTGCATTGTCTGACTCATTTAAGGGCCCTTCAGTTTCATTGGATTGAGCATCCTCATTAGCCAAGGCAGAGAAGGCATTATGCAGGAATATCTCTTGATGTATAGGACGTCTCTACATTACAGATCGCAATCTTCCAGAACCCACTGTGATCCATTTGTTCCTGGGGTGTTTGGTTCTTTGTGGGAGTGGTGGTGGACTTTGTTCAGTTTGTATCCTAGAAGAGGTGCGTTTCATTGCAGCTATTTCCTCCCTCAGTAGAGTCACTTCTTTATGCATGGCAGCTAGGTCTTTCCTTAGTAGAGTCAGTTCGTCATGCATGGCAGCTGACCTGAGACACATAGGACAAGCTCTTAGGCTCCAAATGATTTGTCTTGGAATGAAAGTTCTGCAGTTATTGCACTGAATACACGACATGCTGGTTAAGCAGTCCCAGAAGAGGAAGAAGAAGAAGAAAGGATGAAGAAGATGTGGACTTTTAACCCAAATAAGAAAGGATAGATGGCACGTATGTGACCCCTATAGAGGCAATGTAGCACCTGGGGTGGGTGGGGTGAGGGGTAGGGTGGGCGAGAACCTATGTGTCTCTGGTGAGTAGGCTGTTCCTGAACCATGGACACACACAGATATCTGATGTAAGTCTATACAAGGAAAGCAGTCCAAATGCCCCCATGTTTAGTCTAAACCCACAGTTGAAAATTATACCAGTAATTCCCCCAAAAATCAAGTTAGAATTTATAGATTTAAGCCAGCAGAGAAGATAGAAAGATTTGTTCTTAGCATAATGGAGGCTTCTCAGCTTCTGCAAGAACTGGCTCAGACCAGTGCCAGGCCAGGTGTGCAATGCTCCAAATCAGCTCCTCCCTGGGAATAGGGTTTCACCAACCAGTGCAGAAAGGGTAAAAACCTAGTTAACTCTCTATCTGCCACACACACTGATATCTGATGTAAGTCTATTCAAGGAAAGCACTCCAAATGCCCCCAAGTTTAGTCTAAAACCACAGTTGAAAGCTATACTGGTAATCCCCCCAAAAATCAACAGTTAGAATTTAGTCTAAAATCACAGTTGAAAGCTATAATAGTAATATAATAGTGAAACACCATCAATAATGGAGGCCTCCATTCTCAGCATCAATGACCAGATGTTACTCCAAGGGGGCATTTGAGGGAGATATTGGGCTTAGAAGCTGAATCAAACAGCTAGACTGACAATAGCTGTTAGACTGTCCTGTAATGTAATGGAAACTACCCCCTGCCTACCTTAACCTTGACTTTTTCATCTGTCCAGCTTTTTCATAGTCTTGGGTCTTCACACCAGGTTGTGAAACTGAAATTTTCAGCACTGTCTTGATCATGGCTCCAGTAGTCCCTGATTTCTTCACTGAAGGTGTAGCATAACCACTTTGGTAGTTTAAAAGTGGCAGTCACAACCCCCCCCCAACAAATAAATAGATAGATACATTTAATATACACACAAAAACATATAAACAATCACCATGCACATCAACAAAAGTCAGCCCAACATGTTTCAGCAAATCTCCTGCTTCAGGGGCATCCAATAACTATACATAAAAGTATGGTAAAAAGTCTTTGATAAAAAGATTTCTGTGTACAATACTGTTGAGTGGTACAGTGCATAGAAGTTAACAAACCCAATAGAAAGGTGCAAATGCTACACAGGGGAATATCCCCTAATTCATAAGCGCAGGACTAAGGGTAGACTCCAAATGAAACTATACAGACTTCAAAGGAATAATCCAAAAGCAGGGTACCAGCTCATATGTCTCAGTCAAATCATCAAAAACATGTCCACAACACTTCAGTGCCCTTATGAATTAAGGGATATTCCCCTGTATGACATTTGCACTATTTATTTGTTTTGGGACTGCCACTTTTATGCTATTTATATCCCTGTGGTAGGGATTCCTCTGTTCTTGTGTTGGTATAACCACTTTGAACCATAAGGAGCATCAGGACGTCATCAACTGCCAACTCTAGTGGCTGTGGAGGAAGAGATCTCCCATTGGAGCTTTCTGGCACCTCCGAGGTGCCAAGCTGAACCATCCATCCTGATTCTTCCCCCTCACCTCTTGAGGTATTTAATGTCTTTATCATATCCCTTTCTCTCTTCCTCTAAGATATGCATATTTAGGTCCTTAAGGGACAATATTTTAAATAATCGGTCTGTTGTAGCACATCAAATGAAACAGTCGAGAGCGTTGTGGCAGTGGACAGGCTCCCTTACTGTATGGTGGGGGCAGTGCAGTACCTAGTTCTGTGCGAGCGGTGCAGCCGCACATGGCGCAAAGGCTTAGGGGATGCATTTTGACTACCTGCTGTCGCCCTGCCACCGCCATGTTTTGTTCTCTCAGCAGTGGCAGCACTGGCAGCAACTGAGCAGACCTAAATTTAAAAAAAAATCAAACCATATGGGTCTTTCCGCAGGTCTGGTCCCTCCCTCTTCTGACACAACGTCAGAGCAGGGAGAGATCAGATCTGTTTAAAGCGCATAATCAAAAGACCCATGGGGATTTTTTTACACATTTTAAAGTTAGGTTTGCTGTGCTGCTGCCTGCACTACTGTGGAGAAAATAGAGGGCGGCAGCAGCAGGGCAAGAACAGGCAGTGGCTGGATGGAGCCACAGAGGTGGAGGGGGGTGCACCAGATGTGCAAGTTGCACAGGGCGCAGTTCTGGCATGGTATGGCCCCGAACAGGGGCTCTGGACTGCTTTTCAGCAAGAATGATAGCCTGGCTGTATCATGGTGGGCTGGGGATTTAATCAAGTCAAGATGGTTAGAAACCTGGAAAAAGTAACCTGCGCTACACCACAGGTTATACCCTAGCAACTCGTACTGGGCAGACTTGGTGAACCATGTTGGTCTTTATTGGCCATCATCCACAATGAATCTAATTCAGTAAGGCATGTCTGGGCTGTCCGGATATCCGAAAACAGGACGGGCCAGATCTTACCCGATTCTGCACCACAGGAGCTAGATGTTCCTGTGGATGCAGAATCAGACACTGAGATGACCCAGTATGTCCCTGTATTCACCACGGGAGACATCCACCCCACAGCATGGCCAGCTTGCCCAATGCTCCTGCTGGTGTGCTGGTGCTGTGGCATCCCATCGCCATGGCACCAGGATGCCCAGCAGGAGCGCTGAAGGCCCCATTTACACCCAGATCATGTTTCCCCACTGCCTGACCCTCAATGAGGTCTGCAAGAGCCAGAATCGGGTAGCAGGGCTTCACCTCCCCATGGCACCATGTCTGTCGGGTGGCTGCCGAGGCCGCTCGTATGGGTGCCCAGCGCTTTATTCCACCTCCGAAGTGGAATATGCTGGGCGTCCTCCTGGGGACCACCACGATGTACAGGGCCGTGACCTGAATTGACCCTGTACGTTTGGGTGTCTGTCCCGCCCCCACTCCACCTGCTCTCCTCTCCATCCAGCAAGCATGCTCAGCCGCTCTGTTTGTGCAGGGAGACATAAGGCAGAATGCAGTGCTGGCGGATAGTGGGCCCTATGTTACTATGTAATTTTCTCCCATTATTTATTTTTTGGATGTAGGATTTTCAAATAATTACATACCAATATAGTATATAGAAATATCACCACAACACATCTGAAAAAGAAAACAAAAACGTAATATAAACAAAACTTTCAGCCCACGACTCAGGGGGAAATTTAACAATAGTTAAACAAGCAATCAAAAACAAGAGATCAAAACCCCCTGTCTACAATTCCAGCCCAATAAATATTACCTCCTCCCACCAGGGCATCCAACAATCAAGGAATAAAGAAAACTAAATCAACCTTCATCAATACTCAACTCTTTTCTTCAAAGAGTTGAATCTATCAAAAATTTCTCTAAATTAATAACAAGGCCCCTATGTGTCTTTAGAAAATAATGCTTAAGTAGGCACTTACTTGGCTTCTGAACCTAGCTGCCCTCTTATAAATTTACTCTCATAGGGATTAATTTTATAAGAGGGCACATACTTCTAGGTACCAATTAAGCAACTAATTAGGAGTTATTTTAGTCAGCATTTATACATGACCATTTATTTGCGTTAGTGACTTCTTGTAAAATATTGACCAGCATAAAAGTATGCATGTTGCTTGAAAGCACATATTTTGCAGGTGGCCATGTGCATGGCCAGAGTTTAGGCCTAGTGTGGGAAGATCATAGATTATATATTACTATAGGGCCCGATAGTGGGCTAGGCTCATTTTCGTATGGCTCTGCATCTCGTCAGTGCATAGTCCTCCCTTCCGACCTCTAACCTAGATATTCAATGCTGCGGCGACGGCATTAAATATCCGGGGATCGCCACACACACCGGAAGCTGCCGAAGCTAACCGGGGAGCATGATCACTAAAATTTAAGAATAAGATGGACTTAAATGGAGGTAGCTTTTTATAGCCACCTTGATTTATAGTCAAACAAAAAATAATTGTGAGAGCATATAAAAGTGTATGGGATTATTTGAATATCCGGTGTCAGCACTGATCAACTCAGCTATCTGAACAACGGCAATATTCAGCCGCTCTCTGGATAGCCAAACCACATCAAGTTAGGACAGCTTTTTTCTGATCTGGCTTTATGTGGCTATTTATCTAGTTAGCAGACTGAAAATAGCTGCTAACTGGATATGTTCTGAGACGGCTCTCGCCCCGCCTATGGACCGCCATGGTGCTCGCTGGATAGTGCCAGGATGGTTAGAGAGGGTATTCAGCGACACTGTCTGCTTAGTGACACTGAATATTCCTCTCAGCATGGTTTATCCTGTTAGCAGGTCCGGCTAACCGGATAAACCCTTTTGAATACAGGCCTATATGTTTATTATTATTATTATTATTGGATATAATTTCATTAAAGGAAACTTATGAGAAATATGAAGAAAAGTGGCTATTTTATAAAAGCAACATAAGCACCTACAGTGACCCCGAGTCGTGTACATACCCACACAAATTTATACCTGCTCTGAAGAATGTGCACTAACAGCCGTCTTACAGAATATACCTGCAGATCACAACTACATAGGAATGCCTTTCTGCAGATTGTGTGAAAGTAAGTGCAATCTTACAGTCTGCCTATTTTTTTTTTTTTTTTAAACTTTTATTTTCATTTTGCAACAAACAAAAGAAACAACACACCAAAGGAGACAAAACAAGTATACAATAAAGAAAAGTAAACCCAATTACCCCCCACCCCCACGCTTCTTCTCTAGCTGATTATGTCAGCATGTGAGCGCTTCCAAACAACAGTGATTATACATCAAAACAATCAAAAGAGTATCTGCGATACAGAATAATCATGGGACAAAGATATATACAAATTTAGACAGTCAGATGAGAGCATTGAGCAGAATGTACATAGTCATTGAGCATCTTCCATTTAGACCGATGATGAGGAGTCTGAATGGGGGAAGCAAACATACGAGGTATTTGTTCATATTTACTGTAGAGACAGACATGATTCCACCATTCATTGGGGCTCAGATGGGAGCTATTTTTCCAGTATTTCGTAATTAGGGAAATAGCAATGCCTAGCATAAAGTCCAAAAGGAAGTAAGCCGTTTTTGGAAGAGAGGGAATCCCCGCAGCTGAGCGAAGTCCCACTATCCTCCAAGAAAGGGGCTCTTGAAAGTGCAAAATAGACTGGATACGACCCCAGACCCGACGCCAGTAATACTGTAGTGCGGGACATTCATACATAACATGAGATAGTGAACCAATGGCCGCATGACATGTCCAACAACTATTGCCCTGAGTAGTGTTCCATTTGGCTAATCTGTCAGGAGTGTAAAAACACCGGTGGGCTAGAAAGAAGAGTGTCTGAGTGAGTGAGGCGGATCGGGAGACCCGTGTCACTCTACTCCAGACAAGGCTCCATTGCTCCGGGGTCAAAGTCACATGCAATTCTCTCTCCCATGCTTTCTGCGCTATAGGGGTATCTCTCGTTATAGCATTACATAAGGTTTTGTAAAAATTGGATGCTACACCCGGTGAACTACCGATAGATCGGATAGTCTCCAACCAACCTTGTGTAGGGGAGGCCGATGGCGGGAGCACCTTAGCACTCCGAAGGCAATGCTGAAGTTGCACCAACTGAAAGTAGTGTTTCGCTGGGAGACCAAATTCAATTTGCAATTCACTAAAAGTTTTCCAGCGACCTTCATGGAACAACTGACTAGGAATCCAAATGCCCCTAGTGTACCAGGGGCTCCACGCCATCGGCTTATTTTGTATTCGAAATCGAGTATTGTACCAAAGTGGGAGCTTGTCTAACGGACAGAGTCGGGAGTCTAAAGATTGCATAAGATTATTAAAGGCACCTAAGGTGTCTAAAAGCATTGGTGGAAAGTGGGAGTCTGATGGGAGAGTCATACCAGGAAGAAAAGTAAGAGGAATCGGTTTGCAAAGGTCCTCTTCTATGTCTAGCCACACAGGTCTACTCGGTACTGGATCTTCTAGCCAACGAGCGCCTTGTTTGAGAAGAAAAGATTGATGATACTTCAGGAAATCAGGGAATCTGACACCCCCATTTTCCTTATCTGCTTGCAGCTTATGTTTCGCTATCCTAGGTGTCTTGTTTTGCCACAAGTATCTAGTCAGAAGGCCCTCTATATCTTTATATATACGTCGAGGTAAAAGACAGGGCAACATTTCTAAGATATAATTCACTTTCGGAACAATCATCATTTTAATGGTTTCTAATCGACCCCACCAGGTAAGTGTTAAAGGAGTCCAGCGATGAGTAAGCGCCCGGACTTTAGAGGTTAAGTCTTTGGCATTGAAGGAGATAGTGTCTTCCAAAGGAGAACAATAGTGAACCCCAAGGTATTTGACCATGCGAGGTTGCCATAAAAAGGGGAAGGATTGCATATCTGCCTGATGAAGCAAAGGATTTAATGGAAAGGCTACCGACTTGGTCCAATTTATCTTATAACCGGACAGTTGTGAGTATTTACCAATTTGCTCTAGGACAGCCGGTACTGAGTCTAAAGAGACAAAAAGCATAAGGTCATCAGCATACGCTGAAATTTTGATTTCCCTATGGGTGAAGGGGACTCCATGAATCTCCTCCGATTGCCGGATTAGTAAAGCCAAGGGTTCGAGTGCAAGATCGAAGAGAAGTGGAGACAGTGGGCATCCCTGGCGAGTGCCGCGTTGAAGAGGAAAAGGCTGAGACTTTAAAGCATTGGCACATATACTGGCTGTAGGCTGTGCGTACATGGTGCGAAGACAACGGAGAAAACCTTCCCCGAATCCGTACCAGCGGAGGACTGCAAATAGGAAGGGCCACTCTAAGCGATCAAAGGCCTTCTCAGCATCAAGTGAGAGGCCAACAAATGGGCGATCAAGATTAACTGCGGTAGTCAGTACATGGCATAGAGTCCGAGCATTGTCAGCCGTTGATCTACCAGGAATGAAACCGCATTGATCTGGGTGTATTAAGGTAGGCATCCTATCAGAGAGCCGGGTAGAGAGAATGGTGGCAAATATTTTATAGTCCGCGTTTAGGAGGGAAATTGGACGATAATTAGCTGTTAGTTGCGGGTCTCTCCCCTCTTTCTCAAAAACTACTACATTTGCCATTGAAAAGGACCCAGAAGGAAAACCCTCCTCGGCCAGAGCAGAAAAATAAAGTTTCAAAACTGGAGCTAAGTCAGCGTGAAAGGTTTTGTAGAATTCAGCAGGGAGACCGTCTGGGCCTGCGGCTCGACCTGAGGCACATTTCTTGATAGCAGAATGAATTTCTGAGACAGTAAATGGTGTGTCCAAGGCCACTCTATCTTCGTCAGATAGGGTCGGTCTTTGTACCCCTGAAAGTAAGCGTTCAAATACATCTGGCTCAAAATCACATTCAGATTGATAAAGCCGAGTATAAAAATCACGAAAGAGTTCTAAGATTTCGGTATCTTTAGTGACCAAACCCCCCCCCCGACGGATTACGGAGGGCGGTAACACGCTTGGCTTCTTTTTGACCTTTTAGGGCATTTGCTAATAATTTGCCAGCACGATTATTTTCCCGATAATATAGCCCTTGTTGTGATTCAATATTTTTAACAGCAGCAGTGTACAAAAGTTGATTGTATTGAAAACGCAAGCGTTGTAAACGGAGTAAAATACATGGGTCAGTACGGGACGTGAGGAGACGCTCCCCAGCTTGTATCTGCTGCTCTAGAATCAGTAAATGCTGCTTTCTTTGTTTCCCCTGCCGAATTTGATAGCTAGTTATAGTTGCGCGGATAGATGCTTTAAAACCCTCCCACCAAGCCCAGCTCGCTGTGTCATGGGGTGAGTTAAAATGAAAATAATCTTGGATAGCGGCCTTTATATCAACCTGAAAATCTTTTTGACCCAGTAGGGATCTATCAAAAAACCAAGCTCGGGGAGAATCGTCCCGCGCAGTGACATGTAATGATAAAGATATGGCAGCATGATCTGAAATATGGAGAGGATGAGTCCTAGTCGAGTCTACTTGAGAAATCAGTGCTTTGGAAATGAGAAAGAAATCTATTCTAGATTGGGAGTGATGGGGGGCAGAAAAGAAAGTGAACTCTAAGTCGGAGGGGTGAAGCAGCCTCCATATATCTACCAGCGCAAGATCTTGCATCAGAGCTGTAAGGGTAGCAAGACTCTTGGGTGGACTACTCGTTCTAGGCGGCTGTCTATCTATCAGAGGGTCTAACACTTGATTAAAATCACCACCAAGTATTAATGGAGTATTGGCAGAGGCCTGTGCCAACTGCGCAATACTTGCATAGTAAGCAGGGTTGTCCACATTCGGGGCATAAATGCAAATACATGTAAATTCACTATCTCCAACCTTAAGATGTACTCGGGCCCATCTACCCTCCTTGTCAGCGCTAGTATCAATTACAGTAGCTTGCAAAGATTTCTTAACCAGAATGGCCACCCCGCACCGTTTGGAAACGGCGGGAGAATAGGCAGCCACCATGTAAGGCTTAACATTGAGTTTCAGTGTTTCAGCAGAGTTTAAGTGCGTTTCCTGAAGAAACGCTAAATCAGCATGCTCATGGCTAAGATAGCTAAGGATTTTCTTTCTTTTGATTGGACTATTAATGCCCTTTACGTTGAGTGATAAGATTTTACATAAGGCCATTCAGACAAGTTAAAAATTCTGAGCATGATAGCGCACATAATTTCACAATGTCCCTCATATTGACTGTATCTGGCTGTACATATGGCATAAAAGAAAATAAGCTTAGATAATACAATGAAGCGCCCCACATTAAAAAAGAAAAACCGCAGCGCGGTAGAGAAGAAGCAGAACCCCAAAAATTACTGGCGACCATGTGTCTGCGGGGAGAAGCCCCAGAGAAGGCCGAAATTGAAAAAAACACATAACCTGTAGGACTGTGCGTGCTCCGAATCCGACCGAGGCACACATCATGGAGGGATAGGAGACCAAAAACAAACGTCATAGAAAGAAAGAAAGAAAGTCCAGGTAGTCTCTGTGCTTGACTATGACCGCCGCATCGGGCCCTTCAAAATGGCGGACAGAGCCGGCAAATAACAGTCCAAGTCGTTGGATTAGCGCATCTGCTCTGCTTCTTTGGAGTCTAAAAATGTTGATAGTAGATCAGGATCTTCGAATGTCCTGGTTTGGTTGTGGAGAGTCACTCGGAGCTTCGCGGGATACAACAGGCCAAAGCGAGCCTGTAGCTGTTGAAGTCGAGGGCGAAAAGCAAGGAGTTTCTTCCGTCGGTCAACGGTAGGCTTTGCCAAATCAGGGAAGAAGGAGACTTTGTGACCTTCAAATTCCAAATGATGGTTCGCCCGGGCAGCATTTAAAATTTGTTCCACTTGTTGATATCGTAGCAAGCGAAAGATAATAGGCCGGGGGGTCGTTCGGTTGAGCGCCATGTGGGTAGGAACACGGTGTGCACGATCGATTTCCAGTTCTTTATGAAAGGTGATCTTCAGCAAGGAGGGAAGAGTTTTGAGCAGGAATTCTCTCATATCTCCCGCTTCCACCCCCTCCGGTATTCCAATGAGCCTCACATTGTTGCGACGGGCTCGATTATTGCTATCTTCTAACTCCTTTTGAAGATTCTGTATCTGGCGCTCAGCCTTGTCCAGTGTGCCCAAGCGCACCGCGTGCGAGTCGAGGACCCCCGCCATATTGTCCTGCCGTAATGAGAGACTTTCAAGTCGGTCCTGGAGTACTCCAAAGTCTTCTCGCATGGCTCTAAGCGCTTCTCCATTGGACTGCACCAATTCCTTCACGCCGCGTATTTCCTCTAAAATCTCCAGGTGCATTTCGGGGTTGTCCCGAAATGGAGCCATCTTCTGTGGGGAGGACACCTCTGTTTTGGAGCGTTTTCCGTGAGAAGAAGAAGGAGACCCGAAGTCCAAGCGCGCTGGTTTATGGGCCGCCATCCCCCCCCCGAGGTACCCCGGTCAGCCCGGAGCGAAATAGTAAGTTTGTATAGGTATTAAGTCAGGATTCTAAGTAGGCCTCTCGGGAGCTTCAGCGCGAAGCGTCTTACCCGCTGGACATCAGGCTCCGCCCCCCAGTCTGCCTATTTTTTAATGCATGTATCGTCTGCACACATTTTTAAGAACAATTTTCTGCATCTAAAATATGGTTCACATGCAAACAAAGCTTTACAAAATCACCCCCATTAATTTTAACTGCAACTTGAGCACTGCTGCTCCTTGTGATCGTAGGTAAGTCATTTAATTCTCCAATGCTTCAAATACAAACTTAAGGTCTGATATTCAACGGCTGTATGCAGGGGTGGAGTTGTGATGTGTACAGTATTTTATAAAATCCTTAAGGATGCGCATAGAGTACAGGCACAGATTTAGAGCTGCCTTGGAACACATAGAAACGTGTGCATCAGCATTTATGTGCTATTGGGTGTAACTGGGAGCCTATCCTATGAGAGCCTAAAGGCATCTATGCTGCCTTTATAAAATAAGGTTAAAATAGGCACCTTTATGGATTTCTCGCACAGGCGTCCTGTTATAAATCAAGTTCACAAAGCGCAATATAAAAAAATGCTTCAGATTCCTATGAGCAACCCCATTTAAAACAATGCACTTTCTTATGAGTGCCTGCAGAAACCTGGACCAATTTAATGGTTGATTTGTACCATCTGTAGTTCCTTGAAACAAATCTTCTATTCCACACACTGAAAGTGTAGAGCAGGAAAACGAGCTAGATTATAGCACAGAAAAGCCGAATGCTTAGGAATGTGAATTTATTAGCAGGCGTTTGGTTCTTAAAACCTAACCAGGGGCCACTTTTACCCATGGGCAAAAGGGGCAGCTGCCCCTAGCCCCTGCACAATGGGGTCCCAGCTGCCCTGCTGCCTATAAATTAAAGCGGTCCTGCTCCTGCCACTGCGCCCCTTGCTGCCGCACCTCTTTGGGATGCGCAACGGTGGCATTTAAAAAGGAACCACAGCACGGGAGTTTTCTCTTATGGTGCAGCAGTGCCCTTTGTGCTTCCACCCTCCTCCAATTCCATTCTAACAGGAAGGGGCCGAAGCGTGAACGACCCCACGGCACTGGAAAAGAAGATAATTGGCACTGCAGTTTCTTTTTAAATGTATTGCACTGCTGCATGTCCCAAAGAGGGGCAGGAGCTGGAGGAGGGGAGAGCCCACAAATGAGGAGGGCTCATGCATTTGTGAGGGGGTTCTGTTAATGGGGGGAGGGAACTCACCGGAAACATTGCCCAGGTCCCATAAGGGGTTGAAGCGGCCTGAACACAGCTTAGTAGAGGCATAGATACTAAACTGTGCTACCAGGACAGCATAGGATTAGCAAGCATTTTGGGCACTATGTTAAAAGTAGCATGAGCCCACACACTTAAAAAAACTGTGCATGCAATGGGGGTAGGGACTGGATGAGACATGGGTGGTCCACAAGCATTTCCCATGTGTCACATCTAGCACAGGCATTAGTTGCCTGTACTATCTGCCCTTGATGCTGGTAGCACGGGTGCAATGATGCAACCTCAATGGGTAATGTTAGTGGCGCATGGTGCCGGCATGGTAGGAAACTCAAACAATAACCACCTAAGGGAAAATTCCAACAGACAATATCTGCAAACCCTCTTAGTACCCACCAATGATACACTCAACCTTTAAAAAATATAATATACTTATAAAATTAAGCTCTCAACCACTAAATGCAGCATATAAGGACCTCAGGTCTAGCATTACCCCTACATTTGGTGAAAGTTGTCACCATAGGGAGATGGCAGACACTCACATCATGGGTCCATAGCTTTATAATTTTCTTTCTATACTCAATATTTTAGTCTCAGTTCAGTCAACTTCCTACAATACACAGATAAGTGCCTGTATGCTTGCATTGAATGCACTGAAGTGCTGACTTTTTTGAGAGTTAATCTCTGTTTTATTGTAGGTACAAGAGATTCGCAATCTGTGAGAGTGGAGTTCATTCTGTGAAACAGAGTGTAGTTGCTGAAGGAGATAGCATTCCGTATGTATGGAGTGTTTTCGGTGCGTCTCAGACATCGCTATACTGTATAGCAGAGCAGACACTTCCTTTTATATTAGAATATTTATATTGTTATATGTTGTAGTGTGTTTAGTTTTTTGTACTGATTTGAATCCCAAAAAGTACTTTTTGGATTGAATAGTGTTTAATTGGATTAACTGAGACTAAAATATTGAGTATAGAAAGAAAATTATAAAGCTATGGACCCATGATGTGAGTGTCTGCCATCTCCATATGGTGACAAGTTTCACCAAATGTAGGGGTAAGGCTAAACCTGAGATCCTTATAGCTGCATATAGTGGTTGAGAGCTTAATTTTGTAAGTATATTATATTATTTAAAGGTTGAGTGTATCATTGGTGGATACTAAGGGGTTTTGTACATATTGTCTGCCAGCATGCTAGGCCCATACAAACTGCAGGGGGATGGAAGCACACACCCTCTGCAGTTACCACTGACCCCCTACACTGTTAACATGGCCCACATACACATTACCAGTGCAGGACTTAGTAAACATGCCTTAATGCCCCCAAAAATCATTTTAACACATTGACATTCAAATTAATACATGTACAATTGATCTTCACCCATTTAAAAATTTTAATGTACATTAAAAAGTCTTATTAAAACAACTGTATGAAACAACCAAAAAAATCCCATAAATTCAAGGAAAAAATTACAAAAGAAACAAAGATTTTGGCCCGTGTAGTTTCTTTGTAAAAATATGAATTTATACAATGAAGTTTGCAATTCTCCCTTAAATAGACTCATTTATGTATCTGAAAAGAAAGATGGAATTTAATTTAAAGAATCAAACTCCATGAAGTACCAGAATGGGGAAATTATGGATGCCTAATTAATAGTTTTACTCTTCGGTTTCGACATATAGATTTCTTTATTTTATTTATTTAAAAAAATAAAAATCTTCTTGGTATTCCCATGGCCCTGGTTTTCAAATAGTCTCCCTAATCCTACGACTACTGGAAAAAAGCTTTGTGTATTAGGGCTTTGAAGTTTTTTTTCTTGCTGAGGTAAACTGTAGATTTTCTGAAAAGAAGAAAAAAAGCTTTAATTATTGAAATATGAGAGAGTAATGGAAAGGTTCCTACAGACCAGTGAACACATATTACAGAGGATCTGAGCTGTCACTTCTTGTTTTCTCCAGCCTTGTATCTTAAAAATAAAAGGGGGTTTTGAAAGCTGGGTTAATTGTGAAAACACTGCTCTCCATCCAGGCACAAAGCACAACGACAGCTCAGCCTAAACTGGCACAGAGACAAGCACATATTCTGCAGTGCCAGTCCAGCTCGCCTAGTGTGTCAATTCAAGTTGGCTGCTTCCAATCCAAGTTTAATGGCCCGCAAATATCAGGGGCTGTGCTTTGTTTCCCATGCCAGCCAGCTTGTGGATTTAAGACGCATAGAAAGGAGAACACATTGGCACAACTTGACAAGAAAAAGCATTTTTTTATGCCTTTGCTGTACCCCCCCCCCCCAAAAAAAAAAGTATTTACTTATGGTCTTCAACTATCACTGATCCTTTACAGCTGTTAAAGCATAGACAGTAACTTAGCTGGTTAGGATGGTGAATAAAGTTCTCTAGAAGACTGGATTTATTGTGTGGAATAGCAGCAAACAACTAGGGTGCTGAATATCGGCGGTACATGCCGACACAGCATCCCTTCAATAACTCACTGAAGACTCGCTTTCACTGGAGCAGGAGGGCTCTGAAATAAATTCCAAATAGCATCTTGGATCCTGATACAGGACCCGTTTTTTCACCAGAACTCAAACCAAATTTCCTTCCTTGGGAAGAACTGCTGGATGGCGATTTATAAGGCGCTCAACTTATCTCTAGCTTCCAAGTGCCTTCAGGTCAGCTTAGCTTTGCTCTCCTGATATTTTTTTTTTTTTAGCAGTGGCAGGACTTGAAGAAGACTGAATGCAATGCAGTTCTTTCCAATGACAATCAGATATTCTGAGTGCCTCATGTATGAGTAGAGTTCTTGGAATAGCATCCTTAGGAATCAGATGCTATGGCGAGGATTGCTCTCACTGTATATGGCAAATGAAATTTCCAGAGTTCCTTTTGACACATGGCCATTTCTGCATAGATATGCAAAGAAAACCAGAGAAGAGGAGGTTCGGGATTCTGACTAGATGGAATAGGAGGGAGAAGAAGAAATAGCAAGGTCATTAAGGCAAGAAAGGGCCATACTATGCAGGATTTTAAAAACAAGAAGGGCAGCAAATGTGTAGGATAATTTTATAAGGAAACACTTTGAATAATGTGTGCAGTTCTGGTTGTCGCTTCTCAAGAGATATAGCAGAATCAGAAAAGGTACACAGAAGGGTGACCGAAATGATAAAGGGGATGGAACGACTCTCCTATGAGGAAAGGCTAATGAGGTTAGGGCTTCTGAGCTTGGAGAAAAGATAGCTGAAGAGAGATATGATAGTCTATAAAAAGTACAAAAACTAGGGGACATGCCATGAAGTTATGAAGTAGTTCATTTAAAGCAAATAGGACTCAAATTTAATTATATTGTGGTCATTAGTGGCAAGTGGTGCCAACATAGTTAGCTCTTGTACCAAATCCTGCATTCCGCAAAAGAGGGTCTTTTACTAAAGGGCGCTAGCTGTCAGTGCTGGTCTGATGTACGCTAAAGACAGTGTTGGATCCATGTTGACAGCAACCATAGGACCGTGACAATTAGTGCTGCTGTATTACGGCAGTAACTGAACAAAACAAGGAGCACTGCTCTTGCAGCTGACCACAGGATACACAATGAGCAAGAGTCGAAGACCGTCAGGATAAATTCAAAGTTTCTTTATTAAGGTCGTCCCCAACGCGTTTCGGCATAAATAGCCTTCCTCAGGGGGTAACAGCTAAAACAACAAACATAAAAAGCTTATAACAATAATAAATTATAAACAAAAACAATATAAAAGAAAGTCCTAATAACTGTTGAAATTGTGTAAAAATCAAATTAAACCTTAAAATGTAAATTATTAATTCCAAGATGACATGTAAACACAAGACTAAACCAGTTCACATAAAAAGATATGAAAGAACCTTGTTTATATAAACAAACATGAATATGTTAAACAATTATGGTAAAAGATATATATAAAAGATACTTTGTATGGAAAAAGACAGACAACCAAAGACATGAAGTATCAGACAAAACATTGTACTTAAGTGAATACTCACATTAGATCAATGATAAATTCCCTATTATATCATAGGCAATGGATGATGTCAAACTACAAGATAAAATAGACAAACTTATACAATTGACTATAATTGAATTAACTGTTACTAATGACTTTAAGGGATCATATTACCAACATTGATACATACATAGCCATATTATATAAAGTAATTCATAAAGGAGTTAATAAAAATGGATCTCGTCGAGTTTAAATAAATGTCCCTAGACCCAAAATTTAAAAAGGACACAGTAGAACACAGGACCTTACACCGTATGTCCTGATTTGGAATTTGTAAAACTGTTTTTAGCAATAATAGTGTGCAAACAGACAGAACAGTTCCCACAACTGTAGTGTCCCTTGATTTTAGGAGGCACTTGAGATTTCGTGAGAGCCGTTGGCACTAGAATATTTGCCAGGTTTGTGTTTCTTTTATATGCAATCATGAGCTGTTTAGTATTGAAAGCAGCCATGGAGGTAAGAAGGTGCCATTCTTGTTTTAGGATGTTAACTATTGATTTAGAGTGGTTGAAGCTATGCTACAATAGAACCGCTAAAGCAGGTTAGCTCAGTTTAATTCCTATATATATATAAATTCTGCGGTAGAGGTCTTATGGCAGTCATACGGTGTAAAGTCCTGTGTTCTACTGTGTCCTTTTTAAATTTTACACATTTGGGTCTAGGGACATTTATTTAAACTCGACGAGATCCATTTTTATTAACTCCTTTATGAGTTACTTTATATAATATGGCTATGTATGTAACAATGTTGGTAATATGATCCCTTAAAGTCATTAGTACCAGTTAATTCAATTATAGTCAATTGTATAAGTTTGTCTATTTTATCTTGTTGTTTGACATCATCCATTGCCTATGATATAATAGGGAATTTATCATTGGTCTAATGTGAGTATTCACTTAAGTACAATGTTTTGTCTGATACTTCATGTCTTTGGTTGTCTGTTTTTTTCAATACAAAGTATCTTTTATATATATCTTTTACCATAATTGTTTACCATATTCATGTTTGTTTATATAAACAAGGTTCTTTCATATCTTTTTATGTGAACTGGTTTAGTCTTGTGTTTACATGTCATCTTGGAATTAATAATTTACATTTTAAGGTTTAATTTGATTTTTACACAATTTCAACAGTTATTAGGGCTTTCTTTTATATTGTTTTTGTTTATAATTTATTATTGTTATAAGCTCTTTATGTTTGTTGTTTTAGCTGTTACCCCCTGAGGAAGGCTATTTATGCCGAAACGCGTTGGGGATGACCTTAATAAAGAAACTTTGAATTTATCCTGACGGTCTTCGACTCTTGCTCATTGTGTATCCTTACGGCAGTAACTGTCCATGGCGCATTAGAGTTGCAAGTGGGAGGTTTAGGGGCAGACATAGGGCGAGGAGAATGCCACAAAAGCAGCATACCCTTGCTAGCTGCACAGCAGGCTAGAAGCATGAATATACGCACTGTCGCCTCCATAGTTGGCAATGAGTGCGACAGGGCTGCATATACTGCGGTAACTTCTGGGAACATACTTTCCATAATCCTGGCAGTTTACGCTGTGGTGTTGCCAGTAGTGGGTTTCGATCCAAACAGGAACCGGTTAAGATCGATCCCGCCATTGCCAGAACCGAGCTGGTGGCAGCATTGTATGCATTTGCATTGCTGGTGCCGCACACTCGGGCCACTGGCAACCACTGCAGGGCAGCCACTCCCTGGGGGTCCAGTGGTCCGATTCTCCCACCCCCCAGTGTTTTGACAGCTTTGGGGGCTTCCCTTAATGCTACGGTCCCCCAATACCGTCAATCTATTGGCAGGTGGTGGGATTCCGGCAAGTGCAGCACCGGCATTGGGGCACCGTTGTTGGCCCGCTTCAGCGAACGTGTCCCGTGTCAGGAACTGGTTCGTGTGAACCAGACTGAGCTGGCCGTATCCCAACACTGGGTGTTGCCCTAACACACCATGACTTTGCACATAATGGGCGTGTTAGATGCAATACCACAGCACCTTTTAGTAAAAGGGCCCCCAAGACTAAAATAGCTGCTTCTCTTATCAGTTCCAGAACCAGCTGCTCCATGAAGCAGTCATTTACTTCATCTAGGAACTTTACCTTCCTAGCATGTCCTGATGTAACAAATTATCCAATCAATATTAGGATAATGGAAATCACCCATTATTACTGTATTGCCAATTTTGTTAGCTTCCCTAATTTTTGAACATCAAACTTCCAGGTTTCCAGATGGTAACGAACATGGCTAAAGCAGTGAAGGAGGGGGGCTTTCATGGGATCATATGCCTTACAAATTTGCTACATCTAGTTGTCAGAGACTCGTTAGGCCTGGGGAGCTAGGGAAATGGCAGCCTTGCCCTGAGTATGAACATTGGGCATATACTGCGTGAGAATTTTCATTGTCATTTTAATATGTGCGTATTGCTGTAACTCACTCAGTAATTTTATGAGTGGGAGCTACATATGACTAAATGAATAAAATGAAAAGCAGGAAGCAATAGTGGTATCTGTGCACCAGCTCAAGCAGGATGTTGGCACCAGGGTGGCCCTGCATCAGATGTCATCAGAGACCTGAGACCAACATCGAAAACCCCCCTGCATCATCAGGACTGGACAAATATCCTTCTGTTTTTCCCCCAACGATCCCCGGGTTTTTATGTCATCTGTCAGCCCCTCTCCTCCCTGAATTTTTGATTGTAAGCTGCTTAGATTACATATGATATGTCGTATATCAAATAAAAATGAAATGTGAAATGAGATGTCCTAAAGCACTTTAGGGATATCATGGAGGAACTGAGTTCCACAAGGGCTACTCTGAACTTTCTCATCCCAGTACTGAATATCTTACAGGTGAAGTTAGAGGATGTTTGGCAGTGACAGGGATTCACAGCAGAGGTTTTGCTGATGATGGAATTGTTGCGTGGTCAAGTGAAAAAAAGGAGGATGCTTATATGTTAGCTGGCCTCTGTGAGGTGTGAATGAAAGGAACCATCACTATGCAGTGCTATGCAATGATTTACTGGAAGGAAAAGCTAGTGATTGAGGTGAAGAAAAGGGAATTACAGAAGCAGGGGAGGCGGAAGCAGTGGTGATGAAGCAGGGGAAATAGTAGGCATGCCATCGAGCAGTACTGGTATCATGAGCACCATCCTTTCACCTAACAATCCTCCCTCCCCATCTTTTCATAGCAGTAGTTACCGAAGCCCTAGCGTGAATGCTAAGCACAAATTGAACTCCTGCTCAGATTTCAGTGATGCACTGCTTTGCAGAGCCCATTGAGGCCATGCACCCAGATTCCTTGACACTCTAGGCACACAAATCGGCGGTCTGGCCAGACCTGGTTAAGGTTGAGTAGCCTTTCCTGTCCTGCCCTCCAGCCAGTGTGCCTAGTGAGTGCATATTCTCCATGGCACAGGATATCATGGCTCCCTACCATTCATGGCTAGCCCTGGAGTTGGTAGAAAAGCAAGTGTTTCTGAAGATAAATCTCCCCATGCTTGGTTTCCCTTCATTTTTATGAAGGAGGAGGAATGAGTATAGAGCTGTACTGAGGGGCAATTGCCCACACTCTCTGCCTTCGGTGTTTTTGACAGTTTGCACTCCAGTCTCTCCAGGATGGTGCCCATTTCCAGTAACTACTTTTCGGCTTCCATGCCAAAACTTAAAAAAAAAAAAAAAGCACAAGAAATAAAAAAAATAAAGCCAACAAATGAAATATAACAAAAAGAACTGTAAAAAGTGTCCCTCTACTATTGGTGCCATTCTCACTGTCCTGCTATTTTTGTCATGCCCTGCCTCTTTGTTGCCAGTCCTGATCTTGAGATCCAAACTACATCTATATTGCAGCAGTCGCAAATCCCACTTCAGCCTAAACAGTCGCTCTTCGGCCTGCTCTCACATTTCCAGTGGGTCTATTTTAGCCCACTGGCAAAAGTAAAAAAAAAAAGAAAAGAGAAAGTCCTCTTTTCTCCTTCTTTCTCTGCTACTGCTGCCTGTATAATTCTCTTGGCACGGCTCTCATTGCTTGCCTCTTCCGCTTTTCACCCCTCCCATCCTGATTTGGGGTGCTCATGCCATCCTTTTTGCTACATGGCTCTATAACCAGTGTGCTTCGGCCTTTTCTGTGCCATTCCTCCTCCTCTTCCTCCTGATTTGCATCTTTGTGGGCCTTGTCACTGTACATCTCTCTATGTGTCCTGCCACCCACTTTGGCATGTAGTTCCTAAAAACCTAGGTCTGGTTAAAACTGAACCTGCCAAAGTGGGGAACACTACCAGCCTACCAATGTCAATGAGCCTTGAGTTCTCTCTTCAAAGTTCTTTTCAAATTTCCCTCTGAGTTCATGCAGGGAAACTCAGTTATTGCTATACTCTTGACTGAACAATGGTATTTCCTCTGTCAGGAGGGACGAGCATGGAGTGCTGATAAAGGAAGGGGACATCTATCTAGCCAGCCTGATGGACAAATCAACCCTAGCTATCATGGGACAACAGATTGTCCTCACATCCACCATCCTCCATTACTCTACTTGTCGACTAAAAAACTGTACTTGTTGAGTCATTCACTAAGAAACTCTTAACTTTTTCTGAATGATTAGAGTGTACTGCATGAATGCTTCTTTCACCCAGGTACCTCTTCAATTGGGAGAGATGAGCATAGCATAGTGAGAGACAAAGGGCACACTTGCTTAGCCAGCCTCATAGTCAAATCAACGCTAGCTATCACGTTAACCATCTTCCATTATTGTACTTGTCAACTATCAATCTTCTGCCACAAGTATAGTATAGGGCCTTTCATTAAAGGGGCTTCGAACTGATCTTGCTGCTGCTGTGGTCTTCCTCAGCTGTTCTGGACTGTTGCCATCAGTGCTGAAGACCCCTCCCACTTCTTTTGGGGCCTTCACCATGATGCATCCTATTTTTTCTATTTAGATCAGGGGTGTCCAAACCTGTCCTGGAGGGCCGCAATCCTGGCAGGCTTTTGGGATAGCCCTAATGAATATGCATGATATATATATGCATTAGAGATATCCTGCCAACCTGACTGGTTTGTGGCCCTACAGGACTGGATTTGGAGACCCCTGCCGTACACCTCTGTCATTTAAGATTGTGAGTGGGCAAGGTACAGATGTCCTAGACATCAAAAGGGTAGATAGAAATTCTCACATTCCTTCTCGATTCCCACCACCACCAAAAAGTTGTCTAATAGACCACATTTTGGTGGTGGTGAGAAGTGAGGAGGAATGTGACAAAGTCTATCTACCCTTTTGATGTCTAGGACATCTGTACCTTGCCCACTCATAATCTTAAATGACAGAGGTGTACGGCAGGGGTCTCCAAATCCAGTCCTGTAGGGCCACAAACCAGTCAGGTTGGCAGGATATCTCTAATGCTTATATATATCATGCATATTCATTAGGGCTATCCCCAAAGCCTGCCAGGATTGCGGCCCTCCAGGACAGGTTTGGACACCCCTGATTTAGATCCTCAGCATTTCATCTAAGCAGTTCATGAATGCTTCTTCCACCCCATGGGAATCTTTCTCTGTATTTAAGATTCCTATGCTGAGACCAAAATCCTCAGTGCCAGGATTCTAAATTTTGGGCATACTGCTTAGCAAACTTCACCCCACTCTTGCAGTCTGGACTCATGCCATCTCTTCTGCTGTTGTTTTGGCTCTCCACTGATATGTGCCTTGTAGCCAATCTGGGTGCTGTGCTGGCCCCCTTGGTATGTTTAAGGTATTGCAGCTGATCTGAGTGTGAGTCAGTGCTCTTTGGCATGTTTTAGGACCTTACAAATGATCAAGGTGCAGTGCTGGTCCTCTTGGCATAATTTAGGGCCTTGCAGCTCATCTGGGTGCTGTGCTGTGCTGTTCCCTTTGGCATGTTTAAGAGCTTATAGTGGATCTGAGTACTGTGACTGTCCTTCTGGCAAAATTTAGGGCCTTGCAGCTGATCTGTATGCTGTGCTATTCATCTTGTTATAATTTAGGGCTTGCAGCCAATCGGGTGCTGTGCTGTCTTGGTCCTCTTGGCATGTTTAAGGTCTTGCAACTGATCTGGGGTGCTGTGCAGGTTCTATTGGCATAATTTAGGGTCTCACAGCTGTTCTGGGTGTTGTGTTAGTCACCTTGGTATGTTTAAAGCATTGCAAGTGATCTGAGTGTTGTGCTGGTCCTCCAGGCATAATTTAGGGACTGGCAGGTGATCATGGTGTTGTTCTGGTCCCCTTAGCATGTTTAAGGTGTTGCAGGAAATTTGGATGCTGCACTGATCCTCCTGACATAACTTAGGACCTCACGGCTGATCTGAGTGCTGGGCTGGATTTCCTTGCATAATTTAGGGCTTGCGGCCATTCTGGGTGCTATGCTGGTCTCTTGGCCATTTTACTCCTCTCAAAGTGCTTGGCGTGCTTCCAGTCTTTGAGGTACTACTTTGTCCTCTAACACTGTCTTGAGGTGTTTATTTTGCTGTCTGTACCACTTTGCCGTTCTGATATTCATCCCACTGCTGCACATTCTCTTTGCCCCTCTTCTGGTGCCCCTGGGTGTTTTTTTGACACCCTTGATGGCTTGTAGTGCTGTTACAAATGCCTGCCATCAGGTTTCAATCAGGTTTGATTGAAAATATATGGCAAATGTCACTGTTCTATTGTAAGATATCTTTCCCTATAGACTTTAATGAGACGAATGCATGAATGTTTTGGTTCCTGAACACAATCTGAATGAATATATTTTGACGGACAAAAATGAGCACAAAAATCTTTAGTGCACACATGCTTAATGCTTTACATATGGAAAAAACGTTATAAATTACTCCTATAAGGGACATATGCTTCTGTGAGTCTTTATAAAATTAGGGGCATGCAGGCCAGAAATTTTTGGTTTGGTTATTTTCCTGTGTCATTTTTAGGATTTTCCATGTTTTTGTAAAATTTGTCTTGGGAGAAGTGACATTAATAGTGCACACTATTGAGTGATAGAGCATGCTATTAACAACAGATGGCAAATGGTGAAATGTTGGGGGGTTTCTTCTGTTTTTGTTGAAAACACCATGAAAGAATATAGGAAATTTCATTGATATCCCTAAAATTGCAGTGTGCACCTCTGAGTATGCAAATTACACCTGCTTCCTTGTGGGGTACACTCACTAGCTCAGATTTTCAAAAGAAAACTGCAGAGCATTTCCATTCAAAATGAGCTTGCAGGTCCAGAGATGCTCATTCTCCTGGGGCAGTTTTTATTATTGCTCCACATAACAATTAAAATAAATTAGGACATAAAAAGAGACCCAAGAATTCAACCAAAAGAGGATGTAAGAGAGCAAAGAACTGTTGTTGTTAAGTGCCGCCGAGTTGGTGTCGACTCATGGCGACCCTCTGGATAGTTGTCCTAAATTGTGTTTGGTCTTCAGTCAGGCGGCTCATTGTTGACAGACTGGTACCCGTAGTTGCTGTTATTGTATCAATCCATCTCATTGCTGGCCTTCCTCTTTTGCATTGACCTTCTATCTTGCCAAGCATGATGTCTTTCTCTAATGATCTCTATCTTCACATGATGTGTCCAAAGTCTTATCATCTGAGCTTCTAAAGAAAACTTAGGTTTGATCTCCTCTGGTACTGACTGGCTTGTTCTTCGGGCAGTCCATGGTATGCACAGTATTCGCTGCCAGCACCATAATTCAAAGGCATCAATTTCTTTCCTGAATATCTTTTTCACTGTCCAACTTTCACATCCATAGGACCTTATTGAAAAATGCCATGGCTTGAACAAGTCAAATCTTTGTATGGAGAGAGACATATCTGCTCTTGAGAATCTTGTCTAGGTCCTTCATAGCCATTCTGCTAAGAGCAATACGCTGTTGGATTTCTTGACTGCTTGTTGTTTCTTTATTGATAGTTCATCCAAGTAGGTTAAAGTTTATTTATTTAACTGATTTTATATACCATTTTTCTATAAGGCAAAATGGTTTACATAGAACAAATAAGAGAATGATTTACATGGAACAATTGAAAACGTGTACAAGCAACTTTAAACTTCTTTAAACATATATAACTTTAAATATATATAACTAAAAATTGCCCACTATTTCAATTTCTTCTCCATCAATGATGAACTTATGGATTTTGCCAGTTGTCATGAATTTGCCAGTTATCATGATCTTTACATTAAGGTGCAGGCCCATTTTAGGACTATGTTCCTTGAACTTGAGGAGCAAATGTTTCAGATTGTCTTCACTTTCAGCCAGTAATGTGGTATCATCAGCATTGCGAAGGTTGTTGATGAGTCTTCTACCAATCTTCACACCACTGTTGTCTTCATACAATCCTGCTTCTCTGCTTATTTGTTTTGTATATAAATTAAACAGATAGGGAGAAAGTATGCAGCCTTGTTGTACACCTTTTCTGATTTTAAACCATTCTGTTTCTCCTAGTTCCGTTTGAATTATTGCTTCTTGATCAATGTAAAGGTTGTGCAAGAGAAGATCAGGTATTCTGGTATACCCATGCTTCTTAATGTGGCCCAGAGTTTCTAATGGTATATACAGTCAAAAGCCTTGCTGTAGTAAATAAAGCACAAATAGATATTCTTTTGGTATTCTTTAGTCTTTTCAAGGATCCATCTCACATCTGCAGTGATATCTCTCATTCCTTGCTCTTTTCTGAACCTGCTTGCACTTCAGGTAGTTCTCATTCCAGATATGGTTGTAGTCTCTGCTGAATAATCTTCAGTAGAATCTTGCAGGCATGTCGGATCAGAGCGATTGTGCGATAATTTCCACAGTCAGTTGGATCACCTTTCTTTAGTATTGGTATAAACACAGATCTTTTCCAGTCAGTTGGCCATGATGTTGTCTTCAAATTTCCTGGTAGAGCCTTGTAGGTATGGTAACAGCTGCATTAGATTGATGTAATACTTCTATGGGAATGTCTTCAATGCCTGGTGCTTTATTCTTTTTCATGGCTTTCAATGCTGTTTCAACTTCTTCTTTCATTACCAATGGTTCGGGATCATAAGGTACAGGTTGAAACGGCTGTTGGTCCACTCGATCTTTAGCTTATAAAAACTCTGTATATTCTTTCCACCTTTTCTTGATCTTCTCAACATCATTCAAAATAGATCCTTGAGCATCTTGAAACATTCCAATTCGAGACTGGAAGTTTTTCTTTAACACTCGTAGCTTTAGGAAAGCTGATCCTGTTCTTCCTCTAATAGTTTCTGCTTCTATTTCTTTACATGCATCATTATAATACTTCTTGTCTTGTCTTGCTGTACATTGAAAATCTCTGTTGAGTGCTGCGATTGCCTCTTTTTCTCCTCTGGCTTTAGCTTCTCTGCATTTCTGGACAATTTTCAGAGTTTCTTCGGTCATCCATTTTGGCCGTTTTTGTTTTTTCACCTTTTGTAGAAATGTCTCACTTTCTTCCAACACAACCTTCTTGAAGTCATCTCATAACTCTTCTGGAGCTCTGTCATTTGTATCTAAAGAAGCAAATCAATTTTGCAGGTAGTCTTTAAATTCCAGTGTTATATTCTCAAGGTCATATTTTGCTACATTCATGAATGGCTTGCTGTTTTTCAACTTTAGCTTGAGTTTGCATACTAGTAGTTGGTGATCTGTACAACAGTCAGCTCCAGGTTTTGTCTTTATTAATATTATCGAGCTTTTCCAACATTGTCTTCCACAGATGTAGTCAATTTGATTTCTGTACAATCCATTGGGTGAAGTCCATGTGTACAGTCGGCGTTTGTGTTGTTGGAAGAAGGTGTTTGAGATGAACAGATCATTGGTCTTGCAGAATTCTATCAGTCTTTCTCCAGCTTCATTTCTGTTGCCAAGACCATATTTTCCAAACATTTTGCCTTCTACTTTGTTGCCAGCTTTTGCGTTCTAGTCACCCATGACTATCAGGATATCCTGTTTGCATATTTTGCCAATTTCAGCTTGTACTTGTTCATAGAATTCATCAATTTCATCCTCTTCTGCAACTGTTGTTGGGGCATATACTTGAATTATAGTTGTATTGATTGGCATTCCTCCTAGATGAATAGAAATTAAGGGGTATGTTTACTAAAACCCCGCTAATGTGCGGGCCGTGGTAGTGTGCGGGTGCCATATAAGGAGTGGGCGTTTCGCGCTGAAAAAGAAAATCCGTGATTGACAGATGCGCTAAGGTGCGCAGCGCCCATGTGTGACCCGCACATTAGCGCATGAGATAGCTGCGCGTGAGGCATAAGTGGCGCGCTGATGTGCAAGCAAAAGAGCAGAGCCACAGCACAATGGTTAAGACACTAACCAATGGTGCAGGGATCAGGGGTTCAATCCCCCTCAGTGCCCAATGAAGACTGCTGGCTGAGGTATTACTTTAGGAGGAATTTAAATAATGGGCAGCATAAGGCGGCACGCTATTGATTTAGGAGGCTTTTTAATATTGTGCGGCATAAGGCGGCGCGCTAATGTACAAGCACAGAAACAGAACCACAGCACAATGGTTAAGACACTGACCAATGGTGTAGGGATCAAGGGTTCAATCCCCCACAGTGTCCAATGAACAAAGCTGGCTGAGGCATTGTGTATTATGGGGAAGATTGCTTTTGGAGTCATTTTATGTTTATTTTAATTATCACTACTAGCAAACGCACTCTCAAAGCGTGTTAACATAAGGCGCCCTATAAGGCACATTGTAAAGTGCACTGTCTGCCAAGGCACCCTAGAATGTTGCTTATAGGGCGCTTTAGAGGGTGCCGTATGAGGTATCGCAAGGTCAGAGTACTGTTTTTTATGGCAGCACTGTGCAGTTTAAGGAATGCAAAGCATAAGTAGGTGCGCTGACAGACAAGGAGGAGCAGCAGTGCAGCACAATGGTAAGGCACTGACTGCTGATACAGGGGTCATGAGTTTGCTCCCCAGGGTGCCTAATACGTAAGGCTGGCTGTGGCATCAGCTTTGCAATGTACATATGTTTTCCTGCAGCACTTTATTTTTATTTTATTAATTGCTGCCAGCAAACACGCCCTCACGTGCCGTAAGTGAAGGTGCCGTATAAGACACCCTATAAGGCACTCCATAGGGCACATTATAAAGAGCACTGTCCGCCACGGCACCCTAAAATGTCCCCTATAGGGCACCCTATAAGTTGCGTCACAGGATAATGTATAGCAGTGTTTCCCAACCCAGTCCTACGGGGCACACCGGTCAGTCAGGTTTTCGGGATATCCCTAATGACTATGCATGAGATATATATGCATTAGAGATATCCTGCCAACCTGACTGGTTTGTGGCCCTCCAGGGCTGGATTTGGAGACCCCTGCCTTACACCTCTGTCATTTAAGATTGTGAGTGGGCAAGGTGCAGATGTCCTAGACATCGAAAGGGTATATAGAATCTGACACATTCCTCCTCGATTCTCACCACCACCAAAAAGTTGTCTAATAGACAATATTTTGGTGGTGGTGAGAATCGAGGAGGAATGTGTCAGATTCTATATACCCTTTCGATGTCTAGGACATCTGCACCTTGCCCACTCACAATCTTAAATGACAGAGGTGTAAGGCAGGGGTCTCCAAATCCAGCCCTGGAGGGCCACAAACCAGTCAGGTTGGCAGGATATCTCTAATGCATATATATCTCATGCATAGTCATTAGGGATATCCCGAAAACCTGACTGGCCGGTGTGCCCCGTAGGACTGGGTTGGGAAACACTGATGTATAGTGCACCTTATATGGATGGGAACCATAAGGTGCCCTATAGGGCGCCCTATAAAGCACCCTCAGAGGCACCTTATGGGTACAGTACGCTGAGGGTGTTTTGCTGGCAGCAAAAATGTACATTAAAAAGAGATAATGCTTTGGGCAGCCCTATCAAATAACTCCACTGTGGGTTTGAACCTATGACCTCTGCCTTCACAGGCAGTGAAGTAACCATTGGGCTACAGCTCTATTGCTCCTAGTAAGCCCCTGGCTGGCTGTAGAGAGCCTGCACGTCACCACACAGAGTCTGTTGTGGTCACCAGGATAGGGTTAGCACACCAGTACCATGATGTACTGCACATGCAAATCAGCTGTCCACAGATGAACACAAAATGGGGTATGCACCCCCACAACACCTCGGCCTGGTAGGGGGAACTGACCATGTGCACCCCCACAGCACCTCGGCCTGGTAGGGGGTACTGACCGTGTGTTTTACTGGCACAGAGTAGCTACACACCGTCACATTGTGCGGGTACTGTGCTCACCCTGAGGGTGCAATGAGGCGCCCAGGACCAGGTCCACAACACCTTCCATGGCTGAAAGAGGCCATGCCAGAGGTCCAAAGCAGTGTTAATGTGTGAGATAGGTAGTTTCTGCACAAACACCTTGAATATCTCTGTTTCAGTCAGGCGTAGCCCCCATGGACCCCCAGGTGGGCCATGCACCACCACCCCCCCCCCTCCTCAGGGCCGAGGGTGGCAAACAGGGTCTCCCATCAATAGATCCACATTCTACCTCCCTGCAAAGGTGGCAGTAGAGGGGACCATCAACCCCAGTCCTGCTGAGGGACAGACACCCCACAGGGCAGTCAATGCAACTGTATATACATCCATAACACAATAGCAGACAGACATAAGGCCTGGATATGGTAAGCTGCACCCCAACACTATCTGATATTCTCCTCCTGCAAGCCACTCCATCAAGACACATACCAGCTGCAAACAGCCTGCTAGTTAGGCCATAGTGTATGCTCCCAGTGGAGATGCATGCACCCAGAACTGGGATGTCAGCATTCACAGCAAACAGATAAATCAGTGACTGGGCCTCAAAAGGAAACCCATATCTATCACATGAGAGAAATACTACATAGCACTATGGGGGTGCCTAGACATGCTGTGGTCACTGCACAGTCAGGGTGAGAGTGATCTCTCAGCAGGACATACTGAGGTCACCCTGTCTGTTTAGGTGGTGGCCGGGCAGTAAAATGTCCCAGTCAGTGCCCTATGCCCTGTGCAGATGCACCCTGGCCAGGTCACCCTGTCCGGCCTATACCCATGGTACCTTGCTCCTCATTATGCACATTGGCAGCCCAATACTGGCAACATTGCTGGCAGTGTGGGCTGTGGAAGGTGTTTGCAGCCACCACGCACTGGATAGAGCCATAGGTGTCAAACCTGTCCTGGAGGGCCACAATCCTGCCAGGTTTTGGGATAGCCCTAATGAATATGCATGAGATATATATGCATTAGAGATAGCCTGCCAACCTGACTGGTTTGTGGCCCTCCAGGACTGGATTTGGAGACCACTGCTTTACACCTCTGTCATTTAAGATGGTGAGTGGGCAAGGTACAGATGTCCTAGACATCAAAAGGGTAGCTAGAATGTGTCACATTCATCCTCGATTCTCACCACCACCAAAAAGATGTCTAATGGACAATGTTTTGGTGGTGGTGAGAAGTGAGGTGGAATGTGACAAATTCTATCTAACCTTTTTGATGTCTTGGACATCTGCACCTTGCCCACTCACAATCTTAAATGACAGAGGTGTAAAGCAGGGGTCTCCAAATCCAGTCCTGGAGGGCCACAAACCAGTCAGGTTGGCAGGCTATCTCTAATGCATATATATCTCATGCATATTCATTAGGGCTATCCCAAAACCTGGCAGAATTGTGGCCCTCCAGGACAGGTTTGACACCTATGGGATAGACAGACAGCCACCCCCACACCTATGCCAGCATTGTGCTACTATAGAGGAGTTCAGCAGCCATACCCACCACACCAGTCCTGGGCACAGTACAGGCATGGATATGGTATGCAATACTGTTGGGGGTCACTCCCCAGGGTGGTAAACACTGTCAGAGACCAGACCTGCAGCACACACCGCAGACATCAGAATGATTGTTATGTTGGAGCTCAATGAGCAAAATGTGCTTAACGTAGGACTTGCTATCTGCCAGTTATCATAGGAAACGTTTGATAGCTGTGTACCATATACCCAGGTGTAGGGTGGCATTGCTAAGGTATGCAAGTGCTAGTATTGGGAGATACAGGCAGGGCCCAATGTCCTGCCTCTCCAGGAGGCATTGGCCAATGGGGCCTGTGGGTGTGGGTGTGGGTGTGTCTGGCCCTGTTGGCTGCTGCTTTACGGCAGTTTCCCAACTCCAGTCCTGGTGTTCCAGATACTTTTCGGGTTTTCATGCTGTCCCTCATAAATATGCATGAGCTACATCTGCATACCATGGGGGTGGTGCATAGATATGCAGCACAGGCATCTTTATTAGAGGCAACATGGAACCTGAATGGTGTGGGGCCCTCCAGGACTGCATTTGGGAGACTCTGCTCTAGGTAATGTGCCTGTGTTTGGTGTGGTAAAATATAGGCATATTAACCATGCTTATGTTCTCTGCAATAAAGGAATGTCTTTACTATCACTGTTTAGTGGTGGGTAAAACTATGGGATCTGGGTTGGCAGGAGCCCCAGCTGGGATTTGAACCTGTGACCCTTGGTTCTACAGGAATTGGCTGTGTCCACTGCACCACACTGTGCCCACAGAGACAGTGCAGTCCCTGGAGATAGGAAACCTGGCTGGACAAGTCAGAAACCCTGCTCTGCACAATTTTACTGTGGGCTCATTTACCTTGTATGGAGACAAAAGGGCAAATAAACCTCATAAAAAACCTCAAAAAAAGGGGCAAACACCCATAACCAAGCTGGGCAACAGTGATATCACTGGGCAACATTAAAAAACACTCCCAGGAAAGCTCCAATAAAATGAAATGATTTTTGAAAGGGTCTACGGAGCGTAGACCCTTCCAAAAATTATTTCTTTTTTTGGAGATTTCCTGGGAGTGTTTTTGATTGTTGCCCATTGCTATCTCTGTTGCCAAGCTGAATTATAATTTTTACAATTTTTATAGTGGTCATTTTAATGTTTTATTTGAGATTTTGTTCTGTGCACATGTATCACACTGCTCACGGTTTTTAGGTTTCCCTGGTTTTGACTTACATTGCTTACAGAAATGGTTTCTCTTCCCTTTAAATGGGCTCTAACGCGAGGTTTTCACTCGCGGTATTTTTCTTGCCGAAATTCAACCCCACTCCTGTGCGGGGAGCCTCTCCCCTCCCAATCTCCACCCATTGACCCCGTCCCTCCGCCCCTCTGGAGCCTTCCTCCGCCCTCCGTAAGCCTTTCCACGCCTCTCTCGCACAGTAGCGGGCCGCGCACATGAGCGGGCCCGTTAGTGTGACGTGCACGTGTGCGGGGCACAAAAACGCACTATTAGCGTGCGCTAAGGTACCTTAGCGCACGCACAAGTGCGCCCCGCACAATTGCGCAGTTTAGTAAACATACCCCTAAGCGTTCACTGATTGCATTGTAAGCTGATATTCCAGAGAACTTTTAAAAGGAAAAGAGAAAAAAAATGGAGGTTGAAGGAATAGAGGCCTCTAGGGGGTCATATTGGAAGTCCTATTTGAGCTTTGGACATCCAGAATTGGTCATAGAAATGTCCAAAGCACAGAGACATCTCTAGAGCCATTTTAGAAGCTGACTCCTGGGACATCCCCAGCATGAGGACATCCAAGTCTGAACAGGGGCATGGTGGAGGCATTCCCAGGAACCTGGAGGTACCCGCCTGATCTCAGAAATGTCATGGATGTCCGGCGTCACGTCTGAAGTTTTGACCTGCTCCAGGCATGACCAAGCACCTGAAAAGAGCTTGCTGTGGCTGAAATACATCCAAAGGGTGCAGAGAAGCGAAAACTCCCTCATCTCCAGTACTCAACACAATGTCAATGATAGCAGCAGTAGGGGTTTGAACCCTGGCCCCAGCTCACTATGCTAACCATTAGGCTATCCTAGATAGCCAGGTTTTAAAGTATGGTTTTTGGGATGTCTATGTAGATGCCCCTGCAGACGGCCATACTGGGCACATCAAAGTATGTGAAATTGTGTCCTGCCTTTTTTTCAGACATTTTGGCTTAGACATCTCAGATTGCACTTGGACGTCCCTTCTAAAATTCCCCTCTAGATTGCTAATGGGATGGAGAAGAGCTTCATTCTGGAAACCAGCTACATATCAGCAAGGTAACAAACCTTTAAACCGTTACTTCTGAAGAAGTGTACAGCAGAATGTAGAATGTAAGAGCTCTCTGTGGAGCAAAGATAAGACAGAATGTGTTATACTTTATAAATACACAGTATAAATATTGTGTATAGATATCCATGGAGATCACACACAGACCCCTCTTCTCTGGAAGCACTCTTGCTTTTCATAAGAGGACTTCTCTGTGGACTGGCAAAGCTGCTACACAATAATATATCTATCTACAATATTTATACTAGTTTGATAAGACTTATTACAATTTCTGACACATTCAGTTCTTTATGGTTCCAAAAAGTATTTTAGCAGGAACAGGAGAGAGGATACTAAGAACGTGTCATAAGGGGTGGCATGGCGGAGATAAAAATATTTGCCTCGTTAATCATGTTATCTGTTGAAACAGAACATCAGCTGTGTAGTTTGCATTCATTGAAGCCTTTTCTTTTTTGGTGCCTTTCCAAGTTCATACATTACTTATGTTTTGCCCTTCTTTGCACATTTCTGATGGAAGCAGGAAGCACTAACTCACTCTTCTGATTTATAAGAGTTTGTGGTTTGTTCCATTACAAAGCTATGAAAAAATAAATGTGATCTTACATGTAACAAGAGCACTGCTGGTGGGGGTGGGGGGGGGGGGGAGAGAAGAGAGCACTGGGGAGAGAGGTAGAGTGCTAGGGTCAAGCATGGAGAGGGCGGAGCATATTTGAATGCATTTTTATATGTGTGCATGTGTTAAAGTTACCAGTTTTTTTGCGGCCAAATCTGGGTGGGATACTTGCTATCCGAAGCGAGGGGGGAGGAAGGGGCACCTCGGTTTCAGTTTTGAGCAACAAATCATGGAGGAGGGAAGAAGAGTTATTACCTTGCCCCCCCTATCCATCCCATGACAGCAACAATATCAACCCCCAAGCAGACAAAGCAACAGAGAAATAGAAAGTTATGCATTCCCCCTGTACTGTACCAAATATAAAGATAACAGATTTAAATTCTAAGAAGTGACACATTCCAATCAATAAACTGAAAACAGATTTTTGTCCCTACCTTTTCAGTCCCCATTCTTGGAATCGGGGGACAGGAGGCTGCTAAACAGGTGTGAGTGAAGGACACAGTTCTAAAATCGGGGACAGCTGGTAACCATAGTGCATGTGTGTGCATGTGAAAAGGGAGAGAAATTTGAATCCCTTCCTTCCCTACTGATCTGACCTCCTTAAATCTTTAGCTCCAAAACAAGTGAACTCCACATAGAATAGCTTCCCTCTTTTTAGACCCCTCACTTTAGGCATTCATCCCTAGTAATTTTCAAAGAGACTAATTTTGGTGATGTGGTACTCCACTTTGCATAGAATATCTCGGTCAGAAAAGGGACATCCATATTGGGACTATCCTGCTAAACATGGAGCCTTTTGTAAAATACCTATAAGGGCTTGCAAGAATGAATTTATATTTGCAGCACATCATAGTTTTATGATTTTTTTTACTTGATATACCGCCTAGAGTGAGTTGCAGCTAGGCGGTTAAGGTAGTTACTGTGTAGCGGGAACAGCCATTAAGACATGCAGAAAAAGAGCAGCTTCACTTCACTGATCACCTGTCTCTCTTCAGTCTGAATTCTGTTTGCCACCATCTCTGTTGTCTATCATTTAACCAGTTTCCCATCCAGTCCCCCATTTTGAGGTTCATCCCCAGGCAGCTCAGTTCATTTATTAACCTCCAATATGGACCGTATCAAAAGCTTTGATTATAACTAAATGAACCACATCCAATGTACAAGGGTTAGAAGGAAAAGTTTCCATTTTAGCAGATAACACAAAGATTTGCAACAGCGTGGGCACCCCAGAGGGAGCTGACAACATGAGAAATGAGCTACAAATGAATGGTCTAATGCTTGGCAATTAAGATTTAGGGGCATGTTTACTAAACTGTGCTATGATTTTAACTGACCGCGCATCACGTACAAAACGTAATGTGCAAAGCATTTGCTGTAAATGCAAGGGGCGTGTCCAGGATCTGCCCTGTATTTACAACACTTTCCACCCAGGCCTATGTTGCATTCTTTGGCCTGTAACATAGGTGCAGTTGAGTAACCTGCCGAGACATGTAACTCAGCCCCAATACAAAATAACTATGTTGTCAGTGCACCCCAGCATCCCAACTCTTCCCAGTCCTCTATCACAGAGCCCCCCATGTCTGTCAATAACTCCCGAACCCCATCACAAACCCCCTCTCTTATATGGAAGATTGATCCTTAATGGTAGTAATGTGAGATTACTGCTAGGGGTGAAAGACTCCATTAAAAAGCCTGGAAGCTCCGAGGGCAGGAGTGTCTGCTAAAATTCACCTACAGGGTCATTCTGAGCTATGAATAGTGGGGATGGGTGTCTTAGTGCTATTAGAGGGGATCTACGTATGGGATGTAATTGGGCTGCTATAGTCCTCATGTTTTAATGAAATAACCCTGCATTTGTGTACCGGCACCTTTTTAGCTAGGAAAAATGCACTGACTACTAAATATTTGACAAGTCATGTAGAGAGTTGTCTGTTGACTGGGCTTTTGCAAGCAAACTAATACGGTGACTTATCATTCTTAACTGAGTCAACAGTGGAGTCTCACCGGATTCCAGGACGGCAGGGCACGCAGACTTGCTCACAGTCATTTTTCTGAAGCATCTTATCCCTAGATACTAAAAGTAAAAATACTCTCTAGGCCAACAGATTCAGTAATTTCACTGGAGATGGTGAGAAACAAATGTTCAGTTTCTGCATTTTGGTTGGCCCCATTAGAACCCCCTTTGTAAATCTGGCCAAGGCCAACAGCAGCGTGTTATGTCTACCAGGGCAAGGGAATTCTGATTTTGGACTGGGAAAAGGGATGGGATTAATTGGAAGATCTTACCAAATAGCTCAGTTATCAAAACAAGAAACTGGTGTTACATGCCTACTGGTTGCACAAACAATTGTCTTGATTAAAATATCTGTTGTTCTTCATTTCTGCTTCTCTGAGATGCGTGCTGTTTGTGCCCGACCTATGTTTAATTACCCTGCTCCACCTTGTCAGAGCCGGTTTATCCAGACAACTTATTTTTATTCCCTCCCATTTAAATTATTACAGGCTTCCTTTGTTGAAACACAAAAGCTGGGTTGGGCATCTTTTATATAGAAGGCAGGCGTCCTAAGAAGCCCTTTTGTATTGTTTTTCATCCTCTAGCAGGTGAACACGCACTGTAGGCTTTTCAATGCAGTCTTCTCAATGCACCTGAATGCTGTCTCAAAAATTCTTTCAAAAATCCTGCAGAACAGTTCAAGGCATTTCAGTTGGCAGTTTTAAACCCCATTTCCATGAACACAAGCCTCAGACCAACATAAACTGGAATGCAAACTCTGTTCAGCCATTGTGGCAATTGTCGTAAATTCATTTGAAGCCAGTTCCAAAGGCAGAATGGAAAAATATCAGTGAGCACATATTTTCTAATTCTTTCTTTGGCTCAGGTTGTTCAAGCGTACTTCGTTGTTCAAGTGTCTTCAGGTTGTTTAGAACTCTTTAGCAAAAAAGTATTTTTTGCCACCCTGCAGTTTGTCATTACTCAAAAAATCCAAAGTTCAAACAGCAAAAAAATGTGCAGCAGTACACCCAAATCTTTCACTATTTTCAGCAAAGAATGATTCTGGCATTCCTGCTCCTAGTTTAAACCTGCTATGCAGTGTGAGGTTATGGAGGTTGGGCCTGCCTGTCCTTTAATGGTCAAGGGCACCTTTTCTTGTGTTTTGGAAAGAAGTAAGAGGGGCCTTGCTTCTAGTGGCCAAGGGTTTTCCTCCATCTCCAGGAACAAGCAGGAATGTAGTCTTCACATATGGATATCGTCGGTACCGACGGAGCTTGTGCGGGAACGCTCCCCAGCGTCCAATAGGAACGCTTTTGGGAGCATCCCTCAGCACATGCGCGCTGCCTTCCCACCTTTCCAACTGTCCCTCTTCAGTTCTTCGTTTTCCGTGGAGCCGACAGGACACATTCCCTGTCACCGCAGAAAATTTCTTCTTTAAACTTGTTTTCTTGTGGTCGCGTCTGCCTCCACACGACACCTACTGGTACCACCGGTTCTTTTTTCTTCTTTTCTAAAAAAAAAAATAAAATAAAAATATATATATATATATATATATATATATACTTTCTGAACTGTTTCTCTTCAGAAACTTTTCTTTTGGTGCTAGGTGCCATTTTGGGCATTAGGCCTCATTTTTCCTAAAAGATGGAAAAAACAGCTAGTGGTTTTAAAAAATGTACTAAGTGTGGCGGTACCATTTCCGTCACTGATACCCATGACTGGTGTCTCAAATGTTTAGGCCCTGACCATTCTCCATCTGAGTGTCTCTCTTGTATGGGGATGACTAAAAGAGGAAGACAGAACCGGGCTGCAAAGCTCGGTACCCTCTTTTCTTCAGATGCCAGGTCCATTGCCAGACCAACACAGAGGATCTCTAAAGGTAAAAAGTGGACTGTTGTAGTTGTTGTTATGGAAGGACAGACTAGATGGGCCTTGTGGTCTTTTTCTGTCATCATGTTTCTATGTTTCTATTGCATCGATGTCTTCAAGAGCTTCGTCTTCCTCCCATGGATCTCAGGTAACTAAACATAAGAGCCAGTCCTCAAAGGGTAGCTTTCCTTCAAAGCATCGAGAGTCCATTGGCATTGCCCTTGAGGAAACTACACCGGCAAAACAGCCCCGGCAGGAGGCAGAACTATGGGTGCCATGCTCAGGGGTTCCGGCCGCTTTTACCAGTACCGATACCCAGGGATCGGCAGCGTCGATAGACCAGAGATTCCTCACTATCGAACGCAGTCTTGCAGCTCTCCTTACAGTTGTAGTACTGTTGACACCGGCGGTTCAACGGGCACCAGTACTGACACCGATACCGATGCCGGTACCAGCACCAGTACAGATACTGGTACCAGCACCGACGGTACCAGCCCCGGTAGGAATTCATCCCATACCAACTTTTTCTGGCATCGACAGATTGGTACCAGACCAACTCGGTGCCGACTTCAATCGATACCGAGACCGTGCTTTGCATGAACATCGAGATCAGAGATACTTCGAGTCCTCCGATTCCGAGGACTCTGATAATTCTGCTGGTATCAGAGTGTTTCTCCTGGAAGACTCCTCTTCTCCCCAACTCAGGATGTCTCCTCCGGAAGACATGTCTTTTCAGGATTTTATTTCTGATGTGGCCCGAGGCCTTTCAATCACAGTAGCTCCTGAAAAAGAACCTAGAGCAAAGGAATTGGAAATTCTCCAATACCCTAAGGCTCCCAAGGAGGCAGCCACTCTGCCCATTCATGAAATCTTTCATGATTTGATGCTCAGAATGTGGGAGACACCTTTGACCACATCTCCTCATTCTAGGAGACTCGATACCATGTATCAAGTTCCACCATGTCTTGGTTTTCAAAAGACTAAGCTGCCACACCATTCAATGGTAGTGCAGTCAGCCATGTGTAGGATGAAAAGTGCAAAAAGACATGCATCCAATCCTCCAGGTCGTGAATGCAGTACTCTTGACGCTTTTGGGCGTCGAACATTTCAGGCTTCCATGCTTTCAGCTAGGATCAGCTCATATATTTTATATATGGGAATGTTCCTCAAAGAGGTCACAGGAAAGTTGGAGCTTACGAACCCCCTTCTCCCTGATGACAAATTACAAGACTTCCTTACTCTTGTCAAGCATGCTCAAGATGTCTCCAAGTTTGTCAATCGTGCAGCCTTTGACTGCTTTGAATGCATCAGCAGAACCTCTGCCATTGCCATTGGTGCACGTCGGATTGCCTGGCTTCAGGTATCAGACTTGGAGATTTGGGTACAGGATAAATTAGGAAACATCCCTTGCACAGGAGAGAACCTCTTTGGCAAGAATTGGCAGGAAAAGGCTAATGAGATAGATGCTGACAATATCACTTTAGATAGATTGTCAAAATCTACAGCCACGCCAGCCAAAAAGAAACCCTATAAAAAACCCTTTTTCAACAAAAAGAGGAAGTTTTATCCATTCTGTACCCAGCAAGGCAAGCTCAGGGTCAAGTTGCCCAGAAAGGTCAACAACAACAATCCAGACAAAAGAAGCCAAAAGGCCTTAGAGCTCAACCAACTCCACAGGCCCAGCCCCCTCAAGGGCTTTGACTCCTTCATAGAGAACTTAGACTTCCTGCCTCTGGAAGGTCCAGAACCCCTAAACATTCCAGGCAGGTTGTGTCATTTTGCCAACAGATGGCACCAAATAACAGCGGAAAATTGGACTCTGTCCATTGTGGGAGAGGGGTACAAGCTTCATTTTCACAGTATACTCCCTCCTACAATCGTAAGACAGTTCAATTCCCAAACCTCTACAGACAATCTACTGGATCGAGAAGTCTCAACACTCCTTGCTCAAGGAGCAATAGAGGAGGTGCCCATTCTTCAACAGGGAACAGGGTTCTACTCCCCCTATTTTTCTTATTCCAAAGAAAACAGGAGGACACAGACCCATTCTAGATCTCATACCTTCAAAGTCAGGATTGACTTTGTTCTCTAGATCTAAAGGATGCATATACTCACATTCTGATCCATCCAGATCACAGGAAATTCTTACAATTCCTTTTCAGGGGAAAACATTTCCAATACAGGGTTCTTCGCTTTGGCCTGGCTTCAGCACCAAGAGTATTCACAAAATGCATGGCAGTAGTAGCTCCATTTCTGCGAACCCTAGGGATATTCATCTTCCCATACTTAGATGACTGGCTCATTCGAGCCCCCACGGTTCCAGAGGCCATCTCTGCACTGTCTTGCACACTGCGAATCCTTCAATACTTGGGATTGGTCATAAACCTCCCAAAATCCCAACTTGCTCTGTCTCAGTCCCTGGAGTTCATAGGAGCTCATTTAGATACCAGTCAAGGGCTTTTCTTCCACAACCCCGCTGTCTTTGCATAGTGCAGCTAACTTCTCAAGCAGCGGTGAAGTCCTCCCTAACTGCCCGAGAACTACTACAACTATTGGGACATATGGCATCCACGGTTCATTTGGTTCCCTATGCTCACCTTCATATGCGAGCAGCCCAGTGGACCCTATCCACACAGTGGACACAGGCCACAGGACATCTGTCAGACAAGATATCAAACTCACAACGACTGATTTTGTCCCTCCAGTGATGGCAATCACTGGAAAATCTTCTAGTGGAGTCTCCTTTCCAGCAACCCCTATTCCAGGCCACCCTAACAACAGATGCATCACAAGTGGGATGGGGAGCACACCCGCATCATCTCTCTACCCAGGGTACCTGGACTCCACAGGAGGCTTGTCTTCACATAAACCTCCTGGAACTCAGAGCAATCTATCTAGCTCTTCGAGTATTCCATGCCCAGCTCAGCTATAAGACAGTCCTAGTCCAAACGGACAATCAAGTAGCCATGTTCTATGTGAACAAGCAGGGCGGAACAGGCTCTCTGTCATTATGCAACGAAGCTTAACGACTATGGGCCCTCGCCAGAGAGCATCAAATTCACCTTCTCATGGTATACCTTCCAGGCATTCAAAACCTTTGGGCAGACAAACTCAGCCGAGTACTGCTGCCTTATGAATGGTCTCTCCACCTAGACCAGGTGGCCAAGATATTTCAGATCTGGGGAACCCCAGACATAGACCTATTTGCAAGTCCACTGAATGCCAAACTTCCCCGGTTCAGTTCCAGAATTCCGGCTCAAAATTGCCAGGCAAGGGACACCTTCCTTCTTCACTGGGGTCACAACTTCCTCTATGCCTTCCCACCCATTCCCCTCATACCCAAAATACTCTTCAAGCTTCAGAGAGACAGGGGTCGTATGATCCTCATAGCGCCACGGTGGCCACGCCAAACGTGGTATCCCCTGCTTCTACATCTCTCTCATGCTGCACCTCTGAAGTTAGGGTGTGCTCCAGATCTTCTCCCCCAAGAGAACGGGATGCTATGGCACCCGAATCCCCAGTCCCTGCATCTCAGGGCCTGGTTGCTGAAAGCTTAGACCTTCAGGATCTCAACCTTTCCCAACAGGTAAAAGATATCCTTCAGGCTTCTAGAAAACCTTCCACAAGAGGCTCTTACGCCTTCAAGTGGAAATGTTTTACTATATGGTGTTCACAGAAGGGATTAAAACCCCTTATGATACCTTTGGAATCGATACTAGAGTATCTACTTCATTTATCAAATTCTGATCTAAAGACCAATTCAGTAAGAGTCCATCTTAGTGCAATTGCAGCTTCCTATAAACCTCTAAATGGACAACCAATTTCCTCTCATCCACTCATATCCAGATTTATGAGAGGTCTTCTATTAACAAAGCCTCCCATCAGGCCACCAACGGTGGCATGGGATTTAAACCTAGTTCTCGGGCAGCTCATGAAACCGCCTTTTAAACCTTTGGCCACTACAACCCTAAAGCTTTGGTCCTGGAAGGTCATCTTCCTAATTGCAATCACCTCTGCACATCACATTAGTGAATTGCAAGCTTTAGTGGCTGATTCTCCTTATACTATGTTTCAACATGATAAGGTTGTACTCAGAACTCATCCACACTTTATGCCAAAGGTGGTTTCACCTTTTCATTTAAATCAATCAATTTATCTTCCTGTATTCTTTCGGAGGCCTCATGCCTCTAATGCAGAAAGGAACCTTCACACTTTGGATTGCAAAAGAGCCTTGGCTTTTTACCTAGAAAGAACACAGCAACATAGAAGGTCTTCTCAACTTTTTATTGCTTTTGATTCTAGTCATTTGGGACTTCCAGTATCCAAAAGAACTCTATCCAAATGGATTGAACAATGCATATCCTTTGCTTATGAGAGTAAGAGTCTTCCTCTTCAAGGCTATGTCACAGCTCATAATGTGAGAGCCATGGCAGCCTCTATGGCTAACCTTCACTCTGTGTCTATTGATGACATTTGTCGAGCAGCCACCTGGGCTTCTGTTCACACCTTTACAGCCCACTACTGCCTAGATAAAGCCTCCTGTTGGAATGCCTTCTTTGGCCAAGCTGTTCTTCAAAATCTCTTTCAGACCTAATTCAACTCCTACCCACCAACCCTGGTGGGATGCCAGAGATCCATGGGAGGAAGCATGGCCCACCTTACTATAGGTGGCAGCTTCCTGGGGCTATCTCCCTGGCATCTTCAGCTAGGGAGTCCCCATATGTGAAGACTACATTCCTGCTTGTTCCTGGAGATAGCATATTTACTCACCTGTAACATGTGATCTCCGGGAACAGCAGGAATTTAGTCTTCACAACCCACCCACCTCCTCTAGGAGTTGTCGCTCTATCTCTTTCCTCTATCCCTCTATCCTTTCACTCAGCTACAAACTTAACCGAAGAGGGACAGTTGGAAAGGTGGGAAGGCAGCACGCATGTGCTGAGGGATGCTCCCAAAAGCATTCCTATTGGACGCTGGGGAGCATTCCCGCGCAGGCTCCGTTGGTACTGACGATACCTATATGTGAAGACTAAATTCCTGCTGTTCCCGGAGATCACCTGTTACAGGTGAGTAACTATGCTTTCTCATCACAAGGAGTTCATGTGAAAAAAAGGGTTCAAGGAGCCCAATGGGGCTGCACAGACCACACCTAGATGTGATTCTCCAATGGCCAGCTAGGACATCTAGCCAGGAGAGCAGCTGCCCTGAAGTTATTTCGGTTTAGCCAATGGAGAAGATTTGCTAACAAGAGAAAGAGAAAGCTGGCTAGGCCACAGGAGTCTGTGCTGGAGGGCCAGCAGAGAACAGTTAGGAGAGTACCAGAGACATTAGGAGCTCAAGCAAGAAGTTTCAGCAGATGTCAAACTTCATCAGAGTTTTGATTCTCTCAGAAGGATGAGTGGGAAGAAAAAAATACATCCCAGCTCTACCAGTGAGTGGTCCAATACAGTGGGATGAGGAACCAGTCTCCCTAGTGCATCCTGAACTCACTGTCAGAGGAGTTTTGATAATTTTGTGCAGCACTGCATATACCATGTAGTGCTGTACAGATGATTAGTAGTAGTAGTATTTTTCTCACTCGGTTTGAAAGGAGAATAATTCCCTTATTTTACATCTCTCTAAAAGCAATAGTGATTTTTTCGATTTTTCTTTTAGGGAGTAATTTTATAGCAAGGTGTCCAGGGTAATAGGGCAGCAAGGTATTTATTTTTGCCTATTTTCTAGACATATAGGTGCCTCTGTGTCTTTATAAAATACTAGCACAATACAGTACTAGTAGATCACAGCACTATCCTCAATGCAAAGGAAGCCAGGTTCAAATCTCACTTATACTTTCCATTTCCTTGGGCAAGTCACTTAACTCTCCATAGCCTTAGGTACAAACTTAAATTATAAGCCCTCTGTGGACAAGGAAATACCTACTGCATGAAGCCAACTCACCTTGAACTACTACAGGAAAAATGTGAGCTAAACACAAACAATAAAAATCATACCTACATTGAAGGCACAAGCATTTGGGTGTACTACTGCTGCACATTTGTTTTGCTGATGGATTTTTTGAGTGATGACAAACTGCAGGATGGCAAAAAATACTTTTTTGCTAAAGAGTTCTAGCATCCCTCACAAACAGATATACAATTCACCCAAGGAACAACATAAACTATGCATCTTGATCCAAGGTCCCCCGCACACATTTGATTCAATAAAAATACTGAATACACCTTGTACCCTCACAAGTAATAATTAGTAGATCCACCAAGCCCTGCTAAGTCTATACAATATCCAATCTGCATGATATGTTCCTGTAAATAGTTGATATAATGTTCCATGTAAAATGTTCTGTTTTTGTTAAATGTAAACCGCCCCTGATCTCTGGAAGGGGCGGTATTGAAAAACCCCCCAGTAAATAAATAAATAAATAAATAAATGAAGTTATGACTGCTTTAGAGCAGGAATAAAAGTTACTGTGCAAAAGATATGCAGACTTTCATATTTCATAAAATGTATATTTAAATTGTAACTCCATCCATGTCCTAAACTCCTCTCCTAAGCAAGGCTACTCTAAGGGGTATGTTTACTAAAACCCCGTTAGAGTGCGCGGTGTGCTAGTGTGCGGATGCCATATAAGAAGTGGGCGTTTCAGTCAGAAAAAAGCAAAACCGGGATTAATCATGTGCTAATGTGCACTGCATTCAAGTGCGCCCCGCACATTAGCGCATGAGAAAGTTGCGCGGGAAGCATAAGTGGCGTGCCGATGTGCAAGCACAGGAGCAGAGCCACAGTACAATGGTTAAGACACTGACCAATAGTGCAGGGATCATGGGTTCAATCCCCCACTGTGCCCAATGAAGAAAGCTGGCTAAGGCATTTCCTATTATGGGGAAAATTGCTTTAGGAGGCATTTTATTTTTATTTTAATTATCTGTACTAGCAAACGCACTCTCAAAGCGTGTTAACATAGGGCGCCCCATAAGGCACATTTTAAAGTGCACTGTCCGCCAAGGCACCCTAAAATGTTGCTTATAGGGCGCTTGATAGGGTGCCGTATGAGGTACCGCAAGGTCACAGCACTGTTTTTGATGGCAGCACTGTTCAGTTTAAAGAATGAAAATCATAAGTAGGTGCGCTAACATGCAAGGAGGAGCAGCAGTGTAGCACAATGGTTAAGACACTGACCAATGATGCAGGAGTCATGGTTTCAATCCCCCACTGTGCCTAATGTTGAAGGCTGGCTGAGGCATTATCTGTTATAGGTAATATTGCTGTAGGGGGCATTTTATTTTTATTTTAATTAGTGCTGCCAGCAAACACACCCTCAAAGTATTGTAACATAAGGTGCTGCATAAGGCGCCTCATAGGGTACCCCAGAGGGCACATTTTAAAGTGCACTGTCCGGGACTTCCGGCGATGCGTGAGTGAGAGCAGACGTCTCTCTCTCGCTCCGGGGCCGCCTTGCCGATAAACCTGCAAATTTATCTACTTTTCTGGGTCTCCCCCCTCTACCCATCTCAAGTCGCTTACCGGGTGCTGCGCTGTCCAAGTGTGGAAATTGCGGGGTAACGGAGATGCCTTTGCCGGCGAGAAAAGAGCGCGACAAAACACCCCGAGCAGGGCCCTCCGCGGCGGCCACAGTGCAACCGTCCTCTCCCGGTGCGGAAAGCACTGATTCCCACTCAGAGGAGCTGGCGAAGGAGGTGGTCCGGCTCCTCGATCCTAAATTTGATCGCCTAATGAAGAAATTAGATGGGATGGAAGAAGCGCTGACGGAGGTTGGTAGGCGCGTGGAGGAGCTTGAGCACCGCGTGGCAGGGGTAGAGGAGGGTGAGGGCCGCCGAGACCGGGAGCTGGAGAATCAAAAGAAGGCACTGCTCGAGATACAGAGCAAATTGGAGGATCTGGAGAACAGATCCCGCCGAAATAACCTCCGACTGGTGGGTCTGGGAGAAGAGAGGCCTGATGGAGAACTGTTGGTCTTCCTGGAAACTTGGCTGCCTGAAGTGCTGGGTCTGGCGGACCTTAAGGGTCCCTTTCAAATTGAGAGAGCACATCGCCTGGGAGTGAGGAGGGAGAATGGCGAGCGGCCGAGAGTGGTGATTCTTCGAGTGATGAATTTCCAACATAAATGGCGCATATTACAGGCTTATCGGAAGAGTGGCGACCTCATGTTGGACAACAGGCGAGTACTCATATTCCAGGATTATTCGGCGGCAGTTGCGGCAAAGCGACGGGAATTTTCCCCAATATGTACTGAGCTATACCGTAGGAAAGCCCGGTTCACTTTGGCTTATCCTGCCACATTGCGAGTTTCCCTCCAGGGCCAGAACCATACTTTTGACCAGGTGGCGGCCGCCAAAAAGTTCCTAATCCAGCATTTTCCTGCGGATGTCTCCGAGGCCCGTTCATGAGCATCCTGCTTTCATGGGGACATGAGGGAAGCCCGGGCTCCTGGGTTAGAGTCTGAGATTGTGGGCCTGTGGGCTGAGACTTGGCTCAAGGCCTTTCACGGGAGATTTGTTAGCCGGGCGTCTGTGTTCCCTCTGGGCTCGTCCTGCTTACTGACCCAGGCTGGCTATCTCACTTCTGGACCCGGCACGGAATGTTGGGGATCTACTCTGTTGCCTGACTTTTACAAGAGAACATAAGAGCATACACCATGACATGCTGGGTCAGGCCAAGATTTCTCGGGCCCAGAAATCTGTTTCCAGCACCGGTCAATCTGTATCCAGTACTGGCCAATCTTGGTCATCTGTGCCTAGCGGTTTCTATCCGGGGACACAGGTACCGCAATGCTTGTATTGGCTCGGGCACTGATATCCTGGATCCCGCTTTAATGTTGGCTGGTGGACCTCTACTCCAAAACCTTGATCGGACCTTTTCACAACCCAATTCCACTGGAGCTTTGCTGCATCCTCCGGTGACATCATTGCAAGGTTTTGATTACATGCTGAGTGATCACTATTTTCTTTCTTTTACTGGATTTAAATGGTTTGCTCTGTAGTTTTGTTGCATGTATCCTAGTCCTGTTATAAGAATATGTGGTTATCATAATCATGCTGTGTTGGTTTGTATAATAAGTGTTTGCACCTGCCTCATTGGTGGGTGGGGGGGGGTGGGTAAACCGCGGCCGCTGTGACGGTGGGGTGGGGCGGCCCTGAAGCACCGCGTAGGAAGTCTCACCTCAGTGCAGTAACTGAGGGTTGAATGCTTATGTTTTATGGGGTTTGATGTTTATGTACAGGGAAGGGCTAACTTGGTAGAAGTGGAGCGAATAGGGGAGGGTGGGGGGGATGTGTTGGGAGGGGGTGGGGGATAAAGGGGGTAGAGAGGGAGGGTTGGGGGGGAGGAGGGGAGGGACGGGGAGAGGGGTGGTTTGTATGTGTAGCGGATGGAGTGAGCCTGGACTCCATGACGAATGTATTCAGATATAACGTGCAGCATCTACACTTCCCATATATGCCCATTTGGAGTACGCTAGGAATGAGCTGGAGTTCTGGGTCGAGGCTGGGCGACCTAGAACAGTGGTATGATTGGTGGCTGTGGTTCTGGGACTGTCTGCGGGATAAGGGAAATGCGGGATGATCTCCGCATAGTCACCTGGAATGTTGGCGGTTTAAATACCCCGGTTAAAAGGACCAAGATGCTCCAAGCTCTGAAAAGGAGCCGTGCCCAAATAGCCTTATTACAAGAAACGCATTTGACGGGAGTAGAGCATGCCAAACTGAGAAAAGACTGGGTAGGACAGGTCTTTGCTGCGTCCACAACTATAAAGAAACGTGGCGTGGCGATTCTGGTACATCGAGGCCTTGGCGTGGAAATCCTGGGGGAGGAGACTGACCCAGCAGGGCGATTTATCTTTCTACATGCTAAAATTCAGGGGCAAGAAATTTTTCTGGGTAACATATATGCCCCCAATGTTTATGACCATCAGTTCTTTCAATTAGTGCTGAGGAAAATACTGGGGGCCCCAAAGATCCCACTGATACTGGCAGGGGACTTCAACTGCCCACATGATCCATCCTTAGATAGGTCCGCGACTGGCGGCGCGTGCGGAGCTTGGAGTAAGAAAGGGGTGGGATACCTTTGTCAGATGGGTGGTCTGATTGACTCTTGGAGAATTCTGCATGGGGTAGAGAAGGATTATACGCATCTGTCGAGAGCACACCGAACCTGGTCCCGGATTGACTATATTCTGATTTCCAGAGAGAGCCTGGGTAAAGTGATCAAAGTGGAGATCGAGCCCATAGTGGTGTCTGACCATGCGAAAGTGGTGTTGGATTGGCAGGGCACTGCCCCGGGAGGAACAAGGTGGACTTTCCCGGGTCACCTCTGGCAGAAAGAAGACTTTCGAGCGTATCTGGTGAGCCACTGGGAGGAGTATCTCCGTTTCAACGATACAGGGGATGTTGAGGTGGCGACCTTTTGGGAGGCAGGTAAAGCAGTGTTACGTGGCCACATTATAGCGTATGTAGCGCGAGAGAGGAAACGCCTTAATTCGAGACTTTTGGATCTGACGAGTCAGCTGCAGGAGGCTAAGCGGACCGCTATGGTGCGCCCAAAGAGGCTTGAGGAATACTTAGGGACTCAAAGAGCCTTGAATGAAGTGCTCCATGAGCGGGCTATCCACTCGCTGCAGTACTATCAGCACCAATTGTTTCGCTTTGGGGAACGCACAGGGAGGCTCCTGGCGCGTTTGGTTAAACGGAAGGGGGCATTCAGGGGGTGGCCCGAGTGAGAGATGAACAAGGGGTTTCCCAGACTGATTTACGGAAAATTGTCCAGGTATTCAGCCAATACTATCAAGCCTTATATACGCCTGATATTGAGAATAGAGCCCACGAACGTGAATTCCTGGCAGCCGTCCCCGTGCCTACACTGACTGAGGCGGAGCTTCTGGGATTAAATGCGAGAATAACTGGGGCAGAAATCCAGGCAGTGATAAAGAAGGGGAAGCCTCATAAGGCTCCGGGCCCTGATGGCTATAGCGCTGAATTCTATAAAGTACTGATGCCTCATATTACACCTACTTTGATGGCATTATACAACGATGCTCAAGAGAGGGGTCTTTACCCGAGAGACATGAGAACGGCGGCGATAACTATCATCCCAAAAGAGGGTCGCGATCCGGAGGATCCGGCATCATATCGTCCCATATCTCTCATTAATTATGATATGAAGCTGGTGGCCTCGGTGTTGGCGGCCCGATTGCAAGGGCTCCTACCTCGGTTGATTGGCACACACCAATCGGGTTTCGTCAAGGGGAGAGGGGCTTTCTCCAATATCAGTAAGGTGTTGCTTGGTATGGAGCATTGTTTGCACTAGGAGACTCCTTTGCTACTGGTGAGCCTCGATGCTGAAAAAGCTTTCGATAGAGTCTCCTGGTCTTATATGTTTGCAGTCCTCGCGAAATTTGGCTTTAGGGGTGAATTTCTGTCTTGGGTGAGAGCGTTGTATGTGAATCCGCTAGCCTGTGTAGCGACTGGGGGAACTTGCTCCGAATCTTTTGAGCTACGTAGGGGTACGCGACAGGGGTGCCCTTTATCGCCCTTATTATTTGTGCTACAATTGGAACCCCTGCTTCTTGCGCTCATAGCGGACGTGGAGATACAGGGAATTGATTGGCCCGGAGGTGGCATTAAGGTTAGTGCTTTTGCAGACGACATGCTCCTTTGCTTATGCGCGCCGCAGGCCTCTCTTGAGCGGGCCTTGGGAATGATCCAGCGATTTGGCTCATTTTCAGGACTCCGGGTTAACTTGAGTAAATCGGTCGCGTTGGATGTGGGTGGCCGAGCCAGACGTCAGTGGACAGGGCCTTTTCCCCTGCGATGGGCATCAGGGGAATTCCGCTATCTGGGGATTCAGATCCCCGATCATGTGTCGAAGTTATATGCCGTCAATATTCGACCTATGCTGCATCGCACGATGACTACTCTCCAAAAATGGAGGGATCTCCCGCTCTCGCTTATGGGGCGTCTTGCTCTTTTTCAGATGATGGAGGCCCCGCGTTGGATGTACTTGTTGCGTCATCTGCCTATTTGGCTGTTGAGAAGGGATGTGCTGCTTTTGCAGCGTCACATTAGACTCTTTCTATGGAGGGGCAAGAAATCGCGGATCCCCCTTTCGGTGCTGATGAGCAGCAGGGAGGAGGGGGGGGCTGGGTTATTTTCGGTGAGAGATTATAACTTTCTTGCCTTGTTAAAGCCGCTGAGAGATCTAATTTTGAGGCGGGAGGATATTTTACCGATGGGACTGGTTGAGCGGCTCTCCGCACCCTATCATTCAGCCTACTTGCTGCATAGTCGGACGCCGGTATTGCCACAGGCGTGGCGAAGGTCGGTCTATTTTGGTGCCTTGCGACAGGCATGGCGGTTCCTTTGTCAAAAAAAAGGAGTAAAATGGTACAGTACGGACTGTCTGCCATTGCGTGATAATGCTGACTTTCCGCCTGGGAACCAAGGGGGACTTCCAGTGAGTTGGACGCAAGCGGGTCTGGGATATCTGGGTCAACTTCGTATGCAGTCACAGGCGGAGTTAGATTCCTTTCAAGGGTTGATGCGACGATTTCACCTTGCGCCTCAGACTTTCTTTTTCTACCTGCAAGTGCGACACTACGTCCGAGCACTGCAACGTACTGGGGGCTTTCAATTCGATACATTGGGGATATGGAACTTTATGGCGGCCACTGACGGTACGCTTTCGCTGCGAATCTGGCGGGAGGAGTGCTATCCGGGGGGTGAGCGGGCCCCGTTAGAGAAACTAGTCCAGCGGTGGAAAACCGATGGTAACGTCCGACTTACGGTGACCGCCTGCCAGGAAGCTTTTCAACAAATCAGGCTCCTCTCTGAATCTGTCAAATTTCAAGAGTTACAATATAAATTGCTCTGGAGAGCATTTGTACCCAACACTTGGGCGGCCAGGATGAGGGTGCTCTCGACTGATGTTTGCCACTTATGTGGGACCCATAGGGGGACTCTGCTACATCGTTTTTGGGAATGTGTGAGTGTAAATCAGTTTTGGCAGGACGTATATAACGAGCTGCAAGTTTGCAGACCCCTTGAGAAGACACTTTCCCCTGAATGGTGTTTGTTTGGTCTGATGGAGACTACCTTGTTGGAGACGACGGGGGGGACCCCTGGTGGTGGTGCCTCTAACATTGCTCGATCCGGGGTTGGGTGCCCTCCCTTATTAGGTGAAGCGCCTACGCGACAGCTTTATGCTCGTGGCTTCTTGATTGCGAAATCTTGCATACTCCGCCATTGGGTGGATGATCGACCCCCGGGACTTTGGGAATGGTGCAGAGCCTTACTAAATTTGAGGAGGCACGAGTTTCGCACAGCCCATATGCTGGGGAACAAGAAATCAGTAGCCTGTGGGAAAGTCTGGGAGGGGGTTACTGTGGAGTTCTTCACCTCCCGGGGGATCATATGTGACAGGTCCTATGGGACTGATGAATGATGTGTGAAGTGGATCTGCATGTTTGGGATGTGGGGTGGAAACGCCTTTGAGCCTAGATGGTTAGATGCTACCGATATAATGCTATATGGAGGAGGGCGTGTGGAAGAGATTGGCTGCTCCTGAGGGGTGGGTTTGGGAGGGGGGTTGGGGGGAGTGGAGGGTGTAGGGGGTGGGTAGACGGGTTTTGTTTTGTTTGAGTGCTGGACTTATGCTGTTGGGTTGCATAGATTATGTTTAATTCACTGAATACTTTTACTGTGGTATTTTCATTTTCATGTATATCTTGCTCCATTTGTTTTCACATATGTTCTTTTCATATGTTTTCTTTGTATATGTAACTTTGGAAACTCAATAAAAATGATTTGAAATAAAGTGCACTGTCCGCCACGGCACCCTACAATGTTGCTGAAAGGGTGGCCTATAGGGCGCCATATAGGGTGCCCTATGAGGCACAGCAAGGTGATAGCACTGTGTCTGATGGCAGCACTGTGCATTTAAACGCATGGAAATCTGAAGTAGGTGCACTGACATGAAAGGAGGAACAGCAGTGTAGCACAATGGTTAAGGCACTGACTGCTGATACAGGGGTCATGAGTTTGCTCCCCAGTGTGCCTAATACGTAAGGCTGGCTGAGGCATCAGCTTTGCAATGTATGTATTGTTTCCTGCAGCACTTTATTTGTATTAGTAATTGCTGCCAGCAAACACGCCCTCACGTGCCGTAATTGAAGGTGCCGCATAAGGCACCCTATAAGGCACTCCATAGGGCACATTATAAAGTGCACTGTCCGCCACGGCACCCTAAAGTGTCCCCTATAGGGCACCCTATAAGTCGCTCCACAGGATAACGTATAGTGCACCTTATATGGACGGTAACCATAAGGTGCCCTATAGGGCGCCCTCAGAGGCACCTTATGGGTACAGTACGCTGAGAGTGTTTTTGCTGGCAGCAATAATGTACATGAAAAAGAGATAGTGCTTTGGGCAGTCAAATAACCCCCCTGTGGGTTTGAACCCATGAACTCTGGCTCCACAGGCAATGAAGTAACCAGTGGGCTACAGCTCTACAGCTGCTAGCAAGCCCCTGGTTGGCTGTAGAGGGACTGCATGTCACCACACAGACAGTCTGCTGTGGTCACCAGGATAGGGTTAGGCCACCCATACCCATGATGCACTGCACATGCAAATCAGCTGTCCACAGATGAACACAAGATGGGGTATGCACCCCCACAGCACCTCGGCCTGGTAGGGGGAACTGACCATGTGCACCCCCACAGCACCTTGGCCTGGTAGGGGGTACTGACCGTGTGTGTCACTGGCACAGAGTAGCTACACACCGTCACATTGTGCGGGTACTGTGCTCACCCTGAGTGTGCGGTGGGGCGCCCAGCACCAGGTCCACAGCAGCTTCCATGGCAGAAATAGGCCATGCTGCAGGTCCCCAGCAGTGCTGATGTGTGAGATAGGTAGTTTCTTCAGAAACACCTTCAATATACCTGTCTGTCTCAGTCAGATGTAGCCCCCATGGACTCCCAGGAGGATCATGTACCACCACCCTCCTCCCCCAGGGCTGAGGGTGGCAAACATGGTCTCCCATCAACAGATGCACATTCTATCTCCCAGCAATGGTGGCAGTAGAGGGGACTATCAACCCCAGTCCTGCTGGGGAACAGACACCCTACAGGGCAGTCAATGCAGCTCTGTACACATCCATAACACAATAGCAGAAAGACATTAGGCTTGGATATGCTGAGCTACACCCCACCACTATCTGATATTCTCCTGCAGCAAGCCTTCAGCCGCTGCACCCTGCAAAGCACTCCATCAAGACACATACCAGCTGCAAATAGTCTGCTAGCTAGTCCATAGTGCATGTTCCTGGTGGAAATGTGTGCACCCAGAACTGGGATGTCAGCATACACAACAAGCAGATAAATCAGTGACTGAGCTCCAAAAGGAAAACCAAAAAAATCACATGAAAGAAATGCTACATAGCACTATGGGGGTACCTAGCCATGCTGTGGTCACTGCACAGTCAGGGTGAGAGTGATCTCCCAGCAGGACATGCTGAGGCCACCCTGTCTGTGTAGGTGGTGGCCAGGCACTAAAATGTCCCAGCCAGTGCCCTATGCCCTGTGCAGATGCATCCTGGCCAGGCCACCCTGTCCGGGCTATACCCATGGTACCTTGCTCCTCATTATGCACATTGGCAGGCCAATACTGGCAACAGTGCTGGCAGTGTGGGCTGTGGAGGGTGTTTGCAGCCACCACACACTGGATAAACAGACAGACACCCCCACACCTATGCCAGCATTGTGCTACTATAGAGGAGTTTAGCAGCCCTGGCCACCACACCAGTCCTGGGCATAGTACAGGCATGGATATGGTACACAATACTGGTGGGGGTCACTCCCCAGGGTGGTAAACACTGTCAGAGACCAGGCCTGAAGCACACTCCACAGACATCAGAAAGATTGTTATGATGGAGCTCAATGAGCAAACTGTGCTTAACGTAGGAATTGCTATCTGCCAGTAATCATAGGAAACGTTTGATAGCTGTGTACCGTATACCCAGGTGTAGGGTGGCATTGCTAACGTATGCAAGTGCTAGTATTGGGAGATGCACGCAGGGTACAATGTCCTGCCTCTCCAGGAGGCATTGGCTAATGGGGCCTGTGGGTGTGGGTGTGGGTGTGTCTGCCCCTGTTGGCTGCTGCTTTACGGCAGAGGTTCCCAACTCCAGTCCTGGTGTGCCAAACACTGTTCGGGTTTTCATGCTGCCCCTCATGAATATGCATGAGATACATCTGCATACCATGGGGGTGGTGCATAGATATGCAGCACAGGCATCTTTATTAGAGGCAGCATGGAACCTGAATGGTGTTTGGCCCTCCAGGACTGCATTTGGGAGACTCTGCTTTAGGTAATGCGCCTGTTTATGGTGTCTGTGCTCTGTAGGGTAAAATATAGGCGTATTAACCATGCGTATGTTCTCTGCAATAAAGGTTTGTCCTTACTATCACGGTTTAGTTGTGAGAAAAATATGTGGACTGAATTGGCAGTAGCCCCAGCTGGGCTTTGAACCTGTGACCTTCTGTTCTTGCACACACTGTCTGTGTGCACTGCACCACCGTGTTGCCACAGATATGCTGTATTCCCTGGGGAGTCCATGACTGTACATCCGACAGGGCCTTTTTGTTGCAGTGCATGGCACCCACGTGGACAGGGCTAGGCCATGGTCTGCTGTGGCCACCAGCTGCTGCCACCTCCACCACCAGTACCGTTCCATCCTTAGATTGGAGACAGCATAAACCCTGAAGGTTTTGTGGCCCTCCAGGACTGTATTTGGGGTGATCTGCTCTAGGTAATGTGCATGTTTCTGGTGTCTGTGCTCTTTAGGGTAAAATAGAGGTGTTTGAGCCATGCTTATGTTCTCTGCAAAAACGTTTCGTCTTTACTATCACGATATAGTTGTGGGTAAAATATGGGGACTAGATTGGCAGGAGCCCCAGCTGGGGCTTGAACCTGTGACTTTCTGTCTCCAAACACGCTGGTTGTGTGCACTGCACCACCGTGATACCACAGAAACAGTACATTCCCTGATGATACCATGACTGTTTGTCTGGCAGGGCCTGTCTGTTGCAGTGCATTGTACCCACCTACACATGGCTAGGCCATGGTCTGCTCTGGGCAGCTGCCACTGCTCCCCTCCACCTCCAGTACCCCTGTGCCACCATGCTGACATGCCCTTCTGCTGGTGGTGCTGGTGGTACGCAGTCTCAGGCCATCCTGTGTGCGGGTAGGCGGCTACCTATGGTGCACGTTCTGGGGTAGGGGTGCCTGCATATCTGTCCGCACGTCCCCCAATCACTGCCTGCCAATGTTCTGTGCCCTTGGGGGTACCTGCTGGGTACTATCCCCTGTGACACTGTGATAAACACTCTCGTGCCCATGTTGGGCCCTCATCAGTTGCTATCTGGCTGCTGTTTAGTTTCAGCATTCCTAAGTGCCATCTAGGCATCTGCCTAGTCCACACTGTGCCCCAGCTGCACCACAGCATGTGCCGCCTGCAGCCCTCTGAATCCCCTTTCCCAGCATCTGTCCAGTTGCCCATTCCGACCTGGCCGCCCTGCTGTTGTGGAACATGTGCATGCCATAGGTAACCTGTCCAATGGAGAGGGAAACCCTGATCAGTGCTATTTCACTGTGGGATCATTCACCTTGTATGGGGACGGAGCGTAGACCCTTCAAAAATTCATATTTATTTTTTGGGGCTTTCTTGGGAGTGTTTTTTGATGTTTCCCATTACTATCACTATTGCCCAGCTTGATTATAATTTTATTATATTTTGTTGGGGTCATTTTTAATGTTTATTTGCCCTTTTGTTCCGTGCACATGTATCACACTGCTCACTGTTTTGTAGGTCTCCCTTGTTTTGACTTACATTGCTTACAGAAATGGTTTCTCTTCCCTTTAAATCGGCTCTACCGCGAGGTTTTCACTCGCGGTATTTTTTTACTTGATTTTCAGCCCCGCTCCTGTGCGGGGAGCCTCTCCCCTCCCACTCTCCACCCATTGACCCCTTCTCTCCGCCCCTGGGGAGCCTTTCTCCGCCCTCCGGGAGCCTTTCCACGCCTCTATCGCACATCAGCGCGCCGCGCACATGAGCGGGCACTTTAGTGCAGTGCGCACGTGTGCGGGGCGCAAAAATGCATCATTAGCGTGCGCTAAGGTACCTTAGCGCACGCTATTGTGCGCCGCGCACTTGAGCGCTGTTTAGTAAACATACCCCTAAGTGTACTCACAAGTTTGTATATGTGAAAAAGACTAGTAGATAATGTTATAAAGTTATTGGAGATGGTGTATGTATGTAGCTGCCCAGGTGCATAAATGGCCACCTATAGAATACGGACTGGCGTAAAAGTACGTACTTTGGCATGAAGGCACATACTTAGCTAGTAGACATAGGGGCATGTTTACTAAAAGCCGTACAATTGCGTGCCGCACAATAGCGCACGGAAACGCGGCACTCAAACGCTCAGAAACGCTCTTAAACGCCCCGCACAAGTGCGCGTGGGCCCCGCACAGTTGCGCGCCGCACTAACGTGCCCCGCACAAGTACCCGGCCCGCAAATGTCCGATAGAGGCGTGGAAAGGCATTCTGAGGGCGGAGGAAGGCTCCCGAGGGGCGGAGAGACGGGGTCAATGGGCGGGGAAGGGGAGGGGAGAGGCTACCCGCACAGTATCGGGGACGAATTTGCAGGTTAAAAATAGCGCGAGTGAAATACCCACGGTAGAGGGCATTTAAAGGGAAGAGAAACCATTTCCGTCAGCAATGTACAGGGAAACCGGGGAAACCTGCAAAACGTGAGCAGTGTGATACATGTGCACAGAACAAAAGTGCAAATAAAGATAGAAAAAGACCCAAACAAACATATTAAAAATAGGAAGTCAGCTGGGGAACCCTGATATTAATGGGCAAACATAAGAAACACACCCAGGAAAGCTCCAAAAAAATGAAATGAAGTATGGAAGGGGCTACGGAGCGGAGACCCTTCCAAAAACCATTTCCTTTTTCTGAGCCTTCCTGGGAGTGTTTGCTATGGTTGCCCATTAATATCACTGTTGCCCAGCTTGGTTATATTTATCCCCAGTTCGTCGTGGTCGGTTGAGGGGTTTATTTGCACTTCTGTCACCAGACAAGGTGACTGAGCCCACAGTACAAATGTGCAGAGCAGGGTTTTTGACTCCTTTGGTCAGGTTTCCCACCCCCAGGGACTGCACTATCACTATGGCCACAGTGTGGTGCAGCAGACAGAGGCAGTACCTCTAGGACCAGAGGGTCACAGGTTCAAATCCAAGCTGGGGCTCCTGCCAACCCAGTCCCCATATTTTACCCACCACTAAACAGAGATAGTAAAGACACTCCTTTATTGCAGAGAACATAAGCATGGTTCACACACCCATTTTGTACCCAACACCGCACACACACCATAACAATGGGCATTACCGACAGCCGAGTCCCCCAAATGCAGTCCTGGAGTGCCACAACTCAATCAGGTCATATGCTTTTCCAAGATACGGACATGCCAGCATGTTGGCGGTAGGGTACAGGTGGTGGAGGGGGCAGTGACTGCTAGCCACAGAAGACAGTGGCCGAGCCATGTGCAGGCTGGCACGTCCACTGCAACATAGGCCCTGTCGGATGTACAGTCATGGACTTCCCAGGGAGCTCAGCACATCTGTGGCAACACAGTGGTGCAGTGCACACAGACAGTGTGTGCAGGAGCAAAAGGTCACAGGTTCAAAGCCCAGCTGGGGCTACTGCCAATCCTGTCCACATATTTTCCCCACAACTAAACCATGTTAGTAAGGGCAATCCTTTATTGCTGGGGATATACGCATTGGTCAGATGCCTATCTTTTACACCACCAAGCACAGACACCATGACCAGGGGCATTACCTAGAGCAGAGTCTCACAAATGCAGTCCTGGAGGACCACACACCATTCAGGTTCCATGCTGCCACTCATACAAATAACCGTGCTGTATATCTATGCACAACCCCCATGGCATGTAGATGTAGCTCATGCATATTCATGAGGGACAGCAGGAAACCCCAACCAGTGTATTGCAAACCTGGACTGGATTTGGGAACCTCTGCCGTACAGCAGCAGCCAACAGGGACAGACACACCCACACCCACACCCACAGGCCCCATTGGCCAATGCCTCCTGGTGAGGCAGGACATTGGGCCCTGCGTGCATCTCCCAATACCAGCACTTGCATACCTTAGCAATGTCACCCTACACCAGGGTATATGGTACACAGCTCTCAAACGTTTGCTATGAGTACTGGCAGATAGATATCCCTACGTTACGCACAGTCTGCTCTATGATCTCCATCATAATCATCTATCTGATGTCTGCGGTGTGTGCGTCAGGTCTGGCCCCTGACAGTGTTTACCACCCTAGGGAGGGACCCCCAACGGTATTGCATACCATACCCATGCCTGTACTGTGCCCAGGACTGGTGTGGTGGGCAAGGATTCTGAACCCCTCTATAGTAGCACAATGCTGGCATACGTGTGGGAGTGTGTGTCTGTCTATACAGTGTGTGTTGGCTGCAAACACTGTCCACAGTTTTGGCCTGATGATGTGCATAATGAGCAGCAAGGTACCATGGGTATAGCTCAGGCAGGGTGGGCTGGCCAGGATGCATCTGCACAGGGCATAGGGCACTGGCAGGGACATTGTAGTGGCCGTCCACCACCTCCACAGACAGGGTGACCTCTGTATGTGCTGCTGGGCTTTCACTCCACCCTGACTGTGCAGTGATGGCAGCATGGCTAGGCACCCCCATAGTGCTTCATAGCACTTCCCTCATGTGATATATATGGGTCACCTGTTGGGGCCTAGTCACTGATGTATCTGCTTGTGTGTGCTGCCATCCCAGTTGTGGGTGCATGCATTTCCAGTGGGACTAACCAGCAGACTGTTCACAGCTGGTATGTGCCCTGCTGGAGTGCTTTGCAGGGTGCAGTGGCTGATGGCTTGATGCAGGGGAATATCAGATAGTGGTGGGGTGCATCTTAACATATCCAGGCCTACTGTCTGTCTGATATTGTGGTCTGGGTGTGTGTGGGGCTGCTTGGACAGCCCTGTAGGGTGTCTGTTCCCCAACAGGACTGGGGTTGATGGTCCACTCTACTGCCATCATTGCAAAGGGGGGGGGGGGTGTGTGTATAATGGGGGATCTGTTGATAGGAGACCCTGCCTGTTTGCCACCCTCGGCGGCGGCGGCGGCGGGGGGGGGGGGGGGGGGTGGTGGTGTTGGTGGTACATGGCCCACCTAGGGGGTCCCCCTGACTGAGACAGACAGAGATATCCAAGGTGTTCCTGCAGAAACTACCTATCTCACAGATTACAACTGTTTTGGAGCTCTGCCATGGCCTCTCTCAGCCATGGAGGGTGCATGTGGACCTGGTCCAGGGCGCCTCATCGCACACTCAGGGTGAGCACAGTTCCCGCACAGTGTGACTGTGTGTAGCTACTCTGTGCAAATTAAACACCCGGTCAGTACCTCCTACCAGGCCAAGGTGCTGTGTGGGTGCACACGGACACGTCCCCCTACCAGGCCGGGGAGCTGTTGGGGTGCATTCCCCATCTTGTGTTCATCTGTGGACAGCTGATTTGCATGTGCAGTGCATCATGGGTATGGGTGGCCTAACCCTATCCTGGTTCCCACAGCAGACTGTCTGTGTGGTGACATGCAGGCTCTCTGCAGCCAGCCAGGGGCTTGCTGGCAGCTATATAGCTGTAGCCCAATGGTTACTTCACTTCCTGTGGAGCCAGCGGTAATGGGTTCGAGCCCACAGTGGGGTTATTTGATAGGGTTGTCCAAAGCTTTTTTTAGATTTAATGTACATATGTTGCTGCCATCAAACACACCCTCAGTGTACTGTACCCATAAGGTGCCTCTGAGGGTGCTTTATAGGGCACCCTATAGGGCACCTTATGGTTGCCGTCCATATAAGGTGCACTATACATTATCCTGTGACGCAACATATATGGTGCCCTATAGGGGACATTCAAGGGTGCCTTGGCGGACAGTGAACTTTAACATGTGCCTTATGGGCCGCCTTATGTTAACACGCTTTGTGAGTGCGTTTGCTAGTAGTGATAACTGACATAAAAATAGATTGCCCCCTACAGCACTCATCCCCATAATACACACTGCCTCAGTGAGCCTTCTTCATTGGGCACTGTGGGGGATTGAACCCCTGATCTCTGCACCATTGGTCAGTGTCTTAACCATTGTACTATGGCTCTGCTCCTTTGTGTGTGCACATCAGGGCGCCACTTAGCCTTCCGGCGCACAATAGCGCCCCGCGCAAATGTGCGATCGCTTACTCCCGTTTTTTTTCTTTTCTCTGCCTGAACCGCCCACTCCTTATATGGTACAGGCACACTACCACGGCCCCGCACATTAGGAATGTTTAGTAAACAGACCCCATAGTCACGCTTAGATTATGAAATATTAATCTGCGCATGTATGTGCATTAATGTATATCTGCTCACAGGGAAGTGTAAGGGATTGCACCTACACTCACGATATGTTCTCTGCAGATACGCTGGTATTTTATAGAGACAAGTAGGTGCTTTATAAAACAGCACCTATTTAGGTACCCATCTTCTAAAAGTCAAAGACACTTGACATTGACAGAGTTTAAACCAAGTACTGATCAATGAACTGTGAGATGGGTATGTTATGAGTTTATCTTGCAGAGTCCAGTAAGAAGATTTTGGGGGTACCCAGCATGGGACCTCTGAGGCAATGAGGAGAGGGTCCCAGAAATGTAAGGAAAAATAAAGGAGCTTACCTTAAATGATGCCTAGTTGTGTCTGAGTTCTTGAAACAAGGACTCTCTTATGGACTTTGACTGACTTCTAACTTCTTAGTTTTTCTCTTGTTGTTTACCTCCATTTTTATTCTGTACATATTTAATTGTTGAGATTTATTTATTTATTTATTACAGGCTCTTATATACCGCTCTATTCAGCATCAGCACGGTTCACAATATAACAACAGACCAGAACAACAAAACTGTTTGGTTTTACAGAGAACAAGGTCAGAGAACTTGGATAAAACATGGGACGTCATTACTGCAACTATTTACATGAGTATTTACAAGTATACATAACAGGATTTGTTCTTAGTTTGGGTAGTGATCGAGATTGGTTAGCTGGTCAAGTAATAATGGGGGAAAAGGTGGGATTTGAGTGCCTTTCTGAAAAGGGATAGATCAGTGATAACCCGAATCTCTGGAGGTAGGGCGTTCCAGCACTTAGGGGCATAGAATCTAAGGCCCTGTTAGATGTCACTAATAGGCATTTTGTCGCTGCTTTAGGGATAATTAGAACATTTGTTGATATCGTTCTCCTGGATCTGTTGGGTGGAACGGCCTGAATGAGGTCTATTAGAGAGGAGGAGGTGATGCTTTTAGTGGCTTTGAAGGTTAGTAATAATGTTTTGAACAATATTCTGCCATGTATGGCGAGCCAGTGGAGTTGCTCTAGGATGGGTGTTACATGGTCCCTTCTTGATGCTCCGTAGAGGACTCTAGCAGCGGTATTCATGGCGAGTTGCAAAGGGTTTAATGTGGAGTGTGGGAGGCCTTGGAGAATGGCATTGGCATAGTCAAGGTGTGGTAGGGTTAAGGCTTGAAATATAGTTCGGAAGTCATCAGGATCAAGCAGGGGGCGAAGATGGCTGAGTGTCCGGATCTTGAGGTAGATTGCTCTGACTATGTTGGTTATATGTAGTTTCAAATCCATGCGTTGGTCCAGAGTGACCCCAAGGTAACGAATGGAAGGTTTTGATTGGAGCTCGGCTTCTTTCACCTTTATATAGGATGGGGGGGGGGGTGAAAAGTGGGTCCCTAGTGATGAAGAGAACCTCAGTCTTTTTGTGTTGAATTCGAAGGTTCTGGGATTGAAGCCATTCAGATACTGCATCAAAACATTTGGCTAGCGGGGAAAGGTCCATGTGGACTGTGGAGAAAGGCATGTATAGAAGGATGTCATCCGCGTATATCAAGCATTCAACCTTGAAGGACCTGATGATATTGCAAACTGGCTGTATGTATATATTGAAAAAGAGTGAAGATAGGGATGATCCTTGTGGTACGCCTTGCTTTTGGTGGTAAGGTGTGGATGTTGCGGTCCCTGAGGTAACGTACTGCCATCTCTGATCAAGGTATGACTTGCACCACTCCAGGGCAGTGTTATTGATGCCTTTTTCTTTTAGTCGCCCTATTAAAAGATCATGATGTACAGAGTCAAAAGCCACAGCAATGTCTAAGAAGATAAGAGCAAAGCCTTGGCGGATGTTATCAATGCCTGTGATGATGTTGTTGCAGAGAGTGGTAAGGAGGGTTTCGACACCGTGGAGCTCTCTGAAGCCATGTTGGCAGTGGTCCAGAGGGGAGGCGGTGTCGATGTGGTCCTGTATTTGTCTTTGAGCTTCCTTTTCAATTATTTTAGCTAGCAGGGGTATGCTAGCTATGGGTCTATAAGATTCAACCTTTTGTGGGTCGAGTTTGTGGTTTTTCAAGAGGGGTCTGATGGATGTTCTCTTGAGGGCTGATGGGAAGGAACCAGTTGTAAAGGATAAATTCATCATTTTAGTGATGATGGGGCTGAGATCTTGGCGTAGTTCCTTTATCCAGTGGGCTGGGCAAGGGTCAGTTTGTGCAGTGGTAGTGTTAAGAGCAGCGATGGTGTCCTCAACATGTTTTCTGGATGGTGTGGAGAACATAGATAGGTTTGATATGCATACGGTGACTTGAGAAGGGATTGTTGCAATGTTGTTGGTTTGAAGCAGCTTGGATTGCAGGTAATCGACGAAAGCTTGGGGTTGAATGGGTTCAGGATGTTCTGGTGATGGTTCTTTAGATAAGATTTTGACTAAATTGAAAAGATCACGTGGTTTATTTAGTGATCTTTTCAGCGTATCGGTATGGAATTGTTTCATCTTGGCCATGACTGACTCTCTGTGCACAGATAGATGTACTCTGTAGGCTGCTTGGTCTTCTGAAGAGTGTGAGTGACGCCAATCTTCTTAGGTGTGTGAGGGAGGCTCGTAGGTCAGGGGAGAACCAAGGAGAGGATTTTCTTTTCTTTGGGTTGTTACCCTGGACTGGTTGCAGTGCAATGGTACTGATAGTGCTGTTCCAGGATGTGATCAGATTTTCGAGATTGAGAGAGGTGTCATGTAGGAGAGGGAGGGTTTCCGTAACTATATGCTCTTTGTTGAAGGTTTTGAATTTCCGAGATGTTACTTTTGTTGAGTCAATGGAGTTTTTGTTGATGTGTGATGACTGCTTGCCATTGATGAGGATGGGGAAGGTGATTAAATTATGGTCTGACCAAGGTACTGGGGTTACAGAAGTGTCAAGTCTATTGTTGGAATCAAGAGCTGTCAGAGGAGCAAAGATCATGTCAAGGATGTTTCCTCTCTTGTTCGTGGGGGCTTCAACAATTTGCTTCAAGGAGGGCTGAGGCGTGGCTGGAATGCAGTGTTGGGAGATTGAGGTCTCCTAATATCCAGTTGGGGATGCTGGGCTTGCGTGTGTTGGCTGCTAGGTCTAGAATGTTAGGAAGGTCGTCCGTGGAGGGTGAGGGTGCTCTGTATATTAAATTGATGAAGCATTGCTCATTTGTGATGGTTAAGACGTCCATGCTGTTTGAGCTTGTGGAGTCCACAGTGTGGAAATTTAGGTCATTCTTGGTAAGTATGAGAATGCCTCCTCCTCTCTTGCTCTCTCTATGTTGGGAATGGACGGAGAAGTTGGGGGGTATGAGTTGGTTAAGGATCACATTATCCGCGTCAGATAACCAGGTTTCGGTTATCATGAGGATATCTAGATTGTAAGAAGAAATTGTGTCAGTGATGACTGGCCATTTCTTGCGGATAGACCGTGCATTTATGAGAGCACAGTTTAAGCAAAAGGGTTGAGGGGGTTCCTCTTGTTTATTTTTCTTTGGTTGTTGAAGAGCTATATGTATTAGGTGAGAGTGGCTTGTGGGGGCCTCTATTCTTAAGTTGGGATAGGGAGATTCTGCCCTTCTTTTTCCATGACTCAGAAGTATTGGAATTTGGTGGGCTGTGTGATATAGGGCAAGGGCTTCGTTGAGCCAGCCTAGAAGAAGGAAAAGGCAGATAGCCAGGGTATTGAATGGTAGAGTCATTGGGGTTTCTGTTGAAGTGGATGAGGTACCTTCTGTGAGGGATTGGAGGGGATATTAGGTTTGCTATTGTGAATATGCTATTGTCAAAAAGAGTAATTGGAAATGAGCTACTGACAGTGGTGCTGAGTAGTTATATACTATGGAAGGATGATGGGAGAGCAAGTAAGACACTGGCAACTGTAGTAAGATTATGCAGAAAATTATGGGGGTGCTACTGGTAACCGTAATAATTGAGTGCTACTGGCAACAGTAATAAATGAAAGCTACTGACCACAGTAATAATTGAATGCAACAGTGATAATTGAATGGTACTGGCAACAGTAAAAATCGAATGCAACAATGATAAATGGATACTACTGGCAACAGTAATAAATGAATGCAACAGTAATAAATTGAATGTTACTGGCAACAGTAATAAATTGTGACATGCTACTGACAACAGTACTAGTATATTCCTATATAGTGTGTAGCCGCTAGTATTGGTGAGCCTAGTCGACGTTACAAGGTTGAGCAGAGATGAAAAGAATTATGATGTATAGTACAATCAAATAAGTAGGCTGTGAGAGAAAAGTCAGTTGAGTCATATATGTAGCGCGTATACTTGCTGTGGTTGAGGTTATGTGGAGAGGGTAGGGTAAGCTGGCTCAACCGTATTTGGATGTAGTTGCTGGACACATTTTGTGTGGACGCGTGTCTTGAGCAGGCTGTTGCTTCGGCGGCTGGTCTCCAGGCAGGCTGCAACGGAAGGTGTCCTGGCTCCTCGGTTGAGCTACAGAAGGTGGTTGAGTTAATATAAGTGCAAATGGAAATAGAGCTGCAGGCTTGTTTTAACGGTCCGCGCCTAAGGGCCACGCCAAAGGGCCCTCTGGCGAGGCCCTCAGGCGCGGGTGCGCCCGATCGGCGCGGTTTTTAAAATGCTGCCTTCTGGGCAGCCCTCAGGAGGGGGATGGTATCCTCTTCGGTGCTCCGGTCCGCTCTATCCCCTCAGGGAGAGCAGTGGAGGAGGGCCGGAGTGCTGCAAAAGGGCTGCATGCCCGATCGGCGCGGTTTTTAAAATGCCGCCGTCTGCCCCGATTGGGCAGCCCTCAGGAGGGGGATGGCAGGAAGGGAAGGGGCAATGCTGAGATCATTGAATCAATGTGTTTTATAACCTTTGATGTCTACTGTTACTTCCCAGGGTGTGGGGAATTAGGCCTTGGGACATTTTGCCTCCCTGCCCACAAAACCCTTTGTTTTCCTTTTATCAAACTGTTTTTATTTTTGTCTACCTCCTCTGGGGCTATGCTCACCCCCTTGGTGAGAGGTAAGCCACAAATATTAGTACAGTCACAGTCTATTTAAAGTGCTTCCCATATTGAAAAATAAAATCAATTTTATAGAGTTCTGAATCTTTATGTCCATGAATTCAGGTTAAAGTGCACAGCTACTGTGTGACACCATGGGGCATTTTTTATTCTTTTCTTGGCAGACTCAGGTTTATCTGTGTGATGAATTGGTAGGCAATCTTGTGGTGAAGGGCATCACAGTAGCAGGGGTAGAGCCAGCCCAAATATATCTGACACCTTAGGTAAACTTATAGCTGTTTTTCCCCTCCTCCCCCAGGCAGCTCAAGGCCCTATCACCCCTTCCCCTTTGCCCCTTCCATAGCTCCCATGAGTCATTCCCTACTCCCTCCCCAATTGTCCAGCATCCCTCCTTTCCTTGTGTTCCTTTTTGTCCTGCCTGGATGCTTCCTGGTTGCCTACCTCATCCTAGACCCGATTCTGCTTGTGTTGACATTTTGTCTAAGAAATTTCCTGTAAGTTTACTGACTTGTTGAGAGCCTGAACTGTCAAGCTATGGTCCAAGTGAGAGCAAGCTGGATGAAAATAATTTGTCTCTTTCTCTGGGGTTATCCATAAGCTTCAGGACTAAAAGGCTCTATGCCTTCTTTAGCAGCTCTGAGCCTCTAGCGGTGGGTCTTCTTGCTTCTTTCATGCTGGTTTGGTGGAATCTTGATATCTTGATATCTCTTGGCAACGGTCTGGGGCAGATGTTGCTATGGCACTCACCAGACCAATGTTGTGATGGTCAGATGGACATCTTCTGACCACATTCTAGGCAGTTCTTGAAATCAGTGCTGTTCTCAGAGGTGGAAAAATAACAATGCAAAATCAGAGCGAGAAGATCTTTTAAAATGAACAGATAATTTCAGGAGATAAAGAGGGCCCATGGAAGAGAAAAAAACAAATCACCAAGAAGGGTACCTACTGAATGTCAAAGAAGACACAAAACTTTAAAGATGCTGAGAAACCATATTTGGGTAATAAAAAGGAAAAAAAGCCACTAAGGGCCCTTTTAACTAAAACCCAGTAACCAGTTAACATGCAGTTTACATGCGTGAACTCTCAGCTGTGAACAATAACATGGGGAGGCATGCCAGTGACTGCATAGTAAATCGCATGGTAATCGGACATCACACCATGGGGCAGGGAAAGGGGTGCCGGGGGGGGGGGGGGGGGCGTGGAAAGTCCATTGCTGCTAGCATGAGTGCAATTACTGTGTGCTCAGTGGCAATGTGGCAATTAGTACAAGAACCCCTAACAACACCTCTGTAGAAACATAGAAATCTGACAGCAGAAAAAGACCACATGGTCTATCTAGTCTGTTCATCCATATTACCCACTACAACAGTCCCCTTTTATCTTTTAGAGATCCTCTGTGTTTGTCCCATGTTTCTTTGAATTCGGATATTGTCCTCATCTCTACTATCTCCACTGGGAGACTATTCCATGGATCCACCACTCTTTCCATAAAGAAATATTTCTGCCTATCACTCCTGAATCTATCCCCTTTCACCCTCATCCCATGTCCCCTCGTAGCAGAACTTGTTTTCAATCGAAAGAGACTCTCCTCTTGTGCATTTATGCCACGGAAGTATTTAAACATCTCAATCATATCACCTCTATCCCGTCTTTCCTCTAAAGTATACATATTAAGATCCTTAAGTCTGTCCTCATATGCTTTATAATGAAGACCACTAACCATTTTGGTAGCCGCCCTCTGCACCGACTCCAGTCTGTTTATATCCTTTTGAAGGTGCGGTCTCCAGAATTGCCCACGATACTCAATGGATGTCATTAGATGCGCCTGCATTTCAGTAGCACATTGCATGTTAGCTGCCAGGAACATGCTGTTCATGCCTCTGACAGCTAAAAGGAGGCTTGGCACTTAACATGCATTTGTTTCGCACACTACATACAAAACATTTGCGGACTTTCGTAAAAGGGGCCCTAAGGTATACTATGCCTTGGAGGAGAAGCTGAAGAAAGGAAAACCTGCTGAAATTACTGCATGGAGCAATGAAAACCTGAGTGTAGCTGAAGAATGTGACCATGAATACTAATGCACAAAATGAATTGAGGCATGCTCATAGTGGTCTTCAAATCTTTACTGGAAAGCTCTTGAAAAAGTATTCCTTCTTGATACCTTCATATGATATAAACTCATCTGAGTGACTAAGAGGCCAATTCAGATTGGGGCACGTCCGGGCCATCTGGATGTCCAAAATCTGGACGGGCCGGATTTGCACCTGATTCTGCAACTGCAGGAGCTATACATTCCCATGTTTGCAGAATCAGGGTACTTGGACGGACTAGATGTGCCCCGATTTAGACACAGAGAATGTCCCCCAACTCCCCCAGCTATCCCTCCCTACATTCCTGCATGGAGCCCCGGTGCTGTGGCATCTCGTCACCGTGGCACCAGGATGCCATGCAGGAGAACTGATGGCCTGGCAAATGACACAGCCCTCTCCCCCACCACCTGAGCCTTAGTGGGAGATTACATGGCCGGGCTTGGGCAGCAGGCATCTACCCCATGGGTTTGGGGGACGACCCTGGTCCGATCTCCACACTTCGTCAGACTTATTGTACCTCCGAGGTGGAATAAGTCCGACATCCATCTTCGGCCCACCGGACTACAGTGCCATGACCTGAATTGACGCTGTACGTCTGGGGTCGTGGGCCGGCCTCCACCCCACCCACTCTATGCCTCTGCACAGGGGCGGCCCAAGGGGGGTGCGGGGCCATGTGCGGAGACTCGGTGTGGGGCCTCATTTGCATAAGGGGCCTCATTTGCATAAATATTTGCATAATGTTACCATATACTAACTTTTAGTAAATATGCCTCTTAATGAGTGTATGAATAAAGAAAGACTAAAAGATTTCTACATTACTATAATCCAGTGCCAACCGCCAGTCACATTAGGAACTACAGTCAAACCTCGGTTTTCATGATTAATCCGTTCAAAAAAGTCTGACTAAAACCGAAACGGACTAAAACCGAAGCAAGATTTCCCATAAGAAATAATGTAAATTCAATTAATCCGTTCCAGACACCCAAAATATTGACAAAAAATACATTTTATAGAGAATAACTATCTTTTTACATACAGAAAACAATGAGAAATACATATAAATGACTAATGAAATGGATAAATGAGCATGTAACATCACTTTTACCTTTATTGAAGACTTTTGTTGGCATATGGGACGCACTCCAGCCAGCTCCAGCTGCTCTCCCCTCTGGGGATCGAGCAATCACCACCAGCAGCGGAGGTGGGAACAGCCATCTTGGCCGTCTGCACAATCGGGGCTCCAGCCTGCCTTTTAACTTAGCAGCCATCACACCCAGTTACCAAGCTCACAGTGTCAGGAGAGGTAGTGCCAATGTCAGCAAAAGTAAGGGCACCAGAAAGAGGACAGTGCCCGAAGTCACACCAGCCTGTAGGGCAGCCACTCCTACACAGTGTCGGGAGAGGTGGAGAGGCAGTGTCAGCCAAGCAGCAGGCAGTTGAGAAACAGTGGGACAGAGAGTCTTAGGCTGCCTCCGGCCCCCCTAAGGTAGTAGCCTGACACAGGTGAGAGTCAGAGAACAGCGTGGGGCTGTGCCAGCAGGAGCCTGCAGCTGCAGACTGCAAGGTTTCAAGGAGAGGCCGCGTGTGCAGGCCTGCAGGACACCCAGAATCCAATCGGGAGGGCAGGGGGCCCCGGCGGGAGACTGGGCCGCCAAGGAGAAGCAGATTCGGTCACCAGCTCCTGTCCCGGTTCAAGGGATGTGCAGGGGAAGAGGCAGCAGGCAGACGTACCCCTCTCAGGATAGATCGTATTGGTGAGGGATGGTGACAAGCGCCGGCGGCTGCCACGTGGATGTCGCTTGGTCCCGATAAATCTCCCCTTCAGTTCTGCAGCGCGACAGACAAGCTCCAGACGTTTGTAATAGGTTCCTCCTCCCGTTTATCAGACCGCTGCTCAGACCGCAGGCAATAGTGAGGGCTCAGCCCGCAGGCCCCGCAGGAGCCTATCAGGCAGCTTTCTTCTGTGCCGGATACCGCGGCTGGCAGCAGCGTCAATCGGGGGAGAGTCCGGGGCAGGAAGCAGTTTCGGGCAGGCCACGCTGGAGCGTTGAACTCCTCGGCTCCCCAGAGGTCCCGCAGAATCGCTGGCTCAAGCTCCGTGGGAGATCGCTGGCTCACGCTAATCCATGGCAGGTACGGGGGGGGGGGGGGGGTAAAATGCTGTAGTTAGCGTATAAATGCATCCCACTTCTGGCCACAAGATGGTGCTCCATTTTCAACTGTACGAAAACCGAGACAACGTACGAAAACCGAAACAAAATCTTGATGAAAAAAGTCAACGAAAACCGAATTGTACGAAAACCAGGGCATACGAAAACCGAGGTTTGACTGTACTACAAACACCCCATTTAGAACCCATAGCAAACCCGCCATATCCTAACAGCACTACCAGGATTCACAAAGCACCATACCCTACCTATCAAAAGGAAACCTGCAAATATTAAACCAATACATTTCAGAGAATACCAATACATGACCTACTGGGGAAAGAGAACAAGTGGCGATGTCAAATAGGAATTATATAAACAGAATACCTCAGCTCAGTTACACATGAACAGAACATAAACCATCACCAAACAAGGAATCACAATTTAGAAACAGGACGACAATAATTAAACTGGGAATCCCAAAAGCCAAACTTGGAATGTACAACACTGTAGAAATAAAACTATACCTTAATTTGCTCTTGTACTAAACAAAGCGCAGACGTTAATGATGCACATTTACCAGAGCTGACATATTCCAATTAATAAATTCAAAATAAAGAGATATTTTTCTACCTTTTGTGCATGTTTTTTCAGCTGCAATTGCTCCAGCCACTTTCTTCTGGTTTCTTCGTGTCTTCTGCTAACTCTCCATCGTCTGCTGTCCATTTGTCCTTTCTTCTCTCCTAGTTTTTTTTCCATTCTCTCTCTACATCTGCTTTAACATACTAATCTTTCTCCTTTTGCTCTTTCCTCATTCCTATTTCATCCACTCAAATTTTACCCCTCCATCCTCAATCCCCACTTACTCTCCCAATACCCGGCCAATTGTAGATTTTTCATCCCTCCCACACAAAATATTTTTCCCCTCTCCATTTTACTCTCCCAGCCCCATCCCATTCTAATCCTCCCCCAACATCAGCTCCCTTCTAGTTCCAGCCTCACCCAGCATCCATTCCCTTCTAGTCCCTGCATCAGCCCATTTCCAGTCCTAGCCTCCCATCAGCCCATTTCCAGTCCTAGCCCCCCCATCAACCCACTTCCAGTCCTAACCCCCCATCACCCCATTTTCAGTTTAAGCCCCCCCCTATAACCCATTACCAGTCCTAACCCCCAAGAGACCATTGCCAGTCCTAACCCCCCCCCCATCAGCTCACAGCCCATTACGTCCTAACCCCATCAGCCCACCTCAAGTCCTAACCCCTCCCCATCAGCCCATTTCCTGTCCTAGCCCCCCCATAGCCCATTATCAGTCCTAACCCCCCCATAGCCCATTACCAGACAGCCCCCATCAGCCCAAAGCCCGTTACCAGTCTTAACCCCCCATAGCCCATTACCAGTTCTAACCCCCCCACCTGCCCACAGCCCATTAGCAGTCCTAACCCCATCAGCCCACCTCAAGTCCTAACCCCTCCCCATCAGCCCATTTCCTGTCCTAGCCCCCCCATAGCCCATTATCAGTCCTAACCCCCCCCATAGCCCATTACCAGACAGCCCTATCAGCCCATCTCCAGTCTTAACCCCCCCAGCCCATTTCCAGGCCTAGCCCCACCATAGCCCATTACCAGTCCTAACCCCCCATCCCCCCACAGCCCACCCCAACACAAGTCCTAACCCCCTCCATCGCCCCTTACCACTCCTCACCCCCCCCCTCATCGGTTCAAGGAACATTAAAAAAAAAAAAAAAGCTGGCTGCTATCGCTGCCGCGGCCGCGGCAGAATGGAGTGTCCCGCGGGGTCCCTTCTGCCCAGCTGAGTCCTTCCCTCCCTTCCTCTGCGATGGCTGAGCCACTCTGTGCCGGCTTTCAGATAAGCAAAGGGAGAGTGTCTCCGTCGCGTCTCTGTTAAGCCCGCAGGGTCTGATGGGAAATTTCCCATCTGCCCCTGCAGGCTTAACAGAGACGCGAGGGAGACACTCTCCCTTCGCGTACCTGAAAGCCGGCACAGAGGGGCTCAGCCGTTGCAGAGGGAGAGCTCAGCCGGGCAGAGGGGGCCCCGCGGGACACTCCATTCTGCTGCGGCGGCAGCGGCAGCGGTAGCAGCCAGCTTTTTTTTTTTTAAACTTAATTTTGAAAAAAAGCAGAATGTTCTTTGCGCGGGGCCCCTTGAAACGCGGGGCCCTGTGCAAAAAACATTCTTGCTCAATGGACGGGCCGGCCCTGCCTCTGCAGCTCCGCCTCCCACTTCCATCTAGCGCTCTCCGCACAGCAGCTCTTTGCTTGCAGGGAGGCAAGCATGCAGAATGCACTCACTGTGAATAGCAGGGGTTGGATGTCCAAGTCGGACATCTATACCCGCTATTCGCAGTTTGGAATGTCCTCTTTTATGAATTGCTGGCCTTTACAGAAATAGTTAAAACAAATGCACTCCAAGTTTTGGAAAAATACTGCAGAATTTGATGCACTTTTATTGATTTGGTTTTATTCATTTTTTCAGACATTTTTTTAAATATATGTAACAGCACATGAACATTATAAAAGGATTCCTGGATGCTGAGAAACTACAAACCATTTTTTCTTTTCATATATATTTGTTGATTGCAAGGTAAGACTCAGAGATGGGTAGGAGAGACATATCGTTTATAAAACATACACAGTAACAGTATAAGGCAATGAAAATTGAGTTGCCAACTGCAAGACATGTGTAGATACTATTGATTATAAAGGAAAGAGTAGAGTGCTATAAGGAATCCTATGTATCACATTAAAACATAACAAACAAGCACTGTAATAATCAAAAAACCTAACAGAATACAAGCCCTTGTTAAGATAGCTGTGATGATGCTCAGTCAACAATTCAGTTCAGATTATAGAGGTAATTTGGAAACCCTATTCATGCTTTGGACATCCAAAAACAGGTATAGAGAATCTAAAGTCATTTTAGATGTCGGGTTTGGGGATGTTCCCAGCCTGAGGACATCAAAGTCTGAATGGGGGCATGGTAGAGGTGTGACTGGGACGTTCCCAGGAACCTTGATGGCCCTGCCTCATTTCAGAAAGGTCATGGACGTCCGGCAGCACCTCTAAGTTTAGACCTGCTCGAGGCATCTGAAAAACATCCAGAGGTTATAGAGTAAGATAGCACACCATCATCCCCACTACTCAGAACAATGTCAGTGACAGCAGATTTGAACCCTGACTGCCCTGTTCCTAGCCCACTACTCTATCAGGCTGTTCTTAGACATTCACATTCTGCAACACGGTTCTAGGGATTTCTGTGTAGATGTCCCCCTGCAGACATCCATACTGAGCACATCCACGTTCGTGAAATTGTGTCTCCACCTGAATGTGCCTGCTTTTCTTTTCAAGCATTCTGGGTTAGCAATCCAGATTGCACTTAGATGTCCCTTCTGAAATTCCCCTCCATAAGAACATCTGATTTTATCAAAAGAAGTATCTGCATTGTTCAGCTTTATCCAGTATATGGTGCTATCTTTTTGACTGCACTAATTTCTCTCAGAATTATTTCTTAAATAGTTGCTTACATTCAGAGTCCATAGGTCCTTGTGGCAGCTTTCCAACATTTGGCAGCTATAAGTAGTAAATTATGTGACAAGATTTCTCAAATTCTGCAGAAATTCTTTGGCACCTTTGCATAAATCTGAATTATTTTACATATTAAAACATGAATATATATATATATGCATAATAAAAATAAAGTAGTTTTCAAAGCTCAATTTCAATATGTATATTCATTTTTTCTTTTGCGAAATTAACGGGTGAGGGATCTCAGACAGAGATGTAGGGGAGCGAAAGAAAAATCAGAGATGGGGAGAGGAGGGAGATTGGGGGAAGAACATATTAGGGGAGAGAAGAGTAAGCTTTGATGATGGGGGAGGAAAATGAGAGAAGATCAGGGATAGGAAAAAAAAGGAAGAGAGTTTCTGGGATCTTGGGAGAAAGGACTCCAAAAAGGGGAGATCAAGGGTCTGGGATTGGGAAAGGGAGATGTTCCTCATTGCTTGCATTCTTGCTCAGGTCCTTCTCCCCTTCTTTCCTCTCCTCACCCTCAGTCCTCTCTCTCCCCAGCCCTGATGCCCTCTCTCATTCCTCCATAATGCAAATATGCACACACATACACATTCTTCCTGGGTCCCTTCCATATACCCAGTTTAACCAGTCTAATTCACACAACACCCATCAACTCTTTCACGTAACCCCTAATTTCCTCACCCCCTCTTTCACAACCCCCCATTTCCCAGCCTAGATCCCCATCCCCTGGCCACAGTGCTTCTTCCAGAACCCCTACCCAAAATTTCTATTCCTCAGCTCCTCTTTCACAGCACCCTAAAAAAAAAACCCACCATCCTCCAGCTCAGCTTTCCCAACCCACCCCCCAAATTCCTCACCATATCCCAGTTCCCACAGAAAAAACTTCCACCAGCCCCCAGCTCCCCTTTCAGCATGCATCCCTCATCTCCATCCTTCCTTGACCCTTCTCATGCTCTCTGGGCAGTAGGAGGAGGGGAACAGCAGTAGGGCCTCCAGTCGTTTCCTCCCTTTCTGCTGCTTGGCCCTAACCTGAACACTGTATTATGCAGGACACTGTCCAGCCATGCAATTCAGATGCTTCAGCTGGGCCCAGGTGGCAGAGAGGGAGGAAGTTTGATTTGATTAGATTTATTAATTTGATATACTGCTAATAGATCACAAGACATGCAGCGATTTACACAATAAAATAAAAATGTAATAAAATATATTAAAAAACCATAAAACCTTAATTAAAATCACTTAAGGCTCTGCTACTGCTCTTCTCCTCTTTGTCCTGTTGCCCAATCCTTCATGTTGATTCCATGGCCACTGGTCAAATCTATAGGAGGGGCCAGATTTTACGCCCAGTCCCACAGCCACAGAATCATGAGGGACCAGAGACCTGACTATAGGGCCATCATGTCTAACCTTCTAAATCTCTTTTACAGTTTTTTATTTTCCTAGTCTTAACAATTGTCTCTTATGCTGCCAACAATATCTAGAGATCAGAGCCCCTTATTCTCTAGCCTTCTAACTAGTACCTTGCTTTCTTTCATGTTGATGAGATTATCTAATGCAATAGCTGTGTAGACTGTGCAGACTCCACAAAACTCCTGCACAGCTGCTGACTTGCACAGACTTGTCAGGGCTGGAGCCAGAGCTGCGAAAGCCATGAGCAGTATTACCAAAATAATTCATCATATGTTCATATCCTGATTTACTTTTATTTTTATTTCTCACCACCATCCATTTGTATTTTGCATTACAACAATGACAAGAGAGCTTGGAAGTGGGTATTAGAAAATTAGGACTGGGCAACATGATGTTCGGATGACAAAACACAGTAGTGTGTGTACTTATATGCAGCCTGTCAGCCTTTATAGCTGCAATTGGAGCACTGATTGGCTCACACACTTAACTGGGCAAGAGTCATGAAAGCCATATCTAGGATATCTAGCTAGAATTATTAATTGTTAGAGTTTATTGTTTATGTCATGACAAAATGTAAACAACAAAAAGAGTGTAATTAGTACTTAAACCCAGTGTGGAGTGTAGGAGTAGCCTAATGGTTAGAGCACTGACTTGCAAACCAAAGGACCAGGGTTCAGTTCCTACGAGTACTCCTTGTGACCTTGGCCAAGTCACTTAACTCTCCATTGCCTCAGAAAAAGCCAAGTTATCAACATCCATCCTTAATGAAATAAGGAATGAAGCTGCAGTGTTGAAGTTACAGTGAAACTGCTTTGACTGAAATGATAGAGCAATATAAATAAATTAGGGCCAATTTTGAAAGAATGCTGAGCACCTGACTTAGGGGTCACAGGCAGCTGAAGTTAGGATCTTACATGTCAATAGCCACAGTGGGCAGCATTTTTTTAATCATCAGCCACCACGCATAAATAAAAACTGGGGGTCCGATATTCAGCAGCAGTGGCTAGAGTTGGTAAAGTGAGTAGTCACTGCATGTTGAACTTTAGACCTGGATATTCAATGCTGGGGCAATATGCAGACCGCAGCATTGAATATTTGGGTTGCCTGGATTGCCATTAAGCTAACTGGGCAGTGGCTATATTCAGCCGCTGCCCGGTTAGCTTGAGCGGTGAAAGTTGGCCAGCCTTTACTGCACCTGACTTTCACTGCATTGTTGGCCAGCGGCTCAATATCACTTCTGCCTAGTTTTCACTGGATGCTGCCCCTGGAACGCCCCAATGCTATCTAGCTAGCATGGGGGCAAGCAGCGGCAGAATCTGCGGCTATTCAGCGGCACTAACCATGTTAATCCCTTTCAGTATTGGGTCCTTGATATTCAGTGCCTGTAACAGTGGTAACCAATGGTGAATATCTTATCGCTGCAGGCAGTGCCAGAACTATTTGTATAGCAGTGATTTTCAGTGCTTCTATGCAAATAACTAGCCAGAGAGCCATTTAGGACAGCTTTTGCCTGTCCTAAGCTATCTGGCTAGCTATCTGTAGAACTATACTGAAAATCGCCACTATATGGACCTATTGTAGCCCTGCCCTCACTTCACCTCTGGACTGCCCCAGCACCATCCGGATAGTGCCAAAGACAGTGATAGAAAATATTCAGAGCTCTATCTGGTCATTTTGATGAAGGACCTCAGTTTTATCCTGTTTGCATATGCATTCAGCTATTAATTACTGTAGATCCAGGTGAGAAAGATCTAGTTATTCACATTTCTAATAAGTTAAACTTTATCATGGAATGGTTAAAGGGTAATAAACTCAAACTGAATGTGGAAACAATATGAAGCATTCTTTGTTCATTCTCATTGATCAATTGCCTTTATCAGGGAAAATTTCTGTGACTGGATCAGATAATATTTATTTTTGAACCTCAGTTAAAAATCTTGGAGGAACAATAGTATAAGGGGTTGACCTCTCAGTTGCATTTCTCATGCGTGATTAAAAGCTGTTTTTTTTGCCCTGAGACAAATCAGAATTGTGCGAGCTCTGTTACTGATAAAATTTTAATTCCAATTCATGCTATTGTCACAAACCCCTTAGATTATTATAATCTGCTGTTTCAACGTCTCAGAATATCTACTATTCAGCATTTACAATTAGTACAAAATAAAGTGGTTAAGATGACTATAGGACAAGGATTGGCTGTCAGTCATATACAGAATGGCATTTAAAATCTTAATCACTGTACATAGAGTTTTTGTGGCAAGCTTCTTGATCTCATATGTGCCATCTTGCTCCTTGTGTTCTGGGCAACCAAACTTGCTAATAATACCATCATAAAAAATATTTGGGTTAGAACCAATAAAACAATCATGCTTTGCAGTAACAGCTCCAAAGTTATGGAATGATCTTCCTAAAGCTATGGATCTAATTTTAATACTTGTTGAAATTCTACTTTATTTATTTTTGTAATTATTAACTAACTCTCCATGACCCAATGCCTAGATTTTGTTATTTTATTTTAATACCTCCATTTAATATTAACTATTTTTAATTTACTATTCTTAGCCTATTCTTGTCTTTTATTGTATTATTACATGCTACACCTTAACATTGCACCTTATGCACAATATTGTCTTTATCTAATTGTAAAACATTCTGATAAACTCAGTTGGAAGATAGTCTAGGAAGTAATAAATAAACCGAGAGCCTGGGACGTAGTCATATTCCTTTCGAATTAACTTGGATCAAATTCTGTATAGTAAAGCAAACATGCCAGAAAATTCCAGCTATTCTTAGTTACATTTTCCTACATTTTAATCAATTAACCAACAAATTGTGGCTGGCTTCAATTAATTTTTGTTTTTAAACTCATGAAAAAAAAAATCAATCTCCATTTAAGATACTGCCCAACATCAATGTCAAAAATCATATACTGCACTGCATTTACTCTTCATAGAAGAAACACAAAAATTGTTAACTGAGTGGCCACAGCAAATTATGTTTTTACTGCTGTCAAGCTTTTCAATGGTGATTCAAACCAGAATCAGAAGTAATTTGTTTTTCTTACCCTTGTCTAATACCATTAAAGATTTCTTGTTGCTTTAGGTAGGAAAGTGGAAGCAGGAGGGGGAGGAAAGAAAACATGGGGGGGGGGGACAGCTAGTACTAAAAGACTGGAACTGTCTGATATGTGAAACAGATTATTTTCATAGCTTGGGCAATACACCCTAACACGAAAATTGTTGAATCAGAGTAGTGGATTTTCAGTTTCTTCTTCAACGGTTCTTGTTTTCAGGATACCCATGATGAATGTGCAGACAGTATATTTGGAGGTATGAATATGGTTTTTACAGCCAATGTATACAAAAATATCATATCATATGCACATTTATTGTGGATATCCTGAAAACTAGAATGACTGGAGGGTGCCCAAGGCCTGAATTGAAAACCACTGAATTAGGGGCAGCAACTTTAGCTGAAAACAAAGATTGTTTTAAAAGCATCTGCATGTGTAAATAGCCGCATTTGCATGTATAGATTGGCATGCATTTGTAAATGCAATTTCAGAAAGCTGTCATTTATATGTGGAGACTCCAAGGGGGCACAAATAAGCATTCCCCATCTTCCATAAGGAATATACATGCATTTAAGAAAATGTTTCCATCAGATTCTGCACCATCTCAGAGGGACAAAGAAATTTTTAGAAAGTGTTCATACCACATGGGAAGCGAGTCCAGCGAGCAGACGCTACCCGCATTCAGGCCTTTTATTTTTTTCTTCTCTATCATTTCCCTATCTAGTTCCCACTACTCAAAAAAGAAAATGGAAGGTAAAAATAAATAATACTTCACCTGAGGCATATAAAGATACTTTATAACTATCAACCTCACCTTAGTTTCAGGTGAAATCACCTTACTCAACAAAGGGACACTAGGTCCGTAACCTTATTATTATAAGAGGCCTCAGTGCTCGGGCTAGTGACTGACTAGCTGCACCAATTGTGCACGCTAAAACAAGCACTTAGAAGATGCCCTTTCATTTCAGTCAATTGGCCTCTTCATACAGTCCGTAAGATTTTACAATTTTTAAATGCATGTAAATAACTGTAAACCACTTACCTGTATGCCCAGTGAGCCTCAAAATAGCAAGGGAGGAAAACGCTGGATTACAGTCGACTCAAGGTTCGCCCATACAATCACCGGGCTGCATCAGAACATGTCAAAAGGGGATGATTGATGCCTTCAGAGATTAAAGTATCACCAGCACTAGTGGCCATTTAAAAGGAGACAACAGACATGTAAGCAGACCTCCACCAATCACATCACAATGCTGTTAGCCATTCCAGTGTCTCATTGAGCCCGATTAGTTGAATCGGGTTCAAAGAAAAAAATCCATTTTTGTTCTAAATGTGTCAATTGTTGCTCCACGTTGCCCACATGAATATCTTGAATACCATCAATCACAAGCCAATGAAGTTGTTCCCATTCATGTTTAAATTCCATACAATGCTGTATTATGGAGGCAGTGACCACAGAATTAATTAAACGTGATCTATGTTCAATAAGCCGTACTTTGACTTTCCAGCAAGTATGCCCTATATAAACCTTAGGGCACGGGCAAATGGCCAGGTAAAGCACCTCGAACTCTAGAGAGCTAGCTGGAAGCCATGGGGGTGGAAGAAAGTCCCTTGGAGCTCCCAGAACTGGATGTCACACTGAGTCCAGAGGACTGGATGCTGCCAGTGAGGCCTACCGAGTTCAGCATGGGGAAAGCAGCAGCAGAGGTGCTTACCATACAGAGGAGCGCACAGGAGGTAGCGTTGAGGGAAGCTGGGCTCGCAACCCTGGATACTTCAAGGAGTTGCAACAAGGAAACCATGGTTCAGGCTGGAGGATTGTAGGATTCAGTAGTCCCAATACCTTTTACCCTTGGAAGCTTGCAACAGAAGTAGGACTTGAAGGATACCGTTTCTACATCTCTGATGAAAACATTGATTAGGAAGACAGTCCTGGTGAGACCTGATAAATTTAACTTCGAGACTTTATGGGATGGTTTATGTGCCTTGGAACAATCTTTTGTTTTATTTATTATAGATTTTAACATTATATAAAGAAAAAACTTGAGTATGTCCCAACCTGGACATCTCGATTCCAATCTCCATGACCTATCTAAAATGGGGCTTTAAATTTTCCTTAGTTAGCAAATAGTTTGCTAATGTGTGCATAAATTGTTAATGAAAAACCTATGCTATACTGATATAGAAACAAATAGAGGATTTTTTTTGTCAAATATGAATACTTAAAAAAAGCCCAGTATGATCTTCTGTTTTCAGGAGCACCTCTGTGGTAATCTCACTACATTTTCAATGTAGCCTGTGGTCTGTATGACAAGATCAGTCATGTATACCTTCACCAACTTCAGGCATTATTACGCTTCAAAGAGTTAGGTGACAGATGAGAACCAAAACAAATGAGCATAGAGGAACCCTACTCTTTTTCATGTACTAATTTTGCTATGAGGCGGATTCATCACTATAGACTGCTCAGTGGTAAGCAAGGCATAGAGATCCCTACATCTGCAGTGCTTGCACTATCACAACTACCATCGTTATCCCTAGTTCATAAGCTATGGGTGGGCACTTTTTAATCCTGGGCGACAGGTGGCCAGTATGTATTTTTCTTTTTCTTTCCTACCACACTTCAATTGTAGTGTCGCCTTGCTGAGAGTTTGTATAGATGTTAATCAATGGGGTCACCATGTGAAGGTTCTCAGCGAGACTTGAGGAGGGGACTTTATTCTCTCCCCCAAAGAGATGCACAGCAATTCACCAACTACCGCTAGTGACCCTTTGACCCTGTAAACAAGGCATAGAGGTCTCTAATCTTGTCTGCTGTTAATATAAGTCCTTATTCTGAAGCACTTTTGAGGGCCCTAGAATATCAAATATGAGATAATGCCACATTAGCTACTTGCCCTATATTCTGCCCACACAGCTGTTTGTATGTTTGATATTGTGCTGACATCCTATAAGCTGTGAAGCCTAGAGCAGACCAGCTTTTGACCTATTGGTCATCTTTAGGGACCCCTAATCCTTATGGAAGGTACGTTGTACCCTTCCCTCTGAGGCAGAGATTTTCATTTGGACTCAGAAAGCAAGCCTCTTCATAGCCTGTCCTCTCCTCTTTGACCCTGTAAATTGTGATGTCTTTTTACTGATTTTGATTTGGTTTAACTTGCTGTCTAGTAGTGTGCAGGCACATTTTACAAAAGACGCCCAAGTACAATCTGGGTTCCAAGCCAAAACATCTGGAAAAAAGCAGACACATGCAAATTCAGGCATGATTTCACAAATGAGGCCATACTTGATATGGACGTCTATGGAGATGTCTATATAGATGTCTCTAGAATAGGATTTCAGAATGGCGATATCAAATTGCCTAATGGTCAGAATAGTGGGTTGGGACTAGGGTTTACTAGGGTTCAAATCCAAGTACTGTTCCTTGTGATCTCAGGCTAGTCACTTAACTAAGTAGCATATCTATTTTTGTGTCCTAAGCACTGGTGGGCCTCAGACGAACAGGAGGACCCCAAAGGGCCCCTGAAATGTTTTTGTAAGTTGGGCCTAGGCCCCCTTGCCTCTTCCTGTCCTCTGTTTGCATGGGGTTTTATTGGTCTTTGTTTTTCTCCTCCCTATTGACTTTAATGGGTTGTAGTAGGCTGTTTTGCAGTTTGTAATAAAGCAACTCCAAATTTAAAAAAAAAAAAAAAAAAGTTTCTCTGGATGCTGGGCCTCTGAGGCCTTCAGAGGTGGTTGGGGAAGCTCTTCTCAGGTTTCTCTGGTCAGCCTGACAGATACTGGGGTTCCCTTTTTACTATGCCCATTGCAGTATTTTAGTTTTTTGTAGTCTTATTTTTTCCTCTTTACCACTGCAATGTTTCATTGGGTGGCCCAGTGCACCCTGCAGTGATTTGAACTCATGGCTGCTGTTTTTGTCCTGATGTGACAGGAATGCCCTGGGGTGCTTTTCCTCAGTATTACAGGACCAATGTTGTTTTTTTCTGTCCTCTGCCCTCCCTCTTCTGTGGTTCTCTTCCCTCCCCACCGGCAAGCAAGTCCAGATAGAAGTGAAGATCAAGGAAGTTGAGGATCTAGCAGAGGAGTCTGTCTATGTTTCTGACTATCCTGCCTATTTATGTGTTAATGTTCCAATCCATACAAAGGAAAAAAAAGGATAAACTGCCCCATCAATTATAACTTTATTAGAACATAAAAAAAACAAAACATAAAATAATAATAATAATAAAAAAACAACTTCAAGGATAAATGATCCAGCACGATCCCTATACCTCCAAAAAACTCTCATGAAAGGTCAAGTCCAACCAGTACAACAGCCTAAGTCTTTATTTACTTGTGAAATGAAAAGCCCTCAACATAGAGCTAGCCATAAAATAGAGTCCAAAAATCAGCACATTTTTCACTGAGGCAAAAAACCACAGCAGACCAAGGTACCATTTATTTGTTAGTCAAAAATCCCCCTGAGTCCAAAACTTAGTCCATTGTGATTCTGGTCTTTGAGCTCTCTTCAAGACAAGCTATTGAGGCTTTTCAACTGACCCTCAAATGAGCACTTAGTATTTTTTTTTTACTTTTATTGCAGTAATTGTAATAGCAAATTAGATCTCATAAATGCTTCCAGAAAATGAATGTGCCAATGCTTGACACACATTATCTGAACTTTATCTGAAAAGTACCCAGTGAGTTCCTGGAATGAAATCCTCCAGGTGATTGATTCCCCGTGATGGAAGGCAGGAAATTTTTGATACATTTCCTCTCTGTATCCTGCCAAAGTCTGGCAAAATGGAGGTGAAGTATCACTGTACTTAGTGTCATGGCCTTCTTGGCTGAGTATTTTAACCTAACTGATCTTCAGCTAGGTAGGTAGAGATACTGGGTCAATGTCCATCACACATGTAATTCAAGCTGACCATTACTGAGCCTTCCACATTCCTTTTAGATGCTGTTGCAGGGTTGAGAAGACATACCTCCTTCTTGCTTGGAACTCAGAATCTACAACAGCTTTCCAGGTTTGGATATCACAAAGAGGGTTTTTGCTAAAGCGCATTAGCTGGTGGTGCGTGTTCTGAAAGTGCACTGGGACACCCATTGCCTGCTAGCGCAGGGTCATGGCACCTAGCGCAGAATGATTCCCACACTAACTATGCAACCAGCATTAGGGTTGCAGAGTGGGTGTGGTGACCTCAGAGCACTTAGCACTGGGTTCACACTGTGCTAATTGCATTAGTGCAGGTTCCCCTAAATGATCCCAATGCAAATGCAATGTGTGCCTTCGAGTCAATCCTGACTCCTGGCGACCCAGAAGCTCCTGGGTTTTCTTGGCAGTGTCACTGGAAGTAGATTGCCAGGCCTTTCTTCCGAGACAATGGAGGGTTAAGTGACTTGCCCAAGGCCACAAGGAGTGCTAGTGGGAATTAAACCCTGGTTGCTTGGTTATCAAACCAGTGCTCTAACCACTAGGCTACTCCTCCACTCCAAATGATCTCAATAGGTGGAGTTAAATTAAGTCGCGCTAATGTGGCTTATGTTACAGGAAGGTGCTCCATGAGAACTGCTGGGGAAATGCTTTCAACACCCTCGACAGTTAATGCAAAGGCGTGTAAGATGCAACACCCTATTGCCCTTTTGCAAAAGACCTCTTAGATGTCCATGGGCCATTCATGTGCTGGTAAATGTTGGTGGAATGCTCATCTAAACTTCGTTCTCCACAGAGTGGCTACTCTGTCACTCTAGTTTTTGTGAACCACCATCACGTTTGGTTTACAGAGCACCTAATATATGCCGATAAACCTACATCACAGACTAAATGTACAAAAAAGTTATTTCATAGTGGATAGCTTCAAGACAGACCTGATGGTGGCTGATGAGGACTGAAGTGTAGATCACTGCCTTAGAGAATCTGGGAGATGAATGGAGGATGAACAGCACTACTGTGATATCTTGCATAATGATCTGCTCTACAAAATATGTCAGGCTAACCTAACAATTAGGTAAGCTGCCTTTTGAGTCATATTATTAAATCTGTGCAAAATTCCTATTACCTCTTCTTAAAAAATCTATTAAAAGCGTGCCATGATTGTAAAATTAGAGCTTCCCAGCAGAGCTTTAGGAAACCCTTTAATTGGATACTTTAAATTGGCATTATTAATAGGTATATGTTGACGCACACTGAAATCAGACCCTATATCACAAGAGACATCAGAAGGGAAAATGTTCTCTGTACAAAAAGTTACAGACTATAAATCAAAGCTCCCAGACACATTGTCTCTCTCTCCTTCTCTTTCTACCCCATCTTTGCGTCTGGCCGCTTGCCTAATTCATGCACACAACTATCATTTACAGAATCTAGATGTTTGCATTTTCCCCCCAAAGTTTTAACCTGATCATTATGCTACCTAGCATGTACACAAACTTTGATGTAACCACCACATAAGATGAAATTCGAAATGCAAGCCCTTCTTAGACAACACATCTTCTTATTTACCAACCCTATCCACACTACCCTGAAAAAAAAGAGGATAAAATGACAGCCTCACAGCAGTTCTAAAAACTTCATTAGTGCTTTCTATGCACTTACAAATCTATCAGAAACAAAACACCTTTAGTATGTGTAGGCTATACCTTCTAAACCAGTCTTTTTCTGATGTCATTGTGTTGTTGCTCATTGCTATTCTTCCCTATCTAGGCAAATCTCAAATGGCTGGATGTCCAAAAAGCTGTTTTCCTAGTCAACTACAGCAAGTCAGCAACAGCAGGATGGGAAGTCCGCTAGGCCTTCCTGGGACCGGCTCATCAGCAGACGATTGGTGGGATCAGTTCTCTGCTCTGTTACGATTTACCTCCTTCCAGATGGCTCCAGTTTAAATGAAACATTCTGATTCAGTTGTGCTTTTCGTTTCAAAACCCCAAAGGACAGGATACAATGGGAATTAACAAGAACAGCAATTACGCACAGTTTAGTTTCCTTAGTAAGAAAACCAAGCCTGCAAATACCTGAATTCTGAAGATTGCACCTTCCTGAATGCTCTCACATGATAGTTACAGGCCAACCTGTCCCAATAGGCAAAGAGCCACTTAGTCACCCTAAGAACAGAATAATAGACACTGTACACATTATGAGAAAGGCTGGGCAGGTGTGAGGTTTGTGAGGTTCTCTTCCACAAAGGGCCACGTTAAGCCAGTTTAAAGGGCTTAAAGGCTTTGTCTACCAAACTTGCTTTTTATTGTTTTAGTCAAAAATGGTGGTTGGGATAAACTGTTTCTCAGACAGAGCCTTCAGCTGCTCAGGAAAAAGCTTCACAAATGTTCTTATTTACTAATAACTGTCAGGTGGATTTTGAAAGTGGACTAACCAACTGACTCCTGAGGTTAGCCAGCTGGATCCAGCATTTGTAAAGATCACTGCATTGATTGTCTTTGTGAAACTATCTTTCACTGCTCAAAAATGGAGCACTTATGAGCATAAGGTGGGGTCAGGAAAAAGATAAATGGGCTATTGATGATTTTCAGCACTACAGAACTAAGGACCCCTGTTCGTAATGCTTCACGTGCGCTATTTGCTGCCTGACCCATTTTATTCCTATGGGCTGTTTGGCAAACAATGTGCTAGGGGTCCTAGTAAAAGGGGCCCTAGCATAGTTGTCTATCTACCAAAGGGCATTAAAATCTTCATATAATTTAAATGCCTTTTGATGTACATAAAGTTGGTGTTAATGCAGAGAATATTTAAATGAGTAGTGCCAAATAAAAAGGCAAGCAAAGCCACTTATGCATATTTATTTATGAATTAAAAAGCCTTTATATACCACCATTCAAATTATACAGCATGGCAGTTTACAAAAATGGCAGAAACTGGAACCAAGCATACATAAACAACAAATAAAGCCATAAAATAGAAATAAAACAAAAAAACTAAGGTACATACAAACAACAAGATAAAAACAATTTCAGAAAAGGTGGGGGGCGGGGGGGGGGGATGAATAGAGCAACAATTTTTCCTAAGTCCAACAGATAAACTGTGAAACATTAGGGAGCAAATAATTCTGAAAAAGATCAATTTAAGGAAATCAGGGATCAATAAATACAATCATAATATTTCCCTACAATCCTTGGAGAAAAAACTGGTTTTGAGGCCCTTTTTGAATTTCCTATAAGAGCTTTCCAATCGTAAGTCTCATTTAAAAATGTAACCTCTCATCTTCAGAGGCTGCAGTGTGAAAGTACCCCACCGACTGCAGTGTTCAGGTTCTTCAAGTGGGAACAAGAAAAGCTGTGAGATTAGACCTACTGTATCACACTTATTTCTTCCATGCTGCATTTGCTTCAAGTCAAATGTGATCCAAGAGCCACCTGGGGTTTATAATCTAAGTTTTCACCTGAGCCGCAGTAGGATTTGAACCTAGTGGCCCTTGTTCTTAGCCTACTACTTTAACCATTAGGTTACTCCTCCATTTGAAACCCAATTCTCAAGTTTCAGGAGCACCACAGAAAGAAACTTGGGCTTCACATGTTCCAAATAACACTCTTTTTTCCTTTAACTCAGGAAAACTTCAGAAGTCTACAGCTTCTAACTTTGAAATACAAGAATTTGCATCAAACAACTTGTTGATGAGCACTGTTACCAAGGCAAGATTCCTACCTGTATCACCTGGGAATATTCATGTTCCTCAGCAATGTACAGATGAAACTCTCCTCAGGACTATTCCAGCTCATGCAGAAGTAGTCTTATAGCTAGAACAGTTGGCTGAAAGCCAATTAAACCAGGGTTCAAATCTCACAGCTGCTCTTTGTTATCTTGGGCAAGTCACTTACCCCATTATTGTCTCAGGTACAAATTTAGAAGTCGATATTCAGAAGGGTTCATGTGGTTTGCAGTATCCGATATTCAGCAGCATTATTCAGATAACATTATATACATTTCTCTAAAACTTGTCAGCTTGTGCATCCCAGGATGCTACACAGGGTGGAGTTACTCTGCCTTATGTGGCAGTCTGACCTCACCTGATGCATCCCAGGATGCAATGTGTGGGGCCAGGTGCCGCCCCCATCATTTAAAGTAATGGATGGGTGAAGGGGTTCAGGGTTGCTGGGCCACCAGGGTTTAGTATGGCGGGTGTGTGGGGAGAAGTGGGGCCACTGGGTCACCAGATCTTTTGTTTCTGTCAGGGGCTCAGTGTCTGGGGAGGGCACTGGCTCCCCCAAAAGTATGCCAAAGGCATTGGAGGCTTTTCCCGATGCCTGGATCATCTGAGATGACGTGTCAGACTTCACCTCAGATGACCCGTTTGTCAGGGACAGCATGCCAATCTTGCTCCAACGTTTGTGTGATTCTTTTTGGCTTGCTTTCCCAATTTAATGGTTTCCTTTTGTGCACTGGGTAATTTGTATATTGTATTCTAGCACACCTTGTGCTAGAACGTTAAGCACTGGGCTTCAGCACAGGGTTTCTGCATCTGCCTGTTAGACTGTGAGGCCTCTGGGGACAGGGAAATAGCTACTGTACCTGAAAGTAACTCACCTAGAAAGTCTACCAAAAGCGTGTAAGCTAAATAGTAATAAATAAGTAAACTTAATAAAAATACTCAGGCATGTACTTGCTGCCTAAAAGTCTGCGCCCCTTTACAAAATTACCCCCTTAGAGTGGGTGCCTAGTTAAAGCATGTTGTAAGGTACCTATTAAGCCTATTTTATTCAGACAAGTAGGTTCATACTTTTCTATATAAAATACTAGCTTGGGTGGCAGAGATTGTGCCTTAAGTTAACACACAGACAATTACACCAGCCTTATATTTTTCATGGATGCACATAAATTATAGCATTTTATAATCTACATGCACACTTGTCTACTCTACCCATGCTGCACCCAAGCTCAAAAGCTGAACAAGGTTGGGCCCAGCTAGTACTTGGATGGGAGATGACCTTGGAATGCCAGGTGCTGTAGAATTACTGTGTGGAAGAAATAGGGTTGCCAACTGGCCGGTTTTCAGCCGGCCTGGCCGGTTTTTCCATGGCCAGGCCGGCTGCCGGCGCAGAGGCAAAACCGGCCCTTGAAAAACCGGTTTTTTTGCTCTGGCCGCAAGATCGGGAGCGGCCAGAGCAAAAAAACCGGCTTTTCTCCCAACCCGGAGGGCTTCAGAGGGAGCCGGGGAAGCCCGCGCGAGGCCCCGGCTCCCTCTGAAAAGCCGCCAGCGTGTAGAGCCTTTACCTTCACGCTGGCGGCTGTTCCTGTGTAGCCGCGATTGGTGGAAAAGGTTAAAGGCAATGCCCTTTAACCTTTCCCAGCATTCGCGGCTTCACAGGAACAGCCGCCAGCGTGAAGGAAAAGGCTCTTCACGCTGGCGGCTGTTCAGAGGGAGCCGGGGCCTCGCGCGGGCTTCCCCGGCTCCCTCTAAAGCCTCAGACAGCCGCGGGTTTGGGGGGGGGGGGAGGCCAAGGACTGCCTGGGCGGGGTTGGGGGGAGGGGGCCTGGTCTGGAAAGCGGCTGGGGGGGGGGAATTTGACTGGAAATGGGTTGTGATGGGGGGGGGGGACTTGGACTGGAAAGAAATGGGCTGTGATGGGAGGGGACCTGGACTGTAAAAGGGCTATGTGGGGGGGGGGGGGGGACATGGACTGGAAATGGGTTTTGATGGGGAGGGGGACCTGGACTGGAAAAGGGCTGGGGGGGGGGACATGGACTGGAAATGGGTTGTGATGGGGAGGGGGACCTGGACTGGAAAAGGGCTATGGGGGGGGGGGAACTTGGACTTGAAAAGGGCTATGGGGGGTGAACTTGGACTGGAAATGGGCTATGGTGGAGGGAGGGGGAACTTGGACTGGAAATAGGCTGTGATTAGGGGGACTTGGACTGGAAATGGGCTGTGGAAGGGGGGGAGACCTGGACTGGAAAAGGGCTATGGGGGGCATTGGACTGGAAAGAAATGGGCTGTGATGGGGAGGGGGACCTGGACTGTAAAAGGGCTATGTGGGGGGGGGGGGGACATGGACTGGAAATAGGTTGTTATGGGGAGGGGGACCGGGACTGGAAAAGGGCTATGGGGGGGGGGGGGAACTTGGACTGGAAATGGGCTATGGTGGAGGGAGGGGGAACTTGGACTGGAAATAGGCTGTGATTAGGGGGGCTAGGACTGCAAATGGACTGTGATGGTGGGTGGGGGGTAGGACTGCAAATGGGCTGTGATGGTGCGGGGGGACTCGGACTGCAAATGGGATGTGATGGGGGGGCCTAGGACTGGAAATAGGCTGTGATGGGGGACTTGGACTGGAAATGGGCTGTGATGGGGGGGGGCTAGGACTGGAAATGGCCTGTGATGTGAAGGCTAGCACTGGAAATGGGCTTATGAAGAGCTGGAATAGGACTGGAAATGGGCTGATGTGGGGCATGGGAGAATGGGACTAGAAGGGAGTGGATGCTGGGTGGGTCTAGAACTATAAGGGAACTGATTTTGGGGGAGGACTAGAATAGATGGGGAATGAGTGGAGAGGGGAAAAAATATTTTGTGTGGAAGAAAAGTCTATGATGGGCTGGGTATTGGGAGAGTAAGAGGGGCTTGAGAATGGAAGGGTGAAATTTAAATGGATGATAAAGGAATAAGGAAAGAATTGGGGGAAAGAGCAAAAGGGAAACAATGAGTATGTTAAAGCAGAAATAGAGAGAGAATGGAAAACATCTAAAAGAGAAGAAAGGACAAATGGATAGCTTGCAGAAGACACGAAGAAACCAGAAGAAAGTGACTGGAGCAATTGCAACTGAAAAATAAAACACCCAAACAGAAGGTAGAAAAATACTTTTTATTTTGAATTTATTAGCTGGAATATGTTTGGTCTGGGAAGTGTGTATTGATAACATCTTTGCGTTTTTGTTTAGTGCAAGAGGAAATTACTTTATAGTTTTATTTCTCCAGTGTTGTACATTTCATGTTTGGATTTTGGGGTTCCCAGTTTAATTATTATCTGACCAAGGAAGTTAGCCTACACGTATCCTCGGTAATTTTTGTGGGTGGGGCTGGGGGCGGGGCAGGGGTGGGGCTGGGAGGCGGGGCAGGGGTGGTACTAGGGGCGGAGAATGGGTGGAGCATGGCGAGCCACAGGTGTTGGGTTTTTCTCGGTGAATAAGTTGGTAACCCTAGGAAGAAAGGCCTGGCAATCTACTTCTGGTTGAACCTTGCCAAGAAGATCCAGATTCTGGGTTTTCAGGAGTCAGCATTGACTTGATGGCACACAACACACACAAGTCCAAAACACACACACTCTCTACAGTATGTGTCAATGCAGAGTGGAGGAGTGGCCTAGTGGTTGGGGCAAGGTACTTTGGGCTGGAGGGTCAGAGGTTCAAGCCCTGCTGGAGGACAGCAACCTTGGGCCAGAAGGACTGGGGTTTCTAGTTCCACAGGTGCTCCTTGTGGTTTTGGGCAAACCACTTAACCCTCCATTGCCCATGTTCCCTGTAAGTATTAGTGTATGTCTCATATCCCCTTGTGTTAAATGTATCCCCCAATTGTAACCACCTTGACCTGGAAAAAGGCAGTATATAAATATGGCTAAATAAATGTACCTTGCAACTGCTATTTGTGTAGGCTATTATTGATGCAAATTCTTGCATTTCAAAATGCATGCACATTTGATAATTAAATGTATGGATCTTGTTTCCACCCCACAGCCTAAACATTTCCATAGGAGATTGTCTGTTTCTTGTGTGTATGTGCGCTATGAAAAGCCCATGCATGCTTTTAGCCACTCTATGGAGGGCAATTTTCAGTTAGCTAAGGAAAATCACTATTTATCTGGACAAATGGACTTTGAAGTTGCTCTCTCCTTAGACTAAATAGTTAGTTCCAAAAATCCACTATGACGTATCTGATGAAGAATGATAATGGCTGCATCACCACCAAGGATCAGTTTTATTATGGGGTATGTTTCCTAAAGCACTCTACCCAGTAGCACAGGGCTTAGTGTGCATTGGCTGCTCTGCTAAAAAGTAGTGCAGGGTTGCATGCTAAAAGCCCTGCATTACCTTGGTAGCATGCATCAGAATGGGGACTGGGCAGGACAGCTAGAATGGACATTTGTAGCTACACTACCTGCATTTGGCGTGAGTGCAACTAACGCCGCCTCAATGGGCGGTGTTAGTTGCATCCATGATTGTTTTGCCACATTGAAGCATAGTAACTGTAGGGGGGTGGATGCACCTGCTCCCTGTAGTTAGCTTGCAGCTGTACACTGGCAACACGGCCACATGGGCGATACCAGTGCAGAGCTTAGTAAATATGCCCCTAAACTTTGCATCTCTTAGAATAGAAAAAAAGCTTTAGAAAATCAGACCTTAAGTTACTCAGATGCATTATTGTCCAAGTAGATTCAGACTCTCATTTGGTTACAGGAAGGGCTGTGATCTTGTAAAGAACAAGCAGCAATAACTATACACTCCCGAGTGCCCCCTCCCAGAACATCACAACCAGCCTGCAGTGAAGGGTCCCACTCAAATCATGTGCCATGGCACCTGGAGAGTTTACTTTGGGACAAAGGCAGAATGATATGGATCTACTCACCCCTTTCCCCCACACTTGGTTCTGCCTGTCGTGGCTCTTGTGGTTTGACATGGACATTTGTATTTTGGCAAGTAGGTGGATATGATTACCGATACCTGATAATGATTTGCTTTTAAAAAGACACTTTCAGGTGCTCAGGAAACCTGGTTGATTTGGTCTCCAGTTGAAATGTGCCACTTACATTGCAGTTTAATTAGCAACTATCTTCTACTATTAAAAATAAATTCTCTCAGGACACAGCATTGAAAGTTACTACCTACATTTTATATTATTTGCTTGGTTATGGAAACACTATTCAAAGGCTACTAATAGCAGTCTAGTTAAGCACAAAATCTCCACACAGTCTGTTTTTACTTAAGAACATAAGATATGCCATACTGGGTCAGACCAAAGTCCATCAAGCCCAGTATCCTGTTTCCAACAGTGGCCAATCTAGGTCATACGTACCTAGCAGTCTCCCCAAAAGACAGGTTCCACAATGCTTGTATTGGGTCAAGCATTGATATCCTGGGTCCCTTTTTAATAATGGTTTATGGACCTTTCCTCCAGGAACTTGTCCAAACCTTACTATATCTGGTACCAATTAAGGTATGGCTACAGTCAAATTTTTCTAATATATATACTGTATATATATATATACACACACACTATATTTGTGTGTGTGTGTCTGCACACAACTCTTTCCAAGCCACATTTCATAATGGTTAAGTCACATCTTAACAAAGATATGAAACCTCTTTTGAGTGACTATAACAAATGACTACAACAAATGACATTTTAACAGCTGAATGTCACATATGGTTAGGGCTCAGTTACTACATGCCTTGGGCGCGCGGTCAGCTGTCTTTCTTGATAGTATGGATTTCAGACTTCAGACATGTCACTCTTAGGTTCACATCAGCAAACCAAAGCCAAATTGAACTCACAACTCTTCCTTTTCTGACAAGTACATCAGAATTTGTTTCTGATGCAAACATTCACAGAAATAAAAGTGATAGTCTTGCCTATTAGTTATAAATTTCTTTGGGGTGGGAAATGCTTTTGCCCATTAGACTGAATGTTTAGCATGCAATTTCTTATAGCTCTCTCTTGATGGATCTGTGTTTACTTGGCATAATGCCATATGTGCCATCAATCCTATAAAAATAAAATAATTAGAATTGAAAATAGGGAATAGATAAGTAATACACAGTGAGAAAGCAGTCAATAATACCCCCCAAAATGGTTTTATCAATGCACGTCCTTTGACCTAGGACACAATAGATGTTATTAACAATTTTACTGATGTTGATTAGATAATAAAACACTTTATAAAGCCATCCATACAAGAGCTTTAATTTAACTGCATAATTATATTGATTTTGTCTTACAGTTCCAGTAGACAACCCAAAGTGAACAAAGTTCCAGTAGACAACCCAAAGTGAACAATGTCATGCGATGAGGCAGCCCATTTTAGTTGCTTGATGCAGGGGGATTTATAGGGAAGATACAGATCTGTATGAGAAGAACCCAGGGTTAGCATTAGGAGAACCAAACAAGAAGTCAGAAGAACACCTGCACTATGAGCTTAAACCGTTTCCTTGGCAAACGATTCTTTGTGTAATTGTAATAAATCACATTGCATACATCATGTAACAACACAAAAAAGCAAGGAGTGGAGGAGTAGCCTAGCAACTGCCTAGTACCCAGAAAATCAAGGGTTCAGTTCCCACTGGCACACCTTGGGCAAGTCACATTACCCTCCATTGCCTCTGTAAAATCCAAGTTATCAATCTCACTGTTTAATGTACATTACCAAATTGACATTACAATGTAAACTGCTTTGATTGAATTGATAATGCAGTATAAAAAACCTGTTAAACAAATACAAAGTTCATCAATATAAAAACTCCTACTTTAATCTGGCCCTCATCCTTTCTCACTAAGGAGCTGATACAGTGTTCAAAAAAGCTAATGCAGTAACCTCAAGGTGAAACTCTCTTCCAAAACCCAGACATCGGTTCAGTAAGCATAGCTGGAGGAAATCCTCAACAATCTTCATTCTCATATCAAAGTCAACCATCCTTTCAATAGCCACAGAGCTCTGGTACATTGACAGGCTCTACAGAATGTTTTAAAGCCTTTCCAAGGGGTAGTTAAAATGAGAGAAATAATTAGTATCCCATCATTTCTCTTAAATGTGTATTTCTTCTCACAGAAGACAAGGGCAGGCAAAAGTTTGCAAAGTGTCTCCTCTTTAATCGTCCCTGCCTTACAGGGAAGTTGCTGAGCTAATACTGATCAAAAACGCAGGCCGACATCCTGCACACATTGATACATGCTTTATGCCATATGCGTGTGCACAGCACGAGTAAGGCAAGATCAGGGTATTTACTAAAAGGCTGCAACCCAAGAACAGTTAGTACCATAGGTTTGGTACTGAGGTTTAGTTAAAAGGAATCTGGATAAGCCACTTTATCCAAAATGAATCTGGAGAATAATAACTATGTACCCTCTCTCCTTTGGAAGCTTATATGCAGTCCAGGTACCTGGCACACTCTGTCAGGTAATCTATTCCACGGGTAGCTGCATGCATGCTTTTGAAGTACTAAAAATATATTCAAAACATGATTGGGTCATTATTTAAACACTATGGCAAGCGTTTGTGCAAAAACTGGCCATGGCATTTAAATACACCACATATACTCAGCACCACTATGAAGATAAGTGGCAGCCCTGACTATTCGTGGACAGTGATTACCATGACCACTATGGGGGTGATTTTATTTAGGGTGCTCAGGATGTTATGTGCAAGAAATGCATATAAGTCCTGATTAGTGTGCATGAATGGGCACATAACACAGATGCATACAGAATAGTGACAGCTATAAGCGTGTGCATAAGTTCCAATGAGTTTAATGCCATAGGGTCATGCATGGGGACGGTGCTTGGGCAGAGCATAGGCATGGCCTCACTGACACATGTAAGTTACAAAATACTATGACTTATGTGCATCAGGTCATTGATTCTGGCATGTTACACCTGTTGTTGGGCAGGCATAACTGCTGCACCTAGGTTCCAGGGTATCCATATGCTGCTACTTTCTAAAGCAAAGAGGTAACATGCTCTGCTTGATAAAATAGGCCCAAACTGCATGCACTGTACTGTGGGCCTGATTCTGTCCTGTACGTAGATCACCTCTGTACATCCGTTCTGAACCGGACACACAGAGGGGATTGCGATTCTGATCCCACGGGGCATATCTAGCTCCGCGGGATCAGAATCATGAACAGTCATGTACGTGCAGGCTGAGACTGCAATTCAGTCCGGCCTGCATGTGCATGAAAAGCCCGGCTAACTCAGTCGGGGCTTTTAAATGGAGCTGCAGCACCATGGCGTCCGATTGCCATGGCACCGTGGCTCCATTTAAAAGCAGTGATGCCGGCTGCTGGCAAACTGCCTATTCCCTGCAGCCCGACCCCCAATCTGGCCTCCTAAGGCCAGGGTCGGGCTTCGGGGAATGTCCCCTGACCTTCCATGCCCATCCGCACCCCGGGCACTCAATTTAAATACGTCCAGGGAAGTTATTCCACCTCGGAGATGGAATAACTTCCTCACACATATCGCCAGCCCTGGACGTACAGGGCCAACATTAGAATCAGCCCTTTGCATCCAGGGCCGGCGACCACCCAGACTCCGCCCAGACTCTGCCCCTGAGCCGCCTCTTGCCCGCACCCGTCTACCTTTACTGCACAATCGGCGGGGAAGTTAGTCCATCCCTACTATTCGTAGCACAGAATAACCCCCTATGGGCCCGATTCTATCCTGCACACAGATCCCCTCTGTGCATCTGGTCTGAACCGGATGCACAGAGGGGATCACGATTCTGATCCTGCGGGGCACATCTAGCCCTGCAGAATCAGAATTGCGAACAGTCATGTACGTGCAGGCTGGGACTGCGATTCAGTCCAGCCTTCATGTACATGAAAAGCACGGCTAACTTTGTCAGGGCTTTTAAATGGAGCTGCGGCACCATGGCATCCGGTTGCTATGGCACCGTGGCTTCATTTAAAAGCCATGATGCCGGCCGCCAGCAAAAACTGCCTATTCCCTGCAGCCCAACCCCCGACCTGGCCCCCTAAGGCCAGGGTTGGACTGCAGGAAATGTCCCCTGGCCCCCCGTGCCCCATCTGTGCCCCAGGCACACAATTTAAATACATCCAGGGAAGTTATTCCACTTCGGAGGTGTAATAACTTCCTCGCACATATCACCAGCACCGGATGTACAGGTTCGACATTAGAGTCGGCCCTATTTGTCCAGGGCTGGTGACCGGCCAGACTCCGCCCCCGAGCCACCTCTTCCTCGCCCCATCTAGCTTCCCCGCACAATTGGCGGGAAAGAAAGCCACGGCCGAGTAATGGCATGAATAGCAGGGATGGATGTCCCATTGGCCCGTCTATCTCCATTATTCATAGCACAGAATAGCCCCCTATATGTATACAGGTGATATTCAGCCGCTACGGAAGGCTAAGAGGTTTAAATCCTAACGTAAACCTCATGGCTATATGGGGAACAGACTGCGAGGACAGCTGCTCACAAGGCAGTTGGTCCCAGGTGGAATCTCTGCTGCAGATCAATCTCCTGGAGCTCACGGCAATCTTCCTGGCCCTATGGGCATTTCACTACCGCTTACGACACCAGAACGTACTGATTCAGATGGACAACAAAGTCACCATGTTTTATGTCAACAAGCAGGAGGGCATAGGTTTGTACTCCCACTGCCAGGAGGCGGTGATCCTCCTTTCCTTTACAGCTTGCAACAATATGCTCCTGTGGACGGTTCACCTCCCGGGCCAGGACAACCTCCTGGAAAACAGGCTGAGCAGGGTCTTACGACCATACAAGTGACGTCTGGACCCCAGAGAGGCCACTCAACTCTTCCACCTCTGGGGCAGGCCCATGATGGACCTATTCACCACACCAGACAACACCCAGCTGCCCCACTTCTGCTCACTATATCTGTAGGTCAGTTTACAGAGGGTTTTAACTGTGAAGATGATGAAGATATACCCCTCTACATATATAAAAGTTTCCCGATTTCACTTTACTACATCACTGTTTATCAAAAATTGAAAAGCTCATAAAAAACAAGTTACTTAAGTAGAACCAATGGTCTCAGACTGAAGTTAGCAATGCTCTGGGTGTCTTACCCCTAGACTGCATACTCTTTTAGCATCAGCGACCATAAACGTGGTTCTCGATTTCATGCAAATTACTGTAGTTATATGGTGATCGAAACTTATCTTAATATTGGATCCAATTTTCGAAATTTATGAAGATTGTGCTTGTATCAAACAAGATTTGTGATGTCCCCCACCTCTCAGGTACCGTCTTCGCATTTCAGTTCTTCTTCAGGGGGTTTGCAATCTGGAATCAGCACTATCTTAACTCGACTTTTCAAACTGTCTTAAAGCTATTTACGGCCAGTGGCATGTTATCCGAAGCCTACCGGCTTTCACAAAAACGCTGCACATCACCCACTTCTGCTCACAGCAACCACACCCAGAGAGGGTGGCGGCGGATGCCTTCCTGATCCCGTGGACAGAAGGCCTCCTGTATGCTTTTCTGCCAATCCCTCTGGTCGCTAATACCCTCTTCAAGGTCCAGCACGAGGGGGCATCACTAATACTAATTGGCCCAGACAACCCTGGTTCCCACTGCTGCTCTCTCTGTCAGCGACACTCCCGGTCACACTGGGCCATGCCCCAGATCTCCTGTCCCAGGAAGGGGGCTTCCTCCTGCACCCCAATCTGCAGTCCCTGAAGGGATAGCATTGGCACCTTTCAAGGTGGTCAAGGAGGTCCTGCTGGCCTCTCAGAAGCCCCCCACCAGGCAAGCTTATGCCTTTAAATGGCGAAGATTCTCAATGAGGTATGTGGAGACGGGAGAACCTGTTCTCCTGCCAGGTGCAATTAGTACTCCAGTACCTACTGCATCTGTCTCACACTGGGCTAAAGTCCAACTCAGTGAGAGTGCACCTGAGTGTGATAGCCACACACCATTAACCTATTGAGGGAAAATCCCTCTCGGGTCAGCTCCTTGTCTCTCAGTTCCTCCAGGGCCTCCTGTTGTCTAAGCCCCCTGTCCACCCTCCAGCGGCAGAGTGGGACCTCTACATAGTGCTCTCACAGCTCACTAGACCACCATTCGAGCTTCTAGCCACTTGCCATTTGTGGTATCTCTCATGGAAAGTTGTGTTCCTCATGGCCCTCACATCTGCCCGAAAAGTCAGTGAACTTCAGGCCCTGGTGGCAGAACCACCATATACAAGATTCTACAAGAACAGGGTGGTGTTCCACACTCACCCCAAATTCCTCCCAAAGGTGGTATCTCCTTTCCATCTCAACCAGGAGAAGGTTCTTCCCAACTTCTTTCCACTGCCTCACGCCAGTCGGGAGGGAATCACACTCCATACACTGGATTGCAAACGGGCCCTGACCTTCTACCTATAGTGGACTCTGGGCCATTGCAAAGCTCCTCAGCTTTTAGTTTCTTACGACCCCAGCAGACTGAGGCTTCCTGTGACTAGGCAAACTCTGTCTACCTGGATAGTGGACTGTATTGCCCTAACCTATGAGTGAGCTGAATTCTCCCTGGAACACTGGATCACAGTGCATCATGTGAAAGCAATGACCACATCAGTGGTAAACCTGCGCTCAGTGCCGGTGACAAGAGATCTGTAAGGCCGCCACATGGTCTTCAATTCATACATTCACAGCTCACTACTGCCTGGAGAGTGAGTCCCATCGGGACAGTGCCTTCAGCCAGGTGGTACTTCATAATCTTTTCAGGATGTAGGCAACTTCTGCCCTCTGACTCTTCTGTGTTCAGACTACCGGAGTGATAGTGCTGCTGGATGCTAGGGTCTTGCATAGTCTCTCAGTTGAGGACTCATCTTCTGGAACTCATGGCTACCCAACTTGTTTGCTGTTGGTGCTGTCGTGGTTTGGTCCTCAGCAGCCTGGAGCTAGGGAGTCTCACATGTGAGGACTGGCTTCCTGCTTGTTCCTGGAGAAAGCATAGTTACTTACCTGTAACAAGTATTCTCCAGGGACAGCAGGAATTAGTCCTCACAATCTTTTCTCCTTCCCTAGAAGTTGCCTCCCTATCTTGCTTTATTTTCACTACCATCCTAGCTGTGTTATCTGACTAAGCAAGATGGCACCCTTGAGCAGGAAGGGGACCATGCATGCATGGTAGCATATCCCAAAGACTTTCTTTAAAAGCTGGGGAAATGCTTTGCGTGGGCTCTGTCTGTGCCAACATCAACCCACATGTGAGGACTGATTTCTGCTGTCCCTGGAGAACACCTGTTACAGGTGAGTAACTATGTTTCCTCAACAATAACTCACCATACAATGCACGCAAATTCCACCCCCTTGACAAGCAGTCATTCTTAAATAAAGCCCTCCCACTTACACACTCAGACCTACTGGATCTTGACTCCATAATCAATAGCTGGAACAACATTAATACATCTTACACATTAATACCTCACACTGTAAGCACCTTCAAGAGACAGCATGGAGCAGCCCCATGGAAAATCAAATTAAAGCTACAACAACTGGAACACAAATGGAGACACACTGAAGACCCAAGTCACCAAGTAGCATACCTTACTGCCCAAACTGAATACCATCCATAACCAACATATGCAAAAAAAAAAAAAAAATACCACACAAAACTGATTAGATCCTCTTTAATTCATCCCAGAGAACTTTTTGATATAGCGAAACACCTTTTAAAAGCTCCCAGCTTGAAGAAAGCAGACACTACCCTATGTCATAAGAACATAAGAAATACCATACTGGGTCAGACCAAGGTCCATCAAGCCCAGTATCCTGTTTCCAACAGTGGTCAATCCAGGTCACAAGTACCTGGAATGTTCCCAAAGAGGTACACAGGTTCCACAATGCTTTCCTGTGGTAAGCAGTGGATTTCCTGAGTCCTCTTTAATAATGGATTATGGACTTTTCCTCCAGGAACATGTCCAAAACTTTTTTAAACCCAGTTACACTAACAACTTTTACTACATCCTCCGCTAATGAATTTCAGAGTTTGATTACGCGTTAAGTGAAAAAATATTTTCTCTTATTACTCTTAAATGGGTTACAATGTAGCTTCATTGCGTGTCCCCTAGTCTTTCTGCTTTTTGATGGAGTAAAGAACCTATCTACGAGGGGTGTCCGATATTAAAGGTACAGGCCAAAATTACACTTACATTTGTATTTAAATAAATTATTCAATACATTCCACCAAAAACTACATACATTTGTTTACTTCTCCACATAATCGCCATAAACATTGAGACATTTATCCCAGCGTGACACTAGTTTGAACATCCCTTCACGGTACAGTTGCATATCAAGTTGCTTGATGTAGTCCATAACGGTGTCTTGCAATTCCTCCTGATCCGCAAAGCATTTCCCCGCCAAGAATTTCTTCAAAGGTCCGAATAAATGAAAATACGAAGGGGCTAAGTTCGGACTATACGGAGGATGTAGCAGGACCTCCCACTTCCGCTGTGTCAACCACAGATTGGTTTGTTTTGACGTGTGGGGTCTTGCGCCGTCATGCAGAAGTTTAACTCCTTTGTGTAATGGCTATATGCAATGTCTGGACTTAGCCGCTTCAGATTTTCATTTATTCAGACCTTTGAAGAAATTCTTGGCGTGATTGGCGTGATGTGAAATGAAGCGACTTTAAATGTCCGGTGGTTTTCCCTTGGGTCTCTTACTGTTTTCACCAATCCAACCTCTGGGACTCCCAGCATTAAGGCAAGTTTATGCACATTATTCCTTTTCACCCTTAAGCCATGACTTTGGCAATGAAATCAATTTTGTATATGTAGATTTGAAATGTATAATTTGTTTATTCTAGGATCCCAGTGATTGGCACTTATTTGATTATTAGTTAGTCCACGGACAAACAAGTGAGTGTTCTCCTCTCCTGATCCACATCTAGTGGGTTGATATGTCCTTCTCATCCCCATGCTTCACTCAGGATACATCCTGTATTTCAGATATGTCATTTTGATCGCTCTGAACAAGTATTGTCCTGTAATATAGCAGATGTCATTTTATCATATAGTTTGGTTCTCTACATCTCTTCTATTTTAGATTTATTTTGATAGATTGGTCTATATATTTGTTTCTTAACAATTGTTTGCTTTATTATTTAATCAATCATTTATTTATTTATAGAATTATGCTACATTTTTTAAAATTATTATAGTCACTGTACTCAGTCGTTGCGTTTCAAGGCTTGAATGGCCCTTGGGATATCCCCTCCTGGATGGATTTTAAACATATGTGTTTCATTTTTAGATGGTTACCAAAACAGCTTTTATTCTTGTATCTACCCTTGTTATTATGACTGTTTACTTTTTAATTGTGTTGTTTTATTTTTATTTTTGTCAAATGAGTCTATAATCTCCTGAGGAAGGTGCATACCGAAACACGTCTGGGTCATTTCACAATAAAGATTTTATACCTACTGCCACAGACTCTTTGCTCTTTGTACACGGTGTACTTTTGCAAGAGTTATTGCTAGTTCTTTGGACTCCATTATTAAAGAGGACCGGGGAAATCTACTGTTTATCCTGGGATAAGCAACATGGAATCTATGTACCTTTTTGGGAACCTGGCAGGTACTTTTGACAAGGATTGGTCACTGTTGGAAACAGGATACTGAGCTTGATGGACCTTGGTCTGACCTAGTATGGCATATCTTATGTTCTTATGAGTCAAATTGAGTCTGAGAGGCAATGGCCAGTAAAATATTTTCATCTCCCTCCTCCTTCCTTATTTTCTCTTGCTGATTCTTCCTCTGCTTGTACTGATCAAACTGGAAATAGGAGGTGGTGAATAGCAAAATTTCAGGCCTCCTTGTCTGACACCTGAGACCAAACTGTTGCTTTGAATCCATGCTGCACTCTGGATGTTCCACGCGGTTTAAAGAATTAGTGGGGCCTGGGCAGCTAAGGCTGTTGACACATGTGTATCAGTGAATTTGATGACTCATTATACATACGATGACATGATACCAGAGAAACTAGCTCCCCAGATAATAATCATAAAGATAATGCATGACTGTAACCCATGACTGTAACCTACAGCAATGGTACATATTCCATCACCCCCATACTTGAATCACTAATGATTCAGCTGATGCAGATTGAGCAGACTTCTCAGTGGGAATTTTCTCTAACTAGAGAGCTCTTCAAAGTGTGAAAGGAAGAAGATGAACAACTTAAGCTCCTTCGACATCATGCAGGCCTAGTGAATTCAGCACTCTGTAGAGTATGTGCGAGCTCCAGGGAGGTTATGATAGAAAAGAACCCTAATTATATCCCTTCTCAGATATTTAGTCAAGCAACTAGTAGAGGATATTATGGGATGCATCAACCTGTTAATGAGGAATCTCAGTAAATTTGAGCAGAATGCTTGGGTCCAGTAGAATTTAAGTAACAGGGTTAAGTACCATCTAACCAATGCCCCAGCTAAACTAATTTTGTGAATTGTGTCATCAAGTTTCCATTGCTGCCAAAGTACTGTGATGATGTTTTTGTTGGACAATAATGTTGGACAATGAACACTCCAACGGAGTGTTCATTGTGACACCAATGTTGGCAGTGGGAGGGAAAGCATTTAAGGCCTACCCCAATAGACCTCAAGCTCTAACAAAAAACATAGGGTTGTGCAGGTTACAAAATTATCACTTTATGTTGGCTTGTTAGTTATTTTGGAATATTCATTGTACAGCTGGCTACAATTACATAGCATCTTCGGAATCGCTTAAAAAAAGAGCAGGTGTAAGAATGAATAGATGAAAACAAACATCCTTAAGCTGAGCTAAAAAAATAATTCTTGCCCATTCTGTTGTCATGGTTTCTTTCAATCCTGCAAGAAAATTGAACTTTTGGTAACTATCAGTTCTGTTGCTTTAAGAGCTACTCTCACAAGGTGATTGAAGAGGGTCAGGTCCATACTGCTACTTAAGCCAGCACATATGCCCACTGCTATTCCTTGTGGCCGTGGGCATGTGACTTAACCCTCCATTGCCTCAGGTACAAACTTAGGGGTATGTTTACTAAAAGGCGCTAACGTCGCAGCTGCGACGTTATCATGTGATACGTGCCGTTATAACACGATAATGGCGCATTACCATGCGAGAACATCACGTATCGCCCGATAATGTGTCCGGCGGTGTTAAGGTGCGCAGAGGGCGGAGTACGGCTCCCCAGGAGCGGAGATAAGGGGTCAATGGGCAGAGAGTGGGTGGGGAGAGGCTTCAGGCACACTAACGCCGTGAAACAAAAGTCTGAAAATTAGCGCCACTGAAAACCTTGCGCTAGAGGCACATTTGCAGGACAGAGAAACCATTTCAGTCCTCAGTGTACAGCTAAGGCAGGGAGACCAAGAAAAGTGATAGTAGTGATACATGTGCAGCAACCAAAAAGGCAAAACCCAGATATAATGACCAGAATCAAAAGTGAAATCCAAAACACCGAGCTGGCCAATAGAACAAATAATGACAAAGAGTAATGAACACAACCTATAAAGAATAAAAAGGACGAGCTCACCTTTGGAAGGGTCAGTTCTCAGTCCCCCTACAAAGTGAATGTCCCAACATAGAAATAGTGCTGATGAGGGTTTTCTGTGGTGTGTATGGGGTACCTTGCTTTTGTGGCTTTCACATGTGCAGCAACAGCAGAGTGGGCACGTGGAAAAGGGCACTATGGTGATGGTGTAAATGGGGTACAGGGGGTTGCATGTGTCACATGCAGTGGGCCAGCTGGGGCACAGGGTGGACTAGGCAGATGCTTACCTGGCACATAGTAATGTAGACACGGAAAACCAGCAAGACAGCAACTGACCAAGGGTAAACATGCCCATGAGTGTGTGTCCCACAGTGTCCCAGGGGACAGTACCCAGCAAGTACCCCAAAGGGCACATAACATTGGCAGGCAGTACCGGGGGGAAGCGTGGATGTCTATGCAGGCACCCCTACCCCATATCACGCACCATATGCAGCCGCCTACTGGCACACTGGAATGCCTGGGACTGCGCACCACCAGCACCACCGGCACAAGGGCATGTCAGCATGGTGGCAGAGGGGTGCTGGTGATGGAGGGGACAGTGGCATCTGCCCACAGCAGACCACTGTCAAGCCCCGTTTAGGTGGGTGCCGTGCACTGCAACAGACAAGGTCTGTCTGACGAACAGTCATGGTATCCACAGGGAATGATCTACTTCTGTGGCAACAGTTTGGTGCAGTACACACAGCCAGTGTGTTCAGAGGCAGAAGGTCACAGGTTTAATTCCCAGCTGTGGCTCCTACAAACCATGCCCCTATATTTTATCCAGTACTAAACCATGGTAATAAAGACGGAACCTTTATTGCAGATAAAATAAACATGTCATAAACGCCTATTTTTTTACCCTACAGAGCACAGACACCATAAACACGTGCAATCCCTAGAGCAGAGTTTCCCAACTGCAGTCCTGCACTGTGCCCAGGACTGGCGTGGCAGCCAGGGCTGCCAAAAACCTCTATATTTTCACAATGCTGGCATAGGTGTGGGAGAGTGTATATGTCTATCCAGTGTTTTGTGGCGGCCTATACCTGACTGAGCCCACTCTGCTTGCACTGTTTCCAATGTTAGCCTACCGATGTGCATAATGAAGAGCAAGGTACTGTGGGTATGTCCCGGATAGGACGGCCTGGGCAGGATTCATCTGCAGGATTCATCTGCACAGGGCATAGGGCAATGGCTGGGACATTGTACTGCCTGGCCACAGCATGTCATGCTTGGAGGTCACGCTCACCCTGACTGAGCAGTGATCATGGCATGGCTAGGTTCCCCCATAGTGCTATACAATTTTTCTCTCAAATGATATCTATGGGTTCCCTTTTCTGGGGCCTAATCACTGACATATCTGCTTGGTGTGTGTGCTCACATTCCGTTTTTGGGTGCACACAGTTCCTCCAGGAATATGCACTATGTACTTGCTAGCAGACTGTCTGCAGTTAGCATGTGTATGGCTGGAACACCTTGCAGGGTAGAGACTGACTGTGCCCTCTGCTGGTGAATGTCAGATAGGGGAGGGGGTCAGCTGAGCTTTACCAGGCCTACTGCCCTATGTGATGCATACGGATCTGCATTGACTGCCCTGTAGGGTGCCCATTCCCCAGCAGGACTGGGGTTGGTGGTCCCCTCTACTGCCACCATTGCAGAGATGTAGAATGTGGATATGTTGGTGGGGGTTCCTGCCCCCCACCCTGACCCACAGAGGGCAGGTTGGGTGGTGCTACATAATCCGCTTTGGGGTCCAAACACCACACTTCCCTTGTAACATGTGACCATGACACCCACACAGGATATGGGTGCATCATAGTTCACAAGGGCTAGACGTGACTGGGAAATACAGATGGACACAGGTGTATCCTAGGTGTGTCTGTAGGGACTACCCATCACACACTGGCACTGATGGAGATCTGCAGTGCAGCCTACCTCAGCCAAGCCAGGTGCTGCGGACCTGGTGCTGGGTGCCCCACCTCACCCTCAGGGTGAGCACAGGTACCGCACAATGTCACGGTCTGTAACTACTCTGTGCCAGTATCACACACGGGGTGCAATAGAGGCGCATACCCCATCTTGTGATCAGATGTAGGCTGCTGATCTGCATGTGCAGTGCATCATGGGTACGGGTGGGTTTACCCTATCCTGGTAACCACAGCAGACAGTTTGTGTATTGACCTGCAGTCTTTCTGTAGCCAGCCAGCGGTTGTTAAATGTTACAGAGATGTAGCCCACTTGTTACCTCAATGACTGTGGAGGCAGAGGTCATGGGTTTGATCCTACAATGGTGCTATTTAATATGGCTGTCTGAGGCATTTCCTTTTAATTTACATCAGTGCTGCCAGCAAAAACACCCTCACAGTGCTGTAGCCTAAGGTGCCTGATAAGGCGCCCTATAGGGCACATTATAAGGTGCCTTGGCGGACAGGGCACTTTATAATGTGCCCTTTGGAGTGCCTTATAGGGTGCCTTATGCGGCACCTTAGGTTACGGCACTGTGAGGGTGTTTTTGCTGGCAGCACTGATTTAACTTAAAAAAGGAAATGCCTCAGACAGCACTGATTTAAATTAAAAGGAAATGCCTCAGACAGCCTTCCTACATAACACCACTGCAGAATCAAACCCATGACCTCTGCCTCCACAGTCATTCATTACAGTAACCAGTGGGCTACATCTTTATTGCCTCTAATACTGTGCTTCTGATATGAATGAATGAATTGCTCCACTCCAACTTATTGCTAAATATAAAATATTTATAGGGATGTTCCTCATTCAACTTATAATGCCCAATTTGTAGTCTCAGATTCACACGGCACTGATTATCATGAGATTCAATGAAAATCAACGTGCCCAAAAACATCAATGACTACTGGCCTTTTTCTTTTTTTGTATAATGCTGATATAACCCTTCTGTGCTTATCTTCCCTTATGAAAAAAAATATATATATATCTTTATTAAAATATGTTTTCAAGATGCCATTTCTCTTTGTTGATTATCACTGTGTTGATTTTTTACAGATAAATATATATATACTCATATTGATAAACTTATCTTTTTGTGTTGGTTCTTCTTGTGCTTGAGAATGCTAATTCTTCTCTTAGCGATAAGCACTGATTTATCTGTACTCTCAACGCTCCATTTGGCGCCTATGCGTTTCACTCCCTGATTAGGAGTTTCATCAGGAGATCTATATATGAGCACGTTGGGCACGTTGATTTTCATTGAATCTCATGATAATCAGTGCCGTGTGAATCTGAGACTACAAATTGGGCATTATAAGTTGAATGAGGAACATCCCTATAAATATTTTATATTTAGCAATAAGTTGGAGTGGAGCAATTCATTCATTCATATCAGATATATATAGCTCCGAAAAGACCACAAACAATTTTTTGTATGTCTAATACTGTGCTGGCATGAACTTAGGATTACCGCGCATTAACGTGCCACGGCGCCCACTATCGCGCGATACAGATTCTTACTACCTTGCCGCCGGAACGCCCACTCCTTATATGGCATTCTTCACATTATCGCTGCAACTAGCGCCGGTAACATTAAGACGGTTTAGTAAACATACCCCTTAGATTGTTATCCCTGTAGGAACAGGGAAGTACCTACAGTACCTGATTGTATCTTGCCTTGAACTACTACTATAAATGCTTGAGCTAAATATAATAAATAATAAGCAAGACCTTGTTAACAAACTAAAAGAAAGGCATGCCCAGTGGCTCTGGGATATTCTCTTAGCGTGTGCAGCCATAGTAATAAAATGGGCCGCACTGGCACTTAGTTCATAGTAACAAACTTACCGCAATGCTAAGGGGGTCTGTTACTAAAGGGCGCTAGCTGGCAGCGCATGTCTGGAATGCGCTAAAAGTGCTCCTTGGACATGGGCTGCCAGCTAGCATAGGGCCATGACAGTGTGGGCTGATTCCTGCATGAACTGTGCATCCCGCATTAGGGATGGGAGTGAGAAGGTTAGGAGTGGAGAGTGGGCGTGGTGAGCTCTGTGCAGTTAGTGCAGGTGCACACCATGCATTAACTGCATCCTGTGGCATTAAAGCGGGTTCTCCTCTATAGGTGAAGTTAAACGCACCCAAGCTAATGTGGGGCACATTAGGGGACAGGGAAATGCTGTCCACACCTCTAACGGTTAATGTGGTAGTTTTGCATCTACCATGCCAGGGTTCTGAAGCTGTTGGCACATTAGGTGCAACACCGTAGCTCCCTTAAGTAAAAGACCCTCCAGTGTTATTAAACATGCCCCTTAGTTTGTCTTTGTCTATCATTTCATTCTTGACATTTAGGAGGTAATTTTATAAAGTCATTCCCTCAGGTATGTGGCCACATAAGCATGTAAGTGACCCCTTATAAAATACTGACCGGCATAAAAGTACACACACTTGGGCATCAAGGTGCATACTATTCCAGTGGGTGTGCACATGGGCAGCATGTACAAGTATGCACATAGATTAAGAAATATTATAATTTATGTGTGTACTTGAAAATCATAGGTGCAGGTATATCCACCAGCGCTAGGACAGGTGGAAATGCCCGTGCCTGCAATGTAGCATGCGTTAGGCCACTTGCGCTAATAGGCTTAACATAGGTGCCTTAAAACAAGCTTTAACTAGTCACCGCCTTATAAAATTACCCTTTTGGAGGGTAGTTTTATAACAGGCTGCTTATGTGTGAAGGCCAAGTAGACATCTGTTTTATAAAAACACTAGGGATGAGAACAGCACAAAACATTAATTTAGCTTTTTAACAACTTTTTGCAGATTCTCAGGTGTTTTTCAGTTAGCTTATTTCCTGACATATATTTGTTTAAAGAGGGAATTTCTAGTGTAACATGCACTATCAGACTCATTAGTATGCATTAAATCAATTTTATATAAATAAGGGGCCCTTTTACTAAAGTGTGCTAAGCGGTTAATGTGTGTTTTAGTGCAGGACTGCGGTAACATACCATATGGACATGACAGTTCCTGTGTGTTAATTCTTGAAGTAACAGCACATTGCACAATGGGGCATGGAATAAGCCGGTTAGGGGCAGAGAGTGAGCATAGAGAGCACATTGTAGTTAGCACGGGTGATACATATCGTGTGCTGTCAATGTTGCAGTTAGTAGGATACGGTAAGCATCACCTCAATGAGTGCCATTATGTGCCCCTGCATTGACTGTGAATGCTGCTGCTGTGTTAGGATAGTTTTCTGTGCAGCAACTGCCAGGAACATGCTGATCATGCCACTGACAGCGCATGATTTTTGCACATAGTGAGGCCGATTCCTTACTGGCCGTCCAGCCCCTGTATGGCCGATCAGAATCGGAGCATACAGAGGTATTTATTTATTTATTTATTTAACAGCTCTTATATACCGCACTATTTTTATCAGCGCGGTTTACAAATAACAAAGAATTTGTTATTTGTAAATTCTGATCCCACAGGCCCCGATTATGATCAGCTGCATGTCCTGCCCACATACCCAGCTAACTAAACCAGGCTCCTGAATGGAGCCACAGTGCCATGACGTCCCAACACCATGGCACCACGGCTCCATTCCGGAACCAGGATCCCCAGCCAACAGTGGCACTGTCCTTTCTCCACAGTCCGACCCCTGATCTGGCCTCCCATGGGCAGGGTCAGGTTTCAGGGATACCCCTGCACCCCCTCACCTTCCTTTCTGCCCGGGGCCATGGTCCCCCAATGTCCAGGGGGACTTATTCCAACTCCAAGATGGAATAAGTCCCCTCAGAATCGGCAATGTACATCTGGGGTCACTCTCTGCCCACCACTCGCCCACGCTCCACATCTTTCCCACCCCCTCCCGCTCATGAACAGAGCTCTCCATACAAATCACCTGTTTGTATGGGGAGTTCTGTCCCCAGCAAACTGCCTGGCCATTTAGCGTGTCTGGACATCCGGATCGGACATCCAGACCCGCTAAATGGAGTTCAGAATGACCCCCACCCAGTGTGCATTCATTTTTATGCAAAATGCATGATAAGAGTAAAAACTTGCTGTACTTTTGTAGAAGGACTACATAACAAACTGAATGCACACAAATTAATTTAGATCCCTAAAAGACACATAAGCACTTATCGGGCATGTTTAGTAAACCATGTTCACTGCTAGTTAGAAATTTGGTGTGCAATAAGCATGCCACACTAAAAGTGCAGGGCCCTGTGCGAAAACTACCATGTTAACTGGGTAGCACATGACTGGGCAGAGACAAGGTGGGATGGGGCAGGACGTGGATGTGCATTGTGGTTAGTGCAGGTGCATGTAACACCACCTCAGTGGGTGACATTAAGGGGTATGTTTACTAAACTGCGGTAATGTTACAGACCGCGCATTAGGTAACTTTAACGCTCGTTAGGTAACATTAACGCGCGGTATGTAACATTAATGCGCTTTAACGTTACCTAATGAGCGTTAGCTTTCCCGGCTGCGGTAAACACCGCAGAGGGTGGAGAGAGGGCAGAGAGAAGGGGTCAATGGGCGGGGAGTGGGCGGGGAGAGGTTCCCTGCACACTAACGTGCTGAACTGAAGGGCTGAATCCTACCTCAAATGAAAATCTGCCGCTAGATGCACATTTTCAGGAGAGAGAAACCATTTCAGTGTCAGCAATGTACAGCATAGGCAGGGAGCCCAAGAGCCGTGATAGTAGTGCTCCATTTGCAGCAACAGCATAGTGCCCAACTATGAAAGGCCACTATGGCGATGGTGCAAATGGGGCATAGGGGGCTGCAGGCGGGATATGTAGCGTGGGCAGCTGGGGCATAGGGTGGACTATGCGGGCACCTAGGTGGCACATAGGAACATAGAAACTGGAAATCAACAAGACAGCAGCTGACAATGGCCAAACACAATCCACCTACATCTACCTGGTCCACCCGAGCTAACAGTTGCCAGGGCACTGACCTGACATCCCCCCACTCAAGCACGGACCCACGTTAACAGGAACAGAATCAGTACAAAAACGTGGAATACTCAGAAGGATAAAGCAATCTTTATTGTAAAATAATTGCCACTGGCCCGACACAGGCCGTGTTTTGCTGCCTTCTTCAGGGGCACTAAAGAGTTGTGATAAAAATTTCACAGAAATATATAAGGATTTTGAAAGAAATAATATATCTTTTAAGAAAGAGATTAAGGATAAAAAAATGGACAAATTTAAAAGGGATGAGGAAGATTACATGTATGGATATGTTTATCCATGGAATAAGAAGACAGAAGGTGATCGTCTATGGTTTAAAAAGAGGTCTACTATGTTCGACAAGAAGGACCAAACAAAAGATGATCACCCCAATAGTCCACAAGAACCTAAGAGAAAATGCACTAGAAGTGTATCAGTCGAGTCTGCAGATGCTTCGGCATCCTTGTTTACTAATCATAATGAACAACAGGGTACCACACAAAAGAAAACCAATAATAAAGGTGGTAACAACAACAATTTTTTGAATATGGACGCTCTCTGGAAAGGAGGTGGTCGGGATTCGTCCCGCAACCGGTATCCTCAGAGAGACAATCAATGGCACAAGGATCAAAATCAAGAAAGGACATACGGAAACCAGACTACATACAGGGGTCGAGGTCGGGGTCGTGGATGGGGGAGAGGCAGGAAACAATCAGAGAGATCCATGGAAAGGAGATATTAAAACAGGTTTTACCTAATAGTGTTATTAATATCTCAAAATATAATTTGACCTCTGATGAACAGTCATTGCTAAATAAAGGCCTATCTTTTGTCCCGATCACCAGATATGACCCTTTTGAAACTCAAATAGATTTATTTAAATTTTTTAGGAAGATTAAGATATATTTTTTTTAATAATCAGGAATCCCAAGTTATTGATTCATCAATTATAAAAAAGAAATCATTCTGGATTCCTCCTAACACTGATCCAACTATTGCCACTTTTGAACGAATAGTTCTGAAAGAAGTTGAGTTATTATCTCATAAAGACAAACCATCATATTATAATTTAACCATAGGTGAAAAAGAAGCTATAAAAACTTTACAAAGTAATAATAATATAATTATTAAGCCCGCGGATAAAGGGGGTGCGATTGTTGTAATGGATAAGGAGGCCTATATTAGTGAAGTCCAAAGACAATTGAAAGACGAAAAATTCTATATGCGTCTTAAAGGAGATCCTACTGAATCGTTAAAAAGATCTCTGGACAATCTAGTTGCAACTGCCTTTGAATTGGGTCACCTGACTGAAAAAGAAAGATCATTTTTGACAGTACAATTTCCTATAACTCCTACAATATATATTTTGCCTAAGATACATAAATGTTTAAACCCCCCCCCCCCGAGCGTCTGATTGTATCCGCAATTGGATCTTTATTGGAACCGATTTCAAAATTTATAGATGTTTTTTTGCGACCTTACGTTCAAAAGATGTGGTCTTATGTTCGTGATTCTACTCAAGTTATACAGATTCTATCTTCTTTACAAGATTATAGCTCTAATCCCCTTTTGGTTACACTAGACATTGAATCACTTTACACAAATGTACTGCAAAAGGAGGCCCTGAAAATTATTGAACAATATTTAGTAAATAGGGAGATCTATAAACGTATTCCAACATTCTTTCTAGTGGAACTGGTACGTATGGCCCTTTGCGAGAACTACTTTTGTTTTCGTGACATATTTTATCAACAAATAAAAGGGGTAGCCATGGGGTCCTCAATGGCCCTCGATATTGCGAATTTATATGTTTTTAATTTTGAAGAAAATTTTATTAAAAACAATCCTTTTCAATCAAATATTAAGATTTGGATCAGGTATATTGACGACATTTTTATTTTGTGGGATGGCTCAATAGACTTGTTAAATGAATTCAATGAATGGATCAATTCCTGTGACAATAATTTACGGTTTCAAGTGACCTATGATGAATACTGTCCCAACGCCGCCCTAGTGGCGAAGAAGCATCACGGTAGAGAGGGTGGACACAAAAATATTTGTAATTGAGTTTGGCTTAAAGACAGGGCCCAGGTTTTCTTTGTAGACCTAGTAGCCTTCTGGTAACCAAAAGCTCAAAGGAACATAATAGTCCGAGTGAAGGGAGAATAAAGGCTTTTATTTCCCCTATTGCACAAAAGGTTCATAAAGCTCAGATCTTTACAGCAACAGAAATTGTCCTTATTTCAGGTTGAAAGAAAACAAACAAGAACTGTATTTAACCTGTTAACTTCACAGTAATAACATGAGAAAACAAAGATTCACACATTCCCCCGGCTACAGCTCTATTCCTTGTCTAAAGGCTCAAAGCCTTCCACCTGACAGTAGCTGCAATCCATTTCAGGGTCCGAAAGGTCGTCAGCAACGTCCACCTGCATTGGTTCAAGGTCAGCGATATCTGGTAGCTTGCATTCAGGCTTTTTATACAACGTTTGCACGATGTCCCAATGTTCTGTGTTCAACGGTAAGCCCTGGTTTTGTGTACCTCTAGACTGAGAACAGTCTCTCTTGCACACGGCTCTTTTACTGGAGAGTCTTTTACTTGCTATAGGTTTGTATCCTGAAGTATAAACAGTTCTAGTAGGACAACATTCCTCTATTCCCTGTTCCTCCTGCGTCACAGCGTTCAGGAAATTATAATCAGAAAAACAGTGATTACCTTTCTTTCTTGGCTTATCCCGGCAAGGTAAGGATTGAGGCCAGTTCCTGCTGGGGTTCGGCCTTACTTGCACAATGGTAGGCTTTCGGTTCTCCCAGAGGCCTTCTGCTGGTGTTAAACCACATTCACACCAAAGCTTCCTTCTGTCTGAGCCCAGAATGTTACCTTTTAAAGGAGTTCTTTCATCTTCTTCTTGGTTACTCCATGTTATGTCCTTCAATGGTTGCTGGCCTCTGCCAAACTCAGGTCCAGGACTTTCTAGCACAGTCCATCTGCTTCCAGGGGTAGCTCCCTTTCTGTATCTCTCCCTCTTGGAAGGCGTGTCCTCTCCACTCCTGGGATACTCGGGGCGAACTCCTTCACCTGGCTCTGCTGAGTCTGCTGGGCCTGTTCCTTTCCCCAGGACTCCTATTTCCTGGTCCTTCTCTCCCTCTTGGAAAGCCTGCCCTCTCCAGTCATCTGGGCTTTTTTTAAGAGGAACTCTTCCCTCCTCTGATTGGGTGCAGGCCGGTATTGCATCACTGGCTCTGGGGCGTGGCTCCTCAGTCCTCCGGAGGTCCCACTTGCTCCCCCTATATGGCTCCTTGTAATGCTGCAGCCGGTGTCTGCCTCTTTTTTCTAAGCTTAAAGCATTTTCTCCTGTCTGCAGAGGGTCTGCAGTACCACAATACCAAATATCATATTTGGATTTATTAATTTAAAAAACTGATAAAGGTCTTGTAACCACTCTTTATAGAAAACCAACAGACAGAAATCAAATACTGCATTACCAAAGTTTTCATAATCTGGCACTGAAACGCAATTTACCAGTTAGTCAATTTTTGAGGGCACGTAGAATATGCACCTTGTGACGCAGTGGCAAGTCCAGAAGCCATGGAAACTGATACTGACCCGCTGGTTGGTTCAGGTATTGCAGGAAAAGGCAAGGTTTTCCATTCTCAGCACAAGCTGCAGGCAACTAATCAGCTAACACAGCTCACCTCAACGGAGGAGAGAACCAGAGCTGCTGATTGGGCATGCCCTAGTAGGAGGCGGGCTTCCCAGAGCAGGGGCCCCTTGTTAAGCAGAGAGAAGGAAGACAGTGGTAGAATAGGAATGAGTGGAAGAACGAGTGGAAGATGGGGAATGAGCAGTACGAATGGAATGAGAAGTGAAAGTGGATTGAGCCCACGAGTGAGAAGGCAAAGGACACTGGAAAAGCAAGAAGCTCTCTTGAATGCAGAATCCTTTGACCCAGCTAGAGAAACACTGCCCAGCTGCACAACAAGGGAACGTGATTCAGAATCAGGAAGTAGGTGCCAGGGATACTCAGTGCCTGAAAGAACCGTCTGGGAGCAACAGAAGTTGGAAGCACTGAGAGACCCAGGATTAAAGCCTAGGTTTCTGGGAGACAGAGTTTACCCTTGGAGAGAAACGCACCCTGGCAAGGCATTCTCTGACAAGCCTCATTTTAAGGTACCTGCTACATTTAATTCCTTTGACAAGTTTTATAAGCCAGAAAGAGTGAATCCTGATTTTAAAGAACAGGATAGTTTCAGGCAGTGTGAGAGACGTTGGCTACAGCCTGAAAGCTCTTTAAATAAGCCTAGCTTTTCTCAACAAACAGCTCAAGTTTTTAACAAGCAAGCTGACGTAAAGAATTCAGCTGAACTGTTCACAGGAGAATTAGGCCACGGTAATTCAGAAGGTCCTACCTTTGAAGCATTCTTTAAGAGCAGAGCTCGTGCAGAGGAACGTGTTGATCCAACACTTACAAACAGAGATAAGTGGGGGAGGGGTAACTCCACCACGGACATTAAGTGTTTAAACAGAGATAGCATTATTTGCTCTCCAGAAGTAAATAACTACCTGCCTAAGCAAGGAGAATATCCTCCCGGTAGTCCAGCTAGAAGACAGGCAGAACTACTTCTTAATGAGTTTAAACAGTTTCTAAACAGAAGAGCTGTTTCTGAACAGAACTCCGTTCAAGCAGGAAATAGTCCTGAGACAGGAATTCCCTTACCTGCTCCAGTGCCTATGATAGAAATTAATCAGCCAATGGACTGCTCAATTGGGCTGATCGACAGAGCTGACAAGAGCCAAGCTTGAATGGTCATATCTGGTACTTTATTCTGATTGTTATGCTGTCCAAATACCTGAATGCCAAGCTTATGAAATAAGTAGTGTTTAAGCAACTGAAATGAAGAGCTTATGAAGCACTAAAATAAGCTGGAATGTAATCTGGTTTCAACAGATGAGCAGTATTATTTCTTACCTGATTATTTCTGAATACAAGATAGAAAGGACACATGGTGTAATGTGCCTCCACGGTGAAGAATAGTTTAAAGCACAGTATTGAATGCCTGGATTTTTCTTTGTTCCTGATTTGGTTATCTTCTCACCTGTTCCTGTCCACCAAGGAGCGGGGAAAATAAAATCCTTATAAAAATAAATTTCTTGTTCCCGACTTTCATTGGCCCCCACAACTACAAAAGGCCCATCCCTCCTTAACCCTCAAGGTTAGGGAGTGGGTGCAGGGTAACAACCTCCAGCCAAGACTTTGAGAGACAAGCAAATATCATGAAAGACAGATTTAGAGGAAGGCAATATCCGGACCAACATGTTTTGAGTGCTTATAATAGAGCGAAGCTCACTGATCGCGGAGTCTTACTCCAACAACAAGAGAAAAGAAATGATGTAGGCATTGTTTGCCCTTTATTATACTCCCAGCAATCATACAAGATAGAGAAAATAATTAGAAAACACTGGTATCTTATTCATGTAGGCATTGTTTGCCCTTTATTATACTCCCAGCAATCATACAAGATAGAGAAAATAATTAGAAAACACTGGTATCTTATTCAATCTTTACCAGGTTTTCATGACCAAAAGTTAACAATAGCACATAAGCGCAATGCAAATTTAAGAAATATGTTAGTGCCCTCTGCTTTCACTGAGCGGAAATATCTTTCTAAGTTTAAGGGGCATGTCCCATGTGGTCGATGTTCAGTTTGTATTCATTCCTTAACGATTAAAAAACAATTTATTCACCCTGTGAATGATCAAATTTTCTATTTGGATGATTTTTCCAATTGCCTTACGAGTCACGTCATTTATGTTATTCTTTGTCCATGCAAAAAAATGTATGTAGGGAAGACCATCCGTTCAGTTCACGATAGGATCATTGAGCATAGAAGCTGCATAAAAAGGAAATTGGTTGACAAACCTTTGGTCAATCATTGGCTGGAGCTAAAACATACAATTTCTGATTTAAAATTTTTTGTGGTTAAAAAAGTAAAAATAAATTGGAGAGGTGGGGATGTGGATAAAACAATACGACGTTTAGAAGAGAGATATATTTTCGCATTTAATAGTCTACATCCTAATGGCCTCAATATGGAATGTGATCTGTCAGTTTTTCTATAATTTGTGGTTGGATAGGAGATATCAATCCTCCCTTTTTTTTTTCTTTACCGTTTATTTACTGATAATCATTCTTGAGTTTCTTCACCCCTTTTTTGTTATACACATTTTTATTATATACAATTTTGTTGTACAAAATTTTGGTGGTTCACTATATTATAATGGCCAGAATAATCAATTTTTGGATCCTTGTGTTATAGTGATCATTCCCCTTTTTTTAGTGGTTTTTAGTATTGTATAGTTTTTCCTTTTAAAAATTAGTATAAAATTTTGGATTTCTAATTAACTGGGTAGTGTTGTTAATTTCTATTTGTCAACCATCTAGTTATAATTTTCCTTAGTGAGAGCATACGCGTCGGCGTTTTTTAAAGATCCACCTTCTTATGGCTGGGCTGGTAGTTTTTAATGTTGTCTCGGTCCCCTTTTGTGGTTTTAAAGACTTTTTTAAAATGAATAATTTTATTTAAAAACCTCATCGGGATGTCTTTTGTGTATTGATGATGTTTTTTCATCACTTTTTTCATTTTTTCATTTTTACACGTCAGTACCATGCAGCCATATACTCCCTCTAGTGTGAGCGCATGTGTAAGTGGTTTTATTTCCTTTTTTTAAATACTTTTTACTATGTATATTTTTGAATTAAAGCTTATTGGGATATCTTTTGGGATTTTATGATGTTGAATTTTTTATGGTTACACGTTGGTACCATGCGGCTATATAAACTTCCTTTAGTGAGAGCGCATGCGTCGGCGTTTTTCTAAAGGTTTATTCTTAAAGCAGCCTTACTTCAAGGATGGTGTGAAAGCTGTAAGTGTTTTTAATTCTTCTCCTTTCTTGCTATGGATGAATTTTAAAGAAACTTTGTTGGGATGTTTCTTGCGGATGGTGTGAAAGCTGTAAGCGTGTTTTATCCCTCCCTTTTCTTGCTTTATGAGAAACTTTGTTGGAATGTTCCTTGCGGTTAGATAGAATCTTTTATATGGCAGATACGTATTTTACGGCGTGCCGATGAGATGTTTCATTTCATTTTTAGAATGTGGACTTATTTTTTATATATCTTTATATATTGTTGAATATACACTGTTTTTTTAAGATAAAAATTGATTTTGAGGGTTTAATAATTTCGGCTTAATAGATTGGACAGCCAAATCTTATACGCCATGTATTGGCGATCTTTAAAGGTTTGTTTTTAGAGTAGCCGAATTGCCCATGTGATGAAATGTCCCCATTGTAGCAAGAGCGTACACATCTCTTTAGGATTTAACTTCGTAGCGGACACATTGTTCTGAGGGTGGGAAAGTTGTAAGTGTTTTAATCATTGTTTTATTTCTTACTTTTTATGCTTTTCTTTTTGTGGCTGGAGAAATTTGTTTATTATGCACCACCTTTGTCTCAATAAAAACTCAATTGAAGGATGGACGCGTAGTTAAAGGGTTGTTGATGTGATATTTTACCTCTTTGGAATATGTAGGTGTATTAATTTATAGTTAAGCAATTATGGTTCTTTCTTTTACAAGATTTTATATTGCAGTTTTTTATCTATTTATCAACACACCTTTAATTTGGTATACATACGTCGGTGGTGTTTAAAGCTTTGATTCTACAGCAGCCACTTTGGTTATACAGTGGTAAAGCCGCAAGTGTTCTCTCACTAAAGATTTTTTAATTAAGTTTCTTAGACATTTAAGAAAAGTACATTGGGCACTATTCCTGTTTGAGATGAGTTGAACTTTCATCAGGGTATGTATGTAGTTAGGTGGTTTGTTGACATGATTATTTATTTAGTTATTTATTTATTTATCTATGAATTTTTTTAGAATGTGGTCTTATACTAATTTATTTTTAAGGATCAATTAAATCCATAACATCATTCTAAGGTTTTTATTCATTTTAAGGATGAAATATTGAAAATGGTGAGTTAGAGGGTTAGTGAAAGATGGTGTGCCCTTTTGATCATTTAGTAACTATTTTTATGATTTTTTAGTGTATTACGCCGGTGGTTTCTTGGTGAAAGTCCAATTTGCTGTTAACCGGAGATCTGCACCCGTCGCTCTCTCCCAGCCTAACCATCTTCCCATTTTAATATAACCTTTCAAATAAATACACAACACTGTATTCTTTGGAAAAACACACCAGGTCACAGCTTTATTGCCCAATAACAGAACCGTTTAACAAATACAACAAACAACCAATTATACCCCCCCCCCGAAGCGGAGCGATACGTCACCCACCATACTACTAGCAAGGTGACCTCGCTTCCGCCCCCTGGCCTGGTCACCACCAGTCCAGTTACCCCCACCCCTGCCCGACTTCGCCATATGACTAGCAAAAGTCAGCTCGGGGTTCTCCGGGTCGTGGGCACCCTGCCCATGCCCAATCAGCCTCCGGCTCCGGACCCCGGAAACCTCCGGGATCCCGCCAACTTCCCCCACCCAGCTGTGACACCCCTCTGTCCCCCCTCACTGACTTTCCAATAATGGGCGGGAGGGCGGGACTCCGTTCCTTGCTCTTCTCTTCGGCCATGTGCTGAAGGCGCGTTCCAGCTGCCCCAGCACATGGCCCGATTCCCGCATCTGATTGGCTCTCACCGCGCTCGTCCCCGCGGCGGAGCCAATCATTGTGAATAATGCCCCTTCATACATCCTGCCCGCTTGTTCCTTTCGCGCCTACCCCCCCCCCCCCACCTCTGGTTCTTCTCTACGGCTTGGAGCCGCTCCGGGGCCGCCACCGGTTAATGGCGGCCTCCGAGACCCTGCTCTGCAGCCTTTTAGTAACCGGAGATCTGCACCCGTCGCTCTCTCCCAGCCTAACCATCTTCCCATTTTAATATAACCTTTCAAATAAATACACAACACTGTATTCTTTGGAAAAACACACCAGGTCACAGCTTTATTGCCCAATAACAGAACCGTTTAACAAATACAACAAACAACCAATTATACCCCCCCCCCCGAAGCGGAGCGATACGTCACCCACCATACTACTAGCAAGGTGACCTCGCTTCCGCCCCCTGGCCTGGTCACCACCAGTCCAGTTACCCCCACCCCTGCCCGACTTCGCCATATGACTAGCAAAAGTCAGCTCGGGGTTCTCCGGGTCGTGGGCACCCTGCCCATGCCCAATCAGCCTCCGGCTCCGGACCCCGGAAACCTCCGGGATCCCGCCACCGGCATAGTCACACCCTGTGACTTTGCCGCCCCACAGTCCCTTGGGCTCAAGCTGTGACCTGGCCCCCTAGGCCCCTTACCACCTTCTCCAGCGCTTCCTGCCAATCATTGAGGAGGAGGTCAACACCCACCGGTGCCAAATGGACCCCATCGCTCCTGTATAAACCGGCGCAGGCCACATCCACCCAATCGTGGTGGACCTGCCAGCCCCCATGCTCCACCACCCACCTCCCAATTTGCCTATTGACCTTCGTCAAACCCCGAGACCAGCGCCGCTGCCCCCGGCACACCGGTCGCGGGATGACATCCGACCAAATAAGCACCACCCCATCAAACATTCGCAATATTTGGGCAAAGTCCCGCTTTGCTGCATTGATTAACTGCTTGCAGGTCCACGACATCAAATCATTTCCTCCCAGATGTAACAGCAGAAGGACAGGTGCAGTCCGGACTCGTGCATGGTGGCGCAGCAAAGGCAACAGCTGAGGCCAGAGGAGCCCCCTCTCACCCAGCCATAAAATGTTCGCCACTCCCGGGTCCAACCCCAGGTTCCGCCCGATAGGCCTAGTCTCTGCACGCCTGCCGGCCCAGAACACAAACGAATGCCCCAGCATCCAACAGCCCCGTACACCTCTGCCCCGATCTGTAACAGAAAAAACAACGGTTAAATATCCATCCCCCCCCCCAATTTTCTATAACCGCACATAGGTCTGAAATGCTCTGGATCGCCATCTGCCAATTGCCTGTATCTGTGGGGCCGACATTCCCGCACTGGCCGCGCTCGTTGCAGCCCCGATGCGAAAAGAATGCGCGGCAAATTGGCTAGCGTCGATCCCCAGCCGCTGCAGCCCCAAACGCATCACCGCTGTCACCTGATATCTGGTGACCAGCCGAGCGTCCGCATGCACGAACAACCCCTCTGTCTCCTGCGGGCGCACTTCGAGGAAAGACATCAATGCTTTCACTGGGCACGTGTCTCCCGAAATCGCCCTCAGGACTATCCAGTTCCCTCTGCCACGCTGGTCCGTTTTTGATCTCTGCAACAGGACCGCCACGCAATCCCCCTGCAACTGCACATGCTGCCTCAACAAGCTACGCCCCACACCTCCCCTCGTGGACTCAGCCACTAATTCCCCCACCCGAAAGGCTCCGAAGAAGGCCAGACAGAATATTGCCTTAAAGAGCCGGGCTTCGTAACCTGACGCTGCTACCTCGGGCAACGCCGCACACAGACCCCTTAACAATTCATGCGTTACCGGGCGCCTCCTATCCGGCAACACCGGCCTCGCCCGCCCCCATCCACGCATAAGTTTCCTTACCAGAAAACCCTGTCCCATTGGGGCCCAACCAGCTGCTCTCGCAAAAAAGAAAAACCCCGCTAGATGTCCCCGCACTGCAGTCTGCGAGGCACCCCGCCTCCGCGCATGGACTATATAGCCCCCTAATAAGGGATCCGAAACCTGCCCACCACACCACCCGTACTGTCGCAGAAATTCCACCACCCTCACGTATCCTCTGCAATATGCCTCCCAGGTTCGCTCAGCCACCGCGCCGCGCAGCATCTCTCTCATCTCTGCAGGCCAATGCTCCATAAACTCCAAGGGACCTCGCATCCCACCTCTGCAGCCTCTGGCGCCAACTTCCGGAAGCGATCCCACTGCAATCGTGAAAGAGCATCAGCAATACTGTTACTAAGCCCTGGGATATGCCTCGCTCGCAATGTCACATTCCTGCACAAACAGTATAAAACAACTTTTCGCATTAACGCTGCCACTTGACTGCACCGTGGCGTGTATAATTATTCACCACATTCACCACAGCTTCATTGTCGCACCACCACATGATTTTTCTGTCACGCAATTTGTCTGGCCACAACTCCAAAGCCACCAATATTGGGAAGAGCTCCAGGAACGTAATATTTCTTAATAGTCCCTCCTCGTCCCATGCCGCCGGCCATCTCCCGGCGCACCACTCCCCCCCAAAATAGACACCTAAACCCGTTCCCCCCGCCGCATCCGTGAAAAACTGCAATTGCTCACTTGAACGCTCCTCGTCGATCAGGACCGCCGATCCATTGAATTCAGTCAAGAAAACATCCCACACGAACAGGTCCTCGCGCAAGCTACGGCTGATTCGTATTCGGTGATGAGGCTTAGACACACCCGCCGTGGCTGCCGCCAGGTGCCGTAGGAATACACGACCCATGGGTATGACACGACAGGCGAAATTCAATGACCCAATCAACGCCTGCATTTCTCTCAACGTGTACTTCGCGGATGCCAATGCATTCGCTACCAATACCCTTAGCTTCACCACCTTTTCCGGGGGCAGCCGCGCCACCATTTCGACGGAATCCAACTCGATGCCCAAAAAGGTTATCGTAGTTGCCGGCCCTTCGGTCTTTTCTTCTGCTAACGGCACCCCGAGTTCCCCCGCCATCTCCACAAAACCTTCTAACAAGGCCATGCAGTGCGACGTCCCCGCTGCTCCCACAAACAAAAAATCATCTAAATAGTGAACCACACTGGCGCAGCCAACACGCTGCTCGACCACCCACTGCAAAAAAGTGCTAAATTTCTCAAAAAACGCGCAGGACACCGCACAGCCCATGGGCATACATTTGTCGAAATAATACTGCCCTGCGACGCGGAAACCCAGCAGATGAAAAGACGACGGGTGCACTGGCATCAAACGGAAAGCTGCCTCAATGTCCACTTTAGCCATCAGCGCTCCGCGCCCGGCCTTTCTCACTAAACCAACCGCCTTGTCAAATGATGCATAGCGAACCGAGCAGCATTCCCGCGGAATGTGGTCATTGACCGATTCCCCCTCCGGATACGAAAGATTATGAATTAACCGGAACTTCCCCGGCTGTTTCTTCGGAATCACTCCCAACGGGGAAACCACAAAATTCCGAAACGGGGGCTCCGGAAACGGGCCCGCTATCCTACCCAAGGTCAACTCGCCGTGCAACTTAGCCTGGACCACATCCGCAAAGCGACGCACCGACGGCCCATTTCTCCCCACCCTGCTCCCCACCCCCCCCCCCCCCACTACCGGAATTACAAAACCTTCAGTAAAACCTTTCAGCAAGACCTCCCCGTCCCGTTTTTTTGGATAATTACAGAGCCACTCCCTCAACACCCTTACACGTATAGGAGAGGGGGCCACGCTGAAAGCTGGGCCCTCACTTGGCCCCTGGGAGTGCGCTACTACTGAGGCCCTTTTTGATACATTTTGTCGCGGAATGCCCTCCCCCGCAGTTCGCACATGCGTGCCGGAACTTGCAATCCGGGAACGGGCAGGAGGACTTGTTAAATCTCCAACATACATCCCCCACTCCGCCCCCTGGCTTGATCGCCCCCCAACCCCCGCCGCCCGAAAGGATCGGTTTCCGACTGCCTGTGCTCCACCCGCTGGTTTCACCGCCCCGCCTCCTCCAACCCCCACGCCCGACCTGGTTGACATTTGCGTAAGCCACAAGTTAATATCCTGGCTGCCCCAAGACAATAACCTGTTCTCTTCCATTTTATCCCGAAACTTTTCATCGTAATTGAGCCACGACCATCCTTCGTGCATCTGCGACGCCTCGAGAATAGAGTCCGCGTAAGACAAAAGCATCCCGTACTGGTCCGGGTAACGCTGTCCCCAGACACTCGTCAAACGCAAAAAGGCCCTCACCCAATTCACTACCGTCCGCGCCACCTTCCGCACCCTCCCCGCTTTCTCATCCTCCTTTCTCTTCTTCTTGCTTTCCCCCGTACGCTTACGTCCCTCCAACAAACGGAAAATGTCAATGTACCGCCTTTTTCGGATCCGTCGCCTCAACTTCTTTGGCACCCCTTCCCACAGTTCCGACAAGGCCGTAATCCCTGTGGCTCCCGCTCCAGCAGCCCCCCGTTCCGCACACCTTGCCCTGTCTGACGAGGATCCCGAGGACGAACTCGAGGACGATGATGTGGAAGAATCAGATCCACGCCTGCGACGGCAAGTATGCCGCCGCTTACGATTCGCCTTCCCCGCCTTCGCCCGCCGCACCCCCCCCCCAACTTCCTGCGCCCCATGCAACTCACCACTGGCTGCCGCCTCTGTGGACTCCAGGACTCGCTGGGGATGCTCATCTCCGGACCCGACCGCCACCGTTCGCGGCACACTATCTCCGAGCGCTGCTGATCCCCCGGCGGGTCCACCGCGCGCTGGCGTCGCCTGCACCTCGCCGCTCTCCATCACGTCCTGATGCAAGCTCGAGAACCTTGGTCCGAGGGAAGCCCTGGCCAGAAGCTGTGGAGACAAAAAGGGGAGAACCGCAGGGGGAACAACAGAAGGCCATGCAGCCGGCCAGGCCCCTGCCCAGTCCGGCCTGGAAGGCCCTTGCCCCCCCTGTGTCCAGTGCTCCCAACCCTGCTGCCCCGTTGCCCCACCACCTCCCGGCCCCCCCCAATATGTCTCACTCCCACCCACACTCGCAGGAACACCATATCCCATGCCCACCCCCCCATTCCACCCAGGTATAGTACCTAGCCCAGCTGCAGACCCCTCTGCCACCCTATCGTCCCTGTCACCCCTTTCTCGCTCCACTCCCGAATCCCCCTCTACACGCTGCCCCCCAAGCTCTGCCCTGAGCCCTATGCCTCCCCCTGATCCTGAAGTAGCCCTAGCTCGTCTTCCCCGTCCCAAGACACCACGCTGCCCTGCCCTTGCAGGCCCGGCCCGCCCTCCTCCTGCAGGCCCCGTTGATCCTACAGCTCCCTGTGGCCTTCCTAACCCACTTTCTCCAGTCCCAGCCCTTCCGGATCTCCTTCCCCCTCGTGCACCTCCCCGCTGCCCGTTGCCCCTGCCTCTGCCCACCTCACTTTTAGTCTTGAGCCCTTTTCCACCCCTCCCTCTTTCAACACCCCCTCCCCTGCTCCTTTTTCCACCCGGCATGCCAACCCCCCTCTCACACCACGGCCGATGATCTGCCCCCTTCCCTTGCTAACAACCTGCTATCCGCCCCCGAGCCGTTCCACGTCCCCGTCTCCTACTCCGGTAAAAGTTCTTTTTTTTTTTTTTATGAGCCCCCCGTACCGCTACTAGCTCACACACGCGAAGTAACAGGACTCCGGCCTGCCGCGGTCAAACCCGTGCACACTAGCTGCACCTACAATCGACCTCCGTCCGCAGCGCCTCCCCCCGAAGCCACTATAATTATTACCGACCCGATCGCCGCAGGCTCGCCGTCCGTATCCCGCACTTCACTGCTGCCCGCTAAAGAAAAAACACTCCGTTCCTTGCTCTTCTCTTCGGCCATGTGCTGAAGGCGCGTTCCAGCTGCCCCAGCACATGGCCCGATTCCCGCATCTGATTGGCTCTCACCGCGCTCGTCCCCGCGGCGGAGCCAATCATTTTGAATAATGCCCCTTCATACATCCTGCCCGCTTGCTCCTTTCGCGCCTACCCCCCCCCCCCCCACCTACCTACCTACCTACCTCTGGTTCTTCTCTACGGCTTGGAGCCGCTCCGGGGCCGCCACCGGTTAACGGCGGCCTCCGAGACCCTGCTCTGCAGCCTTTTAGATAGTGTAAAGGAGTTTTCTCCTTTTTCACACGTGTTGGAATGTAAACCTTCAAGGTAAAGATTAATGATTTGATTTTTATCTTTTTTATCTTTGTTGCATCGGCGAACACCTATTTTTTCTTGTGCAGACTCCACTGATACACTTCTTTTTATATTATTTTTTACATTATTTTTTATATGTTTGGTCCTGTATTGTGCGCTTAATCTGTCATTCTCAATGGTTAATTATGCATATCTAATTTATACATGTTCTCTTCCTCTCCCAAAAAGGTGTAGTATTAGACATAATTGCAAGGATAAAAGCAGGTATGTGTCATTTTTAACTTTGATGGTTTTTATTTCTATTTCATATGATTCTTATCATTGTTTTATATAAATTTCTGTATATACAACTTATTTTTTAAGCTTGTATGTTTGATTTTTACAATCTATTTATCATTTTTTACTATATAATTTATTTATTAATATGTATGTTACTTACATACTATTCTAAGGCTCATGTTGTTTTATTATTTTATTGTTTTATTGGTATTATTAATATGTTTATTTATGTATTTGTAGCTTTTAAGTCCACTTTAGTGCCCCTGAAGAAGGCAGCGAAACACGGCCTGTGTCAGGCCAGTGGCAATTATTTTACAATAAAGATTGCTTTATCCTTCTGAGTATTCCACGTTTTTGTACTGGTTCTGACATCCCCCCAGCCAACCCTCCCCCAAGTGGAAGGGACATACCCTTGGTAGGCGGTGATGGGGGGGATGTGAGGTTGCTCATGTATGCCCCCTGCCCCAGACCCCGCTCCCTAGGCGACCACCTACCCACACAGTGGATGGCCTGGGACTGCACACTACCAGAACTAACAGCATATGGACATGTCAGCATGGCAGGGTGTGTGTGTGCCTATGCTGGAGGGGGCAGTGGCACCTGCCTGCAGTGGACCTAGGCCATGTCCTGTACCAGTACATGGTGTGCAGTGCAACATAAAAGGTCTGGCTGAGAAAAAGTACAGGTAGCTCCAGGCACTGCCATGCATGTGTGGTGCAGTACACCCAGCTAGTGTGTCCAGAAGCAGAGGGTCACAGGTTCAAGTCCCAGCTGTGGTTCCTGCAGAGCATGTCCCTATTTTTTACCCTACAATGCAGATACAACAGCAACATGTGCAAAGCCCAAAGCAGCGGCGAACAGGGGCACAAACACCCACTCACACAGGCTCCACAATCCAAAGCTGCATGGAGAGTCAGGCTGTTGGCCTCAGCATTGAGCTGCAGTTATCACCAGGGCACTACTACTACCTCCTGCACAGTTTATCAATGTAGGCACTGTGATCAGGACCAGTGTGACGGGCAGGGTTGCCAACCACCCTTATTTTTGCACAATGCTGCAATAGGAGTGTGTGTGTGTGTATGTCTATCCATTGTTCAGTGGCTGCCCACCCCTCACCGGGCCCAAAATGTTACCAGTTTTAGCCTGAATATGTGCATAATGAGGAGCAAGGTATTGTGGGTATGGCCCGGACAGGGCAGATTGGCCAGGATGCATCTTCACAGGGTGTGGGGCAATGGCTGGGACACTGTAGTGCCGGACCACCGCCTACATGGACAGGGTGGCCACAGCATGGCATGCTGGGAGGGCACTCACTCTGACTGAGCAGTGACCATGGCATGTCTAGGTTCCCACATAGCGCTCTATACTATTTGCCTCCAATGATACTTTTGTGTTTCTAGTGCTGGGGCCCCAATCAGTGATATGCCTGTTTCGTGCAGCTAGTTTCTCTGTGAGTATGCGCTATGGATTGGCTAGTGGACTGTCTGCAGTTAGACTGTGCATGGTTGGAACATCTATAAGGTGCAGTCTGACTGTGCTGTCTGCTGGTGCCTGACAGGCAGTGGTGTGAGGCAGTTGGGGTTTTCCTGACCTAACCCCAGCATTGCTGCTGGTCTGCCCCTGCCACAGGTATGGCTCTGACCCACCAACCCTGCAGGGCTGTCTTATACTAGCAGGACGGAGGTTGCTTCACCAGGGCTGGGGCACCTGTTCCTTACCTACAAAAGGGGTGATGTGGGCCCCTTTGGGGTATGTAGTGTATACCATGTTGACCTAAAAAGTCACTGCTAAACATACCTCATGCAAGTCTAGAAATCCTTTTGCCCTGATAACAGGTGCCCATGTCAGCTAGACCCTAACACAGGGTACACACTAATCTGAGTGGTGTCTGGTCCCAGAAGGCCACATGTGACTGCAGGATACAGATGGACACCAAATTACTTTTGACTGCACTGCAAGGAAAACCTGTCACACACTGGTAGTGATGGGGATGTATAACAGGGCCTATCTCTAGCGCCACATATACTGCGGACCTAGTGCTGGGCACCCATCCTATCCCTCGGGGTGAACACAGAACCTGCACAATGGCATTGTCTGTAGCTACTCTGTGCCAGTATCACGCACTGTCAGTTCGTCTTTCCAAGCTGAGGTACAGGAGAGGTGCAGACCCCATTTGGTGATCAGCTGTAGACAGCTATTCAGCATGTGCATTGCATCATGGGTACTGGTGGGGTTGCCCTATCCTGGCATTCAGAGCAGACAGTTTGTGCGGTGACCTGCAGTCCTTCTGTACCCAGCCATTGCTATGACATACACCATGGATGTATAGCATAATGGTTAATACAATGCCGTTCTTGGGTTCAATTCCTCATTCTTCCCTCCTCTCATGCCTGTCCTACTCAAATAGTGTGCATGCCTGTAACAGTCATATTTTTGCAGATCTGTGCTGCCAGCCCATAATACCCTTGCCACAACTGCCAACATTCCCTCGGTCCATCTATCTGCGTCTGTCTGCCTGTGCAGGCTGCCACCCCATGTCCTGCACTGCTACCCTTTCCTGCATTGCGCCTCATCGTGCTTGCCTCACCTGTGCCTGATCTGCATGGCACCACCACTCCTCCCTCCACCCATCATTGTAATTATCCTGCCACCTCTGCCTCCACTGGGGGACATGTATTCCCATCGTCTGCCACCAACTGTCTTTCCAGGACTTTACATTGCCAACACCCTGTGCTGTGGTACAGTTGCCCCACCATGTTTGTCATCAGTACTGGCAGCCACATGGGATGACCGCAGATATTGCAGGTCCAGCGGCTCCCAGCTCTCCCTCCTGCACTCACCTGTTCATTGCCTTTCCTGAGTGCTCTATCTAGTGTTAGGGCTACATCTGTCTCTGTTCCTCACAGGTCATGCATGTCATCCTGAGGCACCTTGCAGCCCTTAGGGCCACATTAACCTATGGTTCCATAACCCAGGGTGCCTTCTACGGTGCATTGTCAGGGGTGCCTAATATGGCGCTTAGCTTAAGGAACTCTTACAAGGCGCCTTGTAATGTGCCTTGTAAGGTGCCTCATAAGGCGCCTTGTAATGCGCATTAGTCTAAGGTGCCTTGTAACGTGCGTTTGTTGATACGGCTTGCTGTAACGATGCACCGCCCATGCCTTTATATGGGCATGTGTACCTTTACCACGGAACCTAACGCGAGTGACATTACCGCAGTTTAGTAAACATACCCCTAAGTGCACCCAAGTACCAGTTTCCATGGTGCCATTTTGAGGACAACACCTGGTAGAGCCAGAACAATTGGAGATCTCACATGTGCCATTTCTTCTTCTACCACTGCTACTGCGTCCTGGGCCAAACCTTGCAAGGCAGGAGCTACTGGGGATCACTCTTGCCCAATTTCAGCTACCACCTGGGCTGAGTGAGGTCCAGGAGCTTGGGGACATGGAGGAAACCACTGAGGAAGGATGAGGATAGTTGCTGCCCTTGTTTTTTTTTTTTTTAAAAAAAGAGTTTTGGGGGAGATATTTCAGTTTGTTTGTAAATGAACCAAACTTATTTTCACAGAATTTTTCATTTCATTTTCAAATAAATGCATTGCTGCAATATGGACATTCTTTTACACTTAAAACAGATTACAAGCCAATTAATATTTTGGTCCAATAGCACACATTCAGCATTGAAAGCTCAATCTCCAAGGCTATGACAATGAAATTGCCTATTAGCCGGACAGGGCTAGGCCATCCACTAGGTGAATTAAACAGTCACCTAGGGTGGCAGGCCCTGGTGGGCAGCATCACCCCCCCCCCCCCCCAGCAAAGCAGCAGTTCAGCGCTGCCCAGCCCGGTCCAACTTCTTGTCTGAGGGAAGGAGAGTGGCACAGTGATCCCTCCACTGCATTGGGCTTTAAAGTGCCCACACTGGCATGCTCATGTCCTACCACTCCTGACCCCTCCAACAGGAAGTTGTGTTGTAGGGGGCAGGAGTGGCAGGCCATAAGCACATCAGCAGGCCCGACACAGCAGAGGGATCCCGTTGACACTCTCCCTCCCCTAGGTGAGAAGATGGACGCCAGTGGGGTGCCACAATCCTCAGGGGGCAGCATGGGGGATCGGCAGCTATTTTTCAAGGCATCCTAGTTCTAAGTAGACTACTGATCACAGATTCACTGAAAGGACAGTGTTATATAACAATTTCATCCATTCCCATGCTTCTCCCAAAATGCTTTCTTCACAACAAATTAAATTTGCATCGAGTTCTGACTCCTGCTTCGTGATGATCACTAAAACTGTTCAAAATGGTCAGTGATGAAAGGTTTTGACTAATTTGCACCATCTGACCCCTGAAGTGCAAGAAAGCCTCTGATCATTTGCCAACACTATCAAAGGGGATGAGCTCCTTCTTCAAGATGCAAAACTTGTCATTACATGTTCTCCTTGGAATGACAACATAACTCTAGCTCATGAAGGTCACCAGGGAGTGGTAAAAACAGTCTGATAGAAAAAGTCTGGTTCACTGTTTTCTGAACAAGATAAAGGGGTATGTTTACTAAAGCGTCCTAATGTGCGCTCTGTAACATTGTCACGCGATAAGGTACCTTATCGCGCGATAATGTCACATCTTGCTGCGCACAGGTACCTTATTGCGCGATAATGCGCGCCGCGGCGAAAACAAGTGATGAAGGCGGGCAAAGGCTCCCGGAGGGTGGAGGAAGGCTCCCCAGGGGCGGAGAGAAGGGGTCAATGGGTGGAGAGGAGAGGCTCCCCGCACACTAACGCTGTGAAATCCGAGGCAAAAAAATATCGCCAGAGAAACCCTCGCGTTAGAGCCGATTTAAAGGGAAAAGAAACCATTTCCGTCTGCAATGTACAGCAAAACCAGGGAAAACTACAAAAAGTGATAAGTGTGAAACATTGTGCAAGGAACAAAAGGGCAAAGAAACAGTGAAAATGACCTCAACAAAATGGAAAAAAAACATAACCAAGCTGGCCAATAGTGATATCAATGGGCAACATCAAAAAACACTCCCAAAAAAGCTCCAAAAAAAAGAAATGAATTTTGGAAGGGTCTACGCTCTGTCCCCAGACAAGGTGAATGAGCCCACAGTGAAATTGTCCAGAGCAGGGATTCCGACCCCATTGGCCAGGTTTCCTATCTTCAGGGACTGCACTGTCTGTGTGGTGCAGTGAACACAGCCAGTGTGTTCAGGAACAGAAGGTCACCAGTTCAAGTCCCCGCTGGGGCTCCTGCCAATACAATCCCCATATTTTAACCACTACTAAACTGTGAAAGTACAGACAAACCTTTATTGCAGAGAACATAAGCATGGTTCCAACGCCTACATTTTACCCTACAGAGCACAGACACCAGAAACATGGACATTACCTAGAGCACATTCCCCCAAATGCAGCCCTGGAGGGCCACAAATCATTCAGGTTTGATGCTGTCTCCAATATAAGGCCATGTCAGCATGGTGGCGGAGGGGTACCGGTGGTGGAGGGGGCAGTGTCTGCTGCCCACAGCACACCATGGCCGAGCCCTCTTCACGTGGGTGCCGTGCACTGCAATAGACAGGCCCTGTCTCATGAACAGCCATGGACCCCCCAGGGAATGCACTGTTTCTGTGCCAAACCAGTGCTGCAGCACACACAGCCAGTGTCTTCAGGAGCAGAAGGTCACAGGTTCAAGTCCCAGTTGGGGCTCCTGCCATCCCAGTCCCCACATTTTATCGACCACAAAAATGTGATAATACAGACAGAACCTTTAGTGCAGATAACGTAAACATGCCCAAAACATCTACATTTTACCCTACAGAGCACAGACACCAGAAACATGCGCATTACCTAGAGCAGAGTCCCCCAAATGCAGTCCTGGAGGGCCACAAATCATTCACGTATATGCTGTATCTAATAAAGATGTGTGTGCTTCATTTCCATGCGCCGCCTCCATGGTATGCAGATGTATCTCATGCATATTCATTAGGGACAGCAGGAAAACATGAACAGTGTTTGGCCCACCAGGACTGGAGTTGTGGACCTCTGCCCTAGAGCAGCGGCCAACAGGAGCAGAAAGAACTGCACCCACAGGCTCCATTATCGAAAGCCCACAGAGAGGCAGGATATTGGGCCTTGCGCACATCTCACAATACTAGTACGTGCATACCTTACCAATGCCATAAACCTGGGAATATGGTACACATATATCAAAAGGTTGCTATGATTACTGGTGTCATAGCAGCTGCTGCTGTTGATATGCTACAACACACCGTAACACAGGTAGCCCAAAGCTCAGACTAAGGAGGGTTTCTAAACATCCTGCTGGTATGATGGGGTCTGCAGTTGCAGGGTAAAATATCTGCCCCACCCCTAGGGGCTGTGAAACGTGCCCAAAATGGTATCTTAGTCCCATTGGTGATATGCGTTGTCAGACGGCTGCCTGGGTGAGAATCTTCACAGTCTTGACAAGTGCATATATCTATATGATTTGCAAGGTATTGTGGGCAATGTAGTTCATTCACACCAGACACAGCTGCTGACAATAATTTAGTTGTGCTCTTGGGTAAAGCCAATAAGATATTTATTTATGGGGTTATTTCTCCCAACACAGATATGCTTGGTAGCACATAAATTAGGTTACTTGCTTTCAGTGTTAACTTGGAAAAACAAAGTTAAAATCAGGAAAACAACAAATGAAAAGCCACAAAGAAAGAAACAAACTGTTCTTTTCAGGTTAACTTCTGATTACTTCCCACATAGATACAGAAGTGATTCTCTCCTAGCTCACAAGCAATTAGGTAAGGCTTAATTGCTAGCAGTTACCAGCTGAAACCCCTTAGCTGGCTTGCCTTCCACTGTGTGGGTCAAATCCTGCTTCAGGAGCTTTTCTGAGTAGATTAAAGAATAAATTTGTATTTCTTTGTGATGGTTGCTGTACTTTATAACAGAAAGTTACCAACGGAGTTTAGATAGAGAGCAGTCCATATAAACAGGATCCTCATCTGCTATTATTCCCCTTGTTCAACAAGCATGGGTTCAATATCATGGATTGGCACAGATGAATCTCTCAATGGAGCATTTTCAGGAGAATACTTGTTTCCCTGCTGTCTTTCAAGGTTATAGCTAGGGCATAGATCAGTGTTCATACCTGAGCTTCCATTGCTGTTAGAGTTCCTCTCTATATAGCCTGGCCAGTATGTAGTCCAGTTCTTATGTCCAGTCTTCCAATCCAGATCCCTGGACACTGGATCTCTCTTCACATACCTTCTGGCACAGGTCTTAGGGTCCCTTCCACGTGCAGCCGTCTCCCTCACAGGTAGCGTCTGGAGATTCCTAGCTCTGCAGCACCATTCCTCTGGCTTTCCCCGGTCCAATGGTGTATGCTGGCCCTTGGAATATCTCCCAGTATATGTACTGCTTTGGACTCTTCTAGACCTCTCAAAGGCTTTTCTCCTCTTTCTTCCAGAGGGTTTCCTTGCCTCTCTGTCCGTCCGGTTTGGCTTCTGCTTCTGATGATCCTTCAGATGAAACTGATGATCATTCTCTGGATATCCAAGGTGATCATGAAGATGGTCATCTGTAGAATAAACTCTACTCTTATTCAGCTTAGATGAGTGATCCTCCCTAACACAGCGCAGCTGTGCTGAATCAGGCCCTGCCCTTTGAGATGAGTGCTTAGGGATTACCTCATAGCCCTCCTGATTGAACATACGTTTCCTCACTTCAGCTCCTCTAATGGCTGTTGGAAACCTGGTGTATTCTGGGACTGGTAGTCTTTTATGGCAAAATTCTGTTTTCATATTTCTACCAGAACTGACAGGTTGCTTGTTCAGAGTCACTTCACCTTTTCTATAGCTCCTTCCTGAGCTATGATAAGCTTCCTTATCACATACCCCCCTGCTTAAGTTATTACAGACTGGTGTCACTGGTGAAACTTCTTCTCTACAGTCCGTAATACGGGAAAGGGCATCCGCATTCTTGTGTAACTTCCCAGCACGATGTTCAACTTGAAAATCAAATGCCTGTAAGGCCATGTACCAGCGTGTCAACCTGGCATTGTGGTTCTTCATTTGCTGCAACCACTTAAGTGGGGCATGGTACATGACCAACTCGAACTTTCTCCCTGGAAGGTAAAACCTTAGCGCCTCCACTGACCACTTGATAGCTAAACATTCTTTTTCTATTGTGGAATACTTTTGTTCAGCCGGTGACAACTTCCTGCTCAGGTACATCACAGGATGCTCCTCCCCTTCGTGACACTGGGATAGAACCACTCCTAGCCCTACAAACGATGCATCGGTTTGAACCAGAAAGGGTTTCTTGAAGTCCACCCCTTTCAGTACCGGTCCTGTACACAATTTTCCTTTTAAGACTGAAAACGCTTTTTCAGCTTCAGGTGTCCACTTTAGCTGGTTTGGACAATTCTTCCGCAGCATATCCGTGAAAATTGCACTTTTCTCTGCAAATTGCGGTATAAATCTGCGGTAGTATCCAATAAGTCCTAAGAAACTTCTTAGTTGTTTCTTTGTTGTTGGAGGAGGAAAATTCCTGATGCTATCTACTTTACTCATTAGAGGTTTAATTTTTCCTCTTCCCACTAGGTGGCCCAGATATTTTACCTCCCTATTTGCAAAGGCACACTTCTTCGGGTTTAAAGTGATTCCCGCTTGCTTCATGGAGCACAAGACTGCCCTGATCCTCTTCAGATGCTCCGCCCAGGTGTTACTATGGATTATGACATCATCCATATATGCAAAAGCATAATTTTGGTGGGGTCGAAGTACCTGATCCACTAACCTTTGGCAGGTAGCCGCTGCTCCATGCAGTCCGAAAGGCATCCTCTTGGAACTGGAAAAGGCCAACGGGGGTGCTGAACGCAGTCTTCGGCTTCGACTCCCTGGTGAGAGGGATTTGCCAATATCCTTTTGTCATATCAAGGGTGGTTAAGTATTGAGCCTGTCCCAGCTGGTCCAACAGCTCTTCAATTCTTGGCATTGGATATGCATCAAAAACTGATATGGCGTTTACCTGCCGGAAGTCAATACAAAATCTTAAAGATCCATCAGGCTTCGGCACCAGGACTATGGGGCTATTCCAGGGACTCTTTGACTCCTCTATTACTCCCATGTCCAACATCTCCTGGACTTGTGCCACTACTTCCTGTCTCTTGGCTTCAGGCAAGCGATATGGCCTTTGACGAACTAATTTCCCAGGTGGAGTTATTATTTCATGGGCAACCAAATGTGTCTCCCCAGGTATGGGTGTCAACACATCTGGGAATTCTTTAAGCAATTTCCTAATTTCTTCCTGTTGTACCACTGTCAGGTCCTCACCTATTTGGGGCTCTGATTTTTCTTTACAATCAGATACCTGGGGTCCCAAATCTTCCTCTTCATTCACCTCCCTCTCTCGGGCACAGGTGGCAGCTAGGCTTTTAACCCCTTTGACATCAGTAGAACCAAAGCCTTTGGTTCCACGTTCAGAATTCTCCAGGGATGTGACCTCCTCCACAGGTGGAAAACCCAGCCTCTCACAGATCAATTGGGCAATTCTGTCTCCTGTCTTCACGTGATAATCATTCTGTCCAAAATTAAACAACATAACTTTAATATTGCCCCTGTAATCGGGATCCATTACTCCCGCACCCACATCGATGAAATATTTAAGGGCTAATCCGGACCTTGGGGCTACTCTCCCATAGCATCCAATAGGTATTTCCACTTGGAGACCGGTGTCAACCAGGGCTCTCCCTTGGCTAGGTACAGTCACATTTTCTATGCTGCACAGGTCAAACCCAGCAGCTTGAGGGGTTGCCCGCTTAGGAGCTTGGGCCTTCTCTGTGACCCTATGGTACTTTAGGACGAATGTCTGCTTTGGGGTAGCTTGGTCTTCTGGACGCTTAACCATCTTTTTAGCTGGGGTCTGAGGACTTCCAAATAAAGGCCCGGGAGCTATTACCATTAAACCTTCTCCCTCCTTCTTTCCTAGTCCTTCCACTAGACCCTGCTTAAATCTTGGCCAGTCTCTTCCTAGAACCAAATCAAAGGGTAGCCTAGGCACCACTGCTAACAGGACTTCCTCTTGTTCCCCCAGGCACTTAACCTTTAGCCTATAGGTGGGATATGATGTTGCAGCACCATGAATGCATCTGATGTGAACTTGGCTTTGAGGGCTTCTAGGCACAAATCCTTCTTGGGCCTCTATTCTCTTCCAAAGCCTTTTTGACATCATACTCTGGTCTGCCCCAGAGTCTAACAAAGCATTTGTGGTAATTCCTTGCACATCAACCATCAAAAGAAATCCATCTTTGGGCTGTTTTAAATCCACACCCACTAAGCTAGTGTGTGTCTGGCATCTCTTTTCTAAATGTCCCCATTTTCCACACTTGAAACATTTCTTTCTATTCCACTGTGTCATCTGGTTTGATACAGTACATTCATTTTCAGAAACATTTTTAATTATTTTCTTTTCTGATACAGCACATCTTGCCTCAGTACCAATCTTCAGAGGGCCACCCATTCTATGGCAAGCCTGCGTGGCTTCCAAGAATCTCTCTGCTAGCATGGTTGCCTCTCCAAGATTTTGGCAATTTTGCTGTATAAGGAAAGTGTGCAAATCTTTAGGCACCCCAGACATAAATTGTTCAAGCATTATAATATCTAATAACATTTCTACCGTCTTTTGCTCAGGCTCCAACCATTTTACAGCTAAACCTCTGATTCTCTGACTCAGAGCCCTGGGTGTTTCACCCACTCTCCATGTAACAGCTCTAAACATTCGCCTATACTCTGAAATAGACAACCCTAGGCGATCTCTAATAGCAGCCTTTACATCCTTATAATTCAAAGCCTGGGCTGCTGGCATTGCTCTGTAAGCTGCAAGCGCCTCTCCAGTTAATGAGGCTGCCAGCCTTACTGCCCACTGGGTCTCTGGCCATGCTAATGCTTATGCCACTCTTTCAAAAGACTCTAGAAAATCAACATTATCATCTGGAGTTAGCTTCCCAAAACTAAATGCCCCAATCCCTTGATTGAGTCCCACACTGTCCACATGTGGTGTACCAGTATTTACTGCTGGTCTTGCATCTGTTCCACTTTGGTTCTTCAGCTCAACTAGGGCTTGCACCAGATCAAGCACTGGCTTCTGCTGGTCCATTAAGGCTCTCATAGCAGTGTCCTGAGCCTGCTGTGCTAGCTCCTGCTGCCTGCTGAACTGGGCTGCCATCCACTCAGCTAATTCCCTTGGATCCATCTTGAACCCTGCAAGAAACAAAGAAAAAAAACAAACCAAAGTGCACCACCTTCCAAACAGGTGTGTTTTTTTCTACTTTTTTTTTCAATTACCCTGTGCTTACTCCCATCCACCACTAGACATGCCCAGGTACTTATTACCTTGTCTCAGTGATGAATCCAGCACTGTACAGGGTCTTTTCCTCCTGGGACATCCACTTCTCCTCCAAAGTGCAGTTGAGGGAAAATCTTTTTTTTTTCAGCTTTAAACTTGAACTGTAGTTGTAATCCTCAGCAAGTAAATCCCCTTTGTGCAAAAGCAATCCGAAAAACTACGCCATTTGTCAGACGGCTACCTGGGTGAGAATCTTCACAGTCTTGACAAGTGCATATATCTATATGATTTGCAAGGTATTGTGGGCAATTTATTTCATTCACACCAGACACAGCTGCTGACAATAATTTAGTTGTGCTCTTGGGTAAAGCCAATAAGATATTTATTTATGGGGTTATTTCTCCCAACACAGATATGCTTGGTAGCACATAAATTAGGTTACTTGCTTTCAGTGTTAACTTGGAAAAACAAAGTTAAAATCAGGAAAACAACAAATGAAAAGCCACAAAGAAAGAAACAAACTGTTCTTTTCAGGTTAACTTCTGATTACTTCCCACATAGATACAGAAGTGATTCTCTCCTAGCTCACAAGCAATTAGGTAAGGCTTAATTGCTAGCAGTTACCAGCTGAAACCCCTTAGCTGGCTTGCCTTCCACTGTGTGGGTCAAATCCTGCTTCAGGAGCTTTTCTGAGTAGATTAAAGAATAAATTTGTATTTCTTTGTGATGGTTGCTGTACTTTATAACAGAAAGTTACCAACGGAGTTTAGATAGAGAGCAGTCCATATAAACAGGATCCTCATCTGCTATTATTCCCCCTTGTTCAACAAGCATGGGTTCAATATCATGGATTGGCACAGATGAATCTTTCAATGGAGCATTTTCAGGAGAATACTTGTTTCCCTGCTGTCTTTCAAGGTTATAGCTAGGGCATAGATCAGTGTTCATACCTGAGCTTCCATTGCTGTTAGAGTTCCTCTCTATATAGCCTGGCCAGTATGTAGTCCAGTTCTTATGTCCAGCCTTCCAATCCAGATCCCTGGACACTGGATCTCTCTTCACATACCTTCTGGCACGGGTCTTAGGGTCCCTTCCACGTGCAGCCGTCTCCCTCACAGGTAGCGTCTGGAGATTCCTAGCTCTGCAGCACCATTCCTCTGGCTTTCCCCGGTCCAATGGTGTATGCTGGCCCTTGGAATACCTCCCAGTATACGTACTGCTTTGGACTCTTCTAGACCTCTCAAAGGCTTTTCTCCTCTTTCTTCCAGAGGGTTTCCTTGCCTCTCTGTCCGTCCGCTTTGGCTTCTGCTTCTGATGATCCTTCAGATGAAACTGATGATCATTCTCTGGATATCCAAGGTGATCATGAAGATGGTCATCTGTAGAATAAACTCTACTCTTATTCTGCTTAGATGAGTGATCCTCCCTAACACAGCGCAGTTGTGCTGAATCAGGCCCTGCCCTTTGAGATGAGTGCTTAGGGATTACCTCATAGCCCTCCTGATTGAACACACGTTTCCTCACTTCAGCTCCTCTAATGGCTGTTGGAAACCTGGTGTATTCTGGGACTGGTAGTCTTTTATGGCAAAATTCTGTTTTCATATTTCTACCAGAACTGACAGGTTGCTTGTTCAGAGTCACTTCACCTTTTCTATAGCTCCTTCCTGAGCTATGATAAGCTTCCTTATCACAGCGTGTGTGTGGCCCAGCAGTCTAAAACATCTGCTCTACCCCCACTTGGCCTGAAAGTCCAAAAGCGTGGGTCCCCAGCACCCCTGCTGGTATGGAATATGCTGCTGTTGCTGTTTTCCAATCCACCATACCCCCAGGAGTCCTGAAAGCCCATCAAAGTGGGCTGTCACTCATCCTGGTGATATTTATTTATTTATTTATTTAACAGCTTTTATATACCACACTTTTGATATTAGCGTGGTTTACATTTTAACAATTTTGTACTTAAACATAGAACAAATGTTAAGTTTACAAGGAACAGGGAATAAAAACATGGATAACAGTGATATGGTTCTGTGTGCCTAGACAGTAGAATACATTCTCCCTATCCCCAGGAGTCCTGAGAGCCCATCAAAGTGGGCTATCACTCACCCTGGTGATATGGTTCTGTGTGCCTAAACAGTTCAATACATTCTCCCTATCCCCAGGAGTCCTGAGAGCCCATCAAAGTGGGCTGTCAGGCACCCTGGTGATATGGTTCTGTGTGCCTAGACAGTTTAATACATTCTCCCTATCCCCAGGAGTCCTGAGAGCCCATCAAAGTGGGCTATCACTCACCCTGGTGATATGGTTCTGTGTGCCTAAACAGTTCAATACATTCTCCCTATCCCCAGGAGTCCAGAGAGCCCATCAAAGTGGGCTGTCAGGCACCCTGGTGATATGGTTCTGTGTGCCTAGACATTTTAATACATTCTCCCTATCCCCAGGAGTCCTGAGAGCCCATCAAAGTGGGCTGTCACTCACCCTGGTGATATGGTTCTGTGTGCCTAAACAGTTCAATACATTCTCCCTATCCCCAGGAGTCCTGAGAGACCATCGAAGTGGCCTGTCACTCACCCTAGTGATATGTTTCTGTGTGCCTAGACAGTTGAATACATTCTCCCTATCCCCAAGAGTCCTGAGAGGCCATCAAAGTGGGCTATCAGCCACCCTGGTGATATGGTTTTGTGTGCCTAGACAGTTGAATACATTCTCCCTATCCCCAGGAGTCCTGAGAGCCCATCAAAGTGGCCTATCACTCACCCTGGTAATATGGTTGTGTGTGCCTAAACAGCTGAATACATTCTCCCTATCCCCAGGAGTCCTGAGAGCCCATCAAAGTGGCCTGTCACTCACCCTGGTGATATGGTTCTGTGTGCCTAAACAGTTGAATACATTGTCCCTATCTCCAGGAGTCCTGAGAGCCCATCAAAGTGGGCTGTCAGACACCCTGGTGGTATGGTTCTGTGTGCCTAGACAGTTCAATACATTGTCCCTATCACCAGGAGTCCTGAGAGCCCATCAAAGTGGGCTATCACTTACCCTGGTGATATGGTTCTGTGTGCCTAAACAGTTCAATACATTCTCCCTATCCCCAGGAGTCCTGAGAGCCCATCAAAGTGGGCTGTCAGGCACCCTGGTGATATGGTTCTGTGTGCCTAGACAGTTTAATACATTCTCCCTATCCCCAGGAGTCCTGAGAGCCCATCAAAGTGGGCTATCACTCACCCTGGTGATATGGTTCTGTGTGCCTAAACAGTTCAATACATTCTCCCTATCCCCAGGAGTCCAGAGAGCCCATCAAAGTGGGCTGTCAGGCACCCTGGTGATATGGTTCTGTGTGCCTAGACATTTTAATACATTCTCCCTATCCCCAGGAGTCCTGAGAGCCCATCAAATTTGGCAATCACTCACCCTGGTGATATGGTTCTGTGTGCCTAAACAGTTCAATACATTCTCCCTATCCCCAGGAGTCCTGAGAGACCATCGAAGTGGCCTGTCACTCACCCTAGTGATATGTTTCTGTGTGCCTAGACAGTTGAATACATTCTCCCTATCCCCAGGAGTCCTGAGAGGCCATCAAAGTGGGCTATCAGCCACCCTTGTGATATGGTTCTGTGTGCCTAGACAGTTTAATACATTCTCCCTATCCCCAGGAGTCCTGAGAGCCCATCAAAGTGGGCTGTCAGGCACCCTGGTGATATGGTTCTGTGTGCCTAGACAGTTGAATACATTCTCCCTATCCCCAGGAGTCCTGAGAGGCCATCAAAGTGGGCTATCAGCCACCCTGGTGATATGGTTCTGTGTGCCTAGACAGTTTAATACATTCTCCCTATCCCCAGGAGTCCTGAGAGCCCATCAAAGTGGCCTATCACTCACCCTGGTGATATGGTTGTGTGTGACTAAACAGTTGAATACATTCTCCCTATCCCCATGAGTCCTGAGAGCCCATCAAAGTGGCCTGTCACTCACCCTGGTGATATGGTTCTGTGTGCCTAAACAGTTGAATACATTGTCCCTATCCCCAGGAGTGCTGAGAGCCCATCAAAGTGGGCTGTCAGGCACCCTGGTGATATGGTTCTGTGTGCCTAGATGGTTCAATACATTCCCCCTATCCCCAGGAGTCCTGAGAGCCCATCAAAGTGGGCTGTCACTCACCCTGGTGATATGGTTCTGTGTGCCTAGACAGTTGAATACATTCTTCCTATCCCCAGGAGTCCTGAGAGCCCATCAAAGTGGGCTATCACTCACCCTGGTGATATTTTTCTGTGTGCCTAAACAGTTCAATACATTCTCCCTATCCCCAAGAGTCCTGAGACCTGCGTAAGGTGTACTGTCAGTCACCCTGTTGCTATGGTGTATGGAGCTGATGATGTGTGCTAGGACACCCAACCTCCAGGGGGCCAGAGACCTGATTAAAATGGTGGGTATGTCATTCACATATTGTGTTAGGTTATGGCAGGTAGGCTGCACATCTCCCGTAGTCTGTGAGGTCAGCACCTCATCACACACGTCTTTGATGTATCCAGATGATATGCTAGGTGCAGATGTGGATGGGTGTGACAGCACCCCACCCCCATGAGCTATGAGATCTGATTACAAAGGCCTGTAACAGAGCCATGTCCCCATAACTGTATGCTGAGTCAGGTCACACATCTGCCCACTTGCTACGAATCCCAAACCTTGTTGCAGATGAACATTACTGATGGTGTTGGAAGGATACATGCACCTGTTGTGGTTGCACAGCACAGACAGAAACCCTGACATGAGCACAGGTGGCAATAGCCTATTCTGGTGCAATGGCACCTGCCCCTGGTGTTGGCAACCACACCTGCGGTAAGCATACAAGGCCCAGGTAATAGGAACATAACAACATAAGATAGCCCATACTGTGTCACACCCTCGTCCTTCACGCCCAGTATGCTCTTTGCAACAGTGTCCAAACTAGGTTATACGTACCTAGCAGTATCCCCAAGAGAGACACGTTACACAATGCTTGTAGTGGGTCAAGCATTGCTATCCTGGGCCTTGTAGAAACCCAAATGTCATGGTAGTGGCCCCTGCCAAGGTGAATAGGGCCACGCACACATTGTTCCATGTATGGACACAGCACCCATGATTGTTAGGATATCCTATTGCCAGTGGGGTTGGGTCCGAGGATGTGCGTAGATCATGACAACACAAATGTGTTCACCAGACCACATACGGGGTTAGGGGGGTTACCATGGACACCATCATTGGCAATCCAAATGTGGCATGGTCATGCAATGTCATGCAAGGGGACCACAGGGGACTGGACTGATGTGTTCAGGGTGCCAGGCACACTGCACATAGGTGTCACTGCACACATGTCCAGAGACACAGCTACGCATGCAGGTGGCACTGGGAACAGGTAATCGGCTGGAACAAGCAGGAAGTAGTCCTTACATGTGGGTATCATTGGTACCGATGGAGCCTGTGTGGGAACGCTCTCCAGTGTCCAATAGGAAAGCAATTGGAAGCACCCCACAGCGCCTGTGTGCTGCCATCTTGCCTTTCCCAAATGGCTCTCTCCAGTTCATTGTTTTCCACAGAGCCAGCAGGTCATTGTTCCTGTCATTGCTGAAAAACAGCTATTGTAGTGCCACTCCTGTGGCAGTGTCTGCCTGTTTTTCTTTACTGGTACCACTGGTCTTGTAATTTTAATTTCTAAAAGGTCAGATTCCCTCACACAAACAAGCCTGTTTAACAAAAATGCAACAATCCCCTTTGTAGGTCTCCCCCCGGTTTGGCATTAGGCCCTAATCCCTCCTCCATCATGGAAAAGCAGTCCTCAGCTGCTGAACATATGCTGATAATGTGCCGGTACCTTCTCAGTCACTGACAACCATGATTGGTGTCGCAAATGCTAATGGACAGATCAATGTATGTCTGAATGTTTGGCCTGTGGGATGTTATCCAAGAGTGGTTGGCACAAAACAGCAGCCAAGCTCGGTACCCTCTTTCCCTCCAACGTGGCCTCGGTGGCAGCCATGTTGTCGAGGGCTTCCTCTTCCTCCCGTGGATCTCAGGTAACCAAACACAAATCTGTCCGTTGCTGAAAGGGTAGATCCCCCGCCAAATATCGGACTGCCACTGGCATTGCCCTTGAGGAGCACGCTCCGGGCAAACAGCCCCAGTGGGAGTCCCTGGCCTCCAAAGCCACTTTGGGACTCCATGAAGTTCTGGAGGCCTCAACATGGTCCGACCACCTGGTGCTATGCTCTGGGGTCCTGGCTTTGGCCAGTACTCATACACAGACATCGGCAGTGTTGATTGACCAGAGGATCATGGCCATCGAACGCAGTCTGGCAGCTCTCCTTGCGGCATCAAAGACCTTGGTTCCACCCCAGACCCTGCAAAGTGCAGCACCGGTATGTGCAGCAATTGCAGGACCGGCATTGGCAAATGCACCATTGGCGCTGATGAGTACCGGTATCTACACACCGGTACCGTGTCACTCCGATACTGAGGCCAATTGGTACCGATACCTCATTTTACCTGAGCCTCCGTAGAGAACATACATCCAATCTCCTAAGGGGTCTGATGACTGTGACAGCTCAGAGGGTAATGATGTACCTCTCCAGGACAAGCCTGCCTCTCCCAAGAGGAGATTGTCCCCTCCTCAGGATATGTCCTTTCTGGATCTCCACACACATGTAGTCAAGGGCCTTTCCATTTCATTAGTAACTCAATGTGAGCACAGGCCACGGGAGCCAGAGATACACCAATATCACCAAACTCCAAAGGAGGCAGACATCCTGCCAATACATCAGATCTTAAGGAATCCTCTTTTGAGAATGTGGAAGATTCCTCTTACCACTTCTCCACATTCTCACATGTGCCTACTATGTATCGTGTGCCTCCGTCCCCTGGTTTGCAGAAAGGACACCGCCCTGATCACTCCATCATGGTGGAGTGTGCTATGAGGAGAATTAAATGTTACAAACAACATGCCACCAACCCTCCTGGTAGGGAGTATAAGACATTAGATGCCTTTGGTCGCTGTGTCGTCCATACATTCAAGCTTTCAGACAGGACAGGTTCCTATATCATGTACATGGGAATGTTCCTGATGGAGGTCACACGAGATCTACAACTGGTAAGTCCACATCTCCCAGATCACAGAGGTAACTACTATGTAGCACCTGTCAAGCATGCCCAGAACATTTCAAAAGATGTGAACAGGGCAGCTTTTGACTGTTTTTCAAGTATAGGCAGAGTCTCTGCCATTGCTATTGGGGCAAGTAAACTTGGCTGGCTGCAAGCCTCTCACCTGGAACACTTAGTACAGGATAAACTGGCCAACACCCCCTGTAGTGGTGAAAACGGGTTTTGAAAAACGGGCAGGACAATTATACCTTGACAAGGCTTTCAAATATTGTAGATCCTGCAAAGATGAGAGCCTTAGAAAAGCGTTTCCTCTCCAAAAATAAAGGATACTATCAGTCCTATGCTCAGCAAGGACAACCTGCAGTACAAGCTGCTAGAAAGGGTCAACAATCTACTAAGCAGAGAAAGCTGAGAGCTACTCTGCCTCAGCAGACCCAGCAGCCTCAGCCCCCACAGGGCCTTTGACTCTGTGATGGAGTACCTGCCCTTCCTGGCCCTCCAGGGAAAGCAACCATCAACAATCCCAGGAAGATTAGGTCACCTCATCCACAGATGGAGGCAAATAACATCAGAACCCTGGACTCTGTCCATCATAGAAGAGGGTACAGGCGTCATTCACATAGCCTGCCGCCTCCTACAATAGTAAGGACATTCAGTTCGCAAACGTCCCCCCAACTGAATCCATAGGTAAAACATCTTCTACCTCAAGGAGCAATGGAAGAGGTGCCTCATCTCCAACAGGGTTCTGGGTTATCCCCCCCCCCCCCAATTTCCTCATACCAACAGAAAAAGGAGGTCACAGACACATCTTAGATTTCAGATAACTGAACAAGTTCCTGTTCGAACAGACATTCAAAATCATTTCTCTAGGAAACGTACTTCCTGACCTACACAGGCAGAACTGCCTTTGTTCTCTAGATCACAAGGATGAGTACACCCATCTTCTCTGCCAACAAACACAGCGAAAGTTCCTTTGGTTCCTCCATCAAAGAAACCACTATCAAAACAAAGTTTTCCCTTCAGCCTTGCCTCAGCACCCAGAGTATTCACAAAGTGCATGTCTGTGGTAGCCGGTTTGGTCCGTACCAGGGGAATATTTTTGTGCCCCTACTTGGACGACTGCCTCATCCAGGCACAGTCACAAACACATGCCCAGGCCTCTCTCTCATACACAATGCGTGGACTCCAATATCTAGGCCCTGTCAGAGATCTCCAGGAATCCTTTCTGACTCCCACGTAAATGCTGGAGTTCATAGGAGCAAGGCTAGATACCAGACTGCCAAAGACCTACCTGACTCAGCCTCGCTGTCCTCGCATTGTGCAACGTGTTTGGACAGCACTACAAAAGACTCACCTCTCGGCTCGAGAAATGCATCAGCTGCTGGGTCACATGGCATCTATGGTGCATGTGGTCCCCTACGCTTGTCTCCACATGAGACCAGCCCAATGGGCCCTCTCTTCCCAGTGGACGCAAGCAACAGGCTGTCTCTCAGATGTGATAGTAAACTCAAACCGCCATACCTTCTCCCTGGACTGGTGGCGGTCAGCACAAAACCTGTTGGAGGGGTCACCTTTCCTGCAAACCCCTCCTCAGATCACATTAACAACAGATGCCTCCAAAGTGGGGTGGGCTGCACATGTACTGGACACCTCCACCCAAGCCACCTGGAATTGTCAGGAGAGTCATTTCCACATCAATCTGTTTGAGCTCTGAGCAATTTGCCTGGCTCTTCATGTCTTCCATTCCCTTCTACAGGCCAATAGAATACTACTTTACGCAGACAATCAGGTAGCCATGGTCTATGTGAACAAACAAGGAGGAACAGGCTCTCTGTCCCTTTGCAACGATGCTCTTCAACTGTTGTCGTTTGCCAGAGAGCAGCAGATCCATCTCCTGCCAGTCTATCTCCCTGGCAATCAGAACTCTTGGCCATACAAACTCAGTCATGTTCTGCTTCCGCACAAATGGTCTCTGCACATGGACCAACTCTGTAGAGTATTGCAACTCTGGGGAACTCAAGAGTCAGACCTCTTTGCAAGTCCATCATATGCCAAACCTACCCGGTTCTGTTCACGAATCCCAGCTCAGAGCTGCCAAGCGAGGGATGCTGTCCTCCTCAACTGGGGGCAGGAATGCCTATATGCCTTTCCTCCCATTCCCTTGATTGCCAAGACCCTATTGCAACTCCTGAGGGACAGAGGCAACATGATCCTCATAGCCCCATGCTGGCAACACCAGGTGTGATACCCTCTGCTTCTACATCTGTCCCAGGTTCCACCCCTGTACGTAGGCTCAGCTCCAGACTTACTGTCGCAGGAGGAGGGGAATGTATGGCATACTGAAGGCTGTAACTGCTTTGGCCCTCCCCTCATTCAGGAAGTGCATGATGTCCGTTATGTTTCCAGGAAACCTTCCACAAGGCAGTCCTATGCCATCAGGTGGACGTGACATTTCATTTGGTGATAACAAAAGGCCTTCAACCTTCTTGTCATCCGTATATAAACATGTTTTGGACAAACTCCATTACTTATCAAACAATGGTCTCCAAACTGAGTCAGTCAGAGTCCATTTAAGTGCCATTGCTGCTCCTTCTGAACCCATCAATGGACAACCCATTTCATCCCATCCTCTCATATCCAGAATCATGAGAGGCCTGCATCTACCGAAACCTGCCCTTAGACCACCTCCAGAGGCATGGGATCCCAATGTGCTTCTAGGCCAGCGTATGCTGCCGCCTTCTGAGCCCTTAGACACTACATCCTTAAAGTCTCTGACCTGGAAAGTAAAATACCTTCTTGCAATCACATCAGCAAGTCGTATCAGTGAATTTCAAGCTCCAGTGGCTGATCCACCTTACACACTGTTTCACCATGATAAGGTAATCCTAAGGACACATCCACACTTCATGCCTAAGGTGGTTTCCTCCTTTCATTTGAAAGATGAGGTTTAGTTACCTGTAGTCTTTCAACAGCCGCATGCTTCAAATGCAGAGAAGACTCTTCATACCTTGGACTGTAAAAGAGCTGTGACTTTTCATCTGCAGAGGACCCAGAAACACAGAATGTCCCCTCAGCTATTCTGAGTCTCTGATCCTTCGCATTTGGGTACAGCAGTTTCAAAAAGATCTCTATCCAACTGGATTTCTCAATGTATTACCTTTTATCTATCATAGCTAACACCTTTCACTGGTGGCCCATGTTCCCACTCACAATGTGAGAGTCATGGCAGCCTCACGGGCTCACCTCCATTCCATCTATATTAACGACATTTGTGGAGCAGCTACCTGGTCCTTGGTTCATGGCCCACTACTGCTTGGATAAAGGCTCCCGCAGGCATGCTATGGTTGGTCAGGCTGCTCTCCAACACCTCTTCCATACGTAATCCACTCCTAGCTGCCTCTCTTACAGGATGCCAGAGATCCATGGGAGGATGTGGAAGCCCTCCACAGGCCCTCACCACTCTGGGGATCCTTCCCTGGCATCTACATCTAGGGTGTCCTCACATGTGACGACTACGTCCTGCTTGTTCCTGGTGATCGCATAGTTAATCACCTGTAACAGGTGATCTCCGGGAACAGCAGGATGAGGTCATCACAACCCACCCATCTCCCCTAGCGGGTTGTGTGTGTCTCTCTCTCTCTTTCCCTATCTCTCTCTCTCTCTCTCTTTGTGTCAGCTTTAAACTCAACTGGAGAGAGGCAGTTGGGAAAGGCGGGAAGGCAGCATGCACGCACTGTGGGATGCTCCCAAAAGCTTTCATATAGGACGATGGGGAGCGTTCCCACACAGGCTCAGTTGGTACCGACGCTACCCACATGTGAAGACTTATTCCTGGTGTTCCTGCAGATCACCTGTTACAGGTGACTAACTATGCTGTACATGACACACACAGCAGTGGAGCAGGAGCAGCAAGATGCTGGCCACACAGATGTTTGTTTATGTTGCCCACCCACCAGAGGTAAGCAGTCACTGATGCCCCCACACATTGTTTTCACATCCACAGGTAGAGGATCTCCGGAAGAAGGGGCGCGAGTTGCGGCTCCATCATAGTGACTACCTTGCCCGCCTCCAGAGGGCGGCGCGGTCAGAGCGTGACAGTGAGTATTGGCAACCTTGCTGCCCAGTAACAAATGTCACATTGGCCCACCAGCCTGTGTGTCGCCTGCATATGTACATGTGTTATGTGACCCACTTGATAATGTGCTGATGACTGTCATCTTCCACAGAGGGTGATGACAACGATGAAGAGGCCACCACATTTGCATATGCCCTGAGGCGCCCCCCTGCCCACCATGCCCCAGAGGTGGAGGTGGTGGTGGTGGAGGAGGAAGCTGAGGTGGAGGCCGAGGAGGAGGATGAAGAGCCGCCGGAGAGTGCAGCGGAGGAGGGGGCTGATGGGGGCATGGAAGGGGTGGGTGGCGGGGTGGCAGGGGAGGGAGAGGGTGTGTCTGATGTGGGTGTGGGGGGAGGGGTGGAGGAGGGTGTGGAGGGTGGGTGGGAGGTGGCAGGGGGGGCGGCGGGGGATGTGTGGGTGTGGGAGAGTGATGGGGAACACAGTGCAGCACAGGGCACTGTGGGCTTCCGCCAGCCATGCCATGTCGCTCCACCATCCAGGGCCACACACAGGTCGCATGCACATGCCACCACCCAGACCCCTGGGACTATGTGTGTGTGTGGTTGCAGGTGTATGGCGGACCTGTATGTGGCCCTGGATGCCTTGGAGCGGCGTGTGCATCTCCTAGTGCACTCGCACCAGTGGCTGGCGGGAGCCATTCAGCAGGTGGCCGCCAAGGTGGAGCGGCTGCCATGTCGGCGGCCATCCCCTGAAGGGCGTCACAGGGGTCATTGATGGCACCTGTGATGTCCACACATGTGCCCTGTGCTGTCCTGTGTTCCATCACTGGGCATGCAGCATGCAGGGAGAGGGTGTGGCTGATGTGGGGGTGGGGGGAGGAGTGGAGGAGGGTATATAGGGCGGGTGGGGGTGGCAGGGGGAAGGAGGGGAGTGTTTGGGGGGGAGGGTGATGGGTATCGTCCCCATCCCTAACTTTGTATTATATTCATTATTTTTTTACAATATACACACTGTTTCTTAATTCAAAATGGTCACGTGTCTCCCTTAGCAACACACTATGGATGCAAGCATGGGATATGTGTGTAGACAGGTATGTGTTGTAAAGGTAGACATGGGTATCATGCGTGGACTGGCTCCACATGCAGTCGTGGGGGATGACCATGTGTGTAGTTGTGTGAGACCAGGGTGGACCCTGAGATGTAGAAATGTAGACAACGGCCCAGGATACTGAGGCACGTGCATGCTGTGTGCAATGTGTGGGAACCGTTTCTGATGCAACATGCCTGTGTGCCAATAGTACAACTTGCAAACCAGTACGTCTGTGCTGGCAGGGTAAGATGTACTGATGAGCCCAGGAGCTACTCAGGGGTAAAGCTGTTGAGTGTGTCCTGGGACAATACATGTCACAGGGATGGTTGGTGAGTAACCGTATACGTTTGTGGGGGGGCAGGCATGTAGGCAGTGTTGCAGGCAGGGACAAGGGTCACACATGTGCATCAAATGTAGGGGGTATGACAGGATTTAAACTGTGACGCCTCCCAACACTGGACATGTAGCTCCAGGACATTCCCCCTGTGAAACCCGGGAAGATATGTAAACCGCCACTCTGCAGCCCAGGGACTGGGATCTGACACAGTGCATGGCACACATGGCATGTGATGGTGTGTGTGCAGTGATACCTGCCAGTACAGACACCCCACCATCGAGGGGCCTGTGTGCACGACACAACATGCATTTGCACACTACCTAGGGGAACACAGGGACACACATTGGAAAACACACGTATGTACTGGTTAACAGCTGTTTATTGGACCCACAGTCACCTCCTGCGTGGCCGCCCGCGCCTCCCATGGCACACCACCCCCCGCGGTACTGTTCCTTGTCCTGGTGCCTCAGGTGCCAGTGCTGGTGCTGGTGCTGGTGCTGGTACTGGTGCTGGTGCTTGCTGCCGCATTAGGCCCACAGTGTCCTCCATGGCATCCGCTATGCGGGCAAGCGCCCCCGACCGCATCTCCTCCCGTATCATCCTCAGCTCCCTGGTATTTTCTCCAATTGCCATGTACAGATGCTGGAGTGCCTGCTGAGTGCCTGTGGGTGGGACAGAGGGTGATATGTGAGCTTCCTCTCCATTACCAACTGTCACACATACACATGTCATGCATATCCAAGAAGAGCAGTCTGCAGAACAGTCATGCCTGCAAAACCTACCAACGTTTACATCTGTGTCTCCCATGAGCCATCCCCATGTCTGGAAGGGGTCTGGATGAGGGGTCCTGAGAAACACAGATCTCATACATGGCACATTGCCACAGTTTCATATGACAATGCCAGGTCTGAACACTGCTTGTCTGGGATAGGTCAGATGATATGAGGGGCCTAAGACACACATACACATATCTGGGGTGCCCCAATCTCTATAATGCTGGCGCCCACTGCAGATTATGTTGTCAAATGATACTGCATGACAATACCCATGACGAGGTCTCTGTCACATAGGGTGTCTGGGTGACCTGCGATCATTGCTCTTCTCTTTGGGCTTATGTGGGGTATATGGGCAAGCACAGTGTGCATGTGTGTGAGCCCCTCACAAATGCTGACACCTGACAAGCCATGCTACAGGAGGTAGAATCACAGAGCACATAAGACAACCCCCCAAAATCAGAACGCTATGCTATGTGGGCAATATGCAATCATTTTGTGGATGTTAGGACAACCCCGTCGGGATCGTGGGATATGCTGTTACCCACCTTCTGCATTGCTGCAGCAGTGTGTGTGCGCAGCTCTTCAATGATTGGGTCCATTTCTGGTGGAGGGTTTTCATCTGGCGCTGGTGCATGAATGGGGTGTTGTCTTGTGATCTCCTCAGAGCCCTCTGTGGCAGTGACGTCTGGGGTGTGGTCCTGTGTCTCAGGCTGTATGTGTGTGCTTGGTGTCCCGTCACCATTGCTGGTGCTGCCCCCAGACATTGTGGGCTGGGGCTCTGCCACATCCTCGGCCAATTGCACCTCCTCCTCCTCAGCTGGGGCCATGGTTGTGTAGTCACCTGGGTTGTGGAAACCATACACAGCACAGATTGGTTTGCATTATTCAACTACATACAACTGTTTAACACATCCACCCCACAATCAATGTTTATTTATTTATTTTATTTATTTATTTAGAATACATTTGTATACCGCTGCTTCCAGCGATCAGCAGCGGTTTGATTCCAGCTTGGAAATTGCCAAATCAGGCAGAAATTTCGAAGTAACAACACATTGATTTGCAAAAGGAGAGCACGGCACACAGAAATAAAGTCACAGGAGAGCACGGCACACAGAAATAAGGTCAAAGGGGAGGAGTAAGGAACTTACATATGTACATGTTTGGCCGTGTGTGTTTGGCCGTGGCCTGTACATGTGCTAAATAGCTACCACTACAGCTCCTGCTACCACTATTAGGCATATATAGGCCAGTACCTAGCAGACACATTGATGTGTACATCAGGGGTCCTCAAACTACGGGACGAGGGACACATGTGGGTCGCCAAGGAGATGTATGCAGCCCGACGGGTGTTTTTGCCGCCGCTGCCAGTCCTCAGGGGCAGCTCTACACAGGACCGCAGCATTCATTTAGCAGCAGCCCAGCTAAGTTAACACCTTACAAATGGCAGCGGCATAATCCAGCATCCCGCGGGGCTCCCCCTGCTCTGCAGTGTCCTCCATGCAGCCTCAGTGTTGCCTGTCAGAGCCGCGCAAACAGAAAGAGCTTCTCCTCTCGTGGCTCTGTTAATCCCGCCATGGGGCTGATGGTACTTTCCATCAGGCCCGTGGCGGCATTGACATGGCCGTGAGAAAGGGATACTCTCCCTTCACGTGGCTCTGACAAGCCCACACTGAAGCCGCATGGAGGACGCTGCAGAGCAGGGGGGGGCCCCACGGGATGCTTGAATCTCCTGCTGCCACGGTGGAAGCAGCAGCAGTAGGCGTGTTTGGGTTATTTCGTACCCTATCTTGCCTGATGGGGGTGGAGGAGGTTTGGAGTGGTAATTGGCTATGGGGGGGGGGGGGGGAGAGGTAAGACTGGAAATGTGCTGATGTGGGGGAGGGGGTTAGGACAGGTCATGGCCTATGGGTGGTGGTAAGATTGGAAGTGGGATGATGGGGTGCCTAGGATAGTGCTCGAAATGTGCTGTTGGGGGTGCTAAGATTGCAAATGGGCTGATGGTGGGGCTAGGAGACGGCTATCAATAAGCTTTTGGGGGGGGGGCTGGGGTTTGGAAATGCACTTCTGGAGGAACTTGGATAGGACTCGAAATGGGTTTGGAGCTAGGACTGGTACTGGGCTGATGTTGGGCCAGGGATAGGATTGGAAATGGGCTGATGGGGGGCTAGGACTGGAAATGGGCTGATGCACGGACTAGAGGGGAGCGGATGCTGGGTGTGGCTGGTAATAGACGGGAGGTGAGGTTGTGCGAGGATCAGAATGGGATGGAGCTGGACACATGAAATGGTGAGGGAAAAAAACATTTTGAGGGAGGTAAGAGATATCTACAATTGGACAGATAGTGGGGATTCAGGATGGGGGTCTAACATTTGAGTGGATGACCTAGGAATGCTGAAAGAGCACAAGGAGAAAGATTACTATGTTAAAGCAGATGTAGACAGAGAATGGAAACAATACTAGACGTGGGACGAAAGGACAAATGGAAAGCAGATGATGGGGAGTTAGCAGAAGACCCAAAGAAACCAGACTAACGTGGCTAGAGCAATTGCCACTGGAAAAACAAAACCAAAATGTTTGGAAGCATTGTTTTTTTTTTGTATTTCTGCAGTGTTCGTTGGGGTTTGGTCATAGTGTTTTTTCCAACTATATTCCGGGCCTCCAATGGTCTGAGGGACAGTGAACTGGCCCCCTGTTTAGAATGTTTGAGGACCCCTGGTGTGCATTATCCCACAGAAGGACCATCCCTGCTCAGCAGTGCTCAGATTAGACACAGACATAACACGTACAGGTCTGAGAGGGGGCTTGTAGCAGACATGTAGCCACATGTGCAGGGCAGATATAAAAAGGGATGTTGCTAATGAAACATGTGGTTGGAGGGCAGCAAAACACAGAGTAAAAGGGGTGGAATGGGGGACAGCACACTAATGAGCCAAAGGCAGAGGGTGGGAGATGATCCAGGGGAGCAGGTATGAGGAGGTGTTAATAAGAAGCCTGATGCACATCCAAAGGGCAGGTACTCAATGGGTTGGGAGCAGCAAGGTGTGATTTGGGTACCTACCTGCCTGGAGATGGGCAGTGTCCAGTGCTTCTGGCAGTCCATAGAGGTATATTGGCCCTAGCCGCTCTGCCAACTCCTGCTCCAGGGGTGTTAGGGAGGGTGTAAAGGGGCCTCCCCCTCCAGTGCCCACGGCATGCCGCCGCTCTGCCATCATGTGTGCACGCACACCCCTCTTTATGTCATTGAACCTCTTCCTGAGGCTGTTGAGGTCTCTGCTTGGGCCCCCTGCTTGTGCAACCGCCTCCTGTACCTCCTCCCACAACTGGGTGCGTGTTGCAACGGTGGTGGTGTTGCTTAGTCGTCCGTATAGGACATCATAATTTTGAAGCACAGACGCCAGCAGGATGTGATTTTCCTGTGGTGTGAATTTCTGGGCCCTCTTCCTTAGCAGAGCTGGCACCGGTATGCGTTTACGTTTTGTAGTGAGAGGACCCTGTGTGGGCTGGGCCGATGGGCCCGCAGCCTCCACCACATTCCCTGCCATATCTGTCTCCTCCCCAACAGGTGGTCCCACCTCTCTCTCCCTCTCCCTGTCCCTGTCCCTCTCCACTCCTGCCCTGTCCTGTGGCTCCATCTCCCTGTCCTCTCCCTCCCTGTCAGACATTCCTTCTCTTGCCCTTCTCAGCTCCACCTCACACCTCCCTCCTCTCCCTGCTATCTGCTCTTTACCTCACCTCCTTTCTTACTCACCTGCTCCTTGCCTCCCCTCCTCTCTGTATCCCCTGCTGTACCTTACACCTATCCTTCACAACCAAGCCTCTAACACTCTGACCCGCACCACAAAAACTTACCTCTCCTAGACACCTGCTTCTCTCTCTCTCTCACTGACACCACACACCTTCTCTCTCCCTCGCCTACCAACAACCCCTCAACGTGCAGCACGTGTACAGGTTTATTTATAGGGTTTTTACGTTGCGCGTGCGCAGTTGCATAAGCACATTGGCTGCGTAGTTGCGCATGCGCAGTTGGCCGAGCGCATTGTGCATGCGCCGCCCAGAAGCAGGAAATGGGTGCTTGCGTGTTGCGCAGTCAACTACGCAGCATGCCCGCGCGCCGTTGTGCACACTGTGCATGCGCAGTTGGCTGTGTGCATTGCGCATGTGCCACGCAGACGCAGGACGTGGGTGCGTGCGTTAGTTTGCACGTGAGCCGTGGCGAATGCACAGTGCTTGCGTGTGCACGGCGCACATGCGCCATGTGCACAGCCAACTGCGCAAGTGCAGCTGTTGTGCACAGCCAACTGCGCATGCGCAGCGGTTGCGCTCGCACAACTGCGCATTGCGCAACACGCGCTACGTAAAAAAACTCTATAAATTGTCCCTGGGCACATGTTGCACGTTGAGGGGTTTTTTGTAGGCGAGGGAGAAAGAAGGTGTGCGTTGGCAGTGACGGAAGGAGCGAGTCTGAATCAGGTGCATTGTGGAGGGTGACTGGGTTTGTGATTGTTGTTGGTTGTATTGTGTTGCTGTGTTTCTGTGTGGTGTGTAAGGTGTGTGTCTTGGGTCGGCAAGTGATGACTGTGGTTGACTGATTTAGAGGAGCAGGGCCTGTGGAGGTTATGGCGGCGTTTTTGTGTTTGCTGCAGCTGCAGCGCGAGGTGGGCAGGTGGTGCTGTTACATGACAGGGGAGATGGTGTCTATGGGGCTGAGGCACAGGGCATGGGTGTAGTCCCGCAGAAATCAGACCTGCAGCTGTGGGGGCAGGGAAGGCAGGGGCTGTGCCCGCACGGCGCAGGAGGCGTGCTGAGGTGCAGGCTCGCCAGCCACGCCTCTACAGGCCCAGGGCCCAGCTCCAGGGCATGCGAGAGGACCAGGTCATCTCCCTGTACAGACTGAGCACAGGGGTTATTAGGGAGCTCTATGAGGATCTAAGACCTGACCTCGAGCCCCTGACCGATCGGTCACATGCCATACCAGGTTTGGTCAAGCTCCTTGCTGCCCTACATTTCTTTGCCTCTGGCTGTTTCCAGTCATCTATGGCCACAGTGGGTGGCATGAGCCGCCCCACCTTCTCACGCTGCCTCCCACCAAGTACTGCGTGCCATGGTCAGCCGGGTGTGGAATTATATTGCCATTCCACACACTAGGCAACAGTGGTGGACCCTGAACCAGGCCTTTGAGGCGTTAGCTGGGATACACCACCGATGGGAGCTATTGATTGCACACATGTTGCCCTGGTCCCGCCTAGAGACAGGGAGGTAGTGTTCCGCAACTGCAAACGCTATCATTCCCTGAATGTTCAGGTTGTATGTGATGCAAATATGCATATTCTGAATGTGGTCCCCAGGTTTGCAGGGTCCACCCATGATGCCTATATCCTGCATCACTCGGCACTATTCCAACAATTTGAGGCAGGACAGTATGAGGACTGCATATTGCTGGGTGGGTGTTTCCCATTTCTGACATGCACATGGTGCTCATGTGACTAGGCGTATGTGCAAATGTGTGTCTTGGAGTAGATCACTCATTGTGTGTGTGGCATCTGCTTGTGTGGGATATAGGGGGAAGGGGGGGGGTTGCCCTCCAAATGCGCCCTGCTATGGTGCTGTGTGATGCTGGTTGATTGGATGCGAGCATTTGTGTAGTTGTTACATATTATGTTGTTGCCAATCCATACACCTACCCCTTGTCTGGTGTTTCTTAGGTTCCCCCACTCAATCTGTAATAGGCTAGACACCCAGGAAGCTCTAAAAAACACGAGGAGTGATCTAGCTAAGCTTGATGAATGGTCTTAAATTGGCCAGCTGGGATGTCATGGTAGGAAATGTGAGGTCAGGCTTTGGCCTGAAGCAATCCAAGGGAGCACTATTGTATAGGGTGTGAAGTACTCTTGTGCACTACAGAAGAGCGGGACCTAGGTGTGGTTGTTTCTGCTGATGTCAAAGTAGCTAAACAGGTTGAATAGGTGAGGGAAAAAGCTAGAAGGCTGGCTGGGTGCATATAGAGATGAATGGCTAGCATAAAACAGGAAGGGTGAATGCCTCTGTATATGTCTTTTGTGAGACCTTATTTGGAGTAAAGTGTGCAATTCTGGAGACTGCACCTTCAAAAGGATGTGCCCACAGGATGGGGTCGGAGCAGAGGGT